>CM077520.1:38216656-40881078 GCA_039654895.1 Mongoloraphidia duomilia | reverse complement strand
TATGATTGGCAAAATATATCCAGATTTTATTCCACAATTATTATCATACACGTGGTCGGTGTATTTTTAAAATACAACACTGATCAACAGGTTATATTGAAATATTAAATTTTATATATTAAATTTTATCTGTAATTAAACGTAATATCGTAAATGACGCTGCTGACGGCATTAATCATTTATTTTACCTTTATGAAATTTTTATTCTAAAATGGCAGACGGCCATGTTATAAACTCATGCTTATAATTTTCACGCAACATTCATTCATCACTTATATTAGTTCTAAATTATTTACAAATATCTACTTAGCTGTTTTTGATTAATTGAAGATAATTAAAGCTCTGGGGGACTCCGATGGGCGATAATTATCCATAAAACCCCAGCTCGTCCCGAGATATGTGATTCCGTCTCGGCGAAACTGGCTGCGAGCCGCGGTTCAAGCAAACTAGAAAGAATCGACATCAAGCCGATCACAAGAGGCACTTGGCAATGATAATGAATTACGTCGCACCGGAATTAAAACGAGCGCGCAACCATAGAGTATGAATATAAATTAGCATTGGCAACCTTAGATAAAGAATATTATCTGTTGTCATGAACTGTTCCATGACACGGTTTTATTTGATTTCGGGTTCTTATTTAGTTTTTTTTTTCTATTATTCGAATTTAATGGTATAATCACGAGAGTTATAAATTCTATAATCACGGAAACAGGTCGTGACCCTAAAAAATCAGCCCGCGACCCCACTTGGGGTCGCGACCCCGACTTTGGGAACCCCTGCTCTAGAGTCTATAGGTGTAGGTATACTTTAGAAATGATATGACTTTTCTTTTTTTATTATTTTTATGGAATATTCATTTAGTCAAGTTATGTTAACATAATATTTTCACGTGTATTTTAAGACCTTCATTAAAACTTTTCTAATAAGAAAAATAAATATGTTATGCTCTATAATTACTTCGATCTACTCTACTGTCGACTTTACTGGAAAAATAAAAACTCTGGTCACAGTGCAGAACCCTGACGACAAAATAGTGTATTTGCTAATGCATTTATAGACGCTAATGACCTCAAAAAATAGGTCTAAAATTGCGTTTCTTAGAAGTTTGATGAAATTTAATGGTAGATAGAGGGTGCTACTAGAACACTTCAGCCAAGTTTCCCCCCTCGAATTCCGCAAGGGATGGCCGCCATCTTGAATTTTAGAGACGAAATCATATGTCTTGGTAAATACTGCTTATACGTGAAAAATTACTATTATAAAAATTGTTAAGGAGAATGTATCCAACAACTTTTGTTTGAAAAATTTTTTGAAATTTCTTGTTATTCAAAAGTTCAAATTCTCAAAAATGACACTGTTGGGGGTGGAAACGGTTTTTTAGATTTTACAACAAAACGGTTAATCGGGGCGAAAAATGGTGATGATAAAAGTTGTAGCTTTTGAGTTTCTCTACAATATGCATGTGTTCAACATTTTTTTGCTTGCTTGGGGGCGCCAATTTTTTTGAATTTTGCACATAAAAATTAATTCAAGTCTTCGCATTTTCACCAAATGCATGATTAGGGGGTTTGCAGGGTCGCTGATAAAGAATCCGTTATCAGATTTTCAAAAAACAAAATGGCGGATGATAAATTTGGTGAGAATGCGATGAATTTAAATGGAAGACGTCTGCCATATTGGATGCGCCATTTTTTGATAACGGATTCTTAATCAGCGACCCCGAAAACCCCCTAATCATGTATTTGGTGAAAATGCAATGACTTGAATTAATTTGTTATGTGCAAAATTCAAAAGTTTTCAAAAATATTGACGCCGGTCGACTTTTGGCGCCCTCTATATTCGTACCAAGCAAGCAAAAAAATGTTGAACGCATGTACATTGTAGAGAAACTCAAACGCTACAACTTTTATCGAAACCATTTTTCGCTCCGATTAGCCGTTTTGTTGTAAAATCGAAAAAACCGTTTTAACCCCCATTTTTATAAGAAATTTTAAAAAATTTTCCAAACAGATACATCCTCCTTAACAATTTTTGTAATAGTAATTTTTCACGTGCAAGCAGTATTTACCAAGATACATGATTTCATCCCTTAAATTCAAGATGGCGGCCACCCCTTGCAGAATCCGAGGGGGGAAACTTAGCTGGAGTGCTCTATTGGCACCCCCTATCTACTATTAAAATTTCATCAAACTTCTAATTAACGCAATTGAAAAGTACTATTTGACTGGATTATTTGTAAATTTCAATTTCTTTTTGGAAAAAATGTAAAATTTCAACTAGGTATTTAAGATATATCCCAAAATGATTTTTTTTTAAATTTTATTTTTATCAATCCAACACGTGAACCAAATTACAAACCCCCTTCAGTAAGTAATTCACTATCCCCAGCCTAATGTTTTCATAACATATCTGATGATCAACTTTGTTAAAATTTTAGGGGAATAGGTACTACAAATTTCACTGCAGAATTAAATTTCGATTTTGAAACAATTCGCTTTTTTCGGTGTTTTCGGATACAAACATGTTTTTCAACCCCTAAATACAACTGTTGGATTGGTCCGTTTGAACCTATTCTAAACAGGCTTCGTGCAGTAATGGATTGCAACAGGTGTACCAAATTTCGTTTAAATCGATAAATCTTTCGAGTTATCACTCACACATAACCTAAAAATGGTTCCAAGGTTTTCAGAATTATGTAAAACGTAGAGATTTTATAATTTTTAATCCGACTGCAATTAGGTCCCGCCGTTTAACCGACGCTATTAGTGTATGCAATAATACGGCATATAAAAATCTGTTCGGCCTTAGAAATTTATATAAGAACAAAGTAGTGTTGCCGTCTAGACAAGACAAGACTTTCAAAGTCTGTCTTGAAATATCAAAACTTCATTAAGTCTAAGTCTAGATTAACAAACTCTTGTCTTGTCTAATTTCAAGACTCTAGATTATTTTCAAGAGTCTAGATTAGTACTAGTAGGTAAAGTAAATCTTTACATACTACTTCTTAGTTTATCTAGACTCTTGATCTAGATAAAGCAAGTCTTGTCTAGAAAGTCCAGGTCTAGACGGCAACACTAAATAAAAGTACGGAGGAGGACAGTGTGGTCCAGTAGTTAGCATCGCGGCCTCTGGATCAGACTGTCGTGGGTTTGAATCCCGCTTCCGCTCATGGATGTTTTGTGACGTCATTTAGTTTTAAATTAATTGTTATTTAATGTAATCAAGACGCTAATGACCTAAGCTCTAGACACGTCTATAATTTACAATAAATAAATAAAAAGTAAGAAGCATTTCATAAAGTAAAAGAAAGACGCCAATAGTGAATATGCCAACATACTAATAGTGGTTCCCTTGCTGTTTAATATTCTAACAGCGTTTGCTTCTTGGAAGTTCTCTTGTAAAAAAATTATTTGCCCATGTTCCAAATTATTGGAAGTTCATGTCTAAAGAAAAAGAGACGATATTACATTTTTTTTGAGTTTTTTTGCGTAAGCTTTATAGCTGAAGAATATCGTTCTTTCTTTTCAGAAATATTTAAATAATAAAGTAAAATAACAACAACATAGTTTTTATAATATTTAAGTGCTTACGTCCTTCGAACTTTTGTTTTTCATTATTTCAAAATAAATTACCTTACCTATTAATTTATAGTTGACAATAATTTATGTTTTGACATAATTATGTAAAAGCGAAGACAATAGCAATAGTATGTTTTCAGACCGAAAACATACAAAGCTGTGATGAAAAGGTATCAAAGCAAGCGGGCTTTGGTTATTAGAGCATTTATACTTTTTAATGTTCTCTTTAAGCTTTTACCTTCAACTAGAATCTTACAGCTAGATTTAAATATGTTATACAGTTGAATCAGAAATATAAATACTATTCTTTCAAATCAGAAAGAAAATCATCTAAAACAATATTTTATAAATAGAACAAAATTGATTAATTTCGATTCTAAACGATATTTCAGTGTCCAATTTGATTTTGGGGTGAAGTCGATCTTCAGATAATTTCGCAGATATTTTTTGGGGTCACCAGTCAAGATTTTTTGCCGTCCGATTTACAAATGATTCTTTTACGAAGTTACAAAATATTTTTAGGGTTCCGCACCTCTAAACGGAACCTTATTACTGAGCCTACGATGTCTTTCCGTCCGTCTGTTCGTCAGTCCGTCCGTCCGTCCGTCTGTGACAAGGCTCTATATCTCACAAACGCGGTAAGGGTTAGCTGGTTTAATTTTTCACAGATTGTGTGTTGTTGTCAGGGGCGGACTGGCGTATCCGGCGATTTGTTTGATATTAAGTCTATTTATAGAAAAAATAACGCTGAATCGACTCCAACACCCCGCACTTTTAGTTTCAAAGATATAAAAAGCATCTGAGAGATTTTTGAGTTTTCTTAAAAATGCCAAAAGTAAGAAAATCCCCCTCTTTGTACAAATTTGCGAAATTTTTTCCGCTCCTGGTTGTTGTGGCATGAATCCTGGTTCAATCCATTACAAAAAATCTGAACTAATATTATAAAGAAAAAAGATTTGATTTTTTGTATGTTTGTTTGTTTGTAATGGATAAACTCAAAAACTACTTAACTGATTTTAAAAATTCTTTCACCTATAGAAAGCTACATTATTAGCGAGTAAAATGGACTGCATTTTATTTTCAAAAAAAAAATAGAGGGGGAGATTATAAATCATAAATTCTTATCTCTGGAACTACTAAACCGATTCTAAAAATTCTTTCACTAATAGAAAGATACGCAGGGGAGGGGAGATTCTCGCGAGGGGTACTCGCGGGGGGTTATAAATCATAAATTCTTATTTCTGGAACTACTAAACCGATTCTAAAAGTTATTTCACTAATAGAAATCTACGCAGGGGGAGAGATTCTCGCGGGGGGATAACAAATTATGGGGGAGATTCTCGCGGGGGATAACAAATTAACAATATACTAAATATACGTGAGCGGAGCAATGGGTGACCACTATTAAATCACAATTTCATACCACCCGGGTGCGCTATAAAACATAAATTCATAGCACCCGGGCGAAGCCGGACCGGGCCGTTAGTATAAAATAATTCAAAAAACACTTAATATTTTTTGTAGGTACCAAAATAATTTTGAACTATATATTTTGTGAAAGTTGAATAAGTTTACATGTATATAGGTATCAGCGATATTACAATATTCTGAGTCTAGGCTAAGAAGGTAAATATCTTTACTGTTTACATTTGAATGTATGAAATTTCTAAAGCTTACTTCATATTTGCGACTTTAGAACATTTCAACAATTTGAAAGTTTAATTTAATTATAAGTAAACCTCATTCTAAAAACTAAACCTATACGTATAAATTAAAATCTAACGAGACTTAAATCTTTAATTTAGTTTTGTTGCAGGTTTTCATGTATTTTTTAAAATACTTAAACGGGAAATTATTTTTCCAGATTTTTTTAACTTCCCGCTAAGAAAATTGAAAATTTTCAAAAATAGGGAAGTTATTGATTTCACCCTGATTTTCGAAAATCGAGTTTTCATCAGATCCCGACGTTTTGTGATCCTAGGAAGCTATTCTGACTATTTTTACGATGATGTCAATATGTCTGTGTGTGTGTGTGTATGTAAACCTCTCATAACTTTGGAACGGCTTGACCGATCGAATCGCGATTTTGCTGCATTCGAAAGGGTTCCACTGAACTTAGATTTCCTGAAAATTTGAACCGATTCGGCCTAATAGATTTTGAGAAATTCCAAAAAAACCGAAAAAAAAGTTGTTAAAACGATGTTTTTCCAAAATAACTTCTAGAATATTGTGCCGATTGATTTCGTAATCTAATCAGCTCTTCTCCTCAGAAAACTGCGTCGAATGCCGCTAAGCGGATCAAAATCGGTTAATCCGTTCAAAAGATATCGTAGTCAACAGATTTCGAAAAAAGTGTTTCAAAATAACTTCGAGATTTCTCAACCAATCGATTTTGTACCTCTTACAATATTTTTAGAGCTTAAAAAACTGCGTCGAATGCCGTTTTAAAGATCAAAATCGAACAACGCGTTCAAAAGTTACAGCTTTTCAAAAATTAAAATAGTGTTGTTATCAGTAATTTTCACTTTTGGGTATATTATCAAGTGCTTCGAACTCAAAGCGCATGAAAATAGCGGGAAGTTCCAGGGATGGCCTGCAGGGTCAACCGATTTACATATTTTTTTTATCTATTTTTGCTAACCACTTTGTTTCCTTCAAGAGGTGATAATATGATCAATTACATACATTTTAAACAGTCGCTGCTTAAACTATATTAAAATTTTTTAATAACGGAAGAGAATACATCAGCACAATATTACGTAAATATCTACATATTTTTAAAATTGATTATACCTTTTTTAAGATATACTCCGGTAATTTTAGATATTAAAATCACCCACCTGCAGTAAAATTCCCAGTTAGCTGATTTTTTTTATTTACCTTCGTTATGGTGTTTTAAAAAACGTGTAAAAAGTCCCCATCGATATCGTGCCGGCGTTGCCAGATATTCGAGGTTCAAGTTCACGATAGACGGTTTTTTGCGAATTTCTCGGTTCCGTTCCATTTTTTGTAAAAAATGGTTATTATCAATCTTGTAGAGGACGACATTATCTACAACTTTTGTATAAACATTTTTTGTCTACGATTTATAGTTTGTCTTATTAAAGTACCCGCGGCTTCCTCCCCCTCGATTTTACATAACGGGATTATGCTGCTTCCCGAGGGCCTAACATAATAATTTGTATCATTATTTTAAGTTGAACTTAAAGCTAACGATCAATTATAATTTTATCGAAATTAATGTAGTAGTTCACTACTTATAAGCAACCAAACATACAAATCGACAGCGCTCAAACAGACAGACAGACCGACAATTTTTTTCGAAAATACGATATTTATACTTGACATCAATTATAAAGACCATTCGTAAAGTAATTTCGTAAAAAAAATTTACAAGGGTTGAGAGAGTGCGGATAAAGTACGAGTATGCATTTGCATACCGTATAACGTATAACAGATTTATATAAAAATGTATCATCTCTTGAGTGAACCTATTTGAATAAAGCTTTAACTTAATGAATAAATTAATTGTAAATTATAGACGCTCGACAACTGAGGTCATTAGCGTCTGAGCCTTACCTTAAAGTTAGGTAGCTCACTTAAATTGAAACAAAGTACATTTCAATCAAATCAAACAAATATGTTTCAATCAACCAATATTTTTTTCCGTTTTAAAGTAATATAAAATTTCTTTCGCTTCTTAGATTTATTTACTTTTTCATTTAAATTGAAACGATAAAAAAATCGTCTGACAGAGTAGTTATATTTTTCCCAAGTAGATGTCAGTCAAAAATGTCATAACAGTGAAAAATCCACAGTGGCTAGATCTCAAAATAGATATTTTAAAGCAGGATTGTCAAATCGTATTGAATCTGTCAAACGGATCTGTGTGTGTGTCTGTGACAGACTTAAATGTGGCGCATATGAACACAGAAGGCAGCTCAGTTATATAACAAGAATGTCGGTAATATTGTTTTCTTAAATGACGTCGCGTCGGTAACAGATAAGCTCGAAGACGTGAAAGATATTGCTGTTTGTAAAACCGGGTATACACAATAGAATTAATGCTTAATCATTGAGTTATTAAGTACAGGGAAGACTCTAAACTTAAAAAGCGATATATACAGGGTGTTTCTTAGAAAATTAACATAGGGAAAATAACGTTGAGGACATTTACAATTTTGTAGTAGGCTATGGGCCATAAGACCTAACGTAAATATGTAGTGGATTACATAGAAAAACATAGTAGAGTGAATTTTTTAAACAATTTTCCATAGCAAAGGTTGACTATTAAGAATAACTCGGATCCTACTTAATAAAAAAAATCAAAGTATCTACTACATAATATTTACATTAGGTCTTATGGCCCATAGCTTACTACAAAATTGTAAATGTTCTCAATGTTATTTTCGCTATGTTACCTTTTCTAAGAACACCCTGTACAGTGAAGTATTCTTTAGCTTTGTTTTCTTTTTTTTAAATTTTTATATAACAAAATGGATGTGCATCGGCTTCTTGCCACTAGCACTACAAAGTACAAACATATAAGGTTTGTTTTCTTCTTATACTATAATAAAGAATGTTCGATCACTACTAGAAATTAAATTCCTACCCTAGCACTGAAATTGCAACATTGGGCAGGATATTTCTATTTAAATAATTATTCTGATCTCTATTTTTTTCGAGAAAATAGTAAACTCACCCTATATATTATTGATAGACGCTAACGACCTCACTTCTCGAGCGTCTATAACCTGAAATTTCTCTTACTCTCTGTCGATCGTCTGTAAGCCACAATCTCTCTATCAATAAACTTTCTATTCGAAAATAAAGACAAAAGTTCTAATCTTTATTGACCGAGAGCTAGTGACAATTTTTTGGCGTTATTTATTCAAGGCCTTATTTTTGTGAAGATGTTGAGGGAGGTACTTATATTAAAGGGATTTTGCTAGATAGCGGTATGGGACGGATGCAGACCGCCCCCAACATGTAACAAAAAAAGTGGTCACAATTATTATTGCTTCAAGGCTGAAATTGTTTGTATAGCTTGTCGGTGACGCAATAATGCCATTATAATATTTGCAGATCGATTGGTCAATATTAAAGGAATGGCAGATCACCCTAAACGTGTCATGTACCCGACGAAATTTATATTATTAGGTCAAGGTTCAAATTTTAATATGTTGTTACGGCGACTGTTTAAGCATATATTTCAATTTGCAGAACAAAATGTCGGTATTAACACCCTTGCAGAACGATATAAACAACTACGCGAGCAAGTTTCCCACTAAGAGAGGGGGTTAATATCGACATTTTGTTCTGCAAATTGAAATATATGCCTAAACAGTCACCGTAACACGATATTGCGAGGGCAGTATAGCCTAGATGTTAGCGTGCTTGGCGCCGCAACCTCTAGACTGGACTGCTGTGGGTTCGAATCCCACCTGCGCTCATGGATGTTTTGTGTTGTTATTTAGTTTTAAGTTAGTTGTTATTTAGTGTAGTTAAAAGACGCTAATGACCTTAGATGTCGACGCGTCTATAATCTACAATAAATAAAATAAATAAGTAACAAGATATTAAAATTTGAACTTTGAACTAATAATATAAATTTCATCGGGTACATGACACGTTTAGGGTGATCTGCCACCCTTTTAATACTGACCAATCGATCTGCAAATATTATAATGGCATTATTGGGTCACCGATAAGCTATACAAACAATTTCAGCCTTGAAGCAATAATAATTGTGACCATTTTTTTTGTTACATGTGGGGGACGGGTCTGCATTCCTCCCATACCGCTATACAACAAAATCCCTTACTTGGCACTTTAATTTGCCTCCCTCAACATCTTCACAAAAATAAGGCCTTGAATAAATAACACCAAAAAATTGTCACCAGCTCTCGGTCTATTACTTTTTGGATTAAAAGTTCAGTCTGTAAATTTTTCCGCACTGTCAACGGGAGTGTATATAGGCATGTTTTTGTCCAAAATGACCACAGTGGGTATTTTTATCGTGGTCAGTGGCCAGTGCACCCATCTGTTGGGCGGAATGTGAATTAAGTGGTCAATTACTGTCGATGGCACAATGAACCCCCAACAACAAACGCAGGTGAAAGACTCAGGGGTAAATTCCGGTTGCACCCCCTAGTGATTTAATATCTACCGTATGCGGGGATGTCAACTCTCCTTTTCCATCGCACTATACTAAAAAGAGAAAGTAATATGTAATATTAACATAACTAATGAATGTATTAAGAGCGAAACTACACGGGCGGATTTTCCGCGGCGTGTTTCTCGCGACGAGATTTCCGCTGAATTTTACGTATCAAAACAGAAAGCGTTTTTTCCGTCGAGTACATTTACGCAAAACATTATAACTGCTTTTTGATAGTTACAAAATGGACCCCACTGTGTTAGGTTGCACTGCTGTTGCAAATTTATTTTTAAAGAATAGAAGGAAAAAATGACGTTGGTGAGTTCATCTAATATTCAGAGACAGACTATATAAATTTCTCTGTGTCGAACATTTTACCCAGACTGTACATCCGTCGGTGATCCGTCGCCTCGTCTAATTTGCCCCGCACTAAACAATGTTTTTCGTTTCTAGCGTGTTATGGCGGTGACGATATCAATGCAATCGAAAGAGTTGAACACGCCCACGCCGACGGAATTTAAAAAAACGCGACGTATATTCCGTTCGTCTAGTTTCACTCGTTTGTAGGCACGGTTTCGATTTGGATGTGCAATCCGCCGCGTTAAAAACGTCGCGGAAAATCCGCCAGTGTAGTTTCGCTTTTAAGGATATGTGACAAATATTAATTCCGGTAGGTACTTTAAATTGCTTGAAAATAAAATGATAATATTTCAAATTTTCTTATCATCTTTATATAATACAACAATAATAAATTTAATTTTATTTATAGCACGTATCATTTTCAGAATTCTAAAATAAAATTATTTCATAAAATACCAGGCATATTTATGACTAAAATAACAATTCTACTTCAATAAGAATTACCGGCAAAATGCTCATTTCGGTTTTCGTTTGAAAATCAGTTTTGTATGAAAAACGTTCCCGATATCTGGGAAAGTTGCACATTTTATTAACTTCCCATTGGAAGTTATTGTAATGGGTCCGAAAATCGAAATCAAAAAGGAAAAAAATTTTTATATTTCAAGGTCACTACACTATTTTTACACTACTTTTAGAAAGATGTATGTGTGTGTATGTGTGTGTGTGTGTGTGTGTACGTACGTACGTATGTGTCCATTTCTTTCTAAGACGAAATCTCGAGAATGAAAAATGATATCGACTACGTTGAGGTGCCAATCGACGCGTATTAACGTAAATATGATCTGAAAGAAATTTTTTCAAAATCGGTTCAGCCGTTCTTTTTTTTTAACCAAATAACCTCCAAAAAAGTAGATTTTATACAATATCTCGCGAATAAAAAATTATATCGACTTTGTAAGGGTGTCAATCGAGGCGTGTTAACGTCATTTTGATCCGACATAAATTTTATAAAAATCGGTTCAGCCGATTTTTTTTTTTTTTTTTTTTTAATTATTGTTAAAAATAAATAATAATTATGTTTTAATGATTAAAATGGTTACTTTTCTGTGTAATATCTAATTTAATTATTATTATTAAATATTTATCAAACAGGGAAGTTCGTCGTGTGGACCTCAAGGGTCGCACTTTAGTCCTAACAAACGACCCACCTCACGGCTTGTTTTATGCTATCTTTTACAACAGTTTTTTTTTTGTTCTTCTTTTGTCCTTCTATTGGCGACTCACAGGTAAGTGAGCCACCAAGGAGGACGACCGCTGCCACATCACCTTTGAAAATGTCTACCGTAGTTGTAGACGAAACGTCAGGTAGAAATACCATCGGATCATGACCTACAAGTCCAGCAACTATGAAGATTTGGAACAACACCGGCCGTGAAAGCGTACACAGTTTTTTAGCTTGAAAAATCAATATCTGATTTGCAAAGCCATTTCATTTGTTTTACTTTTTGAATAATCCTCCTTTGCCTTCGCGTAGACGGAAAAAAGTCGTTTGAACGCAGCCTAGGAAGCCCCGTTGCACCCACCGATGGGTACGTTCAACACCTCTAGCGTTACTTGTACGGAACGATGTGCTAAGCGGACATAGCTTCATTACTGCTCGAGCGTTCTAAACTAACTACTGCACTGACTGGCAAAATGCTTTTTATTTTGTGTTAAGACTTCCCTCAAATTAATTGGACATTTGAACGCAATAATTTGGTGTGAAACGAACTGTATATTTTAACAAAATCAAAAGTTATTTTGGACAAAGGAACAATTACTTTAGGAGAAAAGAAATACGAGGCAAAAGAAATATACACTTTTTAATTTCGACATAAATTATGTTTTTTCAGGACTTGTAATTATTGTAATGTTAAATTGTAATTTCAAAAGATAGGTAGGTCCTGAAGAAGTCACAATTTGTGTCGAAACGTTAATCACCAAAGCGTTTAGCAAATATTGTAAAACTTTTTCCTTGTGTCCCGTCTCTTCTATTAACGAATATTAATATAATTAACAATATATTAATGAATATTAAACGATAATTAAGTCTCAATATCAATTCTAAGTTTCTAACGTGAATGCAGTATTTTTTTCTGTTAAACGTCACGTGCAGCTTTCCCCCAAACGCATTCAAACTTTCCATCTGGAAGAAGAGGAAACGCTACGTCAAGAGATAAATGAATTTGAATATAATATTACGTATGTAAATATATCCGTTTATCGCCTAAACATCCCACCGTGCGATTGACTCGACTACTGTCTACTGTTAGCATTGTGCGAAAGAATCGATATGCCTGCTGTGCGAGAGGAACCGCCTAGCTCTCAGGACCCGCTTCAAACACAACTACCTACTTTATAACAATATAACACGCGGGCGATTCAATATATTCTACGCATAAACAGGTAGACTTAACAATTTGCACCATGTGATCTATTTAAACAGTTCTTATCGAATCAATAATACCTTGAGAGGACAGTTTGGTATAATGGTCAGCATGCTGGCCTTTGGAGCAAGCTGTTGTAGTTTCGATTCCCACCACGCTCATGGATGTTTTGTAATGTTTAGTTTTGATAGATGATTTTATTTGATGTAATGAAGACGCTACTGATCTAAATTGTCCATGCGTCTATAATGTACAACTAGAATTAGAATTAAAAAGATAGGGCCATAAGGTGAACACTATGACCAATAAGGTCTATTGTGCACCCCTAATATTCCATTAGTTCTTAAGGATTTCCAGACTATTTATATAGTCTAGTATGTTACTTAAGCTGATGTCTGTAAAATCCTTAGGTAACATTGAAGCTAATCCAAAGTCTTTATACCTTGCCTGTGCGATAGCTTCGCATTTACAAAGTATGTGGACAGCGGTTTCCTCCACCTCTTTGCAACTAAGGTCGCGGTCTAATTACGTTAAACAATATCGAATTAAATTAAACGACATCAATGAGCGAAGGTGGAATTTGAACCAACGACAGTTTGATCTCAGTGGAGACCTGGAGATGCTTTGCTATCTGCAATATAAGGGAACCATATTTTGTAGGAGAAATTTGCTTCAACGCCCGAACAGTAACAAATCTTTCTCCAGGTCTTTGTCGCATTCGTTCACGAGCATCTGGCGATTTCAAACTAGATATACTTGTGAAAGAGTATGACGAAGTATTGCTCTCTGCAATATCTCTGCAACAGAACCCTTTGGTGTTCTGGGAAGGAGTTTGCTTCGACGCTTCATCCAGGTCATCGCAATACTCGATCATCTGATAGTTCCATCAGAAAATAAAACCTGATTTCACTAAGAGCGAAACTATGCGGGCGGATTTTCCGCGGCGTGTTTCTCACGACGAGATTTCCGCTGAATTTTATGTATCAAAACAGAAAGAGTTTTTTTCCGTCAAGTACGTTCACGCAAAACAGTACAATTTTTTGCTAATTACAAAATTTACCCCACTGCTTTAGGTTGCACCGCTGTTGTATGTGCAAATTTATTTTTAAAGAACAGAAGGAAAAAACGACGTTGGTAGGTTCATCCAATATTAAGAAACAGACATCAACAGAATATTTCCACACAAATTTTTTACTCAGATTGTACATCTGTCGGTGATCCGTCGCCTCGTCTAGTTTGCTCCGCACTTAACAATGTTTTTCGTTTCTAGCGTGTTGTGGCGGTGACGATATTAACGCAATCAGAAGCGTTTGAACTCGCTCACGTCGACGGGATTAAAAAAAACGCGACGTATAGTCCGTTCGTCTAATTTCACTCGTTTATAGGCACGGTTTCGATTTGAACGTGCAATCCGCCGCGTTAAAACGCCACGGAAAGTCCGTCCTTATATAGCTTAGCTCTAAAAATTTAAGAGAAATACCGAATGGTGCGTTCATTTTAACCTGTTTAGTTGAAGTTAAATTTTTAACGTACAAAACTTGTTGCTCCACCTATATAATAATATTTTATGTAGAAAGATATTGATGACTTATATATGCTGGATGCTTTACTTGGTAGGTACTGTTTATTCACAATTATTGATGAGTGATGACTGAGGCGGCTCACTTGTTTTGTTAGAAGTACTACAATCGCCGATAAGTAAATATTCACCTGAGCAGAACGGAATATTAATTTACATTTTCCGCAGTATAATTAGAATTTTCCGTAGAGTATAAGTAATCTATTTATTAAATACGTGAACATCGAAAGTTCTGCGCCTTCGTTTTACTATTTATTCTGAAAGAAGGGGCACGAAACATATATTTCAAGAGGTGCAGAAAAAAATCATTTGGAAATGCTGCCGTTAAGGCAGCTAAAAAAAGATAGATAAGATAAAATTTTATTAACATAAAATACAATTTTGTACATGAAAAAAAAACATATTAAATTAAAAAAAAGCGTTCCACGTGACCTGCTGTCTAACAGTCAAAGAAATAAAAGGTAAAAATAAACAATATTATACAATTTGGGAAAAATTACAAAAAAAAAACCCAAACAAGCTAAAAAAATACTGCCTTCTCTGCAAGGGAGAATACGACAATTGCTCGAATTTCGACCATAGTTCGCTCGTTTTAACATACTATCACTACTCGTCAGTATTAAACCTCATTACGACACTAGAAATACTATCTCCTATAAATTCACCAGAGATTCAAATTTCAATTTATCTTCCCATTGGAAGTTATTGTACCTAATGGGTCCGATTTTGCGGATGAAAAATTTTGACAAATCTGGACGTTTTGAGGTCTCTAGAGTCCGAATCTACTGTTTTTTTATTTTTAATAATAAACTGACAATCCAACTGACCAGCTCTTAGATTTGATTCGGAGAACTGACAGTTCTTGCAAAAGTTAAGTTAAAAGATTTTTTTTGTGCAGTTCAGAGAAACTAATCTCAAAACATCATACCCCATATTTTATACACTCCTAGTACGATGCATGTTATCTATGCACATTTGTATAGTCGTAGGTATAATATAACAATGTCGCACCATACAACATTGTTATATTACACATACAGGTTTTTACGTTGTTGTGCAACTTGCATAACAACCATGTAGATGCAGCGATGGTTTTATGTGAACATTGAATATACACATAACTCAATAATCCCGGACAAGCAGACAGTTTTCGTTATTACCAAGGATGCATAAAACATTCTATAGGTTATGCAGATTAATTGTTCTAACTTTCTACTTTCCCATTTGCGAAATATTTAGGGAAAGAAAATGTGATTTTGAGTTTTTGTGAATTCACACGTTGTCAGGTCCTATAAGTACCTACAAGTTTATGTACTGACTTAAGAGTAGATTGTATATCTAGATGTCTAATGGGCTATCTTACGACGAGTAATCTGTGATGACAGTGTGTAAAAACGAGCGATAGCGAGTTATAACAGTCACACGAGTTATACTACCATTACGCACGAGATATATATGGTATTTTTTGCCGTACCCATTACAAAATAACTACTTTTCACTTAATTTTCAAAAAATTTTGACAGTTCATTTGCGTCGCCATCTTTACTTTTACAGTAGGCCGTGAAGGTCGTGACTCGTGAGTAAGTAATGGCAGGCGCATGCAGACGGATAGAGCGAATAAACAGAAGTTGCTATGGCAACCGTTTACTTACCGCACTAGTGGGTATCAAATAAAAGGGTACTGCATGACAAGTAGAATACAATAAGCTGTGTGACGTCATTCTAAATTCAGTATGGCGGCCGACGCAAAATGGCGGATTACTTATTTCTTTACAACTCTCTTTAGGTATATGGATATTAAATGAAAGGGTATGACGACTAGAACACAACGTTTTTTTTAACTCGCTTTCTTGTCTGTATGTTTGTTTCTTGTTTGTCTGTTTGCGCTTATTTATTTATATATTTACTTAATACCAACAGTTAGAAAAAAACAATTACTGGTACATAGTAATAAGTAAAGACATATACCAAATATCTGTTGTTACAAATAGGAAGCAAAATACAAAAAAACAAAAAAAAAAAGTAAATAGATATTACGCATATTATACAAAGTATAAAAGATAAGAGCGAGGAGAAAAAAAATCCAAGTGAAAAAGCAATGCTATATCCTCAATACTTTCAATGTTCGGTACAAATTTTGCAAGATGAATTGATTGCAAAATTTCACACACACAAGACCAAAAAACATAAAATAATTATTTAAATAAAGAACAAATATTTAATATAACACGTTTTTTAATTTTTAAGTGTAGATGTTAGAGCAATATCGTCTATAAAAGTCTATAAATTAAAAAATTGTCTAAGCACGGCCCATAGAGAAAACTTTAAAAAACTAGGTACAACAGAACTCATTATTTTTTTAACATACCTATTAACTTTAACAAATATTTATATGTGAATTGTAATTGAGAAAAAACATGTTCTAGTTTTTAAAAAATATTTCGCGTTTTGAATAATTATTATATTTTAGTAGGTACCGTAATAAAAAACAAAAACGAAAACCTTTAAAAATCCGTATTCTGGTAAAACAAGAATTTTTCAAGAATATTCTCTGTGAGAAAATTTTCACGGTAATATTCTCCCCGTGTCTCGTAGTTTCCAGCCCACACTTAGTACATTTTATTTACGAAAAATAATTATTTTGTAGTATACCGCGGTAATAATTAACAAAAACACAAAACGGAGGTATATAAAACGCAGATTACTCCGAAACACTTACATAACACAATTCCCAAACTTAAAGTACCTACACACACTGCTTTTCAGCCAGCTGCCCTTGAATTCAAATAAAGTTCCTGTCAAAACTGAAATTAACGCAATGGAAGCCGAGGATAAAGGCTTGTGTTGGAATATTTTACTCACTCTTATTCCATACCTTTTGTTTCATATTGTTCAAAAGGTCAATAAAGTTAGCGCTTTTCATTCTATGGCGCTAATTCTGGAACATACTTTATCGATTAATGCAGACGTTATGTATAGTGCATCTCATTAAGTGGGGCTCGTTCAGACACGGCAGAATCCGCGCGTTTTGTACCACGGAAAAATATACTGTGTTCAGACAACCACGGTAAGCGTGTGGCTATGCAGGAGAGGTGCGAGATTACATACACTTCATTTCAAAGATGGAAGTCGAAGAAGCAATGTGTTTAGATTTGTTCACACGTCCGAAACGCGCGGACTCCGCAAAGCAACTGAATGCAGATACGGCACGCCATAGTAATAGAACCGCGCGGACGCTTCACGGTTCTATTTTTAGGCAGTCGATTGGTGGCAGCCGTACGGATAGATGATCCGCGCGGCCGCCGCACGGTTTTATTTTTAGGCAGTCGATTGGTGGCAGCCGTACGGATAGACGATCCGCGCGGCCGCCGCACGGTTTTATTTTTAGGCAGTCGATTGGTGGCAGCCGTACGAATAGACGATCCGCGCGGCCGCTGCACGGTTCTATTTTTTGGCAGTCGATTGGTGGCAGCCGTACGGATAGACGATCCGCGCGGCCGCTGCACGGTTCTATTTTTAGGCAGTCGATTGGTGGCAGCCGTACGGATAGACGATCCGCGCGGCCGCCGCACGGTTTTATATTTAGGCAGTCGATTGGTGGCAGCCGTACGGATAGACGATCCGCGCGGCCGCTGCACGGTTCTATTTTAAGGCAGTCGATTGGTGGCAGCCGTACGGATAGACGATCCGCGCGGCCGCCGCACGGTTTTATTTTTAGGCAGTCGATTGGTGGCAGCCGTACGGATAGACGATCCGCGCGGCCGCTGCACGGTTCTATTTTAAGGCAGTCGATTGGTGGCAGCCGTACGGATAGACGATCCGCGCGGCCGCTGCACGGTTCTATTTTAAGGCAGTCGATTGGTGGCAGCCGTACGGATAGACGATCCGCGCGGCCGCCGCACGGTTTTATTTTTAGGCAGTCGATTGGTGGCAGCCGTACGGATAGACGATCCGCGCGGCCGCTGCACAGTTCTATTTTAAGGCAGTCGATTGGTGGCAGCCGTACGGATAGACGATCCGCGCGGCCGCCGCACGGTTTTATTTTTAGGCAGTCGATTGGTGACAGCCGTACGGATCGACGATCCGCGCGGGCATGTATGAACGAATGTGCTTACGCTAATGTAAATAAGCCCTACGCGGATTCTGTCGTGTCTGAACTAGTCCTTATTCATTTGTTAATGCGCAAAGCTTGATAATCAGCTAATGCAAATTATTGCTTATTACACAATGGAACACGGCCATTTCATTTAATATATTTAATATATCGCACTTTGCCTTTCAATTATTGTCTGTGAAAAAATATTGTTTTTTTACATTATAAAAAAAGACAGATTGTAGATTATAGACGCTCAATACGCAAGTTCAATTCTTTTCGTAAGATCCATTAATTATCCGTAGATATTACTTTCTTAATTTAAAATTCTGAAACACCTTGTAAACTTCGACCAGACAGTTTTATAAACATGATGATCTAATTGGTATTTTAATGATAATTTGTTTACGATATAAAAATATGTTTTTGTCAGTCTCCTTACATAAACGGTAAATAAATGCAAATTGTACATTCATCTGAAAAAAAGAAGTTATTTGCATTTTTGTTCTGTTTTGGCCGTGTCAGTTGCACAAGAATTATAATGTCACAAAAGTTGACAGCACTGGAACTGACTCCCTTTCTCATTAAGTTCAAGTAAAACTGAAAACTTAACGTGGCTTTTTCATAAAGAGAAAACTTTTTATTTATACTTATAAAAGCTCAATATGTTTAATTTGCAATATAAAAATGTGCTTTATAAAATGGTTTAATTGAATACACTGTCAATTCATAAATAGAAAAGTTTTGTGTTTATTTAAAAGTGTTGGTCAGCGTGCTGGCTTTTTGGAGAAAGTTGTCATGGGTTCGAATCCCACTTCGCTCAAGGATGTTTTGTGATGGCATTTAGTTTTAAGTGATATATTATTTGATGTAATTAAGACGCTAATAATAATAATAATAATAATTTTTTATTGTAAAGCCACTAATGTGGATACAAACGTCAGGAAAATATAATACATATTAAAAAAGATCCTTCAAATCATAAGGCACAGTATTACAAAAATGTTTTTTTAATTTATTTTTAAAATATTGTTTTATTTATGATTTTTATTTCATCTGGCAATTTGTAAAAAATTTTATAGCCTATATAGATAGGACTTTTTTCAAAAAATGTCGTGTTATGCTTTAAAACAATATTGTTGTTGCGGGTATTATATAGTTTTTGTTTATTATTTTCAAAAAAATACTTATTAGAATGCATAACTGTGAGCAGCTCATGAGCAAAAATTCCGTAAAAAGTTAGTAGCTTGTTTTCTTTAAATAGATTTCGACACGAATCTCTATATTTTAAATTGAAAATTAATCTTAAAATTCTTTTTTGCAAAACAAAAATTCTGTGTCTATCTCCTGACATTCCCCAAATAAGAATGGTATATTTGATAGTATTTACTACAAATGCATGATAAAATGTTAGTAATGTGTCTCTGTTATACACAGATCTCATCTGTTTAAGTTGTCGTTGCGTCCATAATTTACATTAAATAAATTAAAAACTTTTAGACCAAAAAATTATCGACATATGTAATATGTTGAAAAAATTCGATTTTGGTTTAAAAGTTTCCCAAAAATTCGAAAAATCTTTGAACGTCCACAAATCTTAAACTAACACTTTTTTAGGTGGCATCAGCGTGATTTTATAAAATGTCTTATATATTATTTTGATTTTTGCAATTTTTTGAGGCATACCTACTTAAAAAAAATGCGATTTTTGACAAAAAAATTACAAATTTTGATTCGAATGAACAATAAACGTCCACATTTTTCTTGGTTTAGAAGCTGTATTCGCTTAGAGTTTCCCAGAAATCATTAAATGCTTAGCTTTATAAGTAACCTGTAAAACTAAAGTTACAAAAGAAAGACAAACTTGCATTTTTTAATTTGACAGCAAATAGTTCTGTGACGAATAAATTTTACTTGGAATAGCGTGTTAGTCATTTTTATTGGTTTTCAAGTGCTTTTTTTCATTAATGAGTAATGACCTGAAAAAAATGAAATAACATTAAAATTTTTAATACTTTGTTTAATTCTACTTAGGGCGCGGACACATAGTAATAATATAGCAGCACACACGCTTGAATCAATGTAATGTTTTCAAACATTACACATGGAACATACCACCAATTTCAATATTTGTGCAAAGTGGTTGTATTTTTTCGAAATGAACGATACTGACGATTAAATGATGTTGTTATGAATAGCTTAGTTAAAAAAAACGAAAATTAAAATATAATCGCCGATTTTGGGTACAAAATTTTTAAAAATTTAAAAATTTGATCGTCTGTGAAGTCCATTTTGAAAATAATTATTTTACTTAAAAAGCAACACCACTATGTGCACTATGCACTGACAAACTGACTGACTGAGACATAGATTAAAGAAATAATTTTATTTTCAGTGTCTCCATCGGATTGTGTTTTTTATCATGTAGTAGCGGCCCCGTCCGGCTTCGCCCGGGTGCTAAGAAAGCCCGGGTGCAATACACTACTCACTCGCTTCGCTCGTTCGCTTGAATATTATAATTACATTACTCACTCGCTTCGCTCGTTCGCTATATATATAAACCTTCCGTGAAAAATTATCTAACTGATGGGGAAAACCGCATCAAATCCGTTGCGTGGTTTAGGAATTACATTACTCACTCGCAACGCTGGTTCGTTATATATATATAAACCTTCCGTGAAAAAATATCTAACTGATGGTGAAAACCGCATCAAAATCCGTTGCGTGGTTTAGGAATTACATTACTCACTCGCTACCAGAGATGTACAAAATGGTTTTTAAAAAGCATTTAAATACAAAATGCAAAATACTTTTCAGATTTACTATTTCAAATGCAAAATACCAAATAATTTTGCGTTTTGTATTTCAAATGCTAAATGCAAAATAGGTATTTTCAAAATACTTTTTCAAAATAAAATACCTTTTTACCAAATTTCACATATTTTTATTTATTTTAGGTATTTATCATGAGAAATAGAGACACAATGCCGAGCCGAACAAAAACGTCTAATAACATGGCACCTTATGCATGACATTTTGGTCATATTTATCAGTACGCGTATCAATAAATTCTGTTATGTTATTAATAATAATAATAATACTCACTTAAAGTCACATAAGACGCGCACTCTGACCAAAGAAGAAAAAAGGGCGCGCATGGCTAGCAGGCGCCGCTATCGGTCAAATTCGGCAATACAAGCGTCATTCGTTCATTTAATTTTGTTTGACTGGTGATGTTGGCTAAACTTAAACACAAAGTATTTTGCATTTTGAAATGAATATTAAAAATGCAAAATACATCTCGAAAGGTATTTCAAATAAAATACAAAATGTTTTTTACTAAAAGGCATTTAAATGCAAAATACAAAATAGGTATTTTGCATTTTGTATTTGCATTTTAAATAGAAGTATTTCAAATAAATCGCATCTCTGCTCGCTACGCTCGTTCGCTATATATATAAACCTTCCGTGAAAAATTATCTAACTGATGGTGAAAACCGCATCAAAATCCGTTGCGTGGTTTAGGAGGAGTTAACGGTGAAACAGACAGACAGACAGACAGACAGACAGACAGACGCGGCAAGCGACTTAATTTTATACTATATAGAGAATAGAGATATGTTGTATTAATATTTTTTGATAGATGTGACGTCATTATAAAACTATATAAGTAGTTCTACGTCTTCGGTTGCGGCACAATTAATTGTAATTACTGTGCCCTTTGTCATTTTTTTTGTTACAGCTTGTATACAGATATCGTAGGTCGTTGAAAGGAGAATCATTAGAAGTGCGTCTTTGAATGTGTTTATTGTTGAGGCCGGTGTAAAGAAACGAGGAAAAACGAATAGAGAAATGGCAGCAATCTCAAATTGAACTTTGGATTGACAATCGTACCGGGATTTCCCCCTTTTTTGTTATCGCAAATGTTATATACGCGGGACTATTCGTGACTTGGAATAGTAGATGCTATTCCATCTAGAAATTAAATGACTATAAAACGTCGTTTATACCTTATTTAATCCCGTTTACCTTATTTGATACTGTTTACCCACGACTTTTCTTACGTTTTAATGTCGGTTTTTTACTGAGCTATTTTAAAGATTTGAAATTTGCTATTTTTAACTTCCCATTGGAAGATATTGTAATGGGTCCGAAAAACTAAATTAAAATGTATAACAATTTTTTATGTTTCAAGGTCACTATACTATTTTTACACTATTTTTAGAAAGATGTCTCTGTGTGTGTGTGTGTGTACGTATGTACGTATGTGTCCATTTCTTTCTAAGACGAAATCTCGAGAATGAAAAATGATATCGACTACGTTAGGGTGCCAATCAACGCGTATTAACGTAAATATGATTGAAAGAAATTTTTTCAAAAACGGTTCAGCCGTTCTTTTTTCTTAACCAAATAGACTCCAAAAAAGTAGATTTTACACAATATCTCGCGAATAAAAAATTATATCGACTTCGTCGTGTGGACCTCAAGACTCGCATCTTAGTCCTAATAAACGACCCACCTCACGGCTTGTTAGAAAACGTATTTCTGACGAAAATCGAAATTTCTCAGAACTTTCTCAAACTCACGATGCTTGTAGAAAATGACACGCTGATTCCAATGAGCATAAGTAAAAGTCTGTATCTCTTCCAAATCTTCATGGTTTCCGGGCTTGTAGGCCGTGGTCCGGTGGTATTTTTACCTGACGTTTCGTCTACAACTGCGGTAGACATTCTCAAAGGCGATGTGGCAGCGGTCGAAGTGTCCTCCTTGCCGGCTGTGAAAGCTTGTACGTCTGTATCTCTTCTGATTTACAATGTGTATGCGTTTGAAGTTTTCCAAAAATTAAAAAAAAAAAATATGTTCATATTATGTAGTTCCAAAAGTATGTACGAAAGACTTTTATTTTAACGATAACTTTTTCTCTAAAACCAATATCTATCGATTTATCTTATTTCTTATTAATATTTGAAATTTCAGTGAATACGTAGGTACATTTATTTGAGGTGTCCTCGTAGACGCCACACTATTTAGACGCTGTGAATGTGTTCAGAATTCAGAGTGCTTCTTTTCTTTTCTTTTTTTAACTCCTGAAGTGAATAAAGTCGATTGTATCCATTCCAAATGCATTGTGACACAGGCAGCAGACCATTTGGAAAATGTTATAAATTTCAAAAAAATGAATTGTCCAGTTTATACGATATTATAGCGTTTTTGCAATTTAAACGAAAATGCCTTCAACTTTATTCGAAAACAGTTTAGGTTCGATCCAGCTGCCTACAGGTAGTGCGTGATGCGTTGATTCGTTGCCCTTAAGAATTCAGGAGTTTGTCCTGAGATGTCAATAAATTATTAACTTCCCATTGGAAGTTATTTTAATGGATCCGAAAATCGAAATCAAAATTTTTAACAAATTTTTATGTTTCAAGGTCACTACACTATTTTTAAACTATTTTTGAAAAGATGTCTGGGTGTGTGGGGGGGGGGGTGCGCGCACGTGCGCGTGTGTGTGTACGTACGTACGTATGTTATCATATCAAGACGAAATCTCGAAAATGAAAAATGATATCGACTACGTTAGGATGCCAACCAGAAAGAAATTTTATCAAAATCGGTCAAGCCGTTTTTGTTTGTTTATACATAAAACGACTGCAAAAAAGTAGATTTTATACGAAATCTCGCCCAAAAAAATGTTGTCAACTTCATTGAGGTGCCTATCAAAGCATGTTAACGTCACTATAATCCGACATAAATTATATAAAAATCGGTCAAGCTGTTTTTTTAATTTATTGTTAAAAATAAATAATAATTATGTTTTAATGATTACTTTTCTGTGTAATTTCTAATTTAATTAATAATATTAAATATTTATCAAACTGGGAAGTTCGTAGTGTGAACCTCAAGGGGTCGCACTTTAGTTCTAATAAACGACCCGCCTCACGGCTTGTTTTTTACATAATTTAGACGCTGAATATTTTAAACCATTAAGATTTTTTTCCGTCGAACGTTTCGCATGTTAGCATCATCATTATGATGATACTATAAATATAATATGGTTAGCGAGAAAAAAAATGTAGTTATTTTTTAATGTTCCGTGTCTTCACATGAAAGCAGGGGTTCCCAAACTTTTTTGATCATGACCCTAATTTAAAATTGCAAAAGCCTTCGCGACCATTAAAATTTTTTTCCCCACAATGTACAAAATAGTCTATAAAAAGATTTTTCAGTAAAAAAATGCGACAATTCAAATTTAAGTCGTTAGACCCCCCTCCCGCCTCTTCACTCCGTTTTTATTTGATTTCGTATTCTTATTTAGTTTTTTTTCTATTATTCGAATTTAATGGAATAATCACGAGAGTTATAAATTCTATAATCACGGAAACAGGCCGTGACCCTAAAAAATCAACTTGGGGTCGCGACCCCGACTTTGGGAACCCCTGCACTAAAGGGTCTATCCTTCTTCAAGAGATTTATGATTAAGTTATCGTACTTATTTTCCACAATGGCTAATTATTAAATAGTACTAAAAATTTATAAAACTCTGCAAGGAATATTTTTCTGAATATCGACACAAATATTAAAAAAAAATTATCCTTTTTAAGAAATCTCTAGCGAAAAATATCGAACTCAGATTTTTTCAAAAAAGACATATCTATCCAGAAATGTATAAAAACTTTATCAGTGAAAGCTGAAAATAAATAATTTCAGGTGATTTTTCTTTCACTTGGTAAGCCTATAACAATTAATAAAGATATTTTTAATATATCCCTGCGTATAGTACATTACATAGAGAATATCCGTACCTAATTGATATTTTTCAGAAAAAAATCCGCGAGAAAAGTTTTTTTTTTCAGAAAAATTTAATTTATAATCATTAGTCACGTTTCAAAATTAATCTTGTTATGTCATCACATTAATCATTGGGTTTATATAACGATCTATATTCTGGTATATTTTATTAATTCTTTTCAGGTGATCCAGCTTGCTACTAATTGCTTGTCGACAGTAATCTGTCTTTATCGTCCGTTTAATGTTGTACATTTTTAGTTCGTAAAATCGGATCAATTACAACTTCCAATAGGAAGTTAATAATAATAAAATTAAAAACAGGAAAAAGCTATAACATGTATAATTTGAATAGAAAACGGTTTGATATTTAACTATAGATATAAATGAAAACAGGTACAATTAAACTGTATTAATAATTGGACGCAATTTGCACGTTTCGTTTTCATTTCAATAAAAAGCGATTATATACGAACACGGAAACAACTGTCAAAGTTTTTATTCGCATTAAAAAATTTACAAATAAATTAATATTGATGATGAATTGAAAAAAATATAATTAATTTTTGTCGAATAAGAACACATTGTATACAACCCTGGAACTGGCAATAGTCAAGTTAGGTTGGAAAATTCCGAAACTTTCAAATTTCTCTTTTTAACATTGGAAATGTTTATGTTCGTATATGGGGGCAGAGTTACGAGTTTTTGTTCAACGCCAAAAGACAACGGTGTCGCGATCAAGTGAGGAGCAATCATGCAAAATTGAACAAGTGCAATTTTTTCGAAATATGTTTTATATCATGTCTAGTTAATTGAGAGGTATTTGCGACGATATGCGGTGTTATTTTTGAGCAAATTTTAATAAATACTGTAGAAAAATCCACTTAAAAGTTAAGTAATCAAGCAAAAGTGAACGCGTATATAACAGAAGAATAATAGGGTTATTCCTGACAAAACTAAACAGTGCATTTATAAATATTGTGTGTACAATAAACAGTTAATTATGTTTCATATATGCTGTTATCATTTCCAATGTCCTCGATGGATGCAAGGATTGCGAAATCTGTGAATTTTTTTTCTTGCAATGCAATTTACTTTGTTATTTGCTCGGTTATTTGTTTATTTTTGTTTCTGTATTTTTTTTTCTCATGGAATAAATCACATTTATTATTATTATTATTATTGTATACAAAGTTGAAAGGTCATTCGATAAGTAATGGAAACAACGTTTCCAATAAAAAATTGTTTTCTTGCATTGTGTGTCGGGAAAAATGTATATATAAAGAAGCTGTAACCATTATCGCTAGTACTATATAAAACATAACAATTTTAATAAAAGGAAATGTTTCCTAAATAAAATAATAACGTTAACAGCACTTCTTTTTTCCGTTTTTCATTATACTTTGTACTATCTGTATCAAGAAATTTAAAAACAGCGAAGGAGATAATAATTATAAGATCAAGAATATAAGAAAGATGTATTTATTTCTTTTTGTTCTTTAAATTGTAATTTGTTGAACGCCAGTAACTACACTTTGTCTCTCCTCACCTCTCTAAGTTTATAGTTTTTTGAGGTAGAAATGTCTGTTTACATTAACTTTTTTACGTTATTAAGATAAACTGTTTGTTTACATTTATTTTCATAAATATAAGGCATCCAGCTATTTATAAAAATTAGCTCTCGCAGTATGTGCTTTCTGCGGTACACTGTGCAGATATAAGAGAAATTAAAATTGTCTACTGTTGGCACTGTGGAGTAATTGGAAACTTGCCTGACGCGTAATCGGGAGTTTCGGGTTCATGTCCCGACAGTGGCATTTACATTTTTCTTATATTATAGCATTCTATTAAATATCATGGCGATAATATTAAGTCGTCTAATATAATATTGTGTTATTCACTAATATGTGATTTTATTTACGGATAGGACTAATAATTTATTGGTTAATAAATATAATACTAATATAAAAATAGTGTAGATTTTGAGTTTATTAAATTTTTTGTAAAAAATAGAAATACTTATCTATATTATTAAAACCTAAGATATTTTTTCTCATCAGTAAAATCTTTAATAAAATCAAAATGAGCGAATCTGGATATTTTCAACACTATACATTTTTTACTTCCCACCTCTACTATGGTAGGGAAGTAATGGATTTAGTCCGAAAAAAATATTTCGAGATTTTAACAGATCTTCACGTTTTGAGACTAGCAATCGTTTAAGATCATTTTCTGACTGATGTCTAAATGTGTGTGTGTGTGTGTATGTGGTCAATTTTTCGCCTTCGATATCGTAAAAACGGAACCACATACGGCCATGCCGATTGTTCTATTGTGTTTATCAGCCTTTAACTTAGATCTGATTAAATTTTGAGTCAAATCGGTTCAGTGTATCCTGAGATATAAAAAAAAATGTCCTCAATGTCACGTATTAACGTAGGTAAAAAAAATATAAATGAATTCTAGATGTTATAATATGAAAAAAATGTATATATTTTTTTTCTCTAAAATGTACAGTTTGCGAGAAAAAAAATATTTTACTAAAAAAATAAAAATTGTACGTAAATCAAGGTAACCATGATTTTTGCTATATTAAGCTAGCCATCAGTAGATCACTAAACAAAAAAGAGGGCCATGCTTTTTTTTCAAAGAATAAAAAAAGAGTGTTTATTTTTTGCAAATATTTACTAAGTGGGAAGTATAGGACTGGTCATCAGTCGAATTTTTTAAAAAGAAGTTAATAGCTTACACAACATTACGTAATTTTCAGTGTTGGTCCATCTCGATGATTTGAATATACATATTTTATATAAAAACTCGCGCAAGTTGTACAATAAATCATCCGGCTATGGTCCCGAGAAGAGACAGTTGCTTCGGACACGCGTGCACGTCTGGTAGGTTGTGACGGGGGGGAGGCGGAGCGTATGCTTACGAAAGGGGGCACAGGGGGCGCAGCACCATTACACGTAGCTTCAGTTTCTACGTACACAGACGGTCTGTTCACATTAATGTACGATCATAAAGTTTGGCTCGTTAGGAGATAACTTTATATTAGTCATTATAGAGATAAGCTTCGTTTAAAAAATTTATTGTTTGTCCATAACTGAAAATAATCACACTAATATGTAAAATGGGATTTCAAGTGAGTTTTTTGAGTACAATAGATTTCTCGTATCTACGGTTTACTAATCCGCGTCTCGGAAATAGCGCACGAAACGGTCGAGGCGGTTGATGGAAGAAATTGTTCTCAGAATTTTTGTTTTCTTGTACAGGCATCACTAGATGACAGTTGAAACAATTTTGATTAAACCTGATACACTGTCAGCTGTAACCCAATTTTTGAAGCTATGCTTCTACAGGCGCGTTAGACGATTTCTGGCAGGGGAAAAACTTATGGGTTCGCGTCACGTCACCGACATGCTCATGTTAAAAGTATATCTATAGCTACATTCATAGCTATAGATATACGCACGCGCAGTGGCCTATGTACACGTATATGCACCAACACAAAGATAATGTGTTGTACAACATTAGTACTGTGTGTATCTATACAAGTCAAGTTGAATTGATTACGTGAAAATCCCGATTTGTGTATTGTTTAAATTGTGTTTTTAAATAATATAAGTATGTTAATTCTTATTTCAATTAAATTGTATTTATATTCTGGACTAGACTTGCGTAGCCCATCGCATGTGTTGACGTAAAAAGCATAGCTTCTGTCGGGTGTCCCATGACACCTCTTGACTTTTTTTTTTGTCCGACTGAGCTCGGGTTTCGACGTTAATGACCTCTGTTGTCGAGCGCCTATAATTTACAATTCTGTTCTATTCTATTCTAGCATATACTTTAATTATATACCGCGGATTGTCCATTTACTCAATGTGCGGTGAGTGAAGTCCACAAAGAGAGCAAAAATATATGTGTCTCTTTTGACGAAGTTATTCCGCAGTTATTCCGATGATGTCATTGGTCGATGTACGAACGTTCCATCTGAACAAAATGTTGAAATAAAGATATCTTTCATTGCGAACAAAATGTAAACAAAACGCTTGACAGCTGTTGTCATTATAACGTAACCTAGTTTAATTTTGTTAAAAACAGTTTTTTTACTCATATTCCTTGAAATTCATAGTGATATAAGAAGTAAACACAGGTTTTGGATCTTTTTGGTCATAATAATATTAAAAATATAAAGACAAAGAAATATGTCATGGATGCCATTGACGTAAAACCTCAGTGCCTCAGTGGTTAATAGTATATCTGCTCTTTTTTAAAAACTCTGTCTTTGTCTATGGAAGTAGCCAATCAGGAACCTGCCAGCTGGGTTCCCATAAAAAAAGACAGAAATATATACCCGCACGTATGTTGGCTTCACGATTTTTGATCTATCAGCAGTACAGCTATTTCTTATGTACATGTATTCTAGGCTCGGGTTAAAATGAGATACCTACCTGTCAAACGTGACAGTACCTTGAACGAACGTCTAGTTATGTAAATAAATTTCTGTATTTGAAATAAATTGTTTGGACTAATTGTGAAGGCGGTAAAAATAAGGAATATATCTTTATAAAAATCTTGCAATATCTTTTCCTTTTTTTGTCGCACTGGACGGACTGTTGCTATTTTATAATAAATAAATTGTAAGTGGTTTAAAGCTAGAGTCAAACTAGACGAAAATTCAATTCGGAAATTCGAAGTAAATGTTTTTAGGGTTTCGTACCTCCGAATAGAATCCTATTACTGATCCTACGATATCTGTCCGTCCGTCTGTCTGTCACAAGACTCTGTCTCACAAACGGTAAGAGGTAGCTAGTATTTTCACAGATTGTGTGTTGTTGTGGCATGAATTCTGGCAAATAATAGTTTAGAATAAAATAATCAATTTTTGATATTTTACTGCACACTGTTTCGACTGGCTCAGTTGGTAGAGTGTTCAACTGAAGATCTAAAGGTCCCTAGTTCGATCCCGGGTTTCGGATCGCAATACGTTTTATTTTTTATTCATATTAATATATTTTTTTTTTACTTTAAAAATTAATTTAATAAAGTTTGATACGAAAAAATTTTGAAAAAAAATATAAATAAAAAAACTTTTTAAAAAACAAGTTTAAATACCTAAATAAATCTGTTAATTTTTTACCCCTATCTAACTCCTTATTTTTATATTATGAAGTATTAGAAATACCTTGTATTTTTTGATGTCCGTCTTGTGACTTCCTGTGTTTTAACACGACGCGTTTCAGCAACGAGTTGCTGTCTTCAGGTGTGGTTAACTACACCTGAAGATAGCATCGTATTAAAACACAGGATGTCACAAGACGCACATCAAAAAATACAAGGTATTTCTAATACTTCATAATATTCATTTAGTGACTTGGAGACCCAACACTCTAAAAATGTATCCTTATTTTTATTATTGTACGGAACCCTCGGTACGAGAATCTGACTCGCACTTGGCCGGGTTTTTTTATTAGCACTTGACGCACTTAAGAAAATTTAATCAAACCAGAATTTCGTACAGTCTGACCGTGGCCTAACACTGATTGCGTACTTTATAACCAGCTGTAATATGGTGTACATAACTGCCGGGTCACGAGAAATGTACATTAATTTTAATGCAAACTAAAAACCGCCTGGAAATGACATTAAAGACGTAATACACACCGCACATTCAACGTCACCCTATTAGACGTTCGTGTTGGAAAAATGTTCCCTTTTTAAAAATGGTACGAATTTTTCCGGACCAATCAGTTTACGAGTTTTTGTGTTTGTTTAAAAATTAGAATCAGATAGATCACTGCATTTCAGATTTATTTCTAACGTTTATTTATGTCGGTCATTTACTCAGTTACATTATTTACATCCACTCCACTATTTATATCACTGTACTGGCTGATTCGACCGTTGATTGACCATTCACTGCTTACCGATTGCGTGACACTGTCGACTGACTCTGACTCACTCGTACACTCGTTGTTAAGTATCTCCGATACCATTCCACGCCTTACTACCGTGATCTTTCTTTCTACTGGCTTCTATTGGAGGCAGTGGCGTAAAATCTTGGGGTTTGCTACAGTACATGATTGTAAATTTATTTGTAATAAAACTTTTAATTATTTATATTATTTAAAATCAAAAGTTGTGTTAAATAGAGTAAAACATAAAGTTATAGTAGCCGTCGAGATCCCATATGAATGTCGTTGGCTAGCTCGTTCATTACCAACTACCCAGTTCCAAGGTTTTATTCCGAGGACATTCGGAAATTTCAACAGACGAATTAGTAATAGTAGATTGTATATTTGATGCGTAATGAGGTACATTACTGACGAGTAGTGACAGTATGTAAAAACGAGCGATAGCGAGTTTTTAGTCACACGAGTCATAATAACATTACGCACAAGATATATAATATAGTATTTTTTGCCATACCCGCACTACAAAATACCTACTTTTCACTTTATTTCAGTATTTTCAAAAAAATTTGACAGTTCATTTGCAGCGCCATCTTTGCATTTACAGCAGCTAGTGAGTATGTAATAGCAATCGGATAAAGCGAATAAACATAAGTTACTATGACAACCGTTTATTTACCGCACAAGTTATGTTATGAAAACACTTTCGGTACGCCTGCCTGTTAAATGACTTAATACAAGCCGGTATACATGCATGAAAAGTAGCTATCTTGTAATGGGTATGGCAAAAAAATAATTATTAATAATAATCCTTAAGTTGACCTTAAAAAGTCTAAAATAATTATACTATGTTGATCAATTGAAACGTTGGCCAATAAAGAATCTAAAAAATATTATTATTCTTCTGTATCCCGTTCTCCTAAAGTCTGCCATGTTTGTACTAATCACGGTAATGATAAAAATGACGCCGTAGTTAAGCAAGTCTGATATCGATGAAGAACGACCTTTCCATTTCTATGTTTTCCTGTTACAATGTTGAACGATGTTCCTAGTTTTAAATGTCACGTTACGAAATAGTCCTGTATTCAGACAGCACACATAACCTCTCACCAACTCGTCCCCGTCCTACGCCATTATTGTTAATGTTGCTCCAGTTTTCAGTTGCATCTTTAATTTTGTCAGCATTGCGCCATCAGTTGCCGTTCTTTGTTAAATATGGTATGAAACGAATGTATGGCCTGTTTTTTAGGGTTCCGTACCTCCGAGCGGAACCCTATTACTGAGCCTACGATATCTGTCCGTCCGCCCATCTGTCCTCACAAACGGTAAGAGATAGCTAGTTGAAATTTTCACAGATATGTGTTGATGTGCCATGAATCCCAGCAAATAATAAAAACTCGGGTCGCAGTGCCAAACCCTGCCGACAATATAGTGTATTTGCTAATACAGGCATTGTGGCATTATTATGTGAACATAAGTTTGTTTCTTGACAAAATATTAACCCCTTAATACATCCCTTAAAATAATTAAATTTTTCTAAATTTCAATATTAGACATGGATTTTATCAGTACAACATCTGCACCAAATTAAATACACACTTCCATAAGTAAATCCGTATCAACAAACTAGTGTTTTCATAAAATTTGAAAGTCCGGTCCTGTCGGGCCGATTTTATTAAAATTTTAGCAGCACATTTTAATCTCTACTAAAGAGTTAAATTTCAATTTTAAAACAATTCTGACAATTTTTCGGTATTTTTGGGCCCAAAAACTTTTTGGAACCCCTAAATACAACCCTTAAAATGGTCCGATCGGGCCCATATTAAATAGGCTTTGTGCGGTGATGGATTCCAACGTGCCTACCAAATTTCGTTAAAATCAATAAACTCTTTCGAAAGTTATTGCCCGTATATGTATATATATATATTGTGCCATGTCCAAATTCGACGTAAAAGCGGGGTAAAGCATCCTGGAATGCTCCCGAGAAGTTTTAGAAAAACCCCGAAACACATTAACGACTTTTCGAAAATCTTGCTTGTCTAGTGTGAATCCGCCTTTAAAAAGGTACTGCGATAAAAACGACGTGACGTCATAGCAGACTAGTCAGCGACTGCGAACGAGGCAGGCGAAACCAAACAGAAATATACATGATTGGCGACCTATCATCTCTATAAGTGCGGGAGACGAATAGATGTTTTGAGTTGAAATAAAAGTGAGCTCGTTGATGTGGTGGTTCGTCGTGAACGGATAAGACTCGCACGTCGACAGACGAGGTCTGGCGACCGTATCAGGCACATCGAGCTGTTAAAACAATTGATAAAATGATTGAATATTCTAGCGAATAAAAGACTTTTTATTTTGGGATTTTGGAGTTGGATTTGTGCTTTTCGTTTTGGAGCTATATTGTTTTTGGTTTGGAGTTTGGATTCTGCGTTGTTTCCTGCTTCGATTCCTGTATTGGTCGACCTTCCTAGTTTTCCTAATTCCCGAAAATTGATTTATCTTCCGTATTTCCATTGTTGGATTGTTGTTATTGGATATAGTTAGCTTACCGTGCAAACCATAAACCATAAAGGAGCCAAGCGCTTCTCCTAGTAGGGATTATAAGTTGCTGCTTTTGGATTTCCGTGTGGTTGTGTTGATTCTGGAATACGGGAATAATTTAATTTATTCCAGAAATTTTGAAGATTGTGCAATTATTCCGAAATTTTTAATATTCGCTACCATAAGTGACGACGCATAAAGTATCCCAGAATATTATCAAGTGTTTATTTCAGTGGGATAGATATGGTACTACAATATATCCCGAAAATATTAAAGGATCAAATCTAATATTTTATGAACATTTTACATTTCTGAATGTCGACCACTTTGAGTAGTACTGGGTAAATTTTAGATATTTACGTCAGAATTAAAATGATTAATGTTGCGTCGATTGTATTCCTGTAGGATTTCTTGCACTACATTGGGAATTTTATGGAATATTTTGAATCTTATTACGAATTAAGTTTGAATTCCACGTCGCTAGTCTCGCGATTTTAAAGTGTTTATGTCTCTCGTATGCTATGTATTTTCTTTTCAGGCTCCGGAATTTCTGTACAGGCCCGGATTAAGTGTGAAATAATGGTTAAAAATTAATTATGTGAAATTCGTTATCGTTCCGTATCGATTCATTATTTATGAAGAGTTTTTGTTGAGAATTTCGCTATTGTTAGGTTATCGTTTCACTATCGCTCGCTAACGTCACGCTACGTTTTGCGATTGAATTAGTAGGTTGTGGTGAGGCTTCGAGGCCTATTGAATTAGGATTTTTGTCTCGATTGTTGGAAGTTCCGTGAGGCCTGTGATTACAGTGCCGCTTTTATTTTTTTGTATCTCGAATACCGTGTGTCCCGATATTGTGTTCGGAATCTATTGTTTTGTTAGTATTTTATGTTAAGTTATCGTGTGGTTTTGGCCATTGAAATCACCTCTGATTTTTTTCTGTTTATCTTGCTAAGAAAGTAACAGCGTTAGGCCTGGGATTTAATATAACTGTGATTGTGGTTCTGGATTCTGTTCCGGAATATTTTTCGGATCTCTTTTGGCCAACGTGGTTATCCTTTTTTGAATTATCCCTAACTGTGACCACTCTCGCGTCTCAGCTTGGACGACCTGAGACTTACGCAGTGTGGCCCTATAAGTTCTGGCGCCCTTTGATCTCTCGGTCGGTATCTGGCCCACTAAGTAATCTTCCAACGAGGTCCGTCTCTGGTTAGGTGATACTAGTGTAGAGGTGACTTTAAATTTAAATTAAATTATTTTGACGCACGATTCATTGTGTGCGTTCACTTTTTGTGTTGTCCTAAGTGTCGAGTGGTAGGTGGTTGGGTTTTTTATTGCCCATTAAGGGCTTTTCCTGTACGTAAATTTTAGGGCTGCTTTCATAAAAACAAGAGCGATAGTATCGCTAGAAATAATTTTTGTTCTCCGACCCATGACCCCGCGCCGTCGGTAGCTAGCCGCGCAACCGATTGAATTCGGGTCTTTAGGAGAAAAAGCACTTGCTATAATATATATATATATATATAATTTTGTAAGAAGGTAAGTTTGCTGAAATCGGATTATTTTGGTCTCAGGAACATATATATATATATATATATATATATATATATATATATATATATATATATATATATATATATATATATATATATATATATATATATATATATACAGGATGTCCTCAAAGACACTAAACACACGCTTACCACATGTTCCTGAGACCAAAATAATCCGATTTCAGCAAACTTATAACCTTCTTACAAAATTGCTTAGTTTGGGCGCTATACGGCCCTGAAGTTACAATTTTGAAATCGTTTTTTTGTTATAAATTTAAAACGGCTTGTGCGATTTTGCTAAAATTTGGCACGTTTACATAGTTTTATGGAACAAAAAAACCCATGTTAAAATTATGATTAATATTAATCCATAGGCGTAGAAATCGGATTTTTTAATATTTGAACGTTTCAAACTTCTACGCCAATGGAAGAAAAGGGGTTTAAGTATAAAATTTAGAATCAGTAACTTATTTGGTACAAAAAAGCTACTCTTAATAAGACTCGATTACTCTCATGGTTTTTGAGAAATTTGTATTTTAATAACTCGCAGTAATTTTTACAAAATGAAGTAAAGTTGCTAAAACATGAATAGAAATAAATAAATATGTCATAAAAAGTGGTCAAAGTGTCCACCATTTTTATGCATACAAAGATTTATAAGACGAAGAAAATTAATTTACTCTTTGCATAACTTCTTCATTATCTCTAGTTTTATACTTAGAAAAAAGCATGGCCATCTTATTTGTTTACTGATCAACTTATTATTATCAACGTATTATTACTGATTAGCTTATTATTAAAATACAAATTTCTCAAAAACCATGAGAGTAATCGAGTCTTATTAAGAGTTGCTTTTTTGTAGCAAATAAGTTACTGGTTCTAAATTTTATAATTAAACCCCTTTTCTTCCATTGGCGTAGAAATTTGAAACGTTCAAATATTAAAAAACCCGATTTCTACGCCTATGGATTAATATTAATCATAATGTTAACATGGGTTTTTTTGTTCCATAAAACTATGTCAACTTGCCAAATTTTAGCAAAATCGCACAAGCCGTTTTAAATTTATAACAAAAAAACGATTTCAAAATTGTAACTTCAGGGCCGTATAGCGCCCAAACTAAGCAATTTTGTAAGAAGGTAAGTTTGCTTAAATCGGCTTATTTTGGTCTCAGGAACATGTGGTAGGCGTGTGTTTAGTGTCTTTGAGGACACACTGTATATATATATATATATATTTATAAACATTTTCAAAAATGGTGCCAAAGTGTTCAGGAGGCTATGAAACGTCGAGAAATTTTGGTCCAACCCCTAGATCCCGCCATCCGACCAACGCCAATAGTGTATGTGCCATATGGCAAATACACTAAAAATCAAAGTTTAGTCCCTAGGAGGTTCCCCATACATGGATATAATATTATACTCGTATATGAGCATTCATAACAATATACAAGATATTATCTTATATGTGTTGAACGCTTATGTTACTCAACTGTGTACTGTTGTAAGTCTGTTTAGCACAGGTGGATGGTGTTCAGCTGTCATACCGAAAAGCTGACGACACGTGTATTTTTGTTTGTTTTTTATAATATAAACATTTTGTAATTTATTTAGTTTAAAAATAAATTTTATTAAATTTGATACGGAAAAATTTTGAAACACTAAAAACAAAAAAAAATATATAAGTAATTATCGTTAAACATATAGTACGAAACCCTCTACGCGCGAGTCGACCTCGAATTAAAATTATTGTGTTTTAAGGATCACAAACTGCTAAGGTTATTTGGGCCTAGCGCCAATTCATATTTTCAATTCAACCCATTGGAAGTTATTGTAATGGGTCCGAAAATCGAAATCAAAATGTATAACAAATTTTTATGTTTCAAGGTCACTACACTATTTTTACACTATTTTTAGAAAGATGTCTCTGTGTGTGTGTGTGTGTACGTACGTATGTACGTACGTATGTGTCCATTTCTTTCTAAGACGAAATCTCGAGAATCAAAAATGATATCGACTACGTTAGGATGCCAATCGACGCGTATTAACGTAAATATGATCTGAAAGAAATTTTTTCAAAATTGGTTCAGCCGTTCTCTTTTCTTAACCAAATAGACTCCAAAAAAGTAGATTTTACACAATATCTCGCGAATAAAAAATTATAACGACTTCGTAAGGGTGTCAATCGAGGCGTGTTAACGTCATTTTGATCCGACATAAATTTTATAAAAATCGGTTTAGCCGTTTTTTTTTTTTTAATTATTGTTAAAAATAAATAATAATTATGTTTTAATGATTACTTTTCTGTGTAATATCTAATTTAATTATTATTATTAAATATTTATTAAACTGGGAAGTTCGTCGTGTGGACCTCAAGGATCACACTTTAGTCCTAATAAAACGACCCACCTCACAGCTTGTTTTAATAATAAATTGAAAATCCAATTGACACTTTTACCAGCTCTCGGGCTAGAACCCGGGAACTGGGGACTTGTAATAGAGGAACCATACCAACGCCATGTAAACATCAGCACTGCTACACGCTCACTGCTCGCAGCCAGTCGACCACGAACTTGGCCTGCGTTTTAACTGTAATATATTATCATGCTTTCCAGAAATCTCAATTTTATGTTTTACAAACATTTTTAGGCACCGTTATTTTAAATCTAAATTCAGAATGACACTGTGGACTGTTGTGTGTGACCCATATAGAGTGACATGAGACCAAACAAATAAACAATTCTGTGAAACACCCACATCGGTTGAAATACAAGTTAAGTCACTTAATTCAATCAAGAGTTCAAAGTATTTTAATTATTCATTCTGCTATGCCACATTCTGTATGTGGTAACCCACATATTGCAGCGGAAGTATTCTCCTAACTTTCAATCAAAACTCAATGGATTTTATCATAACAGTTGCTGATATGTAATCGAAAAGAAGTTGAAGTGTTTATTAAATCTTTTTTTTATAATAATGTGCCCAGCGACTAAGGCCATGTGTGTATATTTAATTAAATATAACATTTTATTTAAACGATACAAGCCTCTTATAAATTTAGGAGAGTTGCAAAATTCATACGAATTGTTGCCACAAGTTTCAGATAACCCTGAAACTACTTAATTGAATTCGAAGTTGGTTGCATTTTAATTATTCATAACTTTGTAAATTGTGCCAACTTAGAAGACTTCTTTTGTAACTGAAGTTTGGATATTATTTTATTCCGGCCTTGATAGAACTCATATTATGCAATTGAAAACTTATGGTTTCTTGACGCGAATAACGTCTAATATTTCATACTGGGGTGGCATTTGAGAAATATTGGATGTTACGGAAATAGACGGAAGTAGTTGTTATGTGAAATAAAACACATAATACTTATTGTTAAGGTCTATGTTGTCATAAGCTAAGTACTAGACTGCCGATAGCTTTAAACGCCAAGTTCAGATACAAATCCCAAAGGCTTTTAATATTTTTTTATTGAAAATATATACCTAGATACTGGGTAACAAGTTGAAATATAAAAAAATTAAATTAAAATTGTTTCATTTATTATATTTTGCGAACATTTGATTTTATAATAAGTTAAATAAAAGTGGATGTATTAATACAATAATTTGTGTTTAACGGTATTCACTCATCTGTCTGTACCCGCGATACAGACATACCAATTTTTTTAAAACTTAATTTTCATAATCTTTTATGTAGGTACCTACATTTTTTATATATATTTATTTGTATATATCCTGACCCTGTAGCTTTTTAAAAAGTAATAATATCCGTTCTATTAAAATTTTCGTGGAGAATATCTTCTATAAAGCATATAAATATTTTTTAAATGCGCTGATTTTATGAGTTAGCGTCCATTGGGCCCCACACTGTAAGAAATGAGAAGGCCGTTTACATAGATTATCGATGGTCCATTTGTAGCCAGCGATTAATCTGGTAATAGACACACAAAGAGACAATGGCGTTACAAACAGGTATCGCCTGCACATCGCGTAGATTCCATAAAAACACTACATTGCTCATGCGTGGATACTAATTTTACATTAATTTATTTTGTATTCATCCATTTTATATATGTAACTATACATTTTATTTTGTAATTTTTACACACTTTATTGGAATATTACACAAATTATGTAATTTTAATTTACTTTATGTAAAAATCACAAATTTGTTTAACTTTAGAGTAAAAGTCCAAGTTTTTATGAAGTTTTCTGTGTAAAAACAAATAATAATGTAAAATCACTTAGAAAATCGAGCGAATTCTACCTTAACTTTCAAAGTATTTTTACATCCATTTTTTACAGTGCAGTGTTAATATACTTTTTTAAAGCCATCTCTCAAAAAATTTCACCTAGTGGCACATCCGTAAATATTTGCAGCATGTGTCCATCAAATAAACAAACTGCTGTTTTTTGTGACATTTTTTATGACACCTTTAGCGAACAACATGGTATAATTTATAATTTTCCCACACAATCATACTGCAGCCATACATTATAGAGCAAAGGCATTCATATTCATGAAACAACATAGGCGTACGCTCTAAAAACCCCCCAAAGTCTAATAAACACCGGGTCATAAATGGTTTGTAATGAATGCACAAACAAACGAATGTGCGTTCCGTAAATCATTTGTTTTGGTTGGTAGCTGGGGGCCGTGTGGTCTAGTGGCTAGCGTGTCAACCTCTAGATCAGACGGTTGTGGGTTCGAATCCCACCTGCACTCATGGATATTTTGTGATGTCATTTAGTTTTAAGAAAGTTGTTATTTAGTGTAGTTGAAAGACGCTAAAGACCTGAGATGTCGACGCGTCTATAATCTACAATAAATAAAATAAATTGGTGGGTAGCTGATTTTATTTATTGTGACAAAGAAAATTCAACAAAAGATCATTTTTCTGAGTTTAGGTAGTTTTAAAATAATAAATTTGAGGCGATTTGCTATTTTTTATGTAAAGAAAGTTTTAAAAAGAGATCGGAATTTCTAAATTCGTACAAAACTGAAAAACACGTTTTCTAGAAAAAATAAATAATTTATATTTTGGAGGTAGCATTTTAAAGCTATTTAAAGTTTTTGTTATTTTTGACATTTAAAGCTTGTTAAATCATATTTTAATAGAATAAAAGCCTACAATTTAAACTGTCAAAGTTTTTACCGCCATTGTGTAGACAGTTTTTTAAATAAAATTTAACAAAGAGTTACAATTAACATATTTAGGTTTATTTAATTTTTTTATTTCATAATATACCTATCCTTTATTTTTATTTATTGTAGATTTACAGACGCGTCGACAACTTATAAGGTCATTAGCGCCTTAATTAGGTACATCAAATAACATATTACTTAAAACTAAATTACATCACAAAACATCCAAGAGCGATCAATTTAAAATTCAATTTATTTATTCCTCAAAAAAATAATTATAACAATTTATATAATAATTATGAAAATTAAGAGGATTTCCTGTCCAACGTGGGAGACCAGTGCTAGGGCAGGAGTCCAGAAATATAAGAACCTGTACCTATATATTATTTTTTTTTATGCACCAAACTGTCCTCTCATGCATCCTTACAAAAAGTAATTCCATTATTTTTTTCTTGTCTTAACTAAAATACACGGCCTTCTTTTTCTTCTATGAAATTAATTCTAAAAAAATACAGATTTGAAAGCATCATTAGTTTTAACTTTGATGGAAGTAAGCGCATTTCGTTAAATAAAACAAGTTTCTTTCAGCAACACAAATTTTCGTCGATACAGTTCACGTTTCAGTGAATTTTAAAAGAAAAATAAAAAGCCTTTTTGTTTCATTGAAGTTTTATCTTATAACATGTTTACTTATTTTGTTTTTCAATTTCTTTTGTTTTATTTTTGTAATAAATTAGAGTATAGTCTGTTTTTATTAAAACAATTTTAATGTAAAATAATATAGATCTATTTTCAGAGGACAACTTCGTGTAATGATCAGCGTGCTGGCATTCGGAGCAATCTGTCGGGTTCGAATCCCATCTCGTTCATGGATGTTTTGTGATGTTTAGTTTTGATAGATGATTTTATTTGATGTAATTAAGACGCTAATAACCTAAGTTGTTGACGCGTCTATAATCTACAATAAATTAATCGATCTATTTTTAAAGTATCTATAACATCGACCCATTCTCCCACCACATATTCTTTCACTTCCACCATTATTAACTGCTGGTAATAGTGCTTTTTTTGTTTTAAAGTTCTGGAAAGTTTAAAGTAAGATGAACTACTTGGTTTTTTCAGACGTATATTTTTGTCTTATTTTATGTTAATAACATAGAACAAATATACAGGATGTACATTTTATTTTGACACTTAGGGAAATAAACACAATTGGTATCATTGTAAATATTTGTAGACTAAACATTTCTTCACCTGTTATTTCTGCAGTCTTATGTTATTTGCTAGTCATTATTGCCTGGCTATTTTTAGTGTATTTGCCATATGGCATATACACTATTGGCGTCGGTCGGATGGCAGGACCTAGGGGTCGGACCAAAATTTCTCGACGTTTCATAGCCTTCTGAACACTTTGGCACCATTTTTGGAAATGTTTATATATATAATATGTATATATATATATATATGTTTGTGTGTGTGTGTGTGTGTGTGTACGGGCTATAACTTTCGAAAGAGTTAATTTATTTTGAAGAAATTTGGTAGGCACGTTGGAATCTATCACCGCACGAAGCCTATTTAAAATGGGCTCAATCGGATCATTTTAAGGGTGGTTTTTAGGGGTTGAAAAATGTTTTTGGGCCCAAAAATACCGAACAAATTCTCCGAATCGTTTCAAAATTGAAATTTAACCTTTTAGTTACGATTAAAATGTGCTGCTAAAATTTTAATAAAATCGACCCGACAGGACCGGACTTACAAATTTTATGAAAACACTTGTTTGCGGATAGTGATTTACTTACTGAAGGATGCATTTAATTTGGTACAGAGGTTGCATTGATAATAATATTGAAATTGAGAAAAAAAATATTATTTTAAGGGATGTATTAAGGAGTTTAATTTTTTATTTTGTCCAAAAACAAACTAAGTTTACGTTTTAAAGCCACAAGGCCTGTATTAGCAAATACACTATATTGTCGGCAGGGTTTTGGCACTGCGACCCGAGTTTTTTTTTTAATTTTAGCGCGCAAAAATTAAACATAGAAAACTTTTCTCAAAAATAAAATTGAACAAATAAAAGTGATTTTTTAAACTTAGGTATACCTCAGAAAAAGGAAGATTTTGAAAAACCAAAATAGAAAAAGCAAATTAAACATCTTATTATATCATTAATTTTAAAATGAATTACCTACCTTAGATTTCTTTATACAGGGGTGTATCTAAAATGCTTGGTAAAACTTGACGAACGTGATGTATGGAACAAAACCGTGAAAAAAGTTCCTATAGACATGTGTTCAGAAATGTTTACTTAAAAGGTTACACCGAATTTCAAAATTTCGAAAAATCAGTAACATTTTTTTTTTAAAACAGCGAAAATTCATTATGTGCTATGATTCCAGGCAATACTCGAAATGTCGTCCTTCAGCAGCAACATAGGCTTTGCATCGTCGAACCATTGTTCCCGATTATTAATATTAGTTTTTCACAATACCGCTACTGAAAATTCGATTTTCGGTACCTGTTTAGCGGATTGAAACTGAGAGTTTCAACCCTAGGGTAAAAATGTTCAGTTGTCAGTTTTCTATGTTTTTTAACGTTGTTAAGAGAGATAGAGAGAGCGATTGAGGCGCGCCAACTTCAATTCGCATATAATACTCAAAAACTTAAAAATGACAGAAATAACCCCACATAAATTTCACATGGATTTGACAGATCTAATATTTTTGGGGCTTTTTACGCGTCCAAACTGCAGGTACCTCAGTTCGAATTGTCAATAGAGTTGTTTTGAAAAATAATGTGCATTTACTCGGAACGAAACCCGGCGTTTGCAATGCGTGTGATTGCTGCTCTCATTCCTCGGCAAACTTCAAACTAGTTGCAAACGCTGTACTGTTTCGTCCCTTGTAATGCAACATTCTATTAATGTTAGATATGGTTTTGGCATGTCAAAGTCTAAAAATAATCCTCTGAATATTTTTAGCATTTTACCTTTAAACTGTGTGTTGAATTTCCATATAACTTTATTTTTCATAACGAAATGTCGTTGAAACTATATGCGTATTTTTTTATGAAAATGATACATGACACCGATGACATATGATACAGTATGGATTTTGTTCTGTGTTTTCCAGTGACACCTGCCGATGTACACGTAGGCCTTTCAGGGAACACCAGGTGCATAAGTAATGCCCCATTCACATTTTACGTACCGTATAATTGTCCGTAAAAACGCGTCTATTGTTAGGAAATGAAAGAAAATTTGCATAAACTGCTGACACGACAACATTATTAATAAATCAATAAATTGAAATAATTATTCTTCATCTGGTAGGAGTTCATAGTTTGGATTGAACATATTGTAAGTTACACTTATAATATAAATTAAATTACTTTTTGGATTTGGTCTACATTTTATAAACTTACAATTATTCTTCAATAAATTAACGAGCAATTAAACAGACACAATGCTTATTGACCGAAATGTCGATTTTTAACTTTCCATTGGAAGTTGTTGTAGATAATGGGTCCGATTTTGCGAAAGACAAATTTGGACATATTTTCGCGTTTTGAGGTCTCTTAGAGTCCGATTCTACTGTTTTTAGAAAGATGTATGTGTATGTGTGTGCGTACGTACGTTCGTTGGTTCGTACGCTGGTAAACTTTTTTCCGCTCGCATGTCTCAAAAACAAATAATGATATCGACTCCAGACCAATTTCTTTCGACACATAATTACATAATGAACACCTGATTAGGTTTGCAGGAAATTTCAATTAGCGGTTTTTATTTATAAAAACTTTATAAAAACTTTCAAAAAATCATAAATAATATGAATATATGTGAACTCCTTTCGTCTCACATATCTCAAGAACTAATAGCGATATCGACTCCAGACCAATTTCATTCGACGCATAATTACATGATGAGCACCTGATAAGGTTTGCCAAAAATTTGAATTGGCGGTTTTTTTATAACAAAAAACGACTGTAAAATGGTTGTAAAATTTTAATCTGTATTGCAAATAGTTTCTCTACGGCAGACTGGTCTCTAATCTCTATAAGGACACCCAATGGGAAGTTAGCAGTTAGCCTCTTTTTTTATTTATTGTTAAATCCTTCCCCTTTTTTTTGGAGTATTTTTATAGGGAATATATGCTATCTATCTATCTATCCATCCATCTATCAATCTAAAAGGATTTTTTTGCACAAAATTTAATAATAATAATAATTTTTATATGTATTGACCATAAATAGGTATACAAAAATGTCAGAAGAAAAAAGAAATCAGATAACTCATGTGTGCATCTCTAATTTGTGAACAGTCCATAGGAACCACTATACAGAATACTGACATATTACACTGTACATAGACTGCGATGTTTTATCCTGGTTGGTGAACACATCAATAATTTAATATCGCATTTGACACTACGCCATGATATATCGGATTTTTTTTTTATATAAAATTGGATAAGAAATTTCCTGTTTTCTATTTAAATAATATAAAAGGCTTTCACTTATCGTAAAATTTATGATGACATTTGATAAGTAATTCCTTTCTCGAAACATCAACATAACGAATTTTTATGATGACATTTCATAAGTAATTCCTTTCTCGAAACATCGACATAACGAATTTAAAACTCGATGCGTTTTAAATTTATTGTTCCTTCCTGTTCTTACATCCCAATAAAACGGGACTTCTGTTTATAATTTTATTGTCTTGCGTGTTTTTCAAGTAATTTAATACTTAGAAGGGAGAATGCTATTTTTATTTGCTTGTTTGTACCGACATCTCTCAAATATGCTTGGTATACTATTAATAAATGAGATAAACAATCAATATGATTAATTCCCTAGACCGTAACTAAATACATAAGAATATCAGACGACATTATCGCCATGATATTTATATAGAAGGCTGTATAGGAAAAATGTAAATGCACCGCCGGGATTCGAACCCAGAACTCCCGATTTCGCGTCGGGAAAGTTTCCACTTACTACACAGTGCCCGACAGTGAACATTTAATCTTTCCTATACAGGGTGTCCCAAAAAGAATGACGCATAAAGTAACAGCTGATTCCTTACAAAAAAATATTGCGATAGACCCCAACATGTCTATTCCGAAAAGAGATACAGGGTGTCAAAGTTTTATTTTTATTTTTATCATTATGACGCGGCATTTTAGTAAGAAACATTGAATTTTTAAATAAAACTGTCAAAATTACCATGATAACGCCGCGCCGGCGTTTTCAAAGCCATCTATGTTCATTTTCAAAATGTGCCATTTAAAATCACATTGCATCGATTACTTTAAGTGCCAATATCTTGAAAAAGGTTACTCCTAGCCACTTTTACAAAGTATACCTTTTTTACGTAAAAATTACGGAAAAATCAATTTTTTTATTCAAAAAAATAGTACTAGTGCGTACAAAAAAGTTATGACTATTTGAATGAGTGAAAAGGTGTGTAAGTGGCGCCCCCTACAAGTAAGAGCCATACCAAGGTTAGATTTGAATTTCCCATGTCAAAAAATCCCCATATACCAAATTTCATTAAAATACCTAAATTATTTTAAAAGTTATTTAAGAAAATCAAAAATAAAAATTAAATTTTGACACCCTGTATCTCTTTTAATATCAACTTTCGGAATAGACAAGTTGGGGTCTATCGCAATATTTTTTTAAGGAATCAGCTGTTGTCCCATTCTTTTTGGGACACCCTGTATATAGCACGATGTACCGCAAATCCACTAACTGCGAGAGCTATTAATTTTATAACAACATTACAATGAATGCTGCTTTCTCAAATGGCTGGAAGTGCGTAGTAAGTGGAAACTTTCCCGACGCGAAATCGGGAGTTCTGGGTTCGAATCCCGGCGGTGCATTTACATTTTTCCTATACAGCCTTCTATATAAATATCAAGGCGATAATGTCGTCTGATATTCTTATGTATTTAGTTACGGTCTAGGGAATTAATCATATTGATTGTTTATCTCAAATTGTTAATATACCGTATTTGGAATTTCTCACTTGTGTATTTGACTATTAATAAAGCTTGATAATACTATTGTCTATTATTGAAGCTTGGTATAGTATTAATCGGTACCTACCTACTAAAACTTAAAGTATAAGGTACGTTTTACCGAGCTACGGTCGGGTTAAGACAGGGTTATGTAAATCAGCAAAAGATTCGAGGAAGTCAGTATAGTTGAACAAAATTTCATAATAAAGAATATATTCCGTAAGATGTATTTTCACTTTTCTAGATCCACGCAGAGAATAATGGAACCTCTGGTGTGAAGATACAAAATGTTAAAAATAACCAAAAAACACCCAACCATTTAAAAACTCTCAACGTACGTTTCGCCAACCAAGTTGGCATCATCGGGAGATTCCAAGTCTTCATGGTTTCCGGGCTTGTAGGCCGTGGTCCGGTGGTATTTCTACCTGACGTTTCGTCTACAACTGCGGTAGACATTCTCAAAGGCGATGTGGCAGCGGTCGAAGTGTCCTCCTTGGCGGCTCACTGCAGGCCAGTGTGTCAGTGACTGGTGTCCTCCCTTCTTTTATACCTAGTGCCAGTGTGTTCTCTGTTCGGTCGTAGTCCGTCTCTCTGCCATTGGTCAGCTGCGAAGTGTGTAGTGGTGGTGAGTTCTCTACTCGGTCGTATCCCGTCCTTGTACGATTGGTCATTGGTTTTGTATGTCGAAGTGCTGGTGTCCAGGTTTTACTGAGATTGAGGCCTTCATCTTTTCGGTTGAAATTCTGTGTGTGTTTATGTATTTCTATGGCCTCTCTGTATATTCTTGGGTAATAGCTCAACGGACCACGGCCTACAAGCCCGGAAACCATGAAGACTTGGAACAATGCCGGCCGTGAAAGCTTGCACACTTGGATCATCGGGAGATGATTAAATCTTTTTTATTTATTTTTTAAAATTAATTTAATTTAGTCATCCCCTGATGATGCAAACATGGTTGGCAAAACGTACGTCGATTATTTTTAAATGGTTTGGTGTTTTGTGGTTATTTTTAACATTTTGACTCTTCTAGATAATAATAGTTCACAAATATGTAGTCCAAGAAAACAGAAAATTTTCATATTCGAAAAAACAGTACTAATTTCTTTTGTAAAAAGAGTAGCAAAAATTCACACAAACGTTCTATAAGGTAGTCCAGTAGTTTTAGATTTCCACTGCAGAAAAATTCCCAGTTAGCTGATTTTTTTTTATTTACCTTCGTTATGGTGTTTTAAAAAACGTGTAAAAAGTCCCCATCGATATCGTGCCGGCGTTGCCAGATATTTGAGGTTCAAGTTCACGATAGACGGTTTTTTGCGAATTTCTCGGTTCCGTTCCATTTTTTGTAAAAAATGGTTATTATCAATCTTGTAGAGGACGACATTATCTATAACTTTTATATAAACATTTTTTGTCTACGATTTATAGTTTGTCTTATTAAAGTACCCGCGGCTTCCTCCCTCTCGATTTTACGTAACGGGATTATGCTGCTTCCCGAGGACCTAACATAATGATTTGTACCATTATTTTAAGTTGAACTTAAAGCTAACGATCAATTATAATTTTATCGAAATTAATGCAGTAGTTCTCTACTCATAAGCAACCAAACATACAAATCGACAGCGCTCAAACAGACAGACAGACCAAGAATTTTTTTCGAAAATACGATATTTATACTTGACATCAATTATAAAGACCATTCGTAAAGTAATTTCGTAAAAAAAATTTACAAGGGTTGAGAGAGTGCGGATAAAGTACGAGTATGCATTTGCATACCGTATAACGCACTCTACTAAGAATAGCTCGGAGTAACCACGCTTTTAATTTTTTTTTCAAAATTCCTTTACGAATACTCCTTATAATTTTTATAAAGACTATTCGTAAAGAAATTTTGTAAAAAAAATTAAAAATGTGGCTATTATTACTAGAGTGCGTTATACGGTATGCAAATGCATACTCGTACTTTATCCGCACTCTCTCAACCCTTGTAAATTTTTTTTACGAAATTACTTTACGAATGGTCTTTATAATTTATGTCAAGTATAAATATCGTATTTTCAAAAAAAATTGTCGGTCTGTCTGTCTGTTTGAGCGCTGTCGATTTGTATGTTTGGTTGCTTATAAGTAGAGAACTTCTGCATTAATTTCGATAAAATTATAATTAATCGTTAGCTTTAAGTTCAACTTAAAATAATGGTACAAATTATTATGTTAGGCCCTCGGGAAGCAGCATAATCCCGTTATGTAAAATCGAGGGGGAGGAAGCCGCGGGTACTTTAATAAGACAAACTATAAATCGTAGACAAAAAATGTTTATACAAAAGTTGTAGATAATGTCGTCCTCTACAAGATTGATAATAACCATTTTTTACAAAAAATGGAACGGAACCAAGAAATTCGCAAAAAACCGTCTATCGTAAACTTGAACCTCGAATATCTGGCATATCGATGGGGACTTTTTACACGTTTTTTAAAACACCATAACGAAAGTAAATAAAAAAAATCAGCTAACTGGGAATTTTTCTGCAGGTGGGTGATTTTAATATCTAAAATTACCGGAGTAAGGAACCTACCTGCCAAATGCCATGTTTGTAGGCTTGTTCCTGAGATTTCGTGATGAATGAATGAGTAAGTCAGTGGTATTTCGCTTATATTTATTATATATTAAGATTAACCAAGGAGAGTTACAATTTCTTCGATCTGTATGGACCACAGAAAATTTTAATTGACGTTGTCTGAACTGAAGCCATTTTCTGCCATAAAAGAAAGCATAATAATGCCACAGAAAGTCATTACAACCTACTACTGCCGTTTTCTCACTTAATATATATTTTTTATCTTTAGTCTCTACTTGTACTTCCTCGCTGTGCCGTTCTTCAGTTGTTAGCAGTAATGGCTCGTTGTTTCTTACGCACTTTTTATACTGCTCTGTCATTTTTTATTGTCTTCTTTATTGCATATTATTACAACAATGGCATAATAATGATTTTTCACGAAATATCCGAGATATTTTCATGTTGTTGGTACTTCAACTTTGTAATAGTAGATTGTGTATTTAGTGGCGCAATGGCGTATATTACTGACGAGTAAATCACTTTACAGTCACACGCACTGTAAAAAATGGATGTAAAAATACTTCGAAAGTTAAAGTAGAATTCGCTCGATTTTCTAAGTGATTTTACATTATTATTTATTTTTACACAGAAAACTTCATAAAAACTTGAACTTTTACTGTAAAGTTAAACAAATTTGTGATTTTTACATAAAGTAAATTAAAATTACATAATTTGTGTAATATTCCAATAAAGTGTGTAAAAATTACAAAATAAAATGTATAGTTACATATATAAAATTGATGAATACAAAACAAATTAATGTAAAATTCGTAACCACGCATGCGCAATGTGTTTTTATGGAATCTACGCGATGTGGTGATACCTGTTTGCAACGCCATTGTCTCTTTGTGTGCCTATTACCAGATTAATCGCTGGCTACAAATGGACCATCGATAATCTATGTAATCGGCCTTCTCATTTCTTACAGTGCGAGTCATAATATCATTACGTACGAGATATATATGGTATTTTTTGCCATACCCACTATAAAATAGCTGCTTTTCACTTCATTTTCAGTATTTTAAAAAAAATTTGACAGTTCATTTTGTGTCGCTAAATTCACGTTTAGAGTAGGCCGAGAGTAACTGTCAATAGGTAATAGCGGGTGAATCAGGGCGAATAAACATAAATCACTATGAAAATTGTTTGCTTTCCCACACTAGTGTGGGAAAGATACGTTCCCGACCTGTCAAAAGTCACTTTACATGCATACATGCATGTAAAAACAAAACGTATTGATTTTTTTATTTTAATTATTTATTCTATAATAATTATTTCGTACAACACAGTGGCTTCGTCGCAGATAACGATCATAAATATAAACAATTCATTAACAAGTGTTAAAATATTTCTTTAAATAAATTTTAAACCGTTATTTCTTTTCGGGAGTAAAACTGTCGTGGTTTCAAATCCCGCCTTCGCTCATGGACGTTTTGTGATGTCATTTAGTTTTAAGCTGATTGTTATTTGATGTAATCAAGACGCTAATGACCTAAGTTGTCGACGCGTCTATAATTTAAAATAAAAAATATATAATAGGTACCTATATATAATTTAATCTAAAATAATATATATTTTCCTGAAAATGAAGTATTATTTTTTATGAAAAAAAAGCGCTCATAATGAGAAGATTTAACTGTATAATAAAGATTAATCCAATCTCAGCACAATATAAAATGCCAATTAATTTTATTCTATCGAACTGATGCACGAATCAGTTGCAAAAACATTTCAATGTAAAACTTGGTGCTGAAATCTGCTTTAAATTTAAGCGGTAATTCAACAAAAAGTTTGTTTCATTAGAGAGAACACTCTTATCGGGCGATTATATCAAACTTAATCTTCTCGCTGGTGATCAGGGCTGTAGTTAATTTGTTGCGAAAAACGAAATGTTTGTTTTCAACAAAGTTATATTATATCATTGAAACTTACTTATCGTTTGCAGAAAATTTATAGTTAATAAGAAATATTAGAAATACCTTGTATTTTTTTTTGAATACTCAATGTGTGTTTTATAATATAAAAAATTAACCACACCTGAAGATGGCAACTCGTTACTGAAACGCGTCGTGTTTACAACACATGAAGTCACAAGACAGACACCAAAAATACAAGGTACCTATTTCTAATACTTCTTATTATTCATATAGTAACTTGGAGACCTAACACTCTAAAAATGTATCAAATTTATAGAATTTGGTGTGAAAATACTATATAAACTTACAAAGGGTAAAACACACAGAATTTTGTCGAGAGTCTTGATCTAGATAAAGAAAGTCTTGTCTTGTCTTGAACTTTATAACAAGACTTTTGCAAGTCTTGTCTTGATAATCTAGACAAGACAAGAGTCTACAAAATCTACATCTAGACGGCATCAAGTACTCTCATCACAGTTAGTATAGAAATTTCGGCCAGCATTACAGCTAGAATCTTCGAGTTTGAGCTCAAATATTAAGTTTTTGATCAGTTAGTTTAAAAAGTATGAAATAAAAATTAAAAAACCTCCGACGCAAAAAATCAAACCTTTAAAAAGTCAGAAATAATACCTAATTAATATCTACTATATATCTAGCCCAATGCACCGTCTATTTCTACGTTTAGATGAAATATTTAATTCATAAATACGTCAGGACCACTGTAAAATGACAATTAAAACTATCAATTCCTCAGCGGTCCCCGACGCATTTATGAATTAAATATTTCACCTAAACGTAGAAATAGACCGTGCATCGGGCCAGATATATTAGAAATTAATTATTTCTCGCTTTTTAAAGGTTTACTTTTTTGCGTCAGGTTTTTTTTAAATTCTTAATTTATTTTTCTTCTGCGCAGTTTCGACTACTTCCCTGAGATGACGTTGTGTTTTTTCCTCCATCCACGCCATATTCATTACCGTCTACCAGTTTTCTGTTTGCCCGAGGAAATTGGTCGATTGTTAATTAAAATATTACAGGTAGTAGTCGAAGCATTCGTTAATTGGCTACTTCGCTTGAATATTCCCTTCGTTGCAAGTTATAAATATTTACAGGTTTCGCCATGTAAAATAATATATTATAAGCATCACAATTTGGACATAGTACCTACAAAAAATCTTTTGCTTTAAAAATAAATGTGGAAAAAGCTAAATTTAAGCACACTTACCTACTTGCAAATTCAAATGTAATATGTATATTTTTTGCCATACCCACCATAAAATATCTGCTTTACATGTATGTATGTATGTATGTATGTATGTATGTTTATTTATTGTGGATTATAGACGCGTCGACAACTTAGGTTATTAGCGTCTTAAATACAAGAAATATTATAATATATCACTTAAAAACTAAATTACATCACAAAACATCCATGAGCAGAGGTGGGATTGGAACCCACGACAGTCTGATTCAGAGGCCCCGACGCTACCAACTGAGCCATACTGTTCTCTACGTATGTATGTATGTATGTATGTATGTATGTATGTATGTATGTATGTATGTATTCATGTATGCATGTAAAGTGACTTTTAACAGGCCGGTAAGGGGGAACGTATCTTTCCCACACTAGTGTTGAAAAGTAAGCCATTTTCATAGTGATTTATGTTTATTCGTCGGATCAGCCCGCTATTACATTTTCCCGTGCGTGCCTCGGCCTACTATAGGAGTGAAGTTGGCGTCGCAAATGAACTGTCAACATTTTTTGAAAATAATAAAAGGGAAGTGAAAAGCAACTATTTTATAGTGGGTATGGCAAAAAAATACCATATATTTTTCGTGTGCGCAATGATATTCTGACTCGTGTGATTGTTAAAACTCGCTTAATCGCTCATTTTAACATAGTCACTACTCGTCAGTAATATATCTCATTACGCCACTAGGTATACAATCTACTATTTTACGACAGTATATTTTAAAACTCAGTAACTCAAATCTGAACTAAAAAAACTACAAAAATGTAGCACCTGTCCAGATAAAGCTTTACTATGTCGGCTGGTAATTTAACTGGGGATTAGGTGGAAAATATTATTTTCATTTGCAATAATCTCTGTTATTATGTGTTGCTGTGTTGTTCAAAGAGCCATCTATGTGCTATTTTTAACCGCGTTTAAAATTGTATTACGAAATTAATGGAGTTCAGAGTATATTTAGCCGTCGACATTACATTTGAGTGATTGATCGAGTAAAAAAATCAAAACAATTTTACTAACAAGTATGTTTTTTTTTCTCTATATATACATGCTGCTCTAAGTTAAATCATTCATAGCTAAAAATTATTTTTTGTCATACCCACTATATTTTATTTATTTATTGTAAATTATAGACGCGTCAACAACTCAAGTCATTAGCGTCTTCAACACAACACAACAAATAACATAATATTTGTGTATTAAAATCCGCCAGCCGGCATACACAAACCGACTGATACGAGCTCGAGTCCCTGGGAGCGCTAATACCTACTATAAAATAGCTACTTTACATGCGTATATGTATGCATGGAATGGGTCAGTTAACAGGCAGGTGTGTTGCAATTGCTTTCAAAACACACTAGTGTGGAAAAAGTTTCCATAGTGATTTATGTTCATTCACTCTGATCTGCCCACTATTACCTACTCGGCCTGCTATAAATGTAAAATTGGCGACGCAAATGAACTGTCAATTTTTTTTTTTAAATACTGAAAATTAAGTGAAAAGCAGCTATTTTATAGTGCGTAATATTATGCTCGTGTGACTTACTATTCTGGTCAGTAATATATATACCTCATTACGCACCTAGACTTTACTATTTTCATGGACGTAATATTAAAAAAAATATAATAAAATTTGTTTGCCGTAAGTTTTCAATGAAATTTCAATTAGATGTAGGTACAGTTTATTTTTATAGGATAGCGAAGTGGTAATTTTTAGAATTTTTGCCTGTATGTGTGTCAGTTTATTTATTCCGGATTATCTCAAACACATTATTATTATTTAATTTTTAGTTTTGTTTATCTGTACATGTAAAATAAATTTTGATAACAGAACTTTTTTTATCTACAAAAATTACAATTTTTAAACAAAATATGTTGTAACTTTGATTATTTAAAAATTGTGGCAAAAATTAATATGTTTTTTTATTCCAGGTGAGTGAATTTTACAATCAATACGGTGAGTTTTTGAAATATGCCTTTTATATCTATTTATTTAAACATTTTAAATTTAGATTTAAGCACTTTTTTTGTATTTTAGTAATGACCAAAAATTGATATTCAACAAGTCTATGGATCTTTAAGAAAACTATTTAGGTACTAGCATCATTTTTGACACCGGTTTTATGAATTCCAAATTTTCAACCCAATTGTAATTTTTTACGATAAAAAGATACAGGATACCACAATAGTTAATAGGTACCCAGCGGAGTGGATTAAATTTATTAACAAAAATAAGACATTTTTTAAAAAAATAATATTTTCAAAACACGAACTAAACTGTAATATTTTTTCTTTTTTCGAATTTTTTTATTCTTTAAAAAAATGTCTCATGCATTCGTAGAATTTTCTTTAGTTCGTAAAGAAAAGAGTTTTGGGACACCTGTACAAACCATGATAAATTATTATAATATTGGATGTTACCTATTTTGTGTCAAACACTCAAAGTAGTATATTGATATAAACAAAAAATGAATACGAGAAGAAATAGAAACTGCAAACCAATAAAGAAAAAGTCATAATTTCACTAGGTACCTATAAATAGATATAAAAAGTTCAAATATCATTGATAAAAAAATCTATAATGACTTGTCGCTTATAAAAAATATATAATCGTATTTTCATATTCATGTTACTCCTACGTAGGTACTTTATTTTATTCCTTTGAAAAATAAATAATATTTTTATTCGATTTCGTTAGGTGCATTATATCAAAGAGTTTCTTAGGAAGTATGCCTACTTGTTTATTTAGTTTTTATTGATTTTGTTCTACTTTTCACAATATTTGTAAATTTTTCATCGCAACATATCAAGGTGGAAAAATTTCAGTAAGAAAAAAGCAAAAATCCCAATTTATGGTACGTTTTTCATTATATTTCAATAATCGAAACCGAATCCTGGAACCAATATAACTCAAAATTAGTGCCATGGATCTTCGTATCTATTTTGTTGTTCATTATTAAATGTTTTGGTTGATTAAACAAGAATAAATTAAGTTTACTTACATAACAGTTCTGAATATACAACAAAATTAAACAAAATGTCTGAAATTATCTCTAATCAGATAAATAAAATTTTGTCTCAGTGAGTAAAATTTAATTAAAGTACCTACATATAAAATATTTATAATTTTTACAGTTTCATCACTCGGCACTTAGACCAGGGTCGATAATTTTTGAAACCAAAAAAAATTATAGTAGGATGAAACCCATTGGAAAAGGAAGAGAATAGAACAAAAATGAAAGGAAAAATAATTTACGGGCGATCTGAGGTCGGGAAGTGGTAGGGGGTGGGTTTTTAGGGGTAAAAAACGGTTTATATCGATTTCCGGCAAAAATACAAGTCCTATGGAAAAAAGTTTAATCGCAAAGTTGTAGGTAATAAAAAGATCTACAACTTTTGTATCATACTTTTTTCACATAACCTCAAAATTTATGTAAAAAATTCAAATAACCAAGTTTTTGGTTTTTTATTTTTATCTTTTACAAAAAACATTTTTTTTTCACGAAATTTGGTGAAAACTTACCTTTTTATGTCCCAAACACACTGTAATTTTTTTGATTTAAAATATTTATTTTTTCACCTTATTTTGACTTAATATCGAAAAAGCACCCTAATTTTCAATCGAAAATTCTCACGTCAAAATATCTGCTTTTTTAAAAAAGTCGGTGGGCTTTTTGTTCGTTGAAATATCTACTTTATGGTGGTGTAAAAAAAAATATACATTACTACGGTAAATGTTCTCAGAAAATGCAAATAAACGAGTAATTAAAGTGTAAATTTTAATAAATACCTCAAAATTGTACAAAATGATAAAAAAAAAATTTCGGATACGAGATTTTTTCTCGTTTCTTTGCATTTTCTGAGAACATTTACCGTAGTAATGTATATTTTTTTTACACCATCATAAAGTAGATATTTCAACGAACAAAAAGTCCACCGACTTTTTTAAAAAAGCAGATATTTTGACGTGAGAATTTTCGATTGAAAATTAGGGTGCTTTTTCGATATTAAGTCAAAATAAGGTGAAAAAATAAATATTTTAAATCAAAAAAATTACAGTGTGTTTGGGACATAAAAAGGTACGTTTTCACCAAATTTCGTGAAAAAAAAATGTTTTTTGTAAAAGATACAAATAAAAAACCAAAAACTTGGTTATTTGAATTTTTTACATAAATTTTGAGGTTATGTGAAAAAAGTGTGATACAAAAGTTGTAGATCTTTTTATTACCTACAACTTTGCGATTAAACTTTTTTCCATAGGACTTGTAGTTTTGCCGGAAATCGAGATAAACCGTTTTTTACCCTTAAAACCTCACCCCCTACCACTTCCCGGCCTCAGATCGCCCGTAAATTATTTTTCCTTTCATTTTTATTCTATTCTCTTCCTTTTCCAATGGGTTTCATCCTACTATAATTTTTTTTCACTTTTTACCATTTTCAAAGGCTTCAGCTCTAGTCTAACTTGGTAGAACATAATTAAAATATATCAAAATATTAACAACACTTGAAAAATTCTACAAATAAACATAAGTTCGACGATCGTTTCGGACACTTAGTCCATCTTCAGGAGTATTAGTCTATACTCCTGAAGATGGACTAAGTGTCCGAAACAATCGCCGAACTTATGTTTATTTGTAGAATTTTTCAAGTGTTGTTAATAATTATTTTGATATAAAATATTTCACAATAATAATTTTATTTAAAACTTGGAGAACCTTCAGTTCGGAGAAAACTTCGCTTTCTATTATGGAGCCTTCGACTCCACAATATTTTTAACTTTCAATTTTCCTGCGTTTAATTTATGAAACGTCAAAAATATATTTTCAAAATTATAAAGTTTTCTTTAATATCCGTATATTGAATGTTGATATATTATATACTAAATCATTTCTCATAAGAAATTCTCTAAATGATGGTGAAAACCGCATCAACATCCACCAAGTAGTTTAGAAGCCTTTAGCCGAGTTTAGGCGAGTTTAGCCGAATACACAGACAGACGCGGCCGGGCGACATTGTTTTATAATATTTAACATTAGCGCGGTGGCGGTAGCGTTTGAACGCAACACTAAAAAACAAATTGACACGCGCATATATGTCGCTGCTTGTCAGCGTTAAGAGCGTTCTAGTGCAGCCTTCTATGGCGCGGTGGCGGTCAGACACAACTTGTTGATCCAAGTCTTCATGGTTTCCGGGCTTGTAGGCCGTGGTCCGGTGGTATTTCTACCTGACGTTTCGTCTACAACTGCGGTAGACATTCTCAAAGGCGATGTGGCAGCGGTCGAAGTGTCCTCCTTGGCGGCTCACAGGTCAGTGTGTCGGTGACTGGTGTTCTCCCTTCTTTTATATCTAGTGCCAGTGTGTTCTCTGTTCCACAGGTGGATCAGTATATATTGAGACAACGAAACGAAGCATCAACACACGTATAGCAGAGCACAAGAGAAGCTGTAAACTGGGACAAACGGAAAAATCTGCCATAGCCGAACACACTTTGACTCTGGACAATCATAAGATCCTCTTCGAAGAAACCCAAGCCATAGACAGAACGTTGAGCTATTACCCAAGAATATACAGAGAGGCCATAGAAATACATAAACACACACAGAATTTCAACCGAAAAGATGAAGGCCTCAGTCGCAGTAAAACCTGAACACCAGCACTCCGACATACAAAACCAATGACCAATCGTACAAGGACGGGATACGACCGAGTAGAGAACTCACCACCACTACACACTGCGCAGTTGACCAATGGCAGAGAGACGGACTACGACCGAACAGAGAACACACTGGCACTAGATATAAAAGAAGGGAGAACACCAGTCACCGACACACTGACCTGTGAGCCGCCAAGGAGGACACTTCGACCGCTGCCACATCGCCTTTGAGAATGTCTACCGCAGTTGTAGACGAAACGTCAGGTAGAAATACCACCGGACCACGGCCTACAAGCCCGGAAACCATGAAGACTTGGAACAATGCCGGCCGTGAAAGCTTGCACACTTGGATACAACTTGTTGAGTTTGACCGCGTGTACCGACGTATAGTAAACGTTATTGTATTGTTGAGATGGCGAATGACGAAGACAATTTTACTGAAAAAGTAATTGAAAGTCACCGCAAACACCACCGCAACAGTATGGCCTATTAAAAAAACGCCACCGCCACCGCTATCGCCATCGCCACCGCCACCTCGCTAATGTGCTCAGGCCTTTATACTTATAGATTATGGAAAGTGTCAATTTTATTTGAACTAGGGTTGGTTAGGATCTATTTAAAAATAATAATACCTATTATACATAATCATAACACTTGAAATAAAACAAAATATCTAAAAATCGATCAACACTGTGTAGAAGTAACAAGTCATGGAGTCTGAATACATAACAAAATATAAATAGAAAAACATTAAAAAGAAATATTGAACATAACTGATTAATGGCCGGTTTATCGTACATTTTCATCACGATGTTTTTTTAATCACACTGTTGAATTTTGACAGCTACGTGTTCATTGGTTGCTGCGTTTCATTACCATAACAACCCGTCATTTAACAATGTAATTGAAAAAACATCGTGATAAAAATGTACGATAAACCGGCCATTTTTTTATTAATAATACATAATATTTAACGTTGGTATATATATTTTTATTTAGATATTTGTTTTAAATAGATACGTCGTTCTGTTCGAAATTTTATCAGCTTTAAGATCGATAATGACCATTTTTGTCCTACAATAGATACATTTTTGCAAAAAAAACACTTTTGGGGGTAATTTCAGCCTCATAAAAATTAAGCATAAAAATTAAGCAGGGTGCCCCAATATCTCTTTTAGCAATATAAAGGTGCCAAATTTCACGCTTTTATCATAAAGTGCACGATAATAATTTGTGCTTATCCGCCCCGCTATATGCCAATATTAATCTAGAATTTACTAGAATATAGTAAGTATATGAGGACATCTGTAAACACAAATCTTTTTTCACACACAAATACATAAAACGCGGGTTTGAAGGTTCGCGGGTTATTTAGGAGTACCTACATAAAAGGCTTGAGCACTACCTCTGAATCCAATATACAATAATTTATATCCAATTGCGTTATAAAAGTCCCATTGAATATCAATATCTTCTCGGCATTGAAAGAGATCATTCGATGCTCTCGGCACAGCTGGCATTGCGAACACAAAAGGATCAAGTGTTCCGAGATCGCAGGTCACAAGCTCTAACAATATCACTGTAACACTGTGACTACATTCAATCGAACCGCATTTCAATAACCTCAACGAGATCATATATTGAAAATGCTACTGAAAATTGTGCTATTCTATATTAATAATATATAAAATATTAATATACAAAATATAATAATATATACCTAAAAACATCGCGCCTGACATATGAGATGAGATTAATTACAAGCTTTTATTTAACTTCCAATGTATGTTAGTTTTTTTGAGTGTTTGTTTGTTTAGGTCAAATCTTGCCAGTCAATATAAATCGTTTTTAGAAATAAATTCAATCCCTAAGGAGTCAAACTGGGATGTAGGGTTTTTTTTTATTTGACTGATCAACACTCAGGCCAAATCGCTGAGACTAGAAACTTGAAATTTGGACAGTTGGTTCCTTTTCTGACGTAAGCATTCATTAAGAAAGGATTTTTCGAAAAGGGAGGTGAAATTTTGAAAGACTAAAATAAACAAAATAAAATATTAGTAAAAAAAAATTTTTTTTAGAGACAGCTTTTATTGAAATGTACTAAAAAGGAAAAAAAAAATTTAATAATGTAAGTTCATAATTATTATAAAAGCGGGGGTTGCGACTAATAAACTATCAGTTTACAACCCACGCTTTTATAATAATTATGAACCTAAATTATTAAACATTATTTTTTCCTTTTTAGTACATTTCATTAAAAGCTCTCTAAAAAGTTTTTTTTTACTAAAATTTTATTTTCTTGTTCAACAGCAAAACAAAACGACCGACGCCAATAGTGTATGTGCCATATGGCAAATACACTAATAACGACACCGTCAGGAGGGGGAAATGAGCTGTAAGTCGAGATTACCGTGCATGATAGAAGTATATATATATGGCGGAGGGGCGGGTGTTTAATCTTTATTATATAATATAAATTCTTAGCACCCGGGCGAAGCCGGACGGGACCGCTAGATTACCGTTCATGGTGAAAATGCGTGTATATATGGCGGAGGGCCGGGTGTTTCTTCTTTATTATATATTATAGTCGTAAATTCTTAGCACTCGGGCGAAGTCGGGCAGCACCCCTAGATTACCGTGCATGGTGGAAGTACGTGTATATATGGCGGAGGGCCGGGTGTTTAATCTTTTATATATATATATAAATTCTTAGCACTCGGGCGAGGCCGGGCAGGACCGCTAAAGTAGTAAATATTTATCGTACATTGTTAGTTTGCCTCGCCGCGCCGTTCCGTATGTATTATAAAAATCATTCAGTATGATCTAATGTTGCGAAAAACATATTTTATCTTTTAAAATATTATATAATAAACATGATTAAACTTAAACGAATCATATTAAACGTAATTGCTACATTATCCAGTTAAACATATTTTTTGCATAATTCTATATTTTGTATTATAAAGTTCGTGAAAGCTTTATAATGTCTCTCTAAAACTTTTCGAACTCATGGAAACTTTTGAATTTAAACTTTTACTTGTGACACGTATCTTGAAATATTTAATACGCTATTTATATTAAAAACTGGATTATAAAGACTCCGAGGGACTTGCAATATTCAGGAGTCGATAATATTAACGCAAGTTTGTATCTTCCTCGTGTTATTATGTAATAGAAGAGATTTTTAGTTAAATTGTGTTTCACACTTCGGAGAAACTTTTCAGGCTACTTAAGACTTTCAAAATAAATTCAATCAATGTTTTTTGAGGTCAAGTCGTTGGAGAGTAGACGCAATTATGTTTTAATTATGTTTATTTATAAATTATTTCATAACTTAATAAATGATATCAACCTATAACTACCTGAATTTGCAATCAAAGTGCCTACTTTAAAAACTAGAAACCGCAACATTATGTTTCATGCACCGTTTGCTAGCACAGTGTCACATGATAATTCCCCTATATTAAGTATGTGTAAATTAATTAATAATGTTCTTAGCACAAATCCCAATTTGGACTTTTTTGCTGATAACTTTTCTAGTTTCTCCAGTATTGTGAAAGATCTCATATAGTTCGTTGCTCCCCATTTATTGTAATATTCTTGTAATATTTTTGTAAATTTCGCTGTAACTAATAATTATGCATTTCAGTTATTATTAAGTATCTATGGTTGTATAAATTATATTGTATCTTTTTTTTTCTTGTGTACAATTTCTTTATACTCTCTAATTGGGACTATTTTGTCCTGTTGAGTATTATTATAAATAAATAAATAAATGCCGGTTCATTTTGAATAAATTGTTAAGATGAGTGGATATAACTAATTATAAGAGTTAGTACAGGTATTGTAAGTTGGCAATTTTGTTACTTAATGTTTTGTGCCTCACCCGCATAAGCGAACGGTCGAAGTTAGGTATACTTCATACATTTTTCATTAGAACATGTTCCGTTGAAGTTTTTGGCATTTTTAATTTTAGGATTTAATTTTAATTATCTATTTAGTACTTATTTTTATTTTTGACGTATTATTTTTGCAATTCATTATTTTTAATAATAAATAGCCATGGATAACATCTATACATAAGTATCCAAAGCCTGCTTACAATATTATACTATTTTGAAACGTTAAAAAATTGACTTTTAAAATTCTAAAATTTATAAGAAAACGAACTTTTCCTGACCTAGCTACCTAGATCAATTTTCTGCTCCCTAAAACCCCTTTTCATTAAATTTGATCCAAATCGTTACAGCCGTTTTATCCCTGTCAGCTCGTTTTATTAATTTTTGGGTAATATATCGGTTTATGTTTTGTTTTTCCGATTTACTACTCTCGCTAAAGATTATAACCTCAAAAAAAATCAAGGATAGTTTGCAGTATATTGGTCAACGTGCTGGCCTTTGGAGCAAGCTGTCGTGGGTTCGAATCCCACCTCGCTCATGGACGTTTTGTGATGTCTTTAGTTTTAATTGATGGTGTTATTTGATGTAATTAAGACGCTAATGACACATAAGTTGTCGATGCGTCTATAATCTACAATAAATAAATATAAAATTCAAAAAAAATCTAATGTGTTGACGATTGTGCAAGTAGCTTTATAAACATGTTGCATAAAATATGATATGCATGTTTGTATACTTGGCACGTTGTGCCAGGTATTGTGTATGTTGCCCTATAAATAACATATGTTTTTATGAAAGATTATATGCATGTACGTAACATATGAGATTTGTTTTACGGTAGATTTCAGTATGAAAAACGCATTAGTTAGTTATATCGAAAAATACATTAGAGTTCGCAGTACCCATACAAAATTTCTTCATAAATGTTAGCAAATCCAATAAAAGGTTTTATTTCCCGCGCATTCTGCTTTGCTGGCGGAGTCACTGTGACAGAAGAGATTTACATAACTTTTGACGGAAAAATAACCTAACTATAATACCTACCTTTTCTAACCTGTGGCATCACCTTATGTCATACAAACATAAATGTATCTTCCAGCCATTGTAACGTCGTTACAGAGTCGGAATTAGTTTTTTTTCTAGGGTTCCGTATAAGACATCCGACCCCGGGGACCAAAGAGGGAGTCGGGATTTCGGGACCTAACTGAGAGAATCCTAGGACTTGGCCCGAAGTCCCGAAAATACCAAATATTGCGGATTTTTGCTGTATTGAGATTTTAACGAATTTTACACGAGCGATAATAATTAGGATATTAGGACGGGACTTCCAGAATTACAAAATAGCAAATCAGTCAGAGTACGGCGCTATACGAGCAACGTCCTACGACTGCTATTTGAGCGTCATCTAGTTTTAAAATTTAGGAACTACGGAAATGGTCCTGGTGCCTGAGAAATCTCATTTAGTCCCGGGATGCCGCGACTGGATGCCCTACTTCCGTACCTAACTCAAATAAAAAAACGAACAACAGTCAGAACTTAAGAAATATTTTTTCGTAAATTTGGTTTGGGGGGGGGGAAATTTGACACAAAAAAATCTTTGTATTCAGTTATGTGTCATATCATTTGAAAGAGTTTTTCGGAGGGATCTCAAAACTATTTTTTTCAGAATTTTATTTAAGTATTGGGATCCGTCAGATAGGTGGAGCTTCAAAAACATGGCGCAGACGGGTGGAAATTTCATATACGGGGTATACTTTTGCGTGTAATTTTATGATTTTCAAAGTGATAAGAAATGATAAAAATAAGTGCAATTTGTGATTGGGCCGGTACGTATCCTAAACAAAGGAATTTCGTTGAAGGAAAACGGATTCTCAAAGCCGGGCATATTATCAAATGTCGCAAATATAACGAGAAAAATGCATGCAAAATGAACGGTCAAAAGTAGTACTCTTTACGACATATTGCTTAAAAACATCAAAATTAAAAGAAAATCTCCACGAAATTAATCATCCGCGTTCAATGTGCTTTTAAGGCTGGGTTAGGTGAATAATGTAAACACATAACTGCAACATAATAAGTTATATTGTAATAAGTAGCTGTAAGTTACTAACCTCAAAATATTTGTATACGAAGTTAATCCTATAAATTTGTTAATCATCAGGGATTCAACTATTTTATTTGACGGACCCCAATAGTTTTCGGAAACTATTGCACTGTTTCCAGCAGCTATAGTTTTCGAAATTCTAAGTAAAATAATATATGGTCGATTGTACGGAACCCTCGGCGTGCGAGTCTAACTCGCACTAGTCCGGTTTTTCGGATCAAAGAAATGTTTCAACACCGAAATCACAAACTGCCATCAATAAAAATATCAACCAAAATTTGGGGTTGGTTTCATCTAAAAACATGACGGCTCATTTTTTTGTCGGCCGGTGTACTTATACTACTGTTCGGGAACATTTGTAGCTCGTAAAAGATCAGACATGTGGAATAAATCAGAACATCAGACGAATACGACACTGAATTATTTGTGCCAGCTCGAGCATCTGTTACAAATCTCTACCATACTAGAATAGTATCGAGTATACTAAGATATCTGCGGTAATAAGGGAAAGAAGCTTATGTCAAATAAAATTAACGACTACTTAATCCTAGCGGCGTAACTTCAAAATTTTGGCCCGCGGGCAAGAATTCTTGAAGGGTTCCTTTTTAGTCAATCTATAGATATAATAAAATCGTAGACGCTTTTTTGGATGTTTGCTAATCTTTGCAATGGCTGAGCCAATTTGGATATGATTTTCAGTGATAATTGAGATAAGCTTAGGCTAACATTTATTGTTTGTTTCAATTTAATCGGATGACAAATTTTAAAATTCGTCTCGCGCTCGTTGTGACACCGTTAATGCAAATGTGTAGATAATAGCGGGCGGATAAGGGTGAGTAAACATAAATCACTATGGAACTGGTTTGCTTTCCCACACTAGTATGGGAAAGATACGTACCCGGACATCGGCCGGCTGGCAAAAGTCACTGTACATACATGCATGTATAAAAAATAAATTTAAGAAATTGGTCCGGAGTCGATATCATTATTTGTTTTTGAGATGCGAACCGAAAAAAAGCTCACCAACGTACGACCGAACGTACGACCGAACGTACGTACACACACACATACATCAAAACAATAGATTCGGGCTGTAGGGACCTCAAAACTATGTAGAAAATTCGACTGATGACCAGTCCTATACTTCCCACCTAGTAAATATTTGCAAAAAATAAACACTCTTTTTTTTATTCTTTGACTAGGCCCAAATAACCTTAGCTGTTGGTGGTCTTTAAAACACAATTTAATTTTTATTCTTTGAAAAAAGCATGGCCCTCTTTTTTGTTTGGTGATCTACTGATGGCTAGCTTAATATAGCAAAAATCATGGTTACCTTGATTTACGTACAATTTTTATTTTTTTTAGTAAAATATTTTTTTTCTCGAAAACTATACATTTTAGAGAAAAAAAATATTTACATTTTTTTCATATTATAACATCTAGAATTCATTTATATTTTTTTTTACCTATGTTAATACGTGACATTGAGGACGTTTTTTTGAATATCTCAGGATCCACTGAACCGATTTGACTCAAAATCTAATCAGATCTAAGTTAAAGGCTGATAAACACAATAGAACAATCGGCATGCCCGTATGTTGTTCCGTTCTTAAGATATCGAAGGCGAAAAATTGACCACATACACACACACACACATACACACATACACACATACACACATACACACACACATACAGACATCAGTCAGAAAATGATCTTAAACGATTGCTAGGGTCTCAAAACGTGAAAATCTGTTAAAATCTCGAAATATTGTTTTCGGACTGAATCCATTACTTCCCTACCATAGTAGAGGTGGGAAGTAATAATATGCCCAAATTTTTCATTCGCAAAATCGGACCCATTACAGCTTCCAATGGGAATTGTTGTGTTTTAAAGACCACCAACAGCTAAGGTTATTTGGGCCTAGCACCAATTCATATTTTCAATTCATTATTTTCTTTTTTTTAATTTAAATTGAAAATCCAATTGACACTTTTACCAGCTCTCGGGCTAGAACCAGGGAACTGGGGACTTGTAATAGAGAAACCATAGCAACGCCATGTAAACAACAGTATTGCTACACGCTCAGCTATTCTCAACAATGGGAATTGTTAAAAATCTGTATTTCAAAAATTTGACGTAATTCTCTTTTGTTTTGTGGCCACAAATGTATTTATAGACGTATTCTTTTAAAAAAAACAAGAAAGAACGGATTTAGCGGCTTCGAAAATGATACAGATTTAATTTCATAACGAAACGGCTTGGCCTCTCCGACAGTTGAGAATAGCGCTAAAAACGCTGAATTATTCATTTTATTAGCCTTTGAAGTCTGGAAGCTGCGTTATTAATAAACATTAAGTGAAGTCAAAGAAAGCCTCTACCTAAAAAGCTTTCCGAAGTAAAATCCACACGTATTGCCTACATTCATAGAAATGACTAGTTTTTTTATAATATTACTAGCCTTTACCCGCGTCTTCGCTCGCGTTAATGTCAGTTTTGGCAGAAACTTTATCTTATCTGACTGTACCGATGACATCTATCAGACGACCATAAAGGTATAAAGGCTGAATACTAGAATTTTTAAAATTATTTTTACAATATTTTTAAATAAAATATAGTGTTCCTGTGTGACACAACCTGCGCTGTTTTAAAGGCATTTTGAATAATATTAGGTACTGAACCTTTAAGTGATCTCTGACATCTGACGTCCCTTTACTGAGGTGATAAATTAGTTGCCAGATTCGAAGGATGATTTTTTTTTGCCCCGTGGGGCATTCTGATTTGTCGCAGTAACGGAATGTTGCTGCCAAATTTCAGTGAATTATAACAAACCGTTTAAAAAATATCGCATGCCAAAGTTTTAGACCAAACACCCTGTATCTATGTAACCACTCGCCAAAAAAAATTCTTTGTTGATCTGGACTTGCCTTGACTTCCTCTATCCAACATTAAGATACGTCGTATAAGTCATGAAACATCCTGTATATAACATTAAATTTTATCGGGTTAAAACTGTGAGTATAAAGACAGGTAAATATATTATAATGTTGGGCAAAAAACTAGTTATTATTTTTTGTACAAAAACTAAGCATAGGTATAACAAATTATTTACCGTTGATCATTTGTTTTATATTGAAGAAAGACGACATTTTAACTGAACGTTTGGACTGAATGAGATTTACAGTATAGCCTCTCAATATATTATTAAGACTTTGAGGAAGTATACTGTACTTTTAAATAAAATGTTATGCATACCCCTTGTAGGCTTGAGTGCTGCGTGAATCTTTTCCTGCCCCCAATTTCATCTACCTATCTGCCCTCTTCGAAGAAACCCAAGCTGTAGACAGAACATTGCGTTTCTACGCAAGCATATACAGAAAAGCCATAGAAATACAAACACAAACAGATTTTCAACCAAAAAGATGTAGCCCTGAATGTCAGTAAAACCTGGACATGGGCGCTACGACAATAAAAACCAATGACCAATCACAAAAGGACGGAATATGACCGAGCAGAGAACTCACGCACACTACTACAGTCACACAATTGACCAATCACAAAAGGACGAACTACGACCGAACAGAGAACACAATGGCATTTAGCATCAAAGAAGAGAGGACACCACTCGTTGATACACTTACCTGTGAGCTGCCAAAGAGGACATTTCGCCCGCTGCCACATCGCCTTTGAAAATGTCTACCGCAGTTGTAGACTTGTAGACTTGGGTCACGTAGACATATCATCGAACCACGACCTGCAAGCCTGGAAACTATCAAGGTTTCACACTTGGATATCTATCTGTCTTTTCGTTTGTTCGTCCCCATCCATCTATCTGTCAGTTAACTTCTGAACAGTAGTGTGTACTGTTTTTGTGCCGACGTCAGCTAGTAAGATGGAAGCCCAACTGTAAAACTGGACCGATATTTCATCTAGGAGTTTCGAGCTAAGCACATAATATGTGCATCTGACTTTTTAACGATTATGGCTAACTATAAAGCTACGTAACTGTATGTACACAAAACCCCTCAGCAGTTATCAGTGGCGCGCGCTCAATTTGTAGACAGGCCAAGACCAACAAATTGAATAATATATAACTATGACACGCAATCCTCAGCTTTCATACTTTTTCATTTCTGAAAACGACGCACAAAAGGCCTTCGTATTATTTAAAGGATGTTCTGTAAAATATTAAAAGCACGTCAAAAAACAGATATGTCTACTGTATCGCGGGTACAGACAGATACGTGAATACCGTTAAACACAAATAATTTTTTTAATACCTACAATCTATATCCTTTCTTATTTATCTTATAAAATCAAGCTTGTAAAATAGGTGAGTATCTATAATACCTAATATAGGTAAATAAAATAATTGCAATTTTATTTTTTTATATTTTAAATTTTTATCCAATATCTACCTATATATTTTCGTTATTAAAAAAAAATAATTAAAAGCCTTCGGGATTTAAACCTGAGCGTCGCGTTTGTGCCTGTCGGCAGACTCGTGCTTTTCTATACGGCCACCTGGCTTACTGTTTTTGAGACCTTAACATGGATATACATGTTGTGTTTTGTTTCACATGTCAACCACTTCCGTTACATCTAATATTTGTAAAATGCCACCCCAGTATAAGACGACGTTATTCACTTCTAATTTTTTTCATTGTTTATTTGATGTGATTTTATGGAAATTAAAATATTACTTTTTGAGATTCAAAGGGTCACCTCGAAAATGGGTCATTTGATGGTTAACCTGAAAAGTTTATCAATCTAAACACGATCTCATTACAAGCTTTTATTTAACTTGCAATGTATGTTAGTTTGTGTATTTATTTGTGGGTTTGTGTGTTTGTTTGTTTAGGTCAAAGCTTGCAAGTCAATTTTCAACGACTTCCACGTATCCGATCGATTTGAAATTTAGTACACATATGTATTCCCGTTGACAATACATGAATAAATCGTTTTTAGAAATAAATTCAACTCCTAACGGGTTAAAACGGGGATGTAGGTATTTTGACTAATTAACGCCTAGGAGAAACTTGAAATTTGGACAGTTGGTTCCTTTTCTGACGTAAGCATCCACTAAGAAAGGATTTTTCGAAATTCAACCCCTACGGGTGTCAAAAGGGGTAACATTTTGGAAGACTAAAATGAACAAAATAAATATTCGTAAAAAAAACTTTTTAGAGACAAGCTTTTATTTAAATGCACTAAAAAGGAAAAAATAATTTTTAATAATTTAGGTTCATAATTATAAAATCGTGGGTCGTGACTAATAAACTATCATAGAGTTCACGACCCACGCTTTTATAATTATGAACCTAAATTATTAAAATTATTTTTTTCCTTTTTAGTGCATTTAAATAAAAGCTTGTCTCTAAAAAGTTTTTTTATCAATATTTATTTTAAAATGTACTCCGAGCGTGTCTTCAAAATTGAGAATAGCTCCACCATCATAGTTTCTCGATCTGAGTATACGACCGTCCTCTATAAATATAGTCTTAGGCCCGTATTCACCGAACAAGCTGTTAAAATTAGAAGGTATGTTTTAGTAATTTTCTATTTAATGGATCACCAGTGGCGAGTCAAGCACAAAAGTGGGCGTGGGCAAAATGAAGTTGCGCAAGGCCCCCAATATAAAAAACTAGCTATTTTATCAAACTTCGCCCGAGTAAAGTTTAAAATGCCAGCGTTTTGCTCTGCACTCTGAATAGTGACTCGAAAAACTCAAATCGGGCAATTTTTTCGAAAAACCATCGAACGCACAGTTTAGACCGGGATTTTTGAATTTGAACGTCACGCGCCTTTCGAAAAACTTCGCGAGAACCCCCGGGGCGTGAGGACGTGTGCGATGGCCCACTTCGCCCACGCTTCGCGCCGTCTCTGTGGAGCGCCACTGATTACGATCGTTACAAAGTGTGGCCTTGCAGTTATGCATGAAGCAGGTACAAGTTGTAGTTTGACTGTATGAAAATAGTTATATTAGCACTGGTCGGGATCCCTTTATATGTTAAAGAGATGGAGCTACCGTATTTATCAATTTATTATCACGGGTATACAGACAAATGACGTGAATATCTAAAATCAAAATATGTTCGTAAAATATCTATATATTTAAAACACAAGCTCTATTTCTCTAGACAATCCGCCAGCAACCCCTGCTCAACCGATTGACATAATTTTTTTTAAACTGAGGCCTTTAGTCCACAGATATGTTATCGCTATTTTTTTTTTGGTGAAATTTCTTTAAAAGGGGTGATTTCAAGCGATAATAGTAAAAATGACGAGGGGGGCAATGGGGTGAAGAGAAACGTAAACAGAGAAAATCCATCGGCGTTCACGATACATGAGTGTGAGAGAAATGCAAATATGTACGCATGTCGTGGATAGGCTATGCAAACAATAAACAATGAAACAACTTGACAGTTGTACATTTTAATTTTTAGAGCCCAGATTTTAATAGGGTTATATTGACAAAATTTCCAAAAGTATTTAAAATTAAACAATTAAGATGTATATTGAAGTGCGGCAGTGGAGGGGTTTCTCCGTAGTCCATTATACCTGTAAATTATTCGAGAAAGTACGCTGGAAATGTTTGGAACGTTTATGTTCTGACTGGGGAGGTATTAATAGTGGGCCCATATATTTGATAATTTCAGAGTGGTTCCTCAGTCAGAGCAACATTCCAAACCTTTCAAGAAAAAAAAATAATAAATAAATTAAATGCATATTAAACAATTTATTAACTAGAAGGCTTAGGTTACATAACAGAATATCAGATCATCCGTTCGAATTTCATATTACATAATGTTTTAACATAATGGTTAAACAGTATAGAAATAAGGACGGCGAGGTCGACATCATTATTCCATAGTAATATTTAAATGAAATAGAGAAATATAACTATTTGATCACATAGGAATATTTACATTGATTAGAAAAACTTAACTGTTTGATATCAAATAAGAAAGGAAAGTTTAAATCCCAAACGGGCTGAACATGGCTTAGACCATATTTTAGAGCTAAGCTTCCAATAACTAACGGAAGTACTTAATTAAATTATACTAAGAAAAGGAAAAATGTTACGTGACGATACTATAAGTCCATAGTGATTCCGATCTGCGGTTAATCCTTGGCGGAATTAGTAATCGGATAAAGTTAATCATTTATCTTGGAGCCAAAAACAATACGTCCGTTTCTTCCCGAGGTCCAAGTTTTTTCTTCTCTCAGTCAACAACTGTTCATATTTTTTCTCGTTGCTAGCATAAGTTAACTCACAATAATCCAAAAAATATTTTATTTTAGTAACTAAGAAATAGCAAACATGGACCAAAGGCACTCGATTCCGATGTAAAGTTTTACATTTAACAATAATGATACTTCGCGACACATAAGTTTAAGTCTGACCAGGAGTTAAACAGGATTATAACAAAATTAATTAACATTATTAAAAATAAGAATAATGCTATAAACAAATATGTCATTAGTGATTAACGACATGACAATATGTACGTGCAATTTTTTTTTCTCTTTTAAATATAGTACTTAGTTTAGACACATTATTAATAGTTTTTTTTATTGACAAAACGTCCATTGACAATGACATTATAATGAAGGGAGGTTATAGTATTTTATATTGACAAAACGTCCATTGACAATGACATTATAATGAAGGAAGGTTACCTCAGTGTTGCAATACTTCTATAACCACACCTGAAAAAACGTATTCATATTCGTGCCTTATGATATAAGCTGAAATACGAAGAAAGTGATTGGCAACTTGGAAGAATAACCGATGTTTCTCAAATACCGACAAACTCATCGATTTTTTTCTGAAGATCATTCGCACGTAAGTATTACACTGATAGATACGTTCTGTAGCTTCTAAAAAACTACTATTTTACGTACACTTTAAAGTTATGTTTGAATCAAAAATATTTATCAAAAATTAAATTAAAAACATATCGTTAAAAGCTAGGTTATGTGTTTTACTCACGCGTTCGTATACACAATGATATTGAGAAAGCTTGAAATATACATTTCTTATTGTTTTCTTAATAAAGTGATTCATATTACATATATATATATTTTCATTTACAGAGAAAAAAGGTTTGTGTTGGCAAACTTTTTTTTTTGGCGATAGCCTTTACTAAACCATTGTTCTTTGAAGACAGTGTTAAGTCGTCGCAAAAAAGTTTTGCACGGGTACACTAGTAATAAAAAATAATTGTAATCCTATTTTTTTATATTTTAAATTATCTAATACCATATATTTTCATTATTAAATAAATATTTAAAATAAAAATAAATATTTAAAACCTTCCGGATTCGAGCCTGCAGGGCTTGGCGTTTGAAGATATCTGTCGGTTAAGACTCGTACTTTTCCACACGGCCACCTGGATTACTGTGTCTGAGACCTTAACATGTTATGCATGTTGTGTCAGCCACTTTCGACTATTTCAGTTTCATCTTAATATATCATATTAATATATCACCGAGGACAGTATGGTCCAGTGGTTAGCGTCGCGGCCTCTGGATCAGACTGTCGTGGGTTCGAATCCCGCCTCCGCTCATGGATGTTTTGTGATGTCATTTAGTTTGAATTGAGTTATTTAATGTAATCAAGACGCTAATGACCTAAGTTGTCGACGCGTCTATAATTTACAAAAAGTGTGTGTGTCAGCTCCGATGCACGACTGGAGTTTACTTCTTAAAGTAGGCAAACATACATACTTACATGCGTCAGCTGTCGCGCACCATACCCTGTACACGTCGGCTGTACAAGTATACACATACATTGAAAGGTGCGCAAGGTACGTTGCGCAGAAAACGTAACGCTTTTTAGTTAACGCTTGTGTAAATGTTACTCCTCATAAAATTTCCATACCGGGCGCCTTATATGAAAATCGATTCTTAAGGAGTAAACTCCAATAAAAGACAAAATAAAACGCCACCTCCAGTATGAGACATATCAGACGTTATACAGGTCAAAATCATCTGGGTTATTGTTATCATCTTCAAAAACTAATTAATATGATTGGATTTTTGTTTGTAATTTCATTTCTTTCAGTGTTTTTCAGATATTTATGTGATAGCTAGACAGAAGAATGTTTTCCAGAATTCTGTCTGTCATCACTCTAAAACAGTGCTTCTCAAAATGGTGGTCCGCTAACCAGTGCCAGTCCGTAAGCAAAATGTTACCGGTCCGCAGGTAGTTTACACAAGATTTGTTATAACTAAAAAACTTTGACCTTCAATAAATTTTGCTTCGAATTTCCGTTTTTGGGTTTTATTTTTTAAATTTTTTTTCCGGGGGAGATCCCCCGGCCAGTAGGCTACCTGAGGGACTAACGCTAATGTACACCTGGTCCTGTCCCTAGGGTCTAGGGAATAGAAAGGTAACGGTCCGCCATACATCAGTGAAAATAATGTCGGTCTGTTACATTAAATAGTTTGAGAAGTACTGCTCTAAAAACGAAATGGGGTGAATCGAAATATAAATGTTCGAGAAAAAGGTTGCGTATACGTATTTCTAGGGAAAAACTGGATAAACATTTTAATTTTTACTTCCCACCTCTACTATGGTAGGGAAGTAATGGATTTAGTCCGAAAAAAATATTTCCAGATTTTAACAGATTTTCACGTTTTGAGACCCTAGTAATCGTTTAAGATCATTTTCTGACTGATGTCTGTATGTGTGTGTGTGTGTATGTGTGTGTGTGTGTGTGTGTATGTGGTCAATTTTTCGCCTTCGATATCTTAAGAACGGAACAACATACGGGCATGCCGATTGTTCTATTGTGTTTATCAGCCTTTAACTTAGATCTGATTAGATTTGGAGTCAAATCGGTTCAGTGGATCCTAAGATATTCAAAAAAACGTCCTCAATGTCACGTATTAACATAGGTAAAAAAAAATATAAATGAATTCTAGATGTTATAATATGAAAAAAATGTAAATATTTTTTTTCTCTAAAATGTATAGTTTTCGAGAAAAAAAATATTTTACTAAAAAAAATGAAAATTGTACGTAAATCAAGGTAACCATGATTTTTGCTATATTAAGCTAGCCATCAGTAGATCACTAAACAAAAAAGAGGGCCATGCTTTTTTCAAAGAATAAAAATTAAATTGTGTTTTAAAGACCACCAACAGCTAACGTTATTTGGGCCTAGTCAAAGAAAAAAAAAAAAAAAGAGTGTTTATTTTTTGCAAATATTTACTAGGTGGGAAGTATAGGACTGGTCATCAGTCGAATTTTTTGTAATGTCTTGAACACAAAAAAAATAGAAATGGGACACATCTTAACAGACAGACGGCAAAAAATTTATCGCCAAATTTAAAGTAGATTGTACTTGCAAAATTTCGATGTAAAATGGAATTAAACGCATTAACCTTGTCTCATTAATTATAGTTTAGAGTTCATTACTCTATCATTTAATAATTTTAGTAATTAGTGTATTAACTGTAATATTCATATAATCAGTTTTCTATATTATCAACATTGGTATAATATTCGCAATTTTAATGACCCACCGCATTATTATTTTACAGGATTCTAGTCAGTGGAAGTTGGTTTCGGAGATTCTTAATAAAACTTTTAAAATTTGATAAAAATAAATGGTTTATTATTTGGAATACTTACGAGTTATTAGCCGTGTTCTCGAATCTTAGATAACTGTACCAACCCAATTATACCAAAAGAAAAATTGTTTTTTTTATTGCATTTTGTGACGTCAGAAACGGGAGTTTTTAATAAAAGTGTTTTAGATTACATTATTAATTATATTATTATTATATTTATTATTATATTATAATTATTAGATTATATTATTAAATTAGTCAATAAAAAAAAATAAAAAAAAAAACAAAAAAATATATGAAGTCGGTTAAAAAGTGTTAATTTAATTAATATCTACTTTTTAACCGACTTCATATTTCTTTACATGGCGCAGAAAAAAAAAAATTAGTCAATGATCGTTGGTTCAATAATGAATGTCAAATTTAACAAAAATGTAAAATCATTACTTTTTAAATTATATAATATTATTCTATTTAGGTAATTACTTAATTAAATATAACTAAAGCCAGATATACAACAAAAAGATAAATCTTCAAGTTGAGGGACTCTAGATTTATTATCACATAGGAAACTTTGAACTGAACACTTAGTGTGGTTTACATGTAACTTTGCAAATGCACCTGTAGAAAGTTGGATTAAACAGGGCTGCACTAAGGTAGATTGAAATCCTAAACACTTCAAAGCATTTCAATATGATAAGACTTGAAAGTTTCTTTCATCTTTACCTGCGCTTCCACCATTAATACCCGTTCTCCACCATCTACAACTGGGAGTTCACAGACCATTAAGACGAAGTATCTACGAAATATTGCTAGGAGACGAAAGATGATTAAAAGCTGTAGCTTTCTTTTCGCTCGTTTTATTGCCTTTTAGGACTTTTTTTAAATACTATTAGTAATTTCCACTGTTTGGTTTTTATAGTAGTAGAAAGAAATGAAAAGAAAAAATCACCCAATGTCGCAACTAATTCCCATAGAACTGGATTTTTCACAGATGGTAGAACACCTTTAGATATGTATTTTTACAAAAGTCCCCGGTTATCCCTCCTGCGCTTCCCCGCCACCCCCTCCTGAATATTTGCATATCACTTTTTGCTGAGCTTGTTTTGAAATATCTCAGAAACGGTCGACTTAAGCGATTCTTCCATTATGTAATGTTTTGAAGAGGATTACATTTTCTACAATTTTTGTCCACACAAATTATCTGTGGTACTAATGGAAAGCGCGCGACAGCTTCTTGAAAATCACGCGCTTTTTGTAACCTTGTTAAAACGTAATGTCCTTTGCAATAACTTTATTTATTGTGTTCTTCTTCGAATTTTAAATTGAAAATACATATGTTTATAAAGCAAGGACCACTCTAAATCGTGCTTTTTGTTCCAGATCAATATCTTTAAAAATTGAGAAGTTATATGCAGTCAAAATTGAAATCATCACAGATGTTTTTTTATCACGAGTTACGAGTACCTTCCGCACCGAATAAAAAAAACCGTCTAGGTATCTATTAGAAATTTAATGCTCTATAAACGATGCTTTTTTCCTTATCTTGATAACTTAAAAAATGTTCAAGTTATAAGCATTTAAGTTCATTTAAAAATTAATTTTTTTCTTCTATTTGGCAACTTTTCATTCAATTCGCTTGGACTTAAATGCTTATAATTTAAAAATGTCTGAAGTTATCGGGATATAGGACAGAAACATCATTTAGGGCATTAAATTTCCTCTGGATTCCTAGACGGATTTTTTTTTTATTCGGTATGGAAGGTACTCGTAACTCGTGTTAAAAAAACACGTAAAAATCTGTGATGATTTCAACTTTGACTGTACATAACTTCTCAATTTTTAAAGATATCGATAAGGGACAAAAATCACACTTTAGGGCGTTCTTTGCTTTATGAACATGTGTATTTTCATTTTAAAATTTGATGAAGAACACAATAAATAAAGCTATTGAAAAGGACATTACGTTTTGACAATTGGTTTCCAAGGCTACAAAAAGCGCATGTTTTTCAAAAAGCTGTAGCGCGCTTACTATTCGTACCACAGAAAATTTGTAGGAGTAAAAATTGTAGAAAATGTAATCCTATTTAAAACATTACTTAATGAAAGAATCGCTTAAGTCGACCGTTTCTGAGATATTTCGAAACAGGCTCAGCAAATATTCAATAGGGTGTGACGGGGGAAGCACAGTGGGGATAACCGGGGACTTCTGTAAAAAATACATGTCTAAAGGTGTTCCTGTAAAAAATCCAGCTCTATGGGAATTAGTTGCGACATAAAACCTTTATTGACCGGGCTATTAGTACATGATTTACAGTTTCGATTAAAAAGCAAAAGTGCGTGTTTTTTTTAATTAATTGATAAAAAACAAAATAAAAAATGCATGTTTAATGCAGATGAGATAAAATGTCGGTATTTAAGCTCGTTAATGAATCGTCAATACTGAAGTATGAACTGTAATTTAAATTATAATTAGGGTAAAGGTGCCGATTTTTGACCACTTAACTGCTCTCGACCTTGTTGATATTCAAAATTGATAGAACGGAATTGTACTAATCCAAATTAAAAAAAAATATTATTTTTAATCTCTACATACTCTACCAGTGTAAATAAAGAAAAATTAAATAGTAGATTGTATATCTAGTGTCGTAATGAGGTATATTACTGACGAGTAGTGACACTATGTTAAAAAGAACTACAGCGAAATTTTAACAGTCACACGAGTCATAATATCATTACGCACGAGATACATATGTTATTTTTTGTCACACCCACTATAATGTAGCTGATTTTCACTTCATTTTCAGTATTTTTAAAAACTTTGTGTGCGGTAAAGTAATTTTCCCGCACACCAGTCTGTGAAGTTACCCATTACAGGCCTTTATACATGCATGAAAAGTAGCTATTTTATACTAGTGGGTATGACAAATATTTTACCAAAGAGTTACACACCAAGAAAAAATGTGTAACCAACTCTGAAATATAATGATTTTCGCATCGACAGAGTAAAATACGAAACATTAGTTTTAATAGGGTAACATTATAATTTTTGAAGTGCAACTTCTATAGTGCGAGGGTAAGCTCATGACCCGATGAAACGAAAAATCGACATGATATAGAGATAGACAGTTCAGAAAGAGTGTGATAAAGCACAATCAGGAACTGATGTGTAAACAACACAGCGCGTTTGGGTTCCAACTTCCACTGTCATCTATAGTTGGGTAGGCAAAGTAGTCAAGAAGTTTCACTTCTACAGTGTGGTCTTGAGCACACACTCTCTTATTTTAAAATACAAGTATGTTATAATATTCATTAATTTATTCTGTTTAATTTTATTGTTGTAAATTATAGACGCGTCGACAACTAAGGTCATTAGCGTCTTGATTATATTAAATAACAACACACTTAAAACTAAATGACATCACAAAACATCCGCATTAGCGGAGGTGGGATTCGAACCCACGCCAGTCTGATCCAGAGGCCGCGACGCTAACCACTGGACTACCTGTCCTCAATTTATTCTGTTAACTACAGAATATATACGTGATAGAGCAGAGGTGACCGGTGCCTTTATCCTTTATATCAAAAAGTGAAATTGAGTTTTAATGAAAAATTACACCATCGTAGCGTTACTGTCCAGTGAACTATGAACCTCAACATTCAGCGCTTGTTGTTAATTATACAGGGAACATTCCCTTTTTTTACAATAAATCACCCTTCCTTTCATTGTATTGGATCTAAACGTTTATTTTACATGTTATAACAGGAAATATTTTAATTTTAGGGCTTTACTTGAAAATTGCATTTATGGTTATCAATACTTTTCAAAATTTTATCAAAAAGCATAATAAATTAATTGGTATTTGTGTAATTTTCAAAACCCGATTAATAATATTTAAATTAACGTTGTTCGATTCAAATTCTTATCAAATTTCACCAAATAATCGTTTCATTTTAAAACTGTTGATATAATTCCAAAAACAGTAGATCATGCGACTTTGCCTACCTTCATAAGCACTCCAGAACATTAGCCAAGAGAAAAAGAGAGAGAGAGAGAGAATGAGTGAGTGAGAGAGAGAGAGAGAGAAAGAGAGGCAGAGAGAGAGAGAAGCAGAGAAAGAGAGAAGCAGAGAGAGAGGGGCAGATAGAGAGAGAGATTGTAGTTTAAAGACGCTCAACAACGGAGGTCATTACTTAACATTTAAACATTGGGCAATGTTTTGTGGAACCAGCGGAGTACAAAACATTGACCATAATATAGTTAATGATAACAGTCGCCGCGTTCGTAGAAGATTCGGGTTTGAGTCCCGACGGTGACATGTAGGTTTGAAATGAATTTTTCTAGCGTTGCATTGTAACGTTACGTCACTCGATGGTATTCCTAACAGTTATGCTAACTACTTTATTTGTATTGACCATAATTCTTCAACTTAGCGAAAATGGACAGGATCTCCTGAATTCGTTTTTAGACGCTCACGGTCCTAAGTACAATTTTAAATGGCTGTGTAGGTATCGTTTGTTAAGTGATTCTTTATGGAAGCTTCTGATGTGTCCGAACGGTAATGCGTGAAGTAAATTTTAACGCACTCCGTGCTATAAAGTAATACTGTTTTGTTTTACTTTAAAACACATGTGCGTAAAATATTACTTTATAGATTACTTTGCTATAATGTCATTAACAAAATATTTATCTAAAATGTTGTGTCTTAATTGCTTAAAATTGAAATTTTGAAGCAGCTGTTGCAGAAAATATTGTATGTAAAGCGTGGCTAAAGTGACGAATCTGACAGCCGCGATTTTACAATACTCTCCTAAGGTTATGTTGCATTTATAATTATACCAGAACTAGTTTGATTACCGTGCTCGCCTAACCTGCTCTTATCGCAACTGTCATATAATTCGTCAATGAAGTCACTTGTTACATAAATATCTATAGTTTAATTATCAGCTTAACGCGCCGTATGAATTAAGCCTCTAATCTTCACATATTAATAAGTAAGTATTTAATCTTAAACAAACTTATCTATGTTATTATAATATTATTATACTGTGTAAACAGAAAATAAATTACCTGATCAACAACAAACTTCCAAAAGAACACAATGATCGTTTTAGATTGTGTAAACTAAGTTTCGATATTTTGCCTTTACATAGGGTAAAGACACAGGTTCCCGACTTACTCTTAAGAAAACGCGGGCTTTGAAGAAAATCGAAATCTTTCAGATAATTTCAAACTTACCATGCTTGTAGAAAATGACACTCTGTTTCCATTGAGCGTCTGTATCTTTTTTGGTTTAGGAGTTGTCTGGTTTGAAAGTTTTCTAAATATCGCAAAAAAACTTTTGAATGGTCCTTATAAACTAAAAGAGATACCGAATTTTGCTTCTGCTCATTGGAAGCAGTGTAATTTGTTCAATAAACATTCCCAATTTCAAAAATATATTAAAGATTTCGATTTTTACAATTTTTTTTAGTGTTGCCGTCTAGATCTAGACTTTCTAAACTCTTATCTTGTCTTGTCTAGATTTTCAAGACAAGACTTGCAAAAGTCTTGTCTAGAAATTTTCAAGACAAGACAAGACTTGCTTTATCTAGATCAAGATTCTTGCCAAAACTCTAGACAATTTTCAAGAGTCTAGATAAACTAAGTAGTATAGTATGTAAAGGTTTACTTTACCTACTACTACTAATCTAGACTCTTGAAAATAATCTAGAGTCTTGATATTAGACAAGACAAGAGTTTGTTAATCTAGGCTTAGGCTTAGTGAAGTCTTGATATTTCAAGACAAGAATTAAGTGAAGTCCTGTCTTGTTTTGTCTAGACGGCAACACTAATTTTTTTAAGGCATACTTAGATACTTAATTAGTTAGACAGTAATCTATTATCGACTTCAATAGTTATTAATATAAAAGTGGTCGACCACTGGTTAGTGGTAGTGAACTAGTGTTCTATGCGACGTGTTATAGAAATACCAGCAGGGATGTAGATTATAGGTACCTATGTCGAACGTGTGAATTTCAAAATCAATAGAGCATTAGTTGGTATTAGTTTAGCTCTGTTTAGGATTAGTTTCTTGTGCATGCTTCAGTGTTATCTACATAGCATATTTAGTGTATTATAATATTATATAACTATATTTATTATTATTAACCATAAGCATGTCAACAGGTATTGTCTAATACAAATTTTAAAATTAATATCTATTATAATTGTCTTAAAACACCTTGTTTTTTCATACAGATTTATAACTAATTAATAATTAAAATTTTCCATCAACAATAAAGCTATGTAGGCTTTCACGGCCGGTTTTAATTGTTAAGCAAAGTGAAAAACTTTTTCGGGCTGATGAGCCGTGGTCAACTGGAGATTTTCTTCTTCCAGACGTTTCGTCCCTAACTGCGAGAGACATCTTCAATGGCACAGTTACGACGACGAGAACTTCGACGTAGATGATAATTCGATGAAGACTCGGGTATAACTGACGGTTCTTGTATAGAAGAACCGTCAGTTATAACTGATACCCGAGGCTTCATCGAATCATCATCTACACCGAAGCTCTCGTCGTCGTAACTGTGCCATCGAAAATGTCTCTCGCAGTTAGGGACGAAACGTCTGGAAGAAGAAAATCTCCTGTTGACCACGGCTCATTAGCCCGGAAGAATTTTTCACCTTGCTTAACAATTTCCATTAACAATGGTTTTAGTATTCTTTAGCGCTAATGACCTCAGTTTTCGAGTGTCTATAGTCTATAATATATTCTAATATTCTTTACCAGTTACTTTGTTTGAAGTTTATTAGCGTTATAAGACGAACGGGACGCAAAGCAAAAAAAAGAATATTTGCTTAATTCTTAAAGAATTTAAGAATTTAGTACAATAATAATAATGTTCATATAGGCAGACTTGCCATACGTCTGGATTTAGTCCAGATTGTCCGAATTTGGTAGCCATGTCCGGACTTTTGTCTGGACTTGTAATTACGTCCGGATTTTTAATAAATAAAATCAAACAAAGTTTTTTTAAAGAAAGCTCTTACGTCTGAAAAGTACCTACGAATAGTACTCAGAATCAGAAGGAGTCAAACGAAGACATGAAAATGAAGCTGGGGATAAAGAATGACCGAGTCAGTAGCCATTTATATAATAATATAAGTACAGGAACATTATGTTAATTTTGAGTTTTTTAATTACTAATATCCACCTACCTCATCTCTTCTGTACACTATTCAGTAGTTTTACGCTTAGTTTTCCCAATTTCTACAACCGACATTTGAATTAAAATACCAAAAAAAATGTTCGTGGCTCGCGCTTCACGGTCACCGCGATTCATCCCCAGATCTACTGCACCGTCCGGACTTAACTCTAACAAATTATGGCAACCCTACATATAGGTATATTTTAGGAGAACGGCATCACGCTTTATCCATATTCGATCGGAATCACCACTACCTACCGCGCCAAAAGAAGTTTTACTTTATTTCGATGAATTTCATTTTGTGTTAAAAATAATTTACACATTTTTTAAAAATAAATTATTTTTTCTGATACTACATAAATAATAGGAAGTGGATGAGATGTTGTTGATACATAAATATAAAACATCAAAAGAAAACAAGCGTATAAGACGACGCAACAGACTAATTTATATTCAAACAAACAAAGTCCAAATAAGCCTGCCTAAGATACAAGCCGCAGAATTCAATTTAAACATCACAGTATCTGTTCCATGGAGAGTGGAATATTGATCTAGTGATTATACAAGCTGTTTTGAAAAACGTGTTATGTACTCACTTCAGTGTTTTATGTAAAAGTAGGCCTATAGCGCTGACGCAATTTGTAATTATTGTACTAGATGTATAAACTACTATTATTTTTAAGATAGTTTTCCATTCGAATTTCGACATAGTATATAATTTAATTTTACTCGTAGGGGAAGATGGGGGAGCACCGATCACCTAAGGGAAACTTTCGATAAAATAAAATCTAATTACCTGAAAATAAAATTTTCAACGAAAATTAATTGGAAAATTAGTTTACTATCCATGGTTAAAACTAGAAGGTCACTCAAGCAGAAGTTTTCAGTAGGAAGTCGGAAAAAGAAAAAATGAACTTTGATTGGTATTCCCCACCCTAGCGGGTAATACCGATCATATATGTGCCCATGTATTTTAATTGGGAAAATAAGGAATTTGATTATCATGATTTAAATTGACCGTCAGTGACCATAGTTCTACCAAATGACAAATCACACTATTTTATCATTTAAAATAGACAAAAAATGATTTGCAATAATTTTTTATAATTTTATTATAATATAATGCCGATCACTCGATCGCCATTCCCCCACACTATTGATCGGTGTTCCCCAATATGCAGACAAAAATATTTCATAACCTAGAACTAAAACAAAATACTTTATAATAATAATCTAATAATAATAAACAACAAGTCAAAATAATGACATAATACTCAGTTAAAAAAATAAACAAAAACAGTAATTACAGTGTCATATAGTCAGACGTAAATAACTAGCGAATGTCACCAATCACCATATAAAGTTTTTGACATCACTGCAAAAATAATGGCGGGATTCACATGGGGTTTTGCACAGTAGTTCCCGACATTGTCCAATAGAATGCAGCACCAGTCTGACATCGCTAACAATTACCACAATCTCAATACCGGCCTGATCGGGGCTCCCCGCTGATCGGTGCTACCCCATCTTCCCCTATAGATTCTGCCAGTTCGTCGTAAGGAAACCTTGTAGAGTGTATACTATGCTTTTGACAATTATAATGAACAACCTTGTATATTTTGTTGTTCTTAAGCAGATATTTTTCACTGAACAAAATTCAAACTGGTTGCGATTTCTTTCGGCTGTTTGTAGACTTATCTTTATTAATAATACACCACGCCCTCTTGTTATAAAAGTTTGTACTATGTTTATTATACTTACTTATTATGTTTTCTTTCTTGTTTTCAATTTCAACTCCAATTATTAGACTTTGAACTCATTAATACCAGCTGATTGAATCTCAGCGACCTCTTGTTACAAACGTTAAAATATAATGTCAGGGGAGAGTCCTGCCACTCTTCATTTTTTTTTTTATCTTCAAAATATATATCTTCCTATTAATATTTTCAAGATTTTTTATACAAAACTAGCGGTTACCCGTGGCTCCGCTTATGTAATATTTTTTATGCTTTCCCATACAAACTTCTACACCCCCTTGCACCCTTCCTTAGGAGTTGTCTTCAAAAATCCTAAACTACGTGTCTTATTATTTGTTTCCAATAATATTTATACAGGATGTATCACAGGAAACCGAACATAGGGAAAAGTACACAGTACTAATTACTTAAGATCAGAGATTGCTTTGATTCATGTAAAAAACCATAATAATTAATTTAGTTAAGTTAGCCATGTGTATTCTATTTTTGTCACGCTAGGTACTCATTTTGCTTATGTTTTTCTTGTTGCACTCATTACTTTTCTACGTATTCAATCCTGTGATACACCCTGTATATTAAGTTTCCAGTGTTACCAGTGTAAAGTTTCAAGTTGATACACGCAGGGAATATGATTTTCTATACAAATATTTTTACCCCATTTCACCCCCTTATAGGGATTGATTTCCGAAAAATCCTTTCTTGGTGCATGTCTACATCCTGTAAGGAACATAACCTCCAAATTTCATGTTTCTATCTTCAGTAGTTTAGGTTCTGCAATAGGTACGCCCCTTTTTGATCCTCTTGAATTGCGAAAAATCCCTTCTTAGTTTGTGTTTACGTCAGAAAAATAGCCTACAGTCCAAATTTCAAGTTTCTTGTTTCAGCGGTTTGATACACGCAGGGAATATGATTTTCTATTCAAAAAATTTTTACCCCATTTCACCCCCTTAGGGATTGATTTCCGAAAAATCATTTCTTGGTGCATGTCTACATCCTGTAAGGAACATAACCTCCAAATTTCATGTTTCTATCTTCAGTAGTTTAGGCTCTGCAATAGGTACGCCCCTTTTTGATCCTCTTAGGGGTTGAATTGCGAAAAATCCCTTCTTAGTTTGTGTTTACGTCAGAAAAATAGCCTACAGTCCAAATTTCAAGTTTCTTGTTTCAGCGGTTTGACCTGGACGTCGACGAACGAATCAATCAGTCAGGACATTTCTTTATATATTTTATAGATTTTTATATATAATTCATATAGATTATCACAAAATCAAATTTTTAATATTTACTTTCGTACTAGCCTTTAGCCGCCGCTTCACTCGCATTTATATCAGACTGTGTGATCGTGTTTCAATTTTCATTCAAAGAAAAGTTAGCTGAAAAAAGGAAATTCTTTCAGTTGACTCAAAACTTAAAGCGTTAAAGAAACTAGACTTCAGTGAACTGTTATTTCTATATTTTCATTTAATCAACCACCTGTCGGAACTATTTAGGTATGTCGTATAATCGAGACTTTTCTTTTTCCTGTTCATATAACGTAGCGGTACACAGTACAGAAAAATAAATGAAAACTACTTGTTTGCATAAATCTAGTATATTTCCGCAATGTATGAAATATTCTCGCGAAAGAGGAAATGCAGCGTATAGATTTCTCAGCGAAAATTATGAAAACACATTTCACATGTCATTATTTATATAAATATTTATTTTTATTTATGCAAAACGTTGTAATTTTCTTGCTACGTAAGTTTTCTTTGTTGCGTCAAGCGTTTACAAAGAAGAAAATCATTGTTAACAGTTATATTTCACATCCTGTCTGACACATTGTTGAATATAAATTTCTAGAGAAACTTTTACGTTATCAATATTAATATAGAGAATAATATACAGGATGTTATTTAAGTACAGGGCCAAACTTCAAGAGGTGATTCTTTGAGTGGTTCTAAGACTAAAAGTTTATTTAAACATAGGTCTCTTGTTTGATTTTTTTTAATTTCCGGCGTTAGACCTGTGCACGCCACTGGCAAAAGGAGACAAAACTTAGCTTAAAACATTCATTTGTATTACATTAAAAACTGTCACCAAGTTTCAACGCCATATAGTTTGCGTCTTCTTGTTATTTAAGATTTTTTTAATATGTATTTTTTAAAAAAAATGTGATACCCTGTATCTTGAAAACGAAGCATTACCGGACCTATGTTTATATAAACTTTTCGTCTTAGAATCACTCAAAGAATCACCCCTTGAAAATAAGAACGGCTTGTCTAGAAAAATGTGTTTCCAAGCCCACCAACAGAAATATTTCAAATGCGCCCCACGTTTTTATTACTTATTCCGCCTGAACGTATTTACAGATTTTTTGTGTCTTTATGACGGTTAACAACTACAAAACAACTATAAAAATAATATGTAGATTTCAGATTTTTGTTAATCAGTTTTTTGAGCATTTCGATAAAAAAAACTTCGGTTCGTTAAAGTGTAAATAAACCTTATAAATAGCGTATATAACATTGTTTAGAAGCCACCATTTTGTTCAGTGACGTGCAATGAATCCAGTAAACGAAGATGGCGAAATCGCAAATTAATACTTTATGTAGGTCATCATGCCTGCACGAATTCAGAATGATATTATTAAAAGCTCAGTTACAGTTCAATAAGTTTTTTTAACATTTATCCTTTTTTAAATTATCATTTGAATCAACTAAAAAGAACTTTTTATTCGAGCTTCAATTAAATATTTTCTTCTTGTGCGCCAATGAGTTATCACAATAATAATTTATTCAATAAAATATTTCATATAAATGTGATGAAAAAAAACCGGTGCGTGTACATACAGGTGCTGAATTGCTTTGGGGGTAATAGGGATTTAACCCGTCAAATCAAACTTTCGCGATTCCCTGCTTCCCCAATTATTTTAGGAAAAATATCTTCGAATAAAAAATTTAAAACATACAATTATGCATCTAAATCATTAAACAAAATTAATTTTGCATGCTGTGTAACGGCAGAAATTTGATATTAAAACGTAATTACCTCAAAAACAGATAGCGATAGCCATGGAACTTGAACAAAATGATGACGTTTTAGCTGTCAGAATAATTTCTAATCATTTTTATGGAGGGTAGAGTTAAGGAGAACACTCTCATATGGGGGAACAGTTGCAAAAGTGTCCAGCTGTAAGCTGTAAATAACAGTTCCAAATCTCTCCAGAGTGGCGCCAAAATAGCAAGAGAGTATGAAATGAACTTAGCAGTTATTGACTGAGTGAAGTGCGCTGAGTTGAAAAATTTAATATTTTTGATGACTAGAGTAGTTATAACAAAACTGCAGTATACAAAACCTCAACTGTTTGCGTAGTCCAAAAGTTCAAAATAATTTTGTAAATATAACCTAAAATAACTACTGTCAGATAACATGGACGGTGATTTAATTTCCATGATCTGTTTTACATCAGAAATTTCAGTTTTTTAATAATTTTTATTAGAGAATTCTACTTTTGAAGAAATTTCAAAAATTATTATGTGGAACTTTTATAAAAAAATGAAAAGAATATAATTGATTGACAAATTCAAGTGGTGTTTTAAATTTTGCGTTTGTAATTTTTTATAAAAGCAATCATTGTTAAAAAATTAAATAATTTTTCAGGCGTTCATTTATATTGGGATTATCTTTATTTACTATTTTATGCATAATTACAAGTTTACCAATGATATTTGACTGTTTTTCTTCTGACAAGTGCGTCATTTAAAAGCGGAAGTTATGCTTTCCTTCTTTACTTCACTGTCCTACTCTAATATTATTTGGCGCATCCTTTAAAATTTACACTCTTGCTATTGTGGCGCCACCAATTTATCGCCTTTTGACGGACGCTTTTTCATATGCAGAGAGAGTTCTCCTTACCTCTACACTCCATAATCATTTTGTTCAAGTTCCATGGCTATCGCTATCTGTTTTTGAGGTAATTTTGACATTTTAATATCAAACTTCTGCCGTCACAAAGCATGCAAAATTAATTTTGTTTAATGATTTAGCTGCAGAATTTAATGTTCTAAAACTTTTATTCGAAGATATTTTTCCTAAAAAAATTAGGGAAGCAGGAAATCGCGCAAGTTTGATTTTACGGGCTAAATCCCTATTACCCGCAAATCAATTCAGCACCCTGTATATGTACGCGCGTTAGAAGTTATACTTAAATTAAAATAATCCGGTTTTTTAAATTAAAATTATTATAATAATGTACTTGCCTTACACTTATCTAAAAAATATTGTTTTACCAGAAAATATTTTAGCGACTTTTTTGATGACTTGTATTTCAATCTAGATATTCATTTTTTCTTAATTCGTCGCACAATAATTTGACCACTGCCAGTTTTTTCCGCATTAAATCATTTCTTTGTGCCATTTTTCATCGTTGGCCACTAACTTTGTTTACTAGGTAGCAAACAAACGCACCAGTTATGTTTTTACTAAAAATAAGTTGAGTAACTCAATTCAACTGACCATTATATAAGTACCTAACCGACGTAATTTGTAATGCTTGCTAAATAATCTGAAACAAAAAACCAGTTAGTTAGAAATAAATTTTGTATCAGCTAAAACAAAATTTATTCCTTTCCTTGCGATATTTTTTCATTTCCTTTCTATTTTTCAAACCTTTATTATTTTCGAATCCTTATTATTATTTCATTTTTTTAAATTTATTTTGTGTGATTGTTAATGTGTTTTATTTTTGTAATTCGATTTTGTTTGGTTTAATTATATTTCTTTTATTTTAACAGTAATCGTTTTTTTTTTTTGTTTATCTTTGCGACGTTCCTTTTGTTTTTGTTTTTGTTTTTTTTTTTTTTTTTGTTAATAACGTCACATCTTGTAATTAATATTATTACACTTATGCCGGGTTTATCGTACATTATTTAACACGCTGTTATTTCTATGGTTACTTCGTCACCATAGAATACTCAACCGTGACACGACTAACAATCAAATTTATTTCTAAAATAAGCAAATATGTCAAACAAACCCCAGTCCATGCGAGAGTTAATTAAAATAGTATTTAAGTAGATGTGCGAGAGCGTTCAACATAGTTATGTAATTTGGCTGCGTTTTCCAATAAAAATTTCTCTAAATAAATTTAATATTTCATATTATTCCAAACAGACGTGAACCTGCAATCTTATACACGGTACTCTAATGCGTGTCTCCATCTGGATCGTTCTGCTTGAGGACCTAACAGAGTTATAAATGCTGTTTGATTTTTCATGTCGGTATTTTTTATTAGAAATTTAATTAAATTTCGACGCGCAGCCACTCTCGTGTTTTTTTTTACTCAGCTCAACGATAGAGTATTTTGACTACTCGACCGGTATTCGCACATCCCTATACACAGTTCTCAAGGCAATGCGTTGAGAAAAAGTTCGACGGAGAATCTATTTTTCCAGCCCGCCATTGTCAAATCTCGTTATTTTTCTCACATTGTGCACGCTATATTGCCCACACAATGGAACATGCTTTGCAATAAAGAAAAGTTACTATCTATAATAAAGGTAAGAGATAATGGTGTTTAGTTATTAATTTCTCTCCACATTCTTTCGGTTATACCTACATACAAACATACATACAGATAAGAAATATTACGGAACCTAAGAATGTACTTTAAAACATTTTTTTAACAGTAAATATTTCATTTTTTTTATTATAACGATTAATTTTCAGATCGCTATAAATTTCATTTTGTCGACATTATACGTTTAAAATTGAATTCAAAAAATTCAAATTAATTTATTCCTTAGTTCAAATTTATTCCTTAGTTCAAATTAATGCAATTCAATATAAGTAGTATAAGAAAAAAAAGGTGTGAGCGTCATCCACATAAGCTAACGGGGGAATTGAAAGCTGTAGAACGTATAGGTGCAAAACTGGCGGCAATTTTAAATTACTGTAAAATTAAATTATTTTTAAAAAAATAATAAACGCTTCAACATTCTTACCAAAAATCAATATTGATTAATCACCTAGCGTACAGGGATATCCGTTAATGTAAGTTTATAAAATGTAGACCAAATCCAAAAAGTAATTTAATTTATATTATAAGTGTAACGATCGTTTCACTTATAATATAAATTAAATTACTTTTTGGATTTGGTCTACATTTTATAAACTTACAATATGTTCAATCCAAACTATGAACTCCTACCAGATATCCGTTAGTGTTGGGAATAATCGTCTTTTTTGAGAATCGAGTACTCGGTACTCGAGTACTTTCAAGAATTGAGTACTTATCCCAGTACCGAGTACTCGAGTACTGTCTAAAATGACCTTCTCAATTCTCATTGCATGCAGTTGATAGTCTGTCAGCTGTTTAGTGCTTGCTCGTTCGTTAATCGATGCCAATTGCCAACCGAGTACCGCGGCTCGGTGTTCACACATTAAGGTACGTGCAGTACGCAGCTGGGATTCTAGATGGTAGCATGTATGGTAGATGGTTGCTGAAATTATAAGCGCTTATAGGTTTGCACAACGAAGCTTTGATACTAGCACTGATACAAGCTTAAGTCGCGTTTGAAATGTCAGATAGCGAAGACGAATATTTGTGTTCTTCTGCTACAAAGTGGTATATTTTATATACAAATTTGGGTAGGAGCTATCATGTCCTCCCTATTAATAGAAAACGATCTATACATGGCGAATTTCATCATTTATACCAAGAATTAAAATTTTATCCAAACCGGTTTTTTGAATATTTACATATGGAACCTAACACTTTTAAATACGTCTTAGAAAAAACTCAAAACAAATTAAATAAAAACTGGCAAAATTTCACTTATTAAACTAGTCACATCCATTGCTAAACTTGTAACGGCCATTTGACAGTTGTCAAACGTTGATTGTAGTAGTCAGCGCGCTGAAAGAATGGTGATATACATTCTTGAATCTACCAGCTCTTGTAACAGCGCTTATACCTGCTACACTCGCTGCTTCATTGTGTACGCTTGCATATATAACAATACATTAATTTAAGCAAGCTCTGCTATGATCTACGCTACCATCTAGAATCCCAGCTCCATACTGCACGTACCTTTACTTACATTAGCTGGTGGTGGAAGGGAAACACTGAATACTGAATGATGATTGGCCGTGCAATTTTTATGCAGGTTATATTGTTATAAGTTATAAGACATAAGTTATATGCCTATCTATATTTTATAGTAGATAGATTGTATAATGTATTCGGTATTCGAGACTCGAGTACACGCCGTGCAAGAGCAGAAACGCATTAACTGTAGAAAGAATTCAATTCCTGCACAATACACTGCAGTGTGTAGTGTGTACTCGGTCTGGAGTACTTGAATACCGGTGTGTATTCGTGCAGGCGCAAAAACGCATCAACTGTAGGGAGAATTCAACCCCTGCACTGCAATGTGTACCCGGTCTCCAGTACTCGAATACCAATTACAAGTACTCGAGTACAGAGTACAGAGTACTCGAGTAAAGAATCGAGTACTGAATCGATTCTTGTACTCGAGTACTCCATCACTAATATCCGTAAAAAAATGAACACCCACTTTCAATATAGTGAGTCAACACCATTACTGACAGTATCGTTGCATTTTTGTTTCTTGAGTGTAACCATAAAAATCCAAAATAAAACAAAGTTGTGTCGACAATGCAGAATATTGCAGATCGCAAAAACACAACAGTAATTTGAATGTATATTTTGCATGTAAAAATAAAATTCTGGTCTTTTGTTTACCAATTAAATTGAGTAGAAAATATGTATAAACAGTGGAAACTTTAACAACTGGAAAATTAATGTTCACACGTTTAATCAAAAGCAAGTCCAGTTAAAGCGAATGCTGTGTTATTTTAAATTAGAATTCGATTTTATGTCGGAATAAACAAAATTTTATTTGCTTAACGAGTTTGAAAAATTGGTTTCAGATTACCGTTTGGTTTTGCAATAGTATAGATTGTATGTCTAGATGCATATTGAAGTATATTACCGACGAGTAGTGACAGTATGTTAAAATGAGCGATAGCGAGTTTTAACAGTCGCGCGAGTCATAGGTAATATCATTACGCACAAAATATATATAATATTTTTTGCCATTCCCACTACAAAATATAGCTACTTTTCAATTCAATTTCAGTATTTTCAAAGAATTTGGCCAGTTCAGTTGTGTCACCAACTTCACATTTATAGCAGGTCATGAGTAGGTAATGCGTAGTGAGTTTAGTACGGCTAAAGATATAGGATTTTTGGAATATTTTTTGCGGAGAAGAGGGGATGCATTCCACAATTTATTTCCCATCCTGCATTCTTTGTTCCATCGAGCTAGCATTTTACCCTTCAAATTGTCGAGGCAGTGGTGCTGCATATTTAGAAATAAGTTTTATTTAGTATATTAGACGTTTCGCCTTTCTAGAATTACTGAAGATGCCTAAAAAGGCGAAACGTCTAATATGCTAAATAAAACATATTTCTAAATATAATTTGGCTGCAAAAAATATTCCAAAAATCCTATGAGTAGGTAATAGTGGGCGGATCAGAGCGAATAAACATAAATCACTATGGAAACTGTTTACTTACCACACTATAGAGTGTTTTGAAAACATTTTCAACACACCTGCCTGTTAACTGACCCATTTCATGCATACACGCATGTAAAGTAGCTGTTTTAAAGTGGGTATGGCAAAAAGTAATTGCCGGAAATTATTTCTTATGACTATAACTGATTCGATAGAAGCTCGACAACTGAGGTCGATCATTAATAATAAATATTAATAATGTACGATTCGATTTTAAACTTGCGATGTAAGCTACTAAAATAAAAATGAAATATTTTTTGCCATACCTACTATGAAATAGCTGCTTTACATGCATGTAAAGTGACTTTTGACAGACCGGTGTGCGGGAACGTATTTTTCCCACACTAGTGTGGGAAAGCAAACCATTTAATAGTGATTTATGTTTATTCGCCTAATCCTTTCGCTATTACCTACTCCTGTGCGTGTCTCGGTCTAGTATAGAAGTGAAGTTGGCGACACGAAATTAACTGTCAAAATTTTTGAAAATACTGAAAATGAAGTAAAAAGCAGCAGCTATTTTATAGTAAGTATGGCAAAAAATGCCAAATATATCTCGTGTGACTATTAAAACTCGCTAAATCGCTCGTTTGAACATATAGGTACTTACTGTCACTACTCGTCGGTAATTATACCTCATTACGCCACTAGATATACAATCTACTATTTTGTTGTTATTACGTTAGATATTATGTAATCTACTATTTGTACTCTTTGAATGTGTACTGTAAATGATAGTCAAATGGTAAGCTGATTAAGGCAGATCTTTAGACACTTTGAATAGTCAATGAAAGCGCGTTCTAAATATCCGATTACGTTTGAAACTACAGGCGTTTCGCAGAGAGACAAATGTATTAATTAACCAACACTGCCGTCTTTAAAAAACAATTCTTATCTACATTAAATTTTCAACAACAATAGGATCGTCCCACATATTTTTAGGGTTGAAATCTACTTTACAAATAGATAATAAAACAATTTTTTTGAGAATTTTTCGGAATCTTTTTTTACAAGAAAAAAATTCCCAAAAGTACGTATTTTTCAATTAAATTTTAAACATAGGATTATACCGCCACAAAATACGTCATTCACAGCGAGCATTCTTTGATTGAGAATAAAACAATTTTTTTGAGAATTTTTCGGAAGCTTTTTTTACAAGAAAAAATTCCCAAAAGGACGTATTTTTCAATGTAATTTTAAACATAGGATTATACCGCCACAAAATACGTCATTCACTGCGAGCATTCTTTGATTGAGTCTGAGTCCCCTGTAAGCCTATTCGAAGGGCCCGCAATCATATCTTCTTCCGTGAGCGTTACCTGAAGTCAAGCTCCAGTCAGAGAGTTTATTACGGGTCCAGAAAAAAAGTTCGAAGTTTTAACTTTAAATTACCGATACATTGCAGCGCGAGTGACTGCTTTTTGAATTTGAACGGCAGACCATGTTTGACTACATAGCGTGTACATTTGCTGGCAATACATTACAAACTACTTAATCAGTACAGAATCAGGGATTGCATTCAATCGATGTTGATACCTGCTTGTTAGTAATTTGTATGGGCGTAGCCACAGGACGTATGGACACAACACTGTACCTAGGAATTAGTTCGGTTAACCACAAAATTCTCAAATGGCTACTATCTATATCTTATGCGACAAGAAAATATCAAAACCGATTTCTTCTCTGAGTAACGGTTACAATCCACTGAATATTTACCAAAAATAGTAGATGTATATTTTAAGCACTTCGATAAACATTTATTTGATATTTATTTTTGTCGAGCGTCTATAATCTACAGTAAGGTAAGGTGGGGCAAGTGCAATTAGCGTCATTAATATATTTCACATACTTGAGTATATTGCCTATTATCTGGGAATTAAACATCTAACTAACATATTCTTCCATATAGTTTATTCACTGGAGATGTTCGTTACATTAGATATTATTCAACGATCGGAAATCACATTTTCATCTCACCTTATTTATACCGTGTGAGTTTTTTCAAAGCGTACATAGACTGTTTCACAATTTAAAATCGTGGTATAGACATTGTTGGTATCTATCTGGTCTGCCTGGAAACTGCACATTAAATAACGCAGAGACTTGCCGACAACTATTTCCACCAGAATACAAATTGTACATAAGAACCTTTTCTTCCACGGTGTACATTTTTTATAGAAAAAATATTAAATTAATCTCTGAACTTATAAAATTTATTATCGCAACTCAATAATAATAAATTGTAAATAAGAACATTCGTTTCCATAGTTTCTAACAATATCTATACCACGATTTCAAATTGTGAAACAGCCTATGTACGTTTTGAAAAAACTCACACGGTATAATAATGAATTTAATAAAAAAAATAAAATGTTAATTTTGTTTTTTTATTTCTCCCCTCTCATTCATGTGAATTATTTCCTTCAGTACTTCGGCAATCAGCCAAATCTATTGTCATCGCTCTAATTACACCTGTAGGTATAGATGTGAAGGTGAATAATTCGTTTGTTAAAACACAGATCTAGTAATATATTGTAATTTTTCGACACAATTTAAGGACCACTGTTCTAATGGAGGTACGCGTGGTTTGATCCAAAAGCCGCAGCTGCTTCCCCGCAAAACTAACCGCGTATGAAATATTCATCGGTCAGTTCTCGGACCATATGTCATTGTCTGCATAAGTTGGTGGTTTTCATAAACCACATCAGCTGGTCACCTTTTTACCCGAAGCTGCCGAACGAGGGTAATGTTTTTACAAATCACGATTACTGTAACCGGACTGTTTATGGTAATTCAAAATCTTTGCAGTTACGCAATTGTAAATGTGACAAAATCCAGAGATAACTTCACCCTGACTCAAATTTTTGTGTAATTTTATTATTTTGTAATAAATTAACTTATAAGATTTTTTCATAAATTGTTCTTCTACCTACACAATCTAAAAAAATGATGAAGGTTTAATATTATTGCAAATCCCTATATTATTAAACGAGCAAATCTTGTATATATGTACCTATATAAATATTTTCTCGAAAACGGCCTTAACGATTTGGATTGAATTTACTGAAAAGGGGTTTTTGGGGGCAAAAACTCGATCTAGCTAGGTTTCATCCCTGGAAAAATTCGTTTTCTTATCGATTTTATCATTTTAAAAAACAGTTTTTTTAACGTTATAAAACAGTGTCGTATGGTGAGTAGGCTTTGGAAAAAACAAACTATTTTCATTATTTATGTCAAATTACTCTGACAGTCAATCTTTAACTTATTAAAATAATCAGTAATTATTTGAAAATATGCACCTAGGTACATACGTTATGTATGACGTATACTGACGTATAATAATATTATCTACTTATAGATATGTAATTTTGTTTCTTAAAAACGACTAACGATTTTGATGAAATGGGAACGTTAAGTACTATTTTTTTTGAACTCATCCGAGCAAAGCTCGGTCATCCAGATATTAAATATATAAATATAAAAATAGTAACAGGACGATGAGACCTCTCTAATTTTGTTTCTTTGCGAATTTTCGGATATTTTATATGATGCCAACAAACTTTAATAAATGAAAACTCATCTAATGCCCGTCTAATTTAAAAAAAATAATAAAAAAGGCATATGCCACGGCACACGTGACTGAGGTGAAACTTCTTGTGTAAGTATATGAATAATATTTAAATTAATTAGGATTAGAAGCACTTGTACACTGTGTAATGTGTGTCGTGCAAAGCGCAGAATGACTTGCCATTGGCTGTTTCAAGATTTAATATATGAGTCGGTAAACGGACCGACCAATCACAATCGTCACAACTGCCGTTCGAATGTATCTACAGACTATACCATATTATACAATATTACAACACTGACCCTGCGGAGAAGAGGGAATGCATTCCACACATTCTTTCCCATCCTGCATTCTTTATTCCATCGAGCTAGCGTTTTACCCTTCAAATCGTCGAGGCAGTGGTGCTGCATGAAAACAACGAATATTTTGTTATTAATAAGTAAAAATTAACAACGAATATCTATTTTATATATTATATAAATTTTTTTTCTTAAAATGAGATGGGCTTTTATCAGTGAGTTAATAAATCACTCTGTATAAACTGCGTTTCTAAAATTGTTACCAGTATCACTCGAAAACAGGTGTCCCGATTTTAATCCAGAACACTTAAAGTATAAGACACTTTTTTTCGCTTCTACGCTAAGGTATTTTTTTCCCAGTACTGTACACGCTGTACAACACGTATTTAGATAATGCATGGAAACCGCAGCATTGAACATATCCGTTCGGCGTTGTATTGGAGCCATTGTTCTTGATGCGCGATTGTATAACAATATGCAGATAATGTGGTGTAGAGAGAGAGAGGGAGAGAGAGAGAAAGAGAGAAAGGCAGACAGAGAAACCTATAGATTACAAACATTGAATAGACGCTAACCTAAATCTAAATTTTCAAATCTATTGTCTACATTGTATTGTTTATTGGATACTGTTTGCAAAATTTATGGTACATTCTAAAACGATCTAATAAAATCGAGTTGAAATTTTTGAAACAAAGAAGTTGTCATTTATTATATATAACGTATCTACAGTATTCTTTTTTTCCATACCCACTATAAAATAGCCACTTTACGTGCGTGTATGTATGCATGGAATGGGTCAGTTAACAGGCAGGTGTGTTGAAAGTGTTTTTAATTTTAAATCATTTCCCGTGCTGTAAATTTGGATTGTCCAAAACCAAATTAATGAGTTCAAAATCGTAAAAAAGACCCTCTAAAGTATTTTCGAGTATTTAATTACTGTCTAATAAAAAAAAAAATCCTTGACGCAAGAAAGCAATCCTTTAGAAAGTGAGAAAATAATAATTAATATCTAATAAATCTGGCCCGATGCACCGTCTATTTCTTCGCTTAGATGAAATATTTAATTCATAAATGCGTTGGGGACCGCTGAGACATTGGGACTTTTGTCATTTTACAGATGTCCCCGACGGATTTATGAATTAATATTTCATCTAAACGAAGAAATACACGGTGCATCGAGTCCGATATAGTAGATATTAATTATTCTTTTCTCACTTTTTAAAGGTTTGCTTTTTAGCGTCGGGGTTTTTTTAAATTTTTAAATTTAAGTTTCTAGCTGTAATACTAGCCGAGATTTCTATATAAACTGTGATGGTATTTTCGAGTATTTAATTACTGTCTAATAAAAATTTAATTAAAAATTTAAAAACCCTTGACGCAAGAAAGCAATCCTTTAAAAAGTGAGAAAATAATAATTAATATCTAATAAATTTGGCCCGATGCACCGTCTATTTCTTCGCTTAGTTGAAATATTTAATTCATAAATGCGTTGGGGACCGCTGAGACATTGGGACTTGTCATTTTACAGATGTCCCCGACGCATTTATGAATTAATAATTCATCTAAACGAAGAAATAGACGGTGCATCGAGTCCGATATAGTAGATATTAATTATTCTTTTCTCACTTTTTAAAGGTTTGCTTTTTAGCGTCGGGGTTTTTTTAAATTTTTAAATTTAAGTTTCTAGCTGTAATACTGGCCGAGATTTCTATATAAACTGTGATGAGAGCTGAAGATCTTGGAAACGGCTGAACCGATTTCAATCAAACATGGCTAAGAACTATCTCGTAAATACTAGTTTTCAAACAAAAAAATATTGAAATCGATCCATCCGTTTGGGAGCTAAAATTCCGCAGAGAGATACACACACATACAGACAAAGGTTTTAAACTTTTAACACCCCTCTTTTTTGTTGGGGGTTAAAAACACATCAGCTTAAAGTTTTGGTATTCATTTAGCTATGTTTCGTTCTGATGAGTTAATGTTTGTTTTCTTTAGATAAATACATTAGCAAGTTTAGTTAACTAGTCGGTAATAGTTCAAAGTGAACTATTAACATTTGCAGTCAAGCGGATGTCACCCTATCGGCGTCAATTCAAATTAATATCAACCTAGGTCTCACTCAATTTAGTTTAAGAGTAGTTTCAGAAGCCACCGTTGTAGGAACGTGTCGCTGTCTTTAACTCATCATCACCGTTTAATTAAATATTTTGAAATCGATAATCGATGCCCTATAGTGGTTAACTAGCTTTTACCCGTGGATTTGCTTTCGTTACTGTCGGTTTTTTAGCTCGACCATCCTTTAGTAGAATCGTGATGATGTATTATACCCACAAACGCTAATGACCAGAATTGTCAAGCGTCTATAATCTACAATATCTATCTATATTATACCCTATCCAATTCTTTAAATAGTTTTTGAGTTAACCCGGGACAAACAAACTAACAAACGGACAGACAACATGGCTAGTTTAGTCAAGAAGGGTATCTATTTGAATTAAATCGCTCAAATCATTATATAGTCGATAATTTTAAATCGCTGACAGTTTTAATCGACTTTTTATCGAAAACTAGTGCCTATTAAATTTTTACTAATAATAAAAAAAAAACTCGGGTCGCAGTGCCAAACCCTGCCGACAATATAGTGTATTTGCTAATGCAGGGCTTGTGGCTTTATTATGTAAACTTAAGTTTGTTTTTGGACAAAATAAAAAATTTAACCCCTTAATACATCCCTTAAAATAATATTTTTTTTCTTAATTTCAATAATATTATCAATGCAACCTTTGTACCAAATTAAATACACCCTTCAGTAAGTAAATCACTATCCGCAAACCAGTGTTTTCATAATATTTTTGGAAGTCCGGCCCTGTTGGCCGATTTTATTAAAATTTTAACAGCACATTTTAATCTTTACTAAAGAGTTAAATTTCAATTTTGAAACGATTCTGACAATTTTTTCGGTATTTTTGGGCCCAAAAACTTTTTGGAACCCCTAAATACAACCCTGAAAATGGTCCGATCGGGCCCATTTTAAATAGGCTTCTTGCGGTGATGGGTTCCAATGTGTGTACCAAATTTCGTTTCAATCGATTAAGTCTGTCGAGAGTTATCGTGTACACATATATATATACAGTGTGTCCACAGACTCATCCTCAACATGGGGATCTCCGTTGTTATGGGAGATAGAGATTTGGTTAAATGAGACAAAATGTGCAGAGTCTCCAGTACTACTACCCTGCGTAGTCAAACTTTCCAAATTTTGCTTGGTTCGCGACCGGCAGTTGAAAAACGAGATTTATCCGTTTTCGTTTTTTGTTTATAACTCGCTTATTAAGTAAGTTAGAAAAAAAATATTTTCACTTTCTTAAGGCCCTTTTTTATGAATATTTCAAATCTCTTTTCATATTTTTATTTAGTTTTATAGTTTTGGAGATACTTGTATTAACTTTGTTTTTTTAAATACACGTCAAAGATGACCATGACACCATTCGAAAGAGATTTTTTTTCTCTTTAATTTGATATCAGGGTTGATGGATTTATTTTTAAAAATAACAGAGTTATACGTAAAACACTGATTTTTAATAGTAGGCTATGCTAAATTAATTGATAAAACAACAGAAGGCTTAGCAAACAGTTGAAATTCGCGTTGGCTTAGTAAACGGCTGTTTTGTTTTAGCTGTCAAAGTGTAGTTTGTTGCTAATTTGTCAGTTTACTAAGTGATTTATTAAATTTACTTTTGTTATCAGGGAACCATTTTGTAACAATGAAAAATAAGCGATTTTCAACAATTGATTGTAAAACAGTAGTTTCGTCTTCTTCACTTATTCGCGTTGACTTAGTAAACGGCTTTTTAAATGATCCATAGTTTATTAAATTTACTCGTAAGTTTCTGTAAATCGAGCTGTAAATAGACAAATGAGGTTGTCTTCGTTCTGGATACTGATCGAAGTACATTTCTGCAGCTCTGGTCGAATTTTTGTGATATAGAATGTAACAAGATAACACATAAAATTTTTCATTGTTACAAAATGGTTCCATGATAACAAAAGTAAATTTAATAAATCACTTAGTAAACTGACAAATTAGCAACAAACTACACTTTGACAGCTAAAACAAAACAGCCGTTTACTAAGCCAACGCGAATTTCAATTGTTTGCTAAGCCTTCTGTTGTTTTATTAATTAATTTAGCATAGCCTACTATTAAAAATCAGTGTTTTACGTATAACTCTGTTATTTTTGAAAATAAATCCATCAACCCTGATATCAAATTGAAGAAGAAAAAAATCTCTTTCGAATGGTGTCATGGCCATCTTTGACGTGTATTTAAAAAAACAAAGTTGATACAAGTATCTCCAAAACTATAAAAGTAAATAAAAATATGAAAAGAGATTTGAAATCTTCATAAAAAAGGGCCTTAAGAAAGTGAAAATATTTTTTTTCTAACTTACTTAATAAGCGAGTTATAAACAAAAAACGAAAATGGGTAAATCTCGTTTTTCAACTGTCGGTCGCGAACCAAGCAAAATATGGAAAGTGTGACTACGCAGGGTAGTAGTACTGAAGATTCTGCACATTTTGTCTCATTTAACCAAATCTCTATCTCCCATAACAACGGAGATCCCCATGTTGAGGATGAGTCTGTGGACACACTGTATATAAAAATAATAAATATATATATATATATAAATATATATATATATATAAATATATACATACATAACTATATAAACATTTTCAAAAATGGTGCCAAAGTGTTCAGGAGGCTATGAAACGTCGAGAAATTTTGGTTCGACCCCTAGGTCCCGCCATCCGACCGACGCCAATAGTGTATGTGCCATATTATGGCAAATACACTAAAAATAGAACGTCCTTCAAAAAAATTCACGAAAAAGAGAAAAATAATAATATTTTGAGATCGGTGCCAATTTAATTACTAAAACTTTTTTTAAATCTACTTTTATTTTATTAAATTGCCGCCGACCTCAAAACTTTATTATTTTCCTCTTTTTAGTGGCTTTTTTTAAGAAGGTTCCATTTTTTTACAATTTTTTTTATTTTTTAGATAGATAAGTACCTACCTATACTTTTTACTGGCTTTGCTATACACACCGACTTCTTTCTTGATATTTGATTACTAAACTTTGAAAAAAAACTACTGAACCTATTTAAAATTTATGTGGGACCACCCTGAAGATATTCTCTATTGATTGGAAAAAGAATCATCAAAATCGGTTCACAAATGCAGGAAAAGTGAGGTGACATACATAAAAAATATAGTCCAATTGAGAACCTTCCTCATTTTTTTTGAAGTCGGTTAAAAGTAATGATTTAGAACAATAAGAAAATAAAATCATAATATTATACAAAATGTAGACCAATAAATATTTTATCGTCTGTAAAGAAGCAGGTGCTATTCTAAAATTTAAATTACTAAATAGAAACAAACAAAAAAAAGGCAATTAATAATTTTATAGTCATAACATCGCAATGCACATAAACATGATGGAATAATTTCATTATTTAATAAAATTGCTGTTGCTTGAAAATTTTACAAAGACTAAAATATCTCATAATTTAATAAAATATTGTTTTATCAATGTTCTAAAAATTTGCATTTCATAAATTGTCGACTCACTTAGTTGTATACTTTGTTATATTACTATTATTTTTGCCTTTATTAGGGCTCAGACAAATGTAACAAATATAGCAGTATTGTTTGTAACAGTAAATTAATTGAAAATGTATGCATTCGGTTAAAATGGACACATTTGTTACAAAATCTTCCAGAAAACTTTGAATTATATTTATATACCTACTATAAAAATGTTTTAGTTGAGAGGAAATGTATAACTAAAATCAACATTTTCTATCGATTTTTGATTCATTTTCTGAACACTATTGTGTTGCCTATTTTCATTTTGGAAACATCAAGAACTTAATTATAGTCCCCGATGTTTAAAAAAACCGGCCAAGTGCGAGTCAGACTCGCGCACAGAGGATTCCGTACAATAATAAAAATAAGGAGACGGGTAGGGGTAAAAAATTAACTGATTTGTATTTAAAAAAAAATTTAATTACCTATATTTTGTTTTGTTCTTTTTAGCGTTTCAAAATTTTTCCGTATCAAATTTAATTAAGTCATATTTTTAAAGTAAAAAAAAAAATATAAACAGAATATTTGATGAATAAAAAAAACAAAAATATTGCGATCCTAAACCCAGGATCGAACCTGGGACCTTTAGATTTTCAATCAAACGCTCTACCAAATGAGCCAGCCGAATGATGTTTTTATACGCTCATAGTGCAGTATAGCAGTACGACTTCAGCCGTACTGTTATACTGTAGTATGAGCGTCTAACAACATTATCTAATGAAATTAATTGATTATTTAATTCTAATAATTATTTGCCAGGATTCATGCCATAACAATACACAATCTGTGATAATTTTAACTAGCTACCTCTCTCCGTTTGTGAGATAGAGCCTTGTGACGGACGGACGGATGGACAGCTTCGTAGGCTCGGTTATAAGGTTCCAGTCGGAGGTACGAACCCCTAAAAATGAAAATAGGCAATGATGCGTTTGAAATTTTCGAGTGCTCCTCTTATATTTCTAGAAGATGTACAAACTTTATAGTTCGTTTATATATAACAGAAACAGACCTTAAAGTGTTGCGAAGACGTCAGGTGATCCTTCAGAGGGAAAGGGGAAGGGACAGCGGGTCTTACGCTAGAGAAGGAACGTCAAACGGCGTAATGATGTAATTAATCTAATAACTTAAGGTAAACCTGCTATGATATATCCGCTCCGAAGGAGATTTAACACGATATCTAGTCACTGGGGGATTCCCTGCTTTATCTAACCTGCCTTCACGCGTTCAAGATGTGTTCAACCTATTTAAATTCACATATATAAAAATGTAACGGGACACCTGTCTGTAAAGTGATTTTCTAGCGGGTTGTTCGGGTATTGTGTATGACAATGTGTTTTCAGAATTTTTCGTCTGTCTGTCTGTCTGTATTTAACTCAATACACCGGAACCTATATAGAGCTACGATCGGGTTAAGAAAAAGTTTCAAAAACTGGTATTAACGCGATCTAAGCCGCGGGTAAAGCTAATAAAGTTATAAATAAATTATAAATAGATCGACTATTGTTTGTTACTCATTAATTTAAATTTCCAGGAACTAATAACCTATTTAATATAATTTACGTTATCATATTCCTACAATATATGGTGGAAGTGGTAGGTCTTTCATGGTGGAGGCGGTGAATTTTGTTTCTGCTTCGAACGACCATATTGTTTAGTTTAATATTTTTAGTTATTCTTTAATAACTTTGAAATCAAATTTTATTTAGAAAACATTTGAAACTTTCTTCTTCGCGAGGTAGTTTGACGTCAACCTTCTCAAATTTATTATTACTTTTATATTTCGGGCTGATTAAATATTAAATATCGAAATAAAAAATATGTTTCAATATTTGGGAAAGAATAAAAAATTAGGTAAGAAATCAACCTGTCTAATTGGTTGTTGAACACTCCTGATATATATCTACATTAGGTACATCTGGTTCACATCCAGACCCTAAGCACCAGGCCCGGATTTATGCCTAGGCCAATAAAGCACCGGCCTGGGCGGAGATGGAAATTAATGAAAAAAAAGTTCAAAAATCTTGTAAGATAACCCAATTGGCGACTTTTTTTGCTAAATTTCTACCCAATTCTATTTCCTCCCTTTTTTTGGGTTTGGAGGACCCAACTGTCAAGTGCCTAGGGGTCCTGGGTCTTTAAGTCCGGGCCTGCTAAGCACTGCATGATACCGAATCATTTTTATGTTGCAGGGATTTGCAAAAAGTGAATAATTAGATATTTTTAATACCTGCAGTAATAAGAATCTCATTTATATAATATAAAATAGACCGTATGAATTGATATCTGATATTTTAAAGATTTTGAAAGCAATTTAATTCTCTTGCAGAAACCGAAATTAACGTGAGCGAAGCCACAAGTAAAGGCTAGTAGTGACAATAAATCAACACAGTACTGAAAATATCGTATATTGAAGTACTAATTCGATCAGCTATAATATAGCATCGTTTAAACCCTCGATACGGACTGTAATTTTGTATCCAAATCTATTTACAATTTAAGCCAATATAAGCAAGTTTATTGAATTTCAACGCCTGCTGTGTTTCTATAACAATTGGATTTCCAAATCTGCGACAATCTTCCTGTCCCTTACATTCTGCAACTTAACTTAGTGTGGCATTTTAGTACATAGATTTTACAGATTTACGCATAGCTGTCTATAGTTAAATCGCTGAGAAAATATAAACACAAAAGCACTAAACTGTAGTGTATTTCAGCGTAGTATTATGTGACGTCACACACGAAGAATATTCTCGTTATCCGAGATTCATAATTGTGAAAAATGTTTATAGTGTCGATCAGATAATTTTGTTTTATTTAATAAAGGCATTTTAAATTATCTAAGTAAAGTAAAAATGTTTTTGCCCAATTTTCCGCTATATGAGTTATAAGTATAGGGTCTTTCAAAAGAGGTGTCATTTAAAATTTCGCGCCATTTTTTTGGCCTGAAATTGATGCTATAGATGTGAACGACGTTTATTTTCAGATTTTCAGTAGGACGGCGCCACCTGCCACACAGCTCGTGAAACAATGGCTCTATTGCGTGAAAAATACAGCCGCTATTACCTATGCAAAAACGTGATGAAAAATTTCATCGAAAGAACGACCGTTTGTAAGAAGAGGTGAGGCGGACATTTGGCAGATAATGTGTTCCATTACTAACCTCAGAGTTTGTACTTTAGATTAAAATAAAAATATCACCAGTTTTTTCGAAAATATTGGGTTGTTGATTTAAAATGACACCTCTTGTGGAAAGACTCTATACCTACATACCTTTATGTTGTACGCATGATGCTATGTACGTCTCCGATCTGTTCTCAGCGTTTCTAGTATAGTTTCCACAGGCCTGATATAGTATCTACTGTATTCACTAACGTAAGCCTATTTGCGGTAATAGACAAAATTATTCAAAACGGACACAATGCAGGAAAGAGGGCACCTGTATTAATATTACACATGATGTATGTTTTTCCACTTACAACTTTCAAACAACGAAATCATTTTAACTGTCTTTTGCTTGTGACTTAGGTCGCGTGAATGGAGTTTTGACTTGTAGATTCCCTTGCGTTATAAATATAAAATAAATAATATAATTATACGTGTGAATTTTTTGAGTTCATAAAATATAAATTTAAGGCCAATTTTCACAAGGCGACACAAGCGTCGCAACACAGCACAATGAGACAAAATATAATTTTCAAAAAATTACCAGATTTCAAATGCTATAATTCTTCAAGAACTTGCAACGCGGCGATAAAATTTAACACGAATTTTCGCGTCACATCGCGTCGCGCCATTTCGCCATAAATGAGACTAAGCCTTTATTAAACTGTATTAAAACTTATTTTTATTTTAGTGACGAGTGAGTGAATCATTGAGTCTAGACGCACAGTTTTATATTTTGTTAAATATTACATAAACTTTAACCATACAATTCAATTACGATTTTCATTAATTAATTGGCGGTAAAACTTAAATGGAATTCATAGAAAAGCATATATTAATTTACGTATAATATGAGGTTAACAATCCATTAATTAAATCAGCAAAACAATAGAGTTGCTCCAATACTATTGTTTATTTTATGTGATCTTACTTCACTGTGAAGCACTAAGCAGTTTTAGCGTATACAGTGTGTCCACAGACTCATCCTCAACATGGGGATCTCCGTTGTTATGGGAGATAGAGATTTGGTTAAATGAGACAAAATGTGCATAATCTCCAGTGCTACTACCCTGCGTAGTCAAACTTTCCATATTTTGCTTGGTTCGCGACCGACAGTTAAAAAACGAGATTTACCCATTTTCGTTTTTTGTTTATAACTCGCTTATTAAGTAAGTTAGAAAAAAAATATTTTCACTTTCTTAAGGCCCTTTTTTATGAAGATTTCAAATCTCTTTTCAAATTTTTATTTACTTTTATAGTTTTAGAGATACTTGCATCAACTTTGTTTTTTTAAATACACGTCAAAGATGGCCATGACACCATTCGAAAGAGATTTTTTTTCTCTTTAATTTGATATGAGGGTTGATGGATTTATTTTCAAAAATAACAGAGTTATACGTAAAACACTGATTTTTAATAGTAGGCTATGCTAAATTAATTGATAAAACAACAGAAGGCTTAGCAAATAGTTGAAATTCGCGTTGGCTTAGTAAACGACTATTTTATTTTAGCTATCAAAGTGTAGTTTGTTGCTAATTTGTTAGTTTACTAAGCGATTTATTAAATTAACTTTTGTTATCATGGAACCATTTTGTAACAATAAAAAATAAGCGATTTTCAACAATTGATCGTAAAACAGTAGTTTTGTCTTCTTCACTTATTCGCGTTGACTTAGTAAACGGCTTTTTAAATGATCCATAGTTTAATAAATTTACTCGTAAGTTTCTGTAAATAGACGAATGGGGTTGTCTTCGTTTTGGATACTGATCGAAGTACATTTATGCAGCTCTGGTCGAATTTTTGTGACATAGAATGTAACAAGATAACATATCAAATTTTTCATTGTTACAAAATGGTTCCATGATAACAAAAGTAAATTTAATAAATCACTTAGTAAACTGACAAATTAGCAACAAACTACACTTTGACAGCTAAAATAAAATAGTCGTTTACCAAACCAACGCGAATTTCAACTGTTTGCTAAGCCTTCTGTTGTTTTATCAATTTATTTAGCATAGCCTACTATTAAAAATCAGTGTTTTACGTATAACTCTGTTATTTTTGAAAATAAATCCATCAACTCTCATATCAAATTAAAGAGAAAAAAAATCTCTTTCGAATGGTGTCATGGCCATCTTTGACGTGTATTTAAAAAAACAAAGTTGATGCAAGTATCTCTAAAACTATAAAAGTAAATAAAAATTTGGAAAAAGATTTGAAATCTTCATAAAAAAGGGCCTTAAGAAAGTGAAAATATTTTTTTTCTAACTTACTTAATAAGCGAGTTATAAACAAAAAACGAAAATGGGTAAATCTCGTTTTTTAACTGTCGGTCGCGAACCAAGCAAAATATGGAAAGTTTGACTACGCAGGATAGTAGCACTGGAGATTCTGCACATTTTGTCTCATTTAACCAAATCTCTATCTCCCATAACAACGGAGATCCCCATGTTGAGGATGAGTCTGTGGACACACTGTATACAAATTATATAAATCATAGTTAAGATACCGGAAGTGACCCCCTGCACTCTTCATCTCAAATTCTTTTATCTGGCCTAAAAACGATTATGGATCTCTCGACGCTATTTTTTAAGCTAAAGAGTTCGGTTAAACACCAAATGAAGGACCAAGAATCACACTTCAGATCCCTTAGGCGAAAAATTACAAACAATGTCCTGGAAAAACTTTTTAAAAATTACGTAAGCTTTCACACTGAGGGACCTGTAGTGTGATTCTTGGTTCTTCATTTGGCGTTTACCCAAACCCTATAGCGTCGAGCGAGCCATAACCATTTTTAGGCAAGGGAAAGAAATTTGAGATGAAGAGTAGTGTTGCTGCCTAGATCTAGACTTTCTAGACTCTTGTCTTGTCTAGATTTTCAAGACAAGACAAGACTTGCTTTATCTAGATCAAGACTCTTGCCAAAACTCTAGACAATAATTTTCAAGAGTCTAGATAAACTAAGTAGTAGTAGGTAAAGTAAACCACTCGGTTAATCTAGACTCTTGAAAATAATCTAGAGTCTTGATATTAGACAAGACAAGAGTTTTTTAATCTAGACTTAAGTCTAAATCTAGATTAAAAAAAGTCTTGATATTTCAAGATAAGACTTAAGTGAAGTTATGTCATGTCATCGTCATCGTCATGTCTACGTCATGTCCACGTCATGTCCACGTCATGCCCACGTCATGTCCACGTCATGTCTACGTCTTGTCCACGTCATGTCCACGTCATGCCCACGTCATGTCCACGTCATGCCCACGTCATGTCTACGTCATGTCCACGTTATGTTCCCGTCATGTCTACGTCATGTCCACGTCATGTTTACGTCATGTCCACGTCATGTCCACATCATGTCCACGTCATGTTCACATCATGTCAACGTCATGTCCACGTCTTGTCCACGTCTTGTCCACGTCTTGTCTATACGTCTTGTCATGTCTTGTCTTGTCTTGTCTAGACAGCAACACTAATGAAGAGTGCAGGGGGTTACTTCCGGTATCGAATACTCTTAACTCGATATCTGCAGCAATCAATAAAGCCTGACAGTAGGAATAAATAAAAAACTACATTTATAAAATGTTTGGAGGTGCGCGAGTACTAAAAAAAGTGAGTACCTGTCGAACAATAAATTGAAATAATAAATTATTATTTGATATGCAACAAGAAAATTTATACCTACAATGAATAAAAATTCATTCAAAAAGTAAAACCATCAAATTTTATTCGCGGTATTCTGACACAAACGGATTGTTGCAATATTTCAGTTAATCATTTTTTTTACGTTCCGTTTCAGTCATCCATCAACGCTGGGCGAGAAGCGGTCGCGTCACGGTCACACCCAAGCAATCCGCTGTTATTGCTCTGAGCGTTACGACTTTGCGTTATCCACCCGTTTCTACGGACATATGTTTTCTCTGAACTGATATAAAGTTAATCTTTTTTATTTGCAATCGCATTCAATCACAAATACTGGCATTTTTTAAGTCTAATTTCATTAAAAAAAATAAATAATATTAAGATTCACGTGCTTCGAAGCTATGTTGATATCAATATTATTAATTTGATTCCTAACTGTGACAATGATGAATAAAATGATTTTTTCCGATATTGCAAAATTTTCCAGCCGTACTAAATTTATATTTAATATCTGGGTGCCGAGCTTTGCTCGGATGAGTTCAATAAAAATAGTACTTGTATGCTGTGAGATATTATTTTCTCAGAATATTATTCCGAAACGAATTTATTTCTGAAACATAATTTAAAATAATTGTTTCTGTTAAATATTTTAAATACCTATGTGTATTTTTAAGCGTCAACTTGAATCAAGCATTTTTTCCTGTAAATATTACTTAGGTCGCCATTTTCAAATCTACCGCCGTTATTGTTTTGTTGACTGAAGAACTCGCAAAAACCGATTTTCATAGATTGAATATCTTGTAAAAATGTTCGAATCAGCTGAAATTTTGCTTGGCCGTTGCCGTTTCAATAATCCATTGATTCCAAATATCAACTTTATCGAAGAACTTTTTCTCTGTGATGTCACATCTTAGCAACTTCCAGTAAATTTCAAATATTTTTTTTGCATAGGAGGTACCTACTGAAAAACTCACAAAAATCGATTTTCGAAGAAATAGAATTCATATTATATCTTTTAATAACAAACGTCAGACTATAAACCTGCGCAAAACTTTTTTGCATGCGTCTTCACCATAGTTTTTAAAAATCGATGTGTTTTGATATACTGCATGCCTGCGGCGCTAGAAGTGCAAACTTTTAGGCAAAACTTTTTTGTATGTATCTTAACAATAGTTTTCAAAAATCGATGTGTTTTTACAGACTCGCGGTGCCAGAAGTGCGGCCCTTCGGGCCGCCGGTTTATCATTATTTACATATTGTACAAGACACTTCTTATATTAGTGTTCATTTACAGTTTTAACTCTTGTGATATATTATATAAAATCTATGTAGAAATAGGCTTCGAATCGATCTGACAATTGACCGAGTTATAAGCAAAAAACCCCTTTTTTTAATTGCTCCTCTCTGGGACCAAAATTCCTACCTAGATCGATTTCTCGCCCCAAAAAATCCTCATTCTGTAAATTTCATCAAAATCGTTAGTCGTTTTTGAGAAAAAAAAGTCTAGGTAAGATTATACGTCATACTATATTTAACGTACATATACATATTTTATATAGCTAATATAAAAATAACATACCTATTTATTAAATATTAGCTAAAACTACTTACATAATTATGTTTAGATTTTATTGTTGTTATTTTTTTACTTTTCAGATAATTACTGATTATTTTAATAAGTTAAAGATTGACTGTCAAAGTAATTTTGACATAAATAATGAAAATAGTTTGTTTTTACCAAAGCCTACTCACAAAACGACACTGTTTTATGACGTTAAAAAAACTGTTTTTTAAAATGATAAAATCGATAAGAAAACGAATTTTTCCAGGGATGAGACCTAGCTAGATCGATTTTTTGCCCCCCGAAACCCTTTTTCGGTAAATTTGATCAAAATCGTTAGAGCCGTTTTCGAGAAAATATTTATATAGATACATAGAAACATATATACAAGATTTACTCGTTTAATAATATAGGGGGATATATTATTAATAATGTTCATTAAATCAACATTTTCAAAATATTAAATAAAAATTGGGGTGCGGTTTTATGAGACCAGGGTGCAAATGAAACTTCATTAGCATAACCCTAAACATGTTTTTACCGAAATCGCCAAAAGGATATAATTTTGGTCAGGGCCGGCGTTAGGGGGGGTTAATCGGGACAACGGTATCCCGGGTTCGGGCCCCCGAAGGGGGCCCGCCGGTCCGGGATTTACCAGCTATTATATGTGACTACCGTGTTTAAAATTGCGAGCATTAAAACATTTTCCCAACAAAAAAGGTGTTATTTGATTTTTTGCATTAAAATTTTCTATTTCCAAAAAAAATCACAAATTTTGGAGTAAAATTTTTTTTGGAGCCTGAGAACGCTTACCCGGGGCCCGAAAATCCTAGCGCCGGCCCTGATTTCGGTAATGTGATTTGATCCCTGATCAGTATGGAAACCTAGTGTGGTCCAGTCATTAGCGTCGCGGCTTCTGGATCAGACTATCGTGGGATTGAATCCCGCCTCCGCTCATGGATGTTTTGTGATGTCATTTAGTTTTAAGTGTGTTGTTTATTTAATGTAATCAAGAAGCTAATGACCTAGTTGTCGACGCGTCTATAATTTACAATAAAAAAAGTAAAACGTAAGAATCCAGATTCTATTATTGGTGGTCAATTTGGATTTGATGTGCTTCTCGACTGAATATTCGTACGATATTAGTTATGCAATATAGTTTTGAACATAAACGTTGCTGCTTTTCTACGAGTACTGGTCTAGTCGATCGTTTCGGTTGGACGTGACGTGACGTAACCTCGACATGCGTAACCGATCGAAAAAAATAAAGTTTCACTTTAAAAATTAAGTTATGAAAACTAATACTTAAAGCGTTTTATTATACATAAACCACTCGTTTACTCAAGTCCCAAAGTCTTTAAGAAAGAGACTGTGTGCAGTAGTGAGGGATCAGAGTCAGTTGTAATAAGTCTGGCTGTCTGACCTGCACCCATGTATCACTGTCAAAGTTATGGATTGATGTAACTGGTATTAGTTGGTTAGTCGAGTCGCTAATGGCCTTTGTGTTGGCTGCACTGCATCGTATATTTTGTACACGCGAACAGATGAAGGTGCACGTTGTAAATAACAAGGCGCGTAGCGCTTTGTCTCTATTAAAAAGTCGTCTGTCAGAGAAAATGAACGATATATACCTGACTGTCAGTCAGATGCTTGTAATTAAAAGTCCAGGGATTTTCCTGGATAAGGCTGATGAAAGTTTCACTAAATTATTTTTTTTTTACTTAAATGAGTTTTAAATAAATTTATTTATTAATAAACTGTATCATAATATTAAAATATCATAATTAGCTATGGAAATAACGGACGACATTTTCTGTAACTGATTTGCAATATAGAGTCGGGGATTTGCGATCTAGAGTCGGGAATTTCCGATTTAGAGTCGGGGATTTGCAATCTAAAGTCGATGATTTGCGATCTGAAGTCGGGGATTTGCGATCTAGAGTCGGGAATTTACGATCTAGAGTCGGGGATTTGCGATCTAAAGTCGATGATTTGCGATCTAAAGTCGGGGATTTGCGATGAGTCGGAGATTTGCGATCTAGAGTCGGGGATTTGCGATCTAAAGTCGATGATTTGCGATCTAAAGTCGGGGATTTGCGATCTAGAGTCGGGATCTGCGATCTAGAGTCGGGGATTTGCGATCTAAAGTCGATGATTTGCGATCTGAAGTCGGGGATTTGCGATCTAGAGTCGGGAATTTGCGATTTGAAGTCGGGGATTTGCGATCTAAAGTCGGGGATTTGCGATCTAGAGTTTGCATGTCATATTCTTCCGTACAGGGAAACTTTATTTTACCTGCCTTTCGAATGATATAAGTTTCATTCCCCTCCTTTTATAATAAATAGTAAAAAAAGTACCAAAATTTTCGATGTTCACGTATTAATATAATATAGATAATGAGATATATTTTTACGGATTCCGCTCAACTTATTGGTGATAATATATCATTAACGGTACATCGAACCAAAAAATGTCTAAGGACTTTTCTGTTCAGAATTGTTTTCTCTATTTCACTGTACTGTCCGTGGGCGGTCGATCTGGGACACCCTGTATATTAGTGGATATTTTTTTCAGAAAAAAATCAATCTTAAATTGATTATTAAAACTAACAGGGGGGGTGAAATTGAGGTGAGAGATTTGGGACCAAAATTAGTTCGGGGAGCATCTAAAATATAATATACTTATCTTACAGAAGGGAACTACGTGATTTTCTGGTTTAAATGCCGTTATGTAAATGGAAGTATGATTCAGGGCCATTTGTATGTTTCTCACGGTACCAATAAAGTAAATAAATTGTTGTAAGTGCAGTACGTGACGTAGCAACATGAGCTTCACTTGAAAACCGGTGTTGTTTATTTCTTGTATTTCGCTTATAATGACACTAGATCTACTTTAAACCTGGGCTAGAACAAGATTTTGTTGCCACAGTCCCTTGCACAGTTATTCTACAGTGTGGTCGAAAAAAAGTAGACTTTCAACGAATATACTGATACCTAATTAATTCGTTGCTTGCTAAGTTAACCCTTTTCCTAAATGAACGTCGAAAATTTGCCAATGACTCGAAAACACATTTTTTTTTAATGTAATTTTAGTGAAATAATATTTTTAGTTAAAGACAGTATTTGAATTAGCAGCCACTAATTTTTTTTGTTCAACACCCGCAAGAAATATGTAATTTCGTGGCTCTACTGAGAGTGGGCGAAATAATGAATTCTCTGACTGTATACGTAGAGAGTGGGCGAAATAGCATTTCGCCCACGCTCATTACGGGGAACGTTTACGCAAGTGTTAATAGTTTCGTCAATCAATCAGGTCACCCATTATTTCGCCCACGCTCAGCAGAGCCACGAAATGACATATTTCTTACAGTAGTTGAACAAAATATTGTGTGCGACCATTAGTCGAAAGAGGGGATTCCTCGAGTGTGGATTTTGCCGCACGAGCGAAGCGAGTGCGGTAAAACACACGAGTGGAATCTTCTCTTTCTCCCACTAGTCGCACAATATACTATTCTTTAACAAGTTAAAGTATATATATTTAATGAAATTGGATATCGTCAGATACTTACATAAAATTTTAACGTTTCGTCCTGTTGGACATTTTCAAAAAGAGAAATAGAATAATCTGTAAAATAATTTATAACATGGTATTATTAAATAAATGAACGATTTTCTTAATGTAATCTGAATTTTTTTTTTTTGATTATACGTACCAATGGAAAATGTTAAAATAGGCTTTGATGTTTTTTTGTTCAATAATTTGCAACATTGTATACTATGTTTTACTTTGTAGTTTCAGGATAAATGCTTTTCAGTTTGCATTAAGAAAATCGTTAATTTATTTAATAATACCATGTTATACATTATTTACAGATTATTCTATTTCTCTTTTTGAAAATGTCCAACAGGACGAAACGTTAAAATTTTATATATCTGACGATATTCAATTTCATTAAAATAATATGTTTAAAGAAAAAAATTTAGTAACTGGATAATCAAAACATATTGGCTGCTAATCCAAATACTGTCTTTAATTCAAAAATTCAGCCATATAAACAAATTACTAATATTTTTAGTATTCCGTACCAAAATTGAAAAAACGGAACATTTATGGTCTCACCCCGATGTCTGTACGTCCGTTCGTCTGTCACTCGCTGAGTGTAATTGAGGCTTAACCGAAGACTTTGAGAGTATAGTATTTAAATTATGACTGTCATCTGGTAGAGAAGTAAAGACCATAATAATATATCATTAATCATGGAAATGTATTACTATCTCCATGTCATTTATAACCTTTCGCTCGTGATAATGTTGGTTTTAATAGAAAGTAGAAACTTTATTTTAAAACGATCGAATAAAAAGTAGTCGATACTTCAAGTTTGGGTCCAGCTAATACAAACAGACAGAAATTCTGCTACAAGTTTTTTTTTTCTACATGTTAGTAGTATTGATGATGATTATTTAGGATTTATATATACATATAATAAAATCGCAGACGCTTTTTTTGCCTGTTTATCTGTTTGGTCTGTTTGTGCATGCTAATCTCCGCAATGGCTGAATCAATTTGGATGTGGTTTTCAATGATGATTGAGATAAGCTTGGGCTAACAATTAGTGTTTGTTTCATTTAAATCGGTGGATAAATAAAAAAAATGTCAGTTTTACAATTCTTCTCACGCGCTTTGTGACACCGTTGACTATTTCCAAGTGATTTTAAGCCCGACTTCGCTTCGCAGGGGGAGAAGTTCTCGTGAGGGGATAATAAATCATACTTCGCTTCGCAGGGGGAGAATTTATCGCGAGGAGGGATAATAAATTGACAATACATATATATTGACTCAAATGACCTTTGTTGTCGAGCGTCTATAATCCACAATTCAACACTATATATCAATATACGTGAGCGGAGCCACGGGTAGCCGCTAGTTGTAAATATGAATTTTGTATATTTTCACAAACGTATTTTTTGTATTGGGGAGTGGAACAAAAAAAAGTAATATAGGTACCTACATCAATTTTATTTCAGTTAATCAAAATACAATACCAACGCAGAATTAAAACCAGAAATTTATATTCAAAACAGCTTTTTTCAATTCGTCAATCAAAATGCAATTTTATAATGCATTTTCATAAAAAAGCAGTTGTGTGTACATCAATTAATGAAACAAAGGCTTCACCACATTTTAGTTTATTATTTTCACACCAGATAAAATGAAAACAAATAAAACGTTTTTGCTGCACCAATAAATCTACTTAAAAACGTTACAGCTGTAGCAGAAAAAACGTGTTGACGAATTTCATAAACAAATGATTTTCACATTACGCTTTTTGATATTTTTAAAGAACATACATTATTTTTTTATAATACGTGTTTTATAAAATGTTTTTTGCAACGCTTGCATCAAAAGTACAATGGCTATGTACTGTTTGAAAAGTGATTCTTTATGATGCGTACGAACGGTAGTGTTTAAAGTAAATTTCAGCGCACTCCGTTCTATAAAGTTGTACTGTTTTGTTTTACTTTATAACACACGTGCGTAATAAAATACCTTATAGATTACTTTGCTATAATGTCACTAAAAAATATTTAATTAAATTGTGTTTTATTTGCTTAAAATTGAACTTTTGAAGCAATTGTTGCAAAAAATATTGTATGTAACGCGTGTCTAAAGTGACGAATCTGACAGTCGCGATTTTACAATACTCTCTTAAGGTTATGTTGCATTTATACTAGAACTCGTGTGATTACCGCACTCGCCTTCGGCTCGCGCAGTAAATACACACTCGTTCTGGTATAAATGCAACATAACCTTAGGCTCGTATCGCAAAAACGGGACTGTCATATAATATATAGTCACTTAAGCCACTAGTTGCATAAATTACTATTATTTGACTGCCATCGTACCTTCGAACGGAACCCTAAAAACGATGGCAGTCAAATAAAACATGTTGTCAAATAATGTATGAACCTTATTACTGAGTCTACGATGTCTGTCCGTCCGTCACAGGGCTCTATCTCACAAACGGTAAGAGGTAGCTAGTTGAAGTTTTTTTCAGAATGTGTGTTGCGGCATGAATCCTGGCAAATAATAAATAGAATTAAATAAGTAATCAATTAATTTTAATAAATACATGCTTTTATTTTATGCTCGACTATGAGTCTGTAAAGTACAGTATAGCAGTATGCCGTACTACTACACTGATAAAGTGTCGCACAGCAGTGTTTTGGTTGGCTCAGTGGTAGAGCGTTAGACTGAATATCTAAGGGTACCCGGTTCGATCCCGCTTTCGGATCGCAGTATTTTTGTTTGTTTTTTTTATTCATCAATTTATAATCTGATGTTAATATATTTCTTTACTTTAAAAATTTATTTAATTAAATTTGATACGTAAAAATTTTGAAGCACTAAAAAGAACGAAAAAAAACCTTTTAAAAACAAGCCCAAATAAATTTTTTTCAAATCCTTTTTTGTACGGAACCCTCGATGTGCGAGTCTGACTCGCACTTGACCGTTTTTTTACATAAGTTATATAAAAAGTAATTTTATCAACTGTTCATCAAATCCGAAGACTGCAGCTGTTGAAAATATAGCAAGCATAAAGCAGCTGAAACTTTTCCAGTAAAGCTGGAGAACCTAAGCAATAAGTTGGTCCGTTGTGATGCTTTGATCTGAACAGCCAGGAGGATAGTATATAGCTATTATTAAGTTCACAACAATGTTGTATCTAATGTGTAAAGTGGTTGAGGTCAGCTTAATTAAGATACGAAAGCTGAACGATGCTCACAGTAATTTACATGTTGTTTAAATGCATGTCTTTCATTTATGTTTACATACTGGATATCTAATAATGTGACAAAACTGTTAACGTTTTTTACCCGACTGCGCCACGCAAAGGAGTGGTAATGTGTTTATCAGCCTATGTATGTATGTTTGTATGTTCCTTTGAAGCACTATACAGACCAAACGCCTGGGCCGATTTTTATGATTCACACGTCAATCGATTCCCCTTAGTCCGGCGAGTGTCACTAAAGACATGACGTTAGTGAAAATTCAATATGGCGACTACAGGACGCCATATTGTGAAAATGAAAAAAATGAAAGTCAACAAACTGTCAAGTGGGGTATCGTTGAATAGGTATTTAAAAATCATTTTTAGTTTTCCCTCAACATTTTTCGATTCGACTGACCGTTTAGGATCTATACAGATTTATTTTTAATTAAAAACATTTGAAAAAATCAGATAATTTAAACTTAAATCCCAGTGCAATTGTGATGTAGTACTGATGCTGATAGGAAATCCAGTCTGGTAAATAGCTAGCTAGGTACTCATAACTAAAAAGTTTAAATAAAAAAATAATTTAAAAAATCAAAAAACCCGACTGCGTAACTGAAAAGAAAAAAACAAGCACTTAGATGTCCGGTGGTCTAGAATTCTATAATATATTATTGAATGAATACTATTGAAGAAAATAAAATATATTCTAATAGTGGAACATAACAACTGAACAGTCGGGATCCATTATTCGTCAGCCAATCAAATTTTTCAATGGATCCGAATGTTCAGTTGTTATGTTCCACTATTAGAATATATTTTATTTTCTTCAATAGTATTCATTCAATAATATATTATAGAATTCTAGACCACCGGACATCTAAGTGCTTGTTTTTTTCTTTTCAGTTACGCAGTCGGGTTTTTTGATTTTTTAAATTATTTTTTTTTATTAGCGCTTGTCACCGTTACTGCGATTTAACAATCATCAATACATACATTTTATTATAAAACAAAGTCCCCGTTGCGTCTGTTTGTCTGTCTGTCAGTCTGTGCTTGATTTTTTCCCTAATTACTGAACGGATTTTGTTCCTGTTTTCACGATTAGATAGATTGATTTACGAGGAAGGTTTAGATGTATAATCTAAACTGGCCGACACGGCTTCGCCCGGGTTAAAGTCGAGGATAATATCAGAAGACCGATTTCCAAAAAAACTCACTGTTCGATAGGTGATAGCTTTGCTTTAGAACTTAAGTTATAATAGCTAGACGGCGAAAATTTCTATTCTCAAAACAAAAATACAATAAGGAGCGTGTAATAAAGTTTAAGGCGGGAGGGGGTTGGCTAAATTCTTATCAATAGAATTACGTTTCAATTACAAGATTGCAGATTATAGACGCTCAACAGCTGAGATCAACAGCGTGTTTCAATTACAAGCTACATCTTTATAAGTATAGAATTTATATCATGATAGTTGTGGGGATACATGCTAGGTTTGTTTATTAAACTCGCGGGTTTCTTCTATTGTGACGTGCCACTAAGCATAGCGTGCCACTAATATGTTGTTAACAGAAAATATATTTAGAACTGTTTAAACATTAATACTTACAAGATCAATTGAAACCACGATGCGTAGGTACTTTAAATACAATTCTATTTTTATACGAAAATTATCAATATTTTAATGTATAAAATACTACTCTGTAATTCATTTTTAGGTATTTTGGGTGTTAACTGCACCTAAACGAGAAAACGTATTTCCAGAATTTTTGTATCAGCTTCACTCGAGAATAACTGCCCCGATTTAATAAACAATCAATAATGATTTCAAACTATATACGAATTTACTATTGTAGAAAAGGGAAATACTTACTATTATTAACATACATTGTTTACATTTTTAGAGTGTTAGGTCTCCAAGTCACTATATGAATAATAAGAAGTGTTTTATAATATAAAAAATTAACCACACCTGAAGATGGCAACTCGTTGCTGAAACGCGTCTGTTAACAACACATGAAGTCACAAGACGGACACAAGGTATTTCTAATACTTCTTATTATACATTGTTTATCCACAACTTACTATTCTTAAAAGTAAGTAAGTATATTATTTTGACGTTGAGATGGCATTAATAAAAATATTACATTACAATGCATTAAATTTTAAATTTAGTAACCTTTTGTTTACTCAATTGTCTGATAAATGCCAATATGCCTTCATGTAAAAATATTAGTTACGTAATGCCTGTATGACTTTGAAAATGTCTGTTCGATCAAACACTGCATTTTTTCGTTCTATTTGATTCAGACGTAGTAAAAGTGAAATTGTAATTTTTGTATTCAATCGTGTTAAACTAGCTAATTATTTATTTTTTTGCAACACTTGCATCAAAAGTACAAGTTTAGATGGTTGTGTACCTTTTGAAAAGTGATTCTTTATGGAAGCTTCTACTGCATTCGAACGGTAGTGTTTAAAGTAAATTTTAACGCACTTTCTTCTATAAAGTAATACTGTTTTGTTTTACTTTATAACACACCTGCGTAATAAAGTAGGTACTTTATAGATTACTTTGCTATAATGTCACTAATAAAGTATTTATCCAAACTGTGTTTTATTTGCTTAAAATTGAACTTTTGAAGCAGTTGTTGCAAAAAATATTGTATGGAACGACGCGTGGCTAAAGTGACGGATCTGACAGTCGCGATTTTATAATACCTACTCTCTTAAGATGCAACATAGGCTCGTATCGTATAAATTACTATTAATTTGAATGTGTTTATCGGTGATTTAATCTGTACTAATTTTTAAATTGCTGGTTTTGTAGTTCGACATATTTTATGGTAACTTCAAAAGTCGCTGAATTTTGCGGTTCGATAACAGATGGTTATATAATATTACAAATGGCGTGTACTGTAACAAAGTGTTTTGTGATTTAATTCAGCTTTTTGGATACTCAGTGAAAATTTGGTTAATTTTTTTATTAAGAAAACTATGTGTTAAAGTGTAAAGAAAAACTACCGAAATTTCTGAGGAATTTAACTTTCTATTTAAATATAAACTATCGATTCCGGTAATTAATTTTTCAGTGGTGTGCTTTTGTTAACGCAGTTCTGGTCATTTTGATCCGTGCGTTTTTTTTTTTGGAGGCTGCTTATAAGAATCCAGGTAAAAATCAGTTGAAATTCTTATCTGTTATCTTCTGTCTTAAATATTTCTAACAACCAATCTATTTTATGTGCTCCCTGATAAAAAATATACTTTTATTATTCACTAAAGACATTACGTAACTAAATTTTTTATAAACATCTATGTTTAGATAATTTTATTATATAAGTAAGTACAGTTAAAGATATAAATTAAAAATTTCAACAAAATTGTAGCAAAACATTATCAAACTCTACTTGTATTAAAATTTCAAAATTTTAAAAAATGAGTATAGCAAAAATCAACGCATAGTCCACAATCGCATAACTATTTCCTACACTAGCACTGATTCAAACCACCAGAAGACCCAAATTAAAAATAATAGACGAATTTAAAAAATGTATTAATTTGTAGATTATAAACGCTCGATAACTGAAATCATCAGCGAAATGTATTTGAGTTTTACGAAATCTATTATATATTTTTGTGTTACACCACTGACTTCCGTTATCAGAGCGCACGGGAATTAAATGACAAATTTCTATTTGTCTTTAAAAAAAATATTTTTTATTTATTTAAAATTATAAAATAGTTACAAAGTTTATATAAGTAATATTATTTAATTAATTATTTAATATTTAATGTTGCTTCTATTTTACATACAGAATTTAATGGACTTTGCCCCACAACTGTTATAGTTTAAAGTTAAGAATAAATCTTTGTATAATTATTATTATTTGAGATTGCTTCTATTTTGCACATAGAATTTAATGAGCTTGGCCCAACAACCTTTCTTGATGAAAGTGAGATTGAATCTGAATAATTATTAATATTTAGTAAAAATCACAGTTTGCCCGAAATGGACTTTGTACTGTAAAATGTGCTATGTTCAGCAAAGTAAACTATGGGAAACAATTGTGTGAGAAAGTGTCTTATGTCACTTGTGCATATTGTCATATGAAACATGTCATATAATTCCTCCCTCCTTTAAAAGATTCGTCCCGAATCTATCTAAACTGTATTTCTTCAATACTTGTTTCATTTAATTCGGTATTATTATTTTTTCTTTTCCCAAAAATTTTGTATGCAAATTTTTTGTTTATAGATTACAATAATAATTAAAACTAAAAATATAATACAAAATAAAGTTATATTACTAAATAATATATAATGATATTTATCTGTATCGTTATTATCTTCTAGTATGAATTTGTTATCATCTATTAATTCATGTAATTTCGATAGCTGTACTTTTTCTAAATTTATAGGTTTAATACTTAATATTTTGGGATTTTTATTAGGATTAGGTAATACTAATTCTGTTTTTATTTTTGATAATTCTGAATTTTCATAGAATTGATTATCAATTTTAAAGTAACGTCCTCTAGGGATTTCTATAAGTGTTATACTTTTTAAAACAGGAATTGTTTTACAATTACTGTGTATTTTAACAGCTTTTTGCGTTAATACAATATAATGTCTTTTATCAATAACTTCAATAGTGGTTGTATTGGGAGTAATTATAGGTTGAAATGTACAGTCTTTTATCATTTCTTTACTTATTAATAATTGCATACAATCAGTACTTTTAATATGTGTTTTAGGTAACTTAAAATTACATAGCATTGATTTATCATATTTTGGACAGTTATTGTCGCTATACCAATAATAATCGTTATTCATTGTTATATATGGCTTTTTTATTTTAATAACATAATTTTGTTTTGTTGGTATCGGTATCAATTGATATTGTTTATAACTTTCAGCGTATGTGATTGGAATACTTAAAATAAAATTTAAAGTCATATCTTTACAATACACTGATGTTTCTGTAACTTGATAGTAATATCCTATATTATGAAGATCTACATTGAAAGGCATTTCTTGTGGAGAATATATTTCTAAAATTTTATTAAGTTGATTCAAAAAGGCTTTAGGTTTAATGACACTTGTGTGTAAATGACCATTACGTGCAAAAGTAAGTGATATCTCTAGATCTGTCAGAATTTGTAAAATAATTTCTAAACTCGTTAGTATAAGATTCGTAATTATAGTTCGATTGAAATTTCCAATTAATCTATTTAAATGTTTTTCTATTTCAAGTTGATTTCTGTTTAAAATGACAAGAGTATCATTAAATTTTTTCAAAATTTCTAAATTTAGTGTTAACTGTTTATTGGTTGCTGAAACAATTTTATGTTGATTTCTTTTTAATTTTTCTATTTCTAAATCATATCGTTCGGCATCTTTAGAATCCAAATTACCTGTTACTAATTTTACTATATGTCCTAATCCATCGATTAGGCCACGTTTATCTCTGGTATGAGTTTCTGGCAATAAATTACTTAATTTATCATAACAAGTTTTTAACTGGTGAACTATTAGGGGTTGAAAAGTTATAAAGGTTAAAGTTTCGCTTGAGTTTAAGGGATCTAAAGAATTGTCGATGAAATTTAATCTTTCTAAAATTTGTTTAATATCAAAATAATGAACTAACATGTGTTTAGTCTTGAAAATTTTGGCTTCGCCTAAAAACAGGGGTAGAACACCGGGGTTGTCAGATATGTCCGTCAGCTGAAGTTCCTGGTTTAGGACTCTTGTCAGTATTGTCAGGCATAGTCTGTAATTTTAATGGTCTTTTTATTTGTTGTTTATGATACTCACCGGTATCTGTTAGTATTTTGTTACTATTATCAGTTAAACATTGTTTCGCTTTAAATTTGGGGAGTGCTTTATTTCTACTTTTTGATTTTAGGTAAATTTTTGATTTTGGATCAAATTTTGGTGGATCTTCTAATTTTTCGTTAGCTTTTTCTATTCTAGTTTCTTTAATTTGTGTGCATTTATCGTGTATATTTTTATAAAGATCGGTAGTTGTTTTTTTATGATTTAAAATATAATCGGAATAAAATTTCTTGTTTAAATCTATACTAAGTATGTCTGAATTTTCTAAATGTCCTGTTATTATTTCTAACGGTGTGAGTTTAGTAAGAGAATGGATAGTATTATTGTAGGCTAGTATTGCGTATTGCATTTGATTTTCTATAGTTCTATTCGGATTTGTAGAGTCTAGAATTCGTAGGTGTTCGATAAGTGTAGAATGTAGTCTTTCAACAGTTGCGTTAGATTGTGAATGTAATTTTGTTGTAAGATGTATAGATATTTTGTGAAGGGTACAAAATTCTCGAAAAATTGCATTAGTAAATTCGGGTCCATTGTCTATTTTTATCACTAAAGGTGTTCCATGGTGACTGAAAAATTCAATGAGACGATCTGTGATAGGAATAACATTACATCCGGGAATTGAATAGGCTGAACTAAATTTTGAAAATTCGTCAATAATTGTTAAAAATTTTTGATTTTTGTATTGAAAAACATCTAATGACAGAATTTCAAAAGGTTTGTTAGGAACTGGAATCATTTGTAATTTTGGTTTTATCGGTTGTCTATCGTACTTGTGTACTTGACAAGTTTCACAATTATTTATATATCTAGTTATATCTTCTTTCATAGAAGGCCAGTAATACCTTCTTTGTATATGCAACAGAGTTTCATTTATACCTTTATGATTGGTTTTAGATAGGTGATAATTATTTATTATGTCTTGTTGTTCTAATTGATTTTCTACATCTTCTAAAATTTTGATTGTTTGGAATAATTGATAAGCTTGATTTTTAAATGTTTTCTGCAAAGTTTGAATAAATTGGGGGTAATGTGTTTTATTCTCAAAATATAGACCGTATCGTTTTTTTGGATTTATATATTCTTTAAATAAATTTATTACATATGTTTCCAGGTTTTGGATAGGGATATTTGCAATAATTTTGGTTTTTTTGGAATCGTGTATATTTACTAATTTAGGTTTTTGTATCTTAGACAAATTTGTAAATTTTATTATAATTTGGTTAGCGAATAAATTTATTGGTTTTTCGGATATGGGGATCTCTAGAATGGGGTTTTCTTGTTGGGAATGTACTGTATTGTCAGAGTCAGAGTCGTTTTCTTGAATGATATTCGGTGTGTCAAAATTTAAGGATGTACTAGGCACTGGGTTAAGATCTTCGAGAAGTATTTCTTCTAAATCTTGTAGGTCAGGTGGGTGTTCTATATTTGGAAATAAGGACATATTGTCAGGTGGTTCTTCAGTTTCTTTATTGTGAATTTCAATTCGGGAAAGGGCATCAGCATTTGTGTTTTTTTATACCTTTTTTATAAATAATGTTGTTATTTCGAATATGTAAATTAATTTTGGTGGTGGGTGATATAAGTGCTAAATTATTAAAGTCTAAACTTATTTTCAGTTTTCTAAAGTTATCGATGCCAATTAATCCGTCAAAATAATTATGAAATTTAAATAAATGGAAAGTTAAATTTTGATCAGAATTAAATTCAGTAAAACTGGGTATATTTATAATACCATTGCAATCATGTTTGTTAAAAATGGTTGTTACAGTAAATTTTGATTTTACAATTTTATTTTCAAAATATTTTATTGCTAAGTCCGGGTTTATGAAGGATTTTGAGGAACCTGTGTCTATTAGTAATTTTAAAGGTGGGTCGCAAATTTTTATGAATGGAAGGTTATCGCCATTAGTGTAACTTACTATTCTATGGGTTGATTCGAGGCGTCTTCTATAAAATTTGACTCGTCTTTGAAATTTTCAAATTGGTCTTGTGACATGCAAAGGTCGTTAAAATCAGTTTCTTCGTATTCACTATTTTCGGGATTTTCTAACTCGGTATCGTCTGTTTCTATATTATAATTTTTTAGCTGGGGTGTGGTGTATGTTGTAGAAATCGACATAGGTGTAGGTTTGTATGTATTTGTTATCTGCTGTGTGGGTTTGTATGTATTCGTATTTCGATTCATATTATAATAATTATTAGGAATATTTAGGCGGTTTGATTTTAATAAGGGTGAATTATTGATTTGTTGTGTGGGTCTATTATAGGATTGCGGTTGTTTTTGTACAGGTTTATAAAATGGGTTTTGGTTTTGTGTTGGAATGAAATTGGGTTTTTGTATGAATTGTGTATGTGGTGTGTGTTGTGTCCTATTCTTTGATTTTAGATAATTTAGCTGTGAGTCAACAGAGTTGGCTTGAACTAATTTTTCCTCGTCTTTTATAATTTCTAAAGCTTTAAGAATAGTGTCAGGTCTATTCGATCGTACAAATTTTCCCATAGGTTCTTTTAAACCTCGTAAAAATGTCGTTAAAGTGAATCTAGTGTATAACGAATGTTTAATGCGTTTTTCTTCGTTTCCGTCGTTTATTTCTAAATAATTTATTATGGTGTCCAATAAATTATTACATTCGTCGAAGAATGCAATGTAAGTCTGATTGGGTTTTTGTTTCAAAAGTAGGAGATCACGTACTAGTAAATCTTCAGACCGTTGGTCTGCGAAATTATCTGTTAATGTTTGTTTTATTTCAGACCACGATTTTGCTCGTCTATTATTTATAGCTATTTTGGCACGGCCCGTAATTTTCGATAATACGCCATTTAAAATTCTAAAATTTTGAAAATTATCGCGATCGGGGTGACTATAGTAATTTATTAATTGATCCGAAATTCTAAGAAATTCGTGGAGGTGTTGAACATCTCCGTCAAATTCTGGAATGATTTGTAAATCTCTAGTGTCGAACAGGGGTACATGTTGGTTTGTATTTTGCGTCATGTTGTTAATGGGGTTTAAATTTACGTTATCGTCAGATTCTAAATCTAATTGAGATAAGGAATTTATTAACTCGTCAACTGAAGTCATAAGATGCGGAACGATTTACAATTTCTTAAATCTATTATACAAAGTTATTGACTTACAGTATTACTGATGTTTTCATAGTAGTTGACTGTTGATTGTTGATTTGAAGTTGGTTGAGATGAGCGGTGAAGACAGCTGTTGTTGATCGATCGGACAGCAACAATTGATCTTGACTTGTTGTTGCGGCTTACCGGCGCAACTCTTGATGCTTTACAGATGTATTTGTATTTAACAATTATTAGTTGATCGAACTTTGTTTAGTTTGATTAATTTGTTTAATTTTGTTTAGTTTTAACTTTGTTTAGTTTGTTTTAGTTTGCTTAATTATTTATTTGTTTCTTGTATATTTAAAATTATTTGTATATATGTTTCTTGAACTTATTATTTTTATTTAAGTATTGGTTTTATTTATTTTTAAATATTTGTTTATTTAGTTTCGTTTTATAGTTCGAATATTGCGTAAAGAATAAAAATTCTCCGTAAATTTCAATAATTAGCCCTGTTGAGGTACGTCGCAATATCCTACCGACTGCGCCAATTAAATGACAAATTTCTATTTGTCTTTAAAAAAAATATTTTTTATTTATTTAAAATTATAAAATAGTTACAAAGTTTATATAAGTAATATTATTTAATTAATTATTTAATATTTAATGTTGCTTCTATTTTACATACAGAATTTAATGGACTTTGCCCCACAACTGTTATAGTTTAAAGTTAAGAATAAATCTTTGTATAATTATTATTATTTGAGATTGCTTCTATTTTGCACATAGAATTTAATGAGCTTGGCCCAACAACCTTTCTTGATGAAAGTGAGATTGAATCTGAATAATTATTAATATTTAGTAAAAATCACAGTTTGCCCGAAATGGACTTTGTACTGTAAAATGTGCTATGTTCAGCAAAGTAAACTATGGGAAACAATTGTGTGAGAAAGTGTCTTATGTCACTTGTGCATATTGTCATATGAAACATGTCATATAATTCGGGGGCACAACATTTACAAGTAATATAAAGCAAGCAAAACGTGAACCTATTCTGTAGATACTTAGTTACTATAATCCCAATTCCCCAAAGTTTCTCCTGACTGCATTTCTCGCAAACAAAACACTAAAATCCAAAGTGCAATTGGTTAAATTTAGTTTACTTAACAGTATGTCAAACTATTTATAACTAATAGCAACTTAAGAGTTCTCTGCAAATACCAAAACATAATCCTAAAACTAAATACAACAACCCACTAGTGACTAATCAATAAACTGAAAATAATTCTAAGAAAAAATCAACTATAGTCTTCCCCACCAACAGAGAGAGTTATATCATGTGAATACAGAACACATGCCTGACTAGTATCTGATTGGTTGTTCTGCCATGTTGAGTTTCAACCGGCCAATCAGATGCTGATCACTCAGTTTTATTGCTATATCGGTTCATGCGATAGAGTATAATTGTGATTTTTTAAATGCATGTTTTTAATGCTTTTATAAAATAAATCTAAGCGGACGGAGTGCGCCGACCAAGTTCTCGCAACGAGCAAAGACGAGCGCGCACTGTGCAATATTTACATGAACCATTTCGAGCCCTTTTCGACCCCCCTCTATCTCCGAGGCTAATTACGTTACAGGACTGAATTTTTTCAGGGGGGCTAAGGTTACTATATAGAAGCAATATTCCAGATTGCATATGTCTACGACCTAGGTGGAATAGTTTCCAAGATACAAGTGTCCAAAAATCACAATTTTTGGCATTCACTGACTGAACTGATAGATCATCAAAAATCTAGGGTACTTCCAATCGGGCTAGAGCTTTGAAACTTGGAACATAGATAGTGTTTCAGGTAATAATTACGATAAAAATCAATAGAAATTCAACGTTGCGGATTCTGACACCAAATAGAATCTATAGGGTACTTCTAATCGAGCTAGAGCTTTGAAATTTGAAATCTAGATATAATTTGTATGTTTGGTTTAAAAGTGTACTGTTCTGCCAAAAATTTGGTTTCGATCTGCTAAGTAGTTTGACAGACAGACAGACGAACAAACTGTTTCCCAAAACATGTTTTTTATATATCGGGGACCTCAATTTTGAAGCGATTTTTGACCTAAATATCCCTGCTTGTGGACTTGGAATGGTAAAATATCGGTCATTGTTGAATCGATCAGTTGTATGTATAATATAATAAATGTACTTATTTGATAATTGATTTTGGCACCCACCGGTTGAAAACCACTGCTTTAGGTATACAGTACATGTGCACAAATTGCAATGGCGCTTACATTACATAACAAACCACGTCATACCATTCCATTAACGCACGTTGAAAGCACGTTACAGGCAGACATTATTCACTAGAAGCCAAAGTATTGGTGTTACCTGGTGGTGTACAGTGCGTTCAGTCAGGTTATATAATAAGCGTTTGACTTAGAACTACGCCCTTCCCGGCGTTATATATGTGGTAAAATGATACGAGACTAAAAATGCTTAACAAAAAAAATTGTGACAAAAAAGTTTGACGCAACAAATGTGTGATGCGAACTACCATAGTTAAGACATAATTTATTTGTGTTTTATATCATTTTTAATTTATTGTAGATTATAGACGCGTCGTCAACTCAGATCATTAACGTCTTCAACACAACAAAAAATCCATTTGTGTATTAGAATCCGCCAGCCGGCATACACAAACCGACTGATACGAGCTCGGGTCCCTGGGAGTGCTAATCCCCACAAAACATTGGAATGCAAACTACATTCCAATGCAGTTCTCCCTGAGGGAGTTTTGTGTCATGTTGATATAATATGTATACAGGTGTCCGAATAATACAGTTATCATAGATATAGTAGGGGAGTCGTAGGCACAACTGTAGGTGACAGTGTCAGGTTGGAAAAGAGAGATAGAAAACGGATAGTTTCTCTTTTTCTCGCCTTTTGACGCATTTGTGAATTTAAAAATGTATAGTAGGTATAGTTAATTTTTAGCTGTAACCATGGTTATTTATTTGTGATAAAAAAGATAGAAGAAGTGGTCTAATCTCGATCTCTATCTTTTGTACCGACACTTTTTTCGGTGGCTTCACTCCTCTATCTATGATATCTCTATGGTCCGAAACCAAATCTGAACTTAGCAAAATAATGAGTGCAATTCAAAGAGGTCATAATATTTAAATTCACTTTATGCTTTAGTTATTTCCATGGGTAGGTACTTTAATGTTTACTTTTTAGTTCGAATATTTACCTAGCCATGATTGCATTCCATCTTTTTCACGCTACTTATTTTGTTTATATCTTCCTTCTTGCATTCATTAATTTGGAATGTCCAGGTTTGATTTTGAACAACCTGTATTACATATGTGACGCCATTACGAAACTATAAAAGTAGTTCCACGTCTTCGATTGCGGCACAATCGTAATAATTACTGTGCCCCTTGTATTTTTTTTTAAATAACTGCCATGATTATGTCGGCGTAATGCCATTTCTTATTTTTTAGATCTGATGAATCGAATTTTCAATTTAATGTTACCAATAAATTAAAAATTCAACTTTGACACTTTCAACGATTCTCAGATCTAAACAGCTTTGAGGATTTGTAATAGAATAGTCTTGGAAATGCCAAAATGTTTAAATGTTTCATGAAATGGCCAGTTGCATCAATGATCATTTCGTTAAATGTTTAAACATATAATTGATATTTGATATTTTTGAATTTTTGATCAGTCTGCATAAGAGATAATAATTTTCACAGGCTATGAACTAGCGGGCATTTTGAACACACGGTACAGTGTGTACACTAATGAACTCCGACTTTGAACAGGATGACTTTCAGCAGTTTTCCCAAAATAATTTTTGACATAGGAGACATAATATATTTGATTTTACTCGACGTTACGCAAGGCATCATATACTTCCTAGTCTGTTTCTAAACTGGAGTTTATTTTTTTCAAAAAACTTACATAGATACCAACCAAAACAAAAATTGGACATTCATTAATTCTAGTTTTTTTGTTTGAAATTTTAGAAATGCTTTTACAAGATGCTTTAATTTTGCTTTTATTTTTTGTTTTGTAATTATGTCTAAAATATTTACTTCGTACTTCTTCCCAGATTTTTTCTTTCCATTTTCATGAAAATCGGTTGAGTAATTTTCGAGTTCATCGCAAACAGTTAGGCAGACAAAACGTTGATTTTTAATTTTCAAATAATTCTCTGATTATAATCAGACTTGATGAAAAAATGAACAGGATTTTCAAAAGTAGACAAGGCGATCCTAGAATTTCTGAGATATTTGTTAAAGACGATGTCTTCAGTGACTGAAGGATTTAAATGAAACAATAATTGACGCTAATGACCCTTGTTGTCGAGCGTCTATAATTCACAATTCATTAATTGCGTTTCATTTGGATCCATTAGCCCCTGAAGACATCCAACAAATTTCTTTGTAAAATTATTGTTAAAAATACTAGAAAATTGAAAACATGAAAAATAATTTTGGCAGTTGGTAATCAGCCTACTCAGAGTAAATAACCAAAACTAAAGCCATAAGATGGTTGAGTTCAAAGCGATGCAGCTTTAGAAGCTATTAAAAGGTTCAATTATGTCGAATAATTGAGCATAAAATATAACCAACGAATATTATTATTATGTAAAGACCATCAAAGCTGGGAAGAAAAGTTAAGACACCCTATTCATATATTTTGTTTCTGTATAGAAAATCTTAAGAGGGTATTTTAATTAGATTATCTTTCATACAAAGCAAGTTACAGCAGCTTTTATAAGAATTGCCACAATTTAATATTATTTCGTAAAATATGTCACAAATATATTATATTCATATTTTTATGCTTTAAAAATACTTTGTTTCGTTAAAAAAAAGACAAATAAGTGCGAGTAGAGCTCGCGCCCTGAGGGTTCCGTACGATTATAACAATTTAATAAAAAATAAGTTTGCCACGTAATAATTCCATAATATAGAGTTAGAAATTAATGATTTTAGGATTTTTTTCTTTACTTGTGCTATAAGACCTTCGTGCCAAATTTTAAGGTTTGTCAGTATCAAAATACGTGATTTGAAAGGCCGTATCTTTTTATTGCACTAAGATAGAATCTTGAATTTTTTACAAGACTGGGGTTGTAGACTGTTAATAATAATAATAATAATAACTTTATTCAGAAAAATGTCACAATGACAAAGAATGCGTCAGTCAAGAATATACAATAAATGTGATACATAGTTCAAAAAATTTGGTATGGGCACTTATCAATAAGATAATTTAAAACTTGTGTTTTAAATACTTTGTAGCTTTTGAGGCTTAAAATTTCGGCTGGTAAGATCAAATAGTTTGACAGCAGAGTAACGGGGTCCCTTAGTATATAATGCGAGGTGATGTTCCGGAACACCGTGATTGAATCGACCTCGGGTATCGTAATTGTGATCCGGCAAATGGCGGTGAAAAAGATGTTTATTTTTGAATAAAAAACAAACCGATTTTAGTATGTATATCGCATATATTGTCATAATTCTGTATTTAATGAATACTGGCTTACAGGAGTCAGTAGGCTTTAGATGGAAAACGAGTCTGAGTATCTTTTTCTGCATTATAAAAGCCCTTTCAATATCAGGAGACTTACCCCAGCACATAATCCCGTAGTTTAGAACAGGATAGATATAGGCGTAGTATGCGGTTAGGCAAGTTGAAATGTCACTTATAGTGCGAAGGCGGAAAATGAGATATTTAAGCTTGGATAATTTTGAGCATACTTTAGCGACGTGTTGTTTCCAAGCAAGATGGTTGTCAATGGTGACGCCAAGAAAGTTAAACGTGGACACTACATCTATAGGATCACTATCGATCAACAGGGGGACATCAAAGTTAAGACCCGGTTGTTTGGCTGAGAATAGCATACACTTGGTTTTGGAAGTGTTAAGCTTAAGCTTATTATTGCCAGTCCATTCAGATATGTCCTGGGAAGCCTGAGTAGATACATCATACAGCTCTTGTAAATTGTTAAATTTAAATTAATTTATATTTAACAGGTTCTAGGCCCATAACCTGTTAAATATAAATTAATTTAAATTCAGTATTTGATATTAATTTCAACTTGATACGTCTAGCCGTTCCTGAGATAAAGGGTCTTGACTAATACTTCGATTTTAAAATCTAATACAAAAAATATATCTGGAAAAACGATGTAATTTCTAAAAACTTTTTTACAAAAGGTCAAAGTTTTTGGTATGTGGGTGTTTTTATTCTCTTAATGAGTTTTAAATTATTTTTATGACATGTACTTTTAACAACGTACCATAATATTTTTTTATATTTATACATAACTTGTAATTTTATGTATTTTTTAACGACAACATCTAGCATGAACAATATTGATAATGATATAGTTGTCGAGCGTCTATAATCTACTACGATATTGATATTAGACCGAGAGCTAGTGACAATTTTTTAGTGTAATTTATTCAAGGCCTTATTTTTGTGAAGATGTTAAAGGAGGAAATTAAAGTGCCCTGAGTAAGGGATTTTGCTAGATAGCGGCATGGGAGGGATGCAGACCGCCCCCAACATGTAACGAAAAAAAGTGGTCAGAATTATTAATGCTTCAAGGCTGAAATTGTTTGTATAGCTTGTCGGTGACCCAATAATGCCATTATAATATTTGCAGTATTAAAGAGGTGGAAAATCTCTCTAAACGTGTCATGTATCCGATGAAATTTATATTATTAGTTCAAAGTTCAAATTTTAATATGTTGTTACGGCGACTGTTTTAAGCAAATATTTCAATTTGCAGAACAAAATGTCGGTGTTAACCCCCTCTCTTAGAGGGAAATTTGCTCGTCTAGGTGTTTATATCGTTCTTCAAGGGGGTTAATACTGATATTTTGTTCTGCAAATTGAAATATATGCTTAAAGCAGTCGCCGAAACAACATATTAAAATTTGAACCTTGAACTAATAATATACATTTCGTCAGATACATGACACGTTTAGGGCGATCTGCCACCTCTTTAATACTGACCAATCGATCTGCAAATATTATAATGGCATTACTGGGTTACCGACAAGCTATACAAATAATTTCAGTCTTGAAGCAATAATAATTCTGACCATTTTTTTTTGTTACATGTTGGGGCGGTCTGCATCCCTCCCATACCGCTATCTAGCAAAATTCCTTACTCAGGGCACTTTAATATGCCTCCCTCAACATCTTCACAAAAATAAGACCTTGAATAAAAAACACCAAAAAATTGTCACTAGCGTTCGGTCTATATGTACGTAGACTATTCCGTTGTTCTAATATTTCAGTGTACTATAACAAAAAAATATTTAAATTTTTCAATTTAATTTTTTTTTTATTTTCAGGTGAGTGAAATACTTGTTACGATCTCAAAAAAAGGTAATTTGTCCTATTTTATATAAACATTTCCAAAAAAATGCCACATTGTTCAATAAATTGATGTCGATATTTTATGGTCCGACCTCTAGGCCCCATCATGCAACCACCGTTTATAAATAAAATATGTATGTGCCTATCTTAACTATAAAATTGAAAATACTCGTATCTGTCCATCACACAAAAACTCTCCAACAGTGGCGTCCTAGGCGTCATGAAATTTACACAATTTATTGTTCTTGGCAAATTCGGATGAATGTGACTAATTTCAGTTCGCTACGTCCTTCCCTTACCGATTTATGTTTAAGTATGTTATCCCGGGTAACTATAATAAGACTACATATAATTACGCTCCGGGCGAAGCCACCCCGGGCTGCTTATGTAAAGAAAAATACACTAATAATGAAATAATTACGATTAAAAAGAAAAACACTTACGCTATGTCAAAACTGACATTTACCTCAATGGTATTACAGTCTGTTCATCACTTTTTATCAAAATCAGTCGAGCTACTGAACTGATTTAAGTAAAATTTATATGGGACCACCCCGGAGGTATGCCCTATTAAATAAAATAATAATCATCAAAATTGGTTCACAAATACAGGATACATCAGTAATCATAAAAAACATAGTTCCCTAATATAGAACCTCCTCCATTTTTGAAGTCGGTTAAAAGGGTAGGTTTTAGGAGGTTTAAAAATATATACAGTACGACTATAAAAGTACTTATTGTATGTACATAAATTATACTTGTTTTATTATACATGCAATACATTATTTCGAAGTAATTTAAAGCAACTAAAGTATTACTGTAATTACAAAACTGGAATAAAGATGCTAAAAATTGTTCTCGTAATTATGATCACGTGATCCAGTATGCAAATATACGTTCAGGTGCAAACTGAGAACGGTTAAAATTACGGAGGTGACCCAAAAATCCCATTCGCGAAAGAGACGCGTCAATAATGTATGCCTTAAAAAAATCGCACAAATCAAATTCTTTTAATATATTTTTGAAATTGAGAATGTTTATAGAAAATAAGGGTTCCGTTTTTTCATCTGAGGTTCGGAACCCTAATTATGCTGGTTTCAATGCGCACAAGCAAAAGTCTGTATTTTTTTAGTTTCAAAGACTTTTTTGTGATATTTTGAAAAATTTAAATGCATTCAACTTATAAGGCAGAAAATATACGGACGTTGCTTATTTTTATTTATTGATAATTATAGACGCGTCGACAACTTAGGTCATTAACGTCTTGATTACATTAAATAACAACATACTTAAAACTAAATGACATCACAAAACATCCATGAGCCGAGGTGGGATTCGAACCCACGACAGTCTGATCCAGGACGTTTGCTTGTGCTTATTGGAATCAGCTTGCCATTTCCTACAAGCATAGTGAGTTTGAAAAAGTTCTGAGAGATTTCGATTATCGTTAAAAATCAAAAAAAAATTTAAGGTGTAGTACCTATGCTTTAAAAAGTCACAAAAATCGAAATCTTTCATATATTTTTGAAACTGAATACTTTTGTTGAACAAATTGCACTGATTTCATTGAGCCCAAGCAAACGTCCGTATATCACTTTTAGTTTAGAAGCTACGACCAAGGAGGGCCTCTCGGACCACAGTTTGGAAAAAACTGCTTTAAATGGAAGTTCTATTTCTGTTTCGAGTTTAAAATACCTTGCGGTACTTAGAAATGCACTTATTTTTCATACTATCACGTTTTTCTCGCTTCATTGTTGACAGAATATGCATTTATTCTGTTTTAGTACCTGCTTTAATCGTAGACCATAAACTATAATATTTTACTACCAGAAGTGTAAAAACAACGAAACAGATTCACAGAAAAATCGTACAATGACAAGAATTTAAATTAACTTGTCCATTTGTCTAATCTTATCACTACTAGGTATAGGGTATTCACAAATTTCAAAAATTATTTTTTTTAAAAAGATCAAAAAATATTATTATTACTATCAATTCAATAAATATTATTCGTGGATTTTGGAATATGAACAAATGGAATCTACAATAGACAATAAAATAATTTTTACTTCCCACCTCTATTATGGTAGGGAAGTAATGGATTTAGTCAGAAAAAAATATTTCGAGATTTTAACAGATTTCACGTTTTGAGACCCTAGCAATCGTTTAAGATCATTTTCTGACTGATGTCTGTATGTGTGTGTGTGTGTGTGTGTGTGTATGTGTGTGTGTGTGTGTATGTGTGTGTGTGTGTATGTGTGTGTGTATGTGTGTGTGTGTGTATGTGGTCAATTTTTCGCCTTCGATATCTTAAAAACGGAACAACATACGGGCATGCCGATTGTTCTATTGTGTTTATCAGCCTTTAACTTAGATCTGATTAGATTTTGAGTCAAATCGGTTCAGTGGATCCTGAGATATTAAAAAAAACGTTCTCAATGTCACGTATTAACATAGGTAAAAAAAAATATAAATGAATTCTGGATGTTATAATATGAAAAAAATGTAAATATTTTTTTTTCTAAAATGTATAGTTTTCGAGAAAAAAAATATTTTACTAACAAAAATAAAAATTGTACGTAAATCAAGGTAACCATGATTTTTGCTATATTAAGCTAGCCATCAGTAGATCACCAAACAAAAAAGAGGGCCATGCTTTTTTCAAAGAATAAAAATTAAATTGTGTTTTAAAGACCACCAACAGCTAGCTAAGGTTATTTGGGCCTAGTCAAAGAATAAAAAAAAAGAGTGTTTATTTTTTGCAAATATTTACTAGGTGGGAAGTATAGAACTGGTCATCAGTCGAATTTTTTTGAGAACTTTTCGGAAGCTTTTTCTACAAGAAAAAAATTCCAAGAGCGCGTATTTTTCAATGTAATTTTATTTTAAAACATAGAATTATACCGCCACGGAATATAGTACACTGATTTGTTTATGTACAGTTGACAGGCCGGCACAGAACTTAGGTTAGGTTCTTCATGAGTTACGACTGACTAGGAAGTCTTCCTCTCTTTCCATAGACATACCTCTCTTTATCTATGCGTGCGGACGTAGGTATGTCAGCCTTCATTGCTCTACAGGGCTTTTACGTTATCATTTGACGGCTAAGTTCATCCGTTTGAAATGAAGATATTTTTAACTTCCCATTGGAAGTTATTGTAATCCATTGTTTTTTGAGAGATGCCTGTGTGTGTGTACGTACTTTCGTACGTTGATGAACTTTTTTCGTCTCGCATATCTCGAAAACAAACAATGATATCAACTTCGGACCAATCGACCAATAATTACATAATAAACACCTGATTAGATTTTCAAAAAAAAAAAAAAAAAAGCCAATGGCATCCAAGGGGAAGTTAGCAAAGTGGTTTTACCCACACACCAAGCCTCCTTTTTTAATTCTTGTAAAATACACTGTTCAAAATTATCAAATTTTCATACGCGGGACGACCCTATTATTAAGAACAGAAACTTTAACATTATAAAAGACGTGTAACCGTGAACCCGTCGTTGGTGAATTTATTATACAGCCTGGCCTCTTCCATGGTACGTATACTTGAAAAAAGTGCAATTAAGTTTCGTGAAAATCTAACTGAATCTTTTTAGATAAGGCAGTCTAAACGAGAGCAACTATTTTCACATCTGCGAGTATAAATTCAGTCGTATGTCTTCAAAAAAAAGTCGCACAAAAGAATCCACTTTATTGTACTGAAGTTTAAATGGATATTCAAGGTTATTAATGATCTGGGTTTACTTTGAATCATTAATAAAACAGGTGAAAGAAGTACTGAAATAATGGTCGTATATTTTTAACTCTGACAAAGAAACGTGAAATGAAACCGAATTTATTTTTGTAAAAAAAATTATCTCATTTTAATGTTTCACGTTTTAAGATTCTTTTATATAAAGTCCTTAGATTTATTAACCTATTGAACTTTTGATAAACATTTTTAAACTAACAGTATGGAGCGAATATTGTCTTAAAACAAAACGTACAGAGAAAAAGTATACATACTGAAAAAGCTTTTTAACATTTTTTAGGGTACCCTTCGAACGGAACCCTATTACGAGCCTACGATGTCCGTCCGTCGGTCACAAGGCTCTATCTCACATACGGTAAGAGGTAGCTAGTTGAAATTTTCACAGACAGTATGTTGTTATGGCATGAATCCTGGAAAATAATAATTAGAATTAAATAATCAATTATTTTTAATAAATTAATGTTTTTATTTTGCTACGATATTGACTCCAGCGCGTAGTTCTATACTGTACTATAGGTATAGAGCTGTATCAAGTGAGCCGGTCAAACGTTATTGTTAAAGTGGAAGTTTCGGGTTAGAGTCCCGACGGTGACATAGGTTTGAAAAATGAATTTTTCCATTGTTGCATCATATTGTTACGTCATTTTGATGGGTGTTTCTAACATAAATGCAAACTGTGCATTCATTTGTATGTGTGAATGTTAAACATCGTTCGGCTAGCTCAGTGGTAGAGTGTTAAACTGAAAATCTAAAGGCACCTGAATCGATACCGGATTTCGCATCGCAATATTTTTATGTTTTTTTATTAATCAAATATTCTGTTAATATATTTTTTTACTTTTAAAATTATTATTTAAATAAATTTAATACGGGCAAATTTCGAAACACTAAAAAGAACAAAATGAAATAGAAGTAAAAAAACTTTTTAAAAACAAGCTTAAATTAAAAAATCTGTTAATAATATTTTATCCCTACTTAACTCATTATTTTTTTATAAAACTGAACCCTCGGTCCGTGAGTCTGACTCGCACTTGGCCAGTTTTTTACTTTTCGGCATTGCCGGATCTATTTTTGCATTCGAGCAGCCAGCGAAAACGTAGTCCCTTTGTTTATTAATCGACTCGAATTATTTCGATTTTTCGAGCACTCGAACACTTCTTGATCTATAATCTATATATACCAGGGATATACAACCTTTTCACATTCTACGTACCTATTTTTATTTTTTTTCAAAAAATGTTTAATGTGACCATGACGTGCCAACAAGCACTTAAAAGAAATTTAGTGGACAAAAAAAATTATCCAAACGTAAATGAAAAGAATTATTAACTTCCCATTGGAAGTTATTGTAATGGGTCCGAAAATCGAAATCAAAAAGAAAAAAAAAATTTTATGTTTCAAGGTCACTACACTATTTTTACACTACTTTTAGAAAGATGTCTGTGTGTGTATGTGTGTGTGTGTACGTATGTACGTACGTACGTACGTATGTATGTGTCCATTTCTTTCTAAGACGAAATCTCGAGAACGAAAAATGATATCGACTACGTTAGGGTTCCAATCGACGCGTATTAACGTAAATATGATCTGAAAGAAATTTTTTCAAAATCGGTTCAGCCGTTCTTTTTTCTTAACCAAATAACCTCCAAAAAAGTAGATTTTACACAATATCTCGCGAATAAAAAATTATATCGACTTCGTAAGGGTGTCAATCGAGGCGTGTTAACGTCATTTTGATCCGACATAAATTTTATAAAAATCGGTTCAGCCGTTTTTTTTTTTTTTTAATTATTGTTAAAAATAAATAATAATTATGTTTTAATGATTAAAATGATTACTTTTCTGTGTAATATCTAATTTAATTATTATTATTAAATATTTATCAAACTGGGAAGTTCGTCGTGTGGACCTCAAGGGTCGCACTTTAGTCCTAATAAACGACCCACCTCGCGGCTTGTTTCGATAATGCATCGAGTGCCATAAAACTTTCGTCGACTTGTCATGTCGATCTAATAATATATGTTCGTTGAATGATAGTAACATTTTTTCGACAACATCTAACATATTATGTTAATTATTTCGCGATTGTATACCAATCAATGCTGTGCCGACAATATTCTATCGCGTGCCATAGGTTTGCCATCGTTGGTCTATAGTATAGACCAAGGACTTAATTTTGAATAGTATAGACTCTAGTCTATATTATTCAAAATTAAGTCAACAGTTGTAGGCACGTAAATAAATTTAGTTTACAACTAAAAGCGAGCGATCACTTTACTCCTTGCGCCTATATTTTACATTAAGCTCCCTGCACGTTAACTTTCGTTTGTTTACTTAAAGTACATATTTATCTAGCTTTAAACTTTAGTAATGTTGACAAATGCAGTTGCGTCACCGTTAAAGACATTATTTAAACGTTCCGACGCTGTGCTGTTTATTTAGTTTTTGTTTTTGTAGCTAAATGTTTCATTTATTGGCAATTATCTTGTAATAATAGTTATTAAATATCAATTTGAAACACCAACTGAATTGTTTGTTATTTTTGACATGAATAATTCAAGGAATAATAAGAAACTAGTGTGTAGTTTTTATTTTGTAAATGAGTTAATGTTAATATTTAAAAAACTCGGGTCGCAGTGCCAAAACCCTGCCGACAATATAGTGTATTTGCTAATTGGCATTGTGGCTTTATTATGTGAACTTAAGTTTGTTTTTGGACAAAATAAAAAATTTAACCCCTTAATACATCCCTTAAAATAATATTTTTTTTCTTAATTTCAAAATTTTTATCAATGCAACCTCGGTACCAAATTAAATACACCCTTCAGCAAGTAAAGCACTATCCGTAAACTAGTGTTTTCATAAAATTTGTAACTCCGGTCCTGTAGGGTCGATTTTATTAAAATTTTAGCAGAACATTTTAATCGTTACTAAAGGGTTAAATTTCAATTTTTAAACGATTCTGAGAATTTTTTCGGCATTTTTGGGCCCAAAAACATTTTTCAACTCCTAAAAACCACCCTTAAAATAGTCCGATTTGGCCCATTTTAAATAGGCTTCGTGCGGTGATGGATTTCAACGTGCCTACCAAATTTCGTCAAAATCAATTAACTCTTTCGAAAGTTATAGCCCGCACACATATATATATATATATATATATAAATATATAAATATATAAATATATATATATATATATACATATATAAACAGACATTTCCAAAAATGGTGCCAAAGTGTTCAGGAGGCTATGAAACGTCGAGAAATTTTGGTCCGACCCCTAGGTCCCGCCATCCGACCGACGCCAATAGTGTATGTGCCATATGGCAAATACACTAATAAAAGAGTTTTCGAAATATTCCCTGAATACGAAACTAAAAATATTCACAAAACAGATCAATTTGAATAATAATGATGAATTTAAATAATAATAGTCCAAGAGCTAGTGACGCACGTTTCATGACGTGTTTGATGCACCTTGAAATGTTGTGTAGTAATATCTACTGGATAGATGAGCAGGTTAAACATGCGTTGGGTTGACCTACCTGGGGACACCTGGTGAGGGGGGGGTCTCTTAAGGTCCCCTTTATTACTTTTTTCGAAATATCTCAGAAACAGTCGACTTAAGCAATTCTTCCACTATATAATGTTTTAAAGATGATTACATTTCCTACAATTTTCGTTCCCACAACTTTTCTATGGTGCTAATGGTAAGCGCGCTACAGCTTCTTGAAAATCATACGCTTTTTGTAACCTTGGTAACCAATGGTTAAAATGTAATGGTTAGCGATTTTTTTAGAGAGTTTTGATTTTAATTATCGACCCTGTATACAAATTATAAACCCATATTTAGGTGACAGTAAGTATTCTTAGCTTAATTAGAGCATACCAATTGGCGAGCCGGCGTGTCTAAACGATTGATTATGTAATGACATAATTATGCATATTACAACGTCAAAATCAAATTACACATTATTCAAGTACGCACATCACTTACCCACATACACGCACACATACAATCAGCACAGGGCTTATTTATACCGCGTGAGAAGAGAAACTGGATTGAAAACACAGTGAAGCATTGGTAGACTATGGGTAAGTTCGGTTTTGCATATATGCTCTCTGTCTATCTCTATCCCGCGCTCGGGTCGATCTGAGCGCTAAACCGAACTTACCCTATATTACTGGGTTGCAGAGCGAATTCTAAGAAAAATTGGTTTTATATACCTATGCCAAAAAAGTCTAATAGCTTTGTCAACCTTTTTATTATGTAGACAATACACACAAAAAATGGGTGTGTGCTTATGACCACACGACAGAAGTGAAAACTTCAGATTTTCTAATGTTTGGTGTCATCTATTATAGCGCATTACAACTGTGTAGCTTACCGTTTTTATGATATAACCCGATTCAGCAAATTCTTACCGTCGGGTTGCGAACGCTTCACTTTATTTCAGTACCCAGGCAAAGATTGCCTAACGCGCCTAAGGAAGTTTTCACTTCAAAAAATGAACTGTGTGCCTCATCCAAATAAGCGAACAGTCGAAGTTATACTTCATATATTTTTCATTAGAATATGTTCCGTTAAAGTTTGAACATTTTTATTTTTTATTTTTTTTTTTATATTAATTATAAAATTTCCCTTAAGGCATGGAAACATAAGTATCCAAAGCCTGCTTATAATATTACACTATTTTGAAACGTCAAAAAATTGATTTTTAAACTTATAAAATCTATAAGAAAACGAATTGTTCCTGGGATAAGACCTAGATCGATTGATTTTTTGCCCTCCGAAACCCCTTTTCAGTAAATTTTATTCAACTCGTTAGAGCCGTTTTATCCCTGTCAGCGTTTTTGAGTAGGTAATTTTTATGTCGGTATTTTTTGACTCGAGGTCATTCCAACACACTGCCCTCGTTAAAGAAGTATAACTTCAAAAAAACAAATTACTGATCTATCTAGAAAATGTTAATTTTTGCAAGCTTTGATCAAAATGCTTGGAACTTGTTATTTGGAAGGGGTAATCGTACAATAAAGTACAAAAATCATTTTAATCGATGAATCATTTCTTAGAAATTACATAGCTTTAAAACTTTATATATAGAGGACAGTGTGGTGTAACGGTTAGCGTAGCGGCCTTTGGATCACACTGTCGTGGGTTCTAATCCCGCCTCCACTCATGGATATTTTGTGATGTCATTTAGTTTTAAGAGAATTGTTATTTAATGTATTTAAGACGAGCTAATGACCTAATTTGTCGACGCGTCTATAATCTACAATAAATAAATAAAACTTTATAGATTTATGCTACTATAGAGCAAAATTACAAAATAGAGATACTAGTCCAACTCTCTTTAGAAAAAGACGTGAAGAGTACAGCCACCACTGTCTATCCTTTTTTTGTGCGACCCTTAATTCTGGGCGGTTGCGCGCAGTGCATTTTCTGAGTTAATGGTTGGTACCAGTAAGTTATGTAATCCAATAGTTACCCAACTTGCTTAGTTTACATGGTATTAGTTTCTGAACGTTAGGTTCACACACCCTAACACCACCTGACTTTGCTAGTGAACAATGACAACAAGAGTACCGTACTCACCCAAAAAGCCTACCTTCTTTACTTTAGCTGGCATGTAGGTAACTCAACCCAAGGCATTCCAGCGATCGGATTTAACATTAGTGGTACATATCGTTGGGTACACTAAATAAGAAAGAAAGAGGACAGCTTGGTGTAATGGTCAGCGTGTTGGCCTTTGGAACAAGCTGTCGTGGGTTCAAATCCCACCTCGCTCATGGATGATTATTGTGCACACTCATAGAATAGGGCACAAGACATAACTTAACAGATTTTTTCTCCCCGGCGCGGTGGCAAAAATGGGGGGGGCTCGAAATTTAGGTTTAATAATCTGAACTGCAATTTGGATTCCCAATTAATGTGTACACGATATAATTTTACAATTTTTTTATGTAACGCCCTCTGCATTGTCTTCCAAGATATCAAGCACATATTGACTTCGATTTTGCGCTTAGCGAAGACCTACTTAAACACCGGTTTTTTAATCCCCGACGCAAAACGAGGGGTGTTATAAGTTTGAAATCTTTGTCTGTCTGTGTATCTGTCTGTGGCATTGTAGCTCCCAAATTATTTCTCACTTTTTAAAGGTTTGTTTGTTTGCGTCATTTAATTTTTTATACATTAGTATTGATAATAATCTCAGCCCTGATCATGTAACGTATTGTACAAAGCTATGTTATCTATGCTATGCATCAATATACCAGTGGCGTACATACATACAGATGAAAGCACTTAATCCAACTGTGATTAAGTAGGGTTTGTTAGATTCACATTGTTGTACATGACGCAATGTGTACGTGCATTTCTGGTATCATTCTGTCTCTTTCCCTCGATGATTCCCAATTTAATATACGTAAGGAAACCAAGCCAGAAAATTGAAACATTCCTTAATGTTCTCGACATGGTATGCGATAATTAATTCCAGCATATTACAGACTTCACGAAGAAAACACCATATGAATACACATTTTTATTTTTTAGGCGCTTTAACAAGCCTACTGATTACAAGTCGAGATGTTATTCATTTCGAAATCATTTTCAGCCAGAATGTGATTTCATTAATCTTTTGAAGCCACGACATGCGTTCTGATTTCAAGGGATTTCAAATGATTTCATGAAATCAAAAGTTGCCAAATCATCCTACTGACTATCAATGATTTCATACATTATTTCGGTTGATTATACTAGCAGTTACCCATGGCCTCTCTCACAAATTATGCTTTCCCATACAAAATTCAATACACCGTTGAACCCCTCCTTAGGATTTGTCTTAAAAATTCTAAAATACGCGTTTTATTATTTGTTTTCAATAGTATTTATTCCAAGTTTCAACTTGATACACTCAGGGAGTACGATTTTATATACAACATTTTCACCCGATTTCCTCCCCTCCTTAAGGGTTGATTTCCGAAAAATCATTTCTTAGTGCACCTCTATACACCCTGTAAGGAAACATAACTTCCAAATTTCATGTCTCTATCTTCAGTAGCTTAGGCTGTGCAATACACTCCTTTTTGACCCCCTTCGGGGTTTAATTTCAAAAAGTTCTTTCTTAGCGGATGCCTACGTCCTATAAGGAACGTACCTGTTAATTTCATGTTTGTAGTTTTTATAGCTCCTGAGATTTCGTGATGAATCAGTCTATCAATCAAACAATCAGTCAGTTGGTCAGTTAGTCAGTCAGGATATGTCTTTTTAAATATTTAGATTTGTGGCAAGATTTTGTATGTAAATATCCCCTGAAAACATGTGCAACCTTAATAAATAGAACTTTAGTATATGAAAGGAACATACTAATTGTCATTAACATTTTTTTTATTTTTGTGCAGATTTTCTATTATAGCGCTTGATTATTTTTCTACGATATCGGAAACTTCAAAAATCTCTCGGATAAATTATTTTAAAATATTCTTTTCAAATTAAATTGTTCTCATTATACTAATAGAATAATCACGCTGAATTGGATTGGCACACACGCAGATCTGTATGTATTTTAGTTTTAGGGGTTATGAACGTTTAAATATTCTCAAAAAATATCTCTAAACTGTAATAATTAATTGCAAGAAAGCAAAAATGGCAGAGATTCCATGACAATTTTATAAATTGGTAAGTTGAAAATAGATACAAACATAAAGAACTATTACAAAAAAGTGCAGTATGTGCTGAAAATATGCCGACAAATATAGGTATCTCTAGGTACCCATATATAAAAATATCAGTTTGCTTCTGTCAAATACAACGGATTAGCATTTAATCGTGTTAACAAGCTAAAACAGGTTGTTTAATCTGATCCACAAAGTGATTAATTTACAGTGACTAATTTAATTATATTATGTCATTGAACAAAGCTCGCGATAATGCAGAGGCAATATGTTTCAAAAGGCGACGTGACCAATGATTGATGATTTCACTGTAGAAAACGAACAGAAAATTCAACGTCAATTTGGGAATTTGCATTATTATTTTTTTTTTAATTCCCCTAGTAAAAACTACGAGCTTAACTACTGTGATATGACACATTGGAGGAGTTTAATTGTGGCGTACAGACGCTTATGACCTCTGTTGTCTGAATTTGAATTGTGGATTATAGACGCTCGACAACAGAGGTCATTAGCGTCACCTCTGTTGTCAAGCGTCTATAATTTACAATATCTATCTTAATTGTGACGTAATAAATACGACACCCTCAGTTCCCAAATCTTAACCCGAGACCTGGTAAAAGTACTAATTAGATTTTCAATTTATTATTAAAAAAACCGGTCAAGTGCGATTCGGATTCGCGTGGAGAGGATTGCGTTTCCCGTGCGAATTTAAAGACGGGATTTTCGTTGAGATTTGTCTGTAAACTATGAGTGAGGCCCTATATTCCCTATTTTTTCAAAATTTTTGGCTTAGTAGTTTCGAAGTTAAGAGAGGAGAATGCTCGATTTTCGTATATTTACCGACTGCCAAGGAAGGTTATGTTTTTCGCGCGTATCTTGTATGTATGTATATTTGTTTGTAAATTTCTTTATTACCTCGTATCTTCCATAGGTATCGTTATATTCGTCTTAAAAACACAAGTGTCCTTAGATAGGTGTTTGAAAAAAAAATCAAAATGGCGGATTTTTGGCGCGAAATAGTAATACGCTAATAAAAAAAATTAACCAAACCTATCGAGTAGGGTATCAAAATAAAGAGAATTAAAAGAGGATTACAAAAATATAGTGTGCCGGGACACTAAAAAGTCTAAACTAAAATAAATAATTAAAAAATCAAAAACCCGACTGCAAAAAAGACAATTTTAAAGTAATGCACTAAAAAGACCAAAACAAGAAAGTTTGGTAGCAGGCGGGACCCAATTGCAAATTATAAACCGAAAGAAATTTAATGGGTTCCGCTTGCTACTAAACTTTCTTGTTTCGGTCTTTTTAGTGCATTACTTTTAAATTGTCTTTTTTGCAGTGGGGTTTTTGATTTTTATAATTATTTATTTTATTGCTTTAATATCTTTTAAACTGTGCATTTAAAAATTATAAAAAAAGATATTTGTATTTCTCATAACGAGCCCTTTCATTTGATACGTCACATGATGCACTTGAATTTTTTTTTAACTTTCTAATTTGCCCCCCAAAATCAGATTTTTTTTATTTGCGCTATACGTCCGTGATTTGGTCTCCTAGAACTCTACATATGTACCAAATTTCATCTTTTTTCGTCCAGTAGATTTGGAGAAAATAAGCTGTGACAGATGGACGGACAGACAAACAGACAGACAGACACGAAAGTGATCCAATATAAGGGTTCCGTTTTTCTCCAATTAAACCAATTTCTCACTTATTGAAACTTTACGAACTTCAATAACAATTTTGATATCAACGGCTTTGTAACTCCACAAAATATTTCATTATCTGTTCAGCGTTAAACGTTACGTAATAATATCTGAAGCTTAAAAGCTTCTTTATGGCTAATTTGAAGTCCACTATGAACGGTATCAGTATAGGACAGCCAGCTTCAGTGTCTGTGCGGAGGATTAACGGAGATTATTTTTATTATGTAACCTGGCGTCTCTTTTATTATACTACTACATGTTTTATTGCGTACAAATTTTACTACTGTTCTAAATTTAATTTGATGCTTTCTAGTTACATTTTATTTAAGGCCACCAACCGGCACGATTTTCTGGACCTAATACTATTTCACATTTTCAATCTATTTTTATTTTTAATAATAAATTGAAATTCCAATTGATAATTTCATCGGTTGTCGTATTAGAACCTGAGAACTGGGGGCCATATTAATTTCGCCATCCTCATGAACTCGACTATTTTCAATCCATTGTACGTTATATTATAGACTTGTAACGGGTTCTTCGTTTGTAATATTTCGCTATTTTTTACCAATTTGTGCCGGCATCAATCGAGAACTTGTGGACCGTTTTTTATGTAACTTATATACACTATATTAATAACTAGCGGACCCGGTCCGGCTTCGCCCGGGTGCTAAGAAAGCCTAGGTGCTAGGAATTTTCCGGGTGCAATACACTACTCAATCGCTTCGCTCGTTCGCTTGAATATTATAAATACACTACTAACTCGCTTCGCTCGTTCGCTATATATGGGTATAAACCTTCCGTGAAAAATTATCTAACTGATGGTGAAAACCGCATCGAAATCGGTAAAGTCGTTCCCAAGTTATGGCGTGACCAAGGGAAATATCTATAGATTCCGACCGATGCAGCTATTAAACGATATTTGCAGCTGTGAAAATGTCAAAATTACTTCAAAAATAGATAGCAATAGCCATGGGATTTGAACAAAATGATTAGAAATTATTCTGACAGCTAAAACGTCATCATTTTGTTCAAGTTCCATAGCTATCGCTATCTGTTTTCGAGGTAATTTTTTCATTAAGTTTTCTTAAATTTTCTAATTTTCTGCGTAACTTTCTTAATTTTTTTTCTATAAGAACCTTCTACAAAGTATTAGAAAACATTTAAAAAAATTCGATGAAATCGGTAAAGTCGTTCTCAAGTGATGTCGTGACAAAAGAAAATATGGATTCATTTTTATACATAGAGATTGATAACTAAATTTAAAAGTGCAAAGCACTGTTAACCCGTTTATGCTCGGATTTAAATATAATTCTTGTCAAAACCGATATTATAATTCGAGCGAATCTACGGGCAACATCGACATTCACACGAATGAAGCACACAGAAAACAATATTTCATTATCTTCATCTAACTCACATAAACCTTATTTTATCACATCTCATTTTTACTTCCCACCTCTACTATGGTAGGGAAGTAATGGATTCAGTCCGAAAACAATATTTCGAGATTTTAACAGATTTTCACGTTTTGAGACCCTAGCAATCGTTTAAGATCATTTTCTGACTGATGTCTGTATGTGTGTGTGTATGTGTGTATGTGTGTATGTGTGTATGTGTGTGTGTGTGTATGTGGTCAATTTTTCGCCTTCGATATCTTAAGAACGGAACAACATACGGGCATGCCGATTGTTCTATTGTGTTTATCAGCCTTTAACTTAGATCTGATTAGATTTTGAGTCAAATCGGTTCAGTGGATCCTGAGATATTCAAAAAAACGTCCTCAATGTCACGTATTAACATAGGTAAAAAAAAATATAAATGAATTCTAGATGTTATAATATGAAAAAAATGTAAATATTTTTTTTCTCTAAAATGTATAGTTTTCGAGAAAAAAAATATTTTACTAAAAAAAATAAAAATTGTACGTAAATCAAGGTAACCATGATTTTTGCTATATTAAGCTAGCCATCAATAGATCACCAAACAAAAAAGAGGGCCATGCTTTTTTCAAAGAATAAAAATTAAATTGTGTTTTAAAGACCACCAACAGCTAAGGTTATTTGGGCCTAGTCAAAGAATAAAAAAAAAGAGTGTTTATTTTTTGCAAATATTTACTAGGTGGGAAGTATAGGACTGGTCATCAGTCGAATTTTTTTGATACATAACTGCGAAGTTATTATGTAGCGCTACAAATTGGACACAACGTATGGTGACAAAGAAGACGTAGTTCAAGTTTTCTATTGGGTTTTACAGAAACACTTCTTTTATTTGGACATCATTCGTATTTGCAGGATATTATCCCTAGAGGGAGACGAGCTAACAAAAGTAAATATTACATTTTCGATATCATCCTTATGAAATATAAAATGGGTCAAAACTGATTGTAAAGATACTAAAAAATGCCAAGGGGCACAGTAATTACAACTGTCCCGCAACTAAAGTCGTAGAACTACTTCTAATGACGTCACATCTGTTAAAAATATTAACATGACATATATATGGTTCAAAACACAAACTATGGCGTAACTATGATAGTTTGCGTCACACATTTTTTTCACACACTTTTTGTCACACATTTTTTATCACGCATTTTTTGTAACGCATTTTTCGTCTCGAATCATTTTACCCTCCCCTATATACCGCCGGGAAAGACGTAGTTCTACGTCACTTCTTTCGTCTTCGTCAAACATGCGAATTGAAAGAAATAAATTAATAATTATATTATACCTATTGCAGATGCCGCTACACTACATCTAGCGGATGTGCTCTATTATTGCTTAGTGCGTCAGAGCGGAGCTTCGGTCATACAAGAAGTTGTATCTAGGTTAATTTACCGCACGAAATCCATTCAAATTGTAGCTTTTTGAAAAGGGGAGATTCTGTTCTATAGAATGGAACCATTTTTAGGTTGATCCGAGTTCTTAATTACTTCTAAAATTGAAACTGGAAATCGCGAACAGCAGTTGTCGGTTGGTCTGTACGTACGTACGTCCATACGTCCGAGCTCTACAGATCGCAATTATTGACGAATCGCTTTAGTTTATATTTTATTCGCTTTCTTTACTATCAGACTAGAATCCTATTTAAATTTACTGAAATGCGTTCCCAGTAATCAAAAAAATCAATAATTTTTATATATCGTATATTACTCCAAGCGCGTCGCAAGCCTGCAACCTTATTCACGGTATAAAAATGCGTTTCTCCACGCAGCTATCTGGGCCATTCTATGTGAACGCTTAATAGCTTTCATATTTGATTTTTTGTATCGTTTGATTTTTTCGTGTCATATTTGATTTTTTTGTGTCGAGTTTGATTTTTTGTGTCGAGGTCATCACTAGACTCGCTAAAGACGTTTCACTTCTTCACTTCAATAAACTAAACCATTCAACCGATTTATGCGGTTTTAACGAATAGCGAGATAAAATATTATGTGGGAAGGTTTTATAGGTTATATTTCATTATGCTATCATAACAGAGAACTGTTTCCCGAGCCGGGTAAAGTAATAATAGATTGTATATCTAGATGTGTAATGGGCTATATTACTGTGATGACAGTATGAAAAAAAAGCGATAGTCACACGAGTCATAATACCATTACTCACGAGATAATATTATATAATATGGTATTTTTCGCCATACCCACTGCAAAATAACTACTTTTCACTTCATTTTCAAAAAAATTTAATAGTTCATTTGAGTCGCCATCTTTACTTTTACAGTATGCCGTGAAGGTCGTGAGTAAGTATCGCAGGCGCACGCAGGCGGATAGAGCGGATAAACAGAAATTGCTATGGCAACCGTTAACTTACCGCACTAGTGTAATAAGTAAAACACTTTCGGCACGCCTGCCTGTTAAATGACCCATTATACAGACTGGTATACATGCATCGAAATTAGCTATTTTCTAGTGGGCATGGCTAAAAATAAATTAATATAATACTTATTTAACGACATATTTTTTATATCAGTAACTGCCTTCATTATATTTATTTGTTGACATTTAAATAAATATGGTCGTAAAAATGGACAAACATCGGAAAAAAGCAAAAGAGAAAACGAATCATAAGTTGATTTCTTTTATTACATTTACTCTATATTATATTTAATTCAATATCTCAACAGAAATTGTAATCTGCTCGTAAAATAGTATTTTTATTACAAGAGAGAAAATCAATATTTTCTCAGCGTGTAGTTGAGTGCAGCGAGTGTCTAGACCTTCAAAGCTTAGCTGGTGTAACGTCAATAATAAATGACAGATGCGGAAAAAGGCGGATATGATATTTACCTGAACTTACTATGTCATTTATTTGCCTTCGCTCTAAAGCTACGTTTATAACATTTTTATACCTGATGTAACTGAAAAGTTTTTCAAAATTTCCCATTTCAAATATAATGAAAAGAAAACAATAATAGGTTACTAGGTATTTAATTTAGGTTCATATATTATTATAAAAACATACGGGTCGTAAACTCTATGATAGCTAAATATTTCTTTTCTTTTTAGTAAGTTTTTATAAAAGCTTGTTTTTTAGAAAAACCTTATTTTTTTTTAATTTTCGTTATGAAAAAATTTTTGTAAAAACGACTAGAGACACGGTCTTCAACCACCAACACCAGTACTTCCACCACATATTATTTTTTTGAATTTTTTTATTGTTGTAGCCAAAATATCAGAAAATTGTATATTTTCAAATCAATTGGACAACTAAAAGTGGGTCAAAAATGTATTCCAAGGTTTACAAGATTTTTTGTATATCTCAACTGGCCAAATAATATGTTTATATAATATAATGTTAATTTATTATTTGCTTATACTATACTAAATTTTTTTTTCTTTTTAATACATTTTAATTAAAGCAAGTTGTTTGAAATAAATATTCCCTATTTTATTTTTCAATTTTCAGTCATGAAAAATCTTGTAAAAACGATTCGAAACACGTTCTCCCACCATCAGCACCGGTACTTCTACCACTTGTTATTTTTTCCATTTTTTTTCATTATTGTAGCCAAAATATCACAATATTGTATTTTTTTTTTTCAAATCAGTTAGACAACTAGAAGTGGGTCAAAAATGCATTCCAAGGTTTACAAGATTTTTTGTATATCTTGACTGGTCAAATAATCGGTTTATCTATAATGTTAAATAATTATTTGTTTACACTTTTTTAAGACCTACTTATAGTGAAACACTGAACGGTTTTAAGGTTAAGAAATAATTTTTATTTTTTGTTTAGATCGCAAATAATGTATTTGAAAAGCTTTCATTATTTTCTTTTCATATGGAATTTTTTTATTTTAACTATCGAATTCCTACAAAGTTCTACAAAGTTCTACCGAAATTTTATAACAATTTCAAATTCATTATTACTTTCAGACTCTTTAAAAATGCAATAATAAAACTGTTAGTAAACAGCGAAAACTTTAAACAACTCTACGAACTTAAGTTTCCAAAGTTCAACAATAAAATAAAGTTTTTTATTGTTTGTTTCACAATAAGCTAATACCATTCGTTTTGAATAAACTAAAATTCAATTATTTTTTTATATCAGTCAGCATTAGAGACATCCCAACAATCCCTTAAAAAAATACAATTTCAAAATAAAATTATAAATTTAATTTTCACAGATTCTTCACTCGGCACTACAAGTCCCAAGTTCCCGGGTTCTAGCCCGAGAGCTGGTAAACGTGTCAATTGGATTTTCAATTTATTATTAAAAAAAAAATAATGAATTGAAAATATGAATTGGTGCTAGGCCCAAATAACCTTAGCTCTTAGTGGTCTTTAAAACACAATTTAACAATTTTCACTCGGCACTTGGTAGAACATGATTAAATATCAAAATTATTAATAACACTTGAAAAATTCTACAAATAAACATAAGTTCGACGATCGTTTAAAGAACACTTAGTCATCTTCAGGAGTATATACTGAATTCTATTAATTAATTAATTAATTGTAAATGACGATTGTCAAACTTTGTATATAGTTGAGACAAAATAAATGATCTATCTATCTATAAGTCTATACTCTTGAAAATGGACTAAGTGTCGGAAACGATCGGCGAACTTATATTTATTTAATTCGTATAGAATTTGCAAGTGTTGCTAGTAATATTTTTTGATAAATTATAAATTGTTGAAATACAGGGCATTACCAACAATCAACAATAGGGATCTCACGATTCTAAAAGTGTCTTATATTTTTCAGAAACCACATTTTAAATTGTAATTGTTTTAAGTCTTAAGATATTAAAATAAAACGGCATCACAAAACATCCATGAGCGAGGTGGGATTCGAACCCAGAACAGGTTGCTCCAAAGGCTAGCACGCTGACCATTCCACCATGTCCTTTTGCACCCTTTATTTGAACTAAACTAAACTCCAGTCAATTTAATGAATGAACCAGTTAAAATAATGAATGAACCAACAAAATAAACCGTTTATTTTTCGTTATTCTGCACACAAAATATAATCAGAATTTACTAAGCAACGGAATCGATTAAGCTGAAAGGTAAATTGCACTGCAGCAACAAGTTTCCCTTGTGTAATATGTGGATTGTGGGTACATATTCCGAAACTGTAGTCATTATACAATATAATATTACGTGGGTCTGTTTATAGAAACATGAAAACTAGATTTATGTAAATGTAGTGATAATATTTGCTTTTATCTCCCAGTGGCAATAGATGGCGTGTAACCATTATATTGCAAGTAGTCGGTGAAGCAAGTGCGTAAGATAATAATGCAAACAATGTCATGTGAGTCGCCATGGAAATCAGGTAGATATAGTGTTACACCTATAGTGTTACACCTATATTTATAGATTATACCATCCCTCGCTACTATAATATTACACTATTAATGTCAGTTTAAACCTTATATTCGCCCAAGCGTTTTATTTTATCTATTATAGATTATAAACGCTCAACAACTAAGTTCAATAGCGTCTCGTCCAAATGTTGACGAATAAAAAATACCATATTGCATATATAAATGGTGTGTACCAATTGTGACATCTAACAGACGTTTTTCAAAATAGTATTTTAATTTAATTTAAAATATCAGTAAACCGTGTAGACAATAATACTCCAAGCTAATGCGAACCTGTAATCTTATACACGGTAAATTAATGCGTTTCTCTACATTGATATCTCGGTCGTTCTGCATGAGAGCTTTTAACAGCGTTATAAATAAATAAGTAAATTTTATTAACCTTAATAAAATCATACAGTGGCAGGAAGGTTCATTATATTCGCAAATATATAAATAAAAGTGTAAATATAAAAATTAACATATACAATTATTGCTGCATGTATACTTTCATGTTTGATTTTTGTGTCTGTATTTTTTATTTTTTGTGTCGAGGTCATTTCGATTCACTAGTCTCGATCACTCCAGTTATAGCTCTTGTTATTTAATTTTCCATAAATAAAAATTGAGCAAACACAAGATTTTTTTTGAGATACAGTAAACGGCTACTAAATAAATAATTAAATCATAACGATTTTTGTTCCCTTTATATTCACATCATATTCACAACAATTACGTAGTGAATAATATATATCAGATAGCGCTACGGCTGCCGTGATTGGTTGGCTATATCTATAAAGAAAAAATCAAATGCCACTGAATCCGGCTGGATGAGTTACCAATTACTCTATAGGGCCCGAAAGTAGAATCTGTTATTTTCTTAAATATAGCAATTACAATAGAAATAGATCTATAGCCAACCAATCAGGGCAGCCGCAGCGTTATCTGATACATATTATTCACTGCATAATATTGTTGTGAGTATGAGTATATGAGTATATGAGTATATGAGTATAAGGGAACAAAACTCGTTATGATTTAATTATTTAAAAATTTAACATGTTATAATATTAAATAACCTTTTCTATATAGAGAGAGAGATTGTAGATTATAGACGCTCGGCAACTAAGGTCATTAGCGTCTGTGCCTTTACTATGTTTTATTTTTATTGTAGATTATAGACGCGTCGACAACTTAGGTCATTAGCGTCTTAAATACATCAAATAACAATTCTCTTAAAACTAAATGACATTACAAAACATCCATGAGCTGAGGTGGGATTCGAACCCACGACAGTGTGATCCAAAGACCGCTACGCTAACCGTTACACCACACTGTCCTCACCTTTACTATAGGTATATGGAAATAAATTTAAATATAAGCTTTATATTAGAAATCGTGTCCATCGTGATTATAATAAAATTAAGCAAAATCGCAGGATAGTGGACAAAATAATTTGATTTATTAAATGAAATGTACGACGTTTCGTCTATAGATTTAGACTTTTTCAAGTACAATCATAAAAATTTTTATGATTGTACTTGAAAAAGTCTAAATCTATAGACGAAACGTCGTACATTTCATTTAATAAATCAAATTATTTTGTCCACTATCCTGCGATTTTGCTTAATTTTATTAAATATAAGCATTAAGCATTTAAATGATATCTCTTGTGTTAATAATAAATCAATGTGTTTTGGGCCATGTATCTGGGACCGTAGGACTATGTTATGTGGGGAATCTATGTAATAGGCGAGCATGCAACATCTCTGCTTGATGTATTACCTAGAAGCATGAATGGCGACAACCGCTGTTATTTATTATTAGATGGCTGCTGAAAGCGTGCGATGCTCGGTTTCTCTAGCATCGATTTTCATAGTGGTGCAGCAGCGCGTTATTTAAATACAGGTCGTTCCAGAAACCGGCCAGAACTCAGAATTATGTCTGTATTGCTAGTACAGACAAATGATGTAAATAGTGTTAAACACAAATAATTGTATTCGTTATCATGGAAAGGAATACTTACATCGACTTTTATTTATTTTATAAAATCAAATGTTCCTAATAGTAGATTGTATTTCTATAGTGTCGTAATGGGGTATATATTACTGACAAGTAGTGATAGTATATTAAAACGAGCGATGTAGCGAGTTTTAACAGTCACACGAGTCATAATATCTTTATGCGCGAGAAATATATGATATTTTTTGCCATATCCACCATAAAATACTTTTCACTTCATTTTCAGTATTTTCAAAAAAATTTGACAGTTCATTTGCGTCGCCACCTTTACATTTACGGCATGCCGTGAGTATGTAATAGCAGGCGGATAGAGCGAATAAACATAAGTTACTATGGCAACCGTTTACTTACCGCCGTAGTTAAGTTATGAAAACACTTTCGGCACGCATGCATGAAAAGTAACTATTTTGTAGTGAGTATGGCAAAAAATATAATACCTACATAGAATAATTGTAAAAAACGTTTCATAATGGATCATCACGTTATCAGTCGATAAACGGCCATTTAAGATCCGCCTTACAGACAGGAAAAAACACCAAAAGCGTACATGTGTTGAATAAACTTATATAGTCACAAGACGGACACAATACAAGGTATTTCTAATACTGCATAATAAACTTATTAAATATTAAATATATTTGAATTCTTTACTAATATCTTGCCACATAAGAATATAATATGTATTTTGATGTCGGCTTTGGTTAATTAGTGGATTTTGCATGAAACTTTACGTCACGTTGTTTAGCGGGGAATAAATTTTTTCGTATAAAATCTCTCGACTATTCAGTTCAATCCCAACCACCCGGCAACCCTAATTCTACGAGTGAAACTGTGGCGTGCTGCCACCATAAAGATATCATAGATAGAGGAGGGAAAAAAAATGTCGGTGCAAAAGAGGTGGAAAATAGAAGTGTACCTACTTTTATATTTTTCATGGTTACATTTTTAAATTCACAAATGCGTCAGAATTGACAAGGAAAATAGAAACTATCCGTTTTCTATCTCTCTTTTCCAACTTGACACTCCTACTCTATCTATGATATCTCTGTGGCTGCCACCGCGCTTCATCTGTCATGGAATTTGTTTTGTTTTTTAACATTACGTCATTCGCTTGATTAATTGCTTTTTCTATGCATGTACTCATTGCTCTGATAGCTTGGGTACATGAAAATATCTGATGGTGTCAAGAGTATACAACTTAATAAAACTTTCTAAGTTATGCGGAAAGGGATGGAAGGGCTGTTCTTCATCCAATAAATGGATGCGGAACTATTCCATGTCCGCAGTTATGAATAATGTAGGCTTAATAATATAAAACATCCCATTCCTGTCTAGAGAATTCAACTTTAAAAGTTATACAGGAGAATATTGAACTTGCTTATGTCAAAAGCGTTGTTAGGGTTTCGTACCTCAAAAAGAAATAACGGAACCCTTATTGGATCACTTGTTTGTCCATCAGTCCGCATGTCTGTCACAGTCGCATTTCCCTGTACAGTTTCGTTTATTCAGCTTTAAGCTATAATGTTGTTATTTGGGGAAATAATTGTCAATGGAAAAGACTTTTTATTCTTCAGAAACGCATATTGAGATTAATTTTTAAACTTGCTTACAGAGATTCGTGTCGTCCCTATTTTATTAAATATAATATTCTCACATTCCCTTGCATATATATTTTTGCAATGGCTAAATATGTGAAACAGAACATCGCTACTTTTACTCATAATAATGATGTACATGACTATAATACACGTCACAATAATAATGTTTACAATAGGCAACTACAGACTTAGTTTATATAAAAAAAGTCCTATGTGTGCTGGTAGTGCTATTTTCAACAAATTGCCTGAGTCAATCCGACTAATCAGCGACTTTAACAAATTTAAACGTGCTTTAAAGCATTTTCTAATTGTGAAATGTATTCACTAGATGATTATTATGCTAATTAATTATTATTATTATTGACCTGTCATATTCAAATGTATTTTTGACGCCATGACCAAATACATACTACTATACTACTAAACTGAAATTTGGCATACTAACCCGCAAATACTCCTATAGGGAGAACATAAAAATATTTTCTCCTAAACTTGAGGGAGCAAAGCTTGACACCCCAAAAAAATCTTTGTATTTGCTCAGGTAGGGTATCAATTGAACGGGCCTTTCTTGAGGATCTTAAAACTATTTTTTTTCTGAATAATGTTACGCATATCGGATACATTTCCTCCTTTATTTCCGAAACTAGTACAGCTAAGATTTCGAAAAAACTATTACGATGTTTCCAGCAGCTATAGTTTTAGAAATTCAAAAACAAATAATGTAGTGGATGGTACGGAATGAACCCTCGACACACTTACCCGGCTTTTCTTTGTAAAAAACGGTGCTTTTATCATTCTAAAATGTTCGATTCGGTGATGAAAGTGAGAACAAAGCAAAAATTGGCAGACATATTTTTTATTTATATTACAAATTTTTATTTTGTAACATTTCCATCGAACAGAGTTTTACTGAATGTTATCTACAATTTGGTTTCAAAACTTGAGAAATGTAAATTTCAAAATAATTAGTGCAAACTTTATAACATTTATTATTTAAACTTTTTTTTATCTTAACTAGTTTTTTCTTTGACAATTTTTTTCGTGAGTCCCGTCCACCTTAAGATTTTTTTTGTGATGAAAAAAATTAGGCCAAATATAACTGTGAAACAGGTAATAAAAAATATAATGACGTCCACCAGAAAATATTGATACCAAGGCATGGTCATCGTCGGACTTCGAAATACACTGACGTCACCATGACGTAATACGAATTCGATCCAATAAATAGCTTTGTCCAAAGGCTTCATTGGTTGATCATTCAAAATAGCAGACAATTTTTCGATATTCTTGTAATACCTAAATAAACAAAAAAAAGTTTAATTGTTAGAGCTCCAAAATATTTTTTATTTGTAAATACATTAACTTTTTAAGGGGGTTTTATTCTTGAAAAAAACCATGTCATTGCCGGAATTCAAATCCAAATTCTCTACTTATTAGCCTTAGGTACATAGGAAAAATCTATAGGTAGATACCAAAATTAAATTAGATTTTATGGAACAAACGATAATGTATTTTTTTTTTTAATTAAATCTAGATTTAAGAGTGTCATTTGTTTTCAAATAATGGATATCCTTTTGTTGAAAACAAATGATATTGTTGTGTATGTTTTAAAGACCACCAACAGCTAAGGTTATTTGGGCCTAGCACCAATTCATATTATCAATTCATTTTTTTTATTTTAATAATAAATTGAAAATCCAATTGACACTTTTACCAGCTCTCGGGCTAGAACCCGGGAACTGGGGACTTATAATAGAAGAACCATAGCAACGCCATATAAACAGCACTGCTACACGTTTGGCCATTCTCAAGCAATGACATTGTTAAATCTAGATAAAATCTTTTTTTATTTTATACTAAAAATAAAGCGGTTATTTTTTCATTTTTCACTTACGATTTATCATTTATTATAGTTTTAATTGCATTAGTTAAGGTTTCTTTATTAAAATCTTCGAAATCCATTTTGATTCCGATTCCAAGTTTTTCCATTCTGTCGACATTCCAAAACTGATCAGCAAAGAACGGGAATCCAATTAGTGGAACATGACCATGCACCGCATCTTCCCAAGATTGTATTCCGCCTTGTGTAATGAACAATTTGACGTTCGGATGATCTTTAAAATATTGTTATAATGATAATATTGTTAATTATGGACGCTCGACAACAGAGGCCATAGGCGTCTTAGATATATTGTTATGACATCAAAAACCGGATTTAAATATAAAAATTATTTGAACAACTACTTACAAAGGACGTCAGGTTGTGGTAACCATTTTGATATTTTTACATTCTCTGGTTTTCCGGGGAGCTCTTCTGTTTCGAATTTCCATACTACATTGTAAGGTAAATCTTTGAATGTTTCAATAAAGATATCTCTTTTTTCTTTTGGAATTAAATTACCTTTGACGTTCGAACCGAAACTAAAGTAGATGACACCATTTGTGGAATTATCAAGATATTCTTGTAAATCCTGAAATACAGTTTTTATAAATTTATAAGATACTAGCGGCCCGGTCCGGCTTCTCCCGGTTGCTATGAATATATGATTTATTAATATATTAGTGCAAAGTATCACCTATCAAACAGTGAAAAAAATTTGAAATCGGTCTTCTGAGATTACCTCCGATTTTGATCCGGGCGAAGCCGGGTCGGCCAGTTTTAATTATACATCTTACTCGTCAATCAATTTATCTAATCGTGAAAACCGGAACAAAATACGTTCAGTAGTTACAATGATATCCGTAAAAAAACAGCCACTTACAATATAGTGGGTCAACCCATTGAGAACGATACAATAATTTAAAAATAAAATACCTTTGGTAACGGTTTCTTGGATTTTCTGTTTATTCCAGCAATCTCAATAATCGTTGGAACAATTGGTTTTGCTTTATGAAGAGCAGGATGGGAATTCGTTAAAACAAAACTGGCTCTTCTTTCTAAATCTTCAACAGATGCTATATTTTCCCCAAAATGTTTTTTAACTAATTTATCAGTTTCCGAATAATACATGTCATGAAAAAAAACTATAACCCATAAATTATACAAGCTGCTGTATACTCGTTCATAAAATGTTGTTGGCTCACTGAACGATAACATCATATCAGCATAGTACGACGGGTTAATGCTGTTTCCCATACTTAAATGGGTATGAATATCTGGACCTGCTGACATAAGTCCAATCAAAGGACATTTAAATCTTTCCATATATCCAGCTAAACTTGTCGCGTACCATTCTATTATCACAAGATCAAAATGTTCTTTCGGATCCTCAATCAATTTCTTCACTTTTGGATAAGAGAGTTGAGCATCAAAAATACCCCAAAGAATAGGTTTTATCATATCGCTTATGAATTTTGTTTGTGCTATTCCAAGTTCTTTTTTAGTACGAATAAAAAATGGTCCACTAAACGTTTCATACGTAAATCGGACACTGATTTCTGTTAAATTCACTAACGTTGGATCGTTTATTGGATCGGTAGTGATGGACACCACTTCGTGACCGCGCAATGACAGTTCTTTGATAATTGGTTGGTAGATCACTTGATGACTATATGATGGGAACGGACAGTGTATCAGAATTCTTGCACATTGTGAAGAATTTATTAGAAATATTGTTGTTAACGCGAATAGAACGATTTTCGGACACATGTTTGAAGATACACTCGTCAACACTTGCACTTACCAACTAAACATTTACGTAGAGTAATGTGACTTTCTTAACAACATGTAATTGAAATAATTACTGCTGACTCATCAATTTAAGGTAATTCGGTGTAAAAAATCAGTATAGTACTTCGAAAAATTAAGTTCCCTTATTCGAGTAAAATTTTTTACCACCAGATGTCATATGTCCATTTGACTGATCACAATAGTGCCAAATGTTTAAAATCTGTAATCTGTGTGTTACAATTCTTCATTTTAAATTATTTTTTAAGACAGTGAACAAAGAAAATTTACTCTAATTTAATATTATTTTTGTTAACATTATCTGTTTATAAAAATAACACAGAAACATGATTTTAGAATTAAATTATCACCTACTTGATTTCATCGAACCGTTTTATCATCCACGTGTACTTCATAATAATACAAAAAAATAACCTTGTAATTAATTAAAAATGTATCAAATAGAAGCTAAAGCGCTCATTCTTCGAACGAATTAGAATATAATGAACCATCTGATTCTCTCTTATGAACCCTATATTTTGATTAGGCATAATGTTCATGGCCAGTATATTGAAATTATGGAAATTGGATCACGAGAATTAGGAACACAACGATCAAATTATCAATGAAAGATGCGACGTTTCCTCTCCTTTTATTGGGACTTTTTCAAGCAACTCAAATATATTTAATAATAAATTATTATCATTTAATTTTAAAGCATGCTGTTAGCACCTAATTTTAACAGACAGTACTTCAGTTTATGTTTATTTAATAATATTAGAATATAATATCATAAGATAAGATATATAAAAATTATTTATTATTATTTTTAGCATAAAAACTTTTAAGGCAAATGTTCATCTACTGAATAAAAAGAACCATTTTTAAAATTAAACGTCAAAAAGGTCTGAATAATGACTTCTAAATTATAAAAAAAAAAACATTTTCATGTATAAAATTGCTAGTTTTTGAACTATGGGCCTACACAACTGGACTGAGCAATCGGCCGGGAAATGTGTTTGAAGATTGACCGCTTCCACGTTCTATCTCTCTCATTTTGGTTGACCACTTTTAACAGACTGTCAACTATCAAGACACGAATTGCTTAGTCCAGTTGTTGTATAGGTCTATATTAAGGATCGACCCAGCGATGTAGCTTAGTGGTACAGCACTAGACTAGCATTGGGAAGGTACTGGGTTCGAATCCCGGCGGGGGCAGATGTGGCTAGGACTTTTTCCTACTGCCTCACGCCGAGAAACGGTATTTCCTGTATCGGCCATCTTGTTTGAGGTTTTCCATGGTTTCCCTCAATAATTCCAGATGAATATCGAGATGGTTCCTTATTCAAGATCATGGCCGATTACCTGTCAAACTTCTTGATATGTTTTAAATAAAGATAGTTAGTATTTGATAATTATTATATTTAATTTTAGATATTATAATAATGTAACATTTATAATACAAAAGTGTTGAAACTATTTTAAAAGATGCGGTGGTGTAGCTGCCTGGCTCATGACTGCCTGTCTCCATTAATAGGATTTATTTATTGCAATGATATCTTCGATATCTTATATAAGAGGTACATTGAATACATAACACTTCTATGTTCCCAAAGTTGCCTATCTTATCCTAATTTCCTATAATGCCTCCATTCGCACATTGCTATTAAAAAAGGTGAAGTTTAGAAAATGTAGAAAACAACGGGAAAGTGGTAAAAATGGAAAAATAGTAATAGTGCGAATGGCGTCTGTTATGACATAATGTCGAGAAACGGACGCTAAACGCATTATTATTATTATATTAAGGATCGATGGATTTCAAATTTATATTTAAATCATAAAAAATATTTTTCTCATTTATTTAGCTTTTCCTTTACAAATTGTTCCTTAAAATTAGAGAATTTTCTGTTTAGTTTCTTGATAACAGAAAAGTAAAAAGTGTAAGGCTTTTCTTATCAAAATATAGATAATAAAAATGAAAACACTGATACAAATAACAAAGAAAACAATAACGTCGATTAGGAAATATTGATACCAAGATATTGTCATTGTTGGGCTTTGGAAAATAGTAGAGTTGCCATGCCGTAACGCATATTCTATCCAAAAGATGGCTGTGTCGAGAGGTTTCATTGGCTGATCATCCAGCAGAACTGACATTTTCTTTATGTTTTCATAATATCTAAAATTAAATTTATTAATTATTGTGAATCCTTAACAAATTAAAATATCTAAATACTAATTTATAAAAACAAAAATTTTAAGGTTTATTTAAAATGTAATTAGTTGTCATGTCCATCGTAACTATATATAAGAGATTAATGGGAACTTGGACCGTGGGTTGATTGAAACTCAGTTAAAGTTTTAATTCGCAACGTTTCGTCTATATTTTAGACTTCTTCAGGCTCTTAAAACATAACACGAGTATGTCAGTAATAATCTGTAGTCATCATTCATTTACAGCGATAATATAATATTCAAAATTCTTTTGAAAGAATTGATCATAATAATTTCATTAAAATTCATTTGTTCAACAGACACAATTTTTTTCTTTTTTTAAAAAACATTATATTAAAAAATATTATATTATCGCTGTAAATGAATGATGACTACAGATTATTACTGACATACTCGTGTTATGTTTTAAGAGCCTGAAGAAGTCTAAAATATAGACGAAACGTTGCGAATTAAAACTTTAACTGAGTTTCAATCAACCCACGGTCCAAGTTCCCATTAATCTCTTATATTTATTTAAAATTTTCTTTTTTTTTCAAAAATGAAAAAAAACTTAAAAATTTAGTAATTTTTTAACATACGTTGAATTATTTAAGATCATTTGAATTGCTTTAGTTAGACTGTGAATATTAAAATTGTCAATATCCATTTTAATTCCAATTCCAAGTGTCTCCATCTTGTCAACATTCCAAAATTGGTCACCTATGAAAGGAAACCCAATCAAAGGAACCCCTCCATGTATCGCTTCTTCCCAAGACTGCAAACCTCCTTGAGTAATAAACAGTTTCACGTTTGGATGATCTAAAATACATAGGTACATCTTCAACATAATATTATGATTAAAAAATGACAGTGTGCCTCACCTACGTAAGCGCACGGTCGAAGTTATACTTCATACATTTTTCATTAGAACACGTTCCGTTGAAATTTTTGGCATTTTTAATTTTAACTATTTACTTAATTTTATTTTTAACATATCATGATAGTTTATCAAATTTTCTTTAAAATACATGGAAATATAAATATATCCAAAGCCTGCTTACAATATTACACTATTTTGAAACGTTAATAAATTCAATTTTAAAACTATAAAATCTATAAAGAAAACGATTTTTTTCCTGAGATGAGACCTAGCTAGATAATTTTTTTGCCCCCCGAAACTCCTTTTCAGTAATTTTCAACTTACGAAGAACATCTGATTGTGGAAACCATTTTGATATTTTTACATTATCAGGCTTTCCTGGAAGTTCATCAGATTCAAATTTCCATAACACTTTATAAGGCAAATTTTTAAAAGTTTCCATGAAAATTTCCCTTTTTCCTTTCGAGACTGAATTGCCCTTTACATTTGATCCAAAACTAAAGTAAATAGCGCCATTTGTGGCGTTATCAAGGTACTCCTTTAAGTCCTGAAATATGTTTTATTAATTAATACTAAAATTTTGCAGTAGGTACCAAACATAAAACAAAATTAATACTGGCTGGTTATTTTTGTATACCGCGTCATTTAGCGAGTATAAAATCTTTTCACGAGTTGTAAATCTTTACCTGCGGCAGTATATTTTTTGATTTTTTATAAATCCCAGCAATGTCGACCACGGCTGGGACAGTAGGACGCGCTCCATAAATCACGGGATGAGAATTTGTTAGTACAATACTAACTCGCTTTTCTAATACTTCAATCGATGAGATATTATCTCCAAAATGTTTCTTGGTTACTTTATTTTGCTCAGGATACATTTCAGTGTTCATAAAATTTAAATACCATAAATTATACAATGAACTCCAAAGTCTTCTAATAAACGTATTCGAATCACTGAATGGTAACAACAAATCGACGTAATAAGATGGGTTGACACTGTTACCAATAGCAATGTGTGAAGCAAGTGACAAACCCAACGAAGTGATACCAACCAAAGGACAATTAAATCTTTCACTGAATGCCAAAGAAGCTGACGGATACCATTCAACTATCACAAGATCAAAATATTCATTCGGATCTTGAATCAATTTTTTTACTTCTTGATTGGAAAGCTGGGGATCATAAACGTCCCAAACTATTGATTTCATCATATTCTTCATGAAATTTGTTTGCCCGATTCCAAGATCAGATTTGTCGGCAAAATTAAACTGATCTTTCATTCCGTATGTGAAACTAACGTTTATCTCGGTTAAATTCACCAAGTTTGGATCGTTCAATGGGTCTGGTGTGATTGATGTTACCTGATGACCACGTAAAGACAGCTCCTTGATGATTGGTCGATAGATTGCTTGATGACTGAATGATGGCATTGGACAATGCACAAGAATTCTAGCACTTTGCGTGATTACAAGATAATTTAGAACGAATACCATAAAAATAATTTTGTTATACATTTTTCGAATTTTAAAATCACTATTTGGAAAGGTTAAAACACTATGTATTGATCGGTGTTAAATTGGAAAAAAATACATGCAAACATTATGGAAATGTTTTGTCTTATATAGGTAATTTCACAGACATAATTAGAGTTAGGGTAAATTGGGGTCATTAGCAATGTTTTTTGTTTGAAATTAAAGATTAATTTCAAATCGTAATTTATATGAAAATATATAACGTATATTGAGGCATACAAATTCGAAATACCTCAGATTTTTTTTAAACTTACATCTTTGAAGAATTTTTTTTTTATATCTCATAACTTTTCAAGCTTACATAACGAAACTTCTGTATCTTTTTTAATGTAGATGTTGTGTGATTTTGAATTGTCCCAAATATTATTTTTATTATAAGTTTTTTTTGGCCTTTACACGTTTGTGTATTTGGCCACAATCTCCGAATATTATAAAAAATCTTTCAACGTCACTCAAACTGCACATAACAAAAACTCCATGATATGACAATCTAAAAAACAATTATTATTATTATTACATTTATTTCACCAGAATCATTTTCACAAAAATTAAAAAAAAGTTAGGGTTTTTATAACCTACAGGGAACGTACGATATTAATAAATTGTTATAAAACAAACCGTGAGGCGGGTTGTATATTAGGACTGTATAAGTGTGACCCTTGAGGTCCACACGACCAACTTTCCAGTATGATGAATATAGAATATTATGAATGAATATTAATAATTCTTAATAATAATAATATTTTTTCACGGGATTAGCCCGCTGTGTTATTGTTATTATAAATTTTTTTCAATAATATAAATGAGATGTATTATCCCTGAAATACCTTATAAAATAATACTCTTAATTATTTGATATTTCTGAAAATCTATCGATAAGTACATTGATTATAAATTTAATTACCTAAAACGTTATCGGTGTTTAATTGAAAATAATTAAAATACAGAGGATCATAGTCCGGGTGTTTTTGAAACATTAAAGATTGAAATCGTAGTGTGATGTAAATCTTCGTTCACACTGAAAAGAAATTTATTTTACGAACGTAGCTGGGTTCAACATTCTTTGAAAAAGATCGTTCACTGAGCATTTTATTATTTTTTAAAACCAAGGTCTTTTGGACTTATTTTTGTTAATAAATTCTTAAAGTCATACAAATTAAAAATTCAGTTGATGCTTTCACTAGCTCTCAAATTAAAGCCTGGAAAATAGAGATTCGTAATAGATGGCTGAAAAGAACCCAAAGTCATGGTTTATTGAACTCGCGTAGGTATATTAGTGTGAGCAAGGCTTTACTTTTAGAGTCAATAACCTTACAATGATCCATATTTAACAACAGAACATCGACTTTTAACCAAGGTCAGTTAATTGGAAATACGTCAAATCATTATAAGGTCATTGGATTTTTTGTATTTATATATTCGTTAAGTTGGAACAACTGGCGTTGAAAAAACTAAAATATCAACGTGCCACGACCGCTAATATCAACATTGTCACTAAGACATCATTGATTTTTAAAAGAGATTGCTTCTGATATGACATGCGACATTTTTCTAGTAACTTTACCCGAAAACCGGGAATTCTTATACAAACTTGTCTTACATAATTTATATTGATGACGTGTAAAGGTTTTAACTTTCCCCCAAATTTCTGCTAGAATGTTTCGGTACAATTTCACGAAACACGTGGAAGTGATGCAAATCTCAGCTATATTCTACCCTCCTTGGTCAGATATCAACATTTTTAAGGATAGTATTTAACTGTCATTTGTATTCAAATCTGAATATTTGAAGGGAATGTGGAAAAAACAAGTTATGTCCTTCTGACAAATTGCTGAGTAAATTGAATTTAAAGTTATTTACATTCCTTGTTCTGTTGCCATCCAATAATTTTAAGTTTTAAAATACACAGTGACCTACCTATTTCTTTTACCCCACAATTTACCCAGGGCTGAATACCGTTACGGTCTATCAGATGGCACTAACAGCTCAAAAATCAAAAAAATATGACATACCCTGTTCTTTCCCCATTCCCTTCATTTATAGGTGTCTCTTGAGAATTGTTCTTTCCTAGAAGACAGAAGACCTATCTCAATTCATATATTACGGTCAATACTCTCTTAATTTATTAACCAGGTTACTAATTTCGGAGTCAACGACTTCAAAATACTCATTGGGTCAATGACTTATTAAAAAAATTATTGTAATCAAGGTTAGGTAATAGATAGATATGTTGTGTACATTTCAAGTGGTGACCGTGAAAATGAGACAAGCGTGACATGTTCATTTTTTAGGGTTCCGTACCTCCGTATAGAACGCTATTACCGAGTCTACGATGTCCGTCTGTCACAGGGCTCTATCTCACAAACGGTAAGAGATAGCTAGTTGAAATTTTCACAGATTGTATGTTGTTGTGGCATGAATCCTGGCAAATAATAATAAGAATTAAATTTTAATTCTTATTATTATTTGCCAGGATTCATGCCACAACAACATACAATCTGTGAAAATACAATAAAAACATTAATTTATTAGAATGAATTGATTATTTAATAATCAATTCGTTTTAATAAATTAATGTTTTTATTTTACTACGTCCGTACTTCTATAATACGCTCGTTCATCGGGCAGCAATTCACACACGTTGCATTCGCTGTGTTTCGTTCCGAGTAAATGCATATTATTTTCACAACAACTCCATTGACAAGATTTAGGGTACCTGCAGTTTGGGCGCGCAAAAAAGCCGCAAAAATATTATATCTATCAGATCCATGTGAAATTTATATGGGGTTATGTCTGTCATTTTGACGTTTTCGAGTAGGTATTATATGCTAATTGAAGTTGGCGCGACTTAATCGCTCTATCTCTCTCTTAACAATGTTAAAAAAAACAAAGTAAACCAACAACTGAAAATTTTCATCCCTAGGGTCGAAACTGAGAGTTTCAACTCTAGGGATGAAAATTTTCAGTTGTCGGTTTTCTTTGTTTTGTTGTCGAATTTTCAATAGCGGCGTTGTGAAAATAAATATTTCACATAAACATCCTGTGTATATTTTAATGCATGCCATAAAAACACTAACCGATAATAATTATTATCGGTCAATGTGTGATAAAAACAACGTACGAATGTCGCGATGATGGCCTACCTCAACCTTCACAATAATATAATGTCAATGTCAACAACCTTACCGTGAGCAATATAGTATCTACAAGCTGTCCGATTTTTAAAACTAAAAAAAAAATTTAATAAGTTCTGCCGAGCGGTAAAAAAAATCTTAATTAATAATACTTTTTATTCTGTTAAAGAGAATTTAAATTGCTCAAATATATTTTAATATTTATTTTATTTTATTATTGCTAATATCATCTGTTTTATTTTTTAATTCAATTTTTAATGTATTCTTTTATTATTTATATTTATATTATGACAAACCCTCCTGCCTCTGCCAAATTACTAAGGGCTAATAAATTTATTTATTTATTTTATAATGGAAATTTCGGTAACAAGAATATTAAGGTAATAATTTTGATATTATTACAAGCTTTTAACTTCTTACCTTATTTAATCTCTAAATAGTATAAAACAAAGTCGCTGTCTGCCTTTGTCTGTTTCTCCGCTTACTTCTTCTAAGCCACGCAACGGATTTTGAAACGGTTTTCACTAATAGAAAGAGCGATAAACGAGGAAGGTTTTTGTATGGTGGATTCAGGAAAACGGGTTGTTTTTAAAAAAATATATAAAAAGAATTTATCATATTTTATTTTCTTTTTATATTAACATTTTTTACATTTTTTAATTTAGAATTTATTTTTAACAAAAAAAGCTGTTACTGATCTACCTCTTTCAAAAACACATGTTTTTTTTGTTCCTTGATCGTCTGTATGCATTTTTTTATGCGCTTAGATACTTGTTTGTCAAAACACATGTTTTTAAGTTGCAATTATGAGTAATTATTGATAATAATTATTGATGATCAAGGTTAACTACATTATTTATCTTTTACGTTTTGAAACGAGTTATTAACCCAGCACAGATATGATTTATTATTATAATATAGGTGTTAATGACTTGTTAAGTGTAGGGGATTTCTCAAATAAAATTAATTTATTTCTATTTGATATTTCTGTGAATTTTCTAAACAAGTTTCTTGTGTCAAAGCTTATCAAATTATGTAGTATTCAAAGAATAAAAAATTAATACGAAGCAAATATTAATGTGTAACATCTTAGATCTCGGTATGCGGCATTTGGTGAGACTAATTGCGTGAATGTGACGGAAATGTGTAACAGGAAGTAAGGAGAAGCGCGCGCTATTCAATATAATATAATATGAATCTGCGGTGCGGCCTACAGTTGGCGCTTGTGTTGCAGCGTGTCAGCGAGCGCACACATTTTCATAGCGTCTGAAAAGATAGAGAGAGAGGAGGAGGGAGAAAGAGAAAGAAGATACAGCTGTGCACCGTTCGTTCTGCTATTAAAATACGAGGTTAGATGTTACGCATTATTGACGACTAAAGTAAGACTCGCTCATTTGTTTTGCAAAATGTATTAATTCTTTTTTTCTTTGAATGTTTGCTTTGAGTAACAAAGTATATTTAAAATTATCTTTAAAGTATAATAAACAACGTAGGCTGTGACCACGACACAAAAAATACAAAACGAAATTACATCTATCAGGAAATACTGGTACCAAGGAATGGTCATCGTTGGGCTCTGAAAGATGGTAACATCATCGTGACGTAATACGAATTCTATCCAATAAATCGCTTTATCCAAAGGTTTCATTGGTTGGTCATTTAACAGAGTTGAGTATTTTTTTATATTTTCATAATATCTAAAACAAACAAAAAGAAACGCAATTTTGTTTTTATTCAACACATGCACGTTTTAAGTATTTTTTCGTGTCTGTAAGGCGGATCTTTTTTTTTATTATAAGTTTTTTTGGCCTTTACACTCTTGTGTATTTAGCCACAATCTAAAACCTTAATTTAATTCTAACTAAGATGGGGAAAAGGCGGATCTTAAATGGCCATTTATCAACTGGTGACGTTATGATCCATTACGAAACGCTTTTCGATGCTACAATGAAAAACATTTGAAAAACCCGTTACATAATGAACCATTACGTACCTACTTCTTTTCGATGCTATAATGAAATACGGTTATTATGGCAACGATGTACTGCTGTCAGTGAATCTAAAGTGTTTGATATTAATTCAATTAAAGTCTAATACCATGCATGTGTTAAACAAAGCAGATATAGTGTGCAACACGTGTGCTAAATTTTTATGCGTCAGGAGCGATGTTTTCAGCACTCGTATGCGGCTGACGATGCACACTTGCCAAGGCTCGTGTGCGCTCGCCTACTACCCTTGCTGAAAACATCATAAATATGTATTTAGCACACTAGCTACACAATATACTACTCTACCACAAACATATTCTAATCGAGTTATTTCGGAGAGATTCATATAAGGTCATTAGCGTCTATCCGAATTATTTCAGATAATTAAATATGACTTACTTTGAATTGTTCATTATTTCTAGAATAGCGTCAGTTAAATCATTTTTATTAATCGTAGTTATGTCCATCTTAATCCCAATTCCTAGTTTTTCCATTCTATCAACATTCCAGAACTGATCGGCCATAAATGGAAATCCAATCAAGGGAACTTCTGCATGCAGTGCCTCCTCCCAGGATTGTAAACCACCCTGTGTTATGAACAGTTTGACGTTAGGATGATCTGAAAGTACGATTCATTAGAACTGAAATTGTAATTTATAAATACTTAAATAAATGCGTCAATTTAGTTCGAACAAAGAATATTTCACGAAGGTCAAGGCTATTTGGATGTATTAAATTAAATTAAAAGATTATTACGGATTATTATAATTTTCAATAACACATTTTAAATTTAAATCATATATTTGTCAATTCTCGGATTAGAATCTTATTAACTGGGGGCTTGTAATAGACGAGATATATGTGACGGACGAATGGAAAAGCAAAAGTGCCTACATATTTATTTTTATTTTATTATTATTTTTTCATATGCAAACTTACGAAGGACATCAGATTGTGGGAACCATTTTGATGTTTTCACGTTTTCAGGTTTTCCAGCAAGCTCTTCTGATTCAAATTTCCATAATACTTTGTAGGGCAAACTTTTAAAAGTTTCAGTGAACACTTTTCTTTTCTCTTCAGAAATCAAAATTCCTTTGACGTTTGTTCCGAAACTGAAGTAAATGACTCCTTTCTCTGCATTATCAAGGAACTCTTGGAGGTCCTGATGAAGATTATTTAGATACTTTTAAAGATATTCGAAAATTCTGTTCTGCTTTATATATATGAAACTAATTTGTAATGACTAAGACACAACTTCCATTTTTGATAGAAAACATTATCGGAATTTTAGACATAAATATTCAATATTGAATAATTGAATTTAAAATCATTTTGATTTCAGAATTAATGAAATTTGTGCTTTACATTTTATTTTATTTTGCTTACTTGTGGTAAAGGTTTTCTTGGTTTCTTATTAATTCCAGCAATTTCAATAACAGCTGGAACGTATGGACGTGCCCCATGAATAACAGGATGAGAATTAGATAACACAAAACTAACCCTCTTCCTTAACTGTTCAAATGGAGTTATTTTTTCTCCAAAATGTTTCCTAGCTACTTTATTATGTTCAGGAAATAAAACAGTGTACATAAAGTGTAGTTTCCATAAATTATATAAGCTACTATAAAGTCTTTTAAAAAAAGAGTTCGGTTCACTAAATGATAAAAGAATATCGGAATAATAAGATGGATTAATACTATTTCCAATTCCTTCGTTTGTTGCAAGAAGTAATCCAACTGAACTTATTCCAACTAAAGAACAATTAAACCTTTCACTGTAAGCCACTAACGGTGTTGTGAACCATTCCACTATCACAAGATCAAAATGTTCATTTTGTTTTTCAATTAATTTTTTAACGTCCGGATGGGATAACTGCTTATCAATAATTTCCCAATTTATTGGATACACTAAATTTTTAAAAAATTTTGTTTGTGCTATTCCAAGTTTTGATAAATCACTGAAATCTATTTGTCTATTGAAACCTTCGTATGAAAATCGAACACTGATTTCTGTCAAATTCACCAACGTTGGATCGTTTAAGGGATCCGGTGTAATTGACACCACTTGATGGCCACGTAAAGATAGCTCTTTGATAATTGGCTGATAAATTATTTGGTGACTAATTGATGGTGTTTGACAATGCACAAGTATTCTTGCACTTTGTGAAATATTTATTTTAAAAATTATTGTTAATATTAGTAGTTGAATAATTTTTGCACCCATTTTCTTAAGAACTGAGGGATGTAGTTATTATTGATGTCTATGAACTTACGAAGAAAGCACTAATCTATGACCACATGATCCACCTACTGGTCTGTGTCTATCACTGATTCCAGTTGGGTGTTGCTATATTTGTTTATGATAATAAATAATATTTAAACAATATTCAGTAAACAGCTATTTTAAATAGATTTTGTGAAGCGATTATTAAACGGAAATGACTTCAGTTTTCGTGTATCTATAATCTCTCCCTCTAAACCAATTGTGGGAAAGAATAATTTTTTATATGATAAATAGAAATTAATTATTATAAATATGGATGTGTATTGCTCTTTGTGATTTAGATATGTTACGGATAAAGCTAGAAAAAAATAAGAATGTTCGTACTTTATTTTATTTATTGTAGATTATAGACGCGTCGACATCTAAGGTCATTAGCGTCTTTCAACTACACTAAAATAACAACTAACTTAAAACTAAATAACATCACAAAACATCCATGAGCGCAGGTGGGATTCGAACCCACGGCAGTCTAGTCTAGAGGTTGCGGCGCCAAGCACGCTACCATCTAGGCTATACTGCCCTCATGTTCGTACTTAATATACTATTATATTAGTATAGTAGGTTGTATACTTAGATGCGTAATGGAGTACATTACTGACGAGTGATGACAGTATGTAAAAACGAGCGATAACGAGTTTTTACAGCCATAGAAGTCATAATACCATTACGCATATATGGTATTTTTTGCCATACCCACTACAAAATACCTACTTTTCACATCATTTTCAATAAATTTTGACAGTTCATTTGCCTCGATATCTTTAATTTATACAGTACTTATGCCGTGAAGGTCGTGAGTATATAAACGCTGGTGATAGAGCGAATAAACAGAAGTTGCCATCGCAACCGTTTACTTACCGCACTTGCTATGTAATGGAAACACTTTTGCACGCCTGCCTGGTGAATGACCCAATACAGGTCGGTATACCGCATCGAAAGTAGCTATTTTGTAGTGGGTATGCCATAAAAATATTTTTTGATCTGCAAGAAGTGTATCATTTTCCGAAAATAAATTTTTATTTAGTTTATTTTTAGCTAAAAACACGCATAAATTAATTAATATTATTTAGTTACAAACTATTGACATTTTGATACATATTTACCCTATATATAACATACTTGACTCGTTATTTTTATTTTGTCAATATTTACAATACATATACAGTTTACGATAATATTTGATTGATAAAACGTTTACATAACTTTTAATCATAAATTCTGTACATATTATATACATTGGCCATTGCGACGACATCGCTAAACGGTCTGCTATTCTCAAACTTAACTATTAAATAGAATGATGAATTAACTAATTTTCTTCTTAGATGTACGTTTTGTAAAACCAAACAATTTAAGAATTGTTTTTATCGAAAAATAAATAACTATTATTATTGAGACAAAACAAGTGACGAAGAATGTAACAACGTCTACCAAGAAATACTGGTACCAAGGAATATTCATAGTTGGGCTGTGGAAGGCAGTAACGTGTCCATGACGTATCACATATTCTATCCAATAAACGGCTTTGTCTAAAGGCTTCATTGGCTGATCATTAAATAATTCAGAAATTTTCTTTATCTTCTCATAGTACCTAAAAAGATTATTTTTACGTTCAAAATTAGCCCCGGCTTCGCTCGCGTGAAAGTCGATTTTTTAACTATCGCTTGATCCTCTTTAGTAGAAGTGCAATTTGTAACAAACACTGTAGTAAAAGTTCAATCACAGTTGGTATAATAATTAACTTCCCATTGGAAGTTATTGTAATGGGTCCGAAAATCGAAATCAAAAAGGAAAAAAAAATTTTATGTTTCAAGGTCACTACACTATTTTTACACTACTTTTAGAAAGATGTCTGTGTGTGTGTGTGTGTGTGTGTGTGTGTGTGTGTGTACGTATGTACGTACGTACGTACGTACGTACGTATGTATGTGTCCATTTCTTTCTAAGACGAAATCTCGAGAACTAAAAATGATATCGACTACGTTGGGGTGCCAATCGACGCGTATTAACGTAAATATGATCTGAAAGGAATTTTTTTTAAATCGGTTCAGCCGTTCTTTTTTCTTAACCAAATAACCTCCAAAAAAGTAGATTTTACACAATATCTCGCGAATAAAAAATTATATCGACTTCGTAAGGGTGTCAATCGAGGCGTGTTAACGTCATTTTGATTCGACATAAATTTTATAAAAATCGGTTCAGCCGTTTTTTTTTTTTTTTTTTTTTTAATTATTGATGTTTTAATGATTAAAATGATTACTTTTCTGTGTAATATCTAATTTAATTATTATTATTAAATATTTATCAAACTGGGAAGTTCGTCGTGTGGACCTCAAGGGTCGCACTTTAGTCCTAATAAACGACCCACCTCACGGCTTGTTTTTGAATTAATTCGGACCAAACAAACTGAGAAACAGATAAACTAAATAATAGTAATATTATGTAGTATTAGCCATACCTTGTATTATGTCCGTCTTGTGACTTCTTGTGAATTTACACTACGCGTTTCAGCAACGAGTTGCCATCTTCAGGTGTGGTTAATTAATTAACCACACCTGAAGATGGCACAAGACGGACATAATACAAAGTATTTCTAATACTTCATAATATTCATATACCTAGTGACTTGGAGACCCAACACTCTAAAAATGTATCATAAATAATAGTAGCCAAAAATCGACTATACCGTGAGCGAAGCCGAGGGTAAAGGCTATTAAATTTGTAGCAAATCAAATTGTCAGACAGTGATTATTTCTTTTGAAAAGGTGAAAGTTTTGAAAATAATTCTAATTGTGTAATAGCTGTTCGACGTAAGTATTTTTTACTTTCAGACGCTTATAACCTCTATTGTCAAGCGTCTATAATTTACAATGTCTGTCTATTTATTCTCTCAGAACCTAAGCACTAATCTGCAAACCTTGAATGAAAACAATGACATCACTAATTCAACATCAAAACATGTTGGGTTTGTTATCCATTTATTTAATGAGATCATAATAATACTAAATTAAGCTCCTGAAATTAGTTTAAAATATCGCAAATTAAAGTGATTAAAGTGATTAAAGTAGTTCCAATTTTACTTACGTCGGATCATTCATTATCTTTTCAATCGCTTGAGTTAAGCTGTGTTGATTAACAGTATCAATATCCATTTTAATCCCTATTCCCAGTTTTTGCATCCTGTCCACATTCCAAAACTGGTCAACGTTAATTGGAAAACCGATCAATGGAACGTTCCCATGAATAGCTTCTTCCCAAGACTGTATTCCGCCTTGAGTTATGAATAGCTTAACGTTGGGATGAACTAAAAATGCGGTGTGTTAAAATTTATTTTTATTTATAACAAAAATGTTAGGACTCCTCTATTACAAGCACCCAGGTTCTAATCCGAGAACTTGTAAAAGTGTCAATTGGAATTTCAATTTATTATTAAAAAATATCAAACTGAATTGGTGCTAAGCCCAAATAACCCTGGCTGTTGGTGGCCTTAAAATTCAAATAGCACTTACAAAGAATATCTGATTGTGGGAACCATTTCGATATTTTCACATTGTCTGACTTTCCTGGTAGCTCTTCTGATTCAAATTTCCAAAGCACTTTGTAAGGCAAACTTTTGAACGTCTCCAGAAATATATTTCGCTTTTCTTGAGGAATAAAGTTACCATTGAAATTCGAACCTAAGCTGAAGTAAATTACTCCTTCCGTGGCATTGTCGAGGAATACTTGCAAATCCTAGAAACAACAATTTTTAAAACTACGTCTGCTTTTTTAATAGTTGGAAAATTTTAATTGCCTTACCTCTGACAAAGGTTTCCTTTGTTTTTTGTAAATTCCACCAATATTAATAACAGATGGGACAGTGGGCCGCGCTCCATACATGACAGGATGAGAGTTTGTTAAAACAAAACTGACGCGTTTTTGTAGTTCTTCAATTGATGTTGCATTTTTACCAAAATGTTTCTTAATCAATTTATCCTGTTCCGGATAAAAAACAGTATGCATAAAATTTAAAAACCATAGATTGTATAAACTGCTTTTGATTCTTTCTAAGAATGTTGTCGGCTCACTGAACGGTAAAAATAAATCAGCATAATAAGAAGGATTTATACTGTTACCAATAGCAACGTGGGTTGACAGTGACAGTCCCATTGAAATAATCCCCACCATTGGACAATTGAACCTTTCAGAATATGCAACAAAAGCCGACGAAACCCATTCGACAATAACAAGATCAAAATGCTCTTTTGGATTTTCAATTAATTTTTTCACTTCTGGATGAGATAACTGTGGATCATAAATCTCCCATACTATTGGATGTACCAAATCTTCTATAAGATTTGTTTGTCCTGACCCAATTTTTTTTCTGTCATCGAAACTATACCGTGATTTGAATACGTCATACGAAAATCGAACACTGATTTCCGTCAAATTCACTAAAGTTGGATCGTTAATTGGATCTGGTGTTATTGATATCACTTGATGACCTCGCAGTGATAACTCTTTAATGATTGGTTGATAGATCACTTGATGACTGAATGATGGTGTTGGACAATGTATTAAAATTCTAGCACTAAGCGTTGAATTTATCACAAAACTCATCAACAAAATAATTTTTAAAAACATTTTGAATTGATTTTTTATTCGCGATTTTGCACGCACTGTTTAATAATCGCCACAAAACCTGTTTATATACCTAACTACAATCTCGTATGATTGACGTAAGAATAGTAAAAAACACTCGAACGAATATTTATATAGCTAGGTATAGGGGAAATGTGCACCATTAATGGTTTTAGTGTACCGCATAACTAAACTAGTAAAAAAGACGCTTTCAGAGTCATGTTGCAGTTTTTAGGAGTCCGTACCAGAAAAGGAACCCTATTGCTGTGCTAACGATGCCTGTCACAGGCCTCTAACTTCTAAGCGAAATGAGATTAGGGACTTGAAATTCACACATAATATTTATTTATTTGAACTCTCAATAGGACTATGTCCCAATGAAAGAGTGAAAAATAATTTGTAATATGTATTACCGCGGCCCATAGACGAAGAGAATAACAAAAGGTTGAAAGGGTTTATTTAAGGGGGCGACCATACATGCATATGGAGGGAAAAACATTTTTTTTAATGTATTCTTGTGGGGTATCGTTGAAAAGGACCTTTGAGTAGATTATAAATGTGTTTTTATTTTATTTATTTTATGAAAACTGTAGATTTTAGAGATCGTCAAAGTTGCAATTTTTAGACCTATTTTGTTACCAGGTCTATCTTAACAACGCCATTACCTATAAAACTGTAATTGACGCTAAATATCACTCATATCCTCTAGTTAGCCAACAAATACTAAAAACAGAAAAAAAAGAAAGCACCCATACATGCAACCAGAGGGGCAAAAAAAATTGTTGTACTTTTTCTTGTGGGGTATCGTTGAAAAGGGCCTTTTGGGTAGATTACGAATGTGTTTTTATTTTATCAACATTGTAGGTTTAGCATAACTTACATAGTACCGCGGAACCCTACTCTTTGCGTGACTCAACACGCACTTGACCGTTTATTCAATATAAATATAGTTTTAAAAATTTTGGAGGATACAAGTAATTCAAGAATTACAAGGCGCGATATTCATGTAGGTACTCTGTGTAAACGGTTTTATCGAACATAGGGAAAATAACACTGAGAAGATTTATAATTTTGTAGTAGGCTATGAGCCATAAGACCTAATATAAATATGTATTGGATTACATAGAAAAACTAGTAGGTACAGTGAATTTTTTAAACAATTTTCCATAGCAACGGTTAACTATTAAGCGTTACTCGGAACCGGCTAAATAAAAAAGTCATGATGTGTCGTAAGACACCCGACAGAAGCTATGCTTCTTACGAATTGTATATAAAACCGAATTTATCAAAGATATAAATAATACAATTAAAAAGTTATTATTTGATCGCCATTTTGAAATCTGACGCCATTTTAATTTTTTGTGTCTTATTAAATTCTCAAATATCAATTTTCAAAAGGATCGGATAATTTCTACAAAGAAATATATACCTATTATAAAGATCTTTTTTACTTGATTTAATGTTATCGTAGATACTTATATAAAATTAATAATAAATAAATAAAACACAGCAAAAATTGATTTAATCAAGATGAGTCTAAAATAGGTCTGATCACAACGAAATTATAATTTTGAATTACTTGTTTGTTTCAAAAGCGTAGCTAACAGAAACTGCCAAACAAAACAATGTTGTGTCGACAATGTAGAGTATTATGTTGACTCAAAAAGACACAACATAATGACCGCCATTTTTAAATATGACATCATTTTACTTTTTTGCGTCCTATAAAACTCGCAAATATTAATTTTCAAAAAGATCGGATAATTTTTCAAAAAAGTTCATACGGGCGCCATTTTGAAATCTGAAGTAATTTTTTGTGTCCTGTAAAACTCTCAAATATCAATTTTCAAAAGGATCGGATAATTTTAGCAAAAAAGTACCTACATATGGCCGCCATTTTAAAATATGACGTCATTTTATTTTTTTTGTGTCCTATGAAACTCCAAATACCGATTTTCAAAAAGATCGGATCATTTTTGCAAAAAAGTAAATATGGCCGCCATTTTGAAATCTGACGTCATTTTATTTTTTTGTGTTCTATAAAATTCTCAAATATCAATTTTCAAAAGTATCGGATAATTTTTACAGAAAAGTGCATACGGCCGCCATTTTTAAATCTTACATCATTTTATTTTTTTGTCTCCTATGAAACTTTCAAATATCAATTTTCAAAAGGAACGGATAATTTTTACAAAAAAGTACATACGGCCGCCATTTTAAAATCTGACATCATTTTATTTTTTTGTGTCCTATGAAACTTTCAAATACCGATTTTCAAAAGGATCGGATAATTTTTACAAAAAAGTATATATGGCCGCCATTTTGAAATCTGACGTCATTTTATTTTTTTGTGACCTATGAAACTCTCAAATATCAATTTTCAAAAGAATCGGATAATTTTTACAAAAATGTACATACGGCCGCCATTTTGAAATCCGACGTCATTTTATTTTTTTGTGTCTTATGAAACTCTCAAATATCAATTTTCAAAAGGATCGGATAATTTTTACAAAGGAGTACTACATATTTCCGCCATTTTGAAATATGACGTCATTTTATTTTTTTGTGTCCTATAAAACTCGCATATATCAATTTACAAAGGGATCGGATAATTTTTACAAAAAAGTACATATTATGGCCGCCATTTTCAAATCTGACGCCATTTTATTTTTTGTGTCCTATAAAACTCTCAAATATCAATATTCAAAAGAATCGGATAATTTAAAAAAAAAGTGCATATGGCCGCCATTTTGAAATCTGACGTCATTTTATTTTTTTGTGTTATATGAAACTCTCAAATATCAATTTTCAAAAGGATCGGATAATTTTTACAGAAAAGTACATACGGCCGCCATTTTTAAATCTTACATCATTTTATTTTTTTGTGTCCTATGAAACTTTCAAATACCGAAAAGGATCGGATAATTTTTACAAAAAAGTATATATAGCCGCCACTTTGAAATCTGACGTCATTTTATTTTTTTGTGCAGCCTATGAAACTCTCAAATATCAATTTTCAAAATGATCGGATAATTTTTACAAAAAAATACATACGGCCGCCATTTTGAAATCTGACGTCATTTTATTTTTTTGTGTCCTATAAAACTTTCAAATACCGATTTTCATAAGGATCGGATAATTTTTACAAAAAAGTACATTTGGCCGCCATTTTTAAATCTGACGTCATTTTATTTTTTTGTGTTCTATGAAACTCTCAAATATCAATTTTCAAAAGGATCGGATAATTTTTACAAAAATGTACATACGGCCGCCATTTTGAAATCTGACGTCATTTTATTTTTTTGTGTCTTATGAAACTCTCAAATATCAATTTTCAAAAGGATCGTATAATTTTTAGAAAGGAGTTCTACATATTTCCGCCATTTTGAAATCTGACGTCATTTTATTTTTTTGTGTCCTATAAAACTCGCAAATATGAATTTTCAAAAGGATCGGATAATTTTTACAAAAAAGTATATATAATGGCCGCTATTTTGAAATCTGACGTCATTTCATTTTTTTGTGTTCTATGAAACTCTCAAATATCAATTTTCAAAATGATCTGATAATTCTTACAAAAAAGTACATATGGCCGCCATTTTGAAATCTGACACCATTTAATTTTTTTGTGTCCTATAAAACTCTCAAATATTAATTTTCAAAAGATTCGGATAATGTTTACGAAAAAGTACATATGGACGCCATTTTGAAATCTGACGCCATTTTATTTTTTTGTGTCCTATAAAACTCTCAAATATTAATTTTCAAAAGGATCGGATAATTTTTACAAAAGTGACGTTACACTACTTCGTGACGTGACTTTTCAATTGTTTAGTGTGCTTTATTTCCTTAGTCTGATTTTATTACATTTATCCGAAACGTTACCGGAGAAAGACCTTTTGCCTGTGAAAATTCAAAAGTACGATTTGCACCCGGACGAAAGCCGGGCCGGTCAGCTAGTTACCATAATAATGTATTGTCACCGGAGCTACACATGTGTGCAAAATTTCAACTCAATCGGATCACGGGAAGTGGGTGAAAATTTAAAAGTACGAATTACACTCGGACGAAAGCCGGGCCGGTCAGCTAGTTACCATAATATTGTATTGTCACCGGAGCTACACATGTGTGCAAAATTTCAACTCAATCGGATCACGGGAAGTGGGTGAAAATTCAAAAGTACGATTTACACCCGGACGAAAGCCGGGCCGGTCAGCTAGTTACCATAATATTGTATTGTCACCGGAGCTACACATGTGTGCAAAATTTCAACTCAATCGGATCACGGGAAGTGGGTGAAAATTCAAAAGTACGATTTACACCCGGACGAAAGCCGGGCCGGTCAGCTAGTTACCATAATATTGTATTGTCACCGGAGCTACACATGTGTGCAAAATTTCAACTCAATCGGATCACGGGAAGTGGGTGAAAATTCAAAAGTACGATTTACACCCGGACGAAAGCCGGGGTATGAACGTCGAGAAATTTTGGTCCAATCCGATCGACGTCAATAAATTAGTTACACGTCATTTTAACTCAGTAGGCCAGGGTTTTTAAACTTAAATTCAAACATCAGCAGTCAAAAAATTGAATAACTATATTTAAATAATGCAATATAAGACAGAGCATACGTTATCTTCCAATATCCATATCACACTGTGCAACAGACAAGGACAACCGAAACAAGTTCGCGATTTATTAGATAAAGTCGCATTTATTTCGTTTAATAATCATATAAATCTGTATAAAAAAACAGTTTTGACACAATATTATACATGAAATCTATCTAAAATTTTCTGCTCTTTCGTTTAAGACAGGTTTCGAATCGATCTGACTTAAATTGAGCAAACTATAAGCAAAAAACACCGTTTTTTCTAATTTGCTCCCCTCTGGGGCCAAAATTCAAAAATCGGGCGACGTTAGGATCAAATAGACCCCGAGAGGAATTGAACAAAAAAAAGTTTTTTAAAATCGGTTAACCCGTTTGGGCTGTACGACTGATACAAAAAATCCGTTACAGATTCACAGATTCACAGATTCACAGATTCACAGACGTACAGACAAAGCGAGTGTATATAGGCGCTTCTAGCTTCGCTAAGATCGCGCCTAAAAAATAGAACTGAGCCAATATCTATTTACACTTTTATTGATGGAGTCTCAATACCCATGTTAATAAGTCATGATGAACGTATTAATGGTTATCTTACCGACCATTAACATTTAAATACCTATTTTAATCAAACATTTGTCATTACATATATATAAGAAAAAACCGGCCAAGTGCGAGTCAGACTCATACAGTGTAGTAAAATAAAAAACATTAATTTATTAAAATTAATTGATTATTTAGATTATTTGCTAGGATTCATGCCACAACAACACACAATCTGTGAAAATTTGAACTATAACTAACTCTTACCTTTTGTAAAATAGAGCCTTGTGACAGACGGACGGACGGACAGAAATCGTAGGCTCAATAATAGGGTTACATTCGGAGGTACGTAACCTTAAAAATTATTGTATGAAAAAAGTAATCGTAAATATGCAAAATCGATCTTCGTTTACCCTACTTATTTACCTGGACTCTGTCCATTTTACTATTTGATATTTACCTGATGTATTATTGTATGCTTATATTGCCAAATATCTTATCTGTCTATATTTATCTTTGAAAACAATTGACTTTAGTACAATATTTTTTTCTAGAAAACAGCGATAAGGGTCAATAACCTCATGCCGACCCATATTTGTTAATGGTCAATGTCATAACGATTTGCACTAATGTTTTGGAGGCCAATAACCCGTAGATGTATTTGAAAAAAAATCACTACGATACATGCGTCATTATAAAGAAAATATCTCTTGAACTAAAAGAAATACAGAACTAGCGTGAACTTGGATTCGGCGTGATTTTTTCTAGAAGTATACTTCAAACCGGTCTGAGATATTTTACGAAATTTTGCATAAATCGATCCCTGGGTTATAAAATCACGGAAACTATTTTATAGGAAAATAGTAATGGTGTGAGCTTTATCTATTATGAAATAAATGACCAAGTGCGTGTCGAGTCACGCAAAGAGTAGGGTTCCGTACTATGCAAGTTATGCTAAACCTACATTTTTGATAAAATAAATAAAAAAAAAAATACATTCATAATCTACTCATAACTCAAAAGACCCTTTACTACAATAATAGGAGTAATTAAGAGCACTGTGGTTTAATTTAATAATAAAGAGTTTAGTCACGTCTAACCACAATAATTTTATTAATGAATGTACATTTCAAGAGCTATGCTCCCATCTTCAGCAAATACTAAACAGTTTAGTATTTAATACTAAACAGTTGCTGAAGATGGGAGCATAGCTCTTGAAATGTACATTCATTAATAAAATTATTGTGTTAGACGTGACTAAACTCTTTATTATTACAATAATAGGTACAAAAAAAAACATGTTTTGTCCCCTGTTTGCAAGTATGGGCTCTTTCTTTTTTTGTTTTTAGTACTGATTGATTAACTAGACCTACTAGAGGATATAAGTGATATTAAGCGTCAATTACAGCTTTATAGGTAATGGCATTGTTAAGATAGACCTAGTAACAAAATAGGTCTAAAAATTTCAACTTTAACGGTCTCTAAAACTTACAATTTTAATAAAATTAATAAAAATAAATACACATTCATAATCTACTCAAAAGGCCCTTTTCAACGATACCCCACAAGAATAGGTACAAAACAAATTGTTTTTGATCCCCGTTTGCATGTAGATATGGGCGCCCCCCTTAAACAAACTTTTTTAATGTTTTGTTATTCTCTCCGTCTTTGGGCCGCGATAATACATATTATTATGTGTGAATTTCAAGTCCCTATCTCATTTCGTTTAGAAGTTAGAGACCTGTGACAGACAGGCAGACAGACAGACATTGTTGGCACAACAAAAGGGTTACTTTTAGGTACGGAACCCTAAAAAACTGTTTTGACACATTCTTATAATATACGAAATTTCTCCTCTTTTGTTTAAAACAGGATTTCGAAGCTTTGAGCTAACTATACCTAATCAAAAAAACACCGTTACGTAACACATTTTCGTTGTATTCGTCGTTTCACATCAATTTACCCCCCCCCCCCTCCCTACACCTACGGAAAATATGTAGGTCTACGTCAAAACGTAAAGAAATGGACTCAATTTTGTAGTTTGGAATACTCCACAAAATATTTCCATAGCCTACTTGAAACGTTCAGAATATATTTTTCAGTATTGTATTCCTCAATTTCCTTCGGCACTACAGCCATTCGTGTTTTGGTTTATTTCAAGTATAAGCCAGCATCTTTCTCTCTCTTTTTACACGTGCGAACTTGTATGGGTGGTAGTGTTCACGTGTGGGGAACGCTATTTATTTCAATAACAACGCTCGCCTTACGGTAATATGTTAGCATTGTATACGACGATATGCGTTGAGAGTGCTAAAGTTGGTTGAATTTGTAGGTTTCTCCGTCTTGAGTATCTTATAATATAAAATCACATTACGCAATACTCTAGAATTTATGTCAGTTTATATATTATTCAAGAAGAATATTATGTGAAAAAAACTTTTTAGAGACAAGCTTTTATTTAAATGCACTAAAAAGGAAAAAATAATTTTTAATAATTTAGGTTCATAATTATTGCGTGGGTCGTGAACTCTATGATTGTTTATTTGTTACGACTCACGCTTTTATAATTATGAACCTAAATTATTAAAAATTATTTTTTCCTTTTTAGTGCATTTAAATAAAAGCTTGTCTCTAAAAAGTTTTTTTACTAATATTTATTTTGTTCATTTTAGTCTTTCAAAATTTTACCCCTCTTTGACACCCGTAGGGGTTGAATTTCGAGAGAGGGCAGTGTAGCCTAGTGGATAGCGTATTTGGATCCGCAGCCTCTATACTAGACTGTCGTGGGTTCGAATCCCACCTGCGCTCATAGATGTTTTATGATGTTATTTAGTTTTAAGAAAGTTGTTATTTAGTGTACTTAAAAGACGCTAATGACCTGAGATGTGGACGCGTCTATAATCTACAATAAATAAATAAAAAGAATTTCGAGAAATCCTTTCATAGTGGATGCTTACGTCAGAAAAGGAACCAACTGTCCAAATTTCAAGTTTCTAGCTTCAGCGATTTGGCCTGGGCGTTGATTAGTAAAAAAAAACCCTATATCCCCGTTGGAACCCCTTAGGGGTTGAATTTATTTCTAAAAACGATTTATTCATGTATTGTCATCGGGAATAGGTGTACAAAATTCCAAATCGATCGGATATGTGGAAGTCGTTCAAAATTGACTTGCAAGTTTTAACCTAAGCAAACACACAAACTAACTAACTAACATACATTGCAAGTTAAATAAAAGCTTGTAAAAAGCAGAAATGTTCTTTAGAAATGATGATTTTATTGTAAATGTTAATTAGACTGCAGAGAAAAAAATGTCAAAATTATTAATCATAATAGAGAAAAATAATTTGTCGTAGCAAATCAGTGATCAATGTACCTAACATACCACGAAAATAGAGGATTCCGGCTGCAGTAGCATGTATTTTCTTCTTATGAAAAAACTCTTTTTAACCGACTTCAAAAAAAGGAGGTGGTTCTCAATTCGGTTGTATTTTTTTTTTTTATGTTTGTTACCTCAGAACTCCGTCATTTATAAACCGATTTGGAAATTTTTTTTTGTTTGAAAGGATATATTTTCAGATTGATCTCATAGAAATTTCATCAAAATCGGCTGATTTTAATAAAAGTTAGTAACGGCGTGTGATTCCTTAAGGTAAATGTCACTTTTTGACACATATCAGACAGCGTAAGAAAGTCGGTTTAATAAAAGTGAGTAACGGCGTGTGATTCCTTTAAGGTTCATGTCACTTTTTGACACTAAAAAGTAAAAAATAAAAAACTTTTTAACAAAAAAAAACCTCCTTCAAAAAGCCACTAAAAAGAGGAAAATAATGAAATTTTGAGGTCTGCGCCAATTTAATAAAATATGAAGTCGGTTAAAAAGAAGATATTAATCACTATACTATACTTTTTAACCGACTTCATATTTTATTAATTTGGCGCAGACCTCAAAATTTCATTATTTTCCTCTTTTTAGTGGCTTTTTGAAGGAGGTTTTTTTTTGTTAAAAAGTTTTTTAGAAGCTTTTTATTAACTACACTTGTTAGTTATACTTATTTTAAAAATATGTTATTATGCAGTTTCAATTTAAATTTTATAAGTTAATGAAAATAAAAGAATACTGACAAACAGTTCAAAAGAGTTTACTAAAAGAGATTAAACATTGTTCTGAGAATGTTAAATTAAACGATGGAGTACTTAAATAACTTTTTTGTTCATTGGCGGATTACACATACTTAGTGAAAAAGATTTTATATCGAAAGGAAAAAAGGTCGTTGTACCTGGCAGTAAGCAAAAATATAATTATCTATCCTGGCCATTTATAAAGGAGGTAAAGTTTAATTTGTTGCTAACAGAAATTCCTTTCTATAAGAAGGTAAAAAGCCCAGAGATATTTGAGAGCAAATAAGATTCCTAACAGGGATGACCAAATAATCTTTGATCTATGACATCACAGTAATATGGATTATTTTGTTTAAAAAAATTCGTTTAAGATCATTTTCTGACTGATGTTTGTATGTGTGTGTGTGTATGTGTGTATGTGGTCAATTTTTCGCCTTCGATATCTTAAGAACGGAACAACATACGGGCATGCCGATTGTTCTATTGTGTTTATCAGCCTTTAACTTAGATCTGATTAGATTTTGAGTCAAATCAGTTCAGTGGATCCTGAGATATTTAAAAAAACGTCCTCAATGTCACGTATTAACATAGGTAAAAAAAAATATAAATGAATTCTAGATGTTATAATATGAAAAAAATAATATTTTTTTTCTCTAAAAATGTATAGTTTTCGAGAAAAAAATATTTTACTAAAAAATATAAAAATTGTACGTAAATCAAGGTAACCATGATTTTTGCTATAATATTAAGTTAGCCATCAGTAGATCACCAAACAAAAAAGAGGGCCATGCTTTTTCCAAAGAATAAAAATTAAATTGTGTTTTAAAGACCACCAACAGCTAAGGTTATTTGGGCCTAGTCAAAGAATAAAAAAAAAAAAAGAGTGTTTATTTTTTGCAAATATTTACTAGATGGGAAGTATAGGACTGGTCATCAGTCGAATTTTTTTTCTCGAAAACTGTACATTTTAGAGAAAAAAATATTTACATTTTTTTCATACTATAACATCTAGAATTCATTTATATTTTTTTTTACTTATGTTAATACGTGACATTGAGAACGTTTTTTTTAATATCTCAGGATCCACTGAACCGATTTGACTCAAAATCTAATCAGATCTAAGTTAAAGGCTGATAAACACAATAGAACAATCGGCATGGCCGTATGTTTTTACGATATCGAAGGCGAAAAATTGACCACATACACATACACACATACAGACATCAGTCAGAAAATGATCTTAAACGATTGCTAGGGTCTCAAAACGTGAAGATCTGTTAAAATCTCGAAATATTTTTTTCGGACTAAATCCATTACTTCCCTACCATAGTAGAGGTGGGAAGTAAAAATAGTTGAAATAAACTAGTACAAATAATATTATCTTACCAAAATCAATTATTTTAAAAATAAGCCAAAACTCGCAATCGCCTATCAATAAAAAGTTGTGATATCTTATAGAACCAAATCCAATTAATTGTAATTTGCAAATGAAAAGTACTGAAATCTGAAATTTGGCTGACTACAAAGTTCCACTGAAGGCCTAGCGGTTTAGTCATTCGACTTTTATAATTCTCTTAGCGAACTTTGAAATTAGCCAAGTTTTAGATTTCTCTACTTTTCACCTACAAAAGTTACAATTAACTGAACTTGGTTCTATTAGATCTCACAACTTTTTACTGCTACGCAATCGCGAGACTTGGCCTTATTTTTACAAGAATTATTTTTGGTAGGTTATATTGTTATCTTTAACCCTTTTAGTAAATAAAATAATTCTATACTATTTACTATATACTTTCGCTAGTGTCGTTAACTTCAAATAACTCCGAACATTAGTCAACTTCTGCCCAATTGACGTTGTCAGTCTATAATGTAATACGTACTCTGAACTGCAGATTTTCAACTTGAAAATCCATCCCTCGGAGGTAAAAATAGTGATGCGCGAATACGAAATATTTTAGTCGATAGTCTCAATTGTTCAAACATCTCGATGACGCTCGATGGTTGTCACTTGGACTCGATTGTTATTGTTTCATAGTTCACCGAGACCGAGTCGCATAGTACTGAATCGTATACTGTCGAGAGCCACATAATATACAATCGTTCATCACTCAACAACTGTGGTCAAGTCGATGGTCGATTGTGCAGTAATCGCGTAATACGAATTCAATAGTGAAGAGATCACAGAGTACCTACTGAACAGTGTGAACAGAGAACAATCAACGAGTAGCGTGAACGTCAGTCGATTAGCATATAACCTTGAATTGCGATTGTATATATTCTCATTCACCGCTATCGTTATAACCGGTGTGGCAAATAATCCAACATTTCGATTGTAAAATCAAATTCAGAGTCGATTGTGGACTCGGTTGTTACGCCGCTGACTACAATAGAAGCGTCGAGAATAGGTCACAGTGGTGAGGCGTGGAATGATATCGAAGATACCAGTACCTGCTAGACGTCTGGAAAGTACCAGAATGCGCTGTGTTTAAGCCACGTAGCTCTATATAAGCAAGGAGCCGACGGGAATTGAGTCAGTCGTGAATCGGTGTCGTGTTGAACAACGGAAATAAATACAGTATAGTTATTTGTTCAGTGCTATTGAAGTGTTTCACTTTGTTTGAGAATTACTATTGTGTTGACTGTTAGAATTGACATATTGTTGCTTTGATTATTATTGAATTGTTGTTACATTTTTAATTATTGTAAATAAATAAATATTCCGCCCACGTAGAAAACAGTTTTGTTACATTATGAACGATTGCAGTAATTGTTTCGATTGTAAAAACATCTCATATTCGCCCATCACTAGGTAAAAACCAGTTGACCTACTTAAAACAATGCACGAATCTAATGCTTTTTTCATAAAAAAGAAAACTTTGCTCGGGAATGTATGAAAGTAATATATATTTCCTGTTTGTGCTTTCCTTTTTGAAAACAGTAGCAGCATGAAACCACGATGTTATGATATTATATAAAATAACTCGCATATCTAGTGTGCATGACGATCCTCCCGGATAACGTATATGACAGTGTCACATGACACGTTCCCACATCATGTGTCGTAGAGGTATGACATCCGGTATAAACACAGACCAGCTCAAACCTAACCACCCCTGTCACGGCTTGCGTTAAATCCTATACTCATTGCACAAATGGCCAATGCCTTGGAGGTACGGAATAGTTTTTCGTGCGTTAATTTCCTTTTTCCCAGCTTTCACAGGCAATGTGTATGCACTAGGACGTAACATTAATGCGGACACGAAATTACGGGTAAAAACAAGAAAATACATTTTTTTGATGTTAGAACCCAAAAATATTTAATTTGAAGTCATGGGTTTTATTATTATAAAATTTAGTGTCAAATATTTAATGCAGCATTTTTTCAGTTTAAAAATATTTTTTTGATGAAATAAGTGAAAAAGAATAAATATTCATTTGTTAAAGTTTATAGAAAAATGTTTAAAAAAATTTTATGGTATTGATTTTTATAATGCGAAAATAATATTGCATAACCAAAAAAAAAAACTCGGGTCGCAGTGCCAAACCCTGCCGACAATACAGTGTATTTGCTAATACAGGCATTGTGGCATTATTATGTAAACTTAAGTTTGTTTTTGGACAAAATAAAAAAATTTAACCCCTTAATACATCCCTTAAAATAATTAAATTTTTCTAAATTTCAATATTAGACATGGATTTTATCAGTACACCCAATTAAATACACCCTTCCATAAGTAAATCCGTATCAACAAACTAGTGTTTTCATAAAATTTGAAAGTCCGGTCCTGTCGGGCCGATTTTATTAAAATTTTAGCAGCACATTTTAATCTTTACTAAAGAGTTAAATTTCAATTTTGAAACGATTCTGACAAATTTTTCGGTATTTTTGGGCCCAAAAACTTTTTGGAACCCCTAATTACAACCCTGAAAATGGTCCGATCGGGCCCATTTTAAATAGGCTTCTTGCGGTGATGGGTTCCAATGTGTGCACCAAATTTCGTTTCAATCGATTAAGTCTGTCGAGAGTTATCGTGTACACACACACACATATATATATAAACATTTTCAAAAATGGTGCCAAAGTGTTCAGGAGGCTATGAAACGTCGAGAAATTTTGGTCCGACCCCTAGGTCCCGCCATCCGACCGACGTCACTAGTGTATGTGCCATATTATGGCAAATACACTAAAAACAGATCTATTAAAAAAATGAAACAAGGAATGTGTTTCAAGATTATTCACTCCTCAAATTTTTAGGCGACTTATAGAAACGATTGCAGTTGAAACAATCGCCGATGACCTCAACTATTGAGCATCTATAATCTACAATTAATCAATTGCATTTATGTATTTTTACTAAACAGAGACAATCTGTGAGTAGGTATTGTTTAGTGGACAAGCGACTAGGCACTGCAGTCAGGGTCCATTCTGATGTAGTTTGATACACACATACACACGTAAACGAACGTAACAACTAACTAGTGAACTTTGTATACTAATATGGATAGTTGATAGCGATTAAAAAATGAGATCTGTATGTGGACAATGTTCAAATACATGTTCTTCAAGACGGGCATTAATGTTCACAAAATTAGAATGAAAACTTCAGGTAAGGCTTGTAATCTAATTCTTTCTATAAAAGTCGATCAATTTTTTGACATTTCAAAATAAAACCTAATTTAATATTATTATTTGAGATATTAGGATGTCCAAAATTTATACAATAACAGTGTTCTTGAGAAATTGGAATAGAAAAATAAATTTTAATTAAGTTTTATTTTAAAATGTCAGAAAATTGATCGATTTTTATAGAAAGAATTAGATTACAAGCCTTATCTGAAGTTTTCATTCTAATTTTGTGAACATTAATGCCTGTCTTGAAGAATATATATTTGAACATTGTCCACATACAGATCTCATTTTTTAATCGCTATCAACTATCCATATTAGTATACATAGTTCACTAGTTAGTTGTTACGTTCGTTTAGGTATGTGTGTGTGTGTGTCAAACGACATCAAGATGGGGTATTCGACAAATCAGAATGGACTCTGATTGCAGGTCCTAGTCGCTTGTGTGCAGTGATCGCAGTTAAATATTATATAATATAGGTATTTATCCGACAAACGCCAATAGTGTACGTGCCATATTATACTGTGTATAGGCAAACCTAACAAGGAGTCATTGTTGTGCGTGTAAGTATTATTAAAGGGATTATTATGAAGATTAAATTTAATTATTAAAGACTTCTCTGTGTTGTTTTGTGTGGCAAATAATTAATATATACTAAAGGTATATGTAAATGAGAAGATGGCAGATTAATTTATTAATAAAGGAATAATTCCATATTGGATTCTGAATTGAATTTAAGGCTTTGCTTGAGTGGGCACTAAATAGTCATGCAGGCTCTACCAAATTTATTTTAAAGGCAATTAATAGACTGAGTGAAATAGCCTAGTGATGACAGCCCTAGATTCACATTCGGAAGGTACAGGGTTCGAATTCCGGCGAGGGCAAATGGACTTTTTTCTACTGCCTCTCGCCGAGTATTCTTGTACCGGCCATCTTGTTGAATTTCTTCAATAATTTTTGATAAACATCGAAACGGTCCCCTATACAAGCCAATGGCCAGGGAAAAAATACTATAGCGCTATTTTTATAATAATTTATTGTTTATTCAACCATGTTAAAGAAACAATTGCTTTATATTGGAAACAATTGAATATTTAATCGTGTCACTGTAGAGTAAATGATTACTCAGCCGCTGCGATAGTGAGTCGGATTTGAGTCCCGACGATGACATAGGTTTAAAATGATTTTTTCTAGTATTGCATTAATACGCTAGTTTCACACAATTTGTCCGTACGTAAAAAAATATTAGTAAAAAAAACTTTTTAGAGACAAGCTTTTATTTAAATGCGCTAAAAAGGAAAAAATAATTTTTAATAATTTAGGCTCATAATTATAAAAGCGTTGGTCATGAACTCTATGACAGCTTATTAGTCACGACCCACGCTTTTATAATTATGAACCTAAATTATTAAAAATTATTTTTTCCTTTTAAGTGCATTTAAATAAAAGCTTGTCTCTAAAAAGTTTTTCTACTACTAGGTACCTATTTATTTTGTTCATTTTAGTCTTTCAAAATTTTACCCCCATTTGACACCCGTAGGGGTTGAATTTCGAAAAATCCTTTCTTAGTGGATGCTTACGTCAGAAAAGGAACCAACTGCCCATTTTTCAAATTTATAGCTTCAGCGATTTGGCCTGGGCGTTGATTAGTCAAAAAAACCTACCTCCCCGTTTGAACCCTTTAGGGGTTGAATTTATTTCTAAAAATGATTTATTCATGTATTGTCATCGGAAATACATATGTGTACAAAATTTCAAATCGATCGGATACGTGGAAGTCGTTCAAAATTGACTTGCAAGATTTGACCTAAACAAGCACGCAAACACAAACAAACATACATTGCAAGTTAAATAAAAGCTTGTAAAAACGTACGTCCACATTCCATTAGTGGAGTGAAGAAGTTAATGAGACTTTTCAGACAGGACTGCAACGGCACGGCGCCCTGACCGTGCCGTTCAGCAGCCGTCCAATGCCACTACAATGGACGCCGTTCCAAGAAGAAAGTGGCCTACGTTGCCAAATGCAGCTTTTCACACACAACGAATTTTAGTCATACGTCAATCGCCTGAAGTACTGATTTCTTTGATTGAATGCAAGAATTTTTGCCTGATTCCATTGCAACACACTGTCATTAATGGCGTCAAGAGAGCTCAACTAACGGCAAATAATCGTTGTGTGTGAAAACAAGACGCTACGGTAAAATATCGTACGTCTTTTTTACGTATGTCCCAAACCGTTGTGTGTAAAACTAGCGTATAACGTTACGTCATTCGATGGGTATGTCGGTAACATAAAACGCTTTTATTTGTATTTTAATAGTTTGCTAAACTTGAGCACACGAACATACGTTAAAGAAATATGCAAGATATGTTAAAAATTAAAAATTTTACGAAATATTTTCAAAACGTGTTGTTAAATTAATATCTGTAATTAATTAGCTAGGTGTCATTTTTCAGATACTAAAACTTTGTTATGAAATTTAATACAACCATTTTAATGTTGAAATAATTTTTAAATTGGCATTCCACTCTTCTTCGTTTTTCATTTCATTGTATAATATTTTTGGTTGAAAAGATACATTCATTTTAAATGTGGTTATCTGGCAGTGCATTGTGTTAACATTAATGACTGGAAGTGTTTTGAGTTCGACAGATTAATTTGTAAATTGTAATTAGCAAATTAATTATCTTAATGATACATTTTTAGAGTGTTGGGTCTCCAAGTCACTATATGAATATTATGAAGTATTAAAAATGCCTTGTATTATGTCTGTCTTGTGACTTCTTGTGAATTTACACTACGCGTTTCAGCAACGAGTTGCCATCTTCAGGTGTGGTTAATTATTTTTTTAAAAACACATAAAAATATTATATAGTGATACGAATACTCAATGTGTGTTTTTAAAAAAATAATTAATCACACCTGAAGATGGCAACTCGTCGCTGAAACGCGTAGTGTAAATTCACAAGAAGTCACGAGACGGACATAATACAAGGTATTGCTAATACTTCATAATATTTATAATAATTATCTTAATATAGTAAAGCCTTTCTAATTGCATCATTAAGCGTAAATTTGTTCCTAAGAGCGAAACTACACGGCCAGATTTTCCACGACGTGTTTCTCGCGACGAGGTTTCCGCTGAATTTTACGTATCAAAACAGAAAGCGTTTTTTCCGTCGAGTACATTCACGCAAAACTATATAAGTTTTTGCTAGTTACAAAATGGACTCCACTGTGTTAAGTTGCGCTGCTGTTGTATGCAAGGGCGTCGCCAAGGGGGGGCAGGGGAGGCAGTTGCCCCCCCTAGAGGTCAAAAAAGCGACCAAAGTGCGAGCAATTGACTTCCTTACCTATTAATAAATTCCGCATCGCATGACAAAACGTAAATAAATTCACAAGGTTTAATGTATATTGTAGAAAGTATTGAAATATTCAGAATAACATTAAGATTTTGACATCCGTTTTTAAAATCGCCGCCATTTTCATCACGACTATATCAGATTTGCCAAAACGCAAGGCCATTAAACAGTGTAAAAATATGTAGGTAGGTATGGTTATTACAATCGTCATCGAGGCAAAGACTTCCAAAGTGTAACGCTTCATGCTCTCGGCGTTCATATTTTTTATCCTCCATAATATTGCCCCATTGCCCCCCCCCCCTTAGTCATAAGCTGGCGACGCCCTTGGTTGTATGTGCAAATTTATTTTTAAAGAACAGAAGGAAATAAAATATTAGTAAAAAAAACTTTTTAGAGACAAGCTTTTATTGAAATGTACCGAAAAGGGAAAAATAATATTTAATAATTTTGGTACATAATTATTATAAAAGCGGGGGTTGTAATCTCTATGATAGTTTATTAGTTGCAACTTCCGCTTTTATAATAATAATAATTTATGAACCAAAATTATTAAATATTATTTTTTCTTTTTTAATACATTTTAATAAAAACTTGTCTCTAAAAAGTTTTTTTTTTACTAATATTTTATTTTGTTAATTTTAGTCTTTCTAAATTTTACCCCCCTTTAACACCCGTAGGGGTTGAATTTCGAGAAATCCTTTCTTACTGGATGCTTACGTCAGAAAAGGAACCAACTGTCCAAATTTCAAGTTTCTAGTATTGATTAATTTTGTTAGAGAAAAAACTGCTTGCTTGATTCCGAATATAGTTGTATATTAATTCTATGTTGATGTAAGAGTGCATTTGTGATATTCGAGTATACCGGGGGTAATTTCCAATAATTCTAAGGTTTTTATTTTGTACTATCTGAAGTTTGTTCAGATTGGTTTTGCAGGTGAGGCTCCATACTGGAGAAGCATATAATTATGGACCTGATAATTGATTTATATATAATTAATTTATTTTTTATTAATAATTTTGATTTTTTGTTAAGTAGAGGGAATATGTTTGACATAACCCCTATGGCTTTGTCGCAGGATTTGTCTATATGATATGTAAAATTTAATTTTTGTCCAAATGAACCCCCAAGTATTTAGCATGGTTTGACCAGTTGATAAATGTGTTTTTTAAACAAACTTTTTTATCATGACCGAACGGCGTTTTGTGAAACAAACAGCTTCTGTTTTTAATAAGTTCGGTTTTATTTTCCACTTATTATAGTATTTCAGAATTTTATCTCCCGCTTTACTAAGTCTCGCCTGAGTATTTTTACTTCCCACCTCTACTATGGTAGGGAAGTAATGGATTTAGTCCGAAAAAAATATTTCGAGATTTTAACAGATCTTCACGTTTTGAGACCCTAGCAATCGTTTAAGATCATTTTCTGACTGATGTCTGTATGTGTGTGTGTATGTGTGTGTGTGTGTGTATGTGTGTGGTCAATTTTTCGCCTTCGATATCTTAAGAACGGAACAACATACGGGCATGCCGATTATTCTATTGTGTTTATCAGCCTTTAACTTAGATCTGATTAGATTTTGAGTCAAATCGGTTCAGTGGATCCTGAGATATTCAAAAAAACGTTCTCAATGTCACGTATTAACATAGGTAAAAAAAAATATAAATGAATTCTAGATGTTATAATATGAAACAAATGTAAATATTTTTTTTCTTTAAAATGTAGTTTTCGAGAAAAAAAATATTTTACTAAAAAAAATAAAAATTATACGTAAATCAAGGTAACCATGATTTTTGCTATATTAAGCTAGCCATCAGTAAATCACTAAACAAAAAAGAGGGCCATGCTTTTTTCAAAGAATAAAAATTAAATTGTGTTTTAAAGACCACCAACAGCTAAGGTTATTTGGGTCTAGTCAAAGAATAAAAAAAAATTCGACTGATGACCAGTCCTATACTTCCCACCTAGTAAATATTTGCAAAAAATAAACACTTTTTTTTTTATTCTTTGACTAGGCCCAAATAACCTTAGCTGTTGGTGGTCTTTAAAACACAATTTAATTTTTATTCTTTGAAAAAAGCATGGCCCTCTTTTTTGTTTGGTGATCTACTGATGGCTAACTTAATATAGCAAATATCATGGTTACCTTGATTTACGTACAATTTTTATTTTTTTTAGTAAAATATTTTTTTTCTCGAAAACTATACATTTTAGAGAAAAAAAATATTTACATTTTTTTCATATTATAACATCTAGAATTCATTTATATTTTTTTTACCTATGTTAATACGTGACATTGAGACCGTTTTTTTGAATATCTCAGGATCCACTGAACCGATTTGACTCAAAATCTAATCAGATCTAAGTTAAAGGCTGATAAACACAATAGAACAATCGGCATGCCCGTATGTTGTTCCGTTCTTAAGATATCGAAGGCGAAAAATTGACCACACACATACACACACACACACACACATACAGACATCAGCCAGAAAATGATCTTAAACGATTGCTAGGGTCTCAAGACGTGAAAATCTGTTAAAATCTCGAAATATTTTTTTCGGACTAAATCCATTACTTCCCTACCATAGTAGAGGTGGGAAGTAAAAAAAGAGTGTTTATTTTTTGCAAATATTTACTAGGTGGGAAGTATAGGACTGGTCATCAGTCGAATTTTTGCCTCTGTAATGCTGGCAGTATTTTTCAGATTCCTATTATATTATACCTACTACATAACTACTATACGACATCGCGCTAATTTAAACAGAGCACGCTAACATAAACGCCGCCCAGCTGTTAGCACACAAACCTATGTATAATAGAAATTTAATAACTTAATTGATTATATTATTCCACATACATAGGAACCTCCTTCACGCCCCCGCGCCAACCTCCTGCCTATTGTATGCGGAATACAAACTGTTACAGAAACTTCTACATCAACTGACAGGTTATTTTAATGCTTCAAAATGAAAGAAAAACATATCAACGTTAATAGCTATTCTTTTTTTGTGGGATGAAGAAGGAAATTTTGAGTAAATAATCAAATAATATACTGCATCATTTCATTAAACATTTACCTGCTGTTTCGATCGAGTTAATGTCGCTTTTTTGGCTACTTCTCTTTCCCCTTTCGTTTAATATTTTACATTTAATAAAAGAAAAACGAAGTTTCTAAAAAATTAATATTTTATGTGTCTTTAGATATTTTGAATCTAATGAATTTTGGTTTAGTTAAAGGTGATCAAGATCAGTCTGTTCAGTCAATTTTTATTTTTACGCCGCTAAAATGCTCTTTTTTGGGTTATGGAAAAAAATAATATTTTTCTTGAGACAATAATAATATCTACAATCGGTAGGTTCCGACTTTACGAGCTAAATTGTTTGAAGTGCTGTAGAGCAAAAACTATAGCAAAATTAGGAATTTTCATTTTTGTGAATATTTAGCTTATATTAATTATAACGCTCACGAATATTTAGTATATTGTTAATTTATTATCCCCCCGCGAGAAATCCTCCACCCTGCGAAGCAAGGTCAGGCTTAAAATCACTTGGAAATAGTTTGCATTAACGGTGTCACAAAAATAAACAGTCAACCCAGCCTTTTTATATGTTTAATCCTACGTTTTGACATTTGCATTAACGGTATCACAACGCGCGCGAGACGCACTTTAAAATTGACATATCTTGTTTATTTTTCAACCGATTTAAATAAAACAAACACTAAATGTTAGCCCAAGCTTATCTCAATACATCTCTGAAAACCACATCCAAATTGGTTCAGGCATTGCGGAGTTTAACGTGCACAAATAAGCGTGTTAAAAAGCGTTTACGATTTTTTTATAATATGTATAGATAATTTTGTAAATTCGGGAACCCATGAATTTGAATGTGCCTACGTTTTCTTTTTCATTTTTATTTTGAATACAGTTTTGTTTTCTAATTTATTGTTGTGCTAAAATTTTTTTAAAGTTAGAGCCTAAAATCTTTTTGGTACTACCTAATGTCTTGAATTACTTATATACTACGCAATCATTAGTTTTATCTCGGTCGAACAAATCAAGCTTAAAGCTACATCTGCTGGCTAAGCTTATCTTACAAACGAATTTGTGAATGCAAGATCATGAGAAAATCGTTGAGAAACCACTTTACGGAAAATTCATAAAAAAAAGATAAGATGGGTTTAAGATAATGTAATAAAAGTACAAACTTTTAAGCGTGTATATTGATATGCAAATTCATAAATTCGACTGAAATTATTACGGATTTTTTGATTACTGAAAGGTTTTTCTCGAAAACTATACATTTTAGAGAAATAAATATTAAGATTTTTCATATTATAACATCTAAAATTCATTCATTTTTTACTTCCCACCTCTACTATGGTAGGGAAGTAATGGATTTAGTCCGAAAAAAATATTTCGAGATTTTAACAGATCTTCACGTTTTGAGACCCTATAGAAATCGTTTAAGATCATTTTCTGACTGATGTCTGTATGTGTGTGTGTGCATGTGTGTGTGTATGTGTATGTGGTCAATTTTTCGCCTTCGATATCGTAAAAACGGAACAACATACGGGCATGCCGATTGTTCTATTGTGTTTATCAGCCTTTAACTTAGATCTGATTAGAGTTTGAGTCAAATCGGTTCTGTGGGTCCTGAGATATTAAATAAAACGTTCTCAATGTTACGTATTAACATAGGTAAAAAAAAATATAAATGAATTCTAGATGTTATAATATGAAACAAATGTAAATATTTTTTTTCTCTAAAATGTAGTTTTCGAGAAAAAAAATATTTTACTATAAAAAATAAAAATTGTACGTAAATCAAGGTAACCATGATTTTTGCTATATTAAGCTAGCCATATCAGTTATTTAGATCACTAAACAGAAAAGAGGACCATGCTTTTTTTCAAAGAATAAAAAAAGAGTGTTTATTTTTTGCAAATATTTTCTAGGTGGGAAGTATAGAACTAGTCATCAGTCGAATTTTTTTTTACCTATGCTAATACGTGACATTGAGAACGTTTTTTTTTTAATATCTCAGGATCCACTGAACCGATTTGGCTCCAAATCTAATCAGATCTAAGTTAAAGGCTGATAAATACAACAGAACAAACTGCATGGCCGTATGTTGTTCCATTTAACGGTATTGAAGGAGAAAAATTGACCACACACACACACTCACACACATACATCAGTCAGAAAATGGTCTTAAACGATTTCTAGGGTATCAAAACGTGAAGATCTGTTAAAATCTCGAAATATTTTTTTCCAATACCTACTTCTCTACCATAGTAGAGGGGGGAAGTAAAAATGACTAGGTACTTCTTGAAATTGCCAATCTGAAAAAAATGTCGCGTGCAGTATTTTGGCGTTGGCAACGAGCAGTTACAAGATCGTAAAATGGTCATAATTCTAAAGTTTTACTGTATACACATAACACAGATAAGCAAACCAGGCGCTTTTTATATGCTATACTGTGTAGCAACGTGCGCTGTTTACGTCCAAACAAAATTAAATTAAAAATACCGCTTTGCGTAGAGATTAAATCTTGTTATGCGAAAATTAACTAGATGAAAGTTTAAAATTATCTTATTAAGCCTCACTATAAAATGCAAACATTGTTATGTTCCATTGTTATAAAGGAATATTTCTTTTAAAAAATTCATTACATTTTCATCTAAAGTAAATTTAATGCAAGATTCTAGGTCAACGAGAAGTACCCTATAGGTTTTGATGAGGGAGTCTTATTTATTTTATTGTAGATTATAGACGCGTCGACATCTAAGATCATTAACGTCTTTCAACTACACTAAATAACAACTAACTTAAAACTAAATAACATCACAAAACATCCATGAGCGCAGGTGGGATTCGAACCCACGGCAGTCCAGTCTAGAGGTTGCGGCGCCAAGCACGCTAACATCTAGGCTATACGGCCCTCTGATGAGTGAATCACTATAAAAAAATCTGTAAATCGGTTGACCCTGCAGGCCAACCCTGGAACTTCCCGCTATTTTCAAGCGCTTTGAGTTCGAAGTACTTGATAATATACCCAAAAGTAGATTTTAAAATTGCTAATAACAACACTATTTTAATTTTTGAAAAACTATAACTTTTGAACGCGTTGTTGATCTTTAAAACGGCATTCGACGGAGTTTTTTAAGCTCTAAAAATATTGTAAGAGGTACAAAATCGATTGGTTGAGAAATCTGGAAGTTATTTTGAAAAAACACTTTTTTTCGAAATCTGTTGACTACGATATCTCTCGAACGGATTAACCGATTTTGATCCTTTAGCGGCATTCTACGCAGTTTTCTGAGGAGAAGAGCTGATTAGATTATGACATCAATCGGTACAATAGTCTAGAAGTTATTTTAAAAAAACATCGTTTTAACAACTTTTTTTTCGGTTTTTTTGGAATTTCTCAAAATCTATTAGGCTGAATTGGTTCAAATTTTCAGAACATATAAGTTCAGTGGAACCCTTACGAATGCCGCAAATCGCGATTCGATCGGTCAAGCCGTTCAAAAGTTGAAAGTTATGAAAAGTTTACACACACAGACAGACATACTGACATCATCGTAAAAATAGTCAGAATAGCTTCCTAGGATCACAAAACGTCGAGATCTGATGAAAATTCGATTTTCGAAAATCGGGGTGATATTAATAACTTCCCTATTTTTGAAAACTTTCAATTTTCTTAGCGGGAAGTTAAAAATTACATTTTTGAGGTTATACTTCTTCTTTTGGCGCGTTGAGAGTAAAATTTTAGCAGGCAACGGAAATGACGAAAAATCGATAGTATGAAGTTGGCCTCATAGCAACGGAAATATCGAAAAATCGACAGTATGAAGTTGGCCTCATAGCAACGGAAATGACGAAAAATCGACAGCTTAATTAGTATAGATTAGGCATTAACTGAACACACGAACTAATTATGAACTCTACAGGTTGGTGAATTTCAAACGACATTTGGCTTTTAATATCGCATAACATTCTTTTGTTTGGCACTGACGAGGCCACGCCTAGGTCTGTTCTAGTTGTAATCTAAATTAAGTGAACCGAGTTTAAAATGAACAAATATAAATAGTGCAGAGAAATATTATTTCTTGGAACTACATTACAAAAAGTCACACCTACTCCATATCGATTAATCCGTATAAATAATGAAAACAGGAAGTCGTTGAAAATTGTTTTCCCGGAATTTTGTTTTAACAAAATGCTCAGAAGAATATTGATTTAAAAAACAATTACATTATGCTATGGCAAAATCAGTTATAGTGGGGCCGCTAAGCGACGAATCCAACGTCAATCTTGCACTTTGTGATAGAGAGATGCCACTCGGTACGAATGTTGGTCGAACCCATATCTACACTTAACGGCCCACTACACCCCTTTTCAAGATGGCGGCCAAATGAGGTGGCCGTCGACCCCAAAAAATTATTTTTAAACTTGCACCACTCCCCCCCCCTCACGCAACGAAAAAAAATCTTGTCCTACACAAAATACAAACGTAGCCTAAAAAAATTTAACATTTCATTGGACTACTTATATTTCACTCCTATATGCGGGTAGTCTGAGGGCCGTCTCGTATGAAATAGAGTGTGCTGAATCCAATGAGACTACCCCCAGGACTGTGCGAGGAACGGTTGCTGAGTTACAGGCGTTTTGCCCCTGAAAGTTACGCAACCACCCTTTCTAGAGGCCCGGTCACAGGGCCCAAAATAGTTCCATTTCTTAAAGTGAAGATATGGGTCCGACCAACATTCGTACCGAGTGACATCTCTCTGTCACAAAGTGCAAGATTGAAACGCTTAACGGGCCCACTATTATCCGTCAATCAGATAAAATAACATTACAGCTCAAAAAGTCAACAATATTTTTTTATAAAATGTGTAATATTTTCGTTGAATTATCTGATTAACAAAAAAAGTTTAACAATAATTTTTAAGAATCTTTGGATTAATATTTATAATGACGGGCACAAGTTTGCTGACATTGAATAAAAGGAAATATGTGATATTATTTCAGATGTCGTTTTTATACTACAAAATCACGTCATATAGGTTAGAGTAGACAATAACAGAAGGACAAAAGACACTCTGCATTCTGCAAGGAAGATATAAAATGACATTTTGTGTACAGCTTTTGTTTTATGAGTTGTGACGAGTTTAGTTTCCTTTTTATTTATGCGACACGTAAAGCAAACATTATGTGCAACTGGCAGACGGACATAAAAATAAAAAAAAGAACGACAGGTCAAATTTTTTTGCAAGATTCATAAGTATCTGGACAGAGCCAACGAAAAATATAAACGCTGAGAGTGCTTTTTTGAAGTAAAACTTCTTAAGCGGCACTGCCTCGATGATTTGAAGGGTAAAATGTTGACTCGACGAAACGAAAATAGGTGACAAAAATGGTGTAACGCGAATTAGCATAACAACCCTAAATAAATCAATAATTAATGTAGTCATTATTCTGATCCATTCATTTTATATTTTTCACATGGCTTTTTTACCATTCCAACTCCACAAGTGGGGAAAGGTAGTACGTACTTACTAATCTAGGTCAAAATTTACTTTTCAAAATTTTCTCGTTTTGAGGTCCTCCGAACCCAAGAAACATATTTTTGGAAAAATTCTGTTTGTCGGTGAGCACTATACAGGTCAAATAGCTGAGCGAATCGAAACTAAATTTTGGTAGGATGTTTGACATGTAAATTCAATTCAATTCAATTCAAATTTATTTCAATCCATTGATGCTTCTGCATGTGGAGTCGTCATAAAAACATAAAATGTACAAAATATACAAAGTATCATATACAATATACAAAACAACTTACAGTAATTATATAATGACTGAATTATTGTCCTCAAGAAATTCCTGGCAATCATAATAGCATTTTCCTAGTAACATTTTTTTGCAGGCTTTTTTAAAGGCAATGGCGCTTTTTATATTTTTAATAGTGTCTGGTAACTTATTATACAATTTGTGACCCCAATATCTGGGTCCTTTTTCAAACAGTGCTAGTTTGTGTTTGGGCGTTTTTAAATCCGAGCCAAATCTTGTGCTATAATTGTGCGTTGTGTTGTTACGTTCATATTCTGTTAATTTATTCCTCGTGTCTATTAAGCATTGTAATATATAAATGCACGGTAAAGGTAATATTTTCAATTCTATAAACTTTTGTCTACAAGATTCTCTCGGATTTAATCTCGCTATTATACGCAGGCTGCGTTTTTGCATTTTAAAAACACTTAAACTGGATGAAAATTTTCCCCAGATAGTGATGCAATAACTAATTGCAGATGCAATAACTAATTATTATTATTTTGGGGGAAGATCGACGCATGCGCAGAAAAGATATGGACAATAAGGTTATTTTTTTAATAATAGTAGCATATTTTTGATAACGGTCTCTGCCTATTCATACTTCCAAGAAAACAATTTTTTTTCTAAATCATAATATAGTTTCGTAAATATTTTTAAAATAAAAAAATCTGCTGTTCTTTTGTTCTGATTCTCTGAAGTAATTGATCTGTCAAAAAGAAATTAGCAGACAAGCATTTGTTGGAATGGTCCCGTAGTTCAATTGACTGGAATTTTTTAATTGTAAATACATATAATAGGAGAAATTAATTTATGGTCGATTATATAATTATATTATTAAAAAGTAATAAGTTGAAACTATTAATTTGTGAGTCAATGTTGAAATAAACTTTTAAATCTAGTTTAATATAATACCATTAGTAAAAATAATATCAAATAACTTTATTAATTTGCAATCACTGTGTACTTAAAAAAAAAATCACTGGAAAACCATTCGTCATAATTAATGAAAATTCGAAAGTTTCAAGTTTGTCGCTATAAAGTATATAATAAATAACTATTTGTTTATAAGTCGATAAAGTTGTTGAAAAGAAAATTAGAAAATCGATATCTAATGAAAGTTTTATATAGGTATAAGTAAACATGTTTTGAGTTTCAAATAAAACGTGAATTAATTCATTGACATAAAATATTCTACAATTTTATTTATTTCTTTATAAATAATTTAATTTTAGTATAATACTTATAATTAACAACAACAAGTTTTATAAATAATAAAGTTATCCTATAATATTAATACATGGTTTTAATTAAATTTTACCGAATTATGAATTGTTTGTAGGCATACTTTAACTTTTACATATATACAGGGTGTCCCATGACTCGAGGTCCATATCTGAAGGGCGTGTTATTGAAGTCATTTAGAGTTAAAATTACTAAGCATATTTCCTAAAGTTAATTAAAATTAATTACTAATAAAATTAATGGCTAATATTTTTACCATGTTAACGCTTCAAATTTCAGTGGTTGTAGTTCTAATTCATAAGTTCTGTTAGGAAGCATTTTCGCGGGATTTTTACTCTAAATGACTTCAATAACACACCCTTCAGCTAAAGACCTGGAGTCATGGGGACAGCCTATATATAATAAACTATAGTCGAGCTTCTATTATCTACGTCAGCAAATAGACCACAGAGTGTGCGGAGAACTTTGAATACTTGTGGTTTAACTTCTCAGTATCTTTACCGCGAATCCACTCTCACTAACTTAGTAAAATTATAAGTAAAAGTAACCAAATATATACAGGCTGTTCATCTTTCTATGTTGCATCCAGTAGCGTAGCTATCGCAGGTGTAACAATGATACGGGGCCCACTAACTAGAGGGCCCACCAGCTCTGCTTCTTCAATAAAAAACACATAATAAAAACATCAATCGAACTACTGAACCTATTTTAAGTAAAATTCATATGGGACCACTCTGAAGGTCTGCCCTATTAAATAAAACAATAATCATCAAAATCGGTCCACAAATGCAGGAGAAATGAGTTGACATATAACAGGAAACCAAGTTAATAGGCTATTGATTATGTCATATAGAAAGGAACTAGGACGTTCACGGGAAATTGGAGATAGAGATGAAAATGCACCCTTTTTAGTTTTTTCAATATATCTCGCAAACGATGCAAAATTTCGATATACTTTATATGAAACTTTTTGTAGAAAATTGAATTTCCCATCGAAATGGCTTAATTAAAAAAATTTAAAACATTTTTTTTATGCCAAAAATGTTGAAACAAAAAGAAAAAAAAGGCCAAAATTTCGATTTTTGACTTTTTTTGCTTTTTTGGGTCAGAGATAGGTATAGGCATTGCTTTATAGGAAAAAAAGTGGACAAAATTTCCTTTAAAATGCTGGGTCGAAAAATTTTTTAGGCTAAACATTGACCGAAATATGGCCACTCGAACATAGCTTTTTTTTTCGATTGACTGACAGACAACGCCCAGGTCAAACCGCTGAAGATATAAACTTGAAATTTGGAGAGTAGGTTCCTTTTGTGACGTAAGCACCCACTAAGAAAGGATTGTTCGAAATTCAACCCCTGAGAGGGTTAAATAGGGGATGAAAATTGGTATGGAAGTTCGTCATTTTTGAAGTTAGGAACATGAAATTTTGCACAGGAGTTCCTTATAATATAACGTAAGTGAGCACTAAGAAAAATGTTTTGGAAATTTATCCCCTAAGGGGGTTAAATAGAGGATGAAAGTTTGTATGTAAGTTCATTATTTTTGAAGCTAGAAGCATGAAATTTTGCATAGGAGTACGTTATGTTATAAGGAACTCCTGTGCAAGATTTACTAAAATATGGTCACGTGTTTCGCAATCAACAGTTGGGTATAAAATCCGACACTGTGTGATTGCTTAAAACGGGATACCTCCCGTTGTAATATAATAGCGGGTAATATAATACCGGGAGGTATCCCGTTTTATCCAACTACATGGTTTTTTTATGAGAAGTGGGTGTTGTTACGTTTTTTTTTGTATTTTTCACAATATATTTTAAATTTATAATATTGTGTCTTTTTTTCTGAAGGATAAACGTTATGGAACTTGTAAAAGTATAGGTATCCCGTTTTATCCGACTAGGTGGTTAAAACGGGATACTTCCTACTTTTTCAAAAAAAAATTTTTTTCTCTTATATGACTATCATTTTCGCATAAAGGATGGTGGCAATCAAAAGTTCATTTATAAGGGAAACAGGAGCCAAAAAATAATCCTTTGCATTACTTCATTCAAAAAGTTGTGAGACTTAGAACACTAGGTATCCCGTTTTATCCAACTCTCCCCTACAAACATACCTACATACATAGATAGCGCAAAAAACATAACCCTGACTTTGCAGTCGGGTAAAAATACAGTAGTTAAAGCAGGTTTTTTGTTAGTGTAACTATGAAGTTTTGTTACATTCTATATAAATTTTAACTCACAAATTTTTTGGTGAATATTCTGAGTTTTTCAAATAGCAAAGTTAAATAGTTTCTGCACACATTGTGTCGAGTTGCTACGCCACTCGTAACGATATAAAAAGTCCCTCGTAAGCGGCTTTTAAATCTCAAGAGAGTAATTCCTATAAATTTTAGAGTTGACTTTAACACCTAATATGTCATTTCATATCTCGAAGCCGTACCAATTCTAACATTAATGACCTACTTGAAAATTATGGACTTAGATCCCCACATTTTATTTTACCACGTGAAGATATTTTTTTTGGTTTTAATGCCCGATGTACAAATAATATGTCATATTTTTATTCGACTATACGAAAGTAACAGATGCTTTTCATGTGTAGTATGTAGAATAGTATCGTTTAGAAGCTTCATTTCTGTGCACAAACGAGTCTATCTTTTCTACTGAATGATCATATTCATAGGACCACCCCTTGTTAGAAAACATAGGCCCGTCCAACCTAAAATTCGTTTGTGCGCAGTAAACGATACTATACGTATGTATTACTGAGATTTTTTATTTCCACGTAGAATCTGATTCGCGTGATGAATTTTGAAAAGTGAGGTGTCGATAGATTCGTCATAAGCTTACGAGTGACACTGCGTATAAGACTTCACTTAAAAGCTAATATGGCGAACGCTAGACGTCCTGTTATTGTCAGAATACAAACATCAAAAGTCAGCTAAACTTTTTGTGTATGGGATATCAAATGAAAGGCATACTAAAACAGTAGGTAATATATTTTTAACCCAACTACTTTTTGTAAGTTTTTTAACGCATATCTACCTTAAAAAAAGCAATTTTGATAAAATTCGAAATCTCTCAGAACTTTTCCATACTCAGTATGCTTATAGAAAATGACACGCTGATAGCAATGAGCACAAGCAAACGTCTGCAGCAGTATCTCACTTATGTCAACTTCTGTTCCATTGACGTCGAGTCTATGATGTACTTAGTATATGGTGTCAATAGAATAGAATAGAATAATAATTTATTGCAATGCCACTAATGTGGATACAAACGTCAGTAAAATATAATACTGTTACGGATCATCCTGTATATAAACGGCAGGCAAGAGTTCTGAGAAACGGGGTCTGCTTACCTACTGAACAACTGGTACCTGCGCGAAAGTTCTAAAGAAAGCGAGAACACACTAGGCTTATGCCACGCAGCATATATAAACAGCCAGTGCGAGTGAGTGAATCAATCAGTCAACAGTGAGTCCACGCAGTCAAGCATCGGTGGATCAGTGATATAAATAGTGCCATGATATAAATAAATGAACTGATAAAATAAATATTAGTGTAGTGATAATAATTACGAGTTATTGTATATAGTCAAGTGCTATTTATTTTCTTTTTTTTTATTTTATTTTAAGACGTGCAGCAACTAAGCTATATGCGCCTTTATGTGATTATAAACTTTAGTGCTATTTATTGTTTTGTTTTACTTTGTTTAAGAATGACTGTTTAGTTATTGTTTACTTGTGTTGATTGTTAGAACTGACTTTTCGTTGTTGCAATCATTATTATTGTGTTTTTAATTATTGTAAATAAATATTTATTCCGCCAACTCAGAAAACGGTTTCGTAACAATACATATTAAAAAAGATCCTTTAAATCATATAAGGCACAGATTTACAAAAATGTTTTTTTAATTTATTTTTAAAATGTTCTGTTTTGTTTATGATTTTTATTTCATCAGGCAATTTGTTAAAAATTTTATAACTTATATATATATATAAAAATAAAAAGTGTCATGGCAGACAGACGACTAAGATCTGACTCGCTATCAAAAAAAGATGAAATTATGGATACTTCCGAGATAATCGAGACTGTGAAAAGCTTTTTGCTTGGCAAGGAATTTACTGCAGTTTTGAATAAATCAATTGAAGTTGCCGTAAGTGATATTATAAATAAACTATTAGATGAAAATAAAGAACTTAGAAAAACTAACCTAGAATTGACTGAAGAAATAAATACGTTAAAAGGAGTAGTGATAAATGAGCAATCAAATAAGACTCGCTCGCAAGCGACGAATAAAAGAAGTAAAGTATCAAGCAAACGAACCGCAGATAATCAAATCTCTGGTAAGGTGGTGCCTATGGATAGCTCAACAGCCTCAGCTGTTGAAACAAATATGATTGAGATTAATACAATTAAAGATACAGATGAGTCAGCAAATAATGTAAGCAATGCTGAGAGAAAAAGTCAAGAAGATGATAATGACGGTTTTATAACTGTTACTCGAAGAAAAAAAAATAAAACAATCATACGAGGCACAGCACCTCAAAACGAAACTCTTAAAACGGCTGAAAAAAGAGTGTGGATATTCCTTGGAAGAACGCTTCAATCTACCACGGCAGATGATGTTACCACATATCTTGAAGAGAAATTTCCAGGTCATAGTTTTGTATGTGATGATCTTGATAGCAAAGGACGCTGGAAAAGTTTCCGAGTAGGTGTAGATGTATCATTAATAGAAGATATCTACAAAGAAGAAATTTGGCCTGAAGGTGCTATTGTAAAGCGTTTTCTTTTTCGACAGAAATCAGCGAATTTCCGGACCTAATTGCAAGTACACTCTCCATGAAATTGAACATCAATCATTCGAAATAAATTTACAGATATCGGATCATACAGCACAATACATGCAACCTCACACTAATCGGGACACGTCTGTCGCTGACAGATACTATTGTTATAAATATGATTCTAACCTGCAAAGTGTCAACTTATTTTCAAATTGCGATAATAAGGATACCGATCGACCAATTGTTAAAATTCAACATAAAAATAAATCTAGTCAAATGATTGATCACCATATCATCAATCTCATAAACGTAAATATACAGTCTCAGAAATAAAATTGATCAACTTAACCTATTTGTAAATGACAGTACATATAACACAAATATTTTATGCCTTACTGAGCACTGGTTAAAACCATTGGAGATCGATTATATGAAAATCGATGGATTTTATATGGGTAATATTTTCTGCAGATCAACTTTTCTTCACGGTGGTACTGCAATTTTTGTTAAAGACCACATAAAATCAACTAAATATTCAAAAGTTGACAACTTCTGTATAGAAAAACAATTTGAATTTACAGCTATTGAACTTACAGAGTATAATACTATCGTAATAGCTCTTTATAGACCACCATTAGGAGACATTAACATCTTTCTTAACAGCTTAAACGAAATGTTAGATGCTATAAATAGATCAAATAAATTTATAATTCTGGCAGGGGATTTCAATGTCAATTTTCTAAATCACACTGACAATAAAATTAAAGACATTTGTGATATACTCCATTCATTCAATGTGAAAATTCTATTCAACGAATATTCGAGGATTTCTCAACATAGCGCGACCTGCATCGACAATGTGTGCACAAATATGAATGAAAATATTTGTGAGACCTATACAATTAACGCATCTCTTTCAGATCATTTTGCTCAATATGTGCAGTTCAAGTTGATTAATAACTCAAAGAAAAATATGTTTTTTTATCGAACTAGATGCAAAAATCCGACAAATTATCATACATTTGAAATGCTAATCAAACAAATTGATTGGAATAGATGTGTAGTCATTGAAGATTGCGATCAAGCATTTGAAACATTCTTAAAACTTATAGTGGACTGCTATGAGGAAGCGTTCCCTGAAGTTATAAAGGTTGGTACGACTAGAACTAAACAAATAAATAAAAAGAACAATACTCCCTGGTTCACACATGAACTCTTTTGTATTAAAGAGACATTACAGTTAATTAGTAGTATGTATTTATCTAATAAATCACCTGTGCTTAAAAACATCTATAAAAACTACCAAATATTCTATAAACAGTCCATTGAAAGTGCTAAACTAAATTATTATGAAACATTGGTGTCTCAACAAAGTAATAAATCCAAAGCGATATGGAGTATTGTAAAAAACGAAACTAATAGTGGAAATCCTTTCATTGGTGAAACACCGGTATCAGCCAAAGACCTAAATACGTTCTTTGTAAATGTTGGTAAATCAATATCAGATAGCTTACCGCAAAGTAAATCTGACGGTTACTCATTATTACAACAGCATTACATGTCAAATAATAAATCGTTTTTTCTGTCACCAGTTAATAAGAATGAGGTTTTTGCTGCAATAAAAAATTTGGAAAATTCTACCTCTAAAGACATTTACGGTTTGGACTCTAACCTATTAAAGATAGCTAATATATACATTTGTGAAACGTTAGCGTCATTAATCAATCGTTGCTTCATGGAAGGACTATTTCCTACATGTCTCAAATTAAGTAGAATCACTCCTATTTTTAAAAAAGGTGACAAAACAACTCCAGATAACTATCGCCCCATATCAATTCTACCCGTTCTATCTAAAGTGTTAGAAAAACTATTTAAAACCCGACTTGAAAACTTTCTTAATCAGTGTAATGTGCTATATGAACATCAATATGGTTTTCGGCCTAAGTACTCTACCATCAAAGCTCTAATAAATGTTATAAACAATATTTTAAACTTACATAAAAACAATAAAAATGTAGCCTTAAGTCTATGCGACCTTTCAAAAGCTTTTGATAGCGTCCCACATGACGTATTACTTAACAAACTTAACTTCTACGGTTGCAGAGGTATAACCAACAAATTTTTAGAATCATATCTCAGTGATAGATATCAAAAAGTTATTGTTCATAATGACGAGTCACAATATTGTAAGATACAATGTGGAGTTCCTCAAGGATCCATTTTGGGTCCTCTTCTCTTCATTATTTTTATAAATGATCTTCCGAAAAATATTACCTGTTCCAGTACATTTCTATATGCTGACGACACAACATTTGTCACAGATCAAAACGACATGCTGCTGTTAAAACAATTTGAAAGTCAAACTTTAGAGGAAGCTACTTCATGGTTTTCTAGCAATAAATTACTATTAAACATAGCAAAAACTCAACATTGTATTATGCAATATCGTGACTCGGGGGATGTTACAAAAAGTTGTGTCAAATTTCTTGGACTTAACATAGAGAGTACTCTAAAATGGGATACGCACATTGATTCAATATGTCATAAATTAGCAAAGACAATCTATCTTCTGAGGAAGATTACTAAAATTGTCTCTAACGAGTGTGCTTTAAACATTTACTATGGTCTCTTCCACTCGGTGATGCAATATGGGATAATTCTATGGGGGAATTCCCCGGAGGCAATAAGGGTGTTCAAACTTCAAAAACAAGCCGTTCGAATTATTTCCCACTCAAACAGACTAGCACACTGTAAACCAATATTAAAAAAATTAAAAATTATGTCATTACCATCTTTATATGTCTACAGTAATCTATTATATGTCAAAAATAACCTGAATTGCTTCCAAACAGTGAATGAAATACATTCCTATAGTACCCGAGGCAATAAGGATATTAGGGTGCCTCTCTATAAAATTGGCAAATTAACTAATGGGCCTAATTATTGGGCCTTAAAATTCTATAATATTCTACCAACTAATATAAAAGAACTGAATAATTATAACTATAAAAAAACAATTAAAGATCTTTTAATAGACAAATGTCTTTACAACTATAAAGACTTTTTATAGTAAATATATTTTCTAAACAGATTGTATTATATATTATTTTTTTTTTTTTGCTTGTTGACGATTATTGTATACTTTTTTTTTTAGTTTCACAATAAAAAATTATCTATCTATCTATCTATATATACCTATAGGACTTTTTTCAAAAAAAATCGTGTTATGCTTTAAAACAACATTGTTGTTGCGGGTATTGTATAGTTTATGTTTATTATTTTCAAAAAAAATACTTACTAAAATGCATGCTATAAGCAGCTCAAGAGCAAAAATTCCGTAAAAAGTTAGTAGCTTGTTTTCATGAAATAAATTTCGACACGAATCTCTAAATTTTAAATTGAAAATTAATCTTAATAGATCATGTGTAGTAGTTTGTTACGCAATAAGAACCTTGAATATATACAAATGCTTATACTGTTTAGTTATTGTTTACTTGTGTTGATTGTTAGAACTGACTTTTCGTTGTTGCAATCATTATTATTGTGTTTTTAATTATTGTAAATAAATATTTATTCCGCCAACTCAGAAAACGGTTTCGTAACAATACATATTAAAAAAGATCCTTTAAATCATATAAGGCACAGATTTACAAAAATGTTTTTTTAATTTATTTTTAAAATGTTCTGTTTTGTTTATGATTTTTATTTCATCAGGCAATTTGTTAAAAATTTTATAACCTATATATATATATATATACCTATAGGACTTTTTTCAAAAAAAATCGTGTTATGCTTTAAAACAACATTGTTGTTGCGGGTATTGTATAGTTTATGTTTATTATTTTCAAAAAAAATACTTACTAAAATGCATGCTATAAGCAGCTCAAGAGCAAAAATTCCGTAAAAAGTTAGTAGCTTGTTTTCATGAAATAAATTTCGACACGAATCTCTAAATTTTAAATTGAAAATTAATCTTAATAGATCATGTGTAGTAGTTTGTTACGCAATAAGAACCTTGAATATATACAAATGCTTATACGACATTCTATTTTCTCCACATTGTCCTTTGGGACTCGCAATAGCGACAATTCAAATAAAGGGTGACTCTATGTACTTCTTTCACATTGGTGGTCACCATTGTATGATAGACGGCATTGGTGCTTCTGTGCTCTGAGATTTTCTCTGATTTCAGACCTCGCGCTTTGAAACATTCCTTCATTTCCAAAGTCACATATAGACACCTATGACCTATAAGTGTTGTCGAGCGTCCATAATCTAAAGTATCAATATTCAAATCATGTATTATTGAATTGTTACAGAGCTTGAGTTACGAAATTTTCAAGTGCACACTCGGTAGGTACACGATTTTTCTCGGCGATATATAGGAGGATAAAATGATGCGAGACGAAAAATGCGTTACAAAAAATGTGCCATAGTTACGCCATAGTTTGTGTTTTGTATCGAAATTGTGTTTTAAAGACCACCAACAGCTAAGGTTATTTGGGCCTAGCACCAATTCATATTTTCAATTCATTATTTTTTTTAATAATAAATTGAAAATCTAATTGACACTTTTACCAGCTCTCGGGCTAGAACCCGGGAACTGAGGACTTGTAATAGAGGAACCATAGCAACGCCATATGAACAACAGCATTGCTAAACCGCTCGGCCATTCTCAAGCCCGTGTTTTGTATCATATCATGTTAATACTTTCAGTTTTAAATTAACTGAATACTTTGATTACATAATATTAAAAATTATTAATTGTACGATAAAACTAGGTACTATAGAAGTAGTTCTGCGTCTTCGGTTGCGGCACAATTGTAATTACTGTATCCTTGTCATTTTTTCTCCTTTTGTTTCCTGATTGTGAAATCCAAAAAAGAATATTCTAACCCACAATTTCTCTCGCTGAAAGCTACAAAAAAATATTTTTGTCAACGGCTGACACCTTACATGTTCCATCTTTTTCTTTCTCGATCTATCTCTATCAGCTCTTGAATTTACCCTCACTATAGAAGTTTCACTTAAAAAATATAATATTGAAGTAAAAAACGAAGACGATCAATAAATTAAATATACAGTTATGCATCTCGCCGCGTGTATAAATTTATTGTAGGTTAAAGACGCTCGACAACTGAGGTAATTAAAGTCTAATCATAAAATTACATCGTAATTCACAAAACATATCTATTAGCGAAGGCGGGTCACGACACTCAGATCCAAAGGCTAGGACGCTATAACTATTACACCAAGCTCCCTCCAGGGAGGACATTGGAATGTAGTTGTTATCGCTATTGCATTCCAATGTTCTTTGGGAATTAGCGCTCTCAGGGACCCGAGCTCGTACCAGTCGGTTTGTGTATGCCGGCTGGCGGATTTTAATACACAAATATATTATATTTTGTTGTGTTGAAGACGCTAATGACCTGAGTTGTCGACGCGTCTATAATCTACAATAAATAAATAAAATACACCAAGCTGTCCTCTCGTGTGTCATCTGTCAACGAACATTAAAAATATAGTTTCATAATGGTGCCAGCAACTAGAACATTCACCCTATATGCATGCATAAAGCACTCACTTTACACTTGAACTGAGTGCCACAGCGAGTTAAAGAGATGAGTGCCAAAGGACAGAAATGTGCTGTAAATTGTAGTATAGGCCTCTTGATAAAGGTGAGGCGTAGAAAGTCTACGGCGCGGTCAGAGGTCAAACTTGAATCGATCATTATACTACTATTTACAAACAGGTCAGTATTATTCTGAGTAGGGCTGGGATTACACTAGACTTTCCTTAAATCACCGCTTTTGGAAAGAATTCTGAATAAGACTATAGGGCTGGAACTAATATTATACTAATATTATAAAGCTGAAGAGTTTGTTTGTTTGGTTGAACGCGCTAATCTCAGGAACTACTGGTTCGAATTGAAAAATTATTTTTGTGTTGGATAAGTAGTCCATTTATCGAAGGAAGGCTATAAGCTATATAATATCACGCTGTGACCAATAGGAGCGGAGCATCAATGAAAAATGTTGCAAAAACGGGAAAAATTATTCCTTTTGAGAGCTTCCGTTGCGTGCGCTGCGTAAACGGTTAAAGTTACGCAAAAATCATGTATGACGGAATTGTTCCCGGAAGTTTTATATATATAGCGAAAGAGCGTAGCGAGTGAGAAAGCGAACGAGCGAAGCGAGTGAGTAATGTAATTCCTAAGCCACGCAACGGATTTTGATGCGGTTTTCACCGTCAGTTAGATAATTTTTCACGGAAGGTTTATATATATATAGCGAACGAGCGTAGCGAGTGAGTAATGTAATTATAATATTCAAGGGAACGAGACAAGCGAGCGAGTAGTGTATTTATAATATTCAAGCGAACGAGCGAAGCGAGTGAGTAGTGTATTGCACCCGGGCTTTCTTAGCACCCGGGCGAAGCCGGACGGGGCCGCTAGTACATCATAATAGCAAGATATATTAAATCACCTACGAGAAACGCTCGTTACTCTAAATATTTAGACGTGTCATTGTGGAAGTAATTGATAACTCAGCCAGCGCGAATCTGGAAGTTTCGGGTTTGAGTCCCGACGGTGACGGGTTAAATAATTAAATTGTTTTAAACTCCATTAAACACCTTGATTTTTCATAAGCGCTTTGGAACCTTTTATTGTTAAGTAACATCCAGGCACACAACACAACATCATTTTTTTTTTTTCAAAAAAACAAAATCAAATACAGAGTAAAACTACGGAATACAATCAACGAATGAACATAATGTAGCTGACAGGTCGTACTCTAGTGTATAGGTAGTTGTGGCGTCACAAACGACATGATATGCTGCTTCTATAGTATTCTCTGTTCTGAGGTATGAAAATAGTACAGACATGTGTTTTACATTCGATATAGGCTTTTTGAACGCATGTTAGATACTAAATATAAAATAAAAACCACAAGAAAACGAAATTACAGTCAAAGATACCATCGCTATTGTATTAAGTAATAAAATTATCTTCGACTTGATCTAAAAAAAAATGTATAAATTGAATTTCTAGATTTCAAATGGATACAGGAATTTTAAGAACGAATAAACCATTTTAACAGTACATAAAATATACTATGTATTACGTCTTCTACGGAGAAAACTGAGAATAGCTTGCTTTCATAAAAAGATCAGTTTTTAGTCTTTTAATCATGTCAACAGATGAGGGTATGAACAGACTCAAAAGCGAACTGACGACAAAGCGACAGTCGCTCCGAATTGTGAACGACACAATTTCTCTGTGTTTTTGTTCAGTAATCAGTGCTGATAGCGATATTATAACGGAGAATTCCGAAATTCGTTTGTAGCGTTTTCCACTCATTGCACTTTTGTGCACTGAATATATCTCTATCCTTTGTCATCATCACCTGATAGCAAACGATGGAAATACATTCAGTGCATAGTAATTATACAGACTATTTCAGAAATAGACGCAGAAAAAAATTCCACAAGTCAAATATAAACAAGCCGTGAGGTGCAGGGCCGCAGTAAGGGTAGGGCGGAGGGGGCGACGGCCCCGGGCGCATCAAGTTATGGGGCGCCAAAGGCGCGTCAGTATTTTATGTGCCAGGCTGATTATTACTAGACAAAACATATAAAATATACAATAAATAAAATTGCAAAATATAATTATTAAAGTTTAAAGAAATTATGAAATATATTATATATCACTTATTATTGATGCTTTGTATTTCACATTACGTATTGAATATCCAGTGCCAAAGAAATGTAATCTGTAAAAGTATTTAGACATATAAATTGTAGGATTTAACCCAATTTGCCTTATAAAAATGTCGTTCGTTTCGGAGTTATATTTGAGTTTCTTTAAATCGAACAGTTTTTGAGATATCTAGTTGAAATTTGGTATCCATGGGTTTTTTAGGGTAGGAAAAAAGAAAATTTAAGCAGATTTGAGTTTCTAAAAATAGGGCGCTAGTTGCAGCCTGTTAGGAGCACATTTATGCCCCTATTTTTTTCCCGAATGCCATAATTGTGATTTATTCTACGATCCTTGATAGATCCATCATTTTTAAAGATAAAACCGAGGATAAAACGTATACTTAATTTATATCGCTAATCGAAGCCTTTTCCGAAACATGACGAATTTAAATTTCCATCATGTGTCCAAATACATAATTTTTTATTAATACTTCTCAGAAGTAGGCTTTGCATAATATTGTTGAAAACATTCAAGTTGATGCTGTGTATTTGGACACGTGATGGAAATTTAAATTCGCCGTATTTCGGAAACGGCTTCGATTAGCGATATAAATGAAGTATACCTTTTATCTTTAAAAATGATGGATCTATCAAGGATATAGAATAAATCACAATTATGGCATTCGGGAAAAAAATAGGGGCATAAATGTGCTCCTAATAGGCTGCAACATAGCGCCCTCTTTTTAGAAACTCAAATCTGCTTAAATTTTCTTTTTTCCTAACTTAAAAAATCCATGGATACCAAATTTCAACTAGATATCTCAAAAACTGTTCGATTTATTTAAAGAAACTCATATATAACATTTTTTTATAACGTTTATTTTGCAGTTATTAGTGAACATTTTTTATGTTTTTCAGTTGTTTATGTTGAAATCTCTTATAAAAATCTCGTATCATGCATTTTTTGTTTTTTTGAGGGAGGGGGCGCAAATTAAAATGTTGGCCCCAGGCGCAAGATTTCCTTACTGCGGCCCTGGTGAGGTGGGTCGTTTATTAGGACTAAAGTGCGACCCTTGAGGTCCACACGACGAACTTCCCAGTTTGATAAATATTTAATGATAATAATTAAATTAGATATTACACAGAAAAGTAATCATTTTAATCATTAAAACATAATTATTATTTATTTTTAACAATAATTTAAAAAAAACGGCTGAACCGATTTTTATAAAATTTATGTCGGATCAAAATGACGTTCACGCCTCGATTGACACTCTTACGAAGTCGATATAATTTTTTATTCGCGAGATATTGTGTAAAATCTACTTTTTTGGAGTCTATTTGGTTAAGAAAAAAGAACGGCTGAACCGGTTTTGAAAAAATTTCTTTCAGATCATATTTACGTTAATACGCGTCGATTGGTACCTACCCTAACGTAGTCGATATCATTTTTCATTGTCGAGATTTCGTCTTAGAAAGAAATGGACACATACGTATGGACGTACACACACACACACACAGACATCTTTTCAAAAATAGTTTAAAAATAGTGTAGTGACCTTGAAACATAAAAATTTGTTAAAAATTTTGATTTCGATTTTCGGACCCATTACAATAACTTCCAATGGAAAGTTAATAATCACTATCCTAAAATATTAAAAAAACGACAGGTTAATTTTCGAAAAAAAAAATAGTTTTATTAGAAAAATTGTACCCACCACTGACGAATTAAATTTCATTATTCGTTATTATTGCAAACCTTTATTACTGATTATGTAACTGCTATAAAAATTGTATAAAACGCTTAATTTTATAATCAGTTGTTACCGGTTGCTCTGCCGTGATACTTATTCATAAAACAGTGTGGCATATTTTACGAATATTGAAAAAATAGACATGATTTTATTATACGGTGAAACTGGCGGATATTCTAGAGAATCACGTAGACTGTATGCTAACCGTTTTCCCGGGAGTTGTGTCTCTGAAGCACACACTTTTAATAAAACTGTGTATCATTTGTAAATTTGTGAGTTTTGAATTGTGGATTCCGTTGTTTAATAGGAATCTGCCTGGCACCAATTTCAAAAGATGGCGCTACCATATGTCATTTTTCCCAATTTTTTAATCAAAAAATCAGCTTTTATATAAACAATACAGTCAATTTGTGAGATCTGTAAGATTCTATAGATGATATTCTTTGTATTAAACATATTTGGGGTCATGTATTGAAATTAATAAAAGTAGGAATTCAGATTGAACTTGAAATATTTTTTTCAATGAAAAAGGATTTTAAGACATTTAAAACATACTTTGAAGGACAAAAAATGGATATGGTAAAGTTCAATACGAAACTGTTAATAATAACAGCAAATTGTTTAGTAAAAATTTACTAATGACAGATAATGCAACCGCGGTGTTATCAATAACTAAAAAAGTGTAGCTATTATCTAAGAGATGGCGCAGGGCGTGACGTTCATTTTGCTTACATCGTCCATTGTCATCAGCTGTCAAACTCAAATGTGAAAACACATTTGACGTTAATTGTGATACCCATCGTTCTAATAACAAATAAGTAAAAAATTTTATATGAAAAAAAGGATATGAAATATATTAACATGAAAAAAATTTTATTTGGTGAACTTCGTTTTGGCTAGGACCATGGAAAGTTTTGGTTCAGTTCAGTTTTATTCTCTAAATGTCTTGTCAACATGCTCAATAATATTGGTTAAAGCGTTTATACGAAATCAAAACTCAGTTTTGCGTAGTTAAAAGTGTTAACACATTTAAATTTGACCAATAAATGGTTCCATGCTCACAAATTAAAATTAAGCGACAAATCCAAACATATGATATCTGAAATTCATAGTTCTTCAGAGTTCAGAATTAATTGGGATATTGTTTATCATGTACCTGTCTGCTCTGATTGCAAAGACAATAGGATGCATCAAGTTAGAAAAGGTCTCTCATTTGAATTGCAAACTTTTCTGGCAGTATCAGATATCAAATATTTGCACGTCTGTACATAATTCGCTCAGTATAATGTACTATTTAAGAAAAAAATGTCATGTAGTTTTAATGCATGTGTATACCATGCGCTTATTTACTCTAAGCTGGGTTATGTACTTGAATGCTGGGGAGGTGCATATTATTATAAGCATTTCAAATCAATTACAATAATTCATAAAAAAATAGCTTGATCCATATGTTTTAAAATCGCAACTGAGCTTTCATTTCCAATATTTAAAAAAAATTGTTTATTCTACCTATTTGACCCTTGTATGTTTATAAGGTCTTAAGAATTTTCTACTTAAGATGTGGCTGTGTCAATTATAAAGTAACTAATCATTCATTTAGACAACAAGCTGTATTTGTGCCAAAGGCTCATAAAACCAGATTCCAACGACATTTCGCATTCACTGGACCGTATTTCTATAATAAATTTCCTAAACACCTTTCAAGTATTTCGAGCTATAATAACTTTAAAAAAGAATTAAAGTCATGGCTGCTTTCTGTTTTCAGTTCGTTAATTTTTTAATTTTATTTTTTTATAGCATATAATTCCTTTAGAGAGCAGCCAATTATATAATTGTTTCGAAACATATAGGAAAAAATCATTTTACCAACCAGTGGTCACAATCAGGATTCTAACCTGAACCTTTCCACTTTCGCGGCGGAATGAGCTTACAATACTCAATCGTGACAAGATTGCTAAACTAATATTCTCCATATATGCTTCAGAATCAATAGATTTTCACTACATGCGAGCGTCAATTCATATCTGCTAATAGGGGTGTAGACACTTTTTTGAAAATGCTTTTATTTTGTACCTTTATGTATATTATACCTAAAAAAATATATTTCATAATTTTATATTCCCATTTTCATTTAAAAAATATGTTTTGTATTATTACTTTAAAATTTCCCACTAAAACGTTCATAAACTATCATGGTGTCAAGATGACGTCACTTCCCGGTAAACGTGGACATTTTTCTTCTGTGATAGGGTGTTTTTTCGTATAAAATTAAAGTACAAATTATTAATCATGAATACCAAGTTCTACAAGTGTTGTACTGTGTCCATGTGTCCAAATACTTCTGCAAAAACACCTCATAAACTATTTATGTACGTACCAGAGGATAAAAAAGAAAACAAATACATTTTAATTTTTTTTCGATAGTCTATGATATCTAAAAACTGAAAATCATATAATTTTTATTTATATATTCAACATATTTTTATAATAAATACATAAAAAATTAATAATTCCTTCTTGTTGTCACGTGAACTCAAACACCAATCACAGCGCGTGACGTCACTCCCTGGTGACCCTGCAAACACTCTGTTCTGACGTTTGACACATCAACATCAGATAATATATTGCATTGTGGTATTTTTTACGAACTGAACAGAAATTCTTTGATTAACCTGCGTTATTTTAAGGAATATATTATTATATAACAATGGAGCCCGGATTTATTAAAGGAAGCAATTTTCAAACCTGAATAATTGAACAACAATTTTATTATTAACTTTTATAACAATTATTATTGTGCCCGGCTTTTATATTTTATAAGAGATTGCGTATCGCATTTAATTTTGTTTAGCTTGGGCGTTTTTTTTTTTGATACCCTTTATTCGATACCTACTACTTTTGGATCGATCCGCCGATACTTCAGAAGGACAAGTATCGATTCAAAATATCGCGTATCGGATTCCAAAAGATCGATACGTATCGCCCAACACTAATCTGAAATAATAAAGCATAGAGAAGAGTAATATAATAAAGTCCACTGATGACATAACCTAAAAATGTATGGTTGCAAGCACATTAATATTTTACTTCTAAACTAACTATATAGGTACCATCAAATACAATAGAAATGTAATAAAATAGCATTTACGGCAAAGTGATCTTCACAAAAACTAGTTGTTTTGGATCACAGTACTGAGAATTTTTTGATGTTAGTGGTTTATCTCTTTTGGCAAGCCGAAACCACTTTTTACGCATTTTTTTATCCTCTGGTACGTACATAAATAGTTTATGAGGTGTTTTTGCAGAAGTATTTAGACACATGGACACAGCACAACACTTGTAGAACTTGGTATTCATGATTAATAATTTGTACTTTAATTTTATACGAAAAAACACCCTATCACAGAAGAAAAATGTCCACGTTTACCGGGGAGTGACGTCATCTTGACACCATGATAGTTTATGAACGCTTTAGTGGGAAATTTTAAAGTAATAATACAAAACATATTTTTTAAATGAAAATGGGAATATAAAATTATAAAATATATTTTTTTAGGTATAATATACATAAAGCTACAAAATAAAAGCATTTTCAAAAAAGTGTCTACACCCCTATTATGGGATAGACTTTAGTTATGTGCTTACGTCAAAAAAGGAATGTACTGTCCAAATTACAAGTTTATAGCTTCAGCGGTTAGATCAATCAATTTGACGTATCTGTCAGTCTGGACTTCCTTTTTAAATTATATAGATATTATCATATTAGTAGGTAATAATAATAATTTTTTTGACACATTTTTGCTAAAAAATTTTAATTTTTTATTTACATTATTTCCATAGAAGTTTCTGAAAAACAATTATCATAGATCAACTCTTATTATAAATATTATTGTTCTATTAGTGTCCTCTATACGCTAGTAGACGAAATACTCACAATATTTTAGAAAATATTACAATTACAGCGACGACAGCGCCTCTAACGGTTTATTACCGGCAACTTGTTATGCAGTGCCTTTTAATAAAGTTTCCAGGGTGTTGTGTAAGTATACATCTCAATGTGTGTTACCTTTTCTTTTAATTTTGCGCTCGTTTTAAAATAATATAACTAAAGGTAATAAAAATAGGTAAAAAAACTTTTAAGTTAAACGCTTTTATTCTAGACAAGCCGTTCTTATTTAATAATTATATAGTCGTTATACAGATTTTTATGCGCCCCACGTTTTTATTACTTATTTCGCTGACACAGCGGCAAAAAGTGCCCCTTGGTTTGTGTCCTAATTATTTTCTAGTTTTTGGTACAGCTGCGATGATTTAAAATAAAACCGTTTAATTAAAAAGTTTTGAAGTAGGTACCAAATTAATAATAATAATAAGAGTTTAAAATACCATAAAACCAAAAAAATAGTTTCAGCTTTTTTTAACCGACTTCAAAAAAAGGAGGTGGTTCTCGATTCGGTTGTATTTTTTTTTTATGTTTGTTACCTTAGAACTCTGTCATTTATAAACCGATTTGGAAATTTCATCAAAATCGGTTCAGTAGTTCGGCTGATTTTAATAAAAGTTAGTAACGGCGTGTGATTCCTTAAGGTAAATGTCACTTTTTGACACATCAGACAGCGTAAGAAAATCGGTTTAATAAAAGTGAGTAACGGCGTGTGACTCCTTTAAGGTAAATGTCACTTTTTGACACTAAAAAGTAAAAAATAAAAAAAAATTTAACAAAAAAAAAACCTCCTTCAAAAAGCCACTAAAAAGAGGAAAATAATAAAATTTTGAGGTCTGCGCCAATTTAATAAAATATGAAGTTGGTTAAAAAGAAGATATTAATAACTATATGTTATACTTTTTAACCGACTTCATATTTTATTAAATTGGCGCAGACCTTAAAATTTCATTATTTTCCTCTTTTTAGTGGCTTTTTGAAGGAGGTTTTTTTTTTGTTAAAAAGTTTTTTATTAGTTTTTAATTTTTATTCATCTAGGTTTAAAGCGAAAGAATCCGCGGGTAAAAACTGGTTATGAATAAAAAATTAAAAAAACAACGATTGCATTATATTCTCTGTTTCAAAGCAAACTTTTGTACTGAATATGCAAGTACAGCAAACTTCTTTAATTTACAAAGAATGCCGCTGTTCTATTGGTTAGTATTATATGTAATTTGACGTCAGAGAAAAACCTCCTCCTCTTGAATTAAGATTGGTACAAGTAAAGAAAGTGATGAATAATGAATTTGCAGAAATCTCCTCCTCGTAACTACTTTCAGGGTAATCAAGAACATGTGCGAGTTTTTATTGACAAAATATCATTTCATAACGACAACTTCTTTAGCAAGAAACCCATAAAAACTTTTAGTCCAGTCACGAGAGGAAGTCCACCTTGCGTTTTGTGCAGCAAATGATTTTATTTTTTTGTGTCCTCAAGCATGTTTAGGAGATGTCAAATCCAAGTTTGCGACCTCTAAAACAGGGCGGGGGAGTTTTGGTGGGCTAAAAACCACGATTGTTTTGCACTTTTTTCGGTTTTTTGCTTATAACATGGAAACGGCTAGTTCTATCGAAAAAATAGTATTATTCAAAATTAAAGGGCATTAGTCAATTATGTATATGAATGGGACCATTTTTTCGATAGGATCAGCCGTTTTTATGTTCCCCGCCCTGTTTTAGAGGTCGCAAACTTGGATTTGATATCTCCTAAACAGGCTTGAGGACAAAAAAATAAAATCATTTGCTGCACAAAACGCAAAGTGGACCTACCTTTTTAAACTCTCGTGACTGGACTATTTACAAAACATTTGTAAATAAACGAAGCGTTCACAATATTTGCTTTTTATAATATAAAAATAGATAGATTGCAGATTATAGACGCTCAACAATTGACGTCTATTTTTTTATAAAAGTTACCCGTGGCTTCGCCCACGTATATTTCGAATTATAATTTATTATCCCCCGCCCCGCAAGAAATTCTCCTCCTGCGGAGCGAAACCGGGCTGGTGGTGCTTTTATTAATACATTACTCACTCGCTTGGCTCGTTCGCTTGAATATTATTTGATTTGTTTATTCGCTCGAATTTTATTAATACATTACTCACTCGCTTCGCTCGTTCGCTCGAATTTTATTAACATATCATTGCTCACCTACGTTATATAAGGAACTCCTGTGCAAAGTTTCATGCTTCTATAACTTCAAAAATGAACGAACTTACATACAAACTTTCATCCCCTATGACCTGAGCGTTGTCTGTCAGTCAGTCAGTGAATGAATGAGTAACGGATCTGTTTTATATAATATATAGATATGGAACGATATAAACTTATTTTGGTTAAAAAAAATATATAACTATGGTAACCTGCAACGGTACCGTCGAGAAGTTAAGTACCCGTCCTTTCAAAAGATGAGACTAAACGAGAGAAGGATCCGTTTTTTCGTCAATATTACACAATGTTCGAAAACTTATAACCAATAAAAAAAATAAACTGCAAAGGCAAACAGAGATTTCGTTATAGTTTTATACTGTCAATGAAATACGATATGAACCTAGGAGGATTATCACCTTATTTGAACTAGACTGTATGATCAAAACTAGCAATGATTATTCTGTTTGAGTTGGCATTACGTATTCTGATGTGAGAGATAATTATATTTACATTATTATCCAGTTCTGCCAGCATCTTTGTACGTTCACATTTCACAATTATATTCAAGACACTACTCATAAACTTTAGATAAATTCCTATGCAGTATCGGATTAAGATTAGATTTTAGATTATTATAGACGCTCGATAACTCGACCACTAGTATTGGATTAAGAGGCAAATTTATAAAATTTTAAATTATTATATGAATAAGACATACCTAATTTACAAAATGTGTTTTTGGAAACTATAGAAATGCTTCTATATTTTATCTCATTCGGTTGAGAAGTTACACCTATGTTTCTCTAAAACAAATTTTCAAACTTCTGTGCCCTCTAAACTATAAGAGATACAGAAGTTTGCTTTTGATTATTGGTATTAGTGTGTTTTCTGTATCTGTTTTGGTGCAGAAGCTATTGGTAAATATTAAAATTTTAACATGTAGATTATCTTACGATGTCTACAACATATAATTATTTCTAGAATATTATGTAGTAATACCAATCTATGGTTATTTATAACATTGATATATCCCATTAGGGTGTTTGAAATAATTTTCACTTTCATGATAAGCTCTCACTAGTACGAAGTTCACTTCTACAACCTAGCTATAATGAATTAACATTCGCATGTAGCAAAATTCAATTGATTCCGAAGCATATAAGGAGAATGTTAGATTAGTAATCATGTCACGGTTGAGTAATTGTAAACTCATTCCGCCGCGAAAGTGGAAAGGTTCAGGCTAAAATCCTGACTGTGACTATGGTTGGTAAAATGATTTTTTCCAATATGTTTGGAATCAATTATATAACTGACTGCTTTCCAACAAAAATTTTCAATTACAATTCAGCCGTATAAATCTATTAATTTATATTAAAATTTTACATATATCTAAAATAATTTATTTAAAACAGAATGCACAATTTTTGCGTACCTACTATCAAAAAGAGAAGCCATATTTTAATCAAAAACATTTTTTAAAATGAATTAAACAGCAATGCGCTTATTTTCTCTGTCAACATTTCTTTACATTTTTAATATAAAGAATTTTTAAAAACACCAACAAACATATTTGTAAAATGAGTTTTTCTATATATTTTCCAGTAATCTGCATGCATGTCTTTCAAAAGTAAATGAAATTTTTACATGAATGAATCCTTGTAATTATATATGCGTACATAAAAGATATAATGCAACCGTCAACGTTATTATATAATATTTTCATATCAATATATTTAAATCTGAAATTTGTATACAGAATAAATACCTATATGATCATAAGAGAACATTGTTTATGGTACGAGAGGGCAGTGTAGCCTAGGGGATAGCGTACTTGGTGCCAGCCTTTAGACTAGACTGTCGTGGGTTTGAATCCCACCTGCGCTCATGGGTGTTTTGTGATGTTATTTAGTTTTAAGTTAGTTGTTATTTAATGTAATTTAAAACGGTAATGACGTTGTCGACGCGTCTATATAATCTACAATAAATAAATAAATAAAACTACGGTACGATTCTAATTAGTTTGAAGTTTTTTTTATATTTGTTAATAAGTGTGTGTTATTGAGATGTTGTTATTGAGATGTTGAGTGTCTGATCGAAAATTAACTGAGTCATGTAATTGGATTTGCACCATCTCATTTATATTTCTCTTAAACCAATTTTTTTCAGAATCCAAAATTTTAACATCTTTAAAACGGAAAACATGTTCTTGACCAAAGTGGTGAGACGCTAGTGCTGTCTTATTAGTCTTCAAGTAATTAGTATTTTTACAATCATTTTTATGTTGATTTAATCTACACATGAGTTTCTACTTAGTTTGTCCAATGTAACTTTTCTCGCACGAACACGGAATCTTGTAAATGACTGATGAATGGACTAAAACTGTAAATGGATTTTTTAATTTTATAAATTAATTTATATTATATAGGTATTGATGTCAAAAATCGAAAATAATTTTGTACTTATACATTACAAAGTTAAGGTTTGTAAATTTTATAATTTGTACTATGATTTGTTTTTCATATGTTTTCATATATTTTTTCAAATTTTAGAACAGTAGAGTGTTATATGGTATGCGAAAGCATAGCTATACTTTCTCCGCGCTCTTTCAATTCCTGAATTTTTTTTTACAAAATCCTATTACGAATAGTCTTTATATTATTAATGTCAAGTAGAAATATCGCATTTTCGAATAAAATTGTCTATCAGTCCGTCTGTTTGACTGCTCACTACTGTCTGTTTGCATGTTTGATTGTTAACTATAGAGAACTATTGCATTAATTTAGATAAAATTATTATTAATTGCATTAGCTTAAAGTTCAACTTAAAATTAAAGAAACAAATTAATATGTTAGGTCATCAGGAAGCAGCATAATCCTGTTATGTACAAATCGAAGGGGAGAAAGTCGCGGGTACTTAAATAAGTAAAACTATGAATTGTATAAAAAAAATATATATACAAGAATTGTAGAGAATTTTGTTCCCTACAAGATTGATAATAACCATTTTTCACTAAAAATGAAACGGAACCGAGAAATTTGCAAAAAAACATTTTTCGTGAACTTTAACCTCGAATATCTGGAAACGTCGGCACGATATCGATGGGGACTGTTTACATGTTTTTTAGAACACCATAACGAAGGTGTATACAACAGTTGAGCTAACTGCGAATTATTTCGCAGCGGAAATCTAAAATGACGGCTATTAAGAAGTTTTTTCTGTTTTAAAAAGTTTCATATCATACATACAACTTTCAGATTTAGAAATATAGATACGAAAATATTTATTGGATTTTGTACAGAATACCTACCTACGTGTTCATGTGCCGGACGAAATTTATTTTCTTTTTTAAATAAATAATCCGTGGTCAATTTTTGAAAAATCCGGAGAATTCACGTACATATACAAGAACTCTATGAAATTTGCACAAGAATATTAAGTATGGTGTTTTAAGGAAATTACTGAGAATTAATGTTATTTGACTTGCAGCGTTTCATCTAAAGTCGACCTTAAACTAAAGTAGCTTTATTATTTGAAATGTAGTTAACTACATCTTTGTTCGTTATGTAACAAATGTGTGTATATTTACTTACACAAGTACATAACTTTGTGTCAATTTAATATATGCCTTATTATATAACACATATTACCTCATACTTCACATACGAAAGATCTTAAAGTTTTAATATTGTCGCTTGTTAATTTTTTTCTAAATTTTACTTGATTAAAAAAAATTGTGTGCTTAAGATCACACACAGCCATACGTACGTACGTATGTGATCATTTCTTTCTAAGACGAAATCTCGAGAATGAAAAGAGATATCGACTACGCTAGGATGCCAATCGACGCGTATTAACATAAATATGATCTGAAAGAAATTTTATCAAAATCGGCCCAACCGTTTTTTGTTTAATAAAAAAGACTGCAAAAAGTGGACTTTACATGAAATCTCGCGAATAAAAAATGATATCGACTTTGTTAGGGTGCAAATAGAAAGAAATTTTATCAAAATCGATCAAGCCGTTTTTTTTTTAACATAACGACTGCAAAAAAGTAAATTTTATACGAAATCTCACCCAAAAAAATGTTATCAACTTCGTTGAGGTGTCTATCAAAGCATGTTAACGTCACTATGATCCGACATAAATTTTATAAAAATCGGTCCAGCCGTTTTTTTTTAAATAAATAATAATTATGTTTTAAGGATTAAAATGCTTACTTTTCTGTGTAATTTCTAATTTAATTATATTGATATTCAATAATTAAATGAATGCATAATGACTGCAATCGGCAAATATGAAACACCTATTGAAAGAACAATGACGTAACATAATGCTGTAATCAGGAAAAATTCATTAATTCAAGCCTATGTCACCGTAGGGGTTCTAACCCTAAACTTTCCACGGCGTCATTATGCATTCATTTAATTATGTCTTTCAATAGGTGTTTCATATTTACCGATTGCAGTCATTATGCATTCATTTAATTACGTATTTGTCACGACGTGCTTGTTATTCCTGTCTTAGGTATTATTATTTAATATTCAATATTCATCAAACTGGGAAGTTCGTCGTGTGGACCTTAAGGGTCCCAATTAAAAGTGGAGTCCCAATTAAAAGTAATTTTAGTCCCAATAAACGACCCGCCTCACGGCTTGTTTTTCTTTCTCCTCACCTCCCACCTCTACTTCTATAACCGGACGAAATATCTTCAACCTACCGAGTCTATAAAAGCTTCACTTCATAAAATTGGTACAGTTATACACTGTTGGATTTTCTCTAGCCCAGCCTGTGTCTTTCATTAGAATTTTAAGTTAATAAAATCCCTACAGGAAAAATAATATATAGACCGCAAATAACAGCAATTCATAAATTTAATTTAAGGAAATGTAAAAATGTGACTCACTTTTCCTAATGAAATATTTAGCTGGGTGTTGAATAAATTTAAGGCGAAACAAAAATTTACAAGTATTTTATAAAACAGATTTCAAGTTTTTCTTTTTAAAAAAGTAAATAAATGAAATGCAAAAATATGAAGCATTTTGATTATTATGTGTTTTAAATACAATAAGGTCGTCCCGCGTATCAAAATTTGATAATGTTGAACAGGGTATTTTATATTCTTCATACAAATAAACCAACTTTTTTGTTCTTATATCCTTCTTCTTAACTGCAAACAAGAATTTAAAAAATGTGTTCATTTCAAACGGCTGAGCTTAGCCGCCATATGATGACGTCAAAGCCAGACCAGAGTACTAACCTTGAACCAGATACACTTCCGCGCATAAATAAAGAGAGGCATGTCTATGGAAAGAAACGTGTATATATTAAATACCTATGGTTTGTTTTCAATTTATGACAGATCAGTGTACGATCTCTCTTTATCTGTGGGCATGAGTTTACATTCAACTACAACCTGCAGCCAATCAGAGAAGACTAACTGTGAATGACGTAATTTCCGTAGCGGTATATTTATATTATGTTTAAAATTACATTGAAAAATACGTACCTACTTTTGGGAATGTTTTCTTTGTAGAAAAGACTTCCAAAAAATTCTCAAAATAATTCTTATAGTTATTATCTATTTGTAACATACCTATACTCCAAGAGGGCAGTATAGCCTAGATGTTAGCGTGCTTGACGCCGCAACCTCTAGACTGGACTGCCGTGGGTTCGAATCCCACCTGCGCTCATGGATATTTTGTGATGTTATTTAGTTTTAAGTTAGTTGTTATTTAGTGTAGTTGAAAGACGCTAATGACCTTAGATGTCGACGCGTCTATAATCTACAATAAATAAATAAATAAACCTATACTCCAATTCTAAAAAAATGCAGGATTGTTGCTACACTGGCAACGTAAAAGAAGCTAATAATATTCACCAAATTTTTTTGCCGCATATATAAATATTTTAATTTCATCCTGTAGGTATTTGATGTGCCACAAATTTCCTCCTAGAGCTTACAGACTTTGCCACAGCTTGAAGCATACCGGTTATGTAAGTAACATTAAGTTTGCACCAAACCTTTCACACAAGTTTGTTTAACTTCTGATCTTAGTTTATTATTAATATTATTACTAAATTTTTAAAATATAGTCACTACAGAGAATATCAATTAAATTTGACAAAACCGTTATTTATCTTTGTTGATTCTTTACAGAGTGTTAATTGTTTCATTCTGTGTTTCAGAGAACTCGAAACATTTTATAAATCAGGTATTAAACCAAATTTGTCATATTAAAAAAAACACTAGATATATTATAATTACTTAAGTTTGCTACCACTAACTGTGATTTTAAATTTATCATCCCGCAAATATAGATTTATATAAATAAAATGATGAAATCTATTTTCATATTTTCTAACTGCTACGAATTTTTGAAACTTTTTTGCTAACTAAAATATTCACAATTTTCAAAATACACTGCCAGTTAACTCAGGCAGTAATCTAAATACTGATGTCTTAAGTATATACTAGTGTTGACCCAATGAATGTTAATAATTGAAGGAAGTTTGGTTGAGAGTCAAAATAATGAAGCTTTACCAAAATATCGGTTGTGGCCAACGTTTTGAAATATTTAGTTTCATCTTCAGGACATCAAGCCAGTCAAATAACGGTAAATTGTTCTAATTAAAATTGTAAAAATCATATTTAAATGATTATACAATTTAGAATGAGAACACCGTTATTTGACTGGCTTGAGGTCCTGAAGATGAAATTAAATATTTCGAAACGTTGGCCACAAGCAATATTTTGGTGAAGCTTCATTATTTTGACCTTCACCCAAACCTTCCTTCAATTACTTAATACTGATAAAAAGTCAATCGTTTTTTTTATTTATTAGAAGTTATACTTCTTTATGCGACTCCGGGTGAGTATAACTTCCGCCGTGTGTAAGACACACACATATCTTTTTTATTAGTGTATTTGCCATATGGCACATACACTATTGGCGTCGGTCGGATGGCGGGACCTAGGGGTCGGACCAAAATTTCTCGACGTTTCATAGCCTCCTGAACAATTTGGCACCATTTTTGGAAATGGGTGGTTTTTAGGGGTTGAAAAATGTTTTTGGGCCCAAAAATGCCGAAAAAATTCTCAGAATTGTTTCAAACTTGAAATTTAACCTTTTAGTAAAAATCAAAATGTGCTGCTAAAATTTTAATAAAATCGGCCCGACAGGACCGGACTTACAAATTTTATGAAAACACTAGTTGGCGGATAGTGCTTTACTTACTGAAGGGTGTATTTAGTTTGGTACCGAGGTTGCATTGATAAAAATATTGAAATTAAGAAAAAAAATATTATTTTAAGGGATGTATTAAGGGGGTTAAATTTTTTATTTTGTCCAAAAACAAACTTAATTTCACATAATAAAGCCACAATGCCAGATTAGCAAATATACTATATTGCCGGCAGGGTTTTGGCATTGCGACCCGAGTTTTAATAAAAATTAATAATGGGTTACAAATGTTGACAAAATACTATTAGTGCCTGAAATGAATACAAAAATAAACGTTTTTCAGCTCCAATTCTAAAACAAAGACACAGATTGAGGACAAAACTTTATGAAAAATTATATTTCTGTACAATTTATAAACTCATATACAGAGTGTCCCGGGAGGAATATACCAAACTTTAGAGGTTTGTTATTTAAGTAATTTTAAACAATTTATATGAACATAGATCCGATTCGAAAAAGTTATCGAGTTATGACTAGTTGCAGAAAGGCTAAAAAATTGTGAACCTTGGTCGCAAAATTGTAACCGATAGCTTTTTCGAATCGGACCTATGTTGATGTAACTTTTTTTGTTTAAAATTACTTAAATAACAAGCTTCTAAAATTTGGCAGAATCCTCTCGCGATACCCTGTATATTTTCATGTTCTTTTCAGTGGTGGCGCCAGAGGGTGGGCCGGATGGTCCATGGGCCACCTAATACCTTATCCTGTCTTGGCCCACCCTGACATAATCCCCATTCTCTAGGTTATCTTTTAAATACGTTTTCAACTCTCAAAATTTCAACAATTTTTCTTGTAAATTCTGAAGCAAATAACCCGGGTACAATTTTATCAAGCACTGAAATTTTGGGAATAAAAGTTATTGGCCCACCTTCAGATCACCATGCCGAACACTGGCCCATCCTATAAAAAAACCCTAGCGCCGCTACTGGTTCTTTTCGAACTATTTCACTCCTCGTCGTTGGGTTGGATTTAAAAACAAGAAGGTCAGTGTTTCACTATGTAACGTTTCAAGATTCAGTCGGTCATTCGATATCTTTTCATATGATGTTTAGTGCTCTTAAGCTATATATATACACTCTAAAGATCAGCAGATAGCTTGAATTTCGTTTGGCAAATAGAATATCCGTTTCCTGTACAGCTTTTAGCTCAGCTCTTAACTCGATATAAAGAAAAGCTCAGTTTGATATGTTTTCTGCTTTCAATGTATCCGACATACATATCTTAACAGGAGGACAGTGTGGTCCAGTAGTTAGCGTCGCGGCCTCTGAATCAGACTGTCGTTGGTTCGAATCCCGCCTCCGCTCATGGGTGTTTTGAATTGTCGTTTAGTTTTAAGTGAGTTGTTATTTAATGTAATCAAGACGCCAATGATCTAAGTTGTCGATGCGTCTATAATTTACAATAAATAAATAAATAAAAAAACATATTTTAACGTAATAATATACAGTGAATTTTATTATTTATGCCTCATTGAGGATAAATAAAGATAACTTTACACGATGCCTCTTTTTCATGCGGCGTACCATGCGCCATTTTCGTATGCAATAGGATGGCAAAAAACGATATGCATCATATTACTTACACGTAAAGTTCGTTGCACATGAAAATTGTCAATCAGTCAAGTTCGAAAAATTACGATTTTGATACCTTTTCAGCCATTAAAAATCAGTCCAAAAATTCAATGCGATATAAAAAATATTTTTTTTTATATTCTTTATACTATTATTTATAAGATCCGTTAGCGAGAATAAGAAAATTTTCATTATTAACCACTGTTTTTTATTATTTATTATGCGCGCTGAGCGGTCGATGCGGCGTGTGAATCAAAGAACTTTAAAGTACACATACAAAGAAACTTTAAAGTACACATACGAGTGATTGGGCATAATCTTATATATAAAAATTAATATTTGTTGTTTGTTCGTCTTCTATATATGCGTTCCTGTACCATTCATCCGATTGCGATGAAATTTTAGTGAGTTGATGTGCGCACGCCCGCGAAGGTTTCTGAATTATATAATGGGTCAGCCCGGCTTCGCCCGAGTGAAAAAAATGATATCAGGAACTAGTGAACCGATTTCAAATCTTTTTTCACTGGTCGATAGATGATACTATCACCAACCCGAGTTCGCTTCGTAAGGGGAGAATTTCTCGCGAGTGGGATGATAAATCATAATTTTTTAGCACCCGGGCGAAGCCGGACAGGGCCGCTAGTAAATAATAAAGAACAATAGTTAATATTGTTCTGGCTATTTACAATTTAACACTAAATAGTTGAGCCTGTTGCAACTAGAGCTATTCGCTTTTATGTAATATTGCGTTCAGTCTTTAACAAAGCATATGCCTGCACCTTGTGACCTTAGTGACCCGAGCACGTAAAGGATGCCAACGGCGCTATCATGTTTCAAAGGATCTGTGATTCGAACCCCGTTCGTACCGTGGCATCTACCGACTGAATGAAGAATATTACTTGCAAACAAAAGATCAAAAAGCACCTTATTTTCAAGGCCATCTTATCTTATGTAGTGTGCGTACGGCCCACGTGACTGTCGGGCCCACATTTTTAGAAGTTATACTTCTTTAGCGAGTGAAGTGAATTGTAATGACCTCAATTCAAAAATTACCGACTCAAAAATTAATGAAACGCTTGCATTACAGCGTTTCATTAATTTTTGAGCGGTAATTTTTGACAGTGATAAAACGGCTCTAACGATTTGGATAAAATTTACTAAAAAGGCATTTTGGGGGGCAAAAAATCGATCTTGCTAGGTCTCATCCCAGGAAAAATTCGTTTTCTTATAGATTTTACAATTTTAAAACATCTTTCAAATAGTGTAATATTGTAAGCAGGCTTTGGATACTTATGTATAGATTATCTATGGATTTTTTTAATAATAATTATTTGTTAATTTTACCTAAATTATACTCATATATTGTTCATTAAAAGAAGGGTAGGTATCTTTTAATGAACAATATATGACGTATAAATTAGGTCTAAAAATAAATCAATTATATATATTTTTCTTTGACAATATAAATAAAATGAAAATATTAACTATAGGATTTACTGACATTGAATAGCAAGCAGAAAACAAAATGGAAGTGTCACATTTAAGATTGATTAATTTTTTCAATATGTTATTTAAGGTTTTCTGAGTTCGATAGTTTCGTGGTATCTAACTATTACAACAAAAAATAGACAACTATTTTTACTAGTACTTCCTAAAAAGAAATTTTAAGAAATTTAATATTTAAAAAAATCAATAAATACTGGCTTGGAAAACTAATTTTCGATATATACATGAATTTGGAAGTTAAACTTCTTAATTCCTTAAAGAAATTAAAATATTTTTTTAAATTAAATCCGTTCATGTACGTGCACTTCCACCATATAAACCCGTTACTGCCACCGTATTAACAAGTTACTACGTAGGTATAACCGCCTGAACCTCTTCGTCGGAAATCAAAAGAGATGATGTTATGCTATAATAAGGGCTTACACAAGTATATTAATTAATCTTTTTTGAACTAAAACTAAAAGAAATTATTCTTTTAATCTAGTATACATATAATAAAATCGTAGACGCTTTTTTTCCGTTTATCTGTCTGTGTGCACGCTAATCTCTACACAATGACTGAACCAATTTGGATGTGGTTTTCAGTGATGATTGAGATAAGTTTGGGCTAACTTTTAGTGTTTGTTTCATTTAAATCGGTTAATAAATAAAAAAGATATGTCAATTTTAAAATTCGTCTCGCGCGCGTTGTTACACCGTTAATGCAAATGTCAAAACGATAAGTTGGAACTGTTTATTTTTGTGACACCGCTAATGCCAACTATTTCCAAGTGATTTTAACCCCGACTTTGCTTCTCAGCGGGAGAGATTCTCGCAAGGGGGGTAATAAATCATAATTCGCTTGGCAGGGGGAGAATTTCTCGCGGGGGTGTAACAAATTAACAATGTACTAATATACGTGAGCGGAGCGACAGTTAGCCCCTAGTACGTTACATGATGCTTTTTATATAATCATGAAGGATAAAGGTAGATATCCAAAATTCTTATTAACTTCCCATTGGAAGTTATTGTAATGGGTCCGAAAATCGAAATTAAAAAGAAAAAAAAATTTTTATGTTTCAAGGTCACTACACTATTCTTACACTACTTTTAGAAAGATGTCTGTGTGTGTGTGTGTGTGTGTGTGTGTGTGTGTGTACGTATGTACGTACGTACGTACGTACGTATGTATGTGTCAATTTCTTTCTAAGACGAAATCTCGAGAACGAAAAATGATATCGACTACGTTGGGGTGCCAATCGACGCGTATTAACGTATATATGATCTGAAAGGAATTTTTTTGAAATCGGTTCAGCCGTTCTTTTTTCTTAACCAAATAACCTCCAAAAAAGTAGATTTTACACAATATCTCGCGAATAAAAAATTATATCGACTTCGTAAGGGTGTCAATCGAGGCGTGTTAACGTCATTTTGATTCGACATAAATTTTATAAAAATCGGTTCAGCCGTTTTTTTTTTTTTTTTTTTTAATTATTGATGTTTTGATGATTAAAATGATTACTTTTCTGTGTAATATCTAATTTAATTATTATTATTAAATATTTATCAAACTGGGAAGTTCGTCGTGTGGACCTCAAGGGTCGCACTTTAGTCCTAATAAACGACCCACCTCACGGCTTGTTTATGTTTAAAATAATGTCCTTTAACTTATGATAAACGTTTCGAAAAATTACGAAACTTTTTAACCAAAATTTAAAACAACAAATAATAATATGAAACGTTTAAATGGATATTCAATTTAACATTACGAATAAAAGTAATAAATTAAAAATATGAATTAATACTAAGCTTAAATAACCCTAAAGTAATTAATTTTTCTATTAAAAAAAGATTGTGTGGTACTTATGTACGCACGTCAGAAGTTATACTCCTTTAGCGTAACAAAACAAAAATGACTCCAAAAATTTTATCCCGCGTGCCAGTACTAAACGTTTGTAAAAAAGACAATAAAATGATAAATAAAGGTATTAAATAAACTAATTTAATTTAATAAATTATTAATTTATTTATTATATTTATATCTAATTATTTATTAAGAAAAAAGCATGTTTGTGTTGAGATTCGAACCCGAGACCTATTGCATATGACGCGGCGGTGCTATCCGTTACACCACGCACATCTTACATAGCAGTGCTATATAATAGGGTATTATAATAAAGATATTAAATACAATTGATGAAGGTTATAATAATGTAAACAGTACGGGTGTTGGAGTACGAACTCATATTTAATGAAAGCGGCATAAACGAGCGTTTGTATAGCAATAGCTTTTATTAATGTTATTCAAAACTGAAAACGTTCTTGTCACATTGTAACTGGTGATAATAGGGTATTATAATCATGAACTTCCGACTAACTTCATGGTGTTACTATCGACTAACTTCATGGTGTTACTACCGACTAACTTCATGGTGCTAAACGTAAAAATTCACTCTCATCATTTTTCCATAACGCGCCAAAAGGAGTATAACTTCAAAAATGTCTTATTATTTTTTGGAATTTCACACATCTCCTCATAAAGTTTTCTATTAAAATTAAAGTGCCAGCAAACTTAAAACGTCAATAAAATAGAATTTTGAGTCAATATGTCTTTCGTAGGGGTAAGAGTCGTCAAGTGGAACACAATATTACATTTTTTTATTAAGTAGGGATGTTGGAACTCAACGTTATTAGGTATATTTTTAGAGTTGCGAACAACAAAGACGGAGTAGGTACTTATAAAAAGCGTCGGTAGCGATCCAGGTAATTAAATAAACATTTGTTTAGCAGATTGAAGTGGGACACAAACAGTGGGATGGGTGTTGCAGGAGAATTGAACGGAGAAGGGATAAGGCGGGAGATATAATCCTTTACACTATCTCTGCACAACTTCGGACATCAGCTCGCTGCGATTCGTATTATTAAGGCACGTTCAAAAGCAACCGTTCGTTTTAGCCGTTACGCTAAACATTAACTTGTAACATTTTTTTTATTTAAACCTCAAAATCACTATAAGCTTGTACCAACTACCAACTGACGTTTCGCAGTTTTTGAATATTTTTTGTCTCTGAAAAAATAACTACAAAACACCGAACCAGTAGAACTTTTTACTCGACGTACGTTTCGCTAACCATATTAGCATCGTCAAGAGATAACAAATATAGTTTAATCTCCGTATATTTCACTATTTAAATTTATCAAATTACTAAATCTTTGATATAAGTTATCAATTCTAGAATGTATACACTATAAATTTTATTGTGACTACATTCTGGAATTGATAACTTATATCAAATATTTAGTCATTAATTGACAAATTTAAAAAGTGAAATATACGATGATTAAACTGTGTTTGGTTAGCGAAACGCACGTCGAGAAAAGAGTGTTACTGATTCGGTGTTTTGTAGTTATTTTTTAAAATATAAAAAAATAAAACTACGATTATTTTATTTATTTTATTTATTATATTTTATACTATAAAATATAATAATTTCATTTTTTTTGTTATCCAATACCTATTTGTATATTTTCATTATTAAAAAAAATATATTAAAAGCCTTCGGGATTCGAACCTGGGTTTGGCGTTTGTACCTGTCGGTAGATTCGTACTTTTCCGCACGGACACCTGACTTACTGCGTCTGAGACCTTAACATAGCTATACATGCTGTGTTTTGTTTCACATGTCAACCACTCCCGACTATTTCCGTTTCATCTAATATTTCTAAAATGCAACCCCAGTATGAGACATTAGACGTTATTCATGTCAAAATGGTCGGCCGGAGGTAGGTCGGGAACCGGTGCCATCACCCTATCCTTATTGTGAATTCACCATAACATTCCACCTTCTTCATACTGGAGATATTTATTTTTAGACTTTGATATGACAATGACAGTAGAGTTACTCTGTGCGTTTCAAATTTCCGGAAAAATGACTTTATATTGCGTGATACAATGTTACAAGCAAAGAGGTAAATTGAATTTATTGTATCAAACAAGTGATTATATTTTATACTAGCCTTTACCCGCGACTTTGCTAGAATTAATATCGATGTTTTTATAGACAATTGCTCAGCTACCTTTAATAGAACCGCAGTGATAATATACAGAGTGTCCCATGACCACACGTCCATAGCTTAAGGGCCTGTTATATTGAAGTCATTTAGAGTTAAAATTATCCTTTGTTTTTTAAGTAAAACTTCTTAAGGGGCGATGTGAGGACTAAAATGCCAGATGAAACGGAAGTGTCTACGAGCATAACCAATGGCAACGCTATAAATAAATCAAGGCCGGAAATGTCAAATGCCAGAGAGAGATAGACGATTTTCTCATAACATTTTAAAATATTTTTGTGGTTTGTTTTTACCATTTCCATAACAAGACTAAAAAAAAATAGTATCCATGTTATTAGTTTTGTCATGTGTACCGCGACACATGCCTTTTTTTTGAATAGCAACTTTTAGCTCATTCTGTATATAGTGAATAAGTTTGGCAACAATGTCAATATAGTGATAATCGATTGAGTAGCTGTGAAATTAATTAAATTCGAGAAAACTTTTCAATTATTAATCTCCTTCCTTTTGATTTGATTATAAGGTCAGAATTGAAAATACGTAGCTTTTATGAGACTTAATTTAAATTAATTAGCTGCTGTCGTGATTTGTTTTAGATGCTAATGATTAAATCATGAGTTGTACGGTGTTATGTAATATAAGGTGGAATACAAATGAGAAACCCATATACATAAACCAGAAATTCATAAACTTTTTACAAGCTTTCACTTAACTTTACTAGTTTACTAACTTTACTTAGTGTCAAATCTTGTAATTCAATTCTGACCCATTTCCAGATATCGGATTTATTTGAAACTTTGTACACGCAATACTCTGAGGTCATTTATATTATCCTCCACTAACCTATAACTACATAATTTACGACACTATAGAAATTACTTTGTCCTGCATTTAGTTTTCTATTATTTATATTCATTTTTTTTTTAATTTTCCCTCTTTAATTTTACTCAATCTCGCACACAATCAGTATAAAATTATCCAACCCTGGAACTGGCAATAGCCAAGTTGGGTTGGAAAATTCCAAAATTCTCTTTATTTTTGTTATACACAAATGTAATTTATCTTTATATTTTAATTTATATATTTATCTTTATATTTTTTATGGAATAAATCGTATTGTATTGTATTGTAATATTTCTAAGTCTCCGACCTGATAATGGAGAAATGTTACAATTGACGACCGTGACAGGACACCTCTCGATAGTGAACAGTCGCTCCACCGTGATTACGATCATTTTAAATTAGCTAAACGAGGAATTTCCGCATGGATTTTGCTTCCCATTTTAGTACAGGAGACAACCGATTTGAATATAAAATGTTACATACATGGAGTCTGCATAAGCTTTTTTTTTCTCAGCCTATACAATGATTTGCTTAAGGCGCTCCTATATGTCCATAGATAGATAGATAGATATAAACTTTATTCTGTTAATACTGTATATACAGTGTAGAATGCGTCAGTATAAAAGTATACAATTTAAAACTTATGATTAAAAAATTCCTCGACAGAGTAAAAAGTTTTCTGTAATAATATAAATTTTAATTTCTGTTTAAATTTGGTGACTGGTAAATTTTTGATCTCTTGGGGCAACTTATTAAACACTTTCAACATTGCATTGACAGGACCTTTGTTGACTGTAGTCAACGACGTGTAATCAAGTCTATAGTTAGTACCTGTTCGAGTGCTGTATGTATGATTTGGAATATTTCCTGAGAAGAGATTAAAATTAAATTTAACAAAGCTGGCACATTCTAGCACATAAAGATCGTGAATTGTTAAGATATTAAGTTTTTTAAAGAGTGGGCGACAGTGTGTTCTAGGAGGAACTTTACAGATTGCTCTAATACAGCGCTTTTGTACAATAAAAAGTTGAGAAGTATTTACGGAGTTGCCCCAAAAGACAATTCCATATAAAAATATACTTTGCACAAAGGCATTATAAACAGTGACGAGAACTGATTCTGGAATAAATTTACCCAGACATTTTAATAGATACACATATTTACTGGTTTTTTTTATTATTTTGTCAACTTGATCTTTCCAGTTCAAATGCTTATCAATGGTTAGACCCAGAAAATTTACCGAACTAGAGAAAGAGATTTCACCTACATTTGGTACAATAAAACTATTTGGGCAGTTCCCATACTCACCAAATTTTATAAATTTTGTTTTTTCCAAATTTAGTCGAAGACTATTATCAGAGAACCATTTTTCTAAAAGAACTATGGAATCCTCAAGTGAATTCTTCAAATTCGAGAGTGAACACGACTCATAGATGATTGCAGTATCATCAGCATACAAACGGAACCGTGAGCAACAAAAGCTAGAAATTTCATAAAAACATTATTGTGTGTTGCAATTTTTTTCCAGTGAGAGTCGATTCCAGAATGCGTAGTATTAGTACATAGTTTTGGAACATCTTTTGTCCCAATCCCGCATTTGCTTCCCTACTTCTTGCATTTTCCTTGCTAGAGTCGACATCCCCCAAGAGTGTTGTGATGTACAGTTTGGGGACCTTCATAATATACTGGTAGGATAGTGGGATACGAGTATACTACTCGTCTCTCTAGTGATATGCTAAACAGGTTGGTATTTTTAACATCATCGAGTTAGCACAGCGCTTTTATGAATAAAAAATAACCGTAACTCTCGTTTGTCATTTATATTAACGCCCGTGTTACGCTAGATAATATAGCAAAACCACTTTTATAAGTCATTCATACTTTGTGTTCACTTCAAAATAAAATCCATGTTCTACCCGCTGACGAATCTTCATTCTAATATAAATCCCCCCTGACTAAATTCGAGAAAATTTTCATATTCTTACCACATACCGATATTTTCGGCCGCTGACACGCAATTTTTAGTCGGTCGACTATTTAGTTGCATAACATAACATATTTTTTATACACATATTAAAAAGTACAGAGTCACAAAAGAAAACATTAAAAAATTCATTAATACTATAAATAATGCCTTGTTTGCTAATAGTTTTTTGTAACACATATTTGAAATATACAACATTTCGTGTCTCTAATCGGTTGCTTAAAATAGTACATATCGTACGCGTACAATAATGCAATATTTTATGCCATACGGCAGTATAGCTAGGCGTGCGTAAAATATAGAATGACGCCAAAGTACAATAATGTAATATTTTATGCCATACGGCAGTGTAGCTAGGCGCGCGTAAAATATAGACTATGACGTCAAAGTAGGTACAATAATGCAATATTTTATGCCATACGGCAGTATAGCTAGCGTGCGTTGTTATGATAACGAAGTAAATAAATATTGTACCAAGGCCAATATTTATGGTATACGCAGTGCTGTCAGTGCATTTACGGTGTTGGACATTAATTATTCAAAAAAGCTCTAAATGTTGTAGATAGATATTGTAATTATAGACGCTCGACAACAGGATTGAATGTTGTCCGTCTCAAATATGTGTTACAAAAAATAATGTATACATCTCGTAAAATTAAGTATTAAGATGTTTAAACTACTACTTTGTTTACTAATAGTTTTTTTTACTACAACTCAAAATGTTTTCCCGCGGATTGCATTTTTGGTTTGTATATTTATTTTATTTTATGTCAACTTTTTTTTGAAGCTGATATCCGATTTTTTTTAAACCAGCCATTGCATAAATGAGGCTGTACTGTATGTACTATATCATATTTGTTAGCCTCTGAGATAATTTACATATTTTTTCCATTGACATTTTTTTTTAATTCGATAACATTTGAGACGAATAAAGTATGCTAATACGTAAATTTATACTCACGCAGTTTTCAGTTTTCCTCGATTTTTTTTTGTAGACGTACACTTAATATATACTGCCTTTCGGCCATTTTTTTAAAGTCAGATTTAAATTTCTCCTGCAGTGTTTAACATTACTTAAAACAAAACAACATGTAGGTTTATTATTTCTGTAAAACTAGATTTTACGAGACAAGACTAAGAATATCAAACTTTGCCCCCCCCCCCGTCCCGAAAATAATTCTTAAGTTCTGACTATTGAAATATGTGCGGGTTAATAAAGTTTATAACCTTGCTAAATTTCAACTCGATAACTTTATTTGATCCAAAGAAATTCGACTGTGAATGATAACAGATGGATCCCATAAGAGTTCCGTTCTTTTTGACGTAAAACTACGTCTTTCCCGGGGTAAGGGGGGTAAATTGGTGCGAGATGAAAAATGCGTTACAAAAAATGTGTGACGCGAACTACCATAGTTGCGCTATAGTTTGTATTTTGTATCATGTATGCCGTGTTAAAATTTTCAAATTCAAATTAACTTTGATTACATAATATTAAACACTATTAATTGTAAGATAAAACTATAGAAGTAGTTCTAAACTTCTACGTCTGCGGTTGCGACACAATCGTAAATGCTGTGCCCCTTGTCTTTTTTCCTTTTGAAGTGCGGAACCCTAAAAATTAACAATATTGAGCAATTTCAAAGTTGACGATGTCGCAAAATATGTTGACGAAACGTTTGATGTTTCAAGATTAAAATTTAAATGTACAGTGACGTACGTTTAGATTTCTTTTTGAATCAAATCGTTTTTAAAAATCCAATGAATATCTGATTCTCGACCACCTGATGTATTCGTTCTGTATGCAAATATACAGGGGGTAGAAATTGTAATTTTCATTTTTTGAAGTGTGAGAGCTTCAACAATATTTTGTACAGTAAGTTCTTTTTTTGAGTCCAAACATCGGAACGTAGGGGACAAGAGTGCTTATGTAACGATGCCGACCCTATACTATTACATAATTAAATTTTATTATAAATAACAATTTATAATTGCATAACAATCTATTTGATAAAATAGATTGTTATGGAAGGTCCCCCGGCATCCTCACTTTCAAATTTCAAATTGTAACTTTACAAATTATTAAAAATATTTCTTTAGTTTAAAAATAATATTCAATCTAACAAAATCTATTTAAAAATATTGCAACACCAATTATTTAACAATAAAACCAACAAATTCCACTGCGTTAAAAAAGCTAATTGAGTGTTTTCATATTTTAAATTTTAAAAGAAACTGTAAAATATTCAGTTGCCTGTAGCAACTATGAAAATTCAAGTTTAGTACGTTTTTTCTGAAATACATATTAAATTTACAGACATCTGATTTAATAATAAAGATTTCACGATATGAATTGTAAATTCTGGAATTTGACTTAATTAGTTCAATGTGTTATTAACAGTCATTATAATTATTTAATCCTTTTTAGCAAAATAAATAGTTTCTCTTATTTATCAGTCAATAGTAAAATAACAAGACAACGCTTGTAAATAATATTTACCGTTTATTGATTAATTTGCTTTGTGTATTTTATTTATCCCCGCAATAATTCCAAGAATTGAAGCAGTCTATAGCCGGCGGATATAGTAGTTCCGTTAATCAGAAAACATTACGTACCCAACGCTTCTGTAATCCATTCATACTAATTGGCAAACTTTGATATAGAGTTTCATTCATTTTAAGCTAAGAAATAACTGCAAGATTGTTTATTTTCGTCATTGTATCTCACTTGCATTAATATTATTGTACTTGCAAATCTCTATCGAAAAACAAGAAAAAAGATGTTACACCAGAAATGACACCAAAATACGTTTTTTATCTGTAGCCTAGCTGTATATACTCATTACTATATTATTATACAAAAAAAACCTTTTTAACAAAAAAAAACCTCCTTCAAAAAAGCCACTAAAAAGAGGAAAATAATAAAATTTTGAATCAGCGTCAATATTACTAAAACTTTTTATATATTATTATCTACTTTTATTTTATTAAATTGGCACCGACCTCAGATTTTATTATTTTCCTCTTTTTAGTGGCTTTTTTGAAAGAGGTTTTTTTTTGTTAAAAAGTTTTTTTTTACTTTTTAGTGGATTTACAATACGTAGTTTGCACGTTATTAACCGACTTCTGTCTTGATATTTGATTACTAAATAACTAAAAAAAGAAAACACTTATTTACTTTAACTATGTCACCAGCTATTATATTATACGTCACTATAGCTCACTTCTACAAACTTTTTACGCTGTGTCAAAACTGAGTTTAACTGTTTGTGAGGGAGTTTGTATGTAGGGAGTAATCTCTGAAACCACTGAACCGATTCTAAAAATGCTTTCACTAATAGAAAGCTACACTATCCTTGAGTGTTATAGACTATATTTTATTTTGATAATTTTTTCTCAGTGGGAGGTATTAAAGAGAGGTAAAATTTGTTTATATGTAGGAGGTACTCTCCGGAACCACTGAAGCGATTCTAACAATTCTTTCACTAATAGAAAGCTACACTATCCCTGAGTGATATAGGCTTTATTTTATTTTGATAGATTTCTCGCAGGGGAGGGATAATTCCTGTGGGATAGTACCAAAATGTAACTCTGAAATTCTTTTGCATTTTAGCATATTGGCGGAATCCTACTAATATTATAAAATATAAACACCACCAGCCCGATTTCGCTTCGCAGGGAGATAATAATTCATAAATTCTTAGCACCCGAGCGAAGCCGGACGGGACCGCTTGTTATTTATAACTTCAAAATGAAAAATATTGTAAAACAGTTAAAGGGTTGATTTAGTCTAATAGTTTTAAAAAACTTTAATAGATTATTTTGTACAAATTCTTGAAAAGAACTTTTGTCATTGGATAAACATTTTTTCCACTGGAATTGTAATTATTAAGGAATTTTTAATATAATTTATTTCTAAAAGCTGAACATATAACGCTAATTTCAAACAGACAAAACCTTCCTTTACTCATTATCTCTTATAATATCCGAAAGGTTCTTTTGTAAACACAAAATTATATTATCTGGTTTAATAAAACCTTTCAAGGCTTTCTTTAAATAAACAGAAATTGAAAATGTAGCATGCTAAGCTTAATTTGAAAACAATTCAAACAGTGAGAAATAACTTTATTCGAGAAAACTAGAAATCAATAAACTAATAAAATAGTAACTTTATTCTTCAATTTATATGCGAGAGTTTTTCTGGATTGTTGCGCAGTCAATTGTCTAAGTCAATGATACCATCTATATTATTCTAAACACGTTTCTTGACTCTCGATGTATCAGTCCTAGAGAAGTGCACTGCACGTTACATGGGATATATTGCATTATTTTGTTATTGATCCGTATAGTGACCTAGTCCTAGTCAATGCCAAACATCGATAAGCTAGTCGGTGAATGAAAACTATAAAGCCAAATGCAATTTTTAATAACATGTCTGCTGACTCAATATGTAGTTTAGAGTTTATGAAGGACAGCTCGGTGTAATGGCTAGCGTGCTGGATTCTAATCCCACCTCCCTCATGGATTTTTTGTGATATCGTTTAGTTTTAATTGATGATGTTATTTGATGTCATTAAGACCTAAGTTATCGAGCGTCTATAATCTATATTAAATAAAATAGACTTTATGGAGGACAGTTTGGTGTAAGTAATCATTAGCGTGCTGACCTTAAGATCAGACTGTCATGGGTTCAAATCCCACCTCCACTCTTAGATGTTTTATTGTCGTTTTAATTTGATGTAATTTGATGATTAGACGCTAATGACCTTAGTTATCGAGCTTCAATAAATAAATTAGAGTTTATAAATTTGGTGACAGGTCGTTACAATAATCTACATCATTTCAATGAAATATATAAGAGATTAACGGGAACTTGGACCGTGAGTTGATTGAAACTCAGTTAAAGTTTTAAATCGCAACGTTTCGTCTATATTTTAGACTTCTTCAGGCTCTTAAAACATAACACGAGTATGTCAGTAATAATCTGTCGTCATTATTCATTTACAGCGATAATATAATATGCAATAATCCTTTTGAAATAATTGATCATAATAATTTCATTAAAATTCATTTGTTCAATAAAACTGCTTATACAGGGTGTGACTTCGAAAAGGTAACATAGGGAAAATAACGTTGAGAACATTTACAATTTTGTAGTAATCTATGGGCCATAAGACCTAATGTAAATATGTAGTGGATTACATAAAAAAATAGTACAGTGAATTTTGTAAACAATTTTCCATAGCATCAGTTTGACTATTAAGAGTAACTCGGAACCTCCTTAATAAAAATTATAATTTAAAAAAACTAAAAAACACGCTTTAATGAACTAAAAGGTAAAAAATAATTAATTTTATTGTAAAAAAGCGTGGGGTAGTATGAAAATATGATACAAAGCACCCCACGCTTTTTTACAATGAAATTAATTATTTTTTACTTTTTAGTTCATTAAAGCGTGTTTTTTAGTTTTTTTAAATTATAATTTATTTTTGCTTTTTAGTCCTGGAGATCCTGGTCAGGATAATGGGACAAACTTATGAAATTATTGTATTGTAATCGGTCCTTGATAAGTGTGCAAAGTTTCAGTTCAATCTGAAGTTTTTTGCTTTTTTTTTAGTCCTGGAGATCCTGGTCAGGATAATGGGATAAACTTATGGAATTCTTGTATTGTAATCGGTCCTTGATAAGTGTACAAAGTTTCAGTTCAATCTGAAGTTTTTTGCTTTTTTTTTAGTCCTGGAGATCCTGGTCAGGATAATGGGGGACAAACTTATAGAATTATTGTATTGTCGTCGGTCCTTGATAAGTCGACAAAGTTTAAAGTAAATCTGACCGTTCAAAGCTGGTCAAAATCAAGTTCAAAGAAGTCGGTTACAAACTGACAAACAAGCAAGCAAGCAAGCACGCAAGCACGCAAACATACAGGTGAAGCTAATATAAGCGTGTTAAAAATAATCAAAGCATCTACAACACTAGGTTTTATGGTCCGTAACTTACTACAAAATTGTGAATGTTCTCAATGTTATTTCCCTATGTTACCTTTTCTAAGCCACACCCTGTATAACAATAAAACCAACCGTCTCGTCTTCGTCTCAACAAGACGTGGTGAGTCTCATTCTAATCTTGAATTTCGAGGCGAGAAATTTTTCAACTATCGTCTCGTTACTTTCTCACGGATACCTTTTTCATCACGATAACAAGAATTCTCGAAAACTCTCGATAATTCTGTATGCTGTTTAAAAACTTTGGCAACATAGACAACATTTTTATTTATTTTCTAAGCTTGCAGTATTTTATTACATTCGTTTTATCTTTCTCTTTTTCACTTAAGTTTTAATCTCAATCCGGACTTTTTCACGGAATTACAAAATACGTGGGATCTGTATGCACAACGTACGTGTAATTTATTTGGCAATAAATACTTATTTAAGTACACATTATCAGACGAAATGGTTCCGACAATCAGAACCAACTTCGTACACTAGGACAAGTCTGATAGATTTGAATTGGTTACATGCGGCTGAACGTGTAACAAAACGCTGCACCCCCACTGCTCTGCGCTATTTAGCTAGAGTGGAACGCTGGGAAGCCATGACCGCAGCTTATACTGGATGTCCAAGATAAGCGTGAAATGCATAGGGATTTTCTAAACGATAACAGATTTTGAATTTAGAATGGCGTTACGTAGCTTATCATATTCTGCTCATGAAACCCTTTCATTTGATACCCATGTCAAGGGGGTTGTAAAGAAAAAGGTGAGCCCCCATCTTGGGGCGTCCGCCATTTTGAATTTAGAATGGCGTCACGTAGCTTATCGTATTCTACTCATGAAACCCTTTCATTTGATACCCATGTCAAGGGGGTTGCAAAAAAAAAAGGTGAGCCGCCATCTTGGGACGTCCGCCATTTTGGATTTAGAACGATATTAGATATACTATATTGCATTGTCACCGGACTTATACACATAGATAGAGATTAAATAAGATAATAATATTAAATAAAAATATGAAAAGATATTTGAAATCTTCATAAAAAAGTGCCTTAATAAAAAAAATATTTTTTTCTAACTTACTTAAGAAGCGAGTTATAAATAAAAAACGAAAATGAGAAAATCTCGTTTTTTAATTGTCTGCCGCAAGTCAAGCAAAATACAGAAAGTTTGACTGCGCACTGCGCAGGATAATAGTACTGAAGATTCTGCACATTTTCTCTAATTTAACCAAATCTCTATCTCTTACCGTTTTGGAAATATCTATATATTTCATGCTTATCTTGGACACCTCGTATATGTATGGATGTGTGTGTATCTACACTCGACATGACCGGAAGTTTTACTTCTATAGTGTATAGTGTAAAATACGCGATCAAATTTTTTTAGTCGTTCCATTGATAATGACGTAATTAATTATGTGAATGAAATATTTGTGGTCTAAGCTTTTTTTATTGTAAAACAAAGTGTCTGACGCGAAAGGAAAGCAGGACTGGTCGACAGTCGGCTTCTATACACTTCACGTTATAATGACATAGTAAACCCTACTTGAGTATTCATAGAGGTGTTTGCCGATCGAGGTAAATTCCATGTACGTGAGTTAGAACCACCTTGCTCTTTAACAACCCCGTTCTGAACGTGCCTAGTCTGGCTCTACTTGATCTATATTTACATAATGTACATAGCTTAGTTCTCGAGACAAGACAAATTATTATCGATTGTTCGATATACATATAACTACTATATCGAAACCGAAGAAAATTATAAATAATGAGACTATAGTTACACAATTCCATTATTCCTAAACTAAATAAAGCCACATATCTAATATATATGTTAAAAAACTATGTTAATAAAGATATCTTAAAAATTGTATATTCTGCCCATTTCCAATCAATCTTGCAATTTGGATTGATTTTTTGGGGAAATTCTACCTATTCCAAGAAAGTCTTCATTATTCAAAAGAGGTGTATCTGTATTATGGCGGGTATACCCCCTCGTACTAGCTGTCGCGAAATATTTAAAAATTTAAATATATTAACAGTCTACGACTTATATATACTAGAATGTATGAAATTCTCCCGTTCCTATCCGGATCTATTTGCGAATCACATAACACAACATAGATATGAGACTAGACGTGGAAACGATCTTAAAACCATAAATACCACTCTCAGTGTTATGTACAAGGGCGTACGCAACGCCATAATACGGATACACAACACCATCCCTCAACAAATTAAAATTATAAATAATAACGCAACATTTAAAAAAGAAATGAAAAAATTTTTGGTAACTCAAACAAATTATAATCTTCAAATGTATACCTAAATCATGTACCTATCTATTTTAAATGGACGCTATTTATATACATATGTGTATTTTATGAATAAAGTTTTTTATTATTATTATTATTATTATTATTATTAATTGTCAAAAAAGTTGATTATACTCTTCATAGAAGTATAAATTCTGTGATGTTCTTAGATTGTGACTATATTCATTCATTCATTCGATCATCTCTGGAATATAAAAAAATAACAGCTGATCGATTGAATTTATAGATGTGTTTAAGAGTTTTTTATACCACTTTCTCTTCGAATTTCGAAATTATTTTGCTAAAATTTTGTTTGAAAACGCAAATATATATGCTAAAACACGTACATAAAGCTAACATGGCCAAAACGTCTTATGACGAAATTTAAATTTTATTTCTAAATTTATCCATTCTCACAACACTTGTTTCCGCACATTTTTAAAATGACTAATGACTACTCTAAAGATTGTTAAATTTGCTTGCTTGCTCGATCTCCTCCAGATTTTAAATCCGAATGCAGGATAGAGATCTTTCAGAGCATAATATAAATGTTAAATTCGAACGCATTAGAGCACTCGGATTAATTGGAGCGCAAAACCGAACTTACCCATGGTTACTTGTAGTCTCATAAAGGGTTAAAGTAATTCAAAATTTTTGGACGTAACCAAATTAACATTACCTCAACAGTATGTTTCCATCATAATGTGAGCCGTTCCTCCCACCATACGTAACCCGTACTTCCACCGTATGAAAGATAATCATAGATTTTTACGAAAAAGGTAAGAGCCCTAAATTTCCGTTAGGGGCATTAAGTGAGCCCTTAAATAGTCCTTAATTCTCATACCATTAATTTCGTCATCCGAAAATTTAACGCTGCTAACTTTTACTAAAGCTAGCAACGCTACAGATTTTGCCTTTAAGGGTAAGAGCCCTAAATTTAAAATAGGGGCGTTAAATTAGCCTTTAAATAGTCCTTAATTTCCATACCATCAATTCCGTCATACGATGTTTTGACCTTACTATATAGCTTTATGTACATTGGTAAAACCCATTTAGAGAGCAGCAACGATTGTCAAGCAGATAGTGCGTTGCTAGAGGCTGCTAGTGAGGGCGCTGATTTGTCGCCAATAGGTTGATGACGTCACTGTGTCATTCTAACAGTAATCGGGCTATTGGGATCCGTCAGATAGGTGGAGTTTAAAAAAAAATGGCGCAGAGGGGGGAAATTTCATATACGGGGTATACTTTCGCGTGTAATTTTTATGATTTTCAAAGTGATAAGAAATGATAAAATATATAAGTGCAATTGGTGATTGGGCCGGTACGAATCCTAAACAAAGGAATTTCGTTGAAGGAAACAGATTCTCAAAGCCGAACATATTATCAAATGTCGGAAATATAACGAGAAAAATACATGAAAAATGAACTGTCAAAAGTAGTAATCTTTACGGCATATTGCTTAAAAACATCAAAATTAAAAGAAAATCTTCACGAAATTAATTATCCGTTCAATGCTCCTTTAAGGCTGTGTTAGGTGAATAATGTAACCACATAACTGCTACATAATATGTTATATTGTAATAAGTAGGTAAGTTACTAACCTCAAAATATTGGTATACACATAATTAGTCCTAATTTTGTCAATATTCAGAGATTTAACTATTGTAGTACAGTATGATAATGAGTACCTACATCTTATTATTAATATAAAATATTTTTTTAAATCATAAATACAGTTTTTCCACATTTCATTAAAAAAGAATTTGCTGTAAAGTAAGTTTTACAAGGCAATAACTGATAGTGTTTAATGCCATGATATTAGAAAACGTCGCAAATTCCATTTGCGATAAACTTTTTGTTTATTTTACTTGTTTTATTCTTGTAATAATCAATTTCACGATAAATTTGCACTGTTAGCATGTAAAATTTTCCCCCGTTTTGATACAATTTTCTGCCACCAGATGTCATATGCTCATTTGACGGGTCCCAATAGTAAAACTATTCACACACAATATTATCACGATGATACATTTTTAGAGTGTTGGGTCTCCAAGTCACTATATGAATATTTTGAAGTATTAGAAATACCTTGTATTATGTCCGTCTTGTGACTTCTTGTGAATTTACACTACGCGTTTCAGCAACGAGTTGCCATCTTCAGTGTTTTTCAGTGTTTTTAAAAAAATAATTAACCACACCTGAAGATGGCAACTCGTTGCTGAAACGCGTCGTGTTAACAACACATGAAGTCACTAGACGGACACCAAAATACAAGGTATTTCTAATACTTCATAATATTAATATTATCACAATTGAAAATTTGTAAACATCGATCAGAAGATGATTACATTAAGTCGAAAGCGCTCATTAATTTTTTAATAACATTTAATAACTTTGGAAATGTTTTTAGTGTATTTGCCATACGGCACATACACTATAGGCGTCGGTCGGATGGCGGAACCTAGGGGTCGGACCAAAATTTCTCGACGTTTCATAGCCTCCTGAACACTTTGGCACCATTTTTGGAAATGTTTATATATATATGTATGTATAAATTTATATATATATTTATATATATATATATGTGCGGGCAATAACTTTCGAAAGAGTTAATTGATTTTGACGAAATTTGGTAGGCACGTTGAAATCCATCACCGCACGAAGCCTATTTAAAATGGGCCCAATCGGACCATTTTAAGGGTGGTTTTTAGGGGTTGAAAAATGTTTTTGGGCCCGAAAATGCCGAAAAAATTCTCAGAATCGTTTAAAAATTGAAATTTAACCTTTTAGTAACGATTAAAATGTGCTTCCAAAATTTTAATAAAATCGGCCCGACAGGACCGGACTTACAAATTTTATGAAAACACTAGTTTGCGGATAGTGCTTTACTTACTGAAGGGTGTATTTAATTTGGTACCGAGGTTGCATTGATAAAAATATTGAAATTATGAAAAAAAATATTATTTTAAGGGATGTATTAAGGGATTAAATTTTATATTTTGTTCAAAAACAAACTTAAGTTCACATAATAAAGCCACAATGCCAGTATTAGCAAATACACTATATTGTCGGCAGAGTTTTGGCACTGCGACCCGAGTTTTTCTTATTTACAAGTGACAGTGAATTACATAATTTCTAAATATCTGTAATACTACAATGATACTAATAAGTGGGCTTGAGAATAGCCGAGAGTGTAGCAATGCTGTTGTTTACATGACGTTGCTATGGTTCCTCTATTACAAGTTCCCGGGTTCTAGCCCGAGAGCTGGTAAAAGTGTCAATTGGATTTTCAATTTATTATTAAAAAAAAAAAATAATGAATTTAAAATATGAACTGGTGCTTGGCCCAAATAACCTTAACTGTTGGTGGCCTTTAAAACACAATTTCAATTTTCGATACTAATAAGTGAATTTTAAAGGTGATGTAAAGTCCAAAAATACAAAGGTGCATACTTTTCAATCACTCTATCTATATTACAGATCTTGTTATTAAATTATAATAACAAATTCATTAACGTAGCGCTGTGTGCATACAAACACATTGTAGTTCCATTGATTATGTGTCGCCACAGGTAAAACATGAATGTCGGCCTGTCAGCCATAGAACTGTCACGCCACTCGTTTCCCCTTTATTAGTGTATTTGCCATATGGCACATACACTATTGGCGTCGGTCGGATGGTGGGACCTAGGGGTCGGACCAAAATTTCTCGACGTTTCATAGCCTCCTGAACAGTTTGCCACCATTTTTGAAAATGTTTATGTATATATGTATGTATATATATATATATATATATATATATATATTTATATATATATTTATATATATATGTGTGTACACGATAACTCTCGACAGACTTAATCGATTTAAACGAAATTTGGTACACACATTGGAACCCATTACCGCACGAAGCCTATTTAAAATGGGCCCGATCGGACCATTTTAAGGGTAGTATTTAGGGGTTGAAAAAAGTTTTTGGGCCCAAAAATACCGAAAAAATTCTCAGAATCGTTTCAAAATTGAAATTTAACCCTTTAGTAAAGATTAAAATGTGCTGTTAAAATTTTAATAAAATCGGCGCGACAGGACCGGACTTACAAAAATTTTATGAAAACACTGGTTTGCGGATAGTGATTTACTTACTGAAGGGTGTATTTAATTTGGTACAAAGGTTGCATTGATAATATTATCGTAATTAAGAAAAAAAATATTATTTTAAGGGATGTATTAAGGGGTTAAATTTTTTATTTTGTCCAAAAACAAACTTAAGTTTACATAATAAAGCCATAAGGCCTGCATTAGCAAATACACTATATTGTCGGCAGGGTTTGGCACTGCGACCCGAGTTTTTTTAAATTATAATAACAAATTCATTAACGTAGCGCTGTGTGCATACAAACACATTGTAGTTCCATTGATTATGTGTCGCCACAGGTAAAACATGAATGTCGGCCTGTCAGCCATAGAACTGTCACGCCACTCGTTTCCCCTTTATTATCTATAATGATATCGACTAACAATAATAAATGATGATAATAATGTTTTATTGTTGGTATATGTTTTGTTTCTTTACGCTAACCTTGTTGATTCTGAACAGTTCCGGCTAACAATTATAACAAACATAAATATACATACAAACATAAATAACAAACATAAATATAGCTCGATTACTCTTAGAACGACACAGTGACGTCATCAGCCTATTGACGGCAAAGCACCGTCCTCTCTAGCAACCTCTAGCGACTGACTGTCTGCTTGACTACCTTTACCCTCTCGGCTGTTCTCTATTGGTTTTTACCACAAGCGGCGTGTATGAGTTCAAATATGGCTTTATTACACATGAGTCAGTAACTTATTTATTTATTTATTGTGGATTATAGACGCGTCGACAACTTAGGTCATTAGCGTCTTAAATACAACAAATATTATAATATATCACTTAAAAACTAAATAACATCACAAAACATCCATGAGCAGAGGTGGGATTCGAACCCACGACTGTCTGATTCAGAGGCCGCGACGCTACCAACTGAGCCATACTGTCTTCGAGTCAGTAACTGGTATGACACATTTTAAATAGGCTATCATGTTAAAAATCAGTAATTTGACGGGAGGACGGTGTGGTTCAGTGGTTAGCGTCGCGGGCTCTGGATCAGACTGTCGTGGGTTCGAATCTTACCTTCGCTCATGGATGTTTTGTGATGTAATTTAGTTTTAAGTGAGTTGTTGTTTAATATAATCAAGACGCTAATGACCTAAGTTGTCGACGCATCTATAATTTACAATAAATAAAATAAAGTAATTTGATGGTTGATCAGTTCGACATAGAACTTCATATTGACACAACCCATTTCGAGATGAAAGGATAGCGTGTTTGTGCCCATCATGGTCCCCACAAGGGGTGACAAGCCAGGCTGTAGTTAGGTGACCCATCAGGCACAATAGCTAGGGCCTCGCGCCCAGCTGCAGTCAACTCGCTGTAGATGTAAACACGATGCCTATCTCAGAAGACATAGCTAAATTGTTTTAATGGAAATTTATCGTCACCGAATTTATTTTTGTGGGGATATCTCAAGGAGTGATTATACAAGGGTCGACCCCAGACGATTAAAGACCTGAAAGAAGACAGCATTTCGCGGAAATTGAGGTATTGCTTAAGACCTACTAGTTAAATTAAATGCAGAACTTGCATCGCTGACAACCTACCAGTTACTCATTTTTTTTCGCTTCGTCTTAAAGGCTTTTTGAAAAGGGCCTCGCATACTAAATTTTGAAGCTAGTTTCTTCTCATTTGATTTAGTTTAAAGTTATACAAAATTGAGTTTTATATTTTTTGCTATACCCACTATGAAATAGCTACTTTACATGCATGGAATGGATCAGTTAACAGGCAAGTATGTTGAAAGTGTTTTCAAAACACACTAGTGCAGAAAATAAACAGTTTCCATAGTGATTTATGTTTATTCGCTCTGATCTGCTCGCTATTACCTAATTATGGCCTGCTATGTGAAGTTGGCGACGCAAACGAATTGTCAAAAATTTTTGAAAATACTGAAATTGAAGTGAAAAGTAGTTATTTTATAGTGGGTGCGGCAAAAATATCATATATCTATATCTCGTGCGTAATGATATTATGACTCTTAAAACTCGCTGGCGCTCGTTTTAACATACTAGGTCACTACTCGTCAGTAATATACCTCATTACGACACTAGAAATAATAATAATAATCGATTTATTTTCATATAGCCAAATAGGCAAGAAATTGTCATATGTTACAAAATATATTAAATATGTATAGCGAAAAATTCCTCATTCGAGTAAAAACATCGCCGAATGAGACATTTTTTTAAAGCAATTTTAAATAAACTTATGGTAAGATTTTTTATCTCACCAGGTAAATTATTGAAAATGTTGATCCCAGAGCAAACTGGACATTTGCTGTATAAAGAGATGCATTGTTGACAGATTACACATTGTGTCTTATGCCTTGTATTTTATTCATGTACAAGTCTGATTAGTCGGAAAATTATTTAAATTTAATTTTACGTATACGGAAATATAATATATATAAATACTTGGCAAAGTTAGAATGTTGTTTTTTCTGAAGATTTCTTTGCATGATGTTCGTTTTGATAAGTTGAAGATTATTCCGACTGCATATTTCTGTTCAACAAATAAGCGAGATAGATTAGTACTATTACCCCAAGCAATTATGCCTTATTTTAAGTGAGGGAAAACCAAAGAATAGTAAATTGTCAATCTAATTTGAATATTTTCACAGTCACAGGATATTTTACGAAGAATGAAGATGGATTTTGAATTTTTATTACACATCGCTGTAACATGATCGGAAAAAGTTAAATTATTGTTGATATGTAAACCGAGGATAGAAAATTTAGTTACGTTATCAATTATTGAATTATTTAAATTACAATAAAATTAAGAAAAACCGCAGGATAGTGGACAAAATATTTGATTTATTAAATTAAATGTACGACGTTTCGTCTATATATTTAGACTTTTTCAAGTACTTGAAAAAGTCTAAATATATAGACGAAACGTCGTACATTTAATTTTTTGTCCACTATCCTGCGATTTTTCTTAATTTTATTATAATCACGATGGACACGATTTCTAATATAAATTTATTTAAATTACAATCTACTATAACGAAAAAAGTTATCAGAAACGGAACAAAATAATAAATTTTTGTTTTGAATTGTTTCAGGTCATTTTCCTCTGCCGTCAGTATATTGCCTGGCGTGGATATGTCTGGACGTATTATTTTGCACGGCATCCATTATGCATTTATGCACCATCAGTGTTGATCGTTTTTTGTCGCTACGCTATCCAATGAAGTTTGGCCGCAACAAAACTCGCCGCCGGGTCGTACTCAAGATTATCTTCGTTTGGCTGCTTTCAGTTGCAATGAGCTTGCCGCTCAGTCTTATGTACTCACAGGTAAGCGAAAAACTACAATATAAAATCTTTTAAATTGTTAACTTAACCGAAAAATTTAGATGTTTTCATTTCATGCTGAAATTTTTAATACAAAAGCTATTTAGACTGGGTTTTCACTATAGCCGTAAAATTACTGGCTTTAAGTTTAAAAATGTTCTCTTTCTGAACAATCGAAGTTATACTTCCAACATTTACATTTTTGCTTTTCCCCTTTCAGCATTTTTAAAATCAATAAATAATTATTATTATTAAAATCCATGAATATCATAACATCTATACATTAATATCCAAAGCCCAGGGTGGAATGTGTGTATGCCACACCGGCATAACATGCTGGGGGCATCATTTTGGTAGGCAAAAAAATATCGCTTGCGCAATAATCTCGTGTTACCACAAAATTTTCTCTGTATCAGAGTAATATTTCAAAAATTGCGGGCTTCCCCCGGAACCCCCCGCCAAGGGGGGAAGACACCCCCTTGTGAGCAACATTTTAACAGAATTTTAATTTAGTATTTCAATAATTTTTTTACAATATGTTAATGACATGTTTGTTTAATAATTTTAGAGCTTGAAGAAGTATTTTCCTGAGAGTAGTTCTTTTAATTATCCGCGAGAGGCAGCAGTGTGGTAGGGACAAACATTATTTATTCCCCATTAGTGTCGTGTCATTTTAGTATAGTATAACTTAATTATTAAATTGTTATTAATTTAATTAAATAATTAAGGTATACCACTAAAATGACACGACACAAATGGGGAATAAATAATATTTGCCCCTACCACAAGTGCTGCCTCTCGTGGATAATTGAAAGAACTACTCTCAGGGAAATGGCTCATTAAATACTAAATGTTGCTCATATGAATTAGCAGCCTTTATTTATTTATGTCCACTTTTCCATGATCTACCAACTATTATTTAAAAATTAGTAAACAAACACTTGAAAAATTCTACACATTTATTCATCTCAACGATCGTTTCGGGTTTCTAGCCCATCATCAGGAGTTTAAACTCCTAATGATGGGCTAGAAACCCGAAACGATCATTGAAATGAAGAAATGTGTAGAATTTTTCAAGTGTTTGTTTACTAATTTTTATTCAATAATGTTCTACCAAGTGCCTAGCGATAATTCTATAGAATTTACAACTATTATTTATAAAAAAAATATGGACACGATATTATTAACTTCATTATATTATGTAGGTATAATATAATATAATGATTCAGTGATTTTCTGTTACATCCTTTATGTTACGTAACCTTTATTATCTGCGAGCTGCAAACGGCAGATAAACATACTTTTACGTCTCCGTCTCTTATCAAACAGACGGTGTGTATTATGTAACATTTTAGTTTAAACCAAACTTTCCACCGCTCTCCTGTTATTTGCAAAAGTAATAATATTATAATCTCGCAAGACAAGAAATGTTCTTAACGTTCCTGTTATAACATTTTCTCCTTGTGACAGTCAAGCGTTTTGCAAAAAACTTATATCAATAGAGTAAAGCTGCCGATTCCCGTTCACCCACCTGTGGTCGATCAGTTTTCCATTAATTGTTATTTGTTGTTGACAGAATAGTTTAATAAATAACAAATTTATTATTAATGTAATTAATAAATGATACTGTTTTTATTTTCAATTTTTAGTCTCGTATTTTACCGATAATGTAATTTGTCGACACGAAACTAGTCATTAGAAAATTTTAATTTGTAAATAAGTCACATATTTGAATTTATTTTCACATAAATACATAAAAATAAAAGTTAAAAAAACTAAAACCCGACTACGTAAAAGAAGTATACAAGCTTCCAGTATGAAATGTACATTATAGACGTTCGATAACTATGGTCTAATCTAATATGAAAAATAGTCGGACAAAAAGATATTACTTACCTAAAGTTTTACTATGCTATAGGAATGAGATGACACTAAAACAAAATCTTTTTGTTCGACTACGTTTCATATTGGATTAGACGCTAATGACCATAGTTATCGAACGTCTATATTCTATAATGTATACATTAACTATAAACTAACTTTCATACTGGAAGCTTGTTTACTTCTTTTACGTAGTCGGGTTTTAGTTTTTTATCTTTTATTTTTATTTCAGCCTTTTTTAGTTTCTTTTGTGTAACCAATTTATGTATTATAAACCATAAAAAGTAGGTAGGTATATTATAATATACATATTTGTAATCGCCATTTAATATACCCATTCCCTTCCAATCACAGCCGCCATTTTAAATTTACAAAAATATTTTATAGCCTATAACACAATTAAGATTAAGACAAATCGAATGACACCTCGATTATGAAAATCGGTCCGGAAGATTTAGCCCTACGAGGTAACAAACTAACATACATACATACATAGACTGTTAAAATAATAATCCTCCTTTTTTTCGTACCCTGGTAAAAACTAAAAATGACGTTTTTTAAATTTTTATCGCAGTCGCTGAATTTTTATAGGTTTGTTGGAGGGGGGGGGGTCATAAATTCAACGAGAGTTTGGACAGTGAAAAAAATGTCGGTGCCGTTTTTAAGTGATGCCGGCATAAAAATTCAAGAAACACGTTCCCGTCTTGATATGCAAATTACTCAAAAAAATCCGGAAGGAAATAAGTTATTTACATAAAGCTTTACATTACACAACATTGCAAATGCAAGTTCAAAATGCTTTACGTTGTTTTAGGTTCTAATTTCGTCTTTATTTAAAATCTGTTTTTGTATTGTTTCCTTTACAATAATTTTGCAAATTCTTATTCTAAGAACTGAAAATGTACGACGAAAAATGATTCAAGTCTTCAAAGAAGATACAGTATCGCATTTAAAAAAAATTCAAACAAATTGTATTTATTTTTTAAAATCAAAATTGATTGTGAAAATACTAAATTTTTTAAAATTTTCCATTCATTTAATTTATTTAAAAAACGCCCATTTAGGAATTTAATTTTTCGTTTCACATTTCAGTAACGTGTAAATTGAACTTATGATTCAGTTTGAAACTGAAAATTCAGGGCCGGATTGAGGCCGGATTAACCATTAGGCAGAATAGGCAACTGTCTAGGGGCCCCACATCGGCTAGGGGCCCCGCGCGCGCACAAAAGAAATTGAAAATGTTTCATAGAGTGAAAATTTAATTGAAAAATTTGTATCCTCAATGACAATCGGTACTATTTTTTTTTTCGACGCGTGCTGTCAGTTGATGAAATACTTCATACTTACAGAACAGAACCATCTAGTATCGAGTAGTAGAACTAATAATATGGATGCGTTACGTAGCGTTAGTTCTACTACTCGATACTAGATGGTTCTGTTCTGTAAGTATGAAGTATTTCATCAACCTTTTCAACCGTTTGAAGATGATCAGCTCTTTTCAAGTTGATGAAGGGATGTGAGTAACTTCCAGAGATCTGATCGACTTTAAATTTGGTATTCTGTCCTGTTCTGTTACTTCAATGTGTGCAGTGATATGGCAACAACATGGTTATCTTCTGATGCTGCAGTATGATTCATACTGTATTTCGACGCATGCTGTCAGTTGATGAAATACTTCATACTTACAGAACAGAACCATCTAGTATCGAGTAGTAGAACTAATAATATGGATGCGTTACGTAGCGTTAGTTCTACTACTCGATACTAGATGGTTCTGTTCTGTAAGTATGAAGTATTTCATCAACTGACAGCATGCGTCGAAATACAGTATGAATCATACTGCAGCATCAGAAGATAACCATGTTGTTGCCATATCACTGCACACATTGAAGTAACAGAACAGGACAGAATACCAAATTTAAAGTCGATCAGACCTCTGGAAGTTACTCACATCCCTTCATCAACTTGAAAAGAGCTGATCATCTTCAAACGGTTGAAAAGGGGCCCCGAGAATTGCATTGCCTAGGGGCCTCGACATGGTTAATCCGACCCTGCATGCACTCTCTAAATGATACGCTGAATTCTGTGATAAAATCGTGGAAAAAAAATATAATATTAAACTTATATACCACGTGGACATTTTTATGTAACATTATATTTGTGGAACAGAAGAACATGTTATTTGCTTATTTACTTTAATTTGAAAACAAATTCCGTTCAACCTGTGCCAAGTAAATATATTTAGTTACCACATTTTCGTAATTCGATCGCCACGTGTTGAGTGGTGCTAAAGTAGTAGACTGTCTATAATTTCTTCAATTCACCGCATTTTTTTATCCGGACTGCGCCACTCAAAGGGGCAGGTTATTGTGTTTATCAAATGTATGTTACCCTCTAGAGCTGCAACGAATAAACCGATTTGGACAAATGAGGTATCGTTAGAATAGTCTTGACCCTCCTAGTGTCCTAAGATATATGACGCAAAGAATTTTCAAATATGCATGGCGGCCAAGAGACAACGTGAAAAAAAATCCCATTGAGATGGATATCACAATTGACGAGTAGATTTTAAAAATGTAATATAATAGTTGTACAAATATTTAATAATATAATAATATAATAATAAATAAAATATTCAAAAAACTAAAAAGCGTAAAATAAAAAATTTAAAAGAAAAAAAAGCTCAACAGCGCAAAATAAACTTCCAATATTAAAAGTATGTAGTCAGGTTACTTAATGTTTTAGTTTGTTAGTGGTGAGATGATACTAAAACTAACATCTTTTTACTCGACGCAGTCGGATTTTTTTTTGTTTTCTTAATAATTTTCTCCCCGGGGGAACATTGGAATGTAGTTGTTCTCGCAATTGCATTCCAATGTTCTTTGGGAATTGGCGTTCTCAGGAGCCCGAGCTCGTACCAGTCGGTTTGTGTATGCCGGCTGGCAGATTCTAATTATTGTGTTGAAGACGCTAATGAACAGAGTTGTCGACGCGTCTATAATCTACTATAATACTAATAATAATCTTAATAATTTTTGAAGTTATACTTCTTTAGCGAAGGTAGTGAATTGGAATTACCTCGAGTCAAAAAATACCGACATAAAAATTATTGAAACTGTGACAAAGATAAAACGGCTCTAGCGATTTGGATGAAATTTACTGAAAGGGGGTTTTGAAGGGTAAAAAATTTATATAGCTAGGTCTCGTCCCAGGAAAAATTCGTTGTCTTATATATTTTATAAGTTTAAAAATCGATTTTTTGACGTTTCAAAATAGTGACCCTCTCAGGGGAAACATTGAAATGTAGATTACAATCCAATATTTTTTGAGAATTAGCGCTCCCAGGAACCCGAGCTCATACCAGTCGGTTTGTGTATGCCGGCTGGCAGATTTCTAATACACACATAAACGCTGATAACCTCAGCTGTTGAGCGTCTATAATATACAATCTATATCTATCAAAATAGTGTAATATTGCAAGCAGGCTTTGGATACTTATGTGTCCATGGCTTAAGGGAAATTTTATTTATAATAAGTAAATGGTTGAAATTAAAAATGCGAAAAACTTCGACGGAACATGTTGTAATAGTAATGAAAAATGTATGAAGTATAAATTCGACCGTGCGCTTATGTGGGTGAGGCACACTGTCAATTTTTTTTTATTAAACAGAAGTGTAGGTGGTGTTATCGATATACTATAAAGTATAAACTATAAAGTTTTATTAGACACAGGTGTTCTTAAGCCACGAACATAGACAGATAATTGAGTTCGATCGGCACACAAGAAGAACGATTAATTAATGTCGAGTCGAGAGTATAGGTTATGTATCTATAATAATATATAGTGTGTCTCAATGAAAACGACCCACCCTGAATATATCGAAAATCGCTTGAAACAGAATAGAATAGAATAAACATTTATTGAAAATTTTTCGTTGGAAAGCGGCCAATTATATAATTGATTCGAAACATACTGGAAAAAATCATTTTACCAACCTATTAATTTAAACATTTATTGTTGAGCCCATTTGGGATACAATACTACGTCACAAAAAAATACAAATAGAGAAAACACTTAATTAACAAAGTTCATGTAAGGAATAGAGTTCCTTATTTATTAACGCTTATTTTTTAACGCTTTATTAAATTTTATATAATTCTTTTCAATTTTTATGTTATTAGGTAGTTTCTCAAATATTTTTAAGCCGGTGTAAGAATAAGGTTGCGCACTATGTAAGTTATGCTAAACCTACAATTTTAATAAAATAAAAACACATTCATAATCTACTCAAAAGGCTCTTTCCAACGATACCCCACAAGAATAGGTACAAAAAATATATTTGACCCCCGTTTGCATGTATGGGCGACCCCCGTTTGCATGTATGAGCGTCCCCCGTAAATAAACTTTTTTAATCTGTTGTTATTCTCTCCGTCTTTGGACCGCGGTAATACATATTATGTGTGCATTTTAAGTCCCTATCCCATTTCGTTTAGAGGCCCGTAACAGACAGACAGACATCGTTGGCACAACAATTGGGTTCCTTTCTGGTTACGGAACCTTCAAAACACAAACACTTGAAAAAGTTCTACAAACACTATTTCACTCCACGATCGTTTCGGGGAGCACAAATATACTTGAAGTTCGAGTTTTTTTCGCTCGTTTTAACATAGTGTCACTACTCGTGCGTAATGTACATCATTACGACAGTAGATATACAATCTACTATTCAATATTATAGGATGGCAGATGATTGTTGCTTGGGATGGTAAAAAGACAGAGCCGGCTCTGGCTATATGCCTTATTGACTTGATGTATTATTATCGATTCAAATGTCAATGAATAACTGTTAATGTTATTGATTCGTGCTGCTTGCGTCTCATCAGCGAACACGGTTCGCTGTAACTTTATATCACACACGCGTCAGATCCAATAAGCACTCTATCAATTAGCTCACTGTAGGTTGAGATTATGATCAGCTATTGTACAACAACATATTACGTAATACGTTGTGTAGGTAAACATGTAGGCCGTCCTCTTCCAATTATTTATCATCTAACAATGCCTCAATAACGCATAGAAACAAAAAAATATTAGTAAAAAAAACTTTTTAGAGACAAGCTTTTATTTAAATGCACTAAAAAGGAAAAAATAATTTTTAATAATTTAGGTTTATTATTATTATTATTATTAGGTTTATTATTATTATTATTAGGTTTATTATTATCATTAATAAAATCGTGGGTCATGAACTCTATGATAGTTTATTAGTCACGACCCACGCTTTTATTAATTATAAACCTAAATTATTAAAAATTATTTTTTACTTTTTAGTGCCTTTAAATAAAAGTTTTCTAAAAAGTTTTTTACTAATATTTTATTTTATTCATTTTAGTCTTTCAAAATTTTACCCCCCTTTGACACCCGTAGGGGTTGAATTTCGAAAAATCCTTTCTTAGGGGATGCTTAGAAGGAGGAACTAAAACCTTTATAGGCCCAGAACCTTTATGTGGCTATTCTAAAAGCCACATCAAATTAGAGGTTCGCAAATGGGAGGAAGAAAAGAAAATCTCTCGTTGGAAGTCCACTCCAGGACTGAAACAATCAAAGAGATTTATCTCGCATAGCACCACAAGGACCAAAGAACTCCTTATTCTCAGCAAAGCAGATCTGAGAATAATGACAGGACTCCTCACAGGCCACTGCCCTTTGAGATACCATCTCTCAAAAATGGGTAAAGTTCAGGATGACAACTGTCGCTTCTGTAAAGAAGCAAAAGAAACTGCCGAACACATTCTATGTGAATGTGAAGCAGTGTTCTCCAAAAGGCTGCAACATCTTAACAGGCCTTTTCTAAAGCCTGAAGACATATGGAGAGAAGCCCCCAGAAAGGTTATAAGGTTCATAAAAAGCATTTTACCCGACTGGGAATAAACTATTAGGGGACTCACAAAAGATCTAATAGGTCGCAGTGATTGTGAGATATCTAATGTCTTATCACCCCGAGTAAATCTAATCTAATCTAATCTAGGGGATGCTTATGTCAGAAAAAGAACCAACTGTCCAAATTTCTAGTTTTTAGCTTCAGCGATTTAGCCTGGTCGTTGATTAGTCAAAAAAACCCTACATCCCCGTTTGAATCCCTTAGGGGTTAAATTTAATTCTAAAAACGATTTATTCATGTATTGTCATCGGGAATACATATTATGTGTACAAAATTTCAAATCGATCGGATACTCATTTTAGTCTTTCAAAATTTTACCCCCCTTTGACACCCGTAGGGGTTGAATTTCGAGAAATCCTTTTTTCACTTCATTCCAATATCCCCTAGAGGCCGTTGCGGTTGGAGAAACACTTCATTCCATTGAGATCTTTCCTGAACAGTACGGGTGAGGCTGTTGATGTCCAATTCTTTCCATTTTGTGATGTTATTTAGCCACGATATTCTTTTTCTACCTCGGGGTCTTTTCTGCTCTAATTTGCACATTAGTATAATATGTTATGTTTTTGTGAACGCATTATGTGACCAAAGTATAAACACTGTCTTTTTCTAACAACAATAATTACTAGAGTTTTATGTTACCTATTCTTCCTTTTTTGCAGGATCACGACTCCGTATTAATAAATGGAACGTGTCAGATCCCTGATCCTCTGTACAAACTAATTGGATCCATTATCAGTTTTTACATACCGTTGGGCGTCATGCTCTATACCTATGCGTTGACGGTCCGACTTCTGGCGCAGCAAAGACAAAATTTGGGAGGAGCCGCCGGCAACTGGTCAAGTGGTTGGATGGGACCAGAACCTCTAGGTTAGTATGAAATAATTAATCAACTATGTAACCTAAAGCTGTATATTTGTGATCACTGTTACAATATTTACGAAATGAAAAAAAAACAAAATATCGTGTAGTTTAAAAAAATATTTGTGTTGGCAATTTTTACATCAAACCATCAAAAAAGGGCTTTGAAAATTAAAGCTCCAATGTAATGTCAATAGCGCCAAATTGTGATAAAAATCAAGTCAGTTGTAAAACTTTTTTCCCACAAATCTTATACCTAACAGAAATGAACAAAACTTTGTTTAAAGTTTGAAATTTATTTTGACATGATATAGATTTGAACAAGTGGATGTGTCATATCCAGTTTCTGAGAATTAGACATTTGTTCTTTTTCAGTTTCTTTTTAAAGTCAACAATAGAACAATATTATATTTCCGTTATTGCCATCTTATAAGCAGAAGTACCAACCTTCACAAAAGAAATATGACTTCGTGTTCACGGTTTCGTATTATATATTTAGGTATATTATATTATATAACTTTTTGATTTTATGTTTCATATTGTGACTGGAAAAAATGTTTATAAAAATATTGCAGTCACTTATTGATAGTCTTTTTTGCTAAAACTTTTTCTGTGCATTAAACTAATTAAGGAATATGTTTTTGCCATACCCACTATAAAATAGCTGCTTTACATAATATCATGTACCTATGTATGCATGTAAAGTGACTTTTGACAGACCGGTATACAGGAACGTATCTTTCCCACACTAGTGTGCAAAAGCAAACCATTTCCATAGTGATTTAGTTTTTTCGCCCTGATCCGCCTGTTATTACCTACAGACAGGCTGACAGCTACTCTCGTTCTACTATAGAAGTGAAGTTGGCGACACAAAATGAACTGCCAAAAATTTTTAAAAATACTGAAAATAAAGTGAAAATCAGCTATTTTATAGGGGGTATGGCCAAAAATCTCGTGCGTAATGATATTATGACTCGTGTGACTTTTAAAACTCGCTATGCTAATTCATAATGCAGTCACTTACTCGTCAGTAACATACGTCATTACGTAACTAGATATACAATCTACTATTATCAAACTTATCACAATATCTTGCGTAGAAAATGGTCTGATCTGTTTATATATTTTTTTCTGGAAAACATTAGAATAGAATAGAATAATTTATTAATTAAATAAAAATTAATAAACAAACACTTGAAAAATTCTACACAATATTTATTAATCTCAACGATCGTTTCGGGTTCCTAGCCCATCATCAGGAGTTTACATTAAAACTCCTGATGATGGGCTAGGAACCCGAAACGATCGTTGAGATTAATAAATATTGTGTAGAATTTTTCAAGTGTTTGTTTATTAATTTCAGTTTTAATGTAAACTCCTGATGATGGGCTAGGAACCCGAAACGATCGTTGAAATTAATAAATATTGTGTAGAATTTTTCAAGTGTTTGTTTATTAATTTTTATTCAATCATGTTCTACCAAGTGCCGAGCGATAATTCTATAGAATTTTTATTAATTAAAAACCAGAATGTGGATAACTTCGTCAAATACATTTAGTAAAATACAGACAAGAAAAAAAATAGGGGCCAGTCCGGCTCTGTGACATAAGAATATTCAGCATAAATCAGCTCCCGCGTATACATTTTCTTCTCAACAGATAAAGGCGTTCATGCAGAACATAAATTTAGACGAAGCATGGTTGTCATTATTTGTCAACTTGTTACTTTTGTGTAATTATCTTCATTACTGTATTGCATATAAATGTAGAAAGAGAAAGAGAGAGAAAGAAGGCTGCACACACCGAAATAGAGATATCAACAACATTTTGATAAGCTGAGCAGGCTTAGGACAAAACGTTTTAAAAAAACGGTCAAGTGCGAGTATAGAACTCGCTCCGTGAGGATTCCATATACAGTTACAACAATTTAATATAAATATTAGTAAAAAAAACTTTTTAGAGACAAGCTTTTATAATTTAGGTTCAGTCAGTGACAACTGATTAGACACGGATATTGTCTAGTTACCGGATCATGTGAACACAGTATGCGCGCGCAACCTAGGTAAAAAAATTCGACTGATGACCAGTCCTATACTTCCCACCTAGTAAATATTTACAAAAAATAAACACTCTTTTTTTTATTCTTTGACTGGTCCCAAATAACCTTAGCTGTTGGTGGTCTTTAAAACACAATTTAATTTTTATTCTTTGAAAAAAAGCATGGCCCTCTTTTTTGTTTGGTGATCTACTGATGGCTAACTTAATATAGCAAAAATCATGGTTACCTTGATTTACGTACAATTTTTATTTTTTTTAGTAAAATATTTTTTTTCTCAAAAACTATACATTTTAGAGAAAAAAAATATTTACATTTTTTTCATATTATAACATCTAGAATTCATTTATATTTTTTTTTATCTATGTTAGTACGTGACATTGAGGACGTTTTTTTGAATATCTCAGGATCCACTGAACCGATTTGACTCAAAATCTAATCATATCTAAGTTAAAAACTGATAAACACAATAGAACAATCGTCATGCCCGTACGTTGTTCCGTTCTTAAGATATCGAAGGCGAAAAATTGACCACACACACACATACACACACACACACACACATACAGACATCAGTCAGAAAATGATTTTAAACGATTGCTAGGGTCTCAAAACGTGAAATCTGTTAAAATCTCGAAATATTTTTTTCAGACTAAATCCATTACTTCACTACCATAGTAGAGGTGGGAAGTAAAAAGATACGTGGATTTGACGTGACATGTAGAATTTCTAGGTTTTATTTTCTTAAGGCCATCAAATTATAAGTTTTCTAGGCATTGTACCAGTTCATATTTTCAGTTTATTAATTCGAAAATTCGATTTATGTTTTAACCCTTTCTCGTTTTGGAGCGAACCTCATTCGTATAAATCGAGAGTTGCACGTACAAGACCGACAGACAATTTTTACTTTCCACCTCTACTATGGTAGGGAAGTAATGGATTTAGTTGAAAAAAATATTTCGAGATTTTAACAGATCTTCACGTTTTGAGACCCTAGCAATCGTTTAAGATCATTTTCTGACTGATGTCTGTATGTGTGTGTGTGTATGTGGTCAATTTTTCGCCTTCGATATCGTAAAAACGGAACAACATACGGCCATGCCGATTGTTCTATTGTGTTTATCAGCCTTTAACTTAAATGTAAATTTTTTTTTCTCTAAATTGTACAGTTTTCGAGAAAAAAAATATTTTACTAAAAAAAATAAAAAATGTACGTAAATCAAGGTAACCATGATTTTTGCTATATTAAGCTAGCTATCAGTAGATCACTAAACAAAAAAGAGGGCCATGCTTTTTTTCAAAGAATAAAAAAAGAGTGTTTATTTTTTGCAAATATTTACTAGGTGGGAAGTATAGGACTGGTCATCAGTAGAATTTTTGGTCGATCGAATCAGCCAACTAAACAGTATGAATCGTTTAGTTGGGTCTGTATACGCTGACCGTCGATCAGTCGACCGAATGATTGCGTAATTAAAGATTGCCTGACAGCGACAGGTCTTATATTAAATAGGCTTCAGAGGCCCAAACAGCTTTCACTTTAAACCACCCCTGATAACAAAATCTATTTTCCCTGTAACAGTTTACTTTGCACTCTGTATTCAACTCTAACGTGTTCTATAATTAGTCTAGAATCAACAAACTTGTGCTAAGAAAACTGCCTGCCTCCTAGCACATCATTGTGCGAGTACGGTACGGAATTTTCCAAAGTTCAGCTTTCTCAGTTTTATATTTTGATTTTTACAGGTATACCGTGTGTAGACAGTTTTACCGAACATAGGGAAAATAACATTGAGAGCATTTATAATTTTGTAGTAGGTTATGGACCATAAGATCCAATGTAAATATGTGGTGGATTACATAGAAAAAATAGTACAGTGAATTTTTTAAACAATTTTCCATAGCAAGGATTGACTATTAGTATGGTAACTCGGAACCTGCTAAATAAAAAAAAAATAAGATCAAGTGTGTCGTGGGACACCCGACAGAAGCTATGCTTCTTACGCATCGTATATAAAATCGAATTTATTTACAAAAGCTATATGGAAACTGCGTTCCACTCTTTCGTAATAGTTTGTCTATATCTGTTGTCACTGACTGCAGCTGGCTAGGTGGCGGGACACGGTAAGCGTGCGCAACCATATTTTTTCTCTCTTTTTCTTGCAGAACATACAATAACGCAGGGCCGGCGCGTCAAAATATGCCGCCTAAGGCGAATACAACTTTTGCCGCCCCCCCCCCACACATTGAAAAAATTAATAAACCGATGATATATTTTATTTACTGAACAAATAAAAAACAAATGTAATTCTAATAACAATATTTATAAACGCTGCCTGGCTGCCTGTAATTTGTAAATACCCCCTTTACAACTTATGGTATTTGCGCCGAACGGCTGGGCGACATGCGACATCTTTTATCTGGTAGTAGAAGGTAGAACTAAGAATCGTTGAAAACTCGAACAATATAATCATATTTAAAAAGTAGAATACCGCACGAAAAATTCGCTGCTACAAAAATATGCCGCCCTAAAAATATGGCGCCGCAAGGCGATCGCCTGTCCGACCAGGCGCACGTGCCGGCCCTGCAATAACGATCTCTCGCTCTTATTTCGAGGTATTACTTTTGAATGAATTGTGGATTATAGACGCTCGATATTACTTTTAATGAGAAGTTAAAAGTTCTACAATTGATATATTTACCAGTTCTGGGATTAAAATCTGAAAACTGGAAGCTTGTAATGAGTTAAAAGTTTTGTTGCTTGACGCCTGCTAAAGTACTGTACCAGAGCGAGAGACATTAGAATGCCATCAGTTGCTTGCTAAGAAAATATCCCCAGGGAATGGTCTGGCGTCGCAAACAGCCTTCCTATTGTCTAATGTTGATTTATGTAGATAATCCTTGTTGTGGAAAAGCACGCAACATGTGGAAAACTTATAAGAACCGCTTTTAATCAAAAACACAAAAACCTTACGTTATTCAATTATAGGCATTTTATATTAAATTATGCATTAAAAACATTTTAAACAGCACGTGTAAAAATTATAATTTTCAAGTTTATGCAGTACGATTTTTATAATCATTATACAGACTGTACTATAAAATATGCTCAGATGTCAAATTATTTTATTTTTTCATGAAACTGATACCTAAACATTGATTTTCTTATCAGGCCCATAATATATGTATATAATAAATCACAGACAATTAAGTAACAGTTGACCTTACAAAAAATAATATATAAATATATAAAGGCGGTTCTTTTCTATTGATTACTTAATTAATGAGGTTATTTAAGTACAAATTTCTATACTTTAATTAATATATAATAATTAAATGCCAATCAATTTGACTGCCTAATTAATTTTCTTGAAAACTAAATAATTTCTCAGATACGCGGAACTACAGTAATTCATTATTCTTGTATCTATATTTCCAAATTCAAAGACACACTAGTTTTAAATTTTTGAAAAAAAATATTTTTTGTGAAGACAGTGTGGTCCAGTGATTAACGTCGCGGCCTCTGGATCGGGCTGTCGTGGTCATGGATGTTTTGTGATGTAATTTAGTTTTAAGTGAGTTGTTATTTAATAATCAAGACGCTAATGACCTAAGTTGTCGACGCGTCTGTAATTTACAATAAATAAATAAAATATTTTTTGTATGTTATAATAACTGAGAGACAGCGGTTTTCGACTAGTCACCTGTGGGCGACTGTCTTTTTATATAAACTACATCTAATAAAAATCTCTACTTGGTACGAAGATAAATTAGGTAAAATAAATTTGCCAGTGACTTGCATCTAGCAAAAAATTTGTAGTTAGTTAACTTGTAAATTAATATTTTCTGATTAATTCTCTTCGCATCGACAGAGTACTATATTATCGATCAAATACGAAAGTAGAGATTGAAAATAATAACACTCCATATTGTATGTTTTAATCTATTCTATCAATTATAAATATAAAAGTTAACCACAGATGATTGATCGAAAACTGGTACATTTACCCTATAGTGTTTACACAACGTTTATAACACAATGTGTAAATAATGCTATTTTCCGCCAGAAAAAATGCTCATAGTTTTCTACAGAGAGGGAACTGTGATAATTGGGGCCACTAACAACAAAAATAAACAAAAAAAAATGTAACAGATTTTTATCTTATACAGGCTGCTGAATCGTTTTGCGGGTAATAGGGATTTAACCCGTAAAATCAAACTTTTGCGATTTCCTGCTTCCCTAATTATTTTAGGAAAAATATCTTCGAATAAAAGTTTTAGAACATAAAATTCTGCATCTAAATCATTAAACAAAATTAATTTTGCATGTTTTGTGACGGCAGAAATTTGATATGAAAATGTCAAAATTACCTCAAAAACAGATAGCGATAGCCATGGAACTTGAACAAAGTGATGACGTTTTAGCTGTCAGAATAATTTCTAAACTTTTTTTTCAAGTTCCATGGCTATCGCTATCTGTTTTTGAAGTAATTTTGACATTTTCATATCAACTATGACGTAACTATGGTAGTTCCGTAACACATTTTTTGTAATGCATTTTTTGTGACGCATTTTTTGTGTCGCGTCATTTTACCCGCCCATAAATCGCCGCGGAAGAAATAGTATACTACGTCAAAATGCGTGTAATTTTCAGAAATGTAAAGATACAGTAGACTTTCATTAAATCGATACCTACGGAACCTCTTTCTCTTTATTTTACTTTTTAGGGTTCCGTACCTCCGAAGTGAACACTATTACTGAGCATCCGATGTCTGTCCGTCTGTCTGTCACAAGGCTCTATCTCACAAACGGTAAGAGGTAGCTAGTTGAAATGTTCACAGATTGTGTTGTGATCTAAACTAAACTTACTGTGAGGTCTAACATGCAAGAGTGGGGTGGATTAAAAACAGTAAGGCACGATAGGAGAAGAGCTAGAATGTATAACAGAGGACAGCTTGGTGTAATGGTCAGCGTGCTGGCCTTTGGAGCAAGCTGTCTTGAGTTCGAATCCCACGACGCTCATGGATATTTTGCGATGTCATTTAGTTTTAAGTAATATGTTATTTGATGTAATTAAGACGCTAATGACCTAAATTGTCAACGCGTCTATAGTCTACAATAATTGAAAATAGAATGTTTTTTAACATTTGGGTCGCGCTAAATTTTTAATGGGTCGCGGAAGAACTGATAAAATACTGAAATAAAAATATAATTATCTTATTTGAAAAAAAAAACACCAGAAATTAACAATGAGGTTATATTTTAAAACATTACGTTTAAATTATAAATTATTAGTCCTTTGTACTAGTTGATTCGAGCTACAGTATCACGCTGACGATATACTACTTTTTTATTTTATGTTATAAAATAAACAATTGGGTCGCAGTACGACTTGTAACGGTTTTGGGTTCTTTGGTTTTACTGTCTCACACAGTTGCGATAATTGGGTTTTTGAATGAATTTTTTTTTTACTTAAATGGAAAGACTACATACAAGTTTTATAGCAAATTTAATTTTTTTGCTTACTAATTAAAAAGTTATATTTAAATTAAAATTAATTTTTAAACTCAGTTCCGATGACGCGCCGAAAGAATCCGAACGCGTGTGACGTCATTATGTTATCTATGGTCTTTGTATCCAGGTTACCGAGTTAAAAATTTATTATTTTTGATAGTATGTGTAATACACATATACAATTTAATACCAACAAATGCACACAAATTTTAACATAACGACGTCACAAACATTCCTGGCGCGTTTTGAAGTCACGTGATATTTTTTAAATTTTTATACATTTTAATTAATTTTTAGTAATTTTTCTATGGCTTTAAAAAAAATTTTCTTTTCGTTTTTCAATATTATTTATGTTAAATTATTAGACAAAATTAAAAAATTGATAATTTTTTTTTTAAATTTAAATACCTAATACCCTTTGTGTGTTTTTTTGCCCGCCGACAGCCCTTTAGCCTGAGTGTGTTTCGGCGTCAGGCCTCTGAATGACCTGTGGCCCTCATAGGCGCACAGCACACCTTTATTAGTAATTTTAATTAGTTAAATGGGATGCCAATACGTGATCAGTGGCACGTATACCAGTAGTGATTGGAATTGCTTCCTTACTTATATATGAAATTTAAAGTGTCTACTCAAGACTACATTGACAACACGTGGATAACTTCAATTCTTGTTTATTTAATAATAATAAAAAAACACAAACATAAATTATATAACCCTTTAAAAATACGTTCGGTCGCGCGTAAAAAAGGTTTAGAAACGATGATGTATAACATTATAATTTACATCAAGTAACGACCGAATCTATTATATATTTTTCTGATTCATTTGAGTTGACATACGCCTCAAAATGTTCCGTTTTTTTGACACTCTGTACAAGGCTTATGATGCAAAGTTATTGAATGGATCTGAGACTTTCTCTTTACAGAAAACTAATATGTAGTAAATTTAATGCCCTTTATAAATGAAAGCTGTTGTTGATGCCGGTATACAAAAGTCAATCTAAATTCACAGCAGCACACACGGCTCACTGGGGAATTGTTCACTTGCTGAAAGTTTCTAACTAATAGCTGACAACATCTGTAATTAGCCGATTCTCTCGGGATTTGTTATCCGTCTCTTTTAGCCAACAAAATACAGCATTATGAAGAAATCAAACATAGATAAAAATAATAAAATTGTTTCTTAAGAATCCAAACAACAATAATTTTATCTTCTTCAAAAGCAGACTAATTGAATTTTTTTTTCGGATGTTCAAAGTTGAAAAAACGCAACACATGTTTCTACAACTAGAGCCATTTTATACAGGGTATCTCATGACTCGAGGATCACAGCTTTAGGTCGAGATATTGAGGTCATTTAGAGTTAAAATTGCTTAATAAACATATTATGTCCGAAAATGCTTCCTAACTGAACTACAACCATTGAAATTTGAAATCCTAAAATGTAAAAAAATAGTCGTCAATAAGTTATTAGAGTTCAATTACTCTTAAAATGGTACCGATACGTCATCAATGTATTGGCGTCAATCATCAAAAAGCCACCCTAAAACGGAAAAAAACAAAAAAATAAACAAAAAAATAATTTTTCTTTTGTTTTATTTTTTTTTTCATTTTTTTTTCAGTAACCCTTTGCAGACTACGCCCCTGGGTCAGGTAGGCGGCGTCCAGATAAATAGATGTTTTCTGTCAATCATTCTTAGAGTATTCGGATTATAGTAATGAATTTTAATTAATTTTTGAACATATGTTTATTAAGCAATTTTCAATGTCCACTGGCATTTTCAGAGAGACGATGTACGTGGCGTCGATTTCTTCATGGAACTAAGTCTTCAACGGACAGCTGTCCAACTGATAGTGTCGTTGGGACTGGAGGGGTCAGGGAGCATTCGTCAACCCCACAACATACTCATCATTCGGCTGCGTCCACAGGTAAAATCAATAATAAAATTAATATTTGTAAGCACGCCAACTTTATTTATTTTATTTTTTTAGATTACATTTTTCCACAAAATATTATGAACTGAATATGATCACACTGAGTTATATAAAATGCAATGATTTTCTTCTGCGCATCGTACTATACAGGCTGTTTCATAATTGAATATCAATATTAAAGGGGGTTATTCTGTGCATGATTTTAAGACAAAAAGTTCATAATAAATATAGGTCCATTTTCGCTTTATTTTTGTTATACAGGTGATAAAGATTTTTTAGAAAAATTGTTTTTTTTAATGGCTCCGAAACTACATTACTTAGATATTTTTATTAAATTAGTTAATAATTTTAATTGACTGTTTACAAATTAACTGCTAACAATCACAACCTACTATCTAATGTAGTTTCAAAATTAAAAAAACATTTTTCAAAAAATCTTTATCACCCTGTATAACAAAAATAAAGTAAAAAGGGACCTATGTTAATATGAATTTTTTGTCCTAAAATCATGCACAGATTAACCCCCTTCAAAATTAACATTCAATTATGGAACATCCTGTATGTTCAGAAAATAAGACGGCATTTTTTGATATGAAAGAAAATCTAACGTCACAAATTTATATCACATATTTCAGGCCTTCTTATTTTTGTCTTAAATGAAAAAAAAAACTGTATCTGAGGTTCGAAATCCAATCGGCATTTGTGGCTATATTTCTATAAGCCGTGCGATAAAATACATTTTTTATATATGTACGATACTGTGCAAAGGAAATTCTTTGATTATTTTATTTTGAAAATAATGTTTATTTTTATAAATGCCGAAGTAATAAAAAATACAAAAGTAAGGAATCCATAATAGAACTATTTTTTTGAGAATTCCCAAAAGTCCGTATTTTTCAATGTAATTTTAAACAGAACGATACCGCCACGGAATACATCATTCACAGCCAGCCTTCTCTGATTGGCTGCTGTAGTTGAATCACGCTCACTGATCCATAGACAAAGAGAGAATATAGTATACTGATTTGTTTATGTACAAATGACAGGCCGGCAGTTAAAACTTAGATTAGGTTCTACACGAGTTACGAATGACGAGGAAGTATTCCTTTCTTTCCATAGACATACCTCTCTTTATCTGTGCGTGGACGTATATCTGGCTTCATTGGCCTGGCTTTTACGTCATCATATGGCGGCTAAACTCAGCCGTTTGAAATGAACTCATTTTTTTAATTCTTGTTTGCAATTAAGAGGAGTTCCGAATGATATATGAACAAAAAAGCTGGTTTACATTGTTTGTTTATGTATGGGGAATAACACACACTGTTCAAAATTATCAAATTTTGATACGCGTTTAGACTTTTCTTTGTACGGTACATTTTCACGCGTCAACTAGTTACGGGATGACGGGAAATACATTAATATCCAACCTTACTCAGTTTTTACAATATTATGTAAAAATGAAACGAATTTATTCAGCGTTTCATTCGCATTCGTAACACATTTTACATATTTTCCTAAAAGCATATTTTTTTTGCATTTCGTTAGCAGGAAACCAAAGTGTCGTAAATTTAATTTCTTTTTTTAATACCAGAACCAACTGCCTCGGGACATTTTTTATTGGTGGTATGAGAGGTAATTCACAGGTTTTAAGAGAAACTAAAATATTAATTTAGTTGAGATTCCAAAATATTTAAAGGTAATACTTTTTTGCCATACCTACTACAAAATAGCTGCTTTACATGCATGTATGTATGCATGTCAAGTGACTTGATAAACCGGTGTACGGGAACGTATCTTTCCTACACTAAAGCTAACCATTTCCATAGTGATTTATGTTTATTTGCCCTGATCCGCCCGCTCTTACCTACTGACAGCTACTCTTATAAAATTTTTTATACAAAAGTTATATAGTGTCGAGGGGGACAGAAGACTGTGATATCAGATTTAACATAGGTGATGCTGTGAAGGTCAGGCGAAGGTCAACTTCGATTTTTTAATTGTAACAGTGCATTTTTATTCCAGAATACGGCACAGTATTTAATAGTGAACAGCAAATTATTAAGGTACATATCAGCTAAAGCTAATAAATATTGAGATATTTAGAAATTACGACCAAAATGAACGACAATTAAATAAATTATGGCATAGCAGATAGCCATGATATTACGCACCGGCCTTCTTGGCTTGAATTTAGTTCATAAAAGAACCGAATAGACAAATTAAATTTGCTATTTAATTTTTAAATATCTCAATATGTATTAACTTTTATGTACCTTAATAATTTACTGTTCACAATTAAATACTGTATCGTATTCTGGAATAAAAATGCACTGTTACAATTAAAAAATCGAAGCTGACCTTCGCCCGACCTTCACAGCACCACCTATGTTAAATCTGATATCACTGTGTTCTGTCCCCCTTGACACTCTATAACTTTTGTATAAAACATTTTTTTTATGATTTGTACCGTTTACGAGATATTTCACTGCATTGTTTAAAATGTACCACCCTGTATAAGTCTTTAACAAAATTTTTTGTACAATTTCCACTTCAAAACAACATTTTTATACGCATTTTAATCAAAATTTAGCTTTAAAAGCGATGTTTTTCTATGTAGATCAATCATTTGTTTTTGAGAGAGTATACAATCTAATGTTCTACATGACAGGGAGTTTCGCACCGACATTAGACTGCTCCTTCGTGTATAAAAACTAATTATATTATCACAATCTAAGGTCATTGTCAAATCAAATTTTTGACAACGTTTTTGTGCAATCGAGTATCAGCCTACTATAATAGACGTGAAGTTGGCGACACAAATGAATTGTCAAAATGCTTTGAAAATACTGAAAATGAAGTGAAAAACAGCTATTTTATAGTGGGTTTAGCAAAAAATATTTAACCGACGAGCGCGTAAGTCAGTTGTTAATTAACTCTTTTCTCAGATACAGAACTAACTGCCCTCGACACACATGAGCTCTGGTTACCAGAATCGAGTATACCCGAACCGGCACCGTCGGCAATGTCCGCCTTGCACGCTTTCGGTGCTGAGATGCTGAAATTGTCGCGAGGACTTGAAGCGGCTTCCGCCACGAATCGGGGTTCCGAAAGCGCTGCAACGGCAAACAAACCTCAACAGCCGCAGCAGCAGAAGAGCACTCTGTTTCCTAAAAGATCTAACAACGTCGATGGAAACAAAAGTGGGTATGTAAATTTTTCATTTGGAATTATCTAAACTCTTTTGCATTTTTTAGATTTCTAAGTTTTAATTCAAATACTATAACGGGATTCTTAATTGATTTTAGAAATAAATAATATAGAAATTTATTTAGCACAAAATCAGTTTACACATTCAAATGTTTTCAAATAAATCGTATTTATAATTTTTCGGTAATATATTTTGTTATAATGACCTATCATAAAAAAGGAATAGTGTCTCACCCACATAAGCGCACGGTGGAAGTTATACTTCATTCATTTACATTTTTGCTTTCTCCCATCTCAGTTTTAAAATTAATAAATAATTATTATTAATAAAATCCATGGATATCATAACATCTGTACATAAGTATCCAAAGCCTGCTTACAATATTACACTATTTTGAAACACCAAAAAATTGATTTTTAAAATTATTAAATCCTTATGAAAATGAATTTTTCCTGGGATGGGACCTAAAATCCTTTTTCAGTAAATTTCATCCAAATTGTTAGAGCCGTTTTACCCCTGCCAGCGTTACATTACAGTGGCTCATTAATTTTTAAGTCGGTAATTTTTTATTCGAGGTCATTCCAATTTACTACCCTCGCTAAAGAAGTATAAGTTCAAACATTTTTAAGGGCATTGTTTTTTAAAATGACAAAATAAAATACTAATAATAATATTAAAACAGGCTGTTTGACAATGTTCGAACTCCTCGATATTTTTGTTATTTTTTGATGAATTATTTCAATTTTTAAACTTTTACAGCTTTCTCAAATCCATCTTTTCTTGTATTTAAATCAAGTTTGGAATAGTAAAGACTATTAGTAGGAGAGCCGACCGTGTAAACTCCCCGGTATAAAATAATAAGATGAAAGAGCTTTAAAATCCTTACATAAAAATTATAATTTGCCACCCGCCATCCTGGCGGGGGACACTGGCCACCCCTTTAAAAATAGAATTTTTTGAAAAAAGCCACCCGGTATAAAGTAATAAGATAAATGTCATATCAGATGAAAGAGCGTTAAAATCCTTACACAAAAAATATAATTTGCCACCCGCCATCCTGGCGAGAGACGCTGGCCGCCCCTTTAAAAATAGAATTTTTTTACAAAAGCCACCTGGTATAAAGTAATAAGATGGGTGGCAAATTATATTTTTACCCGACTGCTCCAGAAGGAGGGTAATGTTTTTCGAGTGTATGTATGTATGTATATTTCTTTATCATGGTCTGTAGCCTAAACGGCTCGGCGGATTTTAAAAAATGAGGTGTCATTAGATTCGTCTGAATCCCCAGAGTGACATAGGGTATATGACGTCACGCTAGACGCCATTTTGTCAAAATGCAAAAGTAATTTTTCTTCTAAATACATTGATATAGGTACCAAAATCAAAACAAAAGAAAGGTTTCGTTGACATTTCAAATTGAGTACATGATGTCACGGAAAATTCAATATGGCGTGCGCTAGACGCCATTTTGTCAGTACGAAAAAAATCGGTAAAACCTTGTGTGTGGGGTATCAAAGGCTTGATGAGTAGATTCAACTAAAAGGAAAGAAATAAAAAATTTATTAAAAATACAAAAAACCCGACCGCGTAAAAATCGAACATAAAAGATGGAAAGATCAAATGATAACATGCAGTCAGAGGTATTTCTGTTCAATTTGTTACTACTATGCCTCTGACTGCATATTATCATTTGATTTTCCATCTTTTATGTTCGATTTTTACGCAGTCGGGTTTTTTGTTTTTTTAATAAATTTTGTATTTATGTAAGGATTTTAACGCTCTTTCATCTGATATGACACTCATCTTATTTTTTTATACCGAGGAGTTTCACACGGTCGGCTCTGGGATTATATACTGTAATGCGAAATTTCCAAAATATTTTGTTTCTCGTTCGAGATATGCCGAAATTTTTTTTAACTTGATTTGAACGCAAAATATGCGTCTGAAGAATCTGCACCAGTAATAAAAAGTTGATACTATTTCGTCGGAAAATCCAAGTGCAACGAAATAGGTTATGCGAAGATACTCAACTAAATCGTTCGTTGTTGTTAGTGCCGGAGACACCCTTCGTTAACCATTCGCAATATTTGAAATGCAAAAGTATGAATAAGTTACTTTCTTTACACGTCTCATACAAAATTTATTCAACATTTGCGTATTGATTCTTCAATTTCAATAACGCGTGTTCATTGTTCAATCCGTCAGGTCTCTGTCTACAAAATAATTAATTAATAAATTAATTCAGACTTGACAAATTACTGGCTACCTTAGAATCTGTTTGAATTGGTCGCAATATTAAAGCGAGAGAACTTTCAATAAAGTTTTCAAGTTTAAAGCTCCATGCGCGAAAGCTCAAAATAAAATAATCCTATTATAAAAGTGTTTGAAAATAATTTTATAATCTTTGCATTTTATAACAATATTTAATTATTTCTCTACAATTTTATTATCAAAAAATAAAAATGATCCAGAAAAACTGGAAATTTTAATACTGGTATAATGTTTAAGTATTTATTTTAATAATGACATAACTAGTTATTTACAGTTTGTGATTTTTTTTGCGCTGGAGTCACTTTGAGCTTTAGAATTTTTGAAGTTATATTTCTTTAGCGAGGGTGGAATGATCTCGAGTCAAAAATTACAGACTCAAAAATTAATGAAACGCAGTACTTAATGTAACGTTGACAAGGATAACTGTTAATAGTGAACCGTTGCTATGGAAAATTGTTTAAAAAATTCACTGTACTATTTTTAACTTCCCATTGGAAGTTATTGTAATGGGTCCCGTAAAATCGAAATCAAAATTTTTAACAAATTTTTATGTTTCAAGGTCACTACACTATTTTTAAACTATTTTTGAAAAGATATCTGTGTGTGTGTGTACGTACATATGTGTCCATTTCTTTCTAAGACGAAATCTCGAGAATGAAAGATGATATCGACTACGTTAGGGTGCCAATCGACGCGTATTAACGTATATATTTTTTCAAAATCGGTTCAGCCGTTCTTTTTTCTTAACCACATAACCTCCAAAAAAGTAGATTTTACACAATATCTCGCGAATAAAAAATTATATCGACTTCGTAAAGGTGTCAATCGAGGCGTGTGAACGTCATTTTGATCCGAAGTAAATTTTATAAAAATCGGTTCAGCCGTTTTTTTTTTTTTAATTATTGTTAAAAATAAATAATAATTATGTTTTAATGATTAAAATGATTACTTTTCTGTGTAATATCTAATTTAATTATTATTATTAAATATTTATCAAACTTGGAAGTTCGTCGTGTGGACCTCAAGGGTCGCACTTTAGTCCTAATAAACGACCAACCTCACGGCTTGTTTCTATGTAATCCACCACATATTTACATTGGATCTTATGGTCCATAACCGACTACAAAATTGTAAATGCTCTCAATGTTATTTTCCCTATGTTCAGTAAAACTGTCTACACACGGTATACCTGTAAAAATCAAAATATAAAACTGAGAAAGCTGAACTTTGGAAAATTCCGTACCGTACTCGCACAATGATGTGCTAGGAGGCAGGCAGTTTTCTTAGCACAAGTTTGTTGATTCTAGACTAATTATAGAACACGTTAGAGTTGAATACAGAGTGCAAAGTAAACTGTTACAGGGAAAATAGATTTTGTTATCAGGGGCGGTTTAAAGTGAAAGCTGTTTGGGCCTGAAGCCTATTTAATATAAGGCCTATCGCTGACAGGCAATCTTTAATTGCGCAATCATTCGGTCGACTGATCGACGGTCAGCATATGCAGACCCAACTAAACGATTCATACTGTTTAGTTAGCTGATTCGATCGACCAAAAATTGCCTGTCAGTCTTGTACGTGCAACTCTCGATTTATACGAACGAGATTCGCTCCAAGTCGAGAAAGGCTTAAAACATAAATCGAATTTTCGAACTAATAAACTGAAAATATGAACTGATACAATGCCTAGAAAACCTTATAATTTGATGGCCTTAAGAAAATAAAACCCAGAAATTCTACATGCCACGTCAAATCCACGTATCTTTTTTTACCTAGATTGCGCGTGCATATCGTGTTCACATGATCCGGTAACTAGACAATATCCGTGTCTATATCGGTGTCACTGACTGCTGCTGGCTAGATGGTAGGACACGGTATGCGTATGCAACCATATTGTTACAAATCTGTTTTCTGTCAAAAATTACAGACTCAAAAGTTAATGAAACGCAGTACTTAATGTAACGTTGACAAAGATAACTGTTAATAGTGAACCGTTGCTATGGAAAATTGTTTAAAAAATTCACTGTACTATTTTTTCTATGTAATCCACTACATATTTACATCAGGTCTTATGGCCTATAGCTTACTACAAAATTTTAAATGTTCTTAATGTTATTTTCCCTATGTTATCTTTCCTAAGCCACACCCTGCATAAACATAAATTTACATCAAAAAATACAAATAAATAATAGAGTTACGTTTTTCCCGAACATTTCTTTAATAGACTAAATTTCCAGGAAGAATCCACGCCATTCTAAGTTATTATTTATTTATTATTTTTATGTGTGACTTTGATCAAAGAAAACTGAAATATCATCAAACTAATTGACATATCTTGAAATTTTCTTTTCACATAAAAATATTCCGAACAGTTTAATTTTATTTTTCATCTTTGACATAGCTATCGAATTTCTTTTCAAAACGAAAATATGTCTTACATTTAAATAGATTGCTCTTTTAAACTGTTTCACGAATGGAAATTTGTACTTAAATATTTATATTCTTAAAAATAACTTTATGAAAAAAAATACAAAAATTTTTTAAACTGACTTCTGTAGATGCGGCGCTGATTATGAGAGCAGTGGCGTAACTACTGGGGAGGGCAGAGTGGGCAATTGCTCCCAGGTCCGGATGTCTTGGGGGCCCTGAAGCATCCCATATATTACTATTACTTTTTGTAACCCCCGGGCCCCCCTTAGGCTTGGTGGTATTCCATACCATTCATACTCCTCGGATGTGTCTATCCAAGGAAAATATCCACGCTGCCACTGCTCTTAAAATTTCCGAGTTAAGCTCCTTATGGAGTTGGCAACCGTGCTACCTACTTATATTTTATTATTTATTAACCAAAAAGAGGCCTTTCAAGAATTCTTACCTCCGGGCCAAAATTAAGTTATTAGAAAATTGCTCTCGAAATATACATCCAATTATAAAATTGTTGTCATTAACAAGTGACTAAATTGTTGTTTTTTCTATTACACGAATTGCAGATACTATTTTTTATTACTAGTGCGGGATAAGTACTATCTTGGCACTCGTTATTTAAACTTTTCATTTAAATGTAGTTTTTAAATTTCAAGAAATATTTATTATCTGTCACTTGAATGTCACTTTTTTAGTTTTTTTAATTATTGATTAAATTGGCCCTAGAATCGATTTATTTATTTATTATTTAAAAGCGTGCGCCAAGTGTGATTTACGCACGCAAATAATACGCTAAAGCCATGGAAACAGTAGAGTGGGCAATGATCTATTTGCCGACCAAAATAACGTGCGCCAAGATAATACTTATCCCGCATATTGTGTAATAAAAAATATAAAAAAATAAAATAACAATTATTTTATTTATATAATTTTACGAACATTTGATAAAAGTGGATGTATTTCTTTCCATGACAACGAATAGAAGTATTTGTGTTTAACGATATTCACGTCATCTGTCTGTACCCATTTTGTTATATCCATTTTGTTATAAACGGCTTCATTCGCGTTAATGTCGGGTTTTCCCACTTATTATTTTAAATGTTGATCAATAGGTACATGTATTCAGACGTCAAGGCAAATCTTCGAAGAAATGAGTAATCGCAGCGTGTTTGTATATTCTTTGAAACGGTATTCCGGGACATCAATTCGTCGAGTTATTTAGCCTGAACAGATTAAAGAATGACTGGCTAGGTTTTGAGAAATGTTGTAACATTATTCTTTAGGGGGCTTTGCACGTCGTCAAGCGAACAAGCTGTCAGACTATGTGAAAGAGAGTGACGTATGTTGAGCGTTAAATCTCTTCTCTCTCTCTTAAAGTAGACAACTGTCTCATGTCCAAATAACTCTAATATTCATAATAATAATTTATTTTTTTATTTGTAAATTAAAACGATTTTAAAACTAAGAAATTTTTTTTCACTGCCGGGATTCAGATTCGAATCCTCTACTTCCGCGGCAGCTACATTGGTCTGTTAACTTTTATTACCTAAATTATGTAATAGTCGTTTCCCGCGGCTTCGCTTGCTTGAACATCGAGTTCGCTCGCAGATTCGATCGAATTGTTTCAACGACAACCCTATTTTAACCCAATAGTAGTCGGGTACAATTACCCTATACTTTAAGTTTGAGTTTTAACTGATATTGTGCTAAGTTTCGTCGAAATCAATCCAATCGTTTTCGAATAATGCCGGTATAATTTCGAAAACGTGTTCTCCAGTTAAAATACGCCACAAAATACCCGAAAAATTGGTAATAAAATGAATTTACAACTGATATAAATTCCATCGGTATTTTATTTATTAGTTATTGATTTCAAAACTAACAAATAAATGAATATAATGCTTTTAATGGTGTGTACGTGTATATGGTGAATGAACGGGTAAATATGGCGTAGGTGCTGGTGTTTAATGAAGAACGTGCAAGTGCAAACAATTTTCGATTGCACGTTATTAAAAACGTGTATCTTTAATTATTATACCGATAAATGTGTGGGCCGAAAATACGTATATGAAATGGTTACCACGCAAACATCAAAAATTTAATTAAATTGTAATATAATATAATTACTACTGGAACCTTAATTCTGTATACAGTATGTAAACCGATAAGGTATACATAGAACATTTAGCATTGGGGAAAAATGGTTAGGATCAGAATGAGCCATGACTCATAATGTACATATTTCAGTGTTTTTATTTCAGTTTCAATTATTTTGATACATTTTTAGAGTGTTGGGTCTCCAAGTCACTATATGAATATTATGAAGTATTAGAAACGGACTCATGGACCCCTGGAAGAATATGAAATATATAAAGCCACAAAATTCGACAATACCAACATTCTTAATGACAAACTAACACTAAAACCGAACATAATATACGACACAATAATTAACAGCACACAAACACCCAATACTCAGTAATCGTCTATACACATACACAAACACACTCACATTTCCATTTCATTTACCTACTATATAAATCATAAAATCTCGAAAAGACGCTAATAACCTAAGTTGTCGATGCGTCTATAATTTACAATAAATAAAATAAAATCACGAAATTTAAATCAATACTTCACAAGCCACGACATAATACACAGTGCTTAACATCATAATATTATATAGTGCTACGAATACTCAATGTGTGTTTTTTAAAAAATAATTAACCACACCTGAAGATGGCAACTCGTTGCTGAAACGCGTAGTGTAAATTCACAAGAAGTCACAAGACGGACATAATACAAGGTATTTCTAATACTTCATAATATTCAATTATTTTTATTTTACTTGCCGTTCAAACGTAAAGTAAAATAAAAATAATTCAAGATGAAAAAGAAAAAATTAAATACGTACATTATGAGTCATGGTTCATTCTGATCCAATCATTTTTCCCAATGCTAAATGTCCTATGTATACCTTACCTATTTACATACTGTATGTAAATATCGAATTAATAAATCTGAAAATTATATACCGTTTCCACCGCAAATGTGACATTCCTTAAATTCTGTACTGAAACTTGGTATAACCTGAAAAAATGGTTCAACGCTTGTCAGACACTATACAATAATTTTTTTACCCTGAAATATGGACCAAAATGTCAAATGTTCAACTTATCTTATACATTTGAAAACGTTAATGCCTGAAAAACTCGAACAGTTTACCAGAATAGAAAAACCTATTTCCACCGACAGAACGTCGGTATTGCCATTAGACTTATTGTAACTCGACGTGTTTCCATCGGTGAAATGTAGCATTAAGAAATCTAGTATATTTATAAATCCGGGATTAAGATATCGGTGTAAAAGTTAATAATATAATCTGTTTGAAACTGTTAATTCCGTTACGTTAAAGTTAAATATGGTGGAAGTAACGCGTTTAATATGGTGGAAGCGAAGTGATTAATATATTAAATTTCTACTGACGTTCACTTATTAATTATAAATCGTTAAGAAATATAACCAAAAATTCGAATTTTAAATTTTCGTTTTTTTTTTTAAATACCAAAATAAAAAAGTAATTTTTTCAACGTTTTGGTTATCCAAGAGTTTTTTGGAACAAAGAAAAATATTGTTTGTGTAAAATAAGATTTTTACACAAATTCCTTCATAAATACGTCCAACAAGTTGCTTCTAAGATATTTTTCATGTGTCGATTTAAATCAGTTGTGGGACAATTCCATAATAAACTTACTAACTTTCTTCTAACACTAGGTCCATATGTGAAAAGGAAATTCGATTGCCTCTAAGATGACAGCCAATTAAGCAAAGTTGTCGCCCTAATTGGTACCTGGTGAATACTAGGTGATGGATTGGATCTTTTCCCTGTCAGATTACAGTAGGGTAAATGTACCAGTTTCCAATCACGGTCGATTAATTGTATATAGAATTGACACAATAGATTTTTACATAACAACATAAATAAAAAAAGAGTGTGTGTGTACTATGTACGCACGTCAGAAACTGTTTTTATTTGACAGTAATTTTGACAGTTCAATTAATATTTAATATTTATTTAAATAATTTAATAAAAATTTAATAATTAAATAAAATTATGTAATTATTGAAATTTAATTATTTTAAATCATTACTGTGATATTTAAATTTGTACCAGTAGTATCAGCCAGAGGCGGTGCTCAAAATGTCATTTGTGAGTTTTCCATATAGATTTCAGCTTGCAAAGTTGCTTGCATAGTTGTGATTGTCTTGTGTTTCAATGGACGAAGTAGAATGTTGAAGAAATTAATGAAAACTGAAATAAAAATATAAATTTATATTGTAATTTATAAATTATAATGTAAAACAAATAATACATACCTCCATTAACCTCAATTAAAAACACATTTTGACAGCGAAGCTAGCTCAGCAAATTCAAGGAGTATAGATGACACACGGTTGGAGTACGTAATCATATTTAACGAACGCGTCGTAAACTAGCGTTTGCAAAGCAATTGCTTTTATTAATGTTAATCAATAATGAAAACGCTCTTGTCACATTGTGACCGGTGTAACGACTCTAGTTGAAGTGTTTCGTTGCAACTTCATGGTGTCGGTAAATTCGTGACTCGATGCAACTTCATGGTGTCGGTAAATTCGTGACGCGATGCGCTCGCATCCTAAAAATTCACTCTCATCATTTTTCCACAACGCGCCAAAAGAAGTATAACTTCAAAAAATTTATTATGTTATTATTTTAAATATCTAGTTTTATATTATATATTTTATATTATTATAAGTCAGGTGACCGTGCGGAAAAGTACGAGTCTACCGACAGGTACAAACACCAAGCCCAGGTTCGAATCCTGAAGGCTTTTAATATTTTGTTATAATGAAATAATAGGTAAGATAACAATTTAAAATATAAAAAATAAAATTACAATTATTTTATTTATTATATTTTATGAATATTTGATTTTACGTATTCACGTCATCTGTCTATACCCGCGTTACAGACATACCCGATTCAAATATAAAATATTAATGATTTTAAAAAAATATCAATGTTAAATTTCCGATAGATTTTGATTCTATGTCACGTGTATGACATTTAGTGGATATAGAATAGGACTTACAGCGCGCTGGTGGCGAAAGGCGATAAATTTTGATGGGCTGAAAGCATTGACAGGTCATGTTTGTGAGGACATGGAGGAAACGCGAAAGGGAAATTAAAACTACAATGCACTAGGAACATTTTAATTTAAATATTGTTTTAAAAAACTGGAATAATTCTTTCATAACTGCATAGTTATTATTTAAGCGTTATTTATTTATTTATTTATTTAATGCAGCCAACTGGAAAATCCCAATAGCAGGCCACAGAAAAAAATATACAAAAAAGAAAGAAAATGCATAGCATATATCATACAATAAAAAATCATTTGCCATAAAGGACTACATTTGACAAATTATACATGAATATTGAATAGAGATATTTTATACAAAAATTATACATAATATTTATGAGGAGCATTCATTTTATCCTACTTAAGTAAGTGGTCTGTTAATATTTTTCTAATTTTTTTAAATTTTAAATCAAACAAGTTAATTTTAGTTTCACACAGCAGGTCTATCTAATCTTTATGAAAATTATTTAAATTTTCAAACAACACCATAATCAAAATTTAAATTAAAAGAAAGGTAAGGATGTAAGAAATATACTAAAAAATAGCAATAACTTTAAAAAATATAATAAATTGCATAGTGTATAGAGTTGTTTTTAAAATATGGAGAATACCCGTGTAATATTGAACTTGTGTGAATATTGACTCCATATTTTAGACCAAAGGGTAATTAATATAAAATTTACTCAGAATTAAAAACTACTCTCAATAAGCTACAATTTTTTTTATATTGGTGATCCTATTTCGATAATTTCAATACTTGTTTTTTGCCTTCTATTTAACATTAAACATTTGCATTTATTATTTGTTAGAATTTCAAAAATATATTAGTTACCGTCCAAAAGGTTATTAGCTTACTTACTTATCTATTTTAAAATGTTTATACATTATTTCCGAGCACTTGCTAGTCATTTTTTTTAATATACGCGGTTTTTTGCTTCTACGCTTATTTACGTAATTATCCACGTCCTTGCTAGTCATTATAACGACCAAATGTAAAGTCAAATATTATATAATAATAAATTTGTAACTGCAGGCTCTTAATGCCTCGTGAGATTTTGTATTCATCGTAAAATTTGCTGACACAAGTAGAAATCTAAATAAGCTATGAAAAGAAACCGTTCTTTTAATTAAAAATACACTTGAAATGTGTGTTCTGGTAGAGTTTAATTATAAAATTAAAAAATTGACTTTAATTAGCGCATACCTACTTTATTCCTTTTCTTCTTATTATTCAACTCATATATCTGTTTCTTTTTGATCTCTAACTGCTCCTTAGCTGTTTACAAACTCACTTTGATAAAAACTATTAAAAAAAAGCTAAAGCGTGATTTTCTGTTATTATTATTTTTATCGCAGTGTTTAAAAAGACGCTTAGTATAAATCAATTATTAAGTATTAAGTCAATAAAATCTTTTTATTGTTTTTTAAACACCTTGTATGCGTACGACGAATATATTTACCGTTTTATAAATATTGTTAGATTCATATGCAATTTTGAAAAGAGAAAATCATGATAGCTTTTTCATGTAATCCGAAGAACAGTCACATGACAATCACAATTTTCAAATAAAATGTTTCTTGTGACAAAATACGGACAATAACGTAGTTAGACCTTGCGATTTTGTCAAATTTTTCAAATTTTGTTGATTACAGAAAAAATTCACAGATTTCGCAATCCTTGCAACCATCGAGGACATTGGAAATGATAACAGCATATATGAAACATAATTAACTGTTTATTATACACATTGAAAAAATATATACTACTACATAGAGAATACCACCGAGTTCAATAACGTTTTCTTTGATGTTTCACATCTGTCGGGGGTCCCGAGATCCACACCCTTTTTTTTAATTTATAATTTAGATTTGATTCGATAAACAAAAAAGAATAAGATCATACGGACTACTTTACCTAGAAAACGCGTTATGTAGTTCATAAATAGTGCCTGAGTTGTTGACTGTGTTCTATATCTCTTCCTTTCTCAATCTATCACTCTCATGTCGCTCTTTCGTTTCATCGAACTTACCGTCGCTATAGAATTTTCAGTTGAAAAATTGTAATCCACATTCCGATAAAAAAATCATTCGGCCGTTAATACGCACACATGAATTTATATCGCACGCCACTGACCGTAAACGGAAACAGCGGAGTAACGATTCATTATATGTCGGTTCAATTGCATTCAATACATCCTGTTCAATCAATCATCTGCTCTGACGAACTCGAGGGACCGGATGTCGAGGTGCCGTCCTCTCCAAAACCCAATTCCGTTTTATAATAAAGTGAACTCAAGTACTGACCACTCCACTTCGCTTCAGTTCCCTTCTCTCATCGCGCGGATTTCCTCTTCTTTTCACTCTATGCGGACGTCTATTAGCGCAGAGGTTCCAAACATCTGGCTAAGTCCGCTAACTAGTATACTGTGAACTTCTTCATCAATACCCTCCGGCCTCCGCGTATGTCTGTCTGTCTGTGCCCGATTTTCGGATTTTGTTCCGGTTTTCCCGATTAGATAGATTGATTCAGGAGGAAGATTTAGATATTATATAATTGAAACTAACCAGCCAGGCTTCGCCCGGGTGAAAATCGATGGTACCTAATCTCAGAAGACTAATTTCTGTGTAACTACTGAACGAATTTTGTTCCGGTTTTCACGATTAGATAGATTGATTCACGAGGAAGGTTTAGACGTATAATTGAAACTAGCCGACCCAAATTCGCCCGAGTGAAAATCGAGGGTAATCTCAGAAGACTGATGGCAAAAATAATTTCAATGTTCGATAGGTGATACATTTCTTTAAGACATAGGCTCTAGTAACTGGCCGGCCCGGATTTGCCCGGATGAAAATCGGAGGTAATCTCAGAAATTACTGAATCGATTTCGAATAATAAATCATAAATTCATAGCACCTGGGCGAAGCCGGACCGGGCCGCTAGTTGTATATACTTACAAAATATAGATATTAATACTTATTATTAATGTCGGAGAATCAATAAAATTGACAAGGAATAAAATATCTTTATTTTTATTGCTGTTCATTTTAGCAATAACTTGTTCAGTTTAAAAATACAACAGTTTTGTAGACTGTTTTTGACGTGAACTGTAGACACTTTTTTTTAATTAAAAACTGTTTTTCCCTCATTGAAAAGCTGAAAAAACATCAAACAAAAGACGAACTTTCACCTCCGTAACTTAACATTTAAATCAAATACATTTGTTTGATTCTATCTTCAATAAATTGATACAAATTGCGTAAGTTTTATCAGTTTTTAACTTTTTCGCTTTACTAAAGCGTGTAAAGTTTCGTGGAAATTGAAATCTGGCGTTCCTTTTTTCCGATACACAGAATGTAACAAAAAAGTTTAAACAAAAGTCAATACGTCTTAAGCAAAATTGCAATGGGCTCTGTCTGTAATTTCGTTTTTTATTCAAATTTGTCTGGATATTTTGTATAACATCTAGAGGGGAGAAAGCGTTTCCAAAATGTTCTGTCTGTCTGTTTGTATTGACATCATTCGAAAACGGCTACACCGAATTCGATGAAACTTAATAAATATTAAATATACTTAGGCCGGGCGCATACACACAATTGTTTCCACGACTAAACAGTTTAGTCGAGTTGTGTACGTTTCGCAATTTCAACTCGACTAAACTGTTTAGTTGTTAGAGATGCGCATGAAATCAATTAGTAGCGCCATAATTTCACTATTAAACTAATGGGTCGCCGAACAACTATTTAGTCGAGAGTATACTAGCGTCAATACACAGCTGTGGATATAAGCCGCCGACGATAGTTGTTCAACAGAAAAGTCAAAAGACGATTAGTGCGGTTTTTTTATTTTTTTGTCGTGCAACTATTGTGTCGATAGTATGCGCAGTCCCTTCTGATCCCATAGCCTTTTGATAAACAACTAAACAGTTGTGCGATTAAAATTGATTGTATGCGCCTAGCCTTACTCAATTAGTATCCGAACTTAATAAAGTAAAGCATACTTTTTGCCCGATTACGTACCCGGTAAAATATAGACAAATTCACGCGAACGAAGTCATGCACAAAACCTAGTATAATTAATTAATAACATTCTTACGTATGAACTTGTTTTGATCTAAGAACAATAGGTATACAGATCTGTCAAAATTGTCGATCTTGCAATTTCAGAAGAATGTTTTGAATCATTCTGTTGAAGAAACCCCTCAGGGGATTCCAGCTTACGAGGCTGTTTTCCCTATATCAATAGTTCAACAAAAAAGGTGCATGTATAATTAACAAATATGTAAAGTTCGAAAGCAAAATTTACTTTTTACAACGTTAGCTTCTTTCTCGAGTATAAAATAGACTGTGAACATAATAATAAATATATAACGTATTTCTTCCCTATTTATTAAAAATCTTACATTTTATATAGAAAAAATTCCTTAACAACTTTTCAGTCTTTTTTTCTTTTTATGTGTGATTCGTTTGGCTGATAAGTCAAACCCCTTTGATTTCAATGAACCTATCTCTCGAAATAAGAGCGAGGGATCGTTATTGCTTGTACTGCAAGAAAAAAAGAGAAAAAATGTGCTTGCGCACACATACCGTGTCCTGTCACCTAGCCATTAGCAGTCAGTGACAACCGATATAGACAGACTATTGCCTAGTTACCGGATCATCTGTGAAAAAAAGATATGTGTATAGGGTTGCGTGTTAGTAATAAATATTTGATGAAGATTAAAATTATATTATAGATTATAGACGTTTGACAATTAAAACCGATAATGTAATAAATATTAAAGAAAATAATGGGTAATATCTTCATTTTCAAATTTTTAACCTCCAACTTCACAGAACTGGACATTTTTCATATTATCTAAGTGTGCTTACAGACTTAGATAATACGAAACGTCACGTAGAAATATCATAGGACCACGGCCTACAAGCCCGGAAACCATGAAGATCTGGAACAACGCCGGCCGTGAAAGTGCTTTCACGGCCGTCGTTGTTCCAGATCTTCATGGTTTCCGGGCTTATAGACCGTGATTCGATGATAATTCTACCTAACGTTTCGTCTACAACTGCGGTAGACATTTTCGAAGGCGATATGGTAGCGGTTGAAGTGTCCTCCTTGGTGACTCACAGGTAAGTGTGTCTACGACTGGTGTCTTCTTCAGTGTATTCTCTGTTTGGTCGTAGAAGGACGCCTACGACCGAACAGAGAACACACTGGCACTTAGCATAAAGAAGAGAGGACACTATTTGTTGACAGACTTACCTGTGAGCCGCCAAGGAGGACACTTCGACCACTGCCACATCGCCTTTGAAAATGTCTACCGCAGTTGTAGATGAAACATCAGGTAGAATTATCATCAGACCACGGCCTACAAGCCCGGAAACCATGAAGATTTGGAATTTTTCATATTATTTGCGTCAAATGAAAACTATTTACAGTACTGCTGCACTTGAGTAAAGCTAGTCAAAATGAAAATTGAAGCGAGCAAATTTACGGGGAAAAACTAAGTTGCGAGCAAAAGCTTGCAATCAATAGATGAAATATAATAATAAAATTTAATTTATGTTCAGAACAGTTCCACACCAAACTAAGGATTTTGATCCCCTTGTGGTGATAAAGTGAGCAAAAAAAGGTATCTGTACACAAAAAAGAGACCATTCTCCATTACAGATGGCGACATAATTTGTCAGTTTGAGTTATAAGTAATTTTAGATCAATAATAACACTGTCACTTTGTCACGTATCTTTTTTTTTGCTTCCATTAACGAATAATACAACAAAAAATCATACTTTTTATTTTAAATTCTTAAACTTAAACGACGATAAATATGTTTTTAAGATATATGTGGAATATGCAACCAAAACGCATTTTACGCTGCTTTATTTTTCCTTATTTTATTGGTTTTGTATATAGGTACATTTTCTTTTCAAATTTTAAAACAAAAATCTGTTAAAAAATATTAAATGAATATATTAAAAAATCTAACAGTTTCATTTTACTTATTTGCATGAATTTAAGATTCACAACTGAAATCAATAATTTGAAAAAGAAATATTCTTTATAAACTTTTTGAAAATACTGACAATTTGACGATTAATTTCTTTCATAAAAATTGAGTTACTTCAATTTTAGTGTAAAAGATTTTTAAAATTTTACTTTTTTACGGACATGTACGCTTGGCCGCAGGGGAATAAACCGAGAAAAAACGTGATAGTCACGTCACCATCACCATTTTTGCTATTTTCTCTTTATTTTTTATTTTTAGATCAAATGGGCATACGATTTTTGGTGATTTTTTAAAGTACTTATAACTTCTAACGCGCGTACATAAGTACACGCATTCACTTTTTTTGTAAGTATGAACACATTTTTTTAAGTTTTATTAGTGTATTTGCCATAATATGGCACATACACTATTGGCGTCGGTCGGATGGCGGGACCTAGGGGTCGGACCAAAATTTCTCGACGTTTCATACCCTCCTGAACAGTTTGCCACCATTTTTGAAAATGTTTATGTATATATGTATGTATATATATATATATTTATATATATATTTATATATATATTTATATATATATGTGTGTACACGATAACTCTCGACAGACTTAACCGATTGAAACGAAATTTGGTACACACATTGGAACCCATTACCGCAAGAAGCCTATTTAAAATGGGCCCGATCGGACCATTTTCAGGGTTGTATTTAGGGATTCCAAAAAGTTTTTGGGCCCAAAAATACCGAAAAATTGGTCAGAATCGTTTCAAAATTGAAATTTAACTCTTTAGTAAAGATTAAAATGTGCTGCTAAAATTTTAATAAAATCGGCCCGACAGGACCGGACTTACAAATTTTATGAAAACACTAGTTCGCGGATAGTGATTTACTTACTGAAGGATGTTTTTAATTTGGTACAGAGATTGCATTGATAATAATATTGAAATTAAGAAAAAAAATATTATTTTCAGGGATGTATTAAGGGGTTAAATTTTTTATTTTGTCCAAAAACAAACCTAAATTCACGTATTAAAGCCACAAGGCCTGTATTAGCAAATACACTATATTGTCGGCAGGGTTTGGCACTGCGACCCGAGTTTTTTTTATTTTTACTGATTTTATCAGCATCATAGCAATAATAGATTGTTTCCTTATTTATATTTTGTATGCTCATTAGACAACTATATATGTAAGTATTTTATATTTACGAAACTTTGTATGGTAGGAAACTCTATTTCTTATTTAACAATAGACTTTTCAGACTGACGCGTTAGGAAATTACAATAATAAAATATACCTGATAAGCTATCACGCTCCTTCTGTCAGGGGCGTAGATTTTTTTTGTATTAAAAATTAAATTAATAACTTTACACCAACAACAAAGTTATCGCCATAGATTTTCAGGAGTGATTACTGTAAACTTCCATTGCGTTTAAAACATTGAAGTTTATTTTCGAATAAGCTAATGAAGCTTTCCTGACATGATTATATCATTTTATTTAACATCAGAACGCCCCCTGTTCCTGTCACATCTAAAGCTAAAAATTATTTTTGAAGTAAAACTTCTACAGTGATGGTGAGTTCGTGGGGCGATAAAACGAAAAAGCGATATAAATAGAGAAAGAAGGAGATATAGCAAAATATGGCGACAAGCCTTGCACGTTATATTATGTACGATATGAAAGAGAGAGAGAGAGAGAAAGAGAAAAAGATTAGCAAAATACACAGCGCATTTGCTTAGCACTGCCATCGATGCTTGGGTAAGCAGTCAAGAGGTTTTGCTTCTATCGTGTGATCTTAAGCACATATTTTCTTTTTTAGGCGCGAACAGCGTTAGCAATTGCACCTTTTTACACTCGCTTTTTAGGATTCCGTACCTCCGAATGGAACCCTATTACTGAACCTAAGATGTCTGTCCATCCATCCATCCGTCCGTTTGTCACAAGGATCATCTCACAAACGGTAAGAGGTAACTAGTTAAAATTTTCACAGATTGTGTGTTGTGGAATAAATCCTGGCAAATAATAATAATTAGAATTATTTGTGTTAAACTCGATTATTTAATTACAGTTGAAACAATTTAACTCTGTGCATAATCAATTGAGAAACGCAAGAGTCTCGACCAAGATCGGGAGGCATTAATTACTCTCGATCTCGCTAACCGATACCGAGAAGAGACCGATACTAGTGTCGTCTGCAGGAGTAATTTTATGGCGCGCCAATGCTTTTTAAAACAATGCTATTGTGATCAATTACTATTTGTTATTTGCATTTCAAACACAATTCTGGCTTGAATTGTGTTATTTTGCAAACTGTACTTTGTCACGCTGGTGTCCTTTGTAGACGCTGCACAATGGCTCTTGATTTCCACACAAAGGCCGTTACGAACATGCGTGTCAATATGTGTCATTTTGCTATGTTCTCTTTTTTGTTTTCGTTAGTTTTTTGTTCGTACCTAAAAGCATTTGTTTTGATTTTGCACATCCTTAATTTTAAACTGGATTTATTTTTTAAATGTTTTAATTGAATTTTATAAAGCCAAGCGTATAATAATTATTATATATGATTATGATTTATCAGTTAGACAACTGTTAGTTATACATTCATAGAAAACACATTTGAACAGGGGCGGATACAGATTTTCATTCGAGGGGGGGAGGGGGCACAAAATTTTTTATAAGAAAAAATAGAAATAGGAGTTCAAAGATAGATATGTAATTGGTCATGTATACAGGGTGGCACATCTTAAACAACACAGTGAAATATCTCGTAAACGGTACAAACCATACAAAAATGTTTTGCACAAAAGTTATAGAGTGTCAAGGGGGACAGAAGACTGTGATATCAGATTTAACATAGGTGGTGCTGTGAAGGTCAGCTTCGGTTTTTTAATTGTAAGAGTGCATTTTTATTCCAGACTACGATACAATATTTAATAGTGAACAGTAAATTATTAAGGTACATATCAGCTGAAGTTAATAAATATTAAGATATTTAGAAATTAAATAACGGCCAAAATGAACGACAATTAGATAAATTATGGCATAGCAGATAGCCATGATATTACACACCGGCCTTCTTGGCTTAAATTCAATTCATAAAAGAACCGAATTGACAAATTAAATTTGCTATTTGATTTGTAAATATCTCAATATTTATTAACTTTGCTCATATGTACCTTAATAATTTACTGTTCACTATTAAATACTGTATAGTATTTTGGAATAAAAATGCACTGTTACAGTTAAAAAATCGAAGCTGACCTTCGCCTGACCTTCACAGCATCACCTATGTTAAATCTGATATCACAGTCTTCTGTCCCCCTTGACACTCTATAGCTTTTGTATAAAACATTTTTTTATGATTTCTACCGTTTACGAGATATTTCACTGCATTGTTTAAGATGTGCCACCCTGTATATTAAAAATTTCGAACGAAATCGGAAAACATTTTTAAAATTTATTTTATTTTTTGTTACGACGCGGGTGTCTAAAACTACGTTTCCCAAATTATCCATTGACGTCATATTCTTACAGATTTGGAAAATTAATAATCAACTCCTCTGACATGAGAAATTGCGAAAAGTTTTTTGTAACAAATCGCAACAAACTTGCCACGTAATTAAAAATGCTTAATTATTATGTACAGAAGAAATATAAACAAAGCAAACTTTAAGTGCTACAGTAAAAGTAAACAAACAATCTTTTACAGTGTGATGAATTACATTGAATAACAAAGAAGGAAATAGCACAGTTACGTTATCTTTTATATAAAAAACGATACTCATTTTGATTTTTTGTTTTACATAATTTTTAGAATTTTCATTACATAATTTCTAATTGAAACATAAATTCAAATTTCTGTGTCTATAATTTCGATTCCCTTTTTTTGGGGGTCTATTTATCTGTCTGTACAGACATCATTCGAAAACGTCTCACTAATTTTGTCGAAACTTAAGCACAATGTCAGTGGGCCTCCAAACTTTTTTTTATTCGGGTAAGTTCGGGGTAAGACAAGGTTCACGTCAATCTCGGACATTAACGCAAGCGAATCAGTGGGCAAAATCGACGTTCATACAAGAGAAGCCACGGACAAAAGGCTAGTAATCTAAATAATATATAGAAATATACAGGATGCTACAAAAGAATGTGTCGGTTTTCTGGCGGTAAAGTTGTAAGGGAAATTTGTATAGCTAAGAAGTAACGAAGTAACGCTCACAATATTTTTCCCCGAAGTAAATAAGTTATGTACTTAGTTTGGAAAAAAAGTCTCGATTTTGAAGAGCTGTAACTGGCTTAGTATAGGATTTACATAAAAAACTTATAAAACAAAAATTGTAGGCAATTTTCTCTTCTTTAAAAATGATAATAAATAATTTTCGCTACTATTGATCAGGAAAAAGTTATACTGAAAAAACTAAAAAAAGTCCAAGAAATGCGTGTTTTTTGGCCACATAAAATTTTCCCGATGACTACCGAGGTCGAAAAGTCATATTTCTCTTGTTACTACCTATATTATGTACAAGATAAAAAATTAAACCTTCTACTTCATGACCTTTTTCTAGGTACCTAACCCTCGATTTCATGATCTATTTCCTGGACTATATATTTAATCAAATGTAAATTCATAGTCCTGAGGTAACTTTGACAACACACCGTTTAGTGTCAACAGTTTGATAACCTATTTTACTTTTGACTTTTTGATATGCATATTTAATACGGAAGGAAGAGGTTATTTAAGAACCGTTACATGCTTAATGTCACTTGGTCACGAAAAAGCTCAATAAATTTAGAGAGTAGTTAATATGCCCACTCTAAAACATTTATTCATTTTACGTCATTTCATACGGTTAAATAACTTATTATTAAACGACGCTCGACTGCGACGTTTTTATTACTGTTAATAATTATTCACTTCTTTTTTAGTTCCCACCTCTACTATGGTAAGGAAGTAATGGATTTAGACCGAAAAAAATATTTCGAGATTTTAACAGATCTTCACGTTTTGACACCCTAGCAATCGTTTAAGATCATTTTCTGACTGATGTCTGTATGTGTGTGTGTGTATGTGGTTAATTTTTCGCCGTCGATATCTTAAAAACGGAACAACATACAGCCATGCCGATTGTTCTATTGTGTTTATTAGCCTTTAACTTAGGTCTGATTAGATTTCGAGTCAAATCGGTTCAGTGGATCCTGAGATATTAGAAAAACGTTCTCAATTTCACGTATTAACACAGGTAAAAAAAATATAAATGAATTCTAGATGTTATAATATTTTACTAAAAAAAAATAAAAATTGTATGTAAATCAAGGTAACCATGATTTTTGCTATATTAAGCTAGCCATCAGTAGATACCTAAACAAAAAAGAGGGCCATGCTTTTTTTCAAAGAAGAGTGTTTATTTTTTTTGCAAATATTTACTAGGTGGGAAGTATAAGACTGGTCATCAGTCGAATTTTTTATTTAAAAAAAGCTCATTGGGAAGTTATTTTATTTTTAGAAATATATTTAAACCCTTGATTGTTTTAAACAACATCTAAAGAAATACATTCTATATTAAAAAAGATCGGAATATAAAGAAATGTGTTATCAATCTTAAAATATTAAATGAAATATCTGTTTGTAAATTCGTTTTTCTGCAGAGTTTATTTATTACTTTCGCATTAATTAATGCTTTGGTTATGAAGTAATATAACGACATAATATTGTCACAATGTTTGCCATTAAACAGATTTTAGCATAATATTATGCCAATCGTTTCAATCCCATCAAATATGACACCATGTATATAAAATTCATTTTTACACCAGCGTACATAAATACGAAGGACTATATTCACTCGCAGTGTATATAGTGTCCTTTAAGAGACACTGATAGATGTATTTCAACAAACGAATAGCCATATTTCCGGTCAAGGGATAGGAGTAAGGAGTAGAACTCTCTCAGTCCTGTCATGACCACAATCCTTCTTCCAGTACCGTTCGCGCTTGACTTACCTGAATTAGAGATACACTAGCAGAGCTCTAGGTGAAATCAAGACTTTATATTATACAGTAGAACCTCAAGTTCAAGGAAAACGTTAAAAAGTTTGAGTTATAGAGTTTTTAAATAAAAATGGTTTAGGTTAAGGAGGTTTTACAGACTCATATTTTTACTTAGTGAAGTTTCGTTGATGTGTGTCACCATGTGCTGTGTAGTTGTCTATAAAAAGAAGATTTTTTCTTCTACTACAATGGCCTTAGTTATAGAGCTTCAAAGAAATTTTAACATAAACAATAAGTGTACAGTCCAAACTAACAGCCATCTAATAGACACGTGCAAGGAATAAAAAAAAAACTCGGGTCGCAGTGCCAAAACCCTGCCGACAATATAGTGTATTTGCTAATACTGGCATTCTGGCTTTATTATGTGAACTTAAGTTTGTTTTTGAACAAAATAAAAAATTTAACCCCTTAATACATATATATTTTTTTTCTTAATTTCAATATTTTTATCAATGCAACCTCGGTACCAAATTAAATACACCCTTCAGTTAGTAAAGCACTATCCGCAAACTAGTGTTTTCATAAAATTTGAAATTCCGGTCCTGTCGGGCCGATTTTATTAAAATTTTAGCAGTACATTTTAATTGTTACTAAAGGGTTAAATTTCAATTTTGAAGACATTTCCAAAAAGGGTGCCAAAGTGTTCAGGAGGCTATGAAACGTCGAGAAATTTTGGTCCGACCCCTAGGTCCCGCCATCCGACCGACGCCAATAGTGTATACTGTATGTGCCATATGGCAAATACACTAAAAACAAAACATCCTTCCTAGAACCTTTTGTTTGCACATTCACTTAAAGTGAGTCACTGATACATAGATACTTTCTGTTATGGAGGTCGCCAAGAAACCACTTTGACTTACTGAGAGCCAATGCTCAAATTATTCGTTTGACTTGTAGAAATTTCAGATTTTAAGTAAAGGAGGTTTCAGACCCTGAAGGAAAGGGAACACATAACTTTTTTAACTTATAGAGGTTTTTACGTTATCGAGGTTCTACTGTATATACATGTGGGCTATGTCTATAAAATATCCTATTATGTTTACATTGATTGCAACCATTACCAAGGCCGAACCCATATTAATCCTGCGTTGAAGACGAAGGGAAAAAACAAAAAAAGATTTCTTCTCGGCTCTCAAGTAATATCGTTGATTCTGTGAGCATTTTCGCCATTCGCTTTGTTCAAAAGTAGCCATGAACATGGTGCCAATTACGTGGATAGGTGCTCGAGCATCCATGAGATTTTTTATATGGATGAAAAATATCTTTAACGACGTACAAATTCGCAAATATTCCTTCAATTCCAAATCACGTACTCAAGATTTTTTACTGAACTAGAGTTCGTTCGCTTATATAACTTCATAGTTCTAAATAGATTACTATAACCTATGTTGTCCATCGTCTATAATCTACAATATTTATCTGTCATTGTTATAATAATAAACCTTAATAATTATAGTAAATCAAATTATTAAATTAACATTTTACGAAGGTTCATGAGTTGGTTGCTAAAAAGGAAGACTGATTAATATTGCAAGAGCACCTACTTTTAAAAATTGGCGGCTATAGGCCATAGTTACTACAAAGTTTCAGTTAGATAGATAGATTTTAGATTATAGACGTTCAACAGCTGAGGTCATCAGCGTCTAGGTGTGAATCTGCCAGCCGGCATACACAAACCGACCGGTACGAGCTCGAGTACCTGGGAGCGCTAATCCCATAAAACATTAGAATGTAGTTTGCATTCCAATGTTTCTCCTGGGGGAACAAAGTTTCAGATTTCTGCTTATATGGATAAGGGCAATATTTTCTAAGCTGGCAAAGAAACCTGCTGCCAGACCGCAAATTTCAATTTTTAAGTAAAGAACTTAGCTAAATGGGGAAAACAAAAGTTCCATAGAATTTATGTGTTAAATTTTCAAAAACTCAAACCAAACAATTATCTGTTAAAGTAAAATTACAACAATGTTTTCACAAGTTTAATATTCGAAAATATTTTTGTTTAGAGTAAACGCAACTAAATTAGAAGGAGTAAACTATGTAGCTGACTTTTGACATGAATCAACGTTCTGAGCTAAGTTTTCCGCATGACGGCTTGCATACTGAAACCGAATTACATGTCTTGTCGTTTTGCTCTCTCAGTTTCTGTCCCTCTTTCTCTCTCTCTTTCTCTAACACGGAAATATTTGCAGTCGTGCAAAAAGCGATGTGAATGGGTTATAATGTGCTACGATGAAAATATTTTCCATCATCACTTTATACAGACTGATTATAAAAAATTGTAAAAATATCTTTTAAAAGTGTGCTCCAAAATTACGTTCGCCTATAACGTAAAACGTAGTCACTGAAAAATTTAATGTCTGTCATATTATTATACAGACAGACATTACATTTTTCAGTGACCCTACTCCATACTACATTGAATTCATTACTTATGAATGAATTCAAAAACATCTCAATAATGTGAAAAAGGTTCACAAAAGTAATAAAAATTAATGTACATATGCATATCTATAGTACTAATATGATGACGGGATCTTTGTAATTTTGTTTTCTTCCAGATTTTTGGATAGACGGAAAACGTGTTTCCATGCTTTTTGTCAATCAGTTCAGTCAGTTCTCACACTGAACTGGCTAAACCGATATTTATTAAACTTGGAACACTATCTATTGATACACATCACAAAACTTATAGGGTACTATAAAAACCGTTTAGTGTATGTACCGTGTATGTTCCGGAAGCGTCAAATGCCCGGAACATACACTGAACGGACACAAAAGGGCTGGACGTTAATTAATATTAACATTTAAATTTTTCAGTTGCACAGATGATAGCGCAGACAGTTTGACCTGTTCCCGAACGTCGCTGGTTCTGTCAGATGTGACGCCCTGGATACAGCGCCGTCGTAGAGCCTCGACATATCATGAAGGTGATTCAACAAGATACTATCAGGACGACAGTCCAACTTCGCCGAAGAAAAAACGTCGCGGTTCAAGCTTCCACGGTCGACTCTCAAGTCAGTCTTCGGACAGTGCATATTCTGCCGATAGACGCGGCAACAGCGGAGAAAGTAGTGTCTCATCGAAGAGAATTTCGCCGACAACGGCAATCAGTTTTCCGCTACCGCCTCCGTGCACGTGTCCTTATTTCGGTGACGAACCTCATAACACCAGGAAACCGCCAACGGAAGTAAAGATTATACCCATTGATAAATTGTTACAGGAAAATTCTTGTAGAAAATTAATCGATTCAGAATCCGAGTCAATATCAACATCGTCCGTATCGCCGATAAAGAGAACTTTAATAAAAACGAAGAGCGGTGAAGCCCCGCCAAGCAACACAATAGTTACTTGGGATTCGTCACCGACGCCTTCCGGCGTCTTAAGAAGAAACAGACGAGGATCGAGTTTCGGAAGTACGACTACAAGTCTGATGGCCGGAAATGCTCATCGTACACCATTGCTCATGCGCAGATCGGCGACTATAAGACAAAATGGCAATGTTGCAGTAGCGCAAGAAAAAAGTAAATCAACATTATCGCCATGTTTGCTGCCGACTAGATCAAATTTTCAAAATGCGAATTCTACGACGCCTTCTATCAAATCTTCGGGCACTATCCGATCACATCACAGTCGTAATTCGAGCGTTATTTCGAGAAACAGTTCACGTCATGGTCGAATAATACGACTCGAACAAAAAGCGACCAAAGTGTTAGGAATTGTATTTTTTACTTTTGTGATTTTGTGGGCGCCGTTTTTTGTACTTAACCTTTTACCGTCAGTTTGTGAAGAGTGCGAGAGAAATATTGATCAAGGCGTATTTGATTTTGTTACGTGGCTTGGTTATGCAAGTTCGATGGTAAATCCTATATTTTATACAATTTTTAATAAAGTTTTTAGGCAAGCATTTAAAAAAGTTTTGCTTTGTAAATATAGTAATCAGACGAAGTGGAAACCGTATTATAACATTGTTCAAAAATAATTTTTTTTAGTATCTAACTTTTGCAAAAGACAATCAAAGAAATGTGTATTTTTATTACGAGAGAGTTCGATGTATTTTTAGAAAAAAATAATCAGGACACAGTGTACATCATTTAAGTATACGAAAGAAATATTTATTTTTTTAAATAATGTCTAAGTCAATACTTAATCATATTTTCAGTATTTTTGTGTAAAAACATTAGTGATTCTAATTCGAATTTTCGATTTAAAGAAAATTAAGGTAAAGAAATATCTTTTAAAATAGTTTTGATATTAGATATCTCGAAAATAAATCTGTATTTTGAAGTTTGTAAGATGTGTAAATATTTTAAATTTTTATATGTTTATAAAAGTCGTAACTAGATCGAAAATTTAGTTTATTATCAGTATTCACTCTTTTATTAGAACCCTGGTTGATAACTTACAAACAGAATACCTATTTTAATTATAGTACGTAGGTACTGCAATTTTAAAACACATGAATTTTTGTGTAATTACGATTTTCAAAGTTTTTTATTAAATATTTTACATGTAATTATTTCTGTAATCCGTACAAATTGAAGTTTAATTATTATTTATCACGCAAATTTCTAAAGCACTGAAATTCGAGAATGTTTTAATAATTTAACTGATTATTCATAAATCATTTACCAAAGAAGTAACATTTAATTACTACATTAGGATTCTGTACCTCAAAAGGAAAATAATACAGTTTCTTTATTCTTATAACTTATTGAACTAGACTGCAGCGGTTCCCAACCCACGGGCCGCGGGCAGCGTGGTACTGGGCCGTGGGCGCTGGTCGAGAGTCTAAGCCAGGATAAATATTATCGGCGCTTCAAAGGTAGATATGGGAAAAATCGAGTGAAAACAATCGACTTATTCGATTAGTTTGTTGTTCAGGGGTTTATAGTTTTTACTTATATATTTAGTTAGTGGGCCTCAATTTTTTTTACAAAATTGATGGTCCGCACAAATTAAAAGGCTAGGAACCGCTTTACTAGAGTCTAGATCTGTGACAGCAAACAGTAAAATATAGTTTTACAAATTATTAGTGACAGCTTTAAAACAATCGAAATAAGAAAAATAATAGCTGTTCAGTTTTTATACATATCAATTTTTTCTGTAAAACCAATAAAATATTGTCTTATTTGGTTCATATTCATAGTAAATCTGAAAGAACTTATCTAAACTACAATTCAAGACCGGGGTAAAGGCACCAATTCCCGATTACTATTACCAGCGGCGAATTTAAGGGGGCGCGGCAAATGAGTAGTTGCCGCCTGGGGCCTCGTCTGACAGGGCCTCAAAAAAATACTTTTTTTTAATTTAAAGACCCAAGTAAGTATATTGTAATATGGTACGTAGGGTCGTAGGCACATTTCAATTAAAACTGTGGTTGGCTGAAGTTGTTGAGAGCCCTAGGACTCTCCTAGGGCTATCATCAACATCAGCCAACCACAGTTTTGATTGAAAAATACCTTCGAATTTAGACAGATTTTTCAGATGTTTCTTATTTTATCTTTTATTTCCAGGAGTTTTTTAAGACTTAAATTGTAAACGTTTTTCTGGAGGGACTCGAGCTCCCATTGAAGGACATTCCCAGACCCCCCCGGCTTACTACGTTCTGCTTTTCACTTATAGAAAGATGGAAAACCTTCTAACCTGTAAGTTCATAAAAAATGTTTTAAAAAATGGACTATTAGGTATTTACATAAAAGTGGGCCCCCTAGGAGCGTTTGCCGCCTTGAATCCGCTACTGCCTGTTAATCGACCACTTTTATAATTACAGTTGACAAAATAAATTCACAATTATTATTAAAATATAATAAAGATCACAGAATAAAACATAATGTTATTAATATTATTTTAGATCTCTCATTTCATATTTTACAGATTATCTATCGGTGCGACGAGAAATTAGAAAAATATTAGTTTGCAAGTGAGTTAGATATCAAACAACAGATGTTAAACTCATTTTAAAGTTAATAACTTATTTTTAATTTCTTTTCGCACCGATAGAGAGAAGATTTACAATAACTTCTGTAAAAATCTGTTTTGTTGACTTTAAATATAAAAGTGTTGTGTGTAAAAAAAGGAGAGAGAGAGAGATTGTAGATTATAGACGCTCAACAACTGAAGTCATTAACATTTATAAAAGTGATCGGCCACAGGTAGATGTTCGGAAATGGGTGCCTACATTAACTATTATAGATATTTTTCAACCTTACTCCATCTGTTTGTAAGTAAATTATTTTAGGTAAATGTAGTCATATTTATTTTTTATTTTCACTGAGTAGTTTCATTTTTTTGTGTGAATAGTGAATACAAATATGTATATATAATAATTAATGTATATAATTGATATAATTTTATTATATTTATTGAATTTTGCAAATTTTGTAATAACAATCAAGTAAAAGGGGAAAATAAATGCGAACAAATACTCTTAGATAATAAATTGTATAGATTATAGATATAAATAAATTAAATTATTGGCAGAGTTTGCCAAATTAAATGTATAAAATGTAGTTTCCAAAATTTACAAAATAACAATTGGATAAAAAATGAAACATGCTTTTTATAATATCATTAATTATATTATTAAATACAGTACTCTCTCTTAATCCGCCGCTCGATAATTCGGCGAGCATTGTATAATCCACTGTTCTTAGGTTTCCGTACTGAGCCTATATGATGCCTGTCCAATGTCCATCCGTCTGTCAAAACCAGTTTTCTGTATGTTGTTTTATTTTTTAAATTTTCGCTGTCGGTAGAAGATAATAAGTTAGTTGAAGGCATATTGCTATAGTAGTGTTGTGTCTTTTTGAGTCAACATTAATACTCTACATTGTCGACCACAACATTTTTTTGTTTTGGCAGTTTCTATTAGCTACGCTTTTGAAACAAACAAATTATTCAAAATTTATAATTTCGTTGTGATCAGACCTATTTTAGACTCATCTTGATTAAATCAAATTTTGTTGTGTTTTATTTATTTATTATTAATTTTATATAAAGATCTACGATAATATTAAATCAAGTCAAATAGATCTTCTCTTTATAGTAGATTGTATGTCTAGATGCGTAATGAGGTGTATTACTGACGAGTAGTGACAGTTTAAAACGAGCGCCAGCGACTTTTAACAGTCACACGAGTCATTATGCACGAGATATGTATGGTATTTTTTGCCATACCCACTATAAAATAGTTACGTTTCACTTCTTTTTCAGTATTTTCAAAAAAAAAATTGACAGTTCATTTACGTCGCCAACATCATTTTTATAGCAGGCCGTGAGTAGGGTATTGACGGGCGAATCAGAGCGAATAAACATATGGAAACTATTTACTTACCACACTAGTGTAATTTGAAAGCACTTTCAACACACCTACGTGTTAACTGACCCATTTCATGCATTCATACAAGCATATAAAGTAGCCATTTTATAGTGGGTATGGCAAAAAATTCTTTAATATGTCGTGTCTATTCTATGTATGTCGTGTTCTGTAATACGCCGTTTACTGTGCCGTCTATCTCGCTCTATCTCCTTTACCTACACTATAATCCGCCCCTTCCGCTAATCCGATACCAGCGTGGGTGGAGACGGATTAATAAGAGAGTACTGTATATATACAATGTAGCTCTATTCCTATCTTAGCAACAGTAATAAATATGGACCTCCGCCAAGGTGGAAGGAGCGGACATATTTCAGACTTTCCAGAAACGACCGATATGGTAAGTGATTCAGTGCAACGGTGAGCTCGTTGAATTCAGAGTGTCATTTTTTATAAGCATACCGAATTTGTGTAAAAAACACTAGCTTTAACATTGGAAAAAATTGATTATAGAATTTCCGAAGAAGTTGAAAAAACCTGCATATAATTATTAACACCGATCATTCTTTTTTTCAAATTAAGAACACTTATAATGACGCTAATTACCTAAGTTGTCGACGCGTCTATAATCTACAATAAATAAAAGAACACTTATACAAACCGATTCTCTGAATTCAAAATGTTGAAGAAATCTGTCTTGCCATTTTTGATTTAGAAGTTACGGTCGTTAATCTGTGAAAATTTAAAATATGCGTAATTCCCAAACCAAAGGAGATAGACACGTTTTCGTTGAATTTTTGAGTTCAGCGTGGCTATTTCAATAATCGTACAAAATTTGAAAATTATTTGAATACAATGATGGCACAGAAAATCACAAATTGCTTTGTAATTTTCCCACTTCTAATTAATGCAAGCAAGCAAGCACGTAGTACAGCAACGTACATTGGGTTGCCTACATCATGGAGATTTAAGTTATCCGTGTTTCAGGGGCTATTTTATCTTAACGTGCTCATCTCGGTGAGCGAATTTACCAGTAGGCTGGAGCCTAGGGCGGCAAATTTGGGGCCAAAATTTTTTTTAGTGTCTTATAAAAAGATTCATATTTATATAGGTACCGAAATGTTACCTAGAGGTCGGTAGGGGCGGCAAAATTTGAATAGCCTACTGGCGGCAAATGTGTAAATCCGCCACTGAGACGTATATTTATGTATATTGTGCTGATTGGGCTATACATAACCCAGGGAGCAGAATTGTAGGTATGGCAAAAATTCAAGTACGACCCGAATAGAACACACAATTGTCATTGATAAAAAACATCTTCTTTATCTAATACATAAAATTCGCGTGTCGCGGTGTTTGTTGCCAAACACCTCCGAAACGGCTGGACCGATTTTGATGAAATTTTGTGTGCTTATCGGGTAGGTCTGAGAATCGGCCAACGTCTATTTTTCATACCCCTAAATGTTAAGGGTGGTCCACCCCAAAATTTTTATTTTTATTTTTTGGACAAAATTTTTTGTTTTTATTTTTTCATGATTCAGCATTGAAAAATACATACAATTCTAAATTTTTACCCTTATACGATCAACCCCTAATTTTTAATCGCGATTTTTATATGTCGCAATGTTTGTTGCCAAACTCCTCCGAAACGGCTGGACCGATTTTGATGAAATTTTGTGTGCTTATCGGGTAGGTCTGAGAATCGGTCAACATCTATTTTTCATACCCCTAAATGTTAAGGGTGGTCCACCCCAAAATTTTTATTTTTATTTTTTGGACAAAATTTTTTGTTTTTATTTTTTCATGATTCAGCATTGAAAAATACATACAATTCTAAATTTTTACCCTTATACGATCAACCCCTAATTTTTAATCGCGATTTTTATATGTCGCAATGTTTGTTGCCAAACTCCTCCGAAACGGCCGGACCGATTTTGATGAAATTTTGTGTGCTTATCGGGTAGGTCTGAGAATCGGCCAACGTCTATTTTTCATACCCCTAAATGTTAAGGGTGGTCCACCCCAAAATTTTTATTTTTATTTTTTGGACAAAATTTTTTGTTTTTATTTTTTCATGATTCAGCATTGAAAAATACATACAATTCTAAATTTTTACCCTTATACGATCAACCCCTAATTTTTAATCGCGATTTTTATATGTCGCAATGTTTGTTGCCAAACTCCTCCGAAACGGCCGGACCGATTTTGATGAAATTTTGTGTGCTTATCGGGTAGGTCTGAGAATCGGTCAACATCTGTTTTTCATACCCCTAAATGTTAAGGGTGGTCCACCCCAAAATTTTTTTTTTTTATTTTTTGGACAAAATTTTTTGTTTTTATTTTTTCATGTTTAAGCATTGAAAAATACATACAATTCTAAATTTTCACCCTTATACGATCAACCCCTAATTTTTAATAGCGATTTTTATATGTAGCAATGTTTGTTGCCAAACTCCTCCGAAACGGCTGGACCGATTTTGATGAAATTTTGTGTGCTTATCGGGTAGGTCTGAGAATCGGCCAACATTTATTTTTCATACCCTTAAATGTTAAGGATAGTCCACCCCAAATTTTTTTTTTATTTTTTGGACAACATTTTTAAGTTTTGATAATATCGAAGTTGAGAAACAAATAAAATTCTCATTTTCTGTTGTTTTTATTTGTCATTTATTACAAAATAATCAAAAAATATATATAATTATATATAAGTTTTTTGTAAATTCTTAATATATAAAATGTGTAAAAATATATATTACAGTAAAAAATAGATAAACATTATTTCACTTAAAACAATCTGTGTCCGAACTGGCCATAATTTTATTAACGGAAGACTTTTAAAAAACTGTAATTTTTTATATTGATATATTTTTTTATGTTTAGAGGCCCCGTAACGATGCGATGTCAGTTGACTAACATTATTTTCAGATTAGAGGAACTAATAAAGCATTTTTTTTAAATATATAAACAATACCTGAGTCGTATATAGTTTGCTTAAATGTGGACCCGGCGACAACTGCACCAAACCCAAAAACTGGAGAGGGAAACCGTCGAGAAATGTTAGTTTTAAATGCGTGGTGAGTTTAGTACGGCTGAGGATATTATAGGGTTTTTTGGAAGTTTTTTGCAGCCAATTTATTTATATTGAAAGAGTTTTATTTATACTAAACGTTTCGTCTTTTTAGGCATCATCAGTAATATTCTGAAATGTTATACATACAGGGTGTCCAAGACTTGCGTTGTCGGCCGATATATTGATTTTGGGTGAAGATAGAAAAGAAGTTTCAATACAAAAGTTGTATAATTTTTAATGATGTATAACCTAAAAATATTTTCAATTATACAGTATGTCCCATTTAAGCGTGGCAGATCAAAGTTATGTTTTTTTTAACCTAGCACCCTGTTTTTATTTGTTTTTTCAATTTTGCACCTAAATGTGAATAGAAATTGTAAGGAAAGTCATGCTCGAAAATTCAGTAATTTTTGAGTTATTCAAGTTTTTCAGAAATTTTTGACACATGTAGACCTTTACCTAAAATTCGACATAGCCAAAACAGAAACCTTTATCAAAGTAAAATTTTTAGGATCATTAGATAGTAGACGGACAAATTAATGTCTATCGTAAAAAAATGAATTTATTATACAGGGTGTTCAAAATAATGTACTTCTTTTACCTAACTTCAATCACATGTAACTTTTGATTTTTAAATACAACGAGGTTATTTTTTTGTTGGAATTGTATTTTTTAGGATATTTCCTAACACTTTTATTAAGGGTTGTCCATACCTAAACCTAATATTTTCGTATTAAAATATTTGGTTTAGGTATGGACAACCCTTAATACAAGTGTTAGTAAATATCCTAAAGAATACAATTCCAGCAAAAAAATAACCTCATTGTATTTAACAATCAAAAGTTACACGTGATTGAAATTCGCTAAAAAAAGTACATTATTTTGAACACCCTGTATAATAAATTCATTTTTTTAGGACAGACTTTGATTTGTCCGTCCATTATCTAGTGATCCTCAAAATTTCAGTTTGATAAAGGTTTCTGTTTTGGCTATGTCAAATTTTAGGTAAAGGTCTGCATGTGTCAAAAATTTCTAAAAAACTTGAATAACTCAAAAATTACTGAATTTTCGAGCATGTCTTCCCTTACAATTTCTATTCACATTTAGATGCAGAATTGAAAAAACAATTAAAAACAGGGTGCTAGGTTAAAAAAAACATAACTTTGATCTGCCACGCTTAAATGGGACAGGCTGTATAATTGAAAATATTTTTAGGTTATACACCATTAAAATTTATACAACTTTTGTATTTAAACTTTTTTTCTATCTTCACCCAAACTCAATATATCGGCCGACAACGTAAGTCTTGGACACCCTGTATATACATTAAAATACAATAGTACTTCTAAAACAACAGTACATTACACCTAAAGTTATTCATTATCTATACAATTGGTACTCCTGAATACAAGTATACACACCAATACAACAATACACATACAATAACTTTCATAACCTTCTTAAGTTCTTTCATTTTAAAATTAGAAACAGTTATCTAAAAACCATGCTAATAACAACATCTTTCAAATAATGTTCATAAATCATAATTTCACTATAAAATGTATAAGTATTTTGAATCTAATTCATTCATTTATCTTTATTTTCTAATACTGTATTATGACTTGTTCATTTTAATGTATAATTATATGTATAACATTTTTATCTTATCATTTCAGAATATTACTGATGATGCCTAAAAAGGCGAAACGTTTAGTATAAATAAAACTCTTTCAATATAAATAAATTGGTTGCAAAAAACTTCCAAAAAACCGTTAGTTTTAAAGTTCCCATTTCTTTTAAAATTTTATGTGCAAAGAGTTCCCGTCTAATACCGTCATAATTCCATTTTTTATTAGCTTCTGGAATCCGGACCTGATCCGGACACTTCCATTTTTCGGCTTTGTATTTGTACTTTAACACACTAATAATAACAATTTCTTTCTTAACTGCAAATCTCCACCAAGCTGTCTTAAGATATGTCGGGCCCCAAAATTTCTGTGGCCAGGCCTGCTTAAATGTAGGTATATTGTATAGGCTAATAATTATTCACAGAAAGTTTTTTACAACTGGTATAAATAAACATATAATGATTAAAGATAATTTCAAAATTTCAATAAATCTCTTTCAAGTCCTTATTAGCCACGCATGTAGGTATTTCTACAACTTTTTTTTCGAATTTATCTAATATTTTTGTAGTATTTCATACTTTTTTACAATTGAAATCAACTGGGGACATTCGTTTGTTACGTCTTGTTAATAGTTACAGATATAATTTTCAGTAATTTTAATATTTCAACTCGTAATTAAAACCGGCATTGGGATTTGATACAGAAATATGCGAAACTGATGATGGAACGTTTTTAGTCAACTGCGATCTCGTAGTTTGTGATAACCTTTGCTGTACTTCTAAAGGTGAAGCAACTTCTTGTTCCGTTTCCGTCTGTCTAATATAAGTAACGCCTGGTGTTGGTTGAATTTCAGAACTGAACAATGGAGGCCTCACAGGAATTGATTTCTGAGATTGTGATATTTCCGGCTGAGAGTATATAACCCTTAAAGGTCGTTGGGGTTGACGTACAGTAGGTACGGCTGAAGGAAAAACTTGAGGTGCTGTTGATGCAAGTTTAGCAGAAATCGGTGTTGGTCTCAGTTGACTGAACTGTAAAACAGATTCAGGATCTGGTCCTAGAACTGAATTTTGAGAAAATATCGAATTGCCGTTATCCTGTGTTTGTTGTCGAGCCGCTTTTTGAGTTTCTTCCCTCAAATATTTTTCGTATTCTCTTTGTTGTCCTAAAGATGCAGCTGGCGTAGGGCGATCAGCTTTTATAAATAGTATTTCTGTGAATTGACGAGGCTGTTGATAAACTTCCGGTTGTTGAGGAATTCTTGGTTGAGATTGAGGAGGAATTTGAAATTCATTAGTTTGTTGTTCTTCCCTTTCAGGTAATTGATATGTGAGTTGAACCGGACGTCGATATTGAGGTCTTGTGAGTTGTATTGAGTAACGAGGTTTTGTGACTTGTTGAGTATATTCAGGTTGATATTGAGCTGATTGCTGTTCGATTGCCTGTTGACTGTACTGAGGCGTATAGCGAATTGATTGTTGATCAAGATATTGTTGAGTGTATTCAGGTGAATACCGATTGGACGGTTGACGAACGGACTGTCTAATATATTGAGGTTGATATTCTACTTGTTCGTCCTGCCCCTGTTCATATTGAGGCACGTATCCAGGAGATCGTAATGCAGGTTTCACCGAGTTTCCAGTTCCTGTTCTATATTTAACACTTATTGTTTGGCCACTGTTGTCAACGTAAGCGTATCTACCGTTGACCACTCCTTGAGGATCAACGGTTTGTTGCTGGTAAACGTCGTTTTGGGCAGATATTATGCAACTCATCGCCAGAATGAATATTAAGATTAACATTTTCTGAAAGTTTAAAAAGTTACTATATCAGACTCAAATGAATCGGTAAAACTACTGTGGGATGTCAAGCAATAAGATAAAACCAACTAGTGTTGCCGTCTATTTCAAGACTTCACTAAGTCTAAGTCTAGATTAACAAACTCTTGTCTTGCCTAATATCAAGACTCTAGATTATTTTCAAGAGTCTAGATTAGTAGTAGTAGGTAAAGTAAACCTTTATATACTACTACTTAGTTTATCTAGACTCTTGAAAATTGTCTAGAGTTTTGGCAAGAGTCTTGATCTAGATAAAGCAAGTATTGTCTTGTCTTGAAAATTTCTAGAAAAGACTTTTGCAAGTCTTGTCTTGAAAATCTAGACAAGACAAGACAAGAGTCTAGAAAGTCTAGATCTAGACGGCAACACTAAAACTAACAAACAATTGACACAAAAAAGTAGGATAGTAGAAGAAGATAATAAATACATACAATTATTTTTTGTTGGTCAGATCCAACAATAAATTTTAAAACAAAGTTGAACTGCCTCATGAAACATTAAAAAGTTAAAAAGTTATCTAATACATGAATTGCTACGAGGCAGTAGAATTTAAAAAACTGTAAAATATAGTTATACGAGTGATTTTTCTAAAAAGTTCTTCTAAGAAATAAGAGAAAAAATATTTATAAATTTTGTAACAGTGTTATTAGTTAATTCATTCATTTGCCTACAACAATGCAAGTTTTATTACTTTAATTAAGATGAATTATTATTATTATTACGACTCACACATGGCTGCCTTTCACCGAAATATTACCATATTTTACATGTTAGATATAACAATATAATGCTAGGTTATGATTGTATTCATATTCTAAATATTATATTTTGTAATAGTCAATGGAGAATGGAGATTGCAAATTTATTACCGCTATAATATTGAAAAAGAACATGCATGGGAACACTCAGAGCCGAAATTTAATCATCTAAACATAATTAATATGCTTAATTAGTAGATTTCAAAAATTAAAATCTAACAATAAGAACTTATAATCGAGCTATGAGTTTCAAGAATGAAAAAAATTACTTGAGAATAGTTGAGCTCCTGGGTTCGTCTGTTACAAACCCTCTATTCTCATGAAGACGCTAATGACCGAAGTTGTCGACGCGTCTATAATTTACAATAAATAAAATCTATTCTCATGCTCTAATCAGTGAAAGTAACAATTATTGCATTTTCCAATATATCAAATAATAAATTGAAAATCAAAATTGTAGCTAGGCCCAAATAACTTTAGAAGTTGGTGGTTTTAAATTAATAAACATTTTTAATATAGAATTCACAAGCGTTTTAACTTGTTCCAAGTCTTCATGGTTTCCGGGCTTGTAGGCCGTGGTCCGGTCCACGGCTTACAAGCACGGAAACCATGAAGACTTGGAACAATGCCGGCCGTGAAAGCTTGCACACGTTTTAACTTGCTTTAAGACTGACTCTAGTAAGTTCTTAGTTTTGTTACTAAGTAAACTATTCCAGAGCTAACAGCGTAAAAAATAATGCATAATAACTCTAAGACAAAATCAAAGATTAGAACTATTTATTTTTTTGTTTTATTAATCAGTACAAATCAGCTCTCAGTAAATGAATCTAAAAATACTTATATAAAATAATGACTGGATCTTAAGTCTTTTGTGCAATAATTGTTGTCTGCGTCCGTCCGTTTTAGGTCGCCTTTACATATTACCAATCATTAAATAGATATCGATTGTTCTAAATCCAATAATGTATGTTTTCATTTTAACAAACCACAACTATTCATTTATGACATAATTTGCCTTTGGTTATAAACAAGATTGAAAATGAAACTTGTTACAATATGTTTGGTAAAACCGACTGCTCCATATATGTAAGTTACAATGGCATCCATGTTACATGAACAGCGTTACAAAAAAATATATAAGGGAACACATTTTTATTTAAATGTAAATACAAATGGATTTTCCAAAAGTAACAGCGCATTTTTGAGAGCATTATTCTTGTGAAATTTAAAATCAAGAAGTTTTTGACGATTGTTGTCTCAGAAGTATAATAACGAAGTCATTTGATTAAAGTTAGATTTCAGTTTCGTTTACGCTATCATCAATTTTTATACTGAACCAGCAGAGCCAGACAAGGTGATCGCTCTGAAAAGTCGATCGCAATGTTGGCGCTTGATTATGATCGTGCATTCAAAACGGAAGAAGTTGTTTTCAACAATATTATTGGTTAACCAGTAGAAGAGGAACATGGACGATGACGACAGCGTAAATCCAAAGGAGAACTTTAAATAATAGCTTGATAGTTACACTTCGGAATCAAAAATGGTAATAAAACTTTTCAATTCGAAATTTCACTAGGAATATGTCTTGAAAACGGTCAGCGCAATTTCTGAAACGTTCTGTATTTAATAAGAGCGTTTTAACTATTTGAATATTTATTTAGAATATTAAAGTCACGATTTTTATTTAACCAACGAAACTTTATCAAACATTCCTTAAATAGAATGTAAACTTGTAAATAAAATATGTAATAAAGAATAATTTGCAAAACAATTTAGTCACTTCTTACCACAGCAATTTTATTGGATGTACATTTCAAGAGCTATGCTTTCATCTTCAGCACAAAATAAACTAAATGTAATGCAAAAAATTAAAAACACTTTAACTTTAAAATAAAGTAATCTAAAAGGATAAATAGAGTTAAGCATTTCTCAAGGTAAGTATTTCTGACTTAAATTATTTATATTGTTACTTAACTGATTTTCAAAAACAACCAAAAACTTAGTTTAAAATATTTTGCTAATAGCGTAGTAACTGAAAAACTTTTCCAGAAGCACGACACAGTTAAAGGAAGCAAGATTTCCTTTTAATTTTAAAATATCAAATTAGGTACCTATCTATAATGAAAACATAAAAATATAAAAAATATTTCTTCCTTTTCTGGTGTTCATAGAATTACAATAAAAGTAACTTGTGTAATTACCGACGAAAGAAATTAATTATTTCTCGAAAATGTTGTCAAATGTTGTCTTCCTCAAAAATATAATATAATGTTTATAATGTAATTAAACTGTCGATAAAAATAATTTTTTCTCATCGTATTTATTACGGAATTTGACACAACCTTGTACAAAAATTAAAGAATTATATACCGTGAAATCGGTTTAAGTTCATGTTGTGTTAATTATTCATCAATAAAGTATATACACGGACGCCACTGATTCACTGATTTTATTTAAATTACAAAGTTGCATCCTAATTGATGAGGTCGACCTTCGAAATACATTTTAAATAGTAAGAGCACAGAATAAAGTAAAAAAATAAATTGACCAGCTATTGTTTAAAATAAATTGTAACTATTAATTATAAATGATCACCTCGAAACTAGCACAGATGTTGTGCTGATTTTCAATTGCGAAAATTATAATTGCTTACAAATATATTAAAAATATAGGGCTTCGGCACCAAGGCCATTAGCTCCAGGTTCTTATTTTAAATTATTTATTGGCACTATTTCCCAGCTGCGCGGAGGCTACTTTGTTTATCCGTCATAATAATATTATACAGGGTGCAGGGTGCTGCACATAGGGATTTAACCCGTAAAATCAAACTTTCGCGATTTCCTGCTTCCATAATTATTTTAGAAAAAATATCTTCAAATAATAGTTTTAGAACAAAAAATTCTGCATCTAAATCATTTAACAAAATTAATTTTGCATGCTTTGTAACGGAAGAAAGTTGAAATGAAAATGTTAAAATTACCTCAAAAACAGATAGCGATAGCCATGGAACTTGAACAAAATGATGACGTTTTAGCTATCAGAATAATTTCTAATCATTTTGTTCAAGTTCGCTATCGTTATCTGTTTTTGAGGTAAGTTTGACATTTTCATATCAAATTTCTGCCGTTACAAAGCATGCAAAATTTATTTTGTTTAATGATTTAGATGCAGAATTTTTTGTTCTGAAACTATTATTTGAAGATATTTTTCCTAAAATAATTAGGGAAGCAGGAAATCGCGAAAGTATATAAAAATATTGTAACAATATACCCCTCATTCAGAAAAACTCGTACGCTACTGTATAATATTATTTTAAAAGTGAAACGATGCGCTTTTACTCCAGTTCATTTGTTATTAACGGTTAATAATAAATTCTGTTAAGTCGATTGACCTTGCGTTACGTAATTAATTTTCATTATTGTTTTTAAATTGTAACATGCATATCGTTATTCATAAAGTACCGTATGCACACGCCTAGTATGATTTAAATTTGGGTTTCGTATTATTTTATCAATTTATTTAAATAGGGTCGTCCCGCGTATCAAAATTTAATATTTTTGAACAAGTGTATGTTATTCCTCATACATAAACAAATAATGTAAACCAACTTTTTTATTCTTATATCCTTCCTCTCCATTATTGCAAGCAAGAATTTAAAAAAATGTGTTCATTTCAAACAGATCAGCTTAGGGGCCATATGATGACGTAAAAGCCAGAGCAAGGAAGTCAGACATACGTCCACGCATAGATAAAGAGAGGTATGTCAATGGAAAGAGAGGAATACTTCCTCGTCAGTCGTAACTCGTGAAGAACCTAACGTAAGTTCTAACTGCCGACCTGTCAACTGTACATAAACAAATCAGTGTACTATATTCTCTCTTTATCTATGGGTGTGATTAAACTACAACAGTCAATCAGAGAAAGCTGTGTGAATGACGTATTTCGTGACGGTATAATTCTATGTTTAAAATTACATTGAAAAACACTCACCTTGAGAATTTTGTTCTTGTGGAAAAAGCTCCCAAAAAATTCTCAAAAAAATTGTTTTATTATCTATTTTTAACGTAGATTCCAATCCTAAAAAAATGTGGGACAACCGTACTGGCGAATACTTTGCCAAAATCATTACGCAAATGGTACTTAGTCATTCTTTAAAATTACGACCTTGTCTGGTCTCCAGACTAGAAAAAACTTCATTGATTAAATGGAAAGGGGTGTTTCCTTGAAATAATAAAAAAAAAACAAGCAAGGTCGTTTATAGGCGCGACTGACAGACAATAATTGAACAAAGTAAGTCACATTACAAAAACTGGAAGGAATTTACAAAAAAAATCATTAATATTCCATATTCTTTGGTCGCATTAAATTTATAACTTAATATTTTCAGAAAATACAGTGTCAATTATATTACATCAATATTATTATTTCCTTATGATTTTGTGTGAAATAAAGATGGACCAAGCGAAGGCTGTATAATTCAAGTTTCACGTTTTAATGATAAATCTTTATTAACAGCGTTTACTATTTCCGCATTGAAGAAGCAACTAAAAAAATAAAATTTGCATAAAATAATTAATTACAAACGTATCTTTTATCCAATAGTTCCAAAAGTTGGTATGCGTCATTAAATAAATAGTAAATATTAATTAACGATGATTTTGTTACAAAAGCTAGAATCTGGATGATTAGTAAATGATTTTAAATATGAGTGTATTTATTCCCACAAAACAAAAATCTCGAAAATGTTAATTTAACCGCGAATTAAATTTTGTGTTATTGTTTGTAAAAACTTAACAGATTTTGACATTAATTTATTTTTCTATCTATTCTTTTATTAATTATAGTAGCCTTTACCCGCGGCTTGGCTCGCGTTAATGTCAGTCTTGACTCTTGACAGTATAAAAAACTTTTTAACAAAAAAAAACCTCCTTCAAAAAGGCACTAAAAAGAGTAAAATAATGAAAATTTGAGGTCTGTGCCAATTAAAATATGAAGTCGGTTAAAAAGTATACTATAGTGATTAATATCCTCTTTTTTTTAACCAACTTCATATTTTAATTGGCACAGACCTCAAATTTTCATTATTTTACTCTTTTTAGTGCCTCTTTGAAGGAGATTTTCTTTGTTAAATAGTTTTTTATTTTTTACTTTTTAGTGTCAAAACGTGACATTTACCTTAAAGGGATCACACGCCGTTACTCACTTTTATTAAACCGACTTTCTTACGCTGTCTGAAGTGTCAAAAAGTGACATTTACCTTAAGGAATCACACGCCGTTACTAACTTTTATTAAAATCAGCCGAACCACTGAACCGATTTTGATGAAATTTCTATGGGACCAATCTGAAAGTATATCCTTTCAAATAAAAAAAAATTTCAAAATCGGTTCATAAACGACGAAGTTATCCGCGAACAAACATAAAACATAACCACATAAAACATAAAAAATATATACGGTCGAATTGAGAAACCTCCTTTTTTTTGAAGTCGGTTAAAAACATATCAACTCGACCGTAGCTAGATAAAAAGTACCTTAGACTTTTATCAAGTTAAAATCAAAATCGGCCCAGCTGTTCTCGAATGACACAAGCAAACAAAATTTCTGGAAACACAAAAACCCACATGAAAGCGAAATTAAAAACATAACTCCCGTTACTTTTAAAAAATGGATTATTATATAAATTATTTAAAATTACCAACTTACATCTGGACCTAGTGCTTGATCAATTTTTTTCTTCATTTGTTTTACCAGTTTGTAATAGGTATTATTCAATTCAAAAATTAATTTCATTCTTAATTGATTAAAATTATATTAAGTTAAAAAATAATTTGGGATGACAGTAATTTAAAAAAAAAGAACCAAACATTTACTTATTAATAATTATCTATTATTATTTTATTTTTTTAATTATTTCACTAAAACACTATTCACAGAAAACTTACCGTAAAATATAATATACAAATCCAAAATTTGAAAAAGGACGAAACACTACCACAAATCTCTTGACTATAGCACTTCTAGATCACTCTGTAGGGAGAACACGTTTCAAATAGTTTTATATATTACCCCACACAAGCTTACCGTCTTTTGTTTATTAATCGTATTTATTATAATATGATGCATGCACCTCCAGTTTGAAGTAGCGGAGGTGAATAATCCGGGATGGGTAAATAAACACAAATATACCAAATTGTGTCAAATCAGACTTATGCTCGAGATCTGGTACTATTTTCAAAGAACCAATCTTGCAGCTCACAACGAAACGACCTTGAACATTAAGAATCGACAAGATTAATAAGAATCGACCTGATCACCCTCGTACGAATAGCCTGATTTTTTCTCAAAAACTAAGCTGTCACAAACGTTTTTATGGACATATTCGGAATTCACAAACGATTTCCGATCGAATAAGTACCCAGAAGCGTATATTACAATCAATTTTTAAAAAATGTCGGCTAAACGTACACTCTTAATTAACCATTGAATTACTCATTTAAACTAATAACTCACAAACGAAATGAAAAGTGTCACAAACATTCACAAACGAATCACAAACGATTGGAATTCGCGAAAAGTTAAATATCTTAATTTTCAAAATTTATGTCGGCTATTCGTACGAGAGTGACCTGATCTTAAAAAAAAAGCACCTCCCCCACTTATGCCAAAAATCTTACGTGAGGTAAAAAACTAAAAACTACAAAATAATGAATATTAATAATATCCATTAATATAATTACTTTTTTGCTTCTAATACCAAATCTGTTTATATAATATTCTTTATCTATATCTACAGCTATACAAATAAATAAAATTGAAGTATCTAGTCTGTGATTTCTTATAAATGGTTATTTGCACGCTACCGAAACCCAGTTCCGCGTTTTAAAAAAAATTTGTCCGGGCTAATCTCCAAAACGACAGAACCTATTTTTTGTTCTCGAGATATATGAGAGCCGAAAAAGTTCACCAACGTACGAACGAACGAATGAACGAACGAACGAACGTACGTACGAACGAACGAACGAACGAATGAATGAACGAACGGACGACGAACGAACGAACGTACGTACACACACACAGACATCTCTCTTAAAACAGTATATTCGGACTCTATAGGGACCTCAAAACGTCCAGATATGTCAAAATTTTTCTTTCGCAAAATCGAACCCATTACAATAAGTTCTAATGGGAAGTTTGTGCCGAGGTGGTTGCCGAGTCGGCACGTATGCTCGTTTTTCAATGATGCAAAACACACACCGCGGCGAGAATTGCCTGCCGACTCAGCCGCCCCGACACATCGTTCTCCACAAGAAACGCCTGACTGCCGAGTTGACACCGCGGTGTGTATCATCGCTCTAAATCAGCGGCTCTTAACCTTTTTGGCTGGCGACCCAAAGTATAAATATATATTTGAAGCCCGCGACCCTAATGTTTTATTTATCTTCCAGTGATAATAAAATAATAGGATTAACTAAAAGCCCGTGGTTTGCTAAAATTGATGTCATTATAAATTATTAAAAATTTGTTGTAAAATTAAATTTCTCCATTTCTTATAATGTCATTTGGAGAATTCCCGCGTCCCGAATTTGGGTCGCGACCCGAGGTTAAGAAACGCTGCTCTAAGTAAATGAAGTTTTATTCAAGCCCTAGTATAGTGGCGGCAATGAATCGTTACGCATTGTTGATCTTTCTGCTTACAGTAACAACGTATTGAGTTACTGTCACTTTCTGCTGCGCGGAGTACGGTAGGTAGATAACTACTAAATGACTTTTTCCCACAAGGTCGGCAACACATTACGGACTTTACTTAAAATTGCGGTGCCATTTACGTAATACAAAAAAAATGCATTTATTTTGAAAGTCAATGTCAAAACGTCAACAAAAAAACCAACTACAATGACAATAAGATGCTAAACAATATACAAGTTGTGTTAAGATATTTTGTAGTTAATAATTTTGTTGTAACTTTTAAATAGCGGTTACAATAGACTTTGTCAGGGTAGTAATCAGCCGAATGTGACAGAGTATTATAGTCCATATAATTTTATTTGAATGTGACACGAATTTCCACTAAACGAGATTATCAAAAAATGACATAACATTTATAGACCGAGAGCTAGTGACAATTTTTTGGTGTTATATTTTATTCAAGGTCTTATTTTTGTGAAGATGTTAAGGGAGGCATATTAAGGTATATTAAATATATTTCAATTTGCAGAGCAAAATGTCGGTATTAACCCCTCTCTTAGAGGTAAACTTGCTCGCCTAGGTATTTATATCATTCTACAAGGGGGTTAATACCGATATTTTGTTCTGCAAATTGAAATATATGCTTAAATCAGTCAGGGCCGCAGTAAGGGTAGGGCGGAGGGGGCGACGGCCCCGGGCGCATTAAGCAAGGGGCGCCGAAGACGCTGTATTTTTTGACATGAAAAACGACAATGATTATTGCCAGGCTAATTACAATTCGACAAATATAAAATATACAATAAATAATAATACTTTTGCAAATAGGACTAAAGAAAGAAATATATAACACTTATTATTAATTTGTATATTTCACATTACGTATTTAATATTACAAAAGTAGCAAGCGCAAAGCAAATGCTTGAATCATTAAATGAAAATATTAATAAAATGTCACATTTAGAGTACTACAAACAATTCATGATTTGGGTTTAGTGGAAAGCTATTCAAGCATGGGAATAGCATATAGAATTTTTTTAACAATTCCCGTAACCACTACTTCATGTGAGAGATAGTTCAGTAAACCGAAGCTCATAAAAAATTATTTACGATCTTCAATGAGTCAGAAACGGCTAGCGAATTTGGCGATAATTTCTATAGAAATATATTATATAACTAAAAGTGCGAGTTGTTAGAGTCGATTCAGCGCTATTTTTTCTATAAATTGACTTAATATCAAACGAATCAGGTCGAATTTATTTTTCAAAAATTTCGCAAATTTGTACAAAGAGGGGGTCTTCTTACTTTTGACATTTTTAAAAAAAACTCAAACATCTGTCAGATGGTGTTTATATATCTTTGAAACTAAAAGTGCGAGTTGTTGGAGTCGATTAGTGAACATTTTTTATGTTTTTCAGTTGGTTGTGTTGGAATATCTTATAAAAATCTTGTATCATGCATTTTTTGATTTTTATTGGGGGGGGAGGCGCAAATTGAAATGTTGGCCCCAGGCGCAAGATTTCCTTGCTGCGGCCCTGAAATCAGTCGCCGTAACAACATATCAAAGTTTGAACCTTGAACTAATAATATATATTTCGTCGGGTACGTGATACGTTTAGGGTGATCTGTCACCCCTTTAATACTGATCAATCGATCTGCAAATATTATAAAGGTATTATTGGATCATCCACAAGCTATACAAACAATTTCAGCCTTGAAGCAATAATAATTGTGACCATTTTTTTTGTTACATGTTGGGGGCGGTCTGCATCCGTCCCATACCGCTATCTAGCAAAATCCCCTACTTAGGGCACTTTAAAATGCCTCCTCGACATTTTCACAAAAATAAGATCTTGATTAAATAACATCAAAAAATTGTTACTAGCTCTCGGTCTATTACTTTTTCAATTTAAGTGATGGTTCCCCACAGTATGCCGCAGTGAAATCGCCAGTTAAATGTTGGATTACACTTTTTTCTATTACCTACCGCAGGTCGTAAAAAACAATTATTACTTTTTTCTTTAATTTTAATTGCGTTTATTTAAATATTGAATCTTAAAAAACAAATTGAAACTGTTACTTACACTAGAAAATAATTAATAATCTCTGTATATGAGACCATCTGTTTTTAATTGCTAGAACTTAAAGTCGTACCTACTGCTGCTATAATTTCACATAGCTATAGATTTATGGATACAGTACCTAATCATGTAATGTTTGGATAATCCAAACAATCTATTATAATCCAAACACCCCTATAGTGTAAAGTGGTATCCATAATTCGAACTCATGTGTTCTGTAATCCGATCTACTACTTATTTATTTTTGCATGCGCGTCTACGAGAATATGCCCAACGTCTTCAGTAAGTCTGCAAGTCTCAACTTGCGTGCACGGGTCGATAAAATCGTGGGATATTTCAAGCGATGGCTGCAAACGAAAGCACGTTGATGTTACTTTAACACTCCCAACAAAATGCTGAGATTTTGCGTCAAAATGCACTATGTATTCTATAATTCGAACTTTTTAGTACCTAATACGAACGGGGTCTAGCATCTTTCTGTTCGGATTATCCAAACATTACTGTATGTGGTCATTGTAGTGAAATAGCATCATCAAATGATCTAAACAGACTGGCAGGTATCCAACTATCCAAGTAATTCAAATGAAGTATGAATACAAAATATGTTACATAAATATTTTACTAACATTGTAATCCTATTAATTGGTTGGTTACTTGTGAAAGGACAATCATTTTAAAATATTATATAAAGATAGATTGATTTAATAGATTTTACATAGGGCGTAACTTGTAAGGCATTCCTGCCCTTCGTTCACTGCGACGGAAGATCTTTTGTGAGTCCCCTTGTATTTATTCCCATTCCGGTATTAGGTTAACGAACTTTATTACCTTTCTGGGGGCATTCCACACCTCATACCTCATAGAACCTCTTAGAACCTTCCATTTAGATGTTATAATTAATTACCGAGCTAATTATTTTACACCATTTTATACAATTGGCTTGGGTAGCCGATGGGAATAAATTGGGTGTTAAACTCACCACACGATCCAATCTGGCAGGAGACTTATAGGCTCGCTTTGTTGTTGAAATAAGTGTCGTCATGGCATCTTCAATTTCAAAACAAATCACCCCAACCTCAGATAAATACAACGTCTTTGGAGTTTGGACCCAAAACATTGTATTCATGGTGACTTTTAAATAATAATCTTGTAATGTAATGAACAAAACAAAAAAATGAACCATAAAATATGTTATATCCTTCTTCTAAAATTTAAATAAAATAATGTTATTTTATAATTACAAGTTAATTATAATAATTATAAATTTACATACAAATAACAATCGCAGAAACTAATGCATTATATGTATTGGTTTCGAACAATAATAATGTATGATTGTATCATGCTTTAGTTTTCTGAGCATTAATATTTTTAATGACACAATCGTGTGCAAATGCAACTTTCACGCTTGTTTTAACAATTCAGTGCATTTGTGAAAATCGATATTAAATAACTAGTTTTACCCATGAAAAACCTCGCTTGCATTTTTTATTGGCCGTTTCTAAAAATGTATTATTACCTACCAATCGAAGAGGAATCATCGGGTTTGATGACAGAATGCCACTATAGATTGGTTGCTATAAGTTTCATTTTAAAAACATTATCGATTGCTACAAAATATATTATATACTAGTTTTCTGGCCCGGCGTCGTCCGAGTAGTTTTCGGTTTAGTAACGAAATAGTCAAGAACAACAATTTTCACGTATTATTATTTTACTGGTGTATCCCTGACTTACTTTATAGTTTTCGCTCACTGCTCAGTGCTCATTCCCCTTTTGTCGTAGCGTAGTAATACTTATATAGTCCACGTTACTCGGGAAGAAGTACGCTTTTCAATAGTAAAATTTTTTTTAATCGAGTTAGCAGTGCCTGAGCTTACCATCGACAATTAAACAAACAAACTTTTTATTATAATATTGTAAAATTAAATTTTTTATATTTAAGTTTGTGTAATGTGTTGCAATTTTATTGTTTAAAAAAAACTATCTAATAACTTGATTTGAACTACGTATGCGCATAAATCTTTTTAATAGATTATTTTGAAAAGATTGTTTAAGGAAGTTATTATTTAATAAATTATTTTCAACACCTGTATGTAGGTTGTACGTCCTTGAATTTTACATGGGGTCAAAATGTTAGATCGTGTAGATTCAAATGTGGGATCATACTTGGCCATTACTAAACACAAATTGAATTTTTTTTAAATAAGATAAGGATAAAATAAATTATAGATGTACCTGTATATTATGGTAATTAAATCAATGACCGATCACGATTTCAATGATAAAAATTGTAGGAATAATTTGCATTATTGTAAAATATAAAGGACTATGTACACTGTCTGTTTTTTCTGCTCAACTTGTTTCTATCATTAATCTTTATTTATATGATAATTATAAATTATAGACGCTAATGACCTCAGTTTCCGAGCGTCTATAACCAACAATCTTGCTCTCTTATACCTAAGTATACATAATAATATATTGAAATGAGTTACTTACAGCTCAATAAGTATTTGAATGCGTGAAAATCCAAGAGGATAGTAGAATGAATAAATAGGCTGTAACCATAGATATAGAAATCTGGGGATGTAGTATAAAGTGCCACTTTTGACAATGGGGGAAGCCATTCAGGGGAGGGTGCATGTCTGTCTTATGGACAAGTCCGTGCTATGCATGTGCCCACGTTCTATTGGCCGCGTCTTTGCGCATGTTTAATTGCGCCAGATGCAGTCACCCGCGTCTTTGCGCATGCTCAATTGCTCGTACAGCGCTTGCGCAGCTGAAGCGACCAGTAGAATGTGGACATATTTGCTTCCTCACCCCCCCTTAACAGCTACTTCCCCACTTGATTGTACTACGTCCCTAGATTTTTATGTCTATGGCTTTAACGCGTGAGTTAAGTTACTAAATCAAAATCGATCTGCTAGAAATATTGTGTCAAGCAGTTCGTAAAATAAAAACTTGAAATTTGGCAGGTAGGTTCCTTATAGGACGTAGGCATCCGCTAGATGTAGAATTTTTTGACAAAATGTTCATATCTCACAAATCGTTAAGTTGAGAGGTATTGAATTCAACATATTAATAGTCTTCTTTAAAAAGTAAGCAAACTCTTATTCGACCATTTTTTTTAAATTTAACCCTTAAGGGGGTACAACCGCGGTGTAGGGTTTTCAACGCCCAGGCCAAACCGCCGAAGCCATAAACTTGAAATTTGTGACGTAAGCACCCACTAAAAAGGATTTTTTCGAAATTCAACCCCTAAGAGGGTTAAAAGGAGGTGTAGCATAATCCATTGAAGACAGAAACATGAAATTTGGAATTTATGTTCCTCACAGGGTGTAGAGGTGCACTGAGAAATCAACCCTTAAGGCAGTAGCGGACTAAGGAGGGGGGGCGGAGGGGGCGGCCCGCCCCGGGCCGCTGATCCTGGGGGGCCTCCAAATCTCGAGAAGTCCTTCTTAATCAAATCCCAAACAAGGCCAAAATATTATGTTTAGTAAGTAAGAGACAGTTTGGAGTTGGAGGCCCCGTACGTACCTATACAAAATATAATCATAGGTAGGTCGTTTATTATAAATATTTGATTTTTTTTGTCAGCCATTACATCTAATATATTATTCATTTTTTACGAAATTTACACTACAATTACATCAATTTCTAAGCAGACCGGGGGCCTCATTTAGTTCTGCCGCCCCGGGCCTCCGACGGGCTTAGTCCGCCACTGCCCTAAGGGGGTGTAATGGCGTGAAAATCTTTGTACTTATAGAAAATAGTATTCCCTGCGTGTATCAACTTGAAACTTGGTATAAATACCTACTCTTCAAAACAAATAATAAATTGTATAGGATTTTTTGTATGGGACGGCATAAAAAATCTAAATATATATGAGCGGAGTCACGGGTATCCGCTAGTGGTTCTATAAAGTCCTACATTCTGCTTTAATGTCGACAGTATAATGTGATTGGATGCCGGTATGGCATATGATATAAAATTTCATCTAAAAGGAAATTATTATTTTTCTTTAAATGGAAGTACCTACTATTAACCTTCAACTTTCACCAGATGAATGACTTATGAGCATTAATTGCAAGACATTTATGATGTAACCAGATAGTATGATAGATCTAATTTAGTTAAAATTATTATATGAATATCACAGAAAAAATTTTAATTATTGTCAAACTTTGGAAGTTCCTCGTCAGATTAGTGTTCTCACATAAAGAAAAATAATTTTTATACCTAATTATGTTTTCTTTTTCAAATTTAATATTAAAAAAAATGGTAGTTGCTCCTATGAAACGCAGACAGAAAATTTATAAGAGTAATAACCTACTATTTGTTATTTGCTCAACGAAATCATAAACATACACTAATAATTAAAACTGTAAGTTTCTGTTTTTAATTAAATTTAATTCCTATAGTACCTATTCATTTTATTTAAAAAAAAACTTTTAAAAAATGTAAAATTTCATTAAGAAAAATCGCAGGATAGTGGACAAAATATTTGATTTATTTAATTAAATGTACGACGTTTCGTCTGACTCGACTATTTGCGAGACTTTTTCGTCAAGCGGCTAGCGACGCGTACATTTTTACTATGCCCCCTGCGACTTGCAAAAGAGCTGGCTTTTTCAAGTACATAAAAAATTATGTACTTGAAAAAGTCTAAATATATAGACGAAACGTTGTACATTTAATTAAATAAATCAAATATTTTGTCTAATATATTTAGACTTTTTCAAGTACATAAAAAATTATGCACATTGAAAAAGTCTAAATATATAGACGAAACGATATACATTTAATTAATTAAATCAAATATTTTGTCCACTATCCTGCGATTTTTCTTAATTTTATTATAAACACGATGGACACGATTTCTAATGTAAAATTTCAATTTACATTTTTTTTGTCCACTACTGTATACATTTGCTTACACACAACTGTATATGCGGGGGAGTTTGAAATGTGTGGAATTCGGTTGTAAAATATAGTACGTAGTACAAATGTAGGTCAGTTGGCGACGATTTTATGAATGAAATCGGTAGATGGCAGCCATTCATAAATTGGCAGGGATGACAAAGCTGCATACTAATTACAAGCTGAAATCATTTCTAACGGCATTTTGAAGTTACCAAGTTAATTGCTAACATATATTCAATCGGACTTTAACAATTTTCACATATTGAAGGCAATTATTATAATTGTATTTATACGAAATTCAATCTTTATACAGTCGAATATAATTTTGACGTCCCTGGTTTTAGTTAATTTTGAAACGTAATGCTGTTGGTTTGTATGATGGCGGCCATCGCTAATATAGTATTGGCCAAGTTATGCCGGATTTATTAATGATTCCATTGTTCAAACCTGATTCAGAGTACAAACTGACATTTTAAAGTACAAATTTTGAATTTGGTTATGATTTGGTTTCAGCTCTATTAAAAAAAACAATCTGAAACAAATCCTGAACGGCAGAATCTTCAAATTTTCAGTAAATTAATAATGACAATTTAATCTTATTTGTGTTAAAAAGATATTTTGAAGAACTAAAATACTAATGAAAAAGAATCCAAAATCTGGACAATACTTTGGATAATTTTAACTGATTATCTCTAGTTTATAGGTATTCACGGCAATACATAACTTTACATAAATTATAGGTGGGTACCTTACAAATAAACGTTTTATAAAATTATTACATGAAGTACCTACAAAATCCAATTTAATTCAAAAAATACAAACGAAGTTTATTAGAACATCACAATTATTACATGAAAAATATACAAAATCACAACATAATTCATTTACAAAAGTCTCTGTGTAGAGTTTCATATAGTTTTTTTGCTTTTCGGGAACCAAATCCAGGACATTGTGATAACTGATATTCGGAAGCTTCTATAATACCTTTCAAAGTTCCAAAGTTCTCTAATAAAGTCATGGCATCAGTTTTATTAACCGGTTTGATAGTTGATAAAGCCTGGACCAACTAAAAGAAAATCATTTAAAAATTATAACTATTCTTAGCAAACATTTAAAAATCTAAAAAATAAAATACCCTTTGATACGGATAAGCTTCGCCCCGTTCCATGATTTTATCAGCAGGTTTATTTTCGTATATTTTATATGTTTCGATAATTTTTCCAGCCTCTTCAGGACTCCATGCTAACATTAATGTTAAATCTGCTAATATACAAACTCGTGTTAAATGTTTCAATGCATGATGTGGATCTTTAGTATCTACCTATAAAATATTTTAAGGATAAAATAATTTGCTTTTCTGTTTTGATTTCCCCACTGACTAAGACCAACATGGAACCGAAACTCGGATAATACATTACACTCTTTAAAATATATATGTCACATACATAAACAATCGCATTACTCGGATAGCCCAAGCTCCGCGCAAAGGCTCGATTAATACAGAGAGAAAGAATTAGATGTAACCTCAGTTAATCGCGAATTCTGATAAAATGGGTTCGGTTAATTCGGGTTCAAAGCTTTAAACCTGTTAACAGACTTATAAACTAATACCATATTGAGCAAAAATATAGAATAAACTCTAGTCCGACTTTGAAATAGAAAAGGATGTGAAGACGGCAGCCACCACTGCCTTACTCCTTTACTGATCTGTTTCGCAATCCACTCTTTTGTCAGTGAGTTTTCCAAGTTCAGATTAAAGTTACGTACCTGTACAAGCAAAATTCGCAAATCATATTTTTTGCCTAGTTGTTTTAATCTTCCATGTATATAATCTGGGTTGAGATTGTGATATCTTAATGATAAAAATAAGGCACAAACTGTTTTTCCCATTTGATAGTCCGGCACAATTTCATCGAATTCCCACGGAACATTACTTATATGCTTCAACACTGGATTTCCACGCTAAATATTTTTTTGAAATTACAATGAATGTATATTCTATTCTATTGTGATTTTTTAAATACTAACCTGTTTAGGATTTACTAAAACACTGTGTGTTTTTGAAGTGGATACTGCTGAAGTGGATGCAGTTTCCAATTTACTTTTATTTGATTCTAAAAAAGTGAATTAACCAGTTTTTTAAGTTCTTCTTTCAAACTTTTAACTTGGCACCTACCTTTAGTTAATTGAGTTGCACTGACATCTGCTAATATTTCATCAAAAGAATCATCCATTTGGCTAAATTGATAAAAAATTCAAGATTTTTAAAATTACTTAAAGTATTATTGCTTTTTTTCTTTAACAAATTATGTATTTTGTCATCAGCTGTCAAAATCTTTGTTTACTTTATGCAAACTGGCAATTGCAAAGATCTTCAGCAGAGATCCCAACCTTTTTCCTACCTCTCAGGTTCAGAGTATTGTAGCCAAAATTTTAAAAACTGCTAATTATTTAAAAATAGTTTTAAATTTATTGTATTTTTAATTACCACAGAATATAATATTCAAGGAAATTGCTTAGAAAATTGTACTTTTTTTATTCCTTCCTGCAGTTCGATTTTTTCTTACTTTTATACATCTATGATTTCCACTAGAACTGTCAGACTTGACATGAGCCTTTATGACATTTGTCAAGAATCGCGTAATTATTTAATAATTTTTATAAGATTATACAGTGATTAGGTAAAAATGGTTCCCTGGAAGAAGCCAGATGTGGTTAATTTATCTGGAGTGATTCCGGTTAATTATGCGTGTACATGTGGCCTTTTGAAGCCTTATTCCCGTGTATATTTCTGTCGATATTGTTTTAGAATAAGGTGTGGGTTTTGTGTTTGTCATGAAGTAAGTAAAATAAACCTAGTTAGAACTCTAGAGTCTAAACTAAAACAGATACATTTAAAGACGCTAATGACCATTGTTGTCGAGTGTATAATTCACAATTCAATTCAACAGATACATTTATTTTGTAATTTGTAGATCGATTCTATATATTGCCCTAACTGTCTCGAAAATATGCCATCGACCGAAGCCCGGTTGAGAAAAAATAAATGTTCGAACTGTTCAGATTGCCCTAGTTGTGGACATACTTTGTCGACGAGAGCTGTAGCGGCAGCTCCTAGAAGTCAAAGCCAAGATCTTAAGGTACCTCGTGGTCAAGAAGCTAAAAATTCACCTCGTAAGGTATTTTATTCAGTGTGTTTGTCTTGTCGATGGACTGCACGAGATGTAGGCTTACCGGATCAAGCAGTAGGTGCGGTATACGAATATTAAATTGATCTAGTTCACATTGATGTAAAACGTGAGTTAAATAACGGGTTATGTTTTCTAACTTCGCTCGTTTCCATCAATGGCTAAGTTAAAAAACACAAAATCTGGGTTAAAGCGAGGTTATTTGAAATCTAGTTGAGCGTTTCCATCGCAACATTTTAACCCAATTTTACATCGATGGAAACTAGGACATTGCCTTCAAAATAATGACAAAAGTGGAAATATTTTACTATTCCGTGTTCTACTTTTATAGCATCAGGAGGGCTTCCGGAACGTGAAAACGTTCATACGAATCGTATTACGGCTATACAAGATATGTATAAAGCGGTCGTACTTTGGGAAAAACATGAAAAGCAAAATAAACAACCAAAAAAATATCCTCAAAAAGGAAAATACGCTACTTTGACGGTAAGTTGGCATTACATATAAATAAAACTGTAAAGGAACCTCTAGAATCTCTTTTTCGGGTATTTTGTATATGTAGACGTAAGACAGAAGGACGCGTTTCCAGGATTTTTGTCTGTGTACTGATATTTTTTGGAAACGGCTGGATCGATTTTGATGAAACTTGATACAATATCGATAAATAAAACCCAAACTTAGTATAGGGTACTTTCTTTCCAACTATGCTAGGGTTAAGATAGGCTTTCCATCAAATACATTAGTGTAAGCAAATCCATGGACAAAATCAATGTTCACCGTAGTTAAGTCACTGGCAAAAGGAACTATTAACAAAACACTCCATTAATTGGATGTTTTTTTAACAGGATAAGATCGGATTAACAGCTGCAATGTTGCGTAAACGGATTGGTTTACCAGAAATCATTTCGGGTACAAAGCCTATGATTAAATCAGTTGAACCATCTCAAGCTAAGGAAGATGTTGATGAATTGCCAGATGATATTTTTACTAATGAAATTAATCTTAATGAAAGTGAGTGCAAAAAAACAAAGTAACGCTGTATACATGTTTGTTTTTTGTTTATTATAACTTTATTACAGTTACAACTATACAACAGCGCCTAATGCAGCCTGATTGGCAGCCAGTAACAGTTGACAAATTGTTTCCTGTTAAGAAACCACTATTAGTTAAGCGTTCTCAGCGCTGCAGAACTTGCGAACACAATGTTTGCAAACCAGAGTACAATCCTAATTCAACAAAATATAAGATACAGCTTTTGGCACGGTATTTTAATATTGTTTAATTATTAACTAATATAAACAAGCATTGCTACTAAAATATTGTTCTAGTTACCATATCCCCGATGTACGTCTTGTAACTTGTGAGCCATTGCGAGCTGGAAAGCCGGCCGAAATGATTGTAAAGTTATGTAATCCAACTCAACATCAGACAGCTGTTATATTTCTTCCATTACCAAATGAAGAGGAAGCGATTGAAGAATTAAACATTCTAATTAAAGAAGATTTGGCTGTAAACACGTTTGAGGAAAGTAAAAAAAAAGAAGAGGTATGAATAAATTTTCCCAAAATGATAATCAGAACCCCATAATCGATATTGATGTATTTCACATCTTCTGAGTTACTTTGTATTTTTGTTTATTTTTCAGACGTCAAGGTTTTCTGGCGCGTTGGCAAGCCTTACAAAGCAAGCATCAGTAAAGGAGCCACCACGGTTAGTTACCAAAGAAGTTAATGGGAATGTTGATATACCGGATGGAGCAATAACTTTGTCTCCTAGAGACGACGCAGCTGAATATGATGATGCAGGAGATAGTCAAAATTTTCAAGACGATCCAAAGTATGTAATTTCTTAAAAATCATTTATTGTAATTCTGCTGAATGTTAAAGGATCATTAAACGGCTGTTGTTAATTTAATTGTTGGCATGCATCAACGTATTTTAATAGATGGATTATCACTCCCCTGCTGTGTGGATTTCGATGTTTAAAATGTTTGAGATGTTATTTTGTCATTTAAATGTTTTTTGTCTGTTTTTTTTTATAGGGTCGTACTATGGAGAAAATTCAACAAAGTTGCCGTAAAGCTCGTGGTTATTCCCCATGAGACATTGAAAATTGGTGATAATGTAACTGTAGGGTTTTCGGTTCAACATACTTATGTGAGCCCAACAACTACTTTAGAAAACAAGGAACCGCGTAAAGATGAACATAAATTCAAAGTTTATATCGATCTTGGAAAAGTTGTTGGTGCCGAATAATTACTTTATAAATTACAGTGTTGTTAGAATACTAACAATGAAAATCACCATTCACCAGTATATTGATGTATTAATATTATTGTATTTTGTTTTTTGTATGGAATTTGCATGTATTTTTTTAATATTTAATAAATTATAATTTTTCTGCTTCCACTAAGAATTTATTATTCACTAATCAGTTTACGCAGTACGCACATTTTAATTAGTTACTGCTGGACTAAAGCATACGAAAGTACTTTTTTACTTTTCATAGCTTGGAACACCTAGGAGGGTTAGCTAACAGCTATAAATTAGTTTGTCTCCTCGCTGAATGATGGCATGACCTTAAAAGAAAGCCCGCCAAATTGTGTTGACGACAGATATTTTAACCTAGAAGAAAATACAGTTTTGTAGTAGATTTTGCATGTTATTTAGAAGTTTTTAAAGTTTAAGAATTACAATGCCCGATAAAAAAGCTTTAAGAGTAAAATCAAAAACAAAGTTTAGTGATAATTCGTCTGATAGTGACGATTTCAACTTTAAGAAAAATGTTAAAAAATCGCCTAGAAAAAAAAGTAAGTTAAATTCTGACGAAAATAATGTTTCACAGCTTAGAAGAAGTGCGAGAAAAAAAGCTTTAAATTTTAAGGAAACAGATGAAGATGATGCGACGACGACAGTAGTTATAGCGGCTGGGTAAGCGTAAAAGTTACTCCGAAAAAGCGTGCAGTACGTAATAATAAAAAAGAAAACGAAAAATCAAATACTCCATCTAAATTAGTTGATAAATTTAAAAGTTTGAGTACAAATTGTGACGATAAATCAAATAAATCGACTCCAAAAAAGACGTCAAAAAAGATCTCCAGCAAATCGGTTGATACACCAAACAAAGACACACCGTCTAGTAAAATTGCTACTCCAAACTCTGGTCTGAAATTAAAGAAAAATGTTCTAATGCCATCAGAATTCTTAAAACGAAAATTAGAATTTATATCAGCTAAAAACACATTAGAAAAAGTAAGAACCAGCTTGCATGTATCTTCGGTTCCTAGTTCGTTGCCATGTAGGGAAAATGAATTTGCTGATGTTTATAATTTCTTACACAGTAAACTTACAAGCGGTAATAGTGGTTGCATGTATGTAGCGGGTGTACCGGGCTCCGGAAAAACTGCTACGGTAACTGAAGTTGTACGTAATTTAAAAATGAACGAAGACGACGATGTCCCAGATTTTGATTATGTTGAAGTGAATGGTATGCGCTTGAGTGAACCAAAACAAGTTTATGTACAAATATTAAAAGAATTATCAGGTGAAATTTTGATGTGGGATCAAGCTTATGAAATATTGACTAGCCGTTTCACAAAAAAAAGTAATAAAAAGAAACCTGTCGTTATACTGGTAGATGAACTTGATGTAATTTATACAAAACGGCAAGACGTTGTTTATAATATACTGGATTGGCCTTCGAAAAGTAATTCCGGTGTCATTATTATAGCAATTTCAAATACGATGGATCTGCCTGAACGTTTACTTATGGGTCGTGTGGCTAGTCGTTTAGGATTGACACGGTTACCGTTTCATCCATATACTTATAAACAACTTGAAACAATAGTGGCTACACGCTTGCAAGGTACAGATTCGTTTACTGGAGATGCTGTGCAGCTAGTCGCTAGGAAGGTTGCAGCAGTTTCAGGAGATGCGAGACGTGCTTTGGACATTTGTCGGCGAGCTACTGAATTAGCAGCTTCGGAAGAAACTTGTCAAAGAGTACAATTAAAACACGTAAATAATGCACTGACTGAAATGATATCATCGGATCAAATAAAATGCGTCAAGAATTTAACTCATTTTGAAAAAATATTTTTACAAGCTATATTGGCTGAAGTATCAAGAACTGGTGTTGAAGAGACGAATTATCAAAATATTGTGAAACAGTTTAAGACTTTAGCGGCATTAGATGGATTTCAGGAACCGTCTCATACAGTGATCAATTCAATTTGTCAAAGACTAACCAAACGTAGAATTATTACTACTGAATATAAACAGTTTAGTCCTCAACAAATTTATTTAAACATTAGTGCTGATGATGTTCATTATTCATTACAACATTCCGAATATCTTGATTAATCAAAATTAAGTATTTGCGTTTATGTATATTGTATTAAGTTTAATTTTGATAAAAAATACATTTTATTTATTGTATCAGTATTTTCTTTCTAAATTTGCCTCGCTTTTTATTATCTCTTCACTTATTTTACAATGAGGTTGACCTGCATATTTTTTTTATCGGCAGTGTTTTTAAATTTAAGGCTATCAAATTTTTTCCGAAGTTTTTACTCGGAAAGACCTTAAAAAAATAATAACGTTGAAAATTGTTAATCGGATGATGTCATAGAACTAGGTTCGCACTTCAATTCAGCAGCCAATTAGAGTAAAGTAAGCGGAAATGAAGATACATTGTTGTATTCACAAGCGTCAAGAAGCGTGTTTTTGTTACTTCAAACGATATCTGTAGTCTAAGGCTCTAGCGACCATATTTGTTTTTGAAATCGTCCCGCTTAGGATTAATTTCAGCGAATGACTAGAAATCAGTTACTTGAATTTAATCGCGAGTATTGTTTTAACAAAAAATAAATTAATTCTACTAAATAATGTTTGTCCCTACAACGAGTGCAGCCTCTCATGGCTAATTGAAAGGACCACTCTCAGGAAGGAAAAAGGCCCTAATGCGTTCGAATAACATTTATATGCTCTGAAAGATCTCTATCATGCGTTCGGATTAGACTTGCGTAAATCATAAACGAACTAGTTTGGCAGAGCGATCCTATATACGAACTACAAGAATTAGTTCGCAGCCAAACAAGAAATTAATTCGTTAGTAACTGTCAATTCTTTTTGATATCTATTTTGGCGGTTTGGGAGTCCTGGAACAGCAATAAGATTTTTCGAAAAATCAATGACAACGCTATCTCAATCATATTTCGTCATTTCTATGGCGCGCGTCTTCTGAATTGGCCCTTTAACTAGCGGCAATTTCAAATTACCGTTAAGTTGAATTATTTAAAAGAAATAATAATTAACGCTTCAGAACTCCTACCAAAAATAGATATTGATTATACAACTAGAGTACAATGATATTCGTAAAAAAAAAGCCACTTTCAATATAGTGCGTCAACTCTATTAAAGTAGGAAATCATTTCACCGATGAAATACAAACGTTACCACAGTAGACTCTTGCTACAAACAGGTGTTTAGGACCTTAGAACATTTTTACAGGCAGACCCCTACATACTAATAAATAAGGCACAAGCGATGGATTGATCGAAAAATAAAATGACACATTTATATTAGGGATGTCAATAACTGGTCGGTTATTACGGTTAACCGGTTTTTTTACTGCCGGTTATAACCGGTAATTTGTTTTTATCTCAATAACCGGACGAAAATAACGACCGAATATTTGTATATGACAATAAATAATACATTTTCATTTGCAATAATTTTGTTTACTATTTGGTAAATTAAGCCTTTTTTATTATTAATAAAATTATTGTAAACTACGGTATTTTAAAACCCTGGTAAGTATAACCCATCCTAATTTTAAGTTTAAAAATAACCTGTTATTTAGGCCTGGTTAAAGCAAGGCGGTTATAACCTGATTAAAAAAAAACTGGTTAACCGATCATTTTCTGAAAATTGACATCCCTAATTTATATTCGTAAGAAAATTGATTGTTTTTTTACATACGAACCAAAATGCGTGGTTAACCGATAACCGGTTATTTTCTGAAAATTGACATCCCTAATTCATATTCGTAAGAAAATTGATTTTTTTTTACATACTAACAGAAATGCGTAATTCACTAAGAAAAAAAACTGAGGTCTAAAAAAAGAATTGATTTTTTAATTACAGAATTAAAATATATAGAGCCTTCACAGATGACATTTATTAAGAATCATAGTACAAAAAAAACAATAATAAATACAATCTATAATAGGCTCATAACTCAGTGAGATAATTTACAATCTACGACCACGGCGACCGCCCTTCCTGCGTGTAGAATCTGATGGAATGGGTGTAACATCTTCAATACGGCCAATTTTCATTGAAGAACGAGCTAAAGCACGGAGAGCGCTTTGTGCTCCCGGACCGGGCGTTTTAGTTTTGTTACCTCCGGTTGCACGAAGTTTAATGTGTAATGCAGTAATTCCAAGAGATTTACATTTTTCAGCAACGTCCTAAAAAATAATTTTATATGGAATGACTTAGAAATTCGTGAAAAAAGACTACCAATTGCTAGTTAATTGTGCCTAATACAATTTCATATTACTATAATTGTAGGTAGCAACTCAACAAATAGTAAGATCATACCAGTAGGTTATATTTAGGGATAAATTATTGCCTATGATACATCCTGCTTATTTCATGCAGTAGTTTCTGTATAAAGTTCACAAGAAATCATGCCACAACTAAAGCAAGTGTCGATTACGACATTTAAATACAATATACACCTGTTCAATCACAGTTGGGGAAAATATTTTCACTAAAAACTGCCTTTTAAATATCATTTCTCAAATTATTACACTATATATACAAACTTTTTCTCATGTAATACAGGTATTCTCTTTTATAAATAGTAAAAATAAATGCAGTACCTGTGCAGCTAACATAGCAGCGTATGGCGAAGCTTCATCACGATCTGCTTTGACTTTCATTCCTCCAGTAACTCGCGATATTGTTTCTCGGCCAGATAAATCCGTAACGTGGACGAATGTATCGTTAAAGCTGGCAAAAATGTGAGCTACTCCAAAAACAATTTCTCCTTCACGCACCTGAGGGCCCAAAGACACTTGCACTTCTTCTTTTTGAACTTTACCTTTTCGGGGAGCCATGATTTAGTCTGCAAATGAATAGTTTAATCAAAAATATGTGGTTAATGGTTATAAAGTCAACTTGCAGGTTATGGCTCTCAAAGTATGTACAAGTTATCAACAATTTTCTATTTCATCTCCACCTTTTTTCGATGAAATTATATATTAATACATTTTTTAATAACATTTACCTATTTTGCACCGAATATCTTTAATTCAAATTAAATTCTTTAATACCAAAACTGCGAGATTACCTTGGAGTTTTACATCAAAATACTCTAAAATCCTCTACACCACAAGTTCACAACGAGAAAGACTTGCCGACTAGTACTACCAACTGTAGAAAAAATTCAAATTCTAAGAGGTTAAAATCAAAGTATTTTGATTTCTATAACGCCAATAAATGCCTGTTTTAGATTTTGTAAATTTATATTAAAAGCATTTTAGACATTAATTATTATTATTTATATTATAATGTTCATAATATTACAGAGAAATCAGAAATGTCACACTGACACTGACAGTGTATGGGCGGGCAGTAATATTTTGCGTTCGCATTATTTAAACCATAGACTTATTTAAACATATTTCAAAATATTTGTAATTTCATTATAATTTCCTAATAAAAATAATTAAAATTCCAAAGAAAAAGAACCAAATTAGTTAAGATTGAAACCTCGTGAAGTTGAAGAGTGTAAAACGACAAAAGATGGCGCAAGCGTCGGCTCGATCACGAGCTGCTGCGAGACGAGACAGTCGGGTCGACCAGCTGGATTCCGTTCCGATCAGTGTATCGAGTGGCCAGCGATATATATTCGCTTTTCGCCATATTTGTTGTTGTCGTTGATGGGGGAGGCTGAGCCTTAATGTTCGGGCAGGGTTGTGTGTGTTGATTAGTGTTAATGTCAGTAATTCTGAGTGAAACACGTTCAGTTCTACCGTGAAATGTCATTACATTATAAAAATTGTCGCAACTGACTCCCAGTATGTTACATACTTGGAATTTGGATACTCCCGGGAGCGAACAGTAGTGTCTGTCGGATCCGGGGGGGTGGAGAAGGGTACATAATAATTCTATTTGCAACCGCGAGTGTGAGTGACCCCGACTCCGTGTGTGCTCTGGGTCAAGGCAGGGTGTCCGTCATTTTATACAGTGTCTTTGTTGTTTGGTGAAAGTGGCGGGCGAAAGGAACAACCTCCAGGGGGGAGGCAGCGGGGGCGGCACAGGGGGTGGCGAAGATGGGGGTGCTATGTTGGACTGGGAAGAAGGCGATCGGTTCAGTTTTGAGGATTCCGATCGTTTTGAGGAGGATTCTCTTTGTAGTTGGAGCTCAGAACCAGAGAGTCTTGTCAACCATTGGAGAGGATGGAAAAAACCATCTCCTTGTATTGGTTTCAACAGCAAAAAGTTAGCGGATGGTAAGTCCTTTGTTTCAAAAACTGAACACTAAGTACCTGTTTTGCGACATTTCATTCTTTGTTTTGTTTAACAAAATAACGAACTTGAGTTTTCTGTTCATTGTATTACAGTATTGCCTAATTAATTGTTATAATAACCTATATAATACGGTTCAATTAATAAGTTCCCAAATAGATAGATATATTATCATTAAAATTCGGTTAAATAATAATCTTGGCTTTAATTGTTGATATTATATGAACGAAAAAGATCTTTTATCAATAAATTTCTCATGTATAAGTATAATCAACATCATTAATTAATTAATTACTGTCTTTTAAATAGTAGTGAACTCAATGAATATATTTTAATTTAAATTAGTATTAATAAGTGTATTTTTTAATTCTCTATGCTTTGTGGTCAATTTTTATAAATTTCTTATAATATGGTAAAAGATTTATTAATATTTTTCATTACAGAGGCGTAATCAGACCAAATTATTTATAGATATTTTCGAATATTTTTTTTATAAATATTACTACAGTTTAGATGTCCTGTGACTATGGCCTACCATACAGTAGGGATGTGCTACTGTGATAAATGATAATACTGTGTCTTATCAACACTGGCATTGATTACTACCATAAGTTTGATAAGTTTTTGTTTTTAATTCGACAGAAGTTCCTTTCAACCTTCTGGACTTTAATATCGACATTAAAAAAATACTATCCACTACAAAGATTTGTTGAAAGTAGGTACTTTCGAATTTCGATTCATATAATATGAACTTTCTCAGTGTAAGTATTTTAAAAACGCAATTTATAAAATGTATGATAGGCATTATCGAAACACAGTACGAATCTTTAAATTTTAAATGCCTATTATGCAACTTGTAAACATAGATGTCTATATATTATATTGAATAGACGATAAAGTACCTACGTTTAAGATTAGATTAAATTTTAGATTAAAAACGCTCGACAACTGGGGAAAAACGTTAAAAAATCCGTGACTTATCCAAAATGATTTTGTGTACCTACCTACTTATATTTACTACAATAAAGAACTCGGTATACAAAATTTTAATATGGGTTCATTGTAAATTATTCAACCCCTATGTCAAAGACAATCTAGATAAATGATGCATTTTTGTCATTAGTTCATTATTATTAGAGGAGATGAAACATTGCAATCTCCAAAAAAAAAAAACGTACTAAGTGGTAATTCTTTCAACATGGCGTCTTTACCAGCTGTTATTATTTTTTGTTATTTCAATTTCTAATTTTACAGTTACCACATGCTTTGTCTATTACCCTCGAGTCCCTTATAGGTTTTAATTGAAGAACTAGGTAGTTATGATTTTAGAATGTTAATTAGATTTTTTGTTTATTATTAAAAACTATAATAAATCAAAAACATGAGTTGTAAAAAATTAAGAATCCTTTTAGAAGAAGCTTTTTAATACACTTGTAGGTATAGTTGAAATCGATTTAGAAAAATGAACAATTATTTTTATACAAAATAATAAATGTTTAAACTTAAAGATATATTGCGCTGGCCTTAAAAATATAAGCGCTCTGGAATCAGAATTATTTTATAGTACAAATTTCTTTAAAGCTACAATAACTTTGTTTGATTGGTAAAATTTTATATCAATTTTGAATTAAGGTGCGATTGACTAGCCAAATAAAATATCATCACGCCTATCTATATAACTATTATTATAACTTATAAGTACTTAACTCAATTTTTTTCTACAAATTGTGTAAGATTTGCTAACCTCAGCAAATTTGTGTGCGTGGCGATATTGGATTAATTTGTAGATTATATATGCTCGACAACTCAGGTCATTAACGTCTACACGTGTTGATTTATAATCAGCAATAAGTACGAATTACTGATTTTATTTTTATCTTCAAGCTGGTAAGTGTCGATTTTTTTAATGTACTCATATTTAAATAATTGTGATATACCTACAATGAACCTAAAAGGTACGTTGAATCAATAAAAATATACTTTTTTATTCAATACCATTTTTTATATTATATTGTTTTTTTTATTAAAATGAATTTTTCTGCCGCTCATTGAATTTTATAAACACAATATTATGTTTCTTTCAAATTTGACGAATTTAAAATTTTTGTAACAACAAAATTATGACAAGATTTTCATATTTCTTCAATAAAAAATGTATTAAAAAACATTGTCTTTAACTTGAAACATCCAATAATTAGAATATTTACGGTTCAAACAGTAATGAGGGAACTTTGCGTCTTTTGCCGTCCTTCCTTCACATCAAGCCTGAAGAAATCGTATAGCTTAAATTTATTTCAGAAAAGCTTCGTAGAACATTAAGAATTAGTAAGTTGTGGTAAATTTTTACAGCACGATTATTCTTTTGACGTACAACTCATTATTATTCTTAATAGGAAATTATCATGCCAAGATTATTCTTTGTAATAGAAAAAGAAACGCAGGTACTGTGACTTCGTATGAAGTTAACCTAACCGGAAATTTAGTCGTATGTCAAAGCGGATCTTTTGCCTAACACGGCATATCGTTATTATGTCTACCTATAGGACGTATGTGCCACTAGTATATATGTAATCGCTAGCTCGGTGCACACTTTTTCTGCATCCAAACTGAACGCAATGTCGGTTTATAGATTATAGACGCTCGGCAACGTAGGTCATAAGCGTCAATGCAACAAACTGTGTCTTAACCGGATTGTAGCTGAATAAAACTTAATCAAAACCTACTTTAAGTTAGGGTATCAGTCAGAGCTATAGTTAGGGGGCATAGAGGGGCAACGTCCTATCTTGAAAATAGCTAGCATACAGTATAAATGTTCTGCTTTTTGTAATTCACTCAATATATTTTGCTGCGCCCTAGTTTCTGATGGCATACCTAAAACTTGGTTCTTGTTACGGCCCTGGTACCTATCAGTATATATGAATTGTTAATGTCGGTTGTGGCAGAAATGTTTCTCATCTGGTTGTAGCGGTGACATCTAGCAAACAACCTTCAAAGTAGTATATAAATAGCGTTAAATTGACCCTAACATTAACTTGCATCCATCGAGTGGAGTAAATATAATATATTATAGTATTTTAATTAATTTTCTTCACTACTCGTCAGTAATACACCTCATTACGCAACTAGATATACAATCTACTATTGTTATATTAGAATTGATTCGCGAAAACTTAAAAATTCGATTCAGTTTGATTTCGCGATAGTTTTGAGACAGATTGCACATTGTACATTGTTAATATAAAAAGTTCCTTAACCTTAATAGTGCAATGGCCCTAACACGTTAAACATTATAATGAGGTCCAAACTACCATGTCCATAGACAATACTTCAGGTGTACCCATATGATGGTTTTTTAACATACGGCCACATAGAAATAATTTAATATAAACACATGTGATGTACATCTATAGAGTGTATATTTTTTTATTTATATATTCACTCATCTAATTCTATCATTATCTACATGCGAGCTGTACATCCGTCCCGTGTATAGTTGTATTAATTTAACTTTGCATCAGCTACTAAGTTCATAAACAAAAATCGTTACTTTGCCTTTATATAAGTTTTTAATAAAATGGATGTATAATTTGTCGCATATCTAGACGGTTACACTGAATTTTTGTCTGTCTGTTAGCTTGTTTGTTCCGGGTCAACTCAAAAACTACAGGATCAATTATTTTGATCGGTCTTTCTTTGTTATAGTTGTGTTGCACATCAGGGAATAGGATATGATTTATAGTATAATTTCGCTTCTATACTAAAGGAAGCTGCAAAAAATTAAATTAAAAATTTCAAAAACCCCCGACGCAAAAAAGCAAACCTTTAAAGTTTAAACAGTGAGAAATAATTAGTATCTATATACTATATCTGGCCCGATGCGCCGTCTATTTCTTCGTTTAGATGAAATATTTAATTCATAAATACGTCGGGGACCACTGTAAAATGACAAAAATATCAATTAGAAGAGAGGTTTACGGGTAATGAAGCCAGTGTTTTTTTTTTAATTTCCTATTCTTTATTAAAAAGTCAACGTTTCGCAAGCATTGCTTGCATTCTCAGGACTTAAGCAAATAGAATTTATAAATTAAGTAGGTATACATTAATTTGTTAGACAGAAAAAACAAGAAATACATAATATTGTATATATGAAATCTAAATGTAAAATGGTAGAGATAATGACAATCAAGCGTCAATCAGCTTACAATAAATCTAACTTAAATTAGTAATGTCAGTTCTGAAATTTATCGAGTTATTATTATTTTTAATATAACATATTTCCAAAAACAGGTGTTTGCTTAGATTACTTCCAGTATGCAAAATAGTTGTGTAAGTCCTGAAGATGCAAGCAATGCTTACGAAACGTTGGCTTTTTAATAAAGAACAATTTTTTTTAAAAAAACACTGGCTTCATTACCCGTAAACCTCTCTTCTAATTGTAATCAAGACTAAGCCGTCATTTATCAACAATGTCTCAGCGGTCCCCGATGCATTTATGAATGAAATATTTCATCTAAACGAAGAAATAGACGGTGCATCGGGCTAGTATATAATATAGTAGATATTAATTATTTTTTACTTTTTAAAGGTTTGTACTTTTTGCGTCGAGGGTTTTTTAAAATTTTTATTTCACCCTTTTTACACAAACTAATCAAAAACTGAATATTTGAACTCAAACAAGTTTCTAGCTGTAATACTAGCCAAGATTTCTATAATATACAAACTGTGATGAGAGCTGAAGATCTTGGAAACGACAGAATCAATTTAAATAAAACATGGCTAAGAACCATCTCGCAAATACCAGCTTTCAAACAAACAAAACCGAATTAAAATCGGTCCATCCGATTGGGAGCTACAATGCCACAGACATACATGAGACAGACATAAAGACCAGGGTTGTTACGGATGCAAAAATTTAGACATCCGCGGATACAGATGCGGATGCGGATTATTAAAAGTTTACATCCGCGGATGCGGATTTGATGCGGATGCGGGTGCGGATTTTGGGATTTTAAAAGGATAATTATTTAAATTTTAAGTGCACAAATAACTGAAAATCAATTTAATTTTAACTTTTTATTTATTTAATCATATTTTTAGCACGTGCCACTCTGGCTCCGCCCACTTTCTTTACATGTAGTTACTTGTTGATGTGAATCTGCATCCGTAAAAACTCCGCATTGATTGATGCGGATGTGAATGCGGATGCAGATGTCTGAATTAATACGAATATTCCGCATTTACGGATGCGGATGCGAATATTCGTAACACCCCTGATAAAGACTTCAAACTTATAACACTCCTCTTTTTTCGTCGTAAGAATTTATGATTTATTACCCCACGCGAAAAATTCTCCCCCTGCGAAGATAATTAGTGAAAGAATTTTTAGAATCGGTTCAGTATTTACTGAGATAAGAATTTATGATCTATTATCCCCCCGCCCTGCGAGAAACTCCCACCCTGTGAAGGTATTGAAACAGCAATATACAGATATTTACACACACACGTAACATAGCGACTGTGTAACAGTATAGTGCGGGAAGACGCTTCTTACGTTCTGAGCGACATAACATTAAAACGATTTTGCACCCGCACATCAAAAATCACAGAGGGGAAACCGAAAAATTGATTCCTTGGGAAAGGAGAAAATATAAAGCTGATCCTAACACCTAGATGGGACAACGTATTTGTAGAAAATTTTTGTGTCTGTGATCGATGCACACAAATGTTAAATTGTCTCAACAGTATAAAATGTTATAAGATCTTCCTTTAATAAAATATGCACACCTGTTAAGTGTTACAGCTTAATATATTCAACCGAAAAAGTTTTGTAACTGATATATAGATAATTCTCATTATTTTTTTCTTGGCTCCATTTCTAACGAATCTTTATGCAACCGACAATTAATTGTACATATTTTCCCCCCATTTTCAACATATACATTTGTTTAATGTTGCATAACGTAATTTATCCGTAGGAATATTGTTATCCAATAATTTTTTTAAAGAAAAAAAATTAAGAAGCGCTTAGAATTTCTGTATATTTTTCTTATAAAGGATGGTTCAGATTTTTGAAGAATTTGACTGTATAATAGCTTAGATAATTGCTTATGTTTAAATTACAAATGATTCAATCTTGAGCGTCCTATTTTTGTTTAAGTTTTTTAATCTAAATTTATTTAACTTTTATCAATAAATAATAAATAAATATTAAATATTTTAAGTTTTTACGTGATAATATTTTTCCTGTTTATTAATTTTTATTTAATACCAAACATTAATGTAGAATCAAGGTTTGATAAAAAAAAGCACTTGAAAATTAGAGCAAGTCATTAATAAACGAGTAATGTTGTGAACATGCTAGCAGAACACTGTATGTGCCTGTTATTCTTCATAAATTCGACTATAATTTTATTATTATTTGTAACACCATTTTGGTTTGGCAAATCTCAGCTAGAAGTTATTTTTCGCTTCATAATTAATTAAACAGACTAGCAGCCTTTGTCCGTGTTTTGTAGATTGCTATCGCGGACTTTTTGTAGAATATATTGTCCATGAAGAGTGATGGAACCTTTGATGTGAAGGTACAAAATATAAAAAATAACCACAAAACTCCAAAACGTGTAACAATTCTCTACGTACGTTTCAACCATGTTGGCATCATCAAGAGACAGGAGATAATACAAAAATCACCTGATGATGCCAACATGGTTGGCGAAACGTACGTTGAGAATTGTTACACGTGTTGGTGTTTTATGGTTATTTTAAATATTTTGTGGAACATATTATGCCCAACAAACCTTTCATACGCAAATTGTATTGATATATCTCTTTTTGGGTTTCTTGGTCTACATCAAATTATCCTTTAAAATGGACCCAAACTACACCTGTAAATTTTCAAACATCTCTATACGGTTTTGGCAGCGTGCTGATGCCAAGAAAGCCTCTATGTTCCGCAGAAATGAGTTTTCGCGTAGAAAATGACTCACTTTTAATAATTTGTCTAATAAATTGACCTGTGGGGGAAGTTTTTATCTTCCGATTTCTTTTGAAGTATGATTTCTTATTTCTTGGTATATACGCTTGGATTGGCCTTGATTTTGATTTCTCTGGTTCGTGGAATATTAAGAAAAATGAAGTTTATTGAATTTTATCGTCGCGTTAGGTATGTACCTATACGTGACGGTAAAAAAATGGCAATCTATCTGAATTGGCATTTTTTTTGTTTTTTTTCTCTACCGATCTTCAATTAGAATTTTTTTGCTCTGTTTGTAATGTGGAAAAACCATAGAGATATCATAGATAGAGGAAGGAAGCCTGCAAAAAAAAGTGTCATTGCAAAAGATAGAGATGGAGAATAGACTTGTTCTGTCTTTTTCTATCGAAAATACAACCATGGTTACTGATGTAAATTAACAATGCCTACTATAAATTAATAGTTGGTAAAATGATTTTTTCCAATATGTTTCGAATCAATTATATAATTGGCTGCTTTCCAACGAAAAAATTTCAATACCTACTATAATTTTTTAAATTCACAAATGCGTCAGAAGACAAGGAAAAGAGAACCTATTCGTTTCTATCTCTCTTTTCCAATCTGACACTGTCACTTACTGCAGTTGTGCCTATGACTTCTCTATACTCTATCTATGATCTCTATGGGAAAAAACACGAATTCTACGCCTAGGTTAGTTGCCCGAACGGAAGCTGAACTATCCGGTTTATACTTATACGGCAGGTTTTGGGTCAGAGAATAGTTCTTTAAAAGTTTCAACGAAGGTATAGAGCTATAATAGTTCAAAATTAATGGGGTTTGGAAGCAGATATTAAGTGGCTTTTAATAAGATTAGCATAAACAATTTTTCGCATGTGTAAATTGAGAGGTTTTCTAGAATTTTTGGGTCACTGAATTCAAATCTGATATCAAAAATTTAAAAAAAATGGAGTACCATAATTTTGGAAAAATGTCATATTGACATGAACATTGAATACTAATTCTTATAGGTAATTTAGATCGTTAATTTGAAATCTAAAATAAAAACGAATCCAAAATTTTAATTTTTTAATCCGAATTAGGTGCCGTTCTAATGAAGAAACTTATAGGAGTTAGGATCTGGACTCTCAGAAGCTTTTGTCATCACACTATGTATATTATTTTCACTTGTATTGTGTTATCGTGGTTATTGATTGTCCTTCACGCAGGAACGGTCAGGTGTATGACCGATCATTTATATACACAGTCTGGTTAATTTAAATTGACTGGGTCGAGGTAGGGGCATGGACCGGTGTCCGGTTTAAGAGGACAGCCTCTGCGGTCTGTCGCGGTGAACAGTTTCACCAACACCAGAGTCTGCACCAATACCTGGTTGTCCTTGAAGATTTTGTTCATTTATATAGTTTATCCAAACCAAACAAAAACAACCAAGTCAGGCACGGACTGACCACCATTTTGCTACCAAAAGAAATCTACTTTTTTATTTTTACTGGCCTTGGCTCCGCAAAGCACCTGTCCACTGAGTGTATAACTGTATACCCGCGGCTGCCCGCCGATCTATTCTGGATCCGTCTACACTCTGCAATATGATATAATGAATGAACAATTATTAACGATAAAATATATGGTTGTCGAGCGTCTATAGACTACAGTCGCTAAATAGTAGGGATCTCGAAGGAACACACCGCCACCTAGGAGATTTATTATGTTCCTCTCAGTTTTTATTCGGACTATAACTTATAGGCAAAGCACACAATCCTTAATTTGTTCTTCGATCTATTCTTCTCTTGTACATTTATTTATCTTCCTTAATTTGTAGACTACTAAGGAAATGAAATTACAGACATAAATCCGTTAATCACTGATAATATTATAACATTTCGAATTCTGAATAGCATTACCTCAAGTTGGCGGATTGTGTGGACCAACCTTTATAGATAAAAGCAAAGAAACAAGTGCAAGGCGATAAGATAATGGAGCGTGTCCGCAATTCAGTAACCACTATCATAAGTTCTAATTATCACTGTTATGAAATAATAAACATCGATATGTGCCAACATTGATTGTGTAATATATTTTATTTGTTATACCCTGTTAGCCTCACACATTTGTTGAAAATGTTACTCCCTCCTCGCCAATATATTATGTTGTACATCTAGTCCTTCCCCTCCTGCGCCGTACTGTTTTCTACTGTCATGTGTTAGATCTCACCAGAGGCGGACTAGCAGTCTTCGCCGCCCTAGGGCATTCAGTACCAGCTGCCCCTAAATTCTGCGAACTTTTCAGCGTAAAAATGTGAAGTTGTACGAAAATCGGTTCAACTCGCAATAAATATATGGTAAGAGGAACTACAAATTCTGTCTCTGACAGTTATAAGACCATATAGAGTTTTCTCAGTCCACGCCGCGCACTTACTTGAGCTAGATAGCGGGTGCAGATTGGCCGCCGTAGGCCTGAGCCTAATCGGCCTTATGGAAAGTCCGCCACTGTATCTCACAGTATGTTAAGCATTTCGAATATCTACTTTAGAATAAAGGGGGGAAAAGTGAAAACAAAGTTACAAGACTTATGCTGGGTCTCACCAAGAGTGGTTTTTTTGAGTTCGATGGCACGAACACTATCGTTGATACACATAATTAATCTTGGCTTCGTATTGCTCGCTTGGATCCCGACGCCTGAAGTTTGTGAGCCGTCCCCGATGCATTTTGGGACCACTGATAATCGCGTCGCCTGCACTGGACGCCACTGTTCAGTGTGATAGTAGTAGTTCTTATAAAGAGTACACAACTTGTAAAGTGTAAACATATCCCGTGTCAGTAAACCAGTTTTCAGCGAGACGTTCTTGTCGGACAAAGAACCGATACATTGCATTAAAAATATATATAATATAATATATAATATACACAAATACATGTACATAAATCGTCTGTAAACTGCAGGGATGGGCTTTTTAACACCAATTATCAGAGAATAAGAGATTATCAAAAGATCTTCTGATTCTAGTAATTATAATTACGGTCGTATTCATAGTTAACCCTTAAGTAGTAAGGGACACTTAACTCTACCCTCAAATCGAATATGCGTCTCATAGTCAAAATTGACGTCTATAAGGGCCCTTATATCACCCTTACCTTAAGGGTGGGTAGTATGTCCCTTAAATGTCGAAAAAGTATGTGCGTCTTTATTTAGACAAAGAAGCAAATAGACGTAGGTAATAATTATTATTATTCTGCTAACCTAACCTGCATTCTCTGTGTAAACAGCGTAATATTACGTAAAATAAAGATTATAAAAATGGACGATTCGATAGTAGTGATGAAAGTAGAACGTTTAAAAAGAGATATATACGCGATCTTGAAAATCCTTTTGAATTTTACGAAGAAAATGAATTTTCGAAAAGATATCGATTCAGCAAAGGAGTTGTAATAGATGTATTGTTAACTGTTGGTATTCCATCGTTTGACGAAAATTAATAATCGTGGTTAATCGTGGCTAAAAACACGCATTTATATCAAAAATTACAAACACAATCGGTCTGCAGTATGACCAACTGTTCTAAAGGAAAAAAATCATGGAGGTTTACTATAATTCTTCCCTCACTCAAGGAAATGACTATGAAATGCTCCTTTGAATAAGGTGCCCTCAGCACTCAAGCGACCCTCAGCGAAGGGACCCTTATCACTTACCTTAAGGATTAACTATGAATATGGGCATTAGTAAATTATAACCACTATTAGACTGTATCTCTAAAGTTCTAAACTATAATAAAATAGAAAATACTCCATCACACGAAATCTCCCCATCGGTGAGCCTGGCGTCATGCTTACACAGTTTATTGTGTTTGGCAAATCCTGATTAATGTGACTAGTTCAGCTCGCTGCGTCGTTGCCTTCATGATTTATGTTAGAGTAAGTTTAAGGGACCGTTCAAGTATTACGTAACGCAGTTTTCGAAGATTTTTGACCCCTCCCTCCCCCCTATAACGCGCCTTAACGTTGCACTTTAACCCCCGCCCACCCAAACGTTACGTAACACCCAAGTGACCATTTTTACCTAAAAATGTGCCAATTATGTCGCGCAAAATACCGGAAAATGACTAAAATACCGTTACGTAACGCGCTGCTTGATCTCCCTCCCCCCATGTAACGTAACGTTTCACAAGACCCCCCTCCCCCCAAACTGCGTTACGTAATACTTGAACGGCCTCTTAGCTGGAGTAACTAACTCTAACCTCAGTTGTTGAGCGTCTATAATCTACAATCTTTCTACAGCTACAGAGTAACTAAAGTTATATTATATTATTACGCTCCTGGCGAAATTGGGCCGGGTGGCTAGTTACGAATAAGCGACTTCGACGCGACAATATCCAAGTGATCAATTCAGTCCGACGACTACGAATTTCGTTTCGATATCTCGGTTGGAGAACTTCTGTTTGAAATCATGTGTATACCTAGTTCAGTTCGGAAATTGTAGGCAATATAAGCGGCACAGTTTTTATGCATGGGAAAATGTAACAACGGGTATTCTTTACATTGTTTTATTGCTTTCCAGCTCGATTAAGCTTGTTAGTAACTAAGTATTAGTCACTGCCTACAATTTCCATACAGAACTATAGAGACGTCGACAAGACGTGGCGTCGGTGAGAGACCTGTCTGTGAGATTTTAGTTGCATTTGAATGTTGGTATCTTTGTCGAGAAAAGGTCTATTTTGATTGCATTGCAGGGACATCTCAGCGCCTCGGCGGGAGGTCGCGATGTTTCAACGACTTTTTACCTCATCCCTTGATTAAAGAATATCACAGTACATCGACATATTACTATATAGGTATACCCACATAATATTAACACGTACACACATATACAAACGTAAAAATGACTTGACTGCAACGAAAACACTGCATAAAGAGACACGCACACTGACATAAGCACGAATGCACACACAATTTTGTATACAAAATCAGCTGTTGTTTGTTTACTTCTGTAAACTGTTGTTGCAGCACATATGTTGTTGCTCATTGACATATAGAAAATGGACTGCGCATGCCCTGACTCAGTAATGTGCTGAAAATGTCCCACTGTTGAGGGAACGAGATAAAAAAATTCAGTTGATGTAATATTGAATCTGAATCTGAATTCCGTGAGCGCTTATTGGTGTGAATCTGATTCTCTGTGAATGCTATTGGTCCAAATCTTAATTTTTGTGTACGCTATTGGTTGGAGACAATCTCTGTGAATGCTATTGGTTCAAATACTAATTTTTGTGTACGCTATTGATCCGAGACTGAATCTCTGTGAATGCTATTGGTTCGAGACAATCTCTGTGAATGATATTGGTCCAAATCTTAATTTTTGTGTACGCTATTGATCCGAGACTGAATCTCTGTGAATGCTATTGGTTCGAGACAATCTCTGTGAATGCTATTGGTCCAAATCTTAATTTTTGTGTACGCTATTGATCCGAGACTGAATCTCTGTGAATGCTATTGGTTCGAGACAATCTCTGTGAATGCTATTGGTGCAAATCTTAATTTTTGTGTACGCTATTGGTCCGAAATTGAATTTCTGTGAACACTATTGGTCTGAGTCTGAGTAGCTGTCACCACTGCTGCCTATCTCCTGTTACTGAGCGGCACTTTTTCTGACCTGTTGCGCAGTCCATTCTGTATGTCAGTGGTGTTTAGAGTGCACCATATTTATTTAACCTTGTAAGTTGAGGGAATTGACTCTTTCTCTATCCTCTTATCTCTGCAACGACGAGGACGTTTATAAATGCATTTTTATGGTCACGAATTTTGTTATCTTGCGTTTTCGTTTCATTGAAATTGGAAACAGCCATAGATGTCAGGATCGTGCTTTAATCGGTTTCTATAGTCTGTCACCACCTGCAAAGAAGATGCTAATGACCTCAGTTGTCGAACGTCTTTAATCTACAATCTCTCTCTCACACCTGCAAAGAAATATAAAATAATGTGACAACACAAACATCACCATTACTGTGAATTATGATTCTTGATGATATTCTGTATGGTCAATGTTAGAATTTACAGCACTGTAAAATTTCTGTCTCATTTTAGTTTATGTAATGTCAAATTTGGTAGAAGATGATAAAAATTTCTAGCATGATTCTATAGAATAGCGCCACTAACCGTTGACTTTTTGTTTACACCTTGTTGGGAACAATTCATCCACAAACAACTTTTTTAGATTCCATTTTCAAAACTGCAATAATAGGTTATGAAATCCTTCAGTTTGTTCATGCGCACATTGAACTGTCGAGCATGTTGACAAGGGCAGAAATATATGCTTGCCTCGTTCTTTAATTATTGTCAGCAGATACAAATAGAAATCTCTGTCTCAAATTGTTGCTTACAGATTCAGTACGTTGTGTCAAATGGAAATGAGCCATAATATAAGAACTTTAATTTGCCGCTCCATTAACCTTGTTTGTAACTGTGTATGAATCACTAACTTGAATTTTCGAACTAGACTATAGATATTTTGTAATGGATAAATAATTATTATATCAAATGATTTAAAATCCCTAATATCCACACCGTGTTAACTTAACAATTAGTGAATAGCAATTAATACATCAGACAGCTAGGCCCGGATTTAGAAATTTGCCGCCCCTAGGCAGTTGCGAAAATTGCCGCCCCCCACCCCCCTCGAAACTTCTTCAATCGTGGAATGGTGGAATAAGATGATTTTCGATACAGAAACTTATCGAATATTCGATAGTAGGCCAATATCGAGACTTGCATAAATCGACGCTTTTCTCGATTTGAGCATTGTCCACTTATAATGTTGGTACGCGTGCCAACGAAATAGGCGGGAAATTCAATTCCCACGAATATAACAAGTTTTCAAAGTTTCCGTCAAAATTTGCCGCCCTTCAATTCTTGCCGCCCTAGGCAACTGCCTACTCTGCCTGCATGGTAAATCCGGGCCTGCAGACAGCAATGCTAATGTTAAGTGAATACAGTGTGGATATTAGTTTTAAATCGTTTGATTTATTTATTTATCTAATACTGTTGTCCACAGTTACTCAAATTCTGTGTTTGATTTCTATTATGGTTTATTCGAGGCACTTTCAGACTTGAGACGGACCTGGTATTATAACGTGTACGTTTATCGAGACAGCAATAGGGGAGGCTCTGGTGTATAACTTCTTTCCAAGTTCTGTGACCCAACTACACACACACACAGTCCGGGTTGGTCTTTGGGGTACAGTGGCCATGTTTATCGTAACGTGTTCTCATTGTATATAACGGATATTTTGAATGTGTAAGTGAATTGCAAAATTAATAATTACGACGTTATGGACAAGTGCATTTTTTTTTTGATTGGATATATTACGCTTAAGCCTCAAGACCGTCTTGTCCATTTAGCTCAGTGTTGAGAGCGCATGAAATATTTTTATTTAAACAAATATTTAATAAAAGATAAATCGAGTATGATAAAAACAGGGAAAATTTATTCCAAAACCATGACTCGTATTTTTGTCAACAAAATTTGCAAGATTCTTTAGTACCATTTCGAAACATCAGTTAATTTAAAATTAGTATACGCAGTATGTGGAAATAAAGGGTCTCTGAGATGGTGGTTTGTATAGGGCCCAAGGAGATTCTAGAACGACCTTGGTTACACTTATTTAGGCTCCGTTAGTGGGACAAGAAAGTTGCGTACGCGCGGTTTATCTATAGGTGGACTTATTTAGTTTTCCGTGGAAGTTTGCTTTAAAAAAAAGGTCATGCCTTGATAAACATGATTTTATCCTAAGTATCACCGTCTGTTGCAACCCATGGGGTAGAAGTAGAATTATATAACGCCCCATCAAATTCTGATCTCATCAGTGTCATTACGGAACAATTACTTATGACGTTGATTGTATTTTTGGCCTTGTCTCGGCGAGGGCCAAGATCTGGCACCTCACAGTGACCTCATGTTAAAACCATATTTCTGTCGCTGTCTTAGAGACTGCGATTGCCTGAGGCCTTTCACGAACATGTATTCAAAACAAGACTGTATTTTTCCATCGACATAAAACTAGCGAGACCAATTTATAAACAGTATTTTAAAATTTCATTGGTGACTGGAAATAAGCTTGGACAACAAATTTTGAGAAATATATTTTGGTGATGTTGAAAAGCGAACTGTGTTCGGGTGGTATATTGCCAAGCGTCTAGAATAATTTACAATATCCATTGTATGGTATTATCAGTGCAAATAAATAATATTGCAACAACGGGACCTCTGTAAATTCGTTTTTTTTTGCAACGGGAGAACGTATATCCAGATTTTTTTTATCATTCTATTTCAGCCGATATCACTTGAAAATGACTAGACGGATTTTGATAAAATTTTGTACACTCTCAATTGGTATTCGTACTGAAGTACAGAAAACGTTTGGCTATACGTTTTGAATAAAAGTAGAATTTCTGTCTACACGACATTAACCCGAGCGAATCTGCCAGAAAATAGGCATTTACGAAAGTGTTACCGCAGGCAGAAGCTAAAAATAAATTTACCATCGTCTTGATCTCTGGCGTAAAAAAAAATCTATTAAAATTTGTTGTAGATTGTTGCTCGATAACTCAGATCACTAACGCATTGGTTTAATTTTCTAACATCCTTGTGTTTTAAAGACCCCAACAGCTAAGGTTATTTGGGCCTAGCACCAATTCATATTTTAAATTCATTATTTTTTTTTTAATAATAAATTGAAAATCCAATTGACACTTTTACCAGCTCTCGGGCTAGAACCCGGGAACTGGGAACTTGTAATAGAGGAACCATAGCGACGCCATGTAAACAACAGCATTGCTACACTCTCGGCCATTCTCACGCCTTTCTAATATCCTGATTCGCATTTAGATGAAGTAATATGTTTTGTTGTAAGGATTAAGGATAATCGCCTCTGTCAATAATAGTGAATACAATTCGAAAGTTTTGTTACACCTTGTATGCAGTGTAGTACACATTGCACATCACATCAATATATACAACAACAAGTCTTTGTTCTATAGAGTCTACCTAGTACCTGAACGTACATACGTTAATGACCCCACTGGGACAGGTAAAAAACGGGATGTGTTTTTATTTTCAGGATTCAAGGACAGATCGTGCAGTCGGTCTACTGGCAGATTGGCGATACAAATAATAATTATTGTATACAGAATGTAACAGGAAATATAAACGGATTAGATTATTAACCACGCAATTATTATTAGTGCCGCCCATCGACCCATTGAAATAATTACAAGATAAATGAATAACAATATTCATTTGCTAAATTCTTTGATGCCCCAAGTTGGTTGCTAACTTGTGCTCTTAAGGTCCTGAAGAAGACACAATTGGTGTTGAAACATTGGTCCTTAATTAATTTAAAAAGTAGATATTGTTATTTCATTTGCCTTGTATCCCGTTCTACGGTTCTCCTAACGTTAATAAACTTCAGTGTTTTCAGAAAAAGCTAAAAAAACTAAAACCCGACTACGTAAAAGAAGAAAAAATTACCACTATGTTTAGCCTGTGGCACCTGTAGGTTTGTTTCATTGACATTGGTTTGCGCCCGTAGTTTGTTTTGCACTTGGCGTCTAGATGGCTTTTGCATGATCGAATCGATCCACGATTTCATATCCATGTCGTCTAGAGCCGCTATATTGAATTTCCTGTGACGTCGTATAGCCTAGGATACACTCTGGATTAAGACTAATCCAACGATACCTCATTTGTTGAAATCGGTTCAGTAGTTTAGGCTGTACGAGGTAATAAACTATTCACTGCTCACATACATATCCTCCTTTTGGCTTTGCCATAGTGGGGTAAAAAATAACATTGAAATAATATTATATGAAAAATCCGTTTGTGTGGGTATAAGTTTTGTACTTCTTTGTAATTTGTCGTGTTAATAAAATTATCTCGCACAAAGACCGAGCTATTAGTGTATTTGCCATATGGCACATACACTATTGGCGTCGGTCGGATGGCGGGACCTAGGGGTCGGACCAAAATTTCTCGACGTTTCATAGCCTCCTGAACACTTTGGCACCATTTTTAGAAATGTCTGTTTATATATGTATATATATATATATATATATATATATATATATATTTATATATTTATATATATATATATGTGTACGGGCTATAACTTTCGAAAGAGCTAATTGATTTTGACGAAATTTGGTAGGCACGTTGGAATCCATCACCGCACGAAGCCTATTTAAAATGGGCCCAATCGGACCATTTTAAGGGTAGTTTTTAGGGGTTGAAAAATGTTTTTGGGCCCAAAAATGCCGAAAAAATTCTCAGAATCGTTTCAAAATTGAAATTTAACCCTTTAGTAACGATTAAAATGTGCTGCTAAAATTTTAATAAAATCGGCCCGACAGGACCGGACTTACAAATTTTATGAAAACACCAGTTTGCGGATAGTGATTTACTTACTGAAGGGTGTATTTAATTTGGTACAGAGGTTGTATTGATAGTAATATTGAAATTAAGAAAAAAAATATAATTTTAAGGGATGTATTAAGGGGTTAAATTTTTTATTTTGTCCAAAATCAAACTTAAGTTCATGTATTAAAGCCACAAGCTCTGTATTAACAAATACACTATATTGTCGGCAGGGTTTAGGCACTGCGACCCGAGTTTTTTTTATTATGAAGGTAGGTGTTAACAGCGCCACTGTTGACATTGCGGTGTAATTGATAATCTCGCGACAATGGAACATTGGAGTAGTCCCGTCAGCTATTATTACATAATACAAAATTACCTTGCAACTACATTTTTCGTATTTACTACACAAATAATCGAAGGACAAGTTTATTTTTCTTATCTAACTCAAGGCTGTTGAACTATTTCAAAATATACTAATCACTGTGTTCTGTTTCCGGTACAATACTGTATAGAAGAATTTATTAATTACCATAATTTGCTTCCTCTTTGTTGTCATAATAGGGGACTTCTTGTCTCTGGCGGCGCCAGTGTCTAGCATATTTTTATAAAATTTATCCGAGAAATGTGGTTTTAGTTACGAATTCGGACGAATTGTTGCGATAAAATAATTTTCAATCATTTTGTTTTGTTGCAGATAAAATAGGAATCGCTCCACTATGCGAACTATCAGCAAAATGTGTGGCTTCACACATTCCGTTCGAAATGGTGGAGAATTTCTATCCGCCCGTACCGGAACAGTTGCAGTTACGTATTGCATTCTGGAGTTTTCCGGATAATGAAGAGGACATCAGATTGTATTCGTGTTTGGCGAATGGATCAGCCGATGAATTCTCGCGAGGCGAACATTTGTACAAAAGCAAATCGGTGAAGGATACTTTGCAAATAGGTAAGTATTTAATTAATTATTTATTTGATTAACATCGATGCCGCATTAACGAACACATCAGTATAAAAAGGCGAAAGCGACGAGTGAACGATGAGTGTTGAATTATTCCGAGCATTGCTAACTTGGTAGAGACACAATACAATAAGAATGACACCGAGAGGTCATCACTCGACAACGGCTATTGTTCCGGTCTCCTCCGCCTACTTGAACTCATACTCGCCGTCTATGGAAAAAATTAGACGACAGCAGCAGAGAGGGTAACGGTTGTCAAGCAGACAGTCCGTTGCTAAGTGAGGGCGGTTACTGTGTCATTATAAGAGTTGGCGAAGTTTAACACCTATTTTTGTCCAGGTGTGCAAGCTTTCACAGCCGGCATTGTTCCAAGTCTTCATGGTTTCCGGGCTTGTAGGCCGCGGTCCGGTGGTATTTCTACCTGACGTTTCGTCTACAACTGCGGTAGACATTCTCAAAGGCGATGTGGCAGCGGTCGAAGTGTCCTCCTTGGCGGCTCACAGGTCAGTGTGTCAGTGACTGGTGTCCTCCCTTCTTTTATGCCTAGTACCAGTGTGTTCTCTGTTCGGTCGTAGTTCGTCTCTCTGTAATTGAACAGAGAACACACTGGTACTAGGCATAAAAGAAGGGAGGGCACCAGTCACTGACACACTGACCTGTGAGCCGCCAAGGAGGACACTTCGACCGCTGCCACATCGCCTTTGAGAATGTCTACCGCAGTTGTAGACGAAACGTCAGGTAGAAATACCATCGGACCACGGCCTACAAGCCCGGGAACCATGAAGACTTGGAACCTATTTTTGTGTCTGAATGTTCTTCCCTCTTTACCGCTGGGCCACCGGAAAAACTACTCATCTAGTACTGAACCCCCTTAATTGATGGGCCAAAAGGGAAAATGGTTCAAATTGCATCTGAATATGAAACTAGATATCTTCCAAAGTTTAGACTAGCCCAATGTGATGTTTCCACGGCTCCCCTTTTGCAAACCCCCAGTTCTCACAAATTTTAGAACTGGCGTCTGGCGTGGGCATCAATAAATAAAAAATACGAATTGGTACTAGATACTGATAACCCTAGCAGTCGATTTAAAAAGGATATTATCTAGTTTCATTTGCCTTTGGGGCCGCTCAGTTGACATTATTGTTATTTTGCGCAGGTTTTCATTTGTCAGCAAGTGTGGTGCAAACATCTAACAGTATACCGGTGACTCGAACGATACATAATGTAGCTATTACATTTGACAGACGACGGATATCTAGTTGTAACTGTACATGCTCATCGACAGCTTACTGGTGTTCGCATGTCGTCGCAGTATGTCTTTACAGAATACATCAGGTTGGTGACAGTTTTAAAAATTAATACTAGATGATACTAACATTAAAACAAGCCGTGAGGTGGGTCGTTTATTAGGACTAAAGTGCGACCCTTGAGGTCCACACGACGAACTTCCCAGTTTGATAAATATTTAATAATAATAATTAAATTAGATATTACACAGAAAAGTAATCATTTTAATCATTAAAACATCAATAATTAAAAAAAAAAAAAAAAAAAAAAAAACGGCTGAACCGATTTTTATAAAATTTATGTCGGATCAAAATGACGTTAACACGCCTCGATTGACACCCTTACGAAGTCGATATAATTTTTTATTCGCGAGATATTGTGTAAAATCTACTTTTTTGGAGGTTATTTGGTTAAGAAAAAAGAACGGCTGAACCGATTTTAAAAAAATTCCTTTCAGATCATATTTACGTTAATACGCGTCGATTGGCACCCCAACGTAGTCGATATCATTTTTCGTTCTCGAGATTTCGTCTTAGAAAGAAATGGACACATACATACGTACGTACGTACGTACATACGTACACACACACACACACAGACATCTTTCTAAAAGTAGTGTAAAAATAGTGTAGTGACCTTGAAATATAAAATTTTTTTTTCCTTTTTGATTTCGATTTTCGGACCCATTACAATAACTTCCAATGGGAAGTTAAAAATATTGATCTACCGCGGTGATTACTTAATATAACAAGCCGTGAGGTGGGTCGTTTATTAGGACTAAAGTGCAACCCTTGAGGTCCACACGACGAACTTTCCAGTTTGATAATTATTTAATAATAATAATTAAATTAGATATTATACAGACATAACTATTATTTATTTTTAACAATAATTAAAAAAAAATAAAAAACGACTGAACCGATTTTTATAAAGTTTATGTCGGATCAAAATGACGTTAACACGCCTCGATTGACACCCTTACGATGTCGATATAATTTTTTATTCGCGAGATATTGTGTAAAATCTACTTTTTTGGAGTCTATTTGGTTAAGAAAAAAGAACGGCTGAACCGATTTTGAAAAAATTTCTTTCAGATCATATTTACATTAATACGCGTCGATTGGCACCCTAACGTAGTCGATATCATTTTTCATTCTGGAGGTTTCGTCTTAGAAAGAAATGGACACATACATATGTACGTACATACGTACACACACACAGACATCTTTCTAAAAATAGTGTAGTGACCTTGAAACATAAAAATTTGTTATACATTTTGATTTCGATTTTCGGACCCATTACAATAACTTCCAATGGGAAGTTAAAAAAAATTCTAATTTTACATCTGGATATTGAGGTTCTTAAACACCGTGCTGACATCTGGCGGTCATTCCAATTTATGGCAATCTTAGCAACAATGGGATTTTATTATACTGACTCTTGCACTGATCTCCATACTTACTAACTGGATAGCTGATGCATTTGGAAAAAAATTAAAAACATGGAACCGATGAGCCATTTTCCTGAGAGTAGTTCTTTCAATTATCCACGAGAGGCAGCACTTTGTGGTAGGGAGGGACAAACATTATTTACTCCCCATTAGTGTCGTGTCATTTTAGAGGTATAACTTAGCTATTAAATTATTATTATTAAATTAATTAAATAATTAAGTTATACCACTAAAATGACGCGACACTAATGGGAAATAAATAATGTTTGTCCCTACCACAAGTGCTGCCTCTCGTGAATAATTGAAAGAACTACTCTCAGGAAATGGCTTATTGATGTGGTAGCCAGCGCCATACAATATCGGACCGGGAACTAAAATGAATAAAAGCGAACGTGCAATAAGCACTGATCATCATGAAAATAAGGTACATTTTAGTTACTGATCCGATATGGTGTGGCGCTGATTACCCGTTCAAATTACAGTGACTTTATTTTATAAAGTCACTATTGGGACAATGGCGGACTACAGTAAGTGCACTGTATAGAGATCTTTGGCATAGTTTATTTGTTGACAGCTTTCTAAAATGTCGGAACATTTTAAATGTACACAAAATATTTAAAATGGTTGTCCGAAATACATCTAATTTACGGGTTTGAAAAAACAACTGAATAATTCGCTGATGACTTCAGCTTTTGAGCGTCTATAATCTACAATATACAACTTAATAATTGCGTATTTCAGTCGAATAATATAACTCTTCGAGCACCAGTATCGGAGTCATTGTCACGCCTACACCGCGAACAATTGCAGAAGTTTGCTCAGTATTTGATAAGTGAACTACCTCAGCAAATATTACCGACTGCGCAGCGTCTCCTCGATGAATTGTTGGATTCTCGACCGTCGGCTATTAACAATGTGTGTGGAGCCCCGGACCCGACTGCAGGCGCCTCCATCAACGACCAGACATCGTGGTACCTTGATGAGAAAACACTTCACGACAACATTAAGAAAATACTTGTCAAGTTTTGTGTACCCTCACCGATAGTTTTTAGGTTATTATTATTTTTTTTTTTATGTAAGAGAATTTTATTGAGGAAATTGTCAATAATTGTGGATATTTATTTCAGTGACGTGAATTATCTAAGTACGACTGCACCTCCAGCTGCAGCAGAATGGAGTTCTTTGCTGCGCCCCCTCAGGGGGCGCGAACCCGAGGGAATGTGGAATTTGTTAAGTATAGTGCGAGAAATGTTTAAAAGAAATGATCGAAATGCCGTACCTTTGCTTGAAATTATTACAGAAGAAAGCATGGCTTGCGAACAGGTGATTATAATTAATGAAATCCATACACTCTTTTAAAATTGGTTTATTAACAGTATTATTTTTTTTAAGAACGGAAGTTTCAACATTTCATTAATCTTAAAGTATATTAGAGACGAAAAAAATTGCATATAATTTTGTTTTTTCAATCATCCAATAAGTTCGAAAATATTATAGGAAAAGATCCCCAATATTTTAATTTTGCCGACAATTAAGAAAGTAGGAAAAAGTTATTCTAACTGAATGTATTGTTTTAGATTTTGGTATGGTGGTTCAACACAAAAGTGGCCCTTCTCAACGGTAGTGCGGCGCATGGTGGAAGTAGCGGAGGGAAGCACAGCAACGTAAACAGCAACAGCCATACAAGCCAACATGCCGGTTCATCGTTATGCGATGAAATAGTAGTTTTGTGGCGTTTGGCAGCACTGAATCCAGGCTTAGCGCCTACTGAACGCGATATACTTCACAATCAGTTCACAACATGGCATTTAAAAATCATTGAAAAAGTAAACAAGAGTCGTACAGCTGCATCTGTGAATAATCATTCAAGTAAAACGGCGGGCGTGTTACGAACTGATGTCGAAGTCTTCACCGGGTTCAAGCCGGCGATTGAGGCCTGTTACATGGATTGGGACGATTATCCAATGCCCGGGATAACATACACGCGCGACAACAATCCCATGTATCATTGCCCCTTCACGTGTTTCCGGCATACGGGAGACAATAAGTCTGAGCCGGTGACTCAGGTGAATTCGAGTCAGGCTGTTTTAAATCACCATACTCACCATCATCATCATTATCACCATCACCATGCCGTTTACATGCATCCACATCAACAAAGACCGCGGTTGGGTCTCGTAGATTTTATGCGGTTCAATATGGCAACAGGTTTTCCTCCACCGGATGGTGCTAGATCCAGTGTAAGCAGTGAAGGATTTTGTGAAAATGAGGACGAACCGAACATAGCTTCGGGAAATCATTCAGTCGGAGATTCAGACTCACAGGAAGGAGGTGGCAGCGATGCCGCCAGTAGTAGCGGTGCAAGCAGTGCCCAGTCTGTCCAGTTACCCAACAGAAATATTCCTGGAACTAACAGATCGTTGCCGTATCAATTATTACCTTCGACGTCCCATTCGGTTGTTCCTGCTCCGAAAAGGTCACCAGAAATTGAATCGGACAATTCACCAATTGAGGAAGCTAAAGAAACTTCTCGACGGCCGTCCAAAGACGAAAGTTTGTCGTCGTCTAATTCTGATTCTCAACAGTCGGGCGACGAATACAACGTTTATTATTATGATCCGAAAGCTCTCGCGTCGATGCACAACGGTGGAATGTTCAGAGAAAATAAATCGAATGAAGAAGATTCGAACGAATCGAATGTATTTGCGAATTTGAAACGAACTGACGATCCGTGGGATGTTCTTTTTTCTCGCGCAGAAGGATTACATGCCCACGGACACGGTAAAGAAGCTTGCATGTTAGGCGTGCGTCTTACCGAGGAATTACTCGCAAACCCGCCCGATCTTATGATCGAATTACCGCCCTTGCCAAGAAAGAAAGGAAAAAAGCTACACGTCAATCCTCAATCGCATCAACTGAGTTGTCTTGCTTCGGCTACTTTGAGTAAATGTGCATTTTTGTGTACAGTTTTAGCTGAGAATAGTGAATTTTCACATCTGGCATTCAGAGTCGGTCTGTTTGGTCTGGAAATGCCGCGTCCGCCTGCAAGCACAAAACCGCTCGAAGTAAAACTGGCCAATCAAGAAGCAGACCTTGTCGGATTGTTGAAACGATTACCGCTCGGATATCTAGAATTAGCGGTGATCCGAGAAAGAGCCGAGCAGCTGCGTGACGGAACTCTAAAATCACGCGGGGAAGCCATGTTGCCTATAATGCTAGCGAGTTTCATATTCGATTCATTGGCGATACCTACTTTAGTCGGACGCGAATTGAGATCCAAAGTATATGACAGGTTGCCGTCCGATGAATCGTTAGCTTTCGAAGCTGCCGTGGCAGCACTCGGTCTTAAGGCAAACGTGACCGAAGCCGAACATCCACTTTTATGCGAGGGTACGCGCAGGCAACGAGGCGAATTGGCACTGACGCTGCTCTGTTCTTATAAAGACGACCTGTATAAGATAGCGCGCATCATGGAGAGACTGCTAGACCGCGAAGTGCATCAGTTGATCAAAACGCCGATACTGAGCTCTTACTATTCGAGCAATCCAATGACAAAGAATCAATTTGCCGGTCGGAGAAGAGATGACTGTGAGCATTCGGTCTCACCGATGGTTGGTGCGTTCAAGTCACAAGATCCGTTGGCTGCAGACATGAGTAAGCTTTGTGGATATGGCGAAACGTCAATTGATAGCAGTTCTATTATTTTTTTCCCGGAAATATTTTAATATGAAATTTTATTTTTGATCATTTGACGTTTCTATGTATTTTGACACTTTGATTGCCCAAAGTTATTCGTTTTTGAGTTTTTTCGTGGCAATAAGAGCGTGTCGTTTTTTTAAACGTTTCGTGTAAGTTTGAAATTGTTTCAGTGTTTGGCAATCAACGTGTAAACAAACACTCGCAAATGTCATCACTAGAAGTCCTGAAACCGGTTGTTTTTTAATTTTTTAAGTCCTGTAACGGCTTGAAATAAAACGTAATTGGTTCCGTGGCTTTTGTGATAAGTCAGTGTAACACAGAATTGTCAGAATATAACCCTGAAATTGTTGAAACACTAAGAAATGTCATATTCAGTGCCGGCCAAAGGGTAGAGTGAGTGAAGGGATCGTTCTAGGTGCCGGATCAGGAAGGGCGCCGAAATCCAATGGCGAAAAAAGATTCAACTCGCCATTCAATTATTATCGTTACTTTTCGCATTCGAAAAGTATCTTCCCTTATATTTTTAGTTTTTGGGAAATTAGCATTGATTCGAAAGATATTGACTAAAGGCGCCAAACGAGATTCTCGCTCTACCCTGAAAATAGTTTAGGGTCGCCGCTGGTCATATTGTATTCAAACAAAAAAGCTTCTTTCAATTTTATATGCTTGATAAACTTAAGGCTAGCGAGCGTTAATTTGAAAAAAAACACCATTACGTTTAGAAGAAATTATCAACCAAATCTTTCAGATTAAGATTTTGTAGTATGGAATATCTGAATTTTTTAAGGGCTTGAGAATAGCCGAGAGTGTAGCGGCGCTGTTGTTTACATGGCGTTGCTATGGTTCCTCTATTACAAGTCCCCAGTTCCCGAGTTCTAGCCCGAGAGCTAGTAAAAGTGTCAATTGGATTTTCAATTTATTATTAAAAAAAAAAAAAAATAATAATAATGAATTGAAAATATGAATTGGTGCTAGGCCCAAATAACCTTAGCTGTTGGTGGTCTTTAAAATACAATGCAATATGAATTTTTTAAAATTTACCTATCAGAGTAGGTAAATGCTTTTGAAGTGTGATTCATTTTTAAAGTTTTTCGTCTAAAACATTACAAATCAATTTTTATAAAGCGGGTGGATCTTAAAAATCTTATTATATTTATACCTACCTATAATTAACACTAAATTATTGTTCTTTTTGATTCCATTCATTTATTTACTGATCTGAACTAGTTGAAGCAATATACTTTTTGACAGGCCAAAATAACCTAACTTTGCAGTCAATTTTGCTGATGCTCACTGAGGTAAACGATATAGAGGCGCTAGAGTGTGATATTAAGCTATAAAATATTACAAAAAGATCAAGAGGACAAAGTATACAAATTCGGCTACTGGCCAAAGACAAGAGTCAGGCCAATAAACATTTAAAAAAAAAAAAAATATAGAGGCTGAGGCGCTACAAGCATTTAAAAGTTAAGTTAGTGGCCATATTTATTCAGCTATTATTTTATATGTGAGAAGAAGAAGAGAATAATATTGCCAATCCATCCCGTGTTTTGCCGTCATGTTTAACCTCCTCTGTGACGTTAGATCTGTCATCAACTTTGTATAAGCAGGTGTATAGCGCCTTTTACCTCAGTGATTTTGTTAGATGAGAAAAAGCGCTTGAACATTATGACCTTTCTTAAATTATGATCAATCTCAGAGCTGTATTCTGACATTTACACATTTAAAATTACCATCGTGTTTGTTAATTTCAATGAACACACACCGCAAATAAAAATTTATATTTGTTTATTAATGGTTTAGGTATCTGCAGCAGGCCCCACAGCTCAACGAGCGCAGAACTCGAACAGAACATCGCCGGTTTATCGATCAACAATGCGGGTCTTCCGACGACGACTCAGTTATCACTTCTCCAGGCAGGTCCGTCTCGATGCAAAGAAATTCGCTTCAAAGGAAAACGAGTTTTTCCATCGATACCAAATCAACCGTCTGAAGCGGGAGCTCATTTCATGTTTGAATTGGCGAAGAATGTTTTGAATAAAGCGGGAGGAAGTAGTAGCACTTCGTTGTTTACCCAGGCGTCTACGAGTCAGAATCATCATGGACCGCACAGGGCGCTTCATATGTGCGCGTTCCAACTAGGCCTGTACGCGTTGGGTCTACATAATTGTGTCAGCACTAATTGGCTTAGTAGAACGTATTCCTCACACGTTTCATGGATAACAGGTGAGTGGAATTAAATTATCAAAAAATACCCAGTCGCGTGTTTATTTCATTTTTTGCCATACGCACTATAAAATAACTGCTTTATATAATAATAATAATAACTGCTTTACATGCATGTGACATACAAGTGACTTATGATAGGTCAGTGTGCGGGAACATATCTTTCTCACACTAGTGTGGAAAAGCAAACCATTTACACAGTGATTTATGTTTATTCCGTTTATTCCCCCAGATCCGCCCGCCATTACCTACTGACAGCTACTCTCGGCCTACTATAAGAGTGAAGTTGGCGACACATGAACTGTAAATTTTTTTTTGAAAATACTGAAAATGAAGTAAAAAGCAGCTATTTTATAGTGGGTAATATATATCTCGTGCGTAATGATATTATGATTAGTGTGACTGTTAAAACTCGCTTAATCGCTCGTCTTAACATACTGTCACTACCTCATTAGTAATATACATCATTACGCAACTAGATATACAACCTACTACAATGTAGCCTACAGTGGAGGGTTCCGTATAGTGTCGCCAGACATTTAAATGGACGTTTATGGACTTGACACATTAAAAAGATCCAGACATTTTTGACACTGTCCACATTTTCCGAAGAATCTACTATAGGGCATTTAAATTGGTTGTGACTTATAATCTATTTTGTCTTTTTAGAACTTAACCAATCTGTTATGGCATCAATAAATATTGTTTTGTAGGTCAAGCAATGGAAATAGGGGCGCCAGCCATTTCATTTTTGATCGATACATGGGAAGGTCATCTGACACCACCGGAAGCAGTTAGCATAGCCGATAGAGCTTCACGGGGCTGCGATCCAAATATTGTAAGAGCGGCCGCCGACCTAGCTTTGTCTGTGCTACCGCATTCACACGCGCTTAACGTGAATGAAATTCAACGGGCAATTTTACAATGTAAAGAACAAAGCGAGATTATGCTAGAAAGGTCGTGTGTGACGGTTGAGAATGCAGCCAAAGGCGGCGGCGTCTACCCCGAAGTGTTGTTTACGGTGGCGAGACATTGGTACGATCTTTACGTTAGGCACACGCCCGGAGCCGAACAGTTGAACGAAAACGAGACGCCATCGCATGATCCTTTGCAATTGGAACACAGTAATCCTATAGTGGGAATCATCGAACCGAATTCTGCGATGGAAATTGTTCCTCAGATGCCACCTTCTGGAATACAAAATCAAAATCCACAGGTACTGATCTTTTTAAAGCGTTTTTCGTTGACTGTCAGGGTATATATTATTGTATAATTGATACTTGCGCCAGTCCTTAGATTAGAATCGAACGAGCTATGGAAACAATGGCATACTTGCAATCTCGGGTTTAAAATTGATTGATGAATTTATCACGGTTATTGTCATTCTGTATTTAGTTCGATGTTAAAATTGACAAAACTTTTACTTTTTTAAAATTACATAAATAGATGTTTTTATCATTTATGTAGCAGTGCAATTTGGCGTTCTTATTTAAAAAAAATTTTGAAATCCATATTACGGGCTAGCAACCAATTAGGAAATTTCCCTTTTTTATTTTTTTGATCTAAATCATAGCTCTAAAAATTACTAAATTAATGGCGGAAGAATTTTTGAAATATCTTTAAAAACAACAAAGTTATGCTTCTTCAAAATTTGAATTTGACAATTCTCCAGGAAATTCCGTTTTCAGTCCGGGTGACGTCACGCGACAGGATATTTTTAAAAGTTATTTTCAGTTTGTATATTATGTGGTAATTTAACATGGTAACTTCCGATAAATCTCTTTCTTTAAACTCATAAATTGTTCTGGAAACACTAAAAACTCATAAAGCTAAAAAACAGCAAGCTTGTACCGCGTGACGTCATATTCAAAAATCAGTTTCATTTGCGACCCCACGTACAAGAAATTGATTATCTCCGTTGAAATTAAAGATATCAAAATAATTCTTTCAGAATTTTTAAAGTTATCTTCATCACAATGATGTGACAGTATCATAATTAGTATTTTCGTCCAATGGAAACTTCCTAATTGAATAGGAAACTTTTGATTTATGATTGTCTTCTTCTTTTTAGGTTATGGCAAACAATCCTGGAATTGTTGTGACAACAGCTCCGCCACCCTTATATCAGCGACCTCCAGTTACAACTCTAGCTCCTCTGAATCTAACGCCAGTCCCATATGCAGTGGGACCGTATAGTTATGCCGTACCTGGTCTTCATCCCCATCATGTTGGTTTTGGTGCTCCAGTTCACATCCCTCCTCCGACACACGTTCAGATGTATTTATCGACCCCTCAGTTTCAATATCCTCCGCACACAACGAATCAGCAAGCCTATGTCAGCAGTCCACCCGGTTTTACGCCGGGTCCGAGTTCACAACAACCGCAAGGATATACCGGCGGTCCAGCTAATCCTCAACCTCCTCCCGTTGGTTATGCGGGTTCGCCTCAATTTTATCAAGGCTCAGTTGTTAGACCTATCTTTCCAGTTGCCTCAGCGGCCAGACCTCCCCAACAAAATATTCCGAGACAACCTCAACATTTTACGCAAACACAACTTCATTATTTGCTGTCGGCTTATCGCGTTGGAATGTTAGCGCTGGAAACATTAGCGAGAAGGGTTCACGACGATAGACCTCAAGCAAAGTATGCTCGAAATCCTCCATACGGAGATGACGTCAAATGGTTGTTGCGAATATCCAAACAACTCGGTTCTCAACATTTACATCAGTTGTGCGTTTGCGCTGTTAATTCCATTGTGAGCCCTTTTGTTCTGCACGATGTCGCAATAGAAGCTGCTCAATATCTATCTCGTAATAATCCGGCTTTGGTGATGCAGCATTTGCGCACTGCGCTTGCGCCGCTTGTACAGAAATGTCAGCAGATGTACATTCAGTGTATGCATCAGAAGCTCTATCATCTCACGTCATCCGATTATGAAGATTTTGTAAGCATTGTGTTGGCTGCAAGAGCCGCTTTTCAAATTACGCCCGAAGGCAACGCTCAGTTCAAGGAGTGGCTGCAGTCTATACGCAGGTAAGTAACAGTTGATAAAAACAAAAGAATAGGCAACTTGAATGATTGAAGGTTGGGGTGGGTTAATTATTACAAAGGGTAAATGGAAATTTTTTCGTGGTCCATAGTAAAATTGAATTGATATCTACATTTGGACACTAACGTAGCATAACCTATTTTTTTATAACAGTTATTATGTAAAAAGTAAAATTGTTTTGGCCTTGGTCTGTCAAAGTACTGTAGCAGTTATAAGGAATAAAATTTAACTCTTTCACTTCCAATATTCTGTTGAGTGACAGACTAGCGTTTTAAACATCAAAAATTCGACTGATGACCAGTCCTATACTTCCCACCTAGTAAATACTTGCAAAAAATAAACACTCTTTTTTTTTATTCTTTGACTAGGCCCAAATAACCTTAGCTGTTGGTGGTCTTTGAAACGCAATTTAATTTTTATTCTTTGAAAAAAGCATGGCCCTCTTTTTTGTTTGGTGATCCTACTGATGACTAGCTTAATATAGCAAAAATCATGGTTACCTTGATTTACGTACAATTTTTACTTTTTTTAGTAAAATATTTTTTTTCTCGAAAACTATACATTTTAGAGAAAAAAAAATATTTACATTTTTTTCATATTATAACATCTAGAATTCATTTATATTTTTTTTTACCTATGTTAATACGTGACATTGAGAACGTTTTTTTGAATATCTCTGGCACCACTGAACCGATTTGACTCAAAATCTAATCAGATCTAAGTTAAAGGCTAATAAACACAATAGAACAATCGGCATGCCCGTATGTTGTTCCGTTTTTACGATATCGAAGGCGAAAAATTGACCACACACACACACACACACATACAGACATCAGTCAGAAAATGATCTTAAACGATTGCTAGGGTCTCAAAACGTGAAGATCTGTTAAAATCTCGAAATATTTTTTTCGGACTAAATCCATTACTTCTCTACCATAGTAGAGGTGGGAAGTAAAAATTGTAATTCACTACAATGATTAAAAATTGTAATTCACTACAATGATCAAAAATTGTGTAGAATTCGTACAAGTTTGTTGAAGAGAGATTTTGTTGCAGATTGAAAGCGCGTATTTATTTTGTTACAGATCAAAGTCGTGTAAAAAAGACTTGTGGGCTCAAATAAACTCCGCTTTGCAAGCGAATGGTAAATGACAAAGACCAGGCTTAGTACCACAGTTTAGCAATGCCAGTAGTTTGTCGTCTTCAAGTCGAGTGCCATTAGAGAGTAATACGTCCAGTAAACAAATGATCTCACCAACAAACAACGCTAGCGCAATGTCCGATACGTCCGACCAACAACCACAGCAAGAGCCCCAACCGCAGGTTTCGACGCAGCACGAGGTCCATCGTCAGGCGTCGCAACCGACGGTTGTCAGAACTCTACCGTTGGAGATTTACATGAACGCCGCCAGTCTTCCGCCTCCTCCGTCGCACAGAAACGACGAGCACGAATTGTTGTATCAACGACAGATACAAGAATTGCATCCGACCGATCATGCGCGAATACGGCCCGAACAGAGAGTCCTAATCAACGGAAGAGTCGGCATTATTGCTGTGCCGCAGCAGCGGTTCGTAGCGCCTCCTCCTTCGCTGAATGCTCAACCGATTGCTGCCGAACAGGAAGACCAGCTGCATCATCAAAAGGGTGTGAGTTGATTTGCTCTAGAATTTTAAAAGTTGTGTGTTTTATTTTTTCAAAGAACACTGTGCCGATTTTTTTTTATTAAATGGAGACTAATGCAAATTTTTCGTTTTCAAAAAAAAAAGAGTATATATTTTATGGTTGTGCACACATTTTTTCTGTCTTGCATATGAGTCTTTGTTAGTTTATACTTTGAGTCTGACGATACAAATATAATCTTTATAAGTTCACGGTAGTTTGATTCAAAAACAACAAATGAAAAATATTCAGTTCATTAACTTTTTGAATCGTATTGTTAAACTCAAAGCATAATTTAAGTTACGATTAATCTTAACTGACGGCAAAGCTCATATTTTTTGTTTGCTGTTATGATTTTTGACATGCAAACTTCGATCTAGAATATAAATAAAATATCCTCAAAATGTAAAATAAAATGTTAACCTTAAAAGTGTATCCGATTTCCACCAAACTTTTATTTTTTTTTTTGATGTAATTTTATATGATATTTATATTTAGATAAGCTTTTTCAGGCTGTGTCTACCAGTCCATAGAATTAAAAAAATTTAAAAATCAGTATTTATTGACTTACGGTTTTTAATTTTTATCAGCTGCAGTTTTATTTTTATTCTAGATTAAAATGAATATCAATATAGATTTACAAATTATAGTGTTGTATTTGTATAATAGTAATTGTCTAATTTGATTAAATGTTTTCTTAAAATTTTCGCAGTATCTGCATTTTTATTACATTTTTGATTATTATCGATTTTTACGGCTTGAAAGTCATTATACATAATATAATATGTAAGTCTATAATATTTCATTCAAAAAATTACCATCTTTGCCTTTGTAGAAAGAGAAAACTCTTGAAAAAATTCTCATAATGCGAACAAAAATGTTTTTCATCGTGAGAATAATCACTGAAAAAATTGTATATTTATTTTGTGGACAACAAAAAAATGTCTTAAAAATAGTAAAATTTGTATTATGGAATACTTATGTATCTTGAAGAAATTTTTAAATATTAAATCATATAATATTAGTGTTTTAATTAAAAAAAAACTATAGTTAATGAAAATATATGTGTGGTGTTTAAAAAGAAAATAGTGTGAAGCAAAATATTCAGATATTTTTGTGAAAATATTTATCACAAAATTATTTTTATAACTGCACGCAGTTATAATAGAAAAAAAACTACTCATACACACTGTGTTCAGGATTTTTTACACATGAACAGGTTTTTTTTTCAAAATAGCTCTTTTTTGTAGTAACAAGAAGAAAGAAATGTCTGGCCAGTTTTTATTCCCAATGGGGATGGGCACTGCCAAACTTGACCGCTAGGGGTGCCAGCTATGTAACCACCTCGGTCTGTGTACTGTTCATAGTAGTGTGTACAGAATAAGTTTATTTAAATAATAAACCATTGACACCGCCAAAGTGCTGTGCTTACGAATGTTCAAATCATTGAGGTTTTGTATTTCCAAAGGATCCGGAACTGAAAAGAAGATTGGAAGAAACTTGATTTGTCGCGCGTTTTTCAATGAAAACCAATGATAACTTAGGTGGCTATAAACCTGCTGCCATCTATATTACGTTTCTTATGTGCCCATCTCCATTGGTACTAAGCAGTGCCATTAAGATAGTTAGATATTGTAGATTATAGACGCTCGGCAAGTGCAAATGGAAATATGGTGATTTGGTTGAAAAATCGTATCCAAAGTGAGGTAAGAGTCTGATTGTACTACTCTCAACATTTTTTTTAAATGCTTGTCTTAGTAAGGAATCCAGGTCTACTGGTATTGGTGCCAATTGGATCAGTGGTTTTGGAAATATATGTAGTTTTGTGCAGATTTTCCATAACACTATCGTCTGAAGGGCTTTTTGACAAACACTGTCATTTTTCATATTAAAAATGATTTTGGAACATGAGAATCATGTATGATTCTCCATGTCGATATTTTCATTTAAGATACGGATGTTATGAAGAACCCTATCCAAAACCGAAATTATCGAATATCCGAAATAATTCTGACCTCCAAAATTGTATTTGGATTTTTTAGACCCATGACACAGTGTGTTTGAGTATTTCTTTTTTTCAAAAATGAAATATCAAGGGATGAATGCTTAGAATTAGATATAATAATATTACAATTATATAAAAAAATATAGCTAAGTAAATTAATTAATGAGTGTTTTGATGCGTGAATGTGAGAAGTTTTATTTTCTGTTCCATTATTTATTTCTTTTTTTTTCATTTTGCAAATTTTATAGTCAAATGTTCCACGAACAGTTCCCCCCCACACTATTGTTAATAAATTTTAAGTTTTATATCTGTCTTTTACAAAAAGGCCGAATCACATCTGTAGAAAAAATTGACCCTAAATCAAATTTGTTTTATATTATGAATGGTGGTGTTTTCTGTTTAATGTTAATCTAACAATTGGAGTACATTATTATTGTTGTTTTGTTATGCCAAATGGGTTTAAAAATGCGGTAACTCAAAGAATAACTTTTCAGGTTATGTATTCAGCCGCTTTAATAGGTCAAAGACTTATTAGCTTTTTTCGATTCGTACTTCTTACTTGAAAATCCATCATTTGTTAACGTCCAATTCAAAATTTTTTATATTTTCAATTTAGAACAAAGATTTTTTTAGAGAAATATGCATATTTGAGAAATATTATTATATTGCTGCAAAAAAATGAAAAATAATAGTAATTTATGCACCAAGTGTCTAAAGTGACGGATTATATGACAGAACTCGTGTGAGTTTACCGCGCTCGCCTTCGCCCGTCTTTTATAATTGATTTTCAAAATTAAAAGGCGCTGGTAGTATTGATAACTGAATTTTCAAAAAATGTAGGTAATACTTTTTTGCAGTATTTAACAGATTTTTGTCTTAATTTTTTTTTTAGATATTTTATTTTCAAAGAAAATTTTAAATAAAAAAAATCTTTTAATACGTAAAATGTGCTATTTTTATTTTTTTTTAATACAATTATATAATTATTTATATACATTAGAGTATATTAAAAAAAATGTATTTTAAGGTAAAATTTAATTTTACAATTTAAATGTTTCTTTTTATTAAAATAAATGTAGTTTTTTTTTATCTTTTGATAAAAAAATTTATTTTTAGGAATATATTAAAACGGATTTCATTTCTTTTCGAACAAACTTTTTTTTTAACTTTTTTGTATTAACCGGGATATATCAATAATCTTCATTATGGTGTATCTCATAAAACATAGTTTATTATTACAAAAACAACTCATAAAAGTCATTTTTATATAAGTTTACATCGTTGATATCTCAGGACACATCACATTTTAGATTTATTTATTACATCTATTTTTCATGAGTCGCTTATCACCTCAACCTAGAGTTACCATAAAATTAATGTCACTGTTTGATTCTACGTCGAACTCGAATGTGTAATGTGAGAGCATTTTATAACACTTGCCAATCAATAAAAATAAGTATTATTTACGATTTATAATGGACACGAAAATAATACAAAAACATATTCGATTTTAAACAGAACTAACCGATTTCCTCTTTGACAGTAAGATAGTGACGTCACATGCTAGCCATTTTCAAGTCTTTTTTTTAGACACATGAAGATTTAGAAGAGAAAAAATATTGGTGATCAATTAGCTCTAAATTTCCATTGGAGAGTAGAAAAATCATTTTAGGTAATTCCCTAATTGTAATGTTTCGCAGAAAGAGGGAATTCGTACGAAAATATAAAAATAGATTTAAAATCAATAATGTATTTTTTAATTTGTTCGATTAGAAATTTTATCTGGTGTGAGACTGATATTATAAAATAATATTTGAATTTTCATTACCACCAAAATATACTGAATAAAGTTTTTTTTTTTAATTTTTACTTTATTTCCTTTTTTGCTAGAAATGTAACAATTGATAATTGTAATTGTTGATTATACATCAAGATAATCTATCTGTCTAATGTTAACAAAATTCAATTTTTAACCAAAGAAATCACATGATTGATAAATGTAATTATAGTTGTTATATTTCTGTGATTTACCTTTTTTTTTTTGTATAATAGGTTATAGGGCAAGATTGTCGAACAATTTTTATAATTTCAAATAGTTCGGACATAGAAATTGTCTTGTTGGGAGGAACCTCTAGTTATTATTGATTAATTTTGTTTTTTGTTTTCGTTTCCGAAAAATCATTTCTAAATGCCCAAAGCAAATTTTGTTGGACCGTCCAAACAATAAAACTATTCATTTATATTAGACGAGTATCTGAAATTTGACCTGTCAGCCCGTCATCATCGGATCAAATTATAATTTGAGTTTAACTTTTCGATAAAATACTAAGTTATTAATTTGTCTTAAAACTTGAATATCGATTATTAATGTGTCTTATACTTAATACAGTGTGGTCGCGGTAATCGGGCATCGCCGGCGCAGATACCAAACGGATTGACTGGGACTGAGTACTTGTACTACATAACCGTAGACTAGTAATTGTATGCAATAACAAGCTGCCCGGACCCGGTTACGGAATATTCTATTTAAAAAAATTCGACTGATGACCAGTCCTATACTTCCCACCTAGTAAATATTTGCAAAAAATAAACACTCTTTTTTTATTCTTTGAAAAAAAGTATGGCCATCTTTTTTGTTTGGTGACCTACTGATGGCTAGTAATATAGCAAAAATCATGGTTACCTTGATTTACGTACAATTTTTATTTTTTTAGTAAAATATTTTTTTTCTCGAAAACTACATTTTAGAGAAAAAAAATATTTTAATTTTTTTCATATTATAACATCTAGAATTCATTTATATTTTTTTACCTATCTTAATACGTGACATTGAGAACGTTTTTTTTTAATATCTCAGGATCCATTGAACCGATTTGACTCAAAATCTAATCAGATCTAAGTTAAAGGCTGATAGACACAATAGAACAATCGGCATGGCCGTATGTTCCGTTTTTACGATATCGAAGGCGAAAAATTGACCACATACACACACGCATACAGCACAGTCAGAAAATGATCTTAAACGTTTGCTAGGGTCTCAAAAAGTGAAGATCTGTTAAAATCTCGAAATATTTTTTTCGGACTAAATCCATTACTTCCCTACCATAGTAGAGGTGGGAAGTAAAAAGCTCAACTACAAGAGCTTGGCGACAGCACTCGATAATTGGACACTAGCATGTAAAACAAATGCCCAGCAGCCCAATTACCGCGACGATTTGACAGTTGTGAGATATTTAAAGATATGCAACCGGGATACTTCTGAGTATGCAAAGTTGCCTGTCGCTAATTTTACCGAAAATCGTGGTAGAATAATTTAGCCCGACTACGACAACTCCAAAAGAAGAGTACGCATTTCACGTGTCTGTTGTTATTCATTTTAGCAATATATTATCAATATTTTAGGAACATTTTTATGTTAATTTACACTCTATAATAAGACAGAAATTTTGGTTGTTTCTTTATCAAAAATATTTTTTTAGCCTCGTAATAGGAAAGTTTACGATATAAGCAATTTATTGTGGAAATATTTGTTCCATAATATTTAATCAGATTCATTTTGTTTTTCTATACTAACAGTGCCTACGATGAAACAGTGGTTTTTTAAGTTTTTTTTATTTAATAATATATTTTGTTTTTTTATTTACATTTTTGTGTGAATGAATTTAAAAGAATGTTACATATTTATTTTAAATTTTTTATTAATTTCTTTTATAATAATTTAACTTTTTACGATCATTTTAACGTATCGTCTGTCTGTAATGATTTAAACAGAGACGTACTTAACTACATTCAGGGCTGAGATATACCTATCAAAACACATTTGAGTCTCTATTATTTGGTATTGAAGAACAGGGTCGCAGAAAGGTGAGGGAAATCTGGACAGTTTGGGATCGTAAAATTATAAAATGCGTTTTTTATTATATAGCTCCCATAGCCCTTCACAAATCCGTCACAGGTATGCACTTAATATTGTTCTAGTACTTACATTCGTTATCAGGTTCAACCTGGTCACTGGGAGTATCGGGAGAATTCCCGTTGGGCCGGACTAATAACCATCATATTATCCTAAAAAGTTGTATAAGGTTTTTCCCAGTAACTTTTTGTGTCCCAGGCCAACCCTGTTCGTTGTGTTGCATAATTGAGACTTTACTGTATTTATATAATACGAAATAGAAATTAGCACAGCAGATATAATACAAATTTGAATTTTAAAATTAAGATGCAAAAAATAATACTTTTTCATTCTGTTTTTATTAAAGTACGTCTTTGAAGGTGAAAAAATGTAACTGGTTATTTATTAAATTGTATATTCTTACTGTGTTTTAGTTATTACACTTTAAATTTGTCATGATAATAGATAAGTTTTTTCGTATTTTTAAAAATGAAGGAAGGAATATTCTATTTATTTAGACAGTAAGAAGTGAATACAGTGAAAGCTTATCTAATAAACTTTTGTGTACTCCCAGCGATCGAATTTGGTCCTGTATCTGGAATTAGACGTGGTAAAATTAATATAATATGTTTGATAATTATTTTATTTTTATGTAGGTATATCTACTATCTAGTATACCAGGGTATTTACGGTCATGGGATAGAATTTTATTGGAATGTTATACACGCTGGTAGAAAGCCGGTGGCGTAATGAGACATATTACTGACGAGTAGTGACAGTATGTTAAAACGAGTGATAACGAGTTTTAACAGTCACACGAGTCATAATATTATCATTACGCACGAGATATAAATGGTATGTTTTGCCATACCCACTATAAAATAGCTACTTTTCACTTCATTTTCGGTATTTTCAAAAAATGTTGACAGTTCGTTTGTGTCGTTAACTTCACGTTTATAGTAGGCCATGATCTGTCGCAGTGCGCTCACAGTAGTAATAAACGTAAATCACTATGGAAATGGCTTTATTTTCCACACAAGTGTGTTTTGAAAACACTTTCAACACACGCACACCTGCCTGTTAACTGACCCTTTTCATGCATACATACACGCATGTAAAGTAGCTATTTTATATAGTATTAGTGGGTATGGCAAAAATAGTTTTTATGGAAAGCGTACCCGAAATTAATTTTCTAAACTCACCTCAGGGTAGTATATTTTTTACATCAACAAATAATCATTGTTTCAAAAAGTTCAGTAACATTTTTTTTGCCATACCCACTACAAAATAGCTACTTTCGATGTATGTATAGCGGCCATTAATGACCAATTTAACAGGCAGGTGTGCGGAAAACGGTTTACTTTCTGCACTAGCGCAGAAAATAACGGTTGCCATAGCAACTTCTGTTTATATCACTCTATACGCCTGCGTACGCTTGCGTGCGCCTGTCTTTACTTCCTTGCACGAACTTCGCGGCACACAGGAAGAGAAGATGGCGACGCAAATGATCTGCCAGAATTTTTTGAAAATGACGTTAAAAGTAGGTATTTTGTAGTGGGTATGACAAAAAATACCATATATGTCTCGTACGTAATGGGGCATATTACGGCGAGTGATGACAGTATGTAAAAACGAGCGATAGCGAGTTTTTACAGTCACACGAGCCGTAATACCACTACGTACGAGACATATATGGTATTTTTTGTCATACCCACTACAAAATACCTACTTTTAACGTCATTTTCAAAAATCTAGACATACAATCTACTATTATGATAATGACTATTTTCATTTTTTGAATAAATTAGATTATAATATTATTCTAATTTTATCAACATAAAACAAATATTGAAAATTTAACTTATCATTTATCATGAAAAGTGTTTGTTTATCACTTTTGCCAAATAATATATTAAGTACCTATATCTGTTTCTTAATTAATAAGTAAATTGTAAATAAAACTTTTTAACGTTAGTAATTTATTTCAAGTGCATTATAATTGATCACATAATTATCTCTGAAAATATATTTCAGAGGTTGAATGCATCGTGCATCAGTTTTTTACAATCTCTTGCGGGTAGAAAAAAGTTTACAAATTATATTAATTTTTCTAATAATGACTGTTTTAATGTAGGTTTATACACAATATTTATAATTAATATTATTTAGTAACACAGAATTATTTTTTAAAATTATGGGATATATTTTTAAGCGTAGTTTATTCAACTTGTTGGTTATAGGTAGAATAGTATCTAAGAAAAAACATTTTATTAATATTCTGTTCTGTTCATGAAAGCGACAAAGAAATTGTTACGTAACGAAATGCATAATGCTTGCTTTATTGTTATTATTTAATGGACGTTAATATTTGTCTCATTATCATAAGTACCTATAATAATTAATACACTAGATCAGGGATGGCGAACATTTTCACATCTACGTGCAATTTTTTTTTCAAAAAATGTTTAATGTGACCATGAGGTGCCAACAAGCACTTCAAGAAATTTAGTGGACAAAACAAATTAGATATTATTCAAACGTAAATGAAAAGAATTATTTCGATAATTCATTGAGTGCCATGAAACTTTCGTCGACTTGTCATGTCGATCTAATAATACTAATAATATCCAAGTGTGCAAGCTTTCACGGCCGGCATTGTTCCAAGTCTTCATGGTTTCCGGGCTTGTAGGCCGTGGTCCGGTGGTATTTCTACCTGACGTTTCGTCTACAACTGCGGTAGACATTCTCAAAGGCGATGTGGCAGCGGTCGAAGTGTCCTCCTTGGCGGCTCACAGGTTAGTGAGCCGCCAAGGAGGACACTTCGACCGCTGCCACATCGCCTTTGAGAATGTCTACCGCAGTTGTAGACGAAACGTCAGGTAGAAATACCACCGGACCACGGCCTACAAGCCCGGAAACCATAAAGACTTGGAATACTAATAATATGTTATATGAATGATAGTCAAATATTTTCGACAGCATCTAACATATTTTTAATTATTTCGATTGCGCAACTCAATCAATGACATGCCGACAATATTTCGTCGCGTGCCATCCCTGCACTAGACCTTTGGAGGTCATTGGACAGCCGACCCAAGAGTAAAAGTGGGGTAAGCGCCGCTTAGCGGATTCGCTTTTCAGAAGAGAAATAGAATATGGCTAAATGATACAATGTATTCTTTACGTAAATTGCAGAGAAAAACTGGTTATAGACGCTCGTCGACTGAGCTTATTAGCGTTTATGAGAGAGATTTTAGATGTTCGACAACTAAGATCATAGGCGTCTACGAAAATTAAAACATTTTTATTTCAGGTTAGATGTACCTAGTAAAATAGAAATATATTCCATGATTTTAAAAATACAAAACGATAGAAGCTCGGGAAATTATTTTTGCTTTTAATCTGTCATACATCGTCTCAGGTAAAAGTAGGTACTTTAATTGTACGTAGATATATATGTATGTAAGATAATTCTTATTTTTATTAAATATAAAGGGAAAGTATTGCGAAATTTCAAAAGAAAATACGTAGATTTTGTGTATTTTAAGTGAGAGAAAATTTATCAATATTTTATAGGACTTATTCTTAGTATCTAAATAATTTGTGCGCATCAAATTTTCTGAATAATATAGTAAAGTAGATAGTTGCTTTCTGGTGTATTGTAGGTAATTTAAAGCAGATTTATTTCAAAGATTTATTTGTTTCTGGGAATAGATCAGTCATCGTCCATCGAGTTCTTGATTAAAATATTTTGATTGGTTAACACCATCGAGTTATTATTATGGAGTGCTAGCTTACTACTGCGCATCTAAATGCACTGGATAGAGAAGGCATGAATACGAGGAAATCGTCTATCTCTCTCTGACTTTTTCTTGTTAGTTGTTATCTCTGATCGCTATGGTTATATTCAAGTTGCGACGTACACAGTGCCTCTGTTTTCAAAATTTGCACAGCACACTTTGTAGGGCCTAATGAGCGTGACGAAGACAGAACATTTCCTCGGATTCGATTTTTTCTTTCTAATGGAAAACAGTCTATTAATTATAGACGTCGTTGGTTAACACTGAAACGGCTTCATCGGATAACATATATAAGGATACCTGGGTTATTGTGTATCTCGTTTTTAGTGATATCACTAAAGTGAATTGCTTCACGCGATTGTGTATTTTTCGCACTAGTGAAATATGAACCATTTCACGTGAATTTATTCGCCACCGAATTTGTCAGTGAAACGTGAAATATTCACGTTTCACTGACAAATTCGATGGCGAATAAATTCACGTGAAATGGTTTTATTTCACTAGTGTGAAAAATACAGAATCGCGTGAACCAATTCACTTTAGTGATATCACTAGAAACGAGATACACAATAGGTACCCTGATCCGACGAGAAAAGATCAAAACAAGTATCCTCCTTTGTGTAAGTGACGTGATCACTATGGTTACAAATTTGTGATTTTTATTGTAAATTTTGATGTTTTTGATTTGTTCTTACTATGTAAGAAGCAATAAATATTTTATTTTGATCCAGCCCCAGGGCCTCCACAGTCCACACCTTAAATTTAGCCCTGATTAACTTTCGTTTGAATCGTTTACCATTTATTCTGTAGCTATAATTTTACAGAATTTTGTAGTTCTTGTCAGTGTCTTTCACTGTTAAAAATTCAGGTTATCAGAAATAGATTAAAGGCAAAAATTTGATAAAATATGTTTTCTGTTGTCAGAATTACAAATTCTTCAGTTGCGCACTGCATTTTTTTAATATTAGCAATGAAATAAAAGATCTTATAAAAGGTCACTTAAAATTAAGGTACAAGTAAAATAACATACACATTATATTAAACATATTACTGTAATATTTATATAATATATGATTTAATTACATATAGATAATAGGCGTAAAAATATTTATTGCCAATTGGCTTATTACACAGGTGAGACCGTGAGACAAAAAACATGTCCGTCGCGTTTATTAGTTGAACTGTTAAATCACGTAGGTACTAAGTAGGTATATGTGAATTTTTCAAAAAATCAGTTACTCAGTTGATCGTTTCATATACAGTTGAAATTTCCTTAGTCCAACTTCCATTACTCAAATTATTCACTAAGTGGAATTTTTACAACGAATTTTGATGTTTTTGTGTCAATTTTATTATATGTATTTTTTACTCCATAACTCGATTCTTTTGATGTACTTTGAGATTCGACTTAGAGGTACCTAAATTCAAATGTATTTCAAAATATGCAATCGTATCAGAACAAATTATTAACATAATAAATATGGAATGGTTTCTTAAGCAAATATAAAATACACAAAAACAGTAGATAAAATATCTAGGTATCTTGCTTAATTGCTCACTTATTTTTTTTCCTACCAAAAGTTAAAAGAGGAAATTCATTTAAACTGTATATATGCGGCAACAGCCAAAAACAAATCAACCCACTTCACGGATATTACTCCAGATCAGCCCCGGATCTAGGGGGGAGCAAGCCGGGGCCTATGCCCCGGGCGGCAAGTTCAGAGGGCGGCCAAATTTAAATTCACACTTTACAGACGAATGGACAACTCATCATTTACTTAACTTTAATCACAGAATAAATAATAGTACAAGTACAGAAATTTCACTCTTGTTTTACTGTGGCCATATCAACTCGACCGATACCCAGGATGCATTATTTCCGGAAGGCCTATGTCCAAATGTCAATCAATTAGTGGACATCTGATAGCTGAAATTATAAAGATGATAAAAGTAAAAATAAATATAAGTGGGCGGGGGCGGCATTTTTCAGTTTTTGCCTCGCCTAAAAAAAATTGAAGATACGGGGCTGCTCCAGATACTAAAAATGTCTGCAAGACGTTTATATCGATTTTTCTGTACCTTCATGATTCGATGACGATTTTAAAAACCGTTCTGATTAAAATTGATTCAAAATTTAATAAACCGGTTCATGCGTAATTCCTCATAAACCAGTTCTTGTGCAGATTTCAAATATGTATTTGTGCTACAGTTCAATTAATATTCGAAATAAACTTAACGTTTGAAAATCACTCTTATAACGTGTATTTCACAGAAAGCGATTCAAAAAGTTAAATTCGGAACTAGATACAAAGAATATTGATCTTTGGGTTTTATAGTGTCCATGTTTTTGAAAAAATATTTATAGCTAAATTTTATTTCGCTATTTTTCTGCAGCAAATTTTCTATAAGCCCATTGATTCTTATCAAATTCAGATTGTTCAGAATGCTATCAATTACCATTTTGTGAAATTGAAATCTGAGGAAAATTTTTGAATCTATTTCTAGTATTCCCCTACGAACTGTATGTAGGTATATAAAAATTGGTTTTGTGTCAGAATTCATTAGTACGATATAAATATTAATTTATATCAAATATTATAAAGGTTTAAAAAAAATGTATTTTTTCACGTCTAACTAAATAATTCTTGCAGAATTTTAAATAATAACTATAATCAAAAATATATTAAATATTTGTATATAAAAATTATGCACTTGGAAAATTAATTTCTTTTTATTCTTTAAACAATTGCCAAACTAGCATGTTAAAAGTAGTGTTAAACAAAAAACATTGATAATTAAAAAATTTATTAAATTCATGAGTTTTGAAAATCAATTTTTCAAAACTTATCAATAGTAGGTACTACTAATTTTTCTGATGCAAAATATTTATTTGTTTCTACTCGACTGGTTATATTTTGATCTACTTATTTAAATAAGAATAGGTCTGAACTTAAAGTGCTATGATTTTTAGTTAGAAGTTTTGCAGGTTTACTCTAAAAATAGTTTGTAATTATCTGAAAGTATTGTCTTTAAATTTTAAGGAAGATCGCTATGTCAAAGACGTCAGAGCTTCAATTAAAACGAAGAAGTGAAAGTTTAGGCTACTTAAAAATGCTATAATAGATTCTTGCATTTTTTTGTATAGATTCAGCTGGTTATTTTATTGAAACAATTTGATCAGATTTTTTGAAAAGCTACTGAAAGACAATTCATAATTTAGTAATATTAGAAGAGGCGAAAAAAGAAGTAAGTTTCAAGGTAGCATTATTTTACATTTTTTTCTATTTATGGGAATAAATTTAGATTGTAGAGTGTCAACTGTAGATTATAGACGGCTGGGGTCATCAGCGGGGAATAAATTTGCATCTTAGATTTAAAGTCATATTTATGCCTAATTTTCTGTAAGTAGCGCTTTATCATTATTTTTGAATTTGTATGTTTTTTCAAATAATGTTTTCTTTTTGTAAAATAATGCTATTTTTTAAACCGAATAAAAGTGAGGATTTTAAAATACTTTATTATTAGATAATCTATTTCATGTTTTTATCATTTAAGTATCAGGTTTTCATCAGTCACTATAATCACTATTAAATGTATATAATTCAATTAAAAACAAATACATACATGATAAAAATATAATATAAGTACCCACCTACATAATTTGTATTAAAATATTGTTAATCTGATGTTTTTTGCATCGTATTTTAGTTTTTGAAGAATTGCACACTGATTTTTGAAAATACAGAGTGTAAACCATAGAAATATCATAGATAGAATAGGGAAGCCACCCAAAAAAGTTTGAATGCAAAAGATAGAGATGGAGAATAGAGCAGTTCTTCTATCTTCTTCTATCACAAATACATAACCATGGTTACAGATGTAAATTAACAATACCTACTATAAATTTTTAAATTTACAAATGCGTCAGAAGACAAGGAAAAGAGAACTGCTGCGTTTTCTGTCTCTCTTTTCCAAGGTAACACTGTCACTTACAGTTGTGCCTATGACTCCCCTACTCTATCTACGATATCTCTATGGTATTAACACATTAGCGCACATATTAAGTGCACTTGAAATTAAGTTTAGAAATTAACACTTTTTTAAAATTTTGAACAAATTATCATTATTATAACCGTTTAACACTCTCAATTTATTTCAGTATCTTATCATACGTTTTTAAAAAATTAATAATACAGTTTGGAGGAACTTATAAGCCCGCAAAAGTCCTTTTATCCGGCCCGTGGTTATGTTCGCGATTTCTTATTATTTTGTCATGCAAATCTAATGAGTTGTATTACATATTTATTATTTTTAAAAATTTCAATGCGACATCAATATTATTTATTATTTTTTCCAACTTATTGACCGCTATCAAAAATAAACACTCTGTATAATTAAACACAGAAGAAATGTATTGTATGTACAAAAAAATCTTATCCAACAGTAAGTTATAATATTATAATAATACTGATATTTTTTGATTTTTCTATAATATTTAGGTAAATAATTTATACATGATGTATAAAGTAAATGATTTAAGTGTATATGTTTCATTCACATATTAATATAATTATTATATATAATTAATACATATAACAATATATAATTGTATGTTTTAATATATTATTATAATAGTATTAAATATCATTATTATAATTTTTATATTAAAAATAATATTTTGAAACATATTGAAAGCAATATGTTCTTAAAGCACATTAAATTATTATAGAATTATTGAGTCTTATGCATGGTCACAATTAGTTAAGACGTGTGTATTTAATTCACATCATTAAAACATGATTATTAAAATCAGGATTTTAAGCGAATATTTAACGGATATTCGCATCCGCGAATAATCGCGAATATTCGCATATTTCTTGACATTCGCAATTGCAAAATTCATGCGAATATTTTGCAAATATGAAAATCAGAAAAAAATCATATTTTTTTTAAATGTGAAAATAATAATAAATAAGACAAAAAATATTAATTTCTTAACATTTTTATTAGAAAATTCTTTTCTTACTCCTTTTTTACAAAATAACAATTTTTTTCGTCTTAGTGCCCAGACCCGTTACAATTTACAAATGTATGCGCGGTCAATCAGCAGTCAAATTTTAGCCTTAGATAAATGGCGCCAAATTTGAAAACTGAATATTCGCATTCGCGAATATCGACCTGAAAATACCTGAAAATTGACATTTGTTACATCACTATAGTATACATTTATTTGATCCTAGTGATGCTGTTGACCTGAGCTGTTGAGCATCTATAATTAATTACAATATCTATTTGACAGCAGGTCGATTATATAGACGTTCTACAAGTTTATCTATTTGGTTCTAGATATCTTATATGGTATACCATATACATGGTGTCCCAAAAAGATTGGGACATAAAGTAACAGCTGATTCCTTACAAAAAAATATTGCGATAGACCCCAACTTGTCTATTTCGAAAGTTGATATTAAAAGAGATACAGGGTGTCAAAGTTTAATTTTTATTTTTGATTTTCTTAAATAACTTTTAAAATAATTTAGGCATTTTAATGAAATTTGGTATGTAGGGATTTTTTGACATGAGAAATTCAAATCTGACCTTGGTATGGCTCTTACTTGTAGGGGGCGCCACTTACACACCTTTTCACTCATTCAAATAGTCATAACTTTTTTGTACGCACTCGTACTATTTTTTTTAATTAAAAAATTGATTTTTCCGTCATTATTAGTATTTTTACGTTAAAAAGGTATACTTTGTAAAAAAGGCTAGGCGTAACCTTTTTCAAGATATTTGCACTTAAAGTAATCGATGCCACGTGGTTTTAAATGGCAAATTTTGAAAATGAACATAGGTGGCGCGGTGCTATCATGGTAATTTTGACAGTTTTATTTAAAAATTCAATGTTTCTTATTAAAATGCCGCGTCATAATGATAAAAATAAAAATTAAACTTTGACACCCTGTATCTCTTTTAATATCAACTTTCGGAATAGACATGTTGGGGTCTATCGCAATATTTTTTTGTAAGGAATTAGCTGTTACTTTATGTCCCATTCTTTTTGGGACACCCTGTATAAAATTGCCATTCATTACAAAATACATGCCAGGAAAGTTATTCTACAGGGTGTCCTCAAAGACACTAAACACACGCCTACCACATGTTCCTGAGACCAAAATAAGCCGATTTAAGCAAACTTACCTTCTTACAAAATTTCTTAGTTTGGGCGCTATACGGCCCTGAAGTTACAATTTTGAAATCGTTTTTTTGTTATAAATTTAAAACGGCGTGTGCGATTTTGCTAAAATTTGGCACGTTGACATAGTATTATGGAACAAAAAAACCCATATCAAAATTATAATTAATATTAATCCATAGATGTAGAACTCGGGTTTTTTAATATTTGAACGTTTCAAATTTCTACGCCAATGGAAGAAAAGGGCTTTAAGTATAAAATTTAGATTCAGTAACTTATTTGCTACAACAAAGCTACTCTTAATAAAACTCGATTACTCTCATGGTTTTTGAGAAATTTGTATTTTAATAATAAGGTAATCAATAATAATACGTTGATAATAATAAGTTGATCAATAAACAAATAAGATGGCCATGCTTTTTTCTAAGAATAAAACTGGAGATAATGAAGAAGTTATGCACAGAGTAAATTAATTTTCTTCGTCGTATAAATCTTTGTATGCGTAAAAATGGTGGACACTTTGACCACTTTTTATGACATATTTATTTATTTCTATTCATGTTTTAGTAGCTTTACTTCATTTTGTAAAAATTACTGCGAATTATTAAAATACAAATTTCTCAAAAACCATGAGAGTTATCGAGTCTTATTAAGAGTAGCTTTTCTGTACCAAATAAGTTACTAAATCAAAATTTTATACTTAAACCCCCTTTCTTCCATTGGCGTAGAAATTTGAAACGTTCAAATATTAAAAAACCCGAGTTCTACGCCTATGGATTAATATTAATAATAATTTTGATATGGTTTTTTTTGTTCCATAAAACTATGTCAACGTGCCAAATTTTAGCAAAATCGCACAAGCCGTTTTAAATTTATAACAAAAAAACGATTTCAAAATTGTAACTTCAGGGCCGTATAGCGCCCAAACTAAGAAATTTTGTAAGAAGGTAAGTTTGCTTAAATCAGCTTATTTTGGTCTCAGGAACATGTGGTAGGCGTGTGTTTAGTGTCTTTGAGGACACCCTGTATATTATTCAGATCTATTGTCAAGTCAACCGCCGGTTACTTTTTTTTTAATCGCCATGGCAACAGCAAGAGATATACTCAATCGCCATGGCAAGAATTTCGTACCGTAGCGCGTCGTGGCATCGCGCCTCGCTCGAGACGACGCTGTCGCCACGATTGACTGTTATTAAGTCAGGGGTGTCAAACTCATTTGCGTCGCGGGCCGTTTGCCGTATTAGTTTAACTAATACGGGCCGCTCAGATCTTGTCATTGCAAATCTAAAGACGATTTTTATTAATTGTTCAGTTGTTGTTTGTTAAAATCTATCGAGTGAGATTTTCGCGGTAAAATAAAAAATTACATCGCGACAATTTTTGCTTTTTTTATTTTTACCATGAAAACTGCACGGGCCTCCAGTTTGAATCTTCTGACTTCGTTATTAATTAAAACTCAACTTTATGTTAATATTTCTGTCAAAATTGAAAAATTAGACCCAATTAAAGAAGTAGAAATGGTAATCAAATTATATGAGTACAGATAATCATAAAATATAGAAAATTCCATTAATTAGCTCGTATTATACAAATTACTACGCAATTGAAAATTCATGCGACTAAAATACTTATATTTCAAAGATCAACATTCGTTTTCTTATTTGATGGGAATAAGTCTTATCTAAAATTGCAACTATTTTCTTAGTAAGCGTCATGCTTTGAACATCGATTCATTTTTTTCTTCATATTTCTGATTCACTATCGTAAAATGCTATCCCAAGATATGTAATGTTTTTAAATAATTGTTTTAAAATTCATTATGTCAATGGAGATAATGCAAAATAAACAAAAACGCATCTGGCAGAAATTAATCAGAAATGTAGGAACTGCAGCCAATTCTTTTGAGAGCGCTCTGTTTGACTAGTTTCGATTTTTGTCACAAGACGGCATAGGTCATAGCTGCAGAAGAAATTCGCCTTCAATTGTTAAAATTATGAGTTTCGTATTTTTCATTTAAAAATGTCTAATTATATTAAAAAAACAATATTAATGTCAATGGCTACCTATAAGTACATGTTTTGTAAATATTTGCTTTAATAATTATTTACTTTTTGCTCATTATAATATAAACACTATGCACAATCTGTCAGGGACGATCTATTGAAACAATGAATATTTGTTATAAGTGTTTGTACATATATTAATTATTATATATAGAATAATTACGAATTATTGGAATTACAGTCTGTAATCACTGTATTGGACTGATTTTAACCATGCAAAAGGCAGCGTACGTATGATATTTTGATGTAATATATCTAATATTTTAACATTGATCAATTTGTGCGCGTGTGGATTTTAATAAAAATTATTATAAATCAAAACAGCTTAAATTATTTTTTTGCCATACCCACTACACTACTTTCGATGTATGTATAGCGGCCATTAATGACACATTAATTAACAGGCAGGTGTGCGGAAAATGGTTTACTTTCTGCACTAGCGCAGAAAATAACGGTTGCCATAGCAACTTCTGTTTGTGTGCTCTATACGCATACGTACGCTTACGTGCGCCTGTCATTACTTATTTGCATGAGCTTAGCGGCACACTGAAAGGAAAGATGGCGACGCAAATAAACTCAATTTTTTTTGAAAATGACGTGAAAAGTAAGTATTTTGTAGTGGGTATTACGGCATTACGACTCGTGTGACTGTGACTGTAAAAACTCGCTATCGCTCGTTTTTACATACTGTCATCACTGATGTGCCCCATTACGTATCTAGACATACAATCTACCATTACCCAACTTATAGGCAGAGACCAAAATTATTGTGTTTAGCTGTCCGTCATAAAAAAATTTGTAAGAAAAATTTTTATTTAAAAAAATGTAGGTACTAAAAAAGTAAAATATAATTTTCATACATCTGGAAAATAAAAGCTTTGGGGCGGTTTTATAACACTATTGCATAGTTACTTTGCTTAATTGACTACCCCAAAGCTTTTATTTTCCAGATGTATGAAAATTATTTCTTACTTTTTAGTACGTATTTTTTAAATAAAAGTTTTTCTTATAATTCTTTTCTAAATTTTATTTTTTACTTTTTAGTCTTTAGACTGACGTCACAGAGCTTATTTTGAAAATTGTCAATTATTATTATTTTTGTTACGAACGAAACAACGCGTCACAGGTCGCTACATCCAAGGTTGTTCATTTGTATATTTATTATAGTACATTTGTATCGTATTTATCCACCCCACGCCACCCACGTTGAATTTAGAACGATATTAGAAATATTATATTGCATTGTCACGGGACTTACACACGTGTGCAAAATTTCAAAGCGCTAGCTCAATTAGAACTAGACAGACATTTGACATTGAATTTGAATTGTCGACAACAGAGGTCATTAGCGTCAGACATACAACAAGTAAAGTAAAATAAAAGTTTTTAAAAAAGACAAAATGGCATGCCGCGCTAGTCTATCCGTATTTGCCGTATTGGAACAGTACGGCAGCATATGATCCCTTCTCGTATTTATAAGTAACTAAAAAGACGTAAGATGAGATGGGGCAAGTGCGACCCAAAACTGAACAATGTGATTTCCAATCGCTGAATTAAATAATGCAACTGAACATTACCAGTGGATAAACTATGTTAGTTAGATGTCTAATTCACAGATGACAGTGCAATATACGCAAGTAAATATAACGGCAGGAACTGCACTTGCCTCGGAAATGTACTTGCCCCACATTAAAAAAAACGAATGCTCTTCCACCTTTCTTTTTTTAATTTTTTTTCAGATATTTATCGCGTATTTTAGATCTCCTTATTTATGTTTTCATAGTTTGGCGTTATTTATTTTACGCCTCTTTAGTTTAAATTTATATGTCAAAACAAGGTAAATATGTATGTTAAAACGTTGTTTGCTTCAACAGTTTAACATAAATATTGTTTGTCGATTTTATTTCATTCATACATCACGTGCGTATCACAGCGTTTGTGCCTCCATTAAACGTGATAAGTATGCATGTACTTATCACAGATTTATCATATTTATGTATAATTAACTGATGCAGATATTTTTTCAAAAAAATGCCAAGACCGAAATAATTTACTAAAGTATTCATAGGTGCAGGATGTTAAAGGATTCAAAATAAAACTTCTGCATTTCTTTTCCTTTGAAAGCTATAGGCGTTCAAAGTTTTTTTCCAAACATTTTAAACAACTCTGGAATCATTTCTTAGCATTCAGTGTTCGTTGATGTTGGGCATTCTCATTTACGGATCTGTGTTGCATTTCATTTGTTTTAAGATGAAATTATTTACGCATTTTGCTGACAACTGGTCGAGTGAAAGATTAATGCTGGGTTGCAGACACCATTGTCAGAAAATGCTAATTTGACGAATGACGATAACCTTAGATTGTGACCACACATATTTCACCATAAGAAAAGCAATGGAGGGCAGTATAGCCTAGATGGTAGCGTACTTGGCGCTGCAACCTCTAGACTGGACTGCCGTGGGTTCGAATCCCACCTGCGCTCATGGATGTTTTGTGATGTTATTTAGTTTTAAGTTAGTTGTTATTTAGTGTAGTTGAAAATACGCTAATGACCTTAGATGTCGACGCGTCTATAATGCTTAAAAACATCAAAATTAAAAGAAAATCTTCACGAAATTAATCATCCGCGTTCAATGCGCTTTTAAGGCTGGGTTAGGTGAATAATGTAAACACATAACTGCAACATAATAAGTTATATTGTAATAAGTAGCTAAGTTACTAACCTCAAAATATTTGTATACGAAGTTAATCCTATAAATTTGTTAATCATCAGGGATTCAACTATTTTAGTGCAGTATGATAACAAGTACATCTTATTATTACTATAAAATATTTTTTTAATTCATAAATACAGTTTTCCCACATTTCATTAGAAAATAATTCTCTGTAAAGTAAGTTTTACAAGGCAATAACTGACAGTGTTTATTGCCATGATATTAGAAAACGTCGCGAATTCCATTTTCGATAAACTTTTTGTTTATTTTACTTGTTTTATTTTTGTAATAAACAATTTCATGATTAATTTTAAAAGTCTGCATTTAAAATCTAGTTACCTAGTCTGAGTCAATCATTAAACACTGAAGAAGTACACTCACAGTATAACCAGAAGCTCAGTAGTATGTATTAAAGAGTAAATGGAAGACAGTTTGAACACTTGTGACAATGTCTAAGGTTGCTAGATTTTTAATGCCGACTTCGATCGTTATTATGAAATTTTGATTTAATAATTTCAAACGATTGTTACTTAACAGGGGTGGCAGTAATTAAATAATTGTTTCCTACAAAACTTGCCTATTTTTTAAAGAGCTTTTCAACTGCACCACTTTCAACCTATCGTGCTTTCTAAAATTCCGGAGTTTTGAACATATAATAATTTATATTTATACTTATAGAAATTTACAGGGGTGGCAGTAATAAACAAAATTTTCCTACGAAAACTTGCTTATTTTGTAAAGATCTTTTCAACACATACCACTTTCGACCTATCGTTACATTTATAATTCCGGAGTTCTGGACATTCTGGAGCAAGCTAATAGGAAAGCCGATCTTCCCGAAAAAAAAAATTATCACCATTCGATTCTTTATTAAGGCTTTTATAATACAAATTTTTGACACAACTCTCTACGACTAACCGTTTTCGAAAAAAACGACTGATACGGGTGGTCGAACTCACCCTGTATATGGAATAAAAATTGTAAAAAAAAATTATTAAAAAAACAATAAACCCGACTGCGTAAAAATCGAACATAAAAGATGGAAACAAGATCAAATGATAACATGCAGTCGGAGGTATTTCTGTTCAATTTGTTACTACTATGTCTCCGACTGCATGTTATCATTTGATCTTGTTTCCATCTTTTATGTTCGATTTTTACGCAGTCGGGTTTTTTGTTTTCTTAATAAATTTTTTATTTCCTTATTTTTAGTTGAATCTACTCATCAAGCCTTTTCATTTGATACCCCACACACAAGGTTTTACCGATTTTTTGCGTACTGACAAAATGGCGTCTAGCGCCCGCCATATTGAATTTTCCGTGACGTCATGTACCCTATTTGAAATGTCAACGAAACCTTTCTTTTGTTTTGATTTTGGTACCTATGTCAATGTATTTAGAAGGCAAATTACTTTTGCATTCTGACAAAATGGTGTCTAGCGTCCACCATATAGAATTTTCCGTGACGTCATATACCCTATGTCACTCTGGGGATTCAGACAAATCTAATGACACCTCATTTTTCAAAATCCGTCAAGCCGTTTAGGCTAGAGAGCGTGCAGATAAAGAAATATACATACATATTCGATTTTATATACAATGCGTTAGAAGCATAGCTTCTGTCGGGTGTCCCACGACACCACAAGACTTTTTTAATCTGTGTATACATGTATTTAACATAGTTTTTTCGTTAAATTTTTACTTCGAAACAACATTTTTCTACGCATTTTGATTAAAATTTAGCTTTATCTAGATCAATCATTTGTTTTTGTGCAAGTACAATCTAATGTTTTACATGACAGGGAATTTCACAACGACATTTGACTGTTCCTGCATGTATAAAAACTGTAAATATATGATCACAATCTAAGACTATTGTTAAATCAGGTTTTTTGACAATGCTTTCTGTAAGCCAGCATAAATAAATTTATTATGGCTTGGTCAAGCGCCAACAAAAAAACAATATTTTCTTCCTGATCTTGTGTTTAGGGTTAAGGACTATTGCATCATAAGCGATAGGATTAAGGTCGGTTACATTTATTGCAATGTATGCAAGTGTCTTTTCTGAAATAATCTCACGACTTTGTGATTTTATTTACGCAAAAGTAATGAACATAATTAGCTATGTACTTGTGATAAGATACGCAGTTACATTAAGCGGTTCATTTAATGCAATTTAATATAATGCGGAGCAGCGGACTATATAAAATAAAGAATGAGCAGAAGCTACTTCTTTTTGTTTTAATGTCTGACGAAATAAAGTAGTCTACCAGGGCTGTTCACTTAGAAAATCTTGCTAGAAATCCTACTGAAATCATTTTGACAGTTCTAGTTAAGTCATAAGTGATCAATCGAAATCGTGTCTGAAATCATTGGTAATCAGTATGATGATCTGACAACTTTTGATATCATGAAATCTCCGTGAAATGGCTAGCAGTTATAAAATCGATTTCTGAAGTCACAAAACGATAACTTGTCTGAAATTTATTAAACCGTGACGTACGTCGTGGTTTCAAAAGATTCGTGAAATCATTTGAAATTGTTGGAGCCAGGAGGTTGTTTGAAATCACGTTTGGATTTCAAATGATTTTGAAGTGAAATAACCCTACGGCCCTCGGTGTCAGCCGTCAGGTACTTACTAACTGGTAATAATAATTATCCTGTGACCTGTAATCAGCGTCGTAGTAACGGCCTGGCAACCGGGGTCCGTGCCAGGGGCGCTAACCTTGGAGAGGGTGCAATCATCGTAAATTAGCGAAATCAGCGATACGAATATGATTATTTTCAAGCAAAGAGTGCGAAATCAGAATTTTGCCAGGGGCGCCGATGATCCTAGCTACAACGCTGCCTGTAATGAAATCTCTTGAAAGAAAATATCGTAAAGATATTCAAAGTTGTATATTGGTAGATAATTATTATTGACTAATTGACTAATATTTTGTTGTAAGAAAAATTACATTTTGCTTTAATTTATGCCAAGTAATTAATATTTTATAAGTACTATTAGATCAGAATCTAACGATTCTTACCTATTTCAAAACTATTAATTCTTTATTTTTGAGAAAATAAGCTGACGTTTTGATAAAAAATATTTCCGTTTATTTTAAGCTGATTTTCTTTTCAAAAAGAAATCATAGAAAAAACTAAACTAATCATAATTTTAAAATAAATTGGTCAAGTAGATTTAATCGATAGCTTTATCGTTCTTTGATTTGATTCGAAAAAATCTTCAATTATGACTCTAAGACATTAAATATTTCTTAAAATCAACAACACCTTTTTAGATCAATTGACACTAATTCTTAAAAAAATAGTTTCTAATCACAAAGTTTTATCATATTATCAACAAAATTTTATTTTTAATAATATCAAAATCAAAAATAAATACAGTTATTTTGAAATTGAGAAATCACTCCGTGTTTTTTATGGCAGCTGTAATCATTTTCTTATTTACTTGAACCCAGGTCACCCAGTGGCTTTGATATCTTTTAAAATAAGATTTTCTGTTCCACAGCAGTCAAAATATTGATAAATCAAATTTTTTGAACGGTCGCCGCTTTCGACGTTAATTTATTGGCTTTAGGTACGCACCAGAAATTAAACTATTTGGCAACATTAATACGACCTTAGGCCGGTTCTCACGGGGCGATTTTAGTTGATCAACTTTAGTTGATCAACTAAAATTGAACTTAAATTGAACAACTTTTCGTTCCCACGTTTCAATGAAAATTGATTGACTGTTTCAACTTCAAAATGGCGCCAAATGCAGTTTTCCATGCAGGTCTAGGAATAATAGCCACTTTAAGGGACGAACTAAAAAAAAATTTAATGAAAATGACGAAACCACGCAAAAAACGTCGTTTTTGGGTTAGACGGTGGATTTCGAGAAGATATCAAATTTAATTTTATTTTTAATGTCCGCTATAGACAGGTCTTCTAACCTCATTTCACTCTTTATAATATGTAATGCATTTTCTCGGCAATCTTTATTTCTGTATGAGTCTAATTTGTGATTCCACAAACAATCGTGTTTTTGATACAACTCTAAGAAATTTAATGTTAATTTTTCTGACCACTTTATTATTATAAATAATAATATAACACTTCGGGATACCAGCTCGCAGAATCGCTCACGGTAATATCGCTTTTGACGACAAAGTTGTCCTAACCCGAAAATAGTCGGGTAAGAGCAGTTTAATATACTTTATTCAACACATGCACGCTTTTAATGTTTTTTCGTATCTGTAGGCGGATCTTTTATTGACTGGTGACGTCATGATCCATTATGAAACGATTTTCGATGCTATAATGAAAAACATTTGAAAAACCCGTTACGTAATGAATTATTATGTACGTCTTTTCGATGGTTACTATGACAACGAAGTAAATTAATATTGTATCAAGGACAATGTTTTTATTATGAGATGTAGGTACTACTGTCAGTGAATCCTGACATTAGGTTCAATTAAAGTCTAAAACCATGCATATGTTGAATAAAGTACAGTGTGCAACGCGTGTGCTAAATTTTTATGCGTCAGGCGCATACAGATATATTTAGCACACTAATTACACAATATACTATTAAGTTTGGGTACGAATTGACAGCTCTTTTCGAGTAATACCGGTATAAACACGACGCATACCAATTTTTGAAATGTCTTCTCCTGTAAATATTTGAAAAACCCACAGGAAAACGTAAATTAAAAACATTTACAAACAATAAGTTTACAAACATAAGTCCTGTTCGATTTTATTTATATTTTTAATATTTTAAAAATTCATTGTTTGCTTATTGGAATTTATGCTCTACTCGTATTCATTTAGTTAAATGAAAAAAAAATAAAAATAAAGACTGCATACTTATTGCAAAACCGGAATAAAATGATTCAATATAAAACAACTTTTTGCTTAGTAGAAATTGGCATTCGATTGCAATCAGGTAAGTTAACAAGGTCGTATAAAGTAGATTTTCTGTAGATACTTGGGAATGTAGTGTCATACAGCGGATCCTAAATTTATCAACAAAAATCCTAAAATATCGATAAAGTATGTATATTTAAAGAAGGCTATCAAAATGTTCGTTGTTATTTTTTTATCAATCAATCAATCATTTCTGTAAGAATTTACCAATATAGGTATGTACATAATTGAAGAACGTTCTATACAAAAAAGTTAATCATAGTTTTGATGTGTAACATCTTTATCCCCCCTCCACCCCCTAATTTTTGCTAGAATGACTCGTTGAAATATCTCGGAAGTAATACAAAACTCAACTGTAAGTTATAATATATTTATCCTCCTTGGCCATAGCTTCTAAAATATAAACTAAATTAATGACACGGACGTTTACCTAGGAGCATTGAAATCAGCGCGATTTGTTCTGTAAACAATCTTAATTTCAAAAATATATGAAAGGTTTCAATTTTTGCGATTTTTTAAGGCCTTGGTTTTAGACAAAGTTACCATACTTGTAGAAAAAGACACGTTTAATTCAATGAGCACAAGTAAACGTCTGTATCTTTTCTGGTTTAGAAGTTGTATGCGTTTAAAGTTTTCAAAAAATTACAAAAAACCGAGGGGTAAACCGCCGGGGGAATTTTCGTATCTTCTAAACTGAGGTACAGACGTTTGCTTGTGCTCATTGTAGTCAGCGTAATTTTTTCTATAAACAGTCTCAATTTCGAAAATATATTATAGATTTCGATTTTTACGATTTTTTTTTAAATCACAAAAAGCCTGTTATGATCCGGGAATTTAATTTTTTTATCTGTGTCTAAACTCATTCATTAAAAAAATTCGTTAATAAAAAGGAAAAAATATATATACATGGATACAAGAAAGATCTAATCAAATATCAATAATTATTAAAACCGTCATGTCCGCTATATTTTTGGACTCCTGCCCTAGCACTGGTCTCCCAAGTTGGGCAAGAAATACTTTTTTTGTATAATTATTATATGAATTTGTATATTTTATTTGAGGAATAAGTAATTTGAATTTGAATTTGAAAGAATTGCCAAGAACTGACGACTTTCTCCTGCTGTTTGTAATTTTATACGGACCTTACCTTGACGAGGCTTTATCAGCAGGTAATAGGTATAAAAAAATGTGAATAATTAGTTCAAGTTAATTAAAGGCTATTATTATTTGACTTTTTATTATTATTATTTTAAATAAGTTTCCTAGACGTTCTAACGTAAAAAATTCAAATGACAATCTCAACAATTTACATATTTAGTTTTTTTATTTTTCATGAACTTTTGATTCATGACGTGAAGTGGGAGCTGTAGAATAACAGATAGAAATAGATGGCTTTTCGTATTACGAAACTATGACGAAATTATTGAAATATCGAAAATCTAAATCAAAATTACCTTTACTGGTCCACCCGCACCGTTCAGGAATTTTGTTTCCTAATGGAAGAAAAAAATATCATTTCTGCATATACTTTAAGAAATGATATTTTTTTCTTCCATTAGGAAACAAAATTCCTGAACGGTGCGGGTGGACCAGTAAAGGTAATTTTGATTTAGATTTTCGATATTTCAATAATTTCGTCATAGTTTCGTAATACGAAAAGCCATCTATTTCTATCTGTTATTCTACAGCTCCCACTTCACGTCATGAATCAAAAGTTCATGAAAAATAAAAAAACTAAATATGTAAATTGTTGAGATTGTCATTTGAATTTTTTACGTTAGAACGTCTAGGAAACTTAGCTGGGTTCCCATAATAAAAAGACAGTCAAATATATACCCGCACGTATGTTGCCTTCACGATTTTGAACTATCAGCAGTACTAGATTTCTTATGTCACATGCATTTCTGCCACAATTTTAAAGCAATGTCTCAGCTCACACTGTGTAATTTATATTTTAAATAAAACTTTTTTGTTTGATATAGGTATTGTTGGGCTAAATTATTAGCAAATTGTCATTAAATATTAATAGTGTCAATGTTATTCGAATCGAAAATACCTAGTAGTAGAATTACAATAAAATAAAGCATTTACAATAACTATTTATTGCATATTAAATGCACTAGCTCTGCAAAAACTAAATGAGTAAATCGTATATTATTATAGTGTTATTACTGTATTTTAAAACAAATATTGCTAACTTATTGTGTTACGTTGATGCAGTAGTTATGAAAAGATTAAAGTGCTTAATTTGTTTCATGAAAGCACTTTTAAACCGTTTTAAACATTTTAATGTTTATTTAGAAATTATGTGAAGATTGGCATAGGATAAAACATTTTTAGATAAGAATTATTTGTTTACTGAGTAAAATCATAAATTATATTTTTTCGCCTCTTAATCTTTGTACATAAAAATTTAAAACAAAGCGGAAATTTTTCGCTCGATAAACAGTGCTAAATTAACACTTAGATAATACCTTAACTTTTTACTTTACAAAAACACCGAGTGACTATAACAGACTAATGAACCCCTTGTAAAAGTGATCATAGTCTCAATATTTTTGAATTTTGCTATTTTTGTGCACAAAATCGAGATTTTTCATTATAGATCACACGATCATTAAAAAAATTTATATAAAAACGTCACTTTTTTATCGTTTCCTTTTTTTTGAGAAACTTTAGATATTCAATGATATTCCATAGATTCTAAACCACAGAGATACAGAAGTGCGGGTGCGTTCATTGAAATCAGCTACAGGTGATTGTAACTGATTCTGACTGATTTCGTTCTTCACATTTTTTTCTGAAATATACTCGATTACTATATAATATAGTGGTGCCTTGTTCAGTTATTGCTCGTCAAAATCTAGGCCTACCTCTCTTGCGCTTTACTGTTTTCAACCGTCAAGAATCCCCACTTCTTCAGGCAGCGGCCGTGATGAGCTTTCGGTATGCTAGATCTACTGTATCCATTGAATGATTTAAGCATAGGTAGGTATGTGTCTCCAGCCTTAGATAAGTTTATTATTATTAAAAAATGTATCTTGCACACGAGACTTGAAAAACGAGCGCGTAGTAACAACACGGGCACGCGAGTTGTGGAAGCTGGGAGTTGCGCAGTTGACAGTTTGCGCATGACAAGCCCCTGTATTTAGTTATAGTTCCTGCCGAATATCGTCTATACCTACCATAAATTGGAATTACTATGTGTGAAGACGAAGTAAAAAAGATATGCACGATAATTATTATAAAATTATTACGGCGGATGTTTCAATGAACAGCTGATCAGTAATGTCTAGGCTATGTTGTTTTCTATCAAAGAAATTAAACTATAATACAATAATACAGTCGAAAAAAATTGGGATTTATGAGAACATCGTAATAAGTAGATACCTACTAGAATTTATCTAATTACTAGATTAGTGTTTGCTGAAGATGAAAGCATAGCTTTCGAAATGTACATCCATGAATAAAACTGTTGTGGTAAGAAGTAACTATCTTTATTTTTATTTTTATTCCAACCACAGTGCTCATATATTTTTATTACTAGATAATAAGCTGTAAAATCTATTTAAATTTCAAACAAACTGCATGTGAAGCTCTTAAGACTCGATTTATTTATCACAATTTCATTTTTTCTTGTCCCCCTCCGTATTTCCAGAATTTTTGATTCGCCTGCTTGAAAATATAATTTTTCGATGTCGATGACATCAAATGAATCTACAATAAATTTTACCAAAATAATTTTATTTAAAATAGGTCCAAAGTCCTAATTTGATTATAGTCATTTTTAATGGCATTGTAGAAGTTTTCTAGGTACGTGAAAGGTGCCTTCTCATTAAAATGTGCATAATTATCTGTAATTTTACCTGATAACTATAAACGTAGGGTATATTACTATATTAGACTATACCTAGATGTTTTTAAAAGTGTAGACTGTATAGGTACTTCAGTTTACTGCATGGGCGTCTCATAACTTTTGTAATGAGGATGGGCATTGCCAAACTGGACTGCTAGGGACTGCCAGCTATATAATTACCTCGGTCTGTGTGCATTTCATAGTAGTGTGTACAGAATAAGTTTATTTAAAATAATAAATTATTGACAATGCCGATGTGCTGTGTTTACCAATGTTCAAATCATAGAGGTTTTGTATTTCGAAAGGATCCGGAACTGAAAAGAAGAGAAGAAATTTGATTCCTCGCGCGTGTTTCTATAAAAACCAATGATAACTTAGGTAGCTATATACCGGCTGCCATCTATATTACGTTTCTCATGTGCCCATCTCCATTATTACTACATATTTTACTTAATTGTTTTTAAAAAAAGCATACTTACGGCATATTTCACCCAATGATATTCTTACTTACATGATTTAAAAGGAAAAAGAAAATATTGCGATTTTCTTCTTCCGTACTAACTGTATTTTATTTAAGTACTAAATGAGTGTCACGCTCGTTAGGAACGACGTTACCTCCAATTTTCCACATCCACGCAGTTCACCATAATATTATGTGTGTGTATTCCATCTAATTTATAGTTCAGTGAGAACCTCTGCACTGTAAGAAATGAGAAGGCCGATTATAACATGGATTATCGATGGTCCATTTGTAGCCAGCGATTAATCTGGTAAAAGACACACGAAGAGACAATGGCGTCGCAAACAGGTATCGCCACATCGCGTAAATTCCATAAAAACACATTGCACATGCGTGGTTACTAATTTTACATTAATTTGTATTGTATTCATCCAATTTTATATATGTAACTATGCATTTTATTTTGTAATTTTTACACACTTTATTGGAATATTACACAAATTATGTAATTTTAATTTACTTTATGTAAAAATCACAAATCTGATTAACTTTACAGTAAAAGTCCAAGTTTTTATGAAGTTTTCTATGTAAAAATAAATAATAATGTAAAATTACTTAGAAAATCGAGCGAATTCTATTTTAACTTCCAAAGTATTTTTACATCCATTTTTTACAGTGTGTGTGAGAACAATTTCTTGTCAAAAAGAGTGTATGTACTTATTTTGTTAATATATTTTTCTTACTTTAAAAATTAATTTAATTAGGTACACACAGATGCACACCACTGAGTCAGTGGGAAGGAGAAAAGAAGATAGGAGCAATATGTACAAATATTATGATAATTTGAGAGTGCTAAAGCTATTTGACAACGACTATAGTAATAATAACTTTTCTCGTTCGTTCGCCAGAGGAGGTACGTAGATACTACACTATATAAATTGACGTCACGGAACGGCCAATCAACAAAACAGTCTGTATCGTTGTCATCGCGACAGCATCGAGAGCTTTCTTCTGTCATCGCTTACTTTTCTGCAACGTTTCCTGCGAGTCCAGTCAAGATGAAGGATCAACAAAAAGGACACGGAACTGAACGGATGTCCAAAGCCGACACCATAGCGCTTAGGAAAAGGCATGTTGGGTGAGTAATAGTATTAATAATTATATAAATTTAATTTTGCAGGAGAAACAAAATATTTTTTTTATATTATTTTAAACTTTGCTAAAATTCCTGAAGTTAGCAGACGTTTTGAAAATAATGGTAGTGAAACCTTTAAAAATTGCCTTATGTAAATACAGTAGAGTCCGTCTATTACGACTTCGTTTATAACGACTAACCGTTTTTAGCGACGTAAATACAAACTCAAGTTAGGTTTCATATAGACGTACTATGCGTATTATGCGTCCGCTTTGTGCGTCGCTCCGGTTAATACGACATAATGTCGCCGATCCCTTGAAAGTCGTTCTATCCGAATTCTACTGTATTAAATTTGAAAAATTAAAAGATTTAGCTGACGTTATTAAAATACTTTTTTGGATTTAAAAATCTTACAAGGTTTTGGAAAATGTAAAACTAAATCTAGATCCATACTTAAAACAATTAATTATTTTATATTTAAAAAAAATGCCCCAGCAAGCAAAATGACCGAAACTGTTATAATTTATTCGAAATTGGATTTTGAGATTTTTCACACACAAATCAATTTAATATTTTGAATGATTAACACAATTAAGCATTAGACAAAATATCAAGGCATAGGACCTAAATTTTCGTTCATCACTAAAAACTATAAAAAAAAACATTCAAGCGATATATCTAGTACATTGCTATCAAAAGTGAACTTGACAAATTAGATTTACCTAATCTTGTAAAACTTTGTTCCAGTAGTGTAATAACGATGAAAACGCATTCTTTTAATGTTTGAATTGAATATTTCCCAAATTGAGTTTTTGGAAATATTTTCTAAATTACTTTTTTCTTGAACGGCTTTAGATTATAGACTGCAGACGCTCGACATCTAAGGTCAGTAGCGTTGAACTTCTTTAAAGGCGTTATATTTCATATGCTATTTTTGTGTGAAAAATATGACTCAAAATTTTTGTAAAGATTTAGAGAGATATTTAAACACGTAGAGTGTCAATCCTCTTTTTGGTTCGCCATAATTATTTTTTGAAGCGAGGGTTTTTTACGGATGTTGTGCGCTTGGCAGCAGGAGAGTAAACCGAGAAAAAACACAGACGCTAATGACCTCTGATGTCGAGCGTCTATAATTCACAGTTCATTCATTCATTCCGAGAAAAAACGTGATCATCACCGTCACTGCTTCCATTATAATACCCTATTAGTGTGTATTAAACCGTCCAACTCGCTATACCATAAATATAGCAGTTTACTTTAAGGTCTGCGTGGCGTAGTGGTTAGAACGGCCGCTTCATACGCAATACGTCCCGGGTTCGAATCTCCGTCCAGCAACATTAATTATAGTTTTTTTATAACTATTCCATATTCCACTTGATATTTATTTTTATTTTTTTCTATTTTCTCTATTTATTTTTTATTTTTAATATTTTTATATCAAATGGTAGGAGCCTCGCGTCTGTCGTACGCGTACCTGAATATTAATTATTTAAGTATAAAAAATAAAAATCTATATCTATGGAATTTTATTTGTCAATAAAAGAATTTTTGTAGGCGATAATATGTATTTGAATAATTTTATTTATAGTCATTGTTGATATATATTTTGAATATTTTAAATAATCATATTATTTAATCTTAGACAATAAATATGTTTGTTGGCACTTCATTTTGAAATCATATTTTCTAAACGATAGTACAAAATAGCAGGGTCAATGATCACTTTTAACAAATTATATTACTTATAATAACTAGTTCCTAATCCAGTAGTGTGAGTAGATTAAAGACTCGGTGGGGCCCCGTCTATTTCTTCAGTCAACTTATTACCGATAATAATATGTAAAATGATTTCATACGATTTTAAAATATGCGTTCAGCGCGGATCTGCGCCCCTGATTTAATTAGATTTTTAAATCATACCTGACTTTAAAAAGGTTTTACCGATTTTTTGCGTATTGACAAAATGGCGTCTAGCGTCCGCCAGATTAAATTTTCCGTGACGTCATATATACAGTAGCATACGTGAGACTATGACGAATCTATAGACACCTAATTTTTCAAAATCCATCAAGCCGTTTAGGTTACGGAGGGCACCTACCAAAATGCAAAGAAACATGGATACATACAAACATACAAACATGGATACATACAAACATACACCCGAAAAACATTACACTCCCATGACAGTCGGGGAAAAACAAGTTACTTTCACTTTGTGATACGTCTCACATACCTAGAAAACATACAGAAAAGTAACTCTTGCGAGCTTGTTTACGGCTCAAGGTGCGACAAAAAAAAATTTAAATAATTAAATGATTTAATAAAATTGTAAATAAAGAATTTATTTCAATAACACACAATACGCAATTTTACAACAAAATACAATGAGTCTTGGCACGGCCAGTGCTAGGGTAGGATTCGTTAAATTAATTTTTCTCTATTGTTTTCAGACCATCATGCACTCTATTCTATCGTTCAGATCCACTGAAAATAATAAAGGCAAAAGGACAGTACATGTACGATGAAAAAAATCAAGAATATTTGGACTGTATCAACAATGTTGCTCACGGTTAGTAAATAAAATATATCTATTATTTTGTACTTACTGCACAATCTGTTATAAAGTTGAAAATTCAGTTGATTGGAATTTTGACATATTATTTACAATTTTTATAAAAAATATGGAAAGTGGAGTAGCTTAGTGTTCTAAATAAAAAAAAAATGTAGTACTAGGTTACGAAATTGATATAAATGTTTTTGGAAAAAACATTAGGTTTGTGTTGGTCCTAGTTTAACAAGGGGTGGGAATTTTTTTCGCAATTCATATATTAGTGTAAATAAATTATTTATATTAATTAGGAATCTTCCAACAAAAAAGCGTATTTTTGATTTTTTGCCGAAAAAAGTGGAAGATTTTGCATAGAAATCGATAAACTGTATGTTTCATTAGGCTAGACGCTAATGACCTAAGTTGTCGACGCGTCTATAATCTACAATAAATAAATTCATTAGGCTAATGGTATTGGCTATTAAGTCAATAAACTGTTTTTATTAGCTATACTTATAGCATTAATTTAATCAATAAACAACAAGCAGTACTATCTTGTTCATTGCTTCAATATTAATTTATGCGTGCGCGTTTATTAATTTTTTTGAAAGTTATTGAACACGTGTTCTTAATATTTTATTTATATAGATTTTATCACCTATACGTCATCTGATATTAAAAAAACTCGGGTCGCAGTGCCAAACCCTGCCGACAATATAGTGTATTTGCTAATACAGGCATTGTGGCATTATTATGTGAACTTAAGTTTGTTTTTTGACAAAATAAAAAATTTAACCCCTTAATACATCCCTTAAAATAATTAAATTTTTCTAAATTTCAATATTAGACATGGATTTTATCAGTACAACATCTACACCAAATTAAATACACCCTTCCATAAGTAAATCCGTATCAACAAACTAGTGTTTTCATAAAATTTGAAAGTCCGGTCCTGTCGGGCAGATTTTATTAAAATTTTAGCAGCACATTTTAATCTTTACTAAAGAGTTAAATTTCAATTTTGAAACGATTCTGACAAATTTTTCGGTATTTTTGGGCCCAAAAACTTTTTGGAACCCCTAAATACAACCCTGAAAATGGTCCGATCGGGCCCATTTTAAGTAGGCTTCTTGCGGTGATGGGTTCCAATGTGTGTACCAAATTTCGTTTCAATCGATTAAGTCTGTCGAGAGTTATCGTGTACACACATATATATATATTATAAAATATATATATATAAATATATACATACATATATATATATAAACATTTTCAAAAATGGTGCCAAAGTGTTCAGGAGGCTATGAAACGTCGAGAAATTTTGGTCCGACCCCTAGGTCCCGCCATCCGACCGACGCCAATAGTGTATGTGCCATATTATGGCAAATACACTAAAAATATAGTCAATATTCGATAACAAATTTCAATACGAATTGTACAGGTTACATACACTGTGTGTTTAAATAAAATCTCGACGGAGAGACACAATATTAATAATAAGAATGACACAGAGACGTCATCACTCAACAAAGGCTATTGTTCCGGTTATAACGCAACAACAATAGAAAATACACGCCGTCTATGGTAAAACCGTTAGAGAGCAGCAGAGAGGGTAACGGTTGTCAACCAGACAGACCGTTACTAAGTGAGGGTAGTACTTTGCCGCCAATACTTACTGTGTCATTCTAATGCTGAGTTTATCGTACAATTTTATTTTTTAATCACGCTGTTAAATGACAGTTGCTATGGCAACGATCAACAATTTGCCAAAATGAAAACGCAGCAACCAATGAGCAAGTGGCAATCAAAATTTAACAGAGTGATTAAAAAAATAGCCTGTTAAAATTGTACGATAAACACAGCATAAGAGTAATAATTGGGCTATAACTGGCTTCTTTCCTTTATTTTTTTATGTAAGGCCATGAGTTCCCGGGGTGATCTGGGTCTAGTACCAATTCATATTTTTAATTTAATTTTTAAAACTCTTAGTTCGTAATAGACCAAGGGTACTTCGAAATCATTTGTTATCAAAAAGTGATTTTATGAAGATTTCAAACGACTTCTTCGACGATTTCAAATGATTCCATGGATCTCTTGAATCCACGACGTACATCATGATTTAAAAAAGATTTTATGTAATTGCACGAGAGATTGTTAGTGACTTCAGAAATCTACTCTATATACCTAGTATTGTTAGCGTTTTCAAAGAGATTTCACGTAATTTAATGAAGTTGTCAGCTCATCTTACTGACTATATCAAGAATTTCATAAACGATTTCCGTAGGCTTTTTTGAATTAATAGCCCTTGGGAAATGCCGTAGCTATTTGAATTTTTTTGTGTCAATAGAAAAATATTTCGGTGAATAGTTCAGATGATGACATTAATAACTTACTATTAAGTGTTGTGTATCGATCATTAATTATTATTGATTCATTTGTGATAACAACTGAATTTGTACAGTGTTGCTAATTTAGAACCTTTTATATGTATCTATTTTTGAACAGTCGTAAATAAATTTCACCTTGACTTTGGATAAAAATGTTTCCTTTAGCGTGATAACGTTTTAGATAATTCATGTTAAATAATACATTATTGATGTTAATTTATTTTATTGATAAGCAATATTTTAGATTCAGTCCATTGGTTTGCATTTTGGCTAGGACAAGGTTTTTTTCGTTACGTAAGGGGGGAGGGGGACGGTTTAAGTTTAAAATTGTGTTTTAGGAGTCGTCGACGAGCCTATTTGGCCGGCATCTTAAAAAAGGGGTGGTAACAAGTATTGCACTATATCTCCGTAACGGTACATCTAATAGAAAATTTATAGAAAGGTTTTATATTTAGAATCAAATTCCCTACATCTTTACTAGATATACTTTTTGTCGTAAATTGAATAATTAAAAAGATAAGCTTTATAGAAGATAGAAATTTGTCACAAAATTTTCTTTTAAGCGCTATAATTTTTTCTTTTAATTTTAACAGAAAAACAAAAAAATGCTACCTTCTATAAGGCATATCTTTTTAATTATTCAATTTACGATACCTACTTACCTCTAGTAAAGTTATAAAGAATTCGATTCTAAACAAAATCCTATCTACAAATTTTCTGTAAGATGTACCGTTACGGAGATACAGTGCAAAACCTGTTAGCACCCCTTTTCCAAGAAGGCGGCCAAATAAGACGTACATTATATGGTGTTATTATAATATTGTATGTAAAAATTCAAGATGGCTGAGTAGAATAGCTATTGATTGGATATCGCCAAAATTCTATTCTATTCTATTACATATTTTCAGTGGGTCATTGTCATCCCGAAGTAGTAAAGGCTGGATGTGAACAGATGTCGTTACTGTGCACCAATAACCGTTTTCTGCACGACAACTTGGTGCTTTGTGCCCAACGGCTGGCGAGTACAATGCCCGATCGGCTCTCCGTCTGCTTCCTGGTAAATTCAGGCTCGGAGGCCAACGACCTTGCTCTAAGACTTGCCAGGACACATACAGGAAACCAGGATGTCATTACTTTAGAACAGTAAGTAGAATCAATTCGTTGTTTTAGCATTTAGTTTTAATTTAATTGAGAGCGAAAAGTATTTTCGTATTTAAATTACAAGTTTGTAAAAAGGCTGGCTTCGAATAGATTCAAATCGGTGAAATTTCGTCGCTGGGAAAATTTTTAATTGACTTGTTTTTGACCAGCTTTTCGACTCGGTGTCGCCTGGATAGATTTTGGTTCGGCAACGAAATAATCCAGGATTCTCGATTTACTTTTTTGTTCACTGCTTATCCTCTTTTGTCGAAACGTAGATAATAATATATCGGGAAGTGCAGGACTTTAAACAGCGAAAGAACCTATCAGTTTAGTAGTTTCTGAAATTAGCTAAGAGATTGAAAGTTTTTTTTTTCAAATTTCTAATAAAAAAATAAACAATGAAATGACCTTATTATTTTATCAAAAAATTCTGGAAAAAACGTTTTTTATTTAATGTAAATTTTGCTGGTACAACACTGTAATATTCTGAATTGAATTACTAAAGTAAAAGTTGTATAATAGAAAACACGAAAATATTAAACAGAAAAGTATATTATTTAAAGACATGTAATTATTATCGCTTTAAATATTATGTCATTAAACTAGACGCGTATAGATAATTTAAAATTGTTCTACATTTATTATCACGGCGATGCATTTTTCGATTTGTAATAATAAATTATATAGTAATTAATAATAGAGCAATTACTTTGCATTTATTATTTATGTATATTGTCGAGCATAATAATCAAATAAGTAAAAGTTGTTTAGTTAAATAAGTTTTTTAAGTTAATGCTTCAACCAGTTTTACATCATAAATTTTTAAAACCGATTAAAACAGGAAGATAAAAATGACGATAATTAAAAATACAGATCGATAGATTGTAGATTATAGACGCTCAACAGCTGAGGTCATCACTCATCAGCGTCTAAATGCCCAGTGGAATGGTTTTAATGTTTTATAAGCAGAGCCGAACTTACAACAGTTTATTGTAAATTTTTCAGCACAAAAGTTGAATTTGTTTACGCTATTTTTTTAATTTTGATAATACCTGATGAAAATTCGGTAACGGGGACTTCCAGAGCGGGAGAGGTGCGAGATCAAATTATACGGCGAGATATGTTAGCATATAGCATTTACACTTAAGCGATACCCCGTTTACATACACCGCCATATTATAATTTGATCACGCACCACTCCGGAAGTCCCGCGTTGGTCAGTAGAAGCCTTTGCTCAGTGATACGATAATTTTTTTGCGGAATATATTTTATAAATTGTATTAATCGCATGTTATTAAAAACTAGGTACCTATTTTTTATGTAGACGCCTTCAGTTGCTGAAAATACAAATAGTACTAATTTTTACTTATTTTTTGTTTTTTACAGTCTAATAACTTAACTAAAGAAGTTAGAAGAGGAGACATTATAGCCATGGAGATAAATATGAATGATCCTCTATTCATATTTTTTGTCACATTTTTGCAGGATTTTATTTCGGCAGATTCTTGAAAAGAATGAAATGAATGTTTAAACGATATGTTTCTTTAGTTCAAGACTTTTTGAGCATTAAATATAGACATTTACTAACATATTTTTCTAAATGTTGATTGTTTCTAATGATCTCTAAACATTTCTTGATTTTTTTTAATAACAATTAATTTTAAGTTCAGTCTTATTCTATCGTATTTGTGTAATTTCTAAATGTTTGACAATAATCTTGAACTAAAGATTCATAATATGCGTGAGTGACATGTATTTCTGGGATTACGTTGCGGATAACATCTGGATAATTCTTAAAAAAAAGAATATTTACATTTTAAGTAAACTTATATCTCGGGGAAATATTAGTAGTGTATTTTTCCAGCGCATACCATGGCCATTTGAATACCATGATTGACATCTCACCCTACAAATTCAATTTGCCTGGAGCCCCAAACAAACCTGATTGGGTTCACGTGGTGAGTATATACTTTATAATATTTCTGTAATTTAACACAAAAATCCGTTTATACTCTGTATTTATTATTGTTGTGATAGCTTCTTTCATAACACTAATACGCGACTATGACGCAACCGCGATTCTACATCTTTTCGAGGTCTCTACACAGATCTTCTTCCATTAGAGATATTGCAATGCGCGAAACTCATAGTCGTCTGATTCATAAGGCAGCAGTTTCATGTACACGGAAATCGCACGTAAGACGGAACTCGGAAATGCAAATGGCGGAGGTTGACCAATCAGATTCTTTCCGTAAAGTTTGAATATATTACGGAAAGAATCTGATTGGTCAACCTCCGCGATTTGCATTTCCGAGTTCCGTCTTCCGTGTACATGGGACTGCTGCCTGAGTTCTCATTACGTCTACGTGGTAGCGTCGAAGTCACGAATTATTAGGGGGAAAGCAATGTTGATCTTATAACAGAGTTTTTGCTCTTGACTCTGAACTTCATCCTGTGTTAGAGATACAGTAAATAGGGTCGTCCCACATTTTTTTTTGTTGGAATCTACCTTACAAATAGATAATAAAACAATTTTTTTGAGAATTTTTGGGACGCTTTTTCTACAAGAAAAAATCACAAAAGTGCGCATTTTTCCATGTAATTTTAAACATAGAATTATATCGCCACGGAATACGTCATTCACAGTCAACCTTCTTTAATTGGCTGCTGTTGTTGAATCACGCCCACTGATTCATAGATAAAGAGAGATAGAGATAATATAGTGTACACTGATTTGTTACAGTTGACAGGAAGTTTCCATAGACATACCTCTTTTTATCTATGCGTGGACGTATGTCTGGCATTGACATCATCATAATTTACGGCGGCTAAACTCATCCGTTTAAAATAAACACATTTTTTAAATTCTTGTTTGCAATAAAGAGGAAGGATATAAGAACAAAAAAGTTGGTTTAAATTATTTTTTATGTACTTATGAGGAATAACATGAACTATTCAAAATTATCAAATTTTGATACGCGGGACGACCCTATTGTCGTGACTTCGTATTATCACACCGTTTCGACCGAGATAACACGACGAAACAACGGTGTCGTGGCGATAATGGTCTGTACCTCTAACGTATAGAAAAAACTGTATTTGTTATTCTTCTATTCTAAGTATTTAGTCTATTTGTTTGTCTTCTTAGGCACCAAGCCCTGATACGTACCGCGGCAAATATCGCGATATCGATTACCCGAATTCTGATTTGGGTGCAAAATTTGCGGATGACGTGAAAGAAATCTGTGAAAATGTTAAGAAGTCTGGTAAGAAAGGTGTTTGCGCTTACATAGCAGAGAGTTTGCAAAGTTGTGGCGGTCAAATCATACCACCGCAGAATTATTTCCGGAGGGTATTTAAGCACGTTCGAGCAGCAGGCGGTGTTTGTATAGCCGATGAAGTTCAAGTTGGGTTTGGTCGCGTAGGAGAGAAATATTGGGCGTTTCAACTTCAAGGAGACGATGTAATTCCGGATATTGTTACAGTTGGAAAACCGATGGGAAACGGACATCCGGTTGCTGCTGTTATTACAACGCCGGAAATTGCCAAGAGCTTCTTGGATACTAAAGTAGAATATTTTAATACTGTAAGTTAATTTTATTTTTGTTTAATAAGTAACCAGTTTCTAAAAAACTGATACGATTAAACAAGTAGATAGGTATTTAATAATTGTAAAAACTATTTTTGTTTCCAACATTAAATTTCTTCCAAATTTTCAAGGTTTTCGGGCTTGTAGGCCGTGATCCGATGGTATTTCTACAACTGCGGTAGACATTTTCAAAGAAGGATGGGATACGACCGAACAGAGAACACACTGGATCTTAGCATCAAAGAAGGGAGGACACCAGTCGTTGACACACTTACCTGTGAGTCGCCAAGAAAAACACTTAGACCGCTGCCACATCGCCTTTGAGAATGTCTACCGCAGTTATACATGAAACGTTAGGTAGAAATACTATCGGACCACAGCCTACAAGCCCGGAAACTGTCAAGATTTGGAACAACGCCGGCCGTGAAAGCTTACACTTAGATGACATTTCTTTTTTCATCAAATATTTATTTCTGTTTCATATCGCAAGTAATCTTAAGTATATTTTTCAAATTTTTTGTTTTTTTAGTATGGAGGAAATCCAGTGTCATGCGCCATCGCGAATGCTGTAATGGAAGTAATCGAAAAAGAAGAATTACAAAAACATGCCTATGAAGTTGGCAAACATTTGTTAGCTGAGAGCAGGAAATTAATGGATAAACATGAAATTGTTGGAGACGTTCGCGGGGTAGGTCTTTTTGTGGGTTTGGAACTGGTGACTGATAGAGGTACTAGAACGCCGGCTACGACAGAAGCCAACTATGTCATTACCAGGTATAACTACTATGCATTTTTGTAATACATTTCCCAATCAGAGGTTTCCGAATTATAATATTGAATTTTTTTCAAATTCTAGGATGAAAGAAGAAAAAATTCTCCTTAGTTCGGATGGACCAGATTCAAATGTTTTAAAATTGAAACCCCCGATGGTATTCAGTAAAGAAAATGCAAACCATTTTGTTAGAGTTCTTGATAAAGTTTTAACAGAACTGAAACTGAAGAAAGTATCTGAAACTAAAACTGAATCAACAACCATTTTACCTATTAATTCTATTAATAATTGTAGTATCCCGAATGGACAACTTAAGGAACGTTGTGAAAGATCAATTAAGTCCATTTAAGACTTTGAAAGTACAAAAAAAGTTGGAATTATAACTAAGATAAGGTGGGGCAAGTGCAGTTCCTACGATTATATTAAACATACTTGCGTATATTGCACTGTCGTCTGTGAATTAAACATCTAACATATTCGTCGATAGTTTGTTCATTGGTTATGTTCAGTGGCATTATTATTCAGCGATTGGAAATCAAATTTTTCATTTTTTGGGTCGCACTTGCCCCATCTCACCTTAATCGAAAAATAAAGTCAGATAAAATCAGGGTCGGATTAAGCTATTGCGATATTTAAATCTACTCCGTTTAAAAAGAACGATTGATCAGATTATCTATACCCACCTAGATAATAGATTTCAGAAAGTAAGTATCTCAAATAAAATAGAATATTTGAGACACTAAGAAAAGACGTAATTTCAACCTTTTTCGGTAACATCTATTCAAAGTTTTACCAATTAACTTTTATATATTCAATTATATCGGTTATATTAACTGAAATGAAAACAACTTATTTATTTTTAATTTTTATTTAAGAAAAATAATCTATGCAAACTATTAAAATATGTAGATATTATGTACTATGTACTCGTAGGTACATAAAAAAAATAAATTAGAACTTTCAACTTAGTATTGTTAATTTTTGTTATTTCTTTTATAAAGGAATTTTTGTGAGATTTTAGTTAAAAATGCGCGTATTTTATTAATTCATTTTAATATTATTATACATTTGCAACTACGTATAGAGGAAATTTAAACGTATGAATTTTTATTTTAATTTCATTCATAGTTAAATAAAAGGGAATCTGATTCGACATCGTCTATAAATATGTAACTGTACAGTGGAAATCAAATAAAAATACGTGTATTAAAAAAATAAAAAATGTATACGAATAACAGTCTGTTTCCCATTTTTAATTATCTACAAATTTTACTTTCAGCTCAACAGCTACCTTTTTGAAGTAAAATACCCCATCATTCTTTAATTAAAAAAAATTAAATAAAATGTTAGATTGGCACATGTTTTACAGAATTAGGTTTATTAACAAACTACAAGTTCATAGAAATGGGCAGTTTACCTTTCTTGGCGAAGTTGACAAAAAAAGATTTATGCAGTGCGATCGAGATTATATAGAAACGTGAAAAAAATTTTTTTAATGAATAAAGAATATTTTTAGATATTAATAATACCAACTAACGCGATCGAATAGACGATAAAATATTGTAAATTATGAACGAAAAACTGTTTTAATCAAATGAAAATAAATATTTAATCAAAGTTAATGTAGTTTTTCCACATACGTAGATACCGTAGCTCGATGAAAAATTTATAAACATAAAGGAATTTATGGCTTTTGTGTTGTAACAAACGTATTACTGAAACAAATGCCGCGTGTAAATCATATCAATTTGAAAATAGTTTTCGAGTTTGCAAAAATAAAATAAAATAAACAACCTGAGAAAATTTCAACTAGGTACCTCTTTACCATTTGTGAGATAGAGCGCTGACAGACAGACGGACACACGGACGAACGAAGGTACGGAACCTTAAAAATTGAAAGGACTAACTTAATAAATTAGAGTACTTTTTTCTTTTAAATCCGTTGTAAGTAACGATTTTTTTGATTTCTTGTCTCGTACGTAAATATATCATTGAAGACTGCTATACATTATATTTTTTAGAACTTAAACACATGTTTGCATTTTTAAAAATGGGTAGATTGAGGAATAATCGTGTTGCTGAAATTATTCCTAACAATTCGAAAGAAGAGAGTAAATCAAAAGTAGATACAACGCTACCGAATCGAGAGAACAACGCAGAAATATTATTAGGTAACATTTTATAAACAATAATATAATACCTTAAAAACTAAGCCTTTACGAACATACAGAAGATACCTCGATGAGCGCGGTGGAGGTCGAAGTCGCGGACGATGTTTACATCGATGAGAGGGCGGACATACCAGAGAGGCTTCATATCAGTGTTCTTTGCGGTTTCTTAAAAGAAGCATGTTTTTTATTAAAATATTCGGAACTGTAGATTAGTGGGTTTATACTTTATAGGTTTATAAAAATAGTGAGAGATGTATAGAAGTGATAGCAGCGAGGATAGTGATCATATGTCTTCAAGTGTAAAATGGTGGATTAATTCTAATTCTTCATCAAATCGCCGGACGCCGGTTTCAAGTGCATCCCATAAATCAGAAAAGACAATATTATTTTTTTTATAGGTGAATACCATCATCTGTTTAAACAACTAAAGGGACATTCAGACAGGTTTTATGAATGAGAATGAATCCTGAAACATTTTGTTATATCACATAAATAATGTGAACCAATGAGCTTGTATTTACCGCGATGTCTAGAGTTCTATGTCGATGAAATAACAAACTATTTTGTTTTTGTATCTGCATCGATGTAAACAGCAGGGTAGGCGGCGAGGGTGAATTGGTGAAACATCTCTGATATCTACGGTCTCGTAAGAACATGGGGATTTGTTTTACAAAGAGATGACATCGATGTAGCGACCGCGACCTCGATCTCAACCGCGTTTATCGGGTCATCTTCGGCATGTCTGTACCCTTAAAGAAAATAAGTAGTTACTGGAAAAACTCTTTTTTAGAATTTTACAATTTTCTGAGAATTATTTTTTTGTGGAAAAATGTAGAGGAGCCAATTATTATTGATCTCTCACATCAACTTTTTTGTGTTATAGATGAGAATCATGGCGAATGTGTGGTTTGTGCCATGCGTCCATTACTGATATTAGGGACGTACATCGGAGTTATTCCCCATGGCATAAAAATGAAAGAAACGACCTGTGTCTATAGCTTTTCAATATTTCATATCGCGAAGAGCGGCTTTTACATCTTAGTTCTCGCTTCAGCTACCCTGCTTAACGCCAAAGAGCTGTACGATATGGAAGAGTTATCATTCAATTCCAATGTACTTTATATTTCATCACATATTGTAATAACGGCCGGTTGTGCAGTGATGTGTTTTTTCGTCGTTCTGGACATTCCATACATGATAACAGAAATAGATGGCTTCAAAGCCCTCATTGAAATGGGCCGTTCTTACGGATTCAACACCTTCTTTGACAAAACTTCCTATAGAGAAACTCGTACCATCAGTTCTGGATTATATTTGGTAATGATAACTTACCTGGTAATGGCCATCTCTTATTACCTCTACATGTTTTCGACAAACGATAATCCAGATATTTCATTTCTGTATCGACATATTATTGTCAGTCTAGCTGCCTGTCAGTGCGCCGTTAAATTCTTGATTTTTACGACGATGAATAGGGTTTACATGAGACTTTATCAGGATTTGAACGAACGACTGAGAAAAAAGTATTGCTATTTGCAAAGATATATTTGGATTCAATGCGGATTTGAAAAAAATGATTTGTGGGATCTTTTGTCAATTCCTACTGAAGATGAAATTATTGAATATCAAAAACCGAATGATCTTTTGACATTTTTACCACTGTGGAAACAAACTGCTGTTATCAGGCGTGTTTATAAAGCTTTGTACTTCAATGCTAAATTGACTCATTTGGCTTTTGATCCATTGAAGCTACTTTTCTTTTTGAGTCTTGTTGCGTTTAATGTGATGAATATATGCTTCTATTTCTTGAAGAATGAAGTTGATGAATATTTCTACTGGATGATCTCTCAATCTGTTTTTGAATGGGTTATGTTTGTCTATGTTTTATATTATGCCGACAAGTTAGCTGATGTGGTAAGTTAAATCATTGATTAACATATTATATGGGAAGATAGTGATTCCATGTACTGCCCGCTTACGTTTCATTCCCCTAGCCCACAAACTCAATGTTGACTTGTGCTTCCACCTATATTATTGTTGAACTAACAGCTCAGATATTGTCAATGCTACCTCTAACTGATCCTAAATAATGATATAAGATATTTACATCACTGCCGCAGCTGACATTATTTTAATGTTTTGAAATTTGTTGAGACTGTATAAAACTTATATAAAGTGAACTTAGTTTAGTTACATAATTTATCTGTAAACGCTATCTGATTTTATATTTCTTTGTCTCTGAATAAAAATTGTTCAAACACTCGTAAAATATATTTTGATGTATTCATAGGCTAAGAGCTGATAACACTTTTTTCATGTGTTTTTATAAGACTTGGAACTTTTTTAAAAGATGAATTTTATATATCTCTACAAGGGGTATATAGTCTGTCATTCCAAACGCGGGGCAAAACCACCCCATATTTTTTTGTTCACTCTTGCGAAAAAAGACTTATGTGTGTTTATCATTAGTAAAGTCTAGAAAAAGTTTTGCCCCGCGTTTGGAATGACAAACTATTTACCCCTTGTAGAGATATTTAAAAGTTATCTTTTAAAAAAAGTTCCAAGTCTTCTAAAAACACATAAAAAAGTGTTATCCGCTCTTAGTCTATCATAGCAACTTATACTAATTAGTTAACAAAAGCAAGCAGTTTAAGAGAATTAGATAATCAAATTCATTAAGATTGTAAAATTTGTAGTTAAATAAAAGAATTTAAAATAAATCTTTCACAATTTTTCCAATCGTTAGGGGCCTACACACGATCAGTTTAACTTCGCAGTTTATCTGTGCAGTCAAACTGCACAGTTGTGTGAACTGTACGGTGTGTGGGCTATTTCAGTTTGCTCCTCATTGTTCTCAGTTTGAAGAGCTGACGTGCGTGGCTAGACACGACTAGAAAGGGAAGTTCGGTTTTGCGCTCAGATCAATCTGAGCGCAAAACCGAACTTACCCAAAAACTACACATGACTGTGCCAACTGTTCAATTAACTGAGCTGACTTTGCAGTTTATCGGTGCAAAGTAGAGTCAAATGCGCAGGCCAAAAGCCTGCGTTAAAATTTGTCGGAACTATGCAGTTATCTCAGTTTATCGCTCAGACATGACGCCACAAGGGTTAAACTGCGCAGTTAAACTGATCGTGTGTAGGCCCCTTTAATGAATTTGATTATCTAATTTTCTTATGTATGAATATTTTTAGTTTGACATAATAATGATTAACATTATTAAGTTTAAAATTAAATAAAATATCAGAATGGTCCAAAAGTCTTGCCCTAATGTTAAATCCAATTAAATTCAATATAATGTCTATAGAAAGCCGGAATCAGTTGGCTAAAGTGCCGTAACGCTGTCTGGTCATCAAACTAATTCTGTAGACTACTGCAAAAATTTAGGATTATACATAGACAAATACTTAGTGGAATCGCTCATTTTATCATCTTTTAATTATTGTGATATTGTGTACGGGCCATGTATAAACCAGTCAACATCGCAGCTTATCCAAAAATTTTAAAATATATGCTTCAGATATATTGTATACAACATAAATTTACATATCGCATACTTCGTAGACAACTTGATCACAACCGGGCAGCCAGATTATCTAAATTGCAATTTAAAATATTTATCAGGTTATCATAATAATAATAAAAATACGATGTCACAGGATACAACATTGTCAATAAACTTGCATGAAACAAATTTTTATAAAAAATCTTTTATTTATGGTTCTGCCTCTATATACTTATAATAATATTCCTCGTGAATATAAACATCTCAAAAAAGAGGCGTTTCGAAAGAACGTTAGGGGTTGTCTATTAATAGTCACCGCGAAATATTATGCAATATGAACCAATGACGCAAGATTGTCTTAAATAAAATTAAGATGCTAGTCACCAGATGGCCTAACGATTGTCAACACAACTCACTTCTGTAAACTCTACAATTATTCTGTACTCAAAGATTAAATAATAAAACTTAGGATGCTAGTCAACAGATGGCCAATAGTGCGACGTCTAGCTGCCTCTATTAAAAGTGGCCTCATTTACGCTCATAAGGATCAAAATCTTCTAGTAATATGTTAAACAATGGTTAAATTTATATATATCTGGTGGCAAAATGTCTGACGACGTCTTTCGGCTCCCAATTTCCAGTTCGGCCTGTTGCTCCACTCTCCATCTTCCATTCCTCGTTAAAATTGCCTCTGTAACCTCGGCATTCTAATTTTTGAGTGGTTTACCTCTCCTTCTTCGTTCCTCCGGTATCCAGTTCAGAATTTCTTTAGGTAACCTTTCGTCGAATTTCGTTAAATTTATCAATATGTATCCGATTTCGGAATCTTCCGTATAACGTTTCCGGCTCATCCAATTTCCTTTATAAAATGCAAACATGGCTTTCCTCCCATCCATACATAATATTAGGTATACTCTAGATCTCTTTCTTTTTGTCAGTTGTCCATCAACAATCTTTTTGGGCAACCGCCTCTCTCTTTCTCCATCTCTTTCCCTCACCGTTGTTAAATTAATTTAAAAATTAACTTTTTTAGTTAAGCGATATATCTGCATATTTTTATAAATTTCCGATAAGCGGATTGCCGGAGAAGGAGGCTATCCAGGTAAATACTAAATTTCAAGCTATCATCGTCCAAACTAGATTAAGACTTTATTATGAATTTGTAGGTGGAAATGTTTTTGGCAATGCTCGAAACTCAAAAACCACAATTTAAAGCGTCTGGAATTTTCACTCTAAGCAGCTCCATTCTGGCATCTGTATGTATTTTATTTATGGAAAAGTTTTTTTTATAAAAACTTCGTGTTTTATTATTATTCAAAATGTTAAATAGTAATATAATATTTAATATTTTTGTTTCAGACTTCCGGAACAACTGTAACCTACATTTTGACTTTGCTGCAATTTCAGGAATCAACACCATCAGAGCAAGTTATTTTTCCAAATACAACGCAGTTTTCATTGGAATAATAATCTTTAAACACAAGTTAGTTGATGCAAAAATCAGAAATAATCTTTTTTTTCTGAATTGAATTGAATTGTGAATTATAGATGCTCGACAACAGAGGTCATTATAGCGTCTGTCTTTTTTTCTGAATTTTATGCACATGAAATTTTAATTTTTAGAGTTTTGCAAATCTTACAAAAATACTTAAGGATATAATAATAATAATAATAATAAATTTATTTATCACGTAGTCAACATAGTACATCGAATGTGACAAGTCAAGTAAATATAGAAAAATTAGGAAATCAAATTATCATCCAGATACTCATTTACGCTATAGTACAATTTATCTTGTAATAATTGCCTCACCGCTAAGTTAAATTTTTTTGAATTGCGGATATTAACCGGCAAATTATTATATAATCGAATGGCCATTGCAAGTGGACCACTGTTTGTAACACTAAGTCTATTAAATGGTATGTGGATATCAGTGCCAGATCGTGTATTGTAGCTATGGATGTCATTGTTAAAATATATATCAAATTGATTAAAATATTTTTTAAAAAAAGTCAACAATTTAAAAATATACAAAGATGCAATTGGCAAAATTTTTAGTCGTGCGAATAATGGTCGACTAGGGGTGCGCAAAGGTACACCACACATGTATCGAATAGCCCTTTTTTGCAATATGAAAACGTCATGTACGTTGGACGAGCCCCAAAAAATTATGCCATAAGAAAGATGGGATAAAAAATGTGCATTGTAAACTAATAGAAGGGTTTTAATGTCAGAGGTAGGACGTAGTTGTTTTAATAAACGGAGAGCTGGCGACGTTTTTTCTCAGGTGTCTATGTAAGGCAAAATAATAATAAAAATACTTGTATATACGTGTTCCCCATTTGAGAATCTGTAAGTCTGGTAGCCTTTCTCCCTTGTATTTTACTTGGCAGGTAGAAATTAGACAGGTAAGATATGGATTTTTCATGTATCTAAAAATGCAACACTTTTTCATTCTATATTAATGAGTAATAATTTAGAAACATAAAATAACATAAAGTTTTTTTTTGGAAAATTTTTTGCAGCCAAATTATTTATTTGAATGAGTTATATTTTTATTAAACGTTTCGCCTTTCTGGGCATCATCAGTAATATTATTTTATAGTGAAATTATGATTTATGAACATTATTAGAATAATAATAAATTATGATTTATGAACATTATTATTCTAATAATGTTCATAAATCATAATTTATTATTATTCTAATAATGTTCATAAATCATAATTTCACTATAAAATAATATTACCGATGATGCCCAGAAAGGCGAAACGTTTAATAAAAATATAACTCATTCAAATAAATAATTTGGCTGCAAAAAATTTTCCAAAAAAAAACTTTATAATATCCTCAGCCGTACTAAACTCACTACACATAAAATAACATTACCTGCTCGACTGGTCACTCTTATCTTGTCGTTAGATTTATTCATAATTAAAAAAATTCATGTATATACGTAAGGTCTGGCATATTTTTTTACATAAAGGGTGACATAATATTATATTGTAATTATTCTAAAATGTTAGACCAAAATGTTGATGCGAACACTTCGAAAAAAAAAAAAAATTAGAAATCCACTATTTCTAATAATAAAACATATATCAAACGAAATTTAGATGGGTACCGTGGTGACGAAATTATTTAAAGAATACAGCATTGACTCAATAAAGCAATTTAATAATTAAAAAATAGTGTTACATTATTGCAAGAAAAATTTGTCTAATTTCTGCCTGCCACCTAAAACGCAAGAGAGAAAGGTTTCTAGACTCACAGATTCTCAAACGGGGAACACTTATATAGGGATTGTTTGAATGAATGAATGAATGAATTGTAAATTATAGACGCCCGACAACTGAGGTCATTAGCGTCATATGGATTGTTAATATTATTTGACCTTACGTGGGCACTTAAGAAAATCCGTCGCTGCCTCTTAACTAATATATATTTTTTTGTGTTGCAAGGCGTCATAATAAAATTTCGTATTTCTCTAGTCAGTGACGTAGTTAGGGGAGGTACAGTGGTGTATTTTCACCCTTCTAAAAATATATTAGGTAATTTCCAATCTGTATGGTTGTTCTTATTTTATCTGTAATATTTAAAATAAAAGAAAATCTAACTTGTTAAATTATTTGTATAAAACTAGAGAATAGTTAACCATTTATATTAGATCTTTTAATCATCAAAAGCTTGTAAAACTGTGATTTGACATTTTGATAAAGTTGATATTATTAAAAGTAAAATAAGCAGATGTTATAATATAGTACCTATTAAGTAATTTTGTGTTTTTAGAGTGTAAATCGGTCAACATTAAATTGCTTGTTAGCCGTTTATATAACATGCACATTGAACGTATAAATTACTAATTATTATAATTTTACAATGAATAGTTTTGGAAACGTTTTGACAGAGACATGAATAATATTTTAGTAGCGTGGGCGATTTTACATTTAAAATATGTATTTTATAATAATTTATTATGAGTTTTTATAAATTCGAATTTGAAATGTGTGTGTTTGAACATAATTAAACGTCTTATTATTTGAACTTTCAGTGTGTGTTTTTCTATATTTGATGGTTTTGAACTAGTCATGTGATTTTTTGTGAATCATCAACAGTTAATCATCATTACGGTGAGTTCTATTTTTATTTTTTACTAGCCGTTACCCGTGGCTTCGCCCACGTATTTTACGATTTATAATTTATTATCCTCCCCGCGAGAAATTCTTCTCCTGCGAAGCGAAGCCGGGCTGGTAGTGTTTATTCGCTCGAATTTTATAATAAATAACTCACTCGCTTCGCTCATTTGCTCGGATTTTATTAATACATTACCCACTCGCTTCGCTCGATTATTATTAATTCGCTTGATTATTATTAATATTATTATTAATATATTACTTACTCGCCTCGCTTGTTCGCTTGAATATTATTAATACATTACTCACTCCGCTCACTCGCTTCGCTCGTTCGCTCGAATTTTATTTATACATTATTGCTCACCTACGATACATATATAAAGAACTCCTGTGCAAAATTTGTTATCCCCCCGCGAGAATCTCCCCCCTAATTTGTTATCCCCCCGCGAGAATCTCCCCGCCCAATTTGTTATCCCCCGCGAGAATCTCCCCCCCCTAACTTGTTATCCCCCCGCGAGAAGCTTCCCCCCTAATTTGTTAACCCACCGCGAGAATCTCCCCCCTTAATTTGTTATCCCACCGAGAGAATCTCCCCCCCTAATTTGTTATCCCACCGCGAGAATCTCCCCCCCCCTAATTTGTTATCCCACCGCGAGAATCTCCACCCCTAATTTGTTATCTCCCGCGAGAATCTTCCCCCCTAATTTGTTATCCCCCCCGCGAGAATCTTCCCCCCTAATTTGTTATCCCCCCGTGAGAATCCCCCCCTCTGCGTAGCTTTCTATTAGTGAAAGAATTTTTAGAATCGGTTTAGTAATAACAGAGTTAAAACAAAAACAAATCTATCCCACGGGAATCGTACATTTTTCCGGGATAAAAATTAGCCTATAACATTCTCTGACCCCTAAACTACCACTATGCATAAAATCATGTCGATCTCTTGCTCAGTGAAAAACAAAAACAAAACTATCCCACGGGAACCGTACATTTTTCCGGGATAAAAAGTAGCCTATGTGCTATTCCAGACTATAATCTATCTCTGCGCCAAATTTCATCCAGATCCGTTCAGCCGTTCTGGCGTGATTGAGTAACAAACATCCATACATCCATCCATCCAAACTTTCACATTAATATAATATTAGTTAGATATGATGTTGTAAAAGTATGATAGTCGTAGTTTGCAGGGTTAGAAATTACGTATAGATACAATGTGAATTTTTATAAATTTCGATAGGCTGGGTTTTTTTCACACTTTTCCCCAACTTTTTCCTAACAGATAGCGTTAAACTTATAGTGGGCTATTGTTGAAAATCGAAACAAAATATTTAGCTGCTTCAAAAATTCAAATTCCAAAGTTTTCAAGTTGTTGCTTGACATCATTTAAAACCATGTCGATTGTGCTCCTCAAATTATCAGTATTTTGAATAATTTAAATTTTTTGTGTAAGGAAGCGTTTGAGGGGTATTCTTTCAATTTTGGATTGTGAGACACTTTTTAGTGAGGACGGGCTGATACAAGCTGGGTAGTCCCCCATCAGAATGGAGGTCAACCAAAACGGAGGTCGCGGTACTAGAGGTTCATTTTACATAATTTCTGATAGAAATAGGTTTCCTTTGGTATGCTGTTGATGTTTTGAAAATTACCTTTAAAGAAACCTGGTCTTAAAATGTATGGCTGCGAGTATACCTAGTCGTTGAAGTCGCCTGCAAGTGCAAACTTATAAATAATTGATTCGGTAGTGTTCGTCGTTTCCGTACAATTCCGGCATAGAACAGATATTATAATATGAGGTATATTGCAGGTTTGAAGTATGGGATATAACAGGTGCATTAACCTCAAGTGTATGCAACTATACATGTAGACATTTTAGTTCAAAGGACAAAATCGCGTACTTCGAATTTGTGCAGATAAAAAAGATAGAACCGTCTAGTTTATTTATTGATTCAGTTTTCCATTTTTCGGTGTTCTGAAAAGCGACAGTCCTGACGATCACATGCCTCGTTTCACACGAGAGTTGTGAACGCTAAGTCGAACGAAATTTATTAATCAACGTACATTTTAAAACTGAATAAACTCACACATCGGGGAGTCTTACCGTTGTTAGTTCATTCAGATTTAGAATGTGCGTTGATGAATGAATTTCTTTCGACTCGGCGTTCATGATTTTCGTGTGATAGGAAAGTACCTCGGGAAAGAGGACAGTGTGTTGTATTGGTCAGCGTGCTGGCCTTTGGATCTGACTCTTGTGGGTTTGAATCCTATCTCTGCTCATGGATATTTTGTCATGTCGTTTTCGACCCAGCTTTGAAAATTAATGACACTGACCAGATACCTTATTTGGTGGAGTCATCACCCCTAAGTGATATTCTCTTGTACCTATATGTGCATATGCTCTATATAATATGTGGATATATACAATTAGATATATACCTTAAAAAATTCACAGATTTCGCAATCCTTGCAACCATCGAGGACATTGGAAATGATAACAGCATATATGAAACATAATTAACTTTATTATACACACAATATTTATCAATGCACTGTTTAGTTTTGTCAGGAATAACCCTATTATTCTTCTGTTATATTATACGCGTTCACTTTTGCTTGATTACTTAACTTTTAAATGGATTTTTATACAGCATTTATTAACATTTGCTCAAAAATAACACCGCAGATCGTCGCAAATACATCTCAATTAACTAGACATGATATAAAACACATTTCGAAAAAATTGCACTTGTTCAATTTTGCATGATTGCTCCTCACTTGACCGGGACACCGTTGTCTTTTGGCCTTGAACGAAAACTCGTAACTCTGCCCCCATATACGAACATAAACATTTCCAATGTTAAAAATAACTCGAGGAATGTGATCGACTGTGCTGTCTCTTTGAATTGCTGCGAAAAATAGACCGGATTACATCCACATGATAATTAATGGACCGTTTTCAAATGCAGAATGTAGAATAAAATTGAAAAAAGAGGCTTGGTGTGTGGGTAAAACCACATTGCTAACTTCCCATTTAATGCCCTTAAATTTTTTTATTAAAAGAAAAATTGCAAATCTAATCAGATGTTCATTTTGTAATTGGTACGAAGTCGATATCATCATTTGTTCTCGAGATATGCGATCTAAAAAAAAGTTCACCAACGTACGAACGAACGAACGTAGGTCTGTTTGGGATGACGCTAGTGTTCTGCAATAGTGTTGGAATATATTCTTCAATTGGACCGTTGGAAATAACGTGACGTGACCGTAACCGAACGCGAAAAAAATTTCTTATTGTGAATGATCAGTAATTCGACGAGACACGCTGTAGAGCGCGATTTATTTAATGACAGAATGCTTTGTAAATTATTATTGTGCATGAAAACAATAGACGGTGGCGATTGGCATGCATTTATTGTTTTATGGTTACGGAAAACACGTTGGCTTATTAATCAGGTTGTCAAACGCACCATTATCAATTTAATGGCCTGCGGCAATGCACGACTATACGTCTATTGATCGTTCCAACCAAATAATTGGCTCTGTTATATTTTTTATGACATAAATATTTCTGTGCTCAAAATGCAAACAGGCTTATACAGATTTTTTTGCGCCCCACGTTTTTATTCTGCTGATGCAGCGACAAAATTTGCCCCTTGGTTTGTGTCCTAATTATTTTCTAGTTGTTGGTACAGCTGTTGGATTTAAAATAAAACCGTTTAACTTAAAAGTTTTTTTACCTATTTTTATTTTCGGTTTTTAGTTTGATTTTTGGCCCGTATCATTATGCAAACTTCTCATCCTTTCAACTGTCCACCTCCTGATTACATCGTCAGACCTTCGTTACCAAGTTGAAATTATCATAATATTGTATTGTCACGGGAACTCCATGTGTGTGCAAAGTTTCATAAGAATCGGTTAAGTAGAAGTAGTTGAAAAAACTGTCGCAAGATTTGAAACAAAGATAGTAACAAACAAATACATATACGGGGTCAAGCTAAATAAAACCGTTTAATAAAAAGATAAACAACTTAGTCATTTCTTAACAACAAATATTTTATTATTGGATGTACATTTAAAATATTATCTTTATATTATGAAAATAATATAACCAATAATTGTCAACCGAGGCTTTCAGGTCTTCCAAGAAGATCAAGACCTTGGTGTCAGGTGGCAACCAACTGTAAAAATCTATAGTCAATCTTTATACTAATCATGAGGCGAAAATGGCACCTCATCATTAGGAAAGTTGACCCCGCGTAACGGGAAGAGGCGAGAATGATGATGATGATTATGAAAATAATACGCTTTTACGGCGACTTTGATGTATTGACATTACGCGACCAACAACCAAAGGAAAAATTCTTTTATACATAATGGCAAAGATAAACGGGTGGTTGACGGTGACACTGGGTATATCTATGTTCTTGTCTTTGGCCTCTTCTGAAACGTTAATAGAAAATTAATGTAGGACATCGTCGCTGATCTTAACTTATCGATGTTTTTGCCCTTTAGGTAGCATATTATACTCTCAAATGAGTTATAAACTTCAAAAATAAATCGTATACCTAGGTATATTGTTGCCGAGATTACTACAAATTGAAAAAAAATTCTATCGGGGTTTTAGGATCCATTGAAATTTCAAAATTGACTTGTATGTTGCAATTAAAAAAACATATTATTTTATACTTACTACTAAACATATCAATGTTTCTACAACTAGTTTCATCGACTACCATTACCATTCTATGTACCGCCTTACTGATTTTAAAATCGGTCACTACGTCCGTTGATGTAATAGCAGATGTAAAATCCGCATTAGCAGTAAATGGTATGTTTAAACCAATCTAAAAATTATTATTATTATTAGTATTTTAAATAGTACAATTTTGAAACAAAACCGCGGATAAAGATTAGATCTATACTAGTTCACTCCTTGGGTGTAGCTGAAAATGTCGGTACCTGTTTTGTTCTACGTTACCTATGAAAGTAATGTTTATGTTATGTATGAAAGTAAATTTCATGTGAAACGCACGTACGTTTTGAGGATTCCGTACCTCGCCATCTGTCCGTCTGCCGCAAGGCTCTATCTCACAAACGGTAAAAGGTATAGCTATGGTGTAGAAGATTTTCACAGATGGTGTGTTGTTATTATTTAAATAAAATATTACCTACATGCGATAGCGTATCTCTTAGATCACACTCAAAGTCCACTGTGAATTTTGGCAGCGAAATATGTACAACTTGTAAATCGGTATGTGAGAGAAAATGGAAGTTTTTTAATTGCGATTCAATTGTTTCAAGTGGTTCAGAACGCATTTTTGGTAAAATGATGAGCATACTGAACGATTTACATTCGTATAGTAATTCAACGATAGTAGCATTTATTTCGTAATTTTCCATGTACCTAAATCGGCCTGTAGAATGCATCATTTCACAGTCAACAGTTCTATTTTCTTCAAAATAGAACGGTTCGACACGAATATCATTAGGGTCAAATCTGCAATCGAATCTGTGACCATTCATGACAGCAATACTGTATAAAACTCCTTCAATGTTTCCTTGTGTCTGCAGTGGAATAGTTTTAGATTCGTATAAGCCGTTGCTTTGAACTTGGATCCATTGATGCAGTTGATCAAGACAATGCCTAAGCTCGGTTAGTTTAATCTGTTCTATTTCAGTATGAAAATCCGTACTCCTTTTCAGGAAATCTTGGTTTATTTTAAAAGTATCGTTGACGTACAACAAATTATTGAATGTAAATTCGATTATGGTTTTTTCAGATAAACTGGATATTAATGCTTTATATCCAGCCACTAAGGTTTCCATGTTGGGAACATCGAGAACTTTATTAAGGACTCTGAGGGTTTCGCCCCTGCTGATTGTCTCGAGTAGTGAAAGAAAATTATGAATAGCAATTGGTGACATTACAGTATTTCCGTGATAATAAGAAAGTGCCCGTAGACATTGTATTGTGAAATGTGTAACGCACGGTTCTATTTTTTTAATTTCTCGTTCCATTTTGTGATACAAATGTAGACTGAAAAATAGAAATGTCGTCAAATTGAGACGGAGAAGTCCTCCTTGTTTCAAAAAGTCGAAAACTGGATCCAGATCCGGTTCCGGAATATGGTCGGTGGGATCGGATACCGGAACTGGATCCAGATCTGGCCTCTAATCTTGCTAATGATTAAATTGGTTTACACATTTGAGATGGAGAAGTTATCTTTCTTTCAGAAAGCCGAATACCGAAAGATACGATTCCGGCACCGAATACAGTTTTTCACTAACTAAAAAATATACATAATAATTTATAAATAAAAAAGAATGAAATAGGTATATAAATTGCAAAGTTGACACTATAAATAATACGTTAAAGTATTGTTTAATATGGTGACATTAATAAATGTGATTTATTAGTTTTGTTAGTCATTTTTAGGTACTTACTTTTCTAAAAATATATAGAGCAGTTATTGTGTAAATGTTTATAATAATTCAAAATTGTATTAACAAAAAGTTATAGTAAAATAACTTCCAATTGTCAAAATGAATATTATTATTAATTTTTAATTTATATTGTTGTCATGATAAAAATTCAACAAATTATTGTTGCTATAAATAGATTATTATTATAGGTACAGTCGCGGACTTAAAAAAGTTTACACCTGTATCATCTAGTTACCGGTTTTTTTAATTTTTGCATATTGTAATTTGGCTTTTGATAGTAATGTATCAATTACTAAGGTTACATCCTAAAAATTCAGTAAAAAATTATTATCACAACACCTCAGTTGTTTATTATACAATCCAAATTACTCAATATTATTCAATTAAAACATAAAAAGATTTGATAATATTTGATACTAGCAAATTCCTTCCTCCAATCTTGCAATTATTCTTCTTTTTAGTGTATTTGCCATAATATGGCACATACACTATTGGCGTCGGTCGGATGGCGGGACCTAGGGGTCGGACCAAAATTTCTCGACGTTTCATACCCTCCTGAACAGTTTGCCACCATTTTTGAAAATGTTTATGTATATATGTATGTGTATATATATATATATATATATATATATATATATGTGTGTACACGATAACTCTCGACAGACTTAACCGATTGAAACGAAATTTGGTACACACATTGGAACCCATTACCGCAAGAAGCCTATTTAAAATGGGCCCGATCGGACCATTTTCAGGGTTGTATTTAGGGATTCCAAAAAGTTTTTGGGCCCAAAAATACCGAAAAATTGGTCAGAATCGTTTCAAAATTGAAATTTAACTCTTTAGTAAAGATTAAAATGTGCTGCTAAAATTTTAATAAAATCGGCCCGACAGGACCGGACTTACAAATTTTATGAAAACACTAGTTTGCGGATAGTGATTTACTTACTGAAGGATGTATTTAATTTGGTACAGAGATTGCATTGATAATAATATTGAAATTAAGAAAAAAAATATTATTTTCAGGGATGTATTAAGGGGTTAAATTTTTTATTTTGTCCAAAAACAAACCTAAATTCACGTATTAAAGCCACAAGGCCTGTATTAGCAAATACACTATATTGTCGGCAGGGTTTGGCACTGCGACCCGAGTTTTTTTTTGTTCATCGTTTTAATAATTTTGAGGCATTTAAACGACAATTATTTCTTTTAATTTTTGAAATTTACATATACCTATTAAAAACTAAATTTGTTGCTAAGCTACTGACTTTTTGTGAACTTACACTGTAAAACTCAAGTGTAAACTTTATTAAGTCCGCGACTGTACATTATAAGTATTACCTATATGATCAAAGTTTCTATTAACTTGTTTTCCGGCAAATAGAAATGTTTTTAAAGACTACTTGACTCTTCTATTATAGAGAGTCTTCCACTGCTTTCCTTTTGATTGCCTCTGAATGGGTTTGAGTCAGGCATATGATCAATACGACCAACAAAAAGTGGAATTTGGTTTTTGTACATAATTGCGAAAAAAAATGGATGATCAGCCGTAAAATTGATCACTTTTGATGAGACGTTTGCTGAAAATGTAACAGGTTTCAGAAATTTCACATAATTTTAGAAGAGGTACCTATGTAGAGCAAATTTGCAAGCTTTAATGAAGAATGTGAATTATGTAAAATATTACAGTTATCTTCAGATTTTTTTATGCCTTCCTCATTTACTACAATCATTGTGTCTTGAATAACTTTAACAACATTGAAATTTTCGGTATTTTCTTTGGTAAAATCGGCTTCTTCCTTGAATATTATACTAGCACCTGACTGAAATAAATAATAATAATCTCATATAGATATTTCTAACAATACTGAATTAAATGTTTCCCCGTCGCGTATGTTTTATTAAAGACTAGCGGTTGCCCGTGGCTCCGCTCACGTATATTTAGTATATTGTTAATTTATTATCCTCCCGCGAGAAATTCTCCTCCTGCGAAGCGAAGAGATTTATTATCCCCCTCCCGCGAGAATCACTCCCCCTGCGAAGCGAAGTTGGGCTTAAATTCACATGGAAATAGTTTGCATTAACGGTGTCACAAAAATAAACAGTCAACCCAACCTATTTAGTATTTATATGTTAAACCCTACGTTTTGACATTTGCATTAACGGTGTCACAACATGCGCGAGAGGCACTTTAAAAATGGCCTATTTTTTATTAATTGTCAAACCATTTCAACACTAAATGTTAGCCTAATTTCAATACATCACTGAAAACCACATCCAAATTGGTTCAGCCATTGTGGAGATTAGCGTGCAGAAGTAGACAGACAAACAGACAAAAAGAGCTTTTACGATTTTATTATATGTACTTATAGATTAAAGATATTTTAATCGAAAAAAAAAATCGAAAACAATCGCTATGAGGCCCATTCATGGAACCTTGTCAAAAACAGAGAAATACTTCAAGTTTTATTTATCGCTAATAAAACGTTTTATAATTCAAACAATAATTTTAAACATAATATGTTGAAAATGCTGTTAGCAGTTTTGTAAAAATTGCGAAACGCGATGTCTTATAAAAAAACACTTACTTTAGAAATTGATCTTTTGAGATCACATGAATATTTTAATGTGAATTTTGGAAGTGAAACATTAACAGTTTCAAGTTTTGAAAGTTTGAATTTAAAATCTTGCAGTTTTTTTTCAACCGACCGAAGACCTATTTTTTGTTTGGGTAAGACGATTAACATACTGATGAAATCTTCTTCGTAAGGTAATTCCAATATGTCAGCATTAAGCTCCTTGCTTTCAACGTATTTAAACTTTCCCGTCGTATGCATCATTTTACAGTGAACTCTACTCGTTTCGCTTAAATAGAAATAACTTGTTTTTGTTTGACTCGAATCAAATTCTTGTGCCCAGAGCCCATGAAAATAACTGGTTGTATGTGTGATGGCTCCTGGCTCTTGAAAATCGGTAAAATAAATTGTGTCGCTTATTTGGCCATCTGTAAATTTGTCTATTATTTCGTTTATTATTTCTGCACATCTTTTATTATTTTTAAAATCCAACGGACATACTTTACAGCCAAATATTTCAGCAGATTTTGTTGAAAAGTTTTCACTAGCTTGAAATGATTCATCTATGAATATATTATTCAATAATTTCAATTGTTTTAATTTTGATAAATCACGAATCAACTCTTCGTACACTTTTTCTATTTTTTCGTTATTAAAAATATTTAATGTAGATTTTAGAGCTTCTTTTGTTGCTTCATTGGCAGTTGAATAAAGCGCTGACAGAATACAATGGGCTGACAATGTTGAAACAAAAATATTGCCTGACAACGATGACAGAACACTATAAACTTTGATTGTAAATAGTGTATTGCATTGTTCGATTATTTTTAAATCCATTTATTATCACCAAAAAATCAAAAATTTAATAGCACTGTCTTTTAAATTATAAAATAATGACGATTAATTTTGAAAATTAAATATTCCGCAAAAATTTTGTAAATGCCTAAAAAGTATAGTGATTGTTATTTTGATTTTTTTGTTGATGTTTCTATTTGTCGTCTAGAAACAATAATTTTTTATTAAGAAAAAATCGACGTGTAAAAAACTGAATATTAGTTTTATACTTAGTAATTTTAATTAGTCGCTCATTTTTCGAAACTAAAAATCCATATTTGTCCGTTTAAATATGAGAGCTGCTTTCTTTATAACAATTATTCGCTATTCACATTTACTTATATTGAATCTAGCTGTAAATTGAACCGTACTGAGTATTGAGTAATCATTCGCATAAGAATGTGATTGAAATAAAAGCTGTCATAATGCTTATTATGCACAAAGACGCCCATCTCGCTATCGTGTCCCGCTTATTTATCGGGAATCGATTGCTTGTTCCAGACCGTTCGTATACTAAATTACAGTAGCGTACAACAAAAATTGAAGATGACGTAGTCACCAATTAATATGAATGGCACACTAGACGGCCGCAAAATGAGCGGCTGGTCCGTGAGGTGACGCAGGGTGACTCACGAGTCACAGTGAGTGTCTGCTAATCACATTTTCAGACGGACCCGCACACGCTAGAGCGCATGGTAACATGACGCAGTTTCTGTTTGCAGTGACTAGTGTGGGCAATTGTAAGATGTTTTTACAATCGAAACAATTGCAATCGTTCATAATAACAATCGAGTCCACAATCGACTCGGAGTTTGATTTTACAATCGAAATGCTTAATTGTTCAAGTCGATTATTTGCCAGCGAATGAGAATACATATAATCGCAATTCAAGGTTATATGCTACTCGACTGACGTCTGACGTTCACGCGACTCGTTCATCGTTGATTGTTCACTGTTCACACTGTTCAGTCGGTACTCTGTAGTCGACAGTGTACATCGTCTGTACGATTCAGTACTATGTGACTCGGTCAACTATGAAACAACAACAATCGAGTCCAAGTGAAACCCATCGAGAGTCATCGAGACGTTTGAACAATCGAGACAATCGACTAAAATATCTCGTAATCGCCCATCCATAGCGGTGACCCTGCGGACCGCAGTCTCTTGAACGTAGTTTCCTGCGAAGGTTCATAATGATTTTGGTTAATTCGCATGTGTTTTGTAGTTCGAAATGGAACTGCGATCCACCTTGCGATGATCGTCGCTGGACTTACTCTGCCGTGAAGAATTCGGCGTGAGTCACCCTGCGTCACCTTAGCGGCCGGCTAAAGCTAGTAGAGGCCTGTACCATGCACTGGGAAGAAAAATCGACTTATCGTAAATAATTAATCGAATTTGTTATTTGGAAACACTGTTCGACAAAGTCGTGTTTACAATATAATAATAATATAAATCTATATTTATATGCTGTAGTGGTACTGCAACTTAAATTGCGTCTACATAAAAAGTCTACAACTTATACATTTACCCTCAAAAGTTAATTTTAAAAATATCGTCCATTTTATACAGACACTATTTTACAAGAATTTTTTTAATAGTCTTTTTGAATATGTCAGTATTGAGATCTTTTATATGGCTTGGTAATTTGTTGTACCACCTCATTACGTTTAGATACTAATTATCTGACACTGCTAATCTATTATGTATTAGGTATGGTAATTATATTGTTGCTTAGTGTGCTGTATGAATGATAACTGTTTAGGAGAGAAAATTTGAACATCCATGCTGCAGTAAGAAGAAAGTTCACGAACTACCTATTTGTCAAAGATTTTCAAACCATTAACCAGTTCTGAAATTTGTATCATACTGTATTGAACGATCGATAAGAAAATAAGTTCACTGTCATTTACTTGTCATACAAAATAGGGTTGTGATAATCTAAATTATTCTTGTAAAACTCATTTAAGATACTTTCCCAGGAAATGAAAAAGCACTCGACTGTACGTTTAAATATTTTTGAGAAATAATTTTAATGGGCATGCTCCGAGACTACTTTTGCACACTTCTGTATTCATCTCCATAAACACTGGAACCCCGTTTTGCGTTGGTCCTTAAAAATTACTGCAAATTCAATATTATTTAATAATAGAAAATGACCAAAATAACAGACAATTGTATAATTAATAAAAAATATAATTGTGAATACGACGTTTCACAATTATATTTTTTATTAATTATTATACAATAAATTGTCTGTTATTTTGGTCACTTTCTATTTTCAATTATACAGACGAAAAATCATTTACATCAATATTATTTATTTTTTACATATAAGTAGATATACGTATAAGGTACTAATTTTTTATACTTAAATTTTAAGTCTCTAAAAAAAGTCATGAGGTGCCGTGGGACACCCGACAGAAGCTATTTTTCTTACGCATTGTATATAAAATCAAATTTATGTACATATAAAAGCTATAGAAACTATAGCAACAATACGCGCTGTCTAGGCAATGAGGTGCGTTTCATCGCCGCGTTCCAAAACCGCGTTCGTGACGTTTTTTGTGATTTAGATCCTCATTCCAAACGTGCGTTAAGAAGCATATAGCTTGAAAAATAATATTTGTATCACCATAAATTATAGGGCTTGAGAATAGCCGAGCGTGTAGCAGTGCTGCTGTTTACATGGCGTTGCTATGGTTCCTCTATTACAAGTTCCCGGGTTCTAGCCTGAGAGCTGGTAAAAGTGTCAATTAGATTTTCAATTTATTATTAAAAAAAATAATGAATTGTAAATATGAATTGGTGCTAGGCCCAAATAATCTTAGCTGTTGGCGGTCTTTAAAACACACACACCATAAGTTATAAAGTAAGCGTTGACATTTTGAAGAATTGTTATGGTCAAACATAATATTGCTGAATACCTTAACTTTAAAAAAATTTAATTTATATTCGAATAATCCCACGTTGTGAAAAGGAAATGGTAACAATGATAATAATATTATTCATAGTTTTTTAAATTAACGAAAGCATAGTTTTATATTTTAAATTTTTAAAAATTTTTAGATTTCAATTTTTAATTAATGAGATATATTCTTAAAAAGTTTTATTTGGACAAAATTAATTTTAAACTAATGCATGTTTTTAAATTTGTGACGGTTCACTAAAATATTTAAGGTCCTGAGGAAGGCAAAAAATGTTTGCCGAAACGTTGGCCATTAAAAATGATTAGTGAATAACTGTTTTTAAATTATAAGCCTTGTATCCTGTTGTTACTTTATCCGATAATAATATGGTAACGAAAAATCGCTTTCCCATGGCCCGTTGCTCAACGAATTGGTAAATGCTTGCTTCAGGCTTGTAATGAGGGCTAGAATAGAGTCTCTGAAAAATGTTCCTCCTTTCTTTACCGAGGATAAACGCAAAGGCAGAGCACACTTGGTGAGCCACGCGACACGCCATGAGCCAGCGATTTAAGAAGAATAAATGAAGAAAGGACGTAGGATCAGTGTTGCCAACGATCAAAAGTGGCTCCCACTAGATGACAGATTGAAAACCACCAGAAAACCACTAAAATTGAAAATGCGAGTGTAGCGACGTAGCCAGCAAAAATGTCATTGACAATAAGCAAAATTAGAAAAAAATTGTTTGGACAAATAAATTTTTTTTAAATAATTATTAACATTTCTTGAGCATAATGTTTCAAGTCCCAATTTCTATATAAAAATACATTATTTTTCTTTGCAGATTCATAATATTGATAGTAAATTTGTCATAAAATGTGTATTCAAATTCTTTAAAAGTGACTAATTTTTTACTTATAAAAAATCAGAAAAAAAAATGCGTAAACAACTATATTATTTCCTGATTGAAATTGATTTTTTATAAAAAATAAATACATATAGGAAACATGCCGCGTGACGTCACGCGCACTGAGAACGACATTGCGCGGAGAAATTCAAACTTTGAAGTAGTAGTAGTAGTAGCATAACTTTGTTGTTTTTAAAGATATTTCAAAAATTCTTTCGGCATTAATTTTGTAATTTTTAGAACTATGATTTAAGACTAAAAAAAAAAAAATAACAAATAGAAACTTCCTGGTTGTCGATGACAACCTAAGCTTATTTTTAATAATGGGGTATTTTCAATCGATTATTATAATATCTCGAGATGTTATTCAAAATCTTTCGAAAGTTTTTTAGACCTTTAAAAATATCTTTGCACAATGAACTTGCAGTGTAAAGTCTTCTGCAATGAAGATTGCCAAGCATTATTTCACAGATTATAGTGAATACTTTCGTCTTTTATCTTCCTCTGTGCAATGAAGCACTGCATGCAGGTGATTCTCTCAGGTCCTAACAAAAGTTGAATATTGAATATTTCAATGTGACTAGTAAATTACACCTCCTTGGTAAATTCAAGTTGTCAGTACTCTCAGTTGTCGCGTCTCACTTAATTGTCATTACTTTCAAATTTCAGTGTTACCAAACTAACATAAGAAATTCAAATATTCCAAAAATTTTTAACACCAATTTTAATTACGAATAATTGAAAATACTCCAATATCACCAGATCTCACCAGAAAATTTCACAATACCACCAGAAATCCCACTGCCACTAGATGACAAATTTTTGCCACTAAGTAGGTAGCTGATTCCACCAGATCTAGTGGGAATCCCACCAAGTTGGCAACGCTGCGTAGGATATTTTATTTATAAACGCAGCAACGATTTCGAAAGAACTGTGTTGACTGGGTCGCCTGCACCATAGCATTATTATTAAAGAAATCGACTTTATAGAAAATAAAACGGAGCTGTGAGTTTTAAATTGCGCAACTTTGGATTTTATCTGCGTAGTACGGGGTGTAAATGTGCCGTGTATGCGTCTATATATACATTATGTACGCAAATAAATAGAAGAAATAGAATTACGCGTCATTTACATACATATTTCCGATGCCGCTCTCTAGGAGACGTTCGCTCAACGTAATACGTGTGTTGATTGAGGTTGGGTAATGCTAAAAACATACTTGTTCTTTTCCCATGCATAAAACTGCGCCGCTTATATTGCATTGAGAAACTATTAGTTGCTTACAATTTCCGAACTAACGCCTAGTTGCCTCACAGGTTTGCTAACTTGGGTTTGGTTCTTAAAGTAAAGATTTGGGTTTTTAAAGGTACCTATATCCAATTAGGAAGTTTCCCTTTTTTATTTTTTTGGTCTAAATCATAGTTCTAAAAATTTTAAATTAATGGCGGAAGAATTTTTGAAATATCTTTAAAAACAACAAAGTTATGCTACTTCAAAGTTTGAATTGACAATTCTCCAAGAAATTCCGTTTTCAGTCCGGGTGACGTCACGCGGCACGATATTTATAAAAGTTATTTTCAGTTTGTATGTGTGACTTTTAGCATGGTAACTTCCGATAAATCTCTTTCTATAAACTCGTAAATAGTTATGGAAACACTAAAAACAAACCAGTTGATGACGGAAAATATTGACATATTTAAATTTTTGACAGTTAATTTTAATTTAATATAAATAGAAAAGTCTGTATTACAACAAAATAGTTACTAAGTAACTTAGGTTCTAATTACTCACAAAGCTAAAAAACAGCAAACTTGTACCGCGTGACGTCATATTCAAAAATCAGTTTCGTTTGCGACCCCACGTACAAGAAATTGAATATCTCCGTTGAAATTAAAGATATCAAAATAATTCTTTCAGAATTTTTAAAGTTATTCTTATTATAATGATGTGACAGTATCATAATTAGTATTTTCGTCCAATGGAAACTTCCTAATTGTTGTATGTCGACGTATGTTGAGAATATGCACATATACAAGATAATATCACTTGGGAGGGGGGTAGCTCTAACAAATAAGGTATCTGGTCACCTCGCTGGTCACTATCATTAAAAATCAAACCTGCAGTCGAAACGTCATCATAATATATCTATGAGCAGAAGTGGGATGCCAGTCTTATCTAAACGCCAGCACGTTGACCATTACACAACACTGTCTTCAGATTTGGGTTTGAGTCCCAGCAGTGATAGGTTCAAGAATGAATTTTTCTACTATTGCATTGTAACGTTAAGTCATTCGATGGGTGTTCCTAACAGTATAATACTAACATAAAAAAGCATTTATTTGTGTTCTTAAAGTACTTTTGGCGGGGAAAGAGGTTCACCAATACCGAACTGACAAGTAGATATATGGTTCTAGATTATAGACGCTCGACAAGCAAATCTATGGGATACAAGGGCAATGTCAAGGGCGTCTCTGCTTGAATACTTTTGGTTCCTAGATTATTTAACTTTAAAAGTACTTTTTAAAATAAATGTTCGTGGAAAGTTCAATCATTGAATGTCTTGAAGAGGATTGGAAGACACTGAATACGTATTAATAAAAAAGTTTTCCACAAAACACCAAAACACGATACTTTTTTTCTAACCATGTTAGCATCAATGATTAAAAGTTGATTGATAAATACGTATTTCGTTTATAAAAATTGATTGAAAGGATGTTGTGACTTGTGAGGATGAAAAAAGTTATTGGCTGAGAGAGCATGAACTGTTTCAACAACGTATATTTGATTTAGTGTATAAAATCACAGTTTCAATATTTACTAAGGTTTCAGTAAAAGCATTTAACATGCTTCTAGGAAAATTGTGTCTATCTTTAAATATTCAAACGTTACAGAGCCTACAGTAAAATAAATATCATCGAATGTTACATAAATTAAACTATATGAAATATTTTAGTATAAAATTAATAAAAAAAGTAGGGCATCCAAGTCCCGGTATCAAAGAGGAAGTCGAGATTTCGGGACCTGAGAGAATTCCGGGACTTCTCCCAATGTCCCGAAAATATCAAATATTGCGGATTTTTGCCGTATTGAGATTTTAACGAATTTTACACGAGAGTTAATTGAAAAAAATGATTAAAAATGTAGAACACTGTATCATAACTAAATATAAGAGAAAATGATATAAAAATTAAAATATAATATTTATTATTGTATTTGGTTTTAAAATAAAGAATGAAATTGAAATGAAATGAATTATTTTGGTTGATAAAAAAATTTTTCAAGTCAAGGATTTGTTTGTTAACGCTGACCCTACCTTGGTAGCGAAAGAACCTGAAACTGAGAAATTTCGGGACTACGGCAATCCTGGGACCTCTGAAGTTTTCCCGGGACCTGAGAAATCTCATTTAGTAGCGGGACGTTTCGGGATTTCGGGACTGAATGCCTTAGTGAAAAGTCTTTCACAGAATCTAATTTACTAACACTGCAAACACAAATGGCAAATTTTTTTGTTGAAATAAAAACAGATTTTGGTAAAACTTTCATTAACTCTAACGTTAAATTACAACTTAAAATATATCGTTACAAAAATTAGTGTATATTTCAACGCCTTTGCCAAGACCCGGTACACTTAGCGGCACCTCTCATGGTTTTGCATCAAATCTCCAATATCAATTCAATTCTTCGCCTGTGTATGTGCTTTGCCATATAATAAAAAATATATTCTCTTTTCTTCAGCGTTCGGTTTATATATAGGTGATGGTAAAAGTAAAATATTTTTTGCCATACCCACTAACAAATAGCTGCTTTCCATGCATGTATATTATAACAATCTACTGCCAGTTTATTTTGAATTGTTTAGTTTTCGTAAAAGAAAACAATGAAAAATTTAATAGTCACATGCATAGTCACAACACTAGAAATAAAAATGATATTTGTCTACCACAACGTAGGTGTAAAAAAAGTACATACGGTCCTAACTGGCTATGCATAAAACTATTCAATAAGCTACCTTGCTCGGTTCGCAACCTAAATATAAAAAAATTCAAAAGCGTGACACAGAAATATCTCATAAACGAGGCCTTTTACTCTGTTGAGGAATTTTTGACTGCAGATGTCAAGATAGGCTAAATGCTGTATTTTATGTATTTATGTATTTTATTATGACGAAGTTATCCACATTGTGGTTTTTAACTAATAAAGTATTCTATTCTATTCTATTCTATCGGTCTGTATTGGGTCATTTAACAGGCAGGCGTGCCGAAAGTGTTTTCATAATATAACTAGTGCGGTAAATAAACGGTTGCCATAGTAATACTTATGTTTACTCGTTCTGTCCGCCTGCTAATACTCACGGTCTGCTGTAAATGTAAAAATGGCGACACAAATTATCTGTCAACATTTTTTGAAAATACTGATAATAAAGTGAAAAGTAGGTATTTTGTAGTGGGTAATGGTAATGGTAATGGTGCGTAATGCGTAATGGTAATGGTATTATGACTTGTGTTACTGTAAAAACTCGCTATCGCTCGTTTTAACACACTGTAACTACTCGCCAGTAATATGCCCCATTACGCATCTGGATATACAATTTACTATTGTTATACGAAAAGTATTTTTCACGTTTATTTTTTGTTTTGTCTTTAACATATTACACTACCACTATATATATGTGTGTAAATGCGAAGGGAATTTTTCCGCGTTTCCGATTTTCTGTTTTCCTCTATTTCTCCATAAAGGATATTTGCTATAAAAATCCACAGCGGAATCGTTGTTTTAAATATAATTGAGTGAATCTCAAACTTGAAGTGGATTTTGTAGCTAAAATATTACAGCTGTAAATAATTGCTAAAGCGTCGATAACTCTTGGCAGTTTTGTAATAAAAAATAATAGACTATTAGATCAAGTGAATCTATTAAAATAATCATAAATGGTAGGTAATACTTAGTTGGAAAACCGATTATTAAAAAAAATATCTTGAAGCAGAAAGCGCACTGAATAGACTGAGGTTTTGCTTGAAATAGCACAGAATCCAAAAATAAACTTAAAAAACTCCTTGTAATAATTTTGTTTTCTGACAAAACAAAAAATCTGTCATATTTGCTATTCAAGTTTGCCCTGCTTATAGATAGATAGATAGTTTATTTCTTCGCGTAGTCAAAGTATATGCGAAAGTCATAAAAATACAAAACGTAATACAGATTAATACAATAATAAAATACAATAATTAAAAAGACATGTTGATTCCCATGAGCTAAAGAAAACTTTTGGATCTCTTTTGGTTTAGAAGCCATTTGCACTCAAAAGCGAATATAGATGTCAGCACTTCGGACGAAATGTTGGTTTGAATAGTTTTGTAAGTAAAGTAAAATTTTAAGGTAATGAGGTTAGATTTTTACGTCAACAATGTCAGATCGAGCATTAACACATTGATTGTTATTGTTTTGAAAATCAGTAGAGGTTACAAACTTATCGCAGCAGGGAATGACATCACGGGAGAGGACAGTCGTGGTCCAGTGGTTAGCGTCGCCAACTCTGAATCAGACTGTCGTAGGTTCGAATCCCACCTCCGCTCATGGATGCTTTGTGATGTCATTTAGTTTTAAGTGTGTTGTTATTTAATGTATAATCAAGACGCTAATGATCTAAGTTGTCGACGCGTCTATAATTTACAATAAATAAAAATAAATAGACATTACGGGAGCCGCAAATTTTTTTCAATCATAGATCCCACTTCGGATTCGAACACCAGGTGTCAGCCACTTTGTTTTTAATTGCGTATTGCCGTTATTATTTTATTAGACATAGAAAGCCGAAAAGTCATTATTATACTGTTTGTATAAAAAAAAATAAAAAGATACAAGAAATATTTTTTCTACGTGAGCAACTTAAAACACTTATAGCTTCTAAACAAAAAAAAAATACGTGCGTGTGTGTCCTAATCTTTTCTTTAGAAGGATAATTTGTTTGAAAAGAATCTGAGAGATTTTTAATTTTGACAAAAATCGCGCTTTTATTAATGGGCACACCCAGCTGGCAACCATAAATCTCCTTTTCCATATATTATCTAATTCTAATTCTATTTTCATTAGAAAAACGCTCTTGTTTTAAATTTTTCACGCTATACATCGCGAAAATGAATTTACGAATCCTGGGACTCATTAGTTGAATATTTGTGTGGAAAGAAGATCGAATAGTACATGAAATTTTCATATCTGTTGTTCAGCAGAACTGGAAATTGGAGAATTGGGTATTGAATAGTCTATAATTTACTATAATTAATAATTACATCATATCAAACTGTTACTACGTTTGAACATAAAGCATTTCGCATTAATGGGAAATAGGTTTAAAAATTGTTACATAATTATATCTTTTTAGGGTTCCGTACCTCCGAACAGAACCTTATTACTGAGCCTACGATGTCTGCCCGTGTCCGTCTGTCACAAGCCTCTATCTCACAAACGGTAAGAGATATAATAGCTAGATGAAATTTTCACAGATCGTGTGTTGTTTTTATCTGTATTACATATTATTTAAAAAAATAATAAAATCATCAAATTTTTATCGATACCTATGCCATATGTTTAGATTTCTCATATTTAACTGAACTACTTTTAAAATAAATTTAAGATTAAAAGTCATACCAGAAACCAAGCAATAGAAGTCTTTCCAATTAATAATCCGTTAGATGTATATTCAAACCGAACTTCCCCAACCAAAAATACAGAGACAAAACCCGTAGGTGATTGTTAACTTTCTACTCATTTACTCGCAGGAACTTCGAAGTCACGTATTTATCTACTATAGAGGAAGGGAGACTAAAAACCTCGAACTCGGAATATCGAGTTTAATAATGGTGAATTTATTAGTGTATTTGCCATATGGCACATACACTATTGGCGTCGGTCGGATGGCGGGACCTAGGGGTCGGACCAAAATTTCTCGACGTTTCATACCCTCCTGAACATTTTGGCACCATTTTTGGAAATGTCTATTTATATATGTATATATATATTTATATATATATATATATATATATATATACATATATATATATATATATTGTGTGTGTGTGTGTGTACGGGCTATAACTTTCGAAAGAGTTAATTGATTTTGACGAAATTGGGTAGGCACGTTGCAATCCATAACCGCACGAAGCCTATTTAAAATGGGCCCAATCGGACCATTTTAAGGGTAGTTTTTAGGGGTTGAAAAATGTTTTTGGGCCCAAAAATACCGAAAAAATTCTCAGAATTGTTTCAAAATTGAAATTTAACCCTTTAGTGAAGATCAAAATGTGCTGCTAAAATTTTAATAAAATCGCCATGACAGGTCCGAACTTACAAATTTTATGAAAACACTAGTTTGCGGATAGTGATTTACTTACTGAAGGGTGTATTTAATTTGGTACAGAGGTTCCATTGATAATAATATTGAAATTAAGAAAAAAAATATTATTTTAAGGGATGTATTAAGGGGTTAAATTTTTTATTTTGTCCAAAAACCAACTTATGTTCACATAATAACAGCACAATGCCTGTACTAGCAAATACACTATATTGTCGGCAGGGTTTTGGCACTGCGGCCCGAGTTTTTTAATTATAAAATGTATTATTTTGTTATTTTTATTGATGATTCCTAACCAGGCGAAATGTCTAAGACCTTGTACACACGGAGTTACTTAAAAGAAACTGAATTGGTTTGTGATTGAAATTACTAATCGGTTTCTAACTCAATTATAGTAATGCAACTCCACATACGTGGTCTACTCAGAAATGATCGAAATCGGTAGTTTCTTCTGTGTGCATGGAAGGTTATCATCACATTGTGGTCTATCATGGAATGAATGTATAAATTGTGAATTATAGACGCTCGACAACAGAGGTCATTAGCGTCTGTTCGTCTATCGTGGATAATGATTCCAGTGATGAATCTGGGTTGCTGTATTACTATTATTATTACAGAAGAAATAGAATACGAAGAAAATTTTGGGTTCATCCATATCTTGAAAGAAATTTCAACCGCCGATTAGTCGCAGCTGCTAAAGAACTCCAACTTTCGGATGCAAAATTTTTAAGCTTCGATGTCTAAAGATAGTTATTAACTAGTGCTAATATTTCACTGTAAATATTCAATAATAATTTAATGTCGCTGACAAGTGTAATTGTTAATTTATTTGTATAAACATTTATACAAAAATTAACAAAGTGAACAAATAAAAACCAAGTTTTAACATTGTAAATGTTTATGTTCGTATATGGGGGCAGAGTTACGAGTTTTCGTTCAAGGCCAAAAGACAACGGTGTCGCGATCAAGTGAGGAGCAATCATGCAAAATTGAACAAGTGCAATTTTTTCGAAATGTGTTTTATATCATGTCTAGTATAATTGAGAGGTATTTGCGACGATCTGCGATGTTATTTTTGAGCAAATGTTAATAAAAACTGTAGAAAAATCCATTTAAAAGTTAAGTAATCAAGCAAAAGTGAACGCGTATATAACAGAAGAATAATAGGGTTATTCCTGACAAAACTAAACAGTGCATTGATAAATATTGTGTGTATAATAACACCGTTAATTATGTTTCATATATGCTGTTATCATTTCCAATGTCCTCGATGGTTGCAAGGATTGCGAAATCTGTGAATTTTTTGTACATCTATCGAGTGTAATGAGTTATTCAGCTCTCGAGCTGTCTAACTGTTAGCAAGTTGTTCTCATTCGGATTTCGTCGCTGTAGGGAAAGCGACTTGAAGCCTTTCATATCGCCAGCCCCATTAAAATGAAACGATTGGTGTATGCACAGTATTATACTCATACTCAATATCAATACGAATTTGTACTAGTTTATTGATTACGTATTTACAATGAACGGACATAATTATTGAAATTGGCTGTTCGTCATTCAATATCATGACGATAGGTAATTGAAAATGTACTGCGATAATTGTGTAGACACAGGAACTGATACTTAATACATATTCATTATGATAATGTTTGATTGGGTTATCGATGACAGTGCGACCTCTATTTGACCCCTGATCAGTTAATACAGGGGTCAATCTGGACAACAGATTTAGACACATCGATTCAATTTCATTTACAATAATTAGTGTATTTGCCATATGGCACATACACTATTGGCGTCGGTCGGATGGCGGGACCTAGGGGTCGGACCAAAATTTCTCGACGTTTCATAGCCTCCTGAACACTTTGGCACCATTTTTGGAAATGTCTATTTATATATGTGTATATAATATATACAGTGTGTCCCACCGAATTTGAGACATAGGAATTTAACATAGGATTTTGATATTTTGTTAATATTTGCTCCCCATTAAATGTTTTTGTTATTTTTATTTTACGAACTGGTTCTAAATACCCTCAGGAATGATTCTGTAATTTATTTTTTTCTTAATTCTCGTTAAAAATTCAAAAAAATCACATTTTTGAGAAATAAAATACGAAGCTTAGTTTGTATACCAGTTTTATGAGCGCCGCAATCGTTTCGTTCATAGCCAAGTTGACAGTGCGCAAGGGCAATAATTATACATTCCACCAAGCGTGAGTTCGAATCCCGGGTCGTCAAATATTTTTTTTTCTATTTTTTATGAAAATACATTGGAAAATTATTTTAGATAAAAAAAATTTAATTGAAAAGTTATTTAAAAATAAATAAATTTAATGTCGAGCGTCTATTATTATTACAATTTTAATTTTTTTCGACTATTAGTCATTATAAAAATAAAACAATAGTTTAGACACTTCTTACCACAATAATTTTATTCGTGAATGTAAATTTCAAGAGCTAAGCTCTCATCTTCAGCACATACTAAACTAAAAGTTTAGTATGTGCTGAAGATGAATAGTCGAAAAAAATTAAAATTGTAAATTATAGACGCTCAACATTAAATTTATTTATTTTTAAATAACTTTTCAATTAAATTTTTTTTATCTAAAATAATTTTCCAATGTATTTTCATAAAAAAAAGAAAAAAAAATATTTGAGGACCCGGGATTCGAACTCACGCTTGGTGGAATGTATAATTATTGCCCTTGCGCGCTGTCAACTTGGCTATGAACGAAACGATTGCAGCGCTCATAAAACTGGTATACAAACTAGCTTCGTATTTTATTTCTCAAAAATGTGATTTTTTTGAATTTTTAACGAGAATTAAGAAAAAAATAAATTACAGAATCATTCCTGAGGGTATTTAGAACCAGTTCGTAAAATAAAAATAACAAAAACATTTAATGGGGAGCAAATATTAACAAAATATCAAAATCCTATGTTAAATTCCTATGTCTCAAATAAGGTGGGACACACTGTATGTACGGGCAATAACTTTCGAAAGAGTTAATTGATTTTGACGAAATTTGGTAGGCACGTTAAAATCCATTACCGCACGAAGCCTATTTAAAATGGGCCTAATCGGACCATTTTAAGGGTGGCTTTTAAGGGTTGAAAAATGTTTTTGGGCCCAAAAATGCCGAAAAAATTCTCAGAATCGTTTCAAAATTGAAATTTAACCCTTTAGTAACGATTAAAATGTGCTGCTAAAATTTTAATAAAATCGGCCCGACAGGACCGGACTTACAAATTTTATGAAAACACTAGTTTGCGGAAAGTGCTTTACTTACTGAAGGGTGTATTTAATTTGGTACCGAGGTTGCATAGATAAAAATATTGAGATTAAGAAAAAAAATATTATATTAAGGGATGTATTAAGGGGTTAAATTTATTTTTTGTTCAAAAACAAACTTAAGTTCACATAATAAAGCCACAATGCCAGTATTAGCAAATACACTATATTTTCGGCAGGGTTTTGGCACTGCGACCCGAGTTTTTAGTGTATTTGCCATATGGCACATACACTATTGGCGTCGGTCGGATGGCGGGACCTAGGGGTCGGACCAAAATTTCTCGACGTTTCATAGCCTCCTGAACACCATTTTTGAAAATATATATATGTATGTATGTGTGTGTGTGTGTGCGTGCGGGCAATAACTTTCAAAAGAGTTAATTGATTTTAACGAAATTTGGTAGGCACGTTGGAATCCATCACCGCACGAAGCCTATTTAAAATGGGCCCGATCGGACCATTTTAAGGGTTGTATTTAGGGGTTCCAAAAAGTTTTTGGGCCCAAAAATACCGAAAAAATTATCAGAATTGTTTCAAAATTGAAATTTAACTCTTTAGTAGAGATTAAAATGTGCTGCTAAAATTTTAATAAAATCGGCCCGACAGGACCGGACTTTCAAATTCTATGAAAACACTAGTTTATTGATACGGATTTACTTATGGAAGGGTGTATTTAATTTGGTGCAGATGTTGTACTGATAAAATCCATGTCTAATATTGAAATTTAGAAAAAATTAATTATTTTAAGGGATGTATTAAGGGGTTAAGTTTTTTATTTTGTCAAAAAACAAACTTATGTTCACATAATAATGCCACAATGCCTGTATTAGCAAATACACTATATTGTCGGCAGGGTGTTGGCACTGCGACCCGAGTTTTTTATTATTGGAGCGATTGAGTCGCACCACTTCAATTCACATATAATATTCGAAAACGTCAAAATTACAAACATTTATAACCCCACATAAATTTCACATGGATCTGACAGATCTAATATTTTTGCGGCCTTTTTGCGCGCCCAAATTGCAGATAGCTCAAATCTATTTTATTTATTGTAAATTATAGACTCGTCGACAACTTAGGTCATTAGCGTCTTGATTACATTACATAACAACTCGCTTAAAACTAAATGACATCACAAAACATCCATGAACGGAGGCGGGATTCGAACCCACGACAGTCTGATCCAGAGGCCGCGACTCTAACCACTGGACCACACTGTCCTCAGATACCTGAAATCGAATTGTCAATAGAGTTGTGAAAAATAATAATATGCATTACTCGGAACGTAACACAGCGAATGCAACGCGTGTGAACTTCACACTAGTTGAAAATGCTGTGGTGTGCCGTCAGTTGATCCCAGCAATTTGATCCCACGACATTTGATCCCACGACAATTGATCCCGACGACATTTGATCCCAACGACAATTGATCCCACGACATTTGATCCCAAAAAATTGTCTATAAACTAACAGAGCCTGATAAGTAATAAAGTTATTAAATTTTATTAATTTAATGAAATAATTTAATCGAGGGAAATTTGTTTAAATTAAATTTGTAGACATTATGATATATTTGTAATTACATTGATATTCGAATTCTAACGAATGTAATAGTAAATATATATTATGAGTTAATAATCCTTTAAAGATTATGTAAAGATCAAGTTGAATAATCCAATTTTATTTATCATTTCCCGGGATACGTCGTAATTTTGTCAAATATTGTATTTTATAAATTTTGTTGAAAAATTACCTATTGTACATAAAAACTTCGAAACATCAGCTGTGCAGTCAATTTGGTCTTACGTGCTTTTCACATTATAACGAATTGTTAAATATGCCATTAAAGTTTATGAAAAGTCAACGTGATAATTTGTTATTAATTCATAAAATACAATATTTGACAAAATTACGACGTATCCCGGGCAATGATAAATAAAAGTGAATTATTCAACTTGATCATTACATAATCTCTAAAGGATTATTAAATAATAAACACATTATACTATTACATCCGTTAGAATTCTAATAACAATGTAATTACAAATAAATCATAGCGTCTACAAATTTAATTCAAACAAATTTCCCGACAAAGGGAATAATCGATAAAATTATTTCATTAAATTAATAAAATTTAATAACTTTATTACTTATCAAACGCTATTAGTTTATAGACAATTTTTTGGGATCAAATGTCGTGGGATCAATTGTCGTTGGGATCAAATGTCGTTGGGATCAATTGTCGTGGGATCAAATGTCGTGGGATCAAATTGCTGGGATCAAATGTCATGGAACCAAATGCTGTGTTTCGTCCCTTGTAATGCAATATACTATTAACGCATCTTTTCATTTTAAAAACAAATAAAACACAAATATATCACAGTCGACAGTCGTTTTAACGAAATCATCAAATAATTGTGTGTTGCAAAAAATGTTGGAAATTTAAACGTGAAAAAAGGTCTCATAGAATAAAAATCATTTATATAGTGTATGTATGTGTGCACGTGTTTACAATGTAAAAATTCGGCATGTGAACTTATGACCTTTTAATGCGAGGATGATAGTTTCCCTACTTTTATACTTATTCTTCTTCTTCTCTAGTTCTCTGATTGTGACGTTGATTGATTTCTCCACAAATCAGCCACCATGAAAAACTTTACTTTTCCACACAAACTAACAGTATCGAGAGCAAAGTTTTTCGCCGTATTGTTTCGTGTCTATGTTTCCTTATTGTCTCTACGTCAGGGTTTGACATTTTTTTTTCAACTTCTAAAAAGATACAGCAATCATTATTGATTTAAAATCAGTTACACTGTTAATAGTTTTCACCGAGGTTCTTACATTTTTGACATGAACAAATAGTGGAGTGGCATTTTAGAAATATTAGATGTAACGGAAATAGTCGGAAGTGGTTGACATGTAAAACAAAACACAACATGTGTATCTATGTAAGATCTATGCTGAGATAAGCCAGGTGGCTGTGTGGTAAAGTACTAGTCTACCGACAAGTACAAACGCTAAGTCAAGGTTCGAATCCGGAAGGTTTTTAATGTACTTATATATTTTTTTAATAATGAAAATATATAGGTAAGTATTGAATTAACAATTTAAAATATAAAAAATAAAATATAGGTAACTTCGTTTTATTGCTTCTTGTTTAAAACTTCATTGAATTATTATTTTATTTATTATATTTTACGAACATTTGATTTTATAAGATAAATAAAAGTGGATATTAAAAAAATATACAGGATGATTCATAATATGTGCGCAGGATTTCAGGATGTGATAGCTCGTTCAAAAATATGAAAAAAAGTTCCTATTAACATGGGTCCGCACTCGGGTCCGCAAAAGCACCGTTTTCGAGATACAGGGTGTTAAAGTTGAAGAAAAAAATTTCGTTTTTTGCTTATATCTGAAGAACGGTTTGAGGTACAAAGTTAAGCTGCCGCACACATTTTCTACCTTAAAATTGTTTTGTTTTTTTTTACGAAAATTTTTTTTTGTTACCAGTGGTGTATGAACTATGTAGGCATATTATATTATAATAATCCAAAGAAACTGGTCATTTTATTTAAAACTAATCATGCGGTTTGTACAGTGTACATCCCTGTCGGACATAGCGTGTTTTTCACACTTTCCGTAGGTAAGTATAGAATATTTTGAAGAACTTTCTTTCTGATAAAACAAAGAAAATAAAACTTAGTTTTCAAGTTTTGAGGTTCACCGCTCAACACTGTTACAAACTACTGAATGGAAATTACATTATAAAACTTGTACGGTTTATGTTTCAAAATTATTAATTTAAATAAGTTTGATTTTCAAATAGATATTATGATCATTTCCTAATTTAATTTTCGGTATTAAAATAATTAGAAACCAAAAACCAAACAGTTTTGAATCTGAAACTATTCTGTGAATATCCAGGTGTGCAAGCTTTCACGGCCGGCATTGTTCCAAATCTTAATGGTTTCCGGGCTTGTAGGCCGTGGTCCGGTGGTATTTCTACCTGACGTTTCGTCTACAACTGCGGTAGACATTCTCAAAGGCGATGTGGCAGCGGTCGAAGTGTCCTCCTTGGCGGCTCACACTTCGACCGCTGCCACATCGCCTTTGAGAATGTCTACCGCAGTTGTAGACGAAACGTCAGGTAGAAATATCACTGGACCACGGCCTACAAGCCCGGAAACCATGAAGACTTGGTATTCTGTGAATTTTCGGGGCCAAACAAATATTCAATCCCTATAAACATAATGATCCGATAACGCCCATTTTAAAAGGGTTCCATGCAGTGGTTGAACCTAATATATACAAGGCGTCCCAGGAGAAATATGTCAAACTTTAGGAACTTGTAATTTAAGTAATTTTAAACAAAAAAAAGTTATGTCATCATTCGAGAAAGTTATGGATTGTTGAAGAAAGACCAAAACATTAAAAATTGTGTACCTTGGTCGTAAAATTGTAACTCGATAACTTTTTTGAATAGGACCCATAAATAACAAGCTCCTAGAGTTTGGCAAATTCCTTCCGGGACACCTTGTATATATATGCTTAATGTCTAATGGGAGACAAATTTCGAAATTTAAAATCAATTTCAATAATATAAAATGTCTTCAGTTTCCGGTAAAATGATTGAAAAGATAACTTGGTACTTGATTGATCACTCTGTATTAGTAATTTAGTACAAAGAAACTGTGTTAATGGTAGAGAAGTTGAACTTTGTCAAACTTCGGCCGGTAGGTGTCTAGTCGCTATACCCCTATACAGAATGGTGTTGGGGAAGTTGCAAGCGGCCATAGATTTTATTTCGACGCGTGGTTGAAACGACCTCGATAGAAGGAAACTCCGTGCTCCGCGACTGTGCCGTCGACATTTGTCATTGTGACGCTCACTGAAATATTTATGATATTTTGTTCCGGATTGTTTTCTCTATCCTTGTTCTATTTTATATACAATGTGCCTATCAAAAGACCGGCCACCGAGGGTCCCGTATAAAAATAAAAATAAGGAGTTACGTAGGGGTAAAAAATTAACATATTTATTTATTTAAGCTTGTTTCTAAAAAGTTTTTTTTACTTATTAGTGTATTTGCCATAATATGGCACATACACTATTGGCGTCGGTCGGATGGCGGGACCTAGGGGTCGGACCAAAATTTCTCGACGTTTCATAGCCTCCTGAACACTTTGGCATCATTTTTGAAAATGTTTATATATATATATGTATGTATATATTTATATATTTATATATTTATATATATATATATTTATATATATATATATGTGTGTACACGATAACTCTCGACAGACTTAATCGATTGAAACGAAATTTGGTACACACATTGGAACCCATCACCGCACGAAGCCTATTTAAAATGGGCCCGATCGGACCATTTTCAGGGTTGTATTTAGGGGCTCCAAAAAGTTTTTGGGCCCAAAAATACCGAAAAATTTGTCAGAATCGTTTCAAAATTGAAATTTAACTCTTTATTAATGATTAAAATGTGCTGCTAAAATTTTAATAAAATCGGCTCGACAGGACCGGACTTACAAATTTTATGAAAACACTAGTTTGTTGATACGGATTTACTTATTGAAGGGTGTATTTAATTCCGTACAGAGGTTGCATTGATAATATTATTGAAATTAAGAAAAAAAATATTATTTTAAGGGATGTATTAAGGGGTTAAATTTTTTATTTTGTCTAAAAACAAACTTAAGTTTACATAATAAAGCCACAAGGCCTGCATTAGCAAATACACTATATTGTCGGCAGGGTTTGGCACTGCGACCCGAGTTTTTATATTTTATTTTGTTATTTTTAGTGGTTCAACATTTTTCCATATCAAATTTAATTAAATTAATTTTTAAAGTAAAAATAATAAATTATTATTATATTTGATGAATATAAAGAAACAAAAATATTTCGACCTGAAACCCGGGATCGAACCAGCATGAATCTACAGAATAGCGCCATGAGTTTCTAATACTTTCGAAAAGAATTAGTTTTCGATATTTTTCTTTTGTTATTTGTTGAAGTTATGTAATGTCAATCATTGAACACTCGGTATCCAACTCATAAGCATTTCGCTATATACCCACACCTTTACTTATATAACTGAAGATCTATGTTGGGGCAAGTGGAACACTTTTCTGATTTATTTTGGAGTTTTTTTTACCTCCCAAACGCGTGAAGTTCACGTGTTCTGGAGCATTCGAGCGTGTTTTAAATTTTTAATAGTATTAAAAAAAATGTTCCCACAAATATTCCCTTACATGATAATTTATTTGATATTAGATCCGCTTGTTTATTCTACTTCGTAGTAATTATTTTTTGTATTTCATTAATTTTGTATAAAAGGTACCTACGGTTTGAACACAAACAAATCTTTATATTTACAAAATAAAACTCCCCCGCAAATAAAAAGAAAACAACATCCCTGTAGATAAATAGTGCGTGACCTTTGACAATATTTTTAGGGTCAGAGACCAGACAGATATTGCTCTGTATTTTACTGATATTTTATAAAAACTTGTCTTAATCCGCGGCTAAGCTCTTGTGTCGATTTTGACAAAAGCCTTATCTTATACCTAACCATCTAGAAAAGAACCTTTAAAATAAAGGCGAAGAATTATCCCTAATATCTAGCAGCCATTAACTGCAGTCACTAGTAATATTTTGCCCGGACTATATTTATGTATAACTTATATAAAATTGATAAATATGGTTAATTTATAAATGCGACTAATTTGTACATTTTATTCCCCAGTTTCGATTTTGAAGCTTTTGTTTAAACAATTTTTTTGCTTTTTTATACATTTCAGATTGACAGGGTAGAATGTAGATAAAAGTGAGCAACTTCGTCATATTAATATAATATGATGTATTAATGCATGACGTAATATTGCGACATTCTTTCAGATACTTGATATAATATATTTTTCAATTTTTGGAATGTCTGTAATTGAAATTCCAAGAAAGAAATATATAGTAAAACAAAACAATAATATTAACAACAGTGTTATAACGTTTTCCCCCATTTTCCGCCGATTAGAAAGAGCGCGGAAAATGTAGAATATGGTTTTCATATCAACCTTCAAAAATGTTTTGGTTTTCAGGGACAGCTCGTCTGAAAAAATTCAAATGCTGTCATAACATAAGTTTTATTACGATTTTTGGGTGTATGCAAGTGATTGTAGATTATAGACGCACGCCAACTGAGGTCATGAAGTACAGTTGTGATTACTTATATAGAAAGCTGACAGCAATAAACAAAAAAAGACTTTTCTTTCTCGTTTAGTTCAAAGATTTTTTTTCAATTTTTAGAGAATTTTGAACATCTGTAGTTTTGAAGCCAAGAGAGATAGTACTATATCTGGGTCCATTTTGATCAGCGTGTCTTTTTCTACGAGTTGTTTTGAAAAATATCTAAGAGATTTAAAATTTTACCAAAAATCGCGTTTTTAAGGGGTTTTAAAAAAACTTGTTAAAATGTAATTTTTAGATCTTTTTTAAATTTATAGTATGTACTTATAATATATGGATAGAAAATGACACTATAGCAATATTTTTGTTATAAATAATAACATTATTTCTTGATATGATATTTTCCAAATTACTTTTCCTCAGCGACGCTAAAAAATTGAATGTTGAAGAAAACATATTTCATTGCGAATTTATTTCAATTGAACATATTGTGTTTTATTTATTAAAAGTAAGAACATAAAACTGTTCTTACAACACGCTGATTCCAGTGAGTTAACAAAAAAACTTCCGTAATTCAATTTAGAAGCTATGGACGCGCTTAAATATTTTTCTTAATTTTTGAGAAATTCTTAACCATAAGAGATAAGGAAGTAAATAAATGTTCAAACTCCCGAGAAAAAAAACAAGAGCCGCTACTGTTATCGATAAATATCCATCTAAAGACAACAGTATGTAGACGATGGCACAAAAGTTTTTATTTTGTTTAAATATTTCAGTTTGGTCTCCGAGGAAAATAATATCTAACTATATACTTTCGTCGTCTGAGAGATTTCACTGATTATAACTGCGATTGAAAAATCATTACACATGAACCACTCTGTGGCGCCACTAAGAATCGTCACTAAATTACGTAATTCAAGGATAAAAGCCGTTTTTATTTAAAACAGTGTTGCTGAGAATGGCGTATTTTGGGGTTCGATAAAAATACTGATATCACCATTAATTTATTATTAAAAATAATAATAAATTGAAAATATGAATTGCTACCAGGCCCATATTATAATCACGGTAAGAGGCAAAAAATTTAATTTGCGATTCAAATTTCTGCTAGTATATACCGCCATAGAATAGAATTTAAAAAAATTACACAAGTCAATGAACAAAATTAAATTATATCTCCTTAAAATTGTTCGCACAAAATTCTTCAAAATTGTAAAAACATTTTTTCTTTAAATGCAATAAAATTGCTTTCCTGAATTTGCCACAATCGAGTGCTTTGACAGTAGCTGGTAGAAGATTAAAAAATGCAGTAGGTCCGTAAATGATATTCCAGTTTTTGTCTTGAATATTGCATTATAACTTCACTTTTTAAAGAGTTTAATTTTAATAGTTGAAATCAATCTATTTTGTAACAATCTGTGTATAGAAATACATGTAATATGTGTTCTTACACATGGAACAAAATATATTATTTCTGCCTTTATAACATACGTTATACGAGCATTCAGTTCCCTTTAAATAAGGAAAATGGAAAATAAAATGAAATATTTCTTGTTCTTTCTAAAATAATATTTGAATTTTCTATTCATCATACACAATATGTAGGTACTATATTTTCAATTACATTTGTACAGTTTTTTGTAATAAAAATGTTACGAAAAAAACTCATTTGGGACTCAACAAATTTTCAAAGTGTATAAATAAATTCGAAATGGCCCGGAGGGGACTTCTCTGTTTTTGATTTTTTATTTCAATTTATGGTGACTGAATTTTATTTGAATCGTAGTCCGTTCGTAGTTCATTTGCGTCGCCAACTTCACATTTATAACAGGCCGTGAGTAGGTAATAGCGGGCGGATCAGAGCGAAAAAACATATATCACTATGGAAACTGTTTACTTTCAACACACTTTCAACAAACTGTTTACTTTCAACACACCTGTCTGTTAAGTTGTTAACTGACCCATTCCATGCATGTAAAGTAGCTATTTTATAGTGGATATTGCAAAAAGTTTTGAAGTTTGGTCGTTTGAAAAAAATTCTACATGAAAGTGATTTTAAATGTAGGTAGGTACTGACAAAAAAATTTAAATAAAGTGGAAGTTTCTATTATCGTTTATTCTTTATTGATTAAAAGAGTTTGTACAATAAATGAAAAAGGCATGAAGAATATTTTAAAAGGAGCTAGGTATAATATATTCTAGATTTTCTTTGTATTATTTTTCATACAAAATATTTCTATCGGAAAGGTTCATTAATATGGCGGTGCAAAAATATACAGGATGTAAATGGTTTTACTGAACATAGGGCAAATAACATTCAGAACATTTACAATTTTGTAGTAGGCTATGGGCTATAGGATCCAAAGTAAATATGTTTTTCATGGTTCCATACCAGAAAGGAACCATATTGTTGTACCAACGAAGTATGTCTGCCTGTCTGTCTATTACATGCCTTTAACTTCTAAACGAAATGAGATAGGGACTTGAAATTCACACATAATTTGTATTACCGTGGCCCGAGCCGTGGCCCAAACACGGAGGTCGGAGAGAATAACAAAAGATTAAAAAGGTTTATTTAAGGAGGTCGCCCATACATGCAAACGGGGTTTAAAATTTTTTTTTTGTACCTAATTCTTGTGGAGTATCGTTGAAGAGGGCCTTTTGAGTAGATTATGATCGTGTTTTTATTTTATTTATTTTATTAAAATTAATCTATAGGTTTAGCATAACTTAGGTACATATAGTATGGAACCCTACTCTTTGCGTGGCTCGACACGCACTTGGCCGTTTTTTTATTTAGCAGGTTCCGAGTTACTCTTAATAGAAAAATTGTTTAAAAAATTCACTGTAAGTACTATTTTTTCTATTATCCACGACATATTTACATTAGGTAATATGGCCCATAGTCTACTACAAAATTGTAAATGTTCTCAATGTTCTTTTCCCTTTGTTCGGTAAAATCGTTTATACACTGTATAGCTCAATGTTGTTTTAATCCTTTTTGATTAAAAAGAGAAATTCGTTTGAACGCTCAACAGAAATAATAATTTGAGTGTATTTTAATTTCTAGGCGGAAGTTATACATCTTTTCAGAGGCGTATTAATAAATAAATGGCTGTGCAAGGCTCCACCGCATTGATTTTCTCGTTCAACTGCTTCGATGACGGATTTTAGTTTCTTAGTGAAATATGAATAAAATTGTTAGAGCCGTATTCCAGAAAATCGCAAATTTCGTTTTTCATCCATCAGAACTACCTTTATTTTGCAGAGTAAAGGAAAATAAAAAAAATTCGACTGATGACCAGTCCTATACTTCCCACCTAGTAAATATTTGCAAAAATAAACACTTTTTTTTATTCTTTGACTAGGTCCAAATAACCTTAGCTGTTGGTGGTCCTTAAAACACAATTTAATTTTTATTCTTTGAAAAAAGCATGGCCCTCTTTTTACTTCCCACCTCTACTATGGTAGGGAAGTAATGGATTCAGTCCGAAAACAATATTTCGAGATTTTAACAGATTTTCACGTTTTGAGACCCTAGCAATCGTTTAAGATCATTTTCTGACTGATGTCTGTATGTGTGTGTGTGTGTGTGTGTGTGTGTGTGTGTGTGTGTGTATGTGTGTATGTATGTGTGTGTGTGTATGTGGTCAATTTTTCGCCTTCGATATCTTAAGAACGGAACAACATACGGGCATGCCGATAGTTCTATTGTGTTTATCAGCCTTTAACTTAGATCTGATTAGATTTTGAGTCAAATCGGTTCAGTGGATCCTGAGATATTCAAAAAAACGTTCTCAATGTCACGTATTAACATAGGTAAAAAAAATATAAATGAATTCTAGATGTTATAATATGAAAAAAATGTGAATATTTTTTTTCTCTAAAATGTATAGTTTTCGAGAAAAAAAATATTTTACTAAAAAAAATAAAAATTGTACGTAAATCAAGGTAACCATGATTTTTGCTATATTAAGTTAGCCATCAGTAGATCACCAAACAAAAAAGAGGACCATGCTTTTTTCCAAGAATAAAAATTAAATTGTGTTTTAAAGACCACCAACAGCTAAGGTTATTTGGGCCTAGTCAAAGAATAAAAAAAAAGAGTGTTTATTTTTTGCAAATATTTACTAGGTGGGAAGTATAGGACTGGTCATCAGTCGAATTTTTTGTTTGGTGATCTACTGATGGCTAACTTAATATAGCAAAAATCATGGTTACCTTGATTTACGTACAATTTTTATTTTTTTTAGTAAAATATTTTTTTTCTCGAAAACTATACATTTTAGAGAAAAAAAATATTTACATTTTTTTCATATTATAACATCTAGAATTAATTTATATTTTTTTTTACCTATGTTAATACGTGACATTGAGGACGTTTTTTTGAATATCTCAGGATCCACTGAACCGATTTGACTCAAAATCTAATCAGATCTAAGTTAAAGGCTGATAAACACAATAGAACAATCGGCATGCCCGTATGTTGTTCCGTTCTTAAGATATCGAAGGCGAAAAATTGACCGCATACACACACACATACACACACACACACATATACACACACACACACACACACACATACAGACATCAGTCAGAAAATGATCTTAAACGATTGCTAGGGTCTCAAAACGTGAAAATCTGTTAAAATCTCGAAATATTTTTTTCGGACTAAATCCATTACTTCCCTACCATAGTAGAGGTGGGAAGTAAAAATATATTCCATCATAATGAAGTGAAAAATACGTTTACAGTTGCTTTATATAAGAAACAAATTTAGACGTGTCACTGTGGAAAAAATTGATAACTCAGACAGCGCGAATCTAGAAGTTTCAGGTTTGAGTCCGGACGGTGATGGGTTAAATAAATTTTTCTGATACTGCATTGTAACGTGACGTCATTGGGTGTCTGTTATATAAAAATATATTCTTTCTTTAATAAATATTGTTCGACAATCAAAATTGAATGCCAGTTCGATATACTTAATATGAGTAGGTTTACGAAAATTCGTGACGTTAAAAATCTTAACTTAAAAACATGGAGAGAGCGAGGTCTATTGTTCACAGAATTACAAGTGTATATAATGTATTAATAGTAGATTGTATGTCTAGATACGTAATGGGGCATATTACGGCGAGTGATGACAGTATGTAAAAACGAGCGATACCTAGCGAGTTTTTACAGTCACACGAGCCGTAATACCATTACGTACGAGACATATATGGTATTTTTTGCCATACCCACTACAAAATACCTACTTTTCACGTCATTTTCAAAAAATTCTGACAGTTCATTTGCGTCGCCATCTTTTCTTTCATAGATTGCCGCGAAGTTCATGCAAGTAAGTAATGACAGGCGCACGCAGGCGTATAGAGCGAATAAACATAAGTTGCTATGGCAACCGTTATTTTCTGCGCTAGTGCAGAAAGTAAACCATTTTCCGTACACTTGCCTGTTAAATGGATCATTAATGGCCGCTATACATACATCGAAAGTAGCTATTTTGTAGTGGGTATGGCAAAAATACATTTACCTTATTTGTTTTTAAATTTTGTCCTAGGAGGAAAATGTATCAAAAACCTGCTCTGCATTTTTACGACTCTGTACATTTATCTGCAGACATCATGAAGTAAAGACCACTCAAAGCGTCAATTAATTCAGCTTCGGTCTCTTGATGAATAATTCACAACATTGCAAATTATTATGTAATTTGCAATTCATGTTATTTTTCAGTGAAAGACGAATTGTGAATTCAATAGACTAAACAATATAAAGCCAAACGTTAGCCAACATCGACTTTATAAACAGCAAATTCATGACTTTGTGTTTATTATTAATTTTTAGAGTTTTTCGAATAGATACTCCTTAAAATCTAGTACGGATAAAAAAATCAGTATGTCTGTATCGCGGGTACAGGCAGATGACGTGATAATACCGTTAAATACAAATAATTGTATTAATACATCCATTTTTATTTATCTTATAAAATCAAATGTTCATGAATTATAATAAATAAAATAATTGTAGATAATTTTATTTTTTATATTTTAAATTGTTATCTATTACCTATTTTCATTATAAAAAAAAGTAAAATAAAAATAATATTAAAAGCCTTCGGGATTCGAATTTGGGCTTGTACTTTACCACACAGCCACCTGGTTTATGTCAACATAGACCTTAATATACGTATAATATGTTGTTTCACATGACAACTACTTCCTTCTATTTCCGTAACATTCAATATTTCTTAAATGCCAGCTCAGTAGGAGACATTAGACGTTATTCATGTCAAAAATAAAATTAAATAAATGCAAATATTATAATCAATAACTTTTTTTTATTTTCCAAAGATATCACAATATTTAATCACAAAATAATAATTTTACAAACTCATTTAAGACATTCTAAAAAATGCGATAGTTCCAGCTTTTTAGAAACATAATTTACCCGCGCAGAAAAAGTTAAATAAGAAATAAGTAATACATAGTACATTGTGCCACAAGGGAGGAAACTACTACATTTCCTCCCGCGTATAAAATTGCCACCCGAGCCGAAGGCGAGGGTGGCAAATACGCAGGAGGAGATGTAGTAATTTCCTCCCGTGTTGCGCATACTATTTTTTCTCCTGCCAGGCCAAAAGTTCGCAAAATAAAAAAAAAAATTATTAAAATTATTATTTTTATTTTATTTTATTATTAAAATTATTAAAAAATAATTTTAAAGGAAATAATTTTAATGTGTAGGAGACAGAAGTAGATGCGTGAGAGCCGGCATAAGTACTATTGCGCACGCGCACTTGTCCGTACCACGGGAATAAAGAGCGACTTTGTTCCCGCTTGGCAGGGACGAAAGTACGAACTTTCGGTCTAGGTAGGAGAAAAATATAATTTCTAAATAATAAAATTAAGAGACAGAACCAGCTATCCTGAAAACTAATAAATAAATACTTGCTCACGCAACGGTTTCCGTACTGTATTTGAATTTTTTGAATTGTTTGTGAACTGACTTTAGTTGGTCCCAAATAACAAGTGTTAGCATCGTGTGTGGACCCAATTTTAGATAGTTTAAACCGATTCCTTTGTAGAATGGTTTCAAACCCTCATATTCGAACGTTTTCGTTGCACAATTCAAATAGCCTTTGTAAAACAGTCCCTTTCCTGTGTTTTTGTTAACGCCTGAAAATAATTAAAATAATCTACCTAAGTTAATTTAGTAAAATAATAGTAATAATAATAATTCAGTAAAATAAATAGCTGCTTTACATGCATGTATGTATGCATTTAAAGTGACTTTTAACAGGCCGGTGTACGGGAACGTATCTTTCCCACACTAGTGTAGGAAAGCAAACCGACGCTAATGAGCTAAGTTGTCGACGCGTCTATATATAATCTACTATAAAAAAACAAGCCGTGAGGTAGGTCGTTTATTAGGTCTAAAGTGCGTCCCTTGAGATCCACACAACAAACTTCCCAGTTTGATAAATATTTAATAACAATAATTAAATTAGATATTACACAGAAAAGTAATCATTTCAATCATTAAAACATAATTATTATTTATTTTTAACAATAATTAAAAAAAAAAACGGCTGAACCGATTTTTATAAAATTTATGTCGGATCAAAATGACGTTAACACGCCTCGATTGATACCCTTACGAAGTCGATATAATTTTTATTCGCGATATATTGTGTAAAATCTACTTTTTTGGAGTCTATTTAGTTAAGAAAAAAGAACGGCTGAACCGATTTTGAAAAAGTTCTTTCAGATCATAATTACGTTAATACGCGTCGATTGGCATCCTAACGTAGTCGATATCATTTTTCATTCTCGAGATTTCGTCTTAGAAAGAAATGGACACATACGTACGTACACACGCACACACATACACAGAGATCTTTCTAAAAATAGTGTAAAAAATAGTGTAGTGACCTTGGAACTTAAAATTTGTTATACATTTTGATTTCGATTTTCGGACCCATTACAATAACTTCCAATGGGAAGTTAATAATCTACCTAAGTTAATTTAGTAAAATAATAGTAATAATAATAATTTGGTAAAATAAATAGCTGCTTTACATGCATGTATGTATGCATGTAAACTGTAAAGTGACTTTTAACAGGCCGGTGTGCGGGAACGTATCTTTCCCACACTAGTGTAGGAAAGCAAACCGACGCTAATGAGCTAAGTTGTCGACGCGTCTATATATAATCTACTATAAAAAAAATAAAGGAAAGCAAACCATTTCTTTTGTGATTTATGTTTATTCGACCCGATCAACCCGCTGTTACCTACTGACTGCTATTCCCGGCCTACTGTAGAAGTGAAGTTGGCGACACAAATGAACTGTCAAATTTTTTTGAAAATACTGAAAATTGAAGTGAAAAGCAGCTATTTTATAGCGGATATGGCAAAAAATACCATATTATATATCTCGTGCGTAACGATATTATATGACTCGTGTGACTGTTAAAACTTGCTATCGCTCATTTTAACATACTGTCACTAACTCGGCAGTAATGTACCCCGTTACGACACTAGAACACTAGACTCGTAGACAATCTACTATTTACACTCTTATTATAAAATATTTTATTACGAAAATATTGTTTACGCTGAGAAAAATTTATCTACTGCATAAAATTTAAAAAAACGATCGATAATTTTGTTTAGCATTTCTTACCTTGATTATAAAGGCGCGTAGAAAGAAGATCTAAAGGAGTGATTACAAGACTCATTGCAACACCGCTGACTGTAGATGCTAGAATCGACTTTTGAAATGTTGAAATATTTTTCAACGTGTCTAAATGATCGATGTAATCTTTGACTAAACCGAAGGTGACTACTTGAACAGCTCCAGAAATTCCTATTCTAAAGACATGAGCTTCGACGCCTCTCCAGAGACCTCTGAGTCCGTGTTGGGAATAGATTACGGATATGGCGTTTCGAAATCCTTGATGTTTGTGCTGGTGGCCAACGGCTATGCTTTTGTTCGATTGAGCCTGCGAAGAAAAGAAATTCTTTAGCTCGAAGGTTAAAATTAAAATTTAACTTCAATTGTCTTTCGAAATACCAAATTAGTTCCTATTGAAAGATTTTAAATTTTGAAAGTATACATATTTCAGAAAAAATATTAGGTATGTATTTTGCTTGTATAATCGGTAAAGCGTGAATCGTGAAACTTGAAAAATATTAAATTTAAAATTTAAAAACCCCGGATGCAAAAAAGCAAACCTTTAAAAAGTGAGAAAATAATTAGTATCTACTACCTATATCAGCTGGTCCCATGCACCGTCTATTTCTTCGTTTAGATGAAATATTTAATTCATAAATGCGTCGGAGACCACTGTAAAATGGCAAAAATACCAATGTCTTCGGGGTCCCGACGCATTTATAAATTAATATTTCATTCATATATATCTAGATGAAATATTTAATTCATAAATGCGTCGGGACCGCGAAGACATTGGTATTTTTGTCATTTTACATTTTACATTTTGCATCGGGCCAGCTGATATATATTATAGATACTAAATATTTTCTCACTTTTTAAAGGTTTGATTTTTTGCGTCGGGGGTTTTTTAAATTTTTATTTCATACTTTTTAAGCTAACTGATCAAAAACTGAATATTTCAGCTCAAACTCGAAGATTCTAGCTGCAATACTGGCCGAGATTTTTATGCAAACTGTAATGAGAGTTGAAGATCTTGGAAACGGCTGAACTGATTTCAATCAAACCATCTGGCAAATACCAGTTTTCAAACCAACAAAACCGCAGTGAAATCGGTCGATCCGTTTGGGAGCTACAAAAGACGCTAATGGCCTCTGTTGTCGAGCGTCTATAATCCACACAATTCAATGGGAGCTACAATGCCACAGACAGATACACAGACAGACAAAGACTTCAAACTTATAACACCCCTCTTTTTTCGCAGGGGAATAAAAATGAAGGCTACTGACTAATTCATAATTTGTTTGCTTTTAACCTCACAGCTATAAATATCCATTTGTTAATTCCATTGATTTTTATTGGTACATTAAAAAAATGAACAAACTTATAGAAAATAATATCTACCTGAAGATGTGTCTTGATCAAATAGAAAGGGCTGGTGAGTAGAGCACCTGCAGCAGCGGCCACCGTACCAAGAATGACTCGCTTATGCAATTGTTTTTTACCATTGACATCTAACGTCAATCCATATGTGTCGCCGATTTGGTAAATTCCAAGCTTGCAACCGTTCAGCAGAAACTGTGACCATACAACAGGCACTAGGCCCTTTTGCAAGGCGCGAACGCCGTCGGTCCGCGCTATCATGTACATTGCTTGACCAAGACTTCGATAGTGAACGACATAATGACCCGGACGTTTCAGTTCACCCTGTAGCTGCATGCGAATTTTGACCACATCTAGTGGATTACTGAACACGCCGGCCGTTACGGCTGCTGTACCGCCGAATATGATGTCCATTTCGATTAAAAAGTTGGTTGAATATCTGCAACAGAAATTAAATTCAAGATAAAAAATATAAACAGGGTCCATAGAAGCTGATGAGCTCAGCTATCGAGCGTCTATAATCTACAATCAATCTTAAACAGGATCTCCAACAACATATTGTCACAGCTTTAAAATCTCGTTATAAAAAAGCAATAATTTGAAAACTATACGGCCTTACGAATTTTTTTAGATTTAAAATATACCTGCAGCAAACGATGTAATCAAAAATAATAACAGAGAAAAGACGGTTTGGTGGATAAGGATTGAGGATCCATCTAAAATTGCTTACATCAATAGTTTTGCCGACGTTTCGGAAAATTTGTTTCCATTTTCGAGGGTCCCAAATTCTACTTTGAAACAAGCCGTGAGGTGGGTCGTTTATTAGGACTAAAGTGCGACCCTTGAGGTCCACACGACGAACTTCCCAGTTTGATAAATATTTAATAATAATAATTAAATTAGATATTACACAGAAAAGTAATCATTTTAATCATTAAAACATCAATAATTAAAAAAAAAAAAAAAAAAAAAAAAACGGCTGAACCGATTTTTATAAAATTTATGCCGGATCAAAATGACGTTAACACGCCTCGATTGACACCCTTACGAAGTCGATATAATTTTTTATTCGCGAGATATTGTGTAAAATCTACTTTTTTGGAGGTTATTTGGTTAAGAAAAAAGAACGGCTGAACCGATTTTAAAAAAATTCCTTTCAGATCATATTTACGTTAATACGCGTCGATTGGCACCCCAACGTAGTCGATATCATTTTTCGTTCTCGAGATTTCGTCTTAGAAAGAAATGGACACATACGTACGTACGTACGTACGTACGTACGTACACACACACACAGACATCTTTCTAAAAGTAGTGTAAAAATAGTGTAGTGACCTTGAAACATTAAAATTTTTTTTCCTTTTTGATTTCGATTTTCGGACCCATTACAATAACTTCCAGTGGGAAGTTAATAAAGATTATTTTCTTTTAAGAAGTGAAAATAAACGGTTGAATTTTTAATGAAATAATAAATGCAATATAATTCTTACCTTAGAGTATCCTGCAGAAAAATCCCAGCGTGTTGCCAAAGATTGAATGCTAACGTAAAGAAGACATCACTCTTCTTAAATATTGCTGAGATTTCCACGTGTTGGAAAAATGTTTATATTGATAATAATTAACAGACTATTTTTTCTGTATATAACAATAAAATTTTTTGTCCGTATATCAAAGGCTTAACGGAATCGTTTATAGAGATGTAATGTGAGAATAAACGACAAAAAATTCTCATGCGGAATATGGAAAAATTAAAATTACTATTTATTGATAAGTTTTTGTCATAGCTATCACGTCTTAATCATCAACAGTATACAGCGGTCTCGCAGTTTGCCTTAATAGAACGTGTTTATTTAAGACTGCCCGATTACAGGTTTCATGTATGAAAGGATGGGGGCCATAAGGCGGATTTTGGGTCCCAAGGAGTGCATTAACGGACCACATATTTTTATATATTTTGTTATGTGTTTTGATGCCTTCTACAACTGCAGTATCAATAAAAATAAAAATTAAACAAGCCGTGAGGTGGGTCGTTTATTAGGACTAAAGTGCGACCCTTGAGGTTCACACGACGAACTTCCCAGTTTGATAAATATTTAATAATAATAATTAAATTAGGTATTACACAGAAAAGTAATCATTTTAATCATTAAAACATAATTATTATTTATTTTTAACAATAATTAAAAAAAAAAAAAAACGGCTGAACCGATTTTTATAAAATTTATGTCGGATTAAAATGACGTTAACACGCCTCGATTGACACCCTTACGAAGTCGATATAATTTTTTATTCGCGAGATATTGTATAAAATCTACTTTTTTGGAGGTTATTTGGTTAAGAAAAAAGAACGGCTGAACCGATTTTGAAAAAATTTCTTTCAGATCATATTTACGTTAATACGCGTCGATTGGCACCCCAACGTAGTCGATATCATTTTTCATTCTCGAGATTTCGTCTTAGAAAGAAATGGACACATACATACGTACACACACACACAAACATACACACACACAGACATCTTTCTAAAAGTAGTGTAAAAATAGTGTAGTGACCTTGAAACATAAAAATTTTTTTTCCTTTTTGATTTCGATTTTCGGACCCATTACAATAACTTCCAATGGGAAGTTAAAAAACTAAAACCCGACTACGTAAAAGAAGAAAATAAGTAAATCAAAACATCGGAAGGTAGGTATTTTTTTGTTATCAGTAATCGGGGACTCTACAACCAAAATGTTTTGCTTCAGCTCTCGAACATGTCCCCGACTACTTATAACAAAAAAATACTATCTAATGTTTTGACTTACTTGTTTTCTTCTTTTTTGTAACACATATTTGAAATGTACAACATTTCGTGCCTCTAGTCGTCTGCTTAAAATAATATATATCGCACACGTGCAATAATACAATATTTTACTCCATACGACAGTATAGAGATGCGTGCGTAAAATATACGTGACGTGTAGCGTACAACCAATATTTTACGCCATATACGACAGTATGGTTAGAGTGCGTTGCTATGGTAACGAAGTAAATAAATATTGTATCAAGGCTAATATTGCTGTCAGTGAATTTACGGTGTTTGACATTAATTTAATAAAGTTCTTAAGTTAAATATTGTACATTTAAAATATGTGTTACAAAAAATAATGTACACAACTAGTACAATTAAGTATAACACGTGAGGGGTGAAGTTGGCACGCGAGCCGCAGGCGAGAAAGTCAACACCCCGAGCGTGTTATACTTAATTGTATACCAGTTGTGTAAACTACTATCACGTAGTCGGGTTGTATTATAAACCATAAGTGACGTTTTAGCCATTGTAGAAACATAATATCTACTGCGAAGCCGGGCCATAAAACTAGTCTATTAGGGGGATGGGCAGTGAGCGAAAATGCAAACCAAGTCGGCGATCCCGCACATGCGGTTTCTTGAGTGCTTTAAAGAAATGAATTGTCAAAACGAGAGTTTTCGAAATTTATCGTTACTGAGTCAGTGGAGGACTAAGCCCGCCAGAGGCCCGGGGTGACAGAACTAAATGAGGCCCCCGGTCTGCTTAGAAATTATTGATGTATGTGTAGTGTAAATTTCGTAAAAAATGAATAATATAGATGTAATGGCTGACAAAAAATCAAATATTTGTAATAAACGACCTACCTACGTTTATATTTTGTATACGTACGGGGCCTCCAGCTCCAAACTGCTTCTTACTTACTAAACATATTTTGGCCTTGTTTGGGATTTGATTAAGAAGGACTTCTCGAGATTTTGAGGCTCTTCAGAATCAGAGGCCCGGGGTGAGCCCACCCCCCCCCTTTAGTTCGTCACTGTATTGAGTCAAGAAAGGCACCCTCGAGAATGTAACGAGAACTTCGAGACAGACATGATAATGGCCATTTTCCTTCAAGACGGCAACATTACCAAATTGTTTCAATAGGATTTAATGCGTTTGTAAGAAACGAGCATTCTTAAAAAATGAACAAAAACATCACAAAAAAACTTGAATGTTTATTTGCTATTAATTGCAGACACAATAGCTACTAATAAATTGATATGTTTACTGAAAATATATGAGTTTTTATGTTTACATACCGAGGAATGAACCAAAACACAGGAAAAAATGTAATTAAGATAAACATTAGTAACACTGCTGTCTGTGTGCAAGGTTCAAAAGCGCATTTTTATAATGTGCGATAATTCGAATTGTTTTATCTTCATGCACTAAATTAATCAAGCGCAACAAAAGTCTCATATTTCACATTACTCTGTCTCTTAGTGCACTCCAGAAACGGCGTGTGCAGGATCTTTGAATTGGTTTACATTTTCGCCCACTGCTCAGCCCCCTTTGGTAGTAGCCTAATATTTTTTTACGAACTTATATTGCATTTATGAATAACCTTTATTAGACTTCGTTGAAACACTATATTTGTCGGATTTCAGAATAATACAAAGATTGAAATAGTAAATTGTATATCTAGTGTCGTAATGGGGTATATTACTGACGAGCTAGTGAGATTATGTTAAAACGAGCACAGCGAGTCATAATACAATGATTACGCATGAGATATGTTGACTTTTAATTTTCGAAATAATAATATTTCATCCTTTTTAATAACAAATTTATTATATAAATTTCCAAACACAATTTTACCAATATAACATTGATACTTTAACAAAATAACAATAAAAATTCATTTATAATAATCTGAAAATTAACAATTAAAAGAATTTGACAAATTTAGAATATTTTATGACATATAATAGCTTCTACAAAAACGCGTTGTTACTTCTGGAATAGTTCAAATAAGAATGCCCAAAAGGAACTGATCCTTTTTCTCTGTACCTACAGCATTTACAACTAGTGTCCCTAATCTTTGAAGTCATAAATCTTCATACAAGTGGTTCATGTTAAAACGAAACACACATTTAAAACAAACAGATGTGAAAAAGGAATCAGCATCTACAGAAATGCTAACAGATATATATTATGATATTTTTTGCCATACCCACTGTAAAATAGCTTCTTTTCACTTAATTTGCAGTATTTTAAAAAAATTTGACAGTTCATTTGCGTCGCCAACTTCACTCCTATTGTAGGCCGAGGCACGTACAGGAGTATGTATTCAGGGCCGGCGCTAGGATTTTCGGGCCCCGGCAAAGCGTTCTCAGGCCCCTGTGCCCTCCAAAAAAAATGTTTCCCCAAAATTTGTTTTTTTTTGGAAATAGAAAATTTTAATGCAAAAAATCAAATAACGCCTTTTTTGTTGGAAAAATGTTTTAATGTTCGCAGTTTTAAACACAATAGTAACATATTATAATAGGTAAGCCCCGCGCCGGTGGGCCCCCTTCTGGGGCCCGGACCTGGGGTACCTTTGCCCCACTTACCCCCCTTTAACGCCGGCCCTGTATGTAATAGCGGGCGGATCAAGCGAATAAACATAAATCACTATAGAAATGCAGATATACTTTCTACACTAGTGTGGAGAATATACGTTTCCACACACCAGCATGTTAAGTGATTCATTGCAGGCCGGTATAAATGCATGTAAAACAGCTATTTTATAGCGGGTATGGCACAAAAAACAATTGTTTGGATACGCTGGTTGTTAAAAAATAATACAAGCTCAATTGTAAAAAAACCGTTTCATCAAAAGTACAGTTTGCTTTCAATACAAGTATGCAATTTGCTTTTAATGATCTCTATAATCCAACAAAATATAAAAAGTACGTATTACTCTGAAAGTATTTGCTCTCAAATTGCCGCTGTTAACATTTTTCTAAATAAAACTCTTTAATGAATGTTGAAAACAAACAAAAAACTGAAAAGATTAAATTAAATACCGTGTTGTTAATTGGGTCACTTTACTGTAAATGATTACATCGTAATAGCTTCGAGGATGGATTGAAAAATTCCATTTAATTTTCTTAAAAGTTTTTCCTTCTTTTCTATACTTTTTACGATCGAAATCGAATGAACGGCGGAAAGAGTTCCAGTAAATGCGGTGAGAGGTGAAGTTGTACCTCCCCAAGGTACGCTATTACTGTTAGCTTGTTATACTTAGTCAGGGCCGCAGTAAGGGTAGGGCGGAGGGGGCGACGGCCCCGGGCGCATTAAGCAAGGGGCGCCGAAGACGCTGTATTTTTTGACATGAAAAACGACAATGATTATTGCCAGGCTAATTACAATTCGACAAATATAAAATATACAATAAATAATTATACTTTTGCAAATAGGACTAAAGAAAGAAATATAACACTTATTATTAATTTGTATTTCACATTACGTATTTAATATTACAAAAGTAGCAAGCGCAAAGCAAATGCTTGAATCATTAAATGAAAATATTAATAAAATGTCACATTTAGAGTATTACAAACAATTCATTATTTGGGTTTAGTGGAAAGCTATTCAAATATGGGAATAGCATATAGAATTTTTTTAACAATTCCCGTAACCACTACTTCATGTGAGAGATAGTTCAGTAAACCGAAGCTCATAAAAAATTATTTACGATCATCAATGAGTCAGAAACGGCTAACGAATTTGGCGATAATTTCTATAGAAATATATTATATAACTAAAAGTGCGAGTTGTTGGAGTCGATTCAGCGCTATCTTTTCTATAAATTGACTTAATATCAAACGAATCAGGTCGAATTTATTTTTCAAAAATTTCGCAAATTTGTACAAAGAGGGGGGTCTTCTTACTTTTGGCATTTTTAAGAAAACTAAAAAATCTCTCAGATGCTGTTTATATATCTTTGAAACTAAAAATGCAAGTTGTTGGAGTCGATTCAGCGCTATTTTTTCTATAAATTGACTTAATATCAAACGAATCGGGTCGAATTTATTTTTCAAAAATTTCGCAAATTTGTACAAAGAGGGGGGTCTTCTTACTTTTGGCATTTTTAAGAAAACTCAAAAATCTCTCAGACGCTGTTTATATATCTTTGAAACTAAAAGTGCGAGTTGTTGGAGTCGATTAGTGAACATTTTTTATGTTTTTCAGTTGGTTGTGTTGGAATATCTTATAAAAATCTTGTATCATGCATTTTTTGATTTTTATTGGGGGGGGGGGCGCAAATTGAAATGTTGGCCCCAGGCGCAAGATTTCCTTGCTGCGGCCCTGTACTTAGTTGTTCTGTTAGCGTGTGTGTCGGTCATTCGGATGGAAATTCTATTCGATACTTTTCATACAAAATGAAGCGTATCATTTCGTTTTGAATAAACAGGAGACCAAAATGTATTAATTCAGAATATTTGTGAATGACGTTGTTTATATGGCTCTTTTATTACACAGAGGACTGCAGTATGGCTCAGTTGGTAGCGTCGCGGCCTCTGAATCAGACTGTCGTGGGTTCGAGTCCCACCTCTGCTCATGGATGTTTTGTGATGTTATTTAGTTTTAAGTGATATATGTATATTTGTTGTATTTAAGACGCTAATGACCTAAGTGTCGACGCGTCTATAATCCACAATAAACAAGCCGTGAGGTGGGTCGTTTATTAGGACTAAAGTGCGACCCTTGAGGTCCACACGACGAACTTCCCAGTTTGATAAATATTTAATAATAATAATTAAATTAGATATTACACAGAAAAGTAATCATTTTAATCATTAAAACATCAATAATTTAAAAAAAAAAAGAAAAAAACGGCTGAACCGATTTTTATAAAATTTATGTCGGATCAAAATGACGTTAACACGCCTCGATTGACACCCTTACGAAGTCGATATAATTTTTTATTCGCGAGATATTGTGTAAAATCTACTTTTTTGGAGGTTATTTGGTTAAGAAAAAAGAACGGCTGAACCGATTTTAAAAAAATTCCTTTCAGATCATATTTACGTTAATACGCGTCGATTGGCACCCCAACGTAGTCGATATCATTTTTCGTTCTCGAGATTTCGTTTTAGAAAGAAATTGACACATACATACGTACGTACGTACGTACGTACGTACGTACATACGTACACACACACACACACACACACACACACACACAGACATCTTTCTAAAAGTAGTGTAAAAATAGTGTAGTGACCTTGAAACATAAAAATTTTTTTTCCTTTTTGATTTCGATTTTCGGACCCATTACAATAACTTCCAATGGGAAGTTAATAAATAAATTCTTTTATTACAAGCCCCCAGTTCTCAGGTACTAGCACGAGAACTAGTAAAAGTATCAATTGGCTTTTTAATTTATTATTTAAAGAAATAATAAACTGAAAATATGAATTGCTACTACGCCCAAATAACCCTAGCTGCCGGTGCCCTTAAAAAATACACAATGTGTTTTTGAGTTTGTTTTTTGTGAGTATTTAATTTCTGTCTTCTTTAATTGTACGCTTCATACCCAAACTTTGTTTCTTTTTCTACTCGGATCGCCGTATAAAAATAATCTAAACATTCAGTCAGATTATTTTCTTAAAAAAATTTTTTATCGAATTTTAGAAATAGGTAAAACAAAACTATATAAATTATATTCTCATAGAAAAACTAGAGGTTATGATCAGTAGCGAACTAAAGGGGGGGGGAAGAGGGGGCTTTGATCCTGGGGGGCCTCCAAATCTCGAGAAGTCCTTCTTAATCAAATCCCAAACAAGGCCAAATAATAATAAATAATAAAAAAATTTTATTGTCATAGTATAAGAAAAACACAAAATTTTACAATATTGTTGTAATCAATGTTCCTGATACCACTGCATTATTTTGGCTTTAAATTAAAATTTTCATAATATGTATTGTAGCAAAGTTTAACTAAAGGAAAAAAATCAAAACAAAAAACCAACTCGCAGATAGGCCAAATAAGTTTAGTAAGTAAGAGGCAGTTTGGAGTTGGAGACCCCGTACGTATAAAAAATGTAAATGTAGGTAGGTCGTCCATTATAAATATTTGATTTTTTTGTCAGCCATTACATCTATATTATTCATTTTTTACGAAATTCTAAGCAGACCGGGGGCCTCATTTAGTTCTGCCGCCCCGGGCCTCCGACGGGCTTAGTCCGTCACTGGTTGAGATACTTATTCGTAAGAATAAATTTAAATTATTTACCTAGATCAAAATATTAAAAGAAATAATGTAAGATAATATAAGTATTATATAGGATAACATTTAAATCTTGTGGTAGTTTTACTCTTCCCCTAATTTAATAGAGGCTAGAGGGGGTGAAAAATGAGATTTTTAGTATGATAGTTATGAGACCACCCTCCACAATTTTTCACAAAATCTCCATAGTTTTAATTGTAATTTGATCAAAGACACCTTTAGCGAATATTCTCGTATATTTTTTTTCTAATCCTTGTTATGGGAATAATCTAATTGGTTTCTGATAACGACAAACAATATGATCGAGAACATTATATTCGCTGCATGCTATGAGCGAACATTTCGATTAGAAAATGATAGCTGTGTGAACTTGTACCCCGAATTTGAGATAAAATTTTTTTTGGGTCCAGTCTGTAGCTTTTCGTTTGTAGTTGTTTGTAGTGATTTTACTTTCGTTTGTAGTTCAAAATCATATACTTTAATTATATACCGCGGATTGTCCATTTACTCAATGTGCGGTGAGTGAAGTCCACAAAGAGAGCAAAAATATATCTGTGTTTCTTTTGACGAAGTTATTCCGCATTTATTCCGATGATGTCATTGGTCGATGTACGGACGTTCCATCTGAACAAAATGTAAACAAAACGCTTGACAGCTGTTGTCATTATAACGTAACCTAGTTTAATTTTGTTAAAAACAGTTTTTTACTCATATTCCTTGAAATTCATAGTGATATAAGAAGTAAACACAGGTTTCGGATCTTTTTGGGCATAATAATATCACTATCAACTGAAGTATTCCATGAACTGAAGTATAAACACCACTTGAAACGTAATATATAAAGACAAAGAAATATGTCATGGATGCCATTGACGTAAAACATCAGTGCCCCAGTGGTCAATAGTATACCTTCTCTCTTTTAAAAATACTGTCTTTGTCTATGGAAGTAGCCAATCAGGAACCTGCCAGCTGGGTTCCCATAAAAAAAGACAGAAATATATACCCGCACGTATGTTGGCTTCACGATTTTTGATCTATCAGCAGTACAGATTTCTTATGTACATGTTCAAAATTAAGCGGGCTACAAACAAAAAACCGAATTCGTTTACGCACAAAAACCAGCGTCATAAACACCATCTCGAGGATTTTTGGTTCAGGTAGGCGCGTCATAAACATAGTTTCGAATATTCTAGTTTTAGGTAGATTGATGGCTTTTAGGTAAATATATTTTGATTTTTTTTTAAACCGTTGAACTACAAACAAAAATCTTGTCACTACAAACGAAAAGCTACAGATTGGACAAAACATTTTTTTTTAAAAACAAAGTCGGGGTACAACTTCACACAGCTGAAAATGATCTGTGAATTATTATATGTCTGCTCTGTTATAATATGAGACGATATGTGAAAGAATCTCAATTAATTGAAGTTTTTATTGCATATCTAACATGTCTAGAATATAAAACCGATGAAAGGAGCACAGATTAACGCTTAAATTTAAAACATTTTATGCGAAGTCAGGACTCTGCTTTAAATAAGTTATGCATTAGGAGAGCAATGGCGCAAATTTAGCGAGGCGAAACAAGTGCTAGGAAAAAAAATACACGAATTAATGACGAGGAAAAAAAACAGGTCAAGTGCGAGTCAGACTCGCGCATCGAGGGTTCCGTACAATAATAAAAATGAGTTTGTTTTTAAAAAGTTTTTTATTTATATTTTATTCTGTTCTTTTAAGTGTTTCAAAATTTTTCCGAATCAAATTAAAGTAAAAAATTCCAAAATGTTTACATTATTAAAATAAAACAACATTTACGTATCGTCAGTTGGATTTGAACCCGACTCTTCGTGGTGACATGCGAACGCCTTCCGCCGTACTGCAGTTAGATACTCTACGATGCCTATATTATAACTGTGTATATATATAGTAATAGAATCGCATTAAATGAAAACATTAATTTATTAAAATTAATTGATTATTATAATTTTAACTATTATTTGCCAGAATTCATGCCACAACAAAACACAATCTGTGAAAATTTCAACTAGCTACCTCTTACCGTTTGTGAGAGAGAGCCCTGTGACAGACGGACGGACATCGTAGGCAAGGTAATAGGGTTCCATACTGAGATACGGAACCCTAAAAACGGATCGAGCATCTACTACACTCTCATATGGAAATAACTTGATCCGTACACAAAAAATTCAGAGAAAAAATATTATTGTTATTTACATTCAGAATTACGTAGGTACTAGGCATCTGTATATTTTTAATTCAATTTTTTAAGAATCTGTAAGAAGTGAAAGTGTGTTAAAAATTATCCACAAGAAACGCTTTGGTTATAACTGATAAGCTTTTAAATAATAATTGGTTTTTTTGTATCATGGTAGTAAACTTTTTTACTTAAAGCTGCAAGCTCCATACAGTTAGTATTTCTTTAGGCAGAAGGTTACATAATTTATTATCTAATTTAGTTCCCTACATTTTTAACACCTTCGCGTTGAGCTGGAGTGCGGTTAGCTTTTTGGTTTTGTTCGCGTATAACACATCTGGAACAAAAAGTGTGCCTGTAGTCAAATATACCAAAATAGTTTGGCTTACTTTTTGTGAACATTGAAAAAGGAAGGAGTTGATTTCTGTTCCTTGAAGAAATCAGATAATGGTTTGAAGAACGATGGGTAATATTTTAGATTTATTTTTCTATTTTTTAAGTATACAAAATCTTATTACTAATATAGTAATACTAACCGCTACCCGTGGCTTCGCCCACGTTTATTTGGATTTATGATTTATTATCTCCCCCGCGAGAATTTCTCCCCCTGCTTAACAAAGTCAGGCTGGTGGTGTTTATAATCTAATATATAAAATTCTCGTGTCGCGGTGTTTGTTGCCAAACTCCTCCGAAACGGCTGGACCGATTTTGATGAAATTTTGTGTGCTTATCGGGTAGGTCTGAGAATCGGCCAACATCTATTTTTCATACCCCTAAATTTTTTTTTTTATTTTTTGAATAAAATTTTTTGTTTTTATTTTTTCATGATTCAGCATTGAAAAATACATACGATTCTAAATTTTCACCCTTATACGATCAACCCCTGATTTTTAATCGCGATTTTTATATTATTCTTTAAAAAATACATATATGGCGAACGAGCGAAGCGAGTGAGTAGTGTATTAAAAAAATTCAAGCGAACGAGCGAAGCGAGTGAGTAATGTAATTATAATATTCAAGCGAACGAGCGAAGCGAGTGAGTAGTGTATTTATAATATTCAAGCGAACGAGCGAAGCGAGTGAGTAGTGTATTTATAATATTCAAGCGAATGAGCGAAGCGAGTGAGTAATGTAATTATAACATTCAAGCGAACGAGCGAAGCGAGTGAATAGTGTATTTATAATAATCAAGCGAACGAGCGAAGCGAGTGAGTAATGTAATTATAATATTCAAGCGAACGAGCGAAGCGAGTGAGTAGTGTATTTATAATATTCAAGCGAACGAGCGAAGCGAGTGAGTAGTGTATTTATAATATTCAAGCGAATGAGCGAAGCGAGTGAGTAATGTAATTATAACATTCAAGCGAACGAGCGAAGCGAGTGAATAGTGTATTTATAATAATCAAGCGAACGAGCGAAGCGAGTGAGTAGTGTATTGCAGTCTGGGCGAAGCCGGACGGGACAGCTAGTATTAGTATAGGATTCAGCCTATACGCTAAAATGCAAAAGAATTTCAAAGTTTCGTTTTGTTCAGTAGTCCTGGAGATAATAATTTATGATTTATTATCCCCCCTCCCGCGAGAATCACTTCCCCTTCGAAACGAAGTCGGGCTGGTGTTAATAGGATTCCGCCAATACGCTAAAATGCAACGGATTTTCACGTTTTGTTAGTAGTAGAGAACCAATAAAAATTTAATTAATTAATTAACTCAAAAATTAATTTAAAAAGTTGAATAAAACATAGACTATAGCACTTCTGGGATCATAAGGAACATTTAAAAAAAACATCAAAATCCGTTAAATAGATTTTAAGTTAAATCATTTCCAACATACAAACAAACAAACATAGGTACATACAAAGAATTATATATAATAGTACAGATAAGTACATAGCTAATCTTATATGGTTGTGAAAAGTCGGAAAGGATACAACTTATTATTTTATTCTGGAAATTTCTATTTCACGCAATAAAGTATAACTATAATATTACGAGTATATACACGAACTGTGCCAAATTTCAACTGGATAGTGACATACAGACGGACTAAAGGACAACAAAGTCTCATCATAAGGGTTCCGTTTTTTCCATCATGCTACTGAACCCTTATTATGGACATTTTAAAACACATTTTAGGGTAAACTTCATTTTACAGTAAATGTAATTTTTACCTGCACATGCAAAATAATAATTTTCTTACCTAGCTATAATTAGACTTAGCCATAACCATATATTCACAGACTTCAGTAGTTTTGATTATTATCGTTAGCGAAACGTGCGCCGTGCAAAAAGTGTTAGAGACGTCAATATATAAAATATAGTTTGATTAACATTTTTGTGTTTTGTAAATTTGTTGTTAACTATTATAAATGAGGAACTGTCCACGAAATAAGATGATACCATTAAAATTAATAACAAAAAATCGTATAGTGTCTCGAGCATTATGTTCAATGCCACTGAAAAAATTCAGTATTGTGATGAAACCCAAAACACAGAAAGACATTTATAGGGCGGTGTTTAAATTAATTAATAAAATGAAATTGGAACAAAATTTGGAGAGAGAATTACAACAATGGATATTTCTGTTGAGTAGCCAAGCAATTTTGTTTAAAAAATACGTTAATAAGTTTCAACGACCCGACGCTCCGAGTTATAAAATTTTTATTGGAAATGCGTTAAAGTGGACGATGTATGGTGAGATTGATAAGAGAAGTACATTTTCAAAGTTTATATTGAAAGATGAATCAATTGACATAAATATTCGTCTTCATATGGCATATGTTCATTTTTGTGACGAGAATTTGTATTCTTTGATGAGAGAGCCAAACTACAATGCTGACACTTTTACTGAATTACTAGCAAATATTCGCAGTGGACTTGAAACTGAACCAGAAGTCATCATAATGGAAACTTGGTCCAAAATTGTACATTTCATGAGACCAGAATTTGGTTATCATACTTCCTTTTTGGACGAGTTCATACAGACAGATTGTATTCCTGACTTTTTTGATAGAATGAAAGGTCAGCAATGGAATTTTAAGAAATATTGGATAGGTTTGGAATATTTTTATAGAAAAATGTCCATCGCTCAACGACAAACACTGATTAAAGAATGTTTGATTCTGCCTCATAATCATCAAATTGAAGAACTATTAGATTTTATATTAAAATATGCAACTCAAGAAGATCTAGAACTTTTCCTGAAATATAATGAAAATAATCCAACCACCGTTGTGGCACTACTCGTTTATATTGTAAAAAAACCTTTTCTTCATCACACTTTTTCAAGCGTTTTTGCGATGTGTTGTGACGCTCATATTCTTCGCTTGAATCATCTCCGTTATTTACTTAAAATATTTAATAGCGTTATTACAGAAAATAATGGTAATAATTATTATAATGTTAATAATTACTATTTAGCCTTACTTACTGAAGTTTTGAGAACGGATTTTGCGAAAAATAATTTTTCTAACCATGAAACGATGCTTAAACAGATAAAATATATGTATGATAATAACGGACGTACTATTATCAAAAAATTTATGTACGAATTTGTAGACATGAGAAGAGCGATTATGGAAATAATAATTGCACTTGAAAAGGATAAAAAAAGAATTATAGACGAAAATTTAGTTTTTTTAAAGCAACTAAAGAAAGAATTTTTTCCAAAATCTTTGTTACAACTTGGCGGTATATAGTAGGTATAGTTTGTTTGTCAATGGAAATCATGAAAGTGATGTAATAAACTGACACTACTTTTTATTGAAGGAAAGCCTTTTCTTCATCACACATTTTCAAGTGTTCTTACGATGTGTTGTGACACTCATATGTTCGATTTGAGAAATGTCGTTTTTTTATTTGAACTGTTAACATCCATGATTTCTGAAAAAAGTAAAATTAATAATTTCTATCTACCTTTAATTACTGAATTGTTGAACACGAATTTAGCGAAGAATCATTTTTCTAAAGTCAAAGAGATGTATAGACAGATTAAATATCTGTACGATAATTAGAACTATATTGTTATCAAAAAATTTATGGACGAGTTTACAGATATGAGAGGAATGATTATGAAATTTGTAATTTTACTTGAAAGAATTTTTTTTATTACAACTTAGTGATAGACATAATTGTGTTGTTATGTTATAAGTATTTATAAACTTAAATAAATTCTAAATACAAAAGTATATCTGAGAGAGAATGAATTATTGTTCCTTTGTCAAAAATTGCTTTTTAATTTTCAGTTGTTATCTAATAAATTAAGATTATGAAACAATTAACTGCAGTTTGACCGATACAATACAAACGTCTACTGGATTTTTTATCTGGCTACGATTATAGGTTAAGATACTGTTAAAACAGAATATATAAACATGAGCCACGTGCAAATGTTAGTAAGTTTATAAATTTTTAATGTTTAATTAATTATTATGTGAATTTAATTGCCGTGTAGGAGTCTAATCATATTGATTATTATATTAATTTTCATTATTAATTTACAAGAAATTATAATACATTTAAGTGTTCTTACGATGTGTAGTGACACTCATATGTTCGATTTGAGAAATCTTATTTTTTATTTGAACTGTTAACATCCATGATTTCTGGAAAAAGTCAACTTAACAATTTCTATAAAAATAGTACTTATTCAAGCTACCTGTCAAATCTTATCTAACTCTATTCAATAAATGAATATAAATAATCATAATTTTATATTAATTTTTATTATTATCTTTTATTTCACTCTTTCATTTTGGTACGGAACCAGGGACGTATTTGTAAAATTTGCGCCCCGGGCAAAGACGATCCTCCCATTCAGTTCCATGTTCACTGCGTTCTGCACATTGCTTCTAATAATAATTTAAAACATGAGTTTGTAAAATACAAGGTTTGAGTTTCTGTGGACTGCTAAATAATTAAATCAAACTATTCTTGTTCCAGTAGTGAAATATATCAGGCAGCAAAGCTGGTTGACTATATCGTTGGAATTGCTATATCTATGTATTTAAGAAAAGAACAGATTGTACTCTCGGGCACTGTGGAGTAATTGGTAACTCATCCTGCCCAAAACTGGGAGTTTCGGGTTCAAATTTCGACAGTGGCATTCTTAGATATAGCCAACCAATCAGTGCAGCCGCAGCTTTGCTGTCGGATATATTTTCACTACTTAATTGTTATGTGAAAATGATATGGATTAATTTAAGGGACAGAAATCTTTTGATTTAATTATTTATTTATATAGTTTGGAAAATTCGTCAAAAATAAGAAGTAAAAGAAAATATAGAAATGTGATCGTGATTAGTGATACTATAGCAGATTGTGTATCAAGAGTGGAATGAAGACGATTTTGACGAGTGTGACGTTTGCTGCCCGAGCGTAGCGACATAAAAGTGGCATAAATCATCATCGAGCCAGCGGTCGGTCGACGCGGTGGCAATTTTGCCGCCCTCACAAACCTGCCGCTCCGGGAAAGTGTCCTTTTCGCCATGTGGTAAATACGTCCCTGTACGGAACCCTTATAATTGTGGATGTTTTAAAAGAATTCATTTGCATATATTACGGTAAATTTCGTTCAGGTTTTCCCTGCAGTAAATTTTTACCTGAAAATACAGATGAAGTCTATTGTACTTGGTTATGATTTAATTTTATTATTTAGGTATAATTAGGTACTATAATATTATAAGTATAACTAAACCAACAGACTTCGGTAGTTTTAATCTCCTTGTTGATGCGGACATCTCTAGCGAAACGTGCGTCGAGAAAAAGTGGTGTTTTGTGATCATTTTTTAATATTCAGAGACTTCAGTATTCAGTTCAATTTAAAATCATTCAAAAGATTACAAAGCGTCAAATTCTTCATACAATAAAATATACAAATTATTACACAGAGTCATCAACATTATGTGATCAGTGATTTCTTAAGTTTGTTGTGGAATAATTAATAATTGACTATCTTAAAAATTTTTAAATTAATAATTGATTATAGAAGATTAGGTTAATAGTTTTGTGTTTTGTAAATTTATTGTTAACTATTAAAAATGAGGAACTGTCCACGAAATATGGTGATACCATTAAAATTAATAGCAAAAAATCGTATAGCGTCTCTAGCATTATGTTCAGCGTTAGTGAAAAATAACAGCATTTTGAATGAACCTAAAAATAAGTCTGATGTTTTAAATATGTTGTTTGTACACATCGACAAAATGAATTTGGACAAAAAATTAGAGAATGAATTAAAACAACAGATAACTCTATTGACTGAAGACGTGATTAATTTCAGTATATACGTTGCTAAATTCCAACGATCTAAGCCTCGACCACGTATATTTATTGTCGGAGATGCGGTTCAGTGGACGATGTATGGTGAAATTGATAAAAGAAGTACATTTTCAAAATATATATTGAAAAATAAATCAATTAACATAAATACTCGTCTTCATATGGCGTATTACTGTTTTTGTGAGGAGAGTTTGTATTCTTTGATGAGAGAGCCAAATTACAATGCTGAAAATTTTAATAGAATACAAACAAATATTCATAGTAGACTTGAAACTACACCAGCAATCATCTTAATGGAAACTTGGTCCAAAATTGTACATTTCATGAAACCAGAAGTTGGTTGTCATACTTCCTCTTTGGACCAGTTCATACAAACAGAATGTCTTCCTGACTTTTTCAGAAAAATGAAAGGTCAACAATGGGATTTTAAGATATATGTAGATTTGGAATACTTTTACAAAAAAATGTCCATCGCTCAGCGACAAACACTATTTAAAGATTATTTGATTCTGCCTCACACTCGTCCATCTGTTGAAGTAATATATTTAATATTAAAATTTGCAACTCAAGAAAATCTTGAACTTTTCTTGAAATATAATGAATATAATCTACCCACCGTTTGGTATCTACTAAGTCGTATTTTATTAAAACATACTCTTCATCACACTTTTTTAAGTATTTTTACGATGTTTTGTGATATTCATGTTCTTCGTTCGAATAATCTTCTTTATTTACTTAAATTATTTGGCGGTATCACCGAAAATATTAGTAATCATCACTGTTTACCCTTGCTTACTGAAGTTTTGAGAACGAATTTAGCGAAAAATAATTTATCTAAACACGAAGAGATGTATGAAGCGATTAAATATCTTTATGATAATCAGAGATATATTATTATCAAAAAAATTATGTACGAATTTGTAGAAATGAGAAGAGCGATTATGGAAATGATAATTGCACTTGAAAAGAAAAAAAAGAGTTCTTTAAACGAAAATTTTGTTTTTTTGAAGGAACTAAAGAAAGATTTTTTTCCAAGATCTTTGTTACAACTTAGCGCCATATTGTTTGTCAATGGAAATAATGAAAGTGATGTAATAAACTGACACTACTCGTTTTTATTGAAGGAAAGCCTTTTCTTCATCGCACATTTTCAAGTGTTCTTACGATGTGTTGTGACACTCATATGTTCGATTTGAGAAATGTCATTTTTTTATTTGAACTGTTAACATCCATGATTTCTGAAAAAAGTAAAATTAATAATTTCTATCTACCTTTAATTACTGAATTGTTGACCACGAATTTAGCGAAGAATCATTTTTCTAAAGTCGAAGAGATGTATAGACAGATTAAATATCTGTACGATAATTAGAACTATATTGTTATCAAAAAATTTATGGACGAGTTTACAGATATGAGAGGAATGATTATGAAATTTGTAATTTTACTTGAAAGAATTTTTTTTTATTACAACTTAGTGATAGACATAATTGTGTTGTTATATTATAAGTATTTATAAACTTAAATAAATTCTAAATACAAAAGTATATCTGAGAGAGAATGAATTATTGTTCCTTTGTCAAAAATTGCTTTTTAACTTTCAGTTGTTATCTAATAAATTAAGATTATGAAACAATTAACTGCAGTTTGACCGATACAATACAAGCGTCTACTGGATTTTTTATCTGGCTACGATTATAGGTTAAGATACTGTTAAACAGCTGTAAACATGAGCCACGGGCAAATGTTAGTATAAGTTTATAAAATTTTATCTTACTTCTTCTATTTCTATAATATTATATCATATCCATCTCATGTAAATAAAGAAGTAGAAGATATTTTATACCATAGGTTGGTAAGTTCGATCCTTACAAATGATATAGTGTTGTCAACAACAGGTACGTAGAGCCACTCGTGAAAGGTGTTATTTTACCTCTATAATGTCTATAAGATATTTATGCCTTTGATACACTAAAACTCGTTGAAATAGTGTTTTATACAGGGTGTTTACTAAGCATACGGCAAAAATTCAAGAGGTGATTTCTATGGGATATTTTGTCCTTTTATGATTTTCGGAAAGCCGCTTTGTTTTGTTGATTACGTTTCGATCGTGACTTGTCATTTTCTATTTTAAAATTGATTTCGTCTTGTATTTTCTATTTTTGAAACTTAAACTTTTGTTAGTGAAGTTCTCTATCAATAATTAAGAAGCTTTACTGTATTTATTGTTTTTGTAGAACAACTTTTATCGCCTGTATCTTTGAAACAAAGCGTCTTTCCGAAAACGCATTAAAGGACAAAACAATCTTAAAATTACTCAAGGAATCATTCTTTAAATTTTTGCCGTATATTTAGTAAACATCCTGTATATTATTATGGTGGAAGCAGCAAAATAATATTTCTTCTTCTACATTCCTGCATGAAATTACTAGTGATTTCAAATAATCAAGAAATGTATGATATACAGTTTTATCTTAACCCAATCGTAAGTGAACAAAAAGTACCAGCTGAAAATCAGTTCAGCCGTTCTCGTGTGATGCTAGTACAAACAGGTAGATACATTTTGTTGTTTATACAATATATTATATATATGTTATTATTATTTTATACCTATTATATTGGTACCTATAATACCTATTTATATTGATAGGAAATATTTTTAATATTTATTTATATATTTTTATGAACGGTATTGTACCACATAAAGCTACCTAAAAGGTCTTTAATTTTTTGGCCAAAAGAAGCAATTTTATCTAATCTGGATTAACGTATCTGCAAAGTTTTAATCTTTTTGGAATTATTCGAATTTGAGGTCTGAGAAATGTATAATAATTTACTAATTTATTAGTCGGGGTAAAAAGGTATGTATGGTAATTTAACATGGTAACTTCCGATAAATCTCTTTCTTTAAACTAAGAAATTGTTATGGAAACACTAAAAACAAACCCAGTTGATGACGGAAAATATTGACATAATATCTAAAAGTCTGTATTACAACAAAATAGTTACTAAGTAACCTCGGTTCTAATTACTCACAAAGCTAAAAAACAGCAAACTTGTACCGCGTGACGTCATATTCAAAAATCAGTTTCGTTTGCGACCCCACGTAGAATCCGATTTCTCAGGAATGATACCGCTACGTCATTGACAGAAAACGCCTATTTATCTGGACGCCGCCTACCTGATCCAGTGGCGTAATATGCAAAGGGTTACAAAGGGTCCTTTTTTGGTGGCCTTTTGATGATTGGCGCCGATACATTGATGGCGTATCGGTACCATTCTAAAAGTAATTGGAGTCTACAAGAAATTGAATATATCCGTTGAAATTAAAGATATCAAAATAATTCCTTCAGAATTTTTAAAGTTATCTTCATTACAATGATGTGACAGTATCATAATTAGTATTTTCGTCCAATGGAACTTTCCTAATTGCCTATACGGAATGTTTAATTAATTATTATGTGAATTTAATTGCCGTGTAGGAGTCTAATCATATTGATTATTATATTAATTTTCATTATTAATTTACAAGAAATTATAATACATTTAGAAATTTTTCGTAGCATATAGAATCTAAATAAAGCAATTTGCATTTTATTGTAATGTCAACAATCAGCGTTGCTTTATTTTGATCCTATATCCTACCAAGAACTTTTAGTCTACTATATTCAAGGATCACAAGTTTCTCACATCTGAGAAAAAAATATTACAGAAATTATAATAAAAGAAATTATTTTATCTGTAATTTGGACATGTCTTGGCGTCTGTTAAATAAATAGTTTTGCCGTCACTCGATACGAGAACGAGACGTTTTCGTCTCGGTACTTTCTCGTCTTGATAGCGACGAGATATCATGACACTTTAATTTCGATCTCGAATAGTAGATTGTATTTTTATAATGTCGTAATTGGGTTTATTACTGACGAGTTGTGGCAGTATGTAAAAACGAGAGATAGCGAGTTTTTACAGTGATACGAGTCATAATACCATTACGCCCGAGAAATATATGGGATTTTTTGCCATATCCACTATAAAATACCTACTTTTCACTTCATTTTCAGTATTTAAAAAAAAATTCACTTGCGTCGCCATCTTTACATTTACAGCAGGCCGTGAGTATATAATAGCAGGCGGACAGAGCAAATAAACATATAAGTTACTATGGCAACCGTTCACTTACCGCACTAGTTATGTATTGAAAACACTTTCTGCACGCCTGCCTGTTACAGGCCGGTATACATGCATGGAAAGTAGCTATTTTGTAGTAAGTATGGAAAAAAATTGTTAAAAATTATGTTTCTGCAGCAACACTAGTCATGCATAATCAGATGAAAAGTAAAATATCGATCTCAAATTATTATAAAGAGCAGTGGCGGACTAGAAGCCCGCCGGAGCGGCAGAACTAAATGAGGCCCTCGGTCTGCTTAGAAATTCATGTATTTGTAGTGTAAATTTCGTAAAAAATGAATTATATAGATGTAATGGCTGACAAAAAATTCTAATATTTATAATAAACGACCTACCTACGTTTATATTTTGTATATGTACGGGGCCTTCAGCTCCAAACTGCCTCTTACTTACTAAACATATTTTGGCCTTGTTTGGGATTTGATTAAGAAGGACTTCTCGAGATTTGGAGACCCCCAGAATCAGAGGCCCGGGGCGAGCCCCCCATCCACCCCCCCTTAGTCCGCCACTGATAAAGAGGTTTATATGAGTGCTTTAAACGTGAGATTTAAACTAGGTATCAAAGTTTCGAAGTATTCACTTTATGTTAGCTAAGTGACGTTTCAGTGTGTTTGAAATTGTGCTGACTAAACGCGAATTGTGCATCGAAGCACCGACGTCACAAAAAGTGCAATATATTTTTCTATGGAGACCTCGTACGCCTCGTAGGAACACTGGAGTAGGTACGTATAGGTACTGTAACGTGTTTCACTAGATGCGCCATATTTTATCTTAACCATTTCTGTCCCTTTTATTCAACGAGCCAATCCTTTTGTGTCTTGAATTAGAAAATAACGCAATTTTATTTCTATTTATATGATAGAGTGGGTGGTTATTTGATGTAAATTAATATTCTTCCACTATCGCGGCGGTTGAGTTATCAATTAATCTACGGTAACATGATTAAATAATCAATTGAATAATTAACCATGTTACAATTCCAATTCTTCATGGTTTCCGGGCTTGTAGGCCGTGGTCCGGTGGTATTTCTACCTGACGTTTCGTCTACAACTGCGGACCACGGCCTACAAGCCCGGAAACCATGAAGAATTGGAACAATGCCGGCCGTGAAAGCTTGCACACTTGCATGTTACAATTAATGATAACTAAGCCGCCGCGATAGGGGAAGATTCGGGTTTGAGTCCCGACGGTGACATAGGTTAAAAATGTTTTTTTCTAGTGTTGCATTGTACCGTTACGTCATTCTATGGGTGTTCCTAACACTAATGCTCACAAGCATCTATATTTTGTATTTAATAAGTTGTGATACTTTGACCCTGTGAACATTTTAACTGTATGTTAAAAAGTAATGTTGTTAGACAGTAACCAAAAAATTTAACAGCACTATAAATTCTATAATTGACTATACAGAATAGCACCATAAGTCAGCACTACATCTTATATATAAAATTCTCGTGTCGCGGTGTACGTTATTGAACTCCTCCGAAACGGCTGGACCGATTTTGATGAAATTTTGTGTGCTTATCGGGTAGGGTGGAGAATCGGACAACATCTATTTTTCATCCCCCTAAATATTAAGGGTGGTCCACCCCAAAAAATTTTTTTTTATTTTTTTGACAAAATTTTTTGTTTTAATTTTTTCATGATTCAGCATTGAAAAATACATACAACTCTAAATTTTCACCCTTATACGATCAACCCCTGATTTTTAATCGCGATTTTTATATATATACTTTAAAAAATACATATATGGCGAACGAGCGAAGCGAGTGAGTAGTGTATTTATAATATTCAAGCGAACGAGCGAAGCGAGTGAGTAGGCGAAAATATTCAAGCGAACGAGCGAAGCGAGTGAGTAGTGTATTAATAAAATTCAAACGAACGAGCGAAGCGAGTGAGTAATGTAATTATAATATTCAAGCGAACGAGCGAAGCGAGTGAGTAGTGTATTTATAATATTCAAGCGAACGAGCGAAGCGAGTGAGTACTGTATTAATAAAATTCAAACGAACGAGCGAAGCGAGTGAGTAATGTAATTATTCCTAGAAATTATTAACGTTTGCCGGATCAGCTATACTAAATATACGTGAGCGGAGTAATGGGTGACCGCTATTAAATCATAATTTCATACCACCCGAGCGAAGCCGGGACGGGTCCGCTAGTAATAATATAATATTATTATGAATATTTTAAGAGTCCGTCTGCTGTTTCTTGTAATCCTTCTATACCTCAGACAGTATGTGACGCTCGAATGCAGGTGTAAGGATTTGGCGATCTTCCCGTTTGGTTAGTCCTGTGGGAGTCTGAGTTCACAGCTCAGACGGAGCTACACATACATAGGTCCTCTATCTGAACCAGTGGCGTAACTTCAATTGGCCAGGGAGCAAGAATTCTTGAAGGCCACTTTTTGGTCAATAAATAATTAAATATATATAATAAGGTAGGTAGCAATTAGCAGGTAGGGTTGCCAATTCCATATGAACCTTAACCCGGAACGTGAATATTTTCTTTGAATAGACACATCCGGGGAGTCTGAAGGGTATGGCATATCTCCCAGCCTCCCAAGGAATTTTTTGAAAAATAAGCCTCTAAAACGCAAATTTCATCATATTCTATGTCTTATTTTTCGACTCCTCCCTCGTCAAAATACTACAGTTGACAACAGTTACAAAAAGTAATAGTAACATACAGGATTCTTCAGGCCCCCCAAGATTTCCGGGCACGGGGACAATTACCCACTCTGCGCCTCCGTCCCCTGGTAGTTACGCCACTGATCTGAACGTATAGCGCAGGTCAACTTTCTGTTTAAATATCTAACAGCGCATTTGTTATACGAGACGTGTGGACTTGTAAAAAGCCATTATAAGGTGATGATATCGTCTGTAGAGCAGGCAACCAATCTTACCTAACCTAATCTAAATAGCTGTGTTATCTTTGCATTTTATTTACGTTCAATGGAATTCATTCAAATTGAAAAGATGCTTTTTTTTCAAATTTATTTTATAATTTGTTTATCGGTACATCTGGCTGTGGCATTGTAGCTACCAAACGGGTGGACCGATTTCAATGCGGTTTCGTTTGTTTTAAAGATGGTATTAATTGCGAGATGGTTCTTAGCCATATTTGGTTGAAATCGGTTGAGCTGTTTCCAAGATCTTCGGCTCTCATCACAGTTTGTATAAAAATCTCGGCCAGTATTACAGCTAGTTTGAGTTCAAATATTCAGTTTTTAATTAGCTAGTATAAAAAGTATGAAATAAAAAGAAGCAAAACCTTTAATAAATTATAATTTAAAAAAACTAAAAAACACGCTTTAATGAACTAAAAAGTAAAAAATAATTAATTTTATTGTAAAAAAGCGTGGGGTAGTATGAAAATATGATACAAAGCACCCCACGCTTTTTTACAATAAAATTAATTATTTTTTACTTTTTAGTTCATTAAAGCGTGTTTTTTAGTTTTTTTAAATTATAATTTATTTTTGCTTTTTAGTCCTGGAGATCCTGATCAGGATAATGGGACAAATTTATGGAATTATTGTATTGTAATCGGTCCTTGATAAGTGTGCAAAGTTTCAGTTCAATCTGAAGTTTTTTGCTTTTTCTTTTTTTAGTCCTGGAGATCCTGGTCAGGATAATGGTACAAACTTATGGAATTATTGTATTGTCGTCGGTCCTTGATAAGTGTGCAATAATAATAATAATAATAAGCCCATTAAAATCCCACTACAGGGCAAAGGCCTCCCCCTTGGCATTCCACATATCCCGGTCTTGTGCAATTCGGTGCCAAAGTTTTCCAGCGAATTTGTCTATTTCGTCCTTCCATCTTCTCTTTTGTCTTCCTGTTTTTCTTTTCTCTTCTAACGGGCACCATTCTGTTATTCTTTTCGTCCAACGATTGTTTGACATTCTTGCTAAATGGCCTACCCACTTCCATTTTAGGGTTTTTATTTTATGTTTGACGTCTATAATTTTCGTTTTTTCCCGTATAGATTTTATATTAATTTTATCAATTATTGTATTGTCGTCGGTCCTTGATAAGTGTGCAAAGTTTAAACTAAATCTGACCGTTCAAAGTTGGTCAAAATCAAGTTCAAAGAAGTCGGTTACAAACTGACAAACAAGCAAGCAAGCAAGCCCGCAAGCAGTCATACAGGTGAAGCTAATATAAGCGTGTTAAAAAGTCAGAAATAATAGTAATTTATAATATCAACTATATCTGGCCCGATGCACTATCTACAGGGTGAGTTTTAAGTTGATGCTTTTTTTTTACAGCGTGTAAAAATCAAATAGACGAGCAAATATTTCAAATAGTTTTTTTATCAAAACTCAAAAATAAGAGAGAAACAGCCTTTCGAAGTTTAAATAAATTTTATTAAATTTTCTTTAATTTTGAGGTCGGTCCTGGGGTTATATTATGTCACTATGGAAATATGTTATTATTATCAAGTATTCACAGAAATTGTTCGAAGTTGGCCCCGTTTTGTTGGACACAAAGATGCGTGAACAATACACATACTTGATATTAACAACTTATTTCCATAGTGACATAATATAACCCCAGGACCGACGTCAAAATTAAAGAAAATTTAATAAAATTTATTTAAACTTCGAAAGGCTGTTTCTCTCTTATTTTTGAGTTTTGATAAAAAAACTATTTGAAATATTTGCTCGTCTATTTGATTTTTACACGCTGTAAAAAAAAAGCATCAACTTAAAACTCACCCTGTATATTTCATCGTTTAGATGAAATAATTAATTTATTCATAAATGCGTCGGGGACCTCTGTAAAATGACAAAAATACCGATGTCTCAGCGGTCCCCGACGCATTTATGAATTAAATGTTTCATCTGAACGAAGAAATAGACGGTGCATCGGGCCAGATATAGTAGATATTAATTAGTATTATTTCAGACTTTTGAAAGGTTTGATTTTTTGCGTCGGGGTTTTTAAAATTTTTAATTTAATTTTTTAACCCTTAAAGCTCTATTCAATTGATATAACCTCTTTTTGCTGTCATTTTTTTGCAAAAAAAAATAATAACAGTTATAATAATAGCATACTAATTATATTAACGCAAACGAATAAACGGTAAATAATAATATAATAACAACGAGTTAGTTAATCGAGCCACTATTGGTATTACGATATTTGTTTAATGATATTGTGATTAAATCAAATTTATAGCTCAACAATTTGTTTTTGTTGAATCTTTATTGTTGCGGTCGTAATTAGTATCTGTAACAACATTATCTAGTGCTTTAATATGAATGCCATAAAAAAAAGAATCGAGAAATGATTTTTTTTCCATAAATGTGTAAAGACGTGCACAAATTGTTGAGTATTTTGTAAAGGGATCATGGCGTGGCGGCGGCGTCAACTTTCCTTGGGTCGTAACGTTTTATGACTCGTCCCACATAATACGGCGTTGCTCATACCTATTATGTAATACGAGGCAACGCTGTGTATCAGTACTTCTGAATCTGATGCCCTGTGAAGTTATATTGCACTCTCAAATTAACCTTGCCTTTAAAAAATCACCTCACCTAAATCATCAAAAATTCTGTTGATTTTGATAAAGAGGAAAAGTTTGTATATGCTTGTTTATTTGTTTGCGGTGGGTAATCTTAGGAACTACTGACCCGATTAGAATATTTCTTTTATTGTTTAAAAGGCTACCTCTTGCAGAAAGCTACATTTTAGATTTTTTCAAAAGATTAACTGTCGGATTAAAACTTTTGACGCAGTTAGGTGTCCCCCCGCAAAGTAGATGAAATCATATTTTCGCCCATAAATTAATTATGGAAACTGTCCGCCATCTTGGGTTTTGTGTTTTTGTCGATTTGCACGCGTATTTTGCATTTCTCGATAAAAAAGGTAAGTGATAAATGTGTAGACAATTTAATTCTCTACAATCCTCATATAGCCAATATTGTTGAAAAAAATTATTTATAGCTAATAATAAGCAAAAAGTGTGAAAAATTAGGAGAGTGGTGCAGTTTTTTCAACTTTTGGACCATTTTTATTGAAAATAAGTGGCTCATTTAAATGACAAAGTTGTTCATTATAGGTATATAATAATTCATTACGTAACGGGTTTTTCAAATATTTTTCATTACAGCATCGAAAAGCGTTTCATAATGGATCATGACGTCGCCAGTCATTAAACGGTCATTTAAGATCCGCCTTACAGACACGAAAAAACACTAAAAGCGTGCATGTGTTGAAAAATAAAAGTAGGTATGTGAAACATTTTAAAGGTCTGTGTATAGATCGCGAACACCATGCAGTTATTGTGATGGCGATCATTCTCTCAAGTTTGATCTTCGGAAAATGGGACAGAAAATGTCGCGTGTTGTTGTAAAAGAAGACGGCATTATCACTCATGTGAAAAATACATGACAACAGTTTCAAATGAAAACTCATTATATTATGTATTGATATACGAGATTTCTTTTTTATTTCATCTTTTATTTCTGTGGCTATATAGAATTTTAACAATAATTCCGAAAGTTGTTAAATGAATTGTCGATTTTCAATTTTTATATTCCTCAACCCCTGGTGGTAACTTTCTAAAGTTAATAACATGAAATTATTTTTTTTTAATTAATAATTGTTTTTTTATTTCTAGGTTATAGTATCATAAACTTAGTTGTCAAATATTGATGGTTTATTAACTTTTTTTTGAATCAAGCAAGTTATTTTTTTATAAAATATAATTATTAGTAATCCAAAATTCTTGAGAAAGGATCACTTAATAAAATAATATATTCTTTATTGACATAATATTTCCACATAAATAAATTAAGATAATTCCAAACTCGATTCCAAATAACACAAGACATTTATGACCTCTGTTCATTGTTGTCGAGCGTCTTTAGTTTACAATATTACCTATCCAAATAACACTGTGTAAAAGAGCCAACGTTTTACCCAAAACTACCCCCTGCTGCTGTGGGCTACATTAACCATATTCTGAGAATTTTATTGTAGGAACATAATGTGGTAGCAAACCTTTTTGTATTATGTATATTTGCAATATAGTTGTTCCTAAATATGTTTTCGCAATAATGATTTTTCTCCTACAGAACTTTATGGGAAATTCGGGACAACGAGTTGTCCAATGTCCATTTTGTGTCTATGTTAGCTAGATTTCGGTGTATTTTAGAAGTTATGTTTCTTTAGCGATGGTATAGTGAATCGGAAAACAAAACAAACTGACAGATTAAACCGACTCAAAAATTAATGAAACGCTGACAGGGATAAAACGGCTCAAACTATTTGGATAAAATTTACTGAAAAGGGGTTTGGGGGGGGGCAACAAATCGATCTAGCTAGGTCTCATCCCAGGAAAAAATTGTTTTCTTCTAGATTTTATAATTTTAAAAATAAAATTTTTAAAGTTTCAAAATAGTGAATTATTGTAAGTAGGCTTTGGAGACTTATGTTTCCATGGCTTAAGGAAAATTTGATAAATTATTGTGATATATCAAAAATAAAAATAAGTAAATAGTTAAAATTAAAAATTCCAAAAACTTCAATGTATAACTTCGATTGTGCGCTTATGTGGATGAGGCACACAGTCCATTTTTTCAGTTCTATGAAAATAGGTTTAGATATGCATATTTGCATAACATTTTCTGAAATTTTTTCACGTTCTCATTCTGATTAATGGAGAGATTAGAGTTCCTCGAGTAAAAGATATGGCATAGGACACCAGCTGATGATTTTTAATTGATTATAGGTATACATCTGATCTGCCTTATTTAATGGAAAAACAACGGGAAAAGTTAAATTAGTATGACTTTGTATCTTAACTATAAAATAGAAACTACTCTCCGTCACACAAAAACTCTCCAACGGTGAGGTCTTGGCGTCATAAAATTTACACAGTTTACAGCACCTCTCCAAGCCAAAACATTTTGCCGCTTCAGTTCTCCTTGTTTTTAACAATTTGAGACAATTTTGATGTTAAGTATTTTTTTCAAAATTCTAAAAATTTGCCGCCTCTAAAATATGTTGCCCCAAGCCCCTGGCTTAATGGGCCTTAGCCAAAATCCGGTACTGACAGTTTAGATAGATAGATAGATAAGATTTTATTGTCATATCATAAAATTTTTACATAAACATTTATACATTTTTATGCTCAGTGTTCCATAGCACCACTGCTTGAATGAATTGATCTTTCAGTGTGCCATATAATTTATAATTTTTGCGGGAAAAAATTTGAAAAACCCCACACATTAAACTGAGAGTTTATTGTGCTTGGCAAATCCGAATGAATGTGACAATTTTCAGTTCTTATATTTGAGGAATTCTAGAACAGACTTCAACATTGTATCATTCTATAGAGTTAAAATCATTACCCATAAGTCATCATAAAACATAGAAAATAGCCTGAGAGAGACCTACCACTTGAGATTGCAGAGCATAGCAGAAAAAAAAAGTCTCGTAAACTGAACAATTTGTAACCAAAACCCGTTTGCAATAAAGAACGAACTTGCCAGCCTGAAGCAGTGTCGCAATCATTAAGATAAGAATATCAGCGGAAATATTCTCTTTTGGGTTGAGATCCAGACTATCTAATTTGTAGATTAACTTGCTTATACATTCAATTGTCGTATCATAGAACTGCAGTATGCACTAGATCACTGGTTCTTATTTTTATAATAATACATATTATTTTTATGTAGTACCTAACAAATTTTTGTAGTTTTTAACAAATCTCGTTTAGATATTCATTTCAATAAGTCTTCATACAGATCCCTGAGGGTGTGAACATATCTCAATCCAATCACAATCGGTTCAGCAGCTTTTGAGTTAACTCTGAACAAACAAACAGACGCACATATAGACAATGGCTGATTCGGTTAATTTGATTTTTTTCGAAACATTGTAAAGGTTGAGAAAAAATTTGAAAGCATCTTTGGAGAGGTGTCGCCGATTTGGCTGTGAAATTGTTTAAATAATTTAGATTTTTCGATACTAATTGTAAAGCCAATAAGATGGATTGCTGACCGTTTGAAAACTTCAAGTCGTTTAAAAAATGGTGACCGTTGAGGGGTGGGGGGCATCGCCATCGACTTCAAAACCTGTACCTATGTTGATTAAGTTACTTTAAGGTAGTTGTCTTGTGACAATAACATCCAAAAGTTGCGTTCATAATACGTTTTAAAACAATAAATAAGTATAGTGTTAAATGTAAAAAAATTTTGTTAGAGATTGTACCTAAACTGTTGTTCACATAGTTACACATATTCCACTTAGTTTGTTCGCTTAGATTATATAAAAATGTCAATCTTTTCTCATAAATTGTTGAACTTTGCGTTACAATATCTAAAAAAAAAAGGTCAATAATTTTTGGATTTTCTTTTTTAAACTCAGAACAAAAACGTCAATGAACAGTTAGTTTTTTGAAAATTTCTGACTGTTACTTTTTTTTTTAAATTAAAAAACTTGTCAAAAACACAACCTTTCCTATGCTCTCCGTGTTAATTATCCGAAGTTTAATTACGTTTATCTCGAGTTAGAGATGGTCAATCAACTTAAAATTTTAATGGTATTTGTAATATAGTATCCTTAATGAGTATACGAAAATTTAGACACTATGCCCATAGCACCACAACTACCTTAAAATTATATTATTTTTTATTTGGCAGAAAACGTAAAACTGAAATTTTCTCATTCAACGAAAACTGTGACTTGTTCCAGACAACGTTATTTGCTTGTAGGAAGAATAGAAGAAAATTGAAAGAAAATTTGTTATACTAGTTCGTCGTTTAACCGAACTCAAACGAAGTGAAATATCGAACTATAGAGTTAGGGTTATAATGGACAGAATTTTTATATAGACTGTACCAAACGTTGTCTAAAAAGTTTCAAAAGCAAAAAAACTGACAACAAAAGTGTACAAAAAAAGTGGGTGCGTGTACTTATGTACTAGAGTGAGATCCCAGTCACCCCAGACTTACGTGATTTTAGGAAAGATGAAATTTTTAGTATTGCTAGTATAACATAAACTTAGAAAGGAATGGATACTCGCTAAGCTGAAAGCGGGGCCGTTTTACAGGTAGCAGGTATCAAAGGTGGAAAAAAATCATGCCAACTTACGTCATTTTAGGAAGGCTGAATTTTATATATATTATTAAGTATAATATTTAAAAATATTTCCCAATGAGCCAGACAAATCTGACGGGCCAAACATCCCCCCAGACTCGTTAAAAGTTCCACTATGCGAGGAAGCGCGAGAGCATTATTCAAGCGCATAAGTACAACTCGTGGCTGCTCTAAGTTAGTGTGTTGTCATAGTTTTTAGTCTATATCACTGACATACATTTGCCATTTTAATTAAAATACAATAATTTTATATTACTTTAACACTATGAAAAGTTTTAATTATTGTAACACTACTATTTACACTATTATTATAAATATTTTTATTATATGATTATTTTTATATTATATAATTAAATAGTTTTTACGTATTTATTCACTTTTTCATTCACGAATATGAGGTTAGAAATTAACCGAAATATCAGATGTATGTCAGTGATATAGACTAAAAACTATGACAACACACTAACTTAGAGCAGCCACGAGTTGTACTTATGCGCTTGAATAATGCTCTCGCGCTTCCTCGCATAGTGGAACTTTTAACGAGTCTGGGGGGATGTTTGGCCCGTCAGATTTGTCTGGCTCATTGGGAAATATTTTTAAATATTATACTTAATAATATATATAAAATTCAGCCTTCCTAAAATGACGTAAGTTGGCATGATTTTTTTCCACCTTTGATACCTGCTACCTGTAAAACGGCCCCGCTTTCAGCTTAGCGAGTATCCATTCCTTTCTAAGTTTATGTTATACTAGCAATCCTAAAAATTTCATCTTTCCTAAAATCACGTAAGTCTGGGGTGACTGGGATCTTGGACTATACGCGCGTTAGAAGTTATACTTTTTTGGCGTGATTAAAACCACAAACCACTTATAGGTCGAGAGCTAGGCGTAAATTTTTATAGCTCATTTGTGACAGGATGAAATTTTCAGGGAAGGTAGAATCTAGTATGACAAAGAATAAATGCTAGGGTTGCCTCGTCAAATCCTGGTGCGAAGGCCGGGAGGAGCTCACTTCCGGTGCAAAATACACATATTTCATTAGCTCATAATTATCTTTCGTCATTATATGACAGCATACAATTGACGCCATATTGTAGATCTCGAAGAGCTGTATTGAAATACATAGGGTTGCCTAAGGAAATTTTGGGTAACACATTGAAAACTTATAAATTACATTTGTTTTTTTGACATTTTTTAAGCTGTCAAATAACATTATGTATATATGTATACTTATATATTGTAACCGTTCTGAAATGAGTTATCGGCCTTGTGTTTGGCAAACATTCATACGTATGTCTAGTTATTTATAACTTTATGTTTTCAACGCATTTGGTTTCTAACTCATATCCGTATAATTACGCAGGAATTGCCTGAATCTGGTATTGACAATTTTCCCAAGAATTTATGTATTTTAGGGTAGCAATTTGTTATTTTTATTTTTCAACGTAATTCAACGTGCACCTCTTATATAAATTAGTATAAATTACTTACTTGAAGGTCGTAGTAACCTGTAATAAAAGTTTTAAAAAAGGTGGTTTGGAGTTTGTTTCGAAAAGAGAAAAAAAGTTGATTTTTGTTTGTGATTTTAAATTTGGTTTGACACTAAAAACTAATTGAAGCATTTGACTTTACTGAACCTCGATTAATATTTTTTCTTGAAATTCAACTTAATCAGACGCAGGTATAAAGTTAACTAAGCGAATATAAAACCAAAATAACTATAATGAAAAAATGGAAAATAATAATAATTTACTATAATAAAAGAAAAAACCGATTGATTTGTGAGTTAGAATTGTCAATCTTTATTATGGCAACTTTTCAGCAACTATTTTGTTGCCTTCTTCAAGTCTAAAATTACATTATTAGAATTATGTAATTTTAGACCTGAAGAAGGCAAACATTGCCAATGATTGACAATTCTGATTCACAAATCAACCGGTTTTTTAATTTTATTATATTAGGTACATACGTGAGTGATCGACATGAGTTTCAATATAGTTTACTAGGTATACATTAAACTATTCAAAAATGTTCCAAACAAAGGCAATAACATTTTATGAATTATTATTAAATTACTTATTCTAAGCGTACTTATATTAACGTGCTATTAAAATATTTTTTTTTTACAATAATATTATGTAAACATTTTTAAACAAAACGTAGTTAGTAGTTGCTTTGAAAAAAAGTCAAGAAAATCATGAAATAAAAATTATATATATTTTTTTTAATAAAGGTATCTCTTTATGCTAGTTAAATTAGAAAATAATGCGAGATATTTTTTGTTGAAAATTGAATTTTTAACATTTTTAATATAGGTAAGGTGCTAAAAAATATCACATTAATAATTTTTCAATAAGAAAAAAAACAATACATAATAATCTATCTGTTTTTTTAATAAAAAAAAAAAAAACGATGCATGACACATTACCGCTGATAATGTTAGTAAAAAAACTATAATTATTGACCACGTAGTTTCAAAATGCAATAACAAATGACATTTGGCGACGTTCCATTTAAACGACTTTACACCCGTACCTAAAGATGTTTCACATCAAAAATTAAAATTTTTGCATATACTGATACTACTTTACAAAATGTATAACTTTTTTTTTCCGTGATACAGGATTTAACTATTATATTTTATCCAATTTTGAGCAGTTATTAACAATTTGTAATTTTCGAAATGTCATTTTTTAAAAAACTATGGTTACCATGCTGGACAAAGGGCCACTTTGTAATTTTGAGCTGTTTGAATTTATACATATATACATATACATATAAAAATTGACATTTTGCACCGGAAGTGGCTTATCCCGGCCGTCGCACCAGGATTTGACTAGGCAACCCTAGCGCTTTTTCTTTGTCATAATTAATACTACCTTCCCTGAAAATTTCATCCTGTCACAAATGAGCTTCATATATTAACGCCCGCCTCTTGGTCTATTAGTACTAAGTGGTTTGTGATTAAAACTATTCTAATTTGCATGCAAATAATTTATTTAAATAAAATAATAAAAGACAAGATTTGTTTATACGAGTATATGGTAACTATGAAAATCAATTCTGTTAATTTTCATGTCACAGATTTTGTGTCTCAGTTTTTAAAAAAATTACCCTCATATTTTTTTCATAACGCACCGAGTAATCGATAGCGGAAGTTGTCCCCCGCACCCTTCATCTCAAATCCTTTCCTTTCGCCTATAAAACAGTTCCTGCTCTCCCAACTCTATTTTTAAAGCTAAAGGGTTCGGCTAAACGCCATATATATGAAGGATCAAGGATCACAAATTATTATATATTCATTCTACCAATAGAATCTTAATAAAATGTATAATTTAAAGTAAATCAGCAAGTATTGGAAATAAGGACTGATATTATAAGAGAAAGATCACCTAGATTCATGCTTTTCTTCTTGTGTTTCTATTACCAGTTTCCATTATCCTTAGGGAAATTTATATCAAGCTTTTATAGAACATCTACAATCTATAACAAAGTCATGTGATATGCATCAATAGATTATTACATAATATATTGCATGTGAGCTCATAATATTGGTTTCATTCGGAAAAAATATGGACCGCGTGCACTGGTTTTAATAACTTCAAAATTTAATTGGTTGATTATTAATTAGGCGTTATAACCTAAAAGTTTATTTTCAAAAGATCATTTTTAAACTGCTAATATTCTAATATTTGGTGCGATATAAAAAGAAATGTATGTATTGAATTTTTCTTACTACGTATAACATAAGACAATAGGTGTATTGTGACTGTGTGTCGCACATACACACACTAACGCAGTTAGAATAGTATCGTTTAGTAGTGTCATTTCTGAGCGCAATCGAATTTCGTGGTCAATTGTGCGTCTCGACTGGCGACGAACGAGTAAATGAGTAATGACCATAATATTAATAATTATAGAACCACCCCTTGTCGGAAAACATAGACTCGTCCGACCCAAAATTCGTTTACGCGCAGAAATGATGCTACTATCTTCTCTAAACGATACTACTATACTACGTACGTCTGACGATCGAACTCTTATGAAACACATACCGTGGGTGAGAACAATATTCTTATTTTGAAACTATAGACAGTGACTTTTGGACCACCAGTAGTATTATCAGTATCATGGAAACTTTTAAATCTCTTACAATACTTCATAAATAATTTGTGATAAGTTGATTATTTAATTACGAAAGCAAAATCCATTTCTAGTTTAAAAGATTGTAGGTATATAGGAAAATAATAAAGAACAAGGAAATTGCATTTCCACAAGTTTATGAGTTCTTTAATAAGACAGATGCATTTGAAGATTCGCATTACATAATATATAGACTGTCTCAAAATTGACGCCCGTGCTTTTGGGGTTTGTTTCTGCAGGGGGCTAACACAAATCGAAAATTAAGAGTGGAAAATTTTTCGATTGTCCTGAAAATGTTGTAGCTCGTCTTCACGTTGTTATGGCGTCAATAGACGAAAATATGCTACAGAATGTTCATGCTTCCATGCTAAATCGCGCGAATGTTTGCCTTGAAGTAGGAGGCAATTCCTATTTGAGCATGTTTTGTGACAACAGATGTGGAATATATATCTTGCTTTATAATATTTTTCGTTTTTAATGAAGTTTAAAGTTTAAATGTTAAATTTTAGTTTTTTATCAATAACTCAATAACGAGGGACAATCGGAAAATTTTCTTCTCTTAATTTTCGATTTGTGTTAGCTTCAGAGCCCAAAAGTACGGGCGTCAATTTTGAGACACCCTGTATGTAGAGATTTATTTAAATGCAATTTAATGCTTGGTTTACTGCAGTATAGTGTTCTTGCATTAGATATTAAATTCTTAAGTATAATTTGATTCACATATACCCAACCTGAGGTCGGCGCCAATTTAATAAAATTATAGTATACAAGGTGATTCTGTAATGAGTACCATAAATGATACAGGATGTACCTACTGTCAAAATAATACGAAAACCAAGAATAACTTTTCCAAAAGTGCTTCCCTAACTTAAGATACAGGGTGCTAAAGGGTCGATTTGGAGAACACTTATTTGATCGTATCTTTTAACTAGGTTGAACAATTTAATTCATTTTTGGTAGACAGCTACTACATAATAAGGACCGTAAACGGACAAAATTTTGTTGCATTTGAACAACCCAGTGGCGTAGAATTGGGGGTCATGTTCCAAAGGAGGACACTTTGAAAACTTACTTTAATTTTATTTTTACTAATTTTTATTTTTTTGTTAATTAAACTTTATTACCTAGATGTATTCGACTTTAAGTATTTTATTTGTTTGTTAATAAAACTTTTTCTGTGATAACTTTGCAGCCTGGTATTTCACATAGTGACACGCAAGTCAGAATATCTCGGAAACGGACGCTTCTGGGCAAATGAAATAAGTGTACCTTTTTTGTTGTATTTGAACCAATAATACTAAAAAAACGAAAAACAAAGAAAAATGGAAAAAACCCAACAACAACTTTTTTTGGGGGGAAAAAATGTGTCACATGACCCCCATTTCTACGCCACTGGGTTGTTCAAATGCAACAAAATTTTGTCCGTTTCGGTCCTTATTATGTAGTAGATGTCTACCAAAAATAAATTAAATTGTTCAACCCAGTTAAAAGATACGAGCAAATAAGTGTTCTCCAAATCGACCCTTTAACACCCTGTATCTTGTTAGGGAAGCACTTTTGGAAAAAAGTTATTCTTGAATTTCGTATTATTTTGACAGTAGGTACATCCTGTATCATTTATGGTACTCATTACAGAATCACCTTGTATAGGTACTACTCGTATATTATAATCAATCTCAATCTCAAAATTTTATTATCTTCCTCTTTTTAGAGGTTTTTGAAGTGAAAACTTCCTTAGGCGCGTTAGGCACTCTTTTCCTGGGTAGTTAAAAAAAAGGAAACGTTCGCAAAAATGTGACGAGGCTGACATAGTTATACCATAAAAACGGTACGCAGTACACTTGGCATTCATAGCGCAATTGGTAACGTGTTTGCGTTCTATGCAAGGAACCTGGGTTCGAGATCTGATGGCAGCGTAGAATTTTTGACGTTTTTTTTTTCTAAATTCTACATGATATTTATTTATATATTTTTTAGGGCTTGAGAATAGCCGAGAGTGTAGCGGCGCTGTTGTTTACATGGCGTTGCTATGGTTCCTCTATTACAAGTCCCCAGTTCTCGGGTTCTAGCCCGAGAGCTGGTAAAAGTGTCAATTGGATTTTCAATTTATTATTAAAAAAAAATAAAATAATAATGAATTGAAAATATGAATTGGTGCTAGACCCAAATAACCTTAGCTGTTGGTGGTCTTTAAAATACAATTACAATATATATTTTTTAATTTTTTTTATATTCTTTCTTTGACAACAATTATAATTTCTTTGAAACCAAGGTGGAATTATTTAAAAATACAATTCTAGTATTAAATTATTTTTAGTTCATAAATGCGCTATAATAGATGACACCAAAAATTAGAAAATCTTAAGTTGTCACTTCTGTCGTGTGATCATAAGCACACACCCATTTTTTTTTTAATTAAAATTGTACTTAATTCTTATATTTTGATATTTAAACTTCAATCGCTTGTGTTCTACCTATTTAAGGTTTCAAGGTTAACGAAACTCGCTAATGATTGTCAAAAGGACCGCTCGAAGCGACATCTCTATTATAGAACTTACTTTTTTCAAACTGTGCAGAATATCTACTTTAGTAAAAACTAAAAAAACGTTCAGTTCTGAGATAATCTCTCACTATTCTTTCTTTTATTAAACTTTCCATGAAAGTTCGAACGTAAATAATTAATGTTCATTTTATCTATTTCAATTGTGTCTCTATATAAATTAAAACTTTTCTCCATTTAATTTTATGTAATCAAATAAAAAGTGTAAAACTAATGAATGTATTTAATTGTTTTTTATAATTTATTTCTCCATTTGTGTGCTGTAATGAAAATGCTTTATAATATTAACTAGATGCGGCATTGTTTTTGATATTTATCAAATCGCTGCAAAATTTATTAAATACATTAATTTTGAAAACCTCTTCTTAGATTTTAGTATTAATCAACAACTGAAACCAATCTTTAGTAAAAAGCTTAGAACTACTTCTCTGAAGCGTAATATTGTGGGAAAAAATGTTAAAAGACCCTATTTTATTTTCGTTTTTTCAAAATTGAAACAAAAACTTAGTATCAGCTTAAAAGTGAACTTTTTTGACTATTTTGCCTGCCCATTCATAGATGTCAGTGCCGACAAAAACGCGTTGTGTTGTTCATAATTAATAATGGTTCGTCAGTTGTTTAGTGTGCTCTATCTCTTTCTTTCTCAATCTATCTCTATGATCATGTCGCTTTTTCGTTTCATTTCCTCACGAACTTACCCTCACTACAAAATTTTCACTTAAAAATAGCTTGACAATGTGTGTTGCCTAGGATCTAGGCAATACATACATTGGCAAGCTATTATGGACAAACCTAAAATTGCCTAGGCCCTAGGCAATCTTAAGTTTGTCCTTGAATTTGACGATGTGCAGTTAATTCCTAAACTTATGATCTACTTTTGAATACTATTTTCGTGATGTAAATATTTTCTCAAAGAAAAAAATGGGTAGTTATGTCTGTATCGCGGGTACCTACAGACAGATGCGTTAATACCGTTAAATACAAATAATTGTATTTATAAAAAAAATAAAAAAGTAATATTAAAAGCCTTAGGGATTCGAACTTGGGTTTGGCGTTCGAACCTGGTGGTAGTCCAGTACTTTACCACATAGCTAGCTGGCTTATGTCAAGATAGACCTTAACATAGGTAGGTATATGTGTTTTGTTTCACATGACTATTTTCTTCTACTTCCGTAACATCCAATATTTCTCAAATGCCGTCCCAATATGAGACATTAGACATTATGTCCACGTCAAAAAATGATTCATATCCGTTATTTACAGTATTTTGTATAGCTTTTAACGATATTCATGACTTTAAAGCAACTAGTACCTATATTACTAACTCCGTGTATTACGTGAATTTATTTTTATATAACAATGTGGACTGAAAATAAATGAAAAATGTTTGACCTTTTTCAGTGTGTCTAAATTTAAATTATTTACATGATTAATTATCCCTGAAAAAAACGTTAGACTTTATAAACATGTCAGTGAGTAATATTATAAATCTCAGTGGTTATCACGCGAAACCACTTTTATACGTGTAGTCATTATATTATACAGCGGTACACATTTAACTGTGTAATTATTTAAATTTTTAATCATTTTTTCTGTAGGCTAGACTTCAAGGGCCTCAGTCTATAAATTGCAAATCTGACATTTGTATCATCTACTGAGTTAAACGACGTTAAAATTTATAAAATTCTAAAAGGAATGTTACACTATTACGACCTCTTAAATATTTTAAAATTGAGTCACATTTTCGAAAAAAATGTAAATTCTATGCACAAAAGTCGTGACTCAGTTTTTGAATAATAATTTTCTAAGAAACGGTGAAGTTAAAGACATTTCGTATGGTTCCAACCAAAATAGGCTCGTGGCCAAATTACAGAGATATGCTCTTGGTTTGCATTCATGTATACCGACCTGTTAACAGGAAGATGTGCCGAAATTAGTGTTTTCATAACATAACTAGTGCATTAAGTAAACGGTTGCCATAGAAACTTATGTTTATTCGTTCTATCCGCCTGCTATTGCATATATACTCACGGTCTACTGTAAATGTAAAGATGGCGACGCAAATGAACTGTCAAAATTTTTTGAAAATGAAGTGAAAAGTAATAATAATAATAATGCCTTTATTGATAAAATAAAAATTTTATCAAATGGTGTGGAAATCAGCTTCCAAACCATCAACAATTAAGATAGATACAATCATATGTGAGAGAAAAAGAATGATACAAATATACAATAATACTTCTAAATAAATTATAATTACAGAAACAGAAAAGTAGGTATTTTGAAGTGGGTATGGCAAAAAATTCCATATATATCTCGTGCGTAATGGTATTATGACTCGTATGACTGCGAAAACTCGCTATCGCTCGTTTTTACATACTATCACAATTCTGCAGTAATATAGCCCACTACGCATCTATAGGTATACAATCTACTATTACTGTACTACTTTTTTGAAAGTGAATCTACATACGTTTCAGAAAATTTAATAGATTCTGGACTTATCGGTACATAACTTGCTCTAAGAATAAATAATGATTATTATGTGATACGCGGTGCATAAAGAATATAGGAGCTTTCTGGCTTAAACGAGCTTTAAACGATTATCGATACATATACATATTATATAATATATCTGTAAAATTACGCGATATATTATGTAAGAGTGCTATGTGGGGTGTTCATAAGTACATACATAATGATCATTTTATGCGATATTTCGTATCTGCTTGCATTACTACAAATAACATGGCTGATGGTGAACGTGTAGAAATTATTACTCGGCTAAGATAGCTTGGTCTTTGATGTGCGCAGAAGATAACAGAGAGCGTCGCTATAAGACGAAAACAGACAACGGCGTTTAATACAGTCAGAGGAAGACAGAAGACACCAGTTTACTGCGCATTCAAATCTTAGAGGCCAAGCTATCTTAGTCGAGTAATACGTTGTTTATATTGTTTATTTATTTATTTATTGGTAAAAGTACCCATTGGATTATTCATCATCAATAAATAGTAGATTGTATATCTAGTTGCGTAAAGAGGCATATTACGGACGCGTACCTAGTGACGGTGTGTAAAAAACGAGCGATAGCGAGTTTTAACAGTCACATGAGTCATATCGTTACACTCAAAAAAATTATGATCATTCATTTAATGAATAGCTTTCATCGAATTCATTTTCATTGGTTTAATGAAATTTTCATTACTCATATGTACCAAAAAGTGCACATATTTTTGGTTTATAACCAGCGATCATGTATATGAAGTATGACGATTCATTAAGTAATGATTGTGATGTGCAATGAACTTTTATTAAAAATGCATCAGTAACATGAACGTAATTCATTGATATAAGGAAAATCGTCTACAGTTCAAAGAATGATTCATTGACATTGCTTCTGCGGTACATACATAGCATTAATGTATTGGTACATCAATCCCAAAACCTAGCGAACACTTTTTTTTAACAGCGTTCTTTGATCCAATGTACAATATTCTTTATGACAAAGCTGTGTCTATTAAACAATAATCCACCATTGATTACATGAATTAATTCATTGTGGCAGTGCATCCAGGATTTGCAACGAACGCGCGCAGACCATAATCTGCTGATCTGAGCAAAATCTAGTCATTTTCATTTCTTGTATTAAGTATGTATAACCTACGCAGTTATTGTTGGTCAATTAATTATTGATACACTGGTGATAATATGTAATAAACACTAAAATAGTGTAAAAGTGGCAGTAATTAATTGCTAATTACATTTAATATAACAATAATTGTTAGTAACAATTATAATTAACGATTTTCTTTTACATTTTGATAAGGTAAGTTTCCTAGCTTTATTTATTTAAAATTGTTTCCTGAAAAAAAAACTAAAATAATCATTGTTTCAGTTAATATCAGGTCATATTTCAGTTCATATCTTTGGCAACTGTCTTAAATAACTCCCCCAAAGGTATAATGCTGTGTGACTTTTACAAAAAGTTTGGAAATTTCAAAGAGGAACAACGGAATTCCCTAATCGCTATTATTGCTCACTTTTATGAGGAAAAGGGCATTTCCACGTCGCTTGCAACCAGCTATAGATTGGAAGCAGAAATTCTGGCAAGATTTCCCAACGAAAAACAGGTAGGTACCTAAATAAATTCTGACCACTTTATTAAATTTCAAGATTTTATTAATATTTTGCCTCCTTTTTCAGGAATATTACCGAACGTGCAGTTGATGCATCTTTAAAATTCTGGACTTTTATTGAAAAGTATTTTTATGAAATTAATTCAACTAATTCATATCCTAAAGTACACATTTTATGTAATGCACTGAATCAATAATAATAAATAAATAAAAATTCTATCAGTTATAAATAATTGTTTAATAATTTGTAGTTTCAGTCAACCGGATGAATTATAGGTTTAATAGTTATTGAGGTGAATTCATTAATCATTTGTTTAAATTATAACTTTTTTATGAATAATTTTGAAAATAATTTGGGTGCCTAGTTGAAGTTTGATTTGTACGGATTCCTATCATCCATACACCATGAAGCATTGAGTTTAAACTCACTGTTTTGGTGTATGGATAGGATTGAAATCCGCACAAATCAAACACCTCAACTAGGCATCCAAATTATTTTCTAAATTATTTCATAAAAATTTTATAATTTATAACAAATAATAAATGGATTCAATTCAATAACTAATGAACCTGTAGTCATTAAAACAATGAATATGTAATTTGAAAATATGATTCATTCATTGATTCAATGAACAGGCATCATTGCATATGCCACATAGAACATTATTACAATGTATAGATATTCATCAAATAAATGAAGTATGTTATTAAGTAAAGAACTGTGAACATTGTCACTATGAACGGCTTCATTGATACAAAGGAAGAGTAACCACGATCAGGTAATGTATCTGATCATTGATTCAATGAAGCTAGTCGTCACTTAAAAAATTATACTTACTTCAAAGTTATCCTGTTCATTCGGACAAGAATTGCTTACTTTGGACGAATTTTAATGAATTATTCATTGAGCCAGTGATATTATTCTTTATATTTATGCTACTATTTGGTTGAGTGTATATGGTATTTTTTGCCAGACGCCCTATAAAATAGCTATTTTTCACTTCATTTTCAGTATTTTCAAAAACATTTGACAGTTCATTTTGTGTCACCAACTTCACTTTTATAGTAGGCCGAAAGTAGCTGTCAGTAAGTACAGCGGGCGAATCAAGGCGAATGAACATAAATCACTATGGAAATGGCTTGCTTTCCCACACTAGTGTGGGAAAAATACGTACCCGCCTGTCTAAAGTCACTTTACATGCATACATACATGCATGTAAAGCAGCTATTATATAGTGGGTATGGCAAAAAATGTAGATATCCATTGGATTTTCAATTTATCTAACATCAATGAGTAAAAATAAATAATAAATTCAAAATATGAATGTAGACGCTAGTGACCTTAACTGTCGAACGTCTACAACCCATAGCCACCTAAGACTTAAAGATTTTCTGTACTCTCGATAGTGCAGGGCACTTTCTGGTAGTTTTGGTGCCTGTACGGTACGTATAGCTGTACAGTGTACGTTATATGCAAATAGGCCTGCAAAACACGTACTTTCTGACAACCAGCAAGTTTGAGAAAGTATACAAGATAAAAGCTACTCAAAATAATAATGCGGCGGAAATTACCAAAATAGCGTCACTAAGGTACAGAATTTGTGAAAAAATGTGTTTTTTTAGCTTTCATCCCAAACGGTTGGAGAAATATGCTAGAAAATAAAGCAAAATAGCATATCAAGAATTTAATTTGTAATTTATAAAAATCAATAATTTACCAGCTAAAAAAATAATTCTTAAATTTTGTCAATATTTTCATTTGGATTTATTTTATTGATAATTTTACTGGATGTAAACGCATATAACCAAAACGGATTGATTTAGGTTATTTTTCAATGAATTATTTTCAGTCTCTATCATCATTTCGGTATCATTCGATGTACTAAATACTACTTCATACTATGTAGGTACTACAAACAGTACTGGTCTATATAATATAGATCACTTGTTTGCGCTTACATTCTGTTAGCATAAATAGAATAAAAACAAATACCTCATTCAATGTGGTAGTTAGTAGTTTATTCTCTTCCACTTTGTCAGTAGGTACCTATTCAGAGGGCAAACCAGGCAGGGTTACCGAACTTATTTCAATCCCGCATGTAGTTTTTTAATCGACGTAGAAAAGGGGTCATCCCGCGTTTTTTTATAGCATACTCAGAGAACTCATAAGCGTCTGATTACGGTGTTACACTACGATATCACTGTACTCGGTCGTACTCGGCTTCTGATTGTTTCGAACCTCTTTACAGGGAACGAAACAATTCTCGATTGGCTGGACGTGTGGTTTCTACAGCGTATTGGCATATCACGGTCACCGTTCCGACCCGTTCAGTTCCGTCCCTCCAGTCCCATCCCGTCAGTCTGGCCCGTCCCGTCCCGTCCAGTCTCGACCGTCCAGTCCCGTCCCGTCCAGTCTCGTTCGTCCAGTCCCATCCCGTCAGTCTGGCCCGTCCCGTTCGTCCAGTTCCATCCCGTCAGTCTGGGCCGTCCCGTTCGTCCAGTTCCATCCCGTCAGTCTGGGCCGTCCCGTCCAGTCTCGTTCGTCCAGTCCCATCCCGTCAGTCTGGCCCGTCCCGTTCGTCCAGTTCCATCCCGTCAGTCTGGGCCGTCCCGTTCGTCCAGTTCCATCCCGTCCAGTCTCGTTCGTCCAGTCCCATCCCGTCAGTCTGGCCCGTCCCGTTCGTCCAGTTCCATCCCGTCAGTCTGGGCCGTCCCGTCCAGTCGCGTCCGTCCAGTCCCATCCCGTTAGTCTAGCCCGTCCCGTCTGTCCTGTCCCGTTCAGTCCCGTATCCTACCCTACTCTACTCTATTCTATGACGTCAAATTTTCCCTCCTCGGGTAATTTTAAAATATTGTAAGTTAGTCAAGACGTTCGGTTTTATATTATAATATCGTAGATGTTGTACATAGTGGAAAGGAAGCATTTATAATGCCGACGCGGAGAGCGATTAATGTCGTCTTCCTGTGTCGGTGACGGCGATGAAGCCAACAGACGGACGGACGCGTCGTGACGGTATTTTACAGCTTCTCAATATTGACGACGATCGACTCTAATGTGTTCCATTTCGCGACGACTACACATTTTTTCACTACCCACCTTCGAGAGCCAACTTTGTTTCCTGATCGAACTTATCGTATTTTTATAGGTATCTACATATTTTCACGTTTGCATATTCTACAAGCTGCGCATCGCTTTGGATCTAAACTTGGGCGTTACAAAGATGTTGAACTTAAATACAGATCACAACTTTAATTCTCAGGTAATTAAGAATGGAATATTTCATCTCGAATTCATTCATACTAGTTATTAGCACTTATAGTAAGTGAAAAGGTTCATATTAATAATACCTTAATTTAAAAATTGGTTCTCGTGTGATGTGAAATATCAGTTACGAATTGCTTTATAGTGGAAATAATTGGTTATTTTCTCATGTCACCGTATAGAGTAAAATGATAACTCAGCCGCCGCGATAGTGGAAGATTCGTATTGAAGTCCCGACGGTGACATAGATTTAAAATGATTTTTTCTGATATTGCACTGTAATGTTACGTCATTCGATGGTGTTCTTAACATTGATGCACCAAGCATTTATTTGTTATTAATAAATGTATTGATTTTATTAATAATATTATAGAATAGAATAGAAATAATTTTTATTGAAAACCTAGAAAAAGGTGTAATAGCGTCATATAGATTAAAGATATATAATTACACTGCAAACTCAAGTGTTTTATGTAGTGTTTTAAAATAAAACATTGAGGTGTTTTTTCTAGTCTATGTGTTTTGATTTAAAACTTTTTAAGTGTTCAATACAATTATTTTAAACACCAAAGTGTTTAGTTTTAAAACTTTTCATCTATTTTACCAATAAAAATGCTTTAGACCGGTTTATAATAAAACGTTTTACAATTTACGAAGCGTTTATTTAACGGTCTAACGCTTTAAAACTAATCGAATATGAGTAAATAAAACGTTTCTATAGAAAAAAACGGTTATCCATATGAAACACTTTTATTACATAAAACTCTTACTGCGCATATAATACTTTAAATATTAAAAATATTATTAAAAAAAACTTTTTAAGGACAAGCTTTTATTAAAATGGACAAAAAAGAAAAAATAGTTTTTAATAATTTCGGTTAGTAATTATTATAAAAGCGTGGGTTGTAAACTCTATGATAGTTTATTAGTCACAACCCACGGTTTTGCAATTATGAACCTAAATTATTAAAAAAAAATTTTCCCTTTTTAGTCCATTTTTATAAAAACTTGTCTTTAAAAAGTCTTTTTAATATTTTATTTTGTTCTTCGTCTTCCAAAATTTTAGGTAGATAATCCGTAATTTTGTGGTGGCCGCTATTAATGGATCTACCATATTTTTTAATAATATACTACCTATATTGTATTGTCTTCAGAACCAAAGGTGAATGCAATATATATGTAAGAGTATATCCCTATCTAAAGCTGGGTATAGACGGCGCGCCGCGGATGCAATAACGTTGATTGAGCGACGCGTCGCAAGTTAGTTTTCCAACGAACATGGAACATTCATTGTGCGCGCACATGTTCCACTTGGAATGCCGCACAAACGACACACAGACCTCTTGTTGAATTTTAATTTTTCTTCACAGTTTAATCATGGAAGCTGAAGAAGCTTTACTTTTTTGTAGTGCTGCAGTTGTTATTTTAGCAAGTGATTTAGTTATAAAGAAAACAGAGACGCAGGCGAAGGTGGTGGCGAACTGATTCATATAAAAATCGATTTAAAATTTTAAGAAATTAGTGGGCAATATAAAAATTTTGTCCGTATGACTTCTTCGTCTTTTGAAAAGTTATTGAAAAAAGTTGGCCCAAGAATTGAGAAAATGAATACAAATATGCGCGAATCAATCTCATTGATTAGCATTAATGCCTGTTGTCGCGTATCTGGCGCGTTATTAAAAATTAACCCGTCCATCCTGCGCAAAGTAATTCCTTTGTGTTCGTGTCAAAAGACCGACAAAAAATGGATAGCTTCGAACTGTTGCTGCAACGGCGCGCGAACAGTTTTCTTCACGTCTAAATGGACGCGCCACTCGCACACATAACGTTGCATTGCATGTGCGGCGCTCGTCTATACCCAGCTTTACACACACAAACACACGTGACACAACATTCTAGCTTGCATCAACTTGTACAAGAGGTTAGGTTAGTTCTCATTACGTGTCGGGGTTTCCCGCTTTTCAGTTATCAGTAAAACAATTAATACAATACATTTAGGTGTATGTTTTTATAATAATTTTGTACCATAATTTTTTATTATCTATATACAAAATAAAAATTTGGAAAAAAAAGTTTTTTGATCAATGCAAGGGCGTTCAAAGTGTATTAAATTTCTATCAGACCAAAGCGTGTCCGATGTTAAAACCATACGACAAAAAATTCGTGATATTTGTGAAAGTGATACGTTTTTAAAAAAGTTGATTGAAAATAAAACAAGCGTCATACAAAAGAAAGATATTGATGAAGATGTGTGAATCGAATCGACGTAGAAATTGATAAGTTGTACTCATGGGATAAAGACAAATTAAATACTCTTTTAATTACCTACATGTAAATCTGCACTTGATATTTCGCATGCAAGTGACGAAAATTTATCACATGAAGTAACACAGGACCTATAAATTAGAAAGGTCGACTGAAAATGAAACTGAAGGCTTATCAAATGAAGATATTTTTCTAAGGTTAGTAACTTTTAAGTATGCAGTGCGGCCTTATAAAAATAATTTTTTCTTTCAGTGTAGGTAGTGTAATTATTTACCTATTATAATTCATTATAATAAACAAAGTTTTTTTATAGATCTGAGCCTTCCAAATAAGCGTGAGCCGAGCTTTGTTAGAATTAGAAAGAAAAAACAAGGAAAAGAAGGCAATATATACTCTTCATGTCCAACGTCTCATTTAAACTAACATTGAATGAGCATCTAATTTGAATTAAAATTTAAAAATGAAGCCAAGTCAATTTTGGAAGTAGTCACAAAATATCCACATTTTAAGGATTGTGATTCGGTATGTAATTTTTTAAATTTTGAAATTTTTCTTCCCTCTGTTTGATAAAAATAATAATTAGGTACTACTTTAAATTAATTTTTTATAGATGCTATTTGAATTTTATAATTTAAAAAACACTACATAACTGCGGATTTGATTTTTTCAAAATATAAAATCGATGTTAAGTTGATTGAAAAATTATTTTCAAGTAAAAGATGAGGATTTGATTAATGAAAACTTAAATTGTTCTTCAAATATTCATTTTCATGATTTAATTTGTAAAAAAATTATTTGTAACTTTTACATATAATTAAAAGAAAACAAATAAATAACTATTCTAAAAAATACTTTTGATTTTTAATTTTTCATACCTATAATTAGGTATTAAAATTTAAAAAAAATTATTAATTTTTTAATTTTTTCTAATAATTTAACATAAATAATATTGAAAAACAAAAAGAAAATTTTTATTAAAGCCATAGGTAAATTACTAATAATTAATTAAAATGTATAAAAATTTAAAAAATATCACGTGACTTCAAAATGCGCCAGAAATGTTTGTGACGTCGTTATGTTAAAATGTGTGTGCATTTGTTGGTATTTGTTTATATGTATTACACATACTATCAAAAATAATAAATTTTTAACTTGGTAACCATGGATACAAAGGCCATAGAGAACATAATGACGTCACACGCGTTCGGATTCTTTCGGCGCGTCATCGGAACTGAGTTTAAAAATTAATTTTTATTTAAATATAACTTTTTAATTAGTAAACAAAAAAAATAAATAAAAACAGTTTTACTATAAAATTTGTATGTGATCTTTTCATTTAAGTAAAAAAAAAATTCACTTAAAAACCCAATTGGCTATATTAAAATGATGTTCTATTACACGTAGAAAAGAATTTTTAATTAATTTTGGTATTAACATTTTTCGTCAACTGACAACAGTTCGGCTGTTAAAAAATATTTGAAACACACAAATGCCGAATATTTTCTATTATAATCATGGCTTATACTTCAATCAATAATTGTTAATTAACTGATTATTGATTTAATAATCCAAGATTATAATAAACGCTCGACAACTGGAAAATATTTGGCTTTTGTGTTTCAAATAATTTTTTAACAGCCGAACTAAATTGACGAAAAATGATAATGAATACGAAAATTAATTAAAAATTCGTAGAACACATTAAATGTTTTATTATAAAAACACACTTTTAAGTGCATTATTAAAAACACTAAAAGTGTATTAAAATTAAACACTTAAAGTGTTTACATTAAATAAAGCACCGTAAAATGTTTAGAAAGTGACTACAAGCATTTATTCACTTTAAGTGTTTAAACATAAAACACTTGAGTTTGCAGTGTAATAAATTATATTTAATAAAAATAATTGAACAGATTTGTCTTAGAATTGCACGCGGCAATCATACGGACAACTATCTATCAGCAAATTCTTTACTCTATTTTTGAAAATTGCAATACTCTGAATTATTATAAAGTTTTGGTTTCAAGTTAGGAAATATAATATACTATGAGTGATTTATAAGAATATTGTGTGTATTTCGCGACATATCGTATACACTTCGGATAGTTTATCTTACACATACGGTGCCAGAAAGTACAATTCAAGTTTTCCCTACATTACATATGCGCTGTTGTTAAGTGACAAAGGAGAGAGAGAGAGAGGCAGAGAGCGAAAAATCATGTATTGCTATTTGCTGGTGTGTGCAACATTGTTTTCGTAAGGGTTTTAATTTTGTGAAACCAAATAAATGCTATCTACATATCGCTAATGTTTTCAAAACTAACAAACTAACAAAGAATGCTACAAGCAATTATTTCTGCAGTCACACAGTTTTGTATAATTCATAATTATTACTTAAATATAAAACTAGCTGAACCTGCGGCTCTGCTCACGTGCATTTCAAACTGTTGCTGTTATTTTTATTATTTAATCATTCATCACCAATTAATGTTTTTTAAACAAATTATTAGTAACATAATTATGCACAATATTTTTAACAGTTCGCATATCTACAGATCACTTGTTTTCTTGAAAAAACAATGTTACCAAACTAACTTCCAATGATACTTTATAGTACCTAATATCAAATCCCGTCTGATACGAAAAGTCAGGGAAACAATTAAAAATTCACCTTGAAAACCGGGGAATTAGTTAGGAAAATTTGTTCTGGAGAAAACGTGGCCATCCTAAGACTAATCTATATATTTAAAACACAAGCCCTATTTCTCTAGACAATCCGCCAGCAACCTCTGCTCAACCGATTGACATAATTTTTTTTTAAACTGAGGCCTTTAGTCCACAGATATGTTATCGCTATTTTTTTTGGTGAAATTTCTTTAAAAGGGGTGATTTCAAGCGATAATAGTAAAAATGACGAGGGGGCAGTGGGGTGAAGAGAAACGTAAACAGAGAAAATCCATCGGCGTTCACGATACATGAGTGTGAGAGAAATGCAAATATGTACGCATGTCGTGGATATAGGCTATGCAAACAATAAACAATGAAACATCTTGACAGTTGTACATTTTAATTTTTAGAGCCCAGATTTTAATAGGGTTATTTTGACAAAATTTCCAAAAGTATTTAAAATTAAACAATAAATATGTATATGTACGTGCAAATTTTTTTTCTCTTTTAAATATAGTACTTAGTTTCTCAAATACCGACAAACTCATCGATTTTTTTCTGAAGATCATTCGTACGTAAGTATTACACTGATAGATACGTTCTATAGCTTCTAAAAAACTACTATTTTACGTACACTTTAAAGTTATGTTTGAATCAAAAATATTTATCAAAAATTATATTAAAAACATATCGTTAAAAGCTAGGTTATGTGTTTTACTCACGCGTTCGTATACACGATGATATTGAGAAAGCTTGAAATATATATTTCTTATTGTTTTCTTAATAAAGTGATTCATATTACATATAAAAAAGATTTGTGTTGGCAAACATTTTTTTTTGGCGATAGCCTTTACTAAACCATTGTTCTTTGAAGACAGTGTTAAGTCGTCGCAAAAAAGTTTTGCACGGGTACACTAGTAAAAATAATAATGCGTTTAACGTCCGTTTCTCGATACCTATTATGTCATAACAGGCGCCATTCGCACCATTACTATTTGCCATTTACCACTTTCCGCGTTATTTTTCACATGTTTTCAAACGTCAACTTAATTAATAGCAATGTGCGAATGGAGGAATTATAGAAAACTGGGATAAAGTAGGCAACTTTGAAGTTTGGGAGCATAGAAGTTTGACAAATAATCGGCCATGGCCTTGAATAAGGAACCATCTCGCTATTCATCCTGGACCTCAACAAGATGGCCGGTACAGGAATTACCGTTTCGTGGCGTGAGGCAGTAGGAAAAAATGTGAGCAGTCGTGGAACGCCTGGCAGATGTAAAACATTTTCATAGCTCTCCCCCTGCGAGGACAATTAGTGAAAGAATTTTTAGAATCAGTTCAGTAGTTCCAGAGATAAGAATTTATGATTTATAAGCGCCCCCCGCGAGAAATTCTCCCCCTGCGAAGATAATTAGTGAAAGAATTTTTAGAATCAGTTCAGTACCTAGTTCCAGAGATAAGAATTTATGATTTATACCCCCCCCCCGCTAGAAATTCTCCCCCTGCATAGATAATTAGTGAAATAATTTTTAGAATCGGTTTAGTAGTTCCAGAGATAAGAATTTATGATTTATAACCCCCCTCCGCGAGAAATTCTCCTCCTGCATAGATAATTAGTGAAAGAATTTTTAGAATCAGTTCAGTAGTTCCAGAGATAATAATTTATGATTTATACCCCCCCCCCCCGCTAGAAATTCTCCCCCTGTGAAGATAATTAGTGAAAGAATTTTTAGAATCGGTTCAGTAGTTCCTTTTTTGTGTAATTGTAACATGTATGTATTTAATATTTGTATGGCTTTGCGGCTTGTAGCTATTCAATAAATTTAATTTAATTTAATTTATGATTTATAAGCGCCCCCCCGCGAGAAATTCTCCCCCTGCAAAGATAATTAGTGAAAGAATTTTTAGAATCGGTTCAGTAGTTCCAGAGAAACTCTCTCCCTATTAAAGTATTGAAACAGCAATACACGAATATTTACACACACACACACACACACACATACACACACATACACACACACACACGTAATATAGCGACTGTGTAACAGCGTATAGTGCTGGAAGACGCGACGTAACTACGTGCATTCTGAACGACGTTCCATTTAAACGATTTTACATCCGTGCCATCAAAATTCCTACTAGATCGGCCCCCGCCGGGATTCGAACCCAGCACCTTCCGAATGCAAGTCTAGTGCTCTACCACTAAGCTATATAGCTCGGTTCTAATATAGGACTATATTTAAACACAACGACAATACTATGAGATTTTGTAGGCAAACAGTCGCGGAGAGAAACGTTAATCTGCCGCGCGGTGTTTCACGTATATTATGTAGATGACGAGGGATTGTGTTGAACGTGTTTGTTTTTAATTAATCATTAACTATATTCGCATAGGCTTGACGCGTGACGGGATGCCAGAGGTACACTGTCACTCGACTGTCAGTCCATAGACAGAGCATGAATTGTGAAAGTCATAATGCTAAAGTGTCGTAGCTGATGAATCTATTTATCAGCCTTCGTTGGAAACACTCGAGTGAATAGGATGTCGGATTATTACGTCCTTTTTCATTTTTAGGGTCCCGTACTTCAGTATTAAAAAAAAACCGGAACCCTTATAGCATCACTTTGTTGTCTGTCTGTCTGTTTGTCTGTCTGTTTGTCTGTCTGTTCGTCAAGACCCCTTTTTCTCAAGAACGACTAAAGATATCATGTTGAAATTAATATCAAATACTTAAGGTCTATACATACAACTCCATAGTCCTGTAAACGATCCAAACTTCTTTTCAATGGCATAAAAAGATTAAAAAATTCGACTGATGACCAGTCCTATACTTCCCACCTAGTAAATATTTGCAAAAAATAAACACTCTTTTTTTTTATTCTTTGACTAGGCCCAAATAACCTTAGCTGTTGGTGGTCTTTAAGACACAATTTAATTTTTATTCTTTGAAAAAAGCATGGCCCTCTTATTTGTTTGGTGATCTACTGATGGCTAGCTTAATATAGCAAAAATCATGGTTACCTTGATTTACGTACAATTTTCTTTTTTTAGTAAAATATTTTTTTTCTCGAAAAATATACATTTTAGAGAAAAAAATATTTACATTTTTTCATATTATAACATCTAGAATTCATTTATATTTTTTTTTACCTATGTTAATACGTGACATTGAGAACGTTTTTTTGAATATCTCAGGATCCACTGAACCGATTTGACTCAAAATCTAATCAGATCTAAGTTAAAGGCTGATAAACACAATAGAACAATCGGAATGGCCGTATGTTGTTCCGTTTTTACGACATCGAAGGCGAAAAATTGACCACATACACATACACACACACATACAGACATCAGTCAGAAAATGATCATAAACGATTGCTAGGGTCTCAAAACGTGAAGATCTGTTAAAATCTCGAAATATTTTTTCGGACTAAATCCATTACTTCCCTACAATAGTAGAGGTGGGAAGTAAAAAATGAGTCCCTCGAGCGTGATCAAGTGCAAGAAAAAATCCGAAAATCATTAATTTCTAATAGACTACAAAAGTAGGCGGTCCTAATTTGAGCACGAAATTTAAAGTGGAATCGATTGGCGTTCAAAAATGTATGGGGTTTAACGAAATATTCATTACTCTTCTTTTAAAACACATTTCTTATCAAAACAATGGCTGTTTCATAAAAATAATTAATAAATCCCGTCATTATTGGCTACAAAACTTTATTATTTCATGTGAAATAATTTTTTAATTGAAATTAAAAATTTAAGTAAAATGAATGTCCTAACTTGATTCAGCCAGTGACGTTTATTCTAACCTAACTTCTCGTTGACATTTGTCGAGGTATAATTTAAGCAATTATAATTGGAAATTAAGTTTGTTCTTTCCATTTGGAGCTGAAAAAGTGTTCTGAAGTCGTCTGAGCTACGCTAGATCAAGGGAGGGCAAACTAAAAGGATAAAAAAATGTTTTCATCAATTAGGTATGAATTAGGTATTGGATATCTAGGTATTATTTTAGCTTTTTCCTCAGTCGGAAATTTAAACTTTTTGCAGTCATAATTTTCATTATAACTGCAGTTAAGTACAAGACACCATCCCATAACAAATTGCTTTAATTATTATCGACGACGTGATTAAAAACATGAGGTCATGTCAGTAGAATGTATGAAATTTGACAGTTGTGTCGTGTCAATGGGTGAACGTACGTTTAACGCAGATTTTCGTTAGAAGGAGACAGTTGCGACTCCTCCACGCCTTCCTTTCCTGATCTATTCTACAATTTATTCTTTTCAGAGGTATTATGATTCTTTTATCGGTTCAAATTTTTTAAAATTATTTTTATTGTAGTACTTATACTACGTCACTGATAAAAAAATGAGAGTGTAAACTGAATTATTGAAATTTCAGTAGAACCTTTCCGCATATCCCATCAATTTTTCGTTTCCAACACATTTTTTTGTTGATGTTGGGGCGCGTGAAGAGGTAGCGGTTTTGTTTCAGTTTTTTTACCGGCCGGTCATTTCGGCAGATCGTAAGCGACATACTAATTTGTTTTTGTTTGTTTTTGATTGGTTCACGTCGATGTCAAAAAAAACGATTAAAATGTTTTTGACATGTTCAATAATATTTTACCAATCCAATAAGTTGATGACGATTTTTTGTCTCACATTTCACTAAAGCAGTATACAGGGTGTCCTGTATACTGTATACTATACTATATTGTATACTATACTATACTGTAAGTATACTATACTATACTGTATACAGGTGTCCTGGTATTTTTTCCCGCAAAAATTTTTTTATATAGGAAATGTTATATGCTCTTATAGTTCAACCGCCCACCGTACAAAAATGTACTGGATATAAACACCACTGAAATTTTACTATCGAATTTAACAAATAATATTATGATGGAAAACATTAAATCGGTGGCAGACTAATTCAATTTTTTTATCATTTTTTGTTGTCGATATCTCGTTTAATTATTAATTATTCATTTTAATAGTGTGTAATATTTTTTTAGTTTTAACACAAAAAATCGTTTATTTAAACATTGTTACTACTAAAAAGTGTTCTTGAATATTTCTTATTCACGTGTGTTATATTAGTTTACCGGAAATTTTTCGAAAAAATGTGTTTCTGTGTAAAAGCATTTTTGACATTTTTTATCATTGCATTGCTTTATATTGAATCACATTAACCATGATCATTGATCAGTTCTAATTTGAGTGACTTTTGCATGTTGGTCAGACTGGAAACAAAATAAAAATCTGAACGTCGCGCTGTCAGTTAGTTAGTCAATTGTAACTATGTAATATTTTTGAGTTTTAATATAAAAAATCAATGATTTAAGCAATGTGATTGTTGAAAAGTGTTTTTGAATAATCCTTTTTCACCTTTGTGATATTGGTTTGCCGGTGCTTTTCGTAAAAATACCTTTATTCTGTAAATAAATATTCCGTCGTGAGAGGTTATGATGGATACCGTTATTCTCAAGGTAAGAGATTACTAATAAGTTATATTTAAATAGTAATTTAACAAACCGATTTTATATCTAGTGACTACATAGCTCCTTCGTTCGAAAATATCTTTACTAATATTACTTATACAGGGTGCTGATTTCCTTTGCGGGTAATAGGGATTTAACCCGTAAAATCAAACTTTTGCGATTTCCTGCTTCCCTAATTATTTTAGGAAAAATATCTTCGAATAAAAGTTTTAGAACATAAAATTCTGCATCTAAATCATTAAACAAAATTAATTTTTCATGCTTTGTAACGGCAGAAATTTGATATGAAAATGTCAAAATTACCTTAAAAACAGATAGCGATAGCCATTGAACAAAATGATTAAAAATTATTCTGACAGCTAAAACGTCATCATTTTGTTCAAGTTCCATGGCTATCGCTATCTGTTTTTGAGGTAATTTTGACATTTTCATATCAAATTTCTGCCGTTACAAAGCATGCAAAATTCATTTTGTTTAATGATTTAGATGCAGAATTTTATGTTCTAAAACTGTTGTTCGAAGATAGTTTTTCTAAAATAATTAGGGAAGCTAGAAATCGCAAAAGTTTGATTTTACGGGTTAAATCCCTATTACCCGCAAAGCAATTCAGCACCTTGTATATTATAAAGAGGTAAAATTTGTTTGTGATGTTGTTTGTATGTTGTATATTGTATTGTTGTATACTGGACCGATTCTAAAAATTCTTTCACTAATAGAAAGCTACACTATCCCTAAGTGATATAGGCTATATTTTATTTTGATAAATTTCCCGCGAGGGGGAAGTGGATAATTGATGTGGGCTGGTCACAAAACGTAACTCCGACATTCTTTTGCATTTTAGCGTATTGGCGGAATCCTACTATTATTATAAACACTACCAGCCCGACTTCACTTCGCAGAGGAAGAATTTCTCGCGGGGGGGATAATAGGATAATAAATCATAAATTTTTAGCACCTGGGCGAAACCGGACGGGACCGCTAGCTCAATAATAAAATTTTAAAAAACTCGGGTCGCAGTGCCAAACCCTGCCGACAATATAGTGTATTTGCTAATACAGGCCCTGTGGCTTTAATACGTGAACTTAAGTTTGTTTTTGGGCAAAATAAAAAATTTAACCCCTTAATACATCCCTTAAAATAATATTTTTTTCTTAATTTCAATATTATTATCAATGCAACCTCTGTACCACATTAAATACACCCTTCCATAAGTAAATCCGTATCAACAAACTAGTGTTTTCATAAAATTTGAAAGTCCGGTCCTGTCGGGCCGATTTTATTAAAATTTTAGCAGCACGTTGTAATCTTTACTAAAGAGTTAAATTTCAATTTTGAAACGATTCTGACAAATTTTTCGGTATTTTTGGGCCCAAAAACTTTTTGGAACCCCTAAATACAACCCTGAAAATGGTCCGATCGGGCCCATTTTAAATAGGCTTCTTGCGGTGATGGGTTCCAATGTGTGTACCAAATTTCGTTTCAATCGATTAAGTCTGTCGAGAGTTATCGTGTACACACACACACACACACATATATATATATAAATATATACATAATTATATATATAAACATTTTCAAAAATGGTGCCAAATTGTTCAGGAGGCTATGAAACGTCGAGAAATTTTGGTCCGACCCCTAGGTCCCGCCATCCGACCGACGCCAATAGTGTATGTGCCATATTATGGCAAATACACTAATAATGTTTTCCAGTATAGACTTTTCTACGGCCAGAGCTTGAATTATTATGAATTATAATTTTTTAAAACACCTGTAGTTATAGCGTAGCATCCTCGCTAATATTCTCATCGTATCTTACACATATCTGTATACATTAATTAAAAGACAGTTTAGTCTGCTTACATAATAGCTTATATCGAGTACATATTTACTTTGTATTAATACTATAGAGAAGTTTGTATAATCGGTATTCTTGTTGTCACAATAGATGAGAAACATTATCCTAAACTTTAAACGTTCCTTATAATCCACTGTTAAGTAAATAAGTAAACAGTTTATTACTTTCTTCAATTTTTTTGTTTTAATTTTCCATGCGTCATTAATCTGATTACCAAATTAACTTTTAAAATCGTCATAAAGCTAGCCACAGACGCATGTACGTTTAAGACATGTACGTGCGTCTGCGACATGCCTAAGACTATACAAAATTGACCTTAATTAGTGTATTTGCCATATGGCACATATACTATTGGCGTCGGTCGGACGGCGAGTCCCAGAGGTCGGACCAACATTTCTCGATGTTTCACATCATTCCGAACAACTTGTCACCATTTTTGGAAATCATATATATAAAATTCTCGTGTCACGGTGTACGTTATTGAATTCCTCCGAAACGGCTGGACCGATTTTGATGAAATTTTGTGTGCTTATCGGGTAGAGTGGAGAATCGGACAACGTCTATTTTTCATCCCCCTAAATGTTAAGGGTGGTCCACCCCAAATTTTTTTTTTTATTTTTTGGACAAAATTTTTTGTTTTAATTTTTTCATGATTCAGCATTGAAAAATACATACAACTCTAAATTTTCACCCTTATACGATCAACCCCTGATTTTTAATCGCGATTTTTATATTAAGCTTTAAAAAATACATATATGGCGAACGAGCGAAGCGAGTGAGTAGGCGAAAATATTCAAGCGAACGAGCGAAGCGAGTGAGTAGTGTATTAATAAAATTCAAACGAACGAGCGAAGCGAGTGAGTAATGTAATTATAATATTCAAGCGAACGAACGAAGCGAGTGAGTAATGTAATTATAATATTCAAGCGAACGAGCGAAGCGAGTGAGTAGTGTATTTATAATATTCAAGCGAACGAGCGAAGCGAGTGAGTAGTGTATTTATTATATTCAAGCGAACGAGCGAAGCGAGTGAGTAGTGTATTTATTATATTCAAGCGAACGAGCGAAGCGAGTGAGTAGTATATCAATAAAATTCAAACGAACGAGCGAAGCGAGTGAGTAATGTAATTATTCCTGGAAATAACGTATATGGCTAAACAACGTTTGCCGGGTCAGCTATACTAAATATACGTGAGCGGAGTAATGGGTGACCTCTATTAAATCATAATTTCATACCATCCGAGCGAAGCCGGACCGGGTCCGCTAGTAATATATATAAAAATATATACATAAACATTTTCAAAAATTATTCAGGAGGGTATGAAACGTCGAGAAATTTTGGTCCGATCCCTACGTCCCGCCATCCAACCGACACCAATAGTGTATGTGCCATATATATGGCAAATACACTAAAACATCGGGTCGCAGTACCAAACCCTGCCGACAATATAGTGTATTTGCCAATACAGGCATTGTGGCTTTATTAAGTGAACTGCAGATCTTTGGGATGAGCGTCCCTGTGTATGTCCATGTATGTATGGATGGATGTGAACACAAGTATCTTTGGAACGAAACGACCGATTTGGACGATCAATACGGCGATCGAAAGGGTTTATCAAAACTTAGATCTGATTGAATTTTGAGCCCAATCGCACGAGTTGTTTTGAGAGTTATACATCAAAAACGTAAAAAAATATTTTCAATAACTTGAAAATTACTTGTGCGATTTGGATCAAAATTTAATCAGATCTCAGTCGTAAATAGCTCTTTCAATTGCCGCAAGATTCATCAAAATCGGACGAGACATCGCACGAGAAAAAAAATTTTTTTTTGAAGTTTGTTTTGTCATAATTAATAAAGAAAATATTAGTTTTGAACTCAAAGAGCTCAAAAATATATAAATAATAATTGAGAATTTTCGTTGGAAAGCAGCCAATTATATAATTGATTCGAAACATATTGGAAAAAACCATTTCACCAACCATAGTCACAGTCAGGATTCTAACCTGAACCTTTCCACTTTCGCGGCGGAATGAGCTTATATTTACTCAACCGTGACATGAATACTAATCTAATATTCTCCTTATATGCTTCGGAATCAATAGATTTTCACCACATGCGAGTGTTAATTCAATATAGCTATGTTGTAGAAGTGAATCTTCGTACTGATTTTTTTTCAATATGTTCCGAATCAATTATATAATTGGCTGCTTTCCAACGAAAATTCTCAATTGCAATTCAGCCGGATAAATCTATTAATTTATTATAAATAATAACGTTTTCGAGCTTTTTTAGCTCAAAAACCGCAGGAAGTTTTCGGGTTATCCCGCAGTATTATCAATCGGTTTTCACATTTCTTTAAAGGCGATCAACCGCTAAGGCTGTGTATTACCAAATTATTAATGTTTTCTGCTAAATTTTTCAAAATCTTTTAGAGCTTCTAACTCATTAAATCGATGGTGCGTGAACTTTTTCAGTCATCCTACTACTTAAAGGGTTCATGTTTTCTTATAAATGATTCTCAGTACAAGTGAAAATAAAAAAGACGTTCGTCGTTTACACAATATTTTCCCGATTGATTTTCATCATCACACAAAACTGACATGTTTGAAGAGAAGGGTTTTATTTGACAAAAGTGATAAAGAAAAGAATAAACTTGATCAAGTGCCATTCTCTCAACTGTGGTTCGACTCAATCAATAATAATTATTGGGTTCCAATGTGATTTTCTTTATTGGAAATATTCTACAGGATGATACTTTTCCAATATACACGTTATTTTAAATTGTTAATTAGGTTTTATGTCAAATGAGTATGGAGGTTTATCTGTACTAATATTATAAAGAGGTAAACTATGTGTGTTTGTTTGTTTGTTTGTAATGAATAAACTACTTAACTGATTTTAAAATTTTTTTCACCTATAGAAAGCTACATTATCAGCGAGTAGCATAGGCTATACTTTATTGTGAAAAAAATTAGAGGGGGGTAATAAATCATAAATTCTTATCTCTGGAGCTACTAAATCGATTCTAAAAATTGTTTCACTAATAGAAAGGTACGCAGGGGGAGAGATTCTCGCGAGGGGGTACTCGCGGGGGGGGGGTTATAAATTATAAATTCTTATTTTTGGAACTACTAAACCGATTCTGAAAATTCTTTCACTAATAGAAAGCTACGCAGGGGGGGGTGAGATTCTCGCGGGGGTAACAAATTAACAATGTACTAAATATACGTGAGCTGAGCAATGGGTGACCGCTATTAAATCATAATTTCATTACACCCGGGCGAAGCCGGGACGGGCCGCTAGTTGAGAATATTTTATTTATTTGATGACGGCACAGCTTCGTTGTTAATGACGGCAGGATTTGTTTTTTACGTAATAATAAGATACACTGTGCTACTGTGTACATTCTTAAGTTATTAATATTTTTTTTAGATATGATTAAAGGTAAGGTTAACATACTTTCGTTTGAATTATTAAAAAGAAATTAAATATATTATTTTAACCGACTTCAAAAAAAGGAGGAAGATTCTCAAGTCGACGTGTACCTATATATTTTTTTTCCTTTTTTATGTATAACCACGCATAGCTTTTTACTGAGTAGTCCGATTTTGATGATTCTTGTTTTATTGGATAGGGTACCTATACCTCGAAGTTGGTCCCATATAAATTTTACTTAAATCGGTTCAGTAGTTAGGCTGATTTTAATAAAAGTGAGTAAAGGCGTGAGATTCCTTAAGTTAAACGCCACTTTTTGACACATCACACAGCGTAAGAAAGTCGGTTTAATAAAAGTGAGTAACGGCGTGTGATTCCTTTAAGGTAAATGTCACTTTTTGACACACCACACAGCGAAAGAAGTCAGTTAAGTTTGTAGAAGTGAATCTATTGGAAAACGACTAAACTACGTATTGTAAAGCCAAAAAAAAAACTCCTTCAAAAAGTCACTAAAAAGAGGAAAATAATGAAATTGTGAGGTTTGCGCCAATTTAATAAAATATGAAGTCGGTTAAAAAGTACAGTATAGTGATTAATATCTTCTTTTTAACCGACTACATATTTTATTAAATTGGCGCAGACCTCAAAATTTCGTTATTTTCCTCTTTTTAGTGACTTTTTGAAGGAGGTTTTTTTTTTGTTAAAAAGTTTTTTATTTGTGAATTCCAACGCTTTTCAGTGAAACAGTGTAAAGTTTAACAGCATTGAGAAATTAAAAGAATCTTACACCAGCATTGTCTTTGTTCACATAAATAAATATAATTACATTCTTTTTATTTTTTCGAGTTTCAATGTGCACTGCATCGCTGTCAAACATTTCTACAAATCTTTCAAGCGAAAAGAAGAAGAAAAGTTTACTTATTTCTGATACAGTGAAACCTGTATATTCTGGCCACCTACGGTTCCAGTAAAATGTGGTTAATTTAGCCAGGTGATGGCTAACTCATTTAGAGGTTCATGAAGTCAAAGGCACTTCGTAAGGTTCCATGAGAAGGTGGCTAATTTAACAGGTTTTACTGTACTATTTAAGATCTCTTCTGTCCGCACTAGTAATGTGTAGTTTCAACACGAATAGGCAGCGCATGCGCATAGCAACAGTTTATAAATGATCACTTCATTCCGGAAAGTGCGGGCCGTAATTCTCTTTTTATGTAGGTCAAGTGTGCCACACTATTGTACTTTGTTCCGCTCTTCTCGTTAGATGTTTTATGTAAAGAAAATCTAAGGTGAAATTCATTTGGAGGTTGTAGGATAAAAGACGCCTAGTCCAATCAGGAACGGTGTAATATTAATAGCGTTTTCCGCTTAGGTACTGTATTTTTTGTACTTTTGTACTTCTATTCTTTGTTATCATCCCTTGATACTAACCGATAGAAATATACTTAGTGCATAACAATCTAATGATCTGTCTGCGTGATCAGCACGTGTTTGTTTCTTCAGTTGTGATTAGTCAGTCGGGAGAATTTAAAATTTTGCAAATGTAATGGACCGTATTTACCTATTTAATTTATTGTAAACTGTAAGACTGTTAGACATTGTTAGACTGTATTTTTTCATATTACTCGATCTTGGAAATGAACATTTTTTATGATACATTTTTAGAGTGTTGGGTCTCAAAGTCTCTATATGAATATTATGAAGTATTAGAAATACCTTGTATTTTTTGATATAATTATAACGTGTTACGGATACTCAATGTGTAATTTAAAAAAAAAATTTAACCACACCTGAAGATAGCAACTCGTTGCTGAAACGCGTCGTGTTAAAACACAGGAAGTCACAAGCCCGACATAAAAAATACAAGGTATTTCTAATACTTCACAATGAACATTTTTAAAATTTTTATTTTTGATTTATCACTACGAAAATGTTTGATGTGAAACATTTTTAGGTACGGCTGTAAAATCGTTTGAATGTTACGTCGTTCAGAACGCACATCGCATCATCCCGCACTATACTGTTACACAGTCGCTATGCTACGTGTGTGTGTAAATATTTGTGTATTGCTGTTTCAATACTTTCACAGGGAGAGAGTTTCTAGCGGGGCGGGGGGAATAATAAATCATAAATTCTTATATCTAGAACTACTGAACCGATTCTAAAAATTCTTTCACTAATTGTCTTGGCAGGGGAGAGCTATGAAAATGTTTCACATCTGCCAGGCGTCCCACGACGGCTCACATTTTTTTTAATGCCACCAACAGGTAAAGTTATTTGGGCCTACCACCAATTCATACTTGCAATTTATTATTTTTTTAATAATAAATTGAAAAACCAATTTACACTTTTAACATTTCTCGGGCTAGAACCTGATAAATGAGTTTTTTAATAGAGAAGTCATGGCAACGCCATATATAACAACGGCATAGATACACTCTCAGCTCTTCTCAAACCCTACTAATTTATAAAATAGTAACGAAATATGTCTGTAATATCGTTTTTTGTGAGATTCTGATATTTTGTTGAAACTTAAAGTATAGTGTATTTACTTTTTACCCTGCAAAACTATGCAAGCTTGACCGCGGCTGCTAACCTTCAGTACTCTGTTTGTCTATTTAAAAGTAACTATTATTTTTCCCCTATACCCTTCATTTGCGTTGAATGTACTGAAAAATAGTTGTAAATTGTAAATTGTATTTTAAAGACCACCAACAGCTAAGGTTATTTGGGCCTAGCACCAATTCATATTTTCAATTCATTATTTTTTTTTTTTTTTTTAATAATAAATTGAAAATCTAATTGACACTTTTACCAGCTCTCGGGCTAGAACTCGGGAACTGGGGACTTGTAATAGAGGAACCATAGTAAAAATAGTTAATACTGTGCATATATGCTTGCTTTTTTTTCAGTAATTTATTTTTATACTTAATTATTATAATAATATCCCGAGTTTAATCTTGGTACTTATTTGCTCATTGAAAATTATTAAATGAACTAATCAAGTATTCAGGTTTTCTTTTTGAGTTATTTATTAACTAAACAGAGCATGAGGGTAATCGAGCGTGTATAGCAATACGCCTATATTATATGACGTTCCATGGCTTCTCTGTTACAAGCCCCCAGTTCCCAGGTTCTAGTCTAAGAATTGGTAAAAGTATATTATTTGTATTTTCATTTTAATATTAAAAAATTATAAATTAAAAATATGAATTGATACAAACAACCCTAGCTGTTAGTGGCTTTTAAAAAATTAAGTGAACATTACAAATTATTATTCACAAAGATTTTGGTATCTAATTTAACACTTAATAAAATACATAAAAATCAAAAGTAATGCAAGATTTAAATATTGATTCGTAATTTATTAACAATACGAAATTTACCATTTATTTTGTTGCCAAAACTGAAAAGAAATATCAAACAAACAAAAAATAGAATTTAATGTTTCAGTGACTGGTGAGCATTTTTTTCTTTGACAGAAGTTTTTCAGTATTTTAAATAAAATATTCAAGATTTAAAAAAACGTTAAATTCGTAATGCTGTTTAGATAGAGAGACAGATGGCGTTCGTTTCTTCTTCCTCCTTGAACGAAAAAGTTTTCTAATCGATATGAAAAACGACAAAATCCATCCATTTGGTACATTCTTTACGTTAGCACTTTTGCAAATGCAAAATTGACAAAAATCAATATATAAAATTACAACACGACCGGTATGTAATTTTGTTCTCCTGCAGGTTCTCCAAGATTTGACATTTCAGTTTCATTAGATGATTAGACAATACCTACATTTCTCTCTTATTATTATTATTACCTAATCGATTTTACCTTTGACTAAATAATGTAATCGGCCATAATTTTTCAAAAGGGCGTTTTTACGACAGGAAAAATAAATCTTTTATGCCATACCCACTATAAAAGAGCTACTTTACATGCATGTATGTATGTAAAGTGGGTTTTGACAGACTGGTGTGCGGGAACATATCTTTCTATCTTTCCCGCACTAGTGTGGGAAAGCAAATCATTCCCATTGTGATTTATGTTTATTCGCCCTGATCCGCCCGCTATTACCTACTGACAGTTACTTTCGGCCTACTATAGAAGTGAAGTTGGCAACGCTCGTTTTAACATAATGTCACATAAATTTTGAAAGACTAAAATGAACAAAATAAATATTAGTAAAAAAAAACGTTTTGGAGACAAGTTTTTTGTTTAAATGCACTAAAAAGGAAAAAAAACTTTCAATAAATTAGGTTCATAATTATAAAAGCGTGGGTCGTGAACTCTATGATAATTTATTAGTCACGACCCACGCTTTTATAATTATGAACCTAATTTATTAAAATTTATTTTTTTCTTTTTAGTGCATTTAAATAAAAGCTTGTCTCTAAAAAGCTTTTTTTACTAATATTTATTTTGTTCATTTTAGTCTTTCAAAATTTCACTCCCCTTTGACACCCGTAGGGGTTGAATTTAGAAAAACCCTTTCTTAGTGGATGCTTACGTCAGAAAAGGTACCAATTGTCCAAATTTCAAGTTTATAGTTTTAGCGATTTGGCGTGGGCGTTGATTAGTCAAAAAAACCCTACATCCCCGTTTGAACCCCTTAGGGGTTGAATTTATTTCTAAAAACGATTTATTCATGTATTGTCATCGAGAATACATATGTGTACAAAATTTCAAGTCGATCGGATACGTGGAAGTCGTTCAAAATTGACTTGCAAGATTTGACCTAAACAAACACACAAACCAACAAACACACTTTACTTTGCAAGTTTAATAAAAGCTTGTGAAAAGAACAAAAATAAAGATAGTTACTTCTTACCACAACAGTTTTATTGATGGATGTACATTTCGAAAGCTATGCTTTCATCTTCAGCAAACACTATACAAGATGAAAGCATAGCTTTCGAAATGTACATCCATCAATAAAACTGTTGTGGTAAGAAGTAACAATCTTTATTTTTGTTTTTATTCCAACCATAGTGCTCATTTATTTTTACTTGTAAAAATAATCATGCAAATTTCCTATTAATTACGGACAGTGGTAGTTTAAAACGGTTTAAAAGTTTCGATTGACAAATCGCACCGGTAAAACGCAAACGTTACAAGCATGCGTGTTACGAACATGCGTGCTTTCATTCATGTCTTACCGGTGTAATTTGTCACGTTCAACTTTCGTGCCTTTTTCTACCGCCTTTTATATAGGTACCCACTTACATTCTTACTTGTGATTGGACCGTGATTTTACCGAAGAATCTTATTCATGTGATAGAATTTCGTTTTTTGCGGAATTTTTTTTTTGATATTTTGAATGATATTGTTGTGTCATTTTGAGTCAACATAATACTCTACATTGTCGACACAACATTGTTTTGTTTTGGCAGTTTCTATTAGCTACGCTTTTGAAACAAACAAGTAATTCAAAATTATAATTTCGTTGTGATCAGACCTATTTCAAACTCGTCTTGATTAAATCAAATTTTATTGTGTTTTATTTATTTATTTATAATTTTATATAAGGATCTACTATATTATTAAATCAGATCAAAAAGATCTTTATAATTGGTGACCCCTGACAAGTGAGCATTACTTAAATTTTTTTCAAAATATTGTATCATGGACAAAGCTTTAGAAGAAACATAAATAATACATTCAAATGGAGAATTTTATTGGAAAAACGGATAAAAAGTGACATTTTTTAATTATTTTTTCGCAAACGCTTCATTTATTTTTAAGTACAATAAATTTATTTACTTATTTTCCTAAGTCACTTTTTCAGATTATCATCCATGGTAACTCTTTATTGATAATTTTTTCATTTTGACATTTATATTTTTTAATAATTTTATGCTTTTTATGCTCTTTTCACATATATATTTATATCTATTCACATTACATTTCACAACATTATATCAAACAACTCAAATCTATATTTGCACTAATTGCATTAACACTACGAATTTTGATATTTGGTATTTGTAATTATTCAGTATTTAACATTTTTTATTTTGTCTATCAAATATTTACTTTTTTGATTTAGACATGGGTTTGCTGCCTTATTTTCCTCCGTGCAACGGATTAGCGACATGCTACCGTCATTTTTACGAAGCGAACAACTAGTTCTTATTCGTTATATTCTTTCAGGTTACTCCTGCTGAGGTCGATACACTCCTATATATGTTTGTACACTTCCAGGATATTACCTGTTCTCCCTGTGTTTGATCATCTGCCTCGAATTGATACTTTTTGTCTTTTCAGCAGAATTATGTTCAACAATTTTTTTTTACGCAAGCTCAAAGCAGAATGATGTTCAGCTGATTTAATTATTATTTACCATTATTTTTCATCAATTCGTAGACTTATTTTACTTCAATTATTTACGTCTTCACGAACTTCACTAGTGGACTCCTGCTTTTGTCACGCCTTCTACAACGTGCCTAGCTGTCCATTTATGGTTCTCAGACGAAGATCACCATGATATATTGATTTTTTTATCATAACAAACACTAGTATGTAATTACTAATGCGTAATAAACTATATATCTATTCTTTGGTTCCTTCCTGTGGGTTTTGCAGTTAGTTTTGAAAACTGGCCACTTTCAATTGTAATTTTCCCATGCGAAGGGGGGTGTTATGTTGTGTCATTTTGAGTCAACATAATACTCTACATTGTCGACACAACATTGTTTTGTTTTGGCAGTTTCTATTAGCTACGCTTTTGAAACAAACAAGTAATTCAAAATTATAATTTCGTTGTGATCAGACCTATTTCAAACTCGTCTTGATTAAATCAAATTTTATTGTGTTTTATTTATTTATTTATAATTTTATATAAGGATCTACTATATTATTAAATCACACAACAATGACACAACAATATCTAGGCCTAAAAACACGTTTTTGCCATACTCACTACAAAATAGCTACTTTACATGCATGTAGGTATACTGGCAAGTATTGAGTTATTTAACAGGCTATGGTTCCTCTATTACAAGTCCCCAGTTCTCGGGTTCTAGCCCGAGAGCTGGTAAAAGTGTCAATTGCATTTTCAATTTATTATTAAAAAAAAATAATGAATTGAAAATATGAATTGGTGCTAGGCCTAAATAACCTTAGCTGTTGGTGATCTTTAAAAAAAACACATATTTAACAGCAAGGCGTGCCGAAAGTGTTTTCATTACATAACTAGAGCGGTAAGTAAACGGTTGCCATAGTAACTTATGTTTATTCGCTCTATTCGCCTGCTATTACACGCACGGGATTATCTATGGAATAGCGGGCGGATCAAGCGAATAAACATAAATCACTATAGAAATGGCTCGCTTTCCCATACTAGTGTGGGAAAGATACGTTCCCGTACATCGGCCTGTCAAAAGTCACTTAACATCGGCGCTATTTATTTTAAATTTATTTTTTATACCTATATGCAGTAATGTATGACGTATTCAATGGCTCTTTGCCTACTTTTGAACTAATAAATTATCATGCATACAATATAGTACAAACGTACAATATGTGAAGCAGCTATTTTATAGTGGGTATAGCAAAAAAGAATTGTTTGCAGCCTTTTTGATGTGAAACATCTAATATCGCGCGTTTGGATGGGAGTGAAAACGTTTTGATAGCTCGTCGCGTCGTTCCATTCGGCCAGCCTCGCGTCTCGTCGGCTCTTTCCTACGCGCTTCACACTCTACTACACTACACACTCGCTATTTTACGTGTGTGTTAGTGTGTCGGCACTATACTTGTAAATATCTGTGTATTGGATCACAACAAGCGGAGCATCGTTTCGAGCTGTTTTAATACCTTCGCAGGGGAAGCATTTCTCGCGGAGGTGGGGGTATTACATCATAAATTCTTATCTTTGGAACTACTGAACCGATCCTAAAAATTCTTTCACTAATAGAAAGCTACATTATCCCTGAGTAATATAGGCTATATTTTATTTTGACAAATTTCTCGCGGGGGGATAATATTCCTGTGCGGTAGTATAATTTATAAATAGAACGTAACCATTGTTTCAAGCTATGAAATTGTTTTACATCTGCCAGGCGTCCTACGACGGCTCACATTTTTTTAAGAAACGAAGTGAACCATCCTCTAACTTCATATTATATGTGTTGAACCTTCTGATGCGTTATTTTCCCAATAGGCTTGTGTAAATATTATAGGATTTACTTTCGTTCAGCTTTAGTTATAATCTTGACAGTACATTAACTCTGTGTCGATAATAATGCAGGGGTGATATTATATTGGTCTATCAAACATAGTGGTTGACATTTCTCTGTATTATGGATTATAAAAAAATTGCGTTGATTATGATTAAAGCTTTTATTGTTTATCAAAGAATAATATGAAGTTTTATTATTTAACATTAGATGCTAATGATGTAACTTGCCGGGCGTCTATAATACACAATCATTATTCAAGTTCCAGAGCCGACCATGTGAAATCCCTCGGCTCTCCTAGACTATTAACAGAGATAAAGAAATTCAAGTAATTTACATCACTTTTCAATTATTAAAAGTGTATTCTCTACCGAAAGTTACTTCCTGCATTCTTCATTTCAAATATTTTCCCCTCGTCTAAAAACGACGGTATTTTTAAAGTCAAAGGTTTCGGGTAAACGCCAAATGAAAGACTGGGAATCACACTACAGATCCTACCGGCGAAAAATTAAAAAAAATCCTGGAAAAACTTACAACTTTTGAAAAATTACGTTGTCTTTCACACGTAGCCAAAACTTTTTTTCTAAAAATTTGCCTGTATAGGATCTGTAGTGGTGTATCTTGGGCCTTCATTTGGAGTTTACCCGAACCCTTTAGCATTGAAAACAGCGCCGGGAGAGCTGTACCCGTTGTTAGACGAGGGGAAAGGATTTGAGATGAAGAGTGCAGGGGATAACTTCTGGTAGTGAATACTCTTAAACAAGGGGCGAAGTGAAAAGGAAAATTGATAAAGAAAATGCTTTGAATAGTGAACAAGATTTTTCCTTTTCTCGTTTATTTTCATTATGTTTTTTCTTTTGAATGCATTACAAGTTATGTAGCAAAGTTTTTTTTATATATAAAATATAGAAAACTTTTCAATTGGAATGGAGTTTAATTCAGATTCGATTTGGAGCTAATCAGCGTGTTTGTTGCTTCGTGCCCATGCACAGAAAACACAACGTTTGGAGAAAACGAGAGTTTGCTTTTTTTTAGTTAGTGTACAGAAGAAATAAAACTTTTTTCATTAGTGTTTTTTCGTCTTGAAGGAAATACTGTGTTTTATATACTTCTACTAAAGATGTTTTCGATTGTCCATAGCTTAAGCTCACTTTTATTGTACATCATCAACATTTAGGATTTTCTTAAAACTGTGAGATTTTATATCTCTGTCTTTGTGTTAAATTCAGAATGTCGTTCGTAAAAATACAATTTAAGACATAATTTAAAATGTCTATCTATTAAAATTAATTGTGCTTTTAAAATACGGTACTAGTGAAAATTCAATTAATTTTTTTTTATTTATTTATTTAATAAATGAGTTATAAAAATCGCCGAAAGTACCTATATAATTTTGTTTACGTGGTTTTGGTAATGTAATTTGAACCCTGATCAGTATGGAGAAGAACGTAAGAATCCAGATTCTATCGTTGGTGGTCAGTGGGTATTTGATGTTCTGCTCGTCTGAATATTCGTAAGATATTAGTTATGTAGACGTACAATTATAGTTATGAACATAAACGTCGCTGCTTTTTGATGTGTACTAGTCTGGTCGATTACCATCACTTCTGTATGCAGTCGTATACAATATAATATAAACAAGAACATAACCATCGCAGCTTTTCGATCAGTACTGGTCTTATCGATCGCTTTGATTGGACGTGACGTGACTTCGACATGCGTAACCAAACGAAACAAAAAACGACGCTAAAAAGTTTCACCTCAGTTGTCCACCGCCTAAATTTTAAAGAGGCTTTGAGAAATCATTTTCAAATTTGCTTTACTTATATAAGAAAAATAATACGTTGGTTCCGATAGGCAAATTAAATTTTGTTCACTTTTTAGTGTATTTGCCATATGGCACATACACTATTGGCGTCGGTCGGATGGTGGGACCTAGGGGTCGGACCAAAATTTCTCGACGTTTCATAGCCTCCTGAACACTTTGGCACCATTTTTAAAAATGTTTATATATATATGTGTGTATATATATATATATATATTTATATATTTATATTTTTATATATTTATATATTTATATATTTATATATATATTTATATATATATGTGTGTACACGATAACTCTCGACAGACTTAATCGATTGAAACGAAATTTGGTACACACATTGGAACCCATCACCGCAAGAAGCCTATTTAAAATGGGCCCGATCGGACCATTTTCAGGGTTGTATTTAGGGGTTCCAAAAAGTTTTTGGGCCCAAAAATACCGAAAAATTTGTCAGAATCGTTTCAAAATTGAAATTTAACTCTTTAGTAAAGATTAAAATGTGCTGCTAAAATTTTAATAAAATCGGCCCGACAGGACCGGACTTTCAAATTTTATGAAAACACTATTGTTGATACGGATTTACTTAGATATGGAAGGGTGTATTTAATTGGGTGTATTGATGAAATCCATGTCTAATATTGAAATTTAGAAAAATTTAATTATTTTAAGGGCTGTATTAAGGGGTTAAATTTTTTATTTTGTCAAAAAACAAACTTAAGTTTACATAATAATGCCACAATGCCTGTATTAGCAAATACACTATATTGTCGGCAGGGTTTTGGCACTGCGACCCGAGTTTTTTAGTATGAAAGCATTTAGTTTATGAAAGCATTAAGTTTAAACACCCGTAACTTCTAAACCAAAGAAAGATGGAGAAGTGAGCTTATGAAGAAATACAGAAGTGCAAAACAAATTTTAAAATTTTCTGCAACACTTTAAATTTTCAAAAATCGAAAATGCATTTTAACTTTAATGATATCGATTAGTATTGAAATTGGACAAAAAATTCAAACACGTACAAATCATATAAAACAAAAAACATCGCCGATTGTAAATGTCTGCACTATGACGACAAAACAAACAAAGAATTTGATGCGAGAGCCGTTGTCCCTCTTTTTCTACTTTATGTTTTGTTTTCTTTTTGTTATATGTAGTTTTCTTCACTGTAACAAAAAATCTTTTTTATCTTTTTGTTTTCTTTTCTCAACATGAGAATAGAAATTGTGTTGAGTACAGACCGCAATGAAATTGTAAAATGTTGAAATTTTATATTATACTAACGGCCCGGGCGAAGCCGGACCGGCTTCGCCCGGGTGTTAGGAATTTCCTAAGTGCAATACACTACTCACTCGCTTCGCTCGTTCGCTTGAATATTATATTTACATTACGCACTTGCTTCGCTCGTTCGCTTTCTCACTCGCTACGCTCGTTCGTTCGAATATTATTAATACACTACTCACTCGCTTCGCTTGAACTTACTCACTCACTTCGCTCGTTCGCTTGAATATTATAATTACATTACTCACTCGCTTCGCTCGTTCGCTCCCGGGTGCTAATTAATCTCGCTAAAACTCAAAAACGGCTTGACCGATTTAAATTTTTTCCCCTGCGTAGCTTTCTATTAGTGAAAGAATTTTTAGAATCGGTTTAATATAAAGATTTCTTCTGTCCGTGTGTTTGTGACTGAACTCCTAAACGGCTAGTTTGATTTTGTGTGTTTGTGACTGTACTTCTCTTAAACGGCTGGTTCGATTTTGATGAAATTTTGGGTGTGTGATTAAGTTGATTCGAGGATGGTTTAGATTAAAAAAAATTAAATTATTGATTATTTAATCGTGTCACCGTAGATTATTTAATCATTTAATAACTCAGCCGCCGTGATAGTGGAAGAGTCGAGTTTGAGTCCCGACGGTGATAGGTCTAAGAATGAATTTTTCTGGTATTGCATTGTAACGTTACACTTACGTCATTCGATGAGTGTTCCTAACAGAATTGCTAACTTAATCATTCATTTGTATTTATTTTATATTATTTTATCTGTCCTATTATACTATTGATGTGTTTAAAAAATTCTTATAGGTTTGAAGTAAAGTGTCATCAATTTTAGAGCGATGTGTTGCCTTAACTTGAGGACTGAAACATATTTTGCTTAAAAAATAGCAATGGGGGACTTTTTGACACGCACTGTATGAACCTTTCTTTTGTAAATTCTATCAGTTGCTTGAAATAAAAAAATATTCTTTGAAAAAAGCTGCGCTGTTATTTAATATTTTTAGTTTTTCCGTTGCAAAAATTTCGTTTTTTAATACAAATTTTACGTCGATGGAAACAATGGCTTACGTAACTTAGTCTTTATAGACATATGTTGTGTAAATTACAGAATGACCACCACAATTATTATTGTGTATCATTTGTGTTCAAAATCGTGAACAATTCTATTTCAAAAAATACAGAACAACAAGTAAGTACAGTTGTTTCGCGGTATTCTTCTGTCCGCTAAGACTGTTCGCGCCCTTAAACAAAAACTTAATGGCTTCAACGCCTGTAAACACAGACGTATCTCACATTGTTGTCTGGTCAGAGTTGACACGAGTGTGGTAATGCCAACGGCTAGAACAGAAATTCACTACTGATTATACGACTGGTCGGAATCGATTTAGCGTGATTTCTTCTATAAGTAGGTACTGTCCTTTAATCAAATCTACCTACCAGAAAGCGCTTAGTGCCAAAGAAATCCCAGATTCCCAAATCGACATCAAGCTATCAAAACCGCGGGAAAACTATCTTTATATTGACAGAAGCTTATATATATAATAATATAATATATCTTATTTTAGTTGGTGAATGGCGAGGTGAATGGTGATTGCAAGATGTCAGGGATAATTTAACGGCCAGATATTTGTATAGGTACTATTTTAAAGGTCGTCTGCTAAATACGATCAGACAAAATAAACGTCGACATTTACGCGAACGAAGCCGTGGTCTGATATAAATCTTTCGTAGGACGACGCTGCAGTGCAGTCCTAAATCGTTCGTTAAATTTGTTTTGTACGTTTTGTCAAATTGTAGATTAGTTTCTAAATTAAACAATCCCTGCTGATTGATTCCAGGGCGCATGCTCCAGATTAACTGTTCAGGAATATGTAACTGGAACAATGTGCAGTAATAAGCGTCGCCTCCCGTCGATTTCTGAGGACTCAAAGTGCTTCCAGAGAACGATATTAAAGTGACCTGCTGTGATTCTTACATACAATCAAACAATAGTCCTTTTTATGTTTCTTTATTATAATATAAGGATGCCAGGATATTATGAAGTATTAGAAATACCTTATATTATGTCCGTCTTGTGACTTCTTGTGATTTAACACTACGCGTTTCAGCAACGAGTTGCCATCTTCAGGTGTGGTTATTTATTTTTTAAAAAACACACATTGCGTATTCGTAACACTACATAATATTATGATGCTAAGCACTGTGTATTATGTCGTGGTTTGTGAAGTACTGATTTAAATTTCGAGATTTTATGATTTATATAGTAGGTAGATGGAATGGAAATGTATGTGTGTGCATGTGTGTAAACGATTACTGAGTATTGGGTGTTTGTGTGTTGTTAATTATTGTGTCGTATATTATGTTCGATTTTAGTGTTGGTATTGTCGAATTTTGTGGCTTTATATATTTCATATTTCATACAAGAATATGAAATATATAAAGCCACAAAATTCGACAAAACCAACATTCTTAATGACAAACTAACACTACAATCGAACATAATATACGACGCAATAATTAACACAACACAAACACCCAATACTCAGTAATCGTCTACACACATAGGTACATTTCCAGTCCATCTACCTACTATATAAATCATAAAATTTCGAAATTTAAATCAGTACTTCACAAACCACGACATAAAACACAGTGCTTAGCTAATATTATATAGTGTTACGAATACTCAATGTGTGTTTTTTAAAAAATAATTAACCACACCTGAAGATGGCAACTCGTTGCTGAAACACGTAGTGTTAAATCACAAGAAGTCACAAGACGGACATAATACAAGGTATTTCAAATACTTCATAATATTCATATAGTGACTTGGAGACCCAACACTCTAAAAAAAAATGTATCATGCCAGGATAACATTAGACCGCTTCTGCATGTATAAAAACCTAATTATATTATCACAATCTAAGGTCATTGTCAAATCAAATTTTTGACAACGCTTTTGTGCTATCGAGCATAAATGTTGTACATTTCAAATATGTGTTACAAAAAAGAAATAAATCTGAGAAAAGTTTTTTTTGAAAATAAAGGACCTCTTAATTATTCATATAGATATATCGAAAAATGTTTGATTCCTTTTTTAAACGTATTTGGATTATTTTTCTTAACGTTTTTACTAATTTTGGTGATTATTTAACTTTAGTTAATTATTATCTAAGTATCGCTTAATATATATTTTTCCAAAAATGTCTGATTTCGATGAAAAAGTCATTTTATCCGTCATACTAAAATCAGTTATCCATTGGCATGCATATTTTAAAATTATCACTTTTGAACTTAAGCTAGTTCTGAATGAGACATGATTCATGAATGTGTGATAGAAATATTTGTTACGACAAAACTTGATGTTTGAACGTTTATAGTTCCGGAGTAGTTCGTCTCTGTTCGTATATCACCGGAACTGAACACGTCAGGGCGTCGTCATTAATGCACAGAACCGCGAACAGATAAACACAAAGTTTGACTCGATGCACGACTGTTTTATATACAGACTGTCCAGCATATTGTTCTTTGTAGAAACATCTGAATATTAATTTATTTAACTAATATACAGGAATCATCAATGTGTGATATATAAAATTTATTAATTATCTATATTATTATCGAAGTTACACGGCCAAATTTCCATAGTTTCTGGACTTGTAGGCCGTGGTCCGATGGTATTTCTACCTGACGTCTCGTCTACAACTGCAGGTAGACATTTTCAAAGGCGATGTGGCAGCGGTCGAAGTGTCCTCTTTGGCGGCTCACAGCTAAGTGTGTCAACGACTGGTGTCCCCCCTTCTTCTATGCTAAGGGCAAGTGTGTTCTCAGTTCGGTCGTAGTGCGTCCTTCTGTGATTCGTCAATTGTGTTGTGTGTAGCAGTGTGCGTGAGTTCTCTGCTCGGTCGTTGGTCATCCTTCTGCGATTGGTCATTGGTTTTGTATGTCGTAGTGCTGGTGTCCAGGTTTTGCTGAGATTTAGGATTTCATCCTTTCGGTTGAAATTCTGTTTGTGTTTTTGTATTTCTATGACCTCCCATCGGACCACGGCCTACAAGCCCGGAAACTATTAAGATCTGGTATCTATATTATTGTACTAAATATTTTAAATTTAAAAAATGATGCCTCCTACATTCTTTTGAATCCTTGATCACAAAAAATTGAGCACATCTTTCTCAACTGTTATGATAATATGATGATAATATGAATGAAATATGTATGAGTATCAAGTTTTTGTAGTCTAATAATTACAATAGTGTAACTACTGCCATACCCTGCGACATTTTTTTTTTGCGAATCCGTCAGTTTCTATAGCGTGTTAATAGGGTTTAAAGAACGCGTTTGTAGCCAGTTTCCAGTAAGGAACCATATCTACAATATTTGTTTGGAGTATTTCAAGAAAATCATGGAAAAACTTCAAAATAATCAGTCGTTGGGTTAGCACTTGGGATACAATCCTAACGTCATGCTCGATAATATTGAGATAGACCTGTATGATGACACCACAACAAACTAGTCTTATATTGACATTGTTGTGTAATCTAATCAACTTGCTGCCATATATATGATTCGCATTTGTTTATAAATGTATGCAGCCAATGACAAACTAACTTTGCAAATGAAACAACGAGAGTGGAAAAGCAAACTGCAGTCAGAGCTTTTATATGGCTGATCCACTGACAGATTGTGATTACATAACAGAACAAACAATTGAAGTCTTCTTCCGGTCACCGCAGTGCAATGTAAACTAAGCCATTTTACCACGTTTAATGAGGTATGTGTTTATTGATAGTCTTGCGGTGTTTTAAATTAACGGAATGTTGAATGAATTCAACCCTGGAAAAAGCATTCAGTCAATCAACGTTCATTGAAAAAATCATTGACTGACTGACATTTTCATTTAACACCAATTGTGTTATTTCTATGTTATTGGCTAAGAACGTATGAATATTTCCCTTCTTTTGGTTCAGTGAATAATGAAATCAGTAATTATGTTCTGCATGGCATGACCCCTGTAATGGTTAAACCAGTAAAAATATAGGGATATTATAACCCCCTTAGTAGGTACCTATATTGTGCTTAACTAAACTAAGGATGCTTTCAAACATTTATGATATGGACAAGTATGTTATATATTAAGAGTATTCGATAGCGGAAGTTAACTCTTGCACCCTTCATCTCAAATCCTTTCCTCTCGCCTATAAAACGGTTCTCGATCTCCCGACGCTATTTTTAAAGCTAAAGGGTTCGGTTAAATGCCAAACGAAGGACCAAGGATCACAGTACAGAACCTACAAGCGAAAAATTGAAAAAGAAAATCCTAAAAAAACCTACAACTTAAAAAATTAGGTACGCAATCTTTCACACGTATCAAAACTTTTTTCAAAAAATTAGCGTTTAGGATCTGTAGTGTGATTCTTGGTCCTTAATTTAGCGTTTACCCGAACCCTTTAGCTTTAAATATAACGTCGGAAGAGCGAGAACCGTTTTTTTTATTTATTGTAAATTATAGACGCGTCGACAATTTAGATCATTAGCGTCTTGATTACAATAAATAACTACTCACTTAAAACTAAATTACATCACAAAACATCCCACGACAGTCTGATCCAGAGCTCGCGACGCTAACCACTGGACCACACTGTCCTCGAGAACCGTTTTATAGGCGAGGGGAAAGGATTTGAGATGAACAGTGCAGGGGTAACTTCCGCTATCGAATTCTCTGAAGAGGGATGCGAGGCACGACAAGCTCCGGAACCTAGGGAATAATTGGAGTTAAATACGGTCCTGAATGAAAAGTTAAGATTCCGGACAACAATGTTGGCGTTGCCATGATTGTTAGACTATATACAAGAAAATCTTTTGCAAAAAAACTTGCAAATTGTTATAATATTTAAAGGTTTCAAAGGTGAGTGAGTGAGTCGCTGCCAATATATTTTTTATATACGAAATACTGCAAAACTCGAGTTTCTGGTGTGTTTCCAAATCCCTTTACATGGCACGTGCTATAAATTATGTTATAAATAAATCTAATGACCTGTAAATTCTTCTTATACCAACACAAACTTTTTACTTAACTTTGTAGTACGTAATACCAACCTTTCTAACAAAATATACCTATATGCTTCAGCGCACATATTGAGGCGAGGGCTTAGAATATTTCAATTAATTATTAGTACTCTTATAGTATATTATTATCTTGGAAAATACCTCACCTGAAAATATTGACAATGTTACCATGATAACTTTTCGAAAGACGTCACCTGTGGGACTACACAGTCGAATTTTTGAAGTGAAACTTCTTACGCATGGCTTTGGGATCACGCGACTGAATGTGTAACGAAACGCTGCATCCCCACTAATTCTCTGCGCCGTTGACCTGGAGTGGGACGCTGGGAAGGCATCGATGCAGCGATCATTACAGGCAGCTTATACGCGTGTGTATGTGTGTGTTTACAGTCGACGCGACTAGAAGTTTCACTTCTGTAGCGTGTAGTGTATAACCCACTATCTCATTCCCCTCTTGATTTTCATTTCTCGAAAGTAGAATTTCTTCTGAATATTTAGTCATATTAAATTTTATTTGAAAATTTTAAAAAATATAGATTTGGCAAACAAAAGTGCGGCACGATTTAATTTTCAGCAGTAGATAGTCGTTAAAAAAATCCACGGCCAAAATTATGTATGCCCTGCAATTATTTATTTATTTATTGTAGATTATAGACGCGTCGACATCTCAGATCATTAGCGTCTTTCAACTACACTAAATAATAACTATCTTAAAACTAAATAACATCACAAAACATCCATGAGCGCAGGTGGGATTCGAACCCACGGCAGTCCAGTCCAGAGGTTGCGGCACTAAGCACGCTAGCCACTAGGCTTATGCCGTGCAAGATCACTTCATATTTGTCGAATTACAATTAATTTTGCAGATTACGATTCTTTGCATATTTCTTTATTTGGTACTTGATTTTAATAGTAGATTATTATGTCTGACAAATTCGACTCCTTGTAGTCTTTTGAACGTAATAAAATAATAATAATAATAATAATATATCTAGTTGCGTAATGAGGCATATTAGTGACGAGTGTAGTGACAGTCACACGAGTCATAATATCATTACGTACGAGATATGTATGGTATTTTTTGGCCTATCCACTATAAAATAGTGGCTTTTAATTTCATTTTCAGTATTTTCAAAAATGTTTGACAATTCATTTTGTGTCGCCAACTTCACTTCTATAGTAAGTCGAGAGTAGCTCTCAGTATAGGGCGAATGAATATAATTCACTATATGGAAATAGTTTGCACTAGTGTGGGAAAGATACGTTCCCGCACACTAGCCTATCAAGAATCACTTTATACATGTATACATACATGCATCTAAAGCATCTATTTTATAGTGGCTGTGGCAAAAAAATTACTATTTAATTATTTAGCAACTCAATAATGATAATGATTAGTATAATGAAAGATAATGTCCCATCCTTATTTTAAGTGTAGCTTAGCGCAAACCTTTTTATTATTTTAAACTTTTTATAAAGAATAAACTTTGTGTTGTGTTAAAGTATACGTTTTTATTAGTCTTCATGCAGCTGTATACTGTACTCATTATCGGTGTTTACTCCTTGCATCATTAAACTTTCTAGTTCAAAACAAAATTTTAATTGTCGGTTTTTCAAAATTTTCACTATAAAAAAGTGAATATTTATTTTATATAGCAATAAATGGGCATTATTTAAAATCTGTCTTGATCAAATAATATACAAATAATTTTTTTTGCTATAAACACTATAAAATAGCTTCTTTACATGCATGTATGTTGTATATGCATGTAAAGTGACTTTTGACAGGCCGGTGTGCGGGAACGTACCTTTCTCACACTAGTGTGGGAAAGCTGACCATTTCCATTTATTCACTCTGATCCGCCCGCTATTACCTACTGACAGCTACTCTCGGCCTACTATAGAAGTGAAGTTTGCGACGCAAATGAACTGTCAAAATTTTTTGAAAATACTGAAAATGAAGTGAAATGCAGCTATTTTATAGTGGGTACTGGGTATGGCAAAAAATACCATTAGTTATATATCTCGTGCGTAATGACTCGTGTGATTATTGACTGTTGAAACTCGCTTAATCGCTCGTTTTAATATTCTGTCAGTATAATATACCTCATTACGCCAGTAGATATACAATCTACTATTATTATTTAAATACATGGAGTATGGACATTACTGTCGGTATTAAAGATATCACCCGTGACCCATATAATTTTAAATATATGGAAATTAATAAGATTATAAATAATCCATATTATCACAAATTTATTCTGAAATTGAAATTTTTACTTAAACAAAGTATTCAATAAAAATTTTCCCCTTGGCCACTTAAAATTTGGCTACTGGACTGATTTTAATGTAACTTGGTACTTACATTAAAATCAGTCCAGCAGCTTTAGAATTATCTCCGACAAACATAGAAACAAAATCAGGAAACGCGTTCTCCGGCGAGAACCCAAGACAAAGTTCTCGTTACAATTATTGGAAGTCATTGTAATGGGTCCGAAAATCAAAACCAAAATGTAAAACAAATTTTTATGTTTCAAGGTAACTATACTATTTTTTTATTATTTATAGAAGTCAATCCTAATTTGCTGCATAATTATGTCAACCTGAAAATCTTAGTGATCTAAAGAAAAGCATGTGACATTGTGAGCTTTCACGCAAATAAAAACTTTACACGAGCCATACGCGCGTTCGGATATATTCGCAACAGTTCGTTTAATATCGGCGTAAGGTCGCTGGGGCAGGCAGCGTCGCATAAAGTCTCTTTATCAGAACGACTACCGTCGCGATGCTCCACATTCTGACGTAGAACGTCGGTGTGAAATGTGTTCTGATCGACCGACCCTCTCGGCTACTTGGCTACTCTAACGATATTAGTCCGAAATAACAACATTAGAGTGTGACAATACTGTGTTTTTAACTATCCAGTGTGCTACGACACATGTTGATATTTACGTTAATATTTGACGCGTTTGCGAAGTAGGTTTTTATTTTACCTAGCCAAGTGGTGACAAGCTGGACGTATATAATATTACATTGTAAGGCTATAGGTAAATGTTTTTGTTGTCGATAATATAAAATTAAAATAAAGATTTGTGAGTCAGGTTTGTTGCGTAATTATTATGACATGCCTTATCTTACAATATTTAAAAATGTCATTTCTAAAGACTTTGTGTAATCATTTTCTATCAAAAGTGGAATGATTTTATAGTGTTTCTTTGCTATAAAAATATATTTATAGAAATTAGATATTTTAGTGTACTTTTAGTTTTAGAGCTCATTGCTCACTGATTATATCGCGGTAATTGTTAAGTGTTGAACCACGTGTTTGAAAATTGTGTTTTTTAAATTCCGCAACTTTGATTGAACTTGTGGTCAGTGGCAGCAACTTTCTTTAAATTAAGGTAAGAATTTTATTAATTAAGATATTTAAATAATATTAATGCCAGGTTTGTCGTACATTATTTATCACGCTGTTTTGTTAATTCGCTGTTGTTTCTATGGTTACTACGTATGTTTTTTGTGTTATTCGTTGTAAAAATTTAACAGCGATTAACAAAACAACGTGTTAAATGTACGATAAATTCGGCATAAGAATTTAAGTATGAAAGTATTTATTTTTCATGATTTCAAATACTTTCAAAAATCGTAACTCACTCGTTAAAAAATATAGATATTGCTAGTCTTATAGCAAAGATTTATAACTAGAAATAAAAAAATTACTTTAGATTTTATTGATAAGAGACATTGGTGTTTAAAAAATACTTTTGATTTACGAAATTTCTATTATAATTATATAATTATAATAAATTATATAAATATAATATTGAATTGAAACATTTTTTTTTGTTACCTAACAATGTTTTATGCAAAAATATTTTTTATGGTTATTAGGGTGTAGTATACGTGTACAATTGGATAGCCTTTTTAGATGGATTTATTATTGTGAATGTTTAGAAATATTTTATTATTTATTTGAATCCAAACATTTCGATTAATGAAAGATATCTACTTGCTAATTTCTACATTAGTTTTTAATAATCTATTAGCGGCCCGGTCCGGATTTGCCCGGATGCTATGAATTTATGGCTTATTATGGAAAAGAAAAGTGGGCCGTCAACAAATAAGATGCAGGGACGAGATTGTGAAATTTGCGAGTCCCCTTTGGACTCGAACAACACAGGATCGTCGGCACTGGATCGAAATGGGGGAGGTCTTTTCACGGCTGTGGGAAGAATAGGCTTATTATTATTATCTCCCCCCCCTCGAGAAATTCTTCTTCTGCGAAGCGAAGCCGGATTGGTGGTGTTTATTCGCTCAAATTTTATTAATAGATTACTCACTCGCTTCTCTCGTTCGCCCGAATTTTATTAATACATTACTCACTCGCCACGCTCGTGCGCTCGAATGCCGCTAAACTACATAGGTATATGAAATACACCCATTTGTTGAAACGACTCGCGCGCCACCTATTGTAAAATTGTTGTTACTAATTCAGAAACCTTCGCGGGCGTGCGCACATCAACTCACCAAAATTTCATCGCAATCGGATGAATGGTATAGGAACACATACGGAACAAACAAACAAATATTCATTTTTAACACGCTTATATTAGTTCCACGTCTGTATGTATGTATGTAAGTAACGGATTCTTTGAACACTATTTTCACCCACTTCAAAACTTCAGATTGAACTGAAACTTTGCACACTTATCAAGGACCAATGACAATATAATAATTCAATAAGTTTTTTAGTCCTGGAGATCCTGGAGATCCAGGACTAAAAAAAAAGCAAAAAACTTCAGATTGAAATGAAACTTTGCACACTTATCAAGGACCGATGACAATACAACAATTCAATAAGTTTGTCCCACTATCCTGACCAGGATCTCCAGGACTAAAAAGCAAAAATAAATTATAATTTAAAAAAACTAAAAAACACGCTTTAATGATAAACTGAACTAAAAAGTAAAAAATAATTTTTATTGCAAAAAAGCGTGGGGTGCTTTGTACCATATTTTCATACTTTATAACAACTGATATCGAGCACCCTACGCTTTTTTACAATAAAAATTATTTTTTACTTTTTAGTTCAGTTTACCAATAAAGCGTGTTTTTTAGTTTTTTTAAATTATAATTTATTTATACATAGGTATATAAAGATTATAATATTATTTATTTCTTTTAAACTTTTTTAAGACGCTTATGACCTCTGTTGTCGAGCCTATATTATAATCTACAATATCTATCTATTTTTTAAACTTTACAAGTATATTTATGTTTAAAACGAATATTGACTTAACTGGGTTTGTCTTAAAAGCAGTACGTTTTATTTTGACTTGAATAGTTCTCGCAATGTAAGTACCTACCTACCTATTTCTAGAAAAATAATAAAAAAGTGAGTTCCTTGAACTTTCAAAAGTCCCGCACGCTTATTTGAGCTGAAATATACGAGATATTAGTAAGGTGATATATAATACTACTAGCGGTTGCCCGCGACTTCGTTCGCGTGGTATAGATGATAGCGGTTTGTCCGCGACTTTCCGCTTGGAAATCGGAACAAAATATTAAAAGTTTAGTCAGCAAAAAATCTGTTTAGGCAAAGCCGGGTCGAATTGCCAAAAAACTGGTGTTCGCAATAAAATCAAAATTCAAAACCTTAACTTTTTTAATTTTTTTTATCTGAAATGTATCCCCACTTTTTTGTGACAACCCTGTTTTGTATTTAAATAAAGAAATTTGTCAAATATAGAATCAATTATTGTTTTGTGTTCGGAAAAGTTTAAATCTTCCGTATAATTAATCAAATCTCTCTGAAATAAATTTCTGAATGACAAGCACCGAAGCACCTATCAAAATTAAATTGTCATTCCATTGTATTGCTATAAACAATTCAACAATTCCACAAAAACTTATTTCTTTTATTTATATAATCAAAGATATTCAGATGGGTGAAAAAAACTGTGAACTTATTTTTGAAATTATTTAATTTTATCATCGTTAATTAATTATCGCTGCTTATATCTTATAAATAAGATTATCCATTATCTCTCTGAAGCTACATATTACTTACTATTATGCAATAGATATTTGTCATTAATTTGATATCTAATAAATTTAAAAATACTCCCAGAGTTATCTGGGAATAGGGCCAGTTCATATTATCAATTTATTATAGGCACATATAGTTATTTTTAATGAAAAATTTAAAAGCCAATTGAGACTTTCACCAGTCTTGAAATTAGAACCTGAGAACTGAGGTTTTTTTAAAAGACGAGCTATGGAAAAGCTATACAAGAGCATCCATTGGCGGACGTAGATATTTTTATGCGATGGCAGAATTAGTTAATTTTTGCATATTTTTATGTTGTTTCTAATGCCGATTTAGGAAGGAAGAGGTACCCCTTTCCCCTAAATCGGCCTAGATTCATCAATGACGGGATCCCTACATTTTTGCTATAGTTGTAAAATCGATGGATATAAAAGTTTGCGTATTTTTTTAATTTAATGCTTCATCCCATTGTTTTAAAATACGAGTGTTAGTAGCTGTGAGCTGACTGTATTCCTTTTTACGAGGCAGTAAGAAATTTTATTGTTACACGCAAAAATTCAAATCAAGGAATCTAGAATTGCCATTATGTTGAATCATAAATTATATGGCTTCGATATCAATCTAATTGCGTGAAATTTGATGTGTACATTTATTTATTTTACCTAATAAACATAATAAAATATTTTATAATGTAACCCGCGATTTCGATGGCGAAGAAAGTCGACTTTTCTCGCGATTCACTCGCGTGAAAGTTGCTTTTACCCGTAGCTTCGCACGCGTAAAAGCCGATTTTGTACACAAATTCACTCGCGTGAATTGCTTGAGTTGCCGAAAAATTTAATTCTGAATAAAATTAAATTATCTGTACAATGTTATTTTAGCTCAATTGTTTCAATAATGTTTCTCCAAGGACCGTACAAATCCTACGTAATATACAAAACATTTGACAAACATCCGTCTTTTTTAGTTACTCCTCCAATCAAACATATGTACTAGTCAAATAAAAAAATGTACGTGCTTTATCATCTCGTTTGTTTATTATTTTTTGCCATACCCACTACAAAATAGCTATTTTCGATGCATGTATATACCGGCCTGTAATGGGTCATTTAACTGGCAGGCGTGCAGAAAGTGTTTCACTTACCGCACTAGTGCGGTAAGTAAACGGTTGCCATAGCAACTTCTGTTTATTCGCTTTATCCGCCTACGTGCGCCTGCCACTACTTACTCACGACCTTCACGGCATACTGTAAAAGTAAAGATGGCGACGCAAATGAAACTGTCAAATTTTTGTGAAAATAAAGTGAAAAATTGGTATTTTGTATTGGGTATGGCAAAAAATACCATATATATCTCGTGCGTAGATAATGGTATTATGACTCGTGTGACTGTAAAAACTTGCTATCGCTCGTTTTTAGTGTATTTGCCATAATATGGCACATACACTATTGGCGTTGGTCGGATGGTGGGACCTAGGGGTCGGACCAAAATTTCTCGACGTTTCATAGCCTCCTGAATAATTTGGCACCATTTTTGGAAATGTTTATATATATATATATACTGTGTGTGTGTGTGTGTGTGTGTGTGTGTGTGTGTGTGTACACGATAACTCTCGACAGACTTAATCGATTGAAACGAAATTTGGTACACACATTGGAACCCATCACCGCACGAAGCCTATTTAAAATGGGCCCGATCGGTTGTATTTAGGGGTTCCAAAAAGTTTTTGGGCCCAAAAATACCGAAAAATTTGTCAGAATTGTTTCAAAATTAAAATTTAACTCTTTAGTAAAGATTAAAATGTGCTGCTAAAATTTTAATAAAATCGGCCCGACAGGACCGGACTTTCAAATTTTATGAAAACACTAGTTTGTTGATACGGATTTACTCATGGAAGGGTGTATTTAATTTGGTGCAGATGTTGTACTGATTAAATCCATGTCTAATATTGAAATTTAGAAAAATTTAATTATTTTAAGGAATGTATTAAGGGGTTAAATTTTTTATTTTGTCAAAAAAACAAACTTAAGTTCACTGTTCAGTGTTCATATAATAATGCCACAATGCCTGTATTAGCAAATACACTATATTGTCGGCAGAGTTTGGCACTGCGACCCGTTTTTTTTACATACTGTCATCACTCGTCGTAATATAGCCCATTACACATCTAGATATACAGTCTACTATTACGTCGTGATGAAGTAGTGAACTTAAAAACCCAAGAAACCGTATTTTCGATAGACTATAGAATTTGTTCATTAGCTTTTAAATGTGTTGCCAACATTATAAAAAATATCCAACACTCGTTACTGTAATCTTTATTTAAAACTATTTTTAAAGCAAATAAAAAGTGGCACATGCAATTTCCATATTTTACAATACGTTTTCAGTAACCAGTTTATGCCCCATTTAACAGTAAACGTAAAATGGCTTTAGAGAGTAGATAGCACCACGCAGTAGGTAATACAGTCGGGTTACTACTGTGTTTATATATATAAAGCCCATATATTTCAATACATAAATCGTGCTCGCAGCAATAATTTTCAGTGGATTTAACAACATCCTCTTTACTGTGCAGCAATACAAACAAGGCTACCTAATGCCTTTCACGTACACGTATTACATAACTACTTGCATCTAAATAGGTTAATGACATGTAATCAAAGTCCTTGTACGGTGTGTCTACCAATATTTCAAATTACAATTTTATCAATCGACGATAGTAACTTACTGGTCAAGTTTAGTGTTCTTCAGGCGCTATTGATAGCAAACCCCGGACGACGCAATCAGTCAATAATAGTATTTTATGAGCAAATAATCAAACACGAGGGGCGAAAACAGAATTTTGCCCTACCTAGGCGTCGATGACCCTAGTTCAGGGGTCGGCAACCTGCGGCTTGCGAGCCGCATGCGGCTTTTATGGTGTCAAGATTCGGCTCTCTAGTTCCATGCGCAAATATTAATAATTATATTATTTTATTTTCAAAACTCATAAAAAATATTATACTGCAAAAAAAACTTTAAACAGGATAAAAACACTCAACAGAGAACAGTGAGAATAGGTGGAGTAGAGAGTATACGGACAGCTGACATTTTTTAAATGTGGCAACACTGTTCTGTTTGTTTAGTTATAATCCTAATCAAATACCATAATATTGAAATAAAAATGTTAGTGGCTCTTTAAAAACTGGGAAATTTTGTAAATTGTAACTTTTGGCTCTTTCGTCTCAAAAGGTTGCCGACCCCTGCCCTAGTTACGCGACTCTGGCCAGTCCGGGAAGCTAGATTTATTTATATAACAATGCTACACTATTTCAGTTTTTTCCCTCGAGACATGATTGTTTATTGAGCTATTTTTTTTGTTTTTTACACGTATTTATATCAACAATCTACATAACTAAATATTGGCTAAACATTGTACTGCTAAGTGACTTGATTTATAATGCAGTGACTTTTCTACGATTCTGATATAGTTGAAAATAGGTTCGTATGTTATGTAGTTCAGTGTAGAATTGGACCCATGCCTTGGCATTATTGATGTAATGATGTCATTAAGATGTCAATTAATTGGTCATGTACCGAATCTGATTATATTGACATGTTAACGAACCTAAGTTGTGTATATAAAAAAAAATGATTGTATTATTGTATAAAGCATAGCTTTAAATGAATTTTTGCCATACCCACTACAAAATAGCTACTTTCCATGCGTGTATACCGACCTGTATTGCGGGTCGTTTAACATGCAGGCGTGCCGAAAGTGTTTTTAATAAATAACTAGTGCGGTAAATGAACGGTTGCCATAGTTACCTATGTTTTCTCGTGTGCGCTCGCCTACTACTCGTGCTGACGTTGTTTCTTTAGAACTAAAATGTTTGACTTAATATTTCTAGCGTGTGTAATAATTGTGTATATAAAATTTGGAAAGTGTAGTAAATATTCTAAAATATGTAATACAAAATAATATTTATTTTAGGGTTTAAAAGCAAAATTATAAACAGAGTTCCGTTACTATTTAATTTATTAGTATTGTTAAAAATATTAGTAGAGTAGACTCTCTATTATCCGGTTGTGCACTAATCCGACCCACCCAGTAACCCGGCGGTGCGGGCAACTTCTTGTGAGCGCATTTTCTTACTTTATAATATGTTTTGTAAAAAAACACAGTAGGAACAATACACAAGTTTATGCTGCAAATTTTCAGTAATCCGACGATTTCGTTAATCCGATATGTGCCGGATTAGTGAGAGCCTATTGTTGTATGAATAGAAAATCATAATGAATTTTGCTAATTGATTGAAGTAATTTTTGGTTTATTCTGTATTCACGTAGACAGGTTAATGCGGCTCACTACGTCATTTGTACTTTGGCCTTATCAAACGGAACACGTTGCATTCTCATCAAGAGAAGTATGACATAACAACTGGGATATTCTAAATGACTGTTGGAGAGATTATTGTTATCACGGTATATTGCATGATACCTACATTTCTACGACAGACCCCTCAGATATAACTTCTATATAAGTGCCTGTGTAAAGCCGACTTTAGATGACATGGCAAATGTCACTGTAAATACAAATTTATGTACTAATTACTGAAAATAAATAAAACACATTAATATTAAATTGGAATTAATTTATAAAACAAGTCTTCTCAATATCGAATTCTGAATTGAAATCTAAAATGTTTTATTGTTTTTTAAACAACCATCAATTTTCTAGCGTAACTAAGAAAATATAATTTGGACAAAATCATATCGATAAAGGCGTGTTAATAGTTGCTACATCACCAATGTTGATATTCGGGCGATTGCTATGCCGTGTGGATGGTTATCATATTTCCAATTATTTAATAGTCACCAATGTTGGCATTGGAAGACATTCGCTTTGAGGGTTTTTTTTGAACACACGTTAAAGGGATTGGCCAACGCTGGTCTTGACTTGCAAATATTATTTTGTTTTCACCCAGACGACTGGACAGTTTTTACTACGTGGTATTTGTCAGTGTGTGTATATTATTGTGATTTAGGAGTTGCATGAAACATGTATTAAGCAATAATTGTGACATCTTCGTTATCTATTTTGTTTAATGTAAGTATATTATATATTCGCTAAACATTGGGTGTACTAAGCTTAGTCAACGCTGGCCAAACAGAATCCTGTCGTGTGAATGCTGGGCATATTTAAATGATCACACATGCCCAACTGTACCCAACATTGGTTGCCAATACATTATTGCAATGATGATGTTGTGAATTTTTTATATTGATATCTTACTTTGTACTGTATGTTTTATTATTCCTGACCTTTTGTATCCAAATTTTGGCCATGCAAATAAACTTATATCTATCTATCTATAGTAATTTTTAGTTATTAAAAAATCTAATCAGGTATTCATTATGTAATTATGTGTCGAATGAAATTGCTCCGAAGTCGATATCATTATTTGTTCTCGAGATATGCGAGCCGAAAAAAAAGTTTACCAATATACGAACGAACGTACACACACAGAGAGAGAGAGAGAGATCTCTAAAAACAGTGGATTCGGACTCAAAATTTTTCATTTGCAAAATCGGACCCATTACAATAACTTCCAATGGGAAATTAATAAAATTATAATTCTTTATGTGTCAAAATATGACTGGAAACTTAACCGGTATATAGAGGAAATGTTTACTTTCAATGTTCCACTAGATAATTGATTTTTTTTAGTACCTACTCCCCCTAAAAATATTTGGAAAAATTAATCATGAATAATTTATTATGATTTTACAAATGCTAGCAAATTGTCTATATAGAGAACTTAACACCAATTTAGAGAGAAAACATTATATTATGGTTTTTATAACACATATTATTTTTTGTTAGTGAATAATAATAAATTACCTATTAATAATATTGTCTTACATTTGATCGTTTTAAGATATGTTTGATACTTCGATGTTAAGGAATGATTCATTAGAACATTTAAGGCAGAAGTCTGTATTTGTCCGTAACATATGCAATTGCAAACTCCACTTGCCTTCATATATATAAATCAACTCTAGTATGTACTCGTGGGAGTTACTGACATTCAAGTTGACAAACTCCATATTATATTTGGTACAGGGTCCGGCACAAATTCGGAATAATATTTTATGTCGAACATAGTGACAGCTGATTAAAATATTTGTGGGATCGCTGACGGAAAACCAGTAGAGCTCTGGGAGGAATCATTTTCCATTTCAATTAAGCCATGTAATATACTCGCTGCTACCAAACTCGCTCAATGTATTATAGACTGTTTGATCCACTCGCCGTGTGTGGATCGCTCGCTTGTCGCCCGCGAGTAAAGTTGAAGCCCGGCCTACTTTTCTCGCTACTCGCTGGATGAGTAGCGACAAAAGTAGCCCAGTCTACAACTTTATAGTCGCGAGCGACAAGTGAGCGATTCTCACGCTGTGAGTGGACCAAACAGTCTATAATACATTGAGCAAGTTTGGTAGCAACGAGTATAATATATGGCTTAATTGAAATGGAAAATCGATTCCTCCCAGAGCTCTACTGGTTTTCAATCAGCGATTCCATATATATTTTAATTAGCTGTCACTATGTTCGACATAAAATATTACCCCGACTTACATTAAGCGAGTTTGGTAGCAACGAGTATAATATATATAGCTTAATTGAAATGGAAAATCGATTCCTCCCAGAGCTCTACTGGTTTTCAGTCAGCGATCCCAAATATATTTTAATCAGTTGTCACTATGTTCGACATAAAATATTACCCCGACTTACATTAAGCGAGTTTGGTAGCAACGAGTATAATATATATAGCTTAATTGAAATGGAAAATCGATTCCTCCCAGAGCTCTACTGGTTTTCAGTCAGCGATTCCATATATATTTTAATTAGCTGTCACTATGTTCGACATAAAATATTACCCCGACTTACATTAAGCGAGTTTGGTAGCAACGATAGTATAATATATAGCTTAATTGAAATGGAAAATCGATTCCTCCCAGAGCTCTACTGGTTTTCCGTTAGCGATCCCACAAATATTTTAATCAGCTGTCACTATGTTTGACATAAAATATTACCCCGAATTACATTGAACGAGTTTGGTAGCAGCGAGTAGTTAGTAAACTCGCCTAGGCCCTAGGGCAATCGACCCTTTAGTTCTGTTACAATTTGGGAATGATCAAGTCGTCTATGGTTTGTACAGTGTGCACACCTGCAAGTACTTATATATGTATGATAATATGTATGTACCTAGTACATATTATTATTATATGGTATACAACGTATATACGATGTCCGTACCTCCTACATGTGTTTCATGTGATGACTGCCATTAATAATTACTATCGCAAGTTGCTAAATTGTGTCAAACGTTTTGACCGAGAACTCGACACTCGAAAACAACGCCACAACGCAGATGATATCCGATCTGTCTTCAGTTGTTTTGATTAGCGTAAGTAATCATGTTCTGAATTCATTCATAAATCTAACCGTCTTCATCAATGTAATTACTGAAATTAGGAGAGGAAGTCTTTGTGGCAAAGGATCAATGAATAACAATACTGATAATTAAAATTGCATTTAATAGCAAAAATAGAGTTTTAATAACCGTTTATTAGAAAGAGGGACAATTTAATAATATTTTAACTAGTGCCTTTTTTACAATTTTTCTATAATAAATTCACAGATTCATGATGTTTTATTACTTGTATAGCATACTGATTTTTTGACAGCATTGATGCTCTGAAGATGGTGCAATTAAGAGCACCGAAACTTTAGCTATTAAATGCAATTTTAATTATCAGTATTGCTATTCATTGATCCTTTGCCACAGAAACTTCCTCTCCTAATTTCAATCATCATGTACGGATCACCATATCTCTATATCATAGAGTTTTTTAACAATGTAATTACTGATGAGTATTTTTCATTCGGCAGGAAATGAGATTAAAATTTAGACGTCAGATGTTGGTTATTAAAAATATAAACAGAATGAAATTAATTTTTTGCAGAGATATGCGATCTTAAAACAGTTGTTGAGTAAGATTATTTTTTAGGATTATTACTAACTAGCGGTCACCCGTGGCTCCGCTTCGCGTATATTTAGATTGTTTTATGTCCAGTAATATAACATCCTGTATATATTGTTAAAAAAAATGACAATTGAAAAATATATTCCTAGAAAAACTTCTTCCACACGTAGTCAAAACTTTTTTCAAAAAATTCGCCTGTATGAGGTGTAGTGTGAATCTTGGTTCTTCATATGGCGTTTACCCGAACCCTTTAGCTTTAAAAATAGCGTCGGGAGAGCTGCAAGCATCTCTAGGCGAGTGGAAAGAATTTGAGATGAAGAGTGCAGGGGGTTACCTCCGGAACAAGCCGCTGCACCGCATGATAGAAGCGTATACTTGCTACATTTTCGTGAAAGATAGTTTCATGTAATTTAGTTGGACGGAGATCCTTATTTAGATAACAGTGTCCCATTAAGAACCCTTTTAATTCTGTTTGTTTTATTTTAGTACTTTCTTTACTTGTGTTTTGGTTTTTGCAAGATTGCTTCATGCCTGCTTGGTGTGACCAGTAGATATGGAATGATAACAAGAGTTGCTGTAAGCTAAGATCATCCATCATTGCTTTAATGACATATTTCTAAACAACGTCTAATGCGTTATAATCTATTATCAGTTAATTTGTTATATAAGTGATTGTCAACATGTTAATTTATTATTATAATGTCTAAGTAAACTATCAACACCTATTCGTAGTTAATCATTTCTCAGCACCGTCTGTTCCAGTTTGTGATTAATATAAGCTTTTGATGATAATATAATATATTGGCTTTGAGAATAGCCGAGCTTGTAGAGATGCAGTTGTTTATATGGCTCCTCTATTACAAGTAGGGATGTGACATTGAGTAAAAAAAATCGATTATTTAATAATCGATTTTTCTTTTTTCAATATAAATCGATTATTTAATAATCGATTTTTCTCTTTTCAATATAAATCGATTTGTAAAAAATCGATTTTTGAAGAAATAATCGATTTTTGTGGAAAAATCGATTTTTTCTATTATTCGAAAACAGTCATACAGATGGCGCCGTTTTCCGACTGATTAGTTTACGTTTATTGAACTTATTTTACGTTTTTTCATCCGTCGCACAGATGGCGTTGGTTTTCTCAAAGCCTATATTCTTTCTTAATATTAATATTAATAAAAAAAAAAATAAATAAATTAAAAAAGTTTAATTTATATAATCAATTTAAAAGTGTAATTTATATAATCGATTTATAAAAAATCGATTATTATTATTAAAAAATCGATTGTTAAAAATCGATTATAAGAAAAAAATAATCGATTAATATAAAAATCGATTATTTTTTCACATCCCTGATTACAAGCCCCTAGTTTCCAGGTTCTAATTCGAGAACTGGTAAAAGTATCAGTTGGATTTTCATTTTTAAATAAATATTAGTAAAAAAACTTTTTAGAGACAAGCTTTTATTGAAATATACTAAAAAGAAAAAAATAATATTTAATAATTTTGGATCATAATTATTATAAAAGCGGGAGTTGCGACTAATAAACTATCAGAGAGATTACAACCTCCGCTTTTATAATAATTATGAACCAAAATTATTAAATATTATTTTTTCCTTTTTAGTACATTTGAATAAAAGCTTGTCTCTAAAAAGTTTTTTTTCTAATATTTATTTTGTTCATTTTAGTCTTTCAAAATTTTACCCCCCCTTTGACACCAATTAGTAGGGGTTGAATTTCGAAAAATCCTTTCTTAGTGGATGCTTACGTCTGAAAAAAAAACCAACTGTCTAAATTTCAAGGTTTCCAGCTTCAGCGATTTGACCTGGGCGTTGATTAGTCAAAAAAACCCTACATCCCCGTTTGAACCCCTTAGGGGTTGAATTTGTTTCTAAAAACGATTTATTCATGTATTGTCATCGGGAATACATATATGTGCAAAATTTCAATTCGATCGGATACGTGGAAGTCGTTCCAAATCGACTTGCAAGATTTGACCTAAACAAACACATAAACATGCATTGCAAGTTAAATAAAAGCTTGTAAAAAAACTTGGATCGCAGTGATATATCCTGCCGACAATATATTGTATTCGCTAATACAGGCATTGTGGCTTTAGATATGTGAACTTAAGTTTGTTTTTGGACAAAAAAATTTAACCTTTTAATAGGTACATCCCTTATAATTTAATTTTTATGATTTTCAATATTAGACGTGGATTTTATCAGTGCAGCATCTGCACCAAATTAAAATATACATCCTTCAGTGTAAGTAAAACCGTATCCGCAAATAATAAAATAAAAAAATGTGAATTGGTACGAACCCTTCCGTGATGGTGGACTTGAGATAATTTTGTTTTTATGGAACGCCAGTAGATATAGGTATTGGATGAGTTCCACAATAATGATACAAAGACTTGACAGGTCAAGCTTGATTTTGGTTCGTGAACTGATTAGTTCACCAGTTATATAAAACGATAACAAAGCATTTTTTAAAAGAGAGGAACTGATTTCGGCCTTCTGATATTATATTTCCGCGGAATTTAAAAGAAAGTATTTTTGACAGAGTTCAATTTATGAAAAAATGGGTAACTTGAAGTAAAGAAAGGATGACTCTTTGCTTGATCAATATTATAAAGATAGCGTACCATCTATGAAAAAGAAATGATGATGTCATCTTATCAATGTAATAATATCTTTGATATTGTTGTATCAAGTGAGAAAGATATAATAAAATGGAGAATTCAAATACATTCTTTATATTATATATATTATACTATTATATTGTTGTTTCTTTGGCATATTGTCATGTGCTATCTATACATGTTAAAAAAATTCTTTACGTCAAGAAAAAATGTATATAGGTAATATAATATTATGTAGAAATGTAAAAGAACGACAGTTCGTTAGTTGAAAGTATTCTCTAACGGAAGTTACCCCCTGCACTCCTCATCTTAATCCTTTTTTCTTGCCTAAAAACGATTACCTCTCTTCCGACGCTATTTTTAAAGCTTAAGGGTTCGAGTAAACGCAAAATGAAGGATCAAGAATCACACTATAGATCCTACAGGATATGTACCTATAATGTGATTCTTGGTCGTTCATTTGGCGTTTACCCTAGCTCTTTAGCTTTAAAAATAGTTTCGGGAGAGCTGTAACCGTGTTTTGGCGAGGGAAAAGGATTTGAGATGAAGAGTGCAGAGGGTAACTTCCGGTCGAGAATACTATTTATGTGACAATATCCATGTATTATTATGAATAATGTTTTTTCCGACCACTACAACTTACTGTAAAAAAACAAGTAAACAGTTTTCTTTGCAATTTTTCATGCGTCGCTAATCTTTAAAAAACTCGGGTCGCAGTGCCAAACCCTGCCGACAATATAGCGTATTTGCTAATACAGGCCTTGTGGCTTTATTATGTGAACTTAAGTTTATTTTTGGACAAAATAAAAAATTAAACCCTTTAATACATCCCTTAAAATAATATTTTTTTTCTTAATTTCAATATTATTATCAATTCAACCTCTACACCAAATTAAATACACCCTTTTCAGTAAGTAAATCACCATCCGCAAACCAGTGTTTTCGTAAAATTTGTAAGTCCGGCCCTATTGGGCCGATTTTATTAAAATTTTAGCAGCACATTTTAATCTTCACTAAACAGTTAAATTTCAATTTTGAAACAATTCTGAGAATTTTTTCGGTATTTTTGGGCCCAAAAACCTTTTTCAACCCCTAAAAACCACCCTTAAAATGGTCCGATCGGGCCCATTTTAAATAGGCTTCGTGCGGTGATGGATTCCAACGTGCCTACCAAATTTCGTCAAAATCAATTAACTCTTTCGAAAGTTATAGCCCGTACACATATGTATATAAATATATATATATATACATATAAAATAGACATTTCCAAAAATGGTGCCAAAGTGTTCAGGAGGCTATGAAACGTCGAGAAATTTTGGTCCGACCCCTAAGTCCCACCATCCGACCGACGCCAATAGTGTATGTGCCATATGGCAAATACACTAATAATGCGGAAATCATGTTTTCTAAATTTATTCTATTTTCAACTGTAACTTGAATAATTTGAGAAGAAAATATCTAAAACTTGGAAGTTTATTTTCCGTTTTGTTGTTATTTAAGAGATATATTAAATGACGTCTTTAATGTGTTTTTTTGATAATGTCATTTGCTTCGTTTTTACTTTTGTTATCTAGCAAGTCATTTGAAAAAAACAAAGAGACATAAATATTGTGTCAAACTTTATGTCTGCAAAGTTGCAGTTATATTTGAAATACACATCGCGCTAAGAGTATATTAGCTTAGCTTCCATGGATAGAGTGTTTAAATACTTTAATACGGCATCTGATGCCTTCAGATACCTATAGGTGTTTCATTTTCTTCGATATGAAATACAAGGTGTTTTATTTATTAGAAACGTATCTCTAGTTTTCACTGAGCGATCGGTATGTTGGTGAACTTTTTTTCGGCTCGCATATCTCGAGAACAAATAATGATAATCGACTCCGGCTCAATTTCATTCGACACATATTTACATACTGAACATCTGATTAGGTTTTTTTTTAATTTCTATGGGCACCCAATGGGAAGTTAGCAGTGTGGTTTTACCGACACATCAATATTGCCTCTTTTTTAACCGACTTCAAAAAAAAGAGGTGGTTCTCAATTCGGATGTATTTTTTATTTTTTAATGTTTGTTACCTCAGAACTCAGTCATTTATAAACCGATTTGGAAAATTATTTTTTTATTGGATAAGGTATACCTCGAAGTTGGTTCCATATAAATTTTACTTAAATCGGTTCAGTAGTTCGGCTGATTTTTAATAAAAGTGAGTAACGGCGTGTGATTCCTTAAGGTAAACGTCACTTTTTGACACATCACACAGCATAAGATGACAAGAAAGTCGGTTTAATAATGAAGTTGGTTAAAAAGTGAGTAACGGCGTGTGATTCCTTTAAGGTAAATATCACTTTTTGACACATCACACAGCGAAAGAAGTCAGTTAAGTAAGTGAATCTATTGGCAAGCGACTAAACTACGTATTGTAAAGCCACTAAAAAGTAAAAAATAAAAAACTTTTAATCAAAAAAAAAAACCTCCTTCAAAAAGCCACCAAAAAGAGGAAAATAATGAAATTTTGAGGTCTGTGCCAATTTAATAAAATATGAAGTCGGTTAAAAACTATAGTATAGTGATTACTGATTAATATCGTTCTTTTTAACCGACTTTATATTTTATTAAATTGGCACATACCTCAAAATTTCATTATTTTCCTCTTTTTGGTGGCTTTTTGAAGGAGGTTTTTTTTTAATTTTAAAATATCTAACATGAATTTACATCAAGTAATGGTTGAATCTGTTACATAATTAACTGATCTGAAAACACGACGGACAGTCCACATTTATCGTACATCTGGTATATTTTTTGCAGACATTACACCTAAATGCAAGTATGATGTTAGAGCAGGTATCGTTCTTGTGAAATGACAAACTGTGAGGAGAAAGGGGGAGAGAAAGCTTTACTGTTGTCAAGTTTGATATTTAACTCTCACGATAGTTGTTTTATGCCGTGTTATATAATATCGTAAACAAGTTTTTCAAAAGATCTCAGTCAGCTGAAGCTCTCAAGTGTCGGGTCGTCAAACTACAGAAGACATATTACTTGTCAAATTAGAAGTCGCTCGTTAAAGAAGCGATACATAAAAGGCCTTCCGATTTTAAAGCAAATATAAAGGCAGAATCGTTGTCACATTATAGACCGAGAGCTAGTGACAATTTTTTGGTGTTATTTATTCAAGGTCTTATTTTTGTGAAGATGTTGAGAGTGACATATTAAAGTGCCCTAAGTAAGTGATTTTACTAGATAGCGGCATGGGAGGGATGCAGACCGCCCCCAACATGTAACAAAAAAAATGGACACAATTATTATTGTTTCAAGGCTGAAATAATGTTTGTATAGCTTGTCGGTGACCCAATATTGCCATTATAATATTTGCAGATCGATTGGTCAATATTGAAGGGGTGGCAGATCACCCTAAACGTGTCACGTACCCGACGAAATTTATATTATTAGTTCAAGGTTCAAATTTTAATATGTTGTTACGGCGACTGTTTTAAACATATATTTCAATTTGCAGAACAAAATGTCGGTATTAACGCCCTCTCAGAGGGAAACTTGCTCGCTTAGGTGATTATATCGTTCTGCAAGGGGGTTAGTACCGACATTTTGTTCTGCAAATTGAAATATATACTTAAAACAGTCGCCGTAACAACATATTAAAATTTGAACCTTGAACTAATAATATAAATTTCGTCGGGTACATGACACGTTTAGGGTGATCTGCCACCCCTTTAATACTGACCAATCGATCTGCAAATATTATAATGGCATTATTGGGTCAGCGACAAGCTATACAAACAATTTCAAACTTGAAGCAATAATAATTGTAACCATTTTTTTTGTTACATGTTGGGGGCGGTCTGCATCCCTTCCATACCGCTATCCAGCAAAATCCCTTACTCAGGGCACTTTAATATCCTTCCCTCAACATCTTCACAAAAATAAGGCCTTAAATAAATAACAGCAAAAAATTGTCACTAGCTCTCGATCGATTACGTTGATTTTAAAAAAAACTGCTCAAGTGCGAGTAGAACTCGCGCCACGAGGGTTCCGTACCAATTTAATTAGTGTACGAACTTTGTTTATATTAAAAAGCACAGTGTAAGTTCGAACCTCACGGTTGACCATTATATGGTTTGATTCCAATATAAATAATACTTATAGTTTATTATAATTATCGCTTAAAATGGGTCAAATAATGAGGATACAACTATCTGTTACACCCCTGTTTTTATTAAGTTATTTACGTGCTGCCCTAATTAACTGCGCAATTGAAAATAATCAGTTTGATTAAATTAAATGCATTTTTCCTTGAAGCAGTTTTGTAAAGTCTAATTGGAAATTAGATATTATTGTTCAAGCTATGTATTAATAAATATTGTTTATTTGAAATATTATTTTTGTTAATATACTTTTGATTTTAATATACTTAAATGATTCAAAATAAAAAAAAACCGGACAAGATCGATTTGGACTCGCGCACAGAGGGTTTTGTATACCGTCAACGTCACTAGTTTTTTCGATTAATTGTCAATTAATTGTATTTTAAAGACCACCAACAGCTAAGGTTATTTGGGCCAAGCCCCAATTCATATTTTCAATTCATTATTTTTTTTTTTTTTTTAATAATAAATTGAAAATTCAATTGACACTTTTACCAGCTCTCGGGCTAGAACTCGGGAACTGGGAACTTGTAATAGAGGAACCATAGCAACGCCATGTAAACAACAGCGCCGCTACACTCTCGGCTATTCTCAAGCCCTAGTTTTTTCGAAATTTTATAGCTTAACTAGCTTTGAAAATAGAGGTGGAATCAGTTTTTGAGATACATTTTCAGCAAAATCTCGCAAACTACGTAATACAAAAAAAATAGTATGTAAGAAAAGCTCTTCCAAATGATGCCCCACCGTTTATAAAGATTTTTTTTGTGTCAAACTTGCCCCCCCCCCCTCTAATTTACGAGAAAATATTTTATTGGGTTAGCTTTTTTAACTATGCAAACATTTCAAACTTTAGTTTTTTTAGGCTACCATGTATGTCCTTCAGTCCGTCTGTCACAAGGTTCTATCACACAAACGGTAAGAGCTAGTTGAAACGGTAGCTAGTTGAAATTTTCACAGATTGTGTGTGTTGTTGTGGCATGAATCCTGGCAAATAATAATTAGAATTAAATAATCAATCAATTTTAATAAATTAATGTTTTTAATTTTACTGCAACACTGATTTTAATCGTACTTCTTTACTGTTGGTAGAGCGTTCGTCTGAAGGTCCCTGGTTTGATCCCGGATTTCGGATCGCAATATTTCTGTTTTTAACTTTTAATTTTTTCTTTTTCTGAGATCGTAATGGTGACAAAATGTTTCAGGTTATGTCAGCATGCATCCTATTATTATTATTATTATTGCACGATGTCATGTACTACTGCATATGTACACATGTAACTGTCGATTTAGGTAGCACCGCTATTTGTTTTAATTAGCTTTGATTGCTTTTGTGCGTCGATTCAACGAGTATGTATTATATTTATCGAGTTGTTAATCCATGCACTCAATTTCATGCCCGGACTGATAATGATCGCCAGTTTGATTTTAAAGCGAAAACTGTCAAAATAATTCGATTTCGCAGTTTTATTACTTACATAAATAATGACTTTTCCAACGTTTTTGTATGCAATTATACTATGCAATCTATACAGAATTTATCGTGTCGTTTTCATCATCTTTTTTTAAAATATTTATTAACACTAATGGAGCAAACAGAATATTTTTATAAAATAAATTTAATTTTTTTTGTGGTAAATTAATAACAATGCGATTACATCAAAATCTCAAACTAATTTAAAAACTAAATTGGTACCTATGCTTTGTCAAGAACCTATACTTGTTTTGTGCTTCAAAAATTATTGTCTACTAGCGGTATTTAGTATATTGTTAATTTATTATACTCCTCCCAGAGAAATTTTCCCCTGCGAAGTGAAGTATGATTTATTATCCCCCCGCGAGAATCTCTCCCCCTACGAAGCGAAGTCGGGCTTAAAATCGCTTGGAAATAGTTTGCATTAACGGTGTCACATAAATAAACAATCGTTGAGCGAATTTAAAACATTGTTTTTGTAGACCTTTTCCAAGTGTTTGTGTATTTATGTTTATTAAAAATGCAATTTGCACTTTTTTTGTATACGCGCCACGAAAATTTACTTACACCTTGAAGTTGCATTTCGCCACGAAAATTTACTTACACCTTGAAGTTGCATTTCGCCACGAAAATTTACACTTTGAAGTTAGTCGTTAGTAAAACTTCAACTAGAGTCGTTACAATGTGACAAGAACGTTTTCAGTTTTGAATGACATTAATAAAAGCTATTGCCATACAAACGCTCGTTTATGCCGCTTTTGTTAAATATGAGTTCGTACTCCAAACCGTACTGTTTTTACATTATTATTTTTCTTGATTATATAATATCCTATTATATAGCATTGCTATGTAAGGTGTGCCGTGGTGTAACGGTAGCGGCCTCGCGTCATACGCAATAGGTCTCGGGTTCGAATCTCAACACAAACATGCTTTTTTTTTATAAATAATTAGATATAAATATAATAAATAAATATATTTTAAAATTAATAATTTATTAAATTAAATTAATTTATTTAATAACTTTATTTTATTATTTTATCGTCTTTTTTACAAAAGTTTAGTACTGGCACGCGGGATAAAATGTTTGGAATTATTTTTGTTTTGTTACGTAAAAGAAGTATAACTTCTGACGTGCGTACATAGTACACACACACTCTTTTTTTAAGTTGTACTTCTTTAGCGAGGGTAGTAAATAGGAATGACCTCGACTCAAAAATTAATGAAACGCTTTAATGTAACGCTGACAGGGATTAACCGACTCTAACGATTTGGATGAAAATTGAAGAAGGGTTTTAGGAGGCAAAAAATCGATTTAGCTAGGTCTCATCCCAGGAAAAATGTGTTTTCTTATAGATTTTATAATTTTAAAAATCAATTTTTGACCCTTCAGAATAGTATAATATTGTAAGCAGGCTTTGGATACTTATATAATATTATAGAATAATAATTTATTAATTTTAAAAATGCTGAGAGGTGAAAAGCAAAAATGTAAATCTATGAAGCATAATTTAGGCCGTGCGCTTATGTGGGCGAGGCACATACCCTTTTTTATCACTATCGTCGTATTACAAAACAATAATTATAAATGAATTCAAAATGCGATAGCGTTATCACAGAATTGCATTCTGTTTACGAGATAAAATTAGTCAGAATTGCATTCGTATTTTTTTCTTGGAAGATGTTCGTAACTTACAGACAGATAAAGCTTACTTGCAGAGAAAGCCAAATTGCATACGCAAAATGGCTGTTAATTTTTTTTTAATATTGTAAAAACTTATCTAATATCGTTTAGTTCTCTTGTTGATGTAAGACACGTTATTGTTTGTTTCTGCACTTATTAGGAGTTACAGAATTTCCCGGAAAATATATTTTATGCATTAAAAAGTGCAGAGTTGTTTATTGATGTGAAACATCTTATGTCGGGCTGTGAACAGCCGCGTGAGGGAAAATATGCAACGAAATGTTTGGTCCGCTCCTTTGTTGCTGTTCTTCCCACCACTGCGGCACTCTCTCTCTCTCTTGGCTCAGGTGTGCACTGTAACACACGCGGTGTTACAGTGCAGTATATAGGATTACGTCAGCATAACAGTTAGTTACTGCTTTTGAAAAAATATATACTACTACATAGAGAATACCGCCGAGTTCAATAACGTTTTCTTTGATGTTTCACATCTGTCGGGGGTTCCAAGACCCACACCCTTTTTTTTTATTTAACCATCACCAATGACTTCAGAAGCATAGCCTCATGTGCCAGCACTAATTCCAAACCGATTTTAATATATCAGCGTCCAAATGTCACTGATTTACGTAAATTGTATGCAGATTGGTTTTTGATTTGCATTTTATATGTCCTTTAATCATATTCAATTTTACAAAAATAAAGTAGCTCAGTCATAAACTCGTAAATTCTACTACGTAGGACTTGGAACATCTGCATAATATTATTTAATTATGTAAATAAAACTTTAGTCATTTTATTAGTTCGGCATTCAGAGAAGACACATCATTGAGTTTTGAACTCGCCAAAGTAGTTCGGCAGAAGTAATTAAATAAAGTTTTGTACCGCTCTGAAACGACCTTAGTTCTGCGATCTTTCACGAAAGTTACGCAGGTTTTAGTGGGCTTTTTGTGAACATTTTTTTACCTATTTGACGTAATTTACATTACACAAACCATTGATTCAGGTTCGTTTTCAAAAGAACAAATTCTTTTATGGGTGTTCGTATATGTAGTAAAGGTCGATTCAAACATGTCACGAATCTTATTTATTAGTGTATTTGCCATATGGCACATACACTATTGGCGTCGGTCGGATGGCGGGACCTAGGGGTCGGACCAAAATTTCTCGACGTTTCATAGCCTCCTGAACACTTTGGCACCATTTTTGGAAATGTCTGTTTATATATGTATATATATATTTATATATTTATATATTTATATATATATGTGTGCGGGCTATAACTTTCGAAAGAATTACTTGATTTTGACGAAATTTGGTAGGCACGTTGGAATCCATCACCGCACGAAGCCTATTTAAAATGGGCCCAATCGGACCATTTTAAGGGTGGTTTTTAGGGGTTGAAAAATGTTTTTGGGCCCAAAAATACCGAAAAAAATTTCAGAATTGTTTCAAAATTGAAATTTAACCCTGTAGTGAAGATCAAAATGTACTGCTAAAATTTTAATAAAATCGGCCCGACAGGACCGGACTTACAAATTTTATGAAAACACTAGTTTGCGGATAGTGATTTACTTACTGAAGGTTTAATTTGGTACAAAGGTTGTATTGATAATAATATTGAAATCAAGAAAAAAAAATATTATTTTAAGGGATGTATTAAGGGGTTAAATTTTTTATTTTGTCCAAAATCAAACTTAAGTTCACGTATTAAAGCCACAAGGCCTGTATTAGCAAATACACTATATTGTCGGCAGGGTTTTGGCACTGCGACCCGAGTTTTTTTTGTAGATTATAGACGCGTCGACATCTATAAGGTCATTCGCGTCCTTCAACTACACTAAATAACAACTAACTTAAAATTAAATAACATCACAAAACATCCATGAGCGCAGGTGGGATTTGAACCCACGGCAGTCCAGTCTAGAGGTTGCGGCGCCAAGCATGCTAACCATTAGGCTACACTGCCCCCTGTCACGAATCGATCGAATGTGACATGTTTATGCAGGGTGTTAATTAAGTATGTGCGCAAACTTTAAGGAATTAATTTATGATGATTGACTTTAAGACAAAACCTTCATATAAGTATGGATCCGCAACGGCTCTGCTTTCCAGATACAGGGTGAATTTGAAAAAAATTTTGAATTAAAAATAATTTAATACTTACAAAATCTACTCTATGACTATCTATTAGTGTGTGCAACGTTTTAATTAAGTAGCTGGCACTATTAAAAAAATAAATATAAAAATCTTAACAGAACCGCTGCAGACCCATACTTAAATAAGGGTTTTGTCTTAAATCAATCATATAGATTAATTCCTTAAAGTTTGTGCACATACTTAATAATTAACACCCTGTATAATATCTACTAATATCTATATTATAGGGAAGCTCTGTCATTTTTATTAGTTCGATTTTGATGACACTAATTGCTACAAGGTGTACTGATACCTAAACTTACTTTTTGTTCTGATACACTCTGTATAATAATATATAATTGATACAAGCGAATGAGAGTATTGACTTCGTGTTCGGAAAGTATCAGGTTCGAATCCCAGCGGAGGTTGATATGAGGGTTTTCCTGCTGCCCACCTCTGAGAAATAATTCCATGTAGTTTTCTATAATATTTAGTTTAGTAATTCTATAGAAAAATGTCGAGAAAGCTATGGTCAATAACTTGTTCACCTTTTTTGCACACAAAATTACATTCGTCGTATTGTTCCTACTGCTATTCCTTTATTAAAGATAATGGAAAAGTGCCAGGTGGAGGAAGTGTATTGTTTGTGCGAATCGATCTTTAATGCGCAATAGGTAGTACTAGAAACAAGCGTAACATATTCGTGAATGTTCTGAAAGGAACATTTTGAACCGGTGACATCAATTTGCTCGCGAAGAAACATTGTACATGAAGTTTTATTTCCGACTCCCGACTAAATAAAATAAGGACGGGAAGAGACTTTTATTTGCCTTTGCAGGAAATGAGATAGAGATATAAGTTCTCCGTTAGGTTTTTAGATAATGAACTAAACGTTCTATAAAATCTTTCTTAGAACACAAGGGAATGTGCAAAGAGATTTAAATATTTCACTCAACCTATAATATTAATTTTATAGATAGATTAAATTTTTATTATTTACCAGCGGCCCGTCCCAGCTATACCTACTCCCGGGTGTATGAAATTATGATTTAATAGCGGTCACCCATTGCTCCACTTACGTATATTTAGTATATTGTTAATGTGTTATCCCCCGCGAGAATCTCTCCCCCTACGTAGTTTCTATTAGTGAAAGAATTTTTCGGTTTAGTAGTTCCAGAGATAAGAATTTATGATTTATTAGCCCCCCGCAAGAATTTATCCCCCTGCCCCCCGCGAGAATTTCCCCCCCTGCGTAGCTTTCTATTAGGGAAAGAATTTTTAGAATCGGTTTAGTAGTTCCAGAAATAAGTAGAAAACAAAAGTTGATGAGAATAAGAAGAAGATCAACAACCGACGGTGTTGATACAAAAATGCAGTACGTCGACAGAATATCAGAATAAGATGTTATTATTAGGTACATAAAGATTTTTTTTCATATAAAAATACCATCCAAATTTCCAACTTTTTCCGTAGATTTTCCAAAAATTTTTTCTTCATACAAACCTTGTCCTGACAATTACGAACTCAAAATAAAATCAGCCAAATCGGTCGAGCCGTTCTCAAGTGATGCCCCGTCATACATGTGTTATTTATTGTAGATTATAGACGCGTCGACATCTAAGATCATTAACGTCTTTTAATTACACTAAATAACAACTAACTTAAAACTAAATAACATCACAAAACATCCATGAGCGCAGGTGGGATTCGAACCCACGGCAGTCCAGTCTAGAGGTTGCGGCACCAAGCATGCTAACCACTAGGCTATACTGCCCTCGTCATACATGTGGCAATTGATTTTTATTTATATAGATATATTTCCATTCCAAATTCACAATTATGTAAATATATCGTCTGACTAATAATACCTACTAGACTCTAATGACCTAAGTTGTCGACGCGTCTATAATTTACAATAAATAAATAATACCTACTTATGATTTTTTCACCAAAATTATTCCATTGAAATTTAATTTTCTGTTAAATGTGTGAATAAAAACGATTTGTAAAATATTATGTAATCTAATTATTCAAAACTCGTTTGCATTAAGGGCTTTGAAATAAGTACAAGATAATAAAAATAACTCGTTATTTCACTTCACTCTTTTTATGAAATGTACAAGATGTTTTTTTGTTACTTTGAAAACAAAATATTTTGATCATACTGTAGGGTAGTCGTGCACATTTTGCACTATCAACGCGTTCTCAGTAGTTCGCACGCAGTACTCTATGTTTTACGGATACAATAGAGTAGAGTCGGGCAAGTTGATTTATTAGACGTGCGGTTTTTATTTTGTAGTCGGTATGTAAATTTTTATGTTTTCAGGACATTTTACTCATCATTTATCGTGTTCATGTGGGTACTGGGTATTCATATAGGTACACTACTTATCAAAAGTTTCGACAAATTACAGAATTATACTTTTATTTATTTTTGACGCAATATTTACATCTACACTACCAGCGCAGATGCCTCTTTGAGCTCCCGAAGATTCAAAACTGAAAAAGATAAAAGTTTTTTAAGTGATACTTTTAGCCTCGTTTTTTTTCGTTCGGTTACGCATGTCGAGGTCACGTCACGTCCAATCGAAGAATCGGGTATATATTTATCTATTGCAAACTTACGTCATCCCAAACAGACAACTTCATACAGGGCGGTGACCGTGACTGCTGCACATAGGGATTTAACCCGTAAAATCAATCTTTCGCGATTTCTTGCTTCCCTAATTATTTTAGGAAAAATATGTTCAAATAAAAGTTTTAGAACACAAAATTCTGCATCTAAACCATTAAACAAAATTAATTTTGCATGCTTTGTAATGGCAGAAATTTGATATGAAAATGTCAAAATTACCTCAAAAACAGATAGCGATAGCCATGGAACTTGAACAAAATGATGATGTTCTAGCTGTCAGAATAATTTCTAATCATTTTGTTCAAGTTCCATGGCTATCGCTATCTGTTTTTGAGGTAATTTTGACATTTTCATATCAAATTTCTGCCGTTACAAAGCAAGTAAAATTAATTCGCTCGCAGTGTTCGTTCCAATGAATAATTATGGGACACATTAGATTTAAGCGAAAACATTTTCTGTTTTCATTACGTTTTACCGGTAGTGTATACGAGAGTTACTGCGCTATGTAATTCCGACCGGGCAAATGCTTCCTTTTTTCTCTTGGAACGCATACAATATATGACATCGTTTTTAATTTAATACATATTCATATTATACTGCATACGTTTTATGGGTATACGATGATGTGTAACTAGGGACGATATATTCTTTGAAGAAATCCCGCTTTGGAAACAAGTGCCTGCTTTGTATAATTGTGTGTAAAAATTCAATGATATTCACAGGTTAAGGTTGATTTATATTATCCGGTCAGACACGGCGCGGAAACGTAGCGTTTCCGGCAAGACAGACATTTTTACATATGCATTTCAAATACGAATATTTATACTTAGCGCATCCCATCCGTTCAGATACGTATCAATACTCGTATTTGAAATGCATGTAAAAATGTTTGTCTTGTCGTAAACGCTACGTTCCCGTGCCGTGTCTGACCGGACAATATAAATTGAGCTTTACTCAGAAGTTCGTGTCCGACAAGATGGTACATCAACATTTAGTTGTCGAGCGTCTATAATCTATACTGTCTTTAACCAAACTCTGAGCATGGGCACGTTCCATGTTGACTAAATTAATTCTTTTAACTTGTAGAGCGTCTATTAATTTCAGCAGAGAATAGTATCGTTTAGAGAAGATATAGTAGCGTCATCTCTGTGCACAAACAAGTTTCGGATCGGACGGGTCTGTTTTTTAGCAAAGGGTGGCCAATGATGCGTCTAGACTAGCGACAAAACGACCATATTCATAGGACCACCCGGGTTTGAGAATGACCGAGCGCGTAGCAATGCTGTTGTTTACATGGCGTTGCTATGGTTCCTCTATTACGAGTCCTCCAGTTCCTGGGTTCTAGCCCAAGAGCTGGTAAAAGTGTCAATTGGATTTTCAATTTATTTAAAAAAAAATAATGAATTGAAAATATGAATTGGTATTTGGTGCTAGGCCCAAATAACCTTAGCTGTTGGTGGTCTTTAAAAAACACAAAACACGTTGGATTACCCCTTGTTAACAAACATAACCGTCCGATCCTAAACTTGTTTGTGCGCATAAATGACGCTACTATCTTCTGTAAACGATACGACTCTAACTTAGTTTGAGGGCAGTATAGCCTAGTGGTTAGCTTGCTTGGTGCCGCAACCTCTGGACTGGACTGCCGTGGGTTCGAATCCCACCTGCGCTCATGGATATTTCGTGATGTTATTTAGTTTTAAGATAATTGTTATTTAGTGTAGTTGAAAGACGCTAATGACCTGAGATGTTGACACATCTATAATCTACAATAAATAAATAAAAAATAATCTAACTTAGTTTGTACATGTAACCAAAATTTGTAACCTAATCATTAAACAACATTTTTACAAGCAATTATATGTACAGAAAAAATAGGGTTGGTGTGTGGGTAAAATCACACTGCTAACTTTCCATTGGGTACCCTTAGAAAAAAAAACGCTAAGGTGTTCATTATGTAAATATGCGTCGATTGAAATCGGTGCGGACTGCGAAGTCGATATCACTATTTGTTCTCAAGATATGCGAGCTGAAAAAAGTTCGCCAACGTACGAACGTACGTACATACAGACAGACATCTCTCTGAAAACAGTAGATTCGGAATTCAAAACGTTCAGATATGTCAAAATTTTTCTTTCACAAAATCGGACCCTTTACAATAACTTCCAATGAGAAGTTATTAAATCAGTTCGAAAAATTGCTCTGGTGGTCGACGTGTTAAAAATATCCATAGCGTCATAATTTATAGACCAATATAAAATCCAAATGTATGTATTTTGAACGTATTTAAAACAATTAAAAAAATGTAGGTACACATTTTTTTTACAAAATGAACTCAATATGTGACGAACCGCCATTGGAAGAATTTCGCTAATTCCTGAGGCATACCAAATCGGTTGAATTTTCACAGTCTTTACGGTGGGTAGGTCCCGAGCGAGGGTGAACTTTTTTAATTAGAGCCGAACAAGAAAACCTTCAGAGTCGCACAAATAGTTTATTTTTGCGTATAATAAGTTCTCTGTTTGCACGCAGTTATAAAAACAACTGCACATGGAACCTTCTAATTTATTAATGTCAAATTGTTGTAAGGGTTTGGAAAGGTTGTTACTACATCAAAAACTTCAAACTGTAATTATTAAATAAATGATGACGAAATATTTTAATTAGTATTTAGTTTCATAGAAAGATCATTTTTTTGTCGAAAATACATTATATTTTATTTATTTGCGATTTAAAAGATCAACAAGGCTTGTAGTCTAAATTCCTTATAAGAAACGTAGGTACGACATTTTTTCCATTTACTTCAACTGACAATAATAAATTGTGTATAGACGCTGATGACCTCAGTTGTTGAGCGTCTATAATCTACAATCTAGAATATTCTGTTGAATTATTTTTTCCATATCTACCTTATACTAAAGACTTATGGTTCCTCAAGTCACCTAGGAACGAAGCTTAACAAAATTAAAAATTGCGACAACAAAAATACTGGTGAATTAAAAAAGTAATGGTACGAGTTGAGTCTGTTATGCAGAGAAATTGAGGTTAAACATATTATTATTATCATCTTTATATTATTTTTTAATTTCTATAGATATTTCCCGCGTGATTTTGTAAGCAATTATTTCCAATTATTAGTAATGCTTGTTTAAACGATTGCTTAAAAAGTATGCAAAATAACAGAAAACGATAAAAACCCGTCACTGTTCAGCTCTGAATATGGGCAACAGAGCCAGATTCTGAGATTATAAAACGAACTGGTATTTAAAAAAAGCGGTGCAATTATTGCCGTTAGAATTTTGCAGCTTGAAACAAACCGAACAATGTGGCAGCGCTAGACGGAACGGCTATGCACTTTTTTCTGGATTTACTCAAATTAAAAACTCGATCTAAAGCTATGAGAGATTTCACGGTATATGAAAACGGATATTACGAAAGATATACCTAAATTATAAGGTATGTTGAACTTAAATCGAATGGAAATTGATAAAGATTCTATTGTTTTCGTTGGTCAAACCCTATAGGTACTATAGGTTTTAACGCGCCAGAGAGCTATATGCCACATTATAAATGAGTCGTATGTAAAAGACGTAAATTTCTAAGGCCGTCCAAATTTCAATATCTATAAGAATAAATTTTACAAACTTAAAACGGAACGAAAAAATGTAGAATGGGAAATTGAGGAAGATAAAACGATAATATGAAAATCTAACAGACAAAAAATAGGTAGGTACATACATTTTATATGCTGAGTATTTATCCAAAAAAACGAATCACGCTACTTTTTTGATAATTAGGGTTCCGTACCTCCGAACGGAACCCTATTACTGAGTCTACGATGTCCGTCCGCCCGTCCGTCTGTCACAGGGCTCTATCTCACAAACAGTAAGAGGTAGCTAGTTGAAATTTTCACAGATGTGTTGTTATGGCATGAATGCTGGCAAATAATAATTAGAATTAAATAAATAATCAATTAATTTAATAAATTAATGTTGTTAAAGAATATTAACTCTATAGTCTATCTTTATATAAGACTGCACTATGTCTCGCGTACAGTAGCAGTACAGCTGGAGTCATACTGGTATACTGCATTATGCGCGCGTAATAACATCGATCGGCTGGTTGAGTGGTAAAACAAATCTGTTAATTTTTTACTCCTATACCTAACTCCTTATTTTTATTACTCTGTAAGAAATGAGACGGTCGATTACATAAATTATCGATGGTCCATTTGTAGCCAGCGATTAATCTGGTGATAGGTACACAGAGACAATGGCGTCGCAAACAGGTATCGTCTGCACATCGCGTAGATTCCATAAAAACACATTGCGCATGCGTGGTTACTAATTTTACATTAATTTGTTTTGTATTCATCCATTTTATATATGTAACTATACAGTTTATTTTGTAATTTTTACACACTTTATTGGAATATCACACAAATTATGTAATTTTAATTTACTTTATGTAAAAATCAAAAATTTGTTTAACTTTACAGTAAAAGTCCAAGTTTTTATGAAGTTTTCTGTGTAAAAATAAAAAATAATGTAAAATTACTTAGAAAATCGAGCGAATTCTACCTTAATTTTCAAAGTATTTTTACATCCATTTTTTACAGTGTATAGTACGGAACCCTCGGTGCGCGAGTCTGACTTGCACTTGTTTTACATTTGAATGATAAATTATTTTTTAATTTAAGGAAAGATATACTTTCCTCAAATCAGCGCCTTTGAACCTATTAAGGGCAGAAAATGCCGACGTAACGAGAATTTTATTTATATCTTTTTTCCGCAGTCTCACGAAGGGACGAAGGAGTGGGGACTTCATAACGGTTGCAAACAGTAAGGAAGGTACGAACTAGAAGCGTTTGACTTAACAAGCGATGATTTAGGCCTAGCGCTGACAGGCAAATTTTAGTCGGTCGACAGTTTACTTGCCTGTCTAAGAAGCATTCTTATATGGAGATCGGCCGACCGAATTAAATGGGCAAAAGAAAATTACCTATCAGCGACACACCTTAAAGACTTGGTACTGTGCCGGGATAAAGAGGTTTGCCATGCCTATATGTTCGCTGTGGCTGTAGGGGTATTGTATTCACTGTAGCATACGAAATGAAGGAAAATAATATTAAAATTAAAAATGAAATTTGTAAGTATTCTGTGCATGTGCATGAATACGGACTGTTCTATTATTTTTCGAAAACAAATATTTCATTCGCGGATTTTCTCGTTTTAAATGCTTTCTGGATTAATAATTCATCAAAACATTGTTCAAATGAGAATTTTTTCCTACTTTTATTACTTTTATTGTTCGTTCTAAAACTGAGATTGAATAAGTATTTCATATAGCTTTTTGTTTTACCAGTAGCGTCACGGAGTCACGTAACATCTCTTTTTTTATGGGTCCGTACCTGCAGAACGTAACCCTAATATTTGTTGCCATACCCACTACAAAATAGCTACTTAACATGTGTGTATGTATGCATGGAATGGGTAAATTAACAAGCTAATGTGTTGAAAGTGTTTTAAAAACATACTAGTGCACTGTATGAAATGAGAAGGCCGATTACATAGATTATCGATGGTCCATTTGTAGCCAGCGATTATTCTGGTAATAGGCACACAAAAAGACAATGACGTCGCAAACAGGTATCGCCACATCGCGTAAATTCCATAAAAACACATTGCGCATACGTGGTTACTAATTTTACATTAATTTGTTTTGTATTCATCCATGTTATATATGTAACTATACATTTTATTTTGTAATTTTTATACACTTTATTGGAATATTACACAAATTATGTAATTTTAATTTACTTTATGTAAAAATCAAAAATTTGTTTAACTTTACAGTAAAAGTCCAAGTTTTTATGAAGTTTTCTGTGTAAAAATAAATAATAATGTAAAATCACTTAGAAAATCGAGCGAAATCTACCTTAAATTTCAAAGTATTTTTACATCTATTTTTTATAGTGTGTGGTAAGTAAACAGTTTCCATAGTGATTTATATTTATTCGCTCTCATTCGACCGCTATATTACCTACTCACGATGTGCTATAAATGTGAAGTTGGCGACGCAAATGAACTATCAAAAATTTTTGAAAATACTGAAAATGAAGGGAGAAGTAGCTATTTTATAGTGCGTATGGCAAAAAACACCATATATTTCTCGTGCGTAATGATATTATGACTCTTAAAACTCGCTGGCGCTCGTTTTAATTTAGTACTGTCACTACTCGTCAGTAATATACCTCATTACGCATCTAGACATACAATCTACTATAACCATGTTATAATCGTCCTCAATCAGTTCATAAATCATAAACTTAATGTGGCTGAGTTGTATAAATATAAAAATGTACGATTTTGCAATGATCTGAATAAAACGAAAATCAGAACTAAGCGTGGTTTCAGTTCTAGCAGATAATCGATGTTATACTGTATACAAATTAAGGTGATGATTTAATAGAAGTTTACAAAACTGTTGCGTAAGGTTTATTTGTAACTCAAAACGCTCTGAACGCATTCATTCATATTTAAAAGAATTGAAGCTCTTAGATCTTAAGAATTCCAGACATGTCCATCTTTTAAGTCTGATTCACGACATTTATTATGGTAACAACTCCAATTACTTAAGTGAATTATTAATACCTTTGTCTAGTTTCCACTCTTATGATACCAAAAATAATACAGAGCTTTACATCCATAAGAGCAAAACCTCTGTCGGCGCAACGAGTTTTTCAGTTGTTGGACCAAAATTATGGAACAATATCGATCCTAACATTAGACATTTAAAAAGTCACAAATTATTTATGAGAACCATTAAAGAACAGATTCTTGTCATTTACTAAACATTTTTCCATGGCTGTTTTTTTTCTGTTTTTATTTGTTATTTTATTATTTTTAAGTTTATTGTTAAGTTTATACTACTTTTTTATCTTTACCTGTTACTATTTTAATTATTGTTATTTTATATGTCTGCGTACTAATATTTTGATGGGGCAGAGTAGAAATCAGCTTTGGCTGCACTCTGTTCCCAAATAAAGAATTTATTATTATTATTATTATTATATTACGAAATACTTAATTACAAGTTTTAAGTAACAACTTAAATGTTGGCTGCGATTTACTAACAGATCTTATTTAAATTATATAAAGATCTCGCTACATTTATGTGCAGTTTTCAAAGTTCTTTTGTTTATTATTCTTATAAGACATAAACTTTATAATAGTGCATAGTCACAACAATAAACTGATGTATTGATCTGCAACTGTTCTTCCAATAAAAAAATATAGGTGTGTCCGTTCGGAAATGGTACATACTTAGCGTGTTGTGTAAGTTAGATAAGAACTAATAAAACGAAACAAAAAATATTGTGTGGGCTTCGTGTCTAATTATTATTAATTGGTTTTGTTGTGGTAAGTAAAAATTCAATTAATGTTAATGAAATAACGTTTTTCGATATCATATTTTCAAAGAACCTACCGATATTTTTATAAAATTTATTTTTATATTTTCTATGTTATTGTGATCTTGAAAAAGTTGACATTGGAATTTAATAGGATTGAGGTTGTGGTTCTCTTAAATAAATAATTAGTACAATTTCATCTTTCATACTTTGTTTTTATTAAATGCGAGCACTCTGGAAGGTACGTCTGTTCTCATGTACAATTATGTACTAACTGTTATAGTGTTATACTTATAAAGCATTGTCATACTGTTTTATTTCATATCTCGGCCTTTGGCCCTTAGACACATATATCTGTCATTATTTTTGTGTATAGTTAAAGTGCCTATTTACTATTTCTCCAGAACACATTTAGATACAACTCCGTATAAAACAATGTATCAAACCACCTTATTTATTACTTTGTTAATAACAAAGTATTATATTATATTCGAGATAAGAGAGGAATTTTTGTAAACTGACTTCTAAATCCAACGCGCCCCCTCAAAAATTAATCTCTTAATACACAATAATGATATCTATACTTTACATAAAATTATTACATTGACAATTAATGATAATAATCTCATTAACTAAGAACATACCTTCCTTGTACTCTCTCTGGGCAGGTCACAGTGTAACCGTTACATTATGATCCAACATTCGTTGCAAGGATAAGGGGAAAACCCAGAAAAACCCTTATCAGATCATTTCTCGATTATTACAGTTAATAACTTTGTGTATATTTATATTATATAATATAATAATTTATATATATGTTATTGATTAACGTTTTTAATATTTCTGAAATAAATATTATTATTCATTAATTATGTTCTTCTAAGACCATCTTGGTCCTCAGCTCGATAAATCTGGCCCTTGGCAGCGGCTTGGTCAGCATCTCTGCGATTTGCTCGCCTGTTAAAATATATATTAAAATTACTGTCTTTTTCTCACATTGTTCTCGGGAGAAATGATACTTAATGTCAATATGTTTGAATCTTTTATGGCTTGATGGATTATTTGCTATACTTATGCATCCATTATTTTCTCCATATATTTAGATATGATCCTTTGTTTCAAGGCTTACACCTGATGTCAAAGATTTTAACCACATAAGGCCTCTCTGACAGCTTCAAACAGTGCCATAATATTTAGCCTCTGTTGATAAAGTTGCCACTGACGCCTGCCTTTTTGTATTCCAACATATTGTACATCTATCGTACAACTTAAACAATTAACCTGTTGTACTTTTTCTAATATAATAAATCATTTCCTCCCCCATCAGAAATTTCATAAGCAGTAAAAATACTTTTGTACTCTGCCCGTACATAATTCAACTTTAAAAAACAATTATTGTACCCTTTAAATATTTGAGTACTCGTTTTAAACATTGCCACAGTTCTGTATTACTTTCATTCGTATATTTATTTAATATACTTATAGTTACACTTAAGTCGGGTCTTGTTCAAAAAAAAATAATAAATCGTTCTTATTAATATAAGTATTTATTAGAATAAGCAACTTGTATTTAGTATGCTGCTTTCTTAATGAATGAATTGAGAGGAAACAAAATATCAGAAGTTTTGTACGTGATAAAATGTATGACGCATATATTTTAACATTATACGGTTCTCTTTGTTCCTAGAGAATGATTACCTTTAAAAATAGGTTATTGATAAATCTTAAATAGGAACATTACTGACTTGACAAATTTTGTAATTAAGTTTGTATTTATGTTTTAATGACGCCAGCCTATCGCCAACGCTCCCGCTCATAAATTTCGTCAATTCAGTTAGTCCTGATATTTTTATTTGTTTATAAACATTAATATTTCCTCTTTTAAATCACCATTTAAAAACGCTTACGTCCATATGGTGTATTTACAAATCATGTTTTTTAAAAAAAAAACTAACAGAGATCTGAAACTTTTAATTCTCCTAACTGGAGCAAACGTTTCATTGTCAACTAACCGAACTTTATATTTTAATGGATTTCTAAATTCATCACTTTTTATAGTGACTATCATTTACAGCAAACAATTTTCTTATCTTTCGGTTTTGATACTAAACTTCAGGTGTTATTTATCAACAACAAATTTAAAAAATCTTTAATTGCATGCTGCCATTGCTTCATTCCTCTTCTTAATTTCCTGATATAAAATTGCAATAGGACATACAATGGACTGAGCACAGTAAATAATTATCAGGTATAAAATCTTCATTTTTAAGAAGTTAGGGGACAACCTAGTTTATTGAATTGAGACGAAGAGCCATCTGTGTGTTTCTCTTTTCTGTCTATATGTGTCACCAAGTTAGATACTTTATTTCGTATGCATTCAGTACTAGGGTTGTGTCAAGTTCACTGCAAGGATTATTTACAGAGTTTAACACAGTTTCATTACTTGAGTTACATTATCCTTTGCAGTTTTTATTTTCGGTCTTGACTCGAAAAATTTTTTCATCTACAATTTCATAATTTTTAACTAATTTTAGAAGGCTCTATTACTTTATCTGTTTCTACTACAGATTATTTGATTCTTCAATTAGTTTGGAATTTTTATTACTAGGTTCTAATTTATCTGATTTTCCATTATCAGACTAGATTTATTATCTACTGATTTTGACTTTACATCAGATACATCAGTTTTCTCAACTTATCTCACTTACTGTTATCCGATTTAGTTTGCTACTGATTTAATTGACTTTACGTCAAATGCCATCAGTTTTAACATCTTATCTGATTTATTTATTATCAGATTTATTATGCTATACTGAGTTTGACTTTGTCAGGTGTATCAGTTTTATCACATCTTAATTAGCAGAATTTTTATTGATTTTTGACTTAACGTCAGATACTATCAGTTTTATTATCATATCTGATTTAACATCACCAGATTTAATTTACCATACTGATTTTGACTGTATGTCAGATAGCATCAGTTTTATCATATATTATCTGATTTACTTATTATCAGATTTAATTTACTATACTGATTTTAATTTTATGTCAGATACATCAGTTTTTATCATATATTATCTGATTTACTTATTATCAGATTTAATTTACTATACTTATTTTAACTTTAGGTCAGATACCATCAGTTTTAATTTTCAAGATTAATCCCTTTATTCTTAATTACAAGCTTAGCTTCAAAAATTAATTTCAATAACAATTGCATTTCTAACTAAGTACAACTAACTTTTCAGTTTCCACATCCCTCACTTTATATCCGTTTGGTTCACACCCAACTAATATACCTTTAATTTATTATTTCTTTAAATTTTGTTTTTCAAATTTTATTATGAATATAAACAGTAGAGTTAAACACTTTTAAATACTTCAATAGTGGCTTCTTATCATGCCACATTTCATATGGTGTTTTAACTACTTTTGGAGCTTTAGTACCTAGGTGTCATATTAATTAAACATGTTACAGTACAAGAACTGCTTCACACCAAAGGTTTTCTTTTTCCTTTTTTTTTTTTTTTTTTTTTTTTTTTTTTTTTTTTTTATCTTGCAGACGGCGTGAATAATCAGATTTTGACGCATTATCTATGGAATTGACAACATTTTTACTTACAGAGAAATACAAAGTAAATAATATGTTGTTTGTGGACTTACCAGTCATTACAACCTTACCGTAATGTCGCACTTGTACACCTGTCTCGTCGAAGTGTATACTTCGCTTTCTGCATTTTAAATACAGATAGTAGATTGTACAGTACATTATCTACTTTTCCTTGGATCCCCATATTGGTCCAGAGTTCTGCGGCTCAATTTGAATGTATTGGATCGTCTAAGGCTTTTCAACAGTGTTTTTATAATATATCAAACTTTTGATATAATAGTGACATTCACTTTTGTAGTGTTCATTTCTTCCACAATGATGACATCTAGCGTGTGCCTTCTTATGTATTGGTTTTGATATTCCAAGATTATTCTGGTATCCTGGTTCTCGTTCGTCAGCTTCGCTTTGTGGTGATCCTGAATTTCCAGATATTATAATTTTCACCTTTAAAAAGGTTGAATGTTCCTCTTAGCTTTAAACATTCCATTTTGTCTGTTTTATTTTAGCTTTTATTAGCACTAGATATAGCCAAATTATTACACACATGAACCAAGTGGACTTTAATTTTATAAATTAATTAACGCTTGTTAAGTATCACTAAGAAACATTTAGCGAATCACTTATCCTTTAACAATATTTAACTAAGCGCGTAATATCAGTTTATTTCACTTTAATGATCACCATTTACTTTTATTCAATTTTACGAAAGTGTTGCACTATAATAATTTTATTTTATTTAAGAACGTATCCTGGGCCCATAACCCATTGGAATTTAATAGGATTGAGGTTGTGGTTCTCTTAAATAAATAATTAGTACAATTTCATCTTTCATACTTTGTTTTTATTAAATGCGAGCACTCTGGAAGGTACGTCTGTTCTCATGTACAATTATGTACTAACTGTTATAGTGTTATACTTATAAAGCATTGTCATACTGTTTTATTTCATATCTCGGCCTTTGGCCCTTAGACACATATATCTGTCATTATTTTTGTGTATAGTTAAAGTGCCTATTTACTATTTCTCCAGAACACATTTAGATACAACTCCGTATAAAACAATGTATCAAACCACCTTATTTATTACTTTGTTAATAACAAAGTATTATATTATATTCGAGATAAGAGAGGAATTTTTGTAAACTGACTTCTAAATCCAACGGTTGATTTGATTTTTTTACGAATTATTAATTTATAAAAGGGAAATAGTTGTGTAATCAGGGGCGGACCTACATAGGGACTAATAGGAGTTAGGACCCTCAAGTGTCAAGAACTCACAAAAATTGTAAATTATTATCATACATTTGCCATTCAACACCATTTCATAAATAAATTTATTTTAATTTGGGTTTGATGGTATTAAAAATGAATTTTGAACCCCAATTTAAGGACTCTTATTCTAACGAAAAATGGGGACCCATCGGACTTCAATGAGCCCTATTAAGTCCAGAAAAATCTAGATCCGCTCCTGGTTGTATTCATAATATACGATTTTCAAATTTGTGCATGCATATATATTTTCACAGACGTTACGTAGATTATGAATGGTTCTTACAAAACATATTGCATTGACGAAACATTGTACGCAAAATTTTCTTGTAGAGCTTCTTCCATTGTTTCGCAATGTTGCTGTTTTTATTACTTCTATAATATAGCATAATGATTCATTAGAGCTGAGATGACAAATTGAAATAAGCTGTTTTTGTCGCCTTTTTAAAGTTCAAAGACCTTTCAGTCTTAAACATCTTTTATACATAAATTATATAATAAGCGTTGCTTGTTTATTAGTGTATTTGCTTATACATAGTATTTATGCACATACACTATTGGCGTTGGTCCTTAGAGTCGGACCATAACAACGCGCCGCGATAACTCTCGAAAGATGTTATCCATTTAAAACTGAGACAAATGTTGAAATCTGTCACCGCACGAAGTCTATTTAAAATGGGCGCAATTGAACTATTTTAAGGGTTGAAAAGCATTTTTAAACCCAAAACATAAAAATATATAGTCGCACTTTTTCTCAACCAAGTCATCATCATAAAAAAAGTAACATGATTAGTTTTAGGAATCCATATACTTCCGAACGGAACCCTAGATTACTTAGCCTACAATGTCTGTCCATCCGTCCGTCCATCTTAAAAACGGTAAGAGCTAGTTTTAATTATACAAAGTTAGAAATTTTTAAGCTTTCAATTTGGTGTGTTGGTGTTTTTTCTCTCTTTAAAACCATGTATTTTCAGTATCAGCGCGGAACACAATTTTTTTTAAATTCGACAAAAAAATTCCCTGTCATAAATTTTCTTTTTTTGCGAAAATGAGGTAATAATCTTTGGCGTATTTTCTCAATTCTTCTCAGTGGGCTTTTTATTTTAGTTGATTAATACATAATAATGGCTTAGACGTGTCGTGTAAAAATTTACGATGCAGGAAATGTGAGGCCATCTCATGTAATGAAGGGTTGCATCTCAGTATCACTATACTAACATTATAGTATGGTCACTGACATAGCAATACAAATACAAAAAATTGTTACGCGACCTCTGTCTACAACTTTATTTTTTTTAAACGTTTTTCGGATATTCTGCATGATGTTAAGAGCGAAATTACGCGAGCGGATTTTCCGCGACGTGTTTCTCGCGACGAGATTTCCGCTGAATTTTAGGTATCAAAACAGAAAGCGTTTTTTCCGTCGAGTACATTCACGCAAAACAATACAATTGCTGTTTGCTAGTTACAAAATCGACCCCACTGTGTTAGGTTGTGCAAATTTATTTTTTATTTCCAATTTGGTGGTATATTTTGATTTTAAAAAATGTCATAAAATAAAAAATGGGTGCGTGCTTATGACCATACGACAGAAGTGAAAACTGCAGATTTTCTAATTTTTGGTGTCATCTATTATAGCGCATTTATGAACTAAAAATAATTTATTACTAAAATACTAAAATTGTATTTTTAATTAATTCCACCTTGGTTTCAAAAAAATTATAATTATTGTCAAAGAAAGAATATAACAAAAATAAAAAAATATATATAAATAAATATCATGTAGAATTTAGAAAAAAAAAATATATAAATAAATATCATGTAAGAATCAGGGTTGTTACGGATGCAAAAATTTAGACATCCGCGGATGCAGATGCGGATTATTAGAAGTTCACATCCGCGGATGCGAATTTGATGCGGATGCGGATTTTGGGATTTTAAAAGGATAATTATTTAAATTTTAAGTTCATAAATAACTGAAAATCAATTTAATTTTAACTTTTTATTTATTTAATCATATTTTTAGCACGTGCCACTCTGGCTCCGCCCACTTTCTTTACATGTAGTTACTTGTTGATGTGAATCTGCATTCGTAAAAACTCCGCATTGATTGATGCAGATGTGAATGCGGATGCAGATGTCTGAATTAATGCGAATATTCCGCATTTACGGATGCGGATGCGAATATTCGTAACACCCCTGGTAAGAATTTAGAAAAAAAAATACGTCAAAAATCCTACGATGCGATCAGGTTTCGAACCGAGGTCCCTATGTATACAACGCAAAGACGCTGCTAACTGAGCTATTGATACAACTGTGTAACTTGCCTTTTTTATGATATAAGTATGTCAGCCGGGCATAGTTGAAGAAAGCGACCAGTCAGTTGACACGCGGCATACTCATGGAGGCTAGACAAGGAGTACAATCTCATATAGGAAAATTTGACAAAATTTGTCAACAATTTAGTATCAAAAATATTTCCATCTGACAGCTGTAAAGTGTAAATACACAAGCTTCTGATTACATGGAGTTTATATTCCTTGTGTAGATTCCATGGGCATACTGCTAATACGTATTAGCCGAGTAACCCCGATTCAGCGAATTCTTACCGTCGGGTTGCGAACGCTTCACTTTATTTCAGTATCCAGGCAAAGAGTGCCTAACGCGCCTAAGGAAGTTTTCACTTCCAAAATTCGAAAATTCACTTTTTTTATTATAGCGCCTAATCTACGCAAAATACCTTAATTTTATTTATGTGATTTGATACAACTTTACCTAAGGAATACTTCATCTCATTTAACCGAATCTTTGTCTCTCATAAATGGAGATCCCCATGTTGAAAATGAGTTTGTGGACACGCTGTAGAAATTGGCCGTCACACGCTCTAACTTTCTTCCGTTTTTGATGGCCACTTTTAATACATTGTTAAGATAAATAAATCAAAGTTCAAGGTCAAAGAAATCTCTTAGTAAATTTACCTACTCTTTGATACCGTCCTAAAGGAATCTAGACACGTCTTTGAGCTCACTATGGAAGTGTTGAGGCTGTCGTTGGGCTAATATAGCCGCAGCTAACGCAGTTGTTTGCCCACATAATATCTGAAATGCCACGCACGCAAACACTATATTAGATGAAATGTTGTGAACGCCATCAGTAGACTGACAATGGGTTACGAGGGGCGCTCTATACGAGGTTCAGATTTAGAAACTTATAAACTGAATGAATCACGCCACTGTAATTAGAAGGCCCTATTTTGGTTTACATATGAATTTTTGCCATACCCACTTTAAAATAGCTACTTTACATGCGTGTATGTATGCATGGAATGGATCAGTTAACAGGCAGGTAAACACGTTAGTGTGGAAAATATAGCAATTTCCATAGTGATTTATGATTATTCGCTCTGATCCACCCGCTATTACCTACTCCCGGCCTGCTGTAAATGTGAAGTTGGCGACGTAAATGAACTGTAAATTTTTTTTTGGAAATGCTGAAAATGAAGTGAAAAGTAGCTATTTTACAGTGGGTATGCCAAAAAATAATATATATCTCGTGCGTAATGATCATATTATGACTCGTGTGACTGCCAAAACTCGCTAACGCTCGTTTTAACATACTGTCACTACTTGTCAGTAATATACCTACATAATTACGCATCTAGACATGCAATCTACTATTCTGACGCTAAATCGGTTGATTTACAGCCGATATCATTGGAAAAGGTAATAGTAGATTGTATATCTAGTGACGTATTGACGAGTAGTGACAGTATGATAAAACGAGAGGGGTCTAGGACTTTTCGCCGCGGCCGTTTCGCCGCAGTCGATTCTCCGCCAAATGAAGTTCACCGCAGCCGATCCGCCGCCTAATATATTAAAAATATTTTTAGTAACTTCTCATATTTTTACATCATTTTCAAAATAAAACAAAACATTCGCCGCTAAATATATTAAAAATATTTTTATTAACTTCTCATACTTTTACGTCATTTTCCTGGTCATTTTCAAAATAAAACAAAACAAAAGTTCACCAGAAACCCCCCAAAGTTCACCAGAAACCCCCAAAAGTTCACCATTTAAAAAAATTATCAACATCTATGGGATATACTCGTAGATATATTTATGGGATACGATGAGATAATTGTAACAGCAGGTAGGCACTAATTATTACCTGCAAACATACCTACAGTATAAATAACAAAATTGGTGTCTGAAAGCTTCATTTTATTCTTTTCTTTCATTTAAAAAGCGACAATTTTGTTAAACTTTTATTATTATGGCGCAAAATCAAGTTTTATCAAAAAGAGGAAAAGATGTTAAGACAATTTTTTTAATATATCTTTCCATTTCATGTTTTGTTAATAAAAATATTTTTAATATCTTTAGCGGCGGCGGATCGATCGCGGCGAACTGCATCTGGCGGCGAAACGGCCACGGCGAAAAGTCCCATCCCCAACGAAAGACAGGTTTAAAAAGTCACAAGAGTCATAATATCATTACGCACGAGATATATATATTTTTTGCCATACCCACTATAAAATTGTTGCTTTTCACTTTATTTTCAATATTTTCAAAAAATTTTGACAGGTCATTTTGTGTCGCCAACTTCACTTCTATAATAGGCCGAGAGTAGCTATCAGTAGGTAATAGCGGACGGATCAGAGAGATAAACATAAATCACAATGTTTTTAGTTGTCATGTCCATCGTAACTATATATAAGAGATTAACGGGAACTTGGACCGTGGGTTGATTGAAACTCAGTTAAAGTTTTAATTCGCAACGTTTTGTCTATATTTTAGACTTCTTCAGGCTCTGTGAATAATAACCACATACATCACTTGTACAACTCATACAAACTTATAATAAGATATTTAATATTATAAGTTTGTATGAGTTGTACAAGTAATGTATGTGGTTATTATTCACAGAGCCTGAAGAAGTCTAAAATATAGACGAAACGTTGCGAATTAAAACTTTAACTGAGTTTCAATCAACCCACGGTCCAAGTTCCTGTTAATCTCTTATATATAAATCATAATGGAAATGGTTTGCCTTCCCACACTAGTGTGGGAAAGACACGTTCCTGTCAAAAGTCACATTTCATGCATACATAACATGGATTTAATGCGGCTATTTTATAGTAGGTATGGCAAAAAAACGTATTTAATGTTTATTTACCAGTTCGGAGAAAATTGAAAAAGTATGTCAATAATATATCGTGCTGACTCTTTTTCTAAAAATTCGACTGATGACCAGTCCTATACTTCCCACCTAGTAAATATTTGCAAAAAATAAACACTCTTTTTTTTTTATTCTTTGACTAGGCCCAAATAACCTTAGCTGTTGGTGGTCTTTAAAACACAATTTAATTTTTATTCTTTGAAAAAAGCATGGCCCTCTTTTTTGTTTGGTGATCTACTGATGGCTAACTTAATATAGCAAAAATCATGGTTACCTTGATTTACGTACAATTTTTATTTTTTTTAGTAAAATATTTTTTTTCTCGAAAACTATACATTTTAGAGAAAAAAATATTTAATTTTTTTCATATTATAACATCTAGAATTGATTTATATTTTTTTTTACCTATGTTAATACGTGACATTGAGGACGTTTTTTTGAATATCTCAGGATCCACTGAACCGATTTGACTCAAAATCTAATCAGATCTAAGTTAAAGGCTGATAAACACAATAGAACAATCGGCATGCCCGTATGTTGTTCCGTTCTTAAGATATCGAAGGCGAAAAATTGACCACATACACACACACACATACATACACACATACACACACATACACACACACACACATACACACACACGCACACACACACACACATACAGACATCAGTCAGAAAATGATCTTAAACGATTGCTAGGGTCTCAAAACGTGAAAATCTGTTAAAATCTCGAAATATTGTTTTCGGACTGAATCCATTACTTCCCTACCATAGTAGAGGTGGGAAGTAACAAATGTAAGGCGGGTAAATCATATTGGATTTTACTACAGACCGGCTTTTTTACAGCCGATGTAATCGGATTTAAACGGAAACAATTAAATTTTGAAAATAAGTACCATTCGTCTTTTATGGTTTCTTTTATTGTATGTTCTATTATATTTAATTTTTAGGGTTCCGTACCTCCGTATGGAACTCTATTACCCTGCCTACGATGTTCGTCCGTCCGTCTGTCACAGGGCTCTATCTCACAAACGGTAAGAGGTAGCTGGTTGAAATTTTCACAGATATAGTAATAATAATTAGAAGTAAAAAATTAATCAATCAATTTTAATAAATTAATATTTTTTATATAACACATGCACGCTTTTAGTGTTTTTACTTCCCACCTCTACTATGGTAGGGAATTAATGGATTTAGTCCGAAAAAAATATTTCGAGATTTTAACAGATTTTCACGTTTTGAGACCCTAGCAATCGTTTAAGATCATTTTCTGACTGATGTCTGTATGTGTGTGTGTATGTGGTCAATTTTTCGCCTTCGATATCTTAAGAACGGAACAACATACGGGCATGCCGATTGTTCTATTGTGTTTATCAGCCTTTAACTTAGATGTGATTAGATTTTGAGTCAAATCGGTTCAGTGGATCCTGAGATATTCAAAAAAACGTCCTCAATGTCACGTATTAACATAGGTAAAAAAAAATATAAATCAATTCTAGATGTTATAATATGAAAAAAATTAAATATTTTTTTCTCTAAAATGTATAGTTTTCGAGAAAAAAATATTTTACTAAAAAAAATAAAAATTGTACGTAAATCAAGGTAACCATGAATTTTGCTATATTAAGTTAGCCATCAGTAGATCACCAAACGAAAAAGAGGGCCATGCTTTTTTCAAAGAATAAAAATTAAATTGTGTTTTAAAGACCACCAACAGCTAAGGTTATTTGGGCCAAGTCAAAGAATAAAAAAAAAGAGTGTTTATTTTTTGCAAATATTTACTAGGTGGGAAGTATAGGACTGGTCATCAGTCGAATTTTTTCGTATTAGTTTTGCGAACCTTAAATGACCGTTTATTGACGAGTGACGTCATGATCCATTATGAAACGCTTTTCGATGAATAATGGAAAAACACTTGAAAAACCCGTTATCTAATGAACAAATTATGTACCTCTTTTCGGTGTTATAAATGAAATATGGTTACTATGGTAACAAAGTGAAAAAATATTGTATCGAGCCCAATGTTTTTATTATGAGATGTACTTCTGTCAGTGACATTAAATTATTCAATTAAAGTCTAAAACCATGCATGTGTTATATAAAGTATAGTGTGCAACAAGTGTGCTAAATATTTATGCGTCAGGCACGATGTTTTCAGCACTCGTATGAGCGCTCTCCTACTACTCGTGCTAAAAACATTGCGCCTGACGCATAAAGATGTATTTAGCACACTTGTCACACAATATACTATTGTAACTTAAATACAATTTTTTGAATATTACTTTGAAAGTTTTAAAGCTTTGTGTACAACGAGGTGTACCTACAATATGTGTGAAGTCAATAAAAATAAATATATTTTACATTCGGACATTGAACGCATGAAAATATCATTATTTTTAACTTCCCATTGGAAGTTATTGTAATGGGTCCGAAAATCGAAATCAAAAAGGAAAAAAAATTTTTATATTTCAAGGTCACTACACTATTTTTACACTACTTTTAGAAAGATGTCTGTGTGTGTGTATGTGTGTGTGTGTGTGTGTACGTACGTACGTACGTACGTACGTATGTGTCCATTTCTTTCTAAGACGAAATCTCGAGAATGAAAAATGATATCGACTACGTTGAGGTGCCAATCGACGCGTATTAACGTAAATATGATCTGAAAGAAATTTTTTCAAAATCGGTTCAGCCGTTCTTTTTTCTTAACCAAATAACCTCCAAAAAAATAGATTTTATACAATATCTCGCGAATAAAAAATTATATCGACTTCGTAAGGGTGTCAATCGAGGCGTGTTAACGTCATTTTGATCCGACATAAATTTTATAAAAATCGGTTCAGCCGTTTTTTTTTTTTTTTTAATTATTGTTAAAAATAAATAATAATTATGTTTTAATGATTAAAATGATTACTTTTCTGTGTAATATCTAATTTAATTATTATTATTAAATATTTATCAAACTGGGAAGTTCGTCGTGTGGACCTCAAGGGTCGCACTTTAGTCCTAATAAACGACCCACCTCACGGCTTGTTAGAAGAGTGATCGCAAAAATCCTGTACACGATATAATTCTTCTAAAAATAACAAACGCAGTTGAGGGCCTTGACATAGTAAAAACAACAAAATCTTTAAGATAAAATTATTATAAAACTTTAATTAGAGAAGAACTCAATGCCAAGAATCAAGATTATACAACAAAATTCTGTTTTGCCATACCCATTATAAAATCGTTGCTTTACATGCATGTATGAAAGCATGTAAAGTGACTTTTGACAGACCAATGTGCGGGAACCATTTCCATAGTGATTACCTACTACTATCACCTACTGACAGCTACTCTCGGCCTACTATAACGTGAAGCTGGCGACACAATGAACTGTCAAATTTTTTTAAAAATACTGAAAATTAAGTAACAAGCAGCTATTTTATAGTGGGTATGGCTAAAAACACCATATATTTCTCGTGCGTAATGATATTATGACTCGTACGTGATTGTTAAAACGAGCGATAGCGAGTTTTAACATACTGTCACTAGTCGTCAGTAAATATACCTCATTACGCCACTAGAAATACAGTCTATACTCCAATAAAAATCCAATAGATTCATATACCTACATTTCACAGATGCGTTGGTAAACATTTTATATAGGTAAAATAAACGACATATGAAACAGCTACCTCCCTCCCTCAATTGTATAAATGTCAAAAAATTTGACGAATTTTAAAACATTTACATATACTAATTGAGATATATCGGCAAATGAAATATCATGATTATTGATTGATAATATTTCCTGCATTTTAAATGCTAATCAGTGTCATTATTGCGATTTTAACGACGGAATATTATTAGATAAATTAATTAATTCGGAAATTGTATTGTTTTGCGCGAATTTTAATTACAAAGCCAGCTGTTTTAATGCCTTCACAAAAAAAGCTTTTACTGCTATTTAGAACGTATAATATTTGAATGCAATATGACAGGAAAAATAACTTCTCTCTCCCTGCTGGGATTAAAATGGTTTTTCCTGTTATTGCAGATATTGTATTATTTTCGCAGTAAATTAATTCACTTGTTTATAAAAAAAATACTAGCCCTTACCCGCGGTTTCGCTCGAGTTAATATCGGGAAATTTTATGTTAACAAAACGGTTCCTGTTAAAAAGTAGGTACCATATACTTGAAGTTTGGAATGAATGAATGAATGAATTGTAAATTATAGACGCTCGACATTGAAGTTTGGATACGCTTGATACCGAGTAATATCTGCCCAACGATTTTCAAAATAATATTATACATAAATATCTAAGTTCTCACAGCTCCAGCAGACTGAAAAAAGATGTGACTTTGCCATACCTACTATAAAATAGCTGCTTTACATTCATGTATGTAGGCATGTGAAGTGACTTTTGACAGATCGGTGTACGGGAACGTATCTTTCCCACACTAGTGCAGGAAAGCAAGCCATTTCCATAGTGATTTATGATTTATTCGCCTGATCCGCCCGCTATTACATACTCCTGTGCGTGCCTCGGCCTACTATAGGGGTGCAATTGGTGACACAAATAAACTGATTTTTTTTGAAAATACTGAAAATAAAGAAGTGGCTATTTTATAATACCATATACACCTCGTGCGTAATGATATTATGACCCGTGTGGGTGTTAAATCTCGCTTAATTGCTCGTTTTAACATACTGTCACTACTCGTCAGTAATTATACCTCATTACGCCATTAGATATATAATCTACTATAATATATTATTTAACATCAATCCCGTGACAATTTTATATATTGATTAGTAAAAAACATAAAATTCTTAATAATTAGTAAATAAAGAATAAATAGGGAAGTACATTTTTATTTCCTTATGTAGTTTCTTTTATAATTTAGCCACACGACAGAACAAAAAGGAATTTATCATTAATTATTTACTAATTATTATCACAACGTGGCTTGGAGACCAACACACACAAAATGTATCATAAAATTCTTGTTATTTTCTTTCAGTTATTTCATCTGTCTGTAATTTCGTTTCCTTGAGCTTTAGTATTTTTATAGTATCATTTGAAGGGTACTTTTTGTTCAAACAAACTCGTGTTAAAATAATGTCTTTATTTTATTTATTGTAAATTATAGACGCGTCGACAACTTAGATTATTAGCGTCTTGATAACATTAAATAACAACTCACTTGAAACTTTAAATGACATCACAAAACATCCATGAGCGGAGGCGAAATTCGAACCCACGACAGTCTGATCCAGCGGCCGCGACGCCCACCACTGGACCACACTGTCCTCTAAAATAATGTCAAAACCGATATTGACGCGAGCAAGCCCGCGAGTAAAAGCTAGTGATCAATAAAAAAATAATTTAATAGAGAAATATTTAACACTTGGTTGCGTGATGGTTTCCACGATTATTTTTGTTTCATTTTTCCGTAAGTAGTTGTTTAATAATATAGACAGCGTGACGTCACGAGTCCGCCATCCTTGTTCACGCCGTTCGTCCTCGTACCAAATAGAGTTTGTGTACCATACATATAAAGTGCCTCAATCGGCATCATATTGTGTCGGTGCCAAGCCTACACGCTGCGCTGTTCAGGTATTGGAGTTTGAGTGGGCTCTCAGATACACGTCTGGGACTTGTGCGTGCGTTTGGAACATTAGAAGGGATGTTTATAACTGTCCCACATACCCTTTCTCCATTTACCATAACACACTGCAGACATAACCTATGCATGTGTTCCAAGTTTGAAACTATCAACATTATATTATTATTATGGAATCTATAAACTTGTGTGTTATAATAGTTTTAGGGATGCCTTCTATCTATGGAAATAATTAAAGCTTTTGTGAACTTCAGAAGTTAACAAGAAACATTAAGTAGGTACCTAATCTATTACCTACTAATACTATAAAGTAGAAAAGTTTGTATGTTTGTTTGCTTGTTTGTCGCGGGTAATCTACTGAACCGATTTGGAAAAATTCTTTTACAGCTATTAAAAAGTCTTCTTCTTTCCGCAATATATTATTACGCTAGTACAAAAAACTTTTTAACAAAAAAAAAACCTCCTTCAAAAAAGCTACTAAAAAGAGGAAAATAATAAAATTTTGAGGTCGGTGCCAATTTAATTACTAAAACTTTTCATATTTTATTATCTATATTATTATTTTATTAATTGGCGCTGACCTCAAAATTTTATTATTTTCCTCTTTTTAGTGGCATTTTTTAAAAGTTTTTTATTTTTTACTTTTTAGTGGCTTTAAAATACGTATAGTTTGCACGTTATTAACTGACTTCTGTCTTGATATTTGCGGTGATTACTAAATAACTAAAAAAGAAAAACACTTATGGGGCCGTTCAGGTATTACGTAAGCAGATTTTTTGCAATTATTAACCCCCCCCCCTCCCCCTCGTCAGCAAAAGTAAGCAAAGCTCTTACCCCCCTCCCATGCTTACGTAAACATTGGTACATGCATTTTTCAATGTGTTCTGGTTTCTTTATTGATTCACGAGCAGCAGTTATAAGTCTAGAAATAAGAAATAGGCTTTAAATAGAGGACTTTAACACACAAAATATTTATTTAAGCAAATTTTATTGACATGGTATTCAATTATTATAATCTTAATATATTAACGAACAAAACAAACATATTCATTACTTTCGGGAATCCCTGAAAATGCGTTTCGTTTTCAAGCATAGACAAGTAGGGTTGCCATATGTGTTCAAACCAAAATCGACTAAATTTTGTAGAAAATCCAAAAAAGCAAAAAAATAAATACTGCTGACGTAATCATCATCCAGACCCCCCCATACCCCATGTCTAACTAACTGTGTCACCAGTTATTATATTATACGTCACTATAGCTCACTTCTACAAACTTTTTACGTTGTGTCAAAACTTACATTTATCTTAGCGGTATTATAGTCCGTTACTCAGCTTTTATTAAAATCAGTCGAACTACCGAACTGATTTAAGTAAAAGTTATATGGGACCACCCCGAAGGTATGCCCTATTAAATAAAGCAATTATCATCCAAATCGGTGAACATACATAAAATAAAAAAACATAGGTGCCGAATATAAAACCTCCTCCTTTTTTGAAGTCAGTTAAAAAGAGGAATGAGTGAATATGTGTAGCAAGTAGGGATCCTGTACTCGATTTCTGAGCTAATGAGCTAAATAAGAAAAGACAGTACAATAACGTGAGAAATTATGTTGTTTTTGATGATTTCGCTGCCAAACAAAAATCTACCATCAGGGCTGTTTCGAAATAAGTCAATGCGTTCCAATAGAACAAACAGTTTTAGAAAAATCATTCCACATTTTGAATAATAATAAAACACTAAGTTTTTTAAATTTACACTATATCTTTATTTTTTGACAACTGTTTCGTCAACACAGTGACTTCTTCAGAAAATATCTTATACTGAAGAAGTCACTGTGTTGACGAAACAATTGTCAAAAAATAAAGATATAATGTAAATTTAAAAAACTTAGTGTTTTTATTACTATTCAAAATGTTTAATATTAATTTACATCAAGTAAGCACCCACTCTATAATATATTTAAAATTCATTCTCATACCACTGCTGGTACATGAACTATTTCCATAATTCCAGTTGGTGATAGATCTAAAAAATACAAAGTGAAAATGACAGAGAAAAAAGTTAAATCAACGTACTATGTTCATTAAAATATTTTATTTTCTTTAAATATTATGTTCACTTCAGCTATCAATATTTTGTTTTTTGTTAAAGCGTACTGTAGGGTAGCGAAGTTTTAGTGTAGGGTATTGTGTTATGGAATATAAGTGATGATGGATTATAGTTTTGCTTACTCCGAAAGGAAGTTTGTATGCATTTTGCTATAATATGCTAATATTATAGACCGAGTATTATGTTTACGTACATTGTACAGGTAAAGCTGATATCTTTTAACGTAAACACCGATGTGGTATTAATTTCGCCGGGAACCATTCGGGAATGAAATAGTCTGTTTGCTTTTGAAACATTCATAAACTGCAGTTAACAAGGAACAGTAACAGTAACAGGAACAGTTTACTGACGCGAAGTAAAAAGACCAACATAAGTCAAATATGGGATAATCACAGGACGCGTCTCGGGTTTCCTCTGAATTGCACGGAATAATCGGCACTTTTAATAAAAATAAATTATTTTAAAAAAACAAAAAACCAGACTGCGGAAAAATCGAACTTAAAAGATGGAAACAAAATCAATGAAAACATGTAACGCTAATGACCTAAGTTGTCGACGCGTCTATAATCTACAATAAATAAGATAACATGTAGTCGGAGGCATCAGATATTTCTGTTCAACTTATCCGTTCGACTGATTTGTTTCCATCTTTCAAGTTTGCTTTTTACGTAGTCGGATTTTTTGTTTTTTTTTTTAAATAACTTTTTATTTTCTTCGTTTTAGTTGAAAAAAAAGTATAATAAAATCGAACTTATTTCATAGCAGTGTTATTTTTTAGATACAGAGGGCGCATTTATTTTTTAGAAACTAAACTAAAAAATTGATTATAGTTAGATATATAGAATAATATCAGGTCTGATATTTGATTATATTTAAAAAAAATAAACGAAATAAAACATCATTTGTTTTGTTTAACATTTTATGCTTTAATGTATTTATTTTGATTAACACTTTTTTAACATATTTAAAAACAATGGCACTTTATGCGGCTTTTTGTTTTTATTATTTTTTATTATCATAAAGTGTTCGGCTTTATTTCACTCTGTACCAGAGCCGGCCTCAAAAATATGGGAGCTTCGGGGGCAATTCGATTTCGAGTCGCTTAAAAAATATCAGGTCGAAGAAAGTTGTTTTTTAAATGTGATTTCATCAATTTGCGCTACTTGTTGAGAACGCAACCAAAATTGGGTCAAAACTCTAATCGCTTTTACAATGGACACTTTGAAGTAACTGAACTAGAGCGTAGTTCGAATGTATAAGCTTGGGAGCTGTATGAGTCTTCAGTTAGTTGGTGCGAGATCGTATTGTACTAGGTATTTTTTTCTTGTACTGTGCGTTTTGTGATTAAACGATAATAAAAAGTGGTGGAACCTTTGGTGTAAAGATACGAAATGTTATAATTACCACAAAACACCAAAACATTAACAAACACTCTCGACGTACGTTTCGCCAACCAAGTTGGCATCATCAGGAGATGATTTAACTTGGTTGGCGAAACGTACGTCGAGAGTGTTTGTTATGGTTTGGTGTTTTGTGGTAATTATAACATTTCGTGTGATTAAACGATGCCAACTCATTGTTAATTAAAAATCAGGTACAATCCAAAATTTCGTGGTGGGAGGCGGATTCACGTACAGTCTACCTACAGGCTTACTGTAACAGCCTGCGGAATCGGTGGTCCATGCGGTCGAAAAAAATGATTGTAAAGTGGTATTTTTACTCACATAATTCATAGTCTAACATCATCGTTCGACTGGCTCATTTAGTAGAGCTCTATACCTATAGTACCTACACTGTACAGTGGAGAAGTATGTGCTGGAGTCAGTGACGTTGTAAAATAAAAAACACTAATTTAATAAATTTATTGATTATACATATAATTAACTTCCCATTGGAAGTTATTATAATGGGTCCGAAAATCGAAATTAAAATGTACAACAAATTTTTATGTTTCAAGGTCACTACACTATTTTTACACTATTTTTAGAAAGATGTCTGTGTGTGTGTATGTGTGTGGGTGTGTGTACGTATGTACGTACGTACGTATGTGTCCATTTCTTTCTAAGACAAAATCTCGAGAATGAAAAATGATATCGACTACGTTAGGGTGCCAATCGACGCGTATTAACGTAAATATGATCTGAAAGAAATCTTTTCAAAATCGGTTCAGCCGTTCTTTTTTCTTAGCTAAATAGACTCCAAAAAAGTAGATTTTACACAATATCTCGCGAAAATTATATCGACTTCGTAAGAGTGTCAATCGAGGCGTGTTAACGTCATTTTGATCCGACATAAATTTTATAAAAATCGGTTCAGCCGTTTTTTTTTTTTTAATTATTGTTAAAAATAAATAATAATTATGTTTTAATGATTAAAGTGATTACTTTTCTGTGTAATATCTAATTTAATTATTGTTATTAAATATTTATCAAACTGGGAAGTTCGTCGTATGGACCTCAAGGGTCGTACTTTAATTCTAATAAACGACCCACTTCATGGCTTGTTCTAATTATTATTTGCCAAGATTCATGTCACAACAATATACAATCTGTGAAAATTTCAACTAGCTACCTCTTACCGTTTGTGAAATAAATGTGACAGACGGACGGACAGACATCGTAGGCTCAGTAATAGGGTTCCGTTCAGAGGTACGGAACACTAAAAACACGTTTAAAGATACATTCCGATAAGTTTGTGTCTTTTGCCGTTCCTCAAGTCCGGCCCTGTTTTTAGACATCGCGTATAGCGTTAACATCGTCTAGCAAAAATGACAGCTTGTATTGTTAAAACAAAAGCGAATTGGACTTTCTATAACGCATGAAGACTTTTGTTAATATCGTATACCGAAGTCGGGTGTATTTGTGAGTGCTTTAAAATGAATGTTACTGTAAAAAAACTTGAAATTCTTGTCATGAACATGGACACGAACAGCATGTTTTTAAACTAAGAATGTTCCAGTGTTCCTTGTTCGCTGGTATGGATGGGATAAAGGAACGTATTCCGTGCGGAACATTTTTCAAGCGTGATATTATTGAGACTGTACAGTTGCTTTGAAAATAGCTGAGTTCATGTGTATTCCGTTTTTTCTGTCACGCGTACAGCTCAAACGGTTCAACCCATTAAAAAAAAATTTTTTTTGTCGATTCCTCTCGGGGTCTATTTGATTCTAACGTCGCCCGATTTTTGAATTGTGGTCCCACAGGGGAAAAAATTAGAAATTAAATTTTAGTAAAAAAAACTTTTAGAAGACAAGCTTTTTGTTATTAAAATGGACTAAAAATGAAAAAGTAATTTTTAATAATTTAGGTTCATAACGAGGTTCATAATTATAAAAGCGTGGGTAGTGACTAATAAACTAGCATAGAGTTTCCAACCCACGCTTTTATAATTTTGAAGCTAAATTATTCAAAATTATTTTTTCCTTTTTAGTCCATTTTAATAGTAAAAGCTTGTCTTTTAAAAGTTTTTTTTACAAATATTTTATTTTGTTCTTTTTAGTCTTCCAATATCTTTACTATAAACCGCCATTTTGGTTTAATAATCACGTTACACTGCTATTGTATTTTATTTATTTATTGTAAATTATAGATGCGTCGACAACTTGGGTCATTAGCGTCTTGATTATACATTAAATAACAACACACTTAAAACTGAATGACATCACAAAACATCCATGAGCGTAGGTGGGATTCGAACCCACGACAGTCTGATCCAGAGGCCGCGACGCTAACCATTGGACCACGACTACTGCTATTGTATTCTACTCGTCGTATACCCTTTCATTTGATACCCAAATTATAATTTGAGAATTGGATTCTCAATTTATTCAAAATATGAATTGGTACTAGGCCCATACAAGCCTGGCAAAACAATGTGCTTCACAACTTACAAAAACAGTTAAATTGGATTTATTGTGTCAGATTCACTCCCAATCAGTTTGTTCACCCCTTATTTGAATGGAAAACATTCACCCCTGTTGATGATTTATCGTACGAAAAAGAAAGGAAACAGGAAATTGAATTTCTGGTTGATTACAAATGTTAGGTGCAATTATCTTTATATGATGTCATTTTTATTTTTCAAGTTTGTACCTACAGCTGTCAGTTTAATAAATTAAAAGCTCGAGCTTTTGTAAAAGTTCTCGTTTATGCTCACATACGAAGCTAAGTCAATTATGGCGTTGGCAAAGAAAATCACTTTGGTGAATTATTGTTCATGACGTACGCGCTATTTTTTGAAAAGAAATTTTATATCATTAATTTACACGTTATTTTTTGACGTGAAAACGTCTATACGTTCGGTTTATTAGCCAGGCCAAAATTTACGATGCAACGAATTTATGCCAGATTTCATAACGCAATAATTCCGTGAATAAATGAACCGACAGCAAGTAATCGGCTAAATACAGATAGCTTATGCCTTATACAATCTATGAGCTATCCAAAACACAATTCACAATTAAAAATTGAGTCAGTTGCCGCAATGGCGATGTAGGTAGAATCTTACATAATGTAAGATTCTACTTAGCTATGCCATTGCGGCTAACTGACTCAATTTTTAATTGTGAATTTTGGTTTGTCTTTTTATCCGAATATGACAGAGCCGTGGAGGGTAATTTCATTTTTTTCAATAAATAAAAATATCTTTAAAAATTAAAAGTTAAAAAAACGTTTGGTGATTAGTTTTTTCTTTACCAATCCTTTGTCATCTTGTCTGTGCAATGTGTACCCATAACGAGGAGAGTCGAGTCATCTTCAAACAACTGACTGTCGTTCGCAGTCGTATACTACTCACGTGCGTCGCACTCTTCTGTCGATGTCTTCGTTCCTTTTTTTTTGACGTCAGCTGATTTCGCAGTTTCGAGTAGCTTTATGTATCTAGCAGAAAATATTGAAAGTTTCAAAGCAGTCTTATACTTGAAAATATTAATGATGTGATTGACTACAGTTAGAGGAACTTTTTACAAAATATAATAATATACTTACGACGTACCTATAGCTTTTTTGTCGGTGTATTTTATTATGTACATACGTTTACGTAAATAGTTCTTACATTTATTAGAGAGCAGCAGAGAGGGTAACGGTTGTCAAGCAGACTGTCCGTTCCTAAGTGAGGACGGTGCTTTGACGCCGATAGGCTCATGACGTCACTGTGTTGTAATCGTGCTCTCAATACTCAATACTTTTATTTTCCATAAGCAGACAGATGTCTATAGGAATAAGTCACATATAAAAAAATACACATTGAAATACAAGAATACACATTAAAATTTAGAAGATAAAAAGTCATCGACACTATAAAAACATTTCTCTAATAAAAAATATTTTAATTTATTTTTAAAATTTGTGAACGTTTTGGCATCTTTGATCGTACCTGGTAATTTATTGTAAATAACACTGCACATATATTTTAGCTTTTTTTAAATAGACTAAGTTTGTGCTTGTCAGTATGAATACTGTCCTTGCATCTAGTGTCATAATGATGTATATTATAGTTTTTCTCAAAAATCAATATGTGCTTTCGAGCATACAATGCGACCTCAAGTATAAGTTGTTTTAAAAATGTCGGCTTGCAAGAGTCTCTGGGTTTCAAATCAAAAATTAATCTTATAACTCTTTTTTGGCTAACAAATAGTCTGTGCCAGTCTACAGATTGACCCCAAATCCCAACATTATATCTCATGACTGAATAAACAAGTGCATAATATACTTGCAATAACACACTTATGTCAGTATACGATTTTAGCACTCTGAGGGCATAATAAGCACTATTGATTTTTTTACAAACTAATTCAAAATGGCTGGTCCAACGCATATCACTGTCAATCATAATACCAAGAAATTTTATTGTAGTTTCAGACCGTAAAATTAAGCCATTTAGTAATGGTGAAAAGGTAGCTGCTGATTTATTGCCAAAAGAAATAATATTAGTCTTATTTTCATTAATTACTATGTTATTTTTTTGGCACCATAGAGAAAATTCACTCAGCACCATATTTACATTTCTTTCAGTGTCAATAACGTTTTTTCCTGTAACCAATATAGTGGTGTCATCCGCAAACATACTTTAAGAATTTTATTTCGGTCAACACATTACAAAGTAACTGTTTAAGATTTTTGTTTGACGAAGCCACTGTGATGTGCGAAACAATTGTTATATAAAACAAGCTGTGAGGGGGGTCGTTTATTAGGACTAAAGTTACTTTTAATTGGGACTCACCTGTGCGAGCCTTGAGGTCCACACGACGAACTTCCCAGTTTGATGAGTATTTAATATTAATAATTAAATTAGAAATTACACTGAAAAGTAATCATTTTAATCATTAAAAGATAATTATTATTTATTTTTAACAATAAAAAAAAACGGCTGGACCGATTTTTATAAAATTTCTTTCGGGTATTGCTGATGTTAATATGCTTCTATTTGCATCCTAACAAAGTCGATATCATTTTTATTCGCGAGATTTCGCGTAAAATCCACTTTTGGCAGTCTTTTTCTTTAAACGAAAAAACGCTTGGGCCGATTTTGATAAAATTTCTTTCGGATCAAAATGACGTTAACACGCCTCGATTGACACCCTTACGAAGTCGATATAATTTTTTATTCGCGAGATATTGTGTAAAATGTACTTTTTTGGAGTCTATTTGGTTAAGAAAAAAGAACGGCTAAACCGATTTTGAAAACATTATCATATTTACGTTAATACGCGTCGATTGTTTTACATATTGATTTCGATTTTCGGACCCATTACAATAACTTCTAATGGGAAGTTAATAAAGTTTTTAAGTACAAATAAATTAAAACGCTGCGTTTTATTTAATTTTAAAATAAGTAGTACGCATAATATTAATTTACATCAAGTTAAGAACTAAATCTATTATATAAATAGGACTTATGTGTTTACGTCTGTATTAACAGTGTTATGAACATAATATTAAACTTGGTTGACAATTTGGTTTGGTCAGCTTTAGGACAGTGCAATGATAAGTGGACAAGTGGACTACGTCGTATTCCGGATATACCTTACAGTGACACAGGATACTCGACAGTACTGTATGCTGCATTGGAACTGAAGATACGACCTTACTAGCTGAATATGGATGTGGCCACTTGACACTTCACATTTAATATATTATCTTTGTTTATCATATATCCAACTGTCCCACTACCAAATTGGTAACATTTACAATCTTTTCTTTAATCGTCTGGCGATTATGATGCACTGTGCCATTTTCCTTTTTTCACATTTTTCAATTATTTTTCAATTATCCAATTTTTCAATTATCCACGAGAGGCGGCACTTGTGGTAGGGACAAACATCAGTTATTCCCCATTAGTGTCGTGTCATTTTAGTGGTATAACTTAATTATTAAGTTATTATTGTTATTAAATAAATTAAATAATTAAGTTATACAACTATAATACATAATGTTTGTCCCTACCACAAGTCCTGCCTCTCGTGGGTAATCGAAAGAACTACTCTCAGGAAAAGGCTCATTCGGACAAATTCTTTGTATGAGAAAAAATTATCTGCAAATTTATTTTGTGATAATCAATTTCTGATGTATTAATTTATTTCACCCTTGAAAGAAACGAATCATGACCTATATAGTCTAGTTCTAAAATTTAAGATAGTGAGTCATGCATTCATACTTCACTATTTATATAATCGGTACAGTTTTTATGCATGGGACGCGTATGCTTACATTGTTTCATTGGTTTGCCGCTCCATTAACCTTGTTACGGACTATGCATGACTCACTATCTTAAATTTTGGAACTTGACTATAATATATTATGTAATATTCAGTGTTAATATTTGGAGCGCCTTTCGTTTGGAATAGTTCTGCAATTTCTCCATGCGTTTTTCTACATTTTCCATTTTTTATAAATACTACGAAAAAAAATGTTCTATTACAAACAGTTTCTTAACCTAAATCAATGCACAATCACATACGTGAACACTTGTTGACGCAAATCTCTGGTGAAAAAACCGACAACGAATGTATCGTATGCGTTAATATATTTTTATGTACATTCATATGAGGTACACCCGTCCACATTCAGACAAATTTTGAGCACACAAAAATGTATGTCAAATTGAACACAAACTCAAATATTGATTAATCTTTGATATTCGAAAATAAGATTTACTCATACTATTGTACTTACTGGGTTTGGAAATTTACGGTATGATAATTTAATAGTTTTCTATAAAATGGCATCTTTGAGTTATCTTAATCAGAACTCGCCCAAAGATGAATTCGATTTTAGCATTGCCATTGAGAATATACACCTATCCAATTAGAGCAAGTGAGAGAGATAAAAACAATCCAGCTGCCACAACAATGCGCAGAACGTAACACAATAGACCTCTAAAGTTAGAGCAAGCAAGAGAGATAAATAAAACGCAGCTCGTGTTGAAGGAGACAGTGAACCGGTGCGTGTTTCGTTCTGCGCATTGTTGTGGCAGCTGAGTTGTTTTTATGTCTTTCACTTGCTTTAACTGGATAGGTCTATTCGGACAAGTAGCAGTTTAATAATTATTGTTTTGTAGTGTATAAATTACCTGACTGTACGCGATAGTCATGGTATTTAATATAAACTATCATATTATCTTTAAATTATGTTATGTGCTTACACAAACTTTTGCATATCGAAGTGTGTCGTTCAGAGCTTGGATAAAGGACGGTTATATAACTTGTTATAGTATATAGCTGTCGTATTTATAGGCCTTATATCTCGGAGCTATGCCACTCAAAGCTCGAACAAAAGACAGCTTGAAACAAGCTCATATTACATAATACCTCTTAGCCAATTGTAGTAATTATAGCTTTTATGTCTCTTAGGTCGGGTAAAGGACAGTTTGACACTAACTTGTATTATACGAGTATTTTGATAAAGAGCTCTTTTTACTAAGAACTATCCGATAATAATATCTAGTGTCTACGTAACTATGATTTTAGTAGGTATTGTATCTCGAAGATAAGTCGATTGGAGATTGAAAAAAAAACCGTTCGACTGTGACAAATACACTCAGTTACATAAAAAGTGGATCACCTAAAAGTATATGTAATTTCGATTCGTTGTATTTTCAAAATTAATAAGCCGATTTTGAAAATTCTTTTTTTGTTTGATAGAGCAGAGTTTTAGGAAAATTTTTATGTATGAATTTTGAATTTCAATCAAGGCTTGATTACAGTGGAGACGGAAGAATAAGACAATGTTTTTTTAGTCAAGTTTGAGGAATCCTACGGAAAGTAGCAGCAGCAGTAGAATTTTTTCCTTAATTGCATCTTATTCCTTGGCCTTTTTTGTATCGGTTCGTTTTTGTTTTCAGTAATTATCTCAAATAACACCCGAGTTATAAAGAAAAATTCAAAAACTGCATTTATTCTTTATTAATGTCGTGGACATAAGTAGGCTGGGAATGTATCGGTGTTTAGGAACAAAACAAATGAATAATTTCTTTGACAGTCCGAATTTATTGATGGTTATTATTGTTTATTGTTAAGAATTTCATTTATGTGGATAAATAATGGTAAAAACAAATAACTCCTGAACAAATTGCAATCATAATGGCATTGACTAATGATGGACGCAGCCTATACTTATGGCCACGACATTAATAAAGAATAAATGCAGTTTTTTGAATTTTTCTTTATAACTCGGGTGTTATTTGAGATAATTACTGAAAACCAAAACGAACCGATACAAAAAAGGCCAAGGAATAAGATGCAATTAAGGAAAAAATTCTACTGCTGCTGCTACTTTCCGTAGGATTCTTCAAACTTGACTAAAAAAACATTGTCTTATTCTTCCGTCTCCACTGTAATCAAGCCTTGATTGAAATTCAAAATTCATACATAAAAATTTTCCTAAAACTCTGCTCTATCAAACAAAAAAAGAATTTTCAAAATCGGCTTATTAATTTTGAAAATACAACGAATCGAAATTACATATACTTTTAGGTGATCCACTTTTTATGTAACTGAGTGTATATGGTTCTTATATTATTATTTTTAAGCTTTGTAAAATAAGCTCAATTAAAAACAAATGCATATTATGTTATAGAACTGGTTTTTGTAATTCTTGTATCACGGAGTTGTGTTGAGACAAACAGAGCACCCCTTCATCTCGGAGCTATATCGTTTGTTTTTTGGACAAAGAACAGTTTCACATTGAATAATAATAATATTTCAAGTAGCTATTTATATAGTTATTGTGCAGTCTTAAAACTCTGTTGTTTAGAGTTCGGGCAAAGGACAGTTTGATACGGGCCAGTGAAGTACATAAGTTCCACTGATCTCTAATTATATGGATTATGGATAGTCGGCTAGTCTCTATACAACATCTGAAGTCTCTTAAACAGAAGCGACAGGACGTACCGAGAGAGATAAGAAATTTGGATGACAACTTTAGCGGAACATTTGAATTAATTATTAGTACAGCGTGTGTGATTATAATGGTTTAAAAAATATCAGTCAATCACAGTGTCTCATATAACCGCAATATAAATACGTACATTACGAGTCATGGCTCATTCTGATTCAATCATTTTTTTCCCAATATTAAATGTCCTATTTACTTACACCTTATTTGCAGTTTACATATTGTAATGTGTGTGTGTGAGATAGCCGTCACATAATATGTAATGTAACTCTTATGTGTGGTCGCGAGCTACATTACGTCAACAGTTTGCTTTTAAAAGTCACTTATCAATTTGGCGCAAGTTGGCTTCACAGTTCATATATTATTAGAGATCAGTGGTAAATTCATACATATATACATGACACATGTGTGTGTGACTGTGTGTTTGTGTCAGATAGCCGTCACATTTGTAGCTCTTGTGTGTGGCTGCGAGCTACATTACGGCTCTGTACAGGAGCACACACAATCCCCAGATGATAATACCCTCATAATATACGAGCGGCAGATGGTTGGGTTTGTTCAGAATTAAGGTAGATACAGCGCATTAGACATGTAGATCAGTCGGTTGGACGGCCGGAATAACGATCTCTTGTATTTTACATTAAAGAGACAACACCGCTGGTATTTATTGTACCTACTAGTAACTCTACCCTGCCATTTAACATATTCATGTCACTAATGACACTCCCTGTGCTGTTCTGAATTGTTTTTTTCAAGATTAAAGATGATGGAAGTGTTTTGTGGGTAAATTGTCTATATGGTCGTATAATGTTTGAATCATGCAGATTTTTTTAATTTACAAGGAAATCGTCTATGTAATTTTGATATTTTAGTGGACTTGCAATAATATTCAAGCTTAAACCTATAATTGTCGAGGGGACCGTGTGGTCTAGTGGTTATAGCGCGTCGGCCTCTAGATCATACGGTCGTGGGTTCGAATCCCACCTGCGCTCGTGGATGTTTTATGATGTCATTTAGTTTTAAGAAAAATTGTTATTTAGTGTAGTTGAAAGACGCTAATGACTTGAGATGTCGACGCGTCTACTTATAATCTAGAATAAATAAAATAAAATATAATTGTCGATTTTGAACTCGAACTTGATTACAGCGAAAAAATAAATATTGTGAACAATTGAAACGTCACAATATGCTAATAATAGTATATTGTGTAACTAGTGTGCTAAATATATATTATCTTTATGCATCAGACGAGATGTTTTCAGCACTCGTATTTGGCTCGCGACGCACACTCGCCAAGACTCGTGCGCGCTAGCCTACTACTCGTGCTGACGCATAAAGATTTAGCACATGCGTTGTACACTATACTTTATTCAACACATGCATGGTTTTAGATTTTAATTGAAATAATGTCAAACACCTTAAATTCACTGGCGTAGATACATCTCATTCTACAAACATTGACCTTGATATACAATATTTATTTACTTCGTTACCATAGTAACCATGTTTCATTATAGCACCGAAAAGAATTACATAATGGTTTTTCAATTGTTTTTCACTATAGCGTCGAAAAGCGTTTCATAATGGATTAAGACGTCACCAGTCGATAAACGGCCATTTAAGATCCGCTTTACAGACAAAAAAAACCACTGAAAGCGTGCATGGGTTGAATAGAGGTATTTTTTTCATCGTTCTTCTAACATAATAATAATTCATCGAACAATACCTATACTTAACTAAATTATTTTCATTTTTTGGTTAGTAAAATGTAGGTATTTGTTCATTTTTGTTGTGTAATTTTGAACCATTCAGTATATTGAATAATATTATTCATTTGCAAGGTTTACCTTTAAATGATAATCGGATAAAACTTCCCCCGACATTTGATCTTCTTTTGATTTGAAAGTCACTTGATCGGTTATTATAGGAATATGCGGTTCTCATTATAAAGTTTGCAAACATGTACATATTCTATATATTACTTCATAATTATCAGATCAAAGTCTTCAGATATTTGAAGTTTTTGTGGATTTAACAAACAGTGGGAGCTTCTCTCCAAAGTGAAAAGCTTACATATTACATAATATTATCTAACATAACCTAAACTTTAAAGAGCTTAAATGCAGACTGTAAGTTTATTTACTCAAACAAGAAAATGAACTGATGATCTAAAATTACCAAATACACCTATCTTACATAATTCCCTTGTCTTCGCTTTTGTCTTCTTAACTTTAATACGGTAAAAGTTTCCTTTTTCTTTGTTTAATTTCTTTACGCTGGAAAATTCGTGTTTAAAAGATGTTTTAACTTTGATAAAAATAAAAGGCAGTTCGTGTTCTTTAGACTCTGTTCTATTATTTGCCACTTTGTATTATCAGGGATGGGAAGTTTTCAACGATTTACATAATTTTGGATTTAATTCCGCTTTTGTGTCCGCGACTATCTTTGTTTTATATCTCAAAAACTACAAAATGAATTTGTTGAACTAAGAAGCGAAAAATTTTAATTTATAAAAAAAATTGTGGTATAAAATATTAATAAAAACCGACGCCTCGTCTTTCATCATCATGATTTTCAGCAGGGCTACTTTAATCCTTTGTTCTAATATCTGAAAAGTGGTGAAAGCGTCAATTTAAAAATAATCTGAATATTAAAAATAATCACCAATCACCAAACCCGATATGTTCCTCGTGAAAAACGTGTCAGTGGTTTGGTGATTTGTGGTTATTTTTTAACATTCATATACAGCCGCTGAAAATTAGACGGTAATAATTACCTGTTAGGTTAAACTTCTAAAATGTTATTTGATCTCATTAAAAGTATCCTATATAATTTATATCACGTGGTCTGATTCAAATCATTACAAGCTTTTCAGGTTATGTTTCATTTGCCATTTCTACATTCAGTTATTTATAGTGTTGCCGTCTAGATCTAGACTTTCTAGACTCTTGTCTTGTCTTGTCTAGATTTTCGAGACAAGACTTGCAAAAGTCTTGTCTAGAGATTTTCAAGACAAGACAAGACTTGCTTTATCTATATCAAGACTCTTGCCAAAACTCTAGACAATTTTCAAGAGTCTAGATAAACTAAGTAGTAGTATGTAAAGGTTACCTACTACTACTAATCTAGACTCTTGAAAATAATCTAGAGTCTTGATATTAGACAAGACAAGAGTTTGTTGATCAAGTCTTGATATTTCAAGACAAGACAAGACTTTGAAAGTCTTGTCTTGTCTAGACGACAACACTAGTTATCTATTTATATTATGAGGTAATTTAACCAATATATAAATACTTATATTCATTTTTAAATATGAAAAGTTCTGTAATTGATAGTATTACTAATTATGAAATATTTTACTGACTTTTATAATTTTTGTTTCAGGTAAAACTTTAAATAAAATTTTATGGACGCTAAATCAACATCGTCCCGTTCCTCCACCATATAAACCCGTAAGTACACCATATAAATCTTTGTTCTTAAAATTCATTACCTAATAACTTATGGGTTCGTCCTGTTTTTTTTGTCTAATTATAATAAAATTTTTTTGTAATATTTTTTACAAATCAGTTTTATCGTACGTCAGTTTCATAATCTGAAATTTATTCAAAAGTAAATATATCGTCAGCATAAAATATACTATCGGAAATATTGTAAGCTATACTGTACACAATAATCCATAAGAAAAACAAAACGTTCGATTGTTAGTATAATAAAACAATCATTTTTATTACTACTTTTATTCATTGACGATAAGAGAAAAAAAATATAATACAATAATATAATGCTTTATGCTCGATGGAAAAATATAAAGAAAATATTGTGAAAATCTTGGCTCTCCAAACGGTTGTTCGTTTTGTTTTTTTGCGTCGTAAAAAATGTTTTCCAATAATAATTCAGACTTCTGTTGACGTTAGATCAGTCATTTCGACGAATCTCATGCTCAAATTTTTTTTTAATAAACTTGTTGCAAGGAGGGAAAGCGAAACCCGACGTAATTTTAAAATATTCGTTAAATTTTATTCATGCGCAAAGTTTACAAGCACAAACTGTACAGCTGACTAAACTAATTATTGTAAAACAGAATTAACGTAAATTATTGACCAGAAAACTGGTGTTCAAGCTCTACAAAGTCCGTAGATAATTCCTAAATAGCTTTTAAAGGAAATACAAAAGACTTTTGTAAATTAAATAGACTTTACGAGCTCTATTGTGAACGGGTTCATTTAAACAGGGCCGATCAGAAATAATTAAACTTTTTAGAGTTCCGTACCTCCGAACGGAACCGAACCCTACTACTGAGCCTACGATGTCTGTCCGTCCATCCGTCCGTCTGTACAAGGCTCTATCTCACAACCGGTAAGAGGTAGCTAGTTGAAATTTTCACTGATAGTGTGTTGTTGTGGCATGAACCCTGGCAAATAATAATTAGAATTAAATAGTCAATTAATTTCAATAAATTAAAGTTTTTAATTTACTTCGGTATTTAAAAATCGTAAAAAAATGTTTAGTTAATTTTGTGTAGACGAAGTAACGTCCCTGTAAATTATAGACACTCGATAACTGAGGTTATTATCATCGCAACGTCCCTGATCTTTTCCAACTTTATTACTACTTTAGCGATATCTAGGGATAATTAATCTTTGTTTAATTACAATTTCAAGAAATATTTGGTCTCTTTAAGTTGTTACACCCAATTTTCACTGTAATCATTTTGTTATGAAATGGAGCACTAAGATATCAAAGTAGAAAACGGTTCATGTTTGCGACCTTCTCTATAATATTAAACGACCACTAAAACTGTACGGACATATACAGGTGTTCCAAAAGTAACGCCGATGATTTTGACGACATATTCCTTGAGAATCGAAGAGGAGAGACCTTATAGACCAAGAGCTAGTGACAATTTTTAGGTGTTATTTATTCAAGGCCTTATTTTTGTGAGAATGTTGAGGGAGGCATATTAAAGTGCCCTGACTAAGGGATTTTGCTAGATAACAGTATAGGAGGGATGCAGACCGCCCCCAAGATATAATAAAAAAAAATGGTCACAATTATTATTGCTTCAAGGCTGAAATTGTTTGTATAGCTTGTCGGTGACCCAATAATGCCATTATAATATTTGCAGATCGATTGTTCAGTATTAAAGGGGTGGCAGATCACCCTAAACGTGTCATGTACCCGACGAAATGTTTATTATTAGTTCAAGGTTCAAATTTTAATATGTTGTTACGGTGACTGTATCTATATATTTCAACTTGTAGAACAAAATGTCGGTATTAACCCCCTCTCTTAGAAAGAAACTTGCTCGCCTAGGTGTTTATATCGTTCTGCAAGGGGGTTAATACCGACATTTTGTTCTTCAAATTGAAATATATACTTAAAACAGTCGCCGTAACAACATATTAAAATTTGAACCTTCACTAACTAATAATATAAATTTCGTCGGGTACATGACACATTTAGGGTGATCTGCCACCCTTTTAATAGCGACCAATCGATTTTCAAATATTATAATGGCGTTATTGGGTTCACCGACAAGCTATACAAGCAATTTCAGCCTTGAAGCAATAATAATTGTGACCGTTTTTTTGTTACATGTTGGGGGCTGTCTGCATCCCTCCCATACCGCTATCCAACAAAATCCTTTTCAGGGCACTTTAATATGCCTCCCTCAACAACTTCACAAAAATAAGGCCTTGAATAAATAACACCAAAAAATTGTCTCTAGCTCTCGATCTATTAGCAGCGTCGCATACGAACAGCAGTGGAATCTATTTATTTCATTGGTTATAGTTCTCAAAAGTGGTCGGTAATAATATGTTAAAAATGTTTGTAATGTACGTCTGTATGATATCGCTGTTGCCAAGTATAAACACGCATGTTATAAAGTACGCTGTATGTTTGATACTTTTCAGCAATCATTTTTTTTTCTCCCGTGATTGAAATCGGTGACTATATAGATGAAATTTTGAACAGAGGCTAGATGTGTAACTAACATAAGTATTCTAAAAATTACAATTTTTCTCGGTAATATCAGTAGTGTACCTATACTGTGTATTTTATCGGTATTAAATTATGATTGCGCGATTTTCCTACAAAATTTCATAAATTATTTTTTAAACTATTCGCTAAGTCGTTTTGAAATTTTATGTACTTAATGCAGAAAGCTATTTTAACCCTTTGACTGCTCCAGACGTATATATACGATTACCTGGGTTACTGCTCCAGCCGTATATTTACGTTCGGGCTGGAAAAAATACTTACAGCGATAAACTGCTACCGTTGTATATATACTAGCAACGCCTACCAGATCATACTGGCCAATCCGGAAGTTTTTTGCGATTTACCGCAGAATTTTTTTACAGCGACTAACTGCTACCGCCGTATATATACGCACAACGCCTATTAGAACACCAATTCTGAACTTTGTTGTGGTTTTTTTTCTTTTAAAGTCAATGCGTATGTACACGTGTTTTACACGTGTATACATGCACTGACTGTTCTGTTTTTGATAAAAATATATGTTTTAAACAAAAAAGGCAAAAAAAAACAGTTTGATATGATTTGACGGGATTTAGCTTCATTATTTTACCCCACTGATAACAACAGTGGACTGCTTCAGACGTATCTATACGGAACGGCCGAAAAAATTGCGCACACAGCATGCACTCTCGTAAAATAAATGCGCAGTGAAAAGGTTAAGAAATAAATTTACAAAAATTCATTCATTTCTCGATGATTTGAGATATAGGTTCCATTATTACATACATCCCATGAAAATCAGCGTTGGGGCACTCTGTATATAAAGAACATATTATCGATACAGCGGTATAGATAACGTATGGTGGAAAGTTTAGCGATGTGCGGTTTGGCCGTGGACTGATCTGCAGTACACAAAGACGCGATGCTCGCTCGTGTACGCTTGGTCGCTCGCCGTTACTCAATTCGATTAGAGACCAATCAGTAAATTAAATCAACGTCGACGACCGACGGCCAATGAGAGGTCTGCTACAGCAAGGCGCGCGCGTCACGTGAACTAGCCTGATTAAAGAACTGATCCGAACACCGCCATGCCAACTTCAATCTATTAAAATGTTACAGTAAAAAGATTTACTAGACCTATTAGTAATCATTAGTTAATACAAAACATCGGGTGTTTTTGTATAATAGCTGTTGTGTAAAAACAATACAGCTAAACAAGCCGTGAGGTAGGTCGTTTATTATAGGACTAAAGTGCGACCCTTGAGGTCCACACGACGAACTTCCCAGTTTGATAAATATTTAATAATAAAAATTAGATATTACACAGAAAAGTAATCATTTCAATCATTAAAACATAATTATTATTTATTTTTAACAATTAAAAAAAAAAAGAACGGCTGAACCGATTTTTATAAATTTATGTCGGATCAAAATGACGTTAACACGCCTCGATTGACACCCTTACGAAGTCGATATAATTTTTTATTCGCGAGATATTGTGTAAAATCTACTTTTTTGGAGTCTATTTGGTTAAGAAAAAAGAACGGCTGAACCGATTTTGAAAAAATTTCTTTCAGATCATACCTTACGTTAATACGCGTCGATTGGCATCCTATATTAACGTAGTCGATATCATTTTTCATTCTCGAGATTTCGTCTTAGAAAGAAATGGACACATACGTACGTACGTACACACACACACATACACACACAGCATCTTTCTAAAAATAGTGTAGTGACCTTGAAACATAAAAATTTGTTATACATTTTGATTTCGATTTTCGGACTCATTACAATAACTTCCAATGGGAAGTTAATAATAAAATTGTAACTTTTGAAGTTATACTTCTTTAGCGAGGGTAGTGAATAGGAATGGCCTCGCGTTAAAAATTACCGACTCAAAAATTAATGAAACGCTACACTTATTTCCTTGTAATTATAGGAAATTAATAAGCTTCAAAAAGTAGAATTTTAAACAAATCTGATGCAAGCAAAAATGATCGGTGTCAGAATCCATTATACGATATAATTAATCTTATTTTATTAATTTTACATTCCCGTGGAGTTCCTTCTAATGCATTACTGCGATATGATTTATGACTTAATAAAAAGCGTATTATTAATTATTGTTAGAAATTATATTCCAAAACTGATTATAAAATATAACCAATAAATACAAATTTAACACGTAAGCCGTGACCAAATACATAATTAGATGAATGCATAATGACTGCAAACAGTATATGAAGACACCTGCTGTAAGGACAATGACGTAACACAACACTGTAGTCAGGAAAAATTCATTAATTCAAACCTATGTCACCGTAGGGATTTTAACCCTAAACTTTCCACTATCGCGGCGGACTGAGTTGACATTACTCACACAGTGACACATTTTCAAACGAACGACTTTCTCCCTTTAAAGCATTCTGTCACGAAAAACCACTACATGCGAGAGTCAATATTCCAACACCACTGCTAGACTACAAACACTCAACATGTAAAGTAAATACAACAGGTGAATACAAAGATGAAGTATCCATTTTTAATAACACCAAGACAAGATAGAATTTCTATCAAATATCGAGGCAAATTAATTGGAACAACACATAATCTGAGGTTGGATTATAACACATATACACAATAAATACAAATTTAACACGTAAGCCGTGACCAAATACATAATTAGATGAATGCATAATGACTGCAAACAGTATATGAAGACACCTGCTGTAAGGACAATGACGTAACACAACACTGTAGTCAGGAAAAATTCATTAATTCAAACCTATGTCACCGTAGGGATTTTAACCCTAAACTTTCCACTATCGCGGCGGACTGAGTTGACATTACTCACACAGTGACACATTTTCAAACGAATATTTTGAATAGGTTTGAATTAATGAATTTTTCCTGACTACAGTGTTGTGTTACGTCATTGTCCTTACAGCAGGTGTCTTCATATACTGTTTGCAGTCATTATGCATTCATCTAAATAAAATATAACGTTTCAAGTACCTACCTTCTTTTTCACATACACAACAAATATTTTGTAAGCGATGTTCAAAATCAATTAAAAAATAATTAACATTTTTTAAATATAATCAGTATAAAATCATAATCCTCCTTTTTTCGTAGTCGGGTGAAAATATTTATCTAGAAAACACAACAACATAGAGAGGCACTGATATTTAAAAATTCTATAGATCAAAAATTCAGGTTCGAATCCAGACAATGATTTGTAATTTTTACTTCCCACCTCTACTATGGTAGGGAAGTAATGGATTTAGTCCGAAAAAAATATTTCGAGATTTTAACAGATCTTCACGTTTTGAGACCCTAGCAATCGTTTAAGATCATTTTCTGACTGATGTCTGTATGTGTGTGTGTGTGTGTGTGTGTGTGTGTGTGTGTGTGTGTGTGTGTGTGTGTGTGTGTGTGTGTGTGTGTGTTGTGTGTGTGTGTGTGTGTGTGTCACACGCGTTTGGATTCTTTCGGCGCGTCATCGGAACTGAGTTTAAAAATTAATTTTTATTTAAATATGACTTTAATTATTAATTAAAAAAATTAAATAAAAACAGTTTTGCTATAAAACTTGTATGTGATCTTTCCATTTACGTAAAAAAAATTCATTCAAAAACCCAATTGACACACACTTAGATCCGTACCTCTATTAAAGTTAAAAAAAAATTAAAACGCCCATATCTCCTGAATTAAAAGCTATGCAAAGCTATGTGTATTTTCACAGCTTTTTTTTTCCCTATAATGTAAAGACAAACGTGCTTGAGATTTTATAGTTTAAAAAATTGAAATTATAGTGCGTTTACAAATAAAAAAAATTCAGTTAATTGAACTCTTCTCTTCTGCGAATGCGCTGATTTTCTCCAAAAACAATGCAGCTCTTCCTTTGTACATGTCAAACATCCTACCAAAATTTTGTTTCGATCCGCTCGGCTGTTTGACCTGTATAGTACTCACAGACTAACAGACGAACAGAATTTTTTCAAAAATATATTTTTTGGCTTCGGGAGATCTCAAAACGGAAAAATATTGTAAAATTTTTAAAAGTAAATTTTGACCCAAATTAGTACTACCCATTTCACTACTTGTGGAGTTGGAATGCTAATATAAATTACAAACAGAAGAAAAGTCTTTTTTATGTATTTTTTAAGACCAGAAAATTTTCTTATTTTTCAATATTTACATATTTTCTTTAATTCTCTAATAAGAAAAATAGCCTGTAGCTTATTTTCTTAAAAATATGATACCTATTTATTTTCTGACGATAAAATTTTCCCGACAATATAAAACTACTTTGGTTTGTGAGAGAAAAAGCTTTGTTTATAATTTTTCCGTCGGGTTTTTCTTCTTTATTTGCATTCCATTTTCTTTAATTTGCATATAATTGGTTTTAAGTCGAGCGTGAATTTTTACGCTTCAAACAGTAGACTTGAGGCCTTGGAACAATGTTTGTTACAGTGCTTCCGGCGACGTCTTCGCCCCCTCTGCCCTCGCATCACCGCCCGGGCCGACAAACAACAAACTTTAAATTAAAACAGTTTTAAATCCTATACTCGGCCGAGTGTACAAACTTTGTATGCCACAAGCATTAAGTGACGAGGTAAGAGGTTTCCTGTCATCATGTAATGCCTTCACTAATGCTCCCCACTCGCCCTACGAAATTTGCGAACCGATTTTGCATAATTTATACGCATATATTATATTAATGACGCTCGACATTGTCGCATATAGAAAAATCGATCGTATTAATATAAGCAAACCATTTGATCATTTCAAATCTTGATGGTTTTCGGGTTGGTAGGCCGTGATCCGATGGCATTTCTACCTGACGTTCCGTCTACAACTGCGGTAGACATTTTCAAAGGTGATGTGGCAGCAGTCTAAGTGTCCTCCTTGGCGGCCTAAACCTCAAAACCTGGATACCACCACTTCAACATACAAAAACAATGGCCAATCACAGAAACACGGACTACGACCGAACAGAAAACACACTGGCACTTCGCGTAAAAGAAGGCTGCCGTTGACACGCTTACCTATGAGCCGCCGAGGAGAACACTTCGACTGCTGCCACGTCGCCTTTGAAAATGTCTACCGCAATTGTAGACGAAACGTCAGGTAGAAATACCATCGGACCACGGCCTACAAGCCGTGAAAGCTTACACACTTTGATATTTGATCATTCTTAAACGGTATTGAAATTCTGGAAACTCTTATTAAGTTAATCTATCTTAGCAATCTGCAATATCTATAACCTATCAAGAGTTCAGCTGTATTGTACTACTTACTCTTTAAACACAGGACTACCTACATCTATGTCCATGGGAAACCTCGGTGTCTCTTCTGAATCATGAAAGGATATGTTTTTAGTGAGCTGAAATTGGATTTATTATTTTGTTAAGTTATACTTTTTTACGGACGTTGTGCGCTCGACAGCTGGGAAGTAAACCGACAAAAAACGTCACCATCACCAACTTCGCTGTGCTTGACAACTTTTTTATAGAACACAAAAAAATGGCGTCAAATTTCAAAATGGCGGCCATAAGTACCTACTTTTGTAAAAATTATCCGATTCTTTTGAAAATTGATATTTGAGAGTTTCATAGGACACAAAAAAATAAAATTACGTCAGATCTTAAAATGGCGACCATATTGACTTTTTGTAAAAGTTATCCGATCCTTTTGACGGCGGCCCGTAGGGTTGCATTTCTGACGCCGCTGGCCCGTGTCAACACATCGATTTTATTTCGTTATTCATTTAATGACGAAGCACTGTTTGGATATTTTCTTCTCGCACTTGTTGTGACGATATTTTTAATTTCATGCAAGTATCATAACAGAGAGAGTTGAAAGTTGAGTAACGAAGGTGTTACGTTATGGGTTTCTCTTTTGCGTTGTCAGTACACAGCGCTCCGCACGTCTAAAATTGCACTCTAATTAAATTAGTAATCAAGTGGAGGTCTCGGAATAGCTAGCTCATAGTTCACACAGCATGTTGCCCTATGCAAAGAGTGCCTACCTGTTTATATGCATGCGTACAGGTCTGGCCAACATATCTATCGTTGTGTCCCGTTCATGCAGATGCTATAAAAAAACTTTTTAACAAAAAAAAAACTTCACTATAAAAAATGAGAAGCCCGATTACATAGATTATCGCTGGTCCATTTGTAGCCAGCGATTATTCTTGTATTTGTACACATCAATCTGGAATGCTACAGGCTTTCCTGTAAATTTACATATAGTTGTGTAATACAAATTACATAAAAATATGTAATATTTTAAACAAAATTATGTAAACTTCCATAACCTATATGCGTATAATTTTACATAGTTTATGTAACATTTCCCAAAAAAATGTGTTAAATATTACATATTTTTATGTGAATTACATACAACAGGAACATTTTTTTGATGCAATTTTACAATAGAATGGAAAAATTAAAAAAAAGACAATAAGGTAATGCTTAAACAATTCTTTATTAAAAAACAAAAATAATTCTTCTGTTATTAGCTTATTACACTTAACAAACATAACAAAACCAGTCACAATTATAAAGTTAAATATTTCTGTTACTACTGCAGCAAAGAATTATATATCAAAGTTTTGAAATTAACAAAATTAGACTCGTATTAACATATTTAAAAATAAATTGCTTACTCATTTCGATAATCGATACCGCCAATGTTTCAGCCAGATCTTCCTCTATATTGTTGAAAAGCATATTCTAAAATGAAAACAAAAAATATATAGCATACTTTGAAGACTAGCAATAATAATTTTAGGACAACAACAATTAAAGGAAGCCTTTAGTGAAATGTTAAAATTTGCATTTGGTAGATTTCTAGGGAATGTTTATCTAATAAAAAGTGAACGTAGAAAACATACCTTAACTTAACCTGATAAATTGTGGTCCACAACAACGAATGTCATTTTATATATTCGAAATATCGACACAAACTTCATGTCCCCTGAATATGTTGCTGATTGTTTCTGTCGTGGCGTCTCTAGAGATCCAAAATTGGTCCTTTTCTAGGAGTATTACAGGTTCAACTTTCATGAAAACTAGTTCTTCATCGACTTCAAGTCGAGTCCCATCCTTCTCACATAACCCTAAAATAAAATATTATCTGCAGGTTAAAGACTTCTGTGACCACATGCTTTTAAATTTTGCACGTATTTAGCATCTTACATGACATAATTTAATGACAAGAAGTAATCAATAAAAATAGCTTACCTGCTGAAAACAATTAACCGATGATACAAGTTACAACGCGATAGAATGGTTTGGCGTCTGACGATATTATAATAACGTGTCTCATCACACAAACGCATACAAGAGACAATGGCCGCTGGTGTCTTCTTCGCATCGCGTACATTCCATAAAAACACATTGCGCATGCGTGGTTACTTATTTTACATTAATTTGTTAGGTATTTACTCATTTTAAATATGTAATTGTACATAATAATTTGTAATTTTTACACACTCTATTGGAATATTACACAAATTATGTAATTTTAATTTTCTTTATGTAAAAATCAACAAATTTGTTTAACTTTACAGTAAAAGTACAAGTTTTTATAAAGTTTTCTGTGTAAAAATAAATAATAATGTAAAATCACTTAGAAAATCGAGCGAATTCTACCTTAACTTTCAAAGTATTTTTACATCCATTTTTTACAGTGTTCTTTCAAAAAGCCACTAAAAAGAGGAAAAGAATGAAATTTTAAGGTCTGCGCCAATTTAATAAAATATGAAGTCGGTTAAAAAGTATAGTATCGTGATTAATATCTTCTTTTTAACCAACTTCATATTTTATTAAATTGGCGCAGACCTCAAAATTTCATTATTGTCCTCTTTTCAGTGGCTTTTTGAAGGAAGTTTTTTTTTTGTTAAAAAGTTTTTTATTTTTTACTTTTTAGTATCAAAAAGTGGCATTTACCTTAAAGGAATCACACGACGCTACTCACTTTTATTAAAGCGACTTTCTTACGCTGTCTAATGTGTCAAAAAGTGACATTTACCTTAAACAATCACACGCCGTTACTAACTTTTATTAAAATCAGCCGAACTACTGAACCGATTTTGATGAAATTTCTATGGGACCAATCTGAAAGTATATCCTTTCAAATAAAAAAAAAAATTCCAAATCGGTTTATAAATGACGGAGTCCTTTTTTTGAAGTCGGTTAAAAATGCTGGTAAAATTGGATTTTCAATTAATTATTAAAAAAAAATAATGAATTGAAAATATGAATTAGTGCTAGGCCCAACTAACCTTAGCAATTGGTGGTCTTTAAAACACAATAAAAAAAATTCCAGCCAATTGAACTCTTCTCTTCTGCAAATGCGCTGAATTTCCCCAAAAACAATAGAGCTCTTCCTTTGTACATGTTAAACATCCTACCAAAATTTAGTTTCGATCCGCTCAGCCGTTTGACCTGTATTGTGCTCACAGACTAACAAACGAACAGACTTTTTTCAAAAATATGTTTTTTGGCTTCGGGGGATCTCAAAACGGAAAAATACTGTCGCTGATTACCAATCGCCTGTCACTGATTTTCTGAAACCTAATTAAGTAAACACATCTGTTGGACAGAAAAATATTTTGTTATCCAATACCTTTAATATATTTTTTTTATATAAAAAATGTTTCTTAAAGTATTCGGGATTCGAACATGAGCTTGCCATTTGTTTAATTTTTATAAGCTTTTACTTTATCTTATTCTACCTGGCTTCATTCTTTTTTTATTTATTTAATGTAGATTATAGACGCGTCGACAACTTAGGTCATTAGCGTCTTAATAACCTTAAATAACAATTCTTCCTTAAAACTAAATTACATCACAAAACATCCATGAGCGCAGGTGGGATTCGAACCCACTACAGTGTGATCCAAAGGTATTGTACGCTAACCGTTACACCACACTGTCCTCTCTGGCTTCTGTCAACATAGACCTTAAAATTACATCACAAAACATCCATGAGCGCAGGTGGGATTCGAACCCACGGCAATATGTTCCAAGGTCGGCTACCCTAACCGTTACACCACACTGTCCTCTCTGGCTTCTGTCAACACAGACCTTGAAACATGGGTATGTTTGTTTTGTTTCACATGACAACTACTTCCTTTTGTTTCCGTAACATCTAATATTACTCAAATGCCACCCCAGTATGAGACATTAGACGTTATTCACGTCAAAATGTATAGTATAGTTGAACTAGAGATGCTAATATTTCCGAGAAAGGCGATTGGAAAAAGGTATTAGAGTAAATAATTAACAGGGCGAAAACCTCTCTAATTGGTTTAATGGTTTGTTCAGTGATGCACGACTTTTGTGAACTTTGAATTGTAGATACGTTGCGATCGACCCCCTGGCGTCGAGGTCCGCCATCTCTAGACTCGGTTGGCAGAGCGCATCATATTACGAGTTGCTTGTTGATCTCGCACACGTCACAGTGGTATGAGTCTGTGGGGGTGGGGGTACAGCATTCTGTATTCTTTATATAGTATCAACAAACACACACCCTCTGCCAGTATGTCTCAACATTTTTTTTACATAAAATTTTTAGAAAATTACCAAATACCATTAATGCGGCGGTATGAGTATTCTCTACCGGAAGTTACCCCCTGCCCTTTTCGTCTCAAATCCTTTCCCCCTCGCTTATATATTCGGTTATCGCTCTCCCTACGCTATTTTTAAAGCTAAAGGGTTCGGGTAAACGCCAAATGAATGACTAAGAATCACACTATAGAGTATAGATCCTACAAGCGAAATTTTTTGAGAAAAAGTTTTAGCTGTACGTGTGAAAGTTAACGTAATTTTTTAAAAGTTGTAAGTTTTTCTAGGAATTTTTTTTCATTTTTTCGTAGGATCTGTAAGTGTGATTCTCGGTCCTTCAATCTTCATTAGGCGTTTACCCGAACACTTTAGCTTTAAACATAGCGTCGAGAGAGCGGTTACCGTTTGTAGGCGAGGGGAAAAGATTTGAGAGAGTGCAGGAGGTAACTTCCGTTAAAGAATACTCTTAAGATATATTATTTAACAAGAAAAACAGAAATTATGCCCTGAATTGTCGAGCATTTATAATCTACAATCTATTGACATTTTTGTATCTTAACTGCAAATAAATTATCATTATAGCATTATCAAGGTCAAACAAAACGAATGTAGGTATTTTTTTTGGGTTTCTTCAATCTATAACGGAAAAAAACAGTTCAGTCCGAATTTAGACGACATACCTCGAGGCAGAATATATGCTACAAATCAGACGGTGTGCACTTTTAAATATAAAAGCATCAAAGCTCGATTTGACGAGTCGCTTGTGCGAAGCGCTGGTTGGAAATGAATAATCATAATACAGTTACGTAATGTGAGAGCTTTTCAAACAAACTTCATTGAAATTTAATTCGGAATGTTGTTTAGTAACACGTTTCTAACACAGCACGTTGTGTATGTTATGCGCATGCGTAATACATGTGTGCGATAACACTGATCCCTAACGTAGGGATTGTGAATCGACAACAAGTTTAATAAAAATTAAATGAATGCATAACGACTGCATCAGTATATATGAAACACCCATTTTGACAATGACGTTACATAATGCTGTAATAAGGAAAAAATCATTATTTCAAACCTGTGTCACCGTAGGTATTCTAACCCTAAACTTTTCACTATCGCGGCGGACTGAGTTGACAATTACTCACACAGTGACACATTTTCAAACGACCAACTCTTTCCCTTTAAAGCATTCGGTCACCGGTTTGTGTTTAACTCTCGCATGTGAGATGTTTCGGTTACCTAGCACCTGTGTTAAAATATCGGCTCTCGCATGTGGTGTTTTTTCAGTGACAGAATGCTTTAAAGTGAAAGAGTTGGTCGTTTGAAAATGCGTCACTGTGTGAGTAATTGTCAACTCAGTCCGCCGCGATAGTGGAAAGTTTAGGGTTAGAATCCCTATGGTGACACAGGTTTGAAATAATGATTTTTTCCTGATTACAGCAGTATTATGTTACGTCATTGTCAAAATGGGTGTTTCATATATACTGTAGCAGTCGTTATGCATTATTTAATTGCGTATTTAGTCACGACGCCTCGTGTTAAACTTGTATATATCTAATAATAATATTAATAATAATAATAAGAGATTTGCAGTGCCGGATTTATATTTTTTATGAGTGTAGGCCACTTTATTTCCGCCGCCCCATGTACATACCTTTCTAAAATAATAATTTTCCATTTGTAGTAAAGGGGCCTCCTCTGAAATCAAGTGACCGTCCTCTGAAATCTGCCGCCCCTAGGCCGCGGCCTATACGGCCTATTTATAAATCCAGGACTGGAGATTTGTAGTCATGAGATAAAAAAAAATAAATGTACATCACCTGTTTAAAATTTGAACATAGTGTTCCGTTGACCTACTACATTGGTTTAATATGTATTTTGTACTCAGAGTCCGTAAATATCTTTGTTTTTTGAATTTTGTTAGATTTCTGGGAAAAATCTGCCAAAAAAAACCCGGAAAACGTCTGAAATTTATTAGGAGAGGCAGAACGTTGGCAAGACGTAACGAGAGAGAGAGATACTTTGGGTGACAATTTCAGCGGGAAATTTTAATTGTCAATACATCTAACGTACCCTACGTTATAAATAATAAATATGTTTTGCTATACTCACTATAAAATAGCTGCTTTACATGCATGTACCTATGTATGCATGTACAGTGACTTTTGACAGACCAGTGTACGGGAACGTATCTTTCCCACACTATTGTGGAAAAGGAAACCATTTCCATAGTGATTTATGTTTATTGGCCCTGATCCGACCCTATTACCTATACTTACAGCTACTTTCGGTCTACTATATAGAAATGAAGTTGGCGACGCAAAATCAAAGCTGTCATTTGAAAATACTGAAAATTGAGTGAAGGCAGCTATTTTATATTGGGTATGTTAAAAAATACCATATATATCTCGTGTATAATGATATTGTAACAAAACTGTTTTTAATTTGGCGGAATTAAATTATTTATTTATTAGATTTATATACAATGTCTATTTACAACAATTAATTATAATAATTATAAACGCAATAATAAACGATAACGAAAATGTCACTTCCAACAATGAAGCACTTAAACGGTAATTACTAATTATACACTTAACAAATACAATGATTATTTATTTATTTTTATATTTATGTTCTATTTATTTTCACAATCACCAATTGACTGATTCAACACGCGGACTGTAGACTGGTTGAAGACTGACCCCCATGTTCGCTTCACTCCTCGTTATATACCTGCGAACAATGTTTCTCGATCTTTCTGGCCGACACTAGATGCCGCAACAAACAGTCGCTTCTGATTCTCGAATGTTCCTGATGTTACGCGTACCTGCGACACCGTCCCCCGCCTAGCCACTATGACTCATTGTCGATGTTTCCGCTGTTGCCAGGGGCATAACATCTTGGGGTTTCTTACCTATTGTGGCCAGCGGCGTAACGTCTTGGGGTTTGCTACAATATTATGTCTCGTGTGACTATCACTACTCGTCAGTAATATGGGACCTTATTACGCAACTATGGATATGCAATCTACTATTGCCTATAATGGCTAGGGAGGACAGGGTGGCCCAGTGGTTAGCGTCGCGACCTCTGGATCAGACTGTCGTGGGTTCGAATCCCGCCTCCGCTCATGGAAAACGTCATATTAGTTCACAGAGTTCACTAGTTAGTTGTTACGTTCGTTTAGGTGGGTGTGTGTGTGTCAAACGACATCAAGATGGGGTATTCGACCAATCAGAATGAACCCTGACTGCAGGGCCTAGTCGCTTGTTGCTACATGGTTTGAAAAATGAATCAAACAGCCCACCAAAAAAGTCACCCATCAATATGGCACTGCACAGGTTGGTTTTATATAGTGACGGCCGCCATTCACAATCCATTAAATAGAGAACAGTGGGGCGATACATGTAAACAGAAAATGCGATGGCAAAGTTTTCATTACAAGCTTTCAATTTACTTGTAATTACACTACATTGTTGCTCGGTTTCTCTGTTAACGATTTGGTAGATAAAATAGTGACTGACATGGAATAATATTGTATAAGTAATAGGCTTTTTAATGAGAATGTTGTTGAATAAATAATTAATTCATCTGTAATCCAGGTGTCCTCAAACTTTATCTAAAGAAAAATATGTATTTCTTTCTGTACATTTAAACTAGCTGCCCGGTCCGGCTTCGCTCGGGTAGAGCTAATTTACTTAAAACATAAATCGGGAAGGGAACGACGTAGCGAGTTGAAAACAGTCACATTCAGCCGAAATTGCTAAGCACAATTATAAGTTGAGCAAATTTTATGACGCCAGGGCTCACCTTTAGAGAGTTTTTGTGTGACGGATAGATTTGAATATTTTCTATTTTATACTTAAGGTACCTACTAACTTTTCTATCAGATAGTGTTTAATAGTATTTATGCAAATAGTAGCTTAAGTGACGGATTTTGCGATACGAGAAAGAAATCGTGTGATTATCGCACTCGCCTTCGGCTCGCGCGGTAAACACACACGCGTTCTGGTATAAATGCAACATAACCTTAAGAGAGTATTTTAAAATCGCGACTGCCAGATTCGTCACTTTAGACACGCGTTCCATACAATATTTTTTGCAACAACTGCTTCAAAAGTTCAATTTTAAGCAAATAAAAAACAATTTGTATAAATATTTTATTAGTGACATTACAGCAAAGTAATCTATAAAGTACTTTATTACGCACGTGTGTTATAAAGTAAAACAAAACAGTATTTCTTTATAGAACGGAGTTCGTTAAAATTTACTTTAAACACTACCATTTGAACGCATCAGAAGCTTCCATAAGGAATCACTTTTCAAACGGTACACAGCCATCTAAAATTGTACTTTTGATGCAAGTGTTGCAAAAAAAATACTTTTGAAATTGAGTATGTTATAGAAAAAAGCTCTCTAAATCAGATTGTCACACGCGTAGAACTTTTATTTAATTTAGGGTATAGTTGTTAAAAATTTCTCAAAAAAATATATAAAATATAAATGTCCTTAACTAAAAGAGACACAGAGCTGCGGACAAAGTTGCAGCCAGAGTAAGGAATCAATGAGGAATTGTCCTTGGAAATTCTTACAAAAAAAATATATTTTTATTTCTCATAACGAGCCCTTTCATTTTATATGTCGCATGATGCATTTGAAATTTTTTTTAATTTTCTAATTTGCCCCCCAAAATCAGAATTCGTTTACTTACGCTATATGTCCGTGATTAGGTTACCGAACTCTATATATGTACCAAATTTCAACTTTTTTCTTCCAGTAGATTCGGAGAAAATAAGCTGTGACAGACGGACGGACGGACATCAGAGTGATCCTATAAGGGTTCCGTTTTTTTCATTCTGAGGTACGGAACCCTAAAAATGGAATTTTTTGCACGAAATTTTCTTAAACGATGTCCGGGTGAATGCCCTCGTATAAGTACTGTTTACCGGCTTTCGTCACATATTTTTAAAATGTGTTCGCCTAACTTTAGTAAAATGTTCTGCAGGCTGCGGCCTTGATATAATATATTTATTTTGTCGATTTCTCAGCTAGCGAATAATGCATTAATAGTTTATCGATATGAGCGCTTCACTGCTTCGTGGTTTTTGGAATCGCTTAATATTTAACTGCTTACTTATCTCAATCACAAAATGTAAAGTGGGGTTCATTTATTATGTATTTACTCCACTTATTTAGCACATAATTACGTAAGGAACGGAATAGGTCGATATTTTATTATGTACCTATATATTTTATAGTAGCTGACGCAGTTTTAATCGAGGTATAAATTAATTTTTCTTTCTATTACTTTATTGTATAGATATTTTATTTTGTCTGGCAAGATTTTCAATTTAACTGTTCATTTATTATTATATTATTTTTATTATTTATTTATTGCCAGATTAATATAGCAAAAATCATGATTACCTTGATTTACGTACAATTTTTATTTTTTTTAGTAAAATACCTATTTTTTTTCTCGAAAACTGTACATTTTAGAGAAAAAAAATATTTACATTTTTTTCATATTATAACGTCTAGAATTCAGCTATATTTTTTTTACCTATGTTAATACGTGACATTGAGAAGGTTTTTTTTTAATATCTCAGAATCCACTGAACCGATTTGACTCAAAATATAATCAGATCTAAGTTAAAGGCTGATAAACACAATAGAACAATCGGCATGCCCGTATGTTGTTCCGTTTTTACGATATCGAAGGCGAAAAATTGACCCCACACACACACACACACACACATACAGACATCAGTCAGAAAATGATCTTAAACGATTGCTAGGGTCTCAAAACGTGAAGATCTGTTAAAATCTCGAAATATTTTTTTGGACTAAATCCATTACTTCCCTACCATAGAAGAGGTGGGAAGTAAAAAAACTACGTTAAGTAGATGTATAAATATACACTGCAGTTTAGAAAAAATATCGTTTCAATCGATCAATTATTTTTCGACCAGGATCGATTTAAAATTCTATAGTGCTTTTCTTATAGCGAAATATGTGTAGTCACAATCTAAGGTCATTGTCAAATCAAATTTTCTGATTATGTTTTCTGCAACCGAGCACTAGTCTTTTTAAAGAGTACCTAACAACCGAACAATACATCACGGAGAAAAACATAACCATAACAGAATGTGTGAGGGTCTTAATATAGAGTAGTATCTATTATTGGCAAGTGATATTTCGTTACGCAATACCAACTGTGGTTCATATTACCGTTATGAATACTGACCAATGACCAATTCTCTTTCTCTCCCCCCTCTCTCTCTCTCTTTATATGTAATCATATTAAGGGTATACTGCTGCGGTTCCTTTACAGATCAATATGAAAGCTACTCTACCGCCACGCTCCACCACATACGACTGTATCACGTACACGATGTTTGCTCTATTATTTAGCCAATTTACTGCCCCTGTTATTGCGAACGTTCAGACAATTACAACAAAAATTCTGAACGAAATGTAACCAAATAAAATAAAAAACATGGTGTTCTTGTTATGGAACATTTTTATAGTTTTATTACATCTGTGGTCACGTAACCGCGTGTCTCGAATTTTTGGGAATTTTTTTCTATAATTATTATCATGTTATTGTTTTAGGGTTCCTCCTTCGTATGGAACTCTATTATCCAACGTACGATGTCTGTCCGTCCGTCCGTCACAACTGTCACAAACCGTCACAAATGATAAGAGATAGCTATAGTTGCGATTTTTACAGATTGTGTGTTATGGCAAGAATCCTGGCAAATAATAATTTGAATTAAATAATCAATTAATTTTAATAAATTAGTGTTTTTTATTTTACTTTCGCCAGAGTGTTTTTGGCGATTATTTTTTTGCAAATGTAACATGCTGCGCATTAACAAAATAACCGCAAACGGTCTGCCAGAGTCTCCATTCCATATTCACCAATATTCAAATATAGTAATAAATTTTTTTTTTATTTTACTTTGTCACTGACTCCAGAGTGTTTTTGGCGATTATATTTTTTTGCAAATGTAACATGCTGCGCAGTATCAAAATAACCGCAAACGGCCTGCCAGAGTCTCCATTCCATATTCACCAATATTGAAATAATAATAATTTTTTTTTTAAGACGCTAATGATCTAAGTTGTCGACGCGTCTATAATTTACAATAAATAAATAAAAAATAAATATTTTTTTTCATTTGTGTGTCTAAAACACCTTCCCAAAATTCGTCATCAGCTCTTGGGGTAATAGAAAAAATAGTACCTACAGTGAATTTTTTAAACAAGTTTTCATAGCAACGGTTGACTATTAAGAGTAACTTGTAACCATAGAGATAATCATAGATAGAGTAGGGGACTCATAGACGGTGTCAGGTTGGAAAAGAGATATAGAAAACGAATGGGTTCACTTTTCCTTGGCTCCTGACGCATTTGTGAATTAAAAAATTCGACTGATGACCAGTCCTATACTTCCCACCTAGTAAATATTTGCAAAAAATAAACACTCTTTTTTTTATTCTTTGACTAGGCCCAAATAACCTTAGCTGTTGGTGGTCTTTAAAACACAATTTAATTTTTATTCTTTGAAAAAAGCATGGCCCTCTTTTTTGTTTGGTGATCTATTGATGGCTAGCTTAATATAGCAAAAATCATGGTTACCTTGATTTACGTACAATTTTTATTTTTTTTAGTAAAATATTTTTTTTCTCGAAAACTATACATTTTAGAGAAAAAAAATATTTACATTTTTTTCATATTATAACATCTAGAATTCATTTATATTTTTTTTTACCTATGTTAATACGTGACATTGAGGACGTTTTTTTGAATATCTCAGGATCCACTGAACCGATTTGACTCAAAATCTAATCAGATCTAAGTTAAAGGCTGATAAACACAATAGAACAATCGGCATGCCCGTATGTTGTTCCGTTCTTAAGATATCGAAGGCGAAAAATTGACCACATACACACACACATACACACATACACACACACATACAGACATCAGTCAGAAAATGATCTTAAACGATTGCTAGGGTCTCAAAACGTGAAAATCTGTTAAAATCTCGAAATATTGTTTTCGGACTGAATCCATTACTTCCCTACCATAGTAGAGGTGGGAAGTAAAAATTTATAGTAGGTAGGTATTGTTAATTTACATCTGTAACCATGGTTGTGCATTTGTGATAGAAAAAGATAGAAGAACACGTCTTTTCTCCATCTCTATCTTTTGCATCGACACTTTTTTGGACGGCTTCCTTCCTCTATCTATGATATCTCTATGCTCGTAACCTACTAAATAAAATAACCAAAGTATCTACTACATAATATTTACATTAGATATTATAGCCCATAGCCTACTACAAAATTGTAAATGTTCTCAATGTTATTTTCCCTATGTTTAGGTTAACTATTTACACATTGTAGAATAGAAAAAAAAATATTTTGGACAGTACAAAAATTTTGCATTAATTAATTAATTGAATGCAATCATTTATTGCACATAAACAAATTTTAAATAGGAGATAATTTAACTCTCTTTTAAATTATTCTAATCAATAATTTGATGTGTTTACAAAGTTTTTTTTCATTACTGATTTTAATTAATACGCGTGCACATTTAAATATTGACTCTTTATTGATGTGAATGCAGTGAGATTTTCCCTGCTTTACATTCATTCGTGCAAAATACATAAATAAATACTAATGTATAAAGTCGTAACATAACTTCTATCTGTCTGTTTTTCTCAGCAACAACCATCCGTCCGTTCATCTATTCATTGTGCCTTTTATTCTTTACAAAGCTTTGGTGATCACTTCTTTCCTTATTTCTCTATCTGATATAATTAAACTTTTCAGAGACATATTGGTCAATTTTTTTTATATTACTTAACCATGTTATTTTTCTTTTGCTCCTTCAAACTTCTAATTTTCCTAACAGCTTTTGAAGGTCGCGGATGTTAACTTCTCATAGGGTTTATATAAAGCTCCTGTCGAAACCGGCATTCACTCACGCGAAGTCACGGGTAGAAGCTAGTGAAACAATAAATTTTTTGTGTAGCTAAATTTATAATATTGTTTTAGTGCTTTTTTAGTTTATTAACCTTTTAGACAGCTCGGCGGCGTCTACCTTTCTGAAATTCGTGTGCCATAGAAGTTGTAAGTGAAGTTTAAAATGCTGTAAAAGCAAACGTCAAAAGTTCCCTTGTACAGTTGATGGAAACGTCATGCATATATTATTATGTATGAAAAACGTCTGTGATATATTCCATCATCTATAATTCTTTCTATCATAAATATTGTATCTTGACAAGAATGTTACACTGAAAATTTAGTATATTTAAGGCAAAACTATATAGACCTTATCTTTCTTTAGTTTTTATTCAAAATTTGTTTAACGCTTTAACGACCATGTGTATGTGTACTACAGTAAACAGAAGGATGTACGTATTGTTAGTTTCCGACTTGTAGGCCGTGGTCCGATGGTATTTCTACCTGACGTTTCGTCTACAACTGCGGTAGACGTTTTCAAAGACGATGTAGCAGCGGTCGAAGTAGCCTCTTTGGTGGGTCACTGGCAAGGGTCTCAACGATTGGTGTCCTTCCTTCTTTTATGCTAAGTGCCAGTGCGTTCTCTGTTCGGTCGTAGTCCGTCATTCTGTGATTGGTCAATTGTGTTGCATATATAGCAGTGTGAGTTCTCTGCTCGGTCGTATTCCGCAATTGTAGACGAAACGTCAGGTAGAAATACCATCGGACCACGGCCTAGAAGCCCGAAAACTGTCAAGATTTTGAACACGCCGGCCGTGAAAGCTTACACACTTGGAGAGATCCCGTTATACCTTAGTAATTAGTATTGATGATGGGTGTTTTTTATATTTTTAATAATATTGAACACGCTGTATATCGACATCAATGACAGTCCATTCTGTATACATCTCAACAACAATCGTTCTGCAACCCACCGCCTGGTTATATTCGTTATCCTCCGGGGAATACACCGACACCAGACGCTTCTATGCGTAGTACTTATATTGCTATACCATTCCACCATTGTGTTGTAGATGTACGAGTAGGCATAGTCTTGCTTTGCTTGCGGTTTGATTCGCATTGCTCAGCGGTTGTTTGTCCATCACCGATTGTAAATTTGTTGTTTTCACTGCCTTTTCGCTCTCTGTCTCTGATTTCTGATTCGCGATGACGCACTGGCCTAAGACTAGCTATTTTATAAACCGACACATTCGATAAAAGGTTCGGACCTGTACTCAATCTAAGTATCTTACTTTACCTGTTCACAGCTATTCGGTAAGTAGGCACTAGTTTGTCTATATTGGTTGTCACTGACTGCTGCTGGCTAGGTGGCAGGACACGGTATGCGTGCATAACCATATTTTTTCTCTCTTTTTCTTTCAGAACAAGCAATAAGGACCTCTCGCTCTTTTTTCGAGAGGTCCATTCAGATGCTTATTTTCATTGTACAATTATATCAATCGGATTTTTAGGTTATATTATATAAACTATAACAAAACGAAAATATGAATTCGTAGATACTAAGTTGAGATAACCTTGAAAGTTAGTGGATATATCCGCGGTAGCTTCTTTAATCCCCGAAATGTCATAAGTCTTTGCTTACAAGAAACATAATCTGGCGATATTTTAAGAGAAAAATTGTTTCCGCTACTGTACTAGAGATGGAGTACTTACCTATTGAATTATCGCGAGACTAGATTTTTTCCTAATTCCTGCTATCGATACGAGAAAGTAACTAACGAGACAAGTGTCGCGAAATTTTTCGTCTCAAAATTGGAGACAATGACGAGAATGGGTATTTATTTTCGAGACAAGACTATAACGTTTTTGGAAAAAGCGCGGAAAAAGTGATGTGTTTTTAATGTAGAATCGCTTCAATATTCCAATTTATATGACTGTTGTATGCATGGAACTGAAATCAAAGAATAATAAAATGGTCTGGTTTTGCACAGTGCGCTAACGGGAACTATCTATCTTTCATTCCCATTTCTAATTCCCCGCACTGGTTCCCGAGTAGTTCCTCCCGCATTTCTCTCTCAGTCTCCAGGGCAACTGCTGAGCTTTACACAAACAGAACGCTAGATATGTTGGAGGAAGACCCAGTGCGCCAATAGCACTGCACAGTGTACATACTACATAATATTATGCACATTCTTTAGTAGATGTCCAGGAAATCTTGTGCCATGTCGCATTGCTTTTTATAGCTAATTAATAGTAGATTGTATATCTATAGATGCGTAATAAGGGTATATTACTGACGAGTTAGTGACATTATATTGTTACAAAACTGTTTTCTGAATTGGCGGAATAAATATTTATTTACAATAATTAAAAATACAATAACAATAAATGCAACAACGAAAAGTCGATTCTAACAATAAAAAATTATTGAACTAAACGAGCCACTTAAATAACACTTAACAAATAACTATATATACAAGGATTATTTATTTGTAATTGTTTATGTCACTGTATTTACTTCAGATTTATTTCTAACGTTTATTTATGTCGGTTATTTACTCAGTTATTTCAGTACTTGTAAACGCCCAGTACTTCTTCTCCGGTGACTGATTAATTTTTATATCACTGATCCACTTGATGGTACGACTCACCATTTACTGATCGCCCCAACACGACACACTCGCCGTTTATATACCTGCGTGCGGTGTATGCTCAGTGCGTCCTCGTATTCTCTAGCGTTGTCTAGAATGTTTGATACCATTCCACGCTTTACTACTGTGACCTTTCTTTCTCGTGGTTTCTATTGGAGGCAGTGGCGTAACATCTTGCGGTTTGCCACAATATTATAACGAGCACACGAGTCATAATAACATTACGCACGAGATATTATACTATAACGTATTTTTTGCTAAACATGAAAATGAACCTACTGGAGTGTCAATACTAAATTCATTTAATTATAACGGGACCTCTGTCCGTATTTTCTGTTTCTTGTTTATTTGTTTTTTGAGAAAATTGGAGAATTTTTCTGTCTGTCTGTTCATATCACCAGCAGTCGAGAGCGGCTGAATTGAGCAGCTAAATAAAGAGATCGTGTTAAATGCTTCTAAACACAGTCAATAAATATTGGTTTGTTTGGCGAGTTAGTAGTTCTCATTGATCTAATTTTAATTAATTTCATTTTTGCGTGAATGAGCTATAAATTGTTATTTCTTTTTCTGTTGTATTAGGCACAAAAAATGAATGGTAAAACTGTGGGATTATTTGGCGATAAGCTCGGTATTATATATAACGAACAGTGTTTACCCTTGTACTTACGAGTTACGCAGGCGCGAATAACGTATAATGCGTGAAGGACCTTTGTTAGCTTGTTTTATAATACCCAACTTCTTTATATAGCATTCGTAACAAAACCGGTACCTATACAGATTATGTTTTTACGACACTTTTCAAAATAAGCTACAGGTGTAACATTCGTATTGTGTTTAATACAGGCTTTACAAGCGATTATATTTTTTCCCCGTAAATGTCCTTTCCTAGAAAACAAGAGATTTTTTATTTGTTAAATTACTACTGGTCAGTTAAACTAACTTCTATTATTGTTTCGGAGTCTTCAAAGTAATATCATATTTATAATTTTGCAACTATTCATTAATCAACATTGCATATTATAGGTTATGTGGCGCTACTGTGTGCCACTGAGAAGTGCTACAGAGTGGTCTTAGGCAGGGGCGGATCTAAGTTTTTCGGGGCTTAGGGCTTATTGAAGACCAATGGTGCCCCATTTTTTGTTAGAATAAAAATCTTTAAATTCGAAGTTGCTATAATTAAATAGAGCAATTTGATCCTTAAAAACAGTGTAGAAATTGTCGGAAGTGAGCACTTCCTTGGCACATAGGATCAATAAAAGCAATACTGATTAATTCTAAATTTGCATTTATTAACTAACGTTTCGGTATTCTTCATACCATCTACAAGAATAATTATAATGTTGATACAATGGTTGTATGTAAACGTGGGTGAGAATATTTATATGGTGAAGAACAATTATTTTGTGGAAATAAAGTTAAAATCTTTAAATTGTGTGCCCTTGACACTTGGGGGCCCAGGGATTAAGCCCTATTAGTCCCTATGTAGATCCCCCGTGGTCGAATAGACACATCTTCCTGACAATATATAAAGCTGCATTCAAAATTCGCTCCCCTCCAACAACTCGCACAATCACCCGAAAACACGCTAAATTTCTGTAGAGGTGCAACTTCTCAAAGTATGAAGTTCTCTCCAAAACTCACGGAATTTTTGTTTTTATAGATGAAACATTTTTCAGTCATATATCATTGACAATATAGGTACAAGTTTTGCTTGCTTTTTTTATTTAAAACTTTTTTAATTTAGCACAGATTTTGCAACTATAGATTTCATTTTAATATTTTTCAATTTAGTAGTTAGTTCAAAGCTGCAAATATTAATGCTGTGTCAAAATATGCATGAAAGGATGAAATGTTATTTTGCTATCCACATTCTACCGCATAGAGCTTTCAAGCGAAGGCATCTATAAAAATGTAGAGGATTATATTAAAAAAGTTTTATATCACAGCATAGTATCGAAACAAACCGTCAAATATTTGCTCCAAACCCATAACGTTACACTGGTGCGGGCTTTAAAAAATATGGTGTTACTAGCGGTCCCGTCCGGCTTCGCCCGGGTGCTAAGAGTTTATGATTTATTCCCCCCCCCCCGCGAGAAATTCTCCCCCTGCGTAGCGAAATTGGGCTGGTGGTGCGCTTATAATATTAGTAGGACTCTGTCTATACGCTAAAATGCAAAAGAATTTCAGATTTACGTTTTGTTACTATCCCACAGGATTATCCCCCCCCCCCCCGAGAAATTTATTAAAATAAAAGATACTCTATATCACTCAGAAATAGTGTAGCTTTCTACTAGTGAAAGAATTTTTAGAATCGGTTCAGATAAGAATTTATGATTTATTATCCCCTCGCGAGAAATTCCCCCCCTGCGAAGCGAAGTCGCCTGTCATTGTTCTCGCTTCGCGTACTTGCCTACAGTTTATAATATTAGTATAGATAGTCAAAAAATCCTACACCCCCGTTTTATCACCTTTGGAGTTGAATTTAAAAAAAAACTCGAATAGCCTATAATTTTCCTCAACAAATTGGCTATCTAACAAAAAACATTTTTTTATCGCGACTGGTAGTTCCTGAGGTTAGCGCATTCAAACACATAAACAAACAAACTCTTCAGCTTTATTATATGTATTGGTATAGATTATTGAATACGAAACATGGAATTGTCCAATATTCGAGAAATTATTGACTTGTTAAAAACAGAAAAAGGGAACGGGGGAGTAGCTACTTAAAGATAGGTTACTGTACTCCTCGCTGTACTCGCATTCGGTTTCAGATCCCGGGAAGAACAGACTTTTCCAATTGCCTCCCCCCGTCCCTTTGACTAACGCAGTTGGCAACTAAAATTTTATGAAAGAACAAAATTTGGATATGAAAGAATTGAGTGTATATTGTTACGGATTACCCTGTATATGCACGGCGGGTAACAGTTCTGAGAAACGGGGGTCTGCTTACCGAACAACTCGTACATTCACGAAAGTTCGAATACGAGCACACACTGGGCTTAGGCAACGCAGGTATATAAACAGCGAGTGTATCGTGTTGAATCAATCAGTGAATGGTGAAGTCGTGCAACCAAGCGGATCAGTGATATAAATCAATCAACGGTCGAATCAGTCAGTACAGTGATATAAATAGTGGAATGGATATAAATAAATAGTACTGAAGTAACTGAGTAAATGACCGACATAAATAAACGTTAGAAATAAATCGGATATAAATTCACCTGATAAAATAAATATTAGGTAGTGTAGTCAATTGTATATAGTTAAGTGTTAATTATTTGTGTTGATTGTTAGAACTGACTTTTGGTTCTTGTATTTATTATTGTTGTGTTTTTAATTATTGTAAATAAATATTTATTCCGCCAACTCAGAAAACAGTTTTGTAACAATATAATATGATGGTTTTGTCGATGAGTGTACTCATGTATGGTTGTATATACATAAATAAAGTTTGTGGATGTACGGGGATATTCAGTCCATACGTATTATCAGAACAACACAGAACTATTCTCCGTATACAAATAGTTGTGCGGTCGCGGTTTCCGTATAGAAAAACTCATGCAACTCTCTCTTTAACCACCACTTTCGTATAGCGGCGGCGGTGAAAAGCAGCGCGTATGAGTATCTGTACTATGGAGGTAAATGAGAGCTAGACGCACTGGAAAAAATGGGTGTGTGCTTATGACCACACGACAGAACTGAAAACTTCAGATTTTCTAATTTTTGGTGTCATCTATTATAGCGCATTTATGAACTAAAAATATAATTTATTACTAAAATACTAAAATTGTATGTAATTAATTAATTCCACCTTGGTTTCAAAAAAATTATAATTATTGTCAAAGAAAGAATATAACAACAATAAAAAAATATATAAATAAATATCATGTAGAATTTAGAAAAAAAAACGCCAAAATTCTACGCTGCCATCAGGTCTCAAACCCAGGTTCCTATGCATAGAACGCAAACATGTAACCAACTGCGCTATGGATGCAAGTGTGTAGGCGGCCGTTTTTATGATATGGTATGTTGCGAATTCTTACGGAAGTAGTTGCGAAAGCTTCACATTTTTTCAGTACCCAGGCAAAAAATGGCTAACGCGCCTAAGGAAGTTTTCACTTCAAAAAGATTTGAAGCTGGACGTTTGTTTATCAACTGATGTCCAGCGTATAATGTTACAGAACAATTTCTAAGATCAGGAAAAGAGCTTAAGCAACTCGTATTATACAGGGTGTTAATTAAGTATGTGCACGAACTTTAAGGAATAATTAGTCTATGGTTGATTTTAAGACAAAACCTTCATATAAGTATGGGTCTGTAACGCCTCTGTTTTCCAGATACAGGGTTGTTAAAATTTGAAAAAAATTTAAGATTTTTTCATTTATTTATTGAATAGTGCCAGCTACTAAATTAAAACTTTGCACACACTAATAGATAGAGAGTACGTACATTTTGCAAGTATTTAATTATTTTTAATTCTACCACTTAAAATTTAAAATCTAAATCTGGAAAACAGAGCCGTTGCGGACCCATATTTATATGAAGGTTTTGTCTTAATCATAGATTTATTGCTTAAAGTTTGTGCTCACTTTTAGATGAAATAAATCATAATTTAAAAAAACTAAAAAACATGCATTAATGAACTAAAAAGTAAAAAATAATTAATTTTATTGTAAAAAAGTGTAGGGTAGTATGAAAATATGGTACAAAGCACCCCACGCTTTTTTACAATAAAATTAATTATTTTTTACTTCTTAGTTCATTAAAGCGTGTTTTTTAGTTTTTTTAAATTATAATTTATTTTTGCTTTTTAGTCCTGGAAATCCTGGTCAGGATAATGGGACAAACTTATTGAATTATTGTATTGTCATCGGTCCTTGATAAGTGTGCAAAGTTTCAGTTCAGACTGAAGTTTTGAAGTGGGTGAAAATCGCGTTCAAAGAATCCGTTACATACATGTATACATACATACGTACAGGTGGAACTAATATAAGCGTGTTAAAAAGATACAAAGCTTATTGCAATTTGCAGCTTGTCTTTTCCTAAAAGAATGATCAATCCAGATATCTTTTTTACCTGAAATGCGTGCGCATACCGTGTTCACAGATGATATGGTAATTAGGCAATAGTATGTTTATATCGGTTGTCACTGACTGCTGCCGGCTTAACTCCCTCTTTTTATTGACCATAGTTTTCGAGAGTCTGTAATCCACAATCACTCTATTGGTGAAATAAATTTGAACTGTGCCCATAGTAACTGAGAAAATACAACATTATGACGTCATCATCTCTTGTCTAATTTCTATCTCCATGGAAGCACGTATGTAAGTATACATGCATGCGGTAGGACATACCGCTGCGAGTGAATAACGGCCGTTTGCAAGTGACCGCTCGACGCGCCTCAAGCGTCCGCCGTTCGTACTATCGACACCTATGTTACATTGAGCCTATACGGAATACGGATGTCCTTTTATACAGGTCATTTCAAATCATATAGAATGATTTATGTTTATATAAAGTACCTCTCTCTTGTCGAATATTCTGTTTCGAATATTCGTTGCTCTGCATGTACTCGACCCACGTGTATTACAACGACTTTGTCGCTGTACTTTTAATTAGAATTAGGCCGAGTGATTTATCATCAATATTTACGTATAAAATTGCAACCGGAATTCTGTCTGTAATTTTGCTTCCTTGCAGGTTTTTTGGGAAGGCCTAAAGGTACGTGCAGTACGCAGCTGGGATCTAGATGGTAGCGTAGATCATAGCAGGGATTGCTTAAATTAATGCATTGTTATATATGCGAGCGTACACAACGAAGCAGTGAGTGTAGCAGGTACAAGCGCTGTTACAAGAGCTGGTAGATTCAAGAATGTATCTCACCATTCTTTCAGCTCGTTAACTACTACAATCAACGTGTGACAACTGTCAAATGGCCGTTACAAGTTTCGCAATGGGTGTGACTAATTTAATAAATTAAATTTTGCCAGTTTTTATTCAATTTGTTTTGAGTTTTTTCTAAGACGTATTTAAAAGTGTTCCATACGTAAATATTCAAAAAACCGGTTTGGGTAAAATTTTAATTCTTGGTATAAATGATGAAATTCGCCATGTTTAGATCGTTTTCTATTAATAGGGTGAACATGATAGCTCCTACCCAAATTTGTATTTAAAATATACCACTTTGTAGCAGAAGAACACAAATATACGTCTTCGCTATCTGACATTTCAAACGCGACTTAAGCTTGTATCAATGCTAGTACCAAAGCTTCGTTGTGCAAACCTATAAGCTCTTATAATTTCAGCCACCATACATGCTACCATCTAGAATCCTAGCTGCGTACTGCACATACCTTAAAACGCGTTCATAGAATGTCTGTCTGTAACCTGTTTGCTCCAGCATCAGTCAAGAACGGCTGGACTGATTTTTATGCAACTTACTGGTATCCAAACTTAAATTAAAGGCTACGATTTAAGATAAGGTTTCAGTTAAAACTGCGATATCAACGATAATGAAATCAACCGATTTGATAATATTTGTTCGAAATGTAGTGAGGAGTCATATAAATTTAAAATCACCTTTATGTAAGAAGGCTACGATGTGTGTTCCAACTGGATATCGTCTTTACCTGAGCTGAGAAAATTTATTTGAGAAAAAAGTTTCATAATATATTATACTGAAAATGTAACAAATTTCCTTGTCCGATAATAGCTGTAGGGGTGGTTATACTGCTTTTCAAATGAATATCCAAGATTTTTCCACTTCAAAAAACCTGTCAAAATAATATGTAAAAATGCTTTGACGAACACAAATGAGATTTTTTATATTCAACATATCAAAAATATTAATTTGGGACTAAAATATTGCTGACACATGAAAATATATACATTGATATTAGCACGCTTTATAGTGATGAAATATTTACAGAAACGTCGTTTTAAATTTTCTTTTCATTTCTTGAAAGACATAATTTAATTTTTTTCATTTAAATGTGTAAAAGTTATAAAAAAAATAAATACAAATTTTATCATATTATGTATAATATAATATTATGGGATTATAATAGGTTGAATAAATTATTGAAATATTAATAAAAAAAAAATGATAAAACGTCAAAACTTTTAGCACAGCCGTGAATGCTGATTAGTAATTAACAATATTTTTAATAAGGCTAGGTTTTCATAAAAGCTTGAATAAAAGTTATATACGTGTTTTGTAATATATTTTTCATTATTGATATTCTGTAGTACCCATATCAAATTCAGCTTCAACGCACTTCTGTTTGTCGATGTATTTTTTGATTAAAAATTAAAAATTGTTTTTATTTCACTTCTAAATTAATAATTTATAAAAACATCTGACATTTTTATTAAAAAAGAAAATTAACATATTGCATATATTCGAATATAATATAGGAATATTGAATATATTTTAATCCACGTATCCATGGGCATACCGAGGGGGGGGGGCAGCTGCCCCCCCTGGACCTGAGCTAATATGTAGCAATGTTAAGTGACAGTCCCACAACTCACAAGTCGTGCTTAGCGATGACAATGATAACATTTTACTGGTTCATTTAAAATCAATCAAACAAAAAAAAAAACATTTTACATTGGTTCAATAGTTAATTCAGTGCCTGATTGAAGTTTTTTTTTTTGAAAATAAACAAAATGGCGGCCTCTAATAATTTTTTCGCGGATTTTCAAGGAAAAAATCACTAGTTTATTGTTTTTAAAAACTATAAGTTAAATATAAATTATTTACCTACAGGTAATTCCTAATTCCCCCCCTAGGCCAAAAGCTGGGTACGCCCATGCACGTATCTTTTTTACCTGAATTGTGGGCGCATGCAATGTTCACAGATGATACGGTAACGAGGCAATAGTTTGTCTCTAACTGCTGTTGGCTAGGTGGCAGGACACGACATGCGTGCTCAACCATATTTTTTTCCCTTTTTCTTGCAGAACAAGCAATATCGCGCTCTTATTTCGAGAGATATGTCCATCGCGTATTATGGATTTGGACTTTTTAAGTTTATTATACAGTAAATAATATCACTATTTCCATAAAAAAATATTGTATAGCTTGATATCTTGAAATATTGAGTTACAAGAATTATTGTAGATTAGCGGTATCCGTCCGGCTTCGCCCGGGTGCCATGAATTTATGATTTATATAGATTATCTCCCCGCGAGAAATTCCCCCCCTTGCGAAAAATCTTTCATATAGATTATCCCCCCGCGAAAAAGGAACTGGCTTATAATTTAAATTTTGCCTCTCATTTCTACAGTTTTTCCATTTTTACGCAGGAAACCTAAATATTTCCGGGGTAAAAAGTAGCCTAGACTACTCTGTGAAAAGTCCTCACCTGCCAATGAAAGTCCAGTCAAAATCAGTTCAGCCGTTTCGGAGATTAGCTCGGACAAACAGACAGCCAGGCAGACAAAAATTTTAAAAACGCGTGTTTGGGTTTTGGTAACGTGCAAATAACCATAAATGAGCTTAAGAAAAAACCTTTATTTCGAAATCACAGACAGACACTTCAATTTTATTTTTTTGTATAGATTAATAGATAAAAGGGTCATAATGCGAATAGAGTAGATCTTGTATAAGTATAAGAGTGCCCACTGCCCAACGAGAACCCTTGCCCTAGCAAACAACAACCGAGTGATGGGTTTATAGGGCATCTACAACAGTGTTGAGCGGCACATCTGTTCGGTGGGTTTGTGGAGCGTTCGTAACCGCACGAATGCCTTCACACAAATACCAGTGGCGTACGCGCACATCACACATTCAAAGGATAACGTCAGTGTATTAATTATAATTACTTAAATTCAGTGGCGGCTCGTGCCTGTTTAGACAGGTGGTGCCAAAACGAAGGTCAAAATAGAAAAGAAGTACCTATAAAACATAGAAAATAACTTACCTAGTGACTATCCACGCAACTGTCTATGTTTGACTAAACAAGTACACACTGGCACAAAGTGCAACAATAGAAATCCAAAAAAAAAAAACAGTTTAATAAAGTTCAAGACCTCTACACATTTCTGGCAAAATAATAAAATAAAAAATATATTTTACGCAACACATAAATTATGACATAAAGTTTCCGATAAATAAAGTCCATCCTTCTTTCTTAATTTCTTGTAAATTTTTCAATTACTTTAATATTAAAATTGTCAATTCCACTAACAAAATGTTTTTCCGCCGATAGCATACCTAATTTTTTTTTCTTCCTTACACCCGCACAACCAATTGTTTTTATCATAAATATTTTTATTGAATTTGCGACAGCGAGATTTTTATTGTTCATTTTCACTTTGTTTTTCAATTTTTAAATCAGGTAATGGCCGCCCTAATTCTTTTATTTGATGTTTTTCCTCTAAAGAGAGCGCACTAAAAGAGATTTTTAAAAAATTCACTTTGTTTGTGGTCATAGCGGCAAATAGTTATCAATAATGTCCAATAGATATACAAAACAAACCATGGAAATTAAGAGTTAAGACGATACTGTCAGTAGTCACACAAATCACACACTACAAAGCTACACAAACTAAAAAAAAATGTTGACAAAGCAAACCGTCAAATAATAAAACAAAATTGTTATCAACAATAACATTTAACCGAAACAACAATGCGTGTAAATTCCAACAATGACCAAACAGAATATCGCCAATAATGTGCCTGGCACACATTTCATTTAGATTTAGCATTACAGCATAGGGAAATAATGAGTCATAGTTCTATCTCTCTTGCTCACATATAAGGACCGTAAGGTATGCTTTGTTTACACTGTGCCTATTATTAAATGGCACAGGATACGTGTTACTGATCACGTGGTGAAAATGTTTAAGGAAATTTGTGCGATTTAGGCTGAACTCTGCTGTCCGGACGATCGATAATTTTATAAATTGATTAAAAAAAATATATTAATAAATATATTAACAAAAAATACTTTTAGAGAAAATTGAAAAATTAGGGGTAGTGCCATTGGCACTGTGGCACTACCCCACGAGCCGCCACTGCTTAAATTAAAACTGTGGGGTGTCAGGCAAAATATGTTTGTTTTGAGCAAAAGATATAATTTAAAAGAGTTCATAATATGGCAATTAAACTTCGATTAACCGTTTAACGTTTTGGTACCTCAGAATGAAAAACGGAACCCATATAATGATCACTTTGTTGTCTGTCTTCGGTCCGTCCGTCCGTCTATCCGTTTGTCTGTCTGTCTACCTGTCGGTTCGTCAAAATCCTTTTTCTCATGGACGGCTCGAGGTATCAAGTCAAAATTAATATCAAATACTAAGGTCTACAACCCCATAGTTCCGTAAAAAATTCAAGCTTCTAACTCAATGCAATAAAGTTTCGGCCTTTTAAAAAACACGTATTTTGATACTGGCTCACTCATCAAAAACTATAGTACCGAAAGTAAGAGAAAGTGGCGTCTTCTTACGTGATGATTATATGAACTATATCTGGGAATTATTACGTGACAAACTTAATTTTTATTAAATTGTTATAACGGTACATAATCTAGAATCTCTCCCTTTCTCTCTCTGAATGATCCACAATTTTTTCGTCACAACCTACCATTGAATTTTTATGGAAAAAAGGCTATAAATATTTCTCCAGCCTGTTCTGGTCAAAATCGCAACTAGGAGAAATAAACTTAATTATAGCCAATTTTTATTTTTGTACCTTATACTGAATTGCTCTAGTTGAAATTGAAATTGTTTTTTAAAGACCACCAACAGCTAAGGTTATTTGGGCCCAGCACCAATTCATATTTTCAATTCATTATTTTTTTTTTAATAATAAATTGAAAATCCAATTGACACTTTTACCAGCTCTCGGGCTAGAACCCGGGAACTGGGAACTTGTAATAGAGGAACCATAGCAACGTCATGTAAACAACAACATCGCTACACTCTCGGCTATTCTCAAACCCTGAATTGCTCTAGTGTAATGCACCATTTTCCATAAATGAAACAATAGACTATTATGCATTTTAGGGAGGGGGTGAAAATGAATTCCTTTGATTACACCACTGCACTGATTATATAATAGGCAACATTTTTGAACTCATTGTATAGAATGAGTGCAATATTCGGCCGCCATACAATCCTTGAATTATGACTTCCCTGATGATATATTATACTGCACTAATGAATTTGTCTTCTTCCAATTTCTGTAATTAAAATTATTGAACTGAATAAACGAGCGCGTTGGAATATTAATGAAGGGTTCGCCCTGTTTTCATTTCGAATGAAATATTATTTCACAGTCCGGCGTGATATTTATGTTAACTTCAGTTAATAAATAATTGAGTTTGAGCTGTAGTCGGTTCATACAAATTTGAAGATACAAATAATATAGTTTAATCCAAGTGTGCAAGCTTTCACGGCCGGCATTGTTCCAAGTCTTCATGGTTTCCGGGCTTGTAGGCCGTGGTCCGGTGATATTTCTACGTGGCACTAGGTATAAAAGAAGGGAGAACACCAGTCACCGACACACTGACCTGTGAGCCGCCAAGGAGGACACTTCGACCGCTGCCACATCGCCTTTGAGAATGTCTACCGCAGTTGTAGACGAAATGTCAGGTAGAAATACCACCGGACCACGGCCTACAAACCCGGAAACCATGAAGACTTGGAATATAGTTTAAGTTTCAAAATTTTAAATAGTGAGTCATGCATAGTTCGCAACAATGTTAATGGAGCGGCAAACCAATGAAACAATGTAAACATACGCGTCCCATGCATAAAAACTATGCCGCTGATATAAATACTGAATATTACGAAGTATTAGAAATACCTTGTATTTGTTGATGTCCGTCTTGTGACTTCCTGTGTTTTAACACGACGCGTTTCAGCAACGAGTTGCTGTCTTCAGGTGTGGTTAATTTTTTTTAAAAATTACACATTGAGTATCCGTAACACGTTATAATATTAAGCACATGCGTATTATGTAGTGGATTGTTGAGTACTGATTTAAATTTCGAAATTTTATGATTTATATAGATTTCGAAATTTAAATCCACCACATAATACGCATGTGCATAATATTATAACGTGTTACGGATACTCAATGTGTAATTTTAAAAAAAATTAACCACACCTAAAGATAACAACTTGTTGGTGAAACACAGGAAGTCACAAGACGGACATCAACAAATACAAGATATTTCTATTATTTCATAATATTCATATAGTGACTTGGAGACCCAACACTCTAAAAATGTATCATAAATAGTGAAGTATAAATGCATGACTCACTATCTTAAATTTTGGAACTTGACTAAAATGGGAAAGTTTCGCTAAATTAAAACTTACGTTCTGTTATAACCCAGCCATTTAGCTAAGTTACGTTTTGACTAGGGTTCATGATTTCTCGAGCTTATCAGTTTCTCGGGTCTCGAGAATTCTCGAGGCTAATTTCTCGGGTCTTCTCGGGTTGTTGAGAAATTTACATTTACGTATGTTTTTGCATATCTTTTCGGTTCAAATAATGAAAAAAGTCGTCACAAAATTAAAAATGTGTATCATAAAAAATATTTTATTTTAAATCAATAAATTAAGTGGCTTTCCTGTCAGATAAAAGTATCAAAATAATCATAAAACTTGTATTGACAGTTTTCAACAAAATTAGCTTCTCTCAAACAAAATAAAAAAAAAAATTAAAAATTTAAACATTAAAACGTTAATACTACGCTGACTTATAATTACAATCACAGCACCATTTAGGCAGGTTAATTAGGAAAAAAATCAACTTAAAATTTTGCAAGATCAATAAAACAACATCTGAACATAGTACATACATACAAAACAATTAGATCTGCTTACTCTGTCTGATAAAATATGCCTTTAGAAAATCTAAAGCATTTATAGCTTTATCAGACAGCCGGTTCCTTATTTTATTTACTAAATTTCCTGAAAGGCAAAGCCAAATAGTTTTATTTTATTTATATTAGAAATCGTGTCCATCGTGATTATAATAAAATTAAGAAAAATTAATTTAATAAATAAAATATTTTGTCCACTATCCTGCGATTTTTCTTAGTTTTATTTTATAATTTTATAAACTAAAATATGATTTCTCGAGTTCTCGACTTTTCTCGAGCTTAATTTCCCGGGAACAAAGCCCAACGATTTCCCGGGAATTCTCGGCTCGGGAATTCCCGGGAATGAACCCTAGTTTTGACATACTTACTTCATGATGAGGATTAGGCAGAAAAAAATTTTTTTTCATACTCGAGAACGTGGGTGAGAAAATTAAATTATTTATTTTCAGATTGCTGTAGTTTTTAAACGAATTGCGTAGCAGTTGAGTATAAAATATTCTTTTGTAGTTTTTTTTATAAAAGTCTTTGCTGAATTTTAAATTACTCTGCATATAAAAAGAAATCAAATATCCAGGATGTGATGTGTTTGTGATGTGACAAAAAAGTCGTCAGTACACGAACATGTTCACCACTAACTGAAATTGAATATACTATGCAGATATTATATAAGAAAAACTTATACTCTGAATATAGGTGATTATAAAATCTATTGTCATTTCAAATGTGAATTTTCAAAAAATTAAAACCAAGAAGAGTGATGGAACCTTTAGTGTGAAAATTCAAAATATTAATAATAACCACAAAACACCAAACCATTTAGAGGACAGTGTGGTGTAACGGTTAGCGTAGTGGCCTTTGGATCACACTGTCGTGGATTCGAATCCCACCTGCGCTCATGGATGTTTTGTGATGTCATTTAATTTTAAGAAAATTGTTATTTAATGTATTTAAGACGCTAATGACTTAAGTTGTCAACGCGTTTAGTCCAGTCACTTTAGCATAAAAAGGGGGTCAACCTCGGAATGAGAGATAATAAGCTGAATTTTCGTATATACCTTCATTTTGGCGTTCTAAAAGTTGTCTCAAAAGTCTCATAAAATCTCGTGTCTGCGTCGTAAGCTATTCAAGGTCAAAGGTCAAAAAAATCAGTTTTTCGCGATTATCTCGGTTTCTATTGCTCCAATGATGTTAACATTTATTATAAAAATTGTAGAGCATAAAATTTGCGGCAAATTTTATTTGAAACATTTTTTCATGCGCTCAACCGTTTTTGAGATAAACCAAACCAACCAAGTTGGCATCATCATCTCCTGATGATGCCAACTTGGTTGGCGAAACGTACGTCGAGTATTTTTAATTGGTTTGGTGTTTTGTGGTTATTTTTAATATTTAAAAAAAATTAAAGTATACGACAAATTTATCTCAGTATTTTGGTTCTAGGATGGTGTAAAACTACCAAGATTATTTTTGAATTAATAATGTACATGAGCCAGCTCGAAAAACTGGACTAGTTATAAACCAATATTGCCATTTCATAAAATGTCTCTACATATCACGAAAAGTCTAGTTTTAAGAGTATTCTCTACCGGAAGTTACCCCCGTCACTCTTCATCTCAAATCCTTTCCTTTCGCGTAAAAATGGTTGCCGCTGTCCCGACGCTATTTTTAAAGCTATAAAGCATGGTTTATACAAAACCAGTGCGCTGGCGCCAGTGCTCTTGTGTTGTTTAGACGAGGCCAGTCATTCCTGGATTTTTCTCGTGGTGTGCACACGTGCGGCGTTCAAAAAATGAATTCGGGACAAATCCGGCTGTTGAAAAAGAAATTTTTAAAAAACAACACTACGGATATGCGCCAGCGACTGGTGCGATGCGTCTACACGTGTCAGCACCACTGGCGCGGGGACTGCGGGGCACGCGGACGGAGGCCACTGGCTTGAAAAATAGACAGGCGCTCTATTCACGCCAGCGCTAGCAGCAGTTAGGGATGTGACATTGAGTAAAAAAAATCGATTATTTAATAATCGATTTTTCTCTTTTCAATATAAATCGATTATTTAATAATCGATTTTTCTCTTTTCAATATAAATCGATTTGTAAAAAATCGATTTTTGAAGAAATAATCGATTTTTGTGAAAAATCGATTTTTTCTATTATTCGAAAAATTGCATACTTTTATAATGAAAGAAAACAATTGGAAGGGTATCGAAATGAAACTATTTTACATAATACATACAGATGGCGCCATTTTCCGACTGATTAGTTTACGTTTAGTGAACTTAATTTACGTTTTTTCATCCGTCGCACAGATGGCGTTGTTTACAAAAATCGATTAAAACGTGTAATTTGTAAATGTTGGCTGCATTGGGTTTCCCAAGGCCTATATTCTTTCTTAATATTAATAAAAAAAAAATAAACATAAATAAAAAAAAGTGTAATTTATCTAAGCGATTTAAAAGTGTAGTTTATATAATCGATTTATAAAAAATCGATTATTATTATTAAAAAATTAATCGATTTATAAAAAATCGATTATTATTATTAAAAAATTAATCGATTTATAAAAAATCGATTATTATTATTAAAAAAATCGATTGTTAAAAATCGATTATAAGAAAAAAATAATCGATTAATATAAAAATCGATTATTTTTTCACATCCCTATAGCAGCTAGCGCTGGCTTGGCTTGAAAAACTGTTTATACGAGGCTAATACCAAGCCAGCGCTGCTGGCTGCCAGTGGAACTGGCACCCAGCGCTGGCTTCGTATAAACCATGCTTAAAGGGTTCGGGCAAACGCCAAATGAAGGATCAAGAATCACATTACAGATCCTATAGGAGAAAAATTGAAAAACATTTTTCTGGGAAAATTTACAACGTTTTAAAAATTACTTAATACTCGTATTTATTTCACACCTAGCCATTTTTTTTTTCAAAAAATTCGCTTGTATATAGTAATCTGATTCTTTGTTCTTTATTTGGCGTTTACCTGAACCCTTTATCTTTAAAAATAGCGTCGGGAGAGCGGTAACCGTTTTTAGTGCAATGGGTAACTTCCGGTAGAGAATACTCCTGAAAACGAGAATATTAGTCTTTCTAAAAATCAGTTGACAGCAATGGTTCAAATAGAGAAGGAGGGAGTACTTATTTATTTCTGCAATAATCAGACTAAACTGAATTTTATAGAAAATAGATTCACATAAAATTTTGTGGGCCGCCCTTTGGCACACAGCAACCACCAGGCGCGGATCCAGCCCTTAAAAAAGGTTGTGGTCACGGCCATCCGAAAATCGGCCAAGTGCGAGTCAAACTACGGACTCGCACACGAAACGTCAAACAGTACAAACTACTAGACTAGTAGCCAAAATAAAAAAGTCACTCGCGTTCTTACCTGCACGGTTCGTTTTTTTTTTCAAATTTTATTAAGGCATTGCAGATATAACATCAATCGACCTCAATTAGGGTTGTGGGCATGCCTACCGTGCCCACAACAGTGGATCCGCGCTTGGCAACCACACAGCATGCTTTCTTATTTTTTGTTGAAATGTTTTCAAGACAAACTTTTCCACTAATCGTTACAAAAAATAGACGATCTAATGCTTTACCAAACGTTAAACTGACACCCATATCTGCCGCGGCGCTAGATGGCACATTCGGTTATTAGATAGTCAATAATATCACGAAATCATTATTATGAAGTTTTATTTTTGAATCATTCTAATCTGTCTATACTATATTCGGTTTTCTGAGAATACAGAACCATTCAGTTACTTTCTGTGTGAATCGAGTACATGTTACGCTCCCGATGTTCACTTTTTTTATTTGCAGTTTTTTGTTTTCCTTACAGTCTGCTAGTGATATTGCACTGAGCTCTATTTTATAAGTTGGTGTACACTGTAAGATATTTAATTTTTATTTTTATTTAGTTTTTTCTGATAAATAGGTACAGTGCATGTACAATGTAAGGGGTGTCCAAGATAAGCGTGAAATGCATGCGGATTTCCTAAACGGTAAAAGATGGAGATTTAGTGAAATGAGAGAAAATGTGCAGAATCTCCAGCACTATGTATTTAACCTGCGCAGTCAAACTTTTTATATTTTGCTTGGCTTGCGACAGACTGTTGAAAAACAAGATTTTCTAATTTTCGTTTTCGTGCTTATAACTCGCATATTAAGTAAATTGGAAAAAAAATATTTTTACTTTATTAAGGCACTTTTTTATGAAGATTTCAAATATTTTTATACAATATTCATACTTTATCTCTATCTCTTACCGTCTGCATCTGCATTCAATAATTTTATACTTTGTTCTCAACTTGTGATACACCCTGTATAAAAAATACTGACAGCTTATCTGCACTACCTTATCTATTTTAAAAGAGCAATATGTTATAAAATAAACAAAAGTGCTACCATTTTGTAAAAAAGAAAATTAAACTTAACAAATTGCTAAGTTACGTTTCTTATATAAAATTTATTTAAAGAAATAAAAATACAAGGGGCGTCAATTTCTTCCAGTGACTACAAAACTGTGATCTAGAATTTCTGGCTGTGGCTGGCATTAGTTTGTTTAGGTACCTCTGATTTATAAGTATTGGAGGATATATCCTAGTTGCAACTACCGCTTATGTCTGTGCTCTTTTTTTTGTTTTGTTATTTTTATTTGTTGTGAACAGCTATCGGCAACATAAGGTACATATACTCTCCCGTTCCTAAACCACGATTCACAAGTACTTAATGTTTTGTAACGTGCTGAAACATAAAATTAATAGAAAAATTTTTAATTTGAAATGGCAGCCAATTTTTATTATTTGCATATTAGAGAAAAAATCATTTTTATCTACCTATGTCACAGTTAATAAAAATGATTTTTTTTCTAATATGCAAATAACAAAAATTGGCTGCCTTTTCCAATTAAAAATTATCTATAAGTACATTAAAATTATCTATACATTAAAAAAGCCGTACTAAATTCAAATAAAATATTATAAAATTAATGTTATACATTTTAAAAATTTAATAAAACAACTAGTCCAAGCTCCCATGGCACAAAAAGGTACCTCATAGAACACCTCAAATTTAAAAGTTGAAAAATAGCTAAAAACATGAATTTGCTTTTTTTGTTTCATCAAAATCGGCCTAGTCGTTTTTGAGTGACGTGGCACAAATAGACAGACACGAAAATTCTAGAAAAGCTTTCCTAGACAGTAATGTCCTCAGATGTCGAGCGTCTATAATCTACACTATACAGTCCATTTAGAAAAGCATTCTCCCGTCCTATACAAAGTGCCCGAAAGAATCCGTTCAAAATAAAATTACAGATATCTCGTTAGAATTATATTATATATTTTGCAGTAATGGTACGGTAGTGGTAAAACGAGAATGATTATTGTGAACCAGAGCTTACTGAAAGCTACAAAAGTATACATTTACTACAATAAAACTTGATAGCAAAAACTTTGTCGGTTTTTACATTTCTTTTTGTGTACACATTTTATTTATTTAATTGCTTCTATAATTAGTCTAGCTGACAGGTTCATTATATTTGCACATGTCAAGTAGATTTGCGATTTTTAAGAGATATAAACGTAAATGAAATATCCGATTTCATTAACTAAGAGATCGTACACACTAGCCGGATGCCGGAACGATCTTTTATCGGATGCCGATTTCCGAACGCCTCCTGGGTACCTATTGTGTATCTCGTTTCTAGTGATATCACTAAAGTGAATTGATTCACGCGATTGTATATTTTTCACACTAGCGAAATATGAACCATTTCACGTGAATTTATTCGCCATCGAATTTGTCAGTGAAACGTGAAATATTTCACGTTTCACTGATAAATTCGATGGCGTATGAAATAGAGTGTTCGGAATCAAATGAGACACCCCCAGGACTGTGCGATGAACGGTTGCTGAGTTACAGGCGTTTTTCCCCTGAAAATTACGCAACCACCCTGTCTAGGGGCCCGGTCGCGGCGCCCAAAATGGCTCTACTTCCTAAAGTGAAGATGTGGGTCCGACCAACATTCGTACCGAGTGGCATTTGTCTATCACAAAGTGCAAGATTAAACGCTTAACATCCCCAGCAACAACCTGTCTAGAGGTCCGGTCGCGGGGCCCAAATGACGCTAATGACCTCTGATGTCGAGCGTCTATAATTCACAATTCATTCATTCGCGGGGCCCAAAATGGCTCCACTTTTTAAAGTGAAGATATGGGTCCGACCAACATTCGTACCGAGTGGCATCTCTCTATCAGAAAGTGCAAGGTTGAAGTTGGATTCTTCGCTATGATGTTGAGAGGCTCCCAGAAAACTGGGTAGACTTATTTTCTCTTACTTAAGACGTAATAAGAAACTTTACATGAATCAAAATCGTATCTCTAATTGCGCGACAGCTAACAAAAATTTAAGATTTCATCGATAAAAAATTCCAACTTTTTCCTCATCTTAAAAAACATTATTGAAATTGATGCCAGGTGCTATTTTCGAAAATGTTTTTCAACGATGCAAAGCTGGATCCGCACCACGTCAATAACTTTTTCCGATTTATTTCTAAAAATATTCTGATGGCGTTCAAACTATAAAATGTATGGTAAGAAATGTTTTTCATTCGCATAAAAAAAACAAACTAGTTTTAGTAAGTATTTAAATTTACTCTTGTTACAGAAAATTCTTGCGGTTTAATATTTTTCCACTTTTAAAAAAGTTAGCTGAGTGTAAAACAACTTCTAAATTGTAAAAATTTAAATGTGAAAACTTTAAAATTACTTTCTTAGTTCATAGTTGTGTGTCTGCACTTATTTTAGTTTGTCGTTTACTGCGCTTTTAAAATAGGTAATGACTTGATTTTACAGTTTTCTTTGTGAATAAGAAAATATTAAGACTCGTTTTATTAATGGCTTTATTAAAATTGAGATGTTATGTTGTGACCACTTTCTTTAGTTTCATTACGAAAAGTATTTTAAGAGATTTATTTTTATTCTAAAAAGTTCATTGAAAAAGTTAAAATGAAGCAATAATTTTACGGTTTACCAAAATATGGTTTTGTTTGCTACGAATTCCATATTTTGTATTTTCTATGAAGCTTTCAAGGTGCTATAGTTTTATTGAGGATTATTATTATTTTTTAAAGATTTTCCAGATAAAATCAATACAATTATAAAATATGATTTTAAATTATCTGTCATTGATTATATTACTGATAAGTTAGATTTACATGTCGCTTCCATTTAATTAGATATAAAAAAAACAAGTTGGAAAATCTTCTCGATAACCCCGATAATCTGTAGTTACATATTACATAAAATAAATATTAGTAAAAAAAACGTTTTAGAGACAAGCTTTTATTTAAATGCACTAAAAAGGAAAAAATAATTTTTAATAATTTAGGTTCATAATTATAAAAGCGTGGGTCGTGAACTCTATGATAGTTTATTAGTCACGACCCACGCTTTTATAATTAAGAACCTAAATTATTAAAAATTATTTTTTCCTTTATGTGCATTTAAATAAAAGCTTGTCTCTAAAAAGTTTTTTACTAATATTTATTTTGTTCGTTTTAGTCTTTCAAAATTTTACCCCCCTTTGACGCCCGTAGAGGTTGAATTTCGAAAAATCCTTTCTTAGTGGATGTTTACATCAGAAAAGGAACCAACTGTCCAAATTTCAAGTTTCTAGCTTCGACGATTTGGCCTGGGCGTTGAATAGTCAAAAAAACCCTACATCCCCGTTTGAACCCCTTAGGGGTTGAATTTATTTCTAAAAACGATTTATTCATGTATTGTCATCGGGAATACATATGTGTACAAAATTTCAAATCGATTGGATACGTGGAAGTCGTTCAAAATTGACTTGCAAGTTTTGATCTAAACAAACAAACAAACTACCTAGCTAACTAACATACATTGCAAGTTAAATAAAAGCTTGTAAAAATACGCTAATTCCAATGAGCATAAGCAAATTTCGATATATTATGTCTTTTGGTTTAGAAGTTACTGGCATTCGAAGACTTTTTGTGTTTTTTGAAAAACTAACAACTTCTAAACCAGAAGAGATACAGAAGTTTGCTTGTGCTCTTTGTAATTAGCGTGTTTTTTGTACAAGCATGCAGGTGAGTTTGAAAAAGTTCTGAAAGATTTAGAATTTTATCAAAAATCGCAATTAGGGTATCTGCCTTACAAAACGCTTCCAATATCCAATCCCGTGTTAAAGATTCTGATGAATTGTTTAACACAAACTCGGTCATAGTATAATAAAATAAAAATCTAGACTTTCTCATTTTCGACACGTCAAATTCCTTAATAACAGCAGTCGTGAAACTGTTCGAAGTCTGACGTTTATGTCACAAAAAAATGTGACAAAGCTAGCGATAATTCAGTGCAGGGGAATTGTAACATTATCAGCGGGTTTTGAATAGAAACGTGGATGAGAAATAGTTAATTCCGACGGGATTCGTACAACGATGCATATAGCAAATGAAAACACAACGTACATAATTCTCCCTTTTTCTGTTTCTCTGGGAATGGAAAAAAACGCTGACCAATGCATGCTCACGTGTACTAAAAACAGTAGAATATACGAGTTGAAATGACCTACTGCGTATGCAGGGATATCCATCAAAAAAACTTGCTGACCAAACAAACACCGGTGATATATACAAACTGACTGAGAAAATGCGTCATAATAGCTGCATGATCTTCTTTTATTATGCCGGAAGTATACACACTCTCGCCGAGGGATACCGAGACTACCCGAACGCGAGAGTGTACTGACAACGCTCGGCCGACCTTGTAATAATAAATGAATGCTACAACAACTTTTGAGAACCTCTGCTGTTTTATAAAATTGTATAATTCACTAATACATTTTAGTTACACCATTGATTGCTCGGGTAGAGGTCGCAGTTATTATGCAATATAAGACGTTCAGAATGATAATAATTTGAGAATTTTTGCAGTGACTGTGTGTATGTCGAATACTTAGATAGGTTTTTCTACAAAAATAAGTGTTTTCGTGTTCATAAACTTTCCTTCTTTTATTATTCTTCGGGTAACCCTATTTCTAGTTTCGGTAAGAATAGAAAATGTGAGTGATTGTAGTTTTATTGACTATTGTGAGAAATATTGTTAACTATTGTTTCGTGAGTAGTTTTTTCAACAGAAGGATAATTCCAAATAAATTGTTAGTAACTTATTTTACTAAATACACTCTAAAAATAATTTTATAAAATAATAATTTATTCAACAAATTGCAATCTTAATAATTAGGTAACAAAATTATCAACTTATAATATTATGTCGAATTTTTATATAGTTATATAGTTTTTTTTTAAAGTTGATAATTTTGTGATTGGTCGAATAAATTATTGTTTTATAGAATTTTTCAGTTGTTTTTATAATTTATTATTAATCATTATTCTAGCAAGTTCCGAGTGAAGAATTAGTGAAAACTATAATAATTTTTACTTATTAGCTTCTACCGACAGCGAAAAAGATTACTTTAATAAATAAAACACACAAAACTGGCTATAGCTGTCCAACTTTATTTTTAATACTACGTTTCGGTCTGTTATAAGAGACCCTTTTCAGCACTACTGATCTATACAATGTTCAATCAAACTAATTACAAATAACACGAATCCGTTCCAAGTCTTCATGGTTTCCGGGCTTGTAGGCCGTGGTCCGGTGGTATTTCTACCTGACGTTTCGTCTACAACTGCGGTAGACATTCTCGGTCGAAGTGTCCTCCTTGGCCACAGGTCAGTGAGCCGCCAAGGAGGACACTTCGACTGCTGCCACATCGCCTTTGAGAACGTCAGGTAGAAATACCACCGGACCACGGTCTACAAGCCCGGAAACCATGAAGACTTGGAACAATGCCGGCCGTGAAAGCTTGCACACTTGGACAACACGAATTCGTGTTATTTATAAGTTTGATTGAACATTGTATAGATCAGTAGTGCTTGAAAAGGGTCTCTTTTAACAGACCGATACGTAGTATTAAAAATAAAGTTGGACAGCTATAGCCAGTTTTGTGTGTTTTATTTATTAAATATAATAATTTTTATTGTCATTATTACAATAATATACGTTCCTATGACATGATGATAATATTTTTGGCAAACATCTGATGATCTGGGTTTTGGTAAAATTTTAGACGAATCAATTGCGCATTGCTAAAGAGCAAATTTTCCATTGAAACATACATTTTCAGTTCTTCAACTGTTCTATGACAACGGAAAAGTTGGTGTGTCTAAAAATTTACAAAAAAAAAACAGGTATGGAAGTTTTACCACATTTTTCCATACACTAGGTAGTAAAATACGTTAGCTTCGTATAGCCATTATATGCAGGAAAACATTTCATCTGTTTTTACATAAAAATGTATATTTTTGTGTTATAGGCAGGTACCTATACCTATATAAAATTGTAATATTTTTTTGATGTTATTCATTTTTCAGAACATAGCAGAATTGATATAAGACATTTTTTATATTTGATTACGAATGTCAGATAATCTGTGCTGTATTTTTGGATTATTGTATAATAACGAAATACAGAGAGATCGATAATATTTCGTTTTGTTACATCATCACTGTACTTTTTAAATAGGGTTGTCCCGCGTATCAAAATTTGATAATTTTGAACAGTGTATTTATTCCTCATACATTAACAAATAATATAAATCAACTTTTTCGTTCTTATATCCTTCTTCTGCAAACAAGAAATAAAAATGTGTTTATTTCAAACGGCTGAGCTTAGCTACCATATGATGACGTCAAAGCCAGACCAGAGTATTAACCTTGAGCCAGAGACACTTCCTCGCATTAGATAAGAGAGATATTTTTATGGAAAAAGAGGTGTATATTAAATACCTATGGTATCGGAGAAGGCTGACATAATTTACGTAGCGGTATAATTTTATGTTTAAAATTACATTGAAAAATACATACTTTTGGGAATTTATTTCTTGTAGAAAAAGCTTCCAAACAATTTTCAAAAAAGTTGTTATATTATATATTTATAACGTAGATTCCAATTCTAAAAAAAAATGAGAGACGACTCCATTGCTGCTTTATATTACAGGGTGTGTCACAATTTAGAGAACGTTTATTTTGAATCATTCAATAACCTCGCGAAGTTTTACCGCATATATTTAAAATTTATTCTGTTATTAATTACAAAGCTGAAAGTAACATTAATATTTTTTGGGTTCCGTACCTTCGTATGAAACCCTGTTATCCTGCCTACGATGTCCGTCCGTCCGTCTGTCATAGAGCTCTAGCTCACAAACGTTAAGCGGTAGCTAGATAAAATTTTCACGGATTGTGTGTTGTTGTGGCATGAATCCAGTCAAATAATAATAGGAATTAAATAATTAATCTTTTTTTTTGTTTTGTTGCAGGTGCGCGTACTATGGATTTTAATATGACGCGGATCAGGGCTTCAGAAGTCGGCAAAATGATTCGCCAGCAATTATTAGGTCTATTAACTTGTCGACCAAGCAGTTTGACGGAGCCGATGTGTTTTTAAGTTTTTGCAGTATGCCGTCAACATTACATCACCTGTAAGTTCTTTTTGACTAATCTTAACATCCGACTTTGACATACTGTATTACTGTACCTACTGAACTATTAGACATAATTATTATTTTCGATTTAACGTCAATGATGCTGGGTTGCAGAAAGCCTTGCCAGAAAATTTAATTTGACAATGATCTTAGATTGTGATCATATAATTTCAGTTTTTATACATGCAGGAACATTCTAATGTCGTTGTCAAACTCTCTATCACGTAGAACATTAGATTGTACTCGCACAAAAACAAATGATTGATCTACATTGAAAAAGATCGCTCTTCAAACTAAATTTTGATCAAAGTTTGAAGAAAAATGGTGTTTAGAAGTGGAAATTCTACAAAAATTATGTTAAATAGATGTATACTTACACAGTTTAAATATGATCAATTACTTTTTTAGCAAAACCGATTAGAAATTCTACTTTTTTATGGAGAAAAATGTGTAGTCACAATCTAAGGTCATTGTCAAATCAGATTTTCTGACAATGCTTTCTACAACCCAGCGTTAATATCATACATTTTGAATTGCCAAGCAAGGATCACAATAAACAATTTTCTACTGTTTAAATTTTTAGTTAGGTAAATACCTAAATAAAATAAATACATAAACACTTGACAAATTCTACACTTTTATTTATCTCAACGATCGTTTCGGGTTTCTAGTTTCATGATGATGGACTAGAAACCCGTAACGATCGTTGAGATTAATACATTTTTTTTTGTGATGTTTATTAGCCTGACTCTTGTCTTTGGCCAGTAGCCGAATTGGTATACTTTGTCCTTTTGATCTTGTTTGTAATATTTTATAGCTTGATATCACACTCTTTTAGGTATCTGTATATTGCTTTATAGGTATTGGGTTCCTGTTAGGATAAAATGTTAATTACATCATCCCAGTTAGTATGATTTTGGTTGTTAATTCCATTTATTAGGATATACCTTAGTTGAGTATATTGTGGAGACTGGAATAGGATGTGATAGGTAATCCTTCACCATAACCACATATACATATAGGACTTTGTATAGCATGGATTCTGTTTAAATGTGCGTAACTGCTGCAGTGTCCGATGCGTATTCTGTTTAATGTTGTTATGAACCCTCTATTTGTATCTAACGACTTAAACCATGTAGTTAGATTGATTTTTGGTTTAATTCGATGTAGTTGTCTGCCAGTGTGTTGGTTTGGATCATCCCATTTATTTTGACATGTCTTGTATTTTTCTAGTGTTTGTGTATTTGTTTTATTCAATCATGTTCTACCATTTGTGCCTAGCGATAATTCTATTGAAATCATAAATACCTAAAAATAAATACTTACTTTTAAATATTTAAGTCAGATCGCAGGTAAATATAAAGATTCGCGATAATAGAAATATCATCCGGATAAATTGATGAATCGACATCATGAATCTCGCTGGACATGGAACATTAAACCAACATATTGGTTTTCAGCTTTTCAGCGAACAAAAGGCTACTAATAACTGAATTCTGCCTTTTGTAGTCGCTGAAATCGTTTATCTGTTCTTTCAGTCTTGCTATTATTTTATTAATCTGAAAGGGACCTGCCTACTTACGGGATGTAACAAAATAAATTGTGCTTTACGACTTAACAAAAAAAATAGTACGTATTTTTAAAAAACTTGAAGTAAAATTTACTCGAGGACAGCTTGGTGTAATGGTCAATGTGCTAACCGTTGAATCAATCCCATCTAGCTCATGGATATTTTTTATAATATCGTTTAGTTTTAATTGACGATGCTATTTGATGTAGGTACTACCTAATTAAGACGCTAATGAGTTATAATAAAATAAAATGTCAATTTTGGTTAAGTATCACGTAAAACCCTAATCATTAGGATTGCTGTGAAAATAAAATTCTGCAAAAATTTCGTTCCTTTGATATTAAAAAAATGATCTTAACTGTCAGTCCTTCGAGTAATTGGGTGTAAGTCTTATCTTCAGTGGCGTAACTAGAAAATAAAACTGGGCAATGATTTTTTTGTTCCTAGTCCTTAGGTTCTGTCGTAACTAAAAGTTTCTTTAGCGGCATAAAGCTTATTATACGAATACGTAAACGCGTACTTTCATATCGCCAATGATCTTAGTTGTTGAGCATCTAAAATTTCTCTTTCTCTATAAGTTTTTCTAACGTTATTATTAATCGATTAAATTGTTTTCAATAAAACAATTGATTGAAAAGCTACTCCTGCGCTTGGGAAGGTAGATTGGATCCCCTCGGCGACGCCATTAAAAAACCACTTGATGCAAGAAAATATGGTAGATTTAAGTGTGCCTATCTGAAGTCTTTATAGGATACCTAGACGTTATTTAAATATAATCTCATTATTAAACACTAATTGGTTACCATGTACAGTGCATATTACATAATTGATGACTCTTAGTTATCGGGTTATTACTTAATAGACGAGGGAACTAGCAAGTTCTAGACTGGCCACAGTTCCCGCGTGCTATACACTAATGTAGTGTGTTTGTTGGTTGTGTTGTTAGTTCCAGTAAACAAAGGTTTAAATTACCTTTTAATTATCTGCCATTAAGTAAACCTTCCACACGGCAACTCGACTCAGTCCCGGACCACTATCAGGGGCTGATTTAGATTTTTTCCGCCCTTGGGCTAAACCAGTATTTGTCCGCCTCCTTCATTAAATTTTCCCCACCCATCTTATCTTACCCTACCCAATTCCTCTCCCAAACCTCTTTACATTCCCTATCACAAATAACATAAATAAAACACTACTTTCTTCTTTTTCTGCCGCCCTTATGAACTTGACGCCCTGGACTATAGCCCTCTAAGCCCCCCTGTAAATAAGCCCCTGGCTAATATTATTTTTTCTCAACATCTAACTCATATTGTTTAGAGCATTCGCAAATACGAGATTTGAGTAACTTGTCTCACAAGTTACTCGAATCTCGTGTTTTATCAATGGCTTCCCGGTCTTCAGAGTAAGAAATTTACCGCAGTATTACAATTATAAATTGACTCTCGCATGGGGAATGAACTGAATTGACTGTACAGAAATATTACAGCGCAAATTTATTTGAGAATAGACATTAGAATATCAAAATGATAAATCACCATTTTAATGAAAATCGTACGGGTGGAACATATCAAAATGGCAGCCAGTAAAATAAAAAATATTGTAGGTACAAAATTTTTTTTAATTGTTTTTTAATAGAGAAAAAAAAATCATCTCGGAATGGTGCTTAATGCTTATGCCATTGCTTTGATCATTATTTATTGGAATATTCCGCCCTTATTATTTTCATAAAAATTGAGATTTATCATTGTATGATAGTAAATTTGAGGAGCGAAGTCTTCACGTGTCGTAAAGATCAAAATTGAATTGAATTGTGAATTATAGACGCTCGACAACAGAGGTCATTAGCGTCTGTAAAGATACAAAGTGTAAACAAAAGTAAAAACAATAAAATAAAAGCAAAATCAAAAATTGACACACAACAAAATTAAAACGTTATAAGTACAAATAAAATGTGTCATATAATATACAGAAAGATATATAGAAAAAACCAAGTAAAGATCAAAATAACTGATGTTGAAATATGCATTTTATTTTGATCCTTACGCCACGTGAAGACTCTATCATACAATTTGAAGATCCTGGATGATAAATTAATAGATTTATACGGCGGAATTGCAATTGAAAATTTTTGTTGGAAAGTAGCTAATTATATAATTGATTCCAAACATATTGGAAAAAATCATTTTACCAACCATAACTCTACAAAGAAATTGTAGTAAATTTACCATTTATCATTGTGATGATACAAGGACTTGTAACCTGTCCGGTTATTTCCCAGTGAAAAAATTACATTTATTTTTATGTACAATTACTAAAAACTCTAAAGCCGGTTCTGTAAATGCAACAGCTATACGTACGCATTGATTCACTCCTGCAAACGTGAAACCTGTGGGAAACCCTACTTCGTGGAGGAAGTAAACACAGGTACACATAGTATCTACGTACAATATATTAACGTAGCTATATACTTATGTAGTGTCTACCGCCGCAACTTGCAAAGTGAACCCATTGTTCTACTTTGGACTGAAATATTATACTTTATATCTCTGGCCAAAATGCAAGAATTCGTATGTAGAATTTTTGGAAAAATAAAAAAGTATGTTTAGATTCCTTTACCATTATTATACCTAGAATGTGAAAATAAGTTTAGTTATTTAATAGATACTAATATATACAGGGTGTTTTAAAACGATCGCCTACAACCAGTACAGTGAAATAGAGAAAAAATTTCTGAGCAGAAAAGTCCTTATATATATTTGTTGATCCGATGTATTTACCGTAAAAGAGATATTATTAGCAGTCAGTCGACTGTGTTGTGTTTTAAAGACCACCTACAACTAAGGTTATTTGGACCTAGCACCAATTCATATTTTCAATTCATTATTTTTTTTAATAATAAATTAAAAATCCAATTGCCACTTTTACCTGCTCTTGGGCTAGAATCCGGGAACTGGGGACTTGTAATAGAGGAACCATAGCAACGCCATGTAAACAACAGCACTGCTACCCGCTCAGCCATTCTCAAGCCCAGTAGTCAGTCGAGCAGTTAATACATAAGAATATTAATAATTAATTAGTCCCTCATTTATTGGTGATATTATTAATTAGATAACTAATATCTCATTATCATTAATTAATATTTCATTACGGTACATCGAATCAAAAAATGTCTAAGGACTTTTCTGATGCTCAGAATTATTTTCTTTATTTCAATCGATCTGCGAGACCTTCACTGAGAAAACAGTTGAGTTTTCACACCTCAAATTGAGTAATTAGAATAGATATTGGATTTAAAATCCGACGTAATCAAATTGGGGTTTTAATAAATCACAAATATTTAGATCACTTGAAAATTCTACAGAAATTGTTTCTTCTCGACGATCGTTTCGGACCAAAGTCCATCTTCAAGGAGGAGACATTCGGACCAAAGTCCATCTTCAAGGAGTAGACATGTCTACTCCTTGAAGATGAACTTTGGTCCGAAACGATCGTCGAGAAGAAACAATTTCTGTAGAATTTTTAACTGATCTAAATATTTGTTATTAATCATGTTCTACCAAGTGCCGAGTAAAAATTCAGTGCAAACTATTTTAATAAATCAAATATTCATTTCAGTGATATAAAAACAAAGTTATTAAGAAAAACAAATTCTTCCATTTCATACCTGGTGTAAAATGGGCTGAAAATTGGACATACGCGATTTTGTTTTTCAGCTAAAGATCTGTATATGAAACTCTTCTATTGTTTACTCTTAATATCGCCCTAATAATAAACACCTGAAAAACAATGTGGCTGAGAATTGTGTTACATAAATGGGCGTGCAGAAATAGCTAATCCCAATACAAAATGAAAGACACAAGAAACAAACGTGAAATTATAAATAATCAGTGGGAAACAAACATCCTGGAAAAATGCAACGGCACCAAAAAAATAGATAGCTAACTTTTGCCCGCGTATTCGTTTGCGTGAACGTTCATATCACCACAGATCTGTTCGCCGTTTTGACGGGGACCTTATCTAAACCCGAGCGTAGCCGGGTGAAACCTTTTAACTTGGGTTCTAGCCCGAGAGCTGGTAAAAGTGTCAATTGGATTTTCAAATTATTAAAATTTATTTATTTATTGTAGATTATAGACGCGTCGACATCTCAGATCATTAGCGTCTTTCAACTACACTAAATAACAACTATCTTAAAACTAAATAACATCACAAAACATCCATGAGCGCAGGTGGGATTCGAACCCACGGCAGTCCAGTCCAGAAGTTGCGGCACTAAGCACGCTAACTACTAGGCTATACTGCCCTCAAATTATTAAAAAAAATTGAAAATATGAATTGGTGTTAGGCCCAAATAACCGTAGTTATTGGTCGCCTTAAAAAATTGATAGTATAGGTACCTATATTTTGGAAATATGCTCATCCTCCACAAAACCCAAAAAAATTCACTAGAATTCGAAATTACACACAGAGGTCTTGTTCCTCATTTATATTATGTAAGATGATAAAGAAGAAAAGTTGTAAGTACGGCGTATAAATGGTGAGCATATTTCGGGGAACGTATTAAAAATTTGTATGCGAAAGTCGCTAGAAAGGACGTGGAGGGGGACATGTAAATGGGTGAGATTCAAATGTCAGTAATTAAATAATTTTTATTTGCCAAATTAAAAATGTGCCAGCTTTAAAGTACATAGCGTGCCGTTCTTGAATAAATATGTTTGACATAAATACGGAGTGGAACGTAGAAACTGATTTTAATTTTTGTTATGTCTCTCTGTTTGTTCGAACTTTACGAAAAAATTAAATCAAGAAACTTGTCTTGATGTCGCTACAATTTAGAATTTAGAGATTTTAATTTTTGTTATGTCTCTCTGTTTGTTCGAACTTTACGAAAAAATTAAATCAAGAAACTTGTCTTGATGTCGCTACAATTTAGAATTTAGAGTACACGCCGTCTTAAAATTTTTAATTGAGTGGTTATATTTATAAAATTTCGAAAATTCAAAAAGAAACAACTTTTATGCACTTTTGTCAAATTTCATTCAATTTGTTTCACTCATTTCTGAACAGCGTACAAAAATGTGTTTTTTTATGTAAACCTTGAACTCTTCTCACGGGCAAACGGTACATTTTGGTATATAAATAAATTGGATCCAATCGACTTATTTTGACCTCTACAACACGTGGTAGCTCTGTGTCCCAGCAATTTTGGGACACTCTCTATATATAACTGAATTGAGAACCATCTTCTTTTTTTGAAATCGGTTAAAAACGTAGTGTTTTGCGTTTACATTTTCAACAAATTTTTGAAGAGCGCTGTAACATCGCATGACGGTGACATTTACTGGCTGGGTTAAAGTTCACACGAGATTATTCAAATAAATATTGTTATACAGAACATTTGTATATTCACGACGTATATTCTAAATTAAAGTTAGACGCACGCGCCAGTTGAACTTAACATAATTAATTTGAATAAAGCTCTCCGTGCAGCTCTCCTCACTATTCCGGAGACTGGATTCCTTTCCATCCCGTGGGACTCCATTCTGTTATACCCGTGCGTAAAACACAGCAGTTGTCAGAAGTACCAACATTCATTTATTAAATTGTATTGTCATAGAGTTACGTTATACGACCAAAGTTTATTCCAAACAGCTTTTCTATGACGCAGACCACTTCATTTTGTGATATTAATTCAACGACAGTAAAACCTGTAAGTTGGAAACTGTTTTGTTAGGAATGTTGAGTAGGTAAATAATTGAAAAGATAATTTAATAATTAATAAAAAATTTATTTCTTCTTAAGATAGATCGTAGAGCGACGTTCGTTCATTAATAATCTTTTGAAACCAAAAAAGTCTTCACAAAAACTGTCATTTACAATATTTTTCATTTGTATGCAATGTCCTTTATAGTTGAATAACTAAGTACAGTCGACTCTCGTTAATTCGAAACTCGAGGGACTCTTAAAATATTACGAATTATCGAGTGTTTGAAATATCAAATGGTTCGAAACAAAGGCTCAACAAACAAACGTTGATACAAGTTTGAACTTGTCGCAAAATGTATGTATGTACTTACAATCTTTCCGCCTCTTTCTCTCTGCAACTTTGAATTGTCGAGTGTTGGACGCCGATGAGTTCGAATTAACGCGTCGTTTTGTTATATAGCAATGATTTTTTCTTACGAATTACCAAGTGCATAAAAATGTATTGATTTAGTTCGAAATATAAAGAGATTTTGTTGGGAACTCGTGATAACTTTGAATTATAGAGAGGTTCGAATTATCGCAGGTTTGAATTAACAAGAGTCGACTGTATTTGTATAACACCTAATGTATTGTGTTTTAATGACCACCAACAGCTAAGGTTATTTGGGCCTAGCACTAATTCATATTTTCAATTCATTTTTTTTTTTTTAATAATAAATTGAAAATCCAATTGACACTTTTACCAGCTCTCGGGCTAGAACTCGGGAACTGACTTGTAATAGAGGAATCATAGCAACGCCATGTAAACAACAGCACCGCTACACGCTCGGCTATTCTCAAGCCCAATACCTATAATGTAATGCCAAAGTACAGAGTGTTATAAAAATAATCGTATTACAATAATTAACTTATATTAGATACTTTGTTACTCTACAATACAGAAACTACGATAGATACACATATTTGGACTAAATTTTTTTGAAAAATTAAAAAGTTTAAATGGTGGGTCCTGTATATTACAGAGCATAGCAATAATAATTATCATTATGGGATCCTTTCAAGACGACGACATATCAATTAAACCTTTTAACATGTTCATAAAATTGCAAGGTATTAACATATCTTTGAAAAGCTGATAGCAAGGGGTGGGATCCATTAAAGTGTGCGGGGGAAGGGGCTGGAAAGTGCTATTAGTAGTGTTTATGCTTATGTAAAATGTACTGTGGCATTTTGTTAGACTTATGAAGAAAGCGGCATAGCACAGCGTTAAATTAAAGTTAGTTAGCTACTGTTTTATTAATTACTAGCGGCCCCGCCCAGGTGATAAGAAAGCCCGGGTGCAATACACTACTCACTCGCTTCGCTCCTTCGCTTGAATATTATAATTACTTTACTCACTCGCTTCGCTCGTTCGCTATATATATTTCCGTGAAAAAATATCTAACTGATGGGGAAAACCGCATCAAAATCTGTTGCGTGGTTTAGGAGGAGTTCGCGGTTAAACAGACACGCGGAAAGAGACTTCATTTTATACTATGTAGAGATAATACAGTTTGCTATAAATAAAGTAAAACTGGGGAAACAACACGGTCTTTAAAAAAATCCAAAATTTAGATTGAATAGAATAAGGCTATCTGAGGTAGCGAAATTGCAAATCTTTAAATTTTTTAGGCATCACAAAATATATTATAAAACCTTGTTGTTAAAATATCCCTTACCGTTTGTGAGATAGAGCCTTGTAACAGACGGACGGACGGATCGTAGTATGAGTAATAGGGTTACGTTCGGACGTACGGAACCCTAAAAAGTACATTTGACCGTCAGTCTTAGATATTTTAATAATGTCAGAATATGGGAATGATATTAAATTGTTTTTAGCTATCCGATTTTAGTTTTCAAGTTTAAAAACAGTGAAAGTATTTTTCAAGGACCTTATTTTTACAAAAAGAAAAATAACTGCTGCAAAATAATAAAGAATTGTTTCAATTTTAAAATCGAATTTCGTGTTTTGTAAGTGTTTATGTGGTAATTTTGAAGCTAGTCGGAATATAATATTTATAACAGTTGGTTTCACTGTATATTGTTACTATTGTGTTGGTACGTTGCGGCTTTCAACTTCACCACCCTCAATTATAATGTATGACTCGTAATTCGTAACGAGAAACATTAAAATTCCACGATTTAGAAATTAAACTTGTTTTAAATTTATTACTTTACTACACGAAACGTATTCTGCATTGAATCAAGGTCTTTACTTGTAAAGTTGAACGGAAAACTGTTCAATTTTAGCCATTTTTATACAGAAGTACCTAGTAATTTTGTTAGACTCTTTAATTTTAACCGTAGGTACCTACTATTGATAAGTTCTTACTTCATACTAATATTATAAAGAGAAAAGATTTGATTTTTTATATGTTTGTTTGTAATGGATAAACTCAAAAACTACTTAACTGATTTTAAAAATTCTTTCACATGTAGAAAGCTACATTATCAGCGAGTATAACATGGGCTGTATTTTATTTTCAAAAAAATTAGAGATCCCTACGAAAATTACAATAATATAACCCAAGGTATCAAAAATTTACCTATAAAAGTCATTATTTGGCGTGCGCTGCGAAAACTATTGATTAATTATAAATTCGAGCGAACGAGCGAAGCGAGTGAGAAATGTTTTAATTAATTATAAATTCGAGCGAAGCGAGTGAGTAATGTATTAATAAATTATAAGTTCATAGCACCCGTGCGAAGCCGGACCGGGCCGCTAGTGTTTAATATATGTATGGATTAAATGTATCAATTTTAGTGTCAAAAATAATTATGTTTTATTTAATAACACTAAAATTGATACAACAATTCTATACATATTAAATAAGCAACTTAAATCCGGCTCGAAGGACCATATTTTGTATTTAAAAAACGCTGCATACTTTTAAGAATATATTTATAAAATACGTAACTTTTATTGATCTGTATCGTATATGAAAATGTAAAAGCATCAGCTTTAGATTTTATGATTTTTAATATTTTTTGAGTACCTACATTTAAAATCGAAGGAAAGAATCATTATTTTTCAAAATTGGACCGTCCGATATACAAAATATCGTGTCACACAAACTTACGGACCCACAGGCAAAGCGAGTGCACATAGGCGCTTCAATTATGCTGAGGTTGCGACGTTGCGCCTTAAAAGTAGAAGGTATACAGAGTGGTTTATTTTAAGCTCACCCATAGCATCTTGGGAACGGTTAAAGATACAAGGTCGGTTAATTTAAAGAAAAGTTGCGTTTTTTCATGACGATCGAAAAGAAATCCAGAATATTTAGAATGGTTCCTAATTTACCACGAAAAAACAAAAAATTGTGGTTTCAGAAAAAAATTATTATCTTCATTGACGCTATTTTAATCGGTAAATATCCTGAATTCCTTTTCAGATTCTCAATCGTCATGAAAAAAACGCAACCATTCTTTATTTTGTCCGACCTTGCATCTTTAACCGTTCCCAAGATACCAATGGTGAGCATCGAAAAAATCACCACCCTGTATATCTCAATAAAAAAGAGCTGTCAATTACGCGTGGTATTATAGCTTCTACGTACTGCAGCAGGTACTACGTGCTATTTGAACGCAAAGCTGGAAGGGTCGTTGTTCGAAGAGATAAGGCTTTAGTAGTCGAGCAATCTTAGGTTCGAATCTTATACTCCCGACGCGGTTATATTTTACAACGTCTATATTTTGATATCAGATCAAGAATAATAAGTGTTGTACTGTAATAATTTTTAGTTGATATTATCTCAAACAGTGAACTAAATTTGTTTTTTCTTTTGTGTAAATAATTTACTTATGAATTTACTGTGTTTAACTTTAACATCGTTGTAAAACGTAGGGTGCTATGAAATTATGTTTTACCTTTTGTTTTAAATTACCATAATATTGATTAAACATAATTTGAATTTAACAAACCTAGGTAATTAAATTTATATTATCTCAAACTGCAATTGAAATTTAATAACGCTTTAAGTAACTAAATTTTTTAATCATAATTATAACGAAACCCTTTGCTTGTAATGAGCACGTTTCCAGAATTTTTTCTGTCTGTCTGTTTGTACGGGTATCACTCAGAAAACTTAGTACACAGTAGATTAATAACCAAATTCGAATTATAAGGTACTTTTTATCTCGACTTCGGGTAAGATAGGGTTATCGTCAGAGTCGAAATTAAAACAAGCAAATCTTCGGCGAAAATCGACGTTCACTCGAGCAAAACCGTGAGCAAAAGCTATTTTGAAAGCTTTTATTGAATTTTACTTGTCATTCTGTCTGTCTGCTACAAATCTCGCAATCAAAATTTCGATTAGTTCTAATTGAGCTAAAGCTTTGAAATTTTGCACACTTGTATAAGTCCCGTGACAATGCAATATAGTATTATCTAATATCATTCTAAATCCAATATGACGAACGCCCCCAAGATGGCGAATTACCTTCTTGATGTGGGTATCAAATGAAAATGAAAGGGCTTTACGAGGAGAATACGATGAGCTATGTGGTGTCATTCTTAACCAAATATGGCGAACGCCCCAAGGTGGCGAATTATACCTTCTTCTTCACAACCCCCTTGATATGGATATCAAATGAGAGGGCTTTACGAGTAGAATACGATGCGGATGAGCTATGTGGCGTCATTCTTAATCCAATATGGCGAACGCCCCAAGATGGCGGATTACCTTCTTAGTACAATTTTTAAATAAAAGCTTTTCTTATAAATTTTTTTTAAGTATTTTTTCAATGCCGTTATTTAATATCCAGCCACATTCGATGACGAACACTTTCCACATTCTTTTTCTGTCAATGTCTGTCTGTACGTCCCTGTTTCGTAGTTTTTAACCGACTTCAAAAAAAGGAGGTGGTTCTCAATTCGGTTGTATTTTTTTTATGTTTGTTATTTATAAACAGATTTAGAAAATTCTTTTTTTATTTGAAAGGATATACTTTCAGATTGGTTCCATAGAAATTTCATCAAAATCGGTTTAGTAGTTCCGCTGATTTTAATAAAAGTGAGTAACGGCGTGTGATTCCTTAAGGTAAATGTCACTTTTTAACACTAAAAAGTAAAAAATAAAAAACTTTTTAACAAAAAAAAAAACCTCCTTCAAAAAGCCACTAAAATGAGAAAAATAATAATGTTTTGAGGTCTGCGCCAATTTAATAAAATATGAAGTGGGTTAAAAAGTATAGTACCTATTGTATAATTAATATCTTCTTTTTAACCGACTTCATATTTTATTAAATTGGCGCAGACCTCAAAAATTTCATTATTTTTCTCTTTTTACTGGCTTTTTGAAAGAGGTTTTTTTTTTGTTAAAAAGTTTTTTTGTAACTTAAAAACAGAATTGTGATAACATCATGAAAACTGGAACAAATAGCCGATAAATAAATAACAGCGAAGCTTAAATAATAAAAACAAAAAACGGCAGTAAACATTTCGTGCCGTCTTATGCGCAGTGTTGCAATTTCGTCAATAAATCGCAGCTGTTCGCTTGCGTGATACTAATTAGTGCAATTAAACAGACCAAAGCAAACGAGCAATAATTAAGTTTGTTATTTTGCAAATCTGTTTCCCCAAACCTTTAACGTACACTCCGGTTTTGTTTATTTTCAATCGTAAAAATCTGCCCAAAGACTAATTAATAGTGTTTTACATGCCGATTCTTTCGTTTTATTTTTTTAGAACATCGATCGTCACACAAGCATATTTTTATTCAAGTATTGTAAATTATACACAGTTTAAAATAAATATATTAGTAAAAAAAACTTTTTAGAGGCAAGCTTTTATTTAAATGCACTAAAAAGGAAAAAATAATTTTTAATAATTTAGGTTCATAATATTATAAAAGCGTGGATCGTGAACTCTATGACAGTTTATTAGACACGACCCACGCTTTTATAATTATGAACCTAAATTATTAAAAATTATTTTTTGTTCAACACCCGCAAGAAATATGTAATTTCGTGGCTCTACTGAGTGTGGGCGAAATAATGAATTCTCTGACTGTAGACGTAGAAAGTGGGCGAAATGGCATTTCGCCCACGCTCATTACGGGGAACGTTTACGCAAGTGTTGATAGTTTCGCCAATCAATCAGGTCACCCATTATTTCGCCCACGCTCAGCAGAGCCACGAAATGACATATTTCTTGCGGTAGGTGAACAAAATATTGTGTGCGACTATTGGTCGAAAGAGGAGATTCCTCGAGTGTGGATTTTGCCGCACGAGCGTAGCGAGTACGGTAAAACACACGAGTGGAATCTCCTCTTTCTCCCACTGGTCGCACAATATACTATTCCTTTTTAGTTCATTTAAATAAAAGCTTGTCTCTAAAAAGTTTTTTTTACTAATATTTATTTTGTTCATTTTAGTCTTTTAAAATTTTACCGCTTTTGACACCCGTAGGGGTTGAATTTCGAAAAATCCTTTCTTAGTGAATGCTTACGTCAGAAAAGGAACTAACTGTCCAAATTTCAAGTTTCTAGCTTCAGCGACTTGGCCTTGGCGTTGATTAGTCAAAAAAACCCTATACATCCCCGTTTGAACCCCTTAGGGGTTGAATTTATTTCTAAAAACAATTTATTCATGTATTGTCATCGGGAATACATATGTCTACAACATTTCAAATCGATCGGATACGTGGAATTCGTTCAAAATTGATTTGCAAGTTTTGACCTAAACAAACAAACATACAAACCCACAAACATATAAACAAACTAACATACATTGCAAGTTAAATAAAAGCTTGTAAAAAATCGTTTCAATTGATCAATCATTTGTTGAGCAGATTGATTTAAAATTCTGTAATGCATTTCTTATGGAGAAATATATGTGGTCACAATCTAAGATCATTGTCAAATTAAATTTTTTGACAACGCTTTCTGCAACTGAGCATTAGAGTTTGTTTTGTCTTGAAATTGATTAGATTTTTTTTCAGCGACTCGTTATCTGAAACAGAAACATAAAACCTGTACAACATTCTGTGTTTGCATTGCACAATACTGCAAAATATGTCCTGTGTTTTGTTGCTGCATTTAAAATTACATTATAATTAAAAACATTGCCAATAAAGTCGTGTACATTACAATAACGTATGCAACGGACACAAGCTCATTTGTTTTGATTAGTAAAAGCTGGTACACACTGATGCGTTTCGCCTATTTTATAAAAGCTATAATAAATTCGTTTTTTTTTATCATCAAAAGTTGCCAAGCAGCAACTACAAACGATTTTTTGCATTTAAAATTTGTTTTTTTTCATATCAAGTCCTCCCGATTTTTCTATCGAAAGCTCAAACAAAACCTATAATAAATAAGTATAAAAAAAGCTATTTTAATTATTTCTGTTTAAAAATTTTGATGAACGCATTAACCCCTGTCAATTTTTCAAACCATGCTAACACATTGACTGCCGCAATAATCAGAAATATCGGGTCCCTTCTGGCCAGAACTGTTTTGTCCTTGAATAGGATAGCGATAAAGTTCTTTACCATTAATGAATTTATTTTTCCCTAAAAAATGTATTTTTTTGTTTTTTTGAGCCGAGAGACACCAAATGTTCACGTGGCCCATAAAGTTGAAGTTTGCCGTAATGGCCGTATGAATCATATGCCGTTCATATTTAAACAAGTCTGTATACGCTTGAATCATATGAAAAAAAAATAGTTATTTTCTTATTTAGAAATGTAATTAAATGTTGATTTTTGTTTGAATAAATATAAAAATAATATTTTATCTGAAGTTTCATTGCTTTTTAGTGAAATGACAACTACAAACATTTCAAGCCTGAGAATCAACTATCGATTCACTCAGGTGCAGGCCACGCATAGTTTCTAATGCTTACAGCCGTGTATATTGGGCTGCATAAAAGTTACATTGACCCGAGAATCAAATAATGCTTTTCTTAGCTATTATAACTTGCAGTGCTTGAGAATCAACTTGTGATACTTGCGGGTGTTATGGTCGATTCTTCGAGCATCAAGTTATGCTTCTTACGGCAGTCAACGTGTTAAAAGCATACAAAAATAGTTTGTAAGTCAATTTTCTCAAGCCTTTGAATTTTAGATTCTAGAAATAATTCTGTAGTTTTATTGTTCTTATTGAATTAACTATGTGTGGCCCGCCGCCCGGGCACTCTTAAAATATGCCATTCTAAGCACGTGCCTGTTTCGCTGGTGTTCAGAGCCGATCCTGTATCTGATCTCCACTTGCAAGCAAACGACGAACAAATATTGATATCGTTAGTCTAAATTCTTATACTGAAAGATATGAGCATGGCTGTATCGCGGGTACAGACAGATGACGTGAATACCGTTAAACACAACTTATAAAATCGATTAATGATCGGTCCCATAGAAATTTCATCAAAATCGGTTCAGTAGTTCGGCTGATTTTAATAAAAGTGAGTAACGGCGTGTGATTCCTTAAGGTAAATGTCACTTTTTTATTATTCACATTAGTATGTATATATTTAGAAATGTTTATTTTCACATATTTAAATTAGTGCCCTAATAAATTGTAGAAACGGTTTTTGAAAATAACGAATCGTTTTCAAAATATACGCGGTTTAGTAAACAGGCGGTCGCTTGATGTGGATTTTTCGATGCCGGTGACTATATATACGGTTGCAATAGAGTTTCTTCTATACACGAAAAATTGTGTTAACCACTTCCCCTGTTTCCGTAACAGCTAATATTTCTAAAATGCGATCCCAGTATTGAGTTACTCACGTCAAAAACGGCCCTGTACGGCATATAAAAATCTCACCAAGGCTGCTATACATCGTGATGTGCAAGTTAATATTTAAGTACGGTTCTGTTGTAGCATTTGATTGGACGAAATGAAACGGATGTTATTACACTATTCTAAAGTGGACATTTAGCTAGTTGTAAATGCAACTTTACGTGTTTTTGTTATTACATTGAACACATATATGTACAGTACATGCTGGGTATTGTACATATAAACTGTGTGATATTAAAAGCAAGCTGTGCTTTCAAATATTTACATCCTCCATAGCTATTGCTGCACGGTGCTGCCATCAATAGACAAAACGTAATAATGTCGTACCTATAATACAAGACTACAAAACATACATTTTATACGAGTGCTTCACACAACCATGGCTTACCATACGAATACAGTGAACTCTCGTGTAACGCGGTACTTGTAAAATCTCGTGTAGTGCAAAATCTTGCATTATACGGGATTAGAAATCATGAGCACAAAAATGAGGGTTAAGTCCTAAAACCTAACAAGTAGATTGTATTATCTAGGTGCGTAGTTGTATATTATTACTGACGAGTAGTATGTTAAAACGAGCGTCAGCGAGTTTTGACAATCTCACGAGTCATAATATCATTATACTAAAGCTAAGTGTCCACTTGAGAGAAAATCTCGAGATTAGTCTCAGGGTGTTGTCCATTTGAGATCACTTTCGCTCTCGAGACAGTTGTTTGAACTCGACAGAGACTCCAATCTCGTGGCCAGGAAAATTTTGTGTCGACTTGAGAGTCAACTTGCAGTCATTCGCAAGTTTTTTAACTTTAAAAGGGTTAAAAAAAATCTGGTACAAGCTTGTCAAGGTTCTTTTCGCTCATTTTGAGAAATTATAATATTTATTGCGAATAAAAATTAACTTCAGTCACTTGAAAAAGTCTCAGGTCTTCCAACATTAACGGAAGACTTGAGACTAGGTCACGAGAGCAGGAATGAGCATGTCCACTTATGACACGGGCAGTCTCTGATACCTGTACCTGCTTGTCTCCGAGACTGGTCTCAGGCCCTGATCCATTTGTGAGTCTAGTCTCGAGACTACTCTCGAGACTGTTTTGTCTCAAGTGGACACTTAGCATAACAAGATATAAATTATGGTATTTTTTGCCCTACCCACTATAAAATAGCCACTTTTCACTTTATTTTCAGTATTTTCAAAAATTTTTGATAGGTCATTTTTAGTAGGCCGTAAGTATGTAATAGCAGGCGGATAGAGCGAATAAATATAAGTTACTATGGCAACCGTTTACTTACCGCACAAGTTATGTTATGAAAACCCATCCGGCACGCCTGCCTGTTAAATGACCCAATACAGGCCGGTATACGTGCATGGAAAGTAGCTATTTTGTAGTGGGTATGGCAAAAACAATTAAAAAAATTGAGCTCGTAGAGTAGTATCGTTTAAAGAAAATAGAAGCGTCATTTCTGAGCACAAACGAGTTTCGGGTCGGATGGATCATGTTATCTAACAAGGGGTGTAAGAAATGAGAAAGCCGATTACATAGATTATCGATGGTCCATTTGTAGCCAGCGAATAATCTGATAATGGCACACAAAGAGACAATGGCGTCGCAAACAGGTATCGCCTGCACATCGTGTAGATTCCATAAAAACACATTGCGCATGCGTGGTTACTAATTTTACATTAATTTGTTTTGTATTCATCCATTTTATATAACTATACATTTTTTTTGTAATTTTTACACACTTTATTGGAATATTACACAAATTATGTAATTTTAATTTACTTTATGTAAAAATCACAAATTTGTTTAACCTTACAGTAAAAATCCAAGTTTTTATGAAGTTTTCTGTGTAAAAATAAATAATAATGTAAAATCACTTATAAAATCAAGCGAATTCTACCTTAACTTTCAAAGTATTTTTACATCCATTTTTTACAGTGAGGGGTGGTCATTGGTGCGTCTCGACTGCAGACGAATAACTAAATGACCATATTCATACGACCACTCCTTGTTAAAAAAATTCGACTGATGACCAGTCCTATACTTCCCACCTAGTAAATATTTGCAAAAAATAAACACTCTTTTTTTTTTTTTATTCTTTGACTAGGCCCAAATAACCTTAGCTGTTGGTGGTCTTTAAAACACAATTTAATTTTTATTCTTTGAAAAAAGCATGGCCCTCTTTTTTGTTTGGTGATCTACTGATGGCTAGCTTAATATAGCAAAAATCATGGTTACCTTGATTTACGTACAATTTTTATTTTTTTTAGTAAAATATTTTTTTTCTCGAAAACTATACATTTTAGAGAAAAAAAATATTTACATTTTTTCATATTATAACATCTAGAATTCATTTGTATTTTTTTTTTACCTATGTTAATACGTGACATTGACGACGTTTTTTTGAATATCTCAGGATCCACTGAACCGATTTGACTCAAAATGTAATCAGATCTAAGTTAAAGGCTGATAAACACAACAGAACAATCGGCATGCCCGTATGTTGTTCCGTTCTTAAGATATCGAAGGCGAAAAATTGACCACATACACACACACACATACAGACATCAGTCAGAAAATGATTTTAAACGATTGCTAGGGTCTCAAAACGTGAAGATCTGCTAAAATCTCGAAATATTTTTTCGGACTAAATCCATTACTTCCTTACCATAGTAGAGGTGGCAAGTAAAAACATAGACCCGCCCGACCCAAAACTCGTTTGTGCGCAGAAATGACGCTACTATCTTCTCTAAACGATACTACTCTAACTGTAGGTTATACTCCTTTGCACCACACTATAGTAAATATGCATAACGCGCTTATAAAACACGTACCTACTACAAAAATACAGGTAGAGTTCTTCTTTGAAAGTCGTTGAGCTAGTGAAAATTTAGGATGACTTTCGCATACGATGAAGATGTACGTGTTCTGTGAGGTAGAATAACATAGTTCAAAGTTAACCTGACATAACTGTAAGGATGACTCCAAAAGTGATAAAAGGTGAACTAAGAATAGTCGTGTCCTTCCTTATATCCGGCTTCATTGCGGAACTTAGATAGTTTTTAATATACAGGGTGTAGTAATGTGCTTCTCACTTTACTACTTGATCGGTATAAAGCACAAATTACTAGACCAAGTATTTTAAAAAAAATTCGACTGATGACCTGTCCTATACTTCCCACCTAGTAAATATTTGCAAAAAAAAAATAAACACTTTTTTTTTTATTCTTTGACTAGGCCCAAATAACCTTAGCTGTTGGTGGTCTTTAAGACACAATTTAATTTTTATTCTTTGAAAAAAGCATGGCCCTCTTTTTACTTCCCACCTCTACTATGGTAGGGAAGTAATGGATTCAGTCCGAAAACAATATTTCGAGATTTTAACAGATTTTCACGTTTTGAGACCCTAGCAATCGTTTAAGATCATTTTCTGACTGATGTCTGTATGTGTGTGTGTATGTGTGTATGTGTGTGTGTGTGTATGTGGTCAATTTTTCGCCTTCGATATCTTAAGAACGGAACAACATACGGGCATGCCGATTGTTCTATTGTGTTTATCAGCCTTTAACTTAGATCTGATTAGATTTTGAGTCAAATCGGTTCAGTGGATCCTGAGATATTCAAAAAAACGTCCTCAATGTCACGTATTAACATAGGTAAAAAAATATATAAATGAATTCTAGATGTTATAATATGAAAAAAATGTAAATATTTTTTTTCTCTAAAATGTATAGTTTTCGAGAAAAAAAATATTTTACTAAAAAAAATAAAAATTGTACGTAAATCAAGGTAACCATGATTTTTGCTATATTAAGCTAGCCATCAGTAGACCACCAAACAAAAAAGAGGGCCATGCTTTTTTCAAAGAATAAAAATTAAATTGTGTTTTAAAGACCACCAACAGCTAAGGTTATTTGGGCCTAGTCAAAGAATAAAAAAAAAAGAGTGTTTATTTTTTGCAAATATTTACTAGGTGGGAAGTATAGGACTGGTCATCAGTCGAATTTTTTGTTTGGTGATCTACTGATGGCTAGCTTAATATTATAGCAAAAATCATGGTTACCTTGATTTACGTACAATTTTTATTTTTTTTAGTAAAATATTTTTTTTCTCGAAAACTATACATTTTAGAGAAAAAAAATATTTACATTTTTTTCATATTATAACATCTAGAATTCATTTATATTTTTTTTTACCTATGTTAATACGTGACATTGAGAACGTTTTTTTGAATATCTCAGGATCCACTGAACCGATTTGACTCAAAATCTAATCAGATCTAAGTTAAAGGCTGATAAACACAATAGAACAATCGGCATGCCCGTATGTTGTTCCGTTCTTAAGATATCGAAGGCGAAAAATTGACCACATACACACAAACATACACACATACACACACACACACATACACACACACATACACACACACACACACACACATACAGACATCAGTCAGAAAATGATCTTAAACGATTGCTAGGGTCTCAAAACGTGAAAATCTGTTAAAATCTCGAAATATTTTTTTCGGACTAAATCCATTACTTCCCTACCATAGTAGAGGTGGGAAGTAATAAACACTCTTTTTTATTCTTTGGAAAAAAGCATGGCCCTCTTTTTTGTTTGGTGATCTACTGATAGCTAGTAATATAGCAAAAATCATGGTTACCTTGATTTACGTACAATTTTCTTTTTTTAGTAAAATATTTTTTTTCTCGAAAACTATACATTTTAGAGAAAAAAAGTGTTTACATTTTTTCATATTATAACATTTAGAATTCATTTATATTTTTTTTTAATACGTGACATTGAGAACGTTTTTTTAATATCTCAGGATCCACTGAACCGATTTGACTCAAAATCTAATCAGATCTAAGTTAAAGACTGATAAACACAATAGAATAATCGGCATGGCCGTATGTTGTTTTTACGATATCGAAGGCGAAAAATTGACCACACACACACACACACATACAGACATCAGTCAGACAATGATCTTAAACTATTGCTAGGGTCTCAAAACGTAAAGATCTGTTAAAATCTCGAAATATTTTTTTCGGACTAAATCCATTACTTCCCTACCATAGTAGAGGTAGGAAGTAAAAATTTAAAACCTGACCTCCAAAATGTAGCAAACGTCTTTATTTTAATTTTTGACTTAACACTTCTTAGGCGGCACGGCCTGGACGATCTGAGGAGTAAAATGTTCGGTTGAAACGGAAGTGTTGTGACGCGAATTACCATAACAACCCTTTACAATCAAGTCAATTGTAGTCATGGCTCATTTTGATCCATTCAGTTTAACGGAAGTGCGGTGACTTGAATTACCATAGCAACCCTATAAATAAATTAATTGTCTTCATGACTCATTCTGATCAATTATTCATTTTAACGGAAGTGTGGTGACTCGAATTACCAAAGCAACCCTATAAGTAAATCGATTGTAGTCATGGCTCATTCTGATCCATCCATTTTACCGGCAGTGTAATGACGAGAATTACCATAGCAGCCCTGAATAATTCATACATCTGTTTTAGAGTGGTGTAACGGTTGCGTAGCGGCCTTTGGATCACACTGTCGTTGGGTTCGAATCCCATCTCCGCTCATGGATGTTTTGTGATGTCATTTAGTTTTAAGTGAGTTGTTATTTGATGTAAACAAGACGCTAATGACCTAAGTTGTCGACGCGTCTATAATTTACAATAAATAAATAAATAAATACATCTGTTTTACTTCGGCCGTGTGTGCCTCGACACTTTTTGTGCCGTTCCGTGTTTTGTGCTTCACCTGTGACGATGACTACCAGATCTCTTTCATATTACGGGATGAAGTTTGTGCTGATTTAATTAATGATGGATGAAAGTGCCGCCGCGGCGCGTCCTTCTGTTGAACTATTCTCTGCTTACACCGTTACCACTGAGGTAGAAGCTATAGAGGAAGTATATATATAAGCATTTAAAAGTGAAGCCAGTCGCCATTGTAACTCGGCTCTCATTTTATATGTGAGGAGAAGAAAAAGAGAATAACATTTCCAATCCATCCTCGTGTTTTGCCGCCATGTTTACTCGGCCCGGTGTGACGTCACACCTGGCTTCAATTTTGTATAAGCAGTTGTATTGGGATCCGTCAAATGAGCATATGAAATCTGGTGGCAGAAAATTGTACTCAAAATGAGGGAGAATTTTACATGCTAACAGTGCAAATTAATCATGAAATTATTTATTACAAAAATAAAACAAGTAAAATAAACAAAAAGTTTATCGAAAATGGAATTCGCGACGTTTTCTAATATCATGGCAATAAACACTGTCGGTTATTGCCTTGTAAAACTTACTTTACAGAGAATTATTTTGTAATGAAATGTGGAAAAACTGTATTTATGAATTAAAAAAATATTTTATATTAATAATAAGATGTACTTATTATCATACTGCACTACAATAGTTGAATCCTGATGATTGACAAATTTATAGGATTAACTTTGTATACAAATATTATGAGGTTAGTAACTTACGTACTTATTACAATATAACTTATTATGTTGCAGTTATGTGTTTACATTATTCACCTAACCCAGCCTTAAAGGCGCATTGAACGCGGATGATTAATTTCGTGGAGAATTTCTTTTAATTTTGATGTTTTTAAGCAATATGTCGTAAAGATTACTACTTTTGACAGTTCATTTTGCATGCATTTTTCTCGTTATATTTCCGACATTTGATAATATGTCCGGCTTTGAGAATCCGTTCTCCTTCAACGAAATTCCTTTGTTTAGGATTCGTACCGGCCCAATCACAAATTGCACTTATATTTATCATTTCATATCACTTTGAAAATCATAAAATTACACGCAAAAGTATACCCCGTATATGAAATTTCCCCCCTCTGCGCCATGTTTTTTAAGCTCCGCCAATCTGACGGATCCCAATACGGTATGTCTTCTCTATATCTTTTACCTCAATGACCGTTACGGCATGCATATGTAAATATTTAAATGAAAACACTGTGTAGGTACACTTTGTAATAATGTTAACTGACATCATTTAAAAACCTGAGTCCTAAAAAGGTTTTACTACACTCGTCTACATATTATATTACGCTGGAATAAATACATATAATATACATACTTAATATTATATAACGTAGCTTTCTACACTAGCAGGTAGAAAAGGTTCCAAATTAAAAATAGTCTCCGTCGTAAACTTCAATATTTTTTTATGGTGATTTACACAGTATTTATCGGAGTTTAAACTATTTTTTCACATTAATATTATCTGTCGAGATTTTATTTTTGGAAATATTTACGTTTTTATCATAATATATATTTACCTTAGGCCCGTATACACCGAATACTGTTAAAGATAGAAGTTACTAATCTTAGAATAAATTTATTTCTTGGAATAAAATTCACTTTCAATTCACCAAGCAGTTCATTCGATAGAATAGTAACTTCAGGTACTCATTTACCTTATACCATACACCTTGGACATTTTGTCAAGTATTTTGATTCTAAAGCACGTTTACCAGAGATCCGACCGATGGCGCATCGATCGAAAATGTAAAAGGGTGAATATTGACATATTTTACTGGCCTTTATCTAGAAGATATGAAATTAATATTTACCTGAAAAGGTCGCCAGACCACAAAGTAATTTGTGTATTTCGTGCCTACCCTATTTTACTATACGAATAAATATTTATACCCTTGAAATTGGGCAGAATAGTTATTCCTACGATTTATACCTGCAGTAAACTTAACTACGTTTGGTGAATTGAATTATCGCTATTTATTCCGAGTAATAGTTACCAGGGGAATAAATCAACTGAATAAATAACTAACTAGGCTCGGTGAATATGGGCCTTAGTAAGGTAAATATATACCTACATTATACCTTATGATAAAAAATTTCCCCAAAAATAAAATCTTGACAGATCGGATTCATTTTAAAAGTAGGTACCTACTTTATAGATTTAGGCCACGCTGAATCCAATGGGCACATACATGGTTCCAATTGACTTATTCTCAAAGAAAAAATCACGCTGAATCGTGCATCTCTTATATTTTGTTTATTTATTGTAAATTATAGACGCGTCGACAACTTAGATCATTAGCGTCTTGATTACATTAAATAACGATTAACTTAAAACTAAATGACGCGGACGCGGGATTCAAACCCACGACAGTCTGATCCAGAGGCCGCGACGCTAACCACTATGACCACACTGTCCTCGTATCTCTTATAGTTTAGAAGTTGTGACGTTAAGTTTTTCAAAAAAAAATGAGTGTGTGCTATGACCACACGACAGAAGTGAAAACTTCAGATTTTCTAATTTTAAACTATATATATAATTTTTTAATCACACAATTTAATCAAAAATATATTAAAATCGGCCTATACAATTATATTTAATGAATATAATACCATAATATTAAGTTTTAGTGTCATCTGTTAGCGCACTTGTGAACTACAAATGACTTTTTACTCGTATTAAGTTTTTAGTGTGATATATTAGCACACTTATGAATTACCAGCATATTGCAAATACGTGTTCGTGTTTGAGCCGAGTAGCCCCGATTGTCAGCGTCGGGTGCTTTTCACATCACTGTTGTTGCCCAGGCAAACCGCCTAAGGAAGTTTTCACTTCAATATATACCGTGTGAGTTTTTTCAAAGCGTACATAGACTGTTTCACAATTTAAAATCGTGGTATAGACATTGTTGGTATCTATCTGGTCTGCCTGCAAAACTGCACACTAAATAACGCAGAGACTTGTCGACAACTATTTCCACCAGAACACAAATTGTACATAAGAACCTTTTCTTCCACGGTGTACATTTTTTATACCGTGCGAGTTTTTTCAAAACGTACATAGGCTGTTTCACAATTTGAATCGTGGTATAAATCGTGGTATAGATATTGTTAGAAACTATGGAAACGAATGTTTTTATTTACAATATTTATTATTATTGAGTTGTGATAATATTTTTTATAAGTTCAGAGATTTATTTATAATTTTTGCTATAAAAAATGTACACAGTGAAAGAAAAGGTTCTTATGTAAAATTTGTGTTCTGGTGGAAATAGTTGTCGGCAAGTCTCTGCGTTATTTAGTGTGCAGTTTCCAAATTCCAGGCAGACCAGATAGATACCAACAATGTCTATACCACAATTTTAAATTGTGAAACAGTCTATGTACGCTTTGAAAAAATTCGCACGGTATATACAGGGTGAGTTCGACCACCCGTATCAGTCGTTTTTTTCGAAAACGGTTAGTCGTAGAAAGTTGTGTCAAAAATTTGTATTATAAAAGCCCTAATAAAGAATCGAATGGTGATAATTTTTTTCCCCGGGAAGGTCGGCTTTCCTATTAGTTTGCTCCAGAATGTCCAGAACTCCGGAATTATAAATGTAACGATAGGTCGAAAGTGGTATTGTTGAAAAGATCTTTAAAAAATAAGCAAGTTTTGTAGGAAATTTTTTTTTATTACTGCCACCGCTTTTAAGTAATATTTGTTTGAAATTACTAAATTAAAATGTCATAATAACGAACTTTTTAAAAGTCCGCATTTAAAATTTAGTTACCTATCTATCGATCATTAAACACTGAAGAAGTACACTCACAGTATAACCAGAAGAGCTCAGTAGTATGTATTAAAGAGTAAATGGAAGACAGTTTGAACACTTGTGACAATGTCTAAGGCTGATAGATTTTTAATGCCGACTTCGATCGTTATTATGAAATTTTAATTTAATAATTTCAAACGATCGTTACTTAATAGGGGTGGCAGTAATTAAAAAATGTTTCCTACAAAACTTGCCTATTTTTTAAAGAGCTTTTCAACAGCACCACTTTCAACCTATCATGCTTTCTAAAATTCCGGACTTTTGAACATATAATAATTTATATGTATACTTATAGAAATTTACAGGGGTGGCAGTAATAAAAAAAATTTTCCTACAAAACTTGCTTATTTTTTAAAGATCTTTTCAACAATACCACTTTCGACCTATCGTTACATTTATAATTCCGGAGTTCTGAACATTCTGGAGCAAACTAATAGGGAAGCCGACCTTCCCGGAAAAAAAATTATCACCATTCGATTCTTTATTAGGGCTTTTATAATACAAATTTTTGACACAACTCTCTACGACTAACCGTTTTCGAAAAAAACGACTGATACGGGTGGTCGAACTCACCCTGTATATATAATCGCTAAGTAAGGTTAATATCAAACGTACAATATATAATAATATTCTTCTAACTTCTAAACTAAAAGAGATGAAGTCAAAAATTCGATTTTTAAACTGTCGTTCTCAGAAAGAGTTTACTGTATAATACCGTGATAATAATAAGGCTGGAAATAAATATTTTACGATAGAATATCTAGGATCGTAAACTTATTATGTTAATTAAACAAAATAAATTTAAATATCATTTAAATTTCAAAAGCAACTTTTCTATTTATGGAATGATGTGCGAGAAAGTGACCTCAGAAAATATATACTTTAGTTTTTATGTACGTACCTATATGATTTTCAAATGTGGGTAATAAAAATGTTTATGGGTAGGTGTGTTTATTAGATTTAGGTTCACTATAATATACCAATTACCATTTTCTTACCCTTCTTGGGTACGCAAGCATTTTTTAACAAATATATTCTATAGAAATATTTCGTTTGATGTTGAAATTATACCTCCTTAAAATTTCACGAGAGTAAAATTCAGCAACAACAATATATTTTAATGTTTAGGTTTTTCAATAATGTAGGTATATTTAAAGCCGGGACTTCCAGGAACGTCGGAAGCGAGCAAAAACGGGTTACAGGTAAAGGGAATACAGTTGAAATGAACGGTCCGGGGATTTATTCTTAAAACATATTTACATTGTTCTTCAAACAAAAGTATAGCTACTTTTAGATAAACCAATAAAGAGATTTATTTATTGTGTAGGGTAAAGGCACCAGTTCTCAACCGCTTACCTGTTTTGATTGAACTTAGCATAACGATTTCGAATGCAACTTTTTGCTCGTGTTTCTAGAATTTTTTCGTGTTTTTAGCAACATTACTATTACTCAAGAACGGCTGGGCCGATTTTTATGAAACTTAGAACACTATCTACTGGCAATCAAATTTTTTAGTAAATATAAGGTATAATTGATTATCAGGTAGGTACCTAGTTTTTATTCGACTGCAATCAGATTAAGATAAGATTTCTGTTAAAAAGTGACACGCGAGTGAAGCCGCGAATAATAAATTCATATAAAATATTAATTTTTCAAAATTATATGCGAAAACTGACATGGTATAGTATTGCTTTTTAAATTATTAAATTGCATCAAAAACGAGTGTCTTTCGACCGTTCGCGTTGGTGACACTGATTAAGAATAAAAAATCTGAGCATCGAACTGTCACTAAATTATTGTAATTTGAGCTGTGTTAATAATAATATTATAACGTTAAAAATTGTTGATTTAAACAATGTAATTGTTGATTTAAACAATGTAAATGTTAAAAAATGTTGCTAAACATTCCTTTTATTATATTATCTATATACCTACTATATGTATAAGTAATGAAACTGAAAAGGGAAATTTGTTTTCAATTTTCGAATTTTCACAAAATTTCATTTGTACATAATCTTTATAATAATTGATTCCGAGTAGAAATATAGCATTTTTGAAAGAAATTTGTCTGTCTGTATATTTGTTTACTTGTAACTCGAGAACTAACTACATCAATTTCAATAAAATTATTATTAATCGTTAGCTTAAAATGTAACTTAAAATTTAAGGGTTTTTTGGAAATTTTTTGCAGCCAATTTATTTATATTGAAAGTTTTATTTATACTATACTAAACGTTTCGCCTTTTTAGACATCATCAGTAATATTCTGAAATGTTATTGGTACATATATACATTAAAATGAACAAGTTATAATACAGTATTTGAAAATAAAGATAAATGAATGAATTAGATTCAAAATACTTACATTTTATAGTGAAATTATGATGTATGAACATTATTTGAACGATGTTGTTATTAGCATGGATTTTAGACAACTGTTTCTATTTTTAAAATGAAAGAAAGTTATGGAAGCTATTGTAAGTGTAGGTACTGTTATATTTGTATGCAAGTGTGTATACTTGTATTCAGGAGTATCAATTGTATAGATTTAAGGTAAATTTTATAGATTTAAGGTAAAAATCATTCTATATTTTAAGTCATCTGCAGAAAGCAGCAGAATCCCGTTATGTACGAATCGAGGGCGAGCGATGCCGCGGGTACAACTAGTTATAAATAAAACAATATCACAAAACTGCATTATGTTGATTAAGAATTTCTGTCCATACAACCCATTTTATTTTTCTTTTTCTTCAGCGAAAATGTTTTTCAAAAAATCCTGAAATGAAAAACGATTCGCAAGTATAAATTATTGAAATATCCGTTCCATATTTCATTGAATAAACAAATCTTAATTTTTGTGCTAAGATTTTCTTCTCACGTCAGAGTTCTGTTTTATTTATTAGTCTGCCTTTTCATGCAATGTATAAAAATACAGTCGGGTTCAAAATTAATATCTTCAATTTTTTAAAGCATATCTTCTGATTTCTGAACCAATATCTTAACAATAGAATAGAATAGAATAGAATAGAATACTGTATTAGTTAAAAATCACAATGTGGATAACTTCGTCATAATTACCTATACATAGTAAAATACAGCATTTAGCTTATCTTGACATCTGCAGTCAAAAATTCCTCAACAGAGTAAAATGCCTCATTTGTAAGATATTTCTTTGTCACGCTTTTGAATTTTTTTGTATTTAAGTTGCGAACCGAGCAAGGTAGCTTATTGAATAGTTTTATGCATAGCCAGCTAGGACCGTATGTACTTTTTTTACAACCTATACGTTGTGGCAGACAAATATCATTTTTATTTCTAGTGTTGTGACTATGCATGTGACTATGCATGTGACTATTAAATTTTTCATTGTTTTCTTTTACGAAAACTACTAATGAGTAGATAAGTTTTATAAGAGGCGACGCATTGAGCTACTCCTTTGGTATTTCGTGTAAAAACGTTCAGAGTTTATTAATTGGTCATCTATGAACCACACGAATTTTAAAAATCGTTTTGACGCTAATGACCTCTGTTGTCGAGCGTCTATAATTTACAATTCATTCATTAAAAATCGTTGTAAGAGAAGATCAAGCCAGAACGTTTTCGGAGTGAAATTTTATTGATATTTCAGAAATTATATGTTTAAGCTTGCATATGCTAATGCTAGCAACATTTTGTGTTTTCAAAACGCGATGTTTTAAAATCATATGTACGTTGACCACATGACGGACTTTTTAATGATGATATAGTAAGTGAAAACTGGAGAGAGAAAATCCCAATCTCCTCCAATGAAAATTTCGCCTTTCTTTGTAAAAAAAAAATCAGATTTCTAGTTTTGAGTGTCGCTTCTTGTATAACTCCTCTTAATTTGCAGTGTGCAATTTTGATCTCCACTGTATCTGAATGTATGTGTGTGGTAGGTACTTTCATAATAGGTAGGGACATACAGGGTTAAACAGGGAGTTGTTAACAAGTTTAAAAAATCGGTACATATTGTAAATTATTTATTTTCCTATCAGTCAAATTTAAAAATGGTAAAAAGAGCGAAAATGGCTTGAAATTGACCAGCGTCGGGTTCACAGATCTATATTTTAATAATAATTCGCATGGTTGACAAGTCAGCTGCTACTTTTTTGTGCAAGCGTCTTGGCAGCGTGCAATTTTAATAATTCCATATTATTATTTATAATTTTTATAAATACTAGTCGCTGGTAAATTTCAATTATTTTTCACTTATCTTTTAATTTATTTTTTGGAATTTCAGGTGCCAACATTTTGTGACACCCTGTATAAAGGTATTAAAGTAAGCTCGTACTATGTACGTACAGTTGGTAATAATATTAGCCGGCGTATATTTTTAGTCTGTTTTATTTTATTTTATGAATGTTGGTATCATTTATCTTAATTTTATGTTCGCGATTCGCATTTGGTGCCAACATTACGGAGCTGAAAATTAAATAGCCGCTTTTAAAATTTTATTGTTTTAATATTTCATTTCTTATTATTATTAACAATATATGGTGATTCTGCATTTTTCATTTAAATGTTATTATTTCAGATTTTTACAGCAATCTGATTCGTTTAGAAATTTTATGTATTTGAGAATCAAATAAAATTTAAATTACGCATTGTTTATGTAAATGCAACTATGCCATACAAATAAAAATATTTTTTGCCATACCCATTATTAAATAGTTGCTTTACAACCATGTAAAATAATTTATATTAGAAATCGTGTCCATCGTGATTATAATAAAATTAAGGAAATTTTTGTGTACTTGAAAAAGTTTAAATATATAAACGAAACGTCGTACATTTAATTTAATAAATCAAATATTTGTCCACTATTTTCCTTAATTTTATCATGTAAAATAATTTTTGACAGGCCGGTGTGCGGGAGTGGGACGTATCGTTCCCACACTAGTTTGGGAAAACCAGCCATTTCCATAGTAATTTATGTTTATTCGCATTGATCCGCCCGCTATTACCTACTGACAGCTTCTCTCGGACTACTATATATAGACGTGAAGTTGGGGGCACAAATGAACTGTCAATACTGAAAATGAAGTGAAAAGCAGCCGTTTTATAGTGGGTATAGCAGAAAATCCCATATATATATATATATATATATATATATATATATATATATATATATATATATATATATATATATATATATCTCGTGCGTAATTATATTACGACTCGTGTGACTGTCACTACTCGTCAGTAATATACCTCCTTACGCCACTAGATATACAATCTACTATTCTTTTGCTAATAATTTTTGCTATGATGTTAATACAAAACAGTTTTAAAATAAAGATTTTTTAACCAGGTATTTGATGATAATAATGCTAATAATAAGAAAATGATACTTAATGAGAATTCAGAAATGAAAAACAAACTTTATTTTTAAATGACGATGGTTGTTTTTATAATTATTGTCATATTCAATTTAAAATTTAATAAGTATCTCTTCAAGGAAATTTTTCTCTGATATTTTTCCACTGCTGTTACCACTCTTATTAGTTTTTCTTTCCTCTTGTGAATGAATAAACATTTAATTTTTCTCACTTCGCATCTTCACGGATTTTCTCAAAGAAAAATAAATTTTCAGTAATATAGTCGTTTTGAAATTATAAAATCCTGGTTTGTACATATTATTTAATTTGTATTTTTCAAGCTTATTTTTATCTGTATTTTTAAATAGCTGTTCTTTAAAACGTTCTTGTCCCGGTTTATTGTATATGTTGCAAGCAAAAGTAAGAAAATAATACTTTTTCAGATTATTGCTCAGAGGAAAATTTATTTATATTTTTGGTTGATCTCTTAATTTTCAGATCACTGTCAATTTTGAACAGTGAAGATTTGATTTCAATAGAATTATCGCTAGGCACTTGGTAGAACATGATTGAATAGAATAAATACACAAACACTTAACAAATTCTTCAAAAAAAATTTTCAAGTGTTTGTGTATTTATTACAGTGAAGATTTTCTAAAAATAATTTTCAATTTATAAAAACAAGCCATAACATTTTCAATAAAAATCCGGAAAGATGTAGAAACTAATAGGGGTTCTAAAATTTCGGGTTCGAAATTATTTTAAAGTAGTTTTATTTGAATCGGATTTTAAACAACAAATATTTTGAAGAAGAACAGAACCTTTGGTTTCGAAGACACATTGACTATTAAAAAACACCAATTCTATATTTTAAAAATACTTGAAATAAATTATTAGTGAATTTCCAAAATCACGTTCATAAAAGTAGCGAACATTTGGCTATCACATAATCATGCATAATATATTTTTTTTTGTTATGCAACAAAATCTCGCAACAACTGCGAAACTTTTTTTAAAATTATATTGTTTACTATAAAGTGTAAAAATGTGTACATTTTATATTAAATATAAATGAACTAATTTAATATTTTATGTTCGTATTTCATTTGGTTGAATGTTGCGTGTTAGTGGATGCATAATATTAATTATGTATTCATATAATATCCTCTTTGAAAAGAAATCTCGGAAGCTCTTTTAACTTTCAATAACAATAAAAAATCTTGAAAAGGAGACTTTTTTATTTCGACTTTCTTTATTTCGACTTTCGTTAGGTTAATTATACTAATTGTATTAGAGTCCGTTCACACTATCAGGTAATTGACTGGTCAGGTTTAAAAAGAAAACCGGATAAGTAATGGAGCATTTGTTTAAATGTGACCTTCCAGACTATCAGGTTCAGGCTCGGCGACCGGCTGCAGCCTGAAGTATCAGGTTCCCTGACGCCGTATAAAGCGGTGGTTGTGTATTTCAGCAAACTCGCGCTTTCACACTTGTCCGGTTTTCGTCTTCAGGTATTGTTTAGTTTTGCTTCAACTCTGGCAAGGAAAGTGCGAATACTAAACTTTTTTTAATAAACATAAAACCGGACCTGCTGAAAACCTGATCGCGTCCAGATATTTAATTTTTATTTCAAGATTCCGTCAGGTTCAAAATCTGACCGGCGAACCTGATAGTGTGAAAAGACTCTTACAAATGATTGTAATTAAAAATATGGTTCATAATTTAATGATTTCTTCTTGTGAAATTTTTAAACCGCCAAAAACACCGCGTTTCAAAAAGCGAGTAGTACGTTAATTTTGGTTTGAGGCACCAGTCTCTTCGGAGGCGTGGGTTTGGATCCCACCGCTGCCATCATATTTTGTTTTATTTTATAGCTAATTTAAACACATTTATAGATTTGTTTTATAAAATATTTATATAAGAAATTAACTAAAAGCTAAGAACAATTAAAACATTAAAAATTCATTACGTTTTGATCTTCTATATTATTCAGTTCCCACTGCCATCTGGTGGACAGTAGACATAAATACATAACAGGAGTTTATTTTAAATATACTATTATGATCCTCGAAAGCTTTTATCTGTTTTCTACTTGTATAGCTTGTACAATATTATCCACATTTGAGTTCGCGTGAACAGTTTTTTTATATGCATTTGTGTAATACTTGAAGTTTTTTTCTCGAAAGCTTCACAAAGCTGTTTGAGCGCAATACAATGTGACCAATGATGCGGAATATGGTACTTTGTGTGCCAACTCAGCATGCTTAAGAAACAACTGATCGTCGGTTTGGTCTAGGACACTGCTACGTCTTTCATAAAGCGTCCATGTCCGAAAAATACTGATAAATAATTAGGTATATTACGCACGACTAGTGACACTATATGTTAAAATGAGCGGGAGGGAGTTTTAACAGTCACACATGTGATAATATCATTGCGCAAGAGATACCTATATATGGTATTTTTTGTCATACCCCCAATAAAAGAGGTGGATTTCACTTGATTTTCAATATATTTTCAAATTTTTTGACAGTTCACGTGTGTAGCAAATTTAACTTCTAATAGTACCTAGGTTATATGGCTAAGTCAGTAGGCTTCGTATGGAATGTATAGGCATGCTCTGAATTGCAAAATTATTTAATTGAAATAAAATCTGGGAATAACTAAGCTAAAAAATATTCATGTTTAAGATGACGGCTTGTTTTGATTAACGTTTGAATAGGTTGACGGGAATGAAGCCAGTGTAATTCTTTTTTTAAAAAATGTTCTTTATTAAAAAGTCGACAGTTTCGTAAGAATTTCTTACATCCTCAGGACCCTTAATGTGAACAGAATTACGATTATAAACAAATACATTGCTGTTACAAATTAATTATAATATTAAAATTGATACAATGGTCTCATTTATAGTGAGAACAGTCCTCAGATAAAAAAACTAAAAAATATTACAGAAAAGTTGAAAGTAACTTTTATCCATCATTAAAATCGGCCCCGTCGTTTTCGAATGATATGACACTAGTGTTTATGGTTTTCGGGCATATAACAATACATCGAAATATAATAATGCAGCGTATAATAAACATTTGTTTGACAAAGAATTAGTTCTGCACCAGATAAATAGCTGTACTGGAAGTCTTGCCAAAAAATTGTCTATCATTATTAAATTGCCTTTTATATACTATTGTTTTAAAATAATTTAGCTGATTTTTAGTTTACATTATCCGCACATAAAATAAAAGAAGCAATGTAAAAATATTTTCGTATCTATTTCAATTTAGATTACAATATCATTAAAAGTAAAAATATATTTTATATTCTAACTTGTATTTTTGATTAATAATATTTTTATTTTTAACGTAAGTAATTGAAATTTAGTGTTATTTTTAAATTATGGTTGTTTTTAGTTTAGCTTAAGGATATCTTCTTGAAATAACGTAAATGAGGTAACGCATGAATTTTATGGTGAAAAAAGCCGCAGGCGCTTAACGCATCTAAAGTTAAGACTACCGCGCTGTCTTAATCTGCCATTTTCCTGGTAAGCTAATGAATTTTATAGTGTACTGCTAATAATTTTATTAACCGTGATATAATCCATAGAACAGTAGAATGATGGTTACGTAACGTTTTTACAATACATTGAGGCGCGGACACATAGTATGCAAACATAAGCATACACCACACACGCTTGAATCAATATCATGTTTTCAAACATTACACATGGAACATACAACCACCGTCCACATTGCATTTAGTATCTCTGTTTTTTACGTCCATCACATATGTTAATATAATAAAGTATTGGGTAATAAGGACCAGTTAAATGTATAAATTATTTATTCTTTGCCAACGTTTCGTGTTGTAGAGCCCTGAAGAAGTTGCAAATTCGCAACGAAACGTTGGCAAAGAATAAATAATTTATACATTTAACTGGTCCTTATTACCCAATACTTTATTATATTGCATTTAGTATATTTGATTTTATTGTTGTCCATGAAGGTCAACTCGCAGTTCAATTTTGATATTTGTGCAAAGTGGTTGTATTTTTTTCGAAATGAGCGATACTGTGAAGTCCATTTTGAAAATAATTATTTTACTTAAAAAAGCAACACCTGCACTATATGCAGTGCACTATACACTGACAAACTGACAACTAGGAGATAGATTAAAGAAATAATTTTTTTTCAGTATTTCCATCGGGTCAAACAATAAATACATGAAATAAGTACCCAGCCAATAGTGGTCATAAATCTCTTTGATGTACCGCTCTTATAGCGATCACAAAATACGTATGTGTGCGCTGTGTGGTACTGTTTGGAAAAACGTTCACACTAATTCTAGTTTTTCGTGTATACTATGTATTTGCGTTTGTTGCGTGGTCATGTTTGCATTATATGTCTCTGTGGTTTTAATATACCAGCTAAAGTCTGGCGTTGAGTGGCAAAATCGGTTGACTTTTTAGGCGCTTTTTTATGAACTGTAACCGATTTAACATTTTTTTAATCGGCTGATCGACTAAAAATTGACTACCAGCGCCAGGCCTAAAAATAAAATTTTGATGAATGAAATACAATGTGTAAATAGTTTTACCGAACATAGCATTGAGAACATTTACAATTTTGTAGTAGGGTATGGGCCATAAGACCTAATGTAAATATGTAGTGGATTACGTAAAAAAATAAGTACTGTGAATTTTAATCAATTTTCCATAGCAACGGTTGATTGTTAAGAGTAACTCGGAACCCACTAACGTATCAACTACATATTTACATTAGATCTTATAGCAGCCATAGCCTATTACACAAAATTGTAAATGTTCTCAATTTATTAGTGTATTTGCCATATGGCACATACACTATTGGCGTCGGTCGGATGGCGGGACCTAGGGGTCGGACCAAAATTTCTTAACGTTTCATAGCCTCCTGAACACTTTGGCACCATTTTTGGAAATGTATATATATATATGTGTGTGTGTGTGTGTGTGTTGTGTGTGTGTGTGTGCGTGTGTGTGTGTACGGGCAATAACTTTCGAAAGAGTTAATTGATTTTTATGAAATTTGATAGGCACGTTGAAATCCATCACCGCAAGAAGCCTATTTAAAATGGGCCCAATCGGACCATTTTAAGGGTGGTTTTTAGGGGTTGAAAAATGTTTTTGGGCCTAAAAATGCCGAAAAAATTCTCAGAATCGTTTCAAAATTGAAATTTAACCCTTTAGTAACGATTAAAATGTGCTGCTAAAATTTTAATAAAATCGGCCCGACAGGACCGGACTTACAAATTTTATGAAAACACTAGTTTGCGGATAGTGCTTTACTTACTGAAGGGTGTATTTAATTTGGTACCGAGGTTGCATTGATAAAAATATTAAAATTTAGAAAAAAAATATTATTTTAAGAGATGTATTAAAGGGGTTAAATTTTTTATTTTATTCATAAACAAACTTAAGTTCACATAATAAAGCCACAATTCCAGTATTAGCAAATAACACTATATTGTCGGCAAGGTTTTGGCACTGCGACCCGAGTTTTTTGCCTTATGGTCGGTAAAACCGTTTACACCTTGTATATTAAAACATATACCTCGGTTTCGTTCGCTTGATTACCTCGTTTTATAATTAAAAACATGAATTGGTACTAGATCTGGATGACCTCGGTTGTCGGTGCGACCTTAAAGAATAATGATAGTGTGAAATTTGGAAATACGGCACCGATTTGAAAAAAAAAAGTTTTTCTACTTTTCAAACTTTAATTTTTTTATGTTGGAAGTTCGCACTGCACTTATCGCACATCAGTGTGATGTGTTCTCGTGTGAGACGAATTGATCCACTAAAAAAGCTGGATTATTTGAAAAGCGTTGTGTTCAGATAATTCTACTGATCAAACACAAAAAGAATGAAACAAACTGAGCTGGCTTTAGTCAACTCACAATACAGAAGTATAAAAAAATAAAAAATATTGATAATGTGCGAATTTCATGTAGTATTTTGTATGTTTAAACCACAATATTTTATAATTATTTATTTCCTTTCGCGTTCGATTCTTTATTTACAGAATTCATTTCTTTTTTTGCTATAAAAATGGTGTTGCCTTTTAAATTAATATCTACTTAAAAAATAAATAAAATCTATACACGGTGGAAGTATGGGTTTATATGGTGGATTACGGGTTCTGAAGTTTGAATAGCTAATAACAAATAAATTAAAAAAATCAAAAAACCCGACTGCGTAAAAAAACAAGTTCAGTACTAAAAAATTAAATTCTAATGTGGAACATAGCGATTTTAAACAGTCGGGATCCAAAAGAAATCTAGATCGGCGCAAATCTTTTCAATAAAGGGTCCCGACTGTTTAAAATCGCTATGTTCCACATTAGAATTTATTTTTTTAGTACTGAACTTGTTTTTTTCTTTTTAGTTTTTTTTTATGCAGTCGGGTTTTTGGATTTTTTAATTAATTTTTTATTTTTAGTTCTTTTTTACGCAGTCGAATTTTTTAATTTTTTATTGTCGCCATATTAAGTTTTGTTTACTGTCATGTTTTTAGTGACATTCGGACAGTTAAGACAAATCGTAAAACGTAAAAATCATCAAAATCGGCTCACGCGTTTGGTCTCTAGAGTGCCACAAAGGAACAAACATACATACATACATAGATAGCATAGATCGGGTAATAAAAAGCGCGTCCAGTAATTAGTGAACTAATAAAAAATGTCGTGACTTAAGATTTTAAATTTGTGAACAAACTGTCAAAAAACTAAACACAATTTTTGTTTAAATTCTGTTATAGATAGACAAGAATTCTTGAAACTGTATTCTATCGTACATAATATCCGTAAAAAACTATTATACAGACGGAGGTCCCGTTACTGTTTTTTTGTCATACTCACTATAAAATAGCTGTTTTACATGCCAGTGTGCGGAACGTATCTTTCCTACACTAGTGTGGAAAAGCAAGCCATGTCCATAGTGATTTATGTTCATTTGCCCTGATCCGTCCGCTATTATTTACTATGACAGCTATACTCTTGGCCTACTACAGAAGTGGGGTTGGAAACACAAATGAACTGTCAAAAAATGTTGAAAATACTGAAAATGAAGTGAAAAGCAGCTATTTTTAATTGGGTGTGGTAAAAAATACCATATACAGGGTGGTGACCGTGACTGCTGCACATAGGGATTTAACCCGTAAAATCAAACTTTCGCGGTTTCTTGCTTCCTTATTTTTTTAGGAAAAATAACTTCAAATAAAAGTTTTAGAACATAAAATTCTGCATCTAAATCATTAAACAAAATTAATTTTGTATGCTTTGTAACGGCAGAAATTTGATATAAAAATGTCAAAATTACCTCAAAAACAGATGGCCATGGAACTTGAACAAAATGATGACGTTTTAGCTGTCAGAATAATTTCTAATCATTTTGTTCAAGTTCCATGGCTATCGCTATCTGTTTTTAAGGTAATTTTGACATTTTCATATCAAATTTCTGTCGTTACAAAGCATGCAAAATTAATTTTGTTTAATGATTTAGATGCAGAATTTTATGTAACTCGTTATGACTCGTTATAAAACTCGCTATCGCTCGTTTTAACATACGGTCACTACTCGTCAATAATATACCTCATTGAGCTACTAGATATACAATCTGCTATAAAAATGTGTTGATTTGAGGTTTTCATGAGCTTTGGCCATTGATTACAATGCATTTATATTTGGCACATTACATTGTCTTCATAGCACTTGGTCGTTTACTCACAAGAAATACACAGCGCAGATATTCTAGTCAAGTTATATTATACATATAACCGTTACCGTTTGTGGAAATTGCGCAATAACCGTGCCTATCGCGTTACGTACAACCACTGTGTCTAGTTGGCGCTGAAACTAAACCGTACTTCAGAAACAGTCTTTTGTTATTTTCATGTGTAGTCTAGTTGGCTATGACATCGGACACTTGTCACCGTACACTAATTAAAACTATAGGATTTCAAGTGTTCGTTAACGAATTCTGTTAATTAAATCCCGATATTTAACGCGAAATATAATCCGATAATGGCTGACCAATCTTAGAGCGAAATTATACACAGGTTGATTTTCCGTGGCGTGTTTACCGCGACGAGATTTCTGCTGAATTTTACGTATCAAAACAGAAAGCGTTTTTTTCCGTCAAGTACGTTCACGTAAAACAATACAACATTTTGCTAATTATACAAAATGGTCCTCACTGTGTTAGGTTGCGCTGCTGTATGAGCAAATTTATTTTTAAAGAATAGAACTACGTTGGTGTGTTCATACAATATTAAGAGAAATACTATCAACAGGATATTTCCACACAAATGTTTTATCCAGACTGTTCAGTCGTCGGTGATCCGTTGCCTCGTCTAGTTTGCCCCGCACTAAACAATGTTTTTCGTTTCTAACGTGTTGTGGCGGTGACGATATCAACGCAATCAGAAGCGTTCAACTCGCTCACGCCAACGGAATTTTAAAAAAACGCGACGTATATTCCGTTTGTCTAATTTCATTCATTTGTAGGCACGGTTTCGATTTGGACTTGCAATCCGCCGCGTTAAAAACGCTGCGGAAAATCCGCCCGTGTAGTTTAGCTCTTATAGCTCACGCCACTGGTAAAATACATAGGTGATGTGTTCTCATTTCTCAATGTGTAAGATTGTTAAATTGTAGGTGTCAACCCTGTGTAAATAATTTACATTATTAGACTATTTTATTTACATCAAATGTCGGTTTTTTTCTTGTAATTGTATTTATGAATCGACAAGTTTGTCATTGTCACATTAACTTGTCATTTGTGAGAAATGTACCACTTATAAAATAATCTAGTTTTGTTGATTTTGTTGACTTATTCAAGTCAATTTAGAATAATATACACTTAGTTCTCTTTGATTTGGAAAAGGGGACGCCTTCATAAATTTGTTATTTCAGTTGGTTATTCTAAGCACGTACTTATACTCCCTTTAAATCTTTGTATGGAATTTATTCGTTACAAACTGAATTTTTGTTTGTTAATGGAGATTTATCAATTAAAATCGCGTTATAATAATATGTTTACTTGTACACTGCAAGCGAGAATGCATTTATTTGTTACACTACACGATAGACTACACTTTTAAAATACACACCTGTCGTGGGTTCAAATCCCACCTCCGCTCATGGATGTTTTTGTGATGTAATTTAGTTTTAAGGAAGTTGTAATTAAATGTAATTAAGGCGCTAATGACCTAAGTTGTCGACGCGTCTATAATCTACAATAAATAAAATAGAATACACACGAATAAAATATGAAAGCACACACTGCGTTGGATTGGACGGAAAGTGCGAGTTTCATTTATTTTTGTGTATTTGAAAAGTCTCGATTGTTCTGTACCGTTCCGGGCCGAACAGAACCGTTACAGCGCGTGTCCTGCTTAATGACTCTCTCTTTCTCTTTCTCTTTCTCTTTCTCTCTTTCTCTCTTTCTCTCTTTCTCTCTTTCTCTCTTTCTCTCTTTCTCTCTCTGTCTCTGTCTGTGATGCTCGGTTTCTGATACGAAGTTCAGCATTAAATCTAGATTTAAGAATATTATTTTTGTCAACAAAAATTTTCGTCTGATTAAATTTATAGAACGTAATTAATATATCAGTTATCAGTGAGTTGTAACGTTTAGTTTTTTATAAATGAATTTCAATTATTTTGTTATTATCAATACTTAAGCTTGCAGATTAATATTCTATTCAAATATTGACTGAATTTTAATTATGTACCTCTATATTGTCTATTATAATATTATCTATTCAGTGGGGAGAATGAAAACTCTAATTTAATTTAATTGATAATCATTAAATGCGAGGTGATTGGTATTTTAATTGGTGAAAATTAATATTATATATTTTATTAATTCAAAATTTATTAATTAAATATTATTAATTATTATATTTATATCTAGCTGCACCTGCGACTTCGCTCGGCCTCGATTCGTACAAACTTTCCTCCCACAAAATAAGATCTGGATCATTCAATTAATTAGACGATTATAGTCGTCATAGATCTTATTTTTTGCCATACCCACTATACTAGCTGCTGTATGTATGCATGTAAAGTGACTTGACAGGCCGGTGTGCGGGAACGTATCTTTCCCATACTAGTGTGGGAAAGCAAACCAAATTTCCATAATGATTTATGTTTATTCGCCTTGATCCTCCCGCTATTACCTACTGACAGCTACTCTCGGCCTACTATAGAAGTGAAGTTGGCGACAATGAACTGTCAAAATTTTTTGAAAATACTGAAAATGAAGTGAAAATTAGTTATTTTATAGTGGGTATAGCAAAAAATACAATATATATCTCGTGCGTAGTGATATTATGACTCGTGTGACTGTTAAAACTCGACGTGCTTGTTTTAGCATACTGTAACTACTCGTCAGTAATATACCTCATTACGCCTCTAGATATACAATCTACTATTAGTTGACATGAACGATTTTGATTTGAGGGCATGATTATAATGTGTTTATTCAGTTTAGTCGTATTTAGTTCAAGGAAGCATTAATTAATCGTGAAATCATAACAAATAAAATATACAGTAAATAAAAACGAGTCAATTAACTTCTATAATCATAATAAAACGTTACCAGTTGTTTTATTCGTATTTATTATCTTCCCTTTTTATCTACCGGCCACGTCAACAATGGAATAAGTACTAATAAAGCGGTCGCAGCCGACAGCGTATGACACGCCCACTATATTTTTTCCTACTTGTTAACTTCCCATTGGAAGTTATTTTTTGTAATGGGTCCGAAAATCGAAATCAAAATGTATAACAAATTTTTATGTTTCAAGGTCACTACACTATTTTTAGAAAGATGTCTCTGTGTGTGTATGTGTGTGTGTGTGTCCATTTCTTTCTAAGGCGAAATTTCGAGATTGAAAAATGATATTGACTACGTTAGGGTGCCAATCGACGCGTATTAACGTAAATATGATCTGAAAGAAATTTTTTCAAAATCGGTTCAGCCGTTCTTTTTTCTTAACCAAATAGACTCCAAAAAAGTAGATTTTACACAATATCTCGCGAATAAAAAATTATATCGCCTTCGTAAGGGTGTCAATCGAAGCTTGTTAACGTCATTTTGATCCGACATAAATTTTATAAAAATCGGTTCAGCCGTTTTTTTTTTTGAATTATTGTTAAAAATAAATAATAATTATGTTTTAATTATTAAAATGATTACTATTCTGTGTAATATCTAATTTAATTATTATTATTAAATATTTATCAAACTGGGAATTTCGTCGTGTGGACCTCAAGGGTCGCACTTTAGTTTTAATAAACGACCCACCTCACGGCTTGTTTTTTGTGTAATGTTATGTATTTTTATGAAACGAACTTAGCTCAATTGGTAGATAAAATATTTATTTACATTTAAGGACAATATGGTTTTGAGTCCCTTCTTTGAAAATTTCAAATAACAAAGATTTTGGATATTGGATACTTGGACTAGAAAATAGGTAGATGTTAGGTTTTCAAATGGGCACACGCGCACTTCTGTATGACGTTTGGTTTAGATGCTATGGATGTTTAAAGTTTTTCAAAAATGAAAGAAAATTTGTGAACGTACTTGGCTTCTAAACTAAAAGAGACAAAAAAGTTATACTTTTTTAGGAACGTTGTGCGCATGGTCGCAGGGGACTTGACTGAGGAAAAACGTGATCGTGACGCGTCACCCGTCACCATCACCTCTTCCATATAAGAATACCTATTGGTGTGTATTAAAGCGACCAACTCGCTATACCATAAATATAGCAGCTTGATGTAAGTTCTGCGTGGTCCAGTGGTTAGAACGGTCGCTTCATACGCAATGCGTCCCGGGTTCAAATCTCCGTGTAGCAACATAGTTTTTTTTTAACTATTCCATATTTCACTTGAAATTTATTTATATTTTTTTCTATTTTCTCTATTTATTTTTTATTTTAATATTTTATATCAAATGGGCATACGATTACACCTTATTTTTTACCTACTTGAATAAGTGTGTTTTTTTCTAAGTGGTAAAAAAGCGTTTTGAAACTTAATTTTTGTTGTTGTTATTCGTCATTTTTTTCCAAATATATAATATTTTTACTTCCCACCTCTACTATGGTAGGGAAGTAATGGATTTAGTCCGAAAAAAATATTTCGAGATTTTAACAAATCTTCACGTTTTGAGACCCTAGCAATCGTTTAAGATCATTTTCAGACTGATGTCTGTATGTGTGTGTGTGTGTGTGTGTGTGTGTATGTGTGTATGTGTGTGTGTATGTGGTCAATTTTTCGCCTTCGATATCTCAAGAACGGAACAACATACGGGCATGCCGATTGTTCTATTGTGTTTATCAGTCTTTAACTTAGATCTGATTAGATTTTGAGTCAAATCGGTTCAGTGGATCCTGAGATATTCAAAAAAACGTTCTCAATGTCACTTATTAACATAGGTAAAAAAATATATAAATGAATTCTAGATGTTATAATATGAAAAAAATGTAGATATTTTTTTTCTCTAAAATGTATAGTTTTCGAGAAAAAAAATATTTTACTAAAAAAAGAAAATTGTACGTAAATCAAGGTAACCATGATTTTTGCTATATTAAGCTAGCCATCAGTAGATCACCAAACAAAAAAGAGGGCCATGCTTTTTTCAAAGAATAAAAATTAAATTGTGTTTTAAAGACCACCAACAGCTAAGGTTATTTGGGCCTAGTCAAAGAATAAAAAAACGAGTGTTTATTTTTTGAAAATATTTACTAGGTGGGAAGTATAGGACTGGTCATCAGTCGAATTTTTTTATTTATAAGTTATAAAATTTCTAGTAACATTGTATGGCTTTTACGCTTGTATAATCATGCTTAGCTTTATAGGCTTTAACTTTGAAAATTTTGTACGCTAAAAGTATCGCTTCTTTTTAAGAAAACCTAATTCTCTTTGAACTTGCTTACATCAAAATGTATATTTGTTTATTGTAGTATTTTATTTTTGCCATGTCGAAGAAAAATATAACTGGATCTTCTTCTAAGAAAATCTTTTAGATTTCCACTTTATAGACTGAAACAACAACATACTGAGGAGCGGAAAACTACCCTCATCGGAATACTTTGTATGCATAGCTACCTAGAATGGAATACAGTATGTAAATAAATAAATAGGGAACTTACTAGGTCAAGAGCGAAGCGTCTATTGAAATTACACTCTCCGTATCTTTCCTCAGTTATTTCCTTCACAGCTTTCGTCTGCATTAAAATACATTTTTCTCAGGAATAGATTTCAATACATCACGTTTTAACATTGGAAATGTTTATGTTCGTATATGGGGGCAGAGTTACGAGTTTTCGTTCAAGGCAAGACAACGGTGTCGCGATCAAGTGAGGAGCAATCATGCAAAATTGAACAAGTGGAATTTTTTCGAAATGTGTTTTATATCATGTCTAGTTAATTGAGAGGTATTTGCGATGATCTGCGGTGTTATTTTTAAGCAAATGTTAATAAATACTGTAGAAAAATCCATTTAAAAGTTAAGTAATCAAGCAAAAGTGAACGCGTATATAACAGAAGAATAATAGGGTTATTCCTGACAAAACTAAACAGTGCATTGATAAATATTGTGTGTATAATAAACAGTTAATTATGTTTCATATATGCTGTTATCATTTCCAATGTCCTCGATGATTGCAAGGATTGCGAAATCTGTGAATTTTTGAAGTGAAAACTTCTTTAGCTACATATATATTTGAATTCTTATGTAACGATAAACGGGAAATGCTTGAATAGAGGGGAAATTTGTATCACCTAGGTAACCTACCTATTTTGACACTTTAAATTTATAGAGACAGCAGATAAAGGGGAAATGATTCAATAGAGGGGAAATTTATATCACATAGGTAACCTACTCATTTTGACATTTTAATTTATATATGACAGCAGATAAAGGGGAAATGCTTCAATAGAGGGGACATTTGTATCACATAGTTAACCTACGTATTTGACATTTTAATTTATGTAAACAGCAAATATTTTTTATAATATTTCTAAAAAATATTCTAATGAAGTTTTCATTTCCACGTGAGCTTGTGTGGATGAGGCTCACAACTTTTATTGTTATTACTATTTCAGGGCTTTATTATTAAAATATATTCATCTTTCTATTTTTTTTCCAAATATGACTAAAGTTTAACAAAAAAAGCCAAGACACTTTTCCATTATTTATTATATAATATATATTTTTACTATGATAAAAAAAACTTCTGGGATTCAAAGTAGAGATTCCTCCATTTAGATGTCTTAAAACCCCGGTTGTAATCTAAGAACTTGACGAAAGTATCACTTGGATTTTCAATTTATTATTAAAAAAAAAAATTCAATTAAAAATATGAATTGGTACTAGCCACAAATAACTCTCGCAGTTGGTGGTTTTAACCAGCTTAGCAATAAATCTTTAATAAACCATGCGTTTAACGTGTTTGTTATTTTATATAGCAGATCACACTCGCACTATTTACCATCATCTTTAAGTCCCAATTATTGACATTTGAGATATTGTTATATAATAATGGTTTCCTACGACGCTTCACTATTTTGTTATGCAACCTTGTAGGTATATATTGTAGGTGTAATTTAATACGGTAAAAATGAAAATTTTGAAGGGTTGTTGAGCCTACGAAAGTTACTTAACCTTTAAAAATAGCATACTTATACTTTGTTTACGAAATGCAATTTTCTGATCATCACGACAACGTATATGTTATGACAAAAATGGTATAGGATAACAAAACTAAGAAAAATCGCAGGATAGTGGACAAAATATTTTATTTAAATAAAATATTTTGTCCACTATCCTGCGATTTTTCTTAATTTTATTATAATCACGATGGACACGATTTCTAATATAAATTCAGAATAACGATTTTTGATTAAAATAATTATTGTAAACTTGCTATTATGTAGGTACATAGTAAAGCGCTGGTCGGATGACGAAACCAAGAAATAGAACTTTTTTATGAAAATCAAATTAATGCACAGTTTTTTTATTCTAAATTATTTAAAAATATGAACTTTCATCACACAAATTTTATAAAAAAAATTTGTTTTGATTAATAAAAACGATTTTTGACTTGCTATTTTACAAAACATTTCTCGTACTTCCACCATTTAGTACCTTCACTTCCACCACATAATGGCGGAAGGACGGCTATACATATGGTAGGAGAACGGGTTAAAAAACGAGTCGCAGTTATTTTTAGACGTTGTCTAGGTCACAGATTTTTTTTATTTATACTCAATACAGTTCAATTACATAACTAAGCATTTTGAGACAGTCATGGGCTTGAGAATGGCCGAGCGTGTAGCAATGCTGTTGTTTACATGGCGTTGCTATGGTTCCTCTATTACAAGTTCACAGTTCCTGGGTTCTAACCCGAGAGCTGTTAAAAGTGTCAATTGGATTTTCAATTTATTATTAAAAAAAATAATGAATTGAAAATATGATTTGGTGCTTGGCCCAAATAACCTTAACTGTTGGTGGTCTTTAAAACACAATTTTACAATTAAAAAAAAGTAATGAATTGAAAGTATTAATTGGTGCTAGGCCCAAATAACTTTAACTGTTGGTGGTCTTTAAAACACAATTTTTTGAGACAGTCATATATAATTATTATTAAGCCTTTATACCTTATAAAGGCTTAGTAATAATTATATAGACGGCCAATATGGCCAATAATATTATTTAATTCGTTCCAATTATAATAAGCACATAAAAATGTAACTTTGAGTTTATAGTGAAAGTTAAAATGAATACAAAACTAAATCCTAGGAAATGTAATAGGCAAGATGTTATAATTTTTTTGCCATACCCACTATTAAAAAGCTACTTTACATGCGTGTATGTATGCATGGAATTAAGTCAGTTAACAGGCAGGTGTGTTGAAAGTACTTTCAAAACACACTAGTATGGAAAATAAACAGTTTCCACAGTGATTTACGTTTATTCGCTCTGATCCGCCCGCTATTACCTACCCATGGCCTGGCTATAATAATGTGAAGTTGGCGACTCAAATGAACTGTCAAGAATTTTTGAAAATACTGAAAGTAAAGTGAAAAGTAACTATGTATTTTATAGTGGTTATGGCAAAGAATACCATATTATGACTCGTGCGACAGTTAAAGCACGCCAAATCGCTAGTTTTAACATACTGTCAGTACTCGTCAGTTATATACCTCGTTACGACACTAGATATACAGTCTACTATTATGATATTGACGTTGTATATTTTTCTGTTTAAGGTGAAAAATAGTCGACTGTGAATCCACATCTATGTCCAGTGACAATTCACCAGAGATCCCTGGAAGGTAAGAGAGATGATTATTATTTTTATTTTCCTGTCTGCAGTTTCTTTTATTATCCCAACTGTTTACATTGCTGTCTTGGAATTATAAACACTTTTATTGCCGTAATATATTTACTTGCCATTTCTTTCTCCGACCGGATAACTTGTACTGTTCTTATATTTTCTTTGTCTTCTTTCTTATTATGTTATGAAATAGAATGCAATTTCATTGTAATGTTTGTAGTTTTACAATACGAGCCATTTGTGTTTTTAGTGTATTTGCCATATGGCACATACACTATTGGCGTCGGTCGGATGGCGGGACCTAGGGGTCGGACCAAAATTTCTCGACGTTTCATAGCCTCCTGAACAATTTGGCACCATTTTTGGAAATGTTTATATATATATGTATATATATATATATTTATATATTTATATATATATATATATATATATATATATGTGTGTACACGATAACTCTCGACAGACTTAATCGATTTAAACGAAATTTGGTACACACATTGGAACCCATTACCGCACGAAGCCTATTTAAAATGGGCCCGATCGGACCATTTTAAGGGTAGTATTTAGGGGTTCCAAAAAGTTTTTGGGCCCAAAAATACCGAAAAATTTGTCAGAATCGTTTCAAAATTGAAATTTAACTCTTTAGTAAAGATTAAAATGTGCTGCTAAAATTTTAATAAAATCGGCCCGACAGGACCGGACTTTCAAATTTTATGAAAACACTAGTTTGTTGATACGGATTTACTTATGGAAGGGTGTATTTAATTGGGTGTACTGATAAAATCCATGTCTAATATTGAAATTTAGAAAAAATTAATTATTTTAAGGGATGTATTAAGGGGTTAAATTTTTTATTTTGTCCAAAAACAAACTTAAGTTCACATAATAAAGCCACAATGCCAGTATTAGCAAATACACTATATTGTCGGCAGGGTTTTGGCACTGCGACCCGAGTTTTTATGTTATGAAATAGAATGCAATTTCATTGTAATGTTTGTAGTTTTACAATACGAGCCATTTGTGTTTTTTTGCTTGTGACTATCCCAAGTAATTAAATTTGTATTATTTTATCCAGTTTGAACTTTGGATTTAACCTCATAAAGCTTACATAATTTCCTCTAGTGTAGTAATGAATTAATATAAATGATGCTTTTTGCATATCTACAAATAGAAGAATCGTGATTATAAAAAGCTTTTATAACCACTTTTTCAAGCTAGTTACACCAGGGCCGGAATAGGATTATTTATATCACAATGAAACATTGTTTCCTAAATCCTAATTAATACACTAAATACAGAAATTTGTTAGTTTCTGACGTATATAGGGGGTAAAAAATGTGTGACAAAAAATTTGTGACGCGATTTACCATAGTTACGCCATAGTTTGTTTTGTATTATGTATGTCATGTTAATATTTTTTGGCACATGTGACGTCATTTTATGATTAATATGTTGGAAAAATTATGGCCTTTGCTGAATTAATATGAAATAAATAAAAATAAATTGCTTCAATTTTAAAATAACTAAATACTACTTAACGATTACACAATATTAAAAATTATTAATATTGTAAGATAAAACTATAGAAGTAGTTCGTAGTACGTCTTCGGTTGCGGCACAATCGTAATTACTGTGCCCCTTGTCATTTTTTAGCAAAGAATGAAGTAAGTTTTAGGTATATAAAAAAACACAAGCGACTAGATCCTGCTGTCAGGGTCCATTCTGATTGGTCGAATCCCCATCTTGAAGTCATTTGACACACACACACAAACCTAAACAAACGTAACAACTAACTAGTGAACTCTGTATACTAATATGGATAGTTGTAGCGATTAAAAAATGGGTTTTGTATGTGGAGAAGGTTCAAACATATATTCTTCAAAACAGGCATTAATGTTCACAAAATTAGAATGAAAACTTCAGATAAGGCTTGTAATCTAATTCTTTCTATAAAAGTCGATCAATTTTCTGAGATTTCGAATAATAATTAATTAAAATTTATTATTCGATTCCAATTTCTCAAGAACACTGTTACTGTATAAATTTTGGATATCCTAATATCTCAAATAATAATATTAAATTAGGTTTTATTTTGAAATGTTAAAAAATTGATCGACTTGCATAAAAAGAATTAGTTTTCAAGCCTTACCTGAAGTTTTCATTCTAATTTTGTGAACATTAATGCCTGTCTTGAAGAACATGTATTTGAACATTGTCCACATACAGATCTCATTTTTTAATCGCTATCAACTATCCATATTAGTATACAGAGATCACTAGTTAGCTGTTACGTTCGTTTAGGTGCGTTTGTGTGTGTGTGTGTGTGTCAAACGATGTCAAGATGGTGTATTCGACCAATCAGAATGGACCCTGACTGCAGAGTCTAGTCGCTTGTCAAAAAAACTCACGAACCAAAGTATTTCAACCGACAACAGAAAACATAATCACGGTAACTTTTCTAAAGTTTATTTCGAAAATATGTGATTACTTTTCCCCGTTACGCTAGATCATGTTGTTTTCAAAATGTTTGCAATGATTATCTTTGCACATTTGTGAAAAACTGTGATGCAAAATGCAAATACGAGATAAGATATACGACACGTTTGTATAAAATATTTTATGACTATTGTCAGCGCGATTTATTTATTAAGAATAATAAAACGCCAGTCCTATTATTGCAATGAATACTGTTCCTAATAGGTCTGGCAAACTTTATTCGGCGGGCCACTAATAAAACAGTAATTCAAAAAGCTTTCAATTCCTTCTGCGACATGCTGTATTTTTACCACTTGTTCCTATATTTTAACCTTTTGTTCATGTGCTTTTACCACTTGTTCCTGTACTTTTCGGGTTCTAATTGTCCCTTCATGGCATTTTTCTGATAAAGAAAAGAAGGATTTTTGGAGACCTAGGGAAGTACAGTTGGTTTAGTATTATATTTTATCGTCCCAGCGTGCCTAACGCAGCAAGTGAAAGATTTCGCCCTGCGTAGTCAATTATTAATAAAAATCATCTTATAGCGGGAGGCTAGAAATAATATAGCGAACTGCGAGTTAGTCAGGCCTGGTTGATAACATTGAAAAATTATGTTTATGTAAAAACTTGTGTTTTATAGTAAAGTTGGTGAATTGAAAATAGTAATTTTTACAATGTAACTATTTATAAGCATATCAAACAAGTTTAGAGAATGCTATAAAATCTAAACTTAGAATTGCTTGTAGCATCGCTGAAATACATAACATTATTTTTCTAGGATGCATAAAAACTATACCTGATTTTGCTCTTCTGTTTTGTGAAAACACGAATTTAATGTAATGCGCGACTTCGACGCCACCGCGACGATATCAAAATGAAACCAACTTTTTAGCAGCCGGACTTTTTTACGTAGCAAGTCTTGCAGTACCTTATTGGGTTTTATTGTGAACCCACAACGTTTTACTCAATAAACCTTTTTTTTAAATCTCTCTTTGGTTTTAAGGAATTAATCCCATGTGCCAGTCACAAAATGATAAGGATTAAACAAACAAGGAATAAAGGAACCAACACCTTTTCTCGCCACAGGCCCTCTCAGTGTAATAATACGTCCCTGTTTAGAATTAATCAATTAATAATTGCAATACAGCAATTCTGCGGCGGCACGTATGATTAAGGTTCAACCTGACGGCGGAAGTCCAATGTCTACATTTGACACAAAACTTTCGCAGTCCAAAGACCTCAGTTAGGAACCGATAAAAGAGGATCAACTGATCGGTCGCGAGTTCAGTTGATGGATAGAAGCTTATCAATTTGTATTCAGACGGTTAGTGCGACCGACGTTAGTCGGGGGCTGACTGCCTCCGACAGTCAGAAGACAGTACGTTGAAAGTTAGTTGGAAGATAGTTGAAAGGCAGTCAGTTAATTGAAAGTTAGTTGGAAGATAGTTGAAAGTAGCTCAGCTGGTGGAAAGAGCTCAGTGGGTGTTGAAAGTAAGCTACATTGACAGTAAGGAGCTTAATTGTTGGAAATAGCTCAGTTGATAGTCAGAAGGACAGTTGTTGGAAGTAATCAGTGAAAGTGCAGTTGTTTTGTTTTGTTGTTTTGTTTTGTTGTTAAGATAGATTAGATATATTAAGGTTAGTTATTAAAAATAAGTGACTTGTGTAAGGTGTTTAAATTGGTGAATAAATATTTGTTCGAATCGGTAAGAAATAATATTTTTTTGTTGTTGTTTTGTACCTCAATTTTATTTTATCAGATTCCTTCTATGACCAAATATTAAAAATAATCCGCCTCCTTTTAAAAGCTCGGCCCAAGGTCCATTATTATTATTATTATTATTATTATTATTATTATTATTATTTTATTTCGTTCAAAAGACTACAAGGAGTCGAATTTGACAGACATGATAAATATAAAAATAATAGGAGATATAAGAATAAAGAATAAACAGTACAATAAATTATTTCATAGTAAAGTCATCAACGATATACAAGCATTGTGCAATGAATGATTTCTTAAGTTTCTTTGGAAAAAAATTGAAAGGCAAGTCTTTAATGTCATTATAGGCAAATCATTGAAAAGCTTCAAGGCAGCATAATGCGGACTGTTTTTAAAGAGAGAGAGATTACATTTAGGTAATAAGATATTGCCACAGTTACGAGTTAAATAAGAATGGTTGGAGTTTATAGTTTGAAATTCAGCACTATGCTTTTTAATAAAGCAAAGTGATACCCATAGGTATATTGATGGAATAGTTACAAATTTATTAGAAATGAAAGTATCACGACAGCTCTCACGCGAATTTAGCTTGAAAATTATTCTAATTGCTCGCTTTTGTAACAACAACACTTTATGCAGTCCAGTGGAGCTGCGACCCCAAAAAATTATTCCATACCTCACATATTGAAAGAAATAAGAAAGACTAGCTACCATTACATCAGCATTAGGAACCTTGGAAAAACACACAATATGACTATTGTTTGTAAGTGGAGGGCTTATAATATAGTAATACTGTCTGGCACAAAATTCATTTAAAATTTCATATACCTCGAAGTTAACCGAACTTAGGATATAACCTCTTTAAGCCATAAAAGATTTATTAATTACAATTTTAAACTATTTTTCTTCTGCGAAACTAGCAATTCATTTATTTTTGAGCTAAATTGCAATTGTTTGCCAACAAACAAAAGATATACACAAAATACAATCGAGAGAATGGTAATTTAAAATTATAAATTTGCGCAATATTTCATTGCAGATATCAAAACGCTAAAAAGCGTTTATTCATGCCGGTGTTTGTATTATTGTTAGGTTGGTGCTGCAAATTCTACACCGAGTGTAATACATGCCAGTAATGTTTTATTTTATTTTCTTCTACAGCATCGTCTGCCCTAGGGCTGGACAAAATTTGATTCGTTTACGTGTAGTGTAGTGGTGAAAGTATTTAGCTCGCTTTCGGAAGGTATTGGGTTGTATTTTCACTATCGAGGCAATAGGAAAAATTAAATTAAAAATTTAAGAAATCCCCGACGCAAAAAGCAAACCTTTAAAAAGTGAGAAAATAATTGATGTCTACTGTATATGGCCTGATGCACCGTCTATTTCTTCGTTTAGATGAAATATTTAATTCATAAATGCGTCGGGGACCCCCCAGACTTGGTTTTTTTTTTGTCTTTTTACAGTGGTCCCCGACGCATTTATGTATTAAATAAGGGCAGTATAGCCTACTGGATAGCGTATTTGGTTCCGCAGCCTCTAGACTAGACTGTCGTGGGTTTGATTCCCACCTGCACTCATGGATGTTTTGTGATGTTATTGAGTTTTAAGAAAGTTGTTATTTAATGTAGTTGAAAGACGCTAATGACCGGAGATGTCGACGCGTCTATAATCTACAATAAATAAAACAAAGATTAATTAAATATTTCACCTAAACGAAGAAATAGACGATGCATCAGACCAGATATAATAAATATTAATTATTTTCTCACTTTTTAAAGGTTTGCTTTTTGCGTCGGGGATTTTTTAAATTTTAAGTTTAATTTTCATTTCATACTTTTTAAACTAGCTAATCAAAAACTGAATATTTGAGCTCAAACTCGAAGTTTCTAGCTGAAATTTCTGTACAAACTGTGATGAGAGCTAAAAGTCTTGGAAACGACTGAACCGATTTTAATCAAACACGGCTAGGAACCACAGCTTTTAAACAAACAAAACCGCCTTGAAATCTGTGCATCCGTTTAGGAACTATAATGCCACAGCCAGACAGACAAAGGTTTCAAACTTATAACACCCCTCTTTTGGCGTCGGGAGTTAAAAATACAAACTGATACAGTAAATTGATTGAAAAATTTAAAAATGCAAATTTCAGTATCCTGCACAGTCCTAGTGGGTAGTTCTAACAACTGTCGACTGGTTTATAGCATTTCTCAACTTTTACCTCACGTGACCGCCATTTTTCGTTCTCCAGTTTTCTTTTTTCGCAACGTTTACGATCAAACTTTATTATCCATAAGTCTATTCCAATACCTACACTTTGAATGTAGGTGCAGCTTGCAAGCTTCGCACTTCAGTATTTTTTCTTCTTATTTCTGTCTCTCGGACTTTAAATTCAGTAAAGAATCTCAGAAGAACCCTTTTATGTCTGTGGAAGAAACTAGGTACCTCATTTAATAGTTTTTAGAGTTCCGTATCTCCGTATGAAACCCTAAATTACTATTAATATTATGAAGCATTAGAAATACCTTGTGTTTTTTGATGTCCGTCTTGTGACTTCCTGTGTTTTAACACGACGCGTTTCAGCAACGAGTTGTTATCTTCAGGTGTGGTTAAATTTTTTTTAAAATTACACATTGAGTATCCGTAACACGTTATAATATTAAGCACATGCGTATTATGTAGTGGATTGTGGAGTACTGATTTAAATTTCGAAATTTTATGATTTACACAATCCACTACATAATACGCATGTGCTTAAAATTATAACGTGTTACGGATATTCAATGTGTAATTTTTTTAAAAAATTTAACCACACCTGAAGATAACAACTCGTTGCTGAAACGCGTGTTAAAACACAGGAAGTCACAAGACGGACATCAAAAAACATAAGGTTTTTCTAATACTTCATAATATTCATATAGTGACTTGAAGACCCAACAATCTAAAAATGTAACCTATAATTACCCTACCTACGAAGTCTAATTGCCTATATAGCTGTCCGTCCATCCGTCCGTTTGTCACAGGGCTATATCTCACAAACGGTAAGAGGTATAGCTATAGGTAGGTGAAATGTGTGTTGTTATGGCATAAATCCTGGCAAATAATAATTACAATTAAATAATCAATTAATTTTAATAAATTAGGTACTTAAATATTTCATACTTCACAATGAATATAACAGAATATTAACGAAACATACGTTAAAAAAAACAAAAGAAACGAAACAAGTGTTTCCCCACGAGTAGATAGCATGTGACTAAATTTTTTTATACACGTCGGCGGAGAACAAGGTTATTAATGTACATCATTTTCTATGAGTACGGACAGACCTTAACAACACCGGAATATCACAACAAAACAACCACTAGTCACTATGGCTGCCGAGAGCCGACCCTTCTACTCTGAGTTGAGTTCACACAGTAACAAAATTGGAATTTGAAAAATAGTTTCAAGGTGAGAGTTCGATCAAGGGTTTTGAGGTTGAATTAATCACGGCAATATAATAAGTCGAATTATATAACTAACTATGAAAATTTTTAATCTATATACTTCTATAGATATCAATATAATATAAAGCTGAAGAGTGTGTGTGTTTGTTCGCGCTAATCTCAGGAACTACCATTCCGATTTGATTTTTTTTTTGTTAGATAGCCCGTTTATTGAGGAAAGTTATAGACTCATCGAGTTTTTTTGAAGCTATGCTTCTATAGGCGCCTTAGACGATTTCTGCGAGGGGAAAAACTTATGGGTTTGCGTCACGTTACTGTCACGTCACCGACATGCTCATGTTAAAAGTATATCTATGGCTACACTCATAGCTATAGATATACTTTATACGTATTGCGCTTGGCCAGCTGTTAAAGTAATATACTGGCGCACGCGCAGTGGCCTATGTGCACGTATATGCACCAACACAAAGATAACGTGTTGTACAACATTAGTACTGTGTGTATCTATACAAGTCAAGTTGAATTCATTACGTGAAAATCTCAATGTGTGTATTGTTTAAATTGTGTTTTTAAGGTTGTTCGGACAGTACTCCGTAAGTCATAATAGAATCTAAATTTTTTTTTTACTAAAATTAAAAATTTTAATACATAAATTCATTATTATAATTTAGACGTTAACTATCATTATTTTTATTTGGATTAATTTAATAACTTAATTACCAAAAATAATAAATAAATCACTTTTGACTCAAGTATTTTTTCACATAAAATAGATCTGGCAACATCGCGTTTAATAGCTGTATGTTTGACAGCTGTTTATGTAAATCTTGCTGTATAGTGTTCAGTTGTAATTTGTATTTTATCTATAATATTACAATGAGTAATGCAAATCAATTTAGACACTTGCGAGAAAAAATATCATAAATTGGAAAAAAAATGTAAGTGAGAGCGTGAAAGGACTACATACGCAATATAAAAATTTAGACGTATAATTACCAAGTAGACGACGAATCGTCGATTTGGAAAAATTAGCTGCGGAAATGTGATGTATGACATGTGATTGGCCTTTATCTTTACGTTTTCTCGTACAAGAAGATATTTGTGGACTAGCAAGTGTCTATCATTTGAAATGTTCTAAGTGTGAAAGAATACGTCAGGCGAAAAGTTCAACCAGTGAGGGAACTGGTTATATGTTAAAATTTTTTTTGTTTCATTTTTTTATTTTGCCGCAGTTTATAAATTAAAAAAAAATTAATTTCTTTTCATAAAAAAACGACCCATAGAAATAAACAGAACTCATTACAATTCAAAGTTGGCGCGTTTTATTTTACGTGACGTTGCCACACTTTTGTGAGTCACGTGACTTATTCATTTTTAAGCATGGCGGACTGACATTTTCGTGAATTTTTTGTCATTCTTGTTAAGATATTTTTAAAAGCCTTCGTCAGAAAATTTTTATTTTATTTTTAACGTATTCTACGAAATTTGATTAATAAAAATAGAAGTTTTTTGTTTTTTCATCTTTATCAGGAGAGGCTACATAATTCGGTATATGTGCATTTTGTCCACATTCTCTATAGACTACATGTTAAATTTCCGTTTTTTAATAATTAATTACGCGATAACCCTTCGTCAGATTTGTTTAAAAAAAATTATTTTAGACGTATGTGATAGCAATTAATAACATATTAAAAAATTAGCTTTTAATCTTATAAGTGCATTAATGTCCGAACAACCTTAAATAATATAAGTATGTTAATTCTTATTTCAATAAAATTGTATTTATATTTTGTACTGGACTTGCGTAACCCATCGCACTGGTTGACGTAAAAAGCATAGTTTCTGTCGGGTGTCCCCTGACACCTCTTGACTTTTTTTTAATTCAGCCTCAAAGGGGGTAAAACGGGATGTATGATTTTTTGACTATCTATACTAATATACTATACTAATATTATAAACTGTAGGCAAGTACGCGAAGCGACAACAACGACAGGCGACTTCGCTTCGCAGGGAGAAAATTTCTCGCGGGGGGATAATAAATCATAAATTCTTCTCTAGAACTACTGAACCGATTCTAAAAATTGTTTCACTAATAGAAAGCTACCCTATCCCTGACTGATATATAGGCTATATTTTTCGCTGGGGGGATAATTTCTGTGGGATAGTAACGAAATGTAGGTACCTAACTTTGAAATTCTTTTGCATTTTAGGGTATAGGCGGGATGCTACTTATATTATAAACACCACCAACTCGACTTTACTTCGCAGTGGATAAATTCTTAGTACCCGGTCGAAACCGGACGGAGATCGCTAGTAATTAAAAATAATAATAATAATAATTTATTGATAGCTAGCAGCTAGGACAATAATTGATATTGTATAGCTATTAGTTATTAAGTTTGAAGGTTAGTGCCGTAAATAATTGAATGTTCTACTCTTGTCTAAGTTGTGCTTTAGAATGCACGCAAGAACAGTATCCGCCACCGCCTGTTCCTCTTGACATATTTTTCACTTCTTTCTACTTGTCATACGGCTGTGAGAAAGAGATGAAGGAATAAGCCGCAACTAGAGTATATGCCTTCTATTTTTATGCATATAGTCTTGTTAAACTTACATTCGGAATTTTCATGGACAATCGATAAGTAAAATCGAAAACGCCACCACTCTGAAGAAAAACAGTCCAATTGGAATTCGATTTTATATTAATGCTGACAAATTTTTAGAGCTTCGTAGCCAAATAGTAAAAACGGAACCCTTATAATTTCGGCCTGTCCGTCCGTCCGTTCGTATGTATGTTACGGCTATTTTACTCGGAGACTATTGGCACTATACAGTGTGTCCACAGACTCATCCTCAACATGGGGATCTCCGTTGTTATGGACGATAGAGATTTGGTTAAATAAGACAAAATGTGCAGAATCTCCAGTACTACTACCCTGTGTAGTCAAACTTTCCATATTTTGCTTGGTTCGCGACCGACAGTTGAAAAACGAGATTTACCCATTTTCGTTTTTTGTTTATAACTCGCTTATTAAGTAAGTTAGAAAAAAAATATTTTCACTTTCTTAAGGTCCTTTTTTATTAAGATTTCAAATCTCTTTTCATATTTTTATTTACTTTTATAGTTTTAGAGATACTTGTATTAACTTTGTTTTTTTAAATACACGTCAAAGATGGCCATGACACCATTCGAAAGAGATTTTTTTTTTCTTTAATTTGATATGAGGGTTGATGGATTTATTTTCGAAAATAACAAAGTTATACGTAAAACACTGATTTTTAATAGTAGGCTATGCTAAATTAATTGATAAAACAACAGAAGGCTTAGCAAACAGTTGAAATTCGCGTTGGCTTAGTAAACGGCTGTTTTGTTTTAGCTGTCAAAGTGTAGTTTGTTGCTAATTTGTCAGTTTACTAAGTGATTTATTAAATTTACTTTCGTTATCATGGAAGCATTTTGTAACAATGAAAAATTTGATATGTTACATTCTGTCACAAAAAATCGACAAGAGCTGAAGAAATGTACTTCGATCAGTATCCAGAACGAAGACAACCTCATTCGTCTATTTACAGAAACTTACGAGTAAATGTAATAAACTATGGATCATTTAAAAAGCCGTTTACTAAGTCAACGCGAATAAGTGAAGAAGACAAAACTACTGTTTTACGATCAATTGTTGAAAATCGCTTATTTTTCATTGCTACAAAATGGTTCCATTATAACAAAAGTAAATTTAATAAATCACTTCGTAAACTGACAAATTAGCAACAAACTACACTTTGACAGCTAAAACAAAACAGCCGTTTACTAAGTCAACGCGAATTTCAACTGTTTGCTAAGCCTTCTGTTGTTTTATCAATTAATTTAGCATAGCCTACTATTAAAAACCAGTATTTTACGTATAACTCTGTTATTTTTGAAAATAAATCCATCAACCCTTATATCAAATTAAAAAGAAAAAAAATCTCTTTCGAATGGTGTCATGGCCATCTTTGACTTGTATTTAAAAAAACAAAGTTAATACAAGTATCTCTAAAACTATGAAAGTAAATAAAAATATGAAAAGAGATTTAAAATCTTCATAAAAAAGGGCCTTAAGAAAGTGAAAATATTTTTTTTCTAACTTATTTAATAAGCGAGTTATAAACAAAAAACGAAAATGGGTAAATCTCGTTTTTCAACTGTCGGTCGCGAACCAAGCAAAATATGGAAAGGTTGACTACGCAGGGTAGTAGTACTGGAGATTCTGCACATTTTGTCTCATTTAACCAAATCTCTATCTCCCATAACAACGGAGATCCCCATGTTGAGGATGAGTCGTCTGTGGACACACTGTATAGATAAAATTTGGAAGCAACCAATAAACAAAAAATAATACAGGCCTAAAATGTTTAAGAGTTTATTACACATTTCAATGGTTTTATTTTGAAAAGCTGACAATTATTACATCAAATGTTAGCTTGTAGGGTACCATTGAAAAGCATTTTTTAAGAGCTTTCAGATAAGGTATCACAAGTAGGGGGTTGTCATTTAAGATTATTTAGTTGGGGGGCGGGGAGGAGGTAAGTGAAAACAGGTTAGTTATTACATAATTTTGGTTCCCCCTCCCTATTATAAAAATTGTTTTCAGTGATTTTTTAAATTTTTTTTGGTTCCTCAGATATAGCCATTGTAAGTTTTCAAAGTGTTAGCCTGTATATAAAAATGAATGTTTGTCTGTTTGTCCCGTATGCGTTCCTATACCATTCATCCGATTGCGATGAAATTTTGGTGAGTTATTGTGCTCACTACTGGGAAGCTTTCTGTAGGTTCATAAATTCTTGGCACCCGGGCGAAGCCGGGCTCGACCGCTAGATTACCGTGCATGGTGGAAGTACGTGTATATATGGCGGAGGGGCAGATGTATTAAAAATAAATTAAAATTAATGAATTGGTAAATTTAAAAACATGTGACAAATACAAAAATCAAAGCCGTATCCAAATACAAATTTTTAGACAACTAAAACAACTTATCAGTTGTCAGTCAAGACAATGGACTATGCTGCGTTATTAGTAAACATTTTAAATGAAGGATCAAAAATAGATTAGATACTGATTGACTCACCTTAAATTGTTTTAACACGCCTGCTGCAACAAACTTGTGTTCGCGATGTTTTTTTTGTATGTTGTTTTTTTTTTTAGGTTGTTAATACTGTCTTTTGATTTCAAGCCTAAGTGGTTTATATATTGGTATCTGTATTAACAAAATGACAAAAACAAATTGCCGTATGTTTTTATTTCGTTAGGAATTTTTGTTATCATTTATAAAAAAATTGATATTTTTATGTCGGCTTTCTTGAAATTGTTTATATAAATAAAAAAACGTGCTGTCTTTCTTTTATTTTGCTTTTGTTACAAATTTCCACTTATTTTAACCGACCAAATATGTTTTAAACATTTATTTAAAAAATGTTAATTAATAAAAACTTAAACAAAAACACGTGCCGTAATTAAAATATCTGTTAGCTATAATGTTTTTATAGCGTATTTCTATTTTTCATCAAATTTTATTTTTGTTACTCCTCGTAGGAATTATAATATTGGAACTAAATAAAAAGAAAACAAACAAACAAAACAATATTATGTACCTACTCGCGTTAATGTCAGTTTTGAGAGAAACTTGATCTTTACTCAATCATAGCCTGATAAATAGTACCTACGTAATAATATGTTTGGGCACAGGTCTGTCTCGGATAATGCCGGTAAAAACAAAACAAAAATTCTGGAAACACAATTTGCCGTCTAAAAGCGAAACTACTCACGGACGGATTTACCGCGGCGTTTTTAACGCGACGGATTGCACGTCCAAATCAAAACCGTAGCTACAAACGAGTGAAACTAGACGAACGGAATATACGTCGCGTTTTTTATTTTGATTTCCGTCAGCGTGAGCGAGTTCAACGCTTCTGATAGCGCCGCAACACGCTAGAAACGAAAAACATTGTTTAGTGCGGGGCAAACTAGTCGAGGCGATGGATCACCGACTGGGTAAAAATGTGTGTGCGGAAATGTCCTGTTGATAGTCTATCTCTTAATATTGGATGAACCCACCAACGATTTTTTTTCCTTCTGTTCTTTAAAAATAAATTTGCACATACAACAGCAGCGCAACATAACACAGTTTGTTTTGTAACCAGCAAAAAGTTGTATCGTTTTACGTGAATGTACTCGACGGAAAAAACGCTTTTTGATACCTAAAATTCGTCGCGAGTAACACGCCGCAGAAAATCTGCGTGTGTAATTTCACTCTAATAGTCGTATCTACCAAATACCCAAAGAAAACTCCGGAAAATTCCGTAAGAACACGAATTTTCAGATGTCCCGCTATTATTTTTTTAATATTTTTAATTCAATAGAATTATGTCCGTCTTCTGAAAGGACAGGTACGTAGCTTTGCGACGGTACAGGAACTGTTACCATAGTTGTCATTCATAAAACTATGGTAACAGCACAGATATTGTTCTTTCAGACGATGGGTATTTTTGTACAGTCGCGAATTTAAAAAAGTTTACACCTGTATCATCTAGTTACCGGTTTTTTTAATTTTGGCATATTGTAATTTGGCTTTTGATAGTAATGCATCAATTACTAAGGTTACATCCTAAAAATTCAATAAAAAATTATTATCAAAACACCTCAGTTGTTTATTGTACAATCCAAATTACTCAATATTATTTCACCGTTCTGGGTTTTTTAAGAGTTTTTCCCAGAAAAACAAGCCAATTTAACTAAAGAACAAAGACAGTGTATTCATATACAATAAAACTCATGTGGTAGGTTATAGGAACGCCATAACAAAACATGTAACATGATGTACATTTTATACCGTATGACAATAAAAATATATCTTATCTTATATCTTATCAATATTATTCAATTAAAACATAAAAAGATTTGATAATATTTGATACTAGCAAATTCCTTCCTCCAATCTTGCAATAATTCTTCTGTTTTGTTCATCGTTTTAATAATTTCGAGGCATTTAAACGACAATTATTTCTTTTAATTTTTGACATTTACATTTACCTATTAAAAACTAAATTTGTTACTAAGCTACTGACTTTTTGTGAACTTACACTGAAAAACTCAAGTGTAAACTTTAGTAAGTCCGCGACTGTATCTAGATTTTTTTTTGATTTCATTTTTTTTTTAACTTCCCACTGGAAGTTATTATAATGGGTCCGAAAATCGAAATCAAAAAGGAAAAAAAATTTTTATGTTTCAAGGTCACTACACTATTTTTACACTACTTTTAGAAAGATGTCTGTGTGTGTGTGTGTACGTATGTACGTACGTACGTACGTACGTATGTATGTGTCCATTTTTTTCTAAGACGAAATCTCGAGAACGAAAAATGATATCGACTACGTTGGGGTGCCAATCGACGCGTATTAACGTAAATATGATCTGAAAGGAATTTTTTTAAAATCGGTTCAGCCGTTCTTTTTTCTTAACCAAATAACCTCCAAAGAAGTAGATTTTACACAATATCTCGCGAATAAAAAATTATATCGACTTCGTAAGGGTGTCAATCGAGGCGTGTTAACGTCATTTTGATCCGACATAAATTTGATAAAAATCGGTTCAGCCGTTTTTTTTTTTTTTTTTTTTTAATTATTGATGTTTTAATGATTAAAATGATTACTTTTCTGTGTAATATCTAATTTAATTATTATTATTAAATATTTATCAAACTGGGAAGTTCGTCGTGTGGACCTCAAGGGTCGCACTTTAGTCCTAATAAACGACCCACCTCACGGCTTGTTTTGTATCAAGGTCAAATGAATTTCGATACAAATACGTCATGTATGACCCCCAGAGTATAAAGTATCGTGTGTAATAGAACATGTTTTATTCGTGAAATGTATGAGTTGAATACGAAATACATTACCTTTTCGTCATATAGGATTTGAGGTCAAATCCAACCGAAAGCCTTCGAGTCATGACAGCTTATAGTGCCGCTCGAGGGAAATGGCACAGGACTATGTTTGACCGTCGTTTTGCTAATCTAGATTTGTCACAAATTTCACATTCACCTAATCCAGGAGTCGGCAACCTTTTGAGACGGAAGAGCCAAAAGTTACAATTTACAAAATTTCCCAGTTTTTAGAGAGCCACTAACTTTTTTATTTCAATATTATGGTATTTGATTAGGATTAGGTATATAAAAAAAAGTTCTGACTGCGACCGCTGATGACACAGTGCACCAATAACTAAACAAACTGAACAGTGTTGCCACATTTAAAAAATTTCAGCTGTCCGTATACTCTCTACTCCACCTATTCTCACTGTTCTCTGTTGAGTGTTTTTATCCTGTTTAAAGTTTTTTTGCAGTATAATATTTTTTATGAGTTTTGAAAATTAATATTTGCACATAGAACTGGAGAGCCGCATCTTGACATCATAAGAGCCGCATGCGGCTCGCGAACCGCAGGTTGCCGACCCCTGACCTAATCCATGAGTGTACTCTAGTTTTCATCTATATATTAATACGTGAACACCGAAAATTGTGGTACTTTTTTTTAACTATTTATTATAAAAGGAGGGGAATAAAACTTATATTATTCGAAAGGTACTGTGCCGTAGATATTCACAGAAAAAATCATGTGTGTATGTTGCCGTTAAGGCAGGTAAAATAAAGTTTCCCTGCGCGAGAGAATATTACATGCAAACAAATACATAGCGTTGTTTCTCTCGTTGTTTGGTGTAATTTGAGACCTCTGGTGACACACCACGGATATTCTATGATCTATCAATATGTAGAAGGTATCGTTTTGTCGGATTTCTTTATTCTCGGTACAGTTATGTTGATGTTATAAATTTCAATTAGAATTTCGTTATACTTTACAGACACAATTGGTCGAATTTCGACCACAAGCGACACTAATCAATACGTATACACGTAATAGGGTCGTCCCGTGTATTTAAATTTGATAATTTTGAATAGTGTATGTTATTCGTCATACATAAACAAATAATGTAAACCAACGTTTTTGTTTTATATCCTTCCTCCTAATTGTAATATGATGACGGAAAAGCCAGAGCAATAAAGTCAGACATACGTCCATGCATAGATAATGAGAGGTATATCTATGGAAATTCTAACTGCCGGCCTGTGAACTGTACATAAACAAATCAGTGTACTTATATTCTCTCCATATTGTTTCTTTATCTATGGATCAGTGGGCGTGGATCAACTACAGCAGAAAATCAGAGAAGGCTGGCTGTGAATGACGACGTATTCCATCACTCTGTAGCGGTATAATTCTATGTTTAAAATTACCTTGAAAAATACGCATTTTTAGGAATTTTTTTCTTGTAGAAAAAGCTTTGCAAAATTCTCAAAAAAAATTGTTTTATTAGCTATTTGTAACGTAGATTCCAATCCTAAAAAATGTGGGACGACCCTATTGTCACGGGATCTCTGTCTGTAATTTCATTTTTATAGTTTTTTTGGCTATAGTTTGTATAACGCGTCCTAATTTTAGTACTACGCGCGTTCAATTCTTTTCTATTTGTACCTGAGATAGTTATGGACCGGATCTGTGATATTGGAACCAATATATCAATTTCCAATATGCATTGTGAAAATGTAGATGGCGCGCGGCTGCATTTCTATTATAAAAATCTTCGAAGCTAGTAAAATATCTATACAGTCGAGATTTATGTAAAGTCGCTGTGAGTTGGAATGATTTTTGATTTTTTCATTTTATATTCGTCATATTTTTATATTCCTTGATTAATTTGTGTATTTTAATCTACTACAATAGTATATTACATTACAAGGGACGAAACACCGCGTTTGAAACTAGTGTGAAGTTTGCTGCCCGAGAACGAAGGCAGCCATTCACACGCGTTGCATTCACTGTGTTTCGTCCCTTGTAATGCAATATACTATTCTCATATCTTTATATTCCTTGATTAATTTGTGTACTTTAATCTACCAGAATAGTATATTGCATTACAAGGGACAAAACACAGCGTTTGCAACTAGTGTAAGTTTGCTGCCCGAGGAACGTCGGCAGTAATTCACACGCGTTGCATTCGCTGTGTTTCGTTCCGAGTAAATGCATATTATTTTTCACAACAACTCTATGGACAATTTGATTTGAGGTAACCGCAATTTAGGCGCGCAAAAAAGCCGCAAAAATATTAGATATGTCTGATCCATGTGAAATTTATGTGGGGTTATGTCTGTCATTTTGACGTTTTTTAGTATTATATGCGAATTGAAGTTGGCGCGACTCAATTGCTCTATCTCTTTCTTAAAAACGTTAAAAAACAGAGAAAACCGACAACTGAAAATTTTCATCTCTCAGTTTCAACCCGCTAAACAAGTACCGAAAATCGAATTTTCAATAGCGGCGTTGTGAAAATTATATTTGCTCAATGTATTATTTTTATTCTTGATAATCGAGGACAGCTTGGTGTATTGAACAGCGTGCTACCCTTTGGATCAAGCTGTCGTGTGTTCAAATCCCACCTCGCTCATGGATGTTTTGTGATGTCTTTAGTTTTAATTGATGATGTTAAAATAACTATTAAAAAAAACGGTCAAGTGCGTGTGGAACTCGCACTACAAGGGTTCCGTACCGTTACACTAAATTTCTCGCGGGTTTGATTTTTCACATCTGCCAAGCGTCCCACGACGGCTCACATTTAGTTTGTATGAGGACACACCTTAATTTATTATTTGTTAGGATATCCGCCACATTAACACATTTCAACCAGCTACCTGTTACGGTTCCAAAGATACTTTTAAAATGTTTTTTCGTTTTTTGTGTGGGACCCCCCTTAATTTTTACTTTATGTGATTTTCGGATTTTTCCTTTACTTGTGCTGTGAGACCCTACTTTTTGCCAAATTTCATCTTTCTAGGTCAACGGGAAGTACCCTATTATAGGTTTTGATAAGTGAGTTTGCGAGTATCAAAATAAGTGACAAAATGGCCGTATCTTTTGATTGCGTTGACTTAGAATCTTTAATTTATTACACCTTTAAGGGGCCGTAGACCTTAATATTTCATATAAATTTCAACTTATTGTCTCTATCCATTCCTGAGAAAATGGGTCTTGACAGAAGGGCACCCAGTCAGCCTAACGGACAAACGAGTGTTCCTATAAAGGTTCCGTTTTTTAGTGTATTTGCCATATGGCACATACACTATTGGCGTCGGTCGGATGGCGGGACCTAGGGGTCGGACCAAAATTTCTCGACGTTTCATAGCCCCCTGAACACTTTGGCACCATTTTTGGAAATGTCTATTTATATATGTATATATATATATATATATATATATTTATATATGTGTGCGGGCAATAACTTTCGAAAGAGTTAATTGATTTTGACGAAATTTGGTAGGCACGTTGAAATCCATCACCGCACGAAGCCTATTTAAAATGGGCCCAATCGGACCATTTTAAGGGTGGTTTTTAGGGGTTGAAAAATGTTTTTGGGCCCAAAAATGCCGAAAAAATTCTCAGAAACGTTTCAAAATTGAAATTTAACCCTTTAGTAACGATTAAAATGTGCTGCTAAAATTTTAATAAAATCGGCCCAACAGGACCGGACTTACAAATTTTATGAAAACACTAGTTTGTGGATAGTGCTTTACTTACTAAAGGGTGTATTTAATTTGGTACCGAGGTTGCATTGATAAAAATATTGAAATTAAGAAAAAAAATATTATTTCAAGGGATGTATTAAGGGGTTAAATTTTTTATTTTGTTCAAAAACAAACTTAAGTTCACCTAATAAAGCCACAATGCCAGTATTAGCAAATACACTATATTGTCGGCAGGGTTTTGGCACTGCGACCCGAGTTTTTTTCTTACTGCGCACAATTGTTTAGTGCGATACGAGACAATATGTCTTTGTCCCCCGTCGCGGTCGCAAGTTTAAAACGGTTATCTTAATGTAGGATGACGTATCGAGTCGACATATTTAAATAATGAAGTAATATGTTTCGTATTTATTTGCAGCGTCATTTATAACATAACATATGGTGGAGGTACGGGTTTATTTGGTGAGATTGCGGGTATAAATTTGCTTTTAAGGTTAAATACGTAAGTTGGAAAATTAAAATAAAAACTTTGTCAAGCAAAGCGTTTTCTTTAGCACTTTTAGATAGTATTTTTTGAGTTGTTAAAATATGGAATGTTTATTTGTTATAAATAACTTGATTTGTCTATCTTTCACTATTCAACACTCAAGTAGCTATTGAGTCAGTTGGATAGTTATTTTATCCTTTTTACAACTGAATATTGCATGTTTAAAACCTTTTAATGTCACAAACTGCTTTTGAAAACCCTGATACTCCATTTTCTGAAACAATCGTTGAAATATAGAAGTTTGAACACCATAAACAACAAATCAAAAATTGAATCGATAAAAATATACTTCCAATTTGGCAAGTATTTTATGTATGTCGTGTAATTTTTCCTCACTTTGCTGTTGCAGTTTATCTTTCATGCCAAGTAAAGCTTTCTTAAAAATTATTTTATTATTTATCTGAGAACAAATATGGGTTTTTTCACTTCAGATAAAGAAATAACTGACATTCTGTATTCAGAAAAGTAACTGAATTGAAATGATGTAAGTAATTTTGTTTATTTGAGATTTGCTGAAATTTATAATATTAAATAATTTGTTTCAGCATATCTCAGTTTAACTTATTTTACGTTAGACTTAATATCATTCTTTTCAAGATATTCATCTTCATATATATATAATGTCAGAACTGCTCTACTGAGCATGAAGCAGCCACAAAAGTAAAAAATATGGATGCGTGTACTTATGTACACACGTTAGAAGTTGTACTTTAAAAAATCACCAAAAATCGTATGCCCATTTGATATAAAAATAATAAAAAAATAGAGAAAATAGAAAAATAAAAATAAATATCAAGTGGAATATGGAATAGTAAAACAAACAAAAAACTATAATTAATGTTGCTACACGGAGATTCGAACCCAGGACGCATTACGTATGGAGCGGCCGATCTATCCACTGGGCTACGCAGATCTTACACCAAGCTGCTGTATTTATGATATATAGCTAGTTGGATGGTTGGTGACGGCATGACGCTTACGTTTTTTCTCAGTTAAGTCCCCCGCGACCAAGCGCACAACGTCTTTAAAAAAGTATAACTTCAAAAAAAATACACATCAAAGTTTAAAATGTAGCCTACTAGAAAATCTTGTAAGTTATAAAAACTTCTTTCAATAGGGTAAATTTCCTGAAATCTTTGAAAGATATGTGAAATGAAAACAGTTTTAATTTAACTAAGGCCCGTAATCCCCAAACACTGTTAAAGATAGAAGTTACTAATCTTAGAATAAATTTATTCCTTGGAATAAAATTAACTTTCAATTCACCAAGCAATTCATTCGATAGAATAGTAACTTCAGGTACAAATTTACTTTATACCATACACCTTGGACATTTTGTCAAATATTTTGATTCTAAAGCACGTTTACCAAAGATCCGACCGATGGCGCATCGATCGAAAATGTAAATTTATTGTATTTTACTACAAAAGCCTTTACCTGAAAGATATGGAATTAATATTTACCTGAAAAGGTCGCCAGGTCATAAAGTAATTTGTGCATTTCGTGCCCATCTTATTTTACTAGGGGAATAAATATTTATACCCTTGAAATCGGACAGAATAGTTATTCTTACAATTTATACCTGTAAACTTAACTACAGTAAACCAGTAAACTTAACTACATTAGGTGAATTGAATTATCGCTATTTATTCCGAGTAATAGTTACCAGGGGAATAAATCAACGGAATAAATAACTAACTAGGCTCGGTGAATACGGGCCTAAATGATTCAATATAATATTTATAAAATTAATACTTATATGGTTTAAATACGGGATTATACATAAACATTATTCATATGTAGCTATAAAGAGTATAAAAACATAATATTTTAATATTATTTGAATTGTTTTATAGTAATCAGTTTAGAAACATATATGTTTTCATTGTGTCGAATGTACAATATGCATCCTTCATTTTACGAGCAGAACAACGCACAAAACAAAAGGAATACAGGGAAAGAAAGTAAGAGGGAAAACAGGGATAGAATGAGATGCACAGTGTTTTCATATCTATATAGTAAACGCGTGGTGGGCATAAAGTGAAACAATATATCAACTTGTCACTTGTCTGAAAAGCCGCGGCGGCTAACCTTCAAGTTGGGTTTAGACAACGACGGTATTGTCCCATGTGTGGCTTAACTTGTACATATCAAATATATTATGTACATATTTAAAATTCAACTTCACTTTCAACTTTTTTTTTTTTTGGTTATCAACTTATTCACTTATTATTATTGCCTTTCGCTAGTTTCATACACAACGGTTTTGGACGTACGTAAAAAAGACGTACGTCCACATTCCATTAATGGAGTGTTAAGAAGTGAATGAGAGGACAGTGTGGTCCAGTGGTTAGTGTCGCGGCCTCTGGATCAAACTGTCGTAGGTTCGAATCCCGTCTCCGCTCATGAATGTTTTATGATGTCAGTTAGATTTAAGTGTGTTTTTAACTTCCCATTGGAAGTTATTGTAATGGGTCCGAAAATCGAAATCAAAATGAGAAAAAATTTTTATATTTCAAGGCCACCACACTATTTTTACACTATTTTTAGAAAGATGCCTGTGTGTGTGGGTGTGGGTGTACGTACGTACGTACGTATGTGTCCATTTCTTTCTAAGTCGAAATCTCGAGAATGAAAAATGGTATCGACTACGTTAGGCTGCCAATCGACGCGTATTAACGTAAATATGATCTGAAAGAAATTTTTTCAAAATCTGTTCAGCCGTTTTTTTTTCTTAACCAAATAACCTCCAAAAAAGTAGATTTTACACAATATCTCGCGAAAAAAAAATTATATCGACTTCGTAAGGGTGTCAATCGAGGCGTGTTAACGTCATTTTGATCCGACATAAATTTTATAAAAATCGGTTCAGCCGTTTCTTTTTTCTTTTTTTTTAATTATAATTGTTAAAAATAAATAATAATTATGTTTTAATGATTAAAATGATTAGGTACTTTTCTGTGTAATATCTAATTTAATTATTATTATTAAATATTTATCAAACTGGGATGTTCGTCGTGTGGACCTCAAGGGTCGCACTTTAATCCTAATAAACGACCCACCTCACGGCTTGTTATTTAATGTAATCAAGACGCTAATGACCTAAGTTGTCGACGCGTCTATAATTTAGAAGAAATAAAAATAAAGAAGTGAATGAGACTTTTCAAACAGGAAACTAGCGTTAAGAAGGCTCTGATAAACAACAAAACGCACATTTTTAACTTCCCATTATAGAAGTTTATGTAATCCGATTTTGCGAATGAAAAATGTTGACATATCTGGATGTTTTGAGGTCCCTAGAGTCCGAATCTACTGTTTATAGAGAGATGTCTCTGTGTGTGTAAGTACGTACGTTCTTTTGTTCGTTCATTCGTACGTTGATGAATTTTTTTTCGGCTCACATATCTCGAGAACAAATAATGATATCGACTCCGAACCAATTTCATCGACACACATTTACATAATGAATACCTCATAGAAATACAAAAACACACATAGAAATTCTACCGAAAAGATGAAGGCCTCAATCTCAGTAAAACCTGGACACCAGCACTCCGACATACAAAACCAATGACCAATCGTACAAGGACGGAATACGACCGAGTAGAGAACTCATCCCCACCACTACACACTGCGCAGTTGACCAATTACAGAGAGACGGACTACGACCGAACAGAGAACACACTGGTACTAGGCATAAAAGAAGGGAGGACACCAGTCACTGACACACTGACATGTGAGCCGTCAAGGAGGACACTTCGACCGCTGCCACATCGCCTTTGAGAATGTCTACCGCAGTTGTAGACGAAACGTCAGGTAGAAATACCACGGCCTACAAGCCCGGAAACCACGAAGATTTGGGACAATGCCGGCTGGATAATACCTTGTTAGGTTTGCTGAAAATTTTAATTAGCGTTTTTTTAATCTCTAAGGGCACCCAATGGGAAGTTAGCAGTGTGGTTTTACCCACACACCAAGCCTCCTTTTTTAAGAAGTTTCACCCCTCCATTACAAACTTAACATCGACATCCCCTCGTTAAATATTGTGTAACAGATAAAATTTTAATAATTTAGAAAACTAACTATTTAAAGAAAATTTCTACAACTATATGTTTGTGTGTAGGTTTGCTTATAGGAATAGAACCACTGAACCAATTTTCTATTAGACTATTTCGTACGTAGTACTGTTCCTTCGGGAAGGTTTGGATATTGATGGACAAACCAAACGCTAGTCAAGTTTTTGAAAAAAAAGATAAAAATTGCACGTGTCATAAATATACTAACTATATAGTTACGTATAATTTTCATTGCTATTTTTAAATCTCAAGTCCAATTATAATTCTATTAAATTTGATTTTTTATCGATTGATGTGTATGAAACGTTTTGTGTTATATTTGTTTTAAAACTCAGTCTAATCCGAATGGGACGACCCATTCGGATTTCGGTCTGATTTCATTCCCTCGGTGTTTCTATTCTAGGCAGACATGTACTATACAGACTGGTCTAACCTCACTTCTCGTGATGATTGATATTTTATATCCAGCAAGAATGTTTCAAGATTTCTTTTTTTGCTATTTTGTTCAAAATATAAAAATAATATGAATGAAAATTGCGTGAACTATTTTTAGAAACTGATTTTTGTTTTTAAAATAATACAGGATATCTACTAGATGTCATCGCTATAATTAGATCAAAAAGGTTCCTGTCAGAACCGACATTAACGTAAGCGAAGGCGTGGGTGAAGTCTACTTCTGTATCGTTTCATATTTGTAATAATTTCGTAATTAGAATTTTAGTATAAAAAATACTTCTTTAAGTTTTTTTTTAATAAATATTGTCTGTCGGATTTAAATTAACACTTTTAATTAAAATATTTTTTTCGAATCTGTTCTTTTCTTTCTTTCATTACTTATAGCTTTTCAAAGTTATAAATTGAAGAAGCGAGAATGCTGTCTCTCTGTGGAATAATCGTGTTTTTCTTTAGAATCTACATTAATAATTATTACAGCAGTAGATGCTTTTCTCGTTTTTTAAATAATTTCCCGAGGTGAAAATTTGTCATGCAATGCGTATTCGTGGAAATGTGGATATTATTTTTTGAAATGTTGCACATTCATGCCATTATTTCCCGCCTTCAAGAAAAAAGAACATTATATTAATTACTAATTTTATTCGAAATGTTGTAATTACCACAAAACACCAAACCATAACAAACACTCTCGACGTACGTTTCGCCAACCAAGTTGGCATCATCAGGAGATGATTAGATAAGTTTTAATCATCTCCTGATGATGCCAACTTGGTATTATAACATTTCGTATCGTTATACCAAAGGTTCCAACCACTTTTTATTACTAATTTTATTATTACTGATTTTCTTACTTTCTTATTTTTAACTAAATAACAATAGTATATTGCATTAAAAGGAACGAAACACAGCCCGAGGAACGAGGGCAACAATTCACACGCGTTGCAAACATATTATTTTTCACAACAACTCTATTGACAATTGGACTGAGGTACCTGCAATTTGGGCACACAAAAATAAGCCGCAAAAATATTAGATCTGTCAGATCCATGTGAAATTTATGTAGGGTTAAGTTTATTTTGACGTTTTCGAGTATTATACAGGGTGCTGAATCGTTTTGCGGAAACTTGAACAAAATGATTAGAAATTATTCTGACAGCTAAAACGTCATCATTTTGTTCAAGTTCCATGGCTATCGTTATCTGTTTTTGAGGTAATTTTGACATTTTCATATCAAATTTCTGCCGCTACAAAGCATGCAAAATTAATATTGTTTAATGATTTAGATGCAGAATTTTATGTTCTAAAACTTTTTATCCGAAGATATTTTTCCTAAAATAATTAGGGGAGCAGGAAATCGCAAAAGTTTGATTTTACGCGGGTTAAATCCCTATTACCCGCAAAACGATTCAGCACCCTGTACAAGAATTTAAAGTGGCGCGACTCAATCGCTCTATCTCTCTTAATAACGTTAAAAACAGATAAAACTGACAACTAAAAATTCGACTGATGACCAGTCCTATACTTCCCACCTAGTAAATATTTGCAAAAAATAAACACTTTTGTTTTTTATTCTTTGACTAGGCCCAAATAACCTTAGCTGTTGGTGGTCTTTAAAACACAATTTAATTTTTATTCTTTGAAAAAAGCATGGCCCTCTTTTTTGTTTGGTGATCTACTGATGGCTAACTTAATATAGCAAAAATCATGGTTACCTTGATTTACGTACAATTTTTATTTTTTTTAGTAAAATATTTTTTTTTCTCGAAAACTATACATTTTAGAGAAAAAAAAATATTTACATTTTTTTCATATTATAACATCTAGAATTCATTTATATTTTTTTTTACCTATGTTAATACGTGACATTGAGGACGTTTTTTTGAATATCTCAGGTCCACTGAACCGATTTGACTCAAAATCTAATCAGATCTAAGTTAAAGGCTGATAAACACAATAGAACAATCGGCATGCCCGTATGTTGTTCCGTTCTTAAGATATCGAAGGCAAAAAATTGACCACACACACACACATCAGTCAGAAAATGATCCGATTGCTAGGGTCTCAAAACGTGAAAATCTGTTAAAATCTCGAAATATTTTTTTCGGACTAAAACCATTACTTCCCTACCATAGTAGAGGTGGAAAGTAAAAATTTTCATCCCTAGGGTTGAAACTCTCAGTTTCGCTAAACAAGTACCGAAAATCGAATTTTCAATAGAGGCGTTGGTAAAAAATAATTTTTTTGATAAAATTGAAAATTGATTGTCAGACTAATGGGTACCTACTATTTTGCCATAGCCACAATAGAACAGCTGCTTTACATGTATTATTTATATATGTACTTATATGCATGTATAGTGACTTATGACAGGGCGGTGTACGGGAACGTATCTTTCCCACACTTTTCCATAGTGATTTATGTTTATCCGCCCACTTTTACATACTCCTGAGCGTGTCTCGCTCTACTATAGGAGTGAAGTTGGCGACATAAATGAATTGTCAAATTTTTTTGAAAATACTGAAAATGAAGTGAAAAGCAGCTATTTTATAGTGGATATGGCAAAAAATACCATATATATCTCGTGCGCAATGATATGACTCCTGTGACTGTCACTGCTCGTCAGTAATATGTCTCATTAGGCAACTAGATATATATAGGTACAATCTACTATTATTATATCGAATAAATGCTACTCATAGTAATTTGTTTTGACATTTGATATTATTAATTATTATTTAATACATACAAATGAATGCAAAGTTTACATTTGTGTTAGAAACACCCATCGAAATCAAGGTTATTAGAGTACAGGTTGCCTCATTACATCTGACCAATCAGCGTAAGCGCGGGAATGACGTCAGCTAGAATTTAGTTTAAATCAAGTACAAAAATTGTTGAAGATTATGCTTATTTATATTAGGTGCTTCGTGCAGATTTTTTCTTAAAATTAGCAGGAAACAATAAATAAAAGAATAGATGTTAAAAAATAGGATAATTTTTATTTTTATTACAAAATTTAGGTTTTAATATCTATAATATAAACAAACAAAAAATTAAATAATGCTCAAGAAATGGCAGATCTTGTTATTTACCTATTTTTTACTTCCCACCTCTACTATGGTAGGGAAGTAATGGATTCAGTCCGAAAACAATATTTCGAGATTTTAACAGATTTTCACGTTTTGAGACCCTAGCAATCGTTTAAGATCATTTTCTGACTGATGTCTGTATGTGTGTGTGTATGTGTGTATGTGTGTGTGTGTGTATGTGGTCAATTTTTCGCCTTCGATATCTTAAGAACGGAACAACATACGGGCATGCCGATTGTTCTATTGTGTTTATCAGCCTTTAACTTAGATCTGATTAGATTTTGAGTCAAATCGGTTCAGTGGATCCTGAGATATTCAAAAAAACGTCCTCAATGTCACGTATTAACATAGGTAAAAAAAAATATAAATGAATTCTAGATGTTATAATATGAAAAAAATGTAAATATTTTTTTTCTCTAAAATGTATAGTTTTCGAGAAAAAAAATATTTTACTTAAAAAAATAAAAATTGTACGTAAATCAAGGTAACCATGATTTTTGCTATATTAAGCTAGCCATCAATAGATCACCAAACAAAAAAGAGGGCCATGCTTTTTTCAAAGAATAAAAATTAAATTGTGTTTTAAAGACCACCAACAGCTAAGGTTATTTGGGCCTAGTCAAAGAATAAAAAAAAGAGTGTTTATTTTTTGCAAATATTTACTAGGTGGGAAGTATAGGACTGGTCATCAGTCGAATTTTTTAAATTTAAGAAACGAATAGAATTAACTGACAAATTGATAAATTAATTATTTTATCTTTTATATTCACAAAATATTAAAAATAACCACGAAACACCATAACACTTAACAGCTATCGCAAAATTGACAACTGATCATATTTTTTTCACTAACAGAAGAATCATGTTTCTATTAGGTATTGAAAAAACATATCACACTACCATGGTTACTGTGATTTTTATTTCCAAAAATTAGCAGCGTCCATCGTCTGATCTTTTCTATTGAAGTGAGTAAGCATGGTATATTCTGAGTGACGTCATCCCCCCACTACTATCTATCGGAATGAGGCAACCTATACTCTACTAACCTTGCATCGAAATGACGTAACATTATGATGTAACAATGGAAAAATTCATTTTTCAAAGCTATGTCACCGAAACCCGCCACCCGAAACTTCCACTTTCGCGGTGGCTGAGTGGAAGTTTCAGGTTAGAGCCCCGACGGTGACATAGGTTTGAAAGATGAATTTTTCCATTGTTACATCATATTGTTACGTCATTTCGATGGGTGTTTCTAACACAAATGCAAACTTTGCATTCATTTGTATGTATTAATAGCCGCGACTACTTTAACCGCGCACGAATAATTTTCTGTATATTAATTATTAATGTTTCTCTTTCAAGAAAGTATTTGTTAATTTTCTACGTAAGTATTATTATATGCCAATAATTCTTCGTATAAAATACTTTTATGCGACTAATTTTGACTTGAAACATCTAAATTGCACTATAAACTTAAATTATTTGAATGTGGCACTTTTATGGATTGTAAAATGTGTCTTATAGTTTTATTAGTCGATATTAAAATTATGAAAGTGCAGTCTAGCATTAAATTATTACAGTTTGGTCACATTATATACATATGAATTTATTTTATTACTTCATGTTGAAATATTTATGGATTGTCATAACTTCATAATGTAATTCGAAATTGACAGTTTCATACACAAACAGCTGTATTTTAAATAATTAAAATCAAACTTTTTTTTTATCCCCTTATCTCCACACCATATTTACATAACAATTATTATTAAGTATGCGCCTGTGCTGATTAGTTAGCTATATCCCGAAAGTGGCATTTGATTTTTTCTTAGATATCTGATATAGCCAACCAATCAGGACAGCCGCAACTTTCCTGTCTGATATATTATTCACTATACCTACTTGTAAACATTTTTTGTATATTTTTCTTATTCTATGACAATATAATTTTTTTTATTATTATTATTATACCTACCTACTTAATTGTTCTGTGAATATAGATAGATAGATAGTGGTGTGGAGATAAGGGGATAAAAAAATCGTTTGATTTCAATTATTATTTATTTATAGAGCCGTCCACAGTAACTCAATTCTTGAGCTGTATTTTAGTTATAACAGTGACAGTTATTTACGAACTGTTATTGGAAAAGAACCGGCTCTAAAAATATAACAGTTCTCTTTTATGCCATTCAGTAATAAATCTATGGATAAAATTGACAAAAAAGTTATTATGAGTACCTATTAATCAGGATATTTAAGGAATTAATAAGTAATTTACGATGCTAGAATTAAAATACAAATTTTCAAAAAAAAAAAAAAAAATACTGTCTTATTCTACACATGACTTCCTTTCATTTTTGCCAAGTATGTTTTTCCTGTAAAATGTATAGGAAAGCAGGAAATTGAGAAAAATATTTTCCCATGTAAATGTCCTATTACACTTGAAATCCAGACACCCTGTATAGGTAATTAGGAATAACGATAAATTTATTAGAGCATAAAATTCCCTGTTAAATTAAAATTTAAAATTTAGTAAGTATCAGTTTGTTATATTAAAACCACACATCATATAATTGTAGGTCGTAAATGAATATAAAATTTAATTTTTCTTCTTTAAGAATAAAAAAGGAAAAAAAATGAATTAAACGTTTGAAAAATAAAATAAATAAAGAACATTTTATTTATATTTTGAACATTCACAAATTTTCTGTTCATGTTTCTTCGCACACGCATGTTCATAAAACAAAATGCTATCACCATATTTTTTCACAAAGTGATAAATTAGAAAATAAATAGGCCGTACAATTTTTAATTTAAAGTCTGCTCGAATAGTAAACTATATTTCTAGTATCGTAATGGGGTTTATTACTGACGAGTTGTCACAGTATGTAAAAACGAGCGATAGTGAGTTTTTACAGTCACACGAGTCATAATGACGTCGCTTTGACAGTCTGTTATATTATGGTTTGATTCCAATAGAAATAATATAGTGTAGAAATTGTCGGAAGTGAGCACTTCCTTGGCACATAGGATCAATAAAAGCAATACTGATTAATTCAAAATTTTCATTTAATAACTAACGTTTCGGTATTCTTCATACCATCTTCAGAGTCTACAAGAAAAATTATAATGTTGATACAATGGTTGTATGTAAACGTGGGTGAGAATATTTATATGGTGAAAAACAATTATTTTGTGGAAATAAAGTTAAAATTAACAAAAATTGAAATATGTTTTTTATCTTACCAAAATGCTGTCAATTTCTTTCAGTATTTTGTTTGATCGGTTAATGAACATGGTGTTGACATTGTTGGTTTTTTTTATAAATAAAAACTCATAAAAATTCTTAAAAGTAAAATGTAGTTTCACTGATAAAATTGGAAATAAAATCTATGTTCACCTCTAATTAATATCCGTTATACTGAAAGTTGAGAGTAGTGAAAACGAAAAAACAGCAATTTGATAGGATTTAACAGAGACAATTATGTAAAAGGTTATAATAAATCGATTAAGTTACTATATATATGGGACAAATTTTCAATATCTGTAGTTTTCAAGGATCACACTGCTCTATTTAATTATAGCAACTTCAAATTCAGTTTTCAAGGATCACACTGCTCTATTTAATTATAGCAACTTCAAATTCAAAAAGAAATAATATAGTTTTGTGTAATATGACGCCACTTACACTTGTCAGTATAAAACACATTAATTTATTAAAATTAATTGATTATTTAATTCTAATTATTATTTGCCAGGATTTATGCCATAACAACACACAATCTGAAAATTTCAACAAGCTACCTCTTATCGTTTGTGAGATAGAGCCCTGTGACAGACGAACGGATAGACATCGTAGGCAGAGGAATAAGGTTCCATACGGAGGTACGGAACCCTAAAAATGTTCTGTTGTCAACTTTTAGTCTGAAGACAGCCTTAGACTGTGACGTTGTCTCATAAATGACAAAGAGGAGTTGTAATAAATTTCATCTTGAGAACTACAACAAAACATTTACAAAGGCTTGAAGGTGCAGCGCTGAGTTAAGAAGGGTACACACATGGGACTGTACGTAGGGATGAAATGTCATTCGGTACGAAATACTAAATGAATTCGTACATAAAGTAGTTTAGTTTTAGAGGTTATGTGACATACATAACTTCTAACAATAATAATAAGTGTCGACATAGTATAAAGAATAATAATATTGTAGTAGAATGGTTTCTCTGTCAGTACCTAAATCGCGCAGACGAGCTGCGCAAGTTGTGTTAGCTTGCAGAGCGATCAGACACGCCCGTACTGTTTTCTTATTGGTGCTACCTACATACTAGTCGTGTGGTCGCACAGTGCTGTGATGTTTTTTAAGGACTCTTTTCTAATACGGCTCTGTTACACTACATGCAGTGGAAAGAACAGACGACAAAAAAGATAATGAATTGAAAATATGAATTGGTTCTAGGCCCAAATAACCTTAGCTGTTGGTGGTCTTTAAAACACACACAAGAACAGACGACAGTCGCGTGCTCCAAACACGACTGTGATTGGCTATCTCAAGGTCAAAGAAATTGTGCAAACATCAAACTGCCGACAGAGGAGTGTTTCTACTTTATTTTTAATATATTCTTTATACTATGACATGGGTGATATTTTCCCAAAGTAAATAATGGAACCAAAATTTTATTAGTCGATGAAATTAAATACGAGCAGTAATACAGCTGAATAAATTTTGAGTAAATAGCGCCTGCATTATTGCCGATATGTAAAATATATTTGTTCAAACTCAATTAGTATAAAATAATTAATTGTAATTTTGTACACACATCGTAATTATTTCAAAACTGAACCAGAATTTCTAAATAGAAATATTCCTGCTAACAAAACAGACATCAAAATTACGGCTTTGAGAGATCAATTTATTTAGTTGTTTGATTTTTTAAAGAATGTTTCAAACAGAAAAGCAAACAACATTCGTCAAGCGAGATGAGAGGCTTCTTAGCCAAAACTAGCGTTGAAGAATCACAGAGTGCAACAGAAAGTTATCGATTTTTTTAATTTTAAGAAAACGCTTTTTTATCGACCCTTTAATTTTTTTTTAATTGCAATTCTTGATAATTTTTCGTGTAATTGATGTACAACTATGAAGTAAAAAACCAGTCCTATACTTCCCACCTAGTAAATATTTGCAAAAAATAAACACTTTTTTTTTATTCTTTGACTGGGCCCAAATAACCTTAGCTGTTGGTGGTCTTTAAAACACAATTTAATTTTTATTCTTTGAAAAAAGCATGGCCCTCTTTTTTGTTTGGTGATCTACAGATGGCTAACTTAATATAGCAAAAATCATGGTTACCTTGATTTACGTACAGTTTTTATTGTTTTTAGTAAAATATTTTTTTTCTCGAAAACTATACATTTTAGAGAAAAAAAATATTTACATTTTTTTCATATTATAACATCTAGAATTCATTTATATTTTTTTTTACCTATGTTAATACGTGACATTGAGGACGTTTTTTTGAATATCTCAGGATCCACTGAACCGATTTGACTCAAAATCTAATCAGATCTAAGTTAAAGGCTGATAAACACAATAGAACAATCGGCATGCCCGTATGTTGTTCCGTTCTTAAGATATCGAAGGCGAAAAATTGACCACACACACACACACACACACACACACACACACACACACACAGACATCAGTCAGAAAATGATCTTAAACGATTGCTAGGGTCTCAAAACGTGAAAATCTGTTAAAATCTCGAAATATTTTTTTCGGACTAAATCCATTACTTCCCTACCATAGTAGAGGTGGGAAGTAAAAAATGAGTACCTAATTAAAAAAAAAGCAACATATCTTATCAGCATCTTATTTAAAAATTAATAGATATCTATTATATTATTAAATTTTTTTATCAAAATAGCTTTAAAAAATTGTACTCGAATTCTCAACACTTCAGCCTGTTTTTAGTAATGTAATTTTGTTTAATGTTTGTGACTTCATCTATTATTTAACTTACTTTTAAAATATTTTATTCAAATCGTTCTCAAATAACTGAAACCCTAATCGTGACTTATTCTGAAACGCAATGAAGCATGAAACAGTGTTTGATTGTTTCTGTTACACCCCGTTTAGGAACTACAATACGATTGTCTGTGTTCATGATAACAAGTTTGGCAAATATTAGTTTTAGTCCTTTACTCGTTATGTTGGCAACCGTTCAACCCGACAATCGACCAACGCTCAGACGAACGGACTACTAGCGCATTATCTAAGTGTACATCGTCTTTGTGCCAACTCACTTACTTTTTTTGACGTAGAACTATGTCTTTCACGGCGATAGGGGTTAAAATGATGCGAAACGAAAAACGCGTTGCAAAAAATGTATGACGCGACCTACTATAGTTACGCCGCATATAGTTTGTTTGTGTAAAATGTTAATATTTTTTGACAGATGTGACGTCATTATAAAACTATAAAAGTAGTTCTACGTCTTCGTTTGCGGAATTAATTACTGTGCTCCTTGTCATAATTTTTTTATTATTCATTTTATGAAATTACAATCTTTTAAACTCATTTTCACCAAATTCAGTTTTACAAAACATATGATTAAAATACCCCCAACCCCCATATAATAGCTGCTTTTCGTGCATGTATACCCGTCGTAAAGTGATCCATTTCAGGCCGGTGACAAGACCCGGGGCTAAAGTAAAATTCAATAATTTTTTTCAATTTATTATATTCAATAATAAATAAGTAAAGAAAAATTCAATATTTTTAATATTTCATATTACTCCAGCTGGAGGCTAACCTGTGATCTTGTGAACACACGATCGCATCGTTTAGTATGGCAGATGCATACACACACAATAGTAGGAAGGTTCGTGGCGTATTAAAATATGATTTGGTCCCCTTTTGTGAATCCACGAACAGAAATCAAGCACAAAACATAATTTTATACTTGATATTACGTAATATAACATGCAGTATAGTAACTTTGGCGTAGCAATGTACATACTAGGGCTGGTGTTATTTATTAATACATCAGTAGTATTGATAAATTGAGCCGCAGTTAACTTATGGCCATAAACATGTAATTACACAATTCAAATTTTATAGTATTTCGTAAATTCATATGAATATTACGTCGATATCAATAATATTATTGTTAAACATGGTACTACAGTTCAATTTACATTGACAAGCAGATAATATATTAAACTTATTAGCTTCTACCGACAGAGGAAATTTAATAAATAAAACAACGCAATTGCTGGCTATGGCTGTCCAATTTATATTAGTATACCGTGCGAATTTTTTCAAAGCGTACATAGACTGTTTCACAATTTAAAATCGTGGTATAGACATTGATGGTATCTATCTGGTCTGCCTGGAAGCTGCACACTAAATAACGCAGAAACTTGCCGACAACTATTTCCCCCAAAATACAAATTGTACATAAGAACCTGTTCTTCCACTGTGTACATTTTTTCATAGAAAAAATTACAAATAAATCTCTGAACTTATAAAATTTATTATCACAACTCAATAATAATAAATATTGTAAATAAAAACATTCGTTTCCATAGTTTCTAACAATATCTATACCACGATTTTAAATTATGAAACAGCCTATGTACGTTTTGAAAAAACTCGCACGGTATAAGATTGTCATTGCTTCAAAAGGGTCTTGGATAATGTGACCGAAACGTTGCAACTAAAATAAATTGGATAGCTATAGCCAACAATCGTGTTGTTTTATTTATTAAATTAAATATTATAATTTTTAAAAGGTAGCGCGTTCAGAATGTACGAAAAACTTTATCCATGAATCTATGGAGGGTAGAGTTAAGGAGAACACTCTCATATGGGGGAACAGTTGCAAAAGTGTCCAGCTGTAAGCTGTAAATAACAGTTCCAAATCTCTCCAGAGTGGCGCCAAAATAGCAAAAGAGTATGAAATGAACTTAGCAGTTATTGACTGTGAAGTGCGCTGAGTTGAAAAATTTAATATTTTTGATGACTAGAGTAGTTATAACAAAACTGCAGTATACAAAACCTCAACTGTTTGCGTAGTCCAAAAGTTCAAAATAATTTTGTAAATATAACCTAAAATAACTACAGTCAGATAATGTGGACGGTGATTTAATTTTCATGATCTGTTTTACATCAGAAATTTCAGTTTTTTAATAATTTTTATTAGAGAATTCTACTTTTGAAAAAATTTCAAAAATTATTATGTGGAACTTTTATAAAAAAAATGAAAATAATATAATTGATTGACAAATTCAAGTATGTATTTGCAGGTGTTTTAAATTTTGCGTTTGTAATTTTTAATAAAAGCACAATCATTGTTAAAAAATTAAATAATTTTTCAGGCGTTCATTTATATTGGGATTATCTTTATTTACTATTTTATGCATAATTACAAGTTTACCAATGATATTTGACTGTTTTTCTTTTGAAAAGTGCGTCATTTAAAAGCGGAAGTTATGCTTTCCTTCTTTACTTCACTGTCCTACTCTAGTATTATTTGGCGCATCCTTTAAAATTTACACTCTTGCTATTGTGGCGCCACCAATTTATCGCCTTTTGACGAACGCTTTTTCATATGCAGAGAGAGTTCTCCTTACCTCTACACTCCATACATGAATCTCTTGAATTCTTTGGTGTAAAGACAATGATGCTGGGTTGCAAAAAGCATTGTCAAAAATCTGATTTGACAATGACGTTAGATTGTGATCATATAACTACAATTTTTTATACATGCAGGAACAGTCTAATGTCGCAGTCAAACGCTATGTCATGTAGAACATTAGATTGTACTCACACAAAAACAAATGATTGGTCTACATAGAAAAAAATCACTTTTCAAGCTAAATTTTGATCAAAATGCGTTGAAAAATGTTGTTTCGAAGTGGAAATTGTACAAAAAACTATGTTAAATAGATGTACCTATACACAGTTTTAAAAAAATATCGTTTCAATCGATCAATTATTTTTCGAGAAGGATCGATTTTAAATTCTCCAATGCTTTTCTTATGGAGAAATATGTGTGGTCACAATCTAAGGTCATTGTCAAATCAGATTTTCTGACAAAGTTTTCTGCTACCAAGCATATAAGTTAAAAAACAACCACTAACACTCCTTTCTTCACCATGTTGATTAGTACACTATCAGCTTAAAGCAGAGGGTACTTTTTGTCCGGCTACGCTCGAGGAAACGACATTAACCGCGCGAGCATACTTATTTGTATTATCATTCAAATGACTATAAAGAGTAGAATTTCTCAAAGTTGCTGTGGGCTGACGCTAGCAACCATATAAATTCAATCAATAACTAAATAATATTTAGTTTTGAAAATCGCTCAACCCTAAACTAAACTATTACCTCTACAAACTCTGACGATGGTCGGCATATTCATTATGTGAAAACATTATGTTATTTTAGGTTTCATATCGAGTTACATAACGTGTTATTAAGTATGAAATGTGGATGTTTTCGCTTCATATCGTGTACTGTTTACTCTATTTAGGTATTGTGTAATACAGGTGCTGTTTATATAATACACCCACTTCATAGATAACTTTGTTTTCTTGTTAAAGGTATAGCCTTTCGACCGCGACGGGAGACAAGGGACAAGTCTCAAAAACATCCATTTAAATTAAACTGAATATCAGTTCGAAAGAAGCGACCTTGTCGCGCGACACATCGGCGTCTGTTCTTGTATCGAGTGCGACGCGATAGGAACGTTGTGTCCCGTCACTGTTGCAAATTCTGAAAAGAATTCTGTACAAGTGACTTTTTCTCGTGCAATTTCTCCTAAAACGCTTTTACATTTTAATCAATAAATTTTTAATTAATAACTTTACAGAAATTTTTCAAATATTGTCTTGTAACACAACAGCAAAAGAAATATTTCTTTTATATTTCAAATTTTCAGAATCGCTATGTTACTGAATTTCTTGGACTGCTGAGGACAGTGTGGTTAGCGTAGCCGACCTTTGAATCACACTGTCGTGGGTTCGAATCCCACCTCCGCTCATGGATGTTTTGTGATGCCATTTAGTTTTAAGGAAGTTGTTATTTAATGTAATTAAGACGCTAATGACCTAAGTTGTCGACGCGTCTATAATCTACAATAAATAAATCTTGGACTGCTAGGTTTTGTTCGGCTTGCGTTTTTTAAAATTATAATATTCTGTCAACATATAAAAGTGGTCGACCATATCGTAAGAGGTCGGGAATTTGTGCTTTTACCCTATACAGGTTTAAAACATGAACAACAATGGATACGTCCCATTTTTTTATATGAAACATTCAAATACAAAATTACAAAATGCGGTTGCAGTCATTTGGGACGTCGGAGTTATTACATAAATGTATGAAGCTTTAATGAATGTTGAAATGAAAGCTGAAAATTTAATATTGGATATATTATTACAGCCGTGCAGTCTGAATTGTACTGCAGTGTCAAATTTCGCGATGCGGGTTGAAATGTTGAATAAATTTTTCACTTCTGTATATAACACCAAGGTATATTATAATTTAAAAGACCGACCCACAATGAACACGACCTTGACGTCATATTTCACTATTGTCTGTTTGTGTCGTCTTTACTGAAATGTGGCGCCATAGTAAAAACTTTAAATTCAACTGGAAATTTTAGAAAGAACTTTTGTTTCAGTTGTATTGCACTACTAAATAATGTACCTATATTAAATCTTATAGCGTTTTCAGCTGGTATGCAATTTTTACTTCCCACCTCTACTATGGTAGGGAAGTAATGGATTTAGTCCGAAAAAAATATTTCGAGATTTTAACAGATCTTTTGAGACCCTAGCAATCGTTTAAGATCATTTTCTGACTGATGTCTGTATGTGTGTGTGTGTGTGTGTGTGTGTATATGTGGTCAATTTTTCGCCTTCGATATCTTAAAAACGGAACAACATACGGCCATGCCGATTATTCTATTGTGTTTATCAGCCTTTAACTTAGATCTGATTAGATTTTGAGTCAAATCGGTTCAGTGGATCCTGAGATATTAAAAAAAACGTTCTCAATGTCACGTATTAACATAGGTAAAAAAAAATATAAATGAATTCTAGATGTTATAATATGAAAAAAATGTAAATATTTTTTTCTCTAAAATGTACAGTTTTCAAACAAAAAAGAGGGCCATGCTTTTTTTTCAAAGAATAAAAAAGAGTGTTTATTTTTTGCAAATATTTACTAGGTGGGAAGTATAGGACTGGTCATCAGTCGAATTTTTAAAACTAGTTTTGCCGCTAACATAATATAAGTCTACTCTGTAAGGTATTTTCTACTCGGCTACGGTCGGATGAAATTGGCATTGACGAAGTCGTAGGGAAAAACTAGATTTCAGTATAAAATTCAAATATGGCACATCGTTTTAATAAAAATAATATTTGTTTGTGCAACTTAAATGAATATTTGTTTTTAAAAGTTAAACTAGAAGTAAACATGCTGTGCAAAATGTTTGTGCTTTCAAAACTTGCTTTTTGTACATAGCTCCTAAATGTATAGTTATTCAAATGAGGTGTCTAAAATAAAAACGAAATAATGTCACCTGTGTGCTGTTTACCGACACATTGCCCTTTGTACTGCAGTGTATAAAATTTAACAGGATGTAATATAATGAAATCGTAGACGCTTTTTTTGTCTGTGCGTTTGTGCACGCTTATCTCCGCAAAGGCTGAACCAATTTGGATGTGGTTTTCGGTTATGTTTGATATAAGATTAAGATAACATTTAGTGTTTGTTTCATTTAAATCGGTTGGCAAATAAAAAAGATATGTCAATTTTAAAATGCGACTGTTTATTTTTGTGACACCGTTAATGCAAATTGTTTTATATATTTTAAATTGGAATCCAATACCTAGTATACAGGGCGGTGACCGTGACTGCTGCACCTAATTATTTTAGGAAAAATATCTTCAAATAATAGTTTTAGAACATAAAATTCTGCATCTAAATCATTAAGCAAAATTAATTTTGCATGCTTTGTAACGGCAGAAATTTGATATGAAAATGTCAAAATTGCCTCAAAAACAGATAGCGATAGCCATGGAACTTGAACAAAATGATTAGAAATTATTCTGACAGCTAAAACGTCATCATTTTGTTCAAGTTCCATGGCTATCGCTATCTGTTTTTGAGGCAATTTTGACATTTTCATATGAAATTTCTGCCGTTACAAAGCATGAAAAATTAATTTTGTTTAATGATTTAGATGCAGAATTTTATGTTCTAAAACTATTATTTGAAGATATTTTTCCTAAAATAATTAGAGAAGCAGGAAATCGCGAATGTTTGATTTTACGGGCTAAATCCCTATGTGCAGCAGTCATGGTCACCACCCTGTATATTTTCATTATATAAAAAAAATATTTAATAAAAGCATTGGTGATTTGAACCTGGGCTTGGCGTTTGTACCTATCCACACGGCCATCTGGTTTACAGTGTTTATGACCTTAAGATATACACGCTTTGTTTTGTTTCACATGTCAACCACTTCCGAGGGGCTTGAGAATGACCGAGCGTGTAGCGGTGCTGTTGTTTATAATATGGCGTTGCTATGGTTTCTCTATTACAATTCCCCAGTTCCCGGGTTCTAGCCCGAGAGTTGGTAAAAGTGTCAATTGAATTTTCAATTTATTATTAAAAAAAAAAATAATAAATTGAAAATACGAATTGGTGCTAAGTCCAAATAACCTTAGCTGTTGGTGGTCTTTAAAACGCAATTTCAACCACTTCAGACTATATCCGTTACATATAGCATTTCAAAAAATGTCATCCCAGTATGAGATATTAGACGTTATTCACGTCAAAAAATTTTAACGAAAGTAAACGAACCTTCGAGTTAAAAAAGCCAAGCACCCGTGTTCTTTTTAATACTGTAAAAAGTACCTTATTTAAAAAATCGTCAAAACTGGATGCAACTAATTTATTATCTTTAAAGCTTGTTTACTCTCCAAATATAATCTGAAAAAGCTGCTGATGAAATACGATATAGATATTAAGCTACGTTACTTAAGAGTATTACCTATAGGTATTTTCTTTCTTCGTTATCTTTCGAGACGATCTTAGACGAGCTCAAATTAAAGAACTGCGCGCAGACTGTAAGTTCAAGTACTCTAAATATCCGGTTTGATTCCAATATCCGGTTTATTTTACTTGTTCCGTTTATAAATTAAATTTGAGAGAAGGATTCAGTAACTCTACTCAGAACTATACAGGTTGTCTAAGAACGTACGCCTACGGATAGTACAGTAAAATAGAGAAAAGAATTCTGAGCAGAAGAGTCCTTAGCAGGGCCGGATTAACCATGTCGGGGCCCCTAGGCAATGCAATTCTCGGGACCCCTTTTCAGCCGTTTGAAGATGTTCAAGCATTTTAAAACTTTTGCTTATCATACTGTATTTCGACGCATGCTGTCGGTTGATGAAATAATTTATACTTACAGAACAGAACCATCTAGTGTTGAATAGTAGAACTAATAATATGGATGCGTTACGTAGCGTATTATATGATTCATACAATACGCTACGTAACGCATCCATATTCATTATATCATCAACTGACAGCATGCGTCGAAAAAAAGCAATAGTACCTATTGTCATTGAGGATACAAATTTTCCAATTAAATTTTCACTCTATGAAAAATTTCTTTTGTGCGCGCGCGTGGCCCCTAGCCGATGTGGGGCCCCTAGGCAGTTGCCTACTCTGCCTAATGGTTAATCCGGTCCTGGTCCTTAGACATTTTGTAATCCGATGTACCGTTAACAAGATACACCAATAAGTTGAGCAGAATACCTAAGAATAATAAGAAACCACGCCTATTTCCCCACTTATAGGTGATACTTTAATTTACTTATATATTTTATCTATTGTAAATTATAGACGCGTCGACAACTTAGGTCGTTAGCGTCCTGATTACATTAAATATCAACTCACTTAAAACTAAATTACATCACAAAACATCCATGAGCGGAGGCGGGATTCAAACCCACGACAGTGTGATCCAGAGGCCGCGACGCTAATCACTGAACCACACTGTCCTCTAACTTATTAATATACCTCATTATAATTAATTAATGTCGCATTGCCGGTAGATCGAATCAAAAAATATCTCAGATCTTTTCTGCTGAGAAATATTATTTTCTCTATTTCATTGTATTGTCCATTGACGGTCGATATGAGACACCCTGTATAAATGTATTTATACAAGAATTTTATATTTATATTTGCACACAATTTTAAATCGCATTCCACGCGTAGAACAGCAAAAGTATATGATGTAAACTTATATATAAAAATGCAAGCTTTGTTCCGCGGCTTCGTTTGCGGGATTTTTTATTGCTCGCAAATCAATTAACCCCGGTACACGTTTATTGCCTATGTTGTCGAACGTCTATAATCTGCAATATCTATTTTTATCCGAGTGTAGCCAAGAAAAAAATAACCAATATTTTAAGTTTAAACACCAACTGATTGTTTACAAACTCTAATTAAAATCGGGCCAGCCGTTTCTGAGTAATGCTGATACAGACATACAAAAATTATGGGAATACATTCTCTCGTCTAGATACCACACAAAATACTCGAAAATCCAGCAAGAAAATGAAAATAAAAAAAAAGTAAAATTTGATAATATGATATGGTTTTATCCAGGATGATACCGTCTTTAACCGACTTAAAAATTGAAGGAGGTTCTCAATTCGGCGCGTATTTTTTTTACTTCCCACCTCTACTATGGTAAGGAAGTAATGGATTTAGTCCGAAAAAAATATTTCGAGATTTTAACAGATTTTCACGTTTTGAGACCCTAACAATCGTTTAAGATCATTTTCTGACTGATGTCTGTATGTATGTGTGTGTGTGTATGTGGTCAATTTTTCGCCTTCGATATCTTAAAAACGGAATAACATACGGCCATGCCGATTGTTCTATTGTGTTTATCAGCCTTTAACTTAGATCTGATTAGATTTTGAGTCAAATCGGTTCAGTGGATCCTGAGATATTAAAAAAAACGTTCTCAATGTCACGTATTAACATATAGGTAAAAAAAATATAAATGAATTCTGGATGTTATAATATGAAAAAAATGTAAATATTTTTTCTCTCTAAAATGTACAGTTTTCGAGAAAAAAAATATTTTACTAAAGAAAATAAAAATTGTACGTAAATCAAGGTAACCATGATTTTTGCTATATTAAGTTAGCCATCAGAGATCACTAAACAAAAAAGAGGGCCATGCTTTTTTTCAAAGAATAAAAAAAGAGTGTTTATTTTTTGCAAATATTTTCTAGGTGGGAAGTATAGGACTGGTCATCAGTCTAATTTTTATGTACCTATGTACCTACATCGATTTCTCCTGCATTTGTAAACCGATTTTGATGATTATTAAGGCCACCAAGTGCTAGAGTTACGTGAGTCTGGTAATTTAAAAATTCCATTAAAATTGACACTTTTCCAGTTCTCGGGTTAAGCTGGGAGCTTGTAATAGAGGAACCATGGAAACGGCATCGTTACGAGATCGCTATTCTTCAAGTTCCGCCATGCCTTTTCTAAATACGTTTATCTGCGAAGTATATTAACATACTTATTACATTTTAAAACTCGAGGCACTTTTTAAAACTAATAGAATATATAATTTCAAAGTTCCAATGCTAGATTTCAACACGATTAAAGTTGAAAATTATGTACGTACAATGAATTAAAAAAGAAACGTACACCCAGTCAGCGATAATTATGGAAAAACAATTTTCAACTGAACAGAACAATATATTATTATGCAAATGAATCGAAATTGTAGTGAACTAAGCCAAGGAAAAATCTCTAGAAAGGTGGGTAAAACATTCAAGCTTGCAATTACATTACCTTGTACTTATTATCAGTACAATCTCCTCCTCCTCCCTCTCTCTCTCTCTCTTTCTAAGAACGCGCTCGTTTCAAGAGAAAACGAAAAACTAAATTATTAATTAAACAAATTAGTGTTGTGGTTAGTTTTTTTAGAATTATAATATTTCTAAGGAATTTATAGCAATTTTTAAAATTTAGAAAGAGGTCTTAACCAGTCCATTTACTTAAGTAGGATATACTGAATACGTACCACATCACTATTGTGTATAATTTTTGTATAAAATCTTTTTATGTATTTTTTTGCTTGTTATTGAGTTTATACTTTTTATAAATAAATAAATAATAGGCAGGTACCCATTTTTCATGGAAGTTCTCAATCACTTCAGACAAATAACGAGGCAGTTCGACTACGAAAGTATCGTCCAAATTTTCCCTATAACTAAGCATATTTTACCTTTTAGTAGCTGACGACCTTAACGAAAATGTAAAAATTTCGGTTATCAAATACTGTAATATTGCTAAACAAAAGTAAAACATTATTATCTCTTTAAATCTATGGTCGATAAATCAGTGCACTTTACTGCTTTCGAATGTCTTAAATCCTCACTCTTTTATAGAGTCTAAAGAGTGAGGATTTGTTACATTCGAAAGCCGTAAAAAATCAGTATAAATATTTCCTTTATATCTAACTTTTTATCGACTTGAACATATTTTTCCATAACACATTTTTTTGGCCGCCAATTATTTGGGAATTTACAATTTGGCTCATCTTAAGACAAACTTAAGAAATATATCTCCGATCCACCCTTTCACGATCCAATTACTGACACACCGCCACATCAAATTGAACGGGCCATCAATGACGGCTGTATGAGTAGCTCTATAATAGCGAACAGATACAATATTGAGCAAAGGAAAACACGTACGAGAACAAGTAGATTGTAAGAGCATAGATTTGTTAGACGTAATTTAGACACACACACACTTCAGACGTATTGTTTCTATATGGATCTGCGCCATTGTTAACTGATAAAATTCAGTGCTGCTCAAACATTCTAACTAGATTTATTAAACATTGTTCAAGTAAATTAATTCAATTGAAATTTATACTTCTCAAATTATTTGGCTCAAGTTCACTTAATTCTGGTCCAGATCAGGGTTATTAGGGATATGAGATTTTGGATCTGCGGGATCTGGATGTGGATAAATTAGACGTCTTTTATCGGTTTCGGTTTCGAATAATTTTTTATTTCTGATATTCGATAGTTTCAGTTACGGTTACGGTTAGCTCCATAACATCCCTGGTTAACATTACTGAATTCTATTTAAGTCAAGTCAACAGTCAGTCTTTGATAAACTTTATAACGTTTATGACTTCTTTGTCGAGCGTCTATATTAATCTACAGTATACAGGATGTCTCAAAATTGACGCCCGTGCTTTTGGGATTTGATTCAAGGAGCTAACACAAATCAAAAAAGAGTAAAAAATGTTCCGATTGTTCTTCGGAATCCTGAAAATGTCGTAGCTCGTCTTCACGCTGCTGTGGCGTTAATAGACAAAAATATGCTACAGAACGTTCGTGCTTCCATGCTAAATCGCGCGAATGTTTGCTAATTGAAGTAGGAGACAACCTATTTGAGCATATTTTGCGTACAACAGATGTGGGAAATATCTTGCTTTATAATATTATTCGTTTTTAATAAATGTTAAATGTTAAATGTTAAATTTTAGTTTTTTACCATTAACTCGATAACGAAGGACAATCGGAAAATTGTCTACTCTTAATTTTCGATTTGTGTTAGCCCCGTGAAACAACCCCCAAAGGCACGGGCGTCAATTTTGAGACACCAAGTACCCTATATATTCTTTATAAAACTATAATAGAGATATAAAATTTAATGAAACTATGATAGAGAGAAAAAGAAAAAAATCTCATGTTCACTCCAAAATTGAAAGAAGTTTTTAATTTCAAAATAAGAGCCGTCGCAAACAATAATATTTCTGCTACTCACCAATAGTTGTCGCCACGTGTATTTCATAACGTGCTAACGTTGTAGTTCACCCATGAAACACTTTCCTTAGGAATTTAATCTTTGAATATTTTATAGAAAACAGTTGTCATGGAACAGCTCATGACAACAGATAATATTCTTTATCTAAGGTTGCCAATGCTAATTTATATTCATACTCTATGGTTGCGCGCTCGTTTTAATTCCGGTGCGACGTAATTCATTATCATTGCCAAGTGCCTCTTGTGATCGGCTTGATGTCGATTCTTGCTAGTTTGCTTGAACCGCAGCTCGCAGCCAGTATCGCCGAGACGGAATCACATATCTCGGGACGAGCTGGGGTTTTATGGATAATTATCGCCCATCGGAGTCCCCCAGAGCTTTAATTATCTTCAATTAATCAAAAACAGCTAAGTAGATATTTGTAAATAATTTAGAACTAATATAAGTGATGAATGAATGTTGCGTGAAAATTATAAGCATGAGTTTATAACATGGCCGTCTGCCATTTTAGAATAAAAATTTCATAAAAATAAAATAAATGATTAATGCTGTCAGCAGCGTCATTTACGATATTACGTTTAATTATAGATAAAATTTAATATATAAAATTTAATATTTTAATATAACCTGTTGATCAGTGTTGTATTTTAAAAATACACCGACCACGTGTATGATAATAATTGTGGAATAAAATCTGGATATATTTTGCCAATCATATACAATCAATTCATGGCATAGTTTTATTTTAACAGAATTGAATTTAATATAAAATTAATCAAAGATATTTTGATTCGCACACGCGATTTGATAATCAAAATAATATGGCCTTAACAAACCAATGTATAGTAGAATGAAGTATCACCAATTTGGTATATCACCAATCTTTACAAATTGGTGGAATTTGTTAATGAATTAATTGAGATAAGATTATACTGTTCTTTTGATCGATAATTTTAACCTATAAGAATCATCTGTCTATTTTCTTATGTCACAGATGGGTTATTCTCACCTGTGTTTAACTAAGGTAATTTTTCATTATTATCAACTAATTTTGGTTTCTATTGTGATCTAGTGTGTTTATAAAGAGATAGCACTATTATTGATTAATTTTTCATGTAACTTTGGTTGCCTAATACACTGGGTCTACATATTAACTCTAATTATGCATCTTTATAATTGATAAAAATTGTTCAGTACCAATCTAAGATTTTGATACAGATAGAGATTTGTAAATTATAATGCTCTTCAGCGGTTTTCAACTTTTTAATGTGTTGAGTTAAGCAGTATGTCTGCTTAACTGATTTAAATTGTTATTGCAGTAACGTTTGTGATTTGTAAAATTCTTGTTAAATTTATAGCAAGTTAATATATTATGATTGTTAAAGATACATAAAATTGTTTTTTTTCATGTATGAATGAATTAATTGATGAGAACCTTTGGATCTGAATAAGTTTAGTGAAGATTGTTCGAATCAATCTAAGACATTTTTGTTCAACTAAGCATCTCTCACTGTTAATATTAGAACAGTGAACTTCGTTAAAATAAGTATAACCTTTTGTAGAAAACATATTTCACTTTGTCTCGATAACAAGGACCCTCAATTGAAGTTCCACCCCTTTCTTTCTACACTTTGGACGAGTAAACATCCAAAGATAAATTAATGTGGGGAACCCAACCCTACCTTTATGCTGATAAAACTCGAACATCCAAATTCAGTTATAATTTGTAATTGTCGACAGCATAAAAATTATTCCACCACACAGTAATATTTAACTAAATGAATGCATAATGACTGCAAACAGTATATGAATCACCTGTTATAAGAACAATGACGTAACACAATGCTGTAATCAGGAAAAATTCATTAATTCAAACCTATGTCACCGTAGGGATTTTAACCCTAAACTTTCCACTATCGCGGCGGACTGAGTTGACATTACTCACACAGTGACACATTTTCAAACGATCGACTTTCTCCCTTTAAAGCATTCTGTCACTGAAAAACCACTACATGCGAGAGTCAATATTCCAACACCACTGCTAGACACAACCGACTCAACATGTAAAGTAAACACAACAGGTGAATACAACGATGAAGTATCCATTTTCATATACTGTTTGCAGTCATTATGCATTCATTTAATTATGTATTTGGTCACGACTTACGTGTTAAATTTGTATTTATTGTAATATTTAACAGCTGTTAAAATTTCAGAGTGATTGCTCGTGCCTCGAAAACCAAAACGCCGCGCGACCGAAGTCGCGGGTACAGCTAGCCTTTAATAAACTTTGATTTTCGTACTGATTTGTTAAGAAGGTACCGGTTATTGGTGAACTCTGGTATGTTAGAAGCATGTACATTGCATACATATTCTAATATAATATAGCGTCTCCATGTAACTCTAACAACCTGTATTCCTGCTTGATTCAGTGATTACGAAGATAATACGGGTTTTGTAGATTGTTTTCTCGTTATATTGTCTTGTTGAAACAAAAGATAGAGTGTGCTATAGTAATTGATAAAATTGTCTTACCGTATGATACACTGCAGTGAACTTATTTTATTACTATAAACATATCACAATTTATATAATACTATAATACCTAATTACTTACCTATACTGAAACTGACAGCGATGTATTAAAGTGTCTATTTTAAAATTAATTACGTAGCCTTTCTTCTAGAATCTAGACTGTTCGATATTGAGAAGTTTTATTTTTCTTCTACGTAAGTTGCTAATTTCTTTGCACTGAATTATGATAGATAACCAATTATTTTTACTACCTACCTATCATTAAAATTTATCAACAATGTTCATTTTTAAAATGCACAGTTTATTACATTGATGTCACTTAGGTAACTGTGATATAATTTGCTGGCATAGTTTTTTTTTAACTTCCCATTGGAAATTATAGTAATCGGTCCGAATTTGCGATTAAAAAATTTGGTCCCTACTCCCTAGAGTCCGATTCTACCGTTTTTAAAAAGAGGTGTCTATGTGTGTACGTACGTACGTTCGTATGTTGGTGAACTTTTTTTCTGCTCGCATATCTCAAGAACAAATCACGATTTCGACTTCGGACCAATTTCATTCGACGCATAATTGCATACCTAATGAACACCTGATAAGGTTTGCAAAAAATTTAAATTGACCTGTAGGCGTGGCTTAAAAAACATGTCGGAAAAGAGTTTGCAGTTTAAAAAAATACATATTATGTGATAGTAATGTTGACGATTAAAATGTTATTGAGTAAATTAATATCTTGAGTTGGTGATAACCCAAACCAAAAAAATATATATATGATTAATTGATCAAAATCAAATATCAATGTTAACAGACAAATGTAATCTTCTAATAGTTTAATTTTTTACCACCAGATGTCATGTCTCGATTCGTCAGTTCCCAATACTACATTATTTTTTACAATCAAATTGTTCAAATAAATTCGGACTTGAATATTTTTCTCTGCTAGCTTCAAAAACTAGAAAGTTGTGGCCTTTTACATAACATTATGCAAATCGTATATTATGTATAGTATATATTTTGATGAAAAAATACAATGGGTAAGCCACTTTTCATACCAAGCACCTTTTTTATCAAATATAAATATAATACTTTCTCTCAGCTGGCTTTGAAAGTTTGATGTTACACATATGAATCACGGACGCTCGTTCTCGAAGGCTACTTTCACAGCTGTCTATATAATAAACATGCGTTTTGCCTGCATTGTCCAATCAGAGCAAGCTGTTTATTTCGTTTATCATAACCTCGCTCGTTTAAGTTACCTCTGATTGGCTGGCGTAACACACGCGACGGGAACGCAACGTAAAATTTAGACCGATCTCTTGCGACGGCTTACGTCAGTATTACGTGTTGCGTTTTGCGACAATTGTAGACGGGGCTTAAGGCCTTAAGTGTGTAGTCAGTTTTAGGTATTATATGAAAAGAAGCGTACCTAGATATTATATAAAAATTGCACAAGAGTGGCAAACGCTGTTACCCTTGAGAAAAAAAACTACGTACCTATTCAAGTGTCCAGGAATCAGTTGTATAGGTTGCGGGTATCAAATCTTTTGATAACCATTTTTCTCAGAAACGAATTCTCAAATGAAAAAAGTCTTTTTGAAAAAGTTATATATTGTGCAATTTTACTTATTTAATTTGTATTTAGAATTTTCTATTTATTGCGTAATTATTTTTAAATCAGTTTTTATTTTTAAGCTATGAAAGTTATTGTACCGTTTCGAGTTTTTTATTCAAACTTTATATTTACGTTTCTAAACGAATTTCGTTCGACGAAGCTTTTGCAAAGCTCGTGTTGTCCCTTTTGTAGCGAAGACTGGATCGTTAATTTAGAATAAATCCGTTTTACTTTATGGATTATTGTGTTTTAATAATTTATTACAGAATATCATAATTCGATGGTGAAGAATGGCAACCTTCCATGTCATGATTTGCAGAAATTCAGCAAGCTTCTATGTCAAAAACAGACACTTTTCAGGGGGAAGATAACAATGTTTTGAACCATGATATTCTAACATTTTCTTTCATATTAGATTAAATTAATACACTGACAAGAGCTTGTAACAAACTCCTATGTCTGACATAGGAGGTTGTCGTTCTTCACTTGAGTTTTGTTGTATAAGTCCGTATTTGTTCTTTATTGACATGGGAGATTTTGCCAGCAGAAAGAAGGCTAGTTTGTAAATCGTTTAATTTATGATTTTCAAATCTGCAGAAATTGACATGGAAGGTTATTGTTTTGCTGCAAACGGAGACCTAGGAGTTAGCTGCTCTTCACCATCGAATATTCTTTTTATTATCTATACAATATATAAAATCAAACATATTTTGTCTAATTCGATGTTTGTTTGTTTCAGACGGCGGCGCACAATAATGCTTCGTCTACTGGGCATGCGCCTACTGACTCGTCTATTGCTGTTGGTCTGTTCGTTGAGCCTGTTGAGCCTATTATTGCTAAGCAGATGCGGAATCAACGTCGAAACGGACGCTGACGAACAGGAAACGGTTGCAGGTTAGTTCTACATTATTTATTCACCGTTAATAATTACTGAAAGCGGAAGATTAAATGCTTCAACAAGATCACTTTGCATAAATGCTTGAGTTTCTCACTTTTGATAAATAAAATAACTACTTACATAAAAAACACTGACTCTTAAAACACTAATTGATAAAATAATTATAGTAATAATAATAATAATTTAAGGAAGGTTTGGTTAAGGGTCAAAATAATGAAGCTTTACCAAAATATCGCTTGTGGCTAACGTTTCGAAATATTTAATTTCATCTTCAGGGCCTCAAGCCAGTCAAATAACGGTAAATTGTTCTAATTCTAAAAGTGCAATATTTTGGTAAAGCTTTATTATTTTGACCCTCAACCAAACCTTCCTTAAATTATTAACATTCATTGGGTCAACACTACTATATACTGAAGTAATAATAAAGCGTTTAACGTCCGTTTTTCGACATCATTTTCATTGAATGAACCAGATTATTTTCAATATCAATTTAAATATCTGCAAACTAGGTAGATAATTCATTGTCCAAGTGGAATACGCGAAAATGGTAATAAATACACTGTGATTGAATTAAATGAATAATATTTAAAAATTCAATTATTGCGTTTTATATTAAAGCTGAATGAAACGTTTGTGAAGTTTTAATGACTTCATTGAAGCTCTGCGAATGCAGTTCTAGTCAAAGGAATTTATCTGTATTTAGAATTGATAATTTCCTTTCTGCAGATAAAACAGAATATATCTACGTGTATTTCTGGTAATTGCCTTTGTGCGGTGCATCATCTGGCTTTTGGGAAAGCTCTAGTCGTACAGCATACGGTTGTGCTAGTTATATAACTCTAACAAGTATGAATCATATCAATACTAATAAAATATCAAATAGTAACGAGACCTATGTCTGTAATTTCGTTTCCTTGCGATTTTTGGGGGGTATTTTTTATGATACCTAGACAGTAAAACGCGTTTCCAGAATGTTTGTCTGTCTATCTGTTTGTACCAGAATCAGTAGAAAGTGACTGGACCAATTTTTATGAAACTTGGTGTCCAAACTTAAAATTTAATGTATAAGGTACTTTTTATCCGGCGTTAATACGAACGAGGTCGAGGGCAAAATATAAAATTCTAACCGAGTCTACAATTTTGTTTTATTGAAGGATAATAAATAACCGGTTGTTTAGTAGTCTGTCTTAAACGGTTATTTAAAAGCAAGTCTTAAATGACCTGTTACTAAATAACTGTTTATTTAAGACCTGCTTCTAAAAGACCAGTTATATTGAGGACAGGTGATCCAGTGGTTAGCGTCGCGGCCTCTGGATCAGACTGTCGTAGGTTCGAATTCCGCCTCCGCTCATGGATGTTTTGTGATGTAATTTAGTTTTAAGTTAATTATTATTTAATATAATCAAGACGCTAATGACCTAAGTTGTCGACGCGTGTATAATTTATAATAAATTAAATAAAAGACCGGTTATTAATTATAGTAACACATATTTTTTAATGACGGCACGTCGCGTCGTGCCATTCGGCCAGCCTTGTGTCTCGTCAGCTCTTTCCGACCCGCTTTCCACTGTACTACACTACACACTTACTATTTTACGTGTGTGTTAGTGTGTCGGCACTACACTCGTGAATATCTGTGTATTGGAATGAATTTAAACAAGCAGAGCGTCGTTACGAGCTGTTTTAATACCTTCGCAGGTGGAGAATTTCTCGCCGGGGGGGGGGTAATAAATCATAAGTTCTTATCTCTGGAGCTACTGAACCGATTCTAAAAATTCTTTCACTAATAGAAAGCTATACTATCCCTAAGTGATATAGACTATATTTTTTTTTGATAAATTTTTCGCGGTGGGGGAGTATTTCCTGTGAGATAGTAACAGAACGTAACCATTGTTTTAAGTTATGAAATTCTTTCACATCTGCCAGGCGTCTCACGACGGCTCACATTTTTTTGCTATGTAGGAAGGTACGAACTCACTGGTGCAAGAACGATAATTTTTGGAATATTATATCGGGGCTCTTTTTTAAATTTTAAATTTAATTTTTAGTTTTACTGTTGGTAGACGTGAGCTATTTCTGCATCGAACCGTCAACGGCAAGTCATGTTTATGTCTGCAGTACGCTCGAGGAGTTTATCGAATGTAATTAAGGACGCTAGGGTCGGTGATTGGTGATAGGGACGGTGCGGTAGGACGGTGGAACGAGGTGAAACGTCGCGCACAACAGACTGAACCGTTAGCGGTTCTCTCTATAGGTACTTTTGTTGTTTCGCGGGGAATGTCTATATCAGCATTATTATTGGCAACTTAAATTTATTAATACAGCCTCGTATATAAAAACATGAAAATAAGATGACAGGATGTTTTCGTATTTTGCAACATGAAGCGCTTTGTATATATAATCATTTTAGTGCTAATAAAAATAAAATTATACGGGACCCACTCAATTTTGTTTTCGTATCATTTGCATTTTTTAGCTTGGGATTCATTTATGAGTGTCTTTTTTAGCATAGTAGAGTGGTCAGAGAAAGGGGTTTAGTTTTGGCGGTTATTTTAAATCAAACATGGATTCATTTGTATACAGACTGGTTCAACAAAAGTTTTTCTTTCGTTTGTTAAGAAGTCTGTATCAATCTATAACACTGGGCGGGGTTTCGATATATCCAAAATCATCTACATAGTCTGTAAAACATGTTAAGTACAGAAAAAAATTGATAGTGTATTATTACATCCTATATTTTCCAAAAGTTATAAATACGATTTTTTTAAAGTCAAAAATAAAGATAAAAGGCTTCTATTGCTAAACAAAAAAAAATGTACAGTTCATACTCAAAAATGTATGAACTATACGATAATTTTTGAAGACTTGAAAAATTCATGATTGAATGTTTTAAACTTGTAAAATTTTATTTATAACCTAAAGATATTGTAAGCGAAACGTCGTTGCAATTTAAATTAATAATTTACAATTAATAAAAAGTCTAATGTCAAATTATTTTTTCACACAGAAGGTTTCACTGCTGATATATTGTTTTTATAGAATCAGTGATAATGACTATCTCTACATATCATTTTCTTATTTGATAAGTTTGGTCCGATTGAACATACAGTTGAATAATGATTTGGGAAAATGTTTTGACTTTGGACGTACTAACAATAGTATATTGTGCGACTAGTGGGCGAAATGGCATTTCGCCCACTCTCTACGTCTACAGTCAGAGAATTCATTATTTCGCCCACTCTCAGTAGAGCCACGAAATTACATATTTCTAGCGGGTGTTGAACAAAAATTTATATTTTAGTTAATTAATTTTGATCTGAAGATGTAATGTGATTGTTACGAAAGCTGCTTATCATCCTAATAAATGATTTTACGATGGCAATTTTGGAATGGTTTCATTGATTTCAATTTGTTAAATAAGAATTTGGCTGTTTTACCATGCACTATAAACATTTAAATATTTTAATCTATCATTTTAAAAGAGATTGTCATCAAATAAAAAGAAACCATAAAGCTTTACAGTTCTAATAAAGTTTAAGCCGTGCCTTTTATTTTGACAACAGTGGGTACCTACCCAACTAAACAAAAGATATTTTTTTTTGGAAAATACCGGATAGGTCATAAGAATTAAACCGGTCATAAATACTTTATTCATGATTTAACAATTCTCTAAATTTTGAAAGATTTATTTTTCCCAACTGAAAAGTCGTTAGAAAATTAATTTACAACAATTTATGCAGGTTCTGGTAGAGTTGAACGGATGGTAAGAGGTCACGATCTATGGAAGCAAAAACGAATTCTGTAATAGCGTATAGTATTATATAATATAGGTGTAAGTCACCAGCCATTCACCAACTATCAAGGTCTATAATCTACACAATTATTAAACAGATGTCTCTGCCCGTGATGTAATCAACACCGTAATGGGATTTCCTTCCCCTTTCCTATTTCTCTGTGTTCAGCGCAATCGACTTGTTCCCTACATAATATAAAATAGAAATTTAATTATTAAGCCATTTATGTGCAAGCAAACTATTTACATATTTTGACTTTGGTTATTGTCACTTGACTCAAACAGAAAAGATATAATATTTTCTTCGTTAATTACTACTAATTTTTCAACTATAAAAAATGGGTACCTATATGTCTGTATCGCGGGTACAGACAGCTAATGGCGTGAATACCGTTAAATACAAATAATTGTATTAATACATCCACTTTTATTTATCTTATAAAATCAAATGTTCATAAAATATAATATTACCTAATTTAAATAATTGTTTAATTGTTATCTAATACCTATAATATATTTTCATTATAAAAAAAAAAATCCTTCAGGATTCGCACCTTGGCTTGGGGTTTGAACCTGTCGGTAGTCTAGTATTTTACCACACAGCCACCTGGCTTATGTCAACATAGACCTTAACATAGGTATATGTAAGTAGAATTTTATATTGGTGATTCAGCCATATTACATAATGGACTCTGCACTATTAGGAAAAAATCATTTTATTAACCATTGTCAGTGTGACAAACTTCACTCTTTAAACTTCACTCTTTAAGAGGTATATGTGTTTTGTTTCACATGATAACTACTTCCTTCTGATTAATTAATTGTAGATTATAGACACGTCGACAACTCAGGTCATTAGCGTCTTCAACGCAACAAGTAATTTATTTGTGTATTAGAATCCGCCAGCCGGCATACACAAACCGACTGGTACGAGATCGGGTCTCTGGGAGCGCTAATTCCCAAAGAACAATGGAATGCAATTTGCGATAGCAACCACATTCAAATGTCCCCCCTGGGGGGTACTTTCTTCTGTTTCCGTAACATTCAATATTTCTCAAATGCCACTCCAGTATGAGGCATTAGACGTTATTCATGTCAAAATGAAAGTAATGCTGAACATAACTAAATGAAATTATTCATGCTTTCTGAGTCAATAAAGTTTGGGAATGTTGGGCCTTTGATCAATGCCAAAAACATTTCAGATATTAAACTGGTCAAGTATTTCTTGTATTAAAAGAATCCGATAATGCAACAGTGCCATCTACCGACACGGTTTTTGATGTGAAACATCTTATGTCGGGCTGTGAACAGCCGCGTGAGAGGAAATATGCAACGAAAATTTATGGTCCGCTCCTTCGCTGTTGTTCTCCCCACCACTCAGCTCTCTCTCTCTCTCTCTCTCGGCTTCCACGCGCTCAGGCACGAGAAGAGAGAAAGAGAGTATACATACGAACGTACTGTAAAGCAAAAGTATATGTATACACGTGTAGGTATGTAATATAGATTATAGATACTTCGCTGTGTATTTAGTTGCGTTTCTGGCTCAGGCGTGCTCAAGCGCCGCAACCGCGTGTGTTACAGTGCAGTATATAGGATTACGTCAGCATAACAGTTAGTTGCTGCTTTTGAAAAATATATACTACTAAATAGAGAATACCACCGAGTTCAATAACGTTTTCTTTGATAATTCACATTTGTCGGGGGTCCCGAGATCCACACCCTTTTTTATAACCGGAATGATATTGCAGTTAAAGTGAAAAGTTGGGACTAAGAAGACACTTCCGTTATTTCAACGTTTTCTTTCCAACAGTCTGGTAGGCGCTGATTTAATAACGAAGTAGACTGTATATCGTGTAAGTCATAATATTTGACTAGACATAACTTGAATGAATGACTTTAACCTAAAAGCCGACCGGTCGCTAATGCAAGCGTAATTACCGATATAAACTCACAGAGTTGAATGTTCATTCAGTTAACTTGTTCGTTTATGATGACACAGAGTATTAATGTAAACGACATTTTGGAAGCTTACAAATGCGGTCACCACTACGCCAACCGACTACTGGAGTGTTATACTGCGTCGCCATGACAACACCTTCTTGAAAACAAACAAACATGAACCTTAATTGTTTACCGCAGACATTATTAAATATTGTTTATTGTTTAATAGAGCTTTTTTGTAACACATACAGAGTGGGCCAATGAAAACAGTCCGCGCAAGTTTTGACCACTTAACATCAGTTTTGCGAAAAAAGCTCGCACACGTCAATTTTAGAATCAAGGGGGACATCTAAATCGATTAGTATTATTTACGTAACTTCAACCCTGAGAGCAGGGTGAATTGCACCCTAAAAATTTTAAATGGAAAGGGCTGTCAAACGATTCGCAGTTCGAAAGGCCTCTCAATTCTTTTTACAACAGTTTTTTTGTTTTTTAAATCCGATCATTAATTGCGGAGAAAATGACATTTTAATTTGTATCAAGTAGTCTTAAACAATTGAACATAGCAAACGAAAGCGCGTCATCTGTCAAGTAAAAATACAGACAGGAACTCAAGGATCATTTTATTAAGTGCTCAAAATAACCACCTCCAGCTTCCATACAATAATAAAGATTATCCTCAAAGCGACGTCGTACGTTCTCCAACATTGTAATCTGACAAAGATATCTGATACTATTAAAATGTCATTTTCTCCGCAATTAATGATCGGATTTGAAAAACAAAAAGACTGTTGTAAAAAGAATTGAGAGGCCTTTCGAACTACGAATCGTTTGACACCCCTTTCCATTTAAAATTTTTGGGGTGCAATTCACCATGCTCTCAGGGTTGAAGTTAAAATAATACTAATCGATTTAGATGTCCCCCTTGATTCTAAAATTGAAGTGTGCGAGCTTTTTTCGCAAAACTGATTTTAAGTGGCCAAAACTTGCGCGGACTGTTTTCATTGGCCTACTCTGTATTTAAAACGTACAATATTTTGGGCCTCTAGTCGGCTGCTTAAATTTATATATATCGCACGCGTACAATAATGCAATATTTTATGTCATACGACAGTATAGAGAGGCGTGCGTGGGTGCAGGTCAGTAGTGCGACTCGACTGGCGACGAACAACTAAATGACAATATTCATCGGACCACACCTTGCTAGAAAACATAGGCTCCTCGGACCCGTTGGTGGGCAGAAACGACGCTACTATCTTCTCTAAACGATACTACTCTAATTTAAAATTATTTTCTCTTAAAATATCTTCATTTTTGATTAAATTAAATTCATCCTGTGCATTTGATATTACAATGCAATAATATTTCATTGTTAAGAAAAGAATCGTTGAGAATAAGCTTATTCTGGCTCCAACTGCTGCAAAACTCTAATTCTTAACAGTATCCTCTCCGTTTGTACGTATATCTGTTTGTCTGCCTAGGAGGTAATATTTCAATAGCTACGTGTCAAGTTGTCCATCAATCATGATTTACACAGACGGACGTCTCTCTGGGAGAGCGTCGGGACGCTTCAAGCGTCAGAAGATGCGGGATTCAGGAGCATTTCTCTTCGAGCTCTCTTGTTCTCTTATTTGTTTTTGTGTTATGTATACAGAACGGGCATTATAACTACATTTTGGTAATTGCAGCACTGCCAACCAATAAGAGAAAAGCATTCTAGGGATCTGTAACTCACATGATGAATAAATGAACTGAATAAAATTTTGTTTTATTCGAGTTCCACTGTTTGTAAATTAATTGTTTCTGCAGTAGACGAGTGCTAATTAGCATTTAATGATTTTATAGAGGACAGTGTGCTCCAGTGGTTAGCGTCGTGGCCTCTGAATCAGACTGTCGTGGGTTCGAATTCCGCCTCCGCTCATGGATGTTTTGTGATGTCATTTAGTTTTAAGTGTGTTGTTATTTAATGTAATCAAGACGCGAATGACCTAAGTTGTCGACGCGTCTATAATTTACAATAAATAAATTAATTAATGATTTTATAAACACTATTGATGCTGAGTCGTGTAAATCAACTGAATCTATCTGAACCTATCGAACATAATTGTTCATCTAAATCTCCTTTAAACAAAAAAAAATGGGTATGTCTGTATCGCGGGTACAGACAGATGACATTTATACCATTAAAAACTAATAATTGTATTAAGTGTTCAAAAATAACAATTTTATTTTTAACATTAGTATGTATACATTTAGAAATGTTTGTTTTAACACGTATTTAAATAGTTAAATTGGTGCCCTAAAAAATTGCACAAACGGTTTTTAAAAATATCGAATCGTTTTCAAAATACACGCGGTTTAGTAAACGGACGGTCGCTTGGTGTGGATTTTTCGATTCCGGTAACTATACACAGTCGACTCTCGTTAATTCGAAACTCGAGGGACTCTTAAAATATTACGAATTATCGAGTGTTTGAAATATCAAATGGTTCGAAACAAAGGCTCAACAAACAAACGTTGATACAAGTTTGAACTTGTCGCAAAATGCATGTATGTACTTAGAATCTTTCCGCCTCTGTCTCTCTGCAACTTTGAATTGTCGAGTGTTGGACGCCGATGAGTTCGAATTAACGCGTCGTTTTGTTATATAGCAATGATTTTTTCGTACGAATTACCAAGTGCATAAAAATGTATTGATTTAGTTCGAAATATAAAAAGATTTTGTAGGGAACTCGTGATAACTTTGAATTATAGAGAGGTTCGAATTATCGCAGGTTTGAATTAACAAGAGTCGACTGTATACGGATGCTATGAAATTTCGTCTAATGGCTCATGCCAAACACTTCCCCTGTTTCCGTAACAGCTAATATTTCTAATATGCCACTCAAGTATTAGACATTAGACGTTATTTTTATTAAGGGTTCTCCATACCTAAACCTAATATTTTCGTATTAAAATATTAAGTTTAGGTATGAAGAACCCTTAATAAAAGTGCTAGTAAATATCCTAAAGAATACAATTTCATCAAAAAAATAACCTCATTGTATTTAACAATCAAAAGTTACACGTGATTGAAGTTAGGTAAAAGAAGTATATTATTTTGAACACCCTGTATAATAAATTCATTTTCTTAGGACATACATTGATTTGTCCGTCCATTATCTAGTGATCCTCAAAATTTCAGTTTGACAAAGGTTTCTGTTTGGGCTATGTCGAATTTTAGGTAAAGGTCTGCACGTGTCAAAAATTTCTAAAAAACTTGAATAACTGAACTTTTTAGGTGCAGAATTGAAAAACAAATAAAAACAGGGTGCTAGGTTAAAAAAAACAACTTTGATCTGCCACGCTTAAATGGGAAAGGCTGTATAATTGAAAATATTTTTAAGTTATACACCATTAAAATTTATACAATTTTTGTATTTAAACTTTTGTTCTATCTTCACCCAAAATCAATATATCGGCCGACAACGCAAGTCTTGAAAAACCTGTATAAACATGCTGTTTAATGTCTTCTAGATCTGATGCATAGCTTACCAAAAATGTTTATCCAAATTCCTTTTGAATAAAACCAAAACATGCTGAAGTAACTCGTTGTCGACTAAATTAGGTGGTATATAAGAGTTTCGGAGGTAGCACAAATAAGCCCAATGGGCTGGATTGTTTCCGGCAAAAGGACGGCTCCCAAACAAAAAAAACTCGTATACTTTGAGATTCATTGTATTTTTTTACAACTATGGATGGAAAAACTGCGTAGTTTGAAGAACTCATGGCCACTCAAAATTCCTTCAATTTTGCGTGTTATCTTGCTATAATCTATATCATCAAAACCAACAGCTGGACCCTGTAAAAGAACAATAATGTAAATTTAAAAAATTAAAACATGACAAAAAAAACGTATTAGTTTTTTATTGAAATTATTTCTGTTGAAATAGTTCAATTGAGTTGTATAATCTGTGTTAAAACGTGTAAATAACCACATAATATCATCTAAAAGTAGGTATGCAACGGGCAAAGCGAGATACCGCGAAAACTATCAATGCGTTTATTTTGTAACACGCCAGTGATTTGTAGAGTAGACCAGGGTATTTTAATTGTTTGCACATTCGCCAGTACCTACTGGAATTGTTCAATAAATAATTGATAGGCGGTTAGCTGCAGTGTTTAATAAAGTTCACTTTTATTACCAGAAATAAATAATTTAAATTAATTTTAACATTGGAAATGTTTATGTTCGTATATGGGGGCAGAGTTACGAGTTTTCGTTCAAGGCCAAAAGACAACGGTGTCGCGATCAAGTGAGGAGCAATAATGCAAAATTGAACAAGTGCAATTTTTTCGAAATGTGTTTTATATCATGTCTAGTTAATTGAGAGGTATTTGCGACGATCTGCGGTGTTATTTTTGAGCAAATGTTAATAAATGCTGTAGAAAAATCCATTTAAAAGTTAAGTAATCAAGCAAAAGTGAACGCGTATATAACAGAAGAATAATAGGGTTATTCCTGACAAAACTAAACAGTGCATTGATAAATATTGTGTGTATAATAAACAGTTAATTATATTTCATACATGCTGTTATCATTTCCAATGTCCTCGATGGTTGCAAGGATTGCGAAATCTGTGAATTTTTTCATTTGGCTACGAATTTCAACAGATAAAAATATTTTCATGGATAAAAAGATTTAAGAGGACAGCTTGGTGTAATGGTTTGCGTTCTGGCCTTTAGAGCATGCTGTCTTCGAATCCCACCTCGCTCGTAGATGTTCTGTGATGTCATTTAGTTTTAATTGATATATGTTATTTGATGTAATTAAGACGTTAACCTAAGTTGTCGACGCGTTTATAATCTACAATAAATAAAAAGACTTAAACCAAATTATAAAATTATTGAAGTTATATTTTTTACGGACGTTGTGCGCTTGGCCGCCAGGGAGTAAACCGAGAAAAAACGTCACCCGACACCGCATTACCATTACCGCTTCCATTATAATACATATTCATGCTGTGTAGTACACCGTCCAACTCACTGTACCGTAAATATAGCAGCTTGCTAAGGTCTGCGTGTACTTAGTGGCTAGAACGGCCGCTTCATACGCAATACGTCGCGGGTTCGAATCTCCGTGCAGCAACATTAATTATATTATTTTTTTTTGATTATTCCATATTCCACTTGATATTTATTAATATTTTTTTCTATTTTCTCTATTTATTTTTTATTTTTAATATTTTATTTCAATTAATGGGCCGGCATACGATTTTTCGTGATTTTTTAAGTATACCTTCTAACGCGCATACATAAGTACACGTACCCATTTTTTTCTATTTTTTCTTTCCTGTACAACGTCTTTTTATTCTTTAGTATTGACCTATTTACAACTGTAGCTAGGTATATCCGGAATTGTATGGACGTACAATAGTACCGACTTGTATTATTTTTTGTATGATTCCTGGATGGGCATTTCTACCTGTCTATTGGGGTCCGTCAAATGAGCATATGACATCTGGTGGCAGAAAATTGTATCAAAACGGGGGAAAATTTTACATGCTAACAGTGCAAATTTATCGTGAAATTGGTTATTACAAGAATAAAACAAGTAAAATAAACAAAAAGTTTATCGAAAATGGAATTCGCGACGTTTTATAATATTGTGGCATTAAACACTATCAGTTATTGCCTTGTAAAACTTACTTTACAGCGAATTATTTTCTAATGAAACGTGGAAAAACTTTATTTATGAATTAAAAAAATATTTTATATTAATAATAAGATGTACTTGTTATCATACTACACTAGAATAGTTGAATCCCTGATGATTGACAAATTTACAGGATTAACTTCGTATACAGATATTTTGAGGTTAGTAACTTGACAACTTATTACAATATAACTTATTATGTTGCAGTTATGTGTTTACATTATTCACCTAACCCAGCCTTAAAAGCGCATTGAACGCGGATGATTAATTTCGTTGAGATTTTCTTTTAATTTTGATGTTTTTAAGCAATATGTCGTAAAGATTACTACTTTTGACAGTTCATTTTGCATGGATTTTTCTCGTTATATTTCCGACATTTGATAATATGCCAGGCTTTGAGAATCCGTTCTCCTTCAACGAAATTCCTTTGTTTAGGATTCGTACCGGCCCAATCACAAATTGCACTTATATTTATCATTTCTTATCACTTTGAAAATCATAAAATTACACGCAAAAGTATACCCCGTATATGAAATTTCCCCACGTCTGCGCCATGTTTTTGAAGCTCCACCTATATGACGGATCCCAATACTCTATTTGCAAAAAGGTTTCATTCACATTGGTTCAGCCGGCTCTCGAATTATGCTGACTTTTTTTTTGTTAAAAAGTTTTCCATATTGTATTTTTCGATTCATTTCATGTTCTCCAGAGCTTTCCTGAAATAAATTTTATATTTGTTTTGCAGGTGTAATTCTTTTACTGTTTTTTTTAAAAGTTTACAAATTTATATCCGCTGTGTATTGAAGTCACGAATGAGTTGCCAGCATAATGGAGAAGAGAAAATTTTCAAAATTAAATTCTGTTTGATACAAACAAACGTACGTAGTCGAGGCTCGAGTACTTCTTCACTGCTCTTCTCTTAAAACGATTAAGTATTTCTTGTAAATCACTCACTCGACTCCATTTTAATATAAATGAGAAGTCTATATTATACAGAGTGGTGATTTATCAGATGGTCACCATTGGTATAGTTAAAGATAAAAGGTCGGTTAAATTAGAGAAAAGTTGCGCTTTTTCATGATGATTAACTGTCTGAAAAGAAATACAAGATATTTTGATTGGTTCTTGATTTATTCTTCAAATATTTTTCAAAGCAGTCATGATTTCATAAAAATTTCAACAAGTTTTCCAGAAATATGGTTATATAGGTAAGTTACTAATCTGAAAAAAGCTAATTTTTTGGTCTACCTTATGGTGTGAAAATCCAATATGGCGGCCATAAGAAATAAAAAAGTTGACTATCGCAATTTGAAATTTAGTATGCTTATAGAAAATTTCTATTGACATCATTCAACTCGGAGTGGTCAAAAACATAAAGTTACCATGTTTGATTGAAATAGTGTCATTGGTATATAGGGAAAATAATAATTTTTTTCTGAAACCACAATTTTTAGTTAAGAGTTTTATTGAATAAGCAATCAAATTACATAATTGATTTCTGCAATACCGGAAAACATAATTTTACTAAGCATAGTCACAGTTAGTAAAATGACTTTTTCCGGTATTGCAGGAAATTGGCTGCTCATCCAATAAAACTCTTAATTGCTTAATAATTGACGCTAATGACCTTAGATGTCGACGCGTCTATAATCTACAATAAATAAATAAATAAATTGCTTAATCAGCCGTTAAAAAAATTCTGTTAAATTTTTTTAGTTTTTTTGTGATAAATCAGGAACCAATCAACATATCCTGGATTTCTCTTCAGATTCTTAATTTTCATGAAAAAGCGCAATTTTTCTCTAATTTAACCTCGAATTTAACCGACCTTGTATCTTTAACCGTTCCCAAGATACCAATGGTGAGCTTCGAAAAAATCACCTTATATATAGTATTTGGCAAGAAACTGGTAGACGGCATATAAATATCAACGTGAAATAAGTTTGACATCGCGTAATTATAATAATTGTCTCATTTCAACTCCTTCTCCTCTGGTGAATTGATGATTCCGGGATGCCGTACGCGATCGTCCTTGTTGATTACAATTCATGTGAAGTAGATTCACCAACACGTAATTATATACCTAATAGTTGTCTCATTTTAACACCTAATATTTTCGCCTTTGATTTGATTAAGGTGCTTTAAGCAATCTTCCTTGTTCATTATTAGTTATCTATAGTAGATTTACCAGTACGTAATTAATATAATAACATAATTTCAAGAATCTAGTGGGTTCATCAAGAACTCAGACATTCATGACTTCCGATCTAAATCTAAATTTAGGTTACTTTTTAATCATCTAAATATCTACAAAAATCTCCAAATAGTTTAGGTATTAAGTTTTTAATAATCTATCTCAAAATATAAAAAAATGTGGTGAACTGCCGAAATTTAGAAATTATTTGAAAGAATTTTTGCTAGCAAACACTTTCTACAACTTGGATGATTTTCTGTTAAGTCATGAATGACTGTGTCCTTGATGAACCTACTACTATCCTTGATGGACAATTTGTATCCACTATGGCATAAATTATTTATAATAATTGTTCTTCTGTAAATTGATCATAAAAATATCATAAGATTCAATGATTAATGTTTCAGTCAATCAACGATAACAATAGAAAAATAGTGTTTTCAATATTCTATATTAAATTTCAATGAGAAGAACCAATAAAATATACTATACTAAACGTGTAGTGACGTAGTCCTTAGAGAAAAAACTTCATGAATACGACGTTTGTCGTAGGAGAGAGAGAGAGAGAGAGAGAGAGAGAGAGAGAGAGAGAGAAAGAGAGAGGTGGCTTTTAAAAGATCATTTACATGTTACGCGAATGTGAATTGTAACGAAATAAATAATCGGAGAAGAATTCATTTTTAAAATAAAAATGGTGCCTCGTACCTTTGAAGTGTCTTAGAGGAAAGTGAATCATGGTTTAGATTAATTTTCTTAATTTGTAATATAATTTTATGTTTCATTTAAATTTATGGGTTCGTCATGAATTGGTGATGTCGCAAGAAAATGACAGCGACTATATTTTGGGTTCCTATTTTACATTATATAGTATTATGTAATGTTCATGAATGTATATATAATGGGTATACTATATAGAAGCTGTTGATTCTTGTTCTCTCAATTTATTTCCGTTTTAAGCTGGGTGGCGTATTGTTCTCCCTCTATCTTTTATATATTCATCACTCTCTCGGATCGAAATGAAACAAGGTGTTCATTTTGCAGTATAGAAGTAGGTAAATTAAGATTCTCGAATCATCGCAACTATTTTTTGTATGAAAATGAACAATGAATAATATTAATAAACGTATCTTTCTTACCTGGATTGCGCGCGCATACCGTGTTAACAGATGATTCGTTAACTATAGGCAATAGTCTATATTTGTTGTCGCTCTCTGCTGCTGGCTAGGTGCCAGGACACGGTATGCGTACGCAACCATATTTTCTATCTCGTTTTCTTGCAGAATAAGCAATAACGATCTCGCTCTTTTTTCGAGAGAAGGTCTATTGACATGAACTGTATAGTTAATTTTTAAAACAAAAAATGTTCAATAATTTCATTTTTCAGTTATGTTATAACAATATTTCAATAGCTACATTTTTCAGTTGTACCTACCATTCAATTAGAATTAAAGTAAATTGAGTTGACTGCATAATTATGTTTTATTCTCTTAGTTTAGAGACCTGATTTCGGTGTATAAATAATAATGCGTTTAACGTCCGTTTCTCGACATTATGTCATAACAGACGCCATTCACACCATTACTATTTTCCATTTTTACCATTTTTATACTTCAACTTAATTAATAGCAATATGATTTCGGTGTATATAAAAGTACCTTCTGCGTTTAGTTACATTTTTAAAGCACAAATCCAATCACGAAAAATATATTTTTTTTAGTTCCAACGGTTTTAGCAAAATTTTGGAATTAATAAAAATTAGCAATTAAATTTTACTTTTTCATGTGACCTTTATGTAAGTTTACATTTACTGCGCGTTATTTTGTTTAAAATAAAAAAAATTAATTAAAGTTTGAAAATTCCTCTTGTGTTTCAATACGCAATCTAATTTGTGAAAGGCAAAAAAACGCTTAAAGCTGTTAAACTGTCTAATTTTTTTTTAATTCCATTTGGAAACAATAATATTTAAAATGGTGAAAACTAAGAGAAAAGTAAATAAAATAAAAATGGCGTTTTATCGAAATTAATTAGAAACTCTAATTACCTACTTGGCGAATTTCTCCAAAAATTGCACGAATTTGATTTATATTCAGCTATATTTAAAATACAGTAAAAGTTTTCTATCAACAAAATCGAACTTAATTAATTAGAAACTCTAATTACCTACTTGGCGAATTTCTCCAAAAATTGCACGAATTTGATTTATATTCAGCTATATTTAAAATACAGTAAAAGTTTTCTATCAACAAAATCGAACTCTTTTTTTTTTTTTGAAAAATAATAGATTTCATTACTTATTTCATTAAAACCTTTTATAAATAAAAATACAAAAAATTGTTCTTCCTGTTTGATGAATTTCCGAGAAATTAAACATTTCTTTTCAAAACAAATATAATTAAAATAGAATAAACAGACCGACGCCGCGACGTATCCCTCGGTTTTATATTTGAACTGTCATTATTTATTGGAGTGTAATCTAGAATTTAATTAAAAATAATCAACGACAAATAAACATTGCAAAGACTAACTGTATTTATTTTATATTTATTTGTAAATTTATAAATAGATACACACAATATGAGCTTCAAATTATGGATGGGAGAAATTTTTGTAAAAACTGAAATTTTTCATAATATATCAAAAAATAAGTTAAACAACTGAAAGAACTGAAAATTGCACTCTTCAGTTATCTGTTCAGATGTTATTTATACCTGCAGTAGGTATTAAAAATAAAGAATATAGTTATTATGTTTATTACAGGGCAATTGAATTACAAAAAAAGTATTATTGAGTAGGTATTGAGATTATTTTTATTAATTTCAAAGAAACTTATTGTAATAATATGTTTCTGACGTAGATACTACTAAATTAAAACTTGGGCTTGTGAATAGAATAGCTGAGTGTGTATAGCAATGCAATGGGAACGTATAAACAACAGCATTGCTATACTTCCCATGGCTCTTCTATTACAAGCCCCCATTTCCCAGATTCTAATCTGAAAACTGGTAAAAGTATCGATTTGATTTTCAATTTATATTAAAAAATAATAAATTAAAATATGAATTACTGCTATAAGCTCAAATGATCCTAACTGTTGATGGCCTCAAAAAAAAAAAAAATTGAAACAATAACTTTTTCAGTGTTCATGAAGTGAATTTTTATTTTAGTTATAATTTTTAAACCCTAGTTGAAACGCCTAAAAACAAACGTATGTTGAATTATAAACACAGGCATGAAAACCTTTTGAAATAAATTGTTATTCAGTTTTGTACGCGAAATGTTGAATGAACCAATAAAAAATTCTATGCAAAATAAAAAGAAAAAAAATATGTTGCACTCGTATTGCTGCCATGTCGCCTGTATTTTTTAAATTGAATAATAAAATTTGTTCGTCTGTAAACGTCCCCTGGAAATGATTGGTGAAATGTTTGTTTAGGGCTCGCAATATTTTAGAAAATAATTTGAACTCTTTTTATGATTTGTTTGACTTTTTTATATTGTCACAATGAACATAAAAAACTTCGAAGCTTTATATTATTAAGTGCTTGCCAACATTTTTTTTATCAGCGTTGCGATGAAAATTTAAGTGACAGTATCGTATGACATAGTAATTTTATTATATTACTCGTTATATTATAATAATAGGGTATTTGACTAAATTTTTTTTTGTGTTATATTAATAGAGCAGTAAATTCTCAACAAAATGACATCTAATTCACTTCATTCTGATTTCAAATTAGCTCAAAAATAATTTTTGAAATATTTATGTTAGCCCCGCCTGCTAATAATCGTTTTTGCTCTACGAACCTATGACGTCATATTTTTATGAATGTACGTTTATATCTACTAACTCGATGCTAATTATTTCAGAAATAGAGTGTTGAAAAATACCGTTTTGTACCTATGTGAACATGATGTAAACAATCTAAGCTCCGGTGCTATGGATACATTCATTTTTTACTTAAAATCGACGTCACACGTTCTCACACGGTGTTTGAAGTCACGTGACACATAGATTAAAAATCATTTTATTTATTTAAATATGTTTACGAAACTTAATTAATAAAAATAAAAATTCTAATAACTATTTTAGAGCATAAACTTTCATTATAACAAAGTTTTATATTTTATTTTGATCACTGGCAAGTACCCTATATTTTCCAAATATTTTTCTGACATTTGTGATATTGTCATTTGCTAATGCCCGTTTAAAGACGAAATCGGTCGTGATATTAAATGTTTTTCATGTGTTTTTGAGTCTACTTTTTATTGATTTTTATCTAACAATTTTTTTTTAAATTAATAGAAAACGTGTTTTGAGATCTATTATAGAACTGGATCTGCAGGTTACTTCAAATAAATAAGAAGAAAAAATACATGTAAGCAGAAAGACTTAAAGCCTCGTTTTGAAATTTGCATACCTATAGAATATTTGTTACTTGTGCTGGTAACAAAATAATATTGAAAGCCCTGTATTCATGTGTGTGTAACCTACAACCGGAACAGTATTTTGTAATGTGAGTGTGGTAGCACTGCAGGCAAGCAGATGGATCGTATTTAAATGTTGGCAACAACATTGCCAATGTGTAACAAAAGATCCAAGGAACAAAAACCCTAGTCGCGGGTATTTTTCTCAACTTTTCTATACTTCTCTTAAAATTGTTGGTTTTTAGTGCACTGTTCCCGGAATTTTTTTAAGCGTCTTCAACCTGGAACATCGTAAAAACTGTATGCTCGCCGAACTCTTATTTTGAGAGAAAACTTATTTTAAAGTTAAAGTAAATAAAATGATCAATAAAAACAGACAATATAATCAATCATAAAAAATATATAAAATCAATATAAATATCTGTCAATTTATCTTTGTTTTGAATCTATTTATCATATCATAATTCTTATATTTTTTAACTTCTTACAGATTTATGTCTAAAACCGAAACGTTGGTTATATACAGGGAGTCCGGATTTATAAGTGTACATAGGGATTTAACCCGTAAAATTCAACTTTCGCGATTTCCTGCTTCCCTAATTATTTTAGGAAAAATATCTTCAAATAAATGTTGTAGGGCTTAAAATTCTGCATCTAAATCAATAAACACGACTAATTTTGCATGCTTTATAACGGCAGAAATTTGATATGAAAATGTCAAAATTACCTCAAAAACAGATAGCGATAGCCATGGAACTTGAAGAAAAAAGATCACATTTTAGCTGTCAGAATAATTTCTAATCATTTTGTTAAAGTTCCATGGCTATCGCTATCTGTTTTTGAGGTAATTTTGACATTTTCATATCAAATTTCTGCCGTTATAAAGCATGCAAAATGAATCACGTGTTTATTGATTTAGATGCAGAATTTTAAGCCCTACAACATTCATTTGACGATGTTTTTCCTAAAATAATTAGGGAAGCAGGAAATCGCGAAAGTTTGATTTTACGGGTTAAATCCCTATGTACACTTATAAATCCGGACACCCTGTATATTTTTTATGATTGATTATATTGTCTGTTTTTATTTGTCATTTTATTTATTTTTTACAGACGTAGAACTAATTATATTAATTTAAAGTTGTCACGAATAATTGTCGCGTTTAAAACACGCGCTAAATGTGACGTAATCCGACGCCTTAATCCTTTATAGTTCGCACTGCATACGTTCATGTTTTACCGCAATGACGTCGTAATATCGCTATTGGCTGGACTGCTCGAATCAGATTTCCACAACAGATGTCAAAAGTCACTGTTTGAAATAATTTAATCTTAATTGTGATTTTTTCCACTTAATATTTAACATGCAGATTAAACTGAATCTTGGCCAAATATAATAACGACTGAATTATATCAGAAGCGTTAAATTTCCTTAAAAAAGTATTTCAATGCTCGCTCTAACCGTCTGTTTGTTTAGAAGATCGCTGCATGTTTATTTAATATATTTTTGTGTTTGACGATATATTATCCAGTTGGTGTTATTATATTACGGTTTAAACAAGAAAATGAAATTTGACGCAATTAATTAATGTTTCTAAAGTAAATAAATCTTTCATTTTCTTCCGCCTTTCCTTTATTTCTTTCGCTTCACGGGAATATTTAACGATCCGTGTTCTGAAATGAATAATAATTATTAAGTTTTATATTTAAGCTTGTGAATCTTGCATAATAAACGTTTAGGCAAAAATTATCGTCTATCGTAATCTCCTACAACACTATATAAACTAAATTTTATTTTGAGATACCAGTTTTGGCAATAAATCAACATGTAAAACTCTGAACTTCTAATATTTTATTATTACTGAAAGCATGTAAAAATCCTTTTCAGTAGCAACAGCTGACATATTTTTTTAGGGTTCCGTACCTCCGAACGGAACATATTACCGATCCTACGATGTCTGTCCGTCCGTCTGTCACAAGGCCCTATCTCAAAAACGGTAAGAGATAGCCAGTTGAAATTTTCACAGATTGTGTGTTGTTTTGGTATGATTCCTGACAAATAATAATTGGAATTAAATCCTTTCAAATTCAAATCTATTCCTCAAATAAAAAATCATTATAATAATAATTACAAAAAAAAATGATTTCCTGCCCAACTTGGGAGACCAATGCTAAGAAAGGATAATAATCAATTAATTTTAATAAATTAATGTTTTTTATTTTACGCTCTATATGAATATATTACAGTATGGCAGCACGGTTGGAGTAACCGTAATACTAAACTGTAAGTACTATAGACTCATAGAGCGTCTAACTTAATCACCATTCGCATGGCTTAGTGGTAGAGCGTTTGACTGAAGATCTAAAGGTACATGGTTCAATCCCGGATTTCGTTTCGCAATATTTTTGTTTTTTTTATTCATCAAATATTCTGTTAATATATATTTTTTTATTTTAAAATTAATTTAATTTAATTTGATATGGAAGTACGAGTCTTGCACTTGACCGGTTTTTAATTTCTTTAATATATTAAATGTTCGTTGTTTCACTCTACTAGCGCTGTTTTTTGATTACTGTTATTATAAAAAAGCTGATTTTTTGGCCATGAATAAACGCATTATAATGTTCCTCCGTAGATTATAACAATATACAATATATTATTAAAAATGTATCGAGGGCAGTATAGCCTAGTAGATAGCGTACTTGGTACCGTGGCCTCTAGACTAGACTATCGTGGGTTCAAATCCCACCGGCGCTCATGAATGTTTTGTGATGTTATTAGTTTTAAGAAAGTTGTTATTTAGTGTAGTTGAAAGACGCTAATGATCTGAGATGTCGAGGGCTTGAGAATAGCCGAGAGTGTAGCGGCGCTGTTGTTTACATGGCGTTGCTATGGTTCCTCTATTACAAGTCCCCAGTTCCCGAGTTCTAGCCCGAGAGCTGGTAAAAGTGTCAATTGGATTTTCAATTTATTATTAAAAAAAAAAAAAAATAATGAATTGAAAATATGAATTGGTGCTAGGCCCAAATGACCTTAACTGTTGGTTGTTTTTAAAATACAATTCTGAGATGTCGACGCGTCTATAATCTACAATAAATAAATAAAATAAAAAATGTATCGATAGATTATGATCAGTAATTACACGATATGAAAAATCGGCTTTGAAAAGAAAAAAAAACCTTATAGAAGACGCATAACCCGGCGTTATGATCCGGGAATACGTGAGCAGGAAGGAGATGATAGATCTGTAAGAAGCTTTAAGTCTCTACCAATCTGCGGTACATATGTACGTGTTCCTAAGTTCGTAATGAATTTCCCCTTACATGCTCGAGTAATAAGATTATCCGGCAATTCAGGTGGAATTAAATTGCACATTGGAATTAAAAGCATCCATGTACTGCTTCATATAATTATGTACCTACTTACAAAATGAAGTTCACATAGTTGCTACAACCGAAACATCTTCAGCGGTTTGCTCCACATCAGTGGTTTAGAAATATTTAGTACTAAAAACGATTAAACTAAAGCAGCTGTCTTTATCAGAATAGTTTCAATATTGACCCACAAATAAGTCGCTGTTCTTTTGTTTGCTCGTTGTTCATTTGTTTGGATAGAACATGGTCGCTTCCGACTTACATTGACGTAACTTTGTACGAGATGAACTGAACCGATTTAAGTAAAATTTGTATGGGACTACCCCGGAGGTATGACCTATTAAATAAAACAATAACCATAAAAATCGGTTCACAAATACAGAATAAATCAGTGAACATTCATTCATACATTTAAAAAATACGGAACCTCCTCCTTTTTTGAAGTCGGTTAAAAAGTCTCGGTCTCGTTGAATAGTGAAAAAGGACAGTATCGAGAGATAGATATTGTAAATTATAGATATTATTTTGACAACAGAGGGCGGATCTAGAGTTTAATCGAGGGGGGGGGGCAAACCATCCGAACTATCCGTACCTAAAAAAAGCAAGAGGATTATATAATTGACACCGGCAACATTAGCGTTAGTCTTATCTTAATTTTTCTGGTGAAGTGGGGGGTGGACACCCTTGCCCACAATTAATATTTTGAAGAGGGAAGAAACTTGTAATGATGACACTGAATAGTACTCAAAAAATTCCACAAAACACCAACTTTTTCTCGACGTAATTCGTAATAATATAAGTGAAATTTGTATTTACTTCTTACGTTGACTCAACGTAGCGGCCTAATAGATCAGACTGTCGTGGGTTCCAATCCCACCTCCGCTCATGGATGTTTCATGACGTCATTTAGTTTTAAGTAATTTGTTATTTAATGTTATTAAGACTAATGACCTTAGATGTCGACGCGTCTATAATCTACAATAAATAAATCTTACGTTGACGTTCGGTCTCTACGCATCTCAGCGCCTCTAGCGACTAAATCTATAAAAATTATTCTCGATTTTTGGCCCGTGTCCAATGTACACAGATTCCTCTCCTTATGCTCTATACTCCCTGACCATTATAATATAATTATCAAATTACGTCTTTCAAACAATGAACACAATCGCAATCACGTATCAGTTGAATTATCGGAAAACCACCCTCGATATTGTCGATTACGTAACGTAATATCGATAATGTTTCGTAATAAATTTAGCAAAGCCAGTGATGAGTCAATTACGCAATACGCAGTTTGTATTACATTTTTGAACATCTCGTTTTTATATTGGTAAATGAGATTGATTCACATAAAAATAATTACACCTTTTTTTGTAATGAGTTTATTATTACCCAAGCACATCTGTTTGAACTGTGCTTAATTAACAAGCTTGTTTTCTGTGTTAAATTAAATCGACATTAAGAGATATTTAATTTGTGAGAGTACTTCTACCGAACCCATGTTTGAAATTTACCGACCTGCTGATACGACATCTATTATTTTTTTCATAAAGATTATTTATTTATACTCATTGTTTTGTAGTACATGATTATCTATTATTTATAATAAATTATTTGAGTTTTCCTACCCAACATGGCAGTGAATAAATTTGTATTTGTGTTTCTTCTGTATATTTTATATATTATGCATAAATAATAGAACTTTAGTAATCGTATTATACAGGGTGTCCAAGCCTTGCGTTGTCGGCCGATATATTGATTTTGGGTGAAGATAGAAAAGAAGTTTAAATACAAAAGTTGTATAAATTTTAATGGTGTATAACCTAAAAATATTTTCAATTATACAGCCAGTCCCATTTAAGCGTGGCAGATCAAAGTTATGTTTTTTTAACCTAGCAGCCTGTTTTTATTTGTTTTTTCAATTCTGCACCTAAATGAATAGAATTTGTAAGAAAAGCCATGCTCGAAAATTCAGTAATTTTTGAGTTATTCAAGTTTTTTAGAAATTTTTAACACGTGCAGACCTTTACCTAAAATTCGGTACATAGCCAAAACAGAAACCTTTATCAAATTGAAATTTTGAGGATCACTAGATAATGGATGGACAAATCAATGTCTGTCCTAAAAAAATGAACTTATTATACAGGGTGTTCAAAATAATGTACTTCTTTTACCGATCTTTTACCTAACTTCAATCACGTGTTACTTTTGATTGTTAAATACAACGAGGTTATTTTTTTGCTGGAATTGTATTCTTTAGGATACTAACTAACACTTTTAGATTCTCCATACCTAAACCTAATATTTTAATACGAAAATATTATGTTGAGGTATGGAGAAAATTTATACAACTTTTGTATTTAAACTTCTTTTCTATCTTCATCCAAAATCAATACATCGGCCGACAACGCAAGTCTTGAACACCCTGTATATGGTATTTTTTGCCATACCAACTATAAAATAGCTACGTTTCACTACATTTTCAGTATTTTCAAAAATTTTTGATAGTTCATTCGCGTCGCCAACTTCACATTTATAGCAGGCCGTGAGTAGATAATAGCGGTTGAATCAGAACGAATAAACATAAATCACTATGGAAACTGTTTATTCTTCACACTAGTGTGGTTTAGAAACACTTCCAACATACCTGCCTGTTAACAGACATTGAGTGGCATACAAACACGCATGTAAAGTATCTATTTTATTGTGTGTATGGCAAAAAAGTTGTTAATTATTTTCAGAACTTTGTAATTCTTGCCAACCATTAAAATTTAACAGCAAATTAAGGATCGGAAGGGTTGCCTCGCTTTTAAAACGTAGGCCAGGCAATCGTTAACGCCCGAAAGGTGAGAGAATTCGTTTAACCGTAATGGGGAGTCGGTTTGGTGGGACGATGGGTCTATGAGTTATGAACGTGCGTACATCTACCAAGGGAAATCTTTTGAATAAATGCTTGGCATGGCTTTTTAACAATACACATAGAAACTTCCACTACTGCTCTGCAAACTTTATATTAGTCGTTAAAAAGTAAAAAGTCAATTTCATTTCATCATTCTCAAAAGTTTATTTTTAATAACAAAAAGTCATAATGGGGCAAGCTAAACTAGAATTTTAATTGGTTTTGTAATTAGTCAGAGAATATTACTAATTATTCATTCATCAATTTAATATTTGCGGTACTTACGATATTGTGTAGATTTGCTGTACGTATTTTATATGTTTCAAGTGTCTTTTCACATTCTATCGTTGTTTATGTTGTTTTTTTTGTTTTTGTTGTTGATGTTGGTATTCAGTAGCGTTGCTTAAATTTATCATATGATGACCTCAGCTGTTGAGCGTCTATAATCTACAAGCAATCAATCAATTCATTATATAAATCGTTAATTATTAGTGATTAGTTCTTAAAAAATGATTAATATCTCACAGGTTAATTTTATAAATTTCTAATTGGCACTTGTAAAGACTTTGTGAAATATACTAAAAAGCAGTGGCGGCTCCTCTATGAAAGCTGCGGAGCTGCCGCACTGCCAGAAAATAACGCACAATTAAAAAAAATTGTATTATAAATCTAAAAAAATTGTATTATAAATCTGCATAATATGTTTTAATTCCATAATTATGAAGCCTAATTATGAAGCCATCACATAGCATTATTATAAATGACGGCATGCCACGGGGCCTATATTCTATAAACCGTCCGCAGTCGTACTAATTTCACTACGCACGTGACGCGTTCTGCATTATATTTTGCACCAAAATCAATGTGTTAAAGAGAGTAAAGAGAGTGAAAAATGAGACAGATTTGTACGGGTAAACAAGCAATTTAGGTTTGCAGAACGTACAATACGAAATCTTATTTAATATATCTAGTCTGTTGGCATACGCACACACGGTAACCGTATTATATAGCAGTACGGGACTGGATGTATCCGTAGTCTAACGGATAACGTAGTGGCTTTATAACCAATAGGTCTCGGGTTCAAATCTCAAGACAAACATACTTTTTTTTTTAATAAATAATTAGATATAAATATCATAAATAAATATATTTAATAAATTAATAATTTATTAAATTAAATTAATTTATTTAATATCTTTATTTTATTATTTTATCGTCTTTTACAAACGTTTAGTACTAGCACGCGGGATAAAATTTTTGAAGTTATTTTTGTTTTGTTACGTAAAAGAAGTATAGCTTCTGACGTGCGTACATAGTACACACACACACTCTTTTTTTTAATACAATAATAAATATTGTTATAAAAATCACTTTATTTACGATTTTAGCGCTAGCGAAATCAATGTGTAGACAAATTATTCAGATCAAAAATACACTTAAAAGTTGCATCAAATGTATTTTTGAATTTTTTTTTCGAGGTTCCCTCATTAGGGGGGGCTACTCCAATCTCCAGATTGACTCTGCAGAACACCCATTTAAAATGTTCACGCGCCGCCACTGCTAAAGAAAGAAAGAAAGAAATTTTATTTAATTTAGGTTCGTAATTATAAAAGCGTGGGTCGTAAACTTTGTGATAATTTATTATAGTGATGACCCACGATTTTATAATAAATTATGAACCTAAATTCAAGATTGTTTTTCTTCTAAGTACATTTTATGAAAAGCTTATTTTTTAAAGAAAATGTAGGTATTTAATCTGTTTTTAAATTTTTAGTTAGGATATCCGATATATTATAATAATGTGAACTGTGTAAAAACAACTAGAGACAAGTTCTCCCACCACCAACACCGAGAACTCCACCATCGGTTATTATTTATTTTTTTACCCAACTTGTTTAACTTTATACTTAAATATTAAAAAATCAGAATATTGTTTTGTCTCGGGAATTAAAAAATACATTTGTGAAATTTTAATTATTTCAGCAGTAACCAAAAAGTCTTTTAAATCTTCATCAATAATTTGCATAGTGAAACTTTAAATATTTTTTATGTTGAAATAAAAATGAATTCTCTTTAAAAAATGTTTGCTAATCATGCTTTTAAATTTAAATTTTTTTGTTAAACATTTTCTTTTTAAAACTGTTCTTCATATAACTAAGATATTTTTACGACATGATGGAACCGCCGGGAAAGATAATTTTTAACGTAGCTATACGAACTTAACTAATTTTCAACAGACTGCAGTTTTAAGTAACTTTCTTCCAGACGTAAAAAAATCAACGTTAGAAGTGGATAGGGCACTTGTTTGTTGTAATCATTGACTTAGAAAATTGACTGTACATTTGAGTTAGCTCTAACAAAATAAGCACATTTTACATTATAAAAATCAGTAGCTGCAAAAAGGGGTCACTTAGGACTCTTCTCGACTACGTTACTGTACTACCTCGCGAAAAAGGTGGCAACTTTTTGAAGCCAAAAGAATATTACTAATACTTTTCCGCTATTAAGAATAACTTGTGAAATCGCCAAGTTAACTTATCAGTGTAAAACCTCGGAAATGTGCTGTGTGAAAATCCATTCTTCTGTGAGCGAGATAAATCTAGGTGGCTGCTTATATTTGTCTCTTTCTGAGAACTCTTTTTGCTTGTTAGGTGCACCGATTTATAAATGTTTGTGTCTTTGACCCCCCTATTTTAAAAATATAAAGTCGTACAGAATTAATTAGAAAGAACTGGATATACTTCGATTACATAATTAATTTAACCTTGTGTTAACCTCGAAGATTCAAGTGCAGTTCTTTACTTCTGAAATAACCGAATAAAGTGTGCACCACTGATTTGAACAAAATGCTGTATCCGTTTTTCAGTAGCGCACCTACAAAAAATGGGTATGTCTGTATCGCAGGTACAGACAGAAGACGTGAACACCGTTAAATACAAATAATTCTAATTTCATTTTTTTATATACCTATTTTAAATTGTTATCCAATACCTATATATATTTTCGTTATAAAAAAAAATATTAAAAGCCTTCGGGAATCCAACCTGTGCTTGGCATTTGAACCTATCGGTAGTCTAGTACTTTACCACACAGTCACCTGGCTTATGTCAACATAGACCTTAACATAGGTAGGTATATACATGTTTTGTTTCACATGACAACTATTTCCGTAACATCAAATATTTTTCAAATGCCACCCCAGTATGAGACATTAGACGTTATTCTCGTCAAAACCGTGATTATATTAGCGTAGTAAGAAGTTAAATTGTGGGTGTAAAATTTTGAAATGAACATTTTTTTATAGCCATAGGAAAAAAATAACATGCATAAAAAGCACTAACTTCAGATATTTTAATAATTTACTGGTTCAATCCTTCTTAAAAAAATATATTTTATTTAAACAAATTAAGCACGGTGTTTTATAACACTTATAATTTTCTATGTGCTAATGGCCTTTTTGAAAAGCTTTTTAAATATAAAATTAAAAAAAAAATATATACGTGATTTGTTTTGTGTAAAATTTTGTCTGATATTTTCATATTGGTTAACTGTCGAAAATTTTCTCCAACCCTCATTTATATAGAGCCAAATTTTAGTGCAAAGTTGATTCTAAAATAAAACTAATAACAATATTGAGAACAGTCCGTTAAAACTTTTTTATTGCTTAATAAATTATATAGCTGCACATTTAACAATAATTTTATACGCAGATCGACCAGATTATTATTATTATTAGTGACTCTACATTTAAATATCACATTACATTAAACTTTTTCTCTACACTTCAAGTACTTTTCAAAACAGTTTCTGATATCTACATTATTTAAAATACGCTTTTTATCTTCTTATCATTAATCATTTATAATAATGCCCTAGGAAATAGATATTGTATGCCACTGTCATGAATCAACCGGACCACTGGTTCTGCGGGAAAGCTAAGTAGCAAAATAATTAACTCATCAAGTTGCTGCTTCGTTTTGCATCAAGGTTAGGGATGAGGAGGATTACCGATAAAGTTGCATACATGTTCGAGGTCATAGGGGAATGATAGAGGAATTTTGAATGAAATATTCGTGACCAATCACGAACAGGAAGCAGCTCGACATATTTTATTTAGCGTAATCGAGAAAAACTATGAAAACTTCTGCGATTGCGCAGTTGAAACTGCAGATCTACCCGTCGCAAGTCTAGCTTCATATTTCTGCAGTACGCTCTCGGTTCCATATTTTAATTGCGAAACTGCAAAAAATCTCCCCATCCCTATATTCCGCCGTCATGTACCTACAATGCTAGAGTTACAAACCTGCATACATAATGAAGAACCGGGCTAATTGGTTTTTAGTTTGAATGGATTTAAATAATAAGTAGTTGGCAGCAATGTTTTGCATGAATGCTTCCGTCACTCCGTCCTTTACCAGTCCAGTCTTTCATCCTTGTTTTTGCTCCCCGTTCTCGTCATTTGAACCCCCAGCGTGTCGACACAAGTAGTTTAATAAATCACACAAAGCTGGATGGCTTTAACCTTTTCAAGACAGTCAAAATTATAGACATAAAATATAGGGTGGTTCGTATGCTGCAACCGTTTCAAGATAGCTTCTTAAAATCTATATTATATTAAGAGGATAGGCGTTTTTTTGTAAGCCTACCTCCTCGTAAACTACTGGACCGATTTCGACGATCGAGGTGTCATTTGAAGGTCCGAAGTGCAGAAGGAGTCAGAATTGCGATAAGTCGATTTCAAGAGTTACAAATCGATTTTCAAAAAATCTATTTTTGACCTTACAAAATAGATGTATATTATAATAAGCATGCTTTGGAAAAACAATTTGCATTATGCTAAGTGTCAATTAAATACTTGAGAGTTTAGGTTATGAAAATAAATAGTAAATAACATTGAAGTTGATTATAGACGTGGGTCGTTACGTTATTTTCAAGAAACGTAACGAAACCAGTGACTTGGTCGGCGTCACCTGTTTCAAAACTAGTGATTTTTGTAACTAGTTATTTTTATTCAGCTACTGTGATTGCTTGCATAAATACCTCCACCAGTTACCAACTATACAGTTACACACGAAACGAGACGAAACTAAAATACATTAAATCACTATCTATAAGTGTTTGTAGCTATACACTGTGCGTTTTCGGGTTACTTCGGATTTATTCATGTCACTGTCACCCGCTCTCGCTTAGTAACGCATTTGCAAAAATCACTACTTGTAATGTAAATCGAAACTAGTGATTCGGTTACATACCGCGTAGCTAGTTATTGTAACTAGTGACGTGAAATAACGACCACGTCTAGTTGATTAATTAAATTTGCTCGATTTAGAGCAAAAGGACGGTTAATTATAATTATTGTCTAGACTTTTTACTTGCCTAAATAGCATTAGTAATTCGTTTTCACTACTTAAAATAATAGAAATGTGTACATTATGATTTTAACTTCTTTTTTACTTAAGACGCACCATTTTTAAGATAAAAAATTCGGCACTGTCTTCGCAAAATGGCGGCTAACGTATAAGTCATAGAGTGACTGACACTTTGGAATTGACATTGTTACATTGTAGTTTGTTTTGTTTTTTTTAGAACATATTGCTCTTCTACATGTTGCGATACATTTCCAAAATGATAAGAAATTTTTAACCTGCGATTTTTTAAACTATTTAGTTTGATTAATAAAGAATAACTTTATTTGTTGGAACATCAAAATGTATTATTTTCATGATGTACAATCATTTTTTTTTATTATACAACTAACAGGCGGCATTGGATACCTACAGTTTTTTTTTGTCAAATATACTTTTTATTCTTCTTCCATAAAATCATTTTGCACCTATAAAGGGAACACTGTACGTGAAGTTTTTTAATAAAAAGAAAATTTGAAATTAAATAATAAATTGTAAAATTCAATTCCATTTATGCTGTATTTTTATTGGCTTCGTGTCTGAATAAAATACTTCCATTTCCGTTTTGAATGCACATAAACCTTTATAATAAATGACGCTAAAATACATTAGTAAAATTTACTTTTATATATCAGTACCTTCTTGCTAAATGCAAACGTAAGTCGTTTGTTTATGAACTAAGTTGTAATTAGACAGCTGCATTTAAAGAACCTTGTTACGAACTATGCATGCTTCACTATCTTAAATATTGGAACTTGACTACAGTTAAGAATATTTTCAAAATGGCAGCTGTATCACTCTATATAAAATACATTTCGTTGTAGAATACTATGTCAAATAGAAAACGTGAAGTCAAGCCACCCTATTTACAATTCTCTCTGGCTTTTGAATTAAGAATCTATTCAAACCCCGTTTGCTTGCTTTCCTTTGAATGAAATTTCGTGACGAATTGAATTATGTTTCATATTATATTGCATAACAACATTTCGAAACGCCGAGCGCAGTTCATTTTTACTGTTTGTCGTAGATAGATTCAAGTTTGCATATTGCCGTTGCTAATGGATTCTTAGACAAAAAGAAAACGAGATATTTTCTAATCTAAAATATTTTTATAGAAAAATTTAAAATGTAAAAATAATCTTTTACATGACTTTACTAATATTATAAAGAAGGAACGTTTGTTTGTTTGTATGGGGTAATCTCCTAAACTACTGAACAAGCGAAGCAGTGGCGCACTAAGGGGGGGGGGGAGCGAAGGCGGCGGCTCGCCCCGGGCCTCTAATACTGGAGGGGCTTTTAAATCTCGAGAAATCCTTCTTAATCAAACCCCAAACAAGGCCAAAATATGTTTAGTAAGTAAGAGGCAGTTTGGAGTTGGAGGCCCCGTACGTATACAAAATATAAACGTAGGTAGGTCGTTTATTATAAATATTTGATTTTTTTTGTCAGCCATTACATCTATATTATTCATTTTTTACGAAATTTACACTCCAAATACATCAATTTCTAAGCAGACTGGGGGCCTCATTTAGTTCTGCCGCCCCGGGCTTATTCCGCCACTGGAGCGAAGCGACTGTGTAACGTATTTATTATTATAAAATCGAACGAAGGAGAGAATCGAGTGCACCCGGGCGAGACCAAACAGGGCATTTAGAATATCATAATAATAACGCCACAAGAAATAAGACAAATCGATAGATATTGGTTTTCGAGAAAAAAATTATGGTTCAAAAAGAAGTGTTTCATACATACTTTTGGAACTATGGACATTTTTTTTTGAAAATTTTAAACGCACACAACTTCCAAATCAGAAAAGATACAGACGTTTGCTTGGTGCTCATGGGAATCGGCGTGTCATTTTCTACAAGCATGGTAAGTTTAAAAACATTATGAAAGGTTTCGATTTTCGATGTTTGAAATTGGGAAGTTTAATGTTTATGGAACAAATTTCGCTGATTTCAATGAGCCCAAGTAAACGTTCGTTATCACTTTTTGTGTAGAAGCTACGCGACGAGCTAGGAGGGTGAATATAGCGCACAGTTGAGTTTTGCATCACTTCTACAATATTTCACCGAGTCTAAAAAGAAATTGGGGGGATAGTAAAGATGTTTTCACATCAAAAATATGAAATACGATGTTTAAATAAATTATGTGGTGGAAGTACGGGTTTAATAATTATCTATTACCTAGATATTTAATTTTTTGCATGAGCTTGCCGTCAACTGTGTATTTAGTACTGCGCCATTGGACCCATATGTAGATTTGATGTAATTTGTTAATCAGAAGCTACTGATGTCAGTTATCGAGCGTCTATAATCAACAAGAAATAAAATAGATACAAGCGGCTATTCAGCAAGATCTGTTCCAAGTTGCTGATTCTTTTGGCAGATTTGCTCATAAAAATTTACAGGACATATTCTAGATTTATAAAAGTTCTATTTTAGTATTTTTAAGTAGATATTACTGTAATATATAATTTTTAATTGCTGTATAATAATAATTTTTTTTCTCTTTTCAGGTGAGTTTCATTTTCGATAATTTATATTCTACGAAAAATTGTAAGTATCTACTCCTTGTTTATTTATCAATCAATAAATTTTTTTATAGAATATATTTAAATGTTTTGTATAATGTCCCAAAACAATATCGGCGATTTCAAAAATATAATATATTCGTTAAGGAATATTCACAAAACTCATTTTGTCAAATCTTCACAATTCAATGCATGTAATGAAAAATAATACATTCTTAAAGGCTGATTTACACTTTGTTAAGCAGCAAGTGCAGGTGTTAAGTGATTAGTAAAATCAAAGTGTAAACGGTCACGCTGTTAAGTGATAAGTGCGAGTGCGAAGTAAAGTGAATAGAAGGTAACTCTTGTTACCTTAATACTTGAATTTAAATTAATAAATGTCGCATCGGAAGTACGATGGGAATGTAATTCATTGTCCTTAGTCATTTTAATAGAAAAAGGGGGTGCGTGTCGTTAGTACGAACGTTAGAAGTTATACTTCTTTGACGTGATTAAAAACTAATTTTTAATTTGCATGCAAAATAAAATAATTAAAGACAAGGTTTGTTTATGGAAATCAATTCTGTTAATTTTGGTGTCAGAGTTTTTGAAAAATTCACTCTAATCATATTTTCTTAACGCGCTTAAAGAAGTATAACTTCAAAAAAACTAAAACAAAATGATAAGAGATGAAACTATATAATAATAATAATAATAATGCGTTTAACGTCCGTTTCTCGACATTATGTCATAACAGACGCCATTCGCACCATTACTATTTTCCATTTTACCACTTCCCGTTGTTTTCTACATATTTTAAACTTCAACTTTAGTAATGTGCGAATGGAGGAATTATAGGAAATTAGGGTAAGGTAGGCAACTTTGGAAGCATAGGAACCATCTCGATATTCATCTGGAATTATTGAGGGAAACCATGGAAAACTTCAAACAAGATGGCCGGTACAGGAATTACCGTTTCTCGGCGTGAGGCAGTAGGAAAAAGTCCTAACCACATCTGACCCCGCAGAGATTCGAATCCAGTACCTTCCCAATGCGAGTCTAGTGCTGTACCACTAAGCTACATCGCTGGGCTAAGAGATGAAACTATGTGACGTCCTTGTGGTTTAAATTTATAATTTGCATCATTTTTTTCTGTGGACTTTAAAAGAACACCCTGTATAGCAAAAAAATCAATGTGTACGTGTGTACGGTTTCCGGCTTGCAGTAAATTAGCCTTAATCCGTTGCTGTTTACACAACTTGGCCTTGTAATATGTACGGAGCACGTATAGCTGCACGGATACTAAGAAGGTTGAAACATTCGAGAGAAATACTGAAACTGAAAAGCGATTGGTGTAGTGAAATAACGCTGAAACTTACTGTCAGCATATAAATAGTATACATATTCTCAGCGATGTAGCTTAGTGGTACAGCACTAGACTCGCATTGGGGAGGTACTGGGTTCGAATCCCGGCGGGGGCAAATGTGGCTAGGACTTTTTCCTACTGCCTCACGCCGAGAAACGGTAATTCCTGTACCGGCCATCTTGTTTGAGGTTTTCCATGGTTTCCCTCAATAATTCCAGATGAATATCGAGATGGTTCCTTATTCAAGGCCATGGCCGATTACCTGTCAAACTCCTACGTTCCCAAAGTTGCCTACCTTATCCTAATGTCCTATAATTCCTCCATTCGCACATTGCTATTAAATAAGTTGAAGTATAATAAAAATGCATAAAACGGGAAGTGGTAAAAATGGAAAATAGTAATGGTGCGAATGGCGTCTGTTATGACATAATGTCGAGAAACGGACGTTAAACGCATTATTATTGTTATTATTATTAAATAGTATACATATTTTTTTAAATGTTTAAATTATTAACTCCCCTTTGGAAGTTGTTGTAATTGGGTTTTTAAACGAATTTTTTTTTTTACTTAAATGGAAGGACCACATTAAGTTTTATAGCAAAACTGTTTTTATTTAATTTTTTTGCTTACTAATTAAAAAGTTATATTTAAATAAAAATTAATTTTTAAACTCAGTTCCGATAACGCGCCGAAAGAATCCGAACGCGTGTGACGTCATTATGTTATCTATGGTCTTTGTATCCATGGTTACCAAGTTAAAAATTTATTATTTTTGATAGTATGTGTAATACATATACACAAATACCAACAAATGCAGACACATTTTAACATAACGACGTCACAAACATTCCTGGCGCGTTTTGAAGTCACGTGATATTTTTTAAATTTTTATACATTTTAATTAATTTTTAGTAATTTATCTATAGCTTTAAAAACATTTTTCTTTTCGATTTTCATTGTTATTTATGTTAAATTATTAGAAAAAATTAAAAAATTAATAATTTTTTTTAAACTTAAATACCTAATTGGTCCGATTTTGCAAATCCAAAATTTTGACATATCTTCACATTTCAAGGCCCCTAGAGTTTGAATCCATCGTTTTTTGAGAGACGTCTGTATGTGCGTCTGGACGTGTGTTCGTGAACTTTTTTTCGTCTCGCATATCTCGAAAACAAAGAATGATATCGACCCTGAACCAATTTCAATCGACGCATGATTGCATAATGAAGATCTGATAAGGTTTGCAAAAAGAAAACGATGCTAATAAAGTTTCACTTAAAGAAAACAGTTAACCAACTCGGTTCATTACGTAACATAGTGTATCTTCAAACCCATATAGGTACTCCTAGGTTGGTACAACATGTTATTACGCTTCCTCATGCACCTATAACATGTACCTACATGCTATTATGTTGGTAGTATGCCATAACTAATGGATGTTGGGTGCACAAACTATACAGTGTACACTGTCTCAAAAAACCGTATAGACTTCTAGACCTCGCGCGGCGAAAGATGAAGCCACCGCGTCATAGTAACGTGAATGCATTGCGCCCGCCTTCTAGCTTGCTATTGGCTGTTTTGGAGATCCAATAGCAGTTTGTCAAAATTGTACCTAACGTCATAAAACCCAATGTGCAGTTTTGTGTACACGGCACTGTCTACGGGCAAGCAGGCGCTCACTAGTATATTATTGATGACGTGCCTGGCTTCATCTCTCACCGCGGGCACTCTACCATATTAGAATGTGTGACTTTACTGCGTGCCCGGAGTCCTATTTCAACGTTGTTTGTATTTCTTTATCTAAACATTTTCTTATTTATATACCATCACCAATATATATTATCATTTACATATTCGTGTGTGATTTTGTTGCGTGTCCGGAGTCCGATTTCTACATGCGAATCGCTAACGATTGTCATCATTTAGTGTGTGTCTTTTCTGCATGTCCGGAATCCGATTTTAACAGACGACTCGCTGACCGTTTATTTCTTTGTAGTGACATCATTTGTAAACGGGTGTGCCGATTTTGATAACATTTTCTACACTGTGAGTGATATCCAGATTTTTTATTCGGTCATGCGATGATGTTAAGATAAAGTGTTCTTTAAAACCACTGATCTCTATACTTAGATACTACTTGGATAACTGATCCTGTAGAGGACACTGTATGGCTCAGTTGGTAGCGTCGCGGCCTCTGAATCAGACTGTCGTGGGTTCGAATCCCACATCTGCTCATGGATGTTTTGTGATGTTATTTAGTTTTTAAGTGATATATTATATTTGTTGCATTTAAGACGCTAATGACCTAAGTTGTCGACGCGTCTATAATTAAATAAAAGCTGATCCTGTAATAATAATAATAATAATAATGATTTATTTGTTTAGATATAGGGATACAAATCGTCCTTAATATTAAATGAGTTCATAACACTCATATTAAAAAATCGTAATTTTCTCAATTTGAACGGGTAATCAGCGCCACACTATCGGACCAGTAGTAACTAAAATTACTTTATTGCCATGGAGATCGGTGCTTATTGGGCTCATTGAGCTCATAGTCATAGATCAGTGATCAATATGGGTGTCTCATAGTTCTCGGCTAGATATTGTGTGGCGCTGGCTACCACATCAATAGGGTATTTGACTAAATTTTTTTTTTGTCTTAAATCAATAGAACAATAAATTATGAACAAAATGATACCTAAATAACTTCATTCTGATTTCAAATAAGCTCAAAAATAATTTTTGAAATATTTATGTTAGCTCAGCCCGCTAAAAATCGTTTTTGCTTCATTAGCTTTATTAAACTTCATTGCTATAGATACATTCATTGTTTACTTAAAATTGACGTCACGCGGTGTTTGAAGTCACGTGACACATGATTAAAAATCATGATTTTATTTATTTATTTAAATATGTTTACGAAACTTAATAAATAAAAATAAAAATTCTAATAACATATTTTAGAGCATAAACTTTCATTATAACAAAGTTTTATATTTTATTTTGATCACTGGCAAATACCCTAATCCGCTTTTTAATTTTTTTCCATATGCATCAACTATCCATTTAGTAAGTATAGAGATCAGTGATTAAAATCGTCGAAAAAGCGGCCAAAAGCTGCTATATAAATAGTGAATGATATTCGATATGCAAGATAAAATCAATTTGTAGTTTTGAAGTTGTTGAGCTTTGATCATTTATTGAATGTGACACAGTGGATTTTAAACTACCTACACTTGTTGTAACTCTGCTATAGTGGATATCAAAGAGCTCAAGCTACTCTAGTTCATCAATAGTGTTAGGTATTGTACATAAAGCACCATCCAATTAGAGATATGTACCTTCGTACGTACACAACAAACATACAATATCATATTATACTGCTTGTCACATTCAATACACTAACTCTCACCATAGGCGTCGCGTCGGGGTGGGTACGTGTCCCCTTTTATAGAATTAATATTTTCCAATTTATTAAAATTTGTATAAATATAAAGTTGAACTTTCAAAAATACATTAATGCCTTTATTTATGACTTGCTCGAGTTAATGTCCTCGGTTGTTGATCGTCTATAATCTCGATTAAGTTAATGTCACTTTTAAGGGAACCCAATCTCAACCTGTAATCTGGGGGATAAATAGTCTTGGTCTCAGTTAATTGCGTTCTCAAGTATCAATACAACCCATCTAATCGTTCTTATGTTTCTCTTGCAATATTCAGTAATTGGTCAATTACCATTTTTACTTCCCACCTCTACTATGGTAGGGAAGTAATGGATTTAGTCTCGATTTAGTCCGAAAAAAATATTTCGAGATTTTAACAGATTTTCACGTTTTGAGACCCTAGCAAGCGTTTAAGATCATTTTCTGACTGATGTCTGTAGGTGTGTGTGTGTATGTGTGTATGTGTGTGTGGTCAATTTTTCGCCTTCGATATCTTAAGAACGGAACAACATACGGGCATGCCGATTGTTCTATTATGTTTATCAGCCTTTAACTTAGATCTGATTAGATTTTGAGTCAAATCGGTTCAGTGGATCCTGAGATATTCAAAAAAACGTCCTCAATGTCACGTATTAACATAGGTAAAAAAAAATATAAATGAATTCTAGATGTTATAATATGAAAAAAATGTAAATATTTTTTTTCTCTAAAATGTATAGTTTTCGAGAAAAAAAATATTTTACTAAAAAAAATAAAAATTGTACGTAAATCAAGGTAACCATGATTTTTGATATATTAAGTTAGCCATCAGTAGATCACCAAACAAAAAAGAGGGCCATGCTTTTTTTAAAGAATAAAAATGAAATTGTGTTTTAAAGACCACCAACAGCTAAGGTTATTTGGGCCTAGTCAAAGAAAAAAAAAAGTGTTTATTTTTTGCAAATATTTACTAGGTGGGAAGTATAGGACTGGTCATCAGTCGAATTTTTAATTTTATATCTGCTTCATTTATGGAGGAGGCCGCTATCAATACGGTAATATCATTCGCGCGTACATAATTATTTTGCCAATGTTAATAAAATTTGGTAGATCATTAGTAAAAAATTCGACTGATGACCAGTCCTATACTTCCCACCTAGTAAATATTCGCAAAAAATAAACACTCTTTTTTTTATTCTTTGACTAGGCCCAAATAACCTTAGCTGTTGGTGGTCTTTAAAACACAATTTAATTTTTATTCTTTGAAAAAAGCATGGCCCTCTTTTTTGTTTGGTGATCTATTGATGGCTAGCTTAATATAGCAAAAATCATGGTTACCTTGATTTACGTACAATTTTTATTTTTTTTAGTAAAATATTTTTTTTCTCGAAAACTATACATTTTAGAGAAAAAAAATATTTACATTTTTTTCATATTATAACATCTAGAATTCATTTATATTTTTTTTTACCTATGTTAATACGTGACATTGAGGACGTTTTTTTGAATATCTCAGGATCCACTGAACCGATTTGACTCAAAATCTAATCAGATCTAAGTTAAAGGCTGATAAACACAATAGAACAATCGGCATGCCCGTATGTTGTTCCGTTCTTAAGATATCGAAGGCGAAAAATTGACCACATACACACACACACACATACACACATACACACATACACACACACATACAGACATCAGTCAGAAAATGATCTTAAACGATTGCTAGGGTCTCAAAACGTGAAAATCTGTTAAAATCTCGAAATATTGTTTTCGGACTGAATCCATTACTTCCCTACCATAGTAGAGGTGGGAAGTAAAAATAGAAATAACAAAGGTCCTAGATTGCTACCTTGAGGTACACCTACGTGTACGTTTTTTTTATTCGATTTATAATTATTAATATTGACATACATATAACGATTTTAAATGTTTAAATTAATTCTTTGCCCCTCCCCGATATTTTGAGTTATGCGACGCCTATGGATTTTACAAGCATTGGTTATTCAACATGTAATGTTGTAATGAACAAGAACACATTTACTTGGATTAATTTACGTCTTAACAAAAGGCCGTCATTAGGCCGATTAGTGTACCTACATTTGAAGTTTTACCAATAATACTAATATGTTATATAAAATCTTTCCTCGGTCTGTCCGTACTAATAAAAACTCGGGTCGCAGTGCCAAAACCCTGCCGACAATATAGTGTATTTGCTAATACAGGCATTGTGGCATTATTATGTAAACTTAAGTTTGTTTTTTGACAAAATAAAAAATTTAACCCCTTAATACAGCCCTTAAAATAATTAAATTTTTCTAAATTTCAATATTAGACATGGATTTCATCAATACACCCAATTAAATACACCCTTCCATATCTAAGTAAATCCGTATCAACAAACTAGTGTTTTCATAAAATTTGAAAGTCCGGTCCTGTCGGGCCGATTTTATTAAAATTTTAGCAGCACATTTTAATCTTTACTAAAGAGTTAAATTTCAATTTTGAAACGATTCTGACAAATTTTTCGGTATTTTTGGGCCCAAAAACTTTTTGGAACCCCTAAATACAACCCTGAAAATGGTCCGATCGGGCCCATTTTAAATAGGCTTCTTGCGGTGATGGGTTCCAATGTCTGTACCAAATTTCGTTTCAATCGATTAAGTCTGTCGAGAGTTATCGTGTACACACATATATATATAAATATATATATAAATATATAAATATATAAATATATATATATATATATATATATACATACATATATATATAAACATTTTCAAAAATGGTGCCAAAGTGTTCAGGAGGCTATGAAACGTCGAGAAATTTTGGTCCGACCCCTAGGTCCCGCCATCCGACCGACGCCAATAGTGTATGTGCCATATTATGGCAAATACACTAATAACGCGTGATTTATTTATGTAGTTCTTTCTGTTTTGTTTTTTATTGATTTTTTTAATTTAATTTTTTTTTTAATTTGGTTTTCATTTAGTTAACAAATTTTTAAAAGTGTATAAGGCTATACCTACATTCCTTTACCTGTAGGTATTTAAGATTATTCTCTACCGGAAGTTACCCCCTGCACTCTTCATCTCAAATCCTTTCCCCTCGCCTAAAAACGGTTAAAACTCTCCCGACGCTATTTAAGTTAAAGAGATCGGGTTAACGCCAAATGAAGGACCAAAAATCACACTACAGATCCTACAGGCGAATTTTTTGAAAAAAAGTTTTGGCTACGTGCAAAGATTACCTAATTTTTAAAAAATGCAATTTTTTCCAGGAAAATGTTTTTCAATTTTTCGCCTGTAGGATCTGTTGGTCCTTCATATGGCGTTTACCCGAACCTTAGCTTTAAAAATAGCGTCGGGAGAGCTGTAACCATCTTTTGACGAGGTGAAAGGATTTGAAATGAAGAGTGCAAGGGGTAACTTCCGGTAGAGAATATTCTTAAAAGATCTCAAAAGAGAATATCAAAAATTACAATAATAATATTCTTGAACTAACAGTGCGTTATCTTTTATGCAAACAATTTGAAAAATATCGAAAAGTAGCAGTTAAAATACTTTTCAAAACAAATGCTCCTGAAAGCAGTTTGTGAGTGTTTTGAAAACAATCGAGATTTTGATGTAATTCTGATAAAACTAAAACTAAATTTTTACTTTCCACCTCTATACTATGGTAGGAAAGTAATGGATTTAGTCCGAAAAAAATATTTCGAGATTTTAACAGATCTTCACGTTTTGAGACCCTAGCAATCGTTTAAGATCATTTTCTGACTGATGTCTGTATGTATGTGTGTGTATATGTGGTCAATTTTTCGCCTTCGATATCGTAAAAACGGAACAACATACGGCCATGCCGATTGTTCTATTGTGTTTATCAGCCTTTAACTTAGATTTGATTAGATTTTGAGTCAAATCGGTTCAATGGATCCTGAGATATTAAAAAAAAACGTTCTCAATGTCACGTATTAACATAGGTAAAAAAAAATATAAATGAATTCTAGATGTTATAATATGAAAAAAATGTAAATATTTTTTTTCTCTAAAAGGTATAGTTTTCGAGAAAAAAAATATTTTACTAAAAAAATGAAAATTGTACGTAAATCAAGTTAACCATGTTTTTTGCTATATTACCCTCCATCAGTAGATCACCAAACAAAAAAGAGGGCCATGCTTTTTTTCAAAGAATAAAAAAAGAGTGAATATTTTTTGCAAATATTTACTAGGTGGGAAGTATAGGACTGGTCATCAGTCGAATTTTTTACTTACGTGCTGCGACAAATTAAAGTAATTGCAATCTTAAAACAGATATTCGTTCAAGCAATCATATATTATAAAAGTGTCTGTATACATCAGGGTCTTCAGTGTCACCCGGTAGACTATTACTTGCACAATTCATACAAAACGCGCCAATAAAATGTTGAAGCAATTTACCTGTTCCCGTAGGTAAAGAGTCTCAGAGTGAAGGAACGCAAGGTAAGGCTTTCATTGAAAGAGAGATTTTGATCTTGACGCGACGAGGTGAGCTAAAGTTGTCGCCTTTCACGCTTCGAGGGTGCTATGTATGTATTCCACAGCTGCCTTTCGGCTTACGTATACAGGCTGTTCAAGAAGCAACGCCGAACATTTTCAAAGCTTGAAATTTTCGAAATTGTCTCCTAAATGTTATTGTCAAGTTATTAATTATTATTAAGGACTAGCGGCCCCGTCCGGCTTCGCCTGGGTGCTAAGAAAGCCCGGGTACAATACACTACTCACTCGCTTCGCTCGTTCGTTTAAATATTATAAATACACTACTCACTCGCTTCGCTCGTTCGCTTGAATATTATAATTACATTACTCATTCGCTTCGCTCGTTCCGTGAAAAAATATCTAACCGATGGTGAAAACCGCATCTTAATCCGTTGCGTGGTTTAGGAATTACATTACTCACTTACTTAGCTCGTTCGCTTTATATATAAACCTTCCGGGAACAATTCCGTCATACATGATTTTTGCGTAGCTTTAATCGTTTACGCAGGCACGCAATGGAAGCTCTCAAAACGAATAATTTCCGTTTTTGCAACATTTTTTGATGCTCCGCTCCTATTGGTCGTAGCGTGATATTATATAGCCTATAGCCTTCCTCGATAAATGGACTATCCAACACAAAAATAATTTTTCAATTCAAACCAGTAGTTCCTGAGATTAGCGCGTTCAACCAAACAAACAAACAAACATACTCTTCAGCTTTATAATATTAGTATAGATTAATGAACTGCTTTTTAGTCTTAGAACTTCCGCCATATTGGGTTAAGAATGACATCACATAGCTCATCGTATTCTAGTCGTAAAGCCCTTTTACTTGATACCCGGGATATCAAGGGGGTCCAGTTGTGAATAAATCCGCCATCTTGGGGGCGTCCGCCATATTGGATGTAAAATTATATTTGATATTATATTTAAAATTGTCACCGAACTTATACACGTGTGCAAAATTTCAAAGTTCTCTAGCTCATTTAGAACTAGTCGAAATTTTGATTGCAAGATTTGTAGTGTGTACAGAATAAGTTTATTTAAAATAATAAATCGTTGACAATGCCGATGAGCTATGTTTACCAATATTCAAATCATAGAGGTTATGTACTTATTTCCAAAGGATCCGGAACGGAAAAGAAGTGGTTGCATGCTATCGAGAGGGTAAAAACTTGATTTCTCACGCGTTTTTCTATGGAAACCAATGATAACTTAGGTAACTATAAACCTGCCGCCATCTATATTACCTTTCTCATGTGCCAATCTACATTGTTAATTGTGTTTTAAAGACCACCAACAGCTAAGGTTATTTGGGCCTAGCACCAATTCATATATTTTCAATTCATTATTTTTTTTTTAATAATAAATTTAAAATCCAATTGAAACTTTTACCAGCTCTCGGGCTAGAACCCGAGAACTGGGGACTTGTAATAGAGGAACCATAGCAACGCCATGTAAACAACAGCATTGCTACACGCTCGGCCATTCTCAAGCCCAATCTACGTTGTTTCTGGGACATCCCTGTATATATAGGGATATATAGAGCTGTTCCCGTCGACTTCCGCACCTTGCCTTCGTCCCATTCAGGTCGCGTTTACAATGGCACGACCGCGCCTGTGAACACGATGACGGAATGTAATTAACATCAAAGTGCGATCGACGTAGGCCTCGTATCTTTGCCCACAGCCACCTTTGTCCTTGTTTTATACCAGTAGTAGGCTATATGCGACTGTAGAGTAGTGCACCAGCTGATATCGTTCAGTGGCACTCGCACGAACAGTTTACCGACAAGGGAACGCGGTAATTGTAATTCTTAATCAAATTACCGGACAAGAATACAAACGATTTCATTTATTGTCATTAAAATAATCAGAGATCATAGCCGATAGTAATCCTTGCAGATATTGTTCAGTGGGGATTGGGCAAACAACTACGTATAGATACAGTGAATTTCACTAAAGATGCGACAAAGGCGAGTTTTGTTTACCTGGAAAACATTAATGCATTAGAGAAAATCGTTTCGCTTAAAATGAAACATCCTCTGAACAAAAACATACATCATTAAAAATAATGACTAATAATATTTTTATAAAAAAAAAGTGGATGTGTGCTTACCACCACACGACAGGACTAAAAACTTCTGATTTTCTAATTTTAAAATATACAGGGTGTCCCAAAATTGCTGGGACACAGAGCTACCACGTGTAGAGAGAATACTGATTAATTATCTTCATTTTGTTACTCTTGTAAAAATTTCGTATTCCGCATAGTTCCGAAGGAAAAAAATGTTTTCTTAAATAATGCTAACAGATATTCTTAGTACAAGTTTAATAAAATTGTAACACAAAATTTTATGTAAACTTTGAACTCTTCTCACGGGCAAACGGTACATTTTGGTATATAAATAAATTGGGTCCAATCGACTTATTTTGACCTCTACTACACGTGGTAGCTCTGTGTCCCAGCAATTTTGAGACACCCTGTATATATGTTTTAGTATATTAACGCACCTATGAACTACAAATAACTTAATATAACCAACATACTACAAATACCTTTTCAGTTAAGTTTTAGTGTCCTCTATTAGCGCATTTGTGAACTACAAATAACTTATTACCAACATACCACTAATACCTTTTCAATTAAGTTTTAGTGTCATCTATTAGCGCACCTATGAACTACAAATAACTTATTACCAGCATACTACAAATACCTTTTCGTGTTTGATGTCGAGTGGAGCCGAGTAAACCCGATTCAGCGTCACCGACCCGAAGCGTGACGGTTCACTTTCGTTCATTATTCAGAAAGAACGCAAAGTGCGCCTAAGAAACGTACGCTGAGAACTTTTTAATGATTTGTTGTTTTGTCATTATTTTTAATACTTTGTATCTTCACACTAAAGGTTCCATCACTTTTCATGGATACCGAGAAAGGAAAAAATAGAAAATATCAAAGTTACCAGCCGGGTCCTTGCTAGCAGCTCATTTCCCCCACTTAGCCCAATCATTTTAGATCAAATTCGATATAAAAAGCAAGAAAACTGTCGAATTAAGACTTTTGACACAGTTAGTTGTCCCCCGCAAAGTAGGTGAAGAAAAGATATTTTGGCCCATTAATTAATTATGAGAACTGTCCATCATCTTGGATTTTGTGTTTTTGTCGATTTGCACGCGTATTTTGCATTTCTCGATAAAAAAGGTAAGTGACAAATTTGTAGACAATTTAATTCTCTACAATCCTCATACAGTCAATATTTAAAAAAAAATTATATATTGCTAATAATAAGCAAACACTGTAAAAAATTAGGAGAGTGGCGCAGTTTTTCAACTTTTCGACCATTTTGTTGAAAATAAGTGGCACATTTAAATGACAAAGTTGTAGAGGACTCATTTCCCAATAGTTGTTGTACAAACAAGTTTTTCGTACGACTTGTGGATCACGGCCGACAACGCGCTCAACACAACGATTTGGGGGGGAAAAACATGAAAATGTCGTGGGATATCCGACAAAAGCGAAGCTTCTTACGCATTTGACGTTTTGATGTTTCAAATAACCATAGCTACGTCAAAATAAATGGATTGCATCATTGCATATATTGTGTCCAGCAGCGCGAGTCCCCCAAACCGTTGTGTTGAGCGTTCCCGGCCGTGATCCACACGTCGTACGAAAAACTTGTTTGTACGAAAGCAGTCGGAAAATGAATCCTCTACAACTTTGTCATTTAAATGTGCCACTTATTTTCAATAAAAATGGTCCAAAAGTTGAAAAAACTGCGCCATTCCTCTAGTTTTCACACTGTTTTCTTATTATTAGCAATAAATAATTTTTTTTTAAAATATTGACTAGGTATATGAAGATTGTAGAGAATGTAATTGTCTACAAAATTGTCACTTACCTTTTTTATCGAGAAATGCAAAATACGCGTACAAATCGACATAAACACTAAATTCAAAAGATGGCGGACAGTTCCCATAATTAATTAATAGGCCAAAATATGGTTTCTTCATTTACTTTGCGGGGGACACCTAACTGCGTCAAAAGTTTTAATCCGACAGTTAATCATTTGAAAAAATCTAAAATGACTAGGCTAACTCCTAACGGTGTCGTTTTTCGTTTTCGTTACGCGCTGTTGAACGAAATTACTCTCATCGTGGCTAAAGAAGGTTCACTTCAAAGAACAAAGTGCTGACTTTCTTTTCGAATGATAAACTCATTTGAAACGACTGAGCAGCGGAAGACGCTAATGACCTCTGTTGTCGAGCGTCTATAATCCACAATTCAATTCGGACCAGCGTCGTATCTTGTTTTACGTTCCCAGAAGGATTATGCATGATACGGTAACAAGCCGTACCTACACGTTATGCAATATTATGCATGTATGCTATATGTATAGGTATATACTTATATAAACTTTGTTGGCCAATATATGGCTACTGTCTGCACAGCGGTTGGCTGTCGGCTTTGGCTAATCCTCACGGCGACATTTACATACAGAGATAGGTGAGAACTGCATAGTTACTAACCACTTCATACGGATACGACGTGTCCTACATATAGTGCTAGAAATTCAATGCAGAATGTTGTACATGTCTAATCACCCATTTAGTTAGGGTAAATGCGGGAGAGATGCCGCGGTAGGAGAGACGCCGCATGGCTATTAACTTACCTATTTAATTCCGAGAACTTTTATTTTTAAAACCGGTTCTTTTACAGTAACAGTTTTATTCTAATAGGGTAAATGCGGGAGAGATGCCGCGGTAGGAGAGACGCCGCATGGCTATTAACTTACCTATTTAATTCCGATAACTGTTATTTTTAGAACCGGTTCTTTTACAGTAACAGTTTTATTCTAATAGGGTAAATGCGGGAGAGATGCCGCGGTAGGAGAGACGCCGCATGGCTATTAACTTACCTATTTAATTCCGAGAACTGTTATTTTTGGAACCGGTTCTTTTTCAGTAACAGTTTTATTCTAATAGGGTAAATGCGGGAGAGATACCGCGGTAGGAGAGACGCCGCATGGCTATTAACTTACCTATTTAATTCCGATAACTGTTATTTTTAGAACCGGTTCTTTTTCAGTAACAGTTTTATTCTAATAGGGTAAATGCGGGAGAGATGCCGCGGTAGGAGAGACGCCGCATGGCTATTAACTTACCTATTTAATTCCGAGAACTGTTATTTTTGGAACCGGTTCTTTTTCAGTAACAGTTTTATTCTAATAGGGTAAATGCGGGAGAGATGCCGCGGTAGGAGAGACGCCGCATGGCTATTAACTTTCCTATTTAATTATGAGAACTGTTATTTTTAGAACCGGTTCTTTTTCAGTAACAGTTTTATTCTAATAGGGTAAATGCGGGAGAGATGCCGCGGTAGGAGAGACGCCGCATGACTATTAACTTACCTATTTATCATTAATGGATGGTGCTACAAGTACGTATGTTCATTCGTCTCATCTTGACAAGATAAGATGAACGAACATACGTACTTGTAGCACCATCCATTAATGGTAAATAGGTAAGTTAATAGCCATGCGGCGTCTTTCCTACCGCGGCCCTACCGCGGCATCTCTCCCGCATTTATCCTATTGGAATAAAACTGTTATACTGAAAAAGAACCGGTTCTAAAAATAACAGTTCTCGGAATAGGAGTGCTCATACCTAGCCTAGAATATTATATTAGTAGATTGTGTATCTAGTGGCGTAATGAGGTATATTACTGACGAGTAGTGACAGTATGTTAAAACGAACGATTACGCGAGTTTTAAGAGTCACACGAGTCATATATATTACGAATCTTGAAAAAATATATCAACGAAATGTTGATTATTGTATATTATGCATATTTTCATTCCATAATACAGTTTGGTATCATCTTTTGGGGCAGTTCAGTTCACACTGTAAAGATTTTTAAACTACAAAAAAAGTGCATCAGAATCATGGCAAATGTAACACCCCGCACTAGTTGTCGTGGATTATTTATTAAATTATCAATTCTCACTGTGTATGATTTATATATTTTTGAATGCAGCAAATTTGTAAAATATCATCCAGATTTATTTCATAGAAACCATAGAACTCATGCATATACTACTCGTGACAAAAATAATTTGAAAACAGATTTCTCGGCACTGACAGTTACGTATAGGGGTGTCAGAAATGCCATGATTCGGATGTTTAATAAAATGCCAAATCATTTGAAAGATGAACCAAATAAAAATAAATTCAAAAATGACTTAAAAACATTCCTGTTGGGACTTTGAAGCTATTCGTTAAAAGAAATTCTGTAATGTAATGATTATGACGCTATTTATACTTTCTGGTTAATCAAATACTGATTTTTTATTATTATTATTATTATCATTGAGCACGAGATATGTATGGTATTTTTTGCCATATCCACTATAAAATTGCTGCCTTTCACTTATTTTTTAGTATTTTCAAAATTTTTTGACAGTTCATTTTGTGTCGCCAACTTTACGGCTATATAGTAGGCCGAGAGAAGCTGTCAGTAGGTAATAGCGGGCGGATCAATGCGAATAAACATAAATCTCTATGGAAATGGTTTGCTTTCCAACACTGGTTTGGAAAAGATACGTTCCCGTACACCGCCCGGTCAAAAGTCACTTTACATGCATGCAAAACAGATATTTTGTAATGGGTATCCCCCAGGGGGAGCATTCGAATGTAGCTCGAGCTCGTGCCAGTCGGTTTGTGTATGCCGGCTGGCAGATTCTAATACACAAATGGATTATTAATTGTTGCGTTGAAGACGTTAATGACCTGAGTTGTCGACGCGTCTATAATCTACAATAATAATAATAATAAATATTTATTGTCAATTGAACTGTAAAATACAGTATTTTTAACTAGTCAAATACATATAGATAGGCACTTAATTATTTAAAATAAGAATAAAATTCATCTAGCGAATAAAAAGCATTTTTGACGAGCAATGCTTTAACCGTGGATTTAAATTTTGGGTATGACAAAAAATAACTTATTTGTTGATTAGAAATATTTCCTTTTTTATTAAACAACGGTTTGATAGAAATTAATCAACTAAAATCTAATATTTTTTTCTTTGCATAATTTAAAATCAGGGCAATATTATGGTCGAGTCGAATGTAAATTTATATCTCTACCGTCTCGAATCTCGAGTCTAGCTATAAAGCAGTTAGTATAGAAATTAAACTCGATTTATCCGCATTCATTCAGTAGCGGACTGACGAAGCTGATTTTCAGACAAATAAAACCGATTACAGCGACGATGGAAGTTACGCTGACTGAAATCTCATTAAAAAGCTTTCTTGGAAACATTTCTAATTTATAATAAAAACGGGTAGCTTATTGTGCTGTCTCTGTCCGACGTTAATTTTTACTTTATCGATTAAAAGTATGTTTCAGAAGTGCTACAAAGTCTGAACAAAACCGGGAAATGTCAATGAATTCAAATTAAATTTAAAGAAATTCAAGACATCTGTCTTTTTTCACAGATATGTATTTATTTCTGTATAGCCAAAATTATTGAAGTGAAATTCGATTAGCTTCATTTTTTTTCGTTCGGTTAAGCATGTTGAGCGTCACGTTAACAATTTTTTTAAGCCGCGCAACGGATTTTGAAACGGTTTTCACTAATAGAAAGAGCGATAAACGAGGAAGGTTTGTGTATACAATTTGCAAATATTTTGTGCAAAATGGCTGAACTATGACGGTGTTTTGTCAAAAAAAACTGTTTTCGTACGCTTACATGGCTAACGCTGGCCAAATCTTTAGAGATACAACAAAACAATGTACGAAAAAATTGTAGGTCTTAAAAACTGCTACATTCAATCATAATTTCATACGACCGGGCCGCTAGTCTTCAATAATTAAAAATATTTAATTACAAATAAATAAATACTCAAACCGACACATTTTTTTATTCAAACTATAAATACATTAATTATTATTGTGATTTATTGTTGGGAGAAAATATTTTCAAAATTACAAACAGTGGAATTGACACCCTGTTGTATTAATTTAGACGCGAATTTTTCCGCTGTGTTGGATAGGCAGTCAGCTATGTCTTCCCTAAAGTTTTTTACATATCTGTAGGCGTTCGTTGCCTCCGATATAAGGCTCTGAACACTTGTAAATGTATTTGTAGCCATTTTTGAAACCAATTTTGAATTACACTTTATATAATCTTGGCCCGTTTTATTGTCAAGTATTCCCGTTGCCACAGGTTCGAGGCAATTATTTACTTCTATTGGAAAATTTACAAACGTATCTTGAAGAACGGAAGCGTTGCCAAAAATGTTATCAAATATCTGTTTCGCTTCAAAAATTTTGTCTCTGGCACACTGCGTAAACGTCATAACACTGTCTGTCGGTATGTTGACTATTCCATTGTTTTCAGCACATTGTTTTAACGCGTCAATTCGTTTCGCTTCATTTGGTAAAAGCGTTTTCAAAAAATCAGCAAGATGGGTGCTGCCATCTGTTGCAGGCCTTTGAATAATATCGATTACTGTTTGGAATATGTTTTCTCCAGTTTTTGTAACCGTATTTTCTGTTTTTTTAATCTCTGAAAAAAACCTTATGTCGTTACCATCAAAATTTAACAAATATCTTGAAGATAAATGGAACCTCCGATGTGGAGACACCGAATATTAAAAAAGTTTCCACAAAACTCTAAAACACGAGCACTATGAGTTTTAAACATCTTTTGACGATGCTAATGTGATTAGCGAAACGTGCATCAAGAAAAGGATCTGCATGTGTTTTGTAAACACTGTTTTAATTTTCAGAAACCTTCAAATATCATAACAGCTGATACTACTGGTCTTAAAAAGTAGCGGTATTATTACTCAAAATTAAAAGTAAAACTAAAATATGTTATTGTTTTTATTACATTTTCTTTAAATAGTCAGTGAAATCCAAGTGTGTAAGCTTTCACGACCGGCGTTGTTCCAAATCTTGACAGTTTGCGGGCTTGTAGGCCGTAATCCGATGGTATTTCTACCTGTCGTTTCGTCTACAACTGCGGTAGGCATTCTCAAAGGCGATGTGGCAGCGGTCTAAGTGTCCTCCGGACCACGGCCTACAAGCCCGGAAACCATGAAGACTTATACATAAATATTTTGAACCCCCTCCTGAAATATTTTTCTGAATCCGCCCCTGGAAGTGTTCTTCTTGGCGGATCACAGGTAAGTGTGTCAACGACTGGTGTTCTCCCTTCTTTAGTTTGTTCTCTGTTTGATCGTAGAATGACGGACTACGACCGAACAGAGAACACACTGGCACTTATCATAAAAGAAGGGAGGACACCAGTCGTTGACACACTTACCTGTGACATTTTCAAAGTCGATACGTGGCAGCGGTCGAAGTGTTCTTCTTGGCGGATCACAGGTAAGCGTGTCAACGGCTGGTGTCCTCCCTTCTTTTAGTGCCAGTGTGTTCTCAGTTCGGTCGTAGTCCGTCCTTTTGTGAGAAAACACACTGGCACTTAGCATAAAAGACGGGAGGACACCAGCCGTTGACACGCTTGCCTCTGAGCCGTCAAGGAAGACACTTTGACCGGTGCCACATCGACATTGAAAATGTCTACCGCAGTTGTAGAAATACCATCTGACCTTGATACTTGGAGGTCAAGGATTTAAACCCTATTAGTCCCTATGGAGATCCATTCCTGGGACCACGACATACAAGCTCGGAAACCATGATGATTTGGAGTCAATGAAATGTTTAACAAACTATTTGGTTCAAGAATAATTTAATAATGAACAATTAATTTTTATAAATGTAACAATTTGTTTGTCATACCTTTTCGAGCACCTAAATTAAATTGGTTGACTTGTGTCGCCGCACCTGCCCCTACTTGTGTCCCAACGTAAACGGTTTTAAGAAATTGTTGTGTGAAACCAGTTATGGTATTCAAAACATTGTCCACTTCTTTTTTAATAAAATCGAACGGTGTCGAGGTTCCATTGTTTGACGTAGCCTGGCCATTTGCACCCTGAGATTAGAAAAAAACTTGGTTGTTTCTCTCTCACTCGTATATAATTTTTGGTGATGTATTTTTAAAATAATTACATAAATTCAACGTTTTTGTTTGCTGGTGATGCAACGAATTATTAATTTCAGTCATAATAATCGATTTTATCAAAGCCTGTCAGCATAGATTTGGACCAAATTGGTTTTTTATAGTAATTTTTAATATGTTTAATATGATTTATTCAGAATACGATGTATAATAATATTATTAACACTTACATGACAAATAGTTCCCACCAGAAGAATAACCCAAAAAAGATTCAAAGAAGCCATTTGGAAAGATCTTTTGAAATGGTCGTTTATCAAAATAGACTGAATTCGAATATACAATCCTTATATCTATATATTAAAACTATACTAAAAAATTATGCATAAAAATATTTTGCTAAGTATTTATAAGATAATGTTATGGATATTAAAGCAAACAATGGATAGAACACTTGTACATATAAATATACAAAATGACTATTGGAAATATAGACGTTCTGTCGGAAATAAAATAAATACGGAATAATTTCACAATATTTTGTTTTAACACGGTTTGATATAATAAAGAAACGTAAAAAGAAATATTATTAAACTTCAATTATGTGAAACAAGTTTCCACATTTCGATAAGATATCAATCGTCTTAAATGTTTAATTAATTTCTATTAGTCCATACAAGGTACGTCTCTGATTGAACTGTCGATAATATGGAAACGGCTTTTTAAACACCTTGTAGAATAGTTTGAATGGAATTCAATAATCATCATCAATACATATTATAAAACAAAGTCCACCGCCGCGTCTGTCTGTCTGTCAGTCTGTCAGTCAGTCAGTCAGTCAGTCTGTCTGTCTGTCTGTCTATCTGTGCCCGATTTTCTCCGAAGTATTGAACGAATTTTATTCCGGTTTTCACGATTAGATAGATTGATTCACGAGCAAGGTTTATGTGTATATCTAATTGAAACTGACCGGCCAGACTTCGTCCGGGTGAAAATCGGGGGTGATCTCAGAAATTACTGAACCGATTTCAATTTTTTTTCACTGTTCGATAGGGGATACTTCGCTTTAGGACATAGGCTATAATAACTGGAGCGAATGAGCGAAGCGAGTGAGTAATGTATTAATAAGTCATAAATTCATAGCACCCGGGCGAAACCGGACCACGTCATTAGTAATTAATATGAAGAACAAGGTAAAAATACTAATATATTATGAAGTATTAGAAATACCTTGTATTATGTCCGTCTTGTGACTTCTTGTGAATTTACACTACGCGTTTCAGCAACGAGTTGCCATCTTCAGGTGTGATTAATTATTTTTTTAAAAACACACATTGAGTATTCGTAACACTATATAATGCTAAGCACTGTGTATTATGTCGTGGTTTGTGAAGTACTGATTTAAATTTCGAGATTTTATGATTTATATAGTAGGTAAAAGAAATGGAAATGTGATTGTGTGTGTGTATGTGTGTAGACGATTACTGAGTATTGAGTGTTTGTGTGTTGTTAATTATTATTCGATTTTAGTGTCAGTTTGTCATTAAGAATGTTGGTATAGTCGGATTTTGTGGCTTTATATAGGTATTTCATATTCTTCCAGGATGTCCATGTGTTTACCTTTACTGTAAATATGTAATGGAAAAATACTAGGTACGGAAATTACTAATGTCGATTTTTTCTGCAAATTCTCTCTCAGTTTTGAATGAAATTCTATCTTAATCGTAGCCGGGTAAAAGGACCCAATTCTTTGAGTTCGAGCTTCAATTGTTCCAAGCTCACAAACAGATAAAAATTTTGGAAACGAATTCTCCTGTCTAGGTATCATAAACACTCAAAAAACGTGCAAGAAAAGGGCCCTAAAAATGTAATGGAGCCTCTACCGTTTAAAGTCCCATTACATGTGTCATGCCAATTTTAGGAAATGCTTATAAACAAATATTTATTACAAATATTTGTATTATAATTGACGTTTGTAAACTCACGGAATTTTTTTGTATTTGTAGATGAATCAGCAATAAAATGTATTATTATTGTATCGTTTTTTGATGCAGAGCTACGTCTTTCCCGGCGGTATATAGGAGGGCAAAATGATGCGAGACAAAAAATGTGTGACGCGAACTATAAGCACAGCCAGTAGTTACGTCAGTTTGTGTTTGTAGCATCTATGTAATGTTAATATTTTCAATTTCAAATTAACTGAATAAATTGTGTTTTAAGGACCACCAACAGCTAAGGTTTATTTGGGCCTAGCGGCTAGCACCAATTCATATTTTCAATTCATTATTATTTTTTTTAATAATAAAGTGAAAATCCAATTGACACTTTTACCAGCTCTCGGGCTAGAACCCGGGAACTGGGGACTTGTAATAGAGGAACCGTAGCAACGCCATGTAAACAACAGCACTGCTACACGCTCGGCTAAATAAACTGAATACTTTGATGACATAATATTAAAAAAAAAATTAATTGTAAGATAAAACTATAGTAGTAGTTTTATGTCTTCGGTTGCGGCACAATCGTAATTAGGTACTATGCCCCTTGCAATTTTTTTTTAAATACTATTAAAAATGAATTTCTGTTAATACGTTTAATTCATGTAAATTTTCTGTAATTTTTGTGAAGGTTGGAAGGAAAATAATAGCTAAAAGATATTAACACAAGAATTTGTAACAATAATTCATTTGCCATTTCCATGCAGCTATTTAAACAAATACGAAAAATATGCAAGTCTACATACTGTGTACAACGCGTTATTTCCATCGTGGAAAAATTGTACTTATTTATCTTTTACGGAATCAATTACTCCATCTGGCGTAACTAATCATTTCATGAAGTGTTTAGACAGTTGATGAAATTTTGACAGATTTTATAACGCAAATATAATCAAAACCTCTGTAAAGAAAATCAAGGGACTGAGCAATTTCTTTCGTTTAATAGAGAGTTTCCATTGTAAGGAATGAGTATTGAGTATCCATTCTTATACAAAACCAATCCGGATTCAGGGTCAACTAATGTGTACTTTATAGAGAATTTTGACTGTATATTTCTTTACAAGATCATTTCAAAATAAATAACTCTTTTTGACATCACTCTAAAAAATCAAGCCGGTTTATCTCCAGTTATTGCTAGGCAGTTTTAAGCTTTGGATCTCAGATAATAAAAGAAAGTTTTTTACAAAAATGTCTGAACGGGTCAAAGCTTCTAAATACAAATATCGAAGATTTCTTTAGCTGGGAGCAGGATTTCTTTACCTACTACTGTTAATTTGAAAAGGATTTAAATAGGTTTTTGTACTTTTGAAAAAAATTACGAATTTGTAGAAAAAATTAAATTTTGTCAGGTATTTCCCAAAAAGTACAATATTTTAAAGTACAGGATATAAAATATATTTAAACTCAACTATTCTAAAAATAAGCATGATTTAATAACTTTAAAAATAGTAGGTAGGTACGTTCAGGAAAATTAATACATTAATATGTTACATAAATTTTTAGATTATATTTTTCTATAAAACAATAATTTATCTACTATTGATTTTTAAAAATGTTGGCCAAAAATAAAACTTAAAGCGCTATTAAAAATGTATTTATGTATATTTTTAAGTCATTTCTTTTTAGGTAATACCTAATTAGACATTTTGTATTGTTATAAAAAATAAATAGCTCCTTCTAAACTTGTTCCATCTCCCTATAGAGAAACTGTATCACAAAAATTTTACATTAAATATTCTAATTTTGCGAACAATTTGATAATTCGAATATTTAATAAAACTCAATCAGATTCCGGATTCGGTATAATTTAGAAACTTAAAAATATTAGCAAAAAAAACTTTTTAGAGACAAGCTTTTATTTAAATGCACTAAAAAGGAAAAAATAATTTTTAATAATATAGGTTCATAATTATAAGCGCGGGGTCGGGTCGTGACTAATAAACTATCATAGAGTTCAGGACCCACGCTTTTATAATTATGAACCTAAATTATTAAAAAATATTTTTTCCCTTTTAGTGCATTTAAATAAAAGCTTGTCTCTAAAAAGTTTTTTTTGCTAATATTTGTTTTGTTCATTTTAATCTTTCAAAATTTTATCCCTCTTGACACCCGTAGGGGTTGAATTTCGAGAAATCCTTTCTTATTGGATGCTTACGTCAGAAAAGGTACCAACTGTCCAAATTTGAAGTTTCTAGCTTCAGTGATTTGGCCTAAGCGTTGATTAGTCAAAAAAACCCAACATCCCCATTTGAACCCCTTAGGGGTTGAATTTATTTCTAAAAACGATTTATTCTTATATTGTCATCGGGAATACTTATGTGTACAAAATTTCAAATCGATCGGACACGTGAAGTCGTTCAAAATTGACTTGCAAGTTTTGACCTAAACAAACACACTAACTAACTAACTAACTAACATACATTGCGACTTAAATAAAAGCTTGTAAAAAATCTTTAAATAAGATTTATGAATTAAATCCGCACGAATCCGTATTTATCCCCGATTTCTTCAACTCTTCTTTTATCTGTTTTATTAAGTTTCTTATAGTCTCAGGTACTTCGTATTTCAGCATAATCATTGTGTCCAAAGCTTGCTGCGAATCAGAAGTTAGCATTGTCTCTATACTTCTCGTTCTATTTGCCGCTGCGTGTAAAATTCGACCAATGCAATTATACACACCTGTTTCTTTTGCAATATTAACAGATCCGGTCTGTACATCGATCATGCATTCCGCGACACCTTCTGGTATTGCTTTGGTAACAACAATAATGTCGGTTAAATTTCTTTTGATTCTATCGAAAATTTGTTCCATGTATTCGAATCGTTCATTTATTTCTTTCTTTGCAACCTCGGTGACGATTTGATCGAAATTCTCGATACCGTTATCTGCAGCGCACATTTTTAAATTATCTAATTCGTAAAAAACATTTGTCAGTTTCTGTTTTAAAGCTTTCATGGTGTCAGTTGAAGTAGACAATAAACGTTCTTGAATTTTTCTTGTTGTGTTACAAGTGTCGCGTTCTAATTTTTGCAGGGTTTGTTCGGTATTTATGGTAGCTGGAAAAAAGGAAAAAATAATAATTTTAAATTTCATATTAATTGTAAAATTAAAAATTCTCGCACGCGGTAAATTGTCATTTTCTCTAATAGAATAAGGGAATAAATTCGCGGCACACCATTTTTGTAACTCCCTTTCCGTTTCATCGAGCCACCATTTTACCCTTCAAATCGCCGAGGCAGCGCCGTCTAAGAAGTTTTACTTCAAGAAAACACAATATTTATCGTTAAATTTAAAGAATAATTCGTACCGTACAATGCAAAGTAACTGCGTTTCTTGATGTCAGCGGCTGTCTGAGAGAGTTGCTGTTTGACAGAATTCGCTTTGTTCTCTAGCTCGGCTATTTTACTTGTGAATTGTTCCTTAATGTTCGACATTTTATTTTCTACAATACTTAATATGTTGTTATTATCAGCCACGAGATCAGCCATTATAAATGTTAATCTTGTATTCTGTAAAAACGAAAACAATTTTTATAATAATAATTGAAACAATAATAATTAGGTATAAGTATAGGTAGGTACACAATTTACTACAAGAATGACACCGAGACGTCATCAGTCGACAACGGCTATTGTTCCGGTCTTCACCCTTGAGTATGGGTGGAGACCGGAACAGCAACGACTCCACTCACTTGTACTTCGTCTCTAGATTGAATTTCTGTCTAAGGTGTAGACACAATACTATAAGAATGACACCGAGACGTCATCACTCGACAACGGCTATTGTTCCGGTCTCCACCCTTCAGTATGGGTGGAGACCGGAACAGCAACGACTCCACTCACTTGTACTTCGTGTCTAGATTCCTGTCTAAGGTGTAGACACAATACTATAAGAATGACACTGAGACGTCATCCCTCGACAACGGCTATTGTTCCGGTCTCCACCCTTGGGCATGGGTGGAGACCGAAACAGCAACGACTCCACTCATTTGTACTTCGCCTCTAGATTCCTGTCTAAGGTGTAGACACAATACTATAAGAATGACACCGAGACATCATCCCTCGACAACGGCTATTGTTCCGGTCTCCACCCTTGGGCATGGGTGGAGACCGAAACAGCAACGACTCCACTCATTTGTACTTCGCCTCTAGATTCCTGTCTAAGGTGTAGACACAATACTATAAGAATGACACTGAGACATCATCCCTCGACAACGGCTATTGTTCCGGTCTCCACCCTTGGGCATGGGTGGAGACCGAAACAGCAACGACTCCACTCATTTGTACTTCGCCTCTAGATTCCTGTCTAAGGTGTAGACACAATACTATAAGAATGACACTGAGACGTCATCCCTCGACAACGGCTATTGTTCCGGTCTCCACCCTTGAGCATGGGTGGAGACCGAAACAGCAACGACTCCACTCATTTGTACTTCGCCTCTAGATTCCTGTCTAAGGTGTAGACACAATACTATAAGAATGACACTGAGACGTCATCCCTCGACAACGGCTATTGTTCCGGTCTCCACCCTTGAGCATGGGTGGAGACCGAAACAGCAACGACTCCACTCATTTGTACTTCGCCTCTAGATTCCTGTCTAAGGTGTAGACACAATACTATAAGAATGACACTGAGACATCATCCCTCGACAACGGCTATTGTTCCGGTCTCCACCCTTGGGCATGGGTGGAGACCGAAACAGCAACGACTCCACTCATTTGTACTTCGCCTCTAGATTCCTGTCTAAGGTGTAGACACAATACTATAAGAATGACACTGAGACATCATCCCTCGACAACGGCTATTGTTCCGGTCTCCACCCTTGGGCATGGGTGGAGACCGAAACAGCAACGACTCCACTCATTTGTACTTCGCCTCTAGATTCCTGTCTAAGGTGTAGACACAATACTATAAGAATGACACCGAGACGTCATCATTCGACACCGGCTATTGTTCCGGTCTCCACCCTTGGGCATGGGTGGAGACCGAAACAGCAACGACTCCACTCATTTGTACTTCGCCTCTAGATTCCTGTCTAAGGTGTAGACACAATACTATAAGAATGACACCGAGACGTCATCATTCGACACCGGCTATTGTTCCGGTTATAACGCAACGGCTCCAACAATAGAAAATACACGCCGTCTATGGTAAAAACGTTAGAGAGCAGCAGAGAGGGTAACGGTTGTCAAGCAGACAGTCTGTTGCTTTGCCGCCAATAGGCTGATGAAGTCACTGTATCATTCTAAGAGTAATCGGGGTAGATACGTTTTTATAAATAAAAGTTTAGTTTACTTAAAATTAAAAAATTCGACTGATGACCAGTCCTATACTTCCCACCTAGTAAATATTTGCAAAAAATAAACACTCTTTTTTTTTATTCTTTGACTAGGCCCAAATAACCTTAGCTGTTGGTGGTCTTTAAAACACAATTTAATTTTTATTCTTTGAAAAAAGCATGGCCCTCTTTTTTGTTTGGTGATCTACTGATGGCTAGCTTAATATAGCAAAAATCATGGTTACCTTGATTTACGTACAATTTTTATTTTTTTTAGTAAAATATTTTTTTTCTCGAAAACTATACATTTTAGAGAAAAAAAATATTTACATTTTTTTCATATTATAACATCTAGAATTCATTTATATTTTTTTTTACCTATGTTAATACGTGACATTGAGGACGTTTTTTTGAATATCTCAGGATCCACTGAACCGATTTGACTCAAAATCTAATCAGATCTAAGTTAAAGGCTGATAAACACAATAGAACAATCGGCATGCCCGTATGTTGTTCCGTTCTTAAGATATCGAAGGCGAAAAATTGACCACATACACACACACACACATACACACATACACACATACACACATACACACACACATACAGACATCAGTCAGAAAATGATCTTAAACGATTGCTAGGGTCTCAAAACGTGAAAATCTGTTAAAATCTCGAAATATTGTTTTCGGACTGAATCCATTACTTCCCTACCATAGTAGAGGTGGGAAGTAAAAAAGTACATAAAATTCAATTTTGCAGAAGTAACAATGACCCATGCCCATAACTTACTGTAAAATATATTTAAGAAAATTTTGTTGTAAATTTTCACAGAAAAATTAAGATATTTCATAAAATAAAATACATCTTCTAAACGCGACTTTATATCAAACATTTCTTGTCAAAAAATTCTTCATCTAAAATACTAATTGTGGTAACGTAACTTTTACGTATGTTTTATAATAGCTTATTTGAGTGACAATAATTATTATTGTTCAAAATATGGAGAGAGAGACATCAACGTTAGATCAAGCGGGATACCAAAAGTGTTTGAATCGATTAATAACTTCATTGTTTTCAATGTTTTGACATTTTTCAAAATACCTAGGCTCTGTTAACCTGTTAAATAATAATTAATTAGCGTAATTAATTTAAAAAAAAAAATCATGTTACATCTTATAAACACGACTTTATATGAAGAAATTGTTGTCACGAAATTCTTTATATAAAAATATATTTTGTTTTGATAACTTGAAAATTTAGTATATTTTTAATAATAGTCAGGTAACAAAATATGTACGAATTAGTTTATATAGACAGAAAGACTTCAACGTTAGGTCAAGAAAGATTTCCAAAGTAATAAACTTGTTCGTTAAATCGCAACAATCGGGGTACTACTGTAGCTACTTACATGAAATATGCACAACACTGCTAAAAAAAGTAAACAATTGGTATTTATTAACATATTTGAACCGCACTATGTTGGTTTGAACTCCGCGGACAGAAAGAAATGATTGTCAATTCTGCTAATCTCCAGTTGTTATATTTTATTATATATAGGTATAATAATAATGTTTCATCACTTTTGTGTGAGAGAAACTCTAATAATAATATGACGAATAATAAATATGCACATTAGGGTGGGTCAAAAAAATCAATTATTTTTTTTTACAAGTGACACGGAAAAATGGTTTGCTAGACACCTTAAAAAAATTCTCACCAAATATGAGCTCTTAATTTTAATAGAAAGATCCTCCGCACACTTTTTAATTGATTGTACAGAAAAATGTTTTAAGAGAATTTTGTAGGAAATTTAATGCTCTACAAAAAAGGTTTCTTATATTTTTTCCGCAAACCTCACCATTTGAAAGATATTGAAGATTTATAATAGTCATTTATTGTCGAGTTATAAAATTCACAAACAAAAATGAAATTTGTCTTAAAATAATCAAACTTAAATATTCAATATCTTTCAAATGATGAGGTTTGCGGAAAAAATATAAGATACCTTTTTTGTAGAGCATTAAATTTTCTACAAAATTCTCTTAAAACATTTTTCTGTAAATGATGAGGTATGAATTTTTTTCTATTGGACTGAGAAAAAAATAAAAAACTGTGATGCGGAGGATCTTCCTATTAAAATTAAGAGCTCATATTTGGTGAGAATTTTTTTAAGGTGTCTAGCAACCTATTTTTCCGTGTCACTTGTAAAAAAAAAATAATTGATATTTTTGACCCACCCTAATCTACATACTGGTCCAAAATCTATAGTCATGTTGTTTTGAATTATACGTCACTGTATTTTGAAAAATAACCTTTATTTATGGAAATATTCTTACAAACTTCAGTTGCCCTACTGACATAATATTTAAAATAATTTCTGTTTTAAATTTTTGCCCGACTGTGCACGGAAGGAGGGTTTTTATGTATTATAGTATTTAAGCTTGGTTTAGCCAAAAACAATGACACAATCGTATTTACCGGCCTTAAAAATCCTACAAATATAACCTTTTTTGAAAATTAAACAGAGAATAAAATTTTTTTAGAAGTTTTAGATGCTATTCGGGTATTTTTTTTAAAGAAAATACAAAAGAATTGTAGGTTATAAACCCCTGGAAATCGAACCTGATTTTTACTCATAAGGTAAGCATGACTTTTTGGGATCACAGATTCGTCCCCTTTTCAAAATTTTTAGGTTTAATATTTTTCACCTTCTAGCTCACCAGCTCTGGAAGAGAAAAAGCTTATATATCTTTTATATTATTATATTTTATTTAAATTCATATTTCAAAAAAATATTGTGGTGATAAAGTTATGTTTTAAACTTGAATAAGTAAATAAATCATAAAAATATTTTTTTGTTTTCTATTAATTGTATCTTTTTTTTGAAGAAATTTTTTGGACCAGTCGTTTCTTTTCTAAGTAATTCAAAAAAGTAAATCTGAACAAAGTAACGGTACGAGGGCGAGCAAACCATAAGCTATTAAAGTTTTGTATCGAACTATATAATATGATAGTTTGGACCAGTTACTTAAATATTTTTTTATGAATACAATGGAAATATTCATAACACTTGTGTATACATACCTATTCTGTTTTTGGGATAGTTAACAATAAGTGAAAATTTGAAGTTCACAATTGAACACTCAGAGCGTCACACTCAATATTGCTAAAAATTCAATTCGATTTTGATGTATTTAAATATTTTTTCAATATTTTTTGTCATAAAATTTTTACTGTTTATATGACGCCCAATCTTCGATGAATTTCGTACAGTGGTTTAGGTGATTTTTTTAATTGACGATTGTGTTTATTTAAAAGGCAAATTAAATGTAGGTAGTAAAAATAAAAATAGGATGCGTCTATTAACACTATAAGGTTTTATATTTGAAAACTCATTCAAAATTAGTTTATTGTTTGACTACGAAAATTCCACAGACGATTTAAAATACATGTTTTTATTATTTATTCAGATGGTTTGACTGAAAGTTCAATTCGTATTTCAATACAAATTTCATATAAAATTTATTATCTACGACATTAAGTTTGTGAAAACTTATTATAATTGTTTTTTTTTAATTTAAATAAATATTTAACTAACATTAATTATTTATTTTGAGGTCAGGTCAAACTTTCATTGAAATAAAAACGAACAAGCAAATAAACAAAAAATAGATTTAGTATTTACAGTCATTTAATGTATAAACATATAGAAAGTTCTAAAGCGCGCATGTTGATAAATCCACTCCTTGTTTTTTGAATTCTTCTTCGGCCTGCTTGATGACTCTTGTAACAATTGCTGGAATTTCTGCTCTTATGTGGTTCAATAAGTCGAAAGCTCTTTTAGATTCATCCTTTATTTGCTGTTCTATATTTCTTGCCTTTTCAGTCGCTTGCTTCACTGTTTCTCTGATACACAAAAATGCTTGCGATTCTCTTCTTGCAGTCAAAAAATCGGCACAGTTTTTTATATCATTCGGAAAACCATCTACAATTTGTAAAGCTTCGTCCAATTTTAAAAGAATAACCTGTTCAATTTTTTCGATCGGCTCTAACTGTTGATTGAATTCTTTTTTGATAAGATCGTTAACAACGTCATTAAAATTCGTAACACCGTTTTTCGTCACACATTTTTCGAGAGAATCTATCTCTACCGAACGGTTTTCCAATTCTTTTTTTAAAGCTCCAAGCACATCATTCGAACTTTTCGTCAGCGCCGATTGTAAAATATTAGATGTTACACGAAGTGAGCTTTCCAGTCTTCCCAATTCTATCCTTGTTTTTATTATAACTATTCAGATAAAAATAAATTTACATTAATGTCTTTATTAAAATAAATTTTCTTTTTTAGTCAAATTTTAAAATACATGAGTACTGAGTAATTCGCAGAGGAATTCCCGTAAAACTTCTAGAGTTGCCGTCTAGATCTAGACTTTCTAGACTCTTGTCTTGTTTAGATTTTTAAGACAAGACTTGCAAAAGTCTTGTCTAGAAATGTTCAAGACAAGACAAGACTTGCTTTATCTAGATCAAGACTCTTGCCAAAACTCTAGACAATTTTCAAGAGTCTAGATAAATTAAGTAGTAGTATGTAAAGGTTTACTTTACCTACTAGTACTAATCTAGACTCTTGAAAATAATCTAGAGTCTTGATATTAGACAAGACAAGAGTTTGTTAATCTAGACATAGACTTAGGGTGCATTCCACTTGGCGACCATTTCGCCCACTACTCTCGCGCCTTATGGCCGCGTTCATTACGTTTGGTCGTTGTAAGCGTTGCGATCGCCAAGTGGAATGCACTCTTAGTGAAGTCTTGATATTTCAAGACAAGACAAGACTTTGAAAGTCTTGTCTTGGCTTGTTTAGATGGCAACACTAAAAACTTCAGTTAAAGTACATTTATTTATAAAAGAAACTCTTACCAAATTTAGCGACAACGCTTTGCTTTTCTATGTCAGCAGCAGCACCGTTCAATTGATCCGCGACAGACAACACTCTATTATCTATTTGACTCATTACACCAGTGACTTCATTTTTTATTTCAGTTACCTTCTCTTGAATAACATTTGGTAATTGGTCCACTGAGAACGCAGATACCGTTGTTTTCTGAAATAGTTATAAATCAAAATTATTAAAAAATATAGATCTTGACTTTAGGCGGTCCCGTTTACAGACAGAAATAATTTGCCAATATTGTTTTTAACACGCTTTTATTAGCTTCACTTGTATGTTTGCTTGCTTGTTTGTCAGTTTGTAACCGACTTCTTTGAACTTGATTTTGACCAACTTTGAACGGTCAGATTTAGTTTAAACGTTGTCGACTTATCAAGGACCGACGACAATACAATAATTCAATAAGTTTGTCCCATTATCCTGACCAGGATCTCCAGGACTAAAAAAAAAAGCAAAAAACTTCAGATTGAACTGAAACTTTGCACACTTATCAAGGACCGATTACAATACAATAATTCCATAAGTTTGTCCCATTATCCTGACCAGGATCTCCAGGACTAAAAGGCAAAAATAAATTATAATTTAAAAAAACTAAAAAACACGCTTTAATGAACTAAAAAGTAAAAAATAATTAATTTTATTGTAAAAAAGCGTGGGGTAGTATGAAAATATGATACAAAGCACCCCACGCTTTTTTACAATAAAATTAATTATTTTTTACTTTTTAGCTCATTAAAGCGTGTTTTTTAGTTTTTTTAAATTATAATTTATTTAATTATTAAAAGTAACAGAAATTATGTCAATCTACAAAACCACTGTCAAATTACATTGATTTTGTTCCATATAAGAAATGTCTATTTTTGAATTATTATTGAATTTTACGGTCTGTAAAAAATCTCATCTTTTATCTTAATATTCAGGTACAAAACACACTGAAGTTAATTTTTCCAACCGCTAGAATATTGACTAATCGTATTTTAAATTACGAAGCATTTTTGAATTTTCTTGAAATTTTCTAAATCCAGGAATCAGCACAGGAATCAGGAGTGCATAGTTTAAAATGTCTAATTTCAAGAAGTAATCGGGGAAATATCGGCATATCGATTCTAAGCTTTTGGACTCAAATAGCCGAGCCCATTAAATAAATTCACCTCACTGAATAATAATAATAAATAAATAAATAATCTTAGTTCACGCCACTTACACGGTAATTGTAATATTTTATTTACCAAATGATACTTACTTGTAGAAGGCATGCAAGAGCCAAGAATAATAAAGCGTTAATAACAGCGGCCATTTTGTCGACTGAAACGCTGCTGCTACGTTTTTTATCTTCACAGCACTACAATATTTGAGAGACTGAATCTTCTGCCACTGTGTACTTATATATTATAAAATTTGCATTATTTAAACAGGGTGTTCCGGAACGTACCTACTTACTGTTTTAAATCGCGTGGATTTTTCGGGCAGTCAACTTTATATTTCTCCTAAACAATAGATAGGGAGAAATATTTATCACTTATTACCATATACGCAAGTTGTGAAGGAGTTAACTATTTAATTAGAAATATACCTATCTACTAAAACGTTAAAAGATACATTGTATAAATTACATGATTTTTGCAATTTATTTAAGGCCACCAATAGTCAGGCGCGTCTGGGCTCAGTACCAGTTTATATTTTCATATAATATTCAATTGAAATTTCTGTTAATAATATGATCATGTTTTCAAATTAGCATTTGGGAATTGGAGATTTAATAGACGTGAAATTTGAAAAAGACATTTTTTACGAAATCGGTTACATAAATTACAGAACTTTCAGCAATTAAGTGGTTCTGAAACTCAAATTATTTTCAAAAATTTTCGGCCCCCCCTTTTATTTTTTTTGGTGCATTTGCATGCAGTTCATTCTTCTAAATCTGCAAAAATTGTTATTTTTCTTCCTTTTTTGTTAAAGCCTGTATAAGATTATTTGTATTTTGCTGCAGTTGTGGAAATTTATGAATGAGAAGATATTTTCTCATCTACATCTGATCATCTTATGCAACATCAATAACAAATTATTACTGCGCAATTAAAAACCACCTGTGTCAATTTACCTCTAGATCTATTTTTGATAGAGTGAATAATATTAAATTATGTCAAGCAGGTTCTATACTGATGACGCATTTAAATAATCGTCTTCAGAATAGGCGAAGTCGTCAGGACGTCGTTGTTTAAATGATATTATCATCATGGTGAATTTATTACGAACCCCCAGTTCCCAGTCTCTATAGGTAGTCTGAGAACATAAAAGTTCCAATTAGATTGTCAACTTCACAGTAAAATCCAAATGCTTGGGTTTTTTGAGGTTCAGTACCTCTGTATGATACCCTATTACCGAGCCTACGATGTCCGTCCGTCTGTCACAAATTACTAAATAAATATATCATGACACATCTATAATGTTTCTTCTTAATAAATAATAATTTAATTTAAATTTGTCTTGAAATATATTTTATTCTTTACTTGATGAAACTTAGAACATTAATATTTTAAAAATTACATTTTCCCGAATTCAAAAATTATTGTTATAAATTAAATAACTTATTTGGTGATTATACATATGATCATTAAATGTTATAGGGCTGTACAATTTAATATCAAACGGTAATTTCTGTGTCATATGTTACAACTAGACATAAATTATAACAGTTTATAAAACGCTAGTGAGATACTTTTTTTACAATTCGGCAAGGAGATCCGGTGGCAAGAGCCTGCCGGACCAGTTATGGATTATCCTGATAATGTATTTTCTAGCTATTACCTGATTAGTTGGGAAACATATTTTCTAACAACGATAATTATAAGATATGTATCTAACTAAAAATAAAATCAAATTGAAAGATAACTCGTTAGAAAAGAAATATTTTACGTTGCTTCGTCACTGCAAGAAGCTGTGAAAAATAAAGTTGGAATTAATAGAACACTGATATTTTATTTTTTAATTTTTAAATAAAGAATTGCACGAACTTATCTAAACTTTTTAATTTTAAACGATGTAATATCTTAGAAATAGTTAAAACAATATTGTTTTTGTAAAAATTCATTCAATCTAATTTTAAAAAAATGTAATAATTATTGCATTGCCATAATTTTGGCAGTACGGAACCGATCCACGCTTTTAAACATTGATTTTAATCAGTTTTTTGAAATTATGCTCAAAATATTTGTAAAAAAAAGACTATTTTTTGCTTGGTTCGTTAGTTCGGAGCCACAAAGACCTAATCACATTTTTTTCAGAAAACGCTTTTTTCTAAAAAAATCACCTCTATCTAGTAAAAGTTGCAAATTGCAAGAATTTATTTTGGAAAAATACACAATTCGAGTACCTAGACATTTTACATGTTTCAATATTTCTCCTAGAATATTTTATGTTGTGACTAGGGCATGCAAATATTCGGATGTTTCAGGTATTCGAATATTCGCTCAAATTTTAGCCAATATTCGAATATATTCGAATATATTCGAATAATTGGTAAAAATAATAAAAACACTGGAACTTCAATAAATGACTTTTAATTATTTAAAATCAACACGCCTACTGCACGTCTATAAATCCAATCAATATTTTAACAACAAAAGCAGCTTACTTCTAATTAAAAAGAGATCAAATAATCATTTTTACTTTACTTAGTTACGTAAAAATTCAGATCAAATCAACTAAATATTAGAGCGCACATAGCTTCCGAGAACCATAGATCAAATGAACATATATTTAAGTAATCAAAAAAATTCAAAATTCTTTCTTTCTGTTTTTCCTATTCAAACAAAAATATTAAATGAGCATCTAAGACGCATTTTTATTAATTAGTACCACAAAAGTATGGAATATTGCTCCCCTATAAAAAAAATACTTCACAAATAAATAATACGTCTATTAGCACGTGCAAAGAGCAAATCAAGCAATTAAGTACACGTACGTAACGTAACGTAAGTAAATAGTTACCTATATCAAATAAACATGCAATAATTAAAAAAAAAACTTTCCTCGCCCCGTTTCGATTCCCCTCCCACGCCCTAGCGCGAACTTAGAGCTAGTGTAGCGTTTGTAAGATGTTTTAGCGCCGCCGTAAACCGTTTTTAAACAATTTTAATTCTTAACAAATAATTCGAATATATTCGAATAATAGGAATTACTATTCGAATAATAAATGCAGCCGAATATTCGCTTTATTCGAATATTCGAATATTCGAATTGCATGCCCTAGTTGTGACTTAAGTCAGTCTAGTTCTGAATCAGTGACAAATCACGTCACATGCGTAAAAACCAGATTTTTTATTTTTAAAATTTTGTAATTGATAAAATATGTAAAATTTTTACAAATGGGCCTCAAAACTTTTCATAAATAATTACATCATTTAAATTTAATTTTATTTCCACTTTAATGCGAAGTGTTTGAATCTTCTTTAACAAGTGGCTTAGGGAGTAAGTTCTTGAGATTATCTGTAATGCAAGAACTCATATTCATTCTTTGCTTCATATAATTTCCAAAGTCTGATAGAACTTTTTCTGTTCGTTTTGACTGAAGTTCGGATTGTGCCGAAGCCAATTTTTGAGTCACTTGTCCAAAGACGTCGTTTATTTTTTTTAAACCGTCTGACAATTCTTGAGTAGGTTTTAGATAAGCTTCGTTTTTTTCAGATTCATGTCCTTTGACGCAAGATTTCATATTCTTAATGATTTGCTGTAGTCCATCTAACGATATTATAAATGATTTGGACATCCTTTCAAGTGTTTCAAAAATGGAATTAATTTGATGACGAATCTCTCTAAATTTATCGATGTTATTATTAATGCCAATAATAATAGATGAATTTAGATTTTTTCCGGAAAGGTCTTGTATTTTTTCCCCCATGCTTTTCATGTTTTCGTTAAAAGTTTTTTGGATTGTTGTAAACATTTCTTTTGTTTTGTCCATTACGTTTTCTTTGCCGCCGTCAGTATTTTTAAAAAAGTTTGGAGAATCTGTCGTGTCTCCTTCATTTGTTTCGGCGGCATGGAATTCCTGTAATCAAATCGCCAACACGTTTATCAGAATAAAAAATTAAATATAACTGCTGTTATACTTCTATCTGTTTGTAGTTTAAACGCAACCAAATTGATAACAAAATTTGTACTAACAAAGGAAATTATCAATTAATATGATATTAGACTCATAGACCGCAATTAAATTCACTTGAGTGAATTAAACATAATATAACAGACGACCTGTCGGCATGATATCTTATTTAGAAGGCTATATAGGGAAAAATGTAAATGCCACTGCCAGGATTTGAACCCGGAACATCCAATTTTGCGTTTCCTGGCAGTAGCATTAACATTTTTCCCTTACATAGCCTTCTCAATAAAATATAGCTTTGTGACCGGTCGTCTGTTATATTATGTTTAATTCACTTAAGTGAATTTAATTGCGGTCTAGGAGTCTAATCATATTGATTTCCTTTGTTAATATAAAAATGCCGCAGGGAATTCTCTCATAATTTTATTAAAATTTGTACTGAAAGTTAAATTAATACATAGGAAAATAATAAATAAAATAAATTTGTATATATTGACAAAGCTTTTTCATTGATCATAAGAATGCACTGCACTTACCTGGAAGACACATATAACTGCCAGAAGAAGTACAATTTTAATTTTAACCGACATATTTGTTTCTCTTTTGCACACAGAAATATAAGAAAATGTCGATATTGTTCTTTTTATATGTGCAGAAAAATCTGTTATCGTATTTCTTATTTTTCATAAATAGAAAATGTTTTTATATATGCTGTATCTAAAATGTTTATTTTTTTCAAATTTGGAACAACCTTGATTATAATATGTAGGACGTGGGTATTAAATTATCTTTCAAGCATGGGTGGAGAATTAGTATAAAACGTCGATAAAACCTTCATGTTTTTACGATAGCGGCAGTTATTTTTTTAATGGAGATGATCGAATATTTACAGCATTGTCTCCTTATATTTTTTATTTTAATTTTTATTTCTCTTTCTAACAAGCGTTCACCTAAAATCGCCGTCTCACCAGCAATATTTAGGCGGTGCCGAAACGTTCTGTAAAGAACAATTCGTTTGCAATTAGATTACTACGAATTTTATTGTCGCAATTGACTTGTTATTTCTGATGGGAAAATTCCTGTAGAGACCTCAAAATTCTAAAAGACATATCATCGTGCTTAAATCGTATGTAACTGGTGGAAGAACCTTCTAAAGAGTTTTTTGCCCCGATATTTTCTGTGGGAGAAACAATGTGTTGAAATGTCAGAAGACCGCAGCAAAACTGTGGAATTGTGTAATTGTTGATTTAGTCGCTATTTGAGACATAGGTCTTGAATCAAATTATTTTTCCAAACCATTCATTTTTTTTAAATGGATAAAAAAAATTTCTATTTATGATATTTGCAAGTTTAAGATACAGCCTGTATTTCAATTCATTGAAATTTTTGTACGTGTTTTTTATAATAATATTTAAAATCAGTGCAAATTCCATACGTTGTTATGTAGTGAAAGTATTTATAAACATTAATACTATCTCGAAACAAATTATTAATATTTTAACTTAATTTTTCAAACATTTCTAATATAAATTACTAATAAGATTAATGTATTTCAACGGCAAAATAATTGTCATATCAAACCCAATAGCTTAGACAAGCGGTCTCTGAACATTTTTACCCAAAGGTCACATTGTCTACTTTAGGAATGTGTTCGGGCCAGAGCAGTCTACAGTGTTGTAACCATTTTTAAGAATACTTCTTAATTAAACACATTTTATAAAAGAAAATGACTATATTATGTCTATTTTCTAAACAAAATTAATAAATATAAGTTAGGTATAATTTTTTTGATATTTTAGTCACTTAATCGTAGAATTGCCTTATTTCAGTAAATACTAAATCGTAAACTTGAAAAAGCATTAAAATATGAATAAAACACACGAAATTATTTTTATTTTTTATTAATTCATATTACTTACATCATTGTTGACATATTTTGAAGTTTTAAACCCTTTTGATCTAACTTCACTAAAAAAATATGAAACTATGTAATTATAACACTATTATATAAAAATCAGTAATACTATTACAACATAATCTGAAAGAATAGGTACTTGAAAGTCTTAAATTAAAATTCCAGATTTTATTATGAGGTATTGAAGCTAAATAAGAGGCTTCAATTTATGTCAATATGGCCTTTAATTCTTTTTGTATCCTCATAATCTTATTATTACGTAATATTCTAATAAAAAACGATAGTAAAAAATGACAATGTATTGTTTTAACCGTCAAACGATTGATTGTAAAATGTCAATATAAGAGAACTGGTAAATTACATAATAACAAGTTGTCATGAGAAATTTCTGACATTTCGTCATATTTATGAACTAGGTGTCGGCGGTGCCGCGGCGCCAGGGGTAGGTGTGACTTCATTGGTAATACAGGTGTTCAAATTGATTCCCAGATCGGCAAACTTTCCAATAATTTGATGAGTTTTTTCAGTTGCTTTCAGTAATGTATAAGGGACAGCAATTATGAATTTACTGGCCAATTGTGTGAGACCTTCGTTAAGTTTTGCGTTCAATCCGACCATAGATAGTATAATTTCAACTCCGGCTCTTTCGGTACACCAGGATAATGTCTCGTTGCATGCTTCCAATTTCGCAGGTCCGTCTGGAAGGGCGTTAACGATCGCCGCGAATCTTTGGACGGTGTTGTTTACTGAACCCACCAAGTTGTGAAGTTCGTCTTGGTAAACACCGGTGAGTTCACTGACGGCGTCTTTCGGATAGCCGGTTACGTTCTGTGTTTTGGCACAGGCTTCGAGACCTTTGATCAATTTCAATTGTGTTTCCAATGCGTCTTTCACTTTTCCAACGTAGCCATCAATTTGCACCTCGACGAAATCAACCACTTCATTTGCTTTTTTGTCGATGGCATCGAATATGTTAAGATCGTTTATTTTGTTAAGAACGTCAGTGATTGTTTTTACGACCATATTGTTCTTTCCAGCAATATCTTTCAATACTTTTTCGCTGGATGATAAAAATCCTTTGATAACGTTCTGAAGAGTTTTCGTTACCGTATCTATGATGCCTTTTGGAATAGAGATAGCTTTGTCAAATACACCTTTCACAAAATCATCAATATTTGTAAATATGTTTGTAGGCTTTGTTGTTGCGTCTACTGGATTGTCCGGCGTTTCCGCTAAATCAGTCGGTGCGCCATGAAGTGTCTGAAAAGAGAAAAAAAACATTTTATGTAACAGATTTTTTAAAATAAATTTAAAAACGTAATGGTTCGTACCGTATTATTACTGAACAATTAAGAGCTAAATTGGATTTAGATTTTTAAAATGTGATTGCATATAGTTGTTACTAATTACGAAGCAATGGATTTTAAATCTTTGAAAATAATAAATCTAACAAAATAGTAAACATAATTTTCAAAATTATGTACATAACAAGTGGCTTTTTTGTATAATTTGACTCACACTTTTGTATGTTATGTATCAAACGCTTTTAGTTAAGTCTATTTCTGGTTTAATAAAGCCCTGTTTTTTCTATTTTGGAAATAAACTAAATGACTAAACAAGCTTTTATGTGTCCGGATATTTTTGTAAAAAATAAACATTTATGACACTACATTTTTTTAGTTTGAAAAATTAAAAAAAGAAAATAAATATGAAAATACTAAAACTACTTTTCTATTATATTTTTAAGATTTTCAGAAAGAAAATAAAAAGGAATTAATAAAATTTCATAGATAATTCATAAGTTAAAGATGTAATTTAAAAAATCGAAAAATGAGACAATAGAAACCAGAATAAATGAATATATTATTATGCAATACCAAACATTTGTTGAATGCGTGTGAAAAAATTGTATTTTTCAGTTGTTTTTTAAACACTAAACCGAATCTCAAAAGTCGAATTTAAAGTCATCGATCAATATTTTAATTTGTTTTATTTATATAAAAAAATACTTACATGTACAGCACAGAACACCACAAAAATCACGGTGAAAATTTTCGGTGAGAACATTTTTTTATTAGTATTTTTTCCGTTCTATTCGAATGGAGGCCAAATTTAAATTGGAATTGCAAAAGTTTTTGGAATACTTATATATTAAAAATTATTTAAAAATATTTGATGATGCAAAACACCAGCTAAACTAACAATATTGTAACAGACAGTGTGTTCAAGAAATCCTTAATTTGTATAATATGATGACGATTTTTAATAATAACATAAATTTGTATTATAGTATTATATTCACCTGTGTGTAGTGTTTTGTTTTATAATTGGACGAATCCACTAGTACTTTAAGGTGAAGAATGCATATTGATAAGATATCAAATTTACGTATTTCTTGAACGCATTCTAGTGCTATTTCAAGAAAATTAATATATTTATATAGATGACATTGTAATTATTACTTAATGACACATTATAGCATCTATAACTTATTATTATATTATTATGTTTAGACAAGTGCATTTTTTCATTAACATGAAGAATAATGAAAAATTAAACAAAGTAACATATTTTCCTATTAGTCATATTTTATAGTTGAAAATTTAATAATTTTTTGCCATACCCACTTCAAAATAGCTATTTTCCATGCATGTATATTGGCCTGTAGTAGGTCATTTAACAGGCGGGCGTGCCGAAAGTGTTTTCATTACATAACTAGTGCGGTAAATAAACGGTTACCATAGTAACTTATGTTCCGCCCGCTATTATATACTCACGGCCTATTGTAAATGTGAAGATGGCGACGCAAATGAATTGTCAAAATTTTTTGAAAATGAAGTGAAAAGTAGGTGTTTTGTAGTGGGTATGGCAAAAAATACTATACAGTGTGTCCACAGACTCATTCTCAACATGGGAATCTCCATTGTTACGCTAATGACCTCAGTTGTCGGGCGTCTATAATTTACAATTCATCTCCGTTGTTATGGGAGATAGAGATTTGGTTAAATGAGACAAAATGTGCAGAACCTCTACTACTACTACTCTGCGTAGTCAAACTTTCCATATTTTGCTTGGTTCGCGACCGACAGTTGAAAAACGAGATTTACCCATTTTCGTTTTTTGTTTATAACTCGCTTATTAACTAAGTTAGAAAAAAAATATTTTCACTTTCTTAAGGCCCTTTTTTATGAAGATTTCAAATCTCTTTTCATATTTTTATTTAGGTACTTTTATAGTTTTATAGATATTTGTATTAACTTTGTTTTTTAAATACAAGTCAAAGATAGCCATGAAGCCATCGAAAGAGATTTTTTATCTCAAGAATAACAGAGTTATACGTTAAACACTAATTTTTAATAGTAGGCTATGCTAAATTAATTGATCGAGCCCCTTTGTCGTTTTGAATTAAAAATAAAATAAATAATGTTATTTACTCTACGCGATGACTATCTTCAAAAATTTTATTTGCAACCCATTTTTGATGTACAGACGCCTCCTAAAAAGTAGCATTTTTCTGGGTTTCGAGCATTAACTTATACAGTGTGTTCACAAACTCATTCTTAACATGGGTATCTCCGTTATTATAAGAGATGGAGATTTGATTAAATGAGATGAAGTATTGCTTAGGTAAAGTTGTATCAAATCACATAAAAAAGTTGAAATATTTTGCGTAATTTAAGCGCTATATTAAAAAAAATAAATCAGCCATGCGGCAAAATTAAAAAAAATCGAAAATTAACTTTTTTTATTATAGCGCCTAAACTACGCAAAATATCTAAACTTTATTTATGTGATTTGATACAACTTTGCGACTTCATCTCATTTAACCAAATCTCTATATCTCTCATAATAACGGAGATCCCCATGTTGAGAATGACTTTGTGGACACACTGTATAATATACTTACGTCAATTTCATTATTGTGACACTTATAGTTTAGGAGCTAAAAGACTGACATGCAGACCAAATAGTGAAAAAAATAAGGTTCCACTCTTTGGGTACGAAACTCAAAAAATTAATCATCTACATTTTAGTGCCCGCGATGCGGTATGAAACGTTTTTATTTTACGCTTATTTCTTCTGACAAATAATAAGATAGAAATTTTACGCATCAAATAGGTCTACAATAAACGGACTTTAACTGATCAATATTTATCATAGTGATATCAGCGTTTTTGTCTTAGTTTCTTAATAAAATAATTATTAAAAAAATACTATATAACAAAAAGAACTATACTCTTTTTGTTAGAAATAATTTCCGTGTTACGAAATAAAAAAATATGCAGATAGTTTACTTTAGAATTTACTTTCAACGTCCATATATCGACCTTTCATATTTTAAATGTTTAATAAACTGTACATAACATTAGATGAATTAATATACCCTGAAAACATGTGTTTAGGAGAGGACAGAACTTCATGTTAATGAAACCAATTTTCTAGTAAGTATGAAAGAAATTATTAGCTAAAAAAGTATGAACGATACGACGTGCCTTTTTAACTCAGTCAGTTTTGCATTGTGATAGAGCTGTGTAAAAAATTGAAAATTTTTGAGACAAATTGACTGGTAAAGCAGAGTTAGAATTATTAGTTAAATCGGTTTTTATTTGTTTTGGTTCGATTATTGCGCCGGAAGTGCACCGGTGAGAATATAAATGTGGAAAAATTACCTTGAAAAAAAATAACGATTAAAGTTGATAGATAAAAATATATTACTTAATTGTGTTGTATGACAAAGTATTACTTCATTTTAATAAGAAACAATTTCATTGAAAGAATGAAAAAGCTATTTATGAAGATAGTAACTCGTTGCTGAAACGCGTCGTGTTAAAATACAGGAAGTCACAAGATGGACATCAAAAAATACAAGGTATTTCTAATACTTCATAATATTCATATAGTGACTTGGAGACCCAAAACTCTAAAAATGTATCATAATTTTTAATATCAGTATTTAGACATTTAGTTTAAAACGAAAGCATGTATTTGGTCGTCAGTGCGATAGTTCCCTTTTAAGATAAAGAGACTGATTGGTTTTTTCCGTTGCTCCAACGTTCTGACGTCACGCCGATTAAATAAAACCCAAAGTGTACATTTAAATGAAAGTGCAGTCACTTTTCAGGCACGCAAGGACCCAACACTCTAAAAATGTACCAAAAGGCTATTGGTTGAGAAGAAAAGAAAATGTTCATTAAAAAAGCTTTTTTTTGCTCGAGTGTAATATCGTAAGTCTTTTATTTTTTCTGAATCATTGCAAAAAGCTTCAAAAGCATAGAATGTAAAATTTGTATAAAGATCTATTTGTTGAAATTAAATAATATCATCGATCATTATTATAAAATAAATAAAACATAATAAAATTTGATTAAATCAAGACATGTCTAAATACGTCTAATCACAACTAGGTTTAAATTTTAATTCAACTTGTTTGTTTCATAAGCGTAGCAAATAGAAACTGCCTAAACAGTCGACAATGTAGAGTATTGATGTTGTCTCAAAAAGACCCATTTAGATAATCATTATTTTTCTGTACTAAGCAAGTTGATGTATTTGAATTTATCAAAAATGTGGTACCTACGTGATTTTTATAATAATATTTTAAATCAGTGAGAAAAACACCATACATTAGTGTACAATAATGGTCATTCATTTTTACTTCCCACCTCTACTATGGTAGGGAAGTAATGGATTCAGTCCGAAAACAATATTTCGAGATTTTAACAGATTTTCACGTTTTGAGACCCTAGTAATCGTTTAAGATCATTTTCTGACTGATGTCTGTATGTGTGTGTGTGTGTGTGTATGTGTATGTGTGTGTGTGTGTATGTGTGTATGTGGTCAATTTTTCGCCTTCGATATCTTAAGAACGGAACAACATACGGGCATGCCGATTGTTCTATTGTGTTTATCAGCCTTTAACTTAGATCTGATTAGATTTTGAGTCAAATCGGTTCAGTGGATCCTGAGATATTCAAAAAAACGTCCTCAATGTCACGTATTAACATAGGTAAAAAAAAATATAAATGAATTCTAGATGTTATAATATGAAAAAAATGTAAATATTTTTTTTCTCTAAAATGTATAGTTTTCGAGAAAAAAAATATTTTACTAAAAAAAATAAAAACTGTACGTAAATCAAGGTAACCATGATTTTTGCTATATTAAGTTAAGATCACCAAACAAAAAAGAGGGCCATGCTTTTTTCAAAGAATAAAAATTAAATTGTGTTTTAAAGACCACCAACAACTAAGGTTATTTGGGCCTAGTCAAAGAATAAAAAAAAAAGAGTGTTTATTTTTTGCAAATATTTACTAGGTGGGAAGTATAGGACTGGTCATCAGTCGAATTTTTTTCCTTTTGCAAAGTAAGTAGGTACACTGATTTCAGTACATGCTAAAGTTCTTATATCAATGAATTTTACAGCTGCGTATGTCGCTTATAACTTTAGAACTACTGCATCAATTTCGATAAAATTATTATCTACTAGTCTCATTATGAAAATAAAAAACTCGGGTCGCAGTGCCAAAACCCTGCCGACAATATAGTGTATTTGCTAATTGGCATTGTGGCTTTATTATGTGAACTTAAGTTTGTTTTTGGACAAAATAAAAAATTTAACCCCTTAATACATCCCTTAAAATAATATTTTTTTTCTTAATTTCAAAATTTTTATCAATGCAACCTCGGTACCAAATTAAATACACCCTTCAGTAAGTAAAGCACTATCCGTAAACTAGTGTTTTCATAAAATTTGTAACTCCGGTCCTGTCGGGCCGATTTTATTAAAATTTTAGCAGAACATTTTAATCGTTACTAAAGGGTTAAATTTCAATTTTGAAACGATTCTGAGAATTTTTTCGGCATTTTTGGGCCCAAAAACATTTTTCAACCCCTAAAAACCACCCTTAAAATAGTCCGATTTGGCCCATTTTAAATAGGCTTCGTGCGGTGATGGATTTTAACGTGCCTACCAAATTTCGTCAAAATCAATTAACTCTTTCGAAAGTTATAGCCCGCACACATATATATATATATATATAAATATATAAATATATAAATATATATATATATATATACATATATAAACAGACATTTCCAAAAATGGTGCCAAAGTGTTCAGGAGGCTATGAAACGTCGAGAAATTTTGGTCCGACCCCTAGGTCCCGCCATCCGACCGACGCCAATAGTGTATGTGCCATATGGCAAATACACTAATAATGAGAATAGAGATATTATAGATAGAGTAGGGGACCCATTGGCACAACAGGTGACAGTGTCCGGTTGCAAAAAAGATAGAAAACGGATAGTTTCTCATTTCCTTGTCTTCAGTCACACGTTTGCATATACGTTTCTATACCACCAAACAAACAAAAAAAACAACAAATAACTGCACAAGCGTGGTAGAAAAATATAGAATTGCACAGTGGCGGATTCAATGAGGGGGGGTTAGGAGATGCAACCCCCCCCCCCCGAAATGTTTGGCAACGCATAGAAAAAAACATCCGAGTCATATCTTAACGGCGTTGGGCGTTGCATATTTTCGATATTTTTTTTTTATATTTTCGCGTGTAAAAACTGATTTGGTGAGGTAATGTACTTGTACATAAATATCCAGGTGTGCAAGCTTTCACGGCCGGCATTGTTCCAAGTCTTCATGGTTTCCGGGCTTGTAGGCCGTGGTGCGGTAGACATTCTTAAAGGCGATGTGGCAGCGGTTGAAGTGTCCTCCTTGGCGGCTCACAGGTCAGTGTGTGTAAGCCCCCAAGGAGGACACTTCGACCGCTGCCCAATCGCCTTTGAGAATGTCTACCGCAGTTGTAGACGAAACGTCAGGTAGAAATACCACCGGACCACGGCCTAAAAGCCTGGAAACCATGAAGACTTGTACATAAATATTTTGAACCCCCTCCTGAAATATTTTTTTGAATCCGCCCCTGGAATTGCACATTTATTCTCCATCCCTATCTTTAGCACAAAGCGTTTTTGAGTGGCTCCCCTACTCTATTTGTAATATCTCCATGAGTTTTACCTCTCCAAAAAATTTAGCAAAATAGCTAATATATTAGTTAGGAAATCATCCTCGACATTTTCTGAAAAATCCCCTTTATTACCTCGTATTTTCTCTAAATGCCAATTTTGTGTCTAATTCGCCTAGGCTATAAACATTTACAAATATGTTTAAAATAGGTGTTTGAAATTAATTTTATTATAAGTTTTAAATACTTAAAAGTAAATAGTGCTGAATTGAAAACTTCTGTATTTTTTAAAATGACGGGTTGAAGGGTTAAATAAAAAAAAGTAGCAAAGCTTTTTATTGGATAGATTTAAAATAAATTTTAATCGCAGAATTTCATATAGGTACTTTATTTTTCATAAACTATCCATGTACATGTTTTGCATTGAGTACTATTTTATATAATCTATTTATATGTATTTTTTGATACAGTCGACAGTAGTTTTGCCATCATTTTGAATATTGGTGACTGCGTCTTCCGATTTTTGTTTTAGACAGTTTTCAACGTTCGGTAATAAATTTGTGAGTAAAGCTTTTCCTTCGTTGTAACTGTTTTGAATAACTTTTGGCAATTCTGTAACTGCATCTGTGGCTTTATTGATAACATCAATAAGACATTTGACTGCCGTTAACGGTTTGTTCTGGCACTCATTTAGGCTGGATTTCAAGCCTTCAATCTCGTTCAATGTGTTATTAATCGCTTCAACTGTTTGGCTGACAATTGTTTCAGCTTCTTTAATTGGATCCGTGACGCACGATTTGAGTTCCGCAAGCGTGTTACTTGGAATATTTAAAATTGTTTTAATTCCGGTATCTACACAATTTTTTACGCCAGTCACAGTTTCTCCAACTTTCTCTGCAGCATTTCGAATTTCTTGCTTTACTAATTTTACTTCCGATTTTATGGTATTTTCGACTTTCGTAATTTCTACCTTCACTTTATCTTTAAGCTCTGAAAGGTGATCTTCTATTTCCTGAGTTTTATTTTCAAGAAATTCTTTAATATCATCTTCCAACTTTTCAATTTCGGATTCGGCTTGTGATACTAGCGACTCGATTGATCTGGTTTCAATATCTGCGCTATCAATACTTTCAACATTTTCATCACTTTGAGCTTTCAGGCCCTGAAAATATAAAAACATATATAAGTTATTACCTATAGATAAACAACGTTTTGAGTTTCTGTGGACAGTAATTAATTGGTATATGATAAAATCAATCGATTTAAAACCCCTTATATCCACACCATATTATTCACATAACAATTAGAGGTGAAAATAATAAATATCTCAGACAGCTAGGCTGCCATGATTTTTGATCTATATCTAAGAAAAAATCAAATGACCACTGTCGGGACTTGAACCTCTAATTGTTATATGTGAATAATATGGTGTGGATATAACGGGTTTTAAATCGATTGATTTTATCATATACCAATTAATTACTGTCCACAGAAAATCAAAACGTTGTTTATTTATAGGTAAAACCTAAGGCTTCCCGGCCTAACGAGTTTATTAAGTTGTTAAAACTTATAAAATGTTAACTCTCGCATGTATAATGATTCGACTGTTTAATAGCTGTACTATGCTTTGCAGTTTATTTAAATAGTCGACTCTCGCATGTAGTGTGTTTTCAACGTGAAATTGCTATATATAAGAAGAGATCGGTTTCCACTCTCGGGCACTGTGGAGAAATCGGTAACTCACCTAGCCGGAAACTGGGGATTTCGGGTTCAAGTCCCGACAGTGGTCATTTGATTTTTTCTTAGATATAGCTCAAAAATCATGGCAGCCTAACTGTCTGAGATATTTATTATTTTCACCTCTAATTGTTATGTGAATAATATGGTGTGGATATAAGGGGTTTTAAATCGATTGATTTTATCATATACCAATATATAAGTTACCTAATAATAAAGTCCGGTACAGTAATAAATCCGTTTTGAGAAATATATTAAAATATACTTACATCAAATGCAAGAAATGCCACCAAGAAACAAACCAAAAATTTATGAGATGCCATTTTCTTCATTAAGATCAACTGTGTCCGTGTGACAGTCGTTCAAGATAATAAAGTATTGTTTTCATTCAAGTTTATATATGCATTGATAATGAACATACTTTATCACGGTTAAATTAGAATAAACAAAATATAGTTATAAATTAGCATTAATAATAGCGTAACGTGTTTCCTATATTTTTTATGTAAGGGAAACTTGACTAATCTGTTTTTCCAAGCATTGTCTATTTTTAATAGACGTTATTAGATTTTTAAGACAAATAGCTGTCATAAATATTTGGTTGGTCATTTTTCGTGATAAGTAGTTGATACGATTAAGAAGATTGATTATATCTCTAACATAGGATGACATCGAGTCACTAGAAAACACTTAAAAAAATGACAATTTAGGCACTTCTTAATCACAACAATTTTATTATTGGGTGCACATTTTGAGAACTATGCTCCCATCCTCAGAAAAAATTAAGCTTAACTTTAGAAAACACTTATGGCCGGTTTATCTTATACTTTAATCACGATGTTTTTTAATCACACTGTTAAATGACGGGTTGCTATGGTAACGAAACGCAGCAGCCATTGAACACGTAGGAATCAAAATTTAACATCGTGATTAAAGTGTACGATAAACTGGCCATAGGTCTATTATTATTTAATATGAGATAAAATCTAAATTGAGTCCTTTTTTAAAAAAAAACAGTAACATCATTAACGCATTGTTACTCTAGATTGTCGGTTATGGACGCTCGATAGCTAAGGTTATTAGTGTAATGTTACAATAATATTAATAATAATTTTATTGTTCCCAATTCGTCTATACCGACGACATAGAGTAAGTCCGGAAAATACAAGTATTAATACAACCGAACCATTTAAGCATCGCTTCTTAAATAAAGTTAAATAGTGCCAGATTTTAGATGCGCGCTGAATGAAGGATTTAGTTCTGTGCGTAATCTAACAATAAATTTTAATTTAATCTTAAACCCGTTTCCTCTATCAACATTATTGCATGAAAATTGAACTGTAAAAATTCTATTGCATTAACTGTTGTTCTATATGTGTTTTATAATAGCAAAATTTTCTACGAATAACCGGTTTGTTCTGAATATTTATTCAGATGTTGTTCTGACATTGAAAATAAATCAATAATTTGTGCAGGTGCGGTGAAAAGTACGCAAAAAATCTTTATTAAGGAGTTTTTAGAACTAATCGGTAGAACCGAGTGTTACGATGAGAAAAATAAAAATCATGTTTTATTAAAATTTGTATTATTTTTCAAATCATACAAATTATCATTAAAATAACTTTCTGCGTAATATTTTAGCGAGAATGTATTTTTTAGATATTGTAAATTACAGGCGCTCGACAAGAAAGGTCACAAGCGACGAACGTATTTTTTATTAAATCAAAAAAAGATAGAGATTTGAATAAGTCTTTTTTCAGTATAGCTCAGTTCTTAGATGTTAGATACTCAAATGTATGTAGATGTCTAAAATTTATTTTGGGTTAATTTAACTAGTAAATAAAAAAATCAATGTAACAGAAATTTATTTTATTATTTATATTAGAGTATAATATATAATATTTAAAATCACATAAATTCATTTTTGAGTATTCAGACATTCAAAAAATAAAATAAAATAATATGTACAGTAGGTACGATGATTCAAAAATCAAAACATGTTCCAAATACGAAGAAAATATCAAGAATCAAATTCTATTTTTAAATGAAAAATGATTTTCGGGTTGGAATCGTGTCTTTTGGGAGTGTTGAGGGTTGGAGCCGCGTCTGTTGAGAGTGTTGAAACACTTCTGCTAACGTTTCGCAAACATTGCAGTCTGCATCATCAGGGCTTGGAAAAGCTCCAATACTAGAGTGTCTTATTTCAGCTTGTCCCTAAACATTCTGAAGAAAGACACTCCAGTATCTGAGCTCTCTCAAGCCCCGATGATGCACACTGAAAATGCTTCGAAGCGTCGGCTCCAACCTTGAAATCACATCCCATTTATAATAGAAAATATGTTTCCAAATAGTTCTTGCTTCATTACATCAGAAGAATTTATAAATCATTCATTTTTATGGCGTGAGAAATACAGTAAGTGGTGTCCTTTCGAATCTTCTGGAGATTGTTGATAGCATCTATGAATTTCTGCAAGGCACACTTTTCCAAATCGGACTTTAAATTTTGTATTAAAGTCAAGGCTTTATTTACGTTTTCTTTGATTTCATTCGGTACTGTCCCCACTGCGTTAGTTGTATCCTCAATAACTTGTTTGACGCATTTAATGGGATTCCATTTTTTTTTACATGCTTCCAAATTCTCTCTAAGATGAGCTATAGATTTATAAGCGTCTTCAATCGTTTGTTTTGTGTCTTCAACAATAGCTTTAGCTTCAGCTATTTTATCGGTCGCGCAAGATTTTACTTCATTTACAGTGTGTCCGGGAAGAGCTTCAAGTTCATTTTTTCCAGTCACAACACAATTTTTTACATTGATACCAAGTTGTTCCACGGCTTGGATGGCGGCATTAATCGCATTTTTGATACGTATCACTTCACCTTTAATTGCTTTCTCAATTCTTTCAATTTCGTCTTTTATTATTTTCTCTATATTGAAGATACGTTCGTCAAGATCATTTTTGTGATATTGGTTTAGTTCAAGAAGATGGTTGTTTAAAGCTTTGATTAATATTTCGGCTTCGATTTTAACTTTTTTTAGAACTTCATCCTCTGTAATTTCGTGTGCAGACGAAAACTGCAATTCAAAAAAACAAAGTTAAATTCTGGATAACTAACATATCGTCCCTCATCTCACCTAAAGACGTAACTGGCAAAAATTGAAAAAGTGACATACGCCACCGAACAACCACCCCTAAGCCTGATTTTCTTCTCACGAAGTGGCGTAACTGGTATAAATGGCAGATACGTCTTTACGTGAAATATCTCAGGTAAAGACGTAACTGACAAAAATTGAAAAAAGTCAGATACGCCACTCAACAACCGCCCTTAAGCCTGACTTTCTTCTCACGAAATGGCGTAACTGTGGTGTAAATGGTAGATACGTCTTCACGTGAGATATCTTACGTAAAAACGTAACTGACAAAAATTGAAAAAAGTCAGATACGCCACCGAACAACCGCCCTTAAGCCTGACTTTCTTCTCATCAAATGGCGTATTAACTGTGGTATAAATGGCAGATACGTCTTTACGTGAGCTGAGGGACGATATATTTGCCGGTTGATAATTGTAAATTAGTAATTAAATTATTTTACAATAATATTTTATCCATTACAAAAAAAAATCCACTACGAGAGCAGAGATATATATTTTTTTTTTCAATACACTAAAGCACTTGAAAATATGATCTCAAATTAATAACAACACTTAAAAACATGTTTAAATTGTAAAAAATAAATGAAATAAAATAATAATCTAAACTAATAAGTACATATATATAATATACGATACCTGAATGCAGGAAAATGCCAAAACAAAAAACACGATACATTTAGTAGCCATTATTGCTAAGTTAATTTCAGAAATCTGTTCACAAAACTGTTTGATTTTTTTTGGAAATTTCAACTTTTATACTTCCATAAATTTCATAATAAACTAATACCATAAAATAATAATCATTGTTCTTAATATGAATTGCTATTGTTGAGATTTATCAAGGAATTATTGAGAGTTATCTTAAAATTACAATTGAAACAGATCTTCAAATAGTTTTATTGTTGCACGTGTTGTTTAGAAATATTATTTGTCGACATTTAAAAAGATAATATTATGATACTGGCCCAAAAATCTTTATGTTTATTTTATTAAAATTGAAAGCAGTGTTATAAATAAAAAATTAAAATATTGATATTATTGTTTTTAAAGTTTTGTGGAATATTATAATATAGGCACCTTTTTTGATTAAAAAAGTAATGAAAATTTGACAGTTTTTCTAATAATTTAATATATAAATTAACAAAACTTCATTAACAATAGAATCCATAAATAGCTAAAAATAAAGGATTTTTTGTAGGTACTTTATTTTAAATAGCGAATTATCTGATAGTATATTAATCCTTTATTATCAACAGATAACAATGTTATTAAAAATAAATATATTTGCAGCTGAGCTGCGAAAATTATACGCGTTTGCAAAGTGATAAATGATAGGTAATGTATTGTTTTTTTTATTTGATTGATAAGATTGTGAAAAGATGAATATATTATAATCGAACAGGAAAAATAAATAATTTTATAAAAGGAAAACTAACTGTTCTATCAGTATCACTTTCTTTCGGGACTCAATTAAGAAAGAAAACGCTGCCGCTTCCATTTATTTATTTTTTGTCCAAGAACTATAAATGCTTCTTACAATTTTTAATATGATTAAAAAATAAGGTGTACGACGCACTTAAAAAAGAAAGGAAATCTTATAGTTTTACTATTTAGCTTTGATGTATTATTCACCAATATAGTTCTTTAATTTTCACCATACGAGTCAGCTGTACAATGTACATGCTTAAAGGCCGCACTTCTCACACTATGTCCCTGCAAAATAATTTATTTTAAACATATTGCATTTTGTATTCATTATCTCATTTATTTTACCCTCATTATGTAACTTGAGTGTCAATTTTTAGTTCTACATTATACCTGTTAACAAAGAGTTGTAAGAATCAGCTCTCGTAGTTTTTAAATATAAATTATTGTTTAAAGTTAGATTTCTTCAGTTTTTCAAAATAAAAATGTCCTACTGTTCGGTCGGGTTAATTTCTGTTATTTTTTTACAGGTCCGTTATCGCTTCAACAACAGCAACAAGATGTTCAGCAATCTGCCAGTGGATACATTCAGCTTCTTCAGCAACGTGAAGAAGAAAACCGTCAAGAAGTGGAACGTCTTACAGCGGAAATAAAAGCTCTAAAACTACAGCTGTTACAAGTCACCGGTAAGTCTATACTTCAAAATTATTTTGTATAGATCTGTCATTTGTTTTTCTGTAAATACAATAATATAGTCTATTCATTTTCAAGATAGAGTGACCTGTATACGTGATCAGCTCGTGTCTCTTTGTTTCTTGAGTTGTGATGGGTCGATCGAGAGAATTAAAAATTTTGCTAATGTACTGGACCGTATTTACCTATTTATTTTGTTGTAAGCTGTAGGTAAGTGACACTGTTGGAATGTATTTTTTCAAATTACTCTATCTTGGAAATGAATAGCCTTATAAAAAGTTTGACAACTGCAATGTACACAAACTCAAACTCGGGTTAAGTAGTTACAACGCACTGTTTCTTCGATTAGAAAAATGACAGTTGATAAAAATATACAAATAGTTACAATTTTGGACACGATACTTGAATAGTTAATAGTAGATTGTATTTCTAGTGTCGTAATAAGAAAAATATGGTATTTTGCCATACCCACTATAAAATAACTATTTTTCTCTTCATTTTCAATATTTTCAAAAAACGTTGACAGTTCATTTTGTGTCGCCAACTTCACTCTGTGGTAGTAATAGCGGGCAAATTAGAGCGAATAAAAATCACTATATTTTCGAAACGTCGGCTATTAAACAAATTTGAACATCTCTGAATATTATTCACAGCCTTTTTCGAACCAATTTCTTCCTAAAAATTACTATAATAAAGAAGGGAATTGGATAAGCAGCCAACCATGGACCATATCATAATCAAAACTTGCATTTTTGGAAAGAAAAAACCATTTTACAACCTATGTCATAGTCGAGAACCGAACCCGACTGTGACATAGGTTGTAAAATGATTTTTTCTTTCCAAAAATGCAAGTTTTAATTATGATGTGGTCTGGTTGACTGCTTATCCAATTCCCTTCTTTATTATGAAATTCAGCCGTATAAACAAATTACTTAAAAATCACTATATTTATAAGACATTTCATCATTTCGCTTTAATATAATTAAGTATGTATATGCGAATTAAATGAATTGTAAAGACTGGCGCACGACATGCAGACGTACCTACATAAATAAAGGACGGCTAGGTATCCTGTTTTGAGTCAACATCAGTCCTGTACCGTTGTAAATCATGTCAAATAGCGTTTGCTCGTGTGACAATTTAAACTGTTTAGAATGCCGAGTATGATACGGCTATCCATCACCGTAATCTCAGCCATTGTTCTTCTAAGTCTCTCTGTGCAGTGCTGCCGCCACTGCCATAGCACACTTACTCCACACTACCCTACTAATGTCTCATTCCCCCAGTGATACTATGTCGTGCGGGTCCGACTCTAATACAGCATGGTCCCTTAATGTATATACCTAGACCACTGAGTTAAAAGGTATAGAGGCGCTATACCGTATTCAACTGCTTATACAAAGTTTGAGCCAGGCCTGACTTCAGAAGAGATTACAAACATGGCGGCCAAACACGGGATGGATTCTTACATACAAAATGAGAACTGAATAAATATGGCGACTGGCTTCACTTTTAAATGCTTGTAGCGCTTCTATTACCTTTTAACTCAGTGATCTGGACTTTGCAGATTGAAACTAATATTTGTCCCCTCTTATGCTGGGTTGCAGAAAGCATTGTCAGAAAATTTGATTTGACAATGACCTTAGATTGTGACCACACAATTTCTCCATAAGAAAAACATTCTAGAATTTTAAAATCGATCCTGCTCAAAAAATAATTGATCGATTGAAACGATATTTTTTTAAAATTATGTATACATATATTTAAGATAGTTTTTGTACAATTTCCACTTCGAAATAACATTTTTCTACGCATTTTGATCAAAATTTAGCTTAAAGGGCTATCCTTCTGTGTAGATCATTCATTTGTTTTTGTGTGAGTACAAATCTAATGTTCTACATCACAGGGAGACTCACAACGATATTAGACTGCTCCTGCATGTATAATAATTGTAATTATATTATCACAATCTAAGGTCATTTTCAAGTCAAATTTTTTGACAATGCTTTCTGCAACCCAACATAATTTTTAATATTATGAAGTATTAGAAATAATTTGTATTTTTTTATGTCAGTCTTGTAACTTTCTGTGTTTTAACACGATGCGTTTCAGCAACGAGTTGCTATCTTCAGGTATGGTTGATTTTAACACTTTTGTATTAAATTTATAGACCAACTTTGCTTGACTAGCTTCAATATGATACATTTTTAGAGTATTCGGTCTCCAAGTCACTATATGAATATTATGAAGTAGGTATTAGAAATACCTTGTATTTTTTGATGTCCGTCTTGTGACTTCCTGTATTTTAACACGACGCATTTCAGCAACGAGTGGCTATCTTCAGGTGTGATTAATTTTTTTAAAAATTGCACATTGAGTATCCGTAACACGTTATAATATTAAGCACCTGCATATTATGTAGTGGATTGTGGAGTACTGATTTAAATTTCAATGTGTAATTTTTTAAAAAATTTAACCACACCTGAAGATAGCAATTTGTTGCTGAAACGCGTCGTGTTAAAACACAGGAAGTCACAAGACGGACATCAAAAAATACAAGGTATTTCTAATACTTCATAATATTCATATAGTGACTTGGAGACCCAACACTCTAAAAATGTATCATAATTTTTAATATCATTAATTAGACATCTATATATTTAAAACACAAGCCCTATTTCTCTAGACAATCCGCCAGCAACCCCTGCTCAACCGATTGACATAATTGTTTTTTTAAACTGAGGCCTTTAGTCCACAGATATGTTATCGCTATTTTTTTTTGGTGAAATTTCTTTAAAAGGGGTGATTTCAAGCGATAATAGTAAAAATGACGAGGGGGCAGTGGGGTGAAGAGAAACGTAAACAGAGAAAATCCATCGGCGTTCACGATACATGAGTGTGAGAGAAATGCAAATATGTACGCATGTCGTGGATAGGCTATACAAACAATAAACAATGAAACATCTTGACAGTTGTACATTTTAATTTTTAGAGCCCAGATTTTAATAGGGTTATATTGACAAAATTTCCAAAAGTATTTAAAATTAAACAATAAAGATGTATATGTACGTGCAAATTTTTTTTCTCTTTTAAATATAGTACTTAGTTTCTCAAATACCGACAAACTCATCGATTTTTTTCTGAAGATCATTCGTACGTAAGTATTACACTGATAGATACGTTCTATAGCTTCTAAAAAACTACTATTTTACGTACACTCTAAAGTTATGTTTGAATCAAAAATATTTATCAAAAATTATATTAAAAACATATCGTTAAAAACTAGGTTATGTGTTTTACTCACGCGTTCGTATACACAATGATATTGAGAAAGCTTGAAATATATATTTCTTTTTGTTTTCTTAATAAAGTGATTCATATTACACATAAAAAAGGTTTGTGTTGGCAAACATTTTTTTTTGGCGATAGCCTTTACTAAACCATTGTTCTTTGAAGACAGTGTTAAGTCGTCGCAAAAAATTTTTGCACGGGTACACTAGTTTAGTTTAAAACGAAAGCATGTATTTGGTCGTGAGTGCGATAGTTCCCTTTTAAAATAAAGAGACTGATTGGTTTTTTCTGTTGCTCCAACGTTCTGACGTCACGCCGGTTAAATAAAACCCAAAGTGTACATTTAAATGAAAGTGCAGTCACTTTTCAGGCACGCAAGGACTACTTTTCGTCGGTTATTTTATGTGACATGTTATATGAAGGATATTATTACGTGACAAAATTTAAATAAAGAAATTCGATGTGGCTTGGAGCAGATTAAAAATTCAGTGACGTACTCGTGAAGGTCGTTGATTGGAATGTAAATATTTAATTATTTATTAGAAACACATTTGTACATAATATTATCCGTCGATTAAAATAAGGTAAATGCAATTATTATTGTAAGAGCGGGTCATCTTTATCCATGAGGCGGAGTGAACGAACGCCAATATATTTTTAGTAGCGCCGAACTGCAAAATTTTAATGAAACCTCTTATTCGGTGCCCCCTCGATTGATTCCATCTCCTAACGAACATTCATAAATCGACTACTGGTTGTGAATAAAAAAATTAAATTAAAATTTAAAAAAAAACCCGACGCAAGAAAGTAAACCTTTAAAAAGTGAGAAATAATTAATATCTCCTATATATGGCTCGATCCATCGTCTATTTCCAATTTTAGATGAAATATTTAATTCATAAATGAGTCAGGGACTGCTGAGACATTGGTATTTTTGTCATTTTACAGTGGTCCCCACTCCCCGGTGCATTCATGAATGAAATATTTCATTTAAATGAAGAAATAGACTGTGCATCGGGTCAGATATTAATTATTTCTCACTTTTTAATGCGGTTCTTTTTTGCGTCGGGGATTTTTTGAATTTTTAATTTAATTTTAATTTCATACTTTTTAATTTAACTACTCAAAAACTGAATATTTGAGCTCAAACTCGGAGTTTCTAGCTGTAATACTGGCTGAGATTTCTATACAAACTGTGATGAGAGCTGAAGATATTGGAAACGACTGAACCGGTTTAAATCAAACATGGCTAAGAACCATCTCGCAAATAGCAGCTTTCAAACAAACAAAACCGCATTGAAATAGGTCCATCCGTTTGGGAGCTACAATGCTACAGACAGATACACAGACACACACTGACAGACAGACAAGGGCTTTTTTCGCCGAGGGTTAAAAAACAAAGCAATATTAGATTGTTAAAATTGTTTTCTAACAATTGTTTCGCACAGCACAGTGGCTTTGTCAGACGAAGATCTTAAACGTGACGTTAGTAAACAGCCTGTATAGAAATCACAAGAGCAGGGAGTCTTTCCATCGGCGGCGGCCGGCGGCTGGCGGCTGTCTTGATGCACTCTGTCAGGATTTAGGTGAGCTTTAAAGGGATTTTTCCTCTTTTCATCTACGGTTATTTTTTACAACTAAACTATGTGTGCCACGATATGTGTTTAGCCAAATACCGTCTGCACGTGTAAATGCATTTCCCGCCGCGACCACCGGGAAGGACAGCTATTCAATTTGCTGCGTCGCGTCTTTTTTATTTGTTTCTGTATCGCAATTCAGTTGTTTTTCACTACAATAGAAAGATACAGAACTGATTCAGATGCCTTCCGAAAGAAAACCAATATTTATTTCTGCTTTGATTAAAATTTATTTCGTGATAATTAATATTTTTAACATTTTAATCAAATGTTTTCAACGTTGTTTCTAGTTATTTTAGTCACGGCTTCGTCAATTTTTATCTGCAAATTTTTTCCATAGCTGAGTAGGAAATTTTAGAACTCTCCTGGCACAAGAAAAGGAATTAAAAAATTGCTTGAAAATAGATTAAATCGCTGGGGCACTATTGTTTCTACAGGTATACAGGGTGGTGATTTTTCCGATGTTCATCATTGGTAAGTTGGGAACGGTTAAAAATACAAGATCGGTTAAAATAGAGAAAAGTTGCGCTTTTTCATGACAATTAAGAATCTGAAAATAAACCTGGGATATTTTGATTGGTTCCTGATTCATCCCGAAAAAACTAAAAGCTGTGGTGTCAGAAAAAAATATTATCTTTCCTACCATTGATACTATTTCAATCAAACTTGGTAACTTTATGTTTTTGACCACTCCGAGTGGAATATTGGAATGATATCAACATAAATTGTGTATACGCATTCTAGAATTTCAAATTTAACCGATCTTGTTACTTGTATCTTTAACCGTTCCCGAGATACCAGTGGTGAGCACCGAAATTATCATCACTTGTATACTATTTTACGACAGCTAGAACTTAAACGTTAGGGTTAGAATATAATTATTTTCATGTAAGTATAGTTTTGAAAATTTGGCGGTTTTCAAAGAACATATAAAATTCTTGAAATAGTCTTGTGAAAAAAATATTTCTTACGCTGTACGTTTTATAGCAGCAAGAGAATGAGATTGGAAGATCAAATAAAATCCTGTATTAATGAGAATTTCGCCAAAGGGCAAGGAATGTAAATGAACATAAACATAAAATATACTCATTAAATTTAATAAAGAAATTCGCAACAAGAAAGTGTAATTTTCATTTAAAATTTAAATTTCATTAAAGTTTTCGTAACGAATAAATTCATAAAAATTCTTGCTAGGTGTAGCAATTTCACAGCATCTTGCTACCGATCTAAGTTTTAATTGGTATCTTTTTATTTTTCTTTAAAATAATAAAAAAAAAACATTTTAACAGCAAAAAAGATGCTAAGCGAGAAAAGTATAAAAAAGAATGAATCATAAATTTTTACTCATTTTTTTTCTAAGTGAACAGAAAAAATGACTTCATTAAAAAAACAGCATTTTTAGTTTTTCAATGAAATCAGGTTTGTGCGATTAAGTCTTGTCATCTATTTTTTTACTGACTTCCTCAGTAATAAATAATAATTAATAGCTCCATGGATTTCCCCCATGTCGCGGTTTAGTACGGGCAGGAGAATGTTTTTTTTTTTTTGAAATATATTTTATTAAATCGATCTTAACTTCTGGCGAGGGCAGTATAGCCTATAGATGGTAGCGTGCTTGGCGCCGCAACCTCTAGACTGGACTGCCGTGGGTTCGAATCCCACCTGCGCTCATGGATGTTTTGTGATGTTATTTAGTTTTAAGTTAGTTGTTATTTAGTGTAGTTGAAAGACGCTAATGACCTTAGATGTCGACGCGTCTATAATCTACAATAAACTTAACTTCTGGCCTTATTGATGGAATAGTCTTTGTAATCTATACTAATATTATAAAGAGGTAAAAGTTTGGTTTGTTTGTTTGTATGTTGTGGGTAATCTCTGGAAATACTAAACCGATTCTAAAAATGCTTTCAGTAATAGAAAGCTACACTATCCCAGAGTGATTTAGACTATATTAAAAAAACGTAACTGCAATTTTTTTGCATTTTAGCGTATTGGCGGAATCCTGTACTTAACTATAAATATTATAAACACCACCAGCCCGGCTTCGCTTCTCAGGGGGAGAATTTCTCGCGGAGGAATGGGGGGTAATAATATATTTTTTCCCTGATCGGTACAGAAAAATCTTTAATCAGGATTTTGCTACAAAAAAATTCAAATTAAAAAGCCGTAGTACTATTTGATAAAAAATGGTTGGTGTTAAAAAAAAAACATAATTACAATTTTATTCGATTTTTTTCTTGTTAAAGAAAATTTTTTCTCGCATTGTCGAATATAAGTACCTACCTACAATAGTAATATCACTAATGACAATTTTTGCTTATGATTAAAAAAACGTCGCGCGAAAAAAATTACCAGACATTTGCGTCTGTGTGCTGAGGACCGCCATTTCTGTGCAAATATTATGATGGCGGTACTTTTTTAAAGTACGTACGTAATGATACTGCCTAACAAAGAATATAAAGAGCAGAAGGAAATTTCAAAGCATTAACAAATGTCACGTGGGGAAACTCTAATATCCTATACAATTTCTCTTGTAGGTTACATTTAAAATGATCAAAGGTATTGTATTTTTTATGTGTCAATTTTGTTAAAAATTTTCTATAAACTCTCTGTAAAATCTATATACCTACCTAACTATAACGCTACAAATAGATCAGACAGTTTTTTTGTCGTATTTATAAAATATCTATAATTTAAAGTGTACGTTCGCTAGTCAATGCTAACAAAAACCGGGAGGGTTCGGGTTAGCGAAAAGTTCGAATTAATGAATAGAAAAAGAGATAATAGAGGCGCTACAAGCATTTAGAAGTGAAGCCAGTCGCCATATTTAATCAGTTCTCATTTTATACGCAAGAAGAAGAAGAATAAGAGAATAATATTCCCATTTCATTCCGTATTTGGCCGCTATGTTTGTTTTCCCTTGTGAAGTCAGACCTGGCTTCAACTTTGTATTTTGGTGTTAGAACCACGCGGTAGAAGTGACATTTCTCGACTACTTTGACTGCTCAAAGACGCTAATGACCTAAGTTGTCGACGCGTCTATAATCTACAATAAATAAATTGACTGCTCAACCATAGATGGCATTGCCAACAAAACGCATTGTGTAGTTCATAAATAATGACGTGTCGGTATGTTCAGTGTGCTCTTTCTCTATCTATCTATCTCTATCATGTCGATTTTTCGTTTGTTCGCCGCACAAACTCACCCTCACTATAGAACTAGAAGTTTAATTTCAAAAACTATTGAGAATTAGAAATAAATAGCGTTGGCAAGAACAACTAATTAAGATAACTTCACTTTAATGCGTTTATCCAGCTGAATCTTAAAACAAATACATTATAGCGAAATATAATTGGATTTTGTTCAATTAGCTTTTATACATAAATACATTCGATTCAGTGGCGTAGATACCATAGGACTAGACGATGCCGTGCACCGGGGCCTCCAAATTAAGGGGGGCCTCGGACACTGACCATCAAACCTCATATTGAACTGGCGAAAAATTCTCCCATCTTCAGAATGTAAATAAAATAGGTTGCAACATGACTTTAATCATGACAAATCATTTGAAAGAATACAGGGGAATTCTCAACAAGTTCCGACTTCTGTTCGAAACTTGTGGGGAATTCCCCTGTATTCGTTCTGTTGTTTGTGCAGTGTTGCCAACTTGAAAGATTCACCGTCACATTTAGCGGGTTGGCAATAAGGAAACGGTCTATAGAAATAATCCGTTAAATAAATTAAAACTTTATTGCAACAAAAACCTTCTATAGAAAACTTTATATTATTTTCAATTCAAATTTTTTTTCTGTAAACTGTTACTTGAAAAAATAATTATATGTATTCGAGTTCCAGTATACACAAGAAAGATATTTTTACTTGAGAAACGCTATTCTTTAGTACATTATAGTATAGGTTTGCTACTGCCATCTATCGATTAATTTTGCATAAATTAGAGAACTAAAATTGTGGATAAAAAAAGAAACCTAGTGGTGCGTTTAAGCGTAAACAACGCCAGGAAAGAGAAGATAGTAAACAAAAATTACCCAAAATTGACAAATTTTGTCAGCCTTCTACAAGTGGTTTTGACCCTTTCCCAAATATTTCTAAACCTAAACCTAAACAGCTTAGTTAGGGCCCCAGTTTTTTTTTGCACCAGGGCCTTTGGTTACCTAGCTACGCCTCTGATTCGATTTTATATACAATGCGTAAGAACACGACACTCCACACGGGCTTGAGAATAGCCGAGAGTGTAGCAATGCTGTTGTTTACATGGCGTTGCTATGGTTCCTCTATTACAAGTCCCCAGTTCCCGGGTTCTAGCCCGAGAGCTGGTAAAAGTGTCAATTGGATTTTTAATTTATTATTAAAAAAAAAAATAATGAATTGAAAATATGAATTGGTGTTAGGCTCAAATAACCTTAGCTGTTGGTGGTCTTTATAATACACACAATTTCACGACACTCCACGACTTTTTCATTTTGAAAGTTTCGAATTTGTCTTTTTCTAATTTCTAATTACTGAATATTTGTCTGTACGCATTTTGAAAAGGAATTTAAATTATTAACTTCCCATTGGAAGTTATTGTAATGGGTTCGAAAATCGAAATCAAAAAGGAAAAAAAAAAATTTTATGTTTCAAGGTCACTACACTATTTTTACACTACTTTTAGAAAGATGTCTGTGTGTGTGTATGTGTGTGTGTGTGTGTGTACGTACGTACGTACGTACGTACGTACGTACGTATGTATGTGTCCATTTCTTTCTAAGACGAAATCTCGAAAATGAAAAATGATATCGACTACGTTAGGGTGCCAATCGATGCGTATTAACGTAAATATGATCTGAAAGAAATTTTTTCAAAATCGGTTCAGCCGTTCTTTTTTCTTAACCAAATAACCTCCAAAAAAGTAGATTTTACACAATATCTCGCGAATAAAAAATTATATCGACTTCGTAAGGATGTCAATCGAGGCGTGTTAACGTCATTTTGATCCGACATAAATTTTATAAAAATCGGTTCAGCCGTTTTTTTTTTTTTTTTTTTTTAATTATTGATAAAAATAAATAATAATTATGTTTTAATGATTAAAATGATTACATTTCTGTGTAATATCTAATTTAATTATTATTATCAAATATTTATCAAACTGGGAAGTTCGTCGTGTGGACCTCAAGGGTCGCACTTTAGTTCTAATAACGACCCACCTCACGGCTTGTTTTGTATTGATTTAGCGGCGGTATTTTGATAGAATATGCATGAAAAAAAAATTAGTAGATCCAGTGTTTGGAAAAGTTATGTGTTAGAATAGAGTCACGCAAATATGCTATTAATAAAAAAATCTGATATCTTTCAGTTGACGTAAACATAGTTGAGTTAATCCGACATGTATGTGTAATACTTTAAGATTATCTCTCGGTATACAGCGACACCAAAACATTTTTCTTCGTGTACCCATTACGTTTCGTTCCACGATATATTTACCTCAAACAAATAACAACGAAAACTTCCTTAATTTATTGTAAAAATACCTCTTTCGTTTATTCGACTTATAAAACCAAATAAATCTATTCGATCCCAATAAAAGATTAAATCTTCTACCTATAATTTTTGATGTGAAACATCTTATGTCGGGCTGTGAACAGCCGCGTGAGGGGAAATATGCAACGAAATAATACAACGAAATAACGCAACGAAATGTTCTCCTTTGCTGCTGTTCTCCCCACCACTGCGGCACTTATATTGTACTGGATAAATAATATATAAATTAATTGTCCGGGTATATTAAGTTATACATACCTATATCAGTAACAATTTGGCTGTGTAGACAAGTTCATCCGTAGAGTAGTGGTACGACTTTAACCTTCTATGCATGGGGACTTGGGTTCGGAAACTCATGGCATCGTACAATTTTTGACGTTTTTTTTCTAAATTCTACATGATATTTATTTATAAAATTTTTTATTTTTGTTATATTCTTTCTTTGACAATAATTATAATTTTTTGAAATTTCATGACACCAAAAATTAATTTTTTTGTTTTTAAAAAAAAAAACGAAAATTTGGGTAAATTAGGGTATTTAGGGTAAATTAGAGTAAATTAGGGTATTTAGGGAAAACTAGGGTAAATTCAAGAAATTAGGGTATACTAGGGTAAATTTGGGTAAACGAGGGAAAATTAGGGTAAATTGTGTTAAATTGTAAATTCTTATCTCTCGAACTACTGAACCGATTCTAAAAATTCTTTCACTTACCTATTATCTTCGCAGGGGAAGAATGTCTCGCGGCGTTGTAATAAATCATAAATTATTATATCTGGAACTATTGAACCGATTTAATAAATTCTTTTACCAATAGAAAGCTACACTATCCCTAGGTGATATAGGCTAGATTTTATTTTGATAAATTTGTCAAGTTCAATAAATAAAGATTCAAGCTATAAAAATGTTTCACATCTGCCAGGCGTCCCGCGACGGCTCACATTTTTTTTTTGACATTTAGATATGCAATAGGTGTATAAATTTAATTTTTTAAACCTTGAAACATTTTGTAAATTTTAAAAGGGTTCATAAGAAAACGATGTGTTACTACCGTAATTTCGAAACCGAATCTTTTACTTTCTCAAAAGGTGCCCATATTAGTCAGTTTTGTAATTGTTACAATAAGACAGCATAGGTCATTTACTTTTATATCTTAACTGCGTAGAAAATACTCATCTGTCCGTCACACAATAACTCCCTAACGTGACTATATTCAGTTTGCTACGTCGCGGTGGCGTCGTTCTCTTCCCGATTTATGTAGAGTAAGTTAACTATACCCGGGCGAAGCCGGATTGGGCGGCTAGTAATATATCCTATAATTGATAATAAATAAAAAACCTCGAAATTTTTGAAAATGTTTTAAATTTGTAACAAACCCCTGTATTTTGTTTTATCAGTGACATGTCTAGAAACTAGCTAAATAATATGGTAGCTAAATATGTAAGCGACTAACCAACTAACAAGATAAAATACTTCTCTCACAATAAATCATTGCGCTTTGTACGGTGCACCGCATAGCACGCTATGATTAATGCACTTTTCAGCGATAAGACTTAAATTAATTAACTTCCTCGTGCAATTAAAACGCTTGGAAATAACATCGCATTAGCATTAAACCGATAACTTTTTATAGTTCTTCTGTTTCATTTTTAGAAATAGTTTTATATTATACAGTGTGTCCCCTGATCGGGTTGCCAATACGAAAAACTTTTTTATTACAGACAGAGATCCCGTTACATTATTTTTTGTGCATTAGTAATGTATATAGTAATGCAAAAATATTTAAATTAAAATTCACAGATTTCGCAATCCTTGCAACCATCGAGGACATTGGAAATGATAACAGCATATATGAAACATAATTAACTGTTTATTATACACACAATATTTATCAATGCACTGTTTAGTTTTGTCAGAAATAACCCTATTATTCTTCTGTTACATACGCGTTCACTTTTGCTTGATTACTTAACTTTTAAATGGATTTTTCTACAGTATTTATTAACATTTGCTCAAAAATAACACCGCAGATCGTCGCAAATACCTCTCAATTAACTAGACATGATATAAAACACATTTCGAAAAAATTGCACTTGTTCAATTTTGCATGATTGCTCCTCACTTGATCGCGACACCGTTGTCTTTTGGCCTTGAACGAAAACTCGTAACTCTGGCCCCATATACGAACATAAACATTTCCAATGTTAAAATTGCACTTGTTCAATTTTGCATGATTGCTCCTCACTTGATCGCGACACCGTTGTCTTTTGGCCTTGAACGAAAACTCGTAACTCTGCCCCCATATACGAACATAAACATTTCCAATGTTAAAATAAAAATATTTTTACAGTAAAATTCAAGGCAAGAATGATGGGCAAAAAACGATGTATGAGGGATTTAATTTTTTCAAATTTTAATTCATGCATTGTGGTGTTTATAACGTTTTTGAAAAAAGGTAAAAAAAAGAAACTACTGAACCGATTTAAATAAAAATTATATGGGACCATTCCGTAAACATTCTGAACCCAACGGCGTCAAATTTTTTTCAAATCGGTCAACCTCGCTAGAAGTTAGGGCTGAAGAAACATAAAAAATATACATGTCGAATTGATAACCTCTGTTTTTTTGAAGTCGGTTAAAAACAGTCATTTTTACGCTGAAGAAGTGTGGAATGGAAGTTGAGAATAACATCAGACATTCATGTTTTTTTATTGAAATTGTAATAAACAAAATAAGAAGATTTCAACAATTTATGGTGACATATATCTCGTTTCCATATTTGTAAATAGAAAAGGTAATACCAAAGGAGAAATACGTACATGTAAAATACATGGGAACGACATTTGGAATAGGTATAAGAAGGGCTTTAACACGCACTAAATAAAATTATATCCTGACATGTTGAAAATAAAAACGGGCAAATGGACCTTTTCCCTTCGAGCTCTTATCGCCGTGAGACCAGACTCTTAGAAGATATTCTCTTCATGCATTACATTGTGTATAAATGGAAGTACGAAATTGTACAGTTTAAATTCTTGCTATACTGTGGGTAAACGAAAAATTGAAAATTTATAATATTTTTTAAAAAACAAAAAGATAAGTTTCAAATATAAAGCATAACTTCCTATGATTTTTTTAATTGCACTTCAATTTGTATTTAAATTCCTTAAAGCCTTTAAAAATTGATTATTTTCTTTTCGAAAATTCACACTGTAAAAGAATGGATGTAGAAATATTTTGAAAGTTAAGGTAGAATTCGCTCGATTTCTCTAAGTGATTTTACACTTATTATTTATTTTTACACAGAAAACTTTCATAAAAACTTGGCACTTTTACTGTAAAGTTAAACAAATTTGTGATTTTTACATAAAGTAAAATAAAAATACATAATTTGTGTCAATATTCCAATAAAGTGTCGTAAACAATTACAAAATAAAATGTCATCAGCTTACATATATAAACATGCGATGAATACAAAACAAATTAATGTAAAATTAGTAACCACGCATGCGCAATGTGTTTTTATGGAATCTACGCGATGTGGCGATACCTGTTTACGACGCCATTGTCTCTTTGTGTGCCTATTACCAGATTAATCGCTGGCTACAAATGAACCATCGATAATCTATGTAATCGGCCTTCTCATTTCTTACAGTGCATCCTTCATATCTTTTATTTAAACCTTTGCATTGTGCTATTTAAATTTAATAAATTTATTGTTATTAACTAGACGGAAGGACACGTTTCTAGAATTTTCGTCTGTCTGTGTACCTATGCATCAGTTTGAAAAGGCGGGCGTTTGATGAAACTTGGTTATATTATCAATTGGAAACCAAACTTAAATTATAGAATTATTTTTATCCGACTCAGTTTGGGTTAAAAAATGGATTTCCTGTCCAACTTCGGAGACAAATTGGTGAGTAAAATCAAATCGTATAGCTATTGAATCAAATTTTTAGGGAGGACAGTCTGGTATAACGGTTAGTATAGCCGATCTTTGGATCATACTGTCGTGGGTTTGAATCTCACCTCCGCTCATGGATGTTTTGTGATGTCATTTAGTTTCAAGGAAGTTGTTATTTAATCTAATTAATACGCTAATGACCTAAGTTGTCGACACGTCTATAATCTACAATAAATAAAATAAACAAATTTTTAGGTACGGCATCAGGATGTAGGGCGAAAAATTTCAAAAGGCGATTCTTTTACTACACAGGGTGTTTCATAAACATTGCATCAAATTTATATAGGTTATAGAAGGCATCAAAATAAGCAATTTTAGTCAATAAACCCCTGTCCGGAAATGTGCCGTTTTGGCTCTAAAGGAAATCAAAGATTTCTTTGTTTCTTTTACACATCAACGAAATTTGTATCTCGAAATCTTCTGCAACCGCTGGATTGGGCGAGGAGACCCTGTACATTAGCCCGCAAGGTCTCCGGATCTCACCCCACTTGACTTTTTCCTCTGGGGCCCGTTCCCAACGCCGAAGAACTGCTGGGCAGGGTGATGGCCGCTTGCGTACATGCTCAAGAAATGCCTGGAATATTTCAAAGGGTTCGGACATCAATGAACAACCGTGCTCGGCTGTGCATGGATCAAAATGGACGCCATTTTGAGCCGTTGATTAATTAATTAATTAAATTTGTCATTTATCCTACCGCCAAAACGGCACAATTCCGGACAGGGGTTTATTGACTAAAATTACTTATTTTGATGCCTTCTATAACCTCTATAAATTTGATGCAATATTTATGAAACACCCTGTATATGCTGACAATTTTTAAGGAAGAGCATTGGCATTTTAAGCTAGGACATTGCCTCCTTATGCCACCCCTAGCTACGGCCCTGCATTCCTGAGAGCAAAACCGCTGGTAAAAGCTAGTATTAAATAATTTAAAGAAAATCGTGAGTACAGACGTTAATGAAAAACGATAGCTTTGTTGAGGCAGGCATTTTTATACCGACGCGACGGCGCTCAGGTTCAGCCTTAATGACAATAAAGCTGTTGTGGGATCCAATACTTTGGCACCCGCTGCAGTGCGCTTTGGAGTTGTTATTAAAGTAGGCAGTTTATTGGTCGTGACAGTAATACGGAGTCGGTAGTTACACGGTTCCGCACTCAGCTATCAATCGATTCACAACTAGCTACTGTAATATGCAATAGCAGCACGTGTCCCGCTCGGCGGTCGCCGCGAAACGCCCGGCCCGCTGCAACGCACCACCGTCACATCGGCAGCTACTTTAAGAGCTCGCATTCAAAAAGGTTATGTATATCGACGGTGAAGAACAGCAAACTCTTAAGTCTCCGTTTGCAGCAAAACAATAACCTTCTATGTCAATTTCTGCAGATTTAAAAATTATGATTTAAACGATTTAAACGATTTATAAACTAGCCTTCTTTCTGCTGACAAAATCTCCCATGTCAATGAAGAATAAATACGAACTTATACACAATAAACTATGTTGCCATAAAACATAGAACATCAATTTATGAAAAATGCCCTACATATATAGGTTATAAAATACATGCAAGATTGCCTGAAGCTGTCAGAAAAGAAAAAAATTTAATTAAATTCCAAAAAGAATTAAAAAAATACCTATTTTCTTTATGAACTAATGTAATTTTGAATTTTATTGACGTTTTGTATCCATTTATTGGCAGTGCAAATAAATAAATATTATTATTATTATATCAAGTGAAGAACGACAACTTCCTATGTCAGACATAGGAGTTTGTTACAACCTTCTGTCAGTGTATTAATTTAATCTAATATGAAAGAAAATGTTAGAACATAATGGTTCAAAACATTGTTATCTTCCCCCTGAAAAGTGTCTGTTTTTGACATAGAAGCTAGATGAATTTCTGCATCTCATGACATGGAAGGTTGCCATTCTTCACCATCGATATACGACATAGTGTATTGTTGCACTTATATGCCACATATAGTCTCTATATTACATAATACATACTAGCGGTCCCCGTCTGGCTTCGCCCGTGTGCTAAGAATTTGTGATTTATTTATTATCCCCTCCCCCTGCGAAAGGAACTCGCGCTGGTGATGTTTATAATATTAATAGGAATCCGTCTATACGCTAAAATGCAAAAGAATTTCAGAGTTACGTTTTGTTACTATCCCACCGGAATTACCCCCCTCCCGCGAGAAATTTATCAAAATAAAATATAGCCTATATTACTCTGGGATAGCGTACTGTGTAGTTTTCTATTAGTGAAAGAAATTCTCCCCCGGCGAAGCGAAGTCGCCTGTCGTTTTTCTCGCTTCGCATTGTACTTGCCTACAGTTTGTCATATTAGTGTAGTATGCAAATTTCTCAAAAACCATGAGAGTAATCGAGTCTTATTAAGAGAAGCTTTTTTGTAGAAAATAAGTTACTGAATCTAAATTTTATACTTAACCCGCTTTTCTCCCATTGGCGTAGAAATTTGAAACGTTCAAATATTAAAAAACCCGAGTTCTACGCCTATGGATTAATATTAATCATAATTTTGATATGGGTTTTGCTGTTCCATAAAACTATGTCAAAGTGCAAAATTTTAGCAAAATCTCACAAGCCGTTTTAAATTTATAACAAAAAAAAAGATTTCAAAATTGTAACTTCAGGGCCGTATAGCGCCCAAACTAAGCAATTTTGTAAGAAGGTAAGTTTGCTTGAATCGGCTTATTTTGGTCTCAGGAACATGTGGTAGGCGTGTGTTAAGTGTCTTTGAGGACACCCTGTATATTTTATAATAGGATAGAGTAAAATCTGAGATATATAGATAGTAGATTATAGACGGTAAACAGCTAAGGCCACCAGCATCTATGAGTAAAATCTCGGTTTATCCGAATTCACGATCTAACGAGGTTACTTACATATAATTTTTACTTCCCGTGTTAATCGAGTTTATGTATTTTTTTGGTTAAGCAATGATTGGTTAGAAAAATACAGTTGGAAGATTTATATTAAAACTCGAATCAAAACGCGGGATTTTCTTTATTCCAGTACTCACAAGTTAAATAAAAAATTTTGTGATTAATTAGTGGAGCTAAATAATTTAGACACCATTTGGAAAACTACACTAAAAAAATTTTATTTCGAAATTTCTGTATGCACAATAGTGTACTATGTAACTTATAAAAGCAGGGTGCATGATATTCAATTTTTGATAAACAACTTCGGGCGTAAATTCTTTTTTTTTTGTCCAAAATTATTGATTGGTTGTATTTGTATAAACTACAAAATATATATGTTAAAAGTAACAGCATAACTTGATATTTATGAACACACTGTATTGTCACTACGATATCACCATTTTCATTTTGATTATTTTTAGCCTTGAAGAAATAAATATGTTCAAATTATATAAAGCGTTCTGAGTGGGTATATCTTGATGATCTACATTCTACATAATATTTCAGAAGTCGAACGACGACGTAGCAACGAGTAATTTTCTGTAATCACAAACAAGTGAGTTATTACTGATGAAAGATAGAGAGTTGCTGAGTCGTAGTTTTGTAGTTTTGTTTCTGAATATAATACTATATAGTGAATTTCACTTAAGACGCAACATAGGCGGGATTTGTTTACCTGGTAGTCATGGAAAACATTAATGCATTACTCTTGAAAAATCGCAGGAAATTGGACAAATTCAAAAAGAAGAATTAACTTTGAATCTTTGTTGAACGTTTAATTGGTTTATTGCAACTTCTTCAGCAACGTTACTGTGGTTACATAAATATATATATGACATATCGAACTGGTAGTTCCTGAGATTAGCGCGTTTAAACAAAAAAAAGAGTTTATTTTTTTTTTTTGTTTGAACGCGCTAATCTCAGAAACTACCAATCCGATTTGAAAAAATTTTTTTTCTTAGATAGCCCGTTTATTAAAGAAGGTTATAGGCTATTCGAATTTTTTAATAGTTAAAAGCTTGAAAAATGCTTTTTTTTCATTTTGGTAAATTTTGGCGATTTTCGAAGTTCTGTAGAGCCGGTAAAAATGAAAACATAAACATATTTGACTAGTGCATTTTGAAGTAAATTTTGTGCCCTTTAATTTTAAATAGAACCATTTTTTCGATAGGACTAGCCGTTTCCATGTTATAAGCAAGAAATCGAAAAAAGTGCAAAAAAATCGTGGTTTTTAGCCCACCAAAACTCCTCCGCCCTGTTTTGGAGGTCGCAAACTTGGATTTGATATTTCCTAAACATGCTTGAGGACTCAAAAAAATAAAATCATTTGCTGCACAAAACGCAAGGTAGACTTCCTCTCGTGACTGGACTCATTATTGTTATAGTGATGTAATGTTTTTGTCCTGTGAGATCGTCTATAATCTACAATTCATTCATTCCTGTGAGATGTTGCTTGTTATGTGAAACGATTTTCTCTAATGCATTAATCTTTTCCATTACTACCAAGTAAACAAAACTCGTCTATGTTGCGTCTTAAGTGAAATTCACTGTACAGACTGACTAGTTTTATAGAAAATCTATACAGATATTATATCGTCAGTTTACTAGCAAAACATGCCTTATGATTTTTCAAGTGTAACGTCTATATTTATTATAGTGAAGGTATAATTTCGTGAGGCAAAGCGACTAGACATCGATAGGACTGAGAAAGTAAAGGGATAGAGGCATAGAGCACAATCAACAACTGACACACTATTTATGAACTACAACAACGCGTTTGGTTGGCGTTGCCATTTATGATTGGATAGGCAAAGTAATCAAGAAGTTTCACTTCTATCGTGTAGTCTTCTACCGTAAAATGACCAAAATCGTGGTGTGGAAAATATGTATTTGGAGAATAATTACAGAAATTGGAATATAGTAACAAAAAATGTAGAAAGTAATTTTTACTATAAACCGTTTTTCCGGTTATAAAAAATCACTTGACAGAAAATGGAACAATTTAAAATAACAACCCCCAAAGCAATTTGTGTAAGTCAAGGTATAAATATATTATCATGTTGGTATGTATCTATTTTAATGCAAAAAAGTAAAAACAAAGAACACGTAAGTACATTTTTCAAGCGAAGTTGTATTCTAACATATTTTTCGGAGAGAAATTGTATTCTTGTCAAAAATTCATAATATGAATAATGTATTGAATACTACAGACTTTTTACACAACCTACTTTTTAAACTTATATAAAATATTTTGTAGTTCGTACAAAAATACGCCATTGCGAAACCATTAGTTTAGTTTCATCTATTAAACTGTAAGTTTTGTTAAAAATGTAATAATGTTTTTGTTCTAGAAAATGTTTTTTTTCTAAAAAAAGCTTTTTAACACAAAGTTTTGAACAGGACGTGGGATTCAATTCACGTACCTATATGAAAGAAAATAAATTGAACCTTCAGGAAATATTTTATTTGAAAATATCCACCTGATACTATTACAATCTATATTTATTTTTCATCTGTCGGTAAAATATTTTTTTATCTGCCAAATCTCTTTCGCATATAGATAAATGATTCTACTTTTTTAATTTTGTCCGTTCAGAATGTGAAATTTTCACGTCAAAAAGTAATTTTTTAATTACTTAAATAAGTGTGGTGATTACTTTCATACTAATTGTGAGTGAATTGTGAATTATAGACGCTCGACAACAGAGGTCATTAGCGCATACTAATTAGTATAGCACATTATAATACCATATTTACCTATAAATGACAGCATTGTGTTAAACTATATTTTATTTAAAATTGAAAGCTGTTGGTCAGTTATTGTAAATTATAGACGCGTCGACAACTTAGGTCATTAGCGTTGGTCAGCTTTTGTATATAGTAATAGTAGATTGTTTATCTACTCGTAGATGCGAAATTTGCGGTATATTACTGACGAGTGTTGACAGTATGTTAAAACGAGGGATTTAGCGAATTTTTACAGTTACACGAGTCATAATAACATTACGCACGAGATATATATGGTATTTTTTGTCATACCCAATACAAAATACCTACTTTTAACTTCATTTTCAGTATTTTCAAAAAATGTTGATAATTCATTTGCGTCGCCATCTTTAAATTTACAGCAGGCCGTGAGTATGTAATAGCAGGCGGATAGAGCGAATAAATATAAATTACTATGGCAACCGTTTACTTACCGCACTAGTTTTGTTATGAAAAAACTTTCGGCACGCGTGCTTGTTAAATGACCCAATACAGGCCGGTATACATGCATGGAAAGGAGCTGCTTTGTAGTGGGTATGTCAAAAAAATAATAAATTGGATGTCACGTAATTCAGTCTAAACGAAATTTAGACCAATTAGCACTATATCGATGCTATATGTTTAATTTTAAAATACGCAGGTTATTAACGTTGCCATCACTATTATAGGTAACTATGGTTTTGGTAATAAAACAAATTCACTCTATTATAACAATGTAATCTATAAATTAATTCTATTAGCGTAACAATTTTGTGAAAGATAAAATAATGTAATACAAAGTGCCGCAATGCGTGCATCAAAACTAAGCTTTGAACGCTACACCAGCCTGTAATAGATGTAGGATTAATTTACATTTGTTGGAGGAACTTTGTTCCACCGAACTTATCGTAGATTATACGGATGTCTAAAGTATAGGGCCAAAGTTTCACCTCTTTATTACGTATACAAATTGCCTCTTTATTTTTTGCTCTTTGAGCAAATAAGGGCTAATTATTTTTATTATTATAACGTCAACTTTTATTTCTCTAATAATACTTGCTTCATGTTCATATCTATATCTACAATAAAATAGGTACTAAACTTTTAAGTTAAACGGTTTTATTTTAAATAATCAGCTGTACCAAAAACTAGAAAATAATTTGGACACAAACCAAGGTGCCCTTTGTGTCGCTGCGTCAACGGAATAAGTAATAAAAACGTGGGGCGCATTTGAAATATTTCTGTTGGTGGGTTTGGAAACACATTTTTCTAGACAAGCCGTTCTTATTTAATAATTATGCAGTCGTTATACAGATTTTTATGCGCCCCACGTTTTTATTACTTATTCCACTAATGCAGCGATACAAAGTGCCCCTTGGTTTGTGTCCTAATTGTTTTCTAGATTTTGGTACAGCTGATGATTTAAAATAAAACCGTTTAACTTAAAAGTTTTTTTACCTATTTTTATTTTCTAGATTTTAGTTTGATTTCTGGCCCGTATCACTCCTCATCCTTTCAACTGTCCATCTCCTGATTCCATCATCAGACCCTCATTACCAAGTTGAAATTATCATAATATTGTATTGTCACGGGAACTCAATGTGTGTGCAAAGTTTCATAAGAATCGGTTAAGTAGAAGTAACTGAAAAAGCTGTCGCAAGATTTGAAACAAAGATAGTAACAAACAAATATACGGGGTCAAGCTAAATAAAACCGTTTAAAAATTAATGTATGTATGCGTTCCTATACCATTCATCCGATTGCAATGAATCTTTGGTGAGTTAGCACCCAAGCATGGTGGAAGTACGTGTATATATGTCGGAGAGGCGGGTGTTTAATCTTTATTATATAATATAAATTCTTAGCATCCGGGCGAAACCGGGCCGGGCCGCTAGCATACTACCTATACAGAGTAAGAAGTGACGAAAAAAGCCGTTCGAAATTCTCGTCTGTACCGCAACTCGCATTGAGAAGTGATGACGGGAATATTTTCAAGTATCGTAGATTATTCGTAGCTAAAAATTAAAATTGATGGGTGCAAAGTTTAATATTTTATAGCTGACAGTGTTAAGGCTGCAGTTTCGATTTTACGGTCCATGATATCTAAAATGTGATAAAAAATTTCGTCAAACAATAGATTGTAATAAATTACTTCTGGATTTCAGCGTATTGTCATCTCTTGACGAAAGTCATAGAATGAAACCCTTGAAGTCCAGCATTAACTCAATTCAACTTGACACAGCTTTTAAATCATAACATGTTAAACAAAAACATCAAGTTTAGCCACCTGCAATCTCTTGTTTTAATGAATAGGTTTTTAAAGTGTTTTTTTCCTAATTAAATAATAAAGTTGCTATGCATAACACCCGTTATTGTCAAAAAAAAAAAAGAGAAGAGCGCGGGTTAAAGTTAAAACTGGAACCGCCATGTCAAAAATATTATGTATTGTATTATGTTTTTTATTTGATGACCATAAATCTTTTTTTATATATATATGTGTTAAACAAAGTTCATAACATTGCATATTAAATTTAAACCGGTGTCTATTTGAACGCTTGACTTGGCAAGTTCTTAAATAAACAAAACAATTTTATTTACATATTTTTATTGTTTGCAAACACAACACAAACTGTGAGATTATAGCAATATTTTTGAAGCATTCCATATAATCTAATATATGTATATATGCTTTAAGCTGTTATTATCTGATGTTTTGTGGCGAAAGATATAGTTGGAAAGTTTGCTCTCGCAGTTAGTTTTGAAACAAAAGTTAATGTTATATGTTTGTATGTATTATAATAACGACTGGGATGAGTGCGCGGCTAGAGATTTGGAGAGAGTAGACGCAGCAGATACTAACTATGATCGTTATTTGCAACTTGTGTATAATTCACTCCCAACTACTTAAGTACTTATTGTTTTATTATTATAATCTTCGGGCTGGATTCGTTGTGCATTATCAGCTATTGTGCAGTCTTCCAAGATAAGAATTTATGTGTTCAATAATAGTGAGACGAAACGAGATTAACAATTTTTCTCGTCTCGAATGCCGAGACGAGATCGAAGTTAATTTAATCTCACCGGGACGAGAAACGAGCTTCGAGAACTCTCGTTTCATATTTTTTCGAGGGTTAGAATTTTTATAACGCTTTTTCTACAATAAAAACATTCCCAAAAGTGTGTATTTTTCAATGCAATTTTCAACATTGAATTATATCGCTACGGAAATGACATCACATACACCTAGCCATGTGATTGGCTGGCTGTAGTTAAGCCTACTGTCACGCTTACTGATCTATCACATTGAAAGCAAACTATAAACAGAGACAAATATCTATCTACGCGCAGAAGTCAAGTGTCTGCTTAACTCAGCCGTTTGAAATGATCACATTTTTTTAATTTTTGCTTGCAAGTAAGGTGAAAAATATAAGAACGAAAAAGTTGGTTTACATTATTTAAGTATGATGAATTATCTGCACTGTTCAAAATTATCAAATTTTGATACATGGAACGTTCCATGTATCAAAATTTGATAATTTATTGATAATTTATTATTTCGATATTTCACAATGGGGTCCATTGTGAAATATCGAAATAATAAATTATATAATCAGTTGCGTGCGTTACGAAGCTTCAAAAATATTTTGAAATTCAAGTTGCAAATTTAGATAACAATCTGTAAACTAAATGCGGTAACCAGAAATGTCAGCTGTTATATAATTAAGGACCGTATTTGTCAGTCAGCCCGGGAAATTTGATGTAGATTAGGCAATCTGTTGTGTGTTTTGCTTTGTGACACAAATAATCTGCAAGTCATATATTATTACACATACTTGATATTTAATTACTGTGTGTGTTGTAAAATAACGTGAAATGTTTGCAGTGCGGACCAAATGCCATTCTGCTAAATATTATGTAGTACCCACTTTCGTTTACAATGTGATTTAATTGAACTAGTATGACCTGTGTGTGGTCGAAATTCGACCAATTGTAAATCCACATTTATTAGTCACATAGCCTTATAAACACAAATTCAACATAAATGTACCGACAACGAAGAAATCCAACAAAATTAATAGTTCATAGAATCTCCGTGGTGTGTCACAAGAGGTCTTTAAACAGCGAGAGAAGCAACGTATTTGTGGTTAAAGCGTTTTGTATGGGGAAATCATATGTGTATGTTCACTTTATTTTACCTGCTTTAATGGCACCATACACACAAGATTTTCTTTGTGCACATCTATGGTACAGTATCTTTCAACATGGATGTATTATACTCACTGGATACCTGACTAGTGGTTTAAAAGTGAGGCAGGACCGCCATATTTGAAAAGGGCAAAACATATGTTCATCGACAGTTGTAATACCATGGATATGTGTAATACAAACTTTTTCATTTATATTGTGAGCTAATGTGTCAACTTAATTTCCCAAATATTTACTTAAAATTGCAACAGAAATTGAGTTTGAAGATCCCCACAAATTAAGTTTAATATACGGACGATTTGCGAATATTATTTACAAATTAGATGTTTAACGTTTGGAAATTTTTAAACCTGTGAATAAAAGACAAAAGTTAAATAAGTTCATATTATTTTGTATAAAATATTATGTATACCTAATAAATAATTTAAATAAATTTTTTTTTTGATTGTGCATTTTAAAGTTTATAAAGAAAATAATAACTTGTAGGTATATGTCGTGGGTTCGAATCCTGCCTCCGCTCAAGGATGTTTTGTGATGTCATTTAGTTTTAAGTGTGTTGTTATTTAATGTAATCAAGACGCTAATGACCTAAGTTGTCGACGCGTCTATAATTTACAATAAATAAATAAAGATAACAGTAGGTATTTTTCTTGGTATCAAAAATTGTGTTTTTGCCATGGTTTTGGCCTTTCCAATGTCAGCCATGTTTGAAAAGGGCAAAAACAGGCCTGCTTCATTTTTGTGACCTATTGAACATAAGCAGTCGGGTATCCAGTGAGTATAATACATCCATGCTTTCGAATGATAAAAGTTTCATTCCCCTCAGCTTTTATAATAAATAGTAAAAAAAGGTACCACAATTTTTGGTGTTCACGTATTAATATATAGATGTTTACAAAAAGTCGAAGGCGTTTTTTAAAGAAATGTTATTTTAAATTTTAAGTAAAGCACAAAAAATACTGTGAGGTCACAAAGTTTAAAAAATTTACATGACTAAAAAAGTGGGTGCGTATACTTATGTACGCGCGTAGAAGTATAACTTCTAACGCACCCACTTTTTTCAGAAAGAATTCGTAAATATTGTAAAATTTCCTGATTTATGTGAAAATCTACAGTTTGAAGTCTTCCATTATCACTTTTCTTTGACATCTATAACAGTACTGTTGATTTAATATGTGAATTATTGATAGGGCTTTTTGTATCTGACACTCGGTATGTGCTTATATTAACACCGCCATTTCACGTCAAGTAAACTGTAAGCCTGACAAATAAACAAATAGCTTCCACATTTCTCATTTCAGCTAGGAATTCGTTATTAAATACTAATTATATATGTGTAACGCTTTGTCATCCAGAATATATGAACGCTATTATTATTATTAAGTTTCATTAAACTGAAAAGGCATGATGTCTGAAGCGTATAATATGTTTTGTATGAAATGCTTTTACGCTGTGCGGTTCAATCGTCATTCTCACCACATTTATTATTTTATTATATTTATATAATGTTATTATTTAATGATTTAAACTTTATAAATTATTGTGCGGCTTTTAAGCATCAATTTAAAGATGTATGGCACGTATAGTCGCAGGCACAAATATGTATCTAAATAACTATACTATAAGATACACACATACTGGATTTATAACTAAAACTTTTACTACTGTACAGGTTGTCACAACAACACGCAGATATAAATTATAATACACATGCCTGCATACATATACAGCAGAATAAATGAATTGTGAATTATAGACGCTCAACAATATACATTATACAGATCTTGGTAGCGTTTGTATTCAAATTTTGAAAGTAAATTTTATTGATGGATTTTTAAGATATATTATTACATTAAATTTTATTTATTTTGAATACAATTAACCAAGATATTCTAAATTAATAAAATCTACCATCTATACTCCGCAAGTTAAATAGTAAAAAAATGTTTTTTTTTATATTAGAAATCGTGTCCATCGTGATTATAATAAAATTAAGAAAAATCGAAGGATAGTGGACAAATATTTGATTTATTAAATTAAATGTACGACGTTTCGTTTATATATTTAAACTTTTTCAAGTACACAAAAATAACAATATTTATGAAAATTAATATCAATTACTAACCATAGCAATTAACATAAGATAGGGTACATAAGACAAAAACATGGTAACATGGTAACAAATTATGTTGACTAAAACTTTTTAACAATCAATAATAATAATAATACAAATTTTAGTATAATTTCATAACATAATTGTACTGACTACTTAAATTTTGAGTGTCTGTTTTATAATTGATTGAATTGTTTTTTCTAATAAAACACATTTCACTGATATTGCGTTTCTTCCAATTTGACTCTTTATCTAATATTTTAACTTCATTGAAAAGAAATTTGTGCCCAGTGTCGAAATGATGAGATGACAACGCCGTCTTATTATCACTTAATAAGTTTATGTGATAATAAACATAAACTTATTAAGTGATAATAAGACGGCGTTGTCATCTCATCATTTCGACACTGGGCATAAATTTCTTTTCAATGAAGTTAAAATATTAGATAAAGAGTCAAATTGGATATCAGTGAAATGTGTTTTATTAGAAAAAACAATTCAATCAATTATAAAACAGACACTCAAAATTTAAGTAGTCAGTACAATTATGTTATGAAATTATACTAAAATTTGTATTATTATTATTATTGATTGTTAAAAAGTTTTAGTCAACATAATTTGTTACCATGTTACCATGTTTTTGTCTTATGTACCCTATCTTATGTTAATTGCTATGGTTAGTAATTAATATTAATTTTCATAAATATTGTTATTTTTGTGTACTTGAAAAAGTTTAAATATATAAACGAAACGTCGTACATTTAATTTAATAAATCAAATATTTGTCCACTATCCTGCGATTTTTCTTAATTTTGTTTTTTTTTATTTTTGAGAAAACTACAAAAACAAATTGAAACATCATATTTTCAGACAATATTGTTTATTCAGTTTATATAACGTAACGTGCGTTAACTTTATTAATAATTCAAATTTCCCGCTAGAAATATCACCCAAAGCTCCCGTCTCCCTTTGTACGTTTTGCCCCCGCCCTGCTGCTCCTAAGAAATTTTAGGATTTTTATAGGCAGTTTAGCCATCTATCTGCAATCCATTAAGGATTAATGGATAGCGTACTTGGTACCACAGCCTCTAGACTAGACTGCCGTGGGTTCGAATCCCACCTGCGCTCATGGATGTTTTGTGATGTTATTTAGTTTTAAGAAAGCTGTTATTTCGTGTAATTGAAAGACGCTAATGACGCGTCCATATAATCTACAATAAATAAAAAAAATGCAATCCATTAATTAATTAATAATTATAAATCAGTAATTTTTTCCTATAATAGTTCGTTCTGTGAAATTGAGACATCCATTGCATTCTAATCGCGGGCCGTTCATTGTGAAGATACATTTTTATAATGTCAGTGCAAATCTGTCTTAGAGTTATATGAATTGGTGTTTTTGCGTTGCCATGAAGTCGTTTATTATTACATAAAAGTTAGTAATTAGTGTTAAGATGCAGACGGTGAGAGAGAAGTGAAGTTGACAGTAAGTCTCTCATCTCTGCACGATTGCCAACCCTCTACCGAACATGTATCCTAACGTCGGAGTGTATTATCCTGCTCATTAGTACAGGTCACCTTTTGCTAACATATTATTTTGCTTATTGCTCAACTTTATATCTATCCTTCTCACTCTTTTATATACAGACCGTCTTCTTTAAACGGTTCTCCAAATTTTCGTTAATATCAAAGCTGACGCGGATATGACCACGGCCGGCTCTGAACACCAGGCACGTACTTGGACATAATTTAAGGGACGCCCGAGCGACATATTCAATTTGGAGATAAGTTCAAAGAAACTACATTATTTCTTTGTGTTTAGTTTAGACTTGAGGAATTCTAAAGCTAAAAAAGCTCACTAATAAAAGCCTTGAATGCTTAAATATTAACGTGCTGGGATCATGAGTGGCCTAGTTCCTTGAAATTTTAAAAAATTTGAATTTAAAACAAAATTTGAAAACTTTTACAGAAAAGAAAACAAAAAGAAGTCAATTTTTAGTAATTTCATCTAACAATTGTATTAAAAATGTTGTATGCTGTTTGTCAATAATAAAAACTGTTGGTCGTTTTTTGTAGAACGTACCTATATATTGAGTAAAGGTTTGCGAATTATGTCAATTTTAAAATCTTTTTAACGAAATCTTTCCACTTACTTAAATATTAAACTTCCTTTAAAATGTATTTAACTTGCCATTTGCTATATTATAATATCTTCATCATATAATCAAAATGACGAAAAATGAGTTCATAAAAGTCTGTAAGATTTTATAATTACCTAACTAATTTTATTCATTAACTTGTTATTCAAAGTTTGAAGTAGAGTGCTTTTGACTTTTAGGTAATTAGGAGTAATTGTTCTAAGGCCTACGGTACAAATAAATATAAGAAAAAAAAGCATAAGTATTAGTAAAGAAAAAAGTTTATGTATCGAAGTACCTTATAATCTTAGAGGAAAGCAAAACAAAGTAAACTATGAGTTGATTTTTTCTTCACATCATGGTTCATTACGTCCATTAAAAATGTTTTGTGATTTGGTAAAAAATCACTTGTTGCGTATATCATTCAAAAAGCAAAATTATTATTTATATTTTTTTGTAACACATAATATATGAAATATACAACATTTCGTGTCTCTAGTCGGCTGCTTAAAATAATATACAGGGTGAGTTCGACCACCCGTATCAGTCGTTTTTTTTCAAAAACGGTTAGTCGTAGAGAGTTGTGTTAAAATTTTGTACTATAAAAGCGCTAATAAAGAATCGAATGGTAATAATTTTTTTCCGGCAGGGTCGGCTTCCCTATTAGTTTGCTCCAGAATGTCCAGAACTCCGGAATTATAAATAGCACGATAGGTCGAAAGTGGTATTGTTGAAAAGATCTTTAAAAAATAAGCAAGTTTTGTAGGAAATTTTTTTTTATTACTGCCACCTCTGTAAATTTCTATAAGTATAAATATAAATTATTTTATGTTCAGAACTCCGGAATTTTAGATAGCACGATAGGTTGAAAGTGGTGCTGTTGAAAATCTCTTTAAAAAATAGGCAAGTTTTGTAGGGCAAATTATTTAAGTACTGCCAGCCCTGTTAAGTAACATTCGTTTGAAATTATTAAATTAAAATTTCATAATAACGATCGAAGTCGGCATTCAAAATCTAGCAACCTAGACATTGTCACAAGTGTTCAAACTGTCTTCATTTACTCCTTAATACGTACTACTGAGCTCTTCTGGTTTTACTGTGAGTGTACTTCTTCAGTTAATGATCGATAGATAGGTAACTAGATTTTAAATGCGAACTTTTAAAAAGTTCGTTATTATGACATTTTAATTTAGTAATTTCAAACAATAACATTACTTAACAGGGGTGGCAGTAATAAAAAAAATCCCTACAAAACTTGCTTATTTTTTAAAGATCTTTTCAACAATACCACTTTCGACCTATCGTGCTATTTATAATTCCGGAGTTCTGGACATTCTGAAGCAAACTAATAGGTAAGCCGACCTTCCCGGAAAAAAAAATTATCACCATTAGATTCTTTATTAGGGCTTTTACAATACAAATTTTTGACACAACTCTCTACGACTAACCGTTTTCGGAAAAAACGACTGATACGGTTGGTCGAACTCACCCTGTTTATAGCACGCGTACAAATTTTATGTCATACTACAGCATAGCTACGCGTGCGTAAAATATACACTGTGACGTCAGCGTGTGATAATACATATTTTATGCCATACAAGGAATGTAGGAATATAGTTGCTATGGTAACGAAGTAAATAAATATTGGATCAAGGTCAATATTTTTAGCTCTCAGTAAGATTTCGGTGTTTGAAATAATTAATTCAATAACGCTCTAATATTGAAAGTGTTGTACAATTCATAATATATGTGTTATAAAAAATAGTGTAAATTAAGTGTAAGACGCTCGGAGTGTTGGTACTCTTGCCCGCGGCTCGCGTACCAACTTTACCCTTTGCGTCTTATATTTAATATTTGTAATAGTTGTATAAACTACTATTAGAAGAGTTCTCAGATAAAAATATAAGAAAAACGTAGTTTTTAAAATTGCCTACGAAAAGTAAATTCAGAAGGATGATTCTGCAAAATGTTCTTTTGTTAAGATTACATAACGATGTTTATTGATATCTTTTTTCCTTATAATATGTTTCATCTAATTTTTTTTTCAAAAGAACGTGAATTGCTGAGTCAATTTCTATAAAAATATACGTGAATGTAAAAACTTTTCTTTTCAAACGAAAACTCGTTTTGAAATATTAATTGGGTACATTGAATAGAATAAAAACTGAAAACACGTACGTACCTATACAGAAACTCATAAGTAACTTTATCAATTTATAATTTTTCTTAACTTTTTTAATCTTTCAGCTTTTTTTAAACATAACTTTTATCGTGTTACTATTTTGAAAATGTTTTAAAAAGTAATTTGATAAAAAATATTATTCGGTAATTTCTACCTCTTTTGACGCTTAGATAATATTTTCCAATCAAAAAATAAGATGGAACATTTTAGTTTTAAGAACAAAATTTACATATCTCTAGAATGTATTTTTATCGGCGTTCGTTTGTTTCAGGAGGTGGCGGTGCAGCGCTGCCATTGGCAACAAACATCAATGCAGCAGGCAGTGTTTTGTTAACAGCTGCTAATCAACAACAGGACAATAATGCCAACAACAACAACGCCACATTATTGTCTTCGAGCAGTGCGCCAACTTTTACCGGAAACACAATCGGCAACGAATGTGCCGCTTACATCCGTCGCCAAGTCGCTTCGGCCGAAATATTGCACGGTTTGCCATTGAATAACGAATACGAACTGATCCCGTTCAATCATTTCACTTTCAGTAGAGTGTATCCCGTCGATTTAGGTCTAGGAAAGAGAGTTGTCGAAAAACCCATAGGATATAAGAGAAAAGATTTATTAGAGGCACTTTTAAAAGGCATCGATACATTGAATAAAAACATTACGGCTCAACGGCGCAGCGCGGCGCCGTTAGTGAAGTATACATTAGATGATTTCTTAGAAGGTTTATATCGTGTAGAACCGACGACCGGTACACAATACGAATTGTATTTTCGGACTAAAAGTGTAAACAAAACTAATTCACATCATCAGAGTGTTCAGGGTCTGTATCACAACAGCAACGGCGGGTACACGAAAGTGACTGTGATGCGTCCGTTCGCGCCTCTGCAGACAATCAACAGCGAAACGTTACCGCCGGTTCGCGAAAAGGAACTTATTCACATTATCTTGCCGCTGAGCGGTCGCATTGCCACGTTTCAAAGTTTCATGGACAAGTTCGTCAAGATCGGTTTAAAGAACGATCGACGCGTACATTTGACGGTCGTGTATTTCGGCGACGAAGGTCTGTCCGAAGCGCGTGCGATTATGTCGCGAGTGTTGACGATGCGAAACAGTGGCGGTACAACGGCTAATTTACGTTTATTAGCGTTGAATGAAACTTTTTCGCGCGGTAAAGGTTTGCGCGTTGGCGCCGAACGCGCTTGGGACGGCAAACAGGCCGAAACGTCGACCGTTAGAGACGTGTTGCTGTTCATGTGCGATGTGGACGTCGTGTTCAGTGCGAGGTTTCTCGATCGCTGTCGATGGAACACGAAGTCGGGCAAAAAAGTTTACTATCCGGTTGTGTTCAGTCTATATAATCCTCATGTCGTTTACACATTGCAAGGAAAAGAAGTCCCGCCCGAAACGGATCAGTTGATCATTTCCAGAGATACGGGATTTTGGAGAGACTTTGGATATGGCATGACGTGTCAGTACAGGTTAGTTATCAAAAATATTTTTTTAGAAATCGGATTCAAGTGTGAAATAAAGATAACAATAGATTTTAATGTGTAATGGAATTTTTAATTTTGTTACAAAATATACAATATTAATTCAATAGCTATTAATTATTAAAATTTTACTGATCTATTTGAATAGCCAAAAAAATATAATTTGTTCGATTCTGATAGAATGAAAGATTGCTAATTTTGATATTAAAATCCGTGAGTAGCAATTAACAAATTATAGATTGCGCTGTGTTTCTCAGTAGACTACAGAAGTAATTTGAGCGCGAAATTTAAAATGCGAGTCGATTGGCGTTCAAAAATGCAGTATGGTGTTTAACAGAATATTCGTTACTATTCTCTTAAAACACATTTCTTACCAAAACAATGGCTGTTTCATAAAAATAATTAATAAATCCCGTCATTATTGGCTACAAAACTTTATTATTTCGTGTGAAATAATTTTTTATTTGTAATTCAAGATTTATAAATAACGAATGTCCTAACTTGATTCACTAATTCAGCCAGTGACGTTTAATTCTTACCGAACTTCCTCGTTGACGTTTGTTGAGGTATAATTTAAGCAATTATAATTAGAAATTGCGTTTGTTCTTTCCATTTGGAGCTGGAAAAATGTTTTGAAGTCGTCTGAAGGTACGCTAAAAGTATAAAAAAAATGGTTTCACTAATTAGGTATTGGATATCTAGGTATTATTTTAGTTTTTTCTTCAGTCGGAAATGTAAACTTTTTGCAGTCATAATTTTCATTATGAATGCAGTCAGGTACAAAACACCACCCCATTACAAATTGCTTTAATTATTAACGACGACGACGTGGTTAAAAAAACGAGGTTATGTCAGTAGAATGAATGCAATTTGATAGGTGTGTAGTGTCAATGGATGAAGGGGAAGGGAAAGACTGATTCAATTCACAACGTACGTTTAACGCAGATTCTAGTTAGAAGCAGACAGTTGCGACTTCGCCACGCCTTCCTTTCCTAATCTATTAGGGTATATTTTTACTTCCACCTCTACTATGGTAGGGAAGTAATGGATTTAGTCCGAAAAAAATATTTCGAGATTTTAACAGATTTCACGTTTTGAGACCCTAGCAATCGTTTAAGATCATTTTCTGACTGATGTCTGTATGTGTGTGTGTGTGTGTGTGTATGTGGTCAATTTTTCGCCTTCGATATCTTAAGAACGGAACAACATACGGGCATGCCGATTGTTCTATTGTGTTTATCAGCCTTTAACTTAGATCTGATTAGATTTTGAGTCAAATCGGTTTAGTGGATCCTGAGATATTCAAAAAAACGTTCTCAATATCACGTATTAACATAGGACTGGTCATCAGTCGAATTTTTCTGTATGCATCGGCGCATAAATTCATACCAAAGAAACTCAAAGTATCCAACATGGCACACGTCACGTTCGAAATTATTATAGTAGGTCGCATGAATAAACGGAGACCCCTCTAGTGACGATATTGTGTAACATTGGAATTCTCTCGAGAGCTGTGAATACTCTGTGGTCACACATGACGCATAGGTTTTCAGTGGAGTAAGTAAGGACTGGGTGTGTCAGCGGCATCTGTTTCCAATTCATGTGTCACATTGTCTATGTATAAACGTCATTGAACAGTTTTCACGAACTTAGTTCTTGTACTACAATATGTGTGCAGTGCATGTAAATTTTTATTCACACTTATCCTAACATCAACATGAAGCGCGTTTGTGTAAAGGTACGTGCAGTACGCAGCTGGGATTCTAGATGGTAGCATGTATGGTAGATGGTGGCTGAAATTATAAGCGCTTATAGGTTTGCACAACAAAACTTTGATACTAGCATTGATACAAAAGTCGTGTTTGAAATGTCAGATAGCGGAATATTTGTGTTCTTCTGCTACAAAGTGGTATATTTTAAATACAATTTTGGGTAGGATCTATCATGTCCACCCTATTAATAGAAAACGATCTAAGCATGGCGAATTTCATCATTTATACCAAGAATTAAAATTTTACCCAAACCGGTTTTTTTGAATATTTACGTATGGAACCTAACACTTTTAAATACGTCTTAGAAAAAACTCAAAAAAAATTAAATAAAAACTGGCAAAATTTCACTTACTAAACTAGTCACATCCATTGCGAAACTTGTAACGGCCATTTGACAGTTGTGACACGTTGATTGTAGTAGTCAGCGCGCTGAAAGAATGGTGAGATACATTCTTGAATCTAGCAGCTCTTGTAACAGCGCTTATACCTGCTACACTCCCTGCTTCGCTGTGTACGCTCGCATATATAACAATGCATTAATTTAAGCACGCCCTGCTATGATCTACGCTACCATCTAGAATCCCAGCTGCGTACTGCACGTACCTTAAGGTGTAACGTACTTCAATAGTTCATCATTGTTGTAATGAAAATTGCGGGAAAGGTTACTTGTCAATACTTTAAAGTCTAATGTATAAAATCGTAACGGAACTTCCGTATGTAATTCCGTTTCGTATGTGTTTTCAGACGTGAGAACGTGTGGCCAGACTTTTTTTGTCTGTCTGTTTGCATTCCGATTCTGATTAAACATTATTGTAAATTATCACCATGCCCAAAAGTTTAAGTATAGGATAAACTAGTAAATTTTTAAGGTTCTGTACCTCCGAATGGAACCTTATTACTGAGCCTAAGATGTCTGTCCGTCCGTTCGCCCGTCTGTCACAAGGATCTATCTCACAAACGGTGAAGATAGCTAGTTGAAATTTTTTTATATGACTAAATGAACTATTTATTGAAAACGCTTTATATACGAAGTTTTTAAAAGTATTAAATTACCCCCTGTTCCCCTAAAAGTTACAACAATTTTCATGTTTACACGTACTTTATACCGACAAATAATAGTAATGTATGCAACTAGGGGCTTAAGTGACGGATTATATGACAGTCGCGATTTTGCGATACGAGCCTAAGGTTACTTTTATTTTCATTTTAATTTGTAAATCTGGCAGGCTAACAGACAAATAATGTCTAGTAACAAGCCTGCACACAGTATTACAATAAATTCATATTTGCTGCACAGTAGCTACATTAACAAAATATATGACAAAAAAATTCATAATTAAATAATATAAATAAAAGAACTTACTATTACTTCAAAAAAACAGAACGAGTGTGTGTTTACCGCGCGAGCCGAAGGCGAATAGGGTAATCACACGAGTTCTGGTATAAATGCAACATAACCTTAAGAGAGTATTGTAAAATCGCGACTGTCAGATTCGTCACTTTAGACACGCGTTACATACGATATTTTTTGCAACAACTGCTTCAAAAGTTCAATTTTAAGCAAATAAAACACAATTTGGATAAATATTTTATTAGTGACATTATAGCAAAGTGATGTATAAAGTACTTTATTACGCACGTGTGTTATAAAGTAAAACAAAACAGTATTACTTTATAGAACGGAGTGCGTTAAAATTTACTTTAAACACTACCGTTCGAACACATCAGAAGCTCCCGTAAAGAATCACTTTTCAAACGGTACACAGCCATCTAAAATTGTACTTTTGATGCAACTGTTGCAAAAATATTATTATTCAACTAAGACTTGTTTGGAACCATCCCGTATAAAAAGAGAAGAACTTTGTAAGTTTGCTATATTCGTAGGTAAATATTACAGATGGCAACTTACTTTCTCATAGGTGTATTATGCTACCCTACTTTACCTTACCCTTTCTTGAATTTCTTTGTTGGGTATAAAACTACAGAAACGGCGCAAAATAAATATGAAAATAATCTCACCTAAAAATAAAGCAAATAGCAGCGCGATTTCAAGTAGCTTCAGGTTGAACGCATTACTGTGGCAACAAAGGACGTTCAATTTTTTCTTATCAAATAAAAAAAACAATATTTCACTACGCGCAAGAACCGCTTAGTGAAAAAATGAAAGTCTAATTTGTGTGGTGTAATAATTTGATAGCGCATTCAGCACGCGAAATAGTAAAATTGAAACTCGAATGATTTCAAAAAATACCACGACTGATAAATAATAGTTATTTTCGATACGTGTGCATGAAGTGAGGTAAGCCTACTAGATATCTCACTTTAAGCGGACGTATCGAACATATTTTTTTATAACGACTGCTTCTTAAGTTTAATAGAGAGAGAAAAAAATTATGAAAACGGAAAATTCGCTCTTCTAGTCCTTAAAACTTTACAATTACAGACTAAGTTACGATTTAGTTTATTTTTAATAAAGTTATTAACTTCTATATAAATCATTAAAAACATGACTCTCTCATGATGTGGACTTTGTAGACGCGTTACTATATATAGGAACACATTGATCGATAGACAGTAAACTAGTGCTTGTATTGTACAAAGTGCGGAAATTTCGAATTTATAAGATGTAGAGATTTTACTTTTACGCACGCTTTGGACTTTTACGCACGCTTTGGACTTTTACGCACGCTTTGGACTTTCACGCACGGTGACTGTACTTTTACGCACGCTTACTAAAATAGGCCTCTTCACAGTGCTCGAATATTGAACTTTAAAAGCAGGAGTTATAAAAACATATTTTATAAATTTTCAATAGACTTGTCGTATTCCTAATCGGTTTAATCACTTGCATGTTTAATCGCCAAGGCTTACTAATTAATGTGCCAACATTTAAGTAATAAGAAGTATTAGAAATACCTTGCGTCCGTCTTGTGACTTCACGTGCTTAGCATCATAATATTATAACGGTTACGAATACTCAATGTGCGTTTTGTAATATAAAAAATTATCCACACCTGAAGATGGCAACTCGCTGCTAAAAACGCGTCGTGTTTACAACACATGAAGTCACAAGACGGACACAAGGTATTTCTAATACTTCTTATTATTCATATAGTGACTTGGAGACCTAACACTCTAAAAATGTATCAACATGTAAGATATATTTCTAGATGATGGAAGCAAAGACGTTATTCTCATATGGTCGAAGCAAAGGTATTATTATAAAATGGTGGAAGCAAAGGTGTTACTATAAAGTTTTATTGTTTACTGTAAAATTATTTAGTATTGTTGAAACAAAAACTCAGCAGTTATATTTTATAGTAAAACAAGAAAATAACGAACAGAAACTGCAAATATAACACCTTAGGATAGGACATTGTAAATTATATCAATTACTAGCTGCCCCGTCCGGCTTCGCCCAGACTGCAATACACTACTCACTCGCTTCGCTCGTTCGCTTGAATATTATAAATACACTACTCACTCGCTTCGCTCGTTCGCTTGAATATTATAATTACTTTACTCACTCGCTTCGCTCGTTCGTTTGAATTTTATTAACACACTACTCTCTTGCTTCGCTCGTTCGCTTGAATATTATAAATACACTACTCACTCGCATCACTCGCTCGCCATATTATATGTATTTTTTAAAGCTAAATATAAAAATCGCGATTAAAAATTAGGGGTTGATCGTATAAGGGTGAAAATTTAGAATTGTATGTATTTTTCAATGCTGAATCATGAACAAATAAAAACAAAAAATTTTGTCCAAAAAAAAAAATATTTTGGGGTGGACCACCCTTTACATTTAGGAGTATGAAAAATAGATGTTGGCCGATTCTCAGACCTACCCGATAAGCACACAAAATTTCATCAAAATCGGTCCAGCCGTTTCGGAGGAATTTGGCAACAAACACCGCGACACGAGAATTTTATATATTAGAAGATTAGATATAACACCTATTTCTTTCTGAGGGCAGTATAGCCTAGATGGTAGCGTGCTTGGCGCCGCAACCTCTAGACTGGACTGCCGTGGGTTCGAATCCCACCTGCGCTCATGGATGTTTTGTGATGTTATTTAGTTTTAAGTTAGTTGTTATTTTAGTGTAGTTGAAAGACGCTAATGACCTTAGATGTCGACGCGTCTATAATCTACAATAAATAAATAAAACCTTCTATTTCTATTACAGCGTGTGCTTATTTAAGAGAAAACACCTTTGCTTCCACCACTTGTAAATATGCATATATGATACAAATTAAATACCAAACTTGTACAATAAGCTCCGCAGCGTTTCAGTTTCATATAAATAACAGCTGTTTCAATATTCCACTTGATAAAATGCGCCAATTTTCTTTTTCACAGATTTTAATTTAAAATTACCTAGTTTACGAATTCGCAAGAAAAAGTTCATAAATAAAATCGTATTGATTTTATTTGTTAACAAACTATAATTTTGATTTGGCTAAGGCATAGTTGTGAACCCAAAAACAGCAGCGAGTTTAATCAAACTTTGAAGTTCATTTACATTTCACGTATTCTTTATAGGTCTGCGTCTGTCTGTCCTTTCATTTCGTATCCTTTTCTTGTCTGTTGTTCGTGATCAACCTTTTACTACTCCGAAAACGTGTTCCTAGAGATCTTTTATTTATTCAAGTAGGCACTTAAAATTAACTCAGTGTAAGCCACTGGTAAAGAAATAGCACACAACTCTTTTTACAATCTTTTCACCTGTTAGTTTGTGTGTTAGTATGTTTGGATCAAATCTTGCATGTCAATTTTGAACAACTTCCACGTACCCGATCGATTTAAAATTTTGTATACATGTGTATTTCCGATGACAATACACGAAAAAATCGTTTTTAGAATTATATTCAAGCCCTAAGAGGTTTAAAGGGGGATGTAGGTTTTTTTTTGCTGAAACTAGAAACTTGAAATTTGGACAGTAGGTTCGTTTTCTGACGTAAGCATCCGCCAAGAAGGGATTTTTCGAAATTCAACCCGTACGGGGGTGAAAAAGGGGTAAAATTTTTAAAAGACTAAAATGAACAAAATAAAATAGTAAAAAAAACTTTTTAGGACAAGCTCTTCTTTAAATGTACTAAAAAGGAAAAAATAATATTTAACAACTTGGTTCATAATTAGGAAGTTTCCATTGGACGAAAATACTAATAATGATACTATTATATCATTATAATAAAGATAACTTTAAAAATTATAAAAGAATTATTTTGATATCTTTAAATTCAACGGAGATATTCAATTTCTTGTACGTAGGCTCGCAAACGAAACTGATTTTTGAATATGACGTCCCTTGGTACAAGTTTGCTGTTTTTTAGCTTTGTGAGTAATTAGAACCTAAGTTACTTGGTAACTATTTTGTTGTAATACAGACTTTTCTATTTATATTAAATTAAAATTAACTGTCAAAAATTTAGATATGTCAATATTTTCGTCATCAACTGGTTTGTTTTTAGTGTTTCCATAACAATTTACGAGTTTAAAGAATGAGATTTATCGGAAGTTACCATGTTAAATTACCACACATATAAACTGAAAATAACTTTTAAAAATATCGTGCCGCGTGACGTCAGCCGGACTGAAAACTGAATTTCTTGGAGAATTGTCAAATTCAAACTTTGAAGTAGCGTAACTTTGTTGTTTTTAAAGATATTTCAAAAATTCTTCCGCCATTAATTTTGTAATTTTTAAAACTATGATTTAGACTAAAAAAGTAAAAAAGGGAAACTTTCTAATTATTATAAAAGCGGGGACTGCGATTAATAAACTATCATAGAGTTTACAACCCACGCTTTTATAATAATTATGAACCTAAATTATTAAATATTTTTTTCATTTTTAGTTCATTTCAATGAGCTTGTCTATAAAAAGTTTTTTCTTATATTTTTTTTAATTTTTTTGTGGCAAATGTGATTTTTTCATTTCTAAACAGCTCTAGAGCTGCATAATATATTAGTGTGATTTTGACGACACAAATTTACTTGTATTATATATTTTAAAACATACATATATGGGGACTCTATTTCTCTAAGTCCTTTACAAAATTCTTCAAGCATAACAGCAACACAACTAAATTCTGTATGTGAAAATGGTTTCAAATCAACTATTCTTAAAAATATACAAAAAAAAAACGTTATCTTTTTAATTACAAGATCGTTTCGTAACGTTTTAAATTTCAAATTTATTAATATTTAAAAATTACACTAAAATTTAAAAACGTATCAGTTGCCTTTGAAAGTAGATTTTAAGAGTTGATATTTAAAAAGTACAATCATGTTCATTGAAAACGACGGAATCTTGTTTCTGCCAACAGGTCGGATTTCCTGAAGGTGCGTGGCTTCGACGAGGAAATCGTCGGCTGGGGCGGCGAAGACGTCATGCTGTACAGAAAATATGTGCGAAGTCACATGAAGGTCGTCCGAGCCACCGATCCTGGCATATTTCATATTTGGCATCCGAAAGTAAGTAATATTTTTCAAATTGTAAATTTAATTTTTAATAAGTTTAGAGTTTATTAATGTAAAATAGACCGAAATAAATTTGTCAAAATTGTCATTGTAAGGTTCAGAAAGGATATATTCATTCCCTGATTATTTCCTTCAGTCAAATTTCACCAGGTTTCAGATGGAAACTTGGTAACTGGAGGTTTATAATAGACGAGCCACGAATATGAAAATATTCTACGAACTTAGTTATCCCTTAATAGTTATTTTCGATACGTGTGCGTAAACTGAGGTATTCTAGTAGGCTTAAATTGAAGCACGAGCTAAGGGACTGACGCATACGCAACGAGATCTCGTGCGCTTACCCCCACTCGCCTAACGGCTCGTGGGGGTATACAGCGCACTCGATCTGGTTGTGTATGCGTCAGTCCCTTTAGCGAGTGCCTCAATTTCAACCTACTAGATATCTCACTTTAAACAGACGTATCGAACATAATTTTTTATAACGACTGCTTCTAAAGTTTAATAGAGAAAAAAAATCATGAAAACGGAAAATTCGCTCTTCTAGTCTTTAGAACTTTACAATTACAGACTTTACGATTTAGTTTATTTTTATTAAAGTTATTAAGTTCTGTATAAATCAGTAAAAACATGACTCTCTCATCATGTGGACTTTGTATGCGCGATACTATATATAGGAACACATCGATCAATAGCCAGTAAGCGCTTGTATTATACAAAGTGCGGAAATTTCGAATTTATAAGATGTAGAGATTGTACTTTTACGCACGCTTTGGACTTTTACGCACGGTGACGGTACTTTTACGCACGATTTGGACTTTCACGCACGGTGACTAAAATACACCTCTTTACGCCCGCCTCACAGTGCTCGAATATTGAACTTTAGAAGCAGGAGCTATAAAAAATATATTTTGTATACAGTTGGGTAGGCGAGACCAATTTTATTATTGTTGATAAGTAATTTATTCACTCTTAAAAAATACATCATGTTCGTAGGCTTGTCGGTATTACATACATAATATAGGTATTATAATTTATAATATTATCATTTTATTAATATTAAGATTAAAAATGGTTCGTCGACTGTAATACTATTTTTATTTTCAGGTCTGTTCCGGCGGTCCGGGTGGTCAGAAATTGTCAGCAGACCAATACCGTGCCTGCATACGATCTCGTGCTTTGAACGAAGCTTCTCATGCTCAGCTCGGCTTCCTGGCGTTCCGCGACGACATCGCCGCTAACAACAGTCCCCCGGCGCGATTGGGACTCGCCCCGGCACCGCCTGCAGTGCCTCCGGCACGGAGCGGCAACAGTTCGAAACAAAGAAAGAAAATCAAACAGCAACCCGTTGGAAATTTGGCCGCCAGTGGTGTAATTCCACCTTGATGGGTGAATGCGTTGATAGGTTTCGATCATTCTGAAACGAGAAAAGTGGAATTTTAGACAATCTAGTAACAAATAAAGGTACGTCTGTACTTTTTAAGTGGAAATGTCGATTTTTGAAATATTTTATAGATTTACGTAAATGATTTTATATACGACTGTAGCAATTCGAAAGTGTAGAAGAAATGAACATTTTTATTACCAGTGAATGGATAATTTGTCAAATATTGCAATGTACAGACTATAGCCTAAGAAAGAATGGAAAGTAATTGAAAACATTGCAAAATAAAATAATAAGTTCTCGTGTTTTTAGGGAACAGTTATTCATTTACTAATTGTTATTAGTGACCTATTCAATTTTTGATCATTGTTATTATTAAATTGGGAAAGTCACGATTTAAAAAAAATTTATCATCTGAATTTTCTTATTTTTGATTTTATTCCGTTCCTATCTTCTTTTGTTATAATAATTATAATGACAATAATGGGTCATTTTCTTCCGTTATTTATTTTCTGAATTGTTAAGCAGTAGGTATATTATTATACACCGTGATGTGATAGCTTTAATTGCATTGAGTGGAAAAAAATAAATTAAATGCTCATTTTTTCCTTTGATCATTGAGCTTTAACGGTCTATTTATATTCTTCTATTAAATTTTTTTCGCTTCCATATAATCGATTCATTTTTAGATTTTCGAATTAAATGACGAATGAGTGGAAGTCGTTTGGGTCCTAAAAATACATATTTATTTATTTATTGGTGAAGCCTGTATATAGTAAAAAAACGACAAATGTAAATAAATTGTAAATTTTAGATGAAAATCCTGTTTTCCATTGCGTTTTCCAAAGAGTTACTGTGTAGCTTCCATAAAATTATTATTTTAACTTAAAACTTTTCACATTTAATACACTTTGATTCTGGAGGGGCAGACTTTTTTCATTGATTACTTCTCTGTCGTAATAAGACATGCGTGAGATATAATAATTATTGAGGTTAACTTTTCCACAATCAAAGCCTGCCAAACTGTAGATATATATTTTATATTTTTTTGCAATGCGTGCAATAAAAGTGCATCACTACAATTGTTTACGGATTCTAACGTTGGCTTTTTCATGCCAATGACGTGAAATAAAAGCGAAAGTGGCGCCATTCTACGCCCTGATTGTAAACAATATCTGACAGTTCTGTTCACCTAACCTATAATATCCTACATTTTTGTAAGTATCTAATGTTGTTCTTTCATTGCACTTATTACAAAAAGTACTACGCGTTATTCGGGCGGAATTTCCCTTGTAACACAAAGTACTATTTCCTCTTTATGTTATTATTATCGACGAATCAAAAAACAGTTGAACAATTAAATGGCCGCATTTTGTTTGTGCAGTCAGCATCTGCTCAGAAATAACTTATTTATAGATAGACTCAATAGTCGCGACGACAATTTCGAACCATCGTGACATTTCTCAAGACGTCTCGGCGATGCAGACGGTACGCGCGTCGCGACGGTTGACTTTATCCCCAGTTTCTAGACCGGATAATTTAAACCTTGATCTGGTTGCACAAACAATTTTTTAAAATATGTTTTTTTGACTAATGCGGTATAAATGGATTAATCCATGGAAAGGGATTAATTTAAAATAGACACTATGAGGGAAACACGACTGAACTAATTATGTAAATGAAATCATAATTATATTAGTAAAATAAGTGACAATCGCCGCGCGAATTATATTCAGTTTTTATTTGAATGCACCATAAAATATTATAATAAGAATATTTTTTGCAAGGTAAAAAATTCTATTCTACGAAAGGTGAAAAAATTATATTTGAAGTAGAAATTGCTATTATTTTTACTTTCAATAAAATGAAAATGAAGATTGAGGTCTATGTATCAATAAATGCTATTTAATATTATTTTAATGTGATATTTTTGTTGTGAATAATTAATGAATAAATTTTATTAATACTGAATTTTTATGATGCGTTCAGACATAATAATAAACGGCGCAAATATCTTAACCCGGTTTCTACGAATAACGTATCCTGCTGTTAATAGATGGTGCTAATGTGACGATAGTTATTGTTGCAAGGTGTTTCGTTGTTTTATTCCAAATTTTATTTTAAAATACCTTTATCTATTAAAAATATTGTAAAATTAAAAAAAAAATCATTCCCATATTTTTATTATTGTTTTTGGATATTATTTATAAGTGAACTTAGTGAAATTAAAAAGAATAAGTACTCGTCATATTGTAATATTTGCAACAATTATTTATATGTTCAAATGCGACTTACGTTGTCAGAAAAACTTCAGTGGCGTAGAAAAAAAGAAAAGACATTCTATAGTTAAACCGATCTTCCGCCAGTAATGTGCGACCCGAGCCGGACAAATTTCAAACCTAAAGTATTTAAAATACTAATAACCAAATACTTGTGACTATTAAAATTGCTATATACTATAAAAGCATTCTTAAAGTATTTCAAGTTTCAATTACATCGTGAAAGTAATTGAAAAATATTTAAGTTCGAGACATAGAAAATTTACTGCGTGACAGGTCAAAAAAAAGTGTCGCTCAATAGGAGGAGATAGCCAAGTGGTCGATACCCTTTTGCACCAATAGCGTTCACAGAAATTCAGACTCGGGCCAATAGTATTCAAAATTGTCCGCGACTTCATTTTAAGCATAGACATAGAATATAAATAATTTCTATGTCTATGATTTTACGTCACGCAATAGTTAGACATTTTTAGCACATTTTGTTGAAGTGCGTAGTCAATTCTCTATGTCAATGGTTTGACACAGTCTTTTTAGAAAGACGTAACGTTGTAATCGCATATCACTGGTAAAAGAGCAACCTTTCTAGACTTGTCGACGAAATGAAAAAGATCTTGTCAATGGATCTATTCACGCTATTGAAGAAAATATGTACTTAAAATAATGCACCAGTTTTAATTAATAGGTATGTAATTATGTTTTCAATACATATTATATATTTCACTAGTATTACCTAACTACATAATATAATATAAAAACAAATAATATTATGTGAAACTATATTTCTCTGATTTCATGTGATAAAACAGTGTTGATATAAATGTTGGATTTTATGTACGATCAATATACAGGATTATTATGAAGTAGCTTTACAACTTGTAAGAACATTCTAAGAAATTTAATCGAAAACTTTAAACTTATCACAGCTGATGGCAATGAAAATGATTTTGTATGTGTCCAAAAAATAGATCTTTAATTCGCAAATAATCAAAGAAGTTGTAAAGCTTAATTTTAATAATCTTTATTATCTGTTAATTTTAGGAACTGCCAAAGTTTAATTTATATTTTCGTATGTTTAAATTTTAAAATGATTTGCTATCAGTTTTTAGAAGGATCTATAATAATTTCAAGGCTAAATTATAAATATTATTTAAATTTCATGCTCCAAAAACCGAAATCTCCAAGAGTACCGTTCTGGAACGATTTTCATAGAATATAATGAGCAATGGGGTAGTTTTCAATTTCGGTATACTGACAAAAAACGACAATCTAAATTCAAAGAGCACACCCGGAGGTCTATATATTTACTACCGTTGCAAAGATAAGGCGGATCAAAATTTTTTTTTGAAATTTAAAAGAACTTTAATAGATCATAGATCGCAAACTTGAGCTTATTTTTGGTTTTAGGGTGCCATTTTCTTTTAGTCTAAGGCTGTAGAAGTCGTTCGGAAACAAAAAACGAGTTTTTGAAATTTGTCAAAAATCGATGATTTATAGTAGCCTTTTTTGGATAATTTTGGAAAATCTCTCATATCCTTTTCAAATTCAATTTCAAGTTAATAACCTTGTATTTTTGGCCAATTTTGATAAATCTCTCAGATCCTTTTTGGTGTGATGTGGCATTTTTTTGTGAAGTGAAAGAGGGTTGGGCAATGGGCATGTCATAAACCAGGATCGTGTTATGTACCGGGGGCTAGACGCTAGTTGTATTTCAACGAAGAGTGTGCAGCCTTACGCTATTGGTAGCTATATAATATGACGATCTATAAGCGATTTAATCGCGAAGTCCCGCGACAAAAAGTAGCAAGTGTGCGTTGGCCCTTAAGTTATATCTTAGAGAGTTAGAGCTACATAAAATCATTATTTACAATAATTTTGAAATAATATAACTGTATATTAAAATAAAAGCTTCATTTTTTCCACTTCCTCATTAATTTTGTGATATGAAAATGTTTTGAAATCTAAGAAAACTGATATTATTTTGAATAATTTTAATTATAAATCGAATATTGTATATTTTCGAAAAAGTAGGAACCCAAAGCCGAATAACTGTGAATTTGAATATAAATATAAGTATAAAATATGTTATAAGTACTACTCTAGTCAAAATATTTGTAAAAAAATAATTAATATTCATAGAGTACACACGTCGATAAATAAAAATAAATGCGAAAAGTATAAATAAAAAAATTATACATAATATATCAATAAAATATGAAAGTATGTAATGTTGCGTTTTTTTAACCCGACTTCTAAAAAAAAGAAGGTTCATTTCACCCATCTAATTCTATGTTAGCAGAGCGGTCAAAGATACAAGTTTGAAAGGGCGTGGGTTAAAAGATCCCACCTCTGTTTTTTGCAATTTTTTATACATTGAAAAAGGTAAGTGAAGTTTGGATTAAACAATTATTTAAAAACTTCTTTTGTAAAAAAATTTATACTGAGTTTCCCCGTAAATTAAAAATGAGGTTATAATCCAGTCAAATAGTACTTTTTTTTTTTTTATTTGGAAGCGAAAAAAAAAAATACTATGCGACTTGGCTTCTGTGGCCAAAATAATACTTTTAAATTGCGTTAATTAAAAGTTTGATGAAATTTTAATGGTAGGTAGGGGGAGCCACTAGAATACTCCAGCCAAGTTTCCTCCCCCGGATTCCGTAAGGGGTGGCCGCCATCTTGAATTTAAGGGATGAAATCATGTATCTTGGTAAATACTGCTCTACGTAAAAAATTACTATTACAAGAATTGTTAAGGAGAATGTATCCAACAACTTTTGTTTAGAAAATTTTTTGAAATTTCTTATTATTCAAAAGTTATAAATTCTCAAAAATGACACTGTTGGGGGTGCAAACGGTTTTTCCGATTTTACAACAAAACGGTCAATCGGGGGCGAAACATGGTTATAACAAAAGTTGTAGCTTTTGAGTTTCTCTATAATATACATGTTTTCAACATTTTTTTTTGATATACAAATATAGAGGGTGCCAAAAGTCGACCCAGCGCCAATATTTTTGAAAATTTTTGAATGTTGCAATAACTAATTAATTCAAGTCATCGCATTTTCACCAAATACATGATTAGGGGGTTTTCGGGGTCGCTTATTAAGAATCCGTTATCAGATTTTTAAAAACAAATTGGCGGATCCAATATGGCGGACGTCTTTCATTTAAATTCATCGCAATCTCACCAAATTCATCATTAGGGAGTTTTTGGACTTATTTTTTCGACTATTTGATTGGACTATTAGTTGAATAAAGTTTTTTTTGCTAATCATAATATTTCGTCACTTTAAATCTTGATAAAAACAGAAAAAAGAAAAAGTTCATTTCAGCGTTGACACTTTTATTCACCATTATACCGTTTCATCGTCTGTTATTTTATACAAGACTGTGATAAAAGTTGTTTAACGATAACAACTTTTTGTTAACTTCTATATTTTGCACAATCCCAGTGGCGTAACTACAAATTTGCCTCGAAGGAAAGTGACTTTAAATAAAAAATGTAAAATAAGGATGAAGGAATTTGAAAAACTGCTAAATCAAAACAAAACAGATTTCAGTGGATTTGAAATTAATAAGTACTTTCATCCACATATTGTTAGCTGCCGCGGAAGCCCCTGAAACCGGGGAGATCCGGCTTTTTGCTAGTCCTGCCACACTATAGTTAGACCTCGCGCGGCGAAAGATGAAGTCACCGCATCATAGTAACGTGAATGCATTGCGCCCGCCTTCTAGCTTGCTATTGGCTGTTTATTGTCATGAATAGCAGTTTGCCAAAATTGTACCTAACGTCATAAAAATACATCACTGAAAACCACATCCAAATTAGTACAGCCGTTGCGGAGATTAGCGTGCACAAACAGACAGACAAAAAGAGCGTTTACGATTTTATTTTATGTTATAGATGATTCGCCATTCATAGTATGTTTACACTGCAGTTCAGCAGTTCCTGTCGATATACCTCTATATGTACAGTCTAATGCCTAACATGTAGTAGGTACTACGTGAATTTCGATAACTATGTAAATTATAACCTGTCATTCTCAGGAGAATTTATTGAAAAATTTGTTGAATATTTTTACATATTATTTGTTTTGCATATATAGTAGATAATATTTTTTTTTGTCGATATCGGTGCACGCGTATCTCTGTTTGGAAAATATAACTGCCTCAGTACAAGCATCAAAAGAGGTTATATTAAAATTGACAACCGTTATTTTGGCTATTTTCAATAGTAATTTTAACTCCGACCCAAAAAATGGGCGTTATGTGTTTGAGTCGTATGGTTGTAATATGCCCGTGTACCTTCAACGGGTGGATCGACTTTGATCAAAGAAAACTATTTTTACTTCCCACCTCTACTATGCTAGGGAAGTAATGGATTTAGTCCGAAAAAAATTGTTCGAGATTTTGTGTGTGTGTGTGTATGTGGTCAATTTTTCGCCTTCGATATCGTAAAAACGGAACAACATACGGCCATGCCGATTGTTCTATTGTGTTTATCAGCCTTTAACTTAGATCTGATTAGATGTTGAGTCAAATCGGTTCAGTGGATCCTGAGATATTAAAAGAAACGTTCTCAATGTCACGTATTAACATAGGTAAAAAAAATTCGACTGATGACCAGTCCTATACTTCGCACCTAGTAAAAATTTGCAAAAAATAAACACTTTTTTTTTATTCTTTGACTAGGCCCAAACAACCTTAGCTGTTGGTGGTCTTTAAAACACAATTTAATTTTTATTCTTTCAAAAAAAGCATGGCCCTCTTTTTTGTTTGGTGATCTACTGATGGCTAGCTTAATATAGCAAAAATCATGATTGCCTTGATTTACGTACAATTTTCTTTTTTTAGTAAAATATTTTTTTTCTCGAAAACTATACATTTTAGAGAAAAAAAATATTTACATTTTTTTCATATTATAACATCTAGAATTCATTTATATTTTTTTTTCCTATGTTAATACGTGACATTGAGAACGTTTTTTTGAATATCTCAGGATCCACAGAACCGATTTGACTCAAAATCTAATCAGATCTAAGTTCAAGGCTGATAAACACAATAGAACAATCGGCATGCCCGTATGTTGTTCCGTTCTTAAGATATCGAAGGCGAAAAATTGACCACATACACACACACATACACACACACATACAGACATCAGTCAGAAAATGATTTTAAACGATTGCTAGGGTCTCAAAACGTGAAGATCTGTTAAAATCTCGAAATATTTTTTTCGGACTAAATCCATTACTACTTCCCTACCATAGTAGAGGTGGGAAGTAAAAAATATAAATGAATTCTAGATGTTATAATATGAAAAAAATGTAAATATTTTTTTTCTCTAAAATGTTGTTTTCGAGAAAAAAAATATTTTACTAAAAAAAAATAAAAATTGTACGTAAATCAAGGTAACCATGATTTTTGCTATATTAAGCTAGCCATCAGTAGATCACTAAACAAAAAAGAATAAAAAAAGGAGTGTTTATTTTTTGCAAATATTTACTAGGTGGGAAGTGTAGAACTGGTCATCAGTCGAATTTTTCAAATTGGTTTGCATGGCAGTGCGTCTCCCTCCTTCTTTTCGCACACTATTTTGTTTCGGCTAAACCTTTGTTTACCGGCCAATATATTATTATTTGTACAGGTGTCTCCTGTACAAGAGTCAACGTCACGGTCGAAGGGCGCTACACACATCGTGGTTTGTTGTGCAGGATTTCATCATTTCCTTCCGCTGACCAAATAAAATCTAACTAGGCTGCAGTCAAATGCTGTACCTGTCTGCAGTTATACTGTGGCTCTCAAACAATAATCCTCATACTATCTACTGGCGGCTAAACGTGACTCCTCTCACGTATATTAGTATATTGTTAATTTATTTTCCCTCCCCGCGAGAAATTCTCCCCCTACGAAGCGAACTATGATTTATTACCCCTCCTCCACGAGATTCTCGCCCCTTGCAAAGCGAAGTCGGGTTTAAAATCACTTGGAAATAGTTTGCATTAACGGTGTCACGTAAATAAACAGTTAACTTAACCTATTTATATGTTTAACATAATGCGCGCGAGACGAATTTTAAAATTGACATATCTTTTTTAATTGTCAACCGATTGAAATGAAACAAACACTAAATGTTAGCCCAAGCTTATCTCAATCATCACTGAAAAACACATCCAAATTGGTTCAGCCATTGCGGAGATTAGCGTGCACACGTAGACAGAGAAACAGACAAAAAAAGCGCCTACGATTTTATGATATGTATAGGTTATTATTTATTATAAAACTGTAAAGGAAAATTTGTCTGCAATTTTCACAGAATTCCGTTACGTATAGTCTATACATTTGGTGTCAAATAGAAATACATATAGCAGTTGCGAAAACAATATTGTCTGTCCCTCCGTAAAAGAGAAAGTTCAGATACTGGAAAATGCCCCCAATAGTAGATACTCTGCTCAAATCGAAAAGCAAATAAATTTTGACTTGAACGGAAAAATCTACTACACTCTATTTTCATATATGAGCTGTTATATGTTTATAAAAAACTCGGGTCGCAGTGCCAAAACACAGGCGTCGCGAACCATATTTTAGATACTAACCATGACATTAGCATAAATAATGTAAGTTTGATAAAGGCGGTAAGTACGACCCATCATTTAGATAGCTTTGAAAGCATATACATTGCTAAGTGCGATGGTACCAAGCTTTTGAATTCGGATAATGGCCCTATACCTTATTCTGCTTTATTTGATCTTTTAGACCATAAGTAATGTTCTAGATAATTCGCTTTGTTCTTCTGTGTTCTAGGTCAATTTGTTTCAGGTCAATTTTTCAGTCGTCTATCCGTTGGTTTGGACTGTCAGATCGTTATATCCTCCTGTGATACTTTAAGTCTATAGTTATGTTTTCAATTTGTTAATTATTTTATTACCTTTAATATTAGTATATAAATACCCGTTTTGTATTATTTCATTCATGTAGTGTTCGCTGAAGATGAAAGCTTAGCTTTCGAAATGTACATCCATCAATAAAACTGTTGTGGTAAAAAGTAACTATATTTTATTTTGTTAGTATTTTCATAAAATTTGTAAATTCGGTCCTGTCGGGCCGATTTTATTTAAATTTTAGAAGCACATTTTAATCGTTACTAAAGGGTTAAATTTCAATTTTGAAACGATTCTGAGAATTTTTTCGGCATTTTTGGGCCCAAAAACATTTTTCAACCCCTAAAAACTACCCTTAAAATGGTCCGATGGGGTCCATTTTAAATAGGCTTCGTGCGGTGATGGATTTCAACGTGCCTACGAAATTTCGTCAAAATCAATTAACTCTTTCGAAAGTTATTTCCCGCACACACACACACACACACACACACACACACACACACACACATATATATATATATATAAAAATATATATACATATATAAACAGACATTTCCAAAAATGGTACCAGTGTTCAGGAGGTTATGAAACGTCGAAAAATTTTGGTCCGACCCCTAGGTCCCGCCATCCGACCGACACCAATAGTGTATGTGCCATATGGCAAATACACTAATAATCGGCATAAATATGGTGCCGTACAGTCGTTTAAATGTAAGTAAAAGATCCCCAGCTTACCTAGGTGTCACAATTTTTAATAATATAAAATCAGCTGCCCATGTAAATAATTTCAAAAAATTGTTAAAAAGCTATCTGCTGGAGGGTGCTTTTTATAGTATTAACGAATACCTGTGATCCAGAGACTTTGACGCTTTTAATACTGTACATGCAGTCTTTTAAATAAATTGTTATTATTATTTAATAATTTTTACATATTGTAACAAAGGAAAATTCACACAATCTTAAAAATTAATTGGAAAATCATTATAGTCCAGTCACGAGAGCTTAAAAAGGTAGGTCCACCTTGCGTTTTGCGCAGCAAATGATTTTATTTTTTTGTGTCCTCAAGCATGTTTAGGAGATGTGAAATCCAAGTTTGCGACCTCTAAAACATAGCGGGGGAGTTTTGGTGAGCTAAAAACCATGACTTTTTTGCACTTTTTTCGGTTTTTTGCTTATAACATAAAAACAGCTTGTCCTATCGAAAAAATGGTCCTATTCAAAATTAAAGAGCAGAAAATTTACTTCAAAATGCACTAGTCAAATATGTTTTTGTTCTGATTTTACCGACTCTACAGAACTTAGAAAAACAAAACAAAAAAATAAACTCTTTTTTTGTTTGAAGGCGCTAATCTCAGGAACTGCCAGTCTGTAAAAGAAGCAAAGTACTAATCAATGAGACCCTATACGAGTTTTTTAAAAATTCAATCCCAAAGTGTGAAAACGGGAATGTAGGATTTATTGTAATAACAAAAAATCCTACATCCACGTTTTACTCCCTGTGGGATTGAATTAAAAAAAATAATCGAATAGCCTATAACCTTCCTTAATAAACGGGCTATCTAACAAAAAAAATTTTTTTCAAATCGGACTGGTAGTTCCTGAGATTAACGCGTTCAAACAAAAAAAAATAAACTCTTTTTTTGTTTGAATGCGCTAATATCAGGAACTACAAGTCCGATTTAAAAAAATTTTTTTTTGTTAGATAGCCCTGTGACGGTACGTGCTGGTACCGCCACTAAAAACCGAAAGTGTTGTGAAATAGTGCCTTTTGTTTTGTGTATAAAAATTAAAGGTGAACCAGACACCAGTGTAATATAAAATAAATATAACGATAGTTTCTAATTCCGTTGAGAGTGGATATTATTTTAGTTGTAGAGATCAAAATGAATTATTCTGTGCTTAATACTGTAGTGAAGTGAACAATAAAAGCAGAGTATTTGTGTTTAAACAATTATGTTATATCATTAACATGACGTGAAATAATAATGTATTTCTTATATAAACTAAAAATGAACGCACCGTTGTATATGCGCGAGCCGAATTGTTTTTCGCTCCATAAGAATTTATACTGGAGATGCGTAGCGCATCTGCTGGCACGCAAGTTCGACCGGTCATCGCATCCCCACTACACTCGCGCAGCAGTGGCGATGCGACGACGTATATAAAAGGCCAGCGCACCGCAGCTCCAGTCGACTTGGATTCTCACAGTCGTTGAGACCAGTCCCCTTACGAAAGCAAGTATTGTAATGTAAACTTGCTGGCTGTAAGGTTCCGTTTTACCGTTTACCGCTTACCGTTTACCGACCAGTCCGGTTGTTTTATTAGTAACTTTCCTGAGTTACGAATGCGCATCTATTAGCGCACCGAGCCTTCGACCACCGTACTGCCACTACAGTTTCGACTTGGTGGGGGTACTGCGGCCAGAATATAAGGCCTGAGCACGACTGCTACAGGCGACTTCGTCTCCCGCGTTCAAAGAGACAAGTCCAGCTTACGAAGGCAATCTTGTTACGTTGCCGGCTGTAAGCTACCGTTCCTTACCTGCCTACCGACCTGCTTCCGTCGTGGCTCTGTGTACCGAGAAGGGCACTGTTGCGAGAAGCAACACCTTCCCTGCCTCTCCACCGTGGTTTTGTGTACCGAGAAGGGCACTGTTGCGAGAAGCAATAGTCATCTCCCCTGCCTCTACCCCGTGGTTCTGTGTACCGAGAAGGACACCGTTGCGAGAAGCAATAGCCATCGTACCTGTCTTTCCACCGGGGTTTTGTGCACCGAGAAGGGCACTGTTGCGAGAAGCAATAGCCGCATACCGACCTGTCCGTCCGCCGTGGTTCTGTACACCGAGAAGGGTACTGTTGCGAGAAGCAATAGCCACATCCTGATCTGTTCACCGTGGTTCTATACACCGAGAAGGGTATCGTTGCGAGAAGCAATAGCCACGGACCGATTGTAAAAATTATTTGTAAAGATCGATGTAAACATGTTTGTATGATTTATGTATTGATTCTTGGTAACCTGATGAATATTAATTTTGTCTGTATTTTGCAATATGTTGTGTATTTTTGATTGGCTTTATATATTATGTACTACAATGCTGTATTAATCGCAGTGCATTTTTGATAAATCGATGATATGTACAATTTTGTACCATATATTTACTCATGACAATGTTTGTAATATGTTTGTAATATTTCATATTTCTATATTTTTTTTTGAATAAAAACACAGAAAATACGCCAGACTTTTTATTTCTTTTATTTTATTTTATTTTTGTCGTGCGTGCTTGAACCCTGGCTCCGACGAGCAGGTCCGTCCCGACGCAATAAAAACGACAACCGTTTCATGGCGCCCGAACAGGGACCGTTTAATAATTAGTTTACTTTGTTAGTTTAACTTCTGGCTTATTTTCTTGTTTTTCTTGTTTCCATTCTTTGTTCTCTAAAAACAGAAATGACGAAGAACTGGATTTATCAACTCAACAAAGACGGGTTAGTAAAAAACCCTGTCTAACGATAATAGCGACATAACCGTCGCAACCGGCCCTGTCGAGCATCGTGACGAATGGCCGTTGCGACCAGCCACCGACAGAGGGCCAGCCTTACCAGCAGACTACAGCGGCCTATCCAGCAGGCTATCATCTACCGGCCAGCCAGACGCCTTCAGGCCAGTCGCTAATAGACGGCCGGCCGCACCGAACCGACCGACCAGACCGCGAACTGGTGGTTACCGCACCGAACCGCCCAGACCGCCACACCGACTAGCGTCCGTGTCTAGTCAACTGGTGGTTACCGAACCGAACCGTCCAGACCGCCACACCGACTAGCGTCCGTGTCTAGTCAACTGGTGGTTACCGCACCGAACCGAACCGTCCAGACCGCCACACTGACTAGCGTCCGTGTCTAGTCAATTGGTGGCTACCACACCGAACCAAGCCGTCTAGACCGCCACACCGACTAGCGTCCGTGTCTAGTCAACTGGTGGTATTCGCACCGAATCGACCGACCAGACCGCCAACTGGCGGTACCAGAACCGACCAGACCGCCAACTGGTGGTACGAGCATCGACCGACCAGACCGCCAACTGGCGGTACCAGAACCGACCAGACCGCCAACTGGTGATACCCGCATCGATCGACAGACCGCTAGCTAGTGGTACCAGAAACCTACCGACCGACAGGCCAAAAACCAGTCGGCCTCCAGATTACCAGATATTAGTTCCAGCACCGACCGACCGCCTGCCAGCCGGCATACCGGGGCACATTTAGCCCGTCTGCTTTGCCGACCGCCGAGAAGGGGAAGTTTCTCCTCTAGCAGCAGCCTACCGGTTATCCTTCCGTCAGCACCACTCCGACCTGCCAGTGGTACCGTCGAATATATAGAGCTGGCAAGGAAGACCTCACCAAATATCACGATTATGACGATAGAGAGGGCCACCTTGGTCGCAGTATACTTTACGATCTCCGTTTTTACTGAACTTCCTGTCGAATAAATGTGAAAACGCCGTGTTCCTAAAGAGTTACATTCACTGACTCTCAAACGGAATCACGACGATCCGACCGCTGTCCGCGAGACATCTAAGAGTAGCTAAGACGATTACTCGGATGGCCCAACTGTATTAAATTGACCAGGCGTGTTTCGAGGAATAAGCCAAGTATACTCGTTAGTGCAAGAGCTGTCTTCGATATAAGACAGCCCTGCAGCGCCCCGCCGGCCGTATGCACGCAAACGGACACACATGGTTTCTCAACATGCCAGACAAATGCACCGGGTGAGTGGAGATGCGACCTCTACGTCGCGCCACTGCCGGCGGCAACATTGATGCAATATGAAACCAAAGTATGAATCGACGCAGTGTACGTCCAGATGAGGTAAGATCAGACAACAAACCTTAATTATTGAAGTCTCATACACGAGGCCACCAATCCGCTGCGATTGGAAGTAGACACCGTACGTCTCCAGTACAGACGCGGCAATTTGATCCAGAAAACCGAAATTACCTGAATTGGAACTCCAGAAACCCTGATCCCAAAATTCCTTTTTGAAAGTATCCAGAATAAGACAACCGGCTATATTAAAGCCTATCTCAAACCTATCCAAAAGTTAGATCCATCTTATCGATGGAAATGCCGCCGCCAAGAAAATAGTCCGTTTGCATCTGTCGTTCCTGCCAGCAACCAGACAAGTAAGTGAGGACTACCAGCGGGCCAGGGAAAACTCGATAGCCCTGACCCATCCGCATACACCAGCCAACACCGACAGGGCCCAAAAGCCCACTCGTCCGATACCGGCTGCCGACCGACCGTGGCAACAGCAACAGACATCTGGCCAGCACACACCAACAGGACCGCCTCCAATGGGCCCATCTCGTACCCCAGAAGAGAGGGGGTGATGTGACGGTACGTGCTGGTACCGCCACTAAAAACCGAAAGTGTTGTGAAATAGTGCCTTTTGTTTTGTGTATAAAAATTAAAGGTGAACCAGACACCAGTGTAATATAAAATAAATATAACGATAGTTTCTAATTCCGTTGAGAGTGGATATTATTTTAGTTGTAGAGATCAAAATGAATTATTCTGTGCTTAATACTGTAGTGAAGTGAACAATAAAAGCAGAGTATTTGTGTTTAAACAATTATGTTATATCATTAACATGACGTGAAATAATAATGTATTTCTTATATAAACTAAAAATGAACGCACCGTTGTATATGCGCGAGCCGAATTGTTTTTCGCTCCATAAGAATTTATACTGGAGATGCGTAGCGCATCTGCTGGCACGCAAGTTCGACCGGTCATCGCATCCCCACTACACTCGCGCAGCAGTGGCGATGCGACGACGTATATAAAAGGCCAGCGCACCGCAGCTCCAGTCGACTTGGATTCTCACAGTCGTTGAGACCAGTCCCCTTACGAAAGCAAGTATTGTAATGTAAACTTGCTGGCTGTAAGGTTCCGTTTTACCGTTTACCGCTTACCGTTTACCGACCAGTCCGGTTGTTTTATTAGTAACTTTCCTGAGTTACGAATGCGCATCTATTAGCGCACCGAGCCTTCGACCACCGTACTGCCACTACAGTTTCGACTTGGTGGGGGTACTGCGGCCAGAATATAAGGCCTGAGCACGACTGCTACAGGCGACTTCGTCTCCCGCGTTCAAAGAGACAAGTCCAGCTTACGAAGGCAATCTTGTTACGTTGCCGGCTGTAAGCTACCGTTCCTTACCTGCCTACCGACCTGCTTCCGTCGTGGCTCTGTGTACCGAGAAGGGCACTGTTGCGAGAAGCAACACCTTCCCTGCCTCTCCACCGTGGTTTTGTGTACCGAGAAGGGCACTGTTGCGAGAAGCAATAGTCATCTCCCCTGCCTCTACCCCGTGGTTCTGTGTACCGAGAAGGACACCGTTGCGAGAAGCAATAGCCATCGTACCTGTCTTTCCACCGGGGTTTTGTGCACCGAGAAGGGCACTGTTGCGAGAAGCAATAGCCGCATACCGACCTGTCCGTCCGCCGTGGTTCTGTACACCGAGAAGGGTACTGTTGCGAGAAGCAATAGCCACATCCTGATCTGTTCACCGTGGTTCTATACACCGAGAAGGGTATCGTTGCGAGAAGCAATAGCCACGGACCGATTGTAAAAATTATTTGTAAAGATCGATGTAAACATGTTTGTATGATTTATGTATTGATTCTTGGTAACCTGATGAATATTAATTTTGTCTGTATTTTGCAATATGTTGTGTATTTTTGATTGGCTTTATATATTATGTACTACAATGCTGTATTAATCGCAGTGCATTTTTGATAAATCGATGATATGTACAATTTTGTACCATATATTTACTCATGACAATGTTTGTAATATGTTTGTAATATTTCATATTTCTATATTTTTTTTGAATAAAAACACAGAAAATACGCCAGACTTTTTATTTCTTTTATTTTATTTTATTTTTGTCGTGCGTGCTTGAACCCTGGCTCCGACGAGCAGGTCCGTCCCGACGCAATAAAAACGACAACCTTCTCGGCGGTCGGCAAAGCAGACGGGCTAAATGTGCCCCGGTATGCCGGCTGGCAGGCGGTCGGTCGGTGCTGGAACTAATATCTGGTAATCTGGAGGCCGACTGGTTTTTGGCCTGTCGGTCGGTAGGTTTCTGGTACCACTAGCTAGCGGTCTGTCGATCGATGCGGGTATCACCAGTTGGCGGTCTGGTCGGTTCTGGTACCGCCAGTTGGCGGTCTGGTCGGTCGATGCTCGTACCACCAGTTGGCGGTCTGGTCGGTTCTGGTACCGCCAGTTGGCGGTCTGGTCGGTCGATTCGGTGCGAATACCACCAGTTGACTAGACACGGACGCTAGTCGGTGTGGCGGTCTAGACGGCTTGGTTCGGTGTGGTAGCCACCAATTGACTAGACACGGACGCTAGTCAGTGTGGCGGTCTGGACGGTTCGGTTCGGTGCGGTAACCACCAGTTGACTAGACACGGACGCTAGTCGGTGTGGCGGTCTGGACGGTTCGGTTCGGTAACCACCAGTTGACTAGACACGGACGCTAGTCGGTGTGGCGGTCTGGGCGGTTCGGTGCGGTAACCACCAGTTCGCGGTCTGGTCGGTCGGTTCGGTGCGGCCGGCCGTCTATTAGCGACTGGCCTGAAGGCGTCTGGCTGGCCGGTAGATGATAGCCTGCTGGATAGGCCGCTGTAGTCTGCTGGTAAGGCTGGCCCTCTGTCGGTGGCTGGTCGCAACGGCCATTCGTCACGATGCTCGACAGGGCCGGTTGCGACGGTTATGTCGCTATTATCGTTAGACAGGGTTTTTTACTAACCCGTCTTTGTTGAGTTGATAAATCCAGTTCTTCGTCATTTCTGTTTTTAGAGAACAAAGAATGGAAACAAGAAAAACAAGAAAATAAGCCAGAAGTTAAACTAACAAAGTAAACTAATTATTAAACGGTCCCTGTTCGGGCGCCATGAAACGGTTGTCGTTTTTATTGCGTCGTGCGTGCTTGAACCCTGGCTCCGACGAGCAGGTCCGTCCCGACGCAATAAAAACGACAACCGTTTCAGCCCGTTTATTGAGGAAGGTTCTAAGTTCTGTAGGGCCGGTAAAAATGAGAACATAAACATATTTTACTAGTGCATTTTGATGTGTATTTTGTGTCCTTTAATTTTGAATAGGACCATTTTTTCGATAGAACCAGCCGTTTGCATATTATAAGCAAGAAATTGAAAAAAGTGCAAAAAAATCGTGGTTTTTAGCCCACCAAAACTCCCCCGCCCTGTTTTAGAGGTCGCAAACTTGGATTTGACATCTCCTAAACATGCTTGAGGACACAAAAAAATAAAATCATTTGCTGCACCAAACGCAAGGTGGACTTCCTCTCGTGACTGGACTATTACTGTTCTGCAATTTTCTCGGATTACCATTTTGATTATGATTGATTTGATACTTCATTATTTTAAACTTGTGAGCTTCATTCAACAAACTTTCAAAACTGTTGAGAACTTCTGCGTTCGTATTATGTAGGTGCTTAATAGCCACCGACTGTATAGATTGTCAGGTTGTATTAAAAAGTATTAACTTTGATCATTTCATACTGTGTATATACTCTGTTCAAATTAGGTTGATCTTATATACGTTATTCGTAGATCAACTCAAAAATAAAAATCAGAAAAAAATGACAACGAAAGCTTCGAAAAATATCGAAAATTTGTAAACTATGTCGATTTGGACAGCCAGTTAAAAATGAACCGTGTATTTTACACCACAGAAGTGCAACTTCCGCATGATTCATTACAATTACGAATACACGTATCTATATAATATAATAGGTATTATGCACAAAACATCAGAAACAGAATACTAGTTTTCGAGACAAGCGTGGTGGAGATCTAGTCGCGTCGACTGTAGACACACACACACACACACACACGTCCATACGTCAACTGCGCAGTGGTGGTGCAGTGTTACACGTCAGGTATTTTCGTTACACGTTCAGTCGAATGATTCCAATTCGCTCTACAGTCGGTAAAGTGGTTTCACTTTCCTTATTCGCCGTCACTATCGAGCATATCTATACTAATATTATAAAGCTGAAGAGTTTGTTTGTTTGTTTGGTTGAACGCGCTAATCTCAGGAACTACCGGTCCGATTTGAAAAAATTCTTTTTTGTTAGATAGTCCAATTATTGAAGAAAGTTATAGGCTATATAATATCACGCTACGACCAATAGGAGCGGAGCATCAACGAAAAATGTTGCAAAAACGGGAAAAATTATTCTTTTTGAGAGCTTCCGTTGCGTGCGCTGCGTAAACGGTTGAAGTTACGCAAAAATCATGTATGATGGAATTGTTCCCGAAAGTTTTTTATATACAGCGAACGAGCGAAGCGAGTGAGTAATGTAATTCCTAAACGACGCAACGGATTTTGATGCGGTTTTCACCATCAGTTAGATAATTTTTCACGGAAGGTTTATATACTATATAGCAAACGAGCGAAGCGAGTGAGTAATGTAATTATAATATTCAAGCGAAGCGAGTGAGTAGTGTATTGCACCCGGGCTTTCTTAGCACCCGGGCGAAGTCGGACGGGACCGCTAGTAAAATATATGCCGATAAAATAATAATGCAGCATGCGACACTGTTTAGTCGGCATATTTTGTTTAATTCGTTCACAAAGAGTGACCGCGTTTATGCATAATGCACAATTAAATGAACAGATTTGTCCGCCATTCTGTTTCGCATTCATTTTAATGATGGACGAATTTTTCATGACAATGAAACTGATTAATTATTTACATTATAATGAGTTACTGAAAAAAATTGTTGGTTGCTTTTGAATTAATAATACAAACATTTTTTGCAGGGGATTTACGAAATTGTCCGTTCAAAAAATCATTAGCGATTAATAATACATTGCCGTTTATTTCAAATTACCTAAATAATACTGTTTACCACAAAATTTAAGTTGTATTGGAATACAAGTTTACATTCATTCGATTCGATACTGCACGGAACGGAACAAGTTGTACTTTTAGAAAACAAAAATAAGCAAAGATGCGCAAACTCTATCTGTGCCGAACCGATTCAGTGTGAACTCTCGTTTTATTCTTACTTTTATAATATTATAATACATAAATTAATAAGATTTATACGGCTGAATTGCAATTGAAAATTTTTCGTTGGAAAGCAGCCAATTATATAATTGACTCGATACATATTGGAAAAAATCATTTTACCAACCATAGTCACAGTTAGGATTCTAACCTGAACCTTTCCACTTTCGAACAAAACGAGTCGTTGCTGCGCGTGTCCTGATTTTATAGACATTAAAAAAAACCCTCCAAAAACGACGTATTATTCAGAATTGAGGCATTCCGTTAACAGTATACCTACATAAATTTCAAAAAATTTCATTCCAAAATTTGATAGATAATAGTTGCGTTTACGCCACGTCAGAGTCAAACTCTTTAGGTACCTTTGTTTTTAGAGAAGTTAAGTTTAGAATTTTGTACCTGGATGTTTATCACTGGCTCGGTAATGTAAAATTCATTTTGACAAATGAGTTTTTATGATTAATTAACGATTCTAAAATATTATGCAAATCTGTCAAAATATGATAAAGGTCATTTCGTTGATTTTTTGTTACAAAATATGTATCTGAAATAATTTTATTGTAAACAATGAAAACGCCTTTTGAATTTTAATAAACACAAGGTCTTATTTTGACAGATGAATTGGAATTCCATTGAATGTATTTAATTAATTCGAAAATGTATTTCAGCTGAATGCAGTTTAATATTTTGCTAGGTATGTGCTTTTCTTTTATAAAATGTTTGCCACCTTTCCGAAAACGATTTCAGATTAATAAATAAACGAACAACAAATACGAATAAATGCGACAAATAAATAAAATCCTTTTTTATGGTTGCCAATTTAATAAAACGAATTAGAGGAGAAAAGATGTTTCTTGAGTTGCTTCTGTAAAGTTTACATTAATTTACAAATTGGTTAAAAAAAGTTATAAATGCAACGAAAACATAATAAAATATTAATGTTTACTGCATTATACATGTATTTAAAAGTTAAATATACAATTTACTTTATCTCCTTTATTATGTTATTCACGATTGCAATAAAGATTTTTAGCAGATTATTACATTATTTGCTTTTCCGGTTTTCATCATTTTCATTTCTCAATTCAAGAGGTGTGTAAATAATTAGATAACTTCTATTTACATTTTTTACATATTAATATATGGCCTATTTTTCTGACGCGGGAAAAGAAATTCTGTTTTCATAAAATTTTATTTTAAAATGAATAATCAGTAGACATAATATTATTATAATATTATTTCAAAAGAAAACTTTATCAAAAGCGATCATTTGCAAACGGTAAAGTAATATAAAATCACATTATCTTTTCGACGTGTGAAATTAGATTTTCTCAACATTTTTCGATTTTCAGTTGAATTACCATGTTTTAAAATCTTCCAAAAAAAACACGCGACATATAAAAACTATTTTGAAATTCCAAGTCTTCATGGTTTCCGGGCTTGTAGGCCGTGGTTCGGTGATATTTCTACCTGACGTTTCGTCTACAACTGCGGTAGACATTCTCATAAGCGATGTGAGCCGCCAAGGAGGACACTTCGACCGCTGCCACATCGCCTTTGAGAATGTCTACCGCAGTTGTAGACGAAACGTCAGGTAGAAATACTATCGAACCACGGCCTACAAGCCCGGAAACCATGAAGACTTGGAACAATGCCGGCCGTGAAAGCTTGCACACCTGGATATTTTGACATTTCCAAAAATTTTAAGTTTTGAATATACAAAAACATATTGCATCTTTTTTGTGGGTGTTTGTCCTAAAATAACGATTACTTTGAAAGAATTAATTACATTGAGAAAAAAAACAAGCTTTGTACGAGTATAATGACTTAAGCATTAGTCATTTTAGTCCTTGATGTCATCAGACAAGGCCGTTGAACCAATTGTCATTAACTTCCAATTGTTTTTATAAAATATGTTCCACTAGAATAATTGTTGGCTCCCATTATTGTTGACACTACAACAAATTACCTACCTCCTGTCTACTGACAACCACTCATTACAAATTAATCATTATATTTCAGTTAGTTTTTATTTTGTAAACTTAACATTCTTTTCTAGTCATAGTATGTTTGGCGATCGTTTTCTAATGCCTTTTTCGTTTTAGATTTGGCGACAAAAAAATTTAAAAGAACTTTCAATCTGTCGTAACGCATGGTCGTTGTTTTTTAACAAAGAAAAATCAATTAATACGACAGTTATAATTATCTAGTTTCAACAATGTTAAAATGGACATCAGTAGGTATATAAATATAGAAAATTCAATTTAACCTATTTAGGCCAGTTGACACGAACACAATTAATAATAATGACTTCATAACAAAAATAAACTACAGTTAAATGCTATGCATTCGACAAATCGGATTTACCGTAAATATTAATAAATAAAAAATGTGATTTTTTTTCTATTACACAGTGAAAAGACTCGGGTCGCAGTGCCAAAACCCTGCCGACAATATAGTGTATTTGCTAATACTGGCATTGTGGTTTTATTATGTGAACTTAAGTTTGTTTTTGAACAAAATAAAAAATTTAACCCCTTAATACATCCCTTAAAATAATATTTTTTTTCTTAATTTCAATATTTTTATCAATGCAACCTCGGTACCAAATTAAATACACCCTTCAGTAAGTAAAGCACTATCCGCAAACTAGTGTTTTCATAAAATTTGTAAGTCCGGTCCTGCCGGGCCGATTTTATTAAAATTTTAGCAGCACATTTTAATCGTTACTAAAGGGTCAAATTTCAATTTTGAAACGATTCTGAGAATTTTTTCGGTATTTTTGGGCCCAAAAACATTTTTCATCCCCTAAAAACTACCCTTAAAATGGTCCGATTGGGCCCATTTTAAATAGGTTCCGTGCGGTGATGGATTCCAACGTGTGTACCAAATTTCGTTAAAATCTATCGAGTCTTTCGAGAGTTATCGTGCTAACACACACACACACACACACACACACACATATATATATATATATATATAAAACATTTTCAAAAATGGTGGCAATTTGTTCGGGAGGTTATGAAACGTCGAGAAATTTTGGTCCGACCCCTAGGTCCCGCCATCCGACCGACGCCACTAGTGTATGTGCCATATGGCAAATACACTAATTATAGAAAGCACGATAGTCATTTTTTAGAAATCGTTCCAACAAATTTTGCAATGTTCAAAATTATTCTCTATTCGTCAACTAAAAACAGGTACTTACCAAATCTTTATATTGTTACAGGTGAAATCATAGTTAAATATGCCCACATGCAGTACTCACTTGTTTTAGTTTTTATTGAAGGTATGCTTTTTTACAGACGTTGTGCGCTTGGCCGCAGGGGACTAAACTGAGAAAAATTGTGATCCATTATAATACCCTATTGGTGTGTATTAAACCGTCCAATTCGCTATACCATAAATATATAGCAGCTTGCCGTAAGGTCTGCGTGGCCTAGTGGTTATAGAACGGCCGCTTCATACGCAATACGTCCCGGGTTTGAATCTCCGTGTAGCAACTTAACTATAAATGTTTTTAACTATTCTATATTGCACTTGATATTTATTTTATTTATATTGCCTCGATTTATTTTTTATTTTTATATCAAGTGGGCATACGATTTTTGGTGATTTTTTAAAGTAGGTATAACTTCTAAGGCGCTTACATAAGTACACGCAGCCATTTAAAAAAAAATATATATTTACTGAATTTGACAACTGTTGCTGTTGGACTTAGACAAAGGTTTAAATAATAGTGGAAACTATCTTTGAATCAATAATAGGTATTTTAAGTAAAAAAGTCATAAAGTTGAGTAAGAAACTATCTCATCAATTCTAGAATAATTTATTAACAAACGAAATGTTTAAATTCTTTGCAATTTTTTTTGATTAATAATATAATTTTTTTCTTAACAACGATAAGTCGGAAAGAATGAAAAAATATGATTTAGAAATACTTTATTCAGAAAAATATTAATTTTTTTCCAGCTTTGCGGATCTTTTACTTAAAAATACATCAATATTATTTGATCTGTGCTTACCGTAAACAGAAGACAAATTCATTAAATATTTTTTTATAAAAATGAAAATAAGACAGTGTCTTTAAAAATATTTAAATATGGTCGCAAGTCGCAACTAATGAGTTGGAACAAATTCATTCAAATTGAAACGTGGAATCTAATCTATGAACTGTCAATTTTCCGATAACAGTTATAATATTTAAATTGTTACAGTTGTTTCAACCCATGCATTGCACTAATGCAGAGATGGCGAACCAATGGCACGCGACAGAATATTGTCGGCTGCACAGCATTATGCAATCGAAGTAAATAAAAATATGTTAGATGCTATCGAAAAAATTTGACTAGCATTCAAATAAAATACTTATATTATGAGATCGACACGACAAGTGGACGAAATCATGGCACACAATGCAATATCGAAATAATTCTTTTCATCTACGTTTGGGTAATTTTTTTGTCAACTAAATTTCTTTATTCAACACATGCACGCTTTTAGTTTTTATTTCGTATCTATTTTGCGGACCTTACATAGCCGTTTATTGACTAGTGACCATTATGTTTCAGTGCTATGATGGTGCATTATGTAACGCTTTTCAGTGCTATAATGAAAAGTACAGTTACATAATTAACCATTATGTAACTAGTTACATAATGGTTCATTATGTAAGTAACTGTGTTTTTAAATTAAATTAATGTCTAAAACCATGCATGTATTGAATAAAGTATAGTGTGCAACGCCTGTGCTAAATCTTTATGCGTCAGGCGCGATGTTTTCAGCACTCGTATGCAGCTCGCAATGCACACTCGCTAAGGCTCGTGTGCGCTCGCCTACTACTTGTGCTGAAAACATCGCGCCTGACGTATAAAGATGTATTTAGCACACTAGTTACACAATATACTATTAGATGCTTGTTGGAACGTCATGACCACATTGAACATTTTTTGGAGAAAAAAAATAGCACGTAGATGTGAAAAGGTTCGCCATCCCTACACTAATATATGGGTACTACGCGGTGTACTCACATACTCCTACACCTGGCTACCGACTGGACAGTCGTGACCATCGCACATAACAATAATTTATTATAACCGTCAGTTAGTTTAGCTTAGCACACATAGCAAGGTTATCCCTAACTCTTCGTTAATTATAATCACAACATAAAAACTATTATAAGCGTTTGTGTGTCATGCCGCACTCTCATATGTGATTGCGCCAACATCGCATGCATTTGTTTCTGAATTTCATTTTGTTTTCGATCGCATTCGTTTTGTTTTTATAGGCGTTCATTTGCTATCACCAAACAATCAATTGTTTTCACTACACAATTCGGTTGATTTGTTACGATGAGTTCGGATTATTCCGTGAGTTGACTTATATACTTTTGTGATAAATGGTGAGCTAAGTGATTCTGTTTGGATAATCGATTAGTGTTTTAAGTGATTTTATTTATTAACTCAAATGTTATTTATGAATGTTTGAATTACCATCATGTGGATATTTGTAAATGTAAGTATTATTAAAACTGCACTATTAATTATTGTTTTTGTGTGTCGTGTTGAGAATCGTTTGCAGTCACGTGAAAAAATCATGTGTTTTTCTGGAAAACGTGTACTCAGGTATTACTGCTTATAGACACATGTTGCGTGCAAATTAATAATATGTGGTTACCGGTTTTCCATCTATTTTTACAGATCTGTTTTTGTTACGAAACATCGTGTAATTGTAAAATTTTTATTTAAATTGAATTAAGAAAAAAAAATTTTCTTCGCTGTACATGAATTTGGTTGCTGTAGTTTGAAATAAACATATAACACGAATATTGATAATAAAAAAGAAACGGTCAAGTGCGAGTTCGACTCGCGCGCGGAGGGTTCCGTACAACTAAGAAAGTATTAAATTAAAATACACTTCATTAAACTAAATTTATTTTTTTGAAACTATTTTTAAATCGTTTTTAAATGAAATTTCTTATTCTAAAAATTCCAAAATATTTACATTATATATAAAAAAAAACTTCGGGCCGCCCGGGATTCGAACCTCACAATAAATTCAACTTTTTTGTTAAGGGGCCAAACTTATCCCCAATAAAAATATTTACAAAAATATTTCATAACCTTTGATTATCGATCTATGTGCGCGTTACAAAGACCCTAGCATCATGCCAAATTTCAAACTATACTAAGTCACGCAGTTTTTGAGAAAAACCTCTGTGACAGACAAACAGACGCAAGATGTGATCTTATAATTGATTTTTCCTTATAAGGTACGGAACCCTAAAAACGTTACAATAATTTATTTAGCTTTTAAAGTTTCAAATGATCAATTTATAAATTTTGTTGGCGTGTGAATAATATATCAATTTTTAAAAGATCGTCGGTACTTATTAACCAGTTTCAGAAAAGACGTGAATCGCGAATATTTGAAAAATAAAAAGATGTTTGGTGTGTGGGTAAAACCACACTGCTAACTTCTCATTATGGATGCCCTTAGTTTTTTTTATTAAAAAAAATTGCCAATTTAATCAGGTGTTCATTATGTAACTATGTGTCGAATGAAATTGTTTCGAAGTCGATATCATTATTTGTTCTCGAGATATGCGAATCGAAAAAAAGTAAACGAACGAACGTACGCACACACACACAGACATCTCTCTAAAAACAGTAGATTCGGACTCTATAGGGACTTCAAAACGTTCAGATATATCAAAATATTTATTCACACAAAATCGGACCCATTACAATAACTTCCAATGGGAAGTTAAAATTACACTTTTAATATTCTGAACATACCACACGTACTTTTTATCAAACCAGAATATCCCAACAAACTTAGGATTGACAAAGTTTTCATATTAATAAAGTACACTACAATGCACAATCTAAATAGAATATCTAGTAATTAATGGTGTTGTGGAGTTTTGTAGCTATGCTGGAACTTCCGAAAGTACTTTATAGACAACTTTTTTCTACTCCTTTGTGAAACATAAAATCGCGATTATAATCACTAACTGGCACAAGAGTACCTATAAAAATGCGAAAATAAAATATTTTTTATTTAAATTTATTTTTTGACCAGGGAACAGAATTATTACGAATCGTCAATAACTTCCAAAGAAGCCAATCATTTTAAGGAAATTGATTTTTTAATAATAGCATTTTACATACAAAATGCTAAAAATAACCGCAAAACACCAAAGCATTTCAAAACTCCCGACGTACGTTTCGCCAACCAAGTTGGTATCATCAGGAGATTATTTAATCATCTCCTGATGATGCCAACTTGGTTGGCGAAACGTACGTCGAGAGTTTTGAATGGTTTGATGTTTGGTGGTTATTTTTAAGATTTTGTATCGTCACACCAAAGATTCCATCACCCTCCATTGAAGCGTTTACATATTTATTTTCTAAAAGTATAATTTATGTTTTTTTAACACGCTTATATTAGTTCCACCTGTATGTATGTATGTAAGTAACGGATTATTTGAACGCGATTTTCACCCACTTCAAAACTTCAGATTGAACTGAAACTTTGCACACTTATCAAGGACCGATGACAATACAATAATTCAATAAGTTTTTTAGTCCTGGAGATCCTGGCTCTCCAGGACTAAAATTACTACTATTGTAAAAAAGCGTGGGGTGCTTTGTACCATATTTTTATACTTTATAACAACTGATCTCGAGCACCCCACGCTTTTTTACAATACAAATTATTTTTTACCATTTTTTACCATTAAAGCGTGTTTTTTAGTTTTTTTTAAATTATAATTTATTTGGTTACATTTTATTGGAATCGTAGGTGGCTAACAGATGTTTTACTGCATATTAAAATTATTATAGATTGCAAAATATTTTTCCTAGAAAAATGCTTTAAATTAAAAAATAATAAAAAAATGCCTTGTGATTTTAATGCATTCTAAAATCTATTTATCAATAAAATAAAATTAACTTAATATCTGAAATATAAAAAAAAATAAAGTTCCAGATTCTTTCATTTAATTTTCATAACTGGTAATAATTTTTTCGTCCTTGCTATTTTTTCAGAGGTTATTTACCTGATGATTAAAAATAAATAATAATCTTGTGATCTTGAAATTGAAAAAAAATGTTATAAATATTGAAGCAATAAACCAAACACAATAGCAGTTAGAGTTATTAAGTATTATTTAATATTCCTATTAAATATTTATACATTCTCGTAAATAATTCAACCAGAAATCATAAATATTTCCTTAACGCAAAAATTGGAAAAAAATAAAGCACTTTCTTAAGCGCAACCTTAAACTTCTACAGCATTGAATTTGAACCATTAACCTCAAAACATCACAAGGTTATATTATTCACAGTATAGAAATAATTTGATTTAAAATATAATTAATTATAAAGTAGAAAAGAAAAATTCTGCGAAAATTAACTGGGTATTTAATTTAATTGGTATTTCCAGTTTATTAATTACAGAATACAGTAGACACGAGTTTGGTGTGAACGTTCGAAAATATGAACTACTAGCGGCCCGATCCGGCTTCACCCGAGTGCTATGAATTTATGATTTATTATCCCTCCGTCGCTAGAAATTCTCCCCCTGGGAAGCGAAACCGGGCTGGTAATATTACTAGGATTCCGCCGATATGCTAAAATGCAAAAAATTGCAAAGTTACGTTTTGTTGCTATCCCACAGGAACCACACATTTTTCCGATATGAAAAGTGCTCCATGTGCGCTATTCCAGAACCTAAAGTAACTATATACCAAATTTCATGAAAATCCGTTCAGCCGTTACGGAGCTGAGTGGTAACAAACATACACACAGACACACAAACTTTCGTATTTATAATATTATCAAGATTCAAAACTATGGACAGCAATATGTGTCCATTTACTACACTGTACTGTGAACAATATTGACTACCCTGTAATGTTAACAATATTGACTACTCTGTAATGTTAACATTGCTGAGTGGTTGAAACTTGCATCGATATGCAAATTATGGGTAAAACCTTCTTGTTTGCAAGACGCTAATGACCTCAGTTGTCGAGCGTCTATAATTTACAATTCATTCATTCTTGGGTGCAGTTTTTGTGCAGACGTGTCGCTCCGACGTGAGTCTGAGTTTGTGTGCTTCAAAATGGCTAAAAATACGAAAAAAAGCGTTCAAGTTTATATCGGTGTAACCGTCAATAGTGTGAAAAATCTCGCTTACTGCCCAACCAAGAAAAGAACGTTAGTGCGGAAGGGAATAGACGGAGAAGGTGTTCACAATCTGACAAGAGCGTTTTAACACAATATTGTCAGAGTTAGCTACAAGTCGTTCGTTTGAATTTTCATGCCGCTTACCCTAAATAAGAGCCCCCATGCTGCTTATATGCACATTCTTTAAACCGGCGTTCTTTCACTGGTTGAACAGTATGTAAGCAGAATTTTTTCGTGTTCACACAACTCGAGTCTACTGTACCTATATACTTATTTCCATGTTCGTACGTTTTAAATTTGGGTACACATAATTTGCGTACCTTTATTAATCGACCAAATTAAAAATGAATACAATCAATACAATACAAATATTTTTACAAAGTTGAAAAATAACACAGCTTTTCCCCTAATTTTTATTAATTCAAATTGCGTAAATAATTCTTACCCTTTCAATACATTGTGTTATTTTAGCCGTGCTTTTTCATTACATAATGATGTACATAGCAGTAATTTATATGACCAGAATAAATGTTTGTGTATGTTTTTAATTATCTCAAAATTAATAATTATAAACATTCCAGCGAAGAGAAAAAAATTATTTTGCAAAACAGATTCGTATATTATACTACATCAAAAATTATTATAGCGACCGACATTTTATAAAGGCAAATAATATTCGTAAAAGTTACTACAAATATGTTTTTAATTATCTCAAAAATAATAATTATAAACATTCCAGCGAAGAGAAAAAAATTATTTTGCAAAACAGATTCGTATATTATACTGCATCAAAAATTATTATAGCGACCTACATTTAATAAAGGCAAATAATATTCGTAAAAGTTACTACAAATACAGGATTTTCTCATATTCTTACCTAAATTAAGTTTTAAAAATAACCAAAATAATATAAAAATAGACTCTTAGTAATTGACGTGTAAAAGTTAAAGAAAGTTATAAATCACACACATATTATTATCCGCTACTGACCTAAACTATCGAGCGCCTATACACACTATATCATCGTTAACTGAGCTGTAAATAAAAGAAATATTGCAAATAGATATAAAATTTAGCTCTAAGTTCTATTGGAGTTTAAAAAACTGAATGAAAACCATATTTCAATCAAACGTTCATTGATAAAGATAAATATTATGGGAAATTCATTATAATAATTAATTTCAATTACAGCCCGTATTTCTGTACAGAGTAGGTACTTTTTAATTAGATATTTGCATAGATCCTCGAAGAGGCGATGTAAACAAACAAATAAAAGTTACGAACGAAAGTTTTTTTTTTTAATTTATTTTTTACTATGATAAAGAGGAAAATAATGTTTTCCTATTATATAGTTACATGCTTTTCTCGTCTGTTTGTATGGTACTAATAATACTATAGTAGGTAAAACAAAAATAGAGGAAATTCAGAGGCGAACTAGGGAAAACGTAAATCATTTGTATTTTTATATGAAAGCTCGAGTCTTCTACACCAAAGGTCCCAGCTTCAAAATCGGTGAATTCCCTTAATTTTTTTTTGCGCACGTCTAAACTACAAACTATTTATCTTCAAATTTTTTTGCGATATCTTCCATGAAATCATTAGTTAGAATTTTTATATTTTGTATAATATACTATATTCATGCGTGTTGTTTTTTGCTCACATTTACTTTTTATTAATTACTAGCGGCCCCGTTCGGTTTCGCCCGGATGTTAAGAAAGCCCGGGAGCAATACACTACTCACTCGCTTCGCTCGTTCGCTATATATATAAACCTTCCGTGAAAAATTTTCTAACTGATGGTGAAAACGGCATCAAAATCCGTTGCGTGGTTTAGGAGGAGTTAGCGGTTAAACAGACAGACACAACAGACAGACAGACGCGGAAAGCGACTTCATTTTATACTATGTAATAAAGATTTTCTTCTGAAATTTAGTGGAAACGCATTTCAGAACAAAGTGCCGATGTTCACATAATTATGAAACACTCGAGTTTTTCGTTTGCATTTAACAAAACTTTTTAATGAAAGTTTCTCGTGCAATTTTCACTGAAAAGCCGCCAGTAAAATACATACACCTTACGAATGCCAGCCAAACAAATATAATAGCTGCTTTACTTTAGAATTTAGACATAAAAACAAATCCCAATTTATTTCATCTCACCTTGTGATAACGTTCTTTCAAATTCTGTGACCTGAAAACAGTTAATGTTTTTAAACAGTTTTATTTACATTTCTATCCCTTGCTATATATTCTCTCAAAAACGTCTGAAATTACATAATATTCAGTTGTAGAAGATGTAACGCTAAAAAAATATACTTCAGGCTAGTTAGGTTTGTGTACGACAACTAATTTAAACAATTCATAATAATAAATTATTTCATCTCAGATGCACAGCGAAATTATCAAATATATTCACTCGTGTTATAATAAGTTATGGCTATAGATATTTTAAATCGCCTCGGTTCTACCCGGCACGGCACGAAGCAATCAGCACTTTTCGATAACAAAAATAAAGATTGCGCATTAGATCATTTCTGTACCGAATTATAATTCTCGTGTTATTGTTCCGTTTCCGTGCCGTGCCGGGCCGAAACGGGGCGATTCAGTGCGCGTCCTGTCTAAGAGAAATCAACTACATTTTAATAATAACGATTTTTATATAACAAACACTGAAATATATGTTTGTTAGGTCCGTTCCTGGAATTCGCAGCACAAAACAATATCAGCTTTGGTCAAACAACTCGTTACTGACCCATATTGTTTGTACATTTATGGTTCACTGGACTTTTAGAGTACAAATGAAAATAAAAGTCAAATAGTACATCCACGCATGCGTAATTAGAGCACAGACAATATTATAGAATGTTTCAAAAAGTATAATAAAAAATGAAAGTGGAAATATTATATCCATTGTAAAAAAACCAAGAAGAACTGAGATTCCATAAAATAGGTATGTAATTTTAGTGATACCTAATGATATATTCATTTTTATTTGGAATTCTGAAAAGCTGTTTTTTAATTAATTTTATCTTTAACAAGCCGTGAGGTGGGTCGTTTATTAGAACTAAAGTGCGACCCTTGAGGTCCACACGACGAACTTCCCAGTTTGATAAATATTTAATAATAATAATTAAATTAGATATTACTCAGAAAAGTAATCATTTTAATCATTAAAACATAATTATTATTTATTTTTAACAATTAAAAAAAAAAACGGCTGAACCGATTTTTATAAAATTTATGTCGGATCAAAATGACGTTAACACGCCTCGATTGACATCCTTACGAAGTCGATATAATTTTTTATTCGCGAGATATTGTGTAAAATCTACTTTTTTGGAGTCTATTTGACTAAGAAAAAAGAACGGCTGAACCGATTTTGAAAAAATTTCTTTCAGATCATATTTACGTTAATACGCGTCGATTGGCATCCTAACGTAGTTGATATTTTCATTCTCGAGATTTCGTCTTAGAAAGAAATGGACACATATGTACGTACGTACGTACACACACACACACACACAAACATCTTTTCAAAAATAGTGTAAAAATAGTGTAGTGACCTTGAAACATAAAAATTTTGATTTCGATTTTCGGACCCATTACAATAACTTCCAATGTTCTTCTTTTCAAAATATTACACAATCCTATTTGTGAGCATTTTTTTACGAAACGTATTAAACAAAATCTTAGTAATATTTAGATAGAAACAAATTTAGGAAACATCAAAAGCAAAAAATACGAAATAGCAGGTGATAACATTGTTAATGCATTACTCTTACAATGAATTTAGAAATCATAATTTCAGGGACACACTGTATATACAAGAAGAGAGATATGTGCGCGTAGTGCATGAACCGGACTTCCTGTATGAATGACAACTCAAAAAATAGTGGGGTGCATTGCACTACTGAATAGTGACTCATATCAGCAGCCTATGTGAAGTGTACCTTTTGTATGAACCAACTAAATCTGTTATCGTTGTTACAATTTAATTATTTTTAAATTAGATGCCTGATACAAAAAAGGATGTTTAGTTGAAGTGTCGATCTTTAGTCGATAATGATTTAATTTTTATTTTATTTTTATTTATTGTAGATTATAGACGCGTCGTCAAATTAGGTCATTAGCGTCTTAAATACATTAAATAACAATTCTCTTAAAATTAAATGACATAACAAAACATTCATGAGTGGAGGTGGTATTCGAACCCACGACAGTGTGATCCAAAGGCCGCTACGCTAACCGTTACACCACACTGTCATCTATTTAATTTTTAAGTTGAATAAAGACGCTAATGACCTTGTCGAGCGTCTATAATCTACAATTCATTCATTCAAGTTGAATAAAATGAAAGTCACCTAAGTATTTCGGAAAAACCGATTAAATTCGGGAAAAACTAAATCGAAAATAAAATTATTCGGGAAAAACTAAATCGAAAATAAAATTGTAACGAGACCTTCATAAATTCATTTTTCTTTTAATATTTCGATACTTAGATGGGACAACACGTTTTCTAATTGTGGAGTCATAACTCAAAAATTACTAGACCGATAGATAGATAGATAGATAGATAGATTCCTTTATTGCGACAGACTAGTCTGTATAATAGCGTCATAATAACAAAAATACAGTATTATAATAATATTAACAAAAATTAAAAACAAATGGTTGTTGTAATCTTACAATAGTAGAAGTACATAAAAGAGACATTATACGATCGGTGTACAAACACAATGTACAGAGCTATCAAAAAAGGACGTTACGTCATAAAAACAGTTTTCTTTTAATATATTCAAAATATTTTTTTTAAATTTTGGATGTTTTAGATTTTTAAGACATACATGCAAATTATTAAATAATTTTTGACCCATGTAATGTGGTCCTTGTTTATATAATTCTAGATTACATTTTGGTAGTCTAATTGCGGGACCAAGTCTGGTATTATAATCATGTACGTCATTGTTGTATTGCACACTCTCTATGTTTAATTTTATATATAGCAGTGTTTCTAAAATGTATATACATGGAAGTGTTAATATTTTGTATTTTTTAAATGTAGGTAAGCATGAGTCTCTAGGTCTAATACCATATATTATTCGTAGTAACTTCTTTTGCCATATGAAAACATTTTTAGATTGAGACGAGTTACCCCAAAAAATAATTCCGTATCTCAATCTTGAATATACATAACTATAGTAAAGCATTAAAAGTGCGTCAGTTCCAACAATATTTTTTAAATTACGAAAAAGAAAACATAAACTTTTCAGTTTTTTTATAATTTCTGAACTCTGAATGCTCCAGGTTAAAGTATCTTCTAGGTATACACCAAGAAACTTAATAATAGAAATATTACTGACAATATTATTATTTATAGAAATATTTAAGTTAAAGTTTGTTTTATTTCTATTAGTTTTGAAATAAAGATAATATGACTTGCTAAGATTTAGGTAGAGTTTATTAGCGTTGAACCAATCTGCCATTTTATCAAGAATAGAATTTGCACGTACTTCAAGATGTTGATTAGTATCAGCAGTGACAATTATTGATATGTCATCAGCGTACATGACTATGTTACTAGTTTCTAAATAATCGGGCAAGTCATTAATAAATAGAATAAACAACAGCGGACCAAGGACGCTACCCTGAGGTACACCATTTTCACAATAAACTTCATTAGAAAGGTAATTATTAATCGATACACATTGTTTCCTATTCGATAAATAGGAGGAGAAAAGATTTTGCACAGTGCCTCTAAGACCAATACTTTGTAATTTCGATAATAATAGATCATGCTGTACAACATCAAAGGCTTTACTTAAATCAGCAAAAATACCTAGTATCATTGTCTTGTTATCAACTGCAGCCAATATTTTATTGTAGAAGGACGATATAGCAGAAACTGTCGATTTATTTGCTAGAAATCCATGTTGTGATGAAGAGAATATATTAAACCTATTGCAAAAGTTAACTGTACGTTTATATATTGCTAACTCAATAAGCTTTGAAACACTGGATAGAATAGAAATTGGTCTATAATTTGAAGGATCTTTAGGGTCACCTTTTTTGTAGACAGGCTTTATAATAGCGTGTTTTAGAATGTCTGGGAAATATCCATTTAATAGACATAAGTTTATTAGATAAGTTAAAGGCTGTACTAAAAAATACCTAAATTCTTTAATAACATTATTAGTAATATTATCCGCACCTGACGAGAAAGAATTTTTCAATTGACAAATTAAAAGTAACACCTCATACTCATCGAAAGGAAACATATACATAGAATTAACATTTATATTGCTTATGTTAGTAATTGGATCACAAATTGGTATGTCATTCAATATATCAATTGGTTGTTGTTTGAAAAAGTTGTTGAAATAATTTACAATTATATTATAATCTTTGACAATATTCCCGTTTATTTCAAGTTCAGATATGTTATTCGGTTTCTGTTTTGCTTGATTGTATATATTATTAATTAATTGCCACGACGCTTTGATTTTATTCTGTGCTCTATTAAGTAAATCATTATAATAATTTCGTTTTGTGGAATTTACTAAATTTTGGTGTTTTCTTTTTTCAGCTATATATCGATTTTTATTTTCCATGGTGTTTGAAATCTTAACAAGTCCATGCATATTTTTCAGAAGCTTACTTGAATTGATAACGTCAGGCGTTACCCATTTGCTGTCAGTATTTCCATTTTGTTTTTTATATTTAGTTAAAGGAAAACTCAGATTATAATAGTGAGATAGGATTGTTATAAAATTATCAAATTTATTGTCAATATCATTTGCATGGTCAGTATCATCAAAAATTTCAGTCCAGGATTCTTTTTCTAAACAGTAGGCAAAATAATTCTTATTTATTTCCGAAAACGATCGTTTATAAAAATAAGTTTCTGCAAATTTAATATTAGTTTGCATAGACAAAGTTTGCATAGTGTGATCTGAAAAGTAAATATCATCGACCCTTGTTTGATAGCTCGCATTTATATTTGTACATATATTATCGATTAGAGTTGAAGATGTATTAGTAATTCTAGTGGGATTTACAATAGTAGGAATAATATTAAATGATTCAAGTATGTTTATTAGCATGTTTTTTTCCGAGGTTTGCTCTAAAAAGTTTATGTTGAAATCACCAGCAAGGAAGATGGGTTTATTAATAACATATAGTAAATCTAATACTGAAGAAAGATTAACAAAAAAATCATTTAAATTTGCTAATGGGGAACGGTAAATAGCAAGAATAATATAGTTACAGTTGTTAAAATTAATTTCAATGCCACATATTTCAAAACATTTTTCAGAACAAAATTTAGTAATATTAATCACTTTGTATTGTGTAGAAGTTTTGCACAAGATACAGACACCACCTCGAGAATATACATTTCTACAAAAATAATTCGAAATTACATAACCACCAATTTTAAGGCATGCTATTTCATCAGCTTTAAGCCAATGCTCACTAATGCATATTATATCAGGCGCATTTTCATGCAACATAATTTCAAGAAGATTTAGTTTGTTCACATTACGTAGTCCTTGGATATTTAAATGCGATATATTTAAAATATCTATTTGACAGGTCCTATGTTCAAGTTTCTCTGAAAATTTTCACGTTTACGGAAAAAGAAACGATTGATGATTGTACCAGTTGGCCAAAAACTCGAGTCTTTTATCTTATCCAGGAGATGTTGGGGAACACCTATCTTAAAAGTATTGAAGTACCTATTCTCTTTTTCTTTATTGATGTGTTCACACATGTAGTTAGATTTTTTAAATTCATTTAAGTAGGTTATAATATCTTTCTCTGTTACTTGCAGAGCAAGTCTAGAAACATATAACCAGCAGATTTTTTCCACTGCAACAATTTCCACGGATGTTCCAAGTTTTTCCTCCGTGGCATTTCCGATTGTTGGCTTCATTCTATTTCTATATCTCCTTCTTCTTCTTTTACTTTCGATCCATTCTTCTTCAGAGCTGGAGTTTTCAGACTTTTCATCGTTACCAGATTGTATTTTCTTGTCGTCTCTACCTACATTAATTGCAGTAGTTGTTTTTTGTTCACTTGGTATATTATTAGATGTACTTGCAACAGCAGATGCATAATTGTTCACAGCCAAATCCTGTTTGGTGCGAGATGATTTTTTTATATCTGTATTATTTTGTTTATTTGCATTTGCGTTTACAGTTTTGTTACTAATTAATTGACTTGAATCAGTCGTTGATTCATTCAAGTTGCATGCTTTTCCAGCTTCAATGCTTTTCTTTAAAACTTCATGGATATTGAACTTACTTAAATCATTTTTGATTTCATTTATTTCACTTCTTAGTTCGCCAATTACATTTTTCAATTCTTTTAATTCTGTTGACAATTCACCAAACTTTTCATTTATTATTTCACTGATACATTCTTTAATAACACCGCTGAAATCTTCGGACATTAAAAACGCCTTGATTTCGGCTTTACTACGAGTATCCATTGCTGGAGCGACACAAAAACACGTCCACTCTCTATCACAGCACGATACTCAAAAAAAAAAAAAAAAAAAAAAAAAAAAAAAAAAAAAAAAAAAATAAAACTTGATATCCAAATTAAAACTATAGAATACTTTTTATCGGCTACTCTTGGGTTAACTTCCGTTCAAACCATGGCGAATCGAAAAAAAATCTACGAATTTTCCGTTTAGTATTTTCACTTTTAGCAATTAATACACTCAAATTATAATCGAATAAAAATTAATAAACAAACACTTGAAAAATTCTACACATTTATTCATCTCAACGATCGTTTCGGGTTTTTTAGCCCATCCTCAGGAGTTTAAATAAAAAACTTTTTAGTTTAAACTCCTGAGGATGAGTTAGAAACCCGAAACGATCGTTGAGATGAATAAATGTGTAGAATTTTTCAAGTGTTTGTTTATTAATTTTTATTCAATCATGTTCTACCAAGTGCCTAGCGATAATTCTATAGAATTTACAAATTATAATCGGCAGGGTTTAGCACCTCGAGCAATATGTAGTACGGTTAATATTGATAATTTAAATTTCTATCCTTTAAAAAGCAATAAAAATATTTAATTTAATTCAATCACTAATATTGTGACCATTAAAACTACCTAATTAACACAACAAAACAAATTATCGAAATCATAGATGGTTTTTGTAATGTCTATTGTTTAATTAAAAACACAAACATTAAATTACGTTGCGTGAAGTAAAAATATTAACATGCATTATAATAGACTAACCGGAAATGCTTTAAGTCGAAATGTGCGGTGCAACGTTACTAAATTCAGGGGCCACATTTAAAAACAATGCAATATGTATAAATATTCCCACACGTGAATAATGTTTAAATTATGAATGCAAATTTTTATGAATCATATTTCAATATTAAGTAATTTGTCTCTTTTATTCAAAATGTAACACCGAAGGGAAAAAAATTTACAGAATTTAAAAAACCTTTTTGAACATAAATTAAGAAAAACTAAAATGAAATAAATACACAAACAGTTGAAAAGTTCTACACATTTATTAATCTCAACGATCGTTTCGGGTTTCTAGCCAATCATCAGGAGAGTTCAAATTAAAACTAGAAACTCGAAACGTCAAACGATCGTTAAAATTAATAAATGTGTAGAATTTTTCAAGTGTTTGTGTATTTATTTTATTCAATCATGTTCTACCATTTGTGTCTATAGCGATAATTCTATTGAAATCATAAAATCTAAAATGTTTGTCCCGTAGGTATATTCAAGACTTGACAACACACTGAAAAACGGAACACAACAATTTTATATTTTTGTGTAAATTTAATTTTAATAAAAATCTTTTTAACAAAAAAAAAACCTCCTTCAAAAAGCCACTTAAAGAGGAAAATAATGAAATTTTGAGGTCTGCGCCAATTTAATAAAATATGAAGTCGGTTAAAAAGTATAGTATAGTGAATAATATTTTCTTTTTAACCGACTTCATATTTTATTAAATTGGCGCAGACCTCAAAATTTCATTATTTTCCTCTTTTTAGTGGCTTTTTGAAGGACGTTTTTTTTTTGTTAAAAAGTTTTTTATTTTTTACTTTTTAGTGTCAAAAAGTGACATTTACCTTAAGAAATCACACGCTGTTACTCACTTTTATTAAAATCAGCCGAACTACTGAACCGATTTTGATGAAATTTCTATGGGACCAATCTGAAAGTATATCCTTTCAAATAAAAAAATATTCCAAATCGGTTTATAAATGACGGAGTGCTAAGGTAACAAACATAAAAAAATACAACCGAATTGAGAACCACCTCCTTTTTTTGAAGTCGGTTAAAAACTTAATGAGCTCATGGAAGAGCCTAATTTTATTTATAATTTTTTTTCGTAATGTACTCAGTCCAGATTGTAATAAATCTACACGCTAAAACGCGCTTGACGTTTTCAAATCCGGATATAAAATAATATAAAAAAAGTTCTAGGTACGTCCTGTACATTATTTATTAATATTACTCTACTATTTTGTCATAAAATGCAACGTTGAACTTGGTTACGTGTTATATTAATATGAAATGTAACATACAGAAACGATATTTGCTTTGAATAAGAAGTACATGTATATAGAAAACGGTTATATCACATAATAAACTCTGCATAACGTAAGTAGCTGCCATTGACATAGAGAACTGACAGCGCATTTCCTGTCTCAGCAATGTACTAAATAGTCCAGTACGTGGGGGTTTTTTGAATGCAAAAGGTGGGGTAGTAGCGATTTTTTAGTATGTTGTTAAGCTTGGGGCCCTAATGAAAAATCCAAGTTTTCGACCTCGAGGCGCATGCGCTCGAGCCGCCATCTTGGATTTTAGGTGCAAAAATTTGTTTTTTTGATAATAACTCAAAAACGGTGGCTTTCACGACAAAATATGTTCTATACAAAGTTAAAGAAGACAAAATTTTCTACATTTTTTGTAGGAAAAATGTTTTTGTAGCACACATACATATGTTAGGAGTTACAGTTCCGTGAAGTTGCACTATTTGAAAAAAAAATGCGGAAACTTCATTTTGGTTGAGTTTTATTTTATTATTCTTATTATATATCATTATATTTTTACATAATTATACAATTATACGACAATACGCGGCGATCAGTTTTTCATTAATATAATTTTTTTGACATGCGCCATGCACAATTACAGAACATAGTGTTTTCAAAATGCGTGTATGTGCGCGATTACCTCGTAACTCACTCGATTTTAAAAGTGTCTTTACACCTCTTTCCTTTACAACGACGTCACTTTCACTTAAAGTTTTCTCACAAATAAAGCACAAATTAACTTGGGATTTTCCATTATAACAGCGTAACCTTCTGCAAGCTAGACAATAATCACACTGACGTATAAGTAGAGTCTCTTTAAAAATTATTTCAATATGATTTGCATTGGTTTAAATTATTTATTTTAGTTATTAACAACCAAATAACAAGATATAATACTTTTTTTTCAAATAGTGCAACTTCACGGAGCTGTAACTCCTAACATATGTGTGCTACAAAAAAAAAATTTTTACAAAAAATATAGGAAATTTTGTCCTCTTTAACTTTGTATAGAACATCTTTTGTCGTGAAAGCTACCGTTTTTGAGTTATTATCAAAAAACCAGATTTTTGTACCTAAAATCCAAGATGACGGCTCGAGCGCATGCGCCTCGAGGTCGAAAACTTGAATTTTTTATTAGGGCCCCAAGCCTAACAACATACTAAAAAATCGCTACTACCCCACCTTTTGCATTCAAACACTCCTTTTTGATACCCACGTACAGGACTAAAAAGTGTGAGCGAGATAAAATAAAGTGGCTGCCAATTTCTGTAAACGCTTTTAGTTTGAACTAATGTGAATTCGACTGGCCAGATTCTGAATCTCTGGGAACGCGATTGGTCCGAGTCTGAATCTTTGAAAACGCGAATGGTTCGAGTCTGTTAGAAAAGGACGTAAAAAGGCAGCCTTTGCTGCGTTACTCTTATCGAGCGACACTTTTTCCGGTGTGTTGCGTTGTCCATTCACTATGTCAATGAGTTTTCGTATGCACTAGTTCAGTGTGACAAGTACACTATATAGTGCGCCACGAAAGAGCAACTCTTTTGTCTATACGAAAAGCCCCAGTAAATATTTATATACCACAACTGAATATTTCAAGAAGAGCAACAAATAAATTAATGGGGGTATTTTCTATTACTTCGTTCAGTATTTCCTCTATAAATTCGATAAATATAAATTATGCATAACGAATCATGAACTTATTTATTTTGTTCACTTCCGTACCGAAGTTATACTTTTTATTTACCTGGTTTCAAATAAAAAGAATCGATTTTGTAAACAAAATAAGTAACGATGAAGCAAGTTAAAGTTCCCTAAATCTTTGTTATCTAGTCATAATATCATAATAATCATATATTTTGAACTGAGGTAAGAGTGTTTGTGATACCAAAATATTATTTGATGTTCAAAAAAATATAATAATTAATATTGACTCAAATACAGTCAGTCGCATTTTATAGAAAATCCATGAGATATTTAGCATTTCTGACATTCACAATTCAACTGTTTATTATTAAGTTAAATTTTAATTATAATTTTTGTTTATTTTCAGAACGATCACCAATTAGTCCACATAATAATAGCACTGGCAACATTAGTGTCGCCAACTTTAACCGAACTTTCGACGACGCCACTTGCCGAAGAAACTAGTTTAATTAAAGACTCGTTATCGAGACCCGGTTTATATCGAACGGTTCGTGACAACCGCTATTATCACAGCCGATACGCCGAGGGAGGCGGCCAAAGTCGCAACCTGAAAACGGCCCCCGTTTCGAGTCAGGGCATTCAGCCGCGCTGTCTACGATGTGAACCTTACGATAGATTTGGAGGTATTCCGGAAAGAGGGGGTTACCAGGACAGAGCAGGCTATCCCGACAGAGGCGGATTTCCCGATAGAGGTGGATATCCTGACCGAGGTGGATTTCCCGACAGGGGAGGGTACTATGAAAGGCCGTATGAGACTGGGATTCGTGGGGGCGGCGGTCGTTATCCTTCTTACGATGATCGTTACAGCTACGATGACCGAAGAGGATCCGGATATCCTGCTACCGGCGGAGGATATCCTACCGGCGCAGGAGGATATCCGAGCGGAGCCGGTGGTTACCCAAGTGGGGGTGGTAGTGGATATCCGAGCGGTGGAGGATATCCAAGCGGTGGAGGTGGAAGCTATTCTGATAGATACGACGAGAGGAGACCGCCTGGAAGATATCCAGCCGGCGACCCGTATGACGATCAGAGAGGTTACTACGACAGATATCGACCTCCAGTCTACGACGATCGTAGACCTAACAGATGGGGATCTGGTGGCGGTGCCGGTGGATACGATAATGATAACAGATACTCTGGTGGTTACGACGATAGACGGCCGTACGACCGCTACGATGGTTATAATAGAGGCGGAGGCTATGGCTATGACAATTGGAATAGAGGAGGGGGAGGTGGCGGTAGTGGTGGGAGTTACGATAACAGATACGAAGGAAATGGATACCGACCATGGGATGAGACTTACAAAGGTTCGTCGGGTTGGGACGATTCAGGAAAAGGATACTTTTTCGCGACCGGCAGACCGGAACCGACGGGATACTGGGGAGGAGGTTACGATAGGGGCTATGCGTCGAATTGGAATTATGGTGGAGGCGGCGGTGCTGGCGGAGGTGGAGGATACAGAGACAGGGATCGCGATCGGGACAGAGATCGATATGGCGGTTGGAGAGACCAAGGGTAAGAAAATGTGTGACAGTTTAGTTATTTATATTAATTAATTTATCTATTATTAATTGTCAAAATATTTTATTAGGTAGCAGGGTTTTAGTTTATTAATTCCGGTCTACTGAAAAGACGGGTTCGTAACTTCGCGATGGCAGTGCTTTTATCAGAAAAGTTTTAACCAGATTTATTTTCATTTTTATTAAATTAAAAAATACTTTTTCGAAGCACGTACAGACAACATTTTGATCAGTTTGCTTTTATATTTTTCCAGAATTTTAATATCATTATTTTTATTTGAATTCTCTGAAAATTGAAATTATTAAGTTAAAAAATAATTAGTACAAAATATGAATAAAAAACAACATTTTTAACAAATTCCTCTCGTTTCTTTGAGAATTATTAAAATGTACCGTAATCAACTAATGTATGGCATATGCATGTGTGTGTATATTATTATTCTTTGTGGTGGCATATTACAGCGGTCCGTTGAATCTATGTACGGAATGATTGAAAAGTTTCAGAATTATTTTTTTTTTAATTTTCGAATCACAGATATTATTTATTCCGACTTGCAAACGTTCTGTCAGTAAACCTTGGTTAAGGCAAATACTTTTAAATTATGACTGTGTACATTAAAAAAGCATTACCTCTATCTATACAATTTGAAATAAACCCTGCTCAAAAAAGGAACATTCGATTGATATGGGTTTTTTTTCTGAATTGTGTATGCATTTAGCGTGCGTTTTGTACAAAAGAATAAAAGAACAACGCGTCAAAAATTCGCACTGTCCATTTAGATAAAGTTTTCTTTTACAATTCCACACATATGATTTGACGCTTATGTACTACATGGATAGCTAACGTCTGTGAAATCTATACTTAGTGCTGTAATCGTAATCATCAAGTGCTGTTGAAACTTTGCCGTTTTCCTGAAAATATGTAGGTAATTTTATGTTGACTTGTCCACACCTTGGTGTATTGTTGGACCAACAAAATTAACGATTTGTTATCTATTATGAAATATGATGCATAATTGCGATTACTTCCCTCGAGAAACGTCCTTCAAAACATTTTAATCTATTAATTGACACTAATATCGCAATTCGTACTTACTTTCTACTAAATTATTTCTAACCACAAGATAAGTCAAGGAACAATTTTTCTTTTATTAAAACAGTAGAGTGTATTTCTAGACGCGTAATGGGGTATAATACTAACGAGTAGTAACAGTCATACGAGTCATAATACCATTACGAGCGAGATATACAGGGTGTATCACAGGAAACCGAACATAGGAAAAAGTACACAGTACAAATTAGTTAAGATCAGAGATTGCTTTGCCCTCTATTCATGTAAAAAACCATGATAATTAATTTAGTTAAGTTAGCCATGTGTATTCTATCTTTGTCACGCTACTCATTTTGCTTATGTTTTCCTTGTTGCACTCAGTAATTTTCTATGTATTCAATCCTGTGATACACCCTGTATATGGTATTTTTTGCCATTCACACTACATTTCACTTCATTTTCAGTATTTTCAATAAATTTTGACAGTTCATTTACGTCGCCATCTTTAGATTACAGCAGGCCGTGAGTATGTAATAGCAGGCGAATAGAGCAGACAAACAAAAGTTACTATGGCAACCGTTTAATTACCTCACTAGAGAAGTTATGTTATGAAAACACTTTCGGCACGCCTGCCATTTAAGTGACCCAATACAGGCCGGTTTACATGCATGCCGGGCTTGAGAATGGCCGAGCGTGTAGCAATGCTGTTGTTTACATGGCGTTGCTATGGCTCCTCTATTACAAATCTCCAGTTCCCGGGTTCTAGCCCGAGAGCTGGTAAAAGTCTCAATTGGATTTTCAATTTACCTATTATTAAAAAAAAAATAATGATTTGAAAATATGAATTGGTGCTAGGTCCAAATAACCTTAGCTGCTGGTGATCTTTAAAAAACACACAATACATGCATTATAAGTAGCTTTTTTGTAGTGGGTATGGCAAAAAAATACACACAGTTTTACTCTATTTAGAACATGCTGTGTGTGATACTAACAGTGTACTGATATGTCAGTAGCGGCGCCATAAATGTTAAAAAAATGTCCACATAATTCACTTTTCTTATTTTCGACTAATAAAATATTGATTTATTGAATATTAAAATTGAGGGGTGCATATTTTGTTTTGGCCTAGACTCTGCGTAAACGCTCCAAAAAATTTCTTTTGATCTATAGACTAAATATCTGGCGTAGGTACTTCACCAATATTATTAGCAAAAGATTGAAATTTTTGGGAATGCAAATGCGCACAATGAACCCTCTCTGACTACGCCACTGCCGTATGTATCCGCGAACGAGCAAGTACGCTCATTAAGCAGCTTACGTCATGTTAGCTTAAAGCCTCGGGATTTATAAACTAAAAAGGTTTTATGACAAATGTACTGACCAATATAGAAAATAAAACACAACAAGCTTTTTTATCTACGCTATTACACACGCGTATATTTGTATCATAGAACAGTACTTTTAAAATCAGACGCTTATGACCTCTGTTGTCGAGCGTCTATAATCCACAATTCAGTCATTCAGTACTTTCAAAACTTTTCCATGCTGCGTCTTCCTAGCCACCCTATGCTCGGTTGCAGAAAGCATTGTCAGAAAATCTGATTTAACAATAATCTTATAGATTGTGACCACACACTTTTCTCCATAATAGACCGAGAGCTAGTGACAATTTTTTGATGTTATTTATTTAAGGCCTTATTTTTGTGAAGATGTTGAGTGAAACATATTAAAGTGCCCTGAGTAAGGGATTTTGTTTATAGATAGCGGTATGGGAGGGATGCAGACCGCCCCCAACATGTAACAAAAAAAATGGTCACAATTATTATTGCTACAAGGCTGAAATTGTTTGTATAGCTTGTCGGTGACACAATAATGCCATTATAATATTTGCAGAACGATGGTCAGTATTAAAGGGGTGGCAGATCACCCTAAACGTATCATGTACCTGACAAAATTTATATTATTAGTTTAAGGTTCAAATTTTAATATGTTGTTACGGCGACTGTTTTAAACATATATTTTAATTTGCAGAACAAAATGTCGGTATTAATCCCCTCTCCTAGAGGGAAATTTGCTCGCCTAGGTGTTTATATCGTTCCGCAAGGGGGTTAATACCGACATTTTGTTCTGCAAATTGAAATATATGCTTAAAACAGTCGCCGTAACAACATATTAAAATTTGAACCCTGAACTAATAATATAAATTTCGTCGGGTACATGACACGTTTAGGGTGATCTGTCACCCCTTTAATACTGACCCATCGATCTGTAAATATTATAATGGAATTATTGAGTCACCGACAAGCTATACAAACAATTTCAGCCTTGAAGCAATAATAATTGTGACCATTTTTTTTGTTACATGTTGCGGGCGGTCTGCATCCCTCCCATACCGTTATTTAACAAAATCTACTCAGGGCACTTTAATATGTTTCCCTCAACATCTTCACAAAAATAAGGCCTATAATAGATGACACCAAAAATTAGAAAATCTGAAGATTTCACTTCTGTCGTGTGGTTATAAGCACACACCCATTTTTTTTATATTATACGAAATTATGAAAGGATAACTAAAAATATTAAGCATTTGTTATTTAGACTAATCACGATTTGTTATTGGAAAAGACCGTTATTTTTAATTAACCTAAATTAAAAGCTAAATTTATTCTTATTTAAGGACGAAATCGTGTAAAATATTCAAATGAAACGAAGTACAAAACACAATTACGTAGCAATGAAAAGCAAGGGTCAGTGTTTGAACACAACACAATTTTGATTAAACATTACATAAATCAGTACATTTTAAGCTTTTTCATCGATCAAAAAGAAGTAAGGTATTGTTATTGTCACCTAACAACTTTTAATTTTACAAAAAGGCGAGGTTGCGGCGATCGGGTAGAGTATATAAATTAAATTATTTGAGACTATTCTACAGTAAAGAAACGTGTTCATTGATTTGCTGTCAAAAAATGAATGTTCAAAATTATGTAAGTAGATTGTATACACGCCTGACAACTAGGGCAATAATTCTTACCTTACATCGAGCACAGTTATCTCTAATTACGCATGCCCAGTATTCTCGTAGGCATGACTTTCAATTCGTTTGATGTAGCGGTCGAAGCATCCAATTGTAGGGACGATTTTTTCATTCTACAAAAAGAAAGTTATATATATTATATAGGTTTTCAACAGTGCTTGTTTCACATAAAACTTTGTCACTCTAGATTTATCTCGGATTGTACTAAACATACAGTCATTACTGACGCTCTGTGAATGCAGTCAGTCACAATGCACGACTCACCCGTACAACTATGTTAGACATACTGCAATATACGTTAATTTTCTATTTTTACAATATTTATAGGGAATAAAGAAAAACGTTTTCCATGTATCTACATATTTTAAAATGTTTCTATAAAAGCATAATTATCGTAAATTTTGGGGAAAGAAAAATTTATATAAATTAAATATTTAGTATTATTTTATTAAAAAAAAACTGAAGTTTAAAATCATAAAAATAGTTTCCACTTTAATTTTCTATACTAATATTTCAAAGAAAATCAAAATAATAAAAGTAATATTTTCTGGTCACTGTTGCAAAAATGACTCTATGCCCTATGGGCACTAAATCGCTGTATATAAATCATAGGTCTTATTGAAATTTAAGAGGAATTTCGACATGCATGTTGCATTTTGTATAATATCAATACACAAAAATAAAATTGTAACGGGACGTTTGTCCGCATTTTTACTTCCTTGCGGATTTTTCAGATATTCTCTCTTTCTCGTAAATTGAAATATACTTTGCACTACCTACTACATTAATGTGATATTCTAAGTTAGAATATACTAAATAAAAAATTAAATAAACGTAAAAATTGAAAACACGAGTCGATATCGTTACCCAGTCTCGACAAGACCGAAGTGAGAGTTAATAAAATGTATTTTTGCAACACTTGCATCAAAAGTACAATTTTAGATGGCTGTGTACAGTTTGAAAAGTGATTCTTTATGAAAGCTTCTGATGCGTTCGAACGGTAGTATTTAAAGTAAATTTTCACGCACTCCGTTCTATAAAGTAATACTGTTTTGTTTTACTTTAAAACACACGTGCGTAAAATAGTACTTTATAGATAACTTTGCTATAATGTCACTAATAAAATATTTATCCAAATTGTGTTTTATTTGCTTAAAATTGAACTTTTGAAGCAGTTGTTGCAAAAAAGATTGTATGGAACGCGTGTCTAAAGTGACGGATCTGACAGCCGCGATTTTACCATACTCTCTTAAGGTTATGTTGCATTTATACCAGAACGAGTGTGTGTTTACCGCGCGAGCCGAAGGCGCAAAATCGCGACTGTCATATAATCCGTCACTTTTGCCACTAGTTGCATAAATTACTATATTATTTAACTATTGGGGATTTTTCGAGAACATTGAATATTTTCGAAAAATCCGGAAGAAAATGAAATTGCAGACAGAAGTCCCGTTACAATTCCATCTGTATTGATTCAAACGAAGCGAGCACAAATTAAAGTTAAACTTTTCCCCCCTTAAGTAAAAAGTATACACTGGACGCGGCGGAAGAGTCGTTCTGTTTCAACGAACTGTCCGGCCGATAAATCGAGCCGGAACAATAAAACTCTAATGTGTGTCCGGTCGGTATATGCAGCAGGCTTCGCTCGATCGGCATTCGATGGTCGCGACGTCGGGGAATTTACAACACGATTATTGCTCGATACAGAAATATTCCATGTCCGAACCTGCACACTACTTATTTCAATCATTGTCAACACTAATATTATGTATTTGTAGCGGGACTATTGCCTGTAAATTTTTGGATATTTTGCACGACACCTGGACGAGTGAATGCATTTCCAGAATTTTTATCTGTCTATCAGCCCGTCTGTGCGTCTATCCTTCGCGTTTTAAGATCGGTTAAATCATAGAAATTTAGTTAAGGAGCGGATATGTCCATTTACAAACTGTTTTGAGTACTTATCAACGGTTACACGACGATTACTGTATTTAGGCTCAAAATAATGCGCAGAACATATCGAGATTCGAGGGGTGTCGTAATTTATTTATTGAATAACAAATGTTTTCATTGATGACAAAACAAGAATGATTTTTAAACGGTTTTATTTATTTTTACGCCTTGACCCCGTATATTTGCAGTTTGTATGTTTTTTGTTTATATTTTTGTTTCAAATCTTGCGACCGATTTTTCACCCAGTTCCCGTTATCCGATTGAGTTGAAATTTTGCACACATGTGTAACTCCGGTGACAATACAATATTATGGTAACTAGCTGACCGACCCGGCTCCCGTCCGGGTGCAAATCACATTTTCGAATTTTCACAGGCAAAAGGTCTTTGCTCCGGTTACGTTTCAGTGGATCGGATAAATGTAATAAAACCAGACTAAGCAAATAAAGCACACTAAAAATAAAAATAGGTAAAAAAACTTTTAAGTTAAACGGTTTTATAAATGTACTAAAAAGAAAAAATAAGTATAAAAGCGTAGGCCGTGACTGTAATAAATTATCATTACGACCCATGCTTTTATACTTATGAACCTAAATTAAATATTTTTTTTCTTTTTAGTACATTTATAAAACCGTTTAACTTAAAAGTTTTTTACCTATTTGTATTTATGAAAAAAATATATCACAAATATTTTCTCATCTTTTACGTCTACTTTAAAATTCTTTAACTTTAAAACGTGAGACGAGCGACGTTCACTGTTCACAAATCACAGTGGGTAGGTACTACTAGTGTTAGATTAAAAGAAATTTATAATTATATCTAGAAAAACAATATGACGTATTTGATTTAGTATAGTTCCGCACAAGACCCTTCACATTGACCGCGAAGTTTTACTGCTCTGACATACTCCGTTGTTATTTTCACCAGTTTAACTTCCATAGAACAATCCTTAAATATTTTATCATTACATTAAAAATGTAATCAATAAACCGAAAGGGTCGGAAAATCTCGAAACAATACAAACTCGAGGTTTCTGCAGAGGCGTGTAATGAAATAAAGGCATTTTCAATTTTGCATTTTTAATTGAGTTTAATTTTTAATTGGATAATGCTAATGAAAAATTAAAGGGCACACTTTAAGGACGTTATACAAAATTACAACAGATTAGACAAATCGAATCTTGTTATTATTTTATTAAGTGCCGGAAAGTTCGAATTCATGTATATTTAAAACAATTTATTTTTTCAGCACAATACAGGTGGAGATACTTTTTTTGAAAATGCTTTTAATTTATAGCTTTATGTACCTATATTATATAACTAAAAAAATATTTGATAATTTTATTTTCGCATTTTTAATTAAAAACTACGTTTTGTATTAAGATATAGTATAGTATATTGTGCGACTAGTGGGAGAAAGAGGAGATTCCTCGAGTGTGGACACACGAGTGGAATCTCCTCTTTCGACCAATAGTCGCACACAATATTTTGTTCAACTACCGCAAGAAATATGTCATTTCGTGGCTCTGCTGAGCGTGGGCGAAATAATGGGTGACCTGATTGATTGACGAAACTATCGCCCTCAGAGTTGTCATGAAATACTAGTTATAGAAAGAGGTTAAGGGTCAGGTCCAAGAGAGACGGATCCAGAGGTAAAGCCCTTGATCGGGGTACAGCTGGCGAAGCCCCTGACCGTGGGTTCAAGGGTGACCACCCCCTCCCCCTATATCGTGAACTTAAATTTTTAAAAGGAAGAATCTCTGTTTTTGGTGATGAATAAAATAAAAATTCAGCTTATTAAAACAGTGTAAAAACGAATTGTGAACAATTAATGAACAGGAACAATTATGGTGAAAGTGATTTTTGGGTCGTAAAATCTCCAACCTTGCGTAAACGTTCCCCGTAATGAGCGTGGGCGAAATGCTATTTGGCCCACTAGTGGGCGAAATGGGATTTGGCCCACTAGTGGGCGAAATGGGATTTGGCCCACTCTGCACGTCAACAATCAGGGAACTCATTATTTCACCCACGCTCAGCAGGGCCACGAAATGATTTATTTCTTGCGAGTGTTGAACAAATATTTATATAAATACTAAACATAAAGTAGGAGATAGTATTTGTAGAGTCGTAATGAGGTATACAGGGTGTTAAAAAAAGGGTAAATTATTTTAGAGGCATAATATAGTATGACTCAAAATAAGTCGAAACATTTTAATAAACATAGGTCCGCAAACGAACCGTTATTGAAACATTTCCACCGAGTTTCCACTTATGTGTGTAATAACTTATAATTTTTCAACTACTCTGATCTCGCAGCTTGGAGTTAACAAAATAGTAGGCTATTTGCTCTGAATAATTACACCAGCGCATAGAACAAGCGTCACACAATTAGGGCACAGCCGGAGGGCCGGAGAAGGTACACAATTCCTTCTTACGAAGACACAGCCTGCGTGGACATGGAAGGTGGGCATTTTGAACATCTTCTACATAGATAAAAAAACTCGGGTCGCAGTGCCAAACCCTGCCGACAATATAGTGTATTTGCTAATACAGGCATTGTGGCATTATTATGTGAACTTAAGTTTGTTTTTTGACAAAATAAAAAATTTAACCCCTTAATACATCCCTTAAAATAATTAAATTTTTCTAAATTTCAATATTAGACAAGGATTTTATCAGTACACCCAATTAAATACACCCTTTCATAAGTAAATCCGTATCAACAAACTAGTGTTTTCATAAAATTTGAAAGTCCGGTCCTGTTGGGCCGATTTTATTAAAATTTTAGCAGCACATTTTAATCTTTACTAAAGAGTTAAATTTCAATTATGAAACGATTCTGACAAATTTTTCGATATTTTTTGGCCCAAAAACTTTTTGGAACCCCTAAATACAACCCTGAAAATGGTCCGATCGGGCCCATTTTAAATAGGCTTCTTGCGGTGATGGGTTCCAATGTGTGTACCAAATTTCGTTTCAATCGATTAAGTCTGTCGAGAGTTATCGTGTACACACATATATATATAAATATATATATAAATATATAAATATATAAATATATATATATATATATATACATACATATATATATATAAACATTTTTAAAAATGGTGCCAAAGTGTTCAGGAGGGTATGAAACGTCGAGAAATTTTGGTCCGACCCCTAGGTCCCACCATCCGACCGACGCCAATAGTGTATGTGCCATATGGCAAATACACTAATAAAAATAAAATAAACCAAATTAAATTTAAAAAGCATGTTTCTTTTATTAAATGGACGATAAGTAAATTACGCTATTGCATTTATACGTGGAAATATTTCACTAACGGTTCGTCTGCGGACCTATGTTATTTAAAATTTTTCGACTTATTTTGGGTCATACTATATGCCCCTAAAATATTGTATCCTTTTTTTTTCAACACCCTGTATTACTGACAAGTAGGAGTTTTAAGTCACACGATTTAAGACGTTAATGACCTAAGTTGTCGACGCGTCTATAATCCATAATAAATAAATAAATAAACAAGCCGTGAGGTGGGTCGTTTATTAGGACTAAAGTGCGACCCTTGAGGTCCACACGACGAACTTCCCAGTTTGATAAATATTTAATAATAATAATTAAATTAGATATTACACAGAAAAGTAATCATTTTAATCATCAAAACATCAATAATTAAAAAAAAAAAAAAAAAAAAAAAAAAACGGCTGGACCGATTTTTATAAAATTTATGTCGAATCAAAATGACGTTAACACGCCTCGATTGACACCCTTACGAAGTCGATATAATTTTTTATTCGCGAGATATTGTGTAAAATCTACTTTTTTGGAGGCTATTTGGTTAAGAAAAAAGAACGGCTGAACCGATTTTAAAAAAATTCCTTTCAGATCATATATACGTTAATACGCGTCAATTGGCACCCCAACGTAGTCGATATCATTTTTCGTTCTCGAGATTTCGTCTTAGAAAGAAATTGACACATACATACGTACGTACGTACGTACGTACATACGTACATACGTACACACACACACACACACACACACAGACATCTTTCTAAAAGTAGTGTAAAAATAGTGTAGTGACCTTGAAACATAAAAATTTTTTTTCCTTTTTAATTTCGATTTTCGGACCCATTACAATAACTTCCAATGGGAAGTTAATTAAGTCACACGAGTCATAATATCATTACGCAATAGCTACTTTTCACTTCATTTTCAGTGTTTTAAGAAAATTTACAGCAGGCCGTGAGTATGTAATAGCAGGCGGATCAGAGCGAATAAACATAAATCACTATGGAAACTGTTTATACGTACCACACTAGTGTGTTATGAAAATACTTTCAACACATCTGAGGACAGAGTGGTGTAACGGTTAGCGTGGCGGCCTTTAGATCACACTGTCGTGGGTTCGAATCCCGCCTCCGCTCATGGATCTTTTGTGATGCCATTTAGTTTTAAGTGAGTTATTGTTTGATGTAAACAGAACGCTAATGACCTAAGTTGTCGACGCGTCTATAATTTACAATAAATAAAATAAATTCAACACATCTGCCTGTTAACTGATCGATTCCATGCATACGTATGTAAACTAGCTATTTTATAGTAGGTATGACAAAAATATTTTAAACAGATTTACAAGACTCCGTTGAAATTTAAAAAACGTGTCGAGTCTTATAATATCTAATATCATTTTTACGAGTTTATCAAATACCTACTAATTATAGTGTCGAGGAATTTTATTGTTTCCTTCTTTTCTGAACTATGTAGGTACGGTGTGGCGGTGGCCACACTTAGACAAAGATAACGATAATTGTACGTGTGTTCACGCGAAATAAACTTCGTTACAAAGTGGAGTTAATATATTATATAAAATAACTTAAATCCTTCTACATTAAAGTATAACTTATATACAAACAATACAAACATACCCCACATACACACGATAGTGATAATATAGCGGGTGTTTAAATATTTAGACAAAAAGTCGTGTAATTTTCAGTGAGAAATTTTTTTTCTAACATCATTTAAATATTTTACGTCTTTTTTACTATCGAACTTATTTCTAATATTTCTAAAGCTAGGTATAAAGCGAAGATGGTTTATTAATCAAGATTTTCCTGTTTTTTCACAAATTATTAAAAAAGAAACAATAAATTTTATTACCAACATTTTATTGTATAGCAATTTTTGGTTGAAAATTTTTTTTTTAAACCGAATCAATATGTAGTATTTTTATAATTAGATCAACAGTCCAGTTTTAAACAGTTTAAGGAACCACCCGGTATATTCGTTCAGAAAGAAGTCTTCTACGTCATTACGCATGTGCAAACTTCATACGTAGGTACAGTAAAATATTAAAGTATAATTTTATTTAATTGGGTAAAAGCGTTATTTAAATAATTGCTTACTTTATCACTTTAATCATCGTTTATTTAACCTACCTATGAATAATCAATAAAAAATATCGAACGAAAGGAAAATTCTGTATCTATCTTAAAAATGTGTGGTTAAAATACAGTGTACCTACAAAAGTAAATGAATCTTTTAATTTTAAATAACGTTTTGTCAGAACCCTTATCTCAAAAAAATAGCCTGTACTTACAGAATTGGACGAGCCGCTTTAGTGTGATGCTATAGTATAAACAAAGAGACAAAAATTCTGAAAACATGTTTCCCCGTCTAGATATCGTACAAAAACCCCTAAAAATTCAGGCAGACAGAGGTCTTGTTACAGTTTATATAAAACATTAGAATTGACTAAATAAAGTAATAATGTGTTAAACTCCGTATACATTCGGGTTATAGAGAAAATTATTTGACCCAGCCCTAATGGCTATACCTATGTAGGTACAGAGAATGGGTAACCGTGTGCTTGATATTATAAAAGCTTGTTAATTTATAAATTATAATTGTAACACCTACTTGAAGTTGGATGCATTGAAAATACAAACAGTTCAGGTACCCACAATATCCTTTGTTATAGCATACCGCTTTATTAAAAACATTGCAAAACTTTTGTTTTTAATTAATTTTAAATTTTCTGTTTTGAACCAGTCGATTAAGTATTTTTTTATTTTAATATATATTTATCAGAAAACAGAAAGCCATGTTATTGTTTTTTAATGCAAATAAAACAAGTTACGGGATCAGCAAATAAAAAAATTCACAGATTTCGCAATCCTTGCAACCATCGAGGACATTGGAAATGATAACAGCATATATGAAACATAATTAACTGTTTATTATACACACAATATTTATCAATGCACTGTTTAGTTTTGTCAGGAATAACCCTATTATTCTTCTGTTATATACGCGTTCACTTTTGCTTGATTACTTAACTTTTAAATGGATTTTTCTACAGTATTTATTAACATTTGCTCAAAAATAACACCGCAGATCGTCGCAAATACCTCTCAATTAACTAGACATGATATAAAACACATTTCGAAAAAATTGCACTTGTTCAATTTTGCATGATTGCTCCTCACTTGATCGCGACACCGTTGTATTTTGGCCTTGAACGTAAACTCGTAACTCTGCCCCCATATACGAACATAAACATTTCCAATGTTAAAACAAAACAATTATCCAAGTGTGCAAGCTTTCACGGCCGGCATTGTTCCAAGTCTTCATGGTTTCCGGGCTTGTAGGCCGTGGTCCGGTGGTATTTCTACCTGACGTTTCGTCTACAACTGCGGTAGACATTCTCAAAGGCGATGTGGCAGCGGAGGACACTTCGACCGCTGCCACATCGCCTTTGAGAATGTCTACCGCAGTTGTAGACGAAACGTCAGGTAGAAATACCACCGGACCACGGCCTACAAGCCCGGAAACCATGAAGACTTAAAACAATTATCGTTTAAAAGATGTCGAGTGGTTCAGTATTGCTACAATTTTCTGGAAAAATTTAAACTTTTTTTTCTGACTTTTTTATTTATATTGTTTCCGTTGTCACAGAGTTTATTAATTCAAAGCACAGTAAAATTGAGATGTTTCCGTACTAAGCGATTCGCAATTTACGACTTGACTGTCTTCTTTATTAAAACACCAATCAAATACAATTCATTTCATAATTACGCAACATTCATACTATTACACAATTTACTATTTAACCCATTCATACACCACAAAAATAATTGTTGTGTTTTAATTTGAAAGATAATTTTTACTGTAACTTCAATAAATAAAGAAACTAAGGTGACATAAAATCTCATAATATGAAACTGGGAACGAAATATCACTTCTGCATACGTTTAACCTCTGTCGCTATTATGCTCTGACCTCAGAATGTCATATTATTTATGTCCACACAATACGAACATTTGAGGTTCTGAGGTATACAGTAAAATGATGAGAAATGTGTTTACATTAGAATATTATGTACAATACATACATTTATGACTTTATTTCTGTCAAAAATATTTTTGTTATTTTTTATAAATATCAATTTATTAATGTCCTTTGTCAATTTTTAAAATATACTGAATAGTACGGTAAATTTTAAAAAGATCTAAAATAATCCGTTTTTGAAGTTATACTTCTTTTGGCGCGTTATGGAAAAATGATAGAGTGAATTTTTACGATGCGCGCGCACCGCGTCACTAAAACTTAACACTATGAAGTTAGTCGGTAGTAACACCATGAAGTTAGTCGGAAGTTCATGATTATAATACCCTGTAAGTAAGATGTACGTAGCGTAACGGATAGCACCGCCGAGTCATACGCAATAGGTCTCGGGTTCGAATCTCAACACAAACATGCTTTTTTTTAAATAAATAATTAGATATAAATATAATAAATAAATATATTTAATAAATTAATAATTTATTAAATTAAATTACTTTATTTAATATCTTTACTTTATCGTCTTTTTTACAAACGTTTAGTACTGGCACGCGACATAACATTTTTAGAGTTATTTTTGTTTTGTTACGCCAAAGTATAACTTCTGACGTGCGTACATAAGTACACTGCACACACTCTTTTTTTTTCGATTCTTTTTGTTAATTTCTTATTTTGTTTGAACCGTGTTTAATTTGTATTCGCTTGGATTTATTAGGTACTCTATATTATGTAATTTGTCTCATAATTTTGTTGCTAAATGATTCTGGAACGTCTGTACTGAATTTAAAATAGCTTTAATTAATTTTTCGATATTTCATTAAGCGCTATTTTTGGTGACAAAGAATTTTAGATATTCCAACTGGCGTATAGAAGTCACATAACATTAATATTCAGATCTTTTTTGGTTGCCCTAACAGCCCTGCAGGCGGTCAATCGTACCCAGGAGGCGGCGGCGGGGGTGCAGGTGGGAACAGGCCGCGGGATCCGTACTATAATGAACCACCGAGACGCGGGAGCGGCGCGAGCGGATCAACCGGATCGCCTGGGGGAGTCGGCGATAGCGGCGGAGGCTATAGAGGCCAACCGTCGACGGGCGCTGGCACAAGTTACCTCTATGACCGCGGCACATCGATTCCGACTCCAAGACCCCTAGTGCAAGACGACACGTCGGCAACTGTCACGGACTCGGCGGCAACCGAATCTGTCAAGGAATCTGACAGCGACGACAGAGGTGTGTCAAATAACTCAGGGTAATTCTATTAACAATGTGTACCCAAAAAAAATACTCATTTTGGTTGAAAATATTAACCGTGCATTGAATAATTCATTATTACAACCGGAATCGAATTTTTGAAATGTTTTAATTTCATATTGCAACTTTATTTTATTTAGTTAAACAGTTCGTTAACAACAAAATGTTCTTTGAAATTATTTGCAGGCTATTTCTAATTCCAGTATTGTAAACCTATAAAGTTAAATTGCTTTTGTTTATATTTAAATTTATTTATATTAACTCTACAGTATTTATTATTTATAAATATATTGTGCTTATTTAAAGTTGAATTCAAACATGCAAAAAATGTAAGAAAAATGGTTGCTGCAACTATTTTTACAGAATTCGATTTTACAGCTAAGTACTTACCGGTTAATATTCAAAAGCATAACTGCCACATTTTTTTGCAGAAAAAAATATTTTTTAAATATTTTTACGTAGGTAATTATACAATAATATAAAAAAATTCTACACGTTAAATGTAATCATCCAAAATTCGGCATTATTACATAATATGTGATCAATTCAGTCTAAAAAAATGTGACATTGGACATATTTCCTAGTTGACAATATCTCTGTAGTTAAAAACGTATTAAAATGTCATTTCTATATGTACATGATGCATATTTTCAAGCGCAATATGCATAGTCCTTGTTATAATGTATTGTAAAGACCAATGATTAATTATTGTTGCATTTATATTTTAATTTCATGTCGCAGCTAAAACTGTCCAATAAATTAAAAAAATATTAATCTTTTCTCGGTATATATTTTCACCGTGAGATTAAAATCTAAGCGATTATAATAGACATTCGAAAAAAAACAGTCTGTATCGTTTGTGTATAAGTATACTTTGCTCCGATGAATTTCGCACAGTGATGCTATTTTACCTAATTATAAAATAATGACTTCCAAAACAATAGCCATTACCTTGAACATCTACGCAAGCGCATGTGCGAGTAATTATTGAATATTTAACATGATTATAAAATAAAAAAAGGAAAGTCAAGTTCATTAGACAAAGTGAACCCTCCATAAACCCCGATTTAAAACTAATTTTTAACGCCCAATAATGAATTGGTTTATAAAAATAATGTCAAAAAATTGGTTTATTTTTAAACATTACCACACGAAAAAAGTTATTTTCTTATGTTTTCATATGAAACTGTAAACTTTCAAAAGAATAAATGTTTAACTGAAAATGATTTTCACATTTCACACTGTTCGCAGTCCAATCAGATTCATGAATAATTTAAAAAAAAGCTCTGAAGAGTCACTTAAATTATTGTAAGATCTACTTGAAAATCTACTCAATGTCTACACTCAACGATAAATACGCAAATTGAAAATTCAAGCAAAGACGGCGTGATCATACACAGTAACACATTTCCGTAGAAAATAATTAAATTATAATTATAAGATAAAAATTAGCAACTACAAAAACCGCGATATAATTACTAAAACCCCGATTATTTGCATATTTGAATATAACCCGCCGGTTTCCTGTCTTGTGACGTCATTATGCTCGTGTATTAAATCTATTTGTTTTTTTAGAGCAGCACGTGTTTAATAGGTAATTTCAAGCGAAACTTACCGACTTATTATTCTTTAATTACTTCTAATAAAGACATAATTATTCAATGCTAATTTGCTAAAACTTTTAATTACTAAAATACTTGTATAGCATAAGGTTGCGTTATCTGACAGTTTAAATTTAACACAGCAAAAGACGAGTTTAACCTTACTGTACGTGAATTTCAGTGTCATGTCACAACCTTATATTATACGTAATACACATTATACTAATTTGTATATACAGTCTGATCAAATCAATTTGACTCACAGAAGTGGCGTGTCTAAGAGAAAATGGAGAATCTAAATTAATAAAATGAAATAATATAGTCGTAATATTATACTGTATAATTTTTATAGACACCAGTTCAAAAAACAACACTATTTATGCAAATGAATTAATCCTCCTAATTGCTAGAGAGATCAAAATTGATTTTTAGCAGACTGTACAAATGTACACATTGTTAATATTAAACATTATAAATTCAATGTTAATGGTCTCAATGTTTTATTTATATTATATTAACGTTTCAAATCACTGCCCAAGCATTACTTCTTGTCCATGAATTTCCATTAGTTTTTATAACCAAAAAATAGGCTATTTACATTTATTATATTAAGTAAGTTTTTTTTAAGAAAATGATATTTTTAATATTGTGAAATCTCATCAATGACCAATTGCAACAAGGTCGGTTTGATTTTATCTTAACAGTAATTTATATCAAGCTAATATAACTTCCTTATTAGATATAAATTCATAAATCTGTGTCTTTCATAACATAAAATGCACTTCAACTATTAACAAAACTGAAACTATATAGTTTGCATGGATAACAGCAATTCTATTTTAGAGGAATTCCCAAACTGGGCGCGTCTTGTTTCTTTCTTTTTAACTGGGGAATACTTATTAAACCTGAATCACAATTAAAGTAAATGTTGAAGAACTCTATGATATAGAGAAATGGTGATCCGTAGATGATGTAAAAATTAGGAGAGAAAAAACTCAGTGGCAAAAGGATCAAATAAAATTTGCAATACTGATGATTAAATTTGCATTTATAAGCTTACGTTTCGGTGCTCATTGCACCATCCTCAGAAAGAGCTTATAAATGCAAATTTAATCATCAGTATTGCAAATTTTATTTGAATCTTTTGCTACTGAGTTTTTTCTCTCCTAATTTCTACATTAAAGTAAATGTTTAATCACTGTTGAATGTATAAATCAAATCAGACAAAAAATTATTTATAATCAAAAAATAATGTTTTTTTTTTTCAAACTACTAATTATGCGACTGCTCATTGATGGGATTAACTCTCTTTATTTTAATCTATCTTAAGTAACTTTTGCTCTTTAATTACGAAGTCTATACGTAAATAACCTCTAATTTACAAAATGACAAATGTCCGGCGTAAATTGTTCAAAACGAAAGAAAAGGCTGCTGTGTTAAAATAACAAACCACACATGACTCTGATTCAATCTACATTTTTACAAAATACAACCTACACAAAATCTCAAACATCTGCACGCTCTGAACAAAAAAAAACAATAACAAACATCCAATTAACACAACTCAAAAACATACGTAATTAACACAAACTAAACATTACACTGTTCAGCCAATAAGCACAGCCTTTTTACAGCTCATTCAAATGCCACATCGACATTGGCTATCGCTGAAACTACTGTGTCGGAGGTACTGTTATATCCAAGATGTAGATGGACAACGCATTCGAAGGCCGAGTTTAAAAGCGATAAGTTCAATTCTACGCAAAATGCGAATTCATCGACTGAATCGTCAGTCGAACTGTTTCATCTCGAACGGGTTTGCAGTTGGTGAAGATACGTCCAAGAAGTGCCGGCGGATTTTTAGGGTTCCGTACCTTCGAACGGAACCCTATTACTGATTTGAATATATTCCACCAAGTGTATTGTCTGGCATTTCATTATCCACGTTTATAGGTAAAAAATATCGTCTGTCTTTAAAAAACCTACTGCCAGTAAGGACTAATAAATTGTTTGGATTGTTTAATAATCCACGTATCTTTTTTACCTGGATTGCGCGCGCATACCGTGTTCACAGAATATGATTCTGTAACTATAAGGTAATAGTCTGTCTATATCGGTTGTCAATGACTGTTGCTGGCTAAGTGGCAGGACACGGTATGCGTGCGCAACAAGCAATCTTCCTTATTTCGAGAGATAGGTCCATTTTATTAGCTCTGATACCACCAAAGTGTGAAGAAACAATTCACATTATTCAGTCTACAAGGCTAGACACTGGCGACCTGTCACTGAATTTCATTTAGATTTTTGCAGTTATACTTCTTTTGGCGCGTTATGGAAAAATGATGACAATGAATTTTTAGAATGCCCGCGCATCGCATCACGAAAATTTATTCACACCATGAAGTTGCATCGCGCCACGAAAATTTGCGCCTTGAACTTAGTCGTTAGTAAAACTTCAACTAGAGTCGTTAGTACACCAGACACAATGTGACAAGAGCGTTTTCAGTTTTGAATAACATTAATAAAAGCTAATTGTCATACAAACGCTCATTTATGCCGCTTACGTTAAATATGAGTTCCTACTCCAAATCGTATTGTTTTTACATTATTATTTTTCTTGATGATAATACTCTATTATATAGCACTGCTATGAAAAGTGTGCCGTGGTGTAACAGTAGCGGTCTCGCGTCATACGCAATAGGTCTCGGGTTTGAATCTCAACACAAACATGCTTTTTTTAATAAATAATTAGATATAAATATAATAAATAAATATATTTAATAAATTAATAATTTTTTAAATGAAATTAATTTATTTAATATCTTTATTTTATTATTTTATCGTCTTTTTTACAAACGTTTAGTACTGGCACGCGGGATAAAATTTTTAGAGTTATTTTTGTTTTGTTACGTAAAAGAAGTATAACTTCTGATGTGAGTACATAGTACACACACACTCTTTTTTTAGATACTAAAGAAATTATAATAACATAGACTTCTTAATTAAAGAAATAACTAATAATGCTTTATTTATTTAACTAACAATAAACTCGCAATGCGATGAACAAAGCAAACGTAATCTACTTATAATAAAGCAACAGCAAGTAATTTAATTGCTGGAACCTTGCATTGTTCTGTCAACTTAAATATAACATTTTGTAGGTACTTATGTATGTGAATATTGTAATGGCCGTACTTTAAAGACATTTAACTATTCCTTTCAGACATCAGGACCGGTTTTAAATCAGTGAGTTTAAACGGAAACGTAACAAACTTCTATAACTCCTTAACATATTATAGATGTGCGGGAGAGTCGTGTGATGCAATGCAATGGCCAATGATCTGTTTGCTTTATTTTTCACTCTAGACTTATACCATAGTTACATTTTCTTGAACGGTACGCATGAAAAAATTCGAAACAAACAGTAAATACTAACGTTCTGTGAATGCTATCAGACACAATACACGACTCACCTGATTAATATAAATTAAATCATCGAAACGGCAGGTATCTTCAACATTGTGGCATCAATATACAGTCGACTCTCGTTAATTCGAAACTCGAGGGACTCTTAAAATATTACGAATTATCGAGTGTTTGAAATATCAAATGGTTCGAAACAAAGGCTCAACAAACAAACGTTGATACAAGTTTGAACTTGTCTCAAAATGTACGTATGTACTTACTATCTTTCCGCCTCTTTCTCTCTGCAACTTTGAATTGTCGAGTGTTGGACGCCGATGAGTTCGAATTAACGCGTCGTTTTGTTATATAGCAATAATGTTTTCGTACGAATTACCAAGTACATAAAAATGTAATGATTTAGTTCGAAATATAAAGAGATTTTGTATGGAACTCGTGATAACTTTGAATTATAGAGAGGTTCGAATTATCGCAGGTTTGAATTAACAAGAGTCGACTGTATTAGGTAATTTTTTCGGACATAAAATGGACACTGAATTTATTAAACTATTTTTAACTCATGTATTTGTTGGTAGTGTTGCCGTCTAGATCTAGACTTTCTAGACTCTTGTCTAGAAATTTTCAAGACAAGACTTGCTTTATCTAGATCAAGACTATTGTCAAAACTCTAGACAATTTTCAAGAGTTTAGATAAACTAAGTAGTAGTAGGTAAAGTAAACCACTCGGTTAATCTAGACTCTTGAAAATAATCTAGAGTCTTGATATTAGACAAGAAAGAGTTTTTTAATCTAGACTTAGACTTAGTGAAGTCTTGATATTTCAAGACAAGACAAGACTTTGAAAGTCTTGTCTTGTCTAGACGGCAACACTATTTGTCGGTGACCTTGAATAAAATAAGGCTTCTTTTTCACCAGTGGTTTTATAATTTGCATGGACAGAATAACACGAAAGAAAAAACCAACTGTGTGTAAAAGCTATAGGAGTTTACTTTGAATAATTAATTGAAACATCTGAGTTTGCTATCTTTTGGTAGTAAAGATTCAGCTGAAATTAAAACACTGTTATCTAAAAAAAAACTTGAAACCGCTTCTGATCACGAGAATATATAGTGCGTTTTTTTGGGTCATGGCATCTTTTAAATCTGTGATTAATTGTACTTTTTACTATTAACTATGTATTATGTATACTTTTACTTTTTATACAGTATTATTTAAATATTACCACACTTCTATACTTCAACAAGCACATTGTTTAACCTATTGTTTTGTATGTATCTACTGTATTATTATAATTTTGGCTATGTTTAACATTATTGCGAAATATTATACAAATTATGAAATTACTTAAGAGTAAATGTATAATTTGTTTTTTTAAATCAAGAACGATGTAAAGCTCTACCGATTCTGTAAATGAAAATATATAATTATTTTTATACCATTTATTTTTTACATAGCTTGTTAAAAAAGCAACTTATATACGTGTTGTGTTTTATTTTTCAAAACTCGTTCTTGGTTTGAAAATATTTATTTTGAAATAGGTACTACTAGCTTAAAGTGTACAAATTAACTTTGTATTTTTTTTTTCGTTTTTAATAAAATTATTACAAACCAGAATGTTTTTTTTTATTTATGTAATTTTTATTTTTATAAAAAACTTTTTAACAAAAAAAAACCTCCTTCAAAATGCCACTAAAAAGAGGAAAATAATGAAATTTTGAGGTCTGCGCCAATTTAATAAAATATGATGTCGGTTAAAAAGAAGATATTAATCACAATAGGTACTATACTTTTTAACCGACTTTATATTTTATTAAATTGGCGCAGACCTTAAATTTAATTATTTTCCTCTTTTTAGTGGCATTTTTTGTTAAAAAGTTTTATATTTTATACTTTTTAGTATCAAAAAGTGACATTTACCTTAAAGGAATCACACGCCGTTACTCACTTTTATTAAACCGACTTTCTTACGCTGTCTGATGTGTCAAAAAGTGGCATTTACCTTAAGGAATCACACGCCGTTACTCACTTTTATTAAAATCAGCCGAACTACTGGACCGATTTTGATGAAATGTCTATGGGACCAATCTGGAAGTACCTATATCCTTTCAAATAAAAAAAAGAATTTTCCAAATCGGTTTATAAATGACGGAGTTCTGAGGTAACAAACAAAAAAAAATACAACCTAATTGAGAACCACCTCCTTTTTTTGAAGTCGGTTAAAAATCTGTGAAACAAGCATTAGAGCACTCAGATCGATCTGAGCACAAAACCGAACTTACCCTTAGTTATAACTAAGGGTAAGTTCGGTTTATCACCTAATCTAAGACTAAAATTAATTTCAACTGAACGACTCTCGACACCAATGTATTTCTATCAGCTTCAAATCTTTGAGTATTAAGTATTCAAATAGGACATTCCGTACACGTAAACAGTAAAAGTTGTAAAGCAATATTAACTACAGAAAAATAACTATGAAGAGTTTAAAGCAGTGCTTTTATGCTGGTTAAGCCGCATATTGTGCTTCTTTTCATGTAATAAAATATTTCATTAAAAATTATATTGCAGCTTTAATTTTATACACAGACTCAAAATAAGTATATGTTTACGGCATTTGAGAGCGGTTATTACTGTTGCAATAAACTAATATTTGATGCTTACGGCATCTTAAGGCCTGAGCACATTAGCGCGACGTGGCGGTGGCGATAGCGGTGGTGGTTGCGTTTTTTGAATAGGCCACACTGTTGCGGTGGTGTTTGCGGTAACTTTCAATTAGTTTTTCAGTAAAATTGTCTTCGTCATTCGCCATCTCAACAATACAATAACGTTTACTATACGTCGGTACACGCGGTCAAACTCAACAAGTTGTGTCTGACCGCCACCGCGCCATATAACGCTGCACCAGAACGCTCTTGACGCTGACCAGCAGCGACATATACGCACGTGTCAATTTGTTTTTTAGTGTTGCGTTCAAACGCTATCGCGACCGCTATCACCAGCGCCACCGCCATCGCGCTAATGTGCTCAGGCCTTTACTAGTGGTGAGCGATTACGAGATATTTTAGTCGATTGTCTCGATTGTTCAAACATCTCGATGACTCTCGATGGTTTTCACTTGGACTCGATTGTTGTTGTTTCATAGTTCACCGCAACCGAGTCGAATAGTACTGAATCGTACAGACGATGTACACTGTCGAGAGCCACATAATATATTATAATCGTTCATCACTCAACAACTGTGGTCGAGTCGATTGAGTAATCGAGTGCTCTGAGACCGACTGAACAGTGTGAACAGTGAAAAATCAACGATGAACGAGTCACGTGAACGTCAGACTTCAGTCGCTGGCATATAACCTTGAATCGCGATTATATGCATTTTCATTCGCTGGCAAATAATCGACTTGAACAATCGAACATTTCGATTGTAAAATCAAACTCCGAGTCGATTGTGGACTCGATTGTTGTTATGAACGATTGCAATTGTTTCGATTGTAAAAACATCTTACAATCGCCCATCACTAGCCTTTACTGTCAATGCCTGCAGAATTACGTTGATATTAAATTAAAATTCAAATTATCTTTTTCCAGATTTACTTTTAATTGCATTCACGACGTAGAAACTTTGAAAAGTTGGACTCATTTACACTACAATAATGTGCAACGTTATTTATGTATTTATTTTATTGTAGATTATAGACGCTCGACAAATAAGGCCACTAGCGTCTAATTAAATTAAATTAAATTAAATGACATCAAAAAAAATCCAAACTCACGACAATTTGATTTTCAAAGGTCAGCACTCTAGCCGTTACACCAATTTGTCTTCTGCAACGTCATTAAATTTTAGATTTTTCGAGTACAAAATATCCTGATAAATTGAATAAAATAAATATACAAACACTTGAAAAATTCTACACATTTATTAATCTCAACGATCGTTTCGGGTTTTTTAGCCCATCATCAGGAGAGTTCAAACTAAAACTTTTTTTAGTTTGAATTCTCCTGATGATGGGATAGAAACCCGTGTGTGTTTTAAAGACCACCAACAGCTAAGTTTATTTGGGTCTAGCACCAATTCATATTTTCAATTCATTATTTTTTAATAATAAATTGAAAATCCAATTGACACTTTTACTAGCTCTCGGGCTAGAACCCGGGACCTGGGGACTTGTATTAGAGGAACCATAACAACGCCATGTACACAACAGCACTGCTACACGCTCGACTATTCTCAAGCCCGCTAGAAACCCGAAACGATCATTGAGATTAATAAATGTGTAAAATTTTTCAAGTGTTTGTATGTACTTATTTTATTACACTTTTTTGTCGGTACCTACCGAAAAATAACCCGTTTTAAAATGCAGTCAATTTTTTTAATGGTAAATGAAATTACCAACACTAGCGTGCAAAATGCTAACGGGACCTACGTCTGTAATTTTGTTTGTACCAGTATCACTTGAGAACGGCTTGACTGATTTTGAAGAAATCAAAAGCGACATTATCCATAACATTGCGTTCTGGTCGAAAAAACAAACAGTTAACGATCACGATTCACGACGTCGTAGAAAAAACTAGCTTTTATTCGTATTATAATTTAATAAACTAAAAAAATTGTTGAATAGATAATTTAATTTGGTAAACATAAAGATAATTGTATAGACAAACAAAGTTTGAGAAATGTCGAAGTTCGCGCTAAGGAAAAAAAATACGAGTAGAATTCATAATACAGAATAGCAGTAGATCGATCAACGTATAGTAATTCGAGAAAGGCTTTCACATTTCGCGATCGACTCACGTCTCGGCCGCAGATATGTAGTATGTGCGGCCGCACCGAGCGCAGCCTCTTCACCTCGTTCGCCGAGAGACTTCAGAGACAAATACAGTTAAGGAAGGGAGTTATAGCAGCGCAATGCAAGACGCAAAAGATGTGAACTGAAATTTGTTAAAGGGTAACAAATTTTAACCACCTCTTAAAATAACGTAATTTTTCCTAATTTTAATAAGCGGCAATCATTTCAGCGAATTATTTTCACGTGTTCACTTTTTACAAGCTTTTTTTTAACTTGCAATGTATGTTAGTTTGTTTGTGTGTTTGTTTGTGAGTTTGTTTGTGTGTTTGTTTGTTTAGGTCAAATCTTGCAAGTCAATTTTAAACAACTTCCACGTATCCGATCGATTTGAAATTTTGTACACATATGTATTCCCGATGACAATACATGAATAAATCATTTTTAGAAATAAATTCATAGCCTAAGGGGTTCAAACGGGGATGTAGGGTTTCTTTGACTAATCAACGCCCAGACCAAATCGCTGAAGCTAGAAACTTGAAATTTGGACAGTTGGTTCCTTTTCTGACGTAAGCATCCACTAAGAAAGGATTTTTCGAAATTCAACCCCTACGGGTGTCAAAGAAGGGTAAAATTTTGAAAGACTAAAATGAACAAAATAAAATATTAGTAAAAAAAACTTTTTAGAGACAAGCTTTTATTGAAATGTAGATACTAAAAAGGAAAAATAATATTTAATAATTTTGGTTCATAACTATTATAAAAGCGGGGGTTGCGACTAATAAACTATCATAGAGATTACAACCCCCACTTTTATAATAAATATGAACCAAAATTATTAAATATTATTTTTCCTTTTCAGTACATTTCAAGAAAAGCTTGTCTCTAAAAAGTTTTTTTTTATTAATATTTTATATAAAATACAAAGTCCGGTTCTGTTCAACTTATTTTGTTTAATTTTAAAGGGCTAGTTTTAACATCGTACTAAATTTCAATTTTAAACTATTTCCGTTAATTTTTTCGGTGTTTTCGGCCCCAATTTTTTCATCAGTATCATGAAATACATCCGTTAAAATGGACGGATTATGGATTTCCAAATGTGTGACAAAAATAAAGTGTAAAATTAGCGCTGCTCCTTCATAATTATTTCCTCTAAGTTAGAAATGGCTCGTGAGGCACGGAAGCAGGCCTACAGAGAGGGCAGGGGCTGAATAGTATACGACTACTTACAGGGCATTTAGGGGTGAGTTGTACAACACCCCACACATACACACACACCCACTCTACACGAAGCTTTCTACTGGGATGACCAGTACTACATTTGCAGAATACTAACGAAGTTCGTGTCTCACAGAACAACCGTGCTCCTGCAGGAAACATACGGACTTTCGGCTCATTTTATCTACTGCTGCGATTTGTCATTTAAATTGTGATCAAAATTTTGAGAGCTGCAATTAGTTAGAATAGTAATAAATTTAGAAGAAAAAAAAAATATTAAAAGTTTTCAGGATTCGAACCTGAGCTTGGCATTTGAACCTGTCGGTATTCTAAGCATTTTACCACACAGCCACTTGGCTTATGTCAACATAGACCTTCCGTAACATCCAATATTTCTCAAATACTACTCCAGTATGAGCCAGACGTCATTCACGTCAAAAGCAGTGTGCAAAAATATGAGCATGATTTAAAATTTAACAGATTCAAATAAGTATATCGAGTCTCATCAAAATCGGTCGAGCCGTTTTTGTGTCATTCTTCTTGAAACAATCGATGGATTAAAAAATACAGGATGGGCAGACTTTGACTTCAAACAGGCAATCGTTCATGTTCAATTTTTAAAAAAGAATAAGAGTACGTTACAGCCGAAGAGGTTGCCGATTTTTTCAGGTGAAACTAAACCCTTTAGTGCAGAATGATGGTTCTAGGTATTCATAGCACATACTAACATATAAGTCAAAGTTTAAGGCTGACTTACGGAAAAAGTTTTTTTTTTGGGTTCTAGTTTCACAAAAAAAAAAGAAATCGAAATCAACTAGTGATGCGCGATTACGAGATGTTTTAGTCGATTGTCTCGATTATTCAAACATCTCGATGACTCTCGATGGTTGTCACTTGGACTCGATTGTTGTTGTTTCATAGTTCACCGAGACCGAATCGCAAAGTACTGACTCGTACACTGTCGAGAGCCACGTAATATACAATCGTTCATCACTCAGCAACTGTGGTCGAGTCGATGGCCGATTGTGCAGTAATCGAGTAATACGAATTCAATAGTGAAGAGATCACAGAGTAGTGAGTACCGACTGAATGATGCACGAATACGAGATGTTTTAGTCGATTGTCTTGATTGTTCAAACATCTCGATGACTCTCGATGGTTGTCACTTGGACTCGATTGTTGTTGTTTCATAGTTCACCGAGACCGAGTCGCAAAGTACTGGATCGTACACTGTCAAGAGCCACGTAATATACAATCGTTCATCAGTCACCAACTGTGGTCGAGTCGATGGTCGACTGTGCAGTAATCGCGTAATGCAAATTCAATAGTGAAGAGATCACAGAGTAGTGAGTACCGACTGAACAGTATGAACAGTGAACAATCAACGAGTCGCGTGAACATCAATTGGCTAGCATATAACCTTGAATCGTGATTATATGTATTCTCATTCGCTGCTATTGCTATAACCTATGTGGCAAATAATCGAACATTTCGATTGTAAAATCAAACTCCGAGTCGATTGTGGACTCGATTGTTATTATGAACGATTACAATTATTTCGATTGTAAAAATATCTCGTAATCGCCCATAACTAAAATCAACGACAGTAGAGTTGCAAGATCTTTTTTTAAATTAGTTAACTTTACACCCTCTCCCCACGTTAAATGAACAACCGCGCCGCCCTCAAATTCATTAATTTTCCTATTTAGTATTTTCGAAATTTATCGATTTCAAAAATTTGTCGTCAGCTCTTTTTGCAATTTTACGGGTATACTGCAGACGCGAGAGCGTGTGTGATGAGACCTCTGAAAGAGCGAAAGTGTTTCTGTGATTGTAGTAGAGTTGAACGCGTCGGACTGCACTTGAACAGAGAGGTATACAGTTTATGTTTAGGTAGATTGGACGCGTTCTACATTCAAATCACCCTTTTACATTTCGCCGATAGACAGCTCACAGGCCATAGCCGAGAGCGCACCTGCATCAGCTAAAAACCAAAACCACTTTCATGATTAACACAAACAATCCCATCTCGAACAATAAATATGAGATGTAAATATTTAATTTGACTTGACCCTTTTATATTCTGCACGTCCAGTCTGTTATCCAAATGGGATTTAGAGGCACGAACGCGGATGTGTTTCGATTGCGGAGATAAATCCGTGGATTTTAAATTTCAACCATTCATACAAAATATCATTTTTCCTAAATCCTTACGTCGTGTGGAAACTTTAAATACTATACGACCAAAGCATTCAATTAGTGGGACACAGAAATCATTATGAATATATTTATATATACAGGGTGTCTGTAAAGACACTTAACACACTCCTACGGTCCTACCACATGTTCCTGAGACCAAAATAGGCCGATTTAAGCAAACTTACCGTCTTACAAAACTGCTTAGTTTGGGCACTATACGGCCTTGAAGTTACAATTTTGCAATCGTTTTTTTGTTGTAAATTTAAAACGGTTGTGCGATTTTGATAAAATTTGGCACGTTCACATAGTTTTATGGAACAAAAAAACCCATATCAAAATTATGATTAATATTAATCCATAGGCGTAGAACACGGGTTTTTTAATATTTGAACGTTTCAAATTTCTACACCAAAAGTCGAAATTCGTTTTATAGACATTATAAAATAAAACGAAATATATTAGGAGGATCTTTAAAAGAAAAACAATTATCGCTTTAAAAAAGTTTCGATAGGCGTCGCCACTATCTTGAGAACCTGTAAACAGTCGACGTACTTTAAACGAAAATTGTTTTGTTTAAAAAAAATTTGTTCGATTATTTTTACACAATTTATTAAAAATCGAATTTTATCAATACTTGAAACCCAAGTTTGTAAACGTAGAAAAAGTCGGCGCTTTGCTTTAAAAATAATAATTCTGATCAATTAAACGTATAAATGACTATCAAATCCAAAAAGTGTCGTTGTCGAAAAAATATACTTCACTTAAAGTCGACAAATGTTTGTAGAGGTAAAATAAATGATTCAATTATGTCGACGGTGCCTTTGCAGCCTCGATTCGAAACAATATTCACACACGAAATGATCGCATGTGTTTCGTACAAACATACATACATACAGCGGCCACAAAAGACTATTCTGAAGCTGAACTGAAGCTTAAATAAAATAAACGAAGATTGTTAAAAAGGTATCATCGATAAATCAGGACAATATCATTCAGTTGAATCACAAAATCTGTATATTTGAAACACCTGTTATAGTAGATTGTATATTTATGCGTAATGGGGTATACTACTGACGAAGTAGTGACATTCAGAAGCGTAGCTAGGTAACCAAAGGCCCTGGTGCAAGAAAAAACTGGGGCTCTAACTAAACTGTTTAGGTTTTATCAAGCTAAATGTGAGGTGAATCTTTCAAGTTGGCAACACTGCACAAACAACAGAAAGAATACAGTGGAATTCCCCACAAGTTTCGAACAGAAGTCGGAACTTGTTGAGAATTCCCCTGTATTCTTTCAAATGAGTTGTCATGATTAAAGTCGTGTTGCAACCTATTTTATTTACATTCTGAAGATGGGAGAATTTTTCGCTAGTTCAATATGAGGTTTGATGGTCAGTGTCCGAGGGCCCCCTGAGCTTGGGGGCCCCGGGGCACGGCACCGTCTAGCCCTATGGTATCTACGCCACTGGTGACATTATATTAGAACGAGCACACACGGGTCATAATACCATTAACCACTATAAAATTAAAATAGCTGCTTTTCACTTCATTTTCAGTATTTTCAAAAAAATGTTACAGTTCTTTTGCGTTGCTAACTTCACTTCTATAGTAGACCGAATAAACATAAATTACTATGGAAATGGTTTGCTTTCCCACACCAGTGTTGGAGAGATACGTTCCCGTACACCGGTCTGTCAAAAGTCACTTTACATGCATGTAAAGCAGCTATTTTATAGTGGGTATGGCGGTATGGCAAAAAAATATTTCTATAGTGCAGTTACAAAACCATATTCCATTTAATATAATAAAGAAATTGCACCGAACTCTTGAACATTGCAAAGTTTTGAGGTTAACTCATTAACATTTCTGCATCCCCATTATAAGTAAAGCCAGTCATCTTTTCTCACTCTCACTCTCTCTGCATAATCAGCAAAGTTGTTGACATTTAGTAATGTACTTTCGGAATTAACTACAAATTGTCTTTTTTACGAGTTCACGTCTATTAAAACTTGTTCAAGTGGCAATTTAATAAACCAAATTGTAATAATAGAAGTTTGAACTTTTTATAGGTATAATAATACCTATCGTTATTTTTTTTATCAAAACGATCACGAATAATGTAAGAAACACTTACGTAAAAATAGTTTGACAAAAAATATGTTAATAGCTTATTTTTATGAAACGTGTAGCCTCATCAAGCTTCAGTTTCCCCATAAATTGTTCTTATTCAGAAATAATTATCGACTGGATCGAATCTAAAGCTTTGATAGATAAATCGTGCTACTGTGGGCGTCTGTATTATTATAAGTCATTACATTTAGAACTATACAGGATGTAAAATAACCAATGTTCAGGGTTTTTACAAAAGAAATATTTTTGCAGATGAGTGACCAATTTACTAGGTTATAAAAATATTTTTATCCAGAATTTTATTGCCGTTGATTGATAGTTTTTCTGCTCGAAGAAAATGTCATACAAGATTCTTGTCAATCTACTTTGATCCTGACATTTAATGAAATGTTAGTAAAAAAACTCTTTTTAGAGACAAGCCTTTATTGAAATGTACTAAAAAGGAAAAAATAATATTTAATAATTTAGGTTCATAATTATTATAAAAGCGTGGGTTGTAAACTCTATGATAGTTTATTAGTCGCAACCCCCGCTTTTATAATTACTAACCTAAATTATTAAATATTATTTTTTCCTTTTTAGTACATTTCATTAAAATCTTGTGTCTAAAAAGTTTCTTTTTACTAATAAGTAATTTATTTTGTTCATTTTAGTCTTTCAAAATTTTACCTCCTTTTGACCTCTGTAGATGTTGAATTTCGAAAAATTGCTTTTTAGTGAATGATTACGTCAGAAAAGGAACCTACTGTCCAAATTTCAATTTTCTAGCGTCATGAGCGATTTGGCTTGGGCGTTGATTAATCAAAAAAACTCTACACCCCCGTTTGAACCCCTTAGGGACTGAATTTAACTCTAAAAACGATTTATTCATGAATTATCATCGGGAATATATTATACAGGGTGTCCTCAAAGACACTAAACACACGCCTACCACATGTTCCTGAGACCAAAATAAGCCGATTTAAGCAAACTTACCTTCTTTCAAAATTTCTTAGTTTGGGCGCTATACGGCCTTGAAGTTACAATTTTGAAATCGTTATTTTGTTATAAATTTAAAACGGCTTGTGCGATTTTGCTAAAATTTGGCACGTTGACATAGTTTTATGGAACAAAAAAACCCATATCAAAATTATGATTAATATTAATCCATAGGCGTAGAACTGGGGTTTTTAATATTTGAACGTTTCAAATTTCTACGCCAATGGAAGAAAAGGGATTTAAGTATAGATTCAGTAACTTCTTTGCTACAAAAAAGCTACTCTTAATAAGACTCGATTGCTCTCATGGTTTTTGAGAAATTTGTATTTTAATAATTCGCAGTAATTTTTATAAACTGAAGTAAAGCTTCTAAAACATGAATAGAAATAAATTAATATGTCATAAAAAGTGGTCAAAGTGTCCACCATTTTTACGCATACAAAGATTTATACGAAGAAGAAAATTAATTTACTCTGTGCATAACTTCTTCATTATCTCCAGTTTTATTCTTAGAAAAAAGCATGGCCATCTTATTTGTTTATTGATCAACTTATTATTATCAACGTATTATTATTGATTACCTTATTATTAAAATACAAATTTCTCAAAAACCATGAGAGTAATCGAGTCTTATAAAGAGTAGCTTTTTTGTAGCAAATAAGTTACTGAATCTAAATTTTATACTTAAACCTCTTTCCTTCCATTGGCGTAGAAATTTGAAACGTTCAAATATTAAAACACCCGAGTTCTACGCCTATGGATTAATATTAATCATAATTTTGATATGGGTTTTTTTGTTCCATAAAACTATGTCAATGTGCCAAATTTTAGCAAAATCGCACAAGCCGTTTTAAATTTATAACAAAATAACGATTTCAAAATTGTAACTTCAGGGCTGTATAGCGCCCAAACTAAGAAATTTTGTAAGAAGGTAAGTTTGCTTAAATCGGCTTATTTTGGTCTCAGGAACATGTGGTAGGCGTGTGTTTAGTGTCTTTGAAGACACCCTGTATGTTATAAAATTTCAAATCGATCGGATCCGTGGAAGTCGTTTAAAATTGACTTGCAAGATTTGTCCCAAACATACTATTACTAACTATACCACACAAACTAACAGATGAAGTTAAATAAAAGCTTGTAAAAATAACACAAATTTATCAACTTTTGTTTTGTCGTATAGCTTCTTTAGTACATCGTAATTTCTTTAAAAAATAATTTAAAACATATTTTAATAATAAATGAAAAACACAGAAACTTCCACGTGTTTAAAACATGTTCTGTCAAAATTGGGTACTGAATAAAAAATTGCGATGGCGTTTGAGTGTTCAAAAAATACTGTTCACTAAATTACTTACGTTACTAATAAAGTAGCTATAGATATAAAAATATGGACTACGCATACCGATAGAAAATATTATGCAGAAAATATTTGAAATAATTCAGTAGAACTTATATCGGCACTCTCTGCGAACGGGAAAGAATCGTGCCGTCCATAATTTGGGTCTAAATGATGTGACACTCGGTATATATTATTGCTAAGGGCTATCCGGACAGCCATATAAATGGCCACCAGCCTCACCGCCATGACCTTTATCTTGTACGTAAAAATATATGGTGGCCAATTTGCGTGACAGTTTACCTTCTCTCCGGTTGCCTTGGGTCGGCTTGGCGCGACGTTGTAACGGATGTGAAGCATTGCCAGTTCTGGCAGTTACGGAACGCGGCTACTGCAGCGACAGAATCTCTGTCGGTAAAACAGGTCCCGAACTCACAGAAATAATTGTTAGTCATATACGAAAAAAATTGAATGTCCTGTCGTTATACTGCATATAACTGAGCAATGTACCTACCACGAAAGTAAAGGATTCAAATGGAAAAATTCTTTTAAAAAGTGCGGCTACATATTAAGAATTAATCTATAAGCTGCTCTAATATTATAAAGCTGAAGAGTTTGTATGTATGTATGTTTGAACGCGCTAATCACAGGAACTACCATAGTCCGATTAAAAAAAACTTACCGTCAGAGAGCCCGTTATAAAGATCTTTTTGACTTGATTTAATATTATCGTAGATCTTTACATATAAAATTATAAATAAATAAATAAAACACAATAAAATTTGATTTAATCAAGACGAGTCTAAAATAGGTCTGATCACAACGAAATTATAATTTTGAATTACTTGTTTGTTTCAAAAGCGTAGCTAATAGAAACTGCCAAAACAAAACAATGTTGTGTCGACAATGTGGGGTATTATGTTGACTCAAAAAGACACAACACCGTTTATTGAGGAAAGGCTATTAGAGCATTTTTTTTTAAATCAAGTCTAAAGGGGGTAAAACGGGGGTGTAGGATTTTTTGACTAATCAACGCCCAGGCCAAACCGCTGAAGCTAATATACTAATACGCTTCACAGGGAGAGAATTTCTCGCGAGGGGAATAATAAATCATAAATTCTTAGCACCCGGACGAATCCGGACTGGACCGCTAGTAAACACATAAAATCAAACTCGCTGAAAACGGAAACTATAATATAGATCAGTCGTGTTAAATTAATCCCTTTATGTCAACACTATAGGTACACACCCCTATATGCGGGTACAGTTGCAGTTACATATATGGACAATTTTTTTCACACATGTATTTTTGACGGACAACTGAACCAACAGTGTATTTTTTCAAATGTTTCACATAGTAAATACGTCCATATTACTGTGACAACTTTTTGTATTAAATCTTATAATATGTTGAATACAAAAGTTATTTAGAAGATTGTTATTAATCTTTTTTTTATCTAATTAATAATAGATAATTCTTTTTTTGTAATAATAATTAATTGTTTAAAAAAACTTTTTAACAAAAAAAAAACCTCCCTCAAAAAACCACTAAAAAGAGGAAAATATCGAAATTTTGAGGTCTGTGCCAATTTAATAAAATATGAAGTCGGTTAAAAAGTATAGTAGTGATTAATATCTTCTTTTTAACCAACTTCATATTTTATTAAATTGGCACAGACCTCAAAATTTCATTATTTTCCTCTTTTTTATGGTTTTTTGAAGGAGGTTTTTTTTTGTTAAAAAGTTTTTTATTTTTTACTTTTTAGTGTCAAAAAGTGACATTTACCTTAAAAGAATCACACGCCGTTACTCACTTTTATTAAACCGACTTTCTTACGCTGTCTAATATGTCAAAAAGTGACATTTACCTTAAAGAATCACACGCCTTTACTCACTTTTATTAAAATCAGCCGAACTACTGAACCGATTTTGACGAAATTTCTATGGGACCAATCTGAAAGTATATCCTTTCAATTAAAAAAAAAATTTCAAAATCGGTATATAAATGACTGAGTTATGAGGTAACAAACATAAAAAAAAAATACAACCGAATTGAGAACCACCTCCTTTTTTTGAAGTCGGTTAAAAACTGGTTGTATATGATTGAAATTTGAAATCCTCCTTGCTGTTATATTAATTAATTATTGTTAATACTAATGACCCATAATATTGAAGCGCTTTTTCTCTGTGTAATAAAAAATTCTTAATAAATTATCGTTCGTTTTAATATCGCGAACAATATCTTTTCCCCGACTATAGATACTTGCCGATCCACAGCTCGTCGGTATGTGGATATTACGGCCGATGTTATTAATTTCAGTTTGTTCGCAGCCCAAAGAAAGTCTAAAGGGCTACGAGGAAAGCTATTATTTGTATCGTTAAGAAATAATTATCGCTGTTTACTGTTTTCTTCTCTCAATAAATGAATGCTCTGAACTAACAGAAAAACAGTTAAAAATATTTATTAGAACGGGATATTTTCTAAGATACTCTCTAATTTTTTAGATCATATTAGTTTTTATTATTTCCACCAGGAATATCGCCTATGCTGAGTTCTTATTAAGTGATATTACATTATTAAAAATTCGGCAACATTATCAAAGACTCTGAAACTGGAATATAAAATTTAGTTTGTAAAAGATTCATTTGGAAATTTTTTATATTTTAGTTATTAACAATGATTATCAAATGTTATTTGAAACGCAGAATTTTTTTGACATTTAATTGAAAAAAAGGGTGTGGGTCTCGGGAGCCCAGACAGATGTGAAACATCAAAGAAAACGTTATTGAACTCGGTGGTATTCTCTATGGTGTAGTATATATTTTTTCAAAAGCAGCAACTAACTGTTATGCTGACGTAATCCTATATACTGCGCTGTAACACACGCGGTTGCGGCGTTTGAGCACGCCTGGGCCAAAAACGCAACTAAATACACAGCGAAGTATCTATATTACATACCTATACGTGTATACCTATACGTGTATACATATACTTTTGCTTTACAGTACGTTCGTATGTATACTCTATCTCTCTTCCCGTGCCCGAGCGCGCGGAAGCCGAGAGTGAAGTGCCGCAGTGGTGGGGAGAACAGCAGCGAAGGAGCGGATCAGAAATTTCGTTGCATATTTTCCCTCACGCGGCTGTTCACTGCCCGACATAAGATGTTGCACATCAAAAATACAATACTTTCCCAACTTGACTTGCGTATCTAATAAATATAATAAAAAAAATCAGACACATTTTTTTACCTATAACGCTAGGCATTTTCAACAAGCTGAGTACGCGGATATGACCTTTCCTGAATTTCCATAAGGATTCGTAACTAGAATATTTAGATTGTAAATCCACGAAACCTTAGTTATCGAGTGTCTATAATTTACAATAAATTACACGAGCCCGCTAAAAAAGTCACCCGTCAAACATATCAATATGATGGTGCAGAAATTTCACACAGTGCAGTGGTCGCCGTTCACAATCCATAGTATTCGAAATCAGTAGTGTCAACGTCATTTTGACAGCTGTTCGGAACGAACTAAGTAGTCCCCACTGAATGCAGAAAACAGATAGATTTCGAAGTATACACAATGTACGTATGTCACGGACATGAGTGTATAGGTACGTCAATTTATTGGTTTTGTGACAAGCCCTTGAAGCCATTTCGTGCGGAAGCCTGTTTGTGGTCAAGCCACTGTGTATACCTAATATTACAGAGAGCGAGGAAGGACGACCCGTACCTAAAGGAGGTGGAGGAGGCTGTTCGACCGCTCACTCGAAGCCACTTAAACAACGTTTGAACCTAATGTTATATTATGTATGCGGTAAGTACGTGATCATCTGACGCCGCGCCGTTGCCCCTATATATATAGCCTGTTACTAGGGTCGGATTTCTCGATTTCGGATACATGTCCAAATAAATATAAGTTTGTACATTTATATGTAAATAAAACGTAACGTTTTCATTTATATGACACTAGCGGCCGTATCCGGCTTCGCCCGGGTGCTATGAATTTATGAGTTATTAATACACTACTCGGGCTTGAGAATAGCCGAGAGTGTAGCGGCGCTGTTGTTTACATGGCGTTGCTATGGTTCCTCTATTACAAGTCCCCAGTTCTCGGGTTCTAGCCCGAGAGCTGGTAAAAGTGTCAATTGGATTTTCAATTTAATATTAAAAAAAAAAATAATGAATTGAAAATATGAATTGGTGCTAGGCCCAAATAACCTTAGCTGTTGGTGGTCTTTAAAAACACAATTACAAATACACTACTCACTCGCTTCGCTCGTTCGCTCAAATATTATAAATACGCTACTCACTCGCTTCGCTCGTTCGCTCGAATATTATTTATACATTTCTCACTCGCTACGCTCGTTCGTTCGTATTTTATTAATACATTATTCACTCGCTTCGCTCGTTCGCTCGAATTCAATTAATACACTCAATAAAACAACGCATTGTCTCATAATTTTCTGCATTTATGAACCCCTCAACTACTTTAAACCAACGAAGAGTGTTTTGAAATGATATTTATATGGTCGTTCGACTTAGAATCTACACGTTTGGTCAGGGCCGGCGTTAGGATTTTCGGGCCCCGGGTAAGCGTTCTCGGGCCTCTGTCCCCTCCAAAAAAAATTTTACTCCAAAATTTGTTTTTTTTTTTGGAAATAGTCAGAAAATTTTAATGCAAAAAATCAAATAACGTCTTTTTTGTTGGGAAAATGTTTTCATGCTAACATATAATAGGTAAGCCTCTTTCGGGGGCCCGGGCCCGGGGTCCCTTTGCCCCGATTACCTCCCCCCCCCCTAACGCCGGCCCTACGTTTGGTTGTAATAGCGGAACAAACAGAATCTTGAAATAAAGTTTAAATTTAGAATAAACAAGGAAATGAAACTTTTTCACTAGGCGGTTTTTTCCTTTTGGCCGCACAATAAAAATCAGGCTCTGTATATTTTGACAATCTATATTATTTTTAACAAATTGTTGAGTGACCGCTTGCTAAAGTAATTTGTGAAATCGGCAAGGGTTCTTCTCGGTCATGATGACAGATAATAGTTTCCATTGTAGGACATCTAACGGACATTGGTACAACCACGACTATTTAATAGAGTTGGACATAAAACGGTATGGTCCTGATTGCTCGAACATGTGGAGCTATGTAGCTCTCTCGACTGAAAGGTACCTACAACCGTCATCTACAGTCAGCATACCGCAATAATAGTTTGCTTACAGTATGATCAGAAACGATGCAGCATAACAGATGAATTCAGAAATCGAAATATAACAATTTATTCAGTCATTATAGCGAAAACTGTGGCAACGGAGATTGTTTAAAGTGACCACTTATATACAGGATGTGACTTAGAAAAGGTAACATAGGAAAAATAGTATACAGTGAATTTTAGGCAGATTTCGAGAATGCTATGAACCTAGTTTAGTACGTAATCGTTGTGCTATACTTATATTTCAAAAGTTACAATTAAAATCCAAATATTTGGTTTTCTACAATCAGTGGCGGCCCGTCTTTAAGTGCGCTCGTGCACTGCACTGCCAGTTGAAATGCAACGCAACGCAAAATTAAAAAATAAATAAATTTATGAATTTACTTATTGATAAACGATGACACGTCATACGCCTACATACAGAATCAAATATTATAATCGGTTAATCATGTTCCATTGAACAAATCTGCTGAGCTGTTGTATTTTACCCAAGGCATTGAAGGCAGAGCGTTTCTATTAGCGCACGAAACAGGCATTGTCCCAATGTTAAATTAGACAAGGATAGTAAAACCGTGAGACAGGTATATTTACGTAGTTTAATATAGACGAACTTCGCGCGCCGATCCAATACAGCCGAAAGACACCGAAACAACTTCGGCTAAGTTCGTTACAGTTTTTATATTATTATCCATTTCACACTTGCCTCTCAGTTACAATCCATAGACCGTAAAGTAAACAGTTCAGTACAATATTTCATTTTTCATTGAAAATTCCCGGTTTTTTAAATTAAATTCTGTTTTGTAATTTATAAAAAAATGTTTCGTGGTGAATTATGGTTATCGGCATTAAAATAATCAAGCTGTAATAATATAATGATTATGATTTAATTCATATTTGATTTTCTTCAACAATAAACTTGAAATTTCAACAATTAATTTTATAAAAATATAATTAATTCACGCGTTGTTTTAAAAAAGAATTGTATGGTGCATCATGGTTGTGTGGATGTGATACACTTATTAGTTTTTTTTCTGTTTTCCGTGTGAAGCTAACTGAACTCAAAAAGGCGTTAATGATTCGACGCATCTGAAATGGTAAAAAACAGTTCATCTTAAACTCATTTGCAAAATGTACATAATATTATAGGTATACAGATTGTCCGAAAGACTAATCTGAACAAAAAAAATTAATTAGAGTAAAAAAGAAATGTAGATAATTAATGAGCGCAACAAAGAGATCATATTTTTGGGTTAGGTATTTTGTGCACTACCAAAATTTTTTGACCACCGGCCGCCACTGTCTACAATAGAAACAAAAAACAAACAAAATAACAATCTTTCAGTAAGCAAATTTCCATAGCCACGGTCTACATATTTACGTTAGATCTTATGGCCCATAGCCTATACTACAAAATTGTAAATGTTCTTAATGTTATTTTCCCTATGTTACCTTTTCTAAGCCACACAAAGTACCTATATGCAAAAAAAAACATTTTTCCAATGCCAAAAACATACACTGTAAGAAATGAGAAGTCCGATTACATAGATTATTGATGGTCCATTTGTAGCCAGCGATTAATCTGGTAATAGGCACACAAAGAGACAATGGCGTCGCATACAGGTATCGCCTGCAGATCGCGTAGATTCCATAAAATCACATTGCGCATGCGTAGTTACTAATTTTACATTAATTTGTTCTGTATTCATCCATTTTATATATGTAACTATACATTTTATTTTGTAATTTTTACACACTTTATTGGAATATTACACAAATTATCTAATTTTAATTTACTTTATGTAAAAATCACAAATTTGTTTAACTTTACAGTAAAAGTCCAAGTTTAAGTTTTCTGTGTAAAAATGAATAATAATGTAAAATCACTTAGAAAATCGAGCGAATTCTACCTTAATTTTCAAAGTATTTTTACATCCATTTTTTACAGTGTGTTACCTTTTCTAAGCCACACAAGGTATATGCATAAAAAAGCATTTTTCCAATGCCAAAAACATAGTTTTCTCTGATATTTTTCACAATTTTTGGTTTATCAAAAATTCCATATGAGTTTTTCAAATTTTAAAAATTCCTTCGCCAGTCCTAAACAAGCGCGCGGTAGCAATTTCAAATCAATGAATTAAGAAACAGGAAAAAACTAATTTTTTTTATATGAAGAACCTGTATATCACTATAATATAATGTAGCTATAACTATAATAATAATAATCTCGACGGAAAATAGAATCCGCATTATAATCCTTCACAACACGTTGCTGACCGCCGGTCAGTGTGACATAAAATCCATTATTTGCCTTCATACGTTGCATAATACGTAGGTATACGATGATTATAAAGTTCTGGCTATAGATACTATAGTATAAAGACGTCAGTTGTTGAGCGTCTCTATATATCCTACATTCCCTCTGTCTACAAACTGTTTAGGATAGTGATGCGCGATACGAGATGTTTCAGTCGATTATCTCGATTGTTCAAACATCTCAATGACTCTCTATGGTTGTCACTTGGTCTCGATTGTTGTTGTTTCATAGTATACACATACATTGAAAGGTGCGCAAGGTACGTTGTGCAGAAAAACGTAACGCTTTTTAGTTAACGCCTGTATAAATTTTACTCCTCATAAAATTTCCATAACGGGGGCCTTATATAAAAATCGATTCTTAAGGAGTAAACTCCAAAAATATTAGCGACCTCGAAAAGACGTAGAATCGCGGTGGAGTCGTAATCGCGTATTACTTGGTGAGAAATTGGTCTGTCAAATCAATTTGCCATAATTGAAGTGCACACTTATAATATGGAAACAACGATTCGGATCTTACGAACGTTTCGAGCATACTAACGTGTAATATTATATATCCGCGGTCAGTCTGTTGAACGTTTGAACTATTGTGAACAATGCCATCACATTCTATTGTTGCGCAGCATAAACAGGGGTTGCGTAATTAATTTATATTGACAGAAAGGGTCCCAAGTTTAACGAAATATGAGCTCCATGGATCTGCTCCGAATATTAATAAAGATATTCCACCTATATCGAAATTATTCATACTGTTTTTTTGTATATCGAATGTAACAAAACAAAGAGAAAGTAGTATTATCAAAAAATACAGATATTTTGATATTTATATAATATTAGGTATACTCGTATTATATTATAGGATACTACGCTCAAGTTTTGTGTCAAACGCAAATAGATCGTACATTAAATTAATTTTTGAAGTGAAAACTTCCTTAGGCGCGGTTTGCCTGGACTGTTAACAACAGTGATATGAAACACACCCGACGGTGACAATCGGGGCTACTCGGCTCAAACACGAACACGTATTTGCCATATGCTGGTAATAGCGTGTAGTTCATAAGTGTGCTAATAGATGACACTAAAAACTTAATACGAGTAAAAAGTCATTTGTAGTTCACAAGTGCGCTAACAGATGACACTGAAACTTAATATTTTCGTTAAGGTATTATATTCATTAAATTTAATTTTATAGGCCGATTTTAATATATTTATGATTACACTGTGTGATTAAAAAATTATATAAATATTTTAAAATTAGAAAATATATGAAGTTTTCACTTCTGTCGTGTGGTCATAAGCACACACCCATTTTTTAATATAGGTTTATATTATAGTTTTTTGCGAATATTAGTACCTACCTTAAATTTTAAATTTTCATTTTCGATTTGCACAAATATCGCAATTTTCAAAACGAAATGCTTCTATAATATTATGTCAGGAAATATTATGTGTTATAGTTATTGAACGTCAATACTCAATATATAAGTTACTGCAAATGACAGCTCTTCACCTCATTTCTGCAGTTGGTTACAAAATGTAAAGTGAATTTTTGAAGTTAACAAAACGAAACATATTTTACGTGTTTATTTCTCCTGCGTGAATTTTTCAAAGAAAACGGACAGTGATTCAAAAGCTAAAAGCAAGATGTGGAAAATTTAAATTGCAGCCGGATAAAAAATAGGTAGATGCATTCCATTAAGTTTTGGTACCAGTTGATCCATTTAAATTTTTCTAGAATTCTTGTCTGTATGTGAACCGACCGACAGACAAATGGAAACACGTTTTCCAGTCTAAGCGCTATACAAAATATCAACCAAAAAAATGCCACGTTAATGATCTGAACAGTCGAGAGTCTATAATTCACGATTATCAAAAAGAAATAAAAGATGAGCGGGTCTTATACAGTAGTCGCCAATGATATTAATATAACATATAAAATAGCAGAACAAACGCAGCACAAGCGCCAACTGTAGGCCACACCGCAGAATCATATTATATTAAATTGAATAGCGCGCGTTTTTCACTATAGGTAAGTACTTCCTGCTACACAAATCCGTCGCATTCACGAAATTAGTCCCACCAAACGCCGCATACAGAGAGCTAAGATGTTACACATCAAAAAACCCGCATGAAAACAAAATTACAGACAATTTTATTTATTTATTGTAGATTATAGACGCGTCGACATCTCAGGTCATTAGCGTCTTTCAACTACACTAAATAACAACTATCTTAAAACTAAATAACATCACAAAACATCCATGAGCGCAGGTGGGATTCGAACCCACGGTAGTCCAGTCCAGAGGTTGCGGCACTAAGCACGCTAACCACTAGGCTATACTGCCCTCAATTATTGCAGACAAGGATTCCGTTACCGTTTCATATATGAAACTAGATTTACGTTTTGATTTATCCACTTTCGCCCTCGTTATTTTTTAAGCAGTAAAATTTATATTCTAGAATCCATGTAAATTGTAAGTAGAATATATGTATTGATAGGTACTTCACTGAGTCAGTACTTCAGACACGACTTCATCAATTTTCAAGGAGCGTACAGTGCACACATATGTATGACGCGTCTCCTAGCAAAAAATAGCAGGGGCGAAGCATTGTGCTACTCATAATATTCCGCTGGAGAAAGTTAGCCCGTTATACGTCCCTGTTGATTTTTCCTCGATTTTTCTAGTCATTTATTGTTCTATTGTTCTATTTCATTTCATAATATAATTGGAAACTCCTGCAGCTTCCTATCAACTGGAAGATAACAATTAAATTTTTTATAACTATTCTATTTCTATAATATACGTAGTCATATAACCCGTATCCGGTTAGAACACTCTATTAAACATGGAGCAGTTACGAGTTTTACATATTTTAACTTTTATTTACAATGTTTTAATTTATCGAGAACCTATACAGGGTGTATCACAGGAAACCGAATATAGGGAAAAGTACACAGTACAAATTAGTTAAGATCAGAGATTGCTTTGCCCTCTATTCATGTAAAAACCATGATAATTAATTTAGTTAAGATAGCCGCATGTGTATTCTATCTTTGTCACGCTACTCATTTTGCTTATGTTTGCCTTGTTGCACTCATTACTTTCCTATGTATTCAATCCTGTGATACACCCTGTATATATATCTGAAAAGATTTCATTTTTGAAGTCTCACCATCAGTACACGGTAAGAGAACTTTAGGCACTGGAAATACCTCTATATGCAGAATATCAATTGGGTCAACATCATTTTTTATATGCGGTCCACGTTTATGGAATGAACTACCGCTATCTATTCGATCTTTAACTAACTACAACTCGTTTAAGAACAGTTGTCATACGTACCTGATGAATAGTATTTAATTGATGTTCTGTATAATGGTCTGTTAGTATATTAATACTTATAATTATCTCCTTACAAATTATAAATTTTAATGTTTATTTTAATTTCAATTTTAATTATTTTAATAATTGTTATATGTACCATTGTAATTTTGAAAGGGGCAACACACATAGCCTTTCTGGCTTTGTTGCACCCTAAATAAAGTTATATTCTATTCTATTCTTAACTCTCGCTACAGTGTAACTCCACTGATAAGAAGTTCAAAGAAAAAAAATACTATCACAAAAATCAAAATACAAAATTAGGAACAAGTGCAGCAACTGTAAAAAATAAATAATTGATTTTCTTTAATGATTCCGAATAGTGATAGTTAAATTTCATTTTTATTTAGTCCTTACAGACATTTTTGATGTGTAACATTTTAGTTCTCGGTATGCGGCATTTGGTGGGACTAATTTCATGAATGAGACGGAAATGTATAACCGCAGTTCACTGTTGGAGTTTTTGTGTGGCGGTCAGATACGAATATTTTCTATTTTATATACATAGTTAGCTATGACTGAAAAACTGATTTCTGATTTTCTGTATAATTGAAATTTTTGATACGCTCCCTGCTGATATTTTAAGACTGCGACTAGTAGTTGTGCATTGTACTACACTACTGTTCAAATATTTATTCAGCAAATAATTTTCTAAGTAGATCAAACATTGATTTAAAAATAACCGCCGAAATATTTTATATTCGATCTGCCTTTAATCGTTCAAAGAATGTCTGATCGTATTATATCATTTAAAATAATAGGGTTCTGTGCGGAAGTGCGGAACCCTAAAAATGGTCTTTAGCCTTCAATTTTAACGGAAATCTTATCTCAGCGGAGCATAGGCGGATAAAAGGTATTCTTTACTTTAAATTTGGATCCCAACTGATAGTGTACCAAGTTCAATCAAAATATTCTGTCTAATCGTTTGTGATACCGATTTAGATAGACAGACCGACAATCGACATATCAAAAAAAATTCACAAGAATACGAAATGACAGACAGAAATCTCGACACATTTTTTATATACGAGTAGGTACGACGAACCCTTGAACAGTAATGTATAATATGTCTATGTGCACATTTTAGTAGGCACCATGTGAATCCATATAACGCAGTTTGCATCTAGTTTACATAAAATTGCTCTTTGTTTGTTTTTCATTCTCTTTTTTTTCACAAAGAGCTAAAAGAGTATAAGCAGTTCGCTCTGTTTTTCCGTCACATAGTGATTGGAAAAATACGCTTTTATAACTTTGCAAAGCGTCCGATCAATGATTTTCTATAGACATTGAACAATTTTCCGTTATTGTTTAATAAACGTTTCAAATTGACAATTTACGTTCAACGGGGTAGTTCCACTAAATTAAAATCACGTTTCGCATGTGGGTAGCCTACAGCTATTAAACCTAACATTAAAAAGCGGCCAAGTACTTACGAGTCGGGCCTCGCGCAATGAGTGTTCCGTACAATCATTAAATATAAAAGTCTTATTTTATTTAAAAAACATAATCATATTTGGATCCGTCAAATGAGCTTATGACATCTGGTGGCAAAAAATTATACTCAAAACAAGGGAAAATTGTACATGCTAACAGTGTAAATTTATCGTGAAATTGTTTATTACAAAAATAAAACAAGGAAAATAAACAAAAAGTTTATCGAAAATGGAATTCGCGACGTTTTCTAATATCATGGCATTAAACACTGTCAGTTATCACCTTGTAAAACTTACTTTACAGCGAATTATTTTCTAATGAAATGTGGAAAAACTGTATTTATAAATTAAAAAAATATTTTGTATTAATAATAAGATGTACTCATTATCACACTGTACTACAATAGTTAACTCACTGATGATTGACAAAATTAGGACTAATTATGTGTATACAAATATTTTGAGGTTAGTAACTTACCTACTTATTACAATATAACATATTATGTTGCAGTTATGTATTTACATTATTCACCTAACCCAGCCTTAATTCCTTTGTTTAGGATTCGTACCGGCCCAATCTCAAATTACACTTATATATTTTACCATTTCTTATCACTTTAAAAATCACAAAATTACACGTAAAAGTATACTCCGTATGTGAAATCCCCCTCTCTGCGCCATATTTTTTAAGATCCACCCATCTGACGGATCCCAATAAACTGACATTTACTTATATTACAAATGAAATGTTTTTCGTTTCCATGGTTACACCGTTGATCTCTAGTTAGCACTCACGCGTTTGGCCTTGAATTCGTATGTTGAATTCATTATAACCTTGTAAGATATGCGATATGCATTATGCACATTGCGTCAAAAATCTGTAATTTCTTCGAAATATACTTTTCTTAAGGAAATTTAACTAAATATATTTTTTTAAATATTACTGTTTTCTATCGGTCACTAGCTTTCATTAGACACCCCACTCGATGGGGTTGAATTTTTTAATTTTTTCAGAACCCACATAATATTACCCGTAATTATCCGAATTATTTATCCATATCTAAACCACAGCATTGGACCATAACAATTTGCTTTAAATATGCCAGATTTCGAGTATCTAGCTTGCACCGTTTGACAGACATACAGATGGACGGACGGACAGACACGGGAGTGAGGCCATATTCCGTTTTTTTTGTTCAATTTTGGTACTGAACACTAAAAACAACTATCTTACCTATAATATTCGGTTTTTTAAATGCAGGAAAAAAGTGCTCGTCTTTTGCTGTTTTGTGGAAACTTTTTCGTTAAATCCTTAGATGAGATATTTGATATAAAATTCAAACTGAACAGTTTTAAATACACAATTTGCATACATATATTTTATATCCTGATCAAACTAGTAAACAATATTTTCCCGTTCACATTTGCAATATTTATCATAAAATTATATAACATTTTAATACACATATGAATGTTAGACTCTGAAGTTTCATGTTGAAGAAAAATTTGCTAATAAAATACGTGACTTCAGATAAGGCAGCATAAATAGTTTCCGGACAGGTTATTCGCCCTGACAAATGATGGCACTGGTAGCTAACTTAGTCAAACTGGAATCTTAAAACTTACGTTCAAAGAACGAATGATTCCTATAGGATTCTAAACGACGCTCATTTTGATAGCGAGTACTAAGTACTCAGATATTACATAAAATCAAACACATAAAAACTAAAAAATACTACGTCAATAATACATCCCTTGTGTGCTTGTGTGGCTTAAAAAAGGTAACATAGGGAAAATAACATTGAGAACATTTTATAATATCCTAAAAAGAGACAATAAACCGAGAGCTAGTGACAATTTTTTGGTGTTATTTATTCAAGTTCTTATTTTTGTGAAGATGTTGAGGGAGGCATATTAAAGTGCCCTGAGTAAGGGATTTTGGTAGATAGCGGTATGAGAGAGATGCAGACCGCCCCCAACATGTAACAAAAAAAATGGTCACAATTATTATTGCTTCAAGGTTGAAATTGTTTGTATAGATTGTTGGTGAACCCAATAATGAAATTATAATATTTGCAGAACGATTGGTCAGTATTAAAGGGGTGGCAGATAGATCACCCTAAACGTGTCATGTATCCGACGAAATTTATATTATTAGTTCAAGGTTCAAATTTTAATATGTTGTTATGGCGACTGTTTTAAACATATATTTCAATTTGCAGAACTTGCTCGCCTAAGTGTTTATCACTTAGGCGAGCAAGTTTCCCTCTAGGAGAGGGGATTAATACCGACATTTTGTTCTGCAAATTGCAATATATGTTTAAAACAGTCGCCATAACAACATATTAAAATTTGAACCTTGAACTAATAATATAAATTTCGTCGGGTACATGACAAGTTTAGTGTGATCTGCCACCCCTTTAATACTGACCAATTAATCTGCAAATATTATAATGGCATTCTTGTGTCACCGACAAGCTATACAAACAATTTCAGCCTTGAAGCAATAATAATTGTGACCATTTTTGTTGGGGGCGGTCTGCATCCCTCCCATATCGCTATCTAGCAAAATCCCTTACACAGGGCACTTTAATATGCCTCCCTCAACATCTTCATAAAAATAAGGCCTTGACTAAATAACACCAAAAAATTGTCACTAGCTCTCGGTCTACAAGCTATAGTAGGCATTTCCAGTCATAATTTATCCAACATAACTCTCACAACAAAATTTAAAAAAGGGTTCTGAATCAATCGGTGTATAAATTGGTTAACATTAGACTTGGCCGGTTATTGAAGAATTCATCCTACTTTAATATTATGCATCTATTGGTATATAAATATCCAAGCATCCTCGATGTTATATTGTTATATAAAAGTTATGTCATCTTCAATAAAACTGAATGCAGAATATCTGTAAGTATATCTTATGCAAGAACAAGAACAAGAATACTACGTGATAGAAATAACGGGAATACTAGACGTCAACAGATTTTATTAAATTATGTAAGCAAATAAATAAGAAATGAAAATATATTAAAAGGCATTCTATGCTGCATTGTCAAATTTCATCTATGAAATATTTTCAGCGGCGTACGTTGTGCAAATTACTTTACCCGCAAAAATGTAATATGAAATTTTTTACTCGTATAAAATACTTTTAGAAAATTAAGATTTAAACAATTGAGGCTGTATTAAAAAGATGGACAAAAAATAATTTAATTGAAAATCTAACACACTTTGTTAACCGACTTCAAAAAAAGGAGATGGTTCTCAATTCGGTTGTATTTTTTTTATGTTTGTTACCTACCTCAGAACTCCGTCATTTATACACCGATTTGGAAAATTCTTTTTTTATTGGATAGGGTATACCTCGAAGTTGGTCCCACATAAATTTTACTTACATCGGTTCAGTAGTTCGACTAATTTTTATAAAAGTGAGTAGCGGCGTATGATTCCTTTAAGGTAAATGTCACAGCGTAAGAAATCGGTTTAATATAAAATAAAAAGTGAGTAACGGCGTGTGATTCCTTTAACTAAAAATTAAAAAATAAAAAACTTTTTCAGGTCAGGGATTTGAATCTGATTCACACAGACGAAATCTGTGGGTTGTTATTTTTATGTGGCGTTACATAAGAGAAAATTAAGTCACCCGAATTCTCTACTTCGCAGTAAATATATTTAAATAAGTATCAAAAAACATTTTTGGGTTTTAATATTGCAAAAAAAATGTTTGATGTGAGCCACTGTTTGGAGTGAAACATACCTAATAAAACAACAACATAACAATGTGACAATTGCTCATTTTATTTCTTTCACAATTCTGGTTACAAGAAAATAAGTTTTTCTTTTGTAGTTTTCACATTTTATGTTGCGGTCGACAACAACGATGTCCCGAGCCTTTTTTTTATTTATATCAAAAGTTGAAGTTTGAACTGGACTGTAATTTATTTGTATTGTATTCAAATAAATGGGTCGTTTTTATTTTAAAAGCACTGTCTTTTTTACTTCCTACCTCTACTATGGTAGGGAAGTAATGGATTTAGTCCGAAAAAGTATTTCGAGATTTTAACAGATTTCACGTTTTGAGACCCTAGCAATCGTTTAAGATCATTTTCTGACTGATGTCTGTATGTATGTATGTGTGTGTGTGTGTGTGGTCAATTTTTCTCCTTCGATATCTTAAGAACGGAACAACATACGGGCATGCCGATTGTTCTATTGTGTTTATCAGCCTTTAACTTAGATCTGATTAGATTTTGAGTCAAATCGGTTCAGTGGATCCTGAGATATTCAAAAATACGTTCTCAATGTCACGTATTAACATAGGTAAAAAAAAATATAAATGAATTCTAGATGTTATAATATGAAAAAAATGTAAATATTTTTTTCTCTAAAATGTGTAGTTTTCGAGAAAAAAAATATTTTACTAAAAAAAATAAAAATTGTACGTAAGTCAAGGTAACCATGATTTTTGCTATATTAAGCTATAGCCATCAGTAGATCACCAAACAATAAAAGAGGGCCATGCTTTTTTCAAAGAATAAAAATTAAATTGTGTTTTAAAGACCACCAACAGCTAAGGTTATTTGGGCCTTGTCAAAGAATAAAAAAAAAAAAAAAGAGTGTTTATTTTTTGCAAATATTTACTAGCTGGGAAGTATAGGACTGGTCATCAGTCGAATTTTTTCTAAATAAATAAAAAGAAAATATCCACACATGAATTTAATTAACTTTCTATTGGAAGTCGTTGTAATGGGTCCGATTTTGTAAATGAAAAATTTGGACATATCTGCACGTTTTGAGGTCTCTAGAGTTCGACTCTACTGTTTTTAGAGAGATGTCTGTATCTGTGTGTACGTACGTACGTTCGTTCGTTAGTACGTTGGTGAACTTTTCTTCGGCTCGCATATTTTTGACCGTTTTTCTTATTGAAATTCGATACTAATAATAAATCTATTAAAACAGTATCAGAATTGATAAAAAAAATTAAGAATGAAAACATTATTTGAAAAATTGTAGGTACGTGTGCTAACGTTTCAATGTTAAAACAATAAATGAAGATCGTCGTAACATCGAAACGTTAACGTATTATAATTTTTTTTCGAACAATATTTTTCGACAAATTTTCTCATCATTTCGCTATCCGTCGAACAAACAAAAAATCTTCGATAATAACTGGTAGAGAACGTAGTAAAAAATCACAAAATTTTCTGTTCTTGGTTTTTCACTTAATATGTGTGTATGTGTGTGTTCACAGAATGTTTCCAACAAAACAGAAACAAAAAGTTTTTGCTTAGAAAATCAACTTGAAAACATAATATAAGTTGGAAATTGAAAAATGTGTATTTGAATTGATGAATTCGAAATAACGGTGTCCACTAGAACTATTTGTATCGCTAGAATACTCGATCGCTCTTAGGCTGGTGTCACACTAGCAAATTTATCAAATCAAAGATTACAAGATATCGTTATAAGAGATAGATACAGTCGACGATTTTATAAAACATAATTGTAAAAATATATCTTTGACAGTGAAAAATGGTTTTTTGAAGTGAAAACTTCCTTAGGCGCACTTTGTGTTCTTTCTGAATAGTGAACGAAAGTGAACCGTCACGCTTCGGGTCGGTGACGCTGAATCGGGTTTACTCGGCTCCACTCGACATCAAACACGAAAAGTTACTTATTTGCAGTATGCTGGTAATAAGTTTTTTGTAGTTCAAAGGTGCGCTAATAGATGACACTAAAACTTAATTGAAATAAGGTATTTGTGGTATGTTGGTAATAAGTTATTTGTAGTTCACAAGTGCGCTAATAGATGACACTAAAACTTAATTGAAAAGGTATTTGTAGTATGTTGGTAATAAGTTATTTGTAGTTAATAGGTGCGCTCTTAGATTCTTAGATGACACTAAAACACACACACACACCCACACAACCATATACAGGGTGAGTTCGACCACCCGTATCAGTCGTTTTTTTCGAAAACGGTTTGTCGTAGAGAGTTGTGTCAAAAATTTGTATTATAAAAGCCCTAATAGAAGAATCGAATGGTGATAATTTTTTTTTCCGGGACAGGTCGGCTTCCCTATCTCAGTTTGCTCCAGAATGTCCAGAACTCCGGAATTATAAATGTAACGATAGGTCGAAAGTGGTATTGTTGAAAAGATCTTTAAAAAATAAGCAAGTTTTGTAGCGAAAATTTTTTTTATTACTGCCACCCCTGTCAAATTTCTATAAGTATACGAGTATAAATTATTATATGTTCAAAACTCCGGAATTTTAGAAAGCACGATAGATTGAAAGTGGTGCTGTTGAAAAGCTCTTTAAAAAATAGGCAAGTTTTGTAGGAAAAATTTTTAATTACTGCCACCCTTGTTAAGTAACAATCGTTTGAAATTATTAAATCAAAATTTCATAATAACGATCGAAGTCGGCATTAAAAATCTAGCAGCCTTAGACATTGCCACAAGTGTTCAAACTGTCTTCCATTTACTCTTTAATACATACTACTGAGCTCTTCTGGTTATACTGTGAGTGTACTTCTTCAGTGTTTAATGATCGATAGATAGGTAACTAGATTTTAAATGCAGACTTTTAAAAAGTTCGTTATTATGACATTTTAATTTAGTAATTTCAAACAAATATTACTTAACAGCGGTGGCAGTAATAAAAAAAAATTTCCTACAAAACTTGCTTATTTTTTAAAGATCTTTTCAACAATACCACTTTCGACCTATCGTTACATTTATAATTCCGGAGTTGTGGACATTCTGGAGCAAACTAATAGGGAAGCCGACCTTCCCGAAAAAAAAATTATCACCATTCGATTCTTTATTAGGGCTTTTATAATACAAATTTTTGACACAACTCTCTACGACTAACCGTTTTCGAAAAAAACGACTGATACGGGTGGTCGAACTCACCCTGTATATATATATTATATATATATATTAAAATTAGAAAATCACAAGTTTTCACTTCTGTCGTGTGGTCATCACACACCCACTTTTTTATCTCATTCATCACAGTTCAAATACTAGTTTTAATAAGATGGCAAAGAATAATAATAATAATTCTAATTGATGGGGGTGTGCGAGTAGTGGATTTTTCTTTTCAAGTTGAAATGAATCGAGTATTTATTAAAAAATACTTGGTTTTCAAATCGAGTTGAATAGTACGAGAAGAGAATTTTATATACGAATTTTTAAAATATTTCTCAGTAGGTATCTAAACTTTTTCGCCATACACTACTCGACGCGACCCGAGAAAAAAAATCAAGTATTTATTACATACTAAACTTGAAATGGAGATTCCGTTACTTAGAAAGTCAATTTAACAAAGCGGTTCATTTTTCAAAAATATATAAAAAAAATCTCTCCGCATTAGTAAATTTTTCAAGTATCTACTCCCACACCCCTATTATTTTCTTGTTATATGCAGTTATAATAAATTTATAACAAAAAGTGCACTATAGAAAACATAATGGCTTCCTATACGTGAATGCATATTACAGAAAATAAATCAAAACATTGAACAGTATTGAAAGAAGCACCAGAAATATAGACAAATAGTTCAATAAACAAACAGGTGCACGTAACGACGAGACATATTCGATGCCACGAAGGTGGCCGCAGAAAGTGAAGTAGCTTGAGTGAACGTCGCTACGTCAGAAAAGTAACCGCTTAAAAAACCCAAGTAAAAGTCGGCTTCAATTCTTTATCTAAATGAGAAAACTACTACACTTTCATTTTTGTCATCGATGGAGATGGGAAACTTGACCGCTAGCGGCGCCAGCTATATAACCACCTCGGCCTGTGAGCAGTTCATAGCAGTGTGTACCGAATAAATTTATCATATACATATTACCTTATACTGCTGATAGATCAAAAATCGTGAAGCCAACATACGTGCGGGTATATATTTCTGTCTTTTTCTATGGGGGCTCAGCTGGCAGGTTCCTGATTGACTACTTCCATAGACAAAGACAGAATTTTTAAAAGAGAGCAGGTATACTATTGACCACTGGGCACTGAGGTTTTACGTCAATGGCATCCATGACATATTTCTTTGTCTTTATATAATATTACGTTTCAAGTGTTGTTTATACTTCAGTTCATGGAATACTTCAGTTGATAGTGATATTATTATGCCCAAAAAGATCCGAAACCTGTGTTTACTTCTTATATCACTATGAATTTCAAGGAATATGGGTAAAAAAAACTGTTTTTAACAAAATTAAACTATAGGTTACGTTATAATGACAACAGCTGTCAAGCGTTTTGTTTACATTTTGTTCGAAATGAAAGATATCTTTATTTCAACATTTTGTTCAGATGGAACGTCCATACATCGACCAATGCCATCATCGGAATAAATGCGGAATTACTTCGTCAAAAGAGACACAGATATATTTTTGCTCTCTTTGTGGACTTCACTTACCGCACATTGAGTAAATGGACAATGCGTGGTATATAATTTAAACTGTTTTGACTAATTTCACAAAAATTTTATTTGTGTAATTGGATATAACATTGACTGAACTTTTCCAAAATCAATTTATATAATTTAAAGTATATGAAATTTATTTAAAATAATAAATCACTGACAACTCCGATGTGCTGTGTTTACCGATGTTCAAATAATAGAGGTTTTGTATTTCCAATGGATCCGAAACTGAAAAGAAGTGGTTGCATGCTATCAGAAGGGTAAAAACTTGATATTTCGCGCGTTTTTCAATTAAAACATGTATAATTTCGAATACCAATTTCGCATAATTCAATTAAAAAATCTTGTTGCAAATATAAAACTCCAATAAAAGATTAATTGAGATCACCTTGATATTCAGAAATCTCGATTTGATCGTTTTTGTTCGTGCATCGCAGTTCAATTCCGATTTTCTATGCATTTTCAAATTTTCAAAGTAGAACAAACAATATTGCACTAAGCCCAAATGAGAGAGAAAGAAAAGTATAGTCGCGTGAGCTTATATCAAGTGAGAGGAACAGAGAAAATAAATATTGAAATGAAACAAATGATTGTGTTTGTGTGTGTTATGTGAAAGAGACACAATGAAATGACTGTACGAATGATCTCTAGGAGTATTGGATAGCGGATAGACGGCTAGTCCCTGCACAACGACCGAAACCTTTTATGGATGCGACAGGACGTGCGCAAAACGTGTTGACGCAGAAGGGATCTTTGAGTGACAATTTCAGCGGGAAATTTAAATTATCAACAGTACAATCACTAACCCGCGCACATTTATAGATAACTAGCGGCCCTTTCCGGCTTCGCCCGGACTGCAATACACTACTCACTCGCTTCGCTCGTTCGCTCCCGGGTAAACTTTTCCGATGTTTTAATAGTTATTCTGTTAGCCAGGGCGGAGACAAATCCAAAAAATCAAAGATCATGAAAATCGGTCCAGCCGTTCTCGAGCTATAAATGGTGTAACTAACTAACTTACTAACTAACACGACTTTCTTTTATATACAGGGTCTTCAAAGTTAAGTCGGCACTATTGCTAACTTCGTTATTTTTGGATGTACAAAATCGGTTAAATTAGCAAACTAGAAGTATTTTTTCCGGTGAATAAAACGATGAAAACAGAAAAACAATTGAACATCGCGTTTTCGAGCTATGTCAAAAATTTCTATTTTTTTAAATGAGACACCCGGTATACAATATTCACAATCGATAGACAGTTGAATTCTGAATTCTTCCAAGTTATAGAATAATTTGAAATAAACGATATTTTTCACTCCATGGATATTCTTGTCACTTTCTATTTTATGGTGAGGCAAAGTTGCCACTATAACACAGCTATCTTTAATTTGAATTTAAAAAATTTTTTTTTTTTTTTTTTTATTTCAAAACAAAACAAAATGTGCTTCGACTACTATGGTCATTAGCACTGCTGCCGAATGGCATCATTTAAAAAATCATTATTGACTTAGTCATTTTTGACATAAGGATAGAAGACTATGGGACACTTTTTGTTCAGAATTCAACTGTCTATCAATTGTGAATATTGTATACCGGGTGTCTCATTTAAAAAAATAGAAATTTTTGACATAACTCGAAAACGCGATGTTCAATTGTTTTTCTGTTTTCATCGTTTTATTCAGCGGAAAAAATACTTCTAGTTTGCTAATTTAACCGATTTTGTAGATCCAAAAATAACGAAGTTAGCAATAGTGCCGACTTAACTTTGAAGACCCTGTATATAGATTACATGTTTACTAAAATAGCAGGTATGTTTCCCCATTGAAAATTACGGCCGTAATTCGCTATCCATTATTTAAGATCAATGGATAACCATACAATATACATAGTGAAAGCAAGAGAGAGAGAGAGAGTGGAAGGAAATGAAACAGACGACTGTCAACGTGTGTAGAAAGACAGAGGGTGAGGGAAAATATATGTGAGAGGAGATGAGGTCCGGAAATGAGTAACGCACGGATGAATCGGTACGTTGTTACCCATTCTCAAATACAACCTCTCGTTTTGTCTGATGCAGAACTACATCATTACATTTCCGAGAATCGGTTCATATTATTATTATTTTTCCAATTTTTTCGAAATTTTCCCCAGCTATTTCACCGCCACACGCATGTATGAAATTTTGTTGGATGCCTATAGAACAACATTTTGCAGTAAAGAGGGTAAAAGAACCGCTTCATGATCACCCACCTGTGGTCGACATTTTTTTAAATATTTTTTTACAGAATAGATTTTTACCTACAATATAATAATTACTACCACCTAAAGAAAATTATATTGTTATTATTTTAAATCTCAGGTTTCGCATTTTATCGATTATATAATAGCGGTGCGAACATTAATAAGAAAATTTAATTGGTAAGCGAGTTATACATCACGCAACAGATGTGTAACTCACTTCTAAATAAATCTTTTCTCATTTCTCCGCGCTCCGTTTATACAAATTGATTTCAATCGAACGGACAATAGTTCTGAACCCAATGAATGATATATTACAATATAAACAAAGGGTTCAGGTAAAGCAGTATACACAAATTATGTCATCGACAGGCATTGAACCAAGAACCATCAGACCTCATCGCGGTTTGTTGTTTCGGTCTTATTCATTTTATACAAACACAGAGCTGATTAATACATGTTTATTATTTATCTAGACACATTCGAAAAAAGTATTTTTCAATCGCAATTCACAAAATTACTGCTTCATAAGTTAAAATTTTGCATACATTTCAAATAATATATTTGATGCACCTGTTGTCTCTCTTCTAAATAATTATATCAGCAGGGCCTCGCTTAGGTAAGTAAGGTAAACGCTCTGAATATCAACGAACATATATTTTGATTTCTTCGAAAAAAGCATTTTTTTTATCAGTTAGTAATAATTACGTATTGTTTCCTCATCAATACCAATTTGGCTTACTTTATTTAAAATAGTCAAAAGATGGCACTGGTTTATATGGCCATAAAACAAAATCGTACGTATTTATGTCGTGAATTTTTGATAAGATTTATGACATTTAATTATTCATCCCGTCCTCCAATTTTTCTTTACAATAAAAAGAGACAGGCATTGTCCATTATAACTTTCTACAAAGTCTTACGAAAAGATCATTTCATTAAATTCGAAACGGTGAGGGCTTCACTGTATAGGCAGTGTTGTCTCTTTTCATTGCAGTTAGATATTGAGATTATTAAATGAATCTGGTGATTCAGTCGTCACTGATTTTAATTTCTACTACATTCTCGCGACATCAGCGCTTTTGTTTCTTGCCCATAGATATATACCTATCAACTTTATAAATTCGGAGTTTGTAGCAAAGTTCTGTCATATTACACATATTGTTTCATTAAACTTGTCACCTGTTGTATACAAACTTTCATCATACTTATATATAGTTAATAGTTAGTTGTATAAGATATTGTTTCTTGTAGTCACTTCGGAGTTAGAAGTAAAACGCTTTTTTTACTGAAATTCTAATTATCTTAATGTTTAAACATTTTAAAATTCCTGATTTCAATAGAATTATCGCTAGGCACAAATGGTAGAACATGATTGAATAAAATAAATACACAAACACTTGAAAAATTCTACACGTACATTTATTAATCTCAACGATCTTTTCGGGTTTCTAGTTTTCTTTCTCCTGATGATGGGCTAGAAACCCGAAACAATCGTTGAGATTAATAAATGTGTAGAATTTTTCAAGTGTTTGTGAGTTTATTTTATTTTAAAATTCAGTTGAATCTATTGATAGATTGATTTTCCTATATAATTGCAAAATATTTTTAATCAATTACCTATTTTAAACCAATGAAATGAACAATTTTTCTCGAGTTCTTTTGAGTTTTCTCCGATTTTACTAACACGTTTAAAAACTATATAGGTAAGTACCTACTCTAAATTTGAAGAAAATAAAAAAACTGTTGAAGAAAAGTTACACATGAGGATTTTCTCGCCACTGGCCTATTCGGCAGGTATATTTGAATTCACTGACAAGATTCAGACCTCAGAAAACACTGAAGGGTAAAAGAAGTACTTATGCTTCATGTAGTTCGCTTGTAAATATTATACACGGTGTTTAAAAAATATGTAGCCAAACTAAAAGTAAAAACAGCGGTTAAGTGCATGTGGAACTCGCGCTACGAGGGTTCCGTGCCGTTACAACAATTAAATTATGTGGTCATATTCTGTGAAAATTTCAACCTGCTACATGTTACGACTCCAAAGATACAGCCTTTAAAAGGTTTTTCCGTTTTTTGTGTGGGGACCCCTTTAATTGTTACTTTTAGTGATTTTCGGATTTTTCCCTTTGCTTGTGCTGCGAGACCTTTCTTTTTGCCAAATTTCATAATTCTAGGTCAACGGGAAGTATACCCTTTTTGATGAGTGAGTTTGCGAATATCAAAATAAGTATAGGATTAGGACCCCCTTTAATTTTTACTTTTTGTGATTATCGGATTTTTCTCTTTGCTTGTACTGCGAGACCTTGCTTTTGCCAAATTTCATAATTTTAGGTCAACGAGAAGTACCCTATAGGTTTTGATGAGTGAGTTTGCGAATATCATAATAGGTATAGGACCCCCTTTAATTTTTACTTTTTGTGATTTTCGGATTTTTCCCTTTACTTGTGCTGCGAGACCTTTCTTTTTGCCAAATTTCATGTTTCTAGGTCAACGGGAAGTACCCTATAGGTTTTTGATGAATGAGTTTGCGAATATTAAAATAGGTATAGGACCCCCTTTAATTTTTTTTTTGTGATTTTCGGATTGTTTCCTTTACTTGTCCTGCGAGACCTTTCTTTTTGCCAAATTTCATGTTTCTAGGTCAACGGGAAGTACCCTATAGGTTTTTGATGAATGAGTTTACGAATATTAAAATAGGTATAGGACCCCCTTTAATTTTTACTTTTTGTGATTTTCGGATTTTTCCCTTTACTTGTGTTGCGAGACCTTTCTTTTTGCCACATTTCATGTTTCTAGGTCAACAGGAAGTACCCTATAGGTTTTTGATGAGTGAGTTTGCGAATATTAATATAGGTATAGGACCCCCTTTAATTTTTACTTTTTGTGATTTTCGGATTTTTCCCTTTACTTGTGTTGCGAGACCTTTCTTTTTGCCACATTTCATGTTTCTAGGTCAACGGGAAGTACCCTATAGGTTTATGATGAGTGAGTTTGCGAATATTAAAATAGGTATAGGACCCCCTTTAATTTTCACTTTTTGTGATTTTCGGACTGTTTCCTTTACTTGTGCTGCGAGACCTTGCTTTTTGCCAAATTTCATGTTTCTAGGTCAACGGGAAGTTATGAGATAACAAAATGGCCGTATCTTTTGATTGCGTTAACCTAGAAGCTTAGATAAATTCTTTACAACTTTAAGGGACCCTAGACCTTAGTATTTCATATAAATTTCAACTTGATATCTCTATCCGTTCCTGAGAAAATGGGTCTTGAAAGACGGACACCCAGCCAGCCAGCATGAAGGACAAACGAGTGATCCTATAAGGATTCCGTTTTTTCTTATTAAAATACGGAACCCTAAAAATCGATGGACAAATATACCATGTTTACCTATAGGTATTAGATTCTCCAAAAGGTAGGTGTTCCATCATAAAAAACAAAAACTAACGTGATTTATTAGTTACAGAATGGAAACAAATTGTTCGTTTAAAATGTGTCACTGTATAAGAGTAAATCTAAACTCAGCCATCGCGACAGTGGAAGTTTCGGGTTAGAGTCCCGACGGTGACATAGGTTAAAAAATGAATTTTTCCAGTGTTGCATCGTAATGTTACGTCATTTTCGACAGGTGTTTTAAACACTAATACTAACTTAAGCATCAATTTTTTAATCGTGCGAATAATTTAACTGTAGATATATAAAAACTAACTTTTTTCAAATATCACATGAAATGAGACAATTGATTTTCAGACGATCGATTATGTTTTACGAAGAGTTCAATCGACGAATGTTTTTCGATTTATTTTCTCGATCGGAATTCTGAAGTACGTCCACCTATTCGTAAAACATTCCGTATACAGAGCTAATATAATAGACGTGTGTCGATCGGTAAATTGGTTCGCTCTGAAAGTTCGGTAAAATTTAAATCGTAAAAGAGCTGGAAAAATTGGACAGCAAAACACCTTACCTACGCTCGAAGAAGGGCTTACAAAGAAAAAAGACTCTCAAGGTGCGTCGATATTGTGCGACGAGAACATTACTGAAAGTAGGAGGAAGTAGAAAGACGTTGTCTCTGACGGGTGGACTGTCAAAGTATCGTCGGAATCAGTGACCTGTATTTTTGTTAAATTGGATATAAAATCCTGTTTTCAACATTTCACAAGCTTTATCTTTCGTGTCTATACATCGGTTTTATCTATTTATTGATACAGGTCGGCTCATTTAGTCACCTTTATCAGTTTTGCAATTTTCTTTTTTTTTGAATACAATAATATCGTCACATAATATGTTACATGACTTCTGAACATACCTTGGTTGTACCGCTGTCCCGTAGGACTACGATTTTGGAAAAAATATTTCAGTGTATTTCAAAAGATGGATATTCAATATTATGAAGTATTAGAAATACCTTGTATTATGTCCGTCTTGTGATTTTACACTACGCGTTTCTGCAACGAGTTGCCATCTTCAGGTGTGGTTCAACATTAAAAAATAACAAAACAAAGTAGAGCTGGCAATTCTACAACGTTCTCCGATTAATTTTTTTTTTAATTATCAAAAATGATCTCTGAAAGTTCTCAGAGAAAAAAAAACACATTTTCAAAATATAAATGATTCGGATTACGTACAAAAACTTTATAAATTTATTTTTTAAGGTTAGGACTAGGGATGTTACAATTTAATGTGGGTTTCACTGACATCTGCAAATGCAGATGCGGATTTTTTGATGCCCACATCTGCAGATGCGGATGTGGAAATTATAATATTTATAACAATAAATTGGTAAATATATTAAGTAACACAGATTGTAATTTATTATCATTTCTATTAAGAAAGTTAATAATATTTTCATTGCCGAATAATCAAATTTTAGAATTGGTAAATTATATTACTTGCACGCTCAGCCGAATCCTCGATCCCTATTGGCCAAGTAGCCAAAGAATTCGAGCACGCATCAAGTGCAGGGCCCGCCCCAGATAATCTTTCCATGACTTGAATTACATCCGCATCCGCTAAAGCTCCGCAACGATTGTTGCAACATCCCTGGTTAGGACTGGTTAGAATATAAGAAAGAAAGGAAATATTGTTATCCACACAAATTTCGAATAGTTTTGTAGTTTGCAGTACAGCGAAATAAAAATACTTGCTTTTGAATAAAACGAATTTTATTTCGTGATACAATCAGAAAATAAGAATATTATGTAGAAGAAAAGTATATAAAACAAAGTAATATAACATGTTTATAACAGATAATATAGCTTTTTTCATACATCAAATAAATAAGTAGAAATAAAATGAACGGCGTTTTAAAGGATGGGAAAGAAGACAAAGGACCGGTCTAATTTCCATTTTTATTTTTAAATTTTGTCTGAGGTTTGACTCGTGTGAACGCTCGCAGATTCCGGGCTTGTAGGCCGTTGTCTGATGGCATTTCTACTTGACGTTTCGTCTACAACTGCGGTAGACATTTTCAAAGGCGAAATGGCAGCGGTTGAAGTGTCCTCCTTGGCGGCACACAGGTAAGCGTGTCAACAGTAGCCTTCTTTTCTGCTGCTAAGTGCCAGTGTGTTTTCAGTTCGGTCGTTGTCCATCCTTTTGTGAGAGAACACACTGGCACCTAACATAAAAGACAAGAGGACACCAGCCGTTGACACGCTTACCTGTGAGCCACCTGCAAGGAGGACACTTCGACCGCTGCCACATCGCCTTTGAAAATGTCTACCGCTGCAGTTGTAGACGAAACTTCAGGTAGAAATACCATCGGACCACGGCCTACAAGCTCGGAAACTATGAAGATTTGCAATGTCGGTTTTGATTTGAGCGTAGCCGGGTGAGAAGTGTACAAATGATAATGTAACAGATTACATCCAAATCGGTCCAGTTTTTTTCGAGTGATGTCGGCACAAACAGACAAACTCTAAAAAAAATGTTCTTAGGTACTTACTGTACAAAATACCCGAAAATCCTACACGAGAATGTAATCACAAATTAAATTGAAAACGGCTGAATTTTGATCTAAATTTTGAAAAAAAAAATGTAGGTGCAATATTATTTTAATCTATAAGAAATGTAAAAACGCATCCTTGAGTGCAGTATTATTTTTACAGCATCGTTTTATAATGTCATATAAGTTTATACAACTGAAACCGCTAGCGACATCTGCTGATATGTGATTGTGCCGATAAAGGAATCGACAGGTAAGACGCTGACAGCCATTCATGCAACAACACCGCAGCGACAAAATTCTATTAATTGATATTAAATTTGCTACCTGAAAGTGCGTTGCAGCGGCCCGTACTTTCTGTGAATTTCGCGATGATTTCCAAAATATATTTAATCCACTGAATTCGGAAACATTCTGCAAACCCAGCTGATTTTTTTCTAAGTCTTCAATAGGAGTTTCAGAATATTATAGGTATGAAGCCCCATTAAGTGCGTGAAAGTTGCGAAAAACAGATTATAAGATTACGTAAAATTGGAGATCACGAAAAAAGATACCTGAGAAGTTTTGATTTATGTAATGATAAACAAAAAAACAAGGAGTCCGTCCAAAACAAGGAATTCAGTTATGTTTTTTATTTAACGATTTCAAAATTTGTATGATTTATTTTGGTGAAGAATCACGAATCCCTACTAATTAAACATGCGATTTTCAAATTAAATGCACCTCGCGTGACATGTTTAATAATAATTGAGATAATTAATAAATATTTAAATCTATGCTTCTGCGTAAATGGCTAGTGAAAATCAGACACACGGAAATGAAAAGAAGGCGTTTATACAATATATAGCTTGCACACTAAAAGAAAATGGCGTATACGTCATATCCAATTTAACTTTATTACGAAAGTCATCGGGACACAAGTTTATTTTTCAAAATTATTTAACACCAGATTTAGAAAAAAATTATTAAAAAACAAAATACTCATATTAAACTTACTAACAACGTTTTTTAACTTTGATTGAAAAAAAAGTGAAAGTCAACATTTCCACAAAACATGTATTAAAACAAAAACATGTTTTTTCCATGACCTACTCAGATGGATTTTTTTGATCGAGTTACAATTAAAAATATAGCAATCAAATGTGTAAAAACGCTGCAGTATGTACCTACTAAATATTAAAACAGTACCTACCTACCTACCTATGAGTCGGGTCCCTTCAAATTGCAAAATATGTTTTTTAATATCTCATGAGTAATATCCAGCAACAATAATAGCTATTTTCTGGCCAATTCCCACATCGACATTGTGTTTAATTAGATGCGTACGATTGTTACGTACCCAGGTATAGATGTACAAGATTGTACAGCAGTGGAAAAATTTACAACAAACATCGGTGCGATTTTATATATCAAGCATTGAGTAACAGATTGAGTAATAGAGTCGACTCTTTTATTGAGTTTTGCTTAGAATTTGAACACCCCCACTTGTGCGCGGATCCAGAAACCTTCTAGTAGTCAATTGCCAATATTGAAGTTGGCTTGTTTTTGACTGTGAAAGATTCTGAATCGATATAAAACGCTATGGAACGTTTTCTGTAAACTCGGCAAGTCATCCTACGTTAGAGATATAATTAATAGTTGCGACAACAGTTTCGTACCGTCGCGTCGTCTCGATAAATGTCGCGACAACAAACAATATTTCTAACATAAGATGACGTTCCGACTCGGCAGAGAAAGCGCAGTATCAAATGTTAAAAAACGGTCAATTGCGTGACGGACTCGCGTGGAGAGGGTTCCGTACTAAGACTCAGGACTTTTATTTAGATTTTTCTGTAACTTATACTATGAGTGAGGCCCTATATATTCCTTATTTTTTCAAAATTTTCGGCTCAATAGTTTCGGAGATGGGGGGGGGAGAATGCTCGATATCCGAATATTTTCCTTAATATGTTTTAAACTATGCATTTTAAAATTATAAAAAAATTATATTTGTATTTCTCATAATGAGACCTTTTATTTGATATGTCACAGTCTGCATTTTTGAAAAAAAATAGTACATTGTGCCACAAGGGAGGAAAGTGCTACATTTCCTCCCGCGTATAAAACTGCCAATTTTATACGCGGGAGGAGATGAAGTAATTTCCTCCCGTGTTGCGCATACTATTGAAAATTGAAAAAAAAATTATTGAAATTATTAAAATTATTATTTTTATTTTATTTTATCATTAAAATTATTAAAAAATAATTTTAAAGGAAATAATTTTAATGTGTAGGAGACAGAAGTAGGTGCGTGAGATCCGGCATAAGTACTATTGCGCACGCGCACTTGTCCGTACCACGCGGGAATAAAGAGCGACTTTGTTCCCGCTTGGCAGGGACGAAAGTACGAACTTTCGGCCTAGGTAGGAGAAAAATTTTTTTTTCTACTTTACCCCCAAAATAGACTTAGGATTAGGGCATCGAGAACCGGCCATATTTTGAGAACCGGTTCTTTCGGTTCTGAACTTATACCAGAACCGGGTACCCGATTCTTTCGGTTATATTGGTTCTTAGCTATAAAACAGTAAGCAGATTATTTTTAATATTATTTATTTTAGAGTTTTGTTCATTACGAACATGATACATCAAGGGAAAGATCGTAGATAAATTATACAATAAATTCCATATCAAAGAATTATTTATTTTAAGAACAATAGTCTTTTTAAGTATTTTAATTACATACTTATCAAATAATCAGTTTTTTGCAAGAACTGTAAGAACCGAATTACCCGGGCTTTTATATTTAGGAACCGGTTTTTATTTTGCTTCTCGGAACCGGGAAAAACCGGTTCTTTTGGAACCGGGAAAAACCGGTTCGATGCCCTACTTAGGATTTTCGTTTAGGTGTTCCTGTAAACTATGCATGAGGCGGAGGCCCTATATTCCCTATTTTTTTCAAAAAATTTAGGCTCAGTAGTTTCGGATATAAGGGGGGGGGAGAGATCGGACAGACAGACCCTAAAACGAGCGATTATATTGGTGGATGACATGTCCAATCTAAACCTCGAATTAAAAAACGGATTTCAATAAAAAAATATTGCCAGGCGGTGTAGTAGTACAGCTGCTGAGCGATAGCCATCAGCGTGACAATGCGGACACATAACGGTGCGGAAAGTGACAACTGTTGTATTGTTGTACCGACTGTTGTGATCGGTTGGCCAGATAACACACTTTCATTATTATTAATATTTACATATTTTATTCACAGCACAATATTGTTGTCATTCGCATTAATCTATTTCAAATATATAGGTTATAAAACGAATCATTGAAATTATTCTCTAAAAAAATGCAATCAAATAGCGATTATAATAAAGATTCTTCAAATTCGAAACCGACTCATTTTTTAAAACCAATCTCTAAGTATAAAGAAATAAATCTGTACAGATTTATGAAAATGGGCACAACTTATTTCGAAATAGTAGATTGTATATCTAGTGGCGTAATGAGGTAAGTATATTACTTACTGGTTAGTAGTGCGACAGTATGTTAAAACGAGTTTTATTAGTCTTACGAGTCATAATATCTTTACGCACGTGATATATATGGTATTTTTTGCCATACCCACTATACAATAGCTGCTTTTCACTTCATTTTTAGGGTATTTCCAAAAAAAAGTTACAGTTCATTATTTTGTGCGCCAACTTCACTTCTATAGTAGGCCGAGAGTCTATATCTGTCAGGGCGAATAAACATAAATCACTATATGGAAATGGTTTGCATACATACATGCATGTAAAGCAGCTATTTTATAATGAGTATGGCATAAACTAATGTAATAGTACAAAAAATCATAAATTCAAATTTCGATCAATTTTGATTATTTTAACAGACTTCAAAAAAAGGAGGTAGTTCTCAATTCGGTTGTATTTTTTTTATGTTTGTTACCTCAGAACTCCGTCATTTATAAACCGATTTGGAATTTTTTTTTTATTTGAAAGGATATACTTTCAGATTGGTCCCATAGAAATTTCATCAAATCGGTTCAGTAGTTCGGCTGATTTTAATAAAAGTTAGTAACGGCGTGTGATTCCTTAAGGTAAATGTCACTTTTTGACACATCAGACAGCGTATAAGAAAGTCGGTTTAATAAAAGTGAGTAACGGCGTGTGATTCCTTTAAAGTAAATGTCACTTTTTGACACTAAAAAGAAAAAAATAAAAAACTTTTTAACAAAAAAAAAAACCTCCTTCAAAAAGCCACTAAAAAGAGGAAAATAATGAAATTTTGAGGTCTGCGCCAATTTAATAAAATATGAAGTTGTTTAAAAAGAAGATATTAATCACTATACTATACTTTTTAATCGACTTCATATTTTATTAAATTGGCGCAGACCTCAAAATTTCATTATTTTCCTCTTTTTAGTGGCTTTTTGAAGGAGGTTTTTTTTTTTTGTTAAAAAGTTTTTTAGGTGTCGATGTTCTGATGGACGTACCTTTCTATACACTGTTTACTTTATCTATGGTAACAATATGTATTGCCGCAGGATTCATAGCTGAATGAAAATATTATAATAAGATAACAATAAATAAATAACAGGCATATCAGATTTAATAATAAAAATGTTAAATTATATTTTGCTCTAGTTATGATTCATAAAGGAAAACACTTTGCATTAAAATATAATAATATTATTGCATGGACATAATAAATGCAATTTGTTTTTTTATTGGCAATTGTCATATGGTATGACATTAATAATTTACGATACCTAACTGTAAAAGTGGAGTTAATTTATCAATGTCTAACAAAATGTGAAACTTCTGCATCGACTGCTATTAATTTTTACGTCCCACCTCTACTATGGTAGGGAAGTAATGGATTTAGTCCGAAAAAAATATTTCGAGATTTTAACAGATCTTCACGTTTTGAGACCCTAGCAATAGTTTAAGATCATTTTCTGACTGATGTCTGTATGTGTGTGTGTGTATGTGGTCAATTTTTCGCCTTCGATATCGTAAAAAGGGAACAACATACGGCCATGCCGATTGTTCTATTGTGTTTATCAGCCTTTAACTTAGATCTTAGATTTGGAGACAAATCGATTCAGTGGATTCTGAGATATTAAAAAAAACGTTCTCAATGTCACGTATTAACATAGGTAAAAAAAATATAAATGAATTCTAGATGTTATAATATGAAAAAAATGTAAATATTTTTTTCTCTAAAATGTACAGTTTTTGAGAAAAAAAATATTTTACTAAAAAAAATAAAAATTGTACATAAATCAAGGTAACCATGATTTTTGCTATATTAAGCTAGCCATCAGTAGATCACTAAACAAAAAAGAGGGCCATGCTTTTTTTCAAAGAATAAAAAAAGAGTGTTTATTTTTTGCAAATATTTACTAGGTGGGAAGTATAGGGCTGGTCATCAGTCGAATTTTTTTATTGTATACATTTTCGAATTTATCTTTAATTTCAAAACAGACCACATTCAAATGACAAATCCCACTGCTTTTTGAAGACGTAACAACTAAATTAATAAATGAAGTATTTATTATTTAATTAGGTACTCCAGCTATTTAGTTCCTTTGTCTTTCATTAAATTATACATTTAAAAAAACAAAATTCTTTACATTATTTAAACAAAATAATTTTATGTTCAAAATACAGTAAAATCTTGGCCTCTAGAGTTCCAATTATAGAATGTGCTCATATAAGACAATGATCAATAATGGTCAACTTAGGACCATGTAGTCAAAGGCACTTCAGGTTGTTGCATACAAAAGTGACCAACTTAGATAGGCATGGTTACAGGTTGCCAACTTAAAGATTTTACTGTATTTATTTTCTTGTATTTTTAAAAACATTGACGCAAAGTAAATTTCTTAAAGGGTAACATTTATTCAAAGAATAAATTGAAAAATAAATGTTTAAATTGGACGAGTGAACATTTCTTAAAAATTAATTACTACTTCAATTTAAAAAAATAATAAGAATATAAAACGTTGCCGGTACATGAATAGACTGTCAGTTGTAAAGGCGGTACGTGCCGTCGTAGGTAGGGCGGCTGATAGGGCTTATAGGGCAATGGTGAAGCGGTACAACTGAATATAGTGAATTTGCTTCACTGGCTCGTGAAATTATCCTTGCGAAGAAGGAGTCGCCTTGTGCGACACAGAAATGGATCCTGTGGCAGACGTCGACAATAGTCCCATGACTTAGGCAAGGTAAGGCGGCGCGCAAACTCGCGATACTAAAATTTTTTATTAATTACAGGAGCAGATACAACGGAGTAACCATTGAAACGACAAACATCTCATTCATAATATAAGTAAATGTCAGTTTATACAGGCTGGTGACCGTGACTGCTGCGCATAGGGATTTAACCCGTAAAATCAAACTTTCGTGATTTCCTGCTTCCCTAATTATTTTAGGAAAAACATCTTCAAATAATAGTTTTAGAAAATAAAATTATGCATCTAAATCATTAAAGAAAATCAATTTTGCATGCTTTGTAACGGCAGAAATTTGATATGAAAATGTCAAAATTACCTCAAAAACAGATAGCGACAGCCATGGAACTTGAACAAAATGATGACGTTTTAGCTGTCAGAATAATTTCTAATCATTTTGTTCAAGTTCCATGGCTATCGCTATCTGTTTTTGAGGTAATTTTGACATTTTCATATCAAATTTCTGCCGTTACAAAGCATGCAAAATTAATTTTCTTTAATGATTTAGATGGAGAATTTTATGTTCTAAAACTATTATTTGAAGATATTTTTCCTAAAATAATTAGGGAAGCAGGAAATCACGAAAGTTTGGTTTTACGTGTTAAATCCCTATGTGCAGCAGTTACGGTCACCACCCTGTATATATTTTTTAAATAAAATAAGGCATTTATATTTAACGATTGTACGGAACACTCATTGCGCGAGGCCCAACTCGCACTTGACCGCTTTTTTTTAATTTTAAACGGCGCGAATCGGCCTCGATGGCCATTATCGCGTATACACAAAGACTATAATATATCTATTGTCGTTCAAAGAGTTTTCATAAGTTTTAAAAAACTTTGAACAGCCTCAATCAATAAGATTACAATCTGGAAGAATTTGAATTTGGTCAAAAACCGTATATTTTCACGAAATGCAAAAATACGACGTTATTATAGATCTGTTTAAAATTTACCTTATTTAATTGAAAAAGATACGGTGATTCCAATAGGCGAGAAAACACTTAACTCTTTCAGTTTTGCAGTAAATTTCAGTGTCGTAACATTCAGTGAGCCACAACCACGGCCCACTTAGATAAAATAAAATGTTTATCGAATTACCTATATTATTACATTATTTACAGGATTAAATGAAAGCATAATGACTGCAAACAGTATATGAAACACCTGAGTAAGAACAATGACGTAACACAATGCTGTAATCAGGAAAAATTCATTAATTCAAACCTGTCACCGTAGGGATCTTAAGCCCAAACTTTCCACTATCGCGGCGAACTAAGTTGACATTACTCACACAGTGACACATTTTCAAACGATCGACTTTCTCCCTTTAAAGCATTCTGTCACTGAAAAACCACTACATGCGAGAGTCCATATTCCAACACCACTGCTAGACTACAGACAACTCAACATGTAAAGTAAACATAACAGGTGAATACAACGATGAAGTATCCATTTTAAAGACAAGACAAGATAGAATTTCTACCAAATGTCAAGGCAAATTAATAGAAACAACACATAATCTAAGGTTGGATTATAACCACATATTATACAATAAATACAAATTTTAACATGGACGTCGTAAACAAATACATAATTAAATGAATGCATAATGACTGCAAACAGTATATGAAACACCTGAGTAAGAACAATGACGTAACATGATAATGCTGTAATCAGGAAAAATTCATTAATTCAAACCTATGTCACCGTATTTACAGGGTTTACATAACGTTTCAAAATACTGGTGCCGTTCAGCACCCAAGGCACCATGACGGCCTAGTGCCCATACTTGTACCATGTTTGACATACATAATATAAAAAGATAACAATTGTAGAGGAGGTTATATAAGAAGAACTACGTAAAGAAATCATCCACACGCGACAGAAATGCATGTCAAACGAACTAACGGAAGACCGCTTAACCTAACCCGTAACTAACCCTCCTAGCGGTTGTAGACGGAACGACGATGACAGTTGAAGTGTGCAAGCACTTGTCACGTGATGCGAGACTATCTTGTTAGTGACGTCATTCAACGGTGAGATTTCATTTGTTTGCTGACATGTTTTGCTATTATGTAGGTACATTCGTACGTCGTCACGTGACATGATTTGAAAAAAAAGAGGAAGAAGAAGCCGAAACGTAGATTGTGTAGCCAATATTTTCACTATTGAAAAGTTGCCGTAACACTAGATTTGAAAAATAATTAAACTTTCTATCTAATCCAGAGATTCCCAACCGTGCCGTTTAAATATTTCGCATTAAGAGCTTTTGATACCTAATAAATACCCCATGTACTCTTCATTTCAAATCGTTTCCCCTCGCCTAAAAACGGTTATGGCTCTCCCGACTCTATTTTTAAAGCTAAAGGGTTCGGATGAACGCCAAATGAATGATCAAGAATCACATTACAGATCCTTCAGGCGAAAAATTGGAAAAACATTTTCTAGAAAAACTTACAACTTAAAAAAAATAAAATTACGTAATCTTTCACACGTAGCCAAAACTGTTTTTCAAAAAATTGGCTGGTAGCAGTTCGGCCGTTGTTTTTGTACATGAACTTCCAAATCAGTTATACAAACAGATTTGGAACTGATTTTCAACTATAGAGATATTGTTTACATGTTCATGTACTATTTCATTTCTTTTTTTCTATCAGCTATCTTCGTACTTCTTCGAGCTTTTTGGTTAAGTATATTGAAAATTAATACGAATTTGAAAGAAACTTTGTACTGTGTAGGTGTTTGAAAAGAACATGAATAAAAATATATAAAAAGTTAATTTCAAGCTTTTGAAAGAAACTTGTGAAAAATTTTAAAAAAAAATTTAAATAAAATTTCTATAAAATTAAGCCTATTAGAAATTATAATTAATACCTAATAGAACAATTATTATTGTTTGTCTGGGCTCAATTAATCTAGCACCACGTTAATATTTTTAACATTTTAATTATCAGTTAATTATAAAAATAGTTCTTTTCTATATAGGTAGGTATTATGTGGTGATACTGTGTTAAATATTATTTCTACTTGAGGAATGATCCATAAGTGTTTACTAATAGACCGAGAGCCAATGACAATTTTTTGGTGTTATTTATTCAAGGCCTTATTTTTGTGAAGATGTTGAGGGAAGCATATTAAAGTACCGTGAGTAATGGATTTTGCTAGATAACGATATGGGGGGATGCAAACCGCCCCCAAGATGTAACAAAAAAATTGTCACAATTATTATTGCTTCAAGGCTGAAATTGTTTGTATAGCTTGTCGGTGACCCAATAATGCCATTATAATATTTGCAGATCGATTGGTCAGTATTAAAGGGGTGGCAGATTACCCTAAACGTGTCATGTACCCGACGAAATTTATATTATTAGTTCAAGGTTCAAATTTTAATATGTTGTTACGGCGACTATTTTAAGCATATATTTCAATTTGCAGAACAAAACGTTGGTATTAACCCCCTTGCACAACGATATAAACACCTAGGCGAGCAAGTTTTCCTCTAAGAGGGGGGGTTAATACCGACATTTTGTTCTGCAAATTGAAATATATGCTTAAAACAGTCGCCGTAACAACATATTAAAATTTGAACCTTGAACTAATAATATAAATTTCGTCGGGTACTTGACACGTTTAGGGTGGTCTGCCACCCCTTTAATACTGACCAATCGATCAGCAAATATTATAATAGCATTATTGGATCACCGACAAGCTATACAAACAATTTCAGCCTTGAAGCAATAATAATTGTGACAATTTTTTTTGTTACATCTTGGGGGCGGTCTGCATCCCTCCCATACCGCTATCTAGCAAAATCTCTTACTCAGGGCACTTTAATATGCCTCCCTCAACATCTTCACAAAAGGCCTTGAATAAATAACACCAAAAAATTGTCACTAGCGCTCGGTCTATAAGCAAAACGCGGTCTGAATCAACTCGATTCGGCCTGAACAGACATGAAAAATGAACAAGACGATAAGATTATCATTTTCCTTTCCCAATTTTATGTTTTCACCCTCGCTGCAAAGGAAATTCCTTTGTAATTTATAACACAATTACAAGTTGCAGCAAAAAATGCTATAGGGAGAAAATATTATCACAGAACAGAACTATTGTAACAAGAATGTACATAAATTTATAACGTTTGCAGTAACAATTTTCTACAAAAGCAACACAACTTCAGTAAGTTGCTGTATTATTTATTGTACAGAAAACTTTGTAATGAGACTGTGCAACTCTGCTTGTTTTATCGGAAGTTGGTACGCGACGCAGCGTCTTACCAAATGACAGAGAAATTCGTTTTTTCAGTTCCAGTGTTTTTTTACAAGCTTTCATATAACTTCACTTGTATGTATGTATGTTCTGGAATTTTGTAATCAATATTTCACCCACTTCCACTGAAGCTATCGGGCTGAAATTCGGCACACACGTTTGAAGTTCTCGTGATAATGCACGATTACTTAAATGCCGCCATTTTTAATCCGCTTTTATAATTATGAACCTAAATTATTAAAAATTATTTTTTCCTTTTTAGTGCATTTAAATAAAAACTTGTCTCCAAAAAGTTTTTTTTTACTAATATATTAATCTTTATGTTTCAGGAAAGTCGTTTAGGGCATTTAAATTACTATCAATATATTTCAGTAGACCTGATACCCAAACTTTTATTTATTAATAATCAATTATATTTTAATTATCAGACGATCGTTTCGGTCAATGTGACCATCTTCAGTGACATAAATTTCAATCTTAATTGTGACAATATAAAATGTACATGTTATGAGCTAAAAAGACACAATATAATAATGTACTAAGTATAAAAGAATATAAATAATAATTATGCAATATAACTTACGTGTGAGTATATATTGATAGTTACTAATATATATTTTTATCAGGTAAGGAGGATTTATTCGAGACTGGGAAACGGCTTAACAAACAGTCACAACGTGTTCATTGTTAAATCGTCTTGCCGTTCGCCTCGAGGGTCGGGAGATAATCGTTGAAAACAATAAACAATTCAGAAATATTTCTTAAAAATAAAGTTTACACTGGCGTGGTCACATAATCAAGCATAAAACTTGGTATACTATTGGTATATACCAAGTTTTATCGGTCCAACCGTTCTTGAGAGACGCCGGTACAAACAGGCCGACCGACAGACAAAAACTCTAGGAAAACGTTTTTCCACATCTTGTGATAAAGTGTGATATCATCTTATAAAATAACTGTGAATACAGCAGGTATGTAAATACATTTATTTATTGTACCGTAAAAGAGGTAAAAGATATTTTCATATAATACAGAAGATAGAAATTATTTACGTAGCAGAAGGTATTCCAACAACCCTTTAAATTCAGTCTCCTGTAACTTTATTATTATCTATACTTACTATTTGTTTTAAGTTTGAAAAATACAGACGATTACAAACATTGCATCATTACTGATCAAAGTAAAAACAACACTAGTTGATTAATGAATCATTTTTATTATAGTTACAATATAACAGACGGATCATTATCAGTCAACTCGGCAAGTTATCATTTGTTAGAGAGCTTCATTTTCATACCGTCGCGACATCTGAGATGATTATTATTATTATTATTTTATTTCATTCAAAATACTACAAGGAGTCGAATTTGTCAGACATGATAAATATAAAAATAATAGCAGATATAAAAATAAAGTATAAACAGTACAAAAAATTATTTCATAGTAAAGTCATCAACGATATACAAATTGCGTCGCGACGGCTAACTGTATCTCTGAAAATACGATGACGCACTGAGTCAACAGAAACCGGAAGTCTCTCAAATTGGTCTCGAATTTTCATACGAAATTAATATATTAAATTTTATAAGATTGCCTACTATATTTTGGATATTTTAGCTTGTCTAGAAAAAATAAAAAAATATTTATGGATTTAATGGAAGCTTACATTTATTATCCTATATTTTTATCTTAAATTAATTATCTATACTTTTTTTATCATGAAATAATAGAAAATCAACAAACGCTTTAATTAGGTACTTTTAGTTCTTCCCTAGTATAACAATAAATATATCTCACGCATAACCCTGACTTGCAAACTAACTAAAGTTTAACAAACAAAACACCATCTAAATTAAATATTTCACTTGTTTCTGTCAAATAAGCGAGAAGCATTCTCAAAATAATGTCAGTTAAATTCAACAACCGGAAATGAACTGCCCCGCAGGACTGCAAGGAATTGTGTGTAAATTATCGAGCACGGCGCATTTAACAACCCTTTTAAACGTAGCGTTAAAAATGGCGTTAACTGGACAATATGTGCGGCAATAACGGAACAATAGTGCACATTGTTCTTTAAATAATGTATAATATGTGCAACCGACACAAGAGCGGCAAACGCGTACATTCTGTACATTACAGACATTTATATCGGGGATTCCGAAACTTTTTTACTTCGGAATGAATTAATGAATAAATTGTAAATTATAGACACTCTACAACAGAGGTCATTAGCGCCTGAACACGGTTTGAGATAAATTCTCGTAACACACTTGATGTGGGCTATTGTAATAATTATATAACTAAAAAATGTTAAATTCTACGGCCTAATTCAATAAAATACGATTAAAAGTTAAATATAATTCAATCCATTTATTGATTTGTGAACGGGTAAAGTTATATACAGTTCGGTCGGTGAGGGCCGAACTATATGAACGCCAGCTGTGGCAAACACTCTAGTCTGCACACTTCTGCATTTTATATAATATACAGTTCGACCGAAGATGTTGTTCACATTAAGCCTTGCTATAAATTTCGCGGCACAATGTTTGACCGCACTGTTTCCGACGTTTGGTGCCGTGCTAAAGTACCGCGGCACACTGGTTTAGAGTCACTGATTTATATAAATACTTGAAGCGCGGTCTGTAAGCCGTGCAAAGGTCTGACTGTACCACTAATGAGGTGACTGTACTGTAAGTACATCAGAATGATAGACAGAACGGAGTTGTAACATTCTTAAAAGGTTGTATTCACGGATGGTGGAAGCGAAGGTGTTATACATAGTGTTTGGAAATTAGAACGATACATTTTTGGCAGATGCAGATTACTTGGCTAATTTTAAGAAAAAAAACTCGGGTCGCAGTGCCAAACCCTGCCCACAATATAGTGTATTTGCTAATACAGGCCTTGTGGCTTTAATACGTGAACTTAGGTTTGTTTTTGGACAAAATAAAAAATTTAACCCCTTAATACATCCCTTAAAATAATATTTTTTTTTCTTAATTTCAATATTATTTTCAATGCAATCTCTATACCAAATTAAATACACCCTTCAGTGAGTAAAGCACTTCCGCAAACTAGTGTTTTCATAAAATTTGTAAGTCCGGTCCTGTCAGGCCGATTTTATTAAAATTTTAGGAGCACACTTTAATCGTTACTAAAGGGTTAAATTTCAATTTTGAAACGATTCTGAGAATTTTTTCGGTATTTTTGGGTCCAAAAACGTTTTTCAACCCCTAAAAACCACCCTTAAAATGGTCAGATTAGGCCCATTTTAAATAGGTTCCGTGCGGTGATGGATTCCAACGTGTGTACCAAATTTCGTTATAATCGATTAAGTCTTACGAGAGTTATCGTGCTAACACACACACACATATATATACATATATATATATATAAACATTTCTAAAAATGGTGCCAAGTTGTTCAGGAGGGTATGAAACGTCGAGAAATTTTGGTCCGACCCCTAGGTCCCGCCATCCGACCGACGCCAATAGTGTATGTGCCATATGGCAAATACACTAAAAACTGTATGTAAAGATATCTCTTAAAATAAATCGTTAAAAATGACAGATATTAAAAAAAATTGCTAAATGTAAATTTTCAATCGTTCTCAAAAAATTATTTTTTATGAACTTCTCAAATATGTCACAAAAAATAATCAATTCTCGATAATAAAATCTAATTATTATAATAGGTATTGTAAATGTGGTGGGAGGAACGGGTACAAATTATGATGATACGGTGGAAGAACGGGTATAACATCCGATAACATGATGGAAGAACGGGTATCTTCGAAAGAGTAAATAACGAAATAAAAAAAAATATAACAGTCCCTACGAACCTTTTTATAAAATTAGTTACGCATTAAAACATATATTGGCGATTTCACGAATTATTACTTCTTATTTTGGGTTAAAAAGCTATAATAAGACAATTTGTTTATTAAGACTTACCATGTTTTCTGTTCAGCGGGTGGAGATACAGAATTCTGTGGCCACGTGACCGTAGTCATGTATGTTTATAGCACTTTTTTTGTTGTCTTTTTCTTTGAAGACCGGTTTATAGCTGCGAGCTTCATTTCAACACTTTTGTAAAGCTGTCTACCATAGAATAAACGCCGCACATGAATGGACAAGAGATGTGAATGAAAGATGTAGACAGCTTCTAAAAACAAGAATTCATTGAATGTGTTTATTTCAGTATACGTAAAATCAATTTGTTTTATTAATATCTGTAATATATAAATTAAGAAAATGTATTTGAAAATAATTCATTTTAACAATACAACAACTTGAAATAAAATGTGATAATTTTGAAATGAAAAGAAGTCAAAAACTAACGGTAATGCTCAAAAATAAAAAAATAAAATTTTAAATATAACATTCACAATTTCCTCTATAGAATCGGCACCTACTATAAAAAAATTATGTTAGTGTTTTGCAAAAAAAAATATATTAGATTTTTTGCAGACATAATTTTTTTATTAAATTTACTTCTCTGTTATTTGTTAAGAGTTTGTGTGTTATTTTTTGTAGAAATCTATTATTCTATGATAGAGACACAATAACGTAAAAAAAGACTGTGGAGGAACGTTAAAATGCAATGAGAGAGTGGTCTTTTATTATACGGGACGAAACACACCAACCCCGAGACATTAAAATAACGCCCTTAACTTATATATTGACTGTAGTCATCATAGCTGTGCAAGGATGGAAGATTTCATCAACAGTTTTATCTTCGCCGAAAGTTTCATCTAACTTTCCAAAAAGTATCAAACTTTTCTTGTTAATTCTTAAATGTTTAATTTTCATAGATCTTATATTTTCATGACAAATTTAGCTGTATTTATATTAAGTATTATAATGTGAGGTGCTTTGGCAATGTTGTGGTTTTATTTACAAAGAAAATTACAAATTACTTTAACACACTTTGATTTATAAAATGAGATTTTTGAAGTTATACTTCTTTTGGTGCGTTATGGAAAAATGATAAAGGTGAATTTTTACGTTTTAACACCATGAAGTTAGTCGGAAGTTCATGCTTATAATACCCTATTATCACCAGTCACAATGTGACAAGAGCGTTTTCAGTTTTGACTAGCATTAATAAAAGCTATTGCCATACAAACGCTCGTTTATGCCGCTTTCGTTAAATATGAGTTCGTACTCCAACAGCCGTACTGTTTACACTATTATTTTTCATGATTATAATACCCTATTATATAGCATTGTTATGTAAGATGTGCGTGGTGTAACGGATAGCACCGCAACGTTATACGCAATAGGTCTCGGGTTCGAATCTCAACACAAACATGCTTCTTTTTAATAAATAATTAGATATAAATATAATAAATAAATATATTTAATAAATTAATAATTTATTAAATTAAATTTATTTATTTAATATCTTTATTTTATTATTTTATCGTCTTTTTTAAAAACGTTTAGTGTAACTGGCACGCGGGATAACATTTTTGGAGTTATTTTTGTTTTGTTACGCCAAAAAAGTATAACTTCTGACGTGCGTACATAAGTAAACACACACTTTTTTTTTCTTTCGGAAATATCCCTAAGTTTATAAAATAAAACATATTTATCTGTAGAAAAAGTTAAGTGAGCACTTAAAAATTTTAAAACGATACGACGCGTCGTATCTAGTAAGCTTTAATTTAGATCGATTTTAAAGTACTGTGGCAAGTTTTTGTGTGATACCCGAACAGAAAAACAGATTGAATTACCAGTAATGTCACCAATCCCTATGAATGTCAGTGACTACATACAACTTCTATACAGGCATACCTCGCTTGTAAGAACCATCAATATTGAATTTGTGTTCCTGAATTTTTTTACTTCTAAAAATTCTCTACAATTCTCCCCCCGTAAAAATGTGATTATTTTAATTCTGTCAATTTTAAACTAGGTAGGCAGAATAATGGGTCTATTTATTGCAAACCCTTGATTCCCAGGATCTGATTTGAGAAGTGATTAAATATCTATTGGATTTTCAGTTGATAACTGAAAATAATAAATTAACGTGGGTGCTGGGTCCAGACAGTCTTGATAGTTGATAACTGAAAATAATAAATTAAAGTAGATACTAGGCCCAGACAGTCTTGATTCAAGACTGTCTGGATTCAGCACCTACTTTAATTTACTATTTTCAGTTATAAACTGAAAATGCAATAGATATTACTCTTAACATGCGGTGGCCTTAAAAATAGCCACACCATAGAAAGATAACAGAAGTTCTAGGGAGAACATATTTTTTTAAAAATGTCAGGACAGAACAAATCAATAAGATTATAGCGGAAATTTTAGTGAAAATAAAAAACTTTTTAACAAAAAAAAAACCTCCTTCAAAAAGCCACTAAAAAGAGGAAAATAATGAAATTTTGAGGTCTGCGCCAATTTAATAAAATATGAAGTCGATTAAAAAGTATAGTATAGTGATTAATATCTTCTTTTTAAACAACTTCATATTTTATTAAATTGGCGCAGACCTCAAAATTTCATTATTTTCCTCTTTTTAGTGGCTTTTTGAAGGAGGTTTTTTTTTTGTTAAAAAGCTTTTTATTTTTTACTTTTTAGTGTCAAAAAGTGACATTTACCTTAAAGGAATCACACGCCGTTACTCACTTTTATTAAACCGACTTTCTTATACGCTGTCTGATGTGTCAAAAAGTGACATTTACCTTAAGGAATCACACGCCGTTACTAACTTTTATTAAAATCAGCCGAACTACTGAACCGATTTTAATGAAATTTCTATGGTACCAATCTGAAAGTATATCCTTTCAAACAAAAAAAATAATTTCCAAATCGGTTTATAAATGACGGAGGTCTGAGGTAACAAACATAAAAAAAAACATACAACCGAATTGAGAACCACCTTTTTTTGAACTCGGTTAAAAAGACATTATCAAGTCAAAATGTTTAAGAAATTATACTTTGGCTAATCATCATTTATGCTTTTAAAATGAAATTGATATTCTTTCAAAGACGTGACAAGAGCTCGCTTCAACAAGCGTGTCCTGTAGGTAGACGTCTATGGAATATAGACGGGGCGTAACTCAGTCCATCAAGTCGCTTTTAAAGCCCTATTCCGTGTATCCGTGTCTCTGTCGATTAACATTTTCTTTTTTTGTTACCATTGCGTTGATGAAAATGAAAATATATTTCATTTTCTTCTTTTTACATTTTATGCCGCACCCTAACTGCGTAATGTAGAGGATGATACTTTAAATCCACATTTTATTAATGCTTGGAAAAACTATTACAAGCTGCTGCCGAATATATTTTACTCTTATTCTCGAAATCATAGACGTGCCTAGTACTTACAATATATTGCAGAAGAGGCAGGAAAAAATTGACTGTTAATTAATTACTATTAAGTGAATTTTCTTTCTTTTGAATTTATTAGTGTATTTGCCATATGGCACATACACTATTGGCGTCGGTCGGATGGCGGGACCTAGGGGTCGGACCAAAATTTCTCGACGTTTCATAGCCTCCTGAACAATTTGGCACCATTTTTGGAAATGTTTATATATATATGTATATATATATGTATATATATATTTATATATATATATATATGTGTGTTCGCGGCATAACTCTCGAAAGACTTCATTGATTTGAACGAAATTTGGTAGACACGTTGGAATCCATCACCTATTTAAAATGGGCCCAATCGGACTATTTTAAGGGTAGTTTTTAGGGGTTGAAAAAAGTTTTTGGGCCCGAAAATACCGAAAAAAATCCCAGAATTGTTTCAAAATTGGAATTTACCCCTTTAGTAGAGATTAAAATGTGTTGCTAAAATTTTAACAAAATCGGCACGACAGGACCGGATTTACAAATTTTATGAAAACACTAGCTTACGGATAGTGATTTAATAGCTGACGGGTGTATTTAATTTGGTACAGAGGTTGCATTGATAATAATATTGAAATTAGGAAAAACAATATTATATTAAGGGATGTATTAAGGGGTTAAATTTTTTATTTTGTCCAAAAACAAACATAATAAAGCCACAATGCCAGTATTAGCAAATACACTATATTGTCGGCAGGGTTTTGGCACTGCGACCCGTGTTTTTATATGAATATTTTTTATTATGAACGTAAAATGTCTACAAGAAATATTCAGTGTTATATACGAGGTACAAATTTTGTAAAACAGCGACGGAATTCTAGTTTTATCAACTTCTGTCATTCTATAATTTTGTAACGTATTTTAAACTGGTCTAAGAAATATTACGGCAAATAATTTTAAAATAATGTTATGATCACATTGTGCTTTAATTTATTTTAAAACTAGCGACCCTGTCCGGCTTCGCCCGGGTGCTAAGAAAGCCCGGGTGCAATACACTACTCATTTGCTTCGCTCGTTCGCTTGAATATTATAATTACATTACTAACTCGCTTCGCTCGTTCGCTATATGTATAAACCTTCCGTGAAAAATTATCTAACTGATGGCGAAAACCGCATCAAAATCCGTTGCGTGGTTTAGGAGGAGTTAGCGGTTATACAGACAGACAGACGCGGAAAGCGACTTAATTTTATACTATGTATAGGGATAAAAAAATATTTTCTCGATTTTTTGAATAGGCATGTACAGTCGCGGACTTAATAAAGTTTACACTTGAGTTTTTCAGTGTAAGTTCACAAAAAGTCAGTAGCTTAGCAACAAATTTAGTTTTTAATAGGTAAATGTAAATGTCAAAAATGAAAAGAAATAATTGTCGTTTAAATGCCTAGAAATTATTAAAACGATGATCAAAAATGAAGAATTATTGCAAGACTGGAGGAAGGAATTTGCTAGTAGCAAATATTATCAAATCTTTTTATGTTTAATTGAATAATATTGAGTAATTTGGATAGTATAATAAACAACTGAGGTGTTTTGATAATAATTTTTTACTGAATTTTTAGAATGTAACTTTAGTAATTGATACATTACTATCAAAAGCCAAATTACAATATGCAAAAATTAAAAAAAACCGGTAACTAGATGATACAGGTGTAAACTTTTTTAAGTCCGCGACTGTACAAAAAAAAGTTTTATGTAAAAAATTAATCAAACTTTTGTTCTTTCATGAAATTTTTTAATTCCTAATTATTCTTTAGAACAATTTTTTTTCCAACAGGTCTTTCATTTTTTTATATTTTTATGAATATGAATGTTTATTTTGATATAGGGACGATTGTTCTAATAAAAGAGAAGATATTCCCAAATATTGAACACCATTCTATTTTCGAAATAATATCCACGATCTAAAACACGCATCATTATTTTTAAAATGCCCAAAAGAATGCTGGATCACTCTGTACAACACCTTTATTTTCATCAGGCATATAATATATACATAAATGGAAAGTTACATTGTGGTAGATATTATTAAAAACGCGGTGAAAAACGCAAAAGTTTTCTTTAATATATTTTTACTTGCTTTAATTATAAAACTTCTATTTAAATTATATCCTCCATTGTCTCCTTCTCCTAGCTTTTATTGATTTGAATAAACAAACTTTTCAAATGATGTAATGGAAAACGCGTGTAGTACATTTTTAACAGAAATACAAAACAGACGTGGCAACTTAATAACAAAAAAATGTCTGGACATTTTGTTTAATAATATCTATAGACGTTTTTTTTGTACCGGAATTTTAATGATTTCGTGTTCACAACAGTTATCAAGCCGAACAATCCATGTTTTATAAATTCATGACTTTTCAAAAATGTAAAGTATTTTCATATGAACATCGAAATATTTGGTTTGCATTTCTTAAAAATCAAATAAAAAATATTTTGAAAATTTATTTTTAATAAATAAATAATTTTACGACTAAACTTTCAACGAGTTCTGTACAACCACTGAACGAGTGAGGTCCCGTTTCGACATTTGATAATTTTGTGCGTCCTATGGTTCCGAGTGGGCTAATTTTAACGACATTGAGGGTGGACATAAATCTATGGTGAATGACGTATATAAACAGTCGAAACACCCTCCGTAAGTTGGGATCACTTTATAAATGCAAATAATAATTGCAAAAACAATCAAACTTTGGAAATAAATTGTTTTGTAACTGACTTTCTGACATTTAAGTCGGTTAAAAGCATACTGCATTTAAATTTTCTTGGAGTAAAATCGACATCATCAATATTTACCATTTTAAATTGATAATCAAAAATATGCAATGTCGATTAGTAGGCGAGAATGGCCGAGTATGTAGCAATACTATTGTTTACATGGCGTTGCTGTGGTTTTTCTATTACAAGTCCCCAGTTCCCGGGTTCTAACCCGAGAGCTGGTAAAAGTGTCAGGTGGATTTTCAATTTATTATTAAAAAAAATAATGAATTGAAAATCTAAAAAGGTGCTAGGCCCAAATAACCTTAGCTGTTGGTGGTCTTTAAAACACAATAAAAACTCGGGTCGCAGTGCCAAACCCTGCCGACAATATAGTGTATTTGCTAATACAGGCCTTGTGGCTTTAATACGTAAACTTAGTTTGTTTTTGGACAAAATAAAAAATTTAACCCCTTAATACATTCCTTAAAATAATATTTTTTTTTTCTTAATTTCAATATTATTATCAATGTAACCTCTGTACCAAATTAAATACATCCTTCAGTAAGTAAATCACTATCCACAAACTAGTGTTTTCATAAAATTTGTAAGTCCGGTCCTGTCAGGCCGATTTTATTAAAATTTTAGCATTACATTTTGATCTTTATTAAAAGGTTAAATTTCAATTTTGAAACAATTCTGAGAATTTTTTCGCTATATTTGGGCCCAAAAACATTTTTCTACCCCTAAAAACCACCCTTAAAATAGTCCGATTGGGCCCATATTAAATAGGCTTCGTGCGGTGATGGATTCCAACATGCCTACCAAATTTCGTCAAAATCAATTAACTCCTTCGAAAGTTATAGCCCGTACACACACACACACACACACACACACACACACACACACACACACACACACACACACACTATATATATATATAAACATTTCCAAAAATTGTGCCAAATTGTTCAGAAGGCTATGAAACGTCGAGAAATTTTGGTCCGACCCCTAGGTCCCGCCATCCGACCGACGCCAATAGTGTATGTGCCATATGGAAAATACACTAACAATAACAAACGATTAGTAGGTCAATTCAATTTCGTTACATTAAAATTCCTTAGCTTATATGCAGGAAGCAAGGTCTACTTCTCACAGAACTACTAGTTATATAATAACTGCAGGTACTTTGATTTGTTGCAATGGAAACAGCAACGGATGTAACATTTCATTATCAGGTAAGCCTATTACGAAATCCTAAAATAACACGAGCCGACGTTGATGTTTTGAGCTATTAATAGATACAATCAGCAGACACTCATGGCGCTAGTTCGACTAAGGGATTTGGGTTATGGAATCGAAATGGAAGCAATCAATGTTTTACAACGGGAATAATTTATAAGTACCAATATCCTTGTATTATACACTGAGAAGGGCAGACGCCGAGGAGAAGAGCGTAGCAGTGGCGATAGGCTAATGTCACACGAGGCGGCGTGTTTATCAAAGAGATCGAAATAAAAGAGAGACGACGCAAATCTATAAAAACATCCGCGCACTCCGCAGGGTTTTTAATAACTAGCTGACAGTATCCACAAATCTCACTAAATTAGTAGTAGGTACGGATTTGAAACCTATGGAATACATTAAATAAGTACCTATATATATATCAATGCTATAAAGTGGAAAGGTTCAAGTTAGAATTCTGACTGTGACTATAATGGTTGGTAAAATGATTTTTTCCAATATGTTTGGAATCAATTATATAATTCGCTGCTTTCCAACAAAAATTTTCAATTGCAATTCAGCCGTATAAATCTATTTATTTATCTGAAAAATTATGTTTATAAGTTATTGCCCTTTATTACCCGATCATAAATTCTGGAAAATATTCTCTTTTTAAATAGACTAAAGTGACAACCTCTATATAATTCTAACCTCTTTGATATGGGTGTACAGAACTATATAGACGCATGGTAAACGTTTACTGAGCTTAGTTTGATGGTTGTCTTTAGTAATGAGAAAGGAAAGACAGTGTGCTCAACAACTCTGAGATTCGTCTTTCTATCTAAACGAAAATCTCAACTCGGCCGACTTTCTATTTCCTTCAGGTGTGTCTAAACTAATTCATTGTCACAATATTTTGACAGTTGGGTAATAACATGATTTCATGTAAATATCATAGTCTTTCATTTAGTCGTTGCACAACCGTCTCTAGCCCTTCATCCTATACCTTTTACTGTTTTCTCAATCAGCACGAGTTCCTACCCTTGCACGCCGTTACACCTAGTATGTTATATTAATTCATAGTATATGTTTAATTCGGACTTGAAGAAATAAAGAGAAAGAATTGTCCCGTTTAGTGAACGTTCTTTTCCTCAACAGCGCTGTTAGAACGAAAGTCTACTGTACAAAACGATCAAGATGATCTATGATTTGTATAACTAGCTCTTGACGCTAATGATCATAATAATTTTAACAAAAGGTTGGTTTTCGACAAAACAAAATATTTAAAAAAACTCGGGTCGCAGTGCCAAAACCCTGCCGACAATATAGTGTATTTGCTAATACTGGCATTGTGGCTTTATTATGTGAACTTAAGTTTGTTTTTGAACAAAATAAAAAATTTAACCCCTTAATACATCCCTTAAAATTTTAATATTTTTTTTCTTAATTTCAATATTTTTATCAATGCAACCTCGGTACCAAATTAAATACACCCTTCAGTAAGTAAAGCATTATCCGCAAACTAGTGTTTTCATAAAATTTGTAAGTCCGGTCCTGCAGTCGGGCCGATTTTATTAAAATTTTAACAGCACATTTTAACCTCTACTAAAGAGTTAAATTTCAATTTTGAAACAATTCTGACAATTTTTTCGGTATTTTTGGGCCCAAAAACTTTTTGGAACCCCTAAATACAACCCTGAAAATGGTCCGATCGGGCCCATTTTAAATAGGCTTCGTGCGGTGATGGGTTCCAATGTGTGTACCAAATTTCGTTTAAATCGATTAAGTCTGTCGAGAGTTATCGTGTACACACATATATATATAAATATATATATAATATATATATATATATATATATATATATATATAAATATATATTTACATACATATATATATAAACATTTTTAAAAATGGTGGCAAACTGTTCAGGGGGGTATGAAACGTCGAGAAATTTTGGTCCGACCCCTAGGTCCCGCCATCCGACCGACGCCAATAGTGTATGTGCCATATGGCAAATACACTAAAAATATATAAACAGTCATTATTTTTTATACTCAGATCAGGCGCTCTACGCTGCAAAAAACTACCCACAAAAGAACAATTAATAATTTCCAGCAATAATTTAAAGGACAGAAAAATATCAAAGTTCAAACCGGGGACCTTTCGGATGTGTGTCAAAGCTCGGGAAATATTGTACCATACGTGAGTTGAGCACGTCTGCTCTGTTAAAGAGAGAAAGTATATAGAGTAACAAAACAGGAACATGTGTGTGTGGGTTAGACTGTCTGAGAATCCAATTCGAGACTCAACTGGCGGCGGCGAGTGGAAACTCTCCCGAATATACCGCAAACCCTTCTAATTAAATTCTCATCCCTCCTAAACACACACACACACATCCACGCACACTGCAGAGAAAGAGGTTTGCGCTAAATCTTAGAGAATCTTTCGTTTTCAATCATATATATTTCGAAAAATAATCTTGGGAATAAATCACACAGTGCAGAATGTTCATTACAAGAAATATAAGCCTTCAGAGGGATTATTAAAAAAAATTGTGTGTAATATATCAAAATATTTCAGTACTTCCGGTATTTGTATTTTTTTCTTGGTCGTATCATGGAAGTCTAAACAAATGGTCATCTCTCTGAAACGAACGCTTAATATTAAATTTGAATGTTTTTTATGATTACGCTTATCTTTTAATAGAAATAAGTAGGGGAGAGTTGGATAAAACAGGATGGTCTGGTAAAACGGGATACCACGTTTTATTTCAAAACAAGTAGTACGATTTATCGGGTGGGGGCGGAACTAATAACCCTCGATGTCTACCTATGCCCGGCAAGTGATGTATCTATTTTAGATTCACTGTAGATGACGTAACAGGTGAAAGTGTCAAAAAGTTAGGTTAAAGTAAAATGTTTGGCGTGTTTTCAAAAGTCGATTTTTCAGTTTAAAGGCAAAATTAACCGAAAATGAGTAGATTTTGAGAATACTATGTTTGTTTACTATAGTTATGCACAACAGTTTTTAGGAATTTGCTTTGTTTATTTACTAAAATATGGTCACGTGTTTCGCAGTCAACAGTTGCGTAAAATCGGACACCGTGTGATTGCTTAAAACGGGATACCTCCCGTTGTAATATAATACCGGGAGGTATCCCGTTTTATCCAACTACATGGTTTTTTTATGAGAAGTGGGTTTTGTTACGTTTTTTTTTGTATTTTTCACAATATATTTTAAATTTACCATGTTGTGTCTTTTTTCCTGAAGGATAAACGTTATGGAACTTGTAAAAGTACAGGTATCCCGTTTTATCCGACTAGGTGGCTAAAACGGGATACTTTCTACTTTTTCAAAAAAAAATTTTTTTCTCTTATGTGACTTCTATTTTCTCATAAAGGATGGTGGCAATCAAAAGTCCATTTATAAGGGAAACAGGAGTCAAAAAATAGTCCTTTGCATTACTTCATTCAAAAAGTTGTGAGACTTAGAACACTAAGTATCCCGTTTTATCCAACTCTTCCCTGCCTAAAATCTTGAGATCGCAGGCAGTTTATTTTTTTTTTCTAAGAAATAATTTATACCGCCTCTTTTCACTGCAATGAACACTGAACTACTGAAAGGAATTCATTCCTTTTATTTTACGAAAAATCTGACGTAAGTCACTTTTCCTTGTGACTATAGATTTGAATGCAAAATTACAAGTTGATAAATATTTTAGTGTTTTCTTTTCATTGTCTAAAGGAGAATAAATTAAATTATAACAACATAATACCTCGTTTTAAGACTTGACTATACGCAAATCTTTCAGTTATTCCTTATTCGACAATGTGAATGGCTAATTGCAGTTATACCAGTGATACTAAAAATATTAAACAAAAAGCAAATCGGCGAAACATTCCTTTTATTCGATTTGCATTTAAGCAGCGGTGGTCAAATTTCTTGGCTTACCGTAAGCTGATTAAATCTTAATTTTTATTTTGAGTCATAATTTACCTAGTACTTGCATTTTTTGTTATATTCATCTATAGATATAGATATTATGATATGTACTAGCTTTTACCCGCGGTTTCGCTGGCATCAATGTACAGAAACTTTACAGCTTAACCCAATCTTAGCTGAATGAAAAACACAATATAGGTAGGTACTTAAATTTGGATACCGGTGGATAGTGTACCAAGTTTTATAAAAACTGGTTTAGCTATCCTTAAGTAATGTTTGTGGAAACAGATAGACATAAGTACAGACAAAAAATCTTGAAGCAAAATTTCCCGACATGAATAGATGCCAACAAAGTGCAAAAAAAACAGTAAGAAAGCGGAATTACCGATAGAGATCTTATTTTATATAATTACTATTACAGGATCCACAGGTTGAGCAGTGCTGCATCAGACTCCAAAGTCCACACTGACCTATATATCTACCTTGTTTGTGTGCAGAAACTAAACTTATGGTCTATTAGCACACACTGAGAGAGTTTTACCGCAACAGAACCTAAAACGTAACCTACACAAACTTGCACAACAAACTGCTGTAGTTAAACATCGGTGACGGGAATCCCCCAGGTTTCAAAAGACATACGTTATATTATGAAACATGTGTATTATAATGTGCCATTCACTTTATACAGGGTGCACGTCCAAGACTTGCGTTGTCGGCCGATATATTGATTTTGGGTGAAGATAGAAAACAAATTTAAATACAAAAGTTGTATAAATTGTAATGGTGTATAACCTAAAAATATTTTCAATTATACAGCCTGTCCCATTTAAGCGTGGCAGATCAAAGTTATGTTTTTTAGCCTAGCACCCTGTTTTTATTTGTTTTTTCAATTCTGCACCTATCTGTGAATAGAAATTGTAAGAAAACTCATGCTCGAAAATTCAGTAATTTTTGAGTTATTCAAGTTTTTTAGAAATTTTTGACACGTGCAGACCTTTACCTAAAATTCGATATAACCAAAACAGAAACCTTTATCAAACTGAAATTTTGAGGATCACTAGATAGTAGACGGACAAATCAATGTCTCTCCTAAAAAAACAGGGTGTTCAAAATAATGTACCTACTTCTTTTACCTAACTTCAGTCACATGTAACTTTTGATTGTTAAATACAACGAGATTATTTTTTTGCTGGAATTGCAGTATTCTTTAGGATGTTTACTAACACTTATATTAAGGGCTCTTCATACCTAAACCTAATATTTTCGTATTAAAATATTAGGTTTAGGTATGGAGAACCCTTAATATAAGTGTTAGTAAATATCCTAAAGAATACTGCAATTCCAACAAAAAAATAATCTCGTTGTATTTAACAATCAAAAGTTACTTGTGACTGAAGTTAGGTAAAAGAAGTAGGTACATTATTTTGAACACCCTGCTTTTTAGGAAAGACATTGATTTGTCCGTCTACTATCTAGTGATCCTCAAAATTTCAGTTTGATAAAGGTTTCTGTTTTGGTTATATCGAATTTTAGGTAAAGGTCTGCACGGGTCAAAAATTCTAAAAAACTTAAATAACTCAAAAATTACTGCATTTTCGGGCATAGGTTTCCTTACAATTTCTATTCACATTTAGGTGCAGAATTGAAAAAACAAATAAAAACAGGGTGCTAGGCTAAAAAACATAACTTTGATCTGCCACGCTTAAATGGGACAGGCTGTATAATTGAAAATATTTTTAGGTTATACACCATTAAAACTTATACAACTTTTTTCTATCTTCATCCAAAATCGATATATCGGCCGACAATGCAAGTCTTGGACACCCTGTATATTTGCGACTGCGACTGGTTCAATACGAAAGTTTACTGCATTAATAATTATTGCATTTTAAAAACATTCAAGCATGATTCATATTATGTAATCTCTCTATTCTGTTTGAGGACGAATTGTGGTGAATGAAAATCGAAAAATTTATTCGAGACTGCTCGCAATTTCGCTCGCAAGTTAGTTTTAATGGCTATCTTAGCTCGAACGTAAATAGGCAAAGACTAACCAATACTCTGAACACCAAACGACAACGTGCCAAGTTTCACCGAAATCGGTCCAGGCGTTTTTGAATGATGCCGTTACAAATAGACAGTCAGACAAAAATATGTTGTAGTGTCTAGGCGTCACATAAAACACCGGAAAATCGGATAGAATTAAATTACAGATTAAATGAAATTATATAGAATACGAACATCTAAGTAATTCGTAAACACAATCACAGCATTAACTTAGCGGCACAGCAACATGCGTTAATGAAAACCAGGACTTTTGAACATACAATCGGCTGCATCAGCAACAGCAGAGCTGACAAGCGTATTAAATCATCAGTAATCCAACTCAGAGTGCATATAGCGTGTTGTCGAGCAAGTAGATCTAATCAATGTTATATCACAAACTCATTTATCTCCTCGTCTCCCCGCACCCCCTCCCGTTCACCCTCGACGTCTACATCTCTACACAACTATTTCATTACGTAATTCGATATTACTTCGCTATTGAATTGACTCTCAATACCTGCAGCCGCTGGTTATTAACTATCAACTATCTTCTGAAACTAATCTCAAGTGTTAGGATGAATATTCAACATAAGTTATTTATTAATAACTAATAGATAGATAGCTAGATATTTATTTGTTTGAGCACCACAGCTACGTGGCATAACATCGTCAAATAATAACAAGTTTAAGACATTACATAAACGAAAAATCTTCCACTTTATAAAGACCAGCCTCAGTCAACCGTCTTCTCACAAGATTCCTGAACTGACTTAGAGGAAGGTTTTGAACAGATGTGGGTAGTTTATTAAATAAAGTAATGGGCATGCAGACAAAACTGTTTTTTGTAATCTATGAGGTGGTAACCTAAGATTATATTTGTATCTTACATTATAAGAGTGGACGTTAGAGCTACAGCTAAAGTTCATCATATTCTGTTTGACATACAATAATGCGTGAAAAATAAACAATGATGGCAGAGTTAGTATTTTGTAATAAAAATTGGTTTACAATGCTCTTTAGCTGAGACTCTAGCCATAGCCCTAACGGCTCTTTTGAAGTACAAAGACTCTGTTCGAATCAGTGGAGTTTCCCCATAGCAATACACCATAGCTGATTAAAACACTCAAATAACCCGAAATATACTGTTCGTGCAGCATCAATGGATACAACATCCGAAACCCTTCTTATGGCATAAATGGCTGAGTTAAGTTTTTGACAAAGTTGGGATATATGCGCTTTCCATCTAAGAGATTGATCTAGATATATTCCCAAGAATTTAATATGATACCACAATATATATGTTCATTTTTTATTTTTAAATAACATATTAGGTACGTACTAAAATCTGACATCATTTAAAAAAAAAATGAAATTTACTTGGTTGTCCAAGATTTTGTATCCAGTCAACTATAAATCACGTTTTTTTAAACGCCAAAATCTCCCCATTCGGCATTTTAATAAATTGGACTGATCTGTGACCTATGACGAATAACACTGCTGTATATTTTTGTATATTCTTTGTATAGGCAAAATATACTAATACTTAGTAGACTGTATTTCTAGTGTCGTAATGGGGTTCATTACTGACGAGTTTTTAAAGTAACACGAATCATGATATCATAACGCACGAGATATATATGGTATTTTTTGCCATACCCACTACAAAATACCTACTGTTCACACCATTTTCAGTATTTTCAAACAAAATTTAGTTCATTTACATTACCACCTTTACATTTACAGCAGGCCATATGAGAATGTATAATAACAGGCGGATAGAGCGAATAAATAAACATATGTTACTATGGCAACCGTTTACTTACCGCACTAGTTGTTATGAAAAGACTTTCGGCACACCTGCCTGTTAAATCACCCAATACAGGCCGGTATACATGCATGGAAAGTAGCTATTTGGTAGTGGGTATGGCAAAAAATAATTACCTCTCATATTTTGAAAAGGAAACTCGAAAAATCTCGTGTTGAAAAGGTAATTAAAAAATTTTACTTCATAATTAGGTAGTAAACATCAAGTAAATTAACGAACTTTTTTAAAATCATTGGGATATATTATGTAATGAAATAAAAAAACGATATTCCAGCAAAAGAGTAACTACATAATATAATAAAAGGGTATAATTATGTTAAAAAAAATATATTACAAAAAACTTTGTTTAAAACAAAATATTTTGTAAAAGGAAATGTATGAAAAACCATGCTTCATTGAATTTTCCATATATAAAACATAACGCAATAATTTTCTTTCGGTGCAGGTAGCGTGTTAGTTTTTCCTCTGAAGTTGCACCAAGAAAAACTGCCAGTTGTAAACCTTTGAAATTTATAGCAATATAGAGTTTAATCACACAGACGGTGTTATTTTTTAACAAACGCCGTTAGACTTATGCTCGGTTTTTAAATCTACTTTGAAAATAGATTTTGAAAGTTGTACCTGAAACCGAGCATTACTGCTGCTGATGCAATATCATAATTGTACAAAATTGTATTTAAATAATTCTGAAAATAAAGTTCTAAAACATTTATCTGTCGCAATTTATTTATCAAAATTTTCTACAGACTGAGTACATAAACAGAAAAACCGTAATCAGTTCTATCGCACTTCTGATAATTTTGAGTTAATTCCGGTAATTATTATAAAACCAAAAATTATCGATAGTTTCATTAGAGAAAAAATATTTTTTCACAATACTATAATTGTCTCCATATAAAAATTGCCATGTTATTTGTCTTTGAGACATCTAGTAGATAAATTTGGTCAGAGTAAGAAACACAACTTTTTTAATGTTTATGTTAAATTTAGCACTGAGATCGACTGTAGACAACATCGCTTGTCGAATACCCCATCTTGATGTCGTTTGACACACGCACACACACCTCGAGTTACGAATTTAATTAATTAATTATTATTATTTATTAATTATGCTATATATATAAACCTTCCGTGAAAAATTATCTAACTGATGGTGAAAACCGCATCACAATCCGTTGCGTGGTTTAGGAGGAGTTAGCGGTTAAATAGACAGACAGACGCGAAAAGCGACTTCAATTTATACTATTTATAAGAGATTAGAGAAGATGTCAGAAAATTGATCGACTTTTATAGAAAGAATTAGATTACAAGCCTTATCTGAAGTTTTCATTCTAATTTTGTGAACATGCCTGTCTTGAAGAATATGTGTTTGAACATTCTCCACATACAAAATCCATTTTTTAATCGCTATCAACTATCCATATTAGTATACAGAGTTCACTAGTTAATTATTAAGTTCGTTTAGGTGTGTGTGCGTGTGTCAAACAACATCAAGATGGGGACTCGACCAATCAGAATGGATCCTGACTGCAGGGATTAGTCGCTTGTCTAAAGAAAGTCGAAGGGCCGTGCTTCAAGGAAACGCATAATATGAAAAAGTTGTCCCTTCTCTATTTCTGTTAGTTGTCTCTACGATCCGTGAATGGATTTCGCAGCAAGCAACACAACTTTTTATTTTCGTGCATGATTTAGCACCAAGACTGGCTGAAGACGGTGCAAAAGGCAGAAGAAAACAGATTTTTGTTCTCGTGTTGTGTTTGCTTCATTTACGCCGGAGCTGTGATGCTTTATAGCGATGTATACAGGCAATGAATTTTATATAAAGTTCAATTATTTTTCATAAGTAATACCAACCTAGTGGAAAAAAAGAACTTCAAATATTGAAAACAGGAAAGAGTGCGATCAAAGCAGACTAAAAGTTTCGGTACCAATCAAAACAGGATGTCCCATTCAACAATATATCGATATAAAAAGTAATTTTAAATTAAAAAAATCACTTCTTTTATTAACTTCCCATTGGAAGTTATTGTAATGGGTCCGAAAATCGAAATCAAAAAGGAAAAAAAATTTTTATGTTTCAAGGTCACTACACTATTTTTACACTACTTTTAGAAAGATGTCTGTGTGTGTGTGTGTGTGTGTGTGTGTGTGTACGTATGTACGTACGTACGTACGTACGTACGTATGTATGTGTCAATTTCTTTCTAAGACGAAATCTCGAGAACGAAAAATGATATCGACTACGTTGGGGTGCCAATCGACGCGTATTAACGTAAATATGATCTGAAAGGAATTTTTTTAAAATCGGTTCAGCCGTTCTTTTTTCTTAACCAAATAACCTCCAAAAAAGTAGATTTTACACAATATCTCGCGAATAAAAAATTATATCGACTTCGTAAGGGTGTCAATCGAGGCGTGTTAACGTCATTTTGATCCGACATAAATTTTATAAAAATCGGTTCAGCCGTTTTTTTTTTTTTTTTTTTTTTTTTTAATTATTGATGTTTTAATGATTAAAATGATTACTTTTCTGTGTAATATCTAATTTAATTATTATTATTAAATATTTATCAAACTGGGAAGTTCGTCGTGTGGACCTCAAGGGTCGCACTTTAGTCCTAATAAACGACCCACCTCACGGCTTGTTTTTAATGTACTTGTGTGCCAAAAAACATTTTAAAAGTTTCGTTTTAGACTGCCAATTTATTAGATAGAATAGATTGCAAAAATATAATTATTGATAAGATTCCCAAAAAGATGTGTACTCATTTTATAACTGTCTTTATGAAAACCAAATAGAATAATACTAAAATTATCATTTGAAACTTAAATTGGCCAATGCGTTTTTTCTTTGATCAGTTGTTCCAATATCTAATTTCTGTGAATAATATAATAAAAGTTTCAAATATCTATATCATAATTATTTTTTTCTAATTTAATTTCATTTTTCAATGAATAATTAGCAGAAACTTATTTAATTGAATTTGAAAACGAGTATTTGTCAAACAAAAAAAAGTATAACAAAGGTTTAAATGCCTGCACCGCTTTTATAATATCACCAATGAGGAATATTTACTTCGGCCAGTAAGTTTTTTTGATCGTTTAAATTCTGTTAGTGTGAAACGGGCTTAAATCATCGATACAGAGTTTCTGAGCAGAGCTCTATATGTTGAGTTTATTGCCAAGTGAACATAATGAACATTTTGCTCCATTAACTTTAGCTAATATTCTGTACTGCTAATAATTATTGCCGCTCGCAAGTTAGACCTGTTAGGAGCCGCGTATTAAATTACAAAAGCAGTAATTAGATGCAATAGGTTACATAATACAATGTCGCTATCGGATATAAAATGTTATAATGGCCAAACCGAAAGACGCATTCCAGTTATTGTTATTTTAATAAACCAAATTTCTATTTAACAATTTTTTTTTTGGGTAGTTGTTATGACACCTAGACAGAGTCTGTCTGTCAGTTTATACCAGCATCACTCGAGAACGATTGAACTGATTTCGATGAAACACCATCTATTGGTAGATACCAAAACTTAAAGTATACAGGGTGGCACATCTTAAACAATGCATTGAAATTTCTCGTAAACGCTTCAACCCATAAAAAATGTTTTAAACAAAAGTTATAGAATGTCAAGGGGGACAGAAGACTGTGATATCAGATTTAACATAGGTGGTACTGTGAAGGTCAGCTTCGATTTTTTAATCGTAACAGTACATTTTTATTCCAGAATATGATATAGTATTTAATAGTGAACAGTAAATTATTAAGGTACATATCAGCTAAAGTTAATAAATATTGAGATATTTACAAATTAAATAGCAAATTTAATTTGTCAATTCGGTTCTTTTATGAATTGAATTTAAAAAAAATAAATTGTGTTTTAAAGACCATCAACAGCTAAAGTTATTTGGGTCTAGCACCAATTCATATTTTCAATTAATTTTTTTTTTTTTAATAATAAATTGAAAATCCAATTGACACTTTTGCCAGCTCTCGGGCTAGAACCCGGAAACTGGGGAATTGAATTCAAGCCAAGAAGGCCGGTGCGTAATATCATGGCTATCTGCTATACCATAATTTATCCAACAGCGAGTTGGTTTTTTTTTTGCTTTTTTTCCCCTACAATTAAACTTGGCATACAGTACATATTATGAAAATTTTAATTTAAAGCCAAAATAATGCAGAGGTATCAGGAACACTGATTACAACAATATTGTAAAATTTTTGTACCTATATTTTTTTTCTTATACTATGACAATACAATTTTTTAATTATTTATTATTATTTATCTAATTGTCGTTCATTTTGGCTGTTAATTAATTTCTAAATATCTCAATATTTATTAACTTTAGCTGATATGTACCTTAATAATTTACCGTTCACTATTAAATACTGTATCGTATTCTGGAATAAAAATGCACTGTTACAATTAAAAAATCGAAGCTGACCTTCGCCTAACCTTCACAGCACCACCTATGTTAAATCTGATATCACAGTCTTAACTGTCCCCCTTGACACTCTATAACTTTTGTATAAAACTTTTTTTTATGGTTTGTATCGTTTACGAGATATTTCACTGCATTGTTTAAGATGTACTACCCTGTATAGAGTACTTTTTTTTGGCTAAGAAAGGGTTACAATAAGAATTCTGTAAAAATCGACTTTGACACTTATAAAAGCTCACAAACGTCAGACATAGTAAATTGTGTCGACGATAAATGATGATGTATCAAGTTCTTTACTGCAGATGGCAGTGATAACTTAGATATTATTTATACGTATTACTTTGAAAGTCTACTGCAGAAAAAAGACTTGCTAAGTTTTGCCGCTACACCGAATAAATGCAGTACGAGAAACGCTGTAATTATTTATTATTGAATTTTTCCAATAAGCTAGTCATATGCAGAGCTTGCCAACGAAAAAGTAGAAAAAAATAAAATAAGAACGTTTTTTACATGCAACTGTTTTTATGACACTAATAAAGATTTAAAATTTTTAATTGTACTCTCTGACGTTACACTGTATGTGCAAATAAAAGTAAATAAATACAAATTTTGAATGAACATTCATAAAATTAAATACAAACTACTGATTACAGAATTAGGTATGTTCTATTTTATGTAATAAATTATTTTAATAAAATCTGAGAAATTATTCACCCTTTTTGTGCAGCTCATAGGAGCTAGTTTCAACACATTTTAGCGTATCGTCGCCATCCGATTTTATATTTCTAAACACTTCACTATTTCACTAAATTCACTTCAAAGTTCAAACCATACAAGAATATTTTATTTTATCACAATAATTTTCAAATAACAAGAGTCAGCAAAGAATGCACGCGCTACTGTGATAATAAAATTTAGAAGGTTCGAAGCAAATTCTGTAATAGTATAGTAATTGCATAACTTTATAATATTATTATAACTTATTGTACACTCGCCGGCAAAGAAAACAGAACATGAATATTTATTTAGGTAGATATTAATACGATTATTAAGATAATAATTAAGTTGTTTTGGATGGTCAGTCAGTTAAATTTAATAAAAACTGACTTACCATTTAAAACAACTTAATGATTTATTTATTTTTTAATTTCGACAGTAAAATCATCATAATGTAATAGGTAGTAGTTAGATAAATATTAAGAAATATAGACGCACGACAATACTCTACTGCCAGACAATACGTAATCTAATAGCTAGAAGTCAGCGGGTGGTTAGTTCGTGGCGTATACCTACGTTTACATAGATGTTTTTTAACCGACTTCAAAAAAAGGAGGTGGTTCTCAATTCGGTTGTATTTTTTTTATGTTTGTTACCTCAGAACTCCGTCATTTATAAACCGATTTGGAATTTTTTTTTGATATGAAAGGATATACTTTCAGATTGGTCCCATAGAAATTTCATCAAAATCGGTTCAGTAGTTCGGCTGATTTTAATAAAAGTTAGTAACGGCGTGTGATTCCTTAAGGTAAATGTCACTTTTTGACACATCAGACAGCGTAAGAAAGTCGGTTTAATAAAAGTGAGTAACGGCGTGTGATTCCTTTCACGTAAATGTCACTTTTTGACACTGAAAAGTAAAAAATAAAAAACTTTTTAACAAAAAAAAAACGTCCTTTAAAAAGCCACAAAAAAGAGGAAAATAATGAAATTTTGAGGTGTGCACTAATTTAATAAAATATTAAGTTGGTTAAAAAGAAGATATTAATCACTATACTTATACTTTTTAATCGACTTCATATTTTATTAAATTGGCGCAGACCTCAAAATTTCATTATTTTCCTCTTTTTAGTGGCTTTTTGAAGGAGGTTTTTTTTTTGTTAAAAAGTTTTTTTATCTCTTGATTTTATTGACTTAATAAAAAAATTATGTTTTCGAGGTTTTCCAAGTGTGTGGCAACATTTAATGACAGCGGCCATGCTATGGAAAATCGATTATTTTAATTTTTTTTAGAAATTCTTGCATAATAATAAAAACACTTAATACGTTCCTTATATTATAATACGCACTCCATCTCAACTCGAGTGATGAATGTACCAGTAGCTTGAATGCAAATTGCCTCCAGTCAAAGGACCTGGGAGGAGGAGGAGGAGGATTTGTGTCGTGTAGGTGTATTTGGCGTTACCATTAGACACGTGTTCTGGACGTGTTGTACACGTGCCGCTAGGGTTTGGTCGATCAATTAGGTCACGCGTTTTCTGCACATAAATTAGGATAGGTACCTTAAAAATACCAGTTACCGACAATTATTACCATACTATTATATTTGCCATCACCAATGGTTGTCAAAGTGCTCCATTTTAACTATCCAACAAAGTGAGAGAAATGTATTTCTGTCTCTCTTCCGGCATTTGATGAAAAATGACGGACTTTGAGACTTCTTAATATCAAGAGGTCTCAATATTTTCTTATCAAAATAAACGGAAATCATTTTTTTCGATTCTATCGTAGTCAAGATAGTGAGGGGCAAAATAGTTCTTAAACACATAAAACCATAAAAAAAAATTTTGTTATAATGTTTGATTCATACAATTTTACAACAACTACAAAATGATATCCAGAGAGAACATGATATCCAACTTCACACCGACGCTTTGATAGCAAACACATAATTTATACAAACTTGCAAATAATATTTTTAATAATGTATTTCTTTAATCATACAATATTACAGACATTATTACTACAAACTTCTATAATATACAATGTTTCTTAAAACTTTCCTATAACAACACAATTTTTAAAATGCATAGTAAGTATAAAAAAATTCTTTATCTTCCTATACCTAATTAATAATTTGTTACGACATAATTGACACAATATTAAATTTGGTAGAATTACAATTTTGTTTTGTCAAAGTAAACTTATTTTTAACGAAGACGAATTTTAGTTGGTGCTGACCTGGAAATTTTGTATATCTGTTTATGATTTTTTTAAATAGATCCGCGATTGTTTTAGTACTTATGTCTATCGTTCGATGGCGGTGAGTGACTGATTGTCACGTTTTTAATTATTGTTTTGATTCAGACTGCTTTGGAAGTTTCGTTTCTTTTTTTTTTGTTGGAATGGTGACGGCCTCCATCCCGGTTGTTATTTTTCAAGCTGGATAATAACAATCGTTATTTTTGGAAATACTGAAGAAAACTTTTGAATTGATAGTGGAATTCACTCAGGAAGTGATATACTGTGGTTAATCGTTGTTCACGAAGTTCTTTGCTGAAGTTACGGTTTTTACCCTTAAATAAAAGGGTTCTTAGGATTGGTTCCTAGGATTGGTTCTTAGGATTGGTTCCTAGGATTGGTTCTTAGGATTGGTTCTTAGGATTGGTTCTTAGGATTGGTTATTAGGATTGGTTCTTAGGATTGTTTCTTATGATTGGTGCTGGTTCCATTGGTGGGATACTTCTGTTGGACAATATTCATGGATAATTATGTACGGAGACTACTATCGTCTAAGATGCTACCGATTCCTGTTAACGTGTAAAATTACGTTGGAGTGGTAAACCTGATCAAGAAATTTCGCCAGGTGAAAATTTAATTTCAATTCAGTAATTTTGACGTCTGGATTCAAACTGTGAGTGATTTGTTTTCATCTTATTTATTCCGCTGGTATCCTAGCAAATGTAGTTTCGATCAACAGAAATTTGCATTTAAACTGATTACCATAAGAACGACATTTTAGTTTCTGAATCAGTACACTGTTTGTGTCAATATTGGTGTTTGAAAGTTTTCAAGTTTAAGAAATCACTATTTTGCCGTCTTTTTCTTATTTTTTTTAAGTTACCGTATTTGTTATCAAATACTTTTTTTTTGATATTAACGAAACTTGTTTTATCAATCTCAATACAACTTCAAAATTTCAGTCATTATGTTTTAAATGTCATATGTCAATATCGAATATGAAATAATTTACTTTATTGTGTTTTAATGCTATAAGTGTCGTATATTAGATTGAGTCGATAATCTCGGTTATTCATTGTGACTCAAATATATGTTTGCGACTGGTCAGTTACGGTTATGCTGTTTCGTACGTTACTTACGCGCATTTTAAGATTTTGACTCGATCTATGAATATGAAAATATTTTATATATTTAACTTTAGTTCATTTTTCCGATAATGTTATCTATAATATTATGTATCTAATTTCTGGTAACGTTTAGTTTGTTTTGGTCGATCAAACACAAATGAGGTTATGTTCTGAATATTCTTTGTATTTGTTGTATTAATGTAATACGATGCTTACGTTTGTCATTTCGTAATTCCAAGTTCAGAGTTGAATAACTATTTTCTCAGATAATAATTGATGCATTACTTTTCTGTTTAAATTGATGAATAGTCGTACTATTTCGCGTTGTTAAAGTTCCGCGAATGTATTGTTTACGCTCGTATGTTTGAGTACCGTATATTTGCGAATTAACGTGTTTACGAATTCTTGTTATGTCGATATTATGTACCTTTTGAAAGAACTATGAGCAGTGTCGTATTTATCCTGCTATAGTGGTTTTCAATAGTGTCGTGTTTATGTTTGCGACTTCGTATAGTGTCGATATTATGTATCTATTGTAATGGCTATGAGCAGTGTCGTATTTATCCTGCTATAGTGGTTTTCAATAGTGTCGTGTTTATGTTTGCGACTTCGTATAGTGTCGATATTATGTATCTATTGTAATGGCTATGAGCAGTGTCGTATTTATCCTGCTATAGTGGTTATCAATGGTGTCGTATTTATTAAATTTTACGGTATTGCGTCGTGTACTCAAACATTGTTGAACTAGTACGAACTATAATAATGTTGATACTTTAATTGAAGTTTTATTGATGTTTTGTAACTTTTGCCTATAATTTCCTTAAATAAAACTGACATTTGTTTATGAAGTTATCGTCTCGTTAATGTATTGTTGTTGTGTCGATAAACTTTTGGCTTCCCTCGTATTTTGGATTAAGAGTCGGTGATCCGATAGAGTTTGTATATAACCGTCTCTGGCGCCCATTGAAAATATTAAACAACTATTTATAATTCTTTAACATCTATGTACAACTACGGGTCGGCCAAAAGTCATCTGTTTTTGGGATATTGTCTTAAAAGTATTAAGTTCTAATGGATCCACTCCCTCGCCACTGAAGCTAGCGGCAACCAACCAAAGGGTCGGTAAGTTTTAGGTGTAATAAATTAATTACTACATATAACTAAATTATAAAAAAAATAATACTTTTTCTTACAGATTACTGATGATGCCTTATATGGTGAAACGTTTAATATGTTACTTTCTAATTTTATACTAATAACATTTTTTGACTAATTTTACAAAAATTTTATTTTTGTCAATGGTTATGACTGAATCTTTCCAAAATCAAATTATTAATACAGTCGTAATTAAATTCTACATGCAAAATAGTTCTTTTCCAATAACAAAATTTTTTTAGTCCTGTTCTTCAAAAAGAACCTGTTCTTAATAGCTGTTATGAAATAATATAGTTATGTTGTGAAAAAATATATTTAGCGAGACGCAAAAAAATATCTTTGTGTAATTTTTTTTTCATCATTAAACAAAAAGTAATTATTTTTTCCGAACTATTCCTTCGGCAACTAATTTGTTCTTTAAGAACTTTATAAGAACCTGTTTTTACAAGCTTTTATTTAACTTGAAATGTATGTGAGTTTGTGTGTTTGTTTGTTTAGGTCAAATCTTGCAAGTCAATTTTGAACGACTTTCACGTATCCGATCGATTTGAAATTTTGTACACATATGTATTCCCGATGACAATACATGAATAAATCGTTTTTAGAAATAAATTCAACCCTTAAGGGGTTCAAACGGAGATGTAGGGTTTTTTGACTAATCAACGCACAGGCCAAATCGCTGAAGCTAGAAAATTCGACAGTTGGTTCCTTTTCTGACGTAAGCATCCACTAAGAAAGGATTTTTCGAAATTCAACCTCTACGGGTGTCAAATAATAATTTAGGTTCATAATTATAAAAACTCGGGTCGCAGTGCCAAAACCCTGCCGACAATATAGTGTATTTGCTAATACTGGCATTGTGGCTTTATTATATGAACTTAAGTTTGTTTTTGGACAAAATAAAAAATTTAACCCCTTAATACATCCCTTAAAAAAATATTTTTTTTCTTAATTTCAATATTTTTATCAATGCAACCTCGGTACCAAATTAAATACACCCTTCAATAAGTAAAGCACTATCCGCAAACTAGTGTTTTCATAAAATTTGTAAGTCCGGTCCTGTCGGGCTGATTTTATTAAAATTTTAGCAGTACATTTTAATCGTTACTAAAGTGTTAAATTTCAATTTTGAAACGATTCTGAGAATTTTTTCGGCATTTTCGGGCCCAAAAACATTTTTCAACCCCTAAAAACCACCCTTAAAATGGTCCGATTGGGCCCATTTTAAATAGGCTTCGTGCGGTGATGGATTTCACCGTGCCTACCTAATTTCGTCAAAATCAATTAACTCTTTCGAAAGTTATAGCCCGTACACACACACACACACACACACACACACACACACACACACACACATATATATATATATATATATATATATATATATATATATATTTATATATAGACATTTCCAAAAATGGTGCCAAATTGTTCAGGAGGCTATGAAACGTCGAGAAATTTTGGTCCGACCCCTAGGTCCCACCATCCGACCGACGCCAATAGTGTATGTGCCATATGGCAAATACACTAAAAACGTAGGTCGTGACTAATAAACTATCACGCTTTTATAATTATGAATCTAAATAATTAAAAATTATTTTTTCCTTTTTAGTGCATTTAAATAAAAGCTTGTCTCTAAAAAGTTTTATTTACTAATATTTATTTTAGAACCCGTTTTTAAGACCTGATAATGACAGGTAATTCTAAATAAAAATTTAAAACCGGTTATTTTTCAGTAGGTACCAGTTCATAAATAACACGTAATTGTCATCATTAAGTAAAGCCCATCCTTGTTCTCATTCAATAAACATTGTATGTCTGAGATTGGGATTAAATCTAGCGTGTATTGTATAGAGTAAAGCGGCACAAGGCAGTCAGCGACGGCAATGACCAGAAGGCGTGACCAACCCTTATATAACATAGCTCCGTAGAGGTAAGAGCATGACGTCTACCCGCTTCACACCGAATATCGCGACACTCCGACTGCGTAAACTTTAGTGCTGATACAACACTTTGAAAAATTGCCATTCGGCTCAAACTCAATTTGTATGCAGAGTTAAATAATATAATATTAGTACCTACCTATACAGTACACACCAACGTTATTATGTTTTCAAATAAAAGCGATTAATAAGTAACAGTTTAACAGGACGATTCGAGGCTAAGTCATCGTTAAATTATGATTTAAATAGCATCTAGGCTTGGGTCGCGTTAATATAGAAATTATTAAAAACTTTATTGAACCTAGTCGTAGGCCCGTATTCAGCGAACAATGTTAAAAATAGAAGCTACTAATCTTAGAATAAATTTATTCCTTGGAATAAAATTAACTTTCAATTCACCAAGCAATTCATTCGATAGAATAGTAACTTCAGGTAAAAATTTACTTTATACCATACACCTTGGACATTTTGTGAAATATTTTGATTCTAAAGCTCGTTTACCAAAGATCCGACCGATGGCGCATCGATCAAAAATGTAAAATGGTGAATATTGACATATTTTACTGACAAAAGCCTTTACCTGAAAGATATAAAATTAATATTTACCTGAAAAGGTCGCAAGGCCATAAAGTAATTTGTGCATTTCGTGCATATCCTATTTTACTAGGCGAATAAATATTTATACTCTTGAAATTGGACAGAATAGTTATTCTTATGATTTATACCTGCAGTAAACTTAACTACGTTTGGTGAATTGAATTATCACTATTTATTCCGAGTAATAGTTACCAGGGGAATAAATCAACGGAATAAATAATTAACTAGTGTCGGTGAATACGGGCCGTAGTCGAGTAAAAAGTTGCCTGTGTAAGTTTGCGTACCAATCGTTAAAATCGGTCTAGTTGTTCTCAGGTGATACTGGTGCAAACAGACAGACGACAAAAAAAATATTGAAACGTGTTTTCTCGTCTAGGTATCAGCAAATACTCCCGACAAACTCGCAAAAACAAACAAAATTGCAGATAGTGCTTCCGTTACTAGCATCACTAATAGGTGCTCAACTATAATAGTATTGAGTAATTAAAAACTTAAAAAAAAACCTCCTTCAGAAAAGCCACTAAAACCAGGATGATAATAATAAAATTTTGAGGTCGGAGTCAATTTAATACTATTTGAAGTCGGTTAAAAAGTGCCAATTTAATTAATATCTATTTTTTAACCGACTTTATATTTTAATAAATTGGCGCCGACCTCAAATTACTTTATTATTAGTGTATTTGCCATAATATGGCACATACACTATTGGCGTCGGTCGGATGGCGGGACCTAGGGGTCGGACCAAAATTTCTCGACGTTTCATAGCCTCCTGAACACTTTGGCACCATTTTTGGAAATGTCTGTTTATATATGTATATATATATTTATATATTTATATATATATATATGTGTGCGGGCTATAACTTTCGAAAGAGTTAATTGATTTTGACGAAATTTGGTAGGCACGTTAAAATCCATCACCGCACGAAGCCTATTTAAAATGGGCCAAATCGGACTATTTTAAGGGTGGTTTTTAGGGGTTGAAAAATGTTTTTGGGCCCAAAAATGCCGAAAAAATTCTCAGAATCGTTTCAAAATTGAAATTTAACCCTTTAGTAACGATTAAAATGTTCTGCTAAAATTTTAATAAAATCGGCCCGACAGGACCGGAGTTACAAATTTTATGAAAACACTAGTTTACGGATAGTGCTTTACTTACTGAAGGGTGTATTTAATTTGGTACCGAGGTTGCATTGATAAAAATTTTGAAATTAAGAAAAAAAATATTATTTTAAGGGATGTATTAAGGGGTTAAATTTTTTATTTTGTCCAAAAACAAACTTAAGTTCACATAATAAAGCCACAATGCCAATTAGCAAATACACTATATTGTCGGCAGGGTTTTGGCACTGCGACCCGAGTTTTTATCTTCTTTTTTGTTGATTTTTTCTTTGTTAAAAAGTTTTTTTATAATACGTAGTTTGCACGTTATTAACCGACTTCTGTCTTTATATTTGACATTTACATTAACGGTGTTACATCCCGTTACTCACTTTTTATTAAAATCAGTCGAACTACTGAACCGATTTCAGTAAAATTTACATGGGATCACCCCGGAGGTAAATATGTCCTATTAAATAAAATTATAATCATCTAAATCGGTTCACAAATACAGGAGAAATCGGTGAACATACAAACCGATTTTGATGTTTGTGTACTATCTATTGGTACCAAAGGCTACCTCCTTTTTATCCGCGGCTACTACTCTCAAAACCATCGGTTAGATTTCGTTTGGTGGTATATTATCAAGCTCGCACCCGAATGTATAGTATAGAGGGTACTTTTCACCCGAATACTTGTCTAAACCGACATTAACGTTAGCGAATCCGCGGGTAAAGGCTAGTTTCAACTATATTATAATATTATAAAGAGGAAAAGTTTGTTTGCGAGTTTGTATGTTGTAGGCAATCTCTGGAACTACTGAACCGATTCTAAAAAATATTTCACTAATAGAAAGCTACACATTATCCCCAATAGGCCGAGAGCTAGTGATAATTTTTTGGTGTTATTTATTCAAGGCCTTATTTTTGTGAAGATGTTGAGGGAGGTATATGAAAATGCCCTGACTAAGGGATTTTGCTAGATAGTGATATGAGAGGAATGCAGACCGCCCCCAACATTTAACAAAAAAAAAAATGGTCACAATTATTATTGCTTCAAGGCTGAAATTGTTTGTATAGCTTTTCAGTGACCCAATAATGACATTGTAATATTTACAGATCGATTGGTCAGTATTAAAAGGGTGGCAGATCACCCTAAACGTATCATGTACCCGACGAAATTTATATTATTAGTTCAAGGTTCAAATTTACGGCGACTGTTTTAAGCATATATTTCAATTTGCAGATCAAAATGTCGGTATTAACCTCCTTGCAGAACGATATAAACACCTAGGCGAGCTAGTTTCCCTCTAAGAGAGAGGATTAACACCGATATTTTTTCTGCAAATTGAAATATATGCTTAAAACAATCGCCGTTACAATATATTAAAATTTGAACCTTAAACTAATAATATAAATTGTGTCGGCTACATGACACGTTTAGGGTGATCTGCCACCCCTTTAATACTGAACAATCGATTGGCAAATATTATAATAGCATTATTGGGTCACCGACTAGCTATACAAACAATTTCAGCCTTGAAGCAATAATAATTGTGAGCATTTTTTTGTTACATGTTGGGGGCGGTCTGCATTCCTCCCATACCGCTATCTAGCAAAATCCCTTAGACAGGGTAATTTAATATGCCTCCCTCAACATCTTCACAATAATAAGGCCTTGAATAAATAACACCAAAAATTGTCACTAACTTTCGGTCTATAAGTGATATAGGCTATATTTTATTTTGATAAATTCCTCGCGGGGGGGGGGATAATTTCTGTGGGATAGTAACCAAACATAACTCTGAAATTATTTTGCATTTTAGGGTATTGGCGGAATGCTACTTATATTATAAAACAACACCCGTCTGACTTCGCTTCGCAGGAGGAGAATTTCTCGCGGGGAGGGGGGTGATAATAAATAATGAATTCTTAGCACCCGGGCGAAGCCGGGCGGGACAACTAGTATGTTATATATTGGTATCGATTATGCTTCTACTAAAGCAGAACAGTCGGGAGCCAAAGTGCAATTTATTCGACAATATTGAAACATCGATCCAAGGTGTAGGTAATGGATATTTCATAAATATTTTCGTGTTCCGTCAAACTGATTGGCCAGACTGCTGCAGGTTTTAGCCGCAGTTCGAAGACGCGGCGTATACAGAGAGTTGTCAGATGTAATACCTATACATAAATACGTACACGTAGGATACTGGGACTCATAGGACGAAGGAGTAATACTCCTGGGGATAATGATCCCACATCAATCTCTACACGATAGAGGTCGAGATCTTTTAGATTTAGGTAATATTTCAACTTCGTTGTACAAAAAAAAAGTACTGACTCCGGCAAATTTTATTTCCAAGTTTGATGTAGTAGAAGTGAATCATGTATGTCATTAAATTTGATGATGCTGTTTAGATATGATTGCGTAATAAACTAGACCACAATGAAAAATTGATTAAAAAAAATTAGAAGATCAAAAACCTGGCATTTATATATAAAATATAAGGTGTTCGACCGCCAACATTGAGAGATGATTTTTTTAGAGATATAGCCTGCATAACACATGACTTTTTACCCGACTGCCGAAGGAGGGTAATGTTTTTCGGGTGTATCTTTGCATTTTCGTCGGCGCCTTTTGTAGCGTAAACGGCTTGACGGATGTTGAAAAATGAGGTATCTATAGATTCGTAACGAGTGCTACTGCGGTATATGGCATCACGGAAAATTGAATATGGCGGACGCTAGACGCCATTTTGTCAGAAAGCAAAAGTAATTTTCCTTCTAAATACATCGATATGGATATCAAAAGAAAGGTTTCGTTGAGAAGATTTCAAATAAGGTACATGACATCACGGAAAATTCAATATGGTGGACGCTAGACGCCATTTTGTCAATACGCAAAAACCTTTTGTGTGGGTTATCAAATGAAAAGGTTTGATGAGTAGATTCAACTGAAATGAATAAAATAAAAAAATCTAAAAATCCGACTGCATAAAAAGCGAACTTAAAAGATGGAAACAAGATCAATTAATGATGACATGCAGTCGAAGGCATAGTAGTAACAAGTTGAACAGAAATATCTGATACATCCAACTGCATGTTATCATTTGATCTTGTTTCCATCTTTTAAGTTCACTTTTTACGCTGTCGGGTTTTTTGTTGTTTATTTTTATTATCATATAATTATTAATTTGTAATTCTTATATTTCACATATGGATTTAAATAGTGTGCCCAACTTTTTAGACTAAACTTAAAAACTATTTTAGAAAATAATTTTGTCTTATTATTGCCTGAAGTCAGTTAAATTTTAACTTATAATATTGAATTCTAATTAAGATATATTTATTTATTTAGAAACAGATATAATATAACTTTATTCAATTGAATCAATAGGAACATTTTGTACCTGAACAAACCTTTAACCTCTATTGTTTATAGTTTGTCCAGTATATAAATCGACATTCAAAACGCAGTCCAACCATTAATTGATGACGGCTTACAAGTCTATGTTAACAATAATTATATCAATCGTATAAATTGATTCGCATTCGATTAGATTTATAACAGCAAACAATGAATAATAATTCATAGGTTACATTATATGGTCATAAATGCAGTATACAGAATGTGCGTTCGGCCCTGCAAATTAATTATGTATTATTGATGATGTAATACTGCCATAGATACATACGTAAGCCGTGTTGTATTGGCAGAAACGTACGCGTTGACAAAAGCTGTCAACAGCCTGTGAGTATTATAATATAGCAAGCTTTGTACCTTTTGTTTCCACGCGCTGGATTCACGCATCAATGCGTGGAAATTATATATCAATGGGCTGCCAGCCCCTTGATATTTAATATTATTTATCTTAGATTAGAGCGAATGTCGGCTGCAAAAATTGGCGATAACCGAGTGTTCATAAAAGTGCGAGATTAGTGATATCTATTAAATTTACTGGATGCGTGTTTTATGTGAATTCTCAGCTTAAATAAAAATCAATCGGATAAAAATTGAAATGATTTACACTGAAGCAATATCGTTCATGAATTTGCAGCGTGTAGTTTTTTTCGACATTTGCAAACATAAAGAGTGAAAAATGGCCGGATGTTTATCTGTTTAAACTGTTAAATTACTGCACAAAGCGGATCGTTTGAAACTGTTGTTGAAAAAATGAATCTCTGCAGAGGCCGCAGTACAAATAAACAGAATAAATAGAAACGGGGTGAGTTGTGATGAACTGTTGTATCAAAAAACAAATACCTATCTATCGACGAACTCCGGTGTTCAACTATTCGAAACCAAATTGACTCTGAAGTTAATACGCCAATGACCTCAGCTGTTGAGCGCCAATAAGCTCGAATTTCTAAAAATTTGGAATTTATTCCGAGCGACTGGCTTATTAAAACAGACTAAAATTTAATATTTTTCTTTTAAAACCTTAAATGCTTTTTAAATATTTTTTTTCAAAAGAACTCGATTATTTATGACATTTATTTGATTTTCAAGTTTTGAAATTAAAAATATTTGATTCTATTAGGATCCGTCAGATGGGTGGAGCTTAAAAAACATGGCGCAGGGGGGGATTTTATATACGGAGTATACTTTTGCGTGTAATTTTGTGATTTTCAAAGTGATAAGAAATGATAAAATATATAAGTGCAATTTGTGATTGGGCCGGTACGAATCCTAAATAAAGGAATCTCGTTGAAGGAGAACGGATTCTCAAAGTCGAACATATTATCAAATGTTGGAAATATGCATGAAAAATGAACTGTCAAAAATAGTAATCTTTACGGCATATTGATTAAAAACAACCAAATTAAAAGAAAATCTCCACGAAATTAATCATCCCTTCATTGCTCCTTTAAGGCTGGGTTAGGTGAATAATGTAAACACATAACTGCAACATAATATGTTATATTGTAATAAGTAGGTAAAGATTACTAACCTCAAAATATTTGTATACACATAATTAGTCCTAATTTTGTCAATCTCATCAGTGATTTAACTATTGTAGTACAGTATAATAATGAGTATTATTAATATAAAATATTTTCTTAATTCATAAATACAGTTTTTCCACATTTCATTAGAAAATAATTCGCTGTAAAGTAAGTTTTACAAGGCATTAACTGACAGCGTTTAATGCCATGATATTAGAAAACGTCGCGAATTCCATTTTCGATAAACTTTTTGTTTATTTTACTTGTTTTATTTTTCACGATAAATTTGCACTGTTAGCATATAAAATTTTCCCTCGTTTTGAGTACAATTTTCGGCCACCAGATGTCATATGCTCATTTGACGCATCCGAATAGAGGAATTTAATTATAAATAAAAAAAACTCGGGTCGCAGTGCCAAAACCCTGCCGACAATATAGTGTATTTGCTAATACTGGCATTGTGGCTTTATTATGTTTGTTTTTGGACAAAATAAAAAATTTAACCCCTTAATACATCCCTTAAAATAAGATTTTTTTTCTTAATTTCAATATTTTTATCAATGCAATCTCGGTACCAAATTAAATACACCCTTCAGTAAGTAAAGCACTATCCGCAAACTAGTGTTTTCATAAAATTTGTAAGTCCAGTCCTGTCGGGCCGATTTTATTAAAATTTTAGCAGTACATTTTAATCGTTACTAAAGGGTTAAATTTCAATTTTGAAACGATTCTGAGAATTTTTTCGGCATTTTTGGGCCCAAAAACATTTTTCTACCCCTAAAAACCACCCTTAAATGGTCCGATTGGGCCCATTTTAAATAGGCTTCGTGCGGTGATGGATTTCAACGTGCCTACCAAATTTCGTCAAAATCAATTAACTCTTTCGAAAGTTATAGCCCGCAAACATATATATGTATATATATATCCAAATATATAAATATACTAGCAGACCCGTCCCGGCTTCGCTCGGGTGGTATGAAATTATGATTTAATAGCGGTCACCCATTACTCCGCTCACGTATATTTAGTATAGCTGATCCGGCAAACGTTGTTAATAATTTCTAGGAATAATTACATTACTCACTCGCTTCGCTCGTTCGTTTGAATTTTATTAATACAGTACTCACTCGCTTCGCTCGTTCGCTTGAATATTATAATTACATTACTCACTCGCTTCGCTCGTTCATTTGAATTTTATTAATACACTACTCACTCGCTTCGCTCGTTCGTTTGAATATTTTCATCTACTCACTCGCTTCGCTCGTTCGATTGAATATTTTCGCCTACTCACTCGCTTCGCTCGTTCGATTAAATATTATAAATACACTACTCACTCGCTTCGCTCGTTCGCCATATATGTATTTTTTAAAGCTTAATATAAAAATCGCGATTAAAAATCAGGGGTTGATCGTATAAGGGTGAAAATTTAGAGTTGTATGTATTTTTCAATGCTGAATCATGAAAAAATTAAAACAAAAAATTTTGTCAAAAAAATAAAAAAAAATTTTTTGGGGTGGACCACCCTTAACATTTAGGGGGATGAAAAATAGATGTCCGATTCTCCACCCTACCCGATAAGCACACAAAATTTCATTAAAATCGGTCCAGCCGTTTCGGAGGAGTTCAATAACGTACACCGCGACACGAGAATTTTATATATAAGATATATATATATATATATTATATACATATATAAACAGACATTTCCAAAAATGGTGCCAAAGTGTTCAGGACAGGAGGCTATGAAACGTCGAGAAAAATTTGGTCCGACCCCTAGGTCCCGCCATCCGACCGACGCCAATAGTGTATGTGCCATATGGCAAATACACTAAAAATCTTTCTAATATTATTTCACTTTTAGCTTCTACTATGGCCCTATCAGAGTTAACAGTCAAAGCTTCAGCGAAACAAATATAATTTTACTGATTGCAGTTTTAATCAAAGTGAGTCCACAAATATAATATTTGCGTAGATTAATTCTGTTTTAATATCATTTATACTCGCTTTTAACCACTTCATTTAATTGATTAGTTGGTGAACAGAATAATGCTCTTATTAAACCAAAATATTTATGACAAAATTTATTAGTTCATCAAATACACTAAAAAAATAATATTGTCATCAAAATATCATTTTCATGTTATAAACATAAGTAATAACGTTTGCCAATAATTTTCAAGCTGATTGAAATATTCCCAAAATTATAAAACTTATTTCTAAAAACCACTAAAAATTGTCGCAAAATCAAACATAGATAAAACAAGTAGATTGAGCTTTCAAAGTAGTATCAAAATTGTGTTTTAAAGATCACCAATAGCTTAGGTTATTTGGGCCTAGCACCAATTCATATTTTCAATTCATTATTTTTTTTTTTAATGATAAATTTAAAATACAATTGACACTTTTACCAGCTCTCGGGCTAGAACCCGGGAACTGGGGACTTGTAATAGAGGAACCATAGCAACGCCATGTAAACAACAGCATTGCTACACGCTTGGCTATTCCAAAGTCGTATCAAAAGATTTCCAAAAAAAAAATTTAAACACCACAGTTAATTTTCCTAAGCTGTCGAGCGTCCATAGTTAATTTTACCTTACAGAATCGGTCTAAATTGAAAGGTATAATTTAGAAATCAATCCAGCATTACTATGACAATTTTTTTCTGCTGTTTCAAAAAAAAAAACAAAAAACGAAAATTTCAATTAAGCGGAAGTTAATTTGTTGTTCAACTTTCAGTCTGTTCATAGTCGTTTCACTTCAAAAAAAGAAAAAAAAATTAATGACAAACGTGTTCATTCACGCTTTGTTTCGATGCTTTACAGACGATTCATTATTTGGAATTTTCATCGACATTTCGGTGAGCATTGAATATATTGGATGAGCAATTCAATTTAAAACAGCTCAATAATTCCCTCTTTAATAAAAAAATTAATAGTAAAACAACGATTTGAAATTATTTACTTTCCAGAAATTAATACACATATTATTAAAAAAAAAACATGAAATGATTTTTTAATTAAATTATTTTTAAATTATCAATTCATGCTGCTTATTAACAGTTTAAATAGAATTAATACACAAATTCTGATTCGATTCTGAGGCGCGGAGATTTTTTTAATAGACAATCTATCATAAATACAACAAAGTTCCAACGAATGCAGCTAATTCTCAAGCTTTCTTTTTTAACTAAAAGTTGCGCCTGCGTCAATATCGAATCATAATATTCATAACCCAAAAAAATAGCTACGGCACAAAAGAAGATAAATACGCATTTTTTGTAAGATATTCCTCCTTGACTAAAGCGCCGCCTGTTTAAGCACCTGAAATACAGGTATAAAATTGTCAATCAAGTTTTAGTACCAGTTGAAAAGGCTTTAAACGTTTTATATGGTTTTATATACGTTTTAAGAGAATGCTTATAAACACGGGTACATACCTATGTATAACCAGGTGATTCAGTTCATTTACTTGCAAAATGAAATTCAGTTTTAATGCCTTGGAAATAGCTTTTGAAATTACAGTTTTCAAAATTATGTTATAAAAATCAATAATCCCATTTCAATAGATAAACGATATGCCTAAACACGCACGCACTGTCAAATCTTGACATCGGAATTCATATTTCGTATTTTTGTTACATAATAACACTTATATACTTTAACAAGGCAGTTATTATTATTTTTTTATTCCCGGGCTTGAAACTAGCGAGATCGTAAGGCTTTTTTTAAACTTACTGTAGACTATAGACGCTCGATAACTGAGATAATTAGCTTCTAATTACATCGAATCAAATTAAACGATATTACAAAACATCCACGAGCGGCGGATGTCGTCGTTTATATGGCATTTCCATTTCCAGATTCAGGTTCTAATCTGGGAATCTGAATGCGAGTGTAGCTGGTTAAAAATACCAAACGATAATATACCAAATATCATCAAAATCGACCCAGATTCAAGTTACACAGAGGTAGACAAGCAAACAATAAAAACGCGTTCTTCCGTCTAAAGGTACGTGCAGTATGGAGCTGGGATTCTAGATGGTAGCGTAGATCATAGCAGGGCTTGCTTAAATTGCATTGTTATATATGCGAGCGTACACAACGAAGCAGTGAGTGTAGCAGGTATAAGCGCTGTTACAAGAGATGGTAGATACAAGAATGTATCTCACCATTCTTTCAGCGCGCTAACTACTACAATCAACGTGTGACAACTGTCAAATGGCCGTTACAAGTTTCGCAATGAATGTGACTAGTTTAATAAGTGAAATATTGCCAGTTTTTATTTAACTGGTTTTGAGTTTTTTCTAAGACGTATTTAAAAGTGTTAGGTTCCATACGCAAATATTCAAAAAAAAAACGGTTTGGGTATAATTTTAATTCTTGGTATAAATGCTGAAATTCGCCATGTTTAGATCGTTTTCTATTAATACGGTGGACACGATAGCTCCTACCCAAATTTATATTTAAAATATACCACATTGTAGCAGAAGAACACAAATATTCGTCTTCGCTATCTGACATTTCAAACGCGATTTAAGCTCGTATCAATGCTATAGTATCAAAGCTTCGTTGTGCAAACCTATAAGCGGTTATAATTTCAGCCACCATCTACCATACATGCTACCATCTAGAATCCCAGCTGCGTACTGCACGTACCTTAAGTTTTTATTTATTAGTATAATTATTTTTGTAGGGATGTTACTAGGCAAATAAAATTGGGACGAGTTTTATGTAAAAAATATTTTCGACACAGAATAAATGAACCGGCCTTTAAATTTTAGGATATATATTATACTCGTAGGTAGGTACCGCGATTCTTAACGAATGACGACGGTGTTAAAAATCGACGGAATTAAACATGCCTTACCTTAGTCAGGTTAGAAACATAAAACAGGGTCGTGCAATAAAACCATGAATGGTATAAAAGGGTAAGTGGGTAAACCCACTGCACCCACTGTTCGATTTTGTGCAGGTATCCTCTACAAAGTGATACAGTTTATTTGCCAAAACTATAGCGTTTAATTTATAGAATTAAGAGTGACTTATTAGTTAATGCTGTTAATAGTTATTGTAGAATTAAGAAAATACAAAATACTCTTTACAGTAAAATTAAGAAAAATCGCAGGATAGTGGACAAAATATTTGATTTATTAAATTAAATGTACGACGTTTCGTCTATAGATTTAGACTTTTTCAAGTACATACATAAAAATAACAATATTTATAAAAATTAATATTAATTACTAACCATAGCAATTAACATAAGATAGGGTAACGTCGTACATTTAATTTAATAAATCAAATATTTTGTCCACTATCCGGCGATTTTTCTTAATTTTATTATAATCACGATGGACACGATTTCTAATATAAACTCTTTACAGTGTTTAGTAAAGAGTTTAAAGACTTAAAAATTGATATAAGTTGTAGTTTATTTATGGGTTTGTTTCTATATAAGTTTGTACCTACATGGCATTTCAAAAATAAAGTGATTTCCTAATAAATTGAAGACTGAGGTCTTTCAAATTTTAATTAATCTAATCGAATAATCTATTACAAAACTAGAAACACACTAAATTTCAGGGTATAATGAAAATTTAACTTAATTTTAACTCAACTACATAAGTTTCGGTTTCAGCCGAAACTAGAAGAGGAGCCGAATATTCGGTTACATTTTCGGCTGAAAATCGTGTTTCGGTCGGACACTAGTTGATGACGTTTGTAAAAAATAAAGACGGTTGTTTAAATTCTACAAACGAACAAATATATTTTAATACTTTGTACATTTCCCGTTTAATTTAGATAGATAAAATAAGTTTTTATCATTTAATAATTCAGACGTATATTCTTTAAATAGGTAGGTACAATAATTAGAAAACCGCTAGTATAGCAGCTCCTAAATAAATATCTTGTTGGCTCCGGTGAAAGAAGAACGCACTTTCATTAGACACTATACAAATACTAATCGGCACTCCGCTAAGCAATCTTAGAGCATATTTCGTCGAAGCGCCGCCCGCTGCAACGACAGACGTTATTAGCTCTGCAATAAATCACAGTCGGCGTCTGTTTGCGCGCCTTCTTACGCCAACCGATTGATTTATTCAATCTAGTATTGGAACGTGCGTTTAATTAATTGACGTAATGTAGATTTATTTACATCAAACTGATTGCAAAAATTAAATTGCCTAAATTTTATACAAGCGACTAGGCCCTGCAGTCAGGGTTAATTCTAATTGGTTGAATACCGCATCTAGATGTCGTTTGAGACACACACACACCTAAACGAACGTAACAACTAACTAGTGAACTCTGTATACTAATATGGATAGTTGATAGGGATTAAAAAATGGGTTTTGTATGTGGAGAATATTCAAACACATATTCTTCAAGACAGGCATTAATGTTCACAAAATTAGAATGAAAACTTCAGATAAGGCTTGTAATCTAATTCTTTATATAAAAGTTGATCAAATTTTTTGACATTTCAAAATAAAACCTAATTTAATATTATTATTTGAGATATTAGGATGTCCAAAGTTTATACAATTTCTTGAGAAATTGGAATAGAAAAATAAATTTTAATTAAGTTTTATTTTGAAATGTCAGAAAATTGATCGACTTTTATAGAAAGAATTAGATTACAAACCTTATCTGAAGTTTTTATTCAAATTTTGTGAACATTAATGCCTGTCTTGAAGAATATGTGTTTGAACAGTGCCCACATACAAAACCCATTTTTTAATCGCTATCAACTATCCATATTAGTATACAGAGTTCACTAGTTAGTTGTTACGTTCGTTTAGGTGCGTGTGTGTTTGTAAACGACATCAAGAATGGGTATTCGACCAATCAGAATGGACCCTGACTACAGGGCCTAGTCGCTTGTAAGTTACATATACTTATAGGTACTATAATAATTATTGTTATCGATTTGCTCCAACATTGCAAAAAGATATGAATTCTTACAATATTTTAGAGGTCCTATTAATAAGCTGAAAAATTAACATAACGCACTTAATTTGAAAAGTATTTAAAATATTATTGTTTTTATATAAGTTCGCTTTTTTTTAATTGCAAAAAATGAACTTTTTTAGATCTTTTTTCAAACTCACCATACTAAAAAACACGATAATTCTGCAGCAAGCAAAAGAAAACGTCTGCATATTTTTGAAGTGAAAACTTCCTTAGACGCGTTAGACACTCTTTGCCTGGGTACTGAAAAAATGTGAAGCGTTCGAAACTAATTCCATAAGAATTCGCAACATACTTATATCATAAAAACGGCCGTCTACATACTTCCACCCATAGCGCAGTTGGTTACGTCTTTGTGTTCTATGCATCGGAACCTGGGTTCGAGACCTGATGGTAGCGTAGAATTCTTGGCGTTTTTTTTCTAAATTCTATACATGATATTTATTTATATATTTTTTTATTTTTGTTACCTATATTCTTTTTTTGACAATAATTATATTTTTTTTGAAACCAAGGTGGAATTAATTAAAAATACAATTTTAGTATTTTAGTAATAAATTATTTTTAGTTCATAAATGCGCTATAATAGATGACATCAAAAATTAGAAAATCTGAAGTATTCACTTCTGTCGCGTGGTCATAAGCACACACCCATTTTTTTCTTAGTTCAGAAGCTATTGAAGCTTTGAAAAACATCGATTTAAGCGGATCTGTTGAGATTTCCAATTTTAAAAACGTCAAATATCACTTAGATATTTTATAATTACATGGTTCAAAGCGACTTATTCTTATATAAAATATCACGCTGAATCGATTGAGCACATGTAGAAGTCTGTAGATATCTTTCAAATGAAAAAATTTTTTAAATGCCTGCGCAGATCGGTATCTCTTAAGTTTAGAAGTTATAACCGTTTAAAAAATAAAAAACTTTAAAACGCGTATATCTCCGAAACGAAATGAGTTACAGAGCTACGCGTATGCCCAATGGATTAAACTAAAAGAGATACAGAAAAGCGTGTGGGTTCATTTCTACGAGAAAATTAAATTTGAAAAGCATCTGAAAGATTTTTTTTTGTTCAGTCATTGCATTTTCATCAATTTCAGATCCAAATCAGGGCAGTAGTCATTATTTTATTACTAGTCAGTACTCACTGCTAAGAATCGCAATTCGCAACTAAAACAGTAACAATTTCAATTTCATATACATTTGAAGAATGATAACCAGCATCGCCATTTACAGAATAGAAGACGGGAGACAAAAAGGGGCGTTCAGTACAAACCCAGTGTGTGACATAGGATTATCTAATATGGTGAAATGAGCTATTAAAAGTTAAATTCGGGCGTCAGTAAGGAGTTCGTTATACCGGAACCTATAAATCCTTTCCTTTACATCAGGTTACATTGGAGTTAGTAGGTATAATATCAAAAGGTCTCATCTTATACGTCCTATCTACGTTATATAGAAAGACACACTACAGTCTATTAGTTTAAATGAAAATCGCCAATCAAAAAAAAAACATGATGTGTGATTCTTCGCCTCATCTGAACTGTTTTTGGGTTATTTAATTATATTTAACTAAATAAATGATGTTATATTTATAATATATATTTTATGTTTTCATTGCTTAATTAATGGTTGCTTTTTTATATTTTAACAGCAGATTTTTATTTCAAATACCAAGAATTTATTTCAAAATAGATTTTTTAAAATGACAAACATGTTAAGTAAGTAGTTATTAATTTATCATAAACATATTACTATTTGTACTGCATTTATTTTGAATTATAATTTGATTGTACTAGGTCATGAATAAGACGATGAATTTGTCGAAACGTCGACTTTAGTGTAATAAGAGATAAATAAACAATTGTACTGAAACCTACAAACATCATCTTCAGAAACATGTTTATGTTTATATTGTTTTGTATTCGATATTGAATCGTTTTAAAAAGAACACAGAATTAAGAAGGAGTTAAGACTATCTTCTGTAATCCTTATCTAGGTGCGAAGTCCTATAGTATTTTAGCATTAAATCGTATCTTATCGTGTAAATAGAGGGACGGTTCGTATTGTACCCACAGTTTATTTCTCAGAAACTAAATCCTGACTGAATTCATAGAACGAAATCTAAAATACGTTTCACAAACCGACGGGCACGTGATTGTTATACAATTTTTGAGACTGAGATATATTAATTAATTTAATAATAATTTGCTTATTTTTTATTTCCAAAAAAAATGTAGCTAGCAAAAATGTTTTTAACAGTTAAAACATTTAGTACGTTTATTTATTTATATTATTCTTACGACTAGCTATCAAATAAGTTATACATTTTCAAAATGTTTTTAACAACAAAAAAAGCCTGAAATTAGGAATTTACATTTGACAAATGACAATTGATATATTTTGATCATATGCATGGTTACAAAAGCGTTCCAACCAATGTCTATGTTTGTACCGTCACAGAACCGTGCAAGATTGACGCATGCGCACAAAACCGATAAAAACAGTTTCGTTACCGTTTCAAAACGATCCATTTATAGCAGGTTGGAACATAGCTATTAACGTTCTTAATATTACTGTAATTTTGAAATGTCATATTTTTGTCAAAAATGTCCATTTTTTCAGAAATTTAACTAGTAAATAGTTAAATTTTTGAAAAATTAAGTTGAAAAAACCAATGCGCCTTTAATTAATCAATAAATTTCGCATTCGAAAGTTGTATGGATCTTATAATAGACAGAAAAGTAGCACATTAAAGTGACCTGAAAAACATATTAATAAATATTTAGCTGATGAACGTTCATGGAGAAGTTCACTGATAAAAATATACACAGTGTGTATGACAAGTTCTTTGAGAGAAAGCAGTAATATGTCATTGACCAATTGTATTGAAAACCACTTTCATGAAAAAAGTTAATCTCTGGAGAACTATGAAAATTTCCATTTTTATCGAGCGTTCCTTTTTACTTTAGTAGTATACGGCCGCTCTCCTGTGCTTATAGAGTTTATAAATTCATACTAAACTGGCCTCCATACTGACTAAATTTAGTCAGTCAAATCTAATTGGGTAATTGTGTAAAAAACTCCAAAGAATTTATAAAACAAATTGATGAACATACTGTACTCAGGTAGTATTCTGTGAAACAAAAGCCAGGTAGGTAGTAATTTCACATATATACAAACCGACTATTACTATACATGTACATTGTACATGCATTGAGACTGTAATTTACCCCTGGGCTGTTTTCCACCGGATAATTCCCCGGCGTTCTCGCGAACAAAGAATCAAGTTTGTGCTGGAAAATTGTATCAAGGATAGCTGGTATACCTACATATTATATTATACATACGCATGCAAATGTATACAGGCTTAGTTTTAATAGTTGCAAATTACATTTTTGACATTACTAAAGCAAATGGATCGTTACTTGCGAGTGTAAAATATGAGCATAATTTATTATTCGGCTAATTGGCTTCCCGAGCTTCAGGAAATTTTTATAACGATCTCGCATAAATAAAATTGTTAGTTTCTTGAAACGACAGAACTATCCTATATAATCATAGAGTGCTAAGAAAGTTCACTTTTATTAGGTCTTCTTCAATGAAGATTTTTATCATATTCTCATCAAAACGAATATAGAAAATTTTAAGAGGACCTCCGTCTTCAATTTCGGTTCTTGTGGATTTTTGAGTAATTTGTACGTTACCTTGATTCGCAAATGTGCAGTTTCCATAATTTTTATTTGTCGGTACATTTGTACCAGCATCACTTATAAAAAACGGCTGAACTGATTTTGATAAAACTTGGTAGGTACACTATCAACTGATACCCAAACTTAATCTTTCATCCAATTATAATTACAATTTAGAATGTTCGATAAAAAAAATGTCCACACAAATATTTTCAAAATTTATAGGTATCTATATTTTTCGAAATGTGAATAGTATTTCTCAGAAGACTACCTACAATGAATGATTGTTTTTCTGTACAGGAAAAAATCTCTACCGAATTTTAATGCCAGATTTACGTTCGAAAATAATTTATAAAATGTCGTAGACCATATACACACGTCGTGTATTTATGGAGCGAGTGAAATATAAGATTTCAATAATATTTGTCATCGGAAAGCAACAAAAACGCATTGCATTTTGTGTACGAGAGACGAAAAACGTGTGAACACGACAAGTGTAGCTCCCTGCAGTACAAAAGTGTGAAGCAACAAGCGCGAAGGATCTACATGTGATTTTCATCTGACTTCAGGTTCAGCAGACGTTTTCCTTTGCTGTTGTCTAACAGTCAGGGAATAAAGTAGTACACAGTTCTCAGAATCCACACCGTAACGCTTAACCGACCAAAAAGGCATTGTTTGAATAAAATATATTGGTTCTCACTTCTTTACAATCCCATCTTAAAGTGCACATACAAGATGTTCGTTTGTTTCGGACATACAAGGCTCTACAAAAACATTCCTGGGAGAAAATAAAAACATTATATTATTATCTCTAAGAAGGGAAAAATTACATTGTTATATTATTCGCAAGGCACCTGTTTTGATAATACATACTTTAACTAGCTTTTACCCGCGGCTTCGCTCACGTCAGTAACAGTATCTTACCTGGCCGTTCTCGACTGACGCTGATATAATAATTTCTGGTATAGACAGTCAAACATTTCGGAAAAATGTTTTCTGATGTAGGTGTGACATAAAATACCCAAAAAAAAAACGTGCAAAAAAACGAAATTATATTTTGCTACAATTTCTATAAAATACTGAATAATTTCGAAAATGATTTTAATTTCTTCTATAAAATATTTACAAAACATTCAAGTTCGGTAAAAATACATTGTATTTTATGTATATATATTCTATAATCGAAATATTACCTTTAATGCCAAGAAATTATAATTAGAAATAAATCGTGAAGTGGGAAAATATTCCTGGATATTTCGGTGTTTTTTCCCTATATTATACTCCAAAGTCTCTAAGTGTATACATTTTTTTATATTTATCTTTGCTTACATCAAAGATTTCACCCCTCTGTAAACGTCCAAGGACCACACTGGTTTCTGCATATTTATTCTACAGAAACAGGTATAGGTAGTAGGTACATAATATGGAAGTTATGTAATGCCATAGGGATGTAATATCATTGATGGCAAAGCTTGGAGTATTTAAAAAGAAGACACATATCCATAATTTTACAATAATTTTTTTAAGTTAATAATTGTGGATAAGGGCAGTACAGTACAGACTAGCTTACTTTGTAAAAAATTTAATATAATATACATTCTGAATAATTATTAAAAGCCAGTGAGCTAAGATTCAAATAATTTATTACTTTTTTTTAAGAAATAATTTCGCACAGGAAATTATCTTACAATTTCTCTTTAATATCTATAACTGGACGCTATTAAATTTTTTTTTTCAAAGAAAAAAATAAAATTTGACAGTCTAATATTTTTTTGCCTAATAATGTTCAAATTCAAATTTATATTTTGTAAATAAATATTTACAAAAGCTTCACATAACATCGCAGGCACGTCAAAATCTTATTTTATTACGCAAATCTTCAAATCTTTTTCTTTGATTTCAATTATTTTTACTCATGTTTTGTTTTGAATTTGTAATTTTGAGATTTTCCTAAAACTGTAAGTACATTTTACAATTTTTAACTGAAATCTATCGTCTTCACTCCTGGCGCTTCGCCACTGAATATTAAATGTACAGTGAGTATAGCCAACAGCATATACAGTCCCGTAGAAACAAAGAATGAGTCAGCCGAGGTTCGAACAAGCACCCTCTGGCTATATTATTTTTCTTGTCTAAATGTAAACGTTGGAAAGTGATTCTTTTCTTTGGGCGACCGAGAAGGTAGAAATATCTTTTCTCCTACACGTTATACAGGCGAACAGAAAATTCTAATTGTTACTCAGCACCGATTCAGAATTTAGAGTTTAAGCTGAAAACGATCAAAGTAATTATACAGGGTGTCCTCAAAGACACTAAACACACGCCTACCACATGTTCCTGAGACCAAAATAAGGCGATTTAAGCAAACTTACCTTCTTACAAAATTGCTTAGTTTGGGCGCTATACGGCCCTGAAGTTACAATTTTGAAATCGTTTTTTTGTTATAAATTTAAAACGGCTTGTGCGATTTTGCTAAAATTTGCCTCGTTGACATAGTTTTATGGAACAAAAAAACCCATGTAAAAATTATGATTAATATTAATCCATAGGCGTAGAAATCGGGTTTTTTAATATTTGAACGTTTCAAATTTCTACGCCAATGAAAGAAAAGGGGTTTAAGTATAAAATTTAGATTCAGTAACTTATTTGCTACAAAAAAGCTACTCTTAATAAGACTCGATTACTCTCATGGTTTTTGAGAAATTTGTATTTTAATAATAAGGTAATCGATAATAATACGTTGATAATAATAAGTTGATCAATAAACAAATAAGATGGCCATGCGTTTTTCTAAGAATAAAACTGGGGATAATGAAGAAGTTAGGCACAGAGTAAATTATTTTTCTTCGTCGTATAAATCTTTGTATGCGTAAAAATGGTGGACACTTTGACCACTTTTATGACATATTTATTTATTTCTAATCACGTTTTAGTAGCTTTACTTCATATTGTAAAAATTACTGCGAATTATTAAAATACAAATTTCTCAAAAACCATGAGAGTAATCGAGTCTTATTAAGAGTAGCTTTTTTGTAGAAAATAAGTTACTGAATCTAAATTTTATACTTAAACCCATTTTCTTCCATTGGCGTAGAAATTTGAAACGTTCAAATATTAAAAAACCCGAGTTCTACGTCTATGGATTAATATTAATCATAATTTTGATATGGGTTTCTTTGTTCCATAAAACTATGCCAACGTGCCAAATTTTAGCAAAATCGCACAAGCCGTTTTAAATTTATAACAAAAAAACGATTTCAAAATTGTAACTTCAGGGCCGTATAGCGCCCAAACTAAGCAATTTTGTAAGAAGGCAAGTTTGCTTAAATCGGCTTATTTTGGTCTCAGGAACATGTGGTAAGCGTGTGTTTAGTGTCTTTGAGGACACCTGTATAACAATCTCTGATACACTTGTAGTGAACTCTTTGTTCTTCAAATTTCAAAATGTTTAGCCATTAATTTTTGGGCGTTTTCGATAAACTATAAAATTATGCACTGTTTTTTTCCTTTTTTTTCAATTAGTAAAACAAGTTTTAGGTTTATATAACAGGTACATAAATCAGGAAACAAAATCACTTGAATTTTATACATAATTTCAAATATTAAAAAAGTATTCATTGCGTTCAACATATAATATTTTAAGTAGATATAATGTTCTTGTTCAGGATATTTCAAATATTTTAAAATTTTATATTGGTGAGTTAATTAGTTTTTAAATTGATTTTGTTATTCTCTTATGTATGAATAGTATGTCAATTTTGACATACTATTGAGTATTGACATATTAAGTAGCTTGAAATAGTTCAAATAAAAGAGACGAAACGTTGCATTTTTAATGACAGTTTGATCGTTGTTTCATTTTTGTCCCAATTCCCGTGAACTAATTTCCATATAATATTTTAATAGCCAATAATAATTGATAAGCAAAGTAGCCTAGTAGTAGCCCAAAAAGGAAACTAATTTTTAACTTCCCGCTAAGAAAATTGAAAATTTTCAAAAATAGAGAACTTAATGATTTCACTCCGATTTTCGAAAATCGAGTTTTCATCAGATATCGACGTTTTGTGATCTTAGGAAGCTATTCTGACTATTTTTACGATGATGTCAGTATGTCTGTATGTTTGTGTGTATGTATGTAAACCTCTCATAGCTTTTGAACTGCTTGACCGATCGAATCGCGATTTGCGGCATTCGAAAGGGTTCCACTGAACTTAGATTTCCTGAAAATTTGAACCGATTCGGCCCAATAGATTTTGAGAAATTCCAAAAAAACCGAAAAAAAAGTTGTTAAAACGATGTTTTTTCAAAATATAAACTTCTAGAATATTGTACCGATTGATTTCATAATCTAATCAGCTCTTCTCCTCAGAAAACTGTGTCGAATGCCGCTAAACGGATCAAAATCGGTTAATCCGTTCGAGAGATTACGTAGTCAACAGATTTCGAAAAAAGTATTTTTTCAAAATAACTTCGAGATTTCTCAACTAATCGATTTTGTACCTCTTACAATATTTTTAGAGCTTAAAAAACTGCGTCGAATCCCGTTTTAAAGATCAAAATCGAACAACGCGTTCAAAAGTTATAGCTTTTCAAAAATTAAAATAGTGTTGTTATCAGCAATTTTCGAAGAGCTCAAAAACCTACTTTTGGGTATATTATCAAGTGCTTCGAACTCAAAATGCTTGAAAATAGCGGGAAGTTCCAGGGATGGCCTGCAGGGTCAACCGATTTACAGATTTTTTTAAACGTTTTGTTAATCGATATAATTCTAAATCTCGAAATCAGGTTACCCTTGGGAACCTTAAGTTTTCAAGAATAAATCTATGAAATTATCTCCATTACTTTAACGTCAACAGTCAGATAAACAAACGCTAATGACCTCCATTGTCGAGCGTCTATAACCTACGAACTCTCTCTCCATTAAAAATAGTAAGAGACTATAGAGACAGTCTGAGCTTTCGCATCATTGCAGTGAATATACAGACGGCTCCAATGTAAGATATGACTATATTTTTTTTCTCTCCTGCCTATTCAATGTTTCAACTGTAGGTAGATACGTATGTAAACACGAATGCATGTAAAAACATGTTGACGTTCCTCAAGGTAAAAATATCACACAAAAACAAAGAGAAAATGCGTGTGCCGAATAAATTATATCATTACCTACCTCAAAATAATATCCACTGTACAATTTACAAACTAGAGTAGGAAGTTTTTCTTTGATAAAAATATAAAAACTCGGGTCGCAGTGCCAAACCCTGCCGACAATATCTAGACACACAACTGCTTCTATGACATCCCTGAATATGTAAATATGTAACCAATTATTTTTGACTGTTCATATCTGTATTTTTCAGTTTTTATGAATTAATAAAATTTATTATTATTATTATTATTACAACAGTGTATCAGCCAAATTCGGCAAAAACTGCCTGTGTATATTTACACGAAACATTTCGAGCTACTTTCGACCCCCCATAACTAAAAAAATATTAGACCTATACACGCTTGCAATTTTGCATGTTTAATAAGACTCTCTTGAACACCTAGAATCCCAAATTTTATGAGTAAAACTATTATAGTTCTTGAGTTATAAAGGTCTGAAAAGTTCCATTTTGACTCACTCACTGACTCATCAAATGCCTAGACCACTACTAGGTGACTTAAAAACTTGAAATTTGGTATCAAAGTAGATCATTAGGCGCATACAAAGGAAACAATCTGAAAACTACAAATTATCAAATTTAAGCACTAATTATATTAAGTAATATGTAAATTATGTGGTTGAGGTGCCGTTGAGGTGCGCTTCCACCACATTTATCTATATTTTAAAAATACGTTAATTGAACGTATAATTTTTTTTGTCATACCACTATAAACTACCTATTTTACATGCATGTAATGTGACTTTTAACAGACCATTTGTGTGGGAAAGTAAAACAAAAGTAATTTTGGTTAATTATGCGTGCGGCAACCTCCTATTAGAAGTGAAGTTTGCTACACAAATGAGATGTTAATTTTGAAAATAGATAATGAAAATGAAGACAAAAGCAGTTATTTTATAGGGGATATGACAAAAAATTCCATATATATCTCGTGCACAATGTTATTATGAGTCGTGTGATTGTTAAAACTCGCTTAATCGCTCGTTTTAACATACTATCACCTCTCGTCAGTATTATATCTCATTACGCAACTATACATATACAATGAAAGAAAACAGCTTTGAAATGGCTTAAGGATCCAAAATAAGAAGCAAATACTGTTAATATTGCATTTATTTGCTAACGTTTCGAGAATTATATTCTCATCCTCAGAGCTCAAATGCCGTCAAATGTAACAGTAAAATTGTCCAAAATTTAAAAAAACATATTAACATTTTATTTGGTTTTAATGAAGTGTAAAAAAAGTTGTTTTATTGATTTGATTTTGTACACAAAAATACTGAAAACTTTATGTTTTATAGAATTTTGATTTAATTTTTTATTGTGGAAAATTTTTTTGCCAGATTAACTGATTTATATTTACGTGCTTTAAGCTAGAAACTAAGTCAATTATTCTCGAAGCGTTTGCTAATAAATGCAATATTAACAGTATTTGCTTCTTATTTTGGATCCTTAAGCCATTTCAAAGCTGTTTTCTTTCATTATCATCAGGATCACCACTTTTCTGTTTTTAATTAAAACAGTTTCTTCATACATATACAATATACTATTATTGTGTGTGCGTCCGTTTTCGTCGCGGTCATTATTCAATCTGTTGTAGGTATATACGATTTTTCAAAAAAAAAAAGAGCAATTGAATGTGTTTCATTCCATGTATGAGGAAACAGTTCATTAGCTTCCAAAAACACGTAGTGGATTTATTTAGTAGCGACTAGCAGTTCTGTGTGAATTTATTTTATTATCTGTTGGTGCTGAGTAATCGTCTTAGCGCTCAGCCGGTGATGGTTATTGCTTGTCGGTGTGTTGATAAGGTCAGTGTGCGATATTACCGACTTAACAAGCTGAAACACCAATGCGTTAAAAAAAATTGTCGGTAATTTGGAGACTGGATAATGATGTTCATAACACTTATTTAAGGTAAGCAGCATAGGTATTACGCAACAAATTATGGTACGAGATGATGTCGTATTTATACATTTATCGCAATAAATAAAGTGTCAAACTATCTGTTCTTTAATTTGGATAATTAATAAAATAAAATTGCATACGTAAACATTTTTGTTTTCGCACAAATACTAAAATACCTGTCAGACAAATAAATAATGATAAATTTAAAGACAGTAGTAAAATTTGTTTCTATTTTTTTTGTGAAAATGGTTTGACATATTTATCCTATAGAGTATAGAATATAGATGAAGAAGAAACGATACATACAAAAATATGGTCAACTCTCTGACTTAGCATTATATTTGACAATAGAGCGAAGCAAAGTTGAGATTTGAGACCAACAATAGACAAAACACTACGCAAGAGGCGAACTGAAACATCGGCACTGCGCGGAGGATCCTGATGTGGTGAGACCGATGCAGCTGTAAGAGAACTGCCAACCGGAGCGCGGCACACATTACGTAATTAGTCCGGTGCGGTTTCCCGGAGCAATGAATCTGCATCCGGCGTGTTGACTGTTATGAGCGCTCTACATGAATATGTATCTAAGTTACCATAGTATAATGAGATCTAGTACAGTAATGCAAAGTCATTTCAAGTTTCACCACACCCTAAAAGCGATTACTTCAAAAGAAAAAAATTAATAACAAACATGCACAAATAAAGATGCTCGAAAACGGTTTCTTATTATTTTATTATATCCTAAGGTCTATTTTTTTTTAATTCTACAAAAACCGAGTATTTTTTTGTCTTAACGTATTCTGTTTTTGTTTAGTGTTGTAAAGGGCAGATGCTTGTATACTGTATAGTAACCTTGTACATCAGAAATGTTTGAAAAAACTATTAAAAGTGTAGAACTATCGCCTTTTTTGAAATATAATGTGTCTTTCATGGTCGTCTTAAAAAGAACAATTTATATATTTGATTTTTATACATCTTTACAACATCTTAAGTTACATCAATATGCTGACGACACGCAAGTGTATTATTCCTTCCAGTTATCTGAGAAGCAGAATGCTACTGAACTCATAAACAGTGACCTACAATCAATACATCGCTACTCAAAAAATCATGGTCTAATTTTAAATTCTAATAAATCATCCATTATCTACATCGGTAGTAACTTTCTTATTCGATCAATGAACAATCATTTTCTGAACATTAATATAAATGGGAATGGAATTACAGTTGTAAAAACAGCTAAGAATCTTGGTGTAACTTTTGACCAGAATATGAAATTTACAGAGCATATATCTATCAAATTTAAATCTGCTTATTTCAGACTTAAGAAATTGTTTTCGTTTAAAAATTACCTGTCAGTGCAAATGAAACTTAGATTGGTCAATGTTTTGGTTTTACCAATAATTGAATATGGTGACGTAGTTTATGGTAGCTCGTTAGATTTTCAAACCCGATACAAGGCTCAAAAGCTTCAAAATGCCTGTTTAAGATTTGTTTTTGATATTCCCTATAGAGAACATATAACACCTTTCCTCACGCATCATAGTATTTTAAACATGACAAATCGTAGACTTCTTCATTTTTATTCATTTTTATTCCGTTTGCTAAAAAATAACGAACCCTTATACCTAACAAGTAGGCTGGTAAAGCGTTTAAATCCTTATCAGATTAGATCTATTACTTTTGAAATTCCATCACACACTACCTCAAACTTTAAAAAGTCTTTCTCATATTCAGCCCCTAAATTATTAAACGACCTTCATAACATAATTCCAGGGCATGATTACAATAATTCTAATGTGTTAACTAAAATCAAAAAATTTCTTTTAGAAAACCAACCATAGCATCGGCCAATCTAGGCTTTTTTTGCATTTTATAAGTACTATTTTTTGTATTTTATTATTTTCTGTATCTTATTTTTTGTTATTATAAGGGCAGATGGAAGATCAATCTTGATGATTGAATCTGTTCCCATTGCTTCTTTTGTTGCAATAAACAATTCTTATTCTTATTCTTATTATTTATATTATCTTCTAAAAAATGAAATGTTCGAAGAAAGTTCAACTTCTCAGATACAGCAAATTATTGAAATAGGTACAGATTAAGAGGTTGAAAAAAAATATATTATCAAATTAATAATAATTTATTACCTAGAATTTTCCTAAAAATAATTCATTTAATTTTATCCCTTAAGACATTTTTTCAAGCAGTTCTCAATCTTCGCAATTCTTTTTCGTAGTTTCTGCAAGACATAAAAACTGTTCTGCGGTCTGAAACTATAGAAACCGATAAAAGTTTTTAAAAAATAGTTAAGAACAAAAATTTAAAGGATTGGCTTAAAGCAATATTGTGCAACAATAATTATGTAATATTAGCTCTTGTAATGCACTACCCTCTATAATAGGCGGTAACTTTTAGATACTGCACGTGAAATAGTTGACAGGTCTAAATTTCTACATTTTACGTATCTACAGATTCGTTACAGAAACAAAAAAGTTTTAGTTTCTCCATGTTTTTACAGTTTGTTTTACTTGTTTCATAGTATTTGCTCGATGATAACATTGTTGCATCGCGAATGTAAAGCTGTCTGTTTTGAACTACATTTAATAGCCAATCGTAAAATAACTTTATGATAATACTAGCCGTTACCCGTGGCTTCGCCCACGTATTTTACGATTACAATTTATTATCCCCCCCGCGAAAAATTCTCCTCCTGCGAAGCGAAGCCGGGCTGGTCGTGTTTATTCGCTCGATATATAATACATAACTCATTCGCTTTGCTCGTTCGCTCGGATTTTATTAATACATTAGACACTCGCTTCGCTCGTTCGTTTGAATATTATTAATTCCTTCTTCGCTCGTTCGCTTGATTATTATTAATACATAACTCACTCGCTTCGCTCGAATTTTATTAATACATGACTCACTCGCTTCGCTCGTTCGTTTGAATATTAATAATACAATACTTACTCGCTTCGCTCGTTCGCCCGAATTTTATTAATACATTACTCACTCGCTTCGCTCGTTCGCTCGAATATTAATAATACATTACATTTGTTATCCCCCCGCGAGAATCTTCCCCCTAAATTTGTTATCCCCCCGCGTGAATTTTCCCCCTAATTTGTTATCCCCCCGCTAGAATCTTCCCCTCTAATTTGTTATCCCCCGCGTGAATCTTCCCCCTAATTTGTTAGCGAGAATCTGCCCCCCTGCGTAGCTTTCTATTAGTGAAAGAATTTTTAAAATCGGTTTAGTAGTTCTAATAAAGTTCTAATAAAGTTCTGATAAAACAAAAACAAATCTATCCCACGGGAACCGTACATTTTTCTGGGATAAAAAGTAGCCTATAACATTATCTGACCCCTAAACTACCGCTATGCAAAAAATCATGTCGATCCCTTGCTCTGTGAAAAACAAAAACAAAACTATCCCACGGGAACCGTACATTTTTCCGGGATAAAAAGTAGCCTATAACATTCTCTGACCCCTAAACTACCACTAAGCAAAAAATCATGTCGATCCCTTGCTCTGTGAAAAACAAATACAAAACTATCCCACGGGAACCCTACATTTTTCCGGGATAAAAAGTAGCCCATGTGCTATTCCAGACTAAATCTATCTCTGTGTCAAATTTCATCCAGATCCGTTCAAAAATGACGAATTTCCATACAAACTTTCATCCCCTATTTAGCCCCCTTAGGGCATGAATTTTCAAAAATCCTTTCTTATTGCTCACCTACGTAATATAAGGAACTCCTATGCAAAATGTCATGCTTCTACCTTCAAAAATGACGAACCTCAATGCAAACTTTCATCCCCTTTTTAGCCCCCTTAGGGAATGAATTTTCAAAAAAAAATTTCTTAGTGCTCACCTACGTTATATAAGAAACTTTTGTGCAAAATTTCATGCTTCTAACTTCAAAAATTACGAATTTCCATATAAACGTTCATTCCCTATTTAACCCCCTCGGGGGTTGAATTTCGAAAAATCCTTTCTTATTGCTCACCTACGTAATATTAGGAACTCCTGTGCAAAATGTTATGCTTCTAACTTCAAAAATGACGAACTTCCATGCAAACTTTCATCCCCTTTTTAGCCCCCTTAGGGGATAAATTTTCAAAAAAAAATTTCTTAGTGCTCACTTACGTTATATAAGAAACTTTTGTGCAAAATTTCATGGTTCTAACTTCAAAAATGACGAATTTCTATACAAAATTTCATCCCCTATTTAACCCCCTTAGGGGTTGAATTTCAAAAAATCCTCTCTTAGTGGGTGCCTACGTCACAAAAGGAACCTACTGTCCAAATTTCAAGTTTATATCTTCAGCGGTTTGACCTGGGCGTTGTCTGTCAGTCAATCAGTCAGTCAGTCAGTCAGTCAGTCAGTAACGGAACTGTTTTATATATATAGATATTTTCTCTTAGCGGTTTCTGAAAAAATATTCATAAATAGGTATTTAACCACTGTCGTGGGTGCGTTAGCCGGTTACGGTATAACTGGCAAACGTTTATAAAAAATGAATGCGTTTACAAAATAAAAATTTTAATGTGCAATCGATGGGATTTCTCGAGATTTCTGAGTACATTTTTGTTGAGAATGTTTCGGAAGTCGTGGAAATTCTTATGAAGCTTCGAACATTTTTTGTACGACTCGACAATTTCTTGGAAGACTCCGGAATTATTCTGAAGTCCCGGAAATTCACTTCTTTCTCAGGAAAGTATAATGGGATGCAACATTTAATACTATTAATAAAGATCCAATAGTATCGAATTTGACGCGTGGCGATATTATTAAAAGACAACTTTACTCTGTGAGAAGAGTGAGGCACTAACATTACATCATGGAAGAACAGTTTGTGTATTCGCAGCGAGTGAATTGTAACTCTTGGAGTTGGCTTTTTTTGTGTTCTCTTGTTCCAGAGTAAAATTCGTTAATCTCATTAAGCTCAGTTACGCGGTAAAATAAAATGATTACTGAAAGAAGATGGTAAAAAATTACCGTACAGTGAGTTAAATACTTTATACGTTGTACACAATTAAAAGTTGAATTTCAATAATAAGAACGGGCTCGTGTTTGCTGATTTAAATAATTTTAGGATAATTTCAATTGGAATGCGAAACGACAAATTTTGATCTGCGTCAAAAAATAGATATTGCAGATTATAGACGCTCGACAACAGAGGCCATAAGCGGTCAAAAAATTAAGGAAATAGGTACTACTATCAGCAATCAGAATCAATAATAAACCATAAAAATTTTGGAGGATACAAGTAATTCAAGAATTACAAGGCGCGATATTCATGTAGGTACTGTGTGTAAACGGTTTTATCGAACATAGGGAAAATAACACTGAGAAGATTTATAATTTTGTAGTAGGCTATGAGCCATAAGACCTAATATAAATATGTATTGGATTACATAGAAAAACTAGTAGGTACAGTGAATTTTTTAAACAATTTTCCATAGCAACGGTTAACTATTAAGCGTTACTCGGAACCGGCTAAATAAAAAAGTCATGATGTGTCGTAAGACACCCGACAGAAGCTATGCTTCTTACGAATTGTATATAAAACCGAATTTATCAAAGATATAAATAATACAATTAAAAAGTTATTATTTGATCGCCATTTTGAAATCTGACGCCATTTTAATTTTTTGTGTCTTATTAAATTCTCAAATATCAATTTTCAAAAGGATCGGATAATTTCTACAAAGAAATATATACCTATTATAAAGATCTTTTTTACTTGATTTAATGTTATCGTAGATACTTATATAAAATTAATAATAAATAAATAAAACACAGCAAAAATTGATTTAATCAAGATGAGTCTAAAATAGGTCTGATCACAACGAAATTATAATTTTGAATTACTTGTTTGTTTCAAAAGCGTAGCTAACAGAAACTGCCAAACAAAACAATGTTGTGTCGACAATGTAGAGTATTATGTTGACTCAAAAAGACACAACATAATGACCGCCATTTTTAAATATGACATCATTTTACTTTTTTGCGTCCTATAAAACTCGCAAATATTAATTTTCAAAAAGATCGGATAATTTTTCAAAAAAGTTCATACGGGCGCCATTTTGAAATCTGAAGTAATTTTTTGTGTCCTGTAAAACTCTCAAATATCAATTTTCAAAAGGATCGGATAATTTTAGCAAAAAAGTACCTACATATGGCCGCCATTTTAAAATATGACGTCATTTTATTTTTTTTGTGTCCTATGAGACTCCAAATACCGATTTTCAAAAAGATCGGATCATTTTTGCAAAAAAGTAAATATGGCCGCCATTTTGAAATCTGACGTCATTTTATTTTTTTGTGTTCTATAAAATTCTCAAATATCAATTTTCAAAAGTATCGGATAATTTTTACAGAAAAGTGCATACGGCCGCCATTTTTAAATCTTACATCATTTTATTTTTTTGTCTCCTATGAAACTTTCAAATATCAATTTTCAAAAGGAACGGATAATTTTTACAAAAAAGTACATACGGCCGCCATTTTAAAATCTGACATCATTTTATTTTTTTGTGTCCTATGAAACTTTCAAATACCGATTTTCAAAAGGATCGGATAATTTTTACAAAAAAGTATATATGGCCGCCATTTTGAAATCTGACGTCATTTTATTTTTTTGTGACCTATGAAACTCTCAAATATCAATTTTCAAAAGAATCGGATAATTTTTACAAAAATGTACATACGGCCGCCATTTTGAAATCCGACGTCATTTTATTTTTTTGTGTTCTATGAAACTCTCAAATATCAATTTTCAAAAGGATCGGATAATTTTTACAAAGGAGTACTACATATTTCCGCCATTTTGAAATATGACGTCATTTTATTTTTTTGTGTCCTATAAAACTCGCATATATCAATTTACAAAGGGATCGGATAATTTTTACAAAAAAGTACATATTATGGCCGCCATTTTCAAATCTGACGCCATTTTATTTTTTGTGTCCTATAAAACTCTCAAATATCAATATTCAAAAGAATCGGATAATTTAAAAAAAAAGTGCATATGGCCGCCATTTTGAAATCTGACGTCATTTTATTTTTTTGTGTTATATGAAACTCTCAAATATCAATTTTCAAAAGGATCGGATAATTTTTACAGAAAAGTACATACGGCCGCCATTTTTAAATCTTACATCATTTTATTTTTTTGTGTCCTATGAAACTTTCAAATACCGAAAAGGATCGGATAATTTTTACAAAAAAGTATATATAGCCGCCACTTTGAAATCTGACGTCATTTTATTTTTTTGTGCAGCCTATGAAACTCTCAAATATCAATTTTCAAAATGATCGGATAATTTTTACAAAAAAATACATACGGCCGCCATTTTGAAATCTGACGTCATTTTATTTTTTTGTGTCCTATAAAACTTTCAAATACCGATTTTCATAAGGATCGGATAATTTTTACAAAAAAGTACATTTGGCCGCCATTTTTAAATCTGACGTCATTTTATTTTTTTGTGTTCTATGAAACTCTCAAATATCAATTTTCAAAAGGATCGGATAATTTTTACAAAAATGTACATACGGCCGCCATTTTGAAATCTGACGTCATTTTATTTTTTTGTGTCTTATGAAACTCTCAAATATCAATTTTCAAAAGGATCGTATAATTTTTAGAAAGGAGTTCTACATATTTCCGCCATTTTGAAATCTGACGTCATTTTATTTTTTTGTGTCCTATAAAACTCGCAAATATGAATTTTCAAAAGGATCGGATAATTTTTACAAAAAAGTATATATAATGGCCGCTATTTTGAAATCTGACGTCATTTCATTTTTTTGTGTTCTATGAAACTCTCAAATATCAATTTTCAAAAGGATCTGATAATTCTTACAAAAAAGTACATATGGCCGCCATTTTGAAATCTGACACCATTTAATTTTTTTGTGTCCTATAAAACTCTCAAATATTAATTTTCAAAAGATTCGGATAATGTTTACGAAAAAGTACATATGGACGCCATTTTGAAATCTGACGCCATTTTATTTTTTTGTGTCCTATAAAACTCTCAAATATTAATTTTCAAAAGGATCGGATAATTTTTACAAAAGTGACGTTACACTACTTCGTGACGTGACTTTTCAATTGTTTAGTGTGCTTTATTTCCTTAGTCTGATTTTATTACATTTATCCGAAACGTTACCGGAGAAAGACCTTTTGCCTGTGAAAATTCAAAAGTACGATTTGCACCCGGACGAAAGCCGGGCCGGTCAGCTAGTTACCATAATAATGTATTGTCACCGGAGCTACACATGTGTGCAAAATTTCAACTCAATCGGATCACGGGAAGTGGGTGAAAATTTAAAAGTACGAATTACACTCGGACGAAAGCCGGGCCGGTCAGCTAGTTACCATAATATTGTATTGTCACCGGAGCTACACATGTGTGCAAAATTTCAACTCAATCGGATCACGGGAAGTGGGTGAAAATTCAAAAGTACGATTTACACCCGGACGAAAGCCGGGCCGGTCAGCTAGTTACCATAATATTGTATTGTCACCGGAGCTACACATGTGTGCAAAATTTCAACTCAATCGGATCACGGGAAGTGGGTGAAAATTCAAAAGTACGATTTACACCCGGACGAAAGCCGGGGTATGAACGTCGAGAAATTTTGGTCCGATCCGATCGACGTCAATAAATTAGTTACACGTCATTTTAACTCAGTAGGCCAGGGTTTTTAAACTTAAATTCAAACATCAGCAGTCAAAAAATTGAATAACTATATTTAAATAATGCAATATAAGACAGAGCATACGTTATCTTCCAATATCCATATCACACTGTGCAACAGACAAGGACAACCGAAACAAGTTCGCGATTTATTAGATAAAGTCGCATTTATTTCGTTTAATAATCATATAAATCTGTATAAAAAAACAGTTTTGACACAATATTATACATGAAATCTATCTAAAATTTTCTGCTCTTTCGTTTAAGACAGGTTTCGAATCGATCTGACTTAAATTGAGCAAACTATAAGCAAAAAACACCGTTTTTTCTAATTTGCTCCCCTCTGGGGCCAAAATTCAAAAATCGGGCGACGTTAGGATCAAATAGACCCCGAGAGGAATTGAACAAAAAAAAGTTTTTTAAAATCGGTTAACCCGTTTGGGCTGTACGACTGATACAAAAAATCCGTTACAGATTCACAGATTCACAGATTCACAGATTCACAGACGTACAGACAAAGCGAGTGTATATAGGCGCTTCTAGCTTCGCTAAGATCGCGCCTAAAAATTATAACAGAAACTCTGTTTGTTATTGTTTTCACTAGTACATACTTATCCCTCGAGAACGCCTGAACTGATTTTGATGAAATCATATTTACTGGTACCTATTAGATAAAGTTTCTGTCAAAATCGATATTAATACGAGCAAAAGATTATAAATGACATGATAAAATCATAAAAGTTCTATCTATGATGATAAATGATACATCAAGTTATGTACCTACTTCACAGCTAGATTGCAGAGTTAACTGAAATATTTATACTACTTTGAAAGTCGATTGGTTGATTTTCTTTTCGCTTGGATTAATAACCTTCTCCAAGAAATTAACGCACTCTGACACGAATAACTTCTTGACAACGACGGCCGAGACTGATTCAAATATGGGACAAACTGGACCAAAATGACATACGGTCGCTTATTTTAAGTATGGGTCGTCGTTGTCTTAAGAAGTTATTCGCGCCCGAGGCAGAAATACTCGCTACTGACACTTTCGTTTACCTTTTGTTTATTTATTTTTCGTTGTTGGATATTAATTGTCAATTAAATCATCTTGTACCAGCAAAGATAATAGAGTAAATCGAAAACAAAATGTTATAAAAAGATAAGGCTGGAATTTGATTTCAAATCTTATTTGATATTGCAACTGTTCAACTCCACAGAATGTTACAAATTTTAAGAAAAAAAACCCGTTATACTCGTAGTTGCTACACCCGGTATTTATAAAAAATAGGTTTCTACACTAACTTTCTGGAAGGGACACCTTGTCATTTAAAAAAAATCATCCAAATCGAACAAGTATAACGTTTTGGAAAAAAAATACTTTAAACTTTTGGTTATTTTTTGGTGGTGCGTTAATTTCTCGGAGAAATGTATAAGGTTCATATTAAAATCAGCATTAACGCAAGTGAAGCCGCTGGTAAAGGCTGGTATTTAATAAGTAAAAATAAAATTATATTAATAACAATCTGTTTTCTTATAGTCTACGCGAATTACGTAATATGTATATAGGTATTACAGTGCAGTTAATAATAATAAATATATTGTTGGGTTTTATCATTTTTTTGTACCTAATATTTTTGTAGCAGTCGGCATTTCTCAAGAGATCGATAACCGTTTCATATTTGAACGTATTTTTTGCCGAGTTGGAAATTGCGAACAAGTATTGGATATTGGGAACTGAGATGACATCAATACAATAACAACATTGACAGATATATTTATAACGTGATAAATGATGCTAAAATGCATTTATTCTTGTCAGTGTCGGTAGACAAAATGTTGATTATTATCTCTTCGAATAGAAGACAGCCTCCTCAGTATCGGATATAATACCGGATGCGTCATTTCATAAATAATCAGTTGTTTTTTCCTATATAACGTGTTTTATAGGTACCTACTTTAAGTTTAAATACCAAATTTCATCAAAATCGGTCCATCGGTTATGTTGGTACGGACAGACAGACCGATGGAAACGCGTAATTAGACAGGAATTCTCTGCGGTGCCATGCAATGAAAATTTAAAAAAAACTGAAATTTTGCGACAATGCCCCTCCAGTTTGGAACTTTAGTATCTACGGTTGTCTCCTACCGCTGGGGGCCTGTTTATTGTACTATACCATACAAAAAATTTCGATTCCGATTTTTTTCAATACAATCATTTTATTACAAGCTTTTATTTAACTTGCAATGTATGTTAGTTAGTTTGTGTGTTTGTTTAGGTCAAAACTTGCATGTCAATTTTGAACGACTTCCACGTATCCGATCGATTTGAAATTTTGTACACATCTGTATTCCCGATGATAATACATGAATAAATCGTTTTTAGAAATAAATTCAACCCTTAAGGGGTTTAAACGGGGATGTAGGGTTTTTTTGACTAATCAACGCCCAGGCCAAATCGCTAGAAACTTGAAATTTGGACAGTTGGTTCCTTTTCTGACGTAAGCATCCACTAAGAAAGGATTTTTCGAAATTCAACCCCTACGGGTGTCAAAAGGGGGTAAAATTTTGAAAGACTAAAATGAACAAAATAAATATTAGTAAAAAAAACTTTTTAGAGACAAGTTTAATTTATTTAAATGCACTAAAAAGGAAAAAATAATTTTTAATAATTTAGGTTCATAATTATAAAAGCGTGGGTCGTGAACTCTATGATAGTTTATTAGTCACGACCCACGCTTTTATAATTATGAACCTAAATTATTAAAAAATATTTTTTCCTTTTTAGTGCATTTAAATAAAAGCTTGTCTCTAAAAAGTTTTTTTTACTAATATTTATATTATTTAACTGCACCGACGAAAAATATAAAAGAGAAATAAAACGCTAGTTAAAAAACGGCCATAAGATAGTACGTGTAATATAAATGTTATTTCTTTACGCTTTCATAGGAAAAGTTCTGTTTGAAATGTTTGCCGTTAAACCGACCGCTAATACGTTTGATCGCAGCGCCGCGGTCGTCGGGAGCTGAAACTAAGAGAATTCTTGACTTCAATTTGATTTATGTACGGCGGCGTTAATGTATAAAGTGTTAGGTCTTGTCGGCTATAGTAGCTTCACGCTATACACGTTCAGAGCTAGGCACTAGTTATTGCAGCTTTCACTCTTTAACTGTAATTGATATAGCCGATGTTGCGCCGACGCCATTTTAGAATTATGTCAGTTCGGTTTTATTTTGAAGATAATGGCCGCCTCCATATAACTAATCATGTTAAAATTTTCCCGAACGAAGTTTCCTATACATACTGAAACACGGTAGTCAGAAATAATTCAGCGTTATTTCCAAATATTTTGTTTAAATATAAAAAAATAGTTGGTAATTTTTTGAAAATGATAATATTTTTAAAATCTAGTGACATCGACTTCGATATCTAAAGGGTGTCTCAGCAAAAACTTGAATTTTGAATCGCGCGCCATTTTCGACTGTTAATTGTTGAGTCAGCCATATTTGGTATTTGTTTAATTAAAACATTGACATTTACGAAAATGGTGCGTTACAGGTTAGAAGAACGTTTGTTAATAGTGAAAACCCATAACAAAGAAATTGCACGCCAAATTCGTGAAATCCAGCAGCCCTTACTGCAAAATGTACTGCAAAGTTTCGTCAAAAGAGTATATTCCTACCAACGGAGCAACGGTGGTCATTTAACCGATATTTTGTTTCATGTGTAAATATATCTACATATGAAGAAAAAAAATGTAAATAAATCATTAAATTAACATATTTTTTTAGTTTTTAAAATTAAATTTCTTGCTGAAACATTTTGGCGTGCAATTTCTTTGTAATGGGTTTTCACTATTAACAAACATTTTTCTGACCTGTAACGCACCATTTTCGTAAATGTCAATGTTTTAATTAAACAAATACCAAATATGGCTATCACAACAAATAACAGCTGTCGAAAATGGCGCGCGATTCAAAATTCAAGTTCTTTCTGAGACACCTTTATATAGTAGAAACGAAAATATCGGATAATACACAGATATGTTGAATGCAAGAAGAAATAAATGTAAAAATAATTCTCTATAAGGAGAAAATTGAATCACTGAGTTTTTCTAAATAGCCTGGTATAGCTCTTCTCTACATAGTGTAAAATGAAGTCGCTTTCCGCGTCTGTCTGTCTGTTTAACCGCTAATTCCTTCTAAACCACGCAACGGATTTTGATGCGGTTTTCACCATCAGTTAGATAATTGTTCACGGAAGGTTTATATATATAGCGAACGAGCGAAGCGAGTGAGTAATGTAATTATAATATTCAAGCGAACGAGCGAAGCGAGTGAGTAGTGTATTGCACCCGGGTTTTCTTAGCACTCGGACGAAGCCGGGCGGGGCCGCTAGTATTATATAAACTAGTATCGCCTGTGGTCGAAATTCGTTCAACTGCAGTGTCTGTAAAACTCAAAAAATCTCTTTGCCTGACCCGTTAGCGTTCTTCTTCAATTCATATAACATAAATATATGTTCCGCTTACTTTTAGATAAAAACGTAAAAGCTTACAACCAAACACATAACCTTATAAACACAAATACAACATAACTGTACCGACAACGAAGAAATCCGACAAAAGTTTGTTGTTACCCTCTACAATCTACATAGATATTCATAGTTTATAGAATCTCCGTGGTGTGTCACAAATAATTTCTTTTTGTGCACACCTATGGCACAGTACCTTTCGAATGATTTAAGTTTCATTCCTCTCCTTTTATATAGGTAATAAATAGTAAAAAAAATGGTAGTACGACAATTTTCGATGTTCACGTATTAATATAATAAGTATAGATACTTATCTGCTTTCATATCGAATCTACTATAGCGCTAAGAATTCTCGCATTGTTGTGTGATTGTGTGTGTGTATGCAGAAAGTGGAACCCTAAGACTACGGCGTATAATATATTAGTGTGTGAAACCAGAGAACCATTCACCTGAGTGCAGCCCCACTAGCCCGACCTCTTATTACAACACCTCGGCTGACAGAAAGACGTATTCCTTGGTAGGATTCTAAAGGACATCTATCACTATTTGATTTACTGCCTACTCGACAATATAACTGACAGCAATCCGTAATATGTCTTAAATTTAGCTCGGAAATTCCGTGATCAATGTCGCAAAATAATGTGGTGAGCTGTTATACCAGCTATACCCCAATATCTGTTACACCTAAAAATATACATAAGTACCTACCAGAAAATTGGTGTCTTGCAAATCCAAAGTTCAATTAATTAAAAATATAATTATATTATTTATGAAATAGAAAAGCAAGTACTAACGTTTGTAAAAAAGACGATAAAATAATAAAATAAAGATATTAAATAAATTAATTTAATTTAATAAATTATTAATTTATTAATATATTTATTTATTATATTTATAGAAATTGTCGGAAGTGAGCACTTCCTTGGCACATAGGATCAATAAAAGCAATACTGATTAATTCAAAATTTGCATTTAATAACTAACGTTTCGGTATTCTTCATACCATCTTTAGAGTCTACAAGAAAAGATGGTATGAAGAATACCGAAACTTTAGTTATTAAATGCAAATTTTGAATTAATCAGTATTGCTTTTATTGATCCTATGTGCCAAGGAAGTGCCCATATCCGACAATTTCTACACTGTTTTCAAGGATCACATTGCTCTATTTAATTATAGCAACTTCAAATTATATTTATATCTAATTATTTATTAAAAAAAAGCACGTTTGTGTTGATATTTGAACCCGAGACCTATTGCGGTGCTATCCGTTACCCTACGTACATCTTACTTAGCAGTGCTATATATAAAAGGGTATTATAATCATGAACTTCCGACTAACTTCATGGTGTTGCTACCGACTAACTTCATGGTGTTAAATTTTCGTGACGCGATGCGCGCGCATCGTAAAAGTTCACTCTCATCATTTTTCCATAACGCGCCAAAAGAAGTATAACTTCAAAAAGGAACAGGTCAGTTTTCTCACCGAGTATTTAAAACTAAAACATATTGCGCCAACCGATTGGAGTTTTGTATGCCAATTCAAAAATGTGAGAGAAATCAAAACAAAATTGGAGAGTGTGTAGGCTGTGAACCAGCAGCCCACGACGCGGACGAGGTGAGTGTCGGTCGGCGACTCGGCGCGTCACGCACTGTCTATGCGCCCGCGACGAGAATTTCATTAGTTCGTGTTGATCCTGGGCTCGCAGTGCGCGTCAACCATGATAAACAAGGTTATTAACATCCATACAGGTAGACCTACAGATGACGTTAATGCAGTAGTTTATCGTCTCGAATGATAATTACTAAACTACAAGCAACTTAATGACGGCGCCAAGGCAAATAATACGTTACTATACGACTACACCGCGATGTTACGTCTTAATGGGGTCTCTCTCAACAGAGACGTCAAGACACAAAAGTTGTCAGTTGGAGTCGAGTATTTCTGGTATTAAGAGTGGATTTAAGCTCACATTTAACTTCTAATCTTGACATAAATGTCTCTGCTCGTAAGTCGGCATTAAGTGTTTTAATAATCTATAATTGAAGCAAGTGTGGTGCCAAATCGATCTTTTTGAAGCTACGTTTCTATAAGCGCGTTAGACGATTTCTGGGAGGGGAAAAACTTATGGTTTCGCGTCACCGCCACCGCCACGTCACCGACATGCTCATGTTAAAAGTATATCTACTGTCCGATCCTTTTGAAAGTTAATATCTGAGAGTTTTATAGGACACAAAAAAATAAAATGGCGTCAGATTTCAAAATGGCGGCCTTATGTACTTTTGTAAAAATTATCCGATCTTTTTGAAAATTGATATTCAAGAGTTTCATAGGACACAAAAAAATAAAATGGCGTCAGATTTCAAAATGGCGGCCATATGTACTTTTGTAAAAATTATCCGATCTTTTGAAAATTGTTATTTAAGAGTTTTATAGGATACAAAAAAATAAAATGGCATCAGATTTCAAAATGGCGGCCATATGTACTTTTGTAAAAATTATCCAATCTTTTTGAAAATTGATATATTTAAGAGTTTTATAGGACACGAAAAAATAAAATTGCATCAGATTTCAAAATGGCGGTTAAATAATAACTTTTCAATTTTATTGTCTATAGCTTTGATAAATTCGGTTTTATATACAATGCGTAAAAAGCATAGCTTCTGTCGGGTGTCCCATGACACCTCTTGACTTTTTTTTATTATTCGTTACAACACTACGGCATATGTGAACGGTCCTGCGCGCGATGCAAGCACCTGCAGGGACCGCCGGAGTCCCGCGGCTCGCCGATATCACTGTCACCGTTCACCCGCCGAACACCCACTTGCTCTGGCGGCGGCACTCATTACAGGAGACATGTTTATTTATATCTTTTTCTCTCATTGTTCCTTGTATTTAAAGTGCAAACAAAAGTAGTGCTAAAAATACTTTCATATGAATAACCGACATTCAACTTTACGAAGTGGGATCGTAGGCATTCGAGAAGTCTCGTCGTGTTCGTTTGTCAATAGAATACAAATGTGATAAACAATTATTCGAGAAACAGTTTATTAAAATTTGAAAAAAAATCGGGATATTGCGAAATCAATTTTACTTGTGTCATCGTCTATATAGATGAGTTTTGGATGATTTTTCACAGCTTCTGAAATCTCAAGTTCTAATCTTTTATATTTCTCCAGTCTTCACATCTTTGTTTGTCACCACTTTTTCTTAACTCTTAAGCCAAGTCTTCCTCTTTTCCGTTTACAAATTGGTACAGAGTTCCAAAACAGTCTTGGAGACCTCCAATTTCATTCTTTTTGATAATAATAGTTATTATTAGACGTTTTCAAATTTTTGTCGAGTCTAAATTTTTAACTCCGAAGCCGAATCTTAATGTTTAAATCAGATTTTAAATGCATAACAACCAACAGAGTGCATTGAAAGCAACTGCATAATAATATGTTGATACTTTTGTAACAGTGGTAAAAAATAATACCCGGCACCTACACCATGATATATCCAGCACTCCCACGTAAAATTAAATTAAATAAAAAAAGAAAATAAAATATAAATATAAAATATAAATATAAATTAGAAAACATTTTTTTATGAAACTTGATGGGTTAAGCTAAACGCGTACTGCATATAGGATAGCTGTTTAAGTGCCGATACAGCGCATAGGTAATTTTCTTATTCTTTAATTTCAGCAGGTAAAAAAAAACAACATACACAATGGTATTTGAAAGTGTTATCAAGACTAAAGTTTAGCTCTTTGTTGAACTGATTTGTCACCATTGAATTTATAAGGCAAAAAGTTTTAGTGTTAAATATACAAAAAAAGCACGTATCTACGGAAAACTAAAAACTGTAATAAAAATATATAATATCACATTTTTATAGCCCTTTTATTATTATTTTTATAGGTATATTACACTTAAAAAACCGTTAAAGCGCTTATTTTTCTGTTAAGTATTTCTGAATAAAAACTTCCTTGTAAAGTTTGTGGAAGCGTCGTGATATTTTAATAAATGTCCGCGGCATAATAACTCATTTTTTCCTTTAAAAAAGTCATTACTGAAATCAATGCCGCGTGAAAAATAAAAAGAGTTCAATTTATAAATGCATCAAAAAGCTAAACCTATACAGGCTGTTCTATACGTACATAATATAGTCAAAAAAGGATGTCCAAAATATGCTATGAAAATAATTGTATCAAAATGTCAGCTTTACAACGGTATTAATATTTGAAAATATACCGTAAGTGAAAAAACCGTCCAAGTGCGAGTCGGACTCGCGCACCGAGGGTTCCGTACAATAAAAAAAAATACGGAGTCAGGTAGGGGTAAAAAATTACCAGATTTGTTTTTAAAAAGTTCTTCTACTTATATTTTTATTTTGATCTTTTTTCCGTATCAAATTTAATTAAAATATAGGCATATTTTAAAGAAAAAAAATATATAAACAGAATACCTATTTGATGAATAAAAAATAAAGTGAAAAACTCCAAAATGATTACATTATAAAAAAAATCACGTATCGCGTCAGTTGGATTCGTACCCGGCTTTTCATGGTGGCATGCGAACGCCGTTCCACTATTATACTCCACCGTGCACCACGACACATATCCGATACTCTTGGTACAGCTCTATGCCTAATTTTTCGTTTTTTATTTGGGGACCCTCCTTAATTTTTACTTTTTGTTTTTTTATTATTATTAGTTAGAATATCCGCCATAATAACACATATTCTATGAAAATTTCAATCTATCTGTTACGGTTCAAAAGATACAGACAGACGGACGGTCGGCGTAGGCTTAGTATAATAGGGTTCCAGTAGGGAACCCTAAAAACTACACATTTTTGGAGAGGGCGATATAGGGTGCATTTTCAAGTGAAAAAGCGAAAGAAGGATTTAATAGCTTACAATACAGACCACAAGCTTTTGAAATAAAGAAATTTAATGCACTATCATTACGCTGAGAAATATGAAAAATAATGAGCCATTTTCCTGAGAGTACTTCTTTCAATTTTCCACGAGAGGCAGCACTTGTGGGTAGGTACAAACATTATTTATTCCCCGGCCCATTAGTGTCGTGTCATTTTAGTGGTATAACTTAATTATTAAATTAATTAAACAATTAAGTTATACCACTCAAATTACACGACACTAATGGGGAATAAATAATGTTTGTACCTACCACAAGTGCTGCCTCCCGTGGATAATTATTGAAAGAAGTACTCTCAGAAAAATGGCTCATTAAAAGCTTATAGCTTCGTGACTATTTAAATCATTGTCTTTTTATCCACTGAAAATGAACAGAATACAAAAAAATAGAATAAGACCGCTGTATAAAATTTTAAAAATTTCGAACCACTGTGCAGTTTAAAAAATATAAACGGGACATCCCTAGCCCGGTGGAAATCGCAGCAAACCCGCTTCAAAACTCGTGTCGCGCGACCGTCGAGGCTGTCAACGAAAACGAGCTGAGGGGGTCGTTCATTCATGACCGGAAATAATCTGAAATGTCACCGTGATGAATTTTTCCGGTAAATTAGTTCTCAGCGTGTATACGAAATCCAATATCTCTTCTTCATTTAAAAATTCTTCTACAATATTTTCCCAAAAAGTAAATATTATAGGTATTAAAATAGAGGTTAACAGGTATGTGGATAACAAAACAATTAAACTATTGTTGAAATTGCGACTTTTCGTCTTTTATTAAGACTTTATCAAGCAATTGAAAAATAATTATATTACACATTATTAGTCCAAGCGGCAGATAATAAATGAAGGGAGTTACCTGGAAAGTATTCCGAAGTTAGTGATATTTTGGTATGTTATTTGCGGGTACTCTGTGGAGTAGAATCTGAGTTTTCGACTTCGAGGACCCGCTAACGTGGGGGGAGCTGAAAAACCACGAAATTTTACTACCTTTCTTGCTTTTTTCGAAATCTATCAGAAACGGTCGACTTAAGCAATTCTTTCATGATGTAATGTTTTAAAGAGGATTACTTTTCCTACAATTTTCATTCCCACAACTTTTCTGTGGTACTAATGGTAAGCGCGCTGCAGCTTCTTGAAAATCACCCGCTCGGCTTTTTGTAACCTTGGTAACCAATGTGTAACATGTGTATTTTCAATTTTAAGTTCGATGAAGAATAAAATAAATAAAACTATTGAAAAGAACATTACATTTTAATCATTGGTTACCAAGGTTACAAAAAGCCGAGCGGGTGATTTTCAAGAAGTTGCAGCGCGCTTACCATTAGTACCACAGAAAAATTGTGGGACTGAAAATTGTAGGAAATGTAATCATCTTTAAAACATTACATAATGAAAGAATTGCTTAAGTCGACCGTTTCTGCAGAGTGATTTCGAAAAAAGCAAAAAAGGTGGTGAAATTTCGTGGTTTTTCGGCTCCCCCCACGTTAGCACAGGGTCCTCGAGGTCGAAAACTCAGATTCTACTCCACAGAGTACCCACAAACAACACAGGTACCAAAATATCGTTAACTTCGGAATACTTTCCAAGTAAAAAGTACCCGACTATATATAAACAATAAAATAACATACAAAAGCTATAAAAGGTATAAAAAATATGACAAGTAATGCCTCAACGTTGTCAAATTGTATGTCATTTCAACGCTAAATGTGATCTTAATTTAAATAAATTACTTGTTTGGTTTAGTTGTAATTCACTCTACTTAAATAAATCTAAAACACAGTACATCAGATTCCATAACTATCAAAATGTTAATAATATGGATCTAAACATTCATATTAAAGGAGAAACTATTGAAAGAGTCAAATCTATAAAATTTCTTGGTTTACATCTGGACGATAACCTAAATTAGAAAATACATTGTTCTAACCTATCATCTAAGCTTAATTCGATTTGTTATTTGATTAGGAACCTCAAGACTGTATTGACAACCATACAACTTTTAAATTTTTATGATGCACAAGTTGTCTCAAGGCTGAGATACGGTATCTGTTTCTGGGGAAATTCAGTCATGTCTATTGATGTGTTTATCGCCCAAAAACGTATTATTCGTGCAATAGCTGGCATCCCCAAAACAACTTCATGTCGACAATCATTTAATAATTTTAAATTGATGACTCTATGTCAAATTTATGTTTATGAAATTTGTATATTTGTATATAAAAACATTAACCACTTTGCAACTAATGGTAATTATCATTCATATCACACACGCCATAGGCATGAACTGAGTTTCCCCTTTAACAGATTGAATATAAGTAAGAATTCTCCCCATAACATGGGTATAAAAATTTTTAATAAGCTTCCAGGAAACATTAAAGAATGCAACACTATTCACATTTTTAGTCGTCTCTTGAAGACATATATTTTGTCGAATTTGTTCTATAATTTAAATGAATTTTTTTAATATGTAATTTACTATGACGTTTTCTACACAAATGTTTTATTTGTCAAAAGAAATAAAAGGCATTATTATTATTATTATTATTATATTATTTTTATTTATTGTAATTATAGACGCGTCGATAACTTAGGTCATTAGCGTCTTTAAATTGTATATCAATATAATAGTTAAAATTCGTACATGTTTTATAAGATGATAGGTAATTACAACAGCAACAAAAATTTATTTGTTATATTTTTTATACCTTTTGTATGTTATTTTATTGTTTATATAATGTATATTATAATTATTTTTCAGTTGCTTGATAAAGTCTTAATAAAAGATGAAACGTCGTATTTTCAACAATAGTTTAATTGTTTTGCTGTCCACATATACCCGTTAACTTCTATTTTAATTATATTTACTGGACGTGAACATTATGCCTACTTATAAGTATTATTAGGTACTACGCTTATAAAATTGCAATTTTATTAATTTTTACTTTGTAGAATTTTTAAAGGTACTAATTACTTCCAGACGCACATTTACGCATGAATCAACAAGGGCCACTGCGTTGGGCGGCAAATCTTTGGGGGCGAGAAGAATAAAAAAAATGCCTTCAGTAATTTTATACATAAAATATAAGCGAATGGTGTAACAATGAAAACTGCAGACGTGGTAAATGTCGCCCAGGGCGTCACTAAACCAAAATCCGTCTCTGATTACCTACTATTTATATTTCAGTTTCTTAATTATTATTTTTAAAGAGATTAACTAACTTCATATTTTTAAAAACTATGCATCACAAAAATATAAAGTTTTTTATTTGTCTATTACAAAGTAATAATTAATATAAACAATACAATCAATAATATAACATTCGGTCTTTCACTATTTTATTATTTACTAGCATTTACCCGTGACTTCGCTCGCGTTAATGTTATTTTAATTAATTATTTATTTATTTATATTTTCAAACATTACACCAGTTACTTACATACAAAAATATATAAAAGGGATACTCCCTCTCACTAGAGCAAGCTCTGTGTCGAGAGGGACATTAGTTTTGACAAATCCGATAGCAGCCTGATAAAAAACATCCTATTCTTTAAGATTGGATACCAAGTTTCATCGAAACAGGTCCTGTCGTTCTTAAGTGATATAAACGTCAAATAGACAGACAGACAAAAAATCTGGAAACACGTTTTCCCATGACGATGATTAATTTATGACAGGGTAATTAATTATGTCTTTATCACCTGACACGTTATCGATTTTAGTTAGCTAGAACACTTTCTATTTTTATCACCTTATTAATAATTTTACTAACTTCTCCCAACAAACGTGACAGGTAGTGCCATCTATGAGAGTTCTCGTTACATACGTACGTTTGGTTTCGTTATAGCTGATGGTTCAATACTAAACTACTTATCTAGAGGTGAACACAATATCTTTATATTCTTTATATAATATATATTTCTTCTGTATGTGTGTATCTGACTGAACTCCTAAACGGCTGGTTTGATTTTGATAAAATTGTGTGTGTGTGATTAAGTTGATTGAGAATAGTTTAGATTCACAATTTGATCCTAAATGTAGCGAACGAGCGAAGCAAGTGAGAAACGTAATTATAATATTCAAGTGAACGAACGAAGCGAGTAAGTAGTGTATTAATAAAATTCAAGCGAATGAGCGAAGCGAGTGGGTAGTGTATTAATAAAATTCGAACGAACGAGCGTAGCGAGTGAGAAATGTATTAATAATATTTTTAGCACCCGGGCGAAGCCGGACCGGGCCGCTAGTTATTATATAATAGGTTCAGTTCATTATTCACTGAACCAATCTTTTACTCAGAATTAACTGATTTTTTTAGACATAGTCTTGGTTTAAATTTAACTCGGTGAAATTCGCACGAGTCTAAGCTGGATTAATTAAAGGCCGGAACAAATTATTTACATCATATTTTCACAACTTCTTAATTTAAAATAATTCTGAATCTGCTATTTTGACAAAAATTTTGACTTTTTATTTAAAACGATCACGTCAAAGTTAATTTCTCCAGAAAAGTGTCCGTGTGTACAGATATATTACACCGATCAGAACTTTAATTTCTCAAAAATCATTATGAAAAAAAAACTGTTTTTTGAAGGTTAACAAAAGGAAGAAAGATGATATAAAACAAAAAAAAACGCATAATTTAGAGTATTATACATTCATAGGTATTATTATCATAAATAGTTAAATTATCTATGCTATATATGTATGGCAATTTGAATAAAGATAACTATCTATCTATCTATCTATCTATCTATTATTGTTCTTATGTAATACTGTATAAATCAGGAAGAAAATTATTAAATTCTGCCCGATGTCGCAACATTCGTTTTAAATTTTTCACTGCTTCTTGTATTCTTTGCCTTGAAACTTCTTGTAAAATCGGCCCAACAGACATCTAAAAATATATTAATATTTACAGATGATTTTTTTACAAAATGATAATAAAAACATTAAAAGTTAAAAATGTATTTTGCTGTGTATATACTCGTAATATATACTCGTATATGTAGCTATTTATGTATGATGTTATAATTTACAGCACCGTAAAATTTTTGTCTCACTTTACCTTATGTAATGTCCAATTATTTTTTTTTTATGTAACCTGTATTTTTTTTTTATGATATTGTAAATACTGAATTACAGTTCGAGTCGATAATAATCATTATATTTTGTCGTGATACCTAATTCTTTTCTTAATATAGTTAGAAGGTAACAAAAATTTAACAATACTTTAATTTCTAACAATAAATTGACTCTCCAGAATAATGTCAATAGAATTTAAAAATTACTTGATAATATGATTTTATGAAATATTTTCACACATACCTGAAATAACGCAGACGACCTGCGAAAAGCAAGGCAGATGACCAGTCGACTGGCTTTTGAACTGACGGCAAATGTCCTCAGTTCAAGACGAGGTCTCAGCAAAGATTCGGACTCTAAAACGACCAGGTGATCTGGTTCATATTCAGTCACACGGAAAATTAATGACTGGTCATCTAAAAAAAAAAAAATTAGTAAAAAACAGACAACAATCCTGTAAAATATTTTCTCGATTATTTTCACGAAGATTTGAAACACAGTCACAATATAAAGTCCATAAATAAATTTACGATCTCAACAAGAAACAAATTTCTGGTTATTATGAAGTATTAGAAATACCTTGTGTTACGTCTGTCTTGTGACTTCTTGTGAATTTACACTACGCGTTTCAGCAACGAGTTGCCATCTAATACTTCATAATTTTCATATAGTGACTTGGAGACCCAACACTCCAAAATGTAACAAAATCTGGTCTTTCGAATGGAATTTAAATCAGCATTTTTCGGGAGCAAATTGTCAGACTTAGTTATAAATAATTAATTAGTGAGCACAGCGAATTGGTAAAATATTTTAGTTAACTAATTATTATTGTTTAGTTGTTTAACTTGGAATATAATCAAATAATAATGAACTTACTAAAGAAAGTTTCATACTGTTTTCCAACACCCATTGGCTTACAATCAGCGGCTCGAAAATCTGATATCCATCGAAACCACTAAAACAAAACACTATTATAAGTTATAACAAATAACAAATCTATTTTTCACGTGGCTATACAAAGTACAGATGTCAAAGTCATATTATGTAAAAATTAATAATTTATTACCATATTATAATATCGTTTTCGTAACTGACATGACTTATTTTATTCAATTCACTTTTTATCCCCTTATAATTATTCAACAAAGAAATCATCGCAGCAATTCTGTTTTCTTTTACCCCGTAATTTGAATCGTGTTTTTAAAATACGAAGGTTATCTGAGCCCACATTCGTAGCCAGGCGGGTATTAATCGGGTTTAAGCTTTAAACCCCACCGCGAAACTCTCACAGAGAAATATCCTAAATAGGTATATTTTTTTTGCACAAAATATGAATAATAAATGTTATCGCGGGGAAACTAACCTACACAAATACTGTTTACCGACCCACACGAATTTTATTTTCAAAATGTGTCCCACTAATTATTCTGATCCATTATTTTTTGTTGGGTAGAAGGCTTAACACCAAGTGACATTTCTAGTTTTTCCAATTTGCTTTTAATAATAAATTGAAAAGGAAGCCTTTCCCGATCCAGAAAAATTTATTTCAGCTATATAAAAAAGCTTGCAATGTGTACACCACGTTTCGATGCTAATTAGACATCCGAAATAAACTGCAAGTGATGCAGAATGCATGCATAAGATTTATATATAATATTTCATATCAGAATCATAATTTAACACCGATAATAATTGAGCATAATTTGCTTGATATGTACCACAGAGGTTTATTGCATTTTTGCAATTTTTTAGTAAAAATAATTAAATCAAATGAGCCCCAGTACCTATCTACTTGGAAAACTGACTGCCAGTCAAAATCCGTACAGTTGTCGTTATGAATTATTTACACTGCCTTTATCTCATTCCTCTCAATTTCAAAAATCCTTTTCATATGTAGCCCCAAAACTTCTAAATGATATGTCCCAATCAGCAGACCTGGCAGATATTGCAAGCAAAATTTTAAATTTGAAACCAATTAAAATTAAAACGTTAATAAAAAACTTTGTGTACAAAAGGCAATTCAGTACGAATAAATATCGTGCTTGTCTGTAAGAACTAATGTTGGTTTCATGTACCTATGTATTTTATGTATGTATTTTATTTTTGTCTATGCATATTTTATTAAATCTATGTATTAATTGGTCAGAAAGGCAGACCTGTTTGTAAAGACTGATTTCTGACCATTTGCGATAAGCAATAAAGGATTATTATTATTATTATTATTATTATTATCAAGTGAAAAAACACTTTGGGCTCTAATATTAGATTTTAAAAAAATTAAATAGATATATTTTTACATGTTCTCATGGATTTGGGGTTTTCTTTATTCTTATTGATTCTTTACAATTTTAAATGGTAAATGGAATTACTGTCAACAAGTCGGACGCGGAAACAAAAAAAAATGTACCTAGTGTAACTTACCTTCGACACCGTGTCCGGATACGTGACGGATTGAAACAATTCTTTGTGCCCAATTCCGTAAAAATTGCAACTAACTGCGGATACAGTCTTTAAATCCGTTTCGATTTTATACAAACATAGGACTGCCGCACCAATCAGAAAACCCACTGTTGGAATTATGCGATAGTGTAACACCATTTTTATATATTTTTAAAATTATTTATTTTAAGTTTAAATGTCGAAGTTATTTAGTCATAATAATATTATTTTGTAGTTAAAATAACGCTGATGTGTAAATCGTCAAAGTACAACTCTTTGGTCCACATAATTAGTTTTGTTTAATTACGTAGCTGCCATTTATTTAATTGGTTTTTTACACTAAACTGTACATAAACAATAATTAAATCATGTTTAGAGTAGTTTTAATGCAAACATATGTTTGAAAAAAAGATCAAATTCTTATAATTTTAATTACCTACACTTCTATATTCTTTAAATTATTATTTACAGATATTTACGTTTCAAAAATAAATACATATCAAAACATTATGCCCTGTTTAAGGAGGAAAGCATTTTTTTCAGCGAGGAAAGCTTTACGCTAAAAACCGAGTCTCTGAATGAAAAAAAACAGAACGAATTGAATGCTTTAAATAATGGTTAATCTGAACTAACTAATCTTATAAATCTAACTAGATTTTTATTAAAAACCAAATCATAACACTTTTTTAAAACGGATTGTTTTTAAAACAACAACAAATCGCATTTTTAAGTTACGTGTATTGAAATATGTAATTTTAAAACACACCAGTTTTTTTTCTTTTTCTACCAAGCGCAGAATTTTCTCTTACTCAAAAATAATATAATAAACGAAAGCATAATGCTATCGATAGGTATTTGTTTTCAGTAAAACAAAACACTAAAGTCACGTGCCAATACAGCTTTTTCATCGAGAGTTAAAGCAGAAATAATATAGTATACGAGGTGTTCTATGAAACTGTACTTATTAATATTTTTAACTGATCTACTCCCGAAATATAGATAATACATTAATTTAACGGTTAACCCATTTATAAAATTAAAAATAAAATAATCTTAAAATTCAAGGCCATCACTTTTAAAATCTTTTTTCTCTAATCTGACATTTTAGTATCCTTTTAACTTACTGTGTATACATATTTTAAATCGTTTTTAAAAAATAACTTTTTTTTAATTAATAAGACGCGCAGCTTCTAGGCTATATGCGTCGTTATAAGTCTATTATTTGAGACAGGTAAGTATAGTTTAAAAAATAACTTGTTTCTGCAACTTTGCAGCCTTTACTACTAGGCGCTGTTTTAACATTTTAATATGAAAAATAACTAATCACCAAAATCAAAAGTATAAACTGTTCCGTACAGTGCGATTTTTTATCCTGGATAAACGAGGTTAAACTGTATATTATTATTAATCAACTTAATCTTTCCTCCGAAGGAATAAATATCTACGTTTTAATTGAGAAATTGACAATGATTTCTCAGAAAACAGGAAGTATTGTACCGAAAACCTTCTGTATAAGAAATTGCATGAAACCTTTCAATGAAATTAAATTAGCTTTAGCGCTTTGAAAATGTTGTATGTACAACAAAATCGTTAAATTTGATCACCTGATATTTGTTTGTAGTGAAACTGCGTTCAAACAAAAGGTAATGAACTTTATGCTGAAAATTTAACTGTATGAAACAAAGGCTTTACGTCGAGAATTTAATTAATAATTCCTCAAATTTACGGGACTTTATAAACTTTAATTTATTACAGAGAACGACAATGTTTCAGATATTTTCTGAAAAACATAAATTCAAGTCATGAAAATATATGACGCTGCTAAGTTCAGCTTTTCTTTAATAATAAGTAAAGATGGTGTATGAAACAAATTCTCAACAGACTGTGGAAATTAAAATTATTTTTTATGAATTAACTAGCCGTCCCGATATGCTTTTAAATTATTTTTTACATTAAATTTCTCATAACTTCTAAATTGTAAGAGATACAGATTTGTGTCTACGTCCATTTGATTCAGCGTGCTTTTTCCTATGAGGAAAATTAAAATGAAAAGTATATTTGAACAAGTATCGGTGAGCTTTTTGTAGTTTTTAAAAATGTTAATATTCAATAACAATATATGAGTTAGATAATTGTGGACAACAATATAATTATTAATTAATTCAACAATGAATTTAATCCGCAAGGCATCCACTAGGTAGTGAATAGTATTTCTTAACATATCAGTCAGCATATTATGCCTAATGCCATCATGATTGTTAAGCGTCAAACGATTGTTATAAGATATACAGGGTGTCCAAGACTTGCGTTGTCGGCCGATATATTGATTTTGGGTGAAGATAGAAAAAAAGTTTAAATACAAAAGTTGTATAAATTTTAATGGTGTATAACCTAAAAATATTTTCAATTATACAGTCTGTCCCATTTAAGCGTGGCAGATCAAAGTTATGTTTTTTTTAACCTAGCACCCTGTTTTTATTTATTTTTTCAATTCTGCGCCTAAATGTGAATAGAAATTGTAAGAGAAGCTATGCTCGAAAATTCAGTAATTTTTGAGTTATTCAAGTTTTTAAGAAATTTTTGACACATGCAGACCTTTACCTAAAATTCGACATAGCCAAAACAGAAATCTTTATCAAACTGAAATTTTGAGGATCACTAGATAATAGACGGACAAATCAATGTCTGTCTTAAAAAAATAAATTTATTATACAGGGTGTTCAAAATAATGTAATTCTTTTGCCTAACTTCAATCACGTGTAACTTTTGATTGTTAAATACGAGGTTATTTTTTTGCTGGAATTGTATTCTTTAGAATATTTACTAACACTTTTATTAAGGGTTGTCCAAACCTAAACCTAATATTTTCGTATTAAAATATTAAGTTTAGGTTTGGACAACCCTTAATAAAGCGTTAGGAAATATCCTAAAGAAAACAATTCCAGCAAAAAAATAACCTCGTTGTATTTAACAATCAAAAGTTACACGTGATTGAAGTTAGGCAAAAGAATTACATTATTTTGAACACCCTGTATAATAAATTTATTTTTTTCAGGACAGACATTGATTTGTCCGTCCATTCGTCCATTATCTAGTGATCCTCAAAACTTCAGTTTGATAAAGATTTCTGTTTTGGCTATGTCGAATTTTAGGTAAAGGTCTGCATGTGTCAAAAATTTCTAAAAAACTTGAATAACTCAAAAATTACTGAATTTTCGAGCATAGCTTCCCTTACAATTTTTATTCACATTTAGGTGCAGAATTGAAAAAATAAATAAAAACAGGGTGCTAGGTTAAAAAAACATAACTCTGATCTGCCACGCTTAAATGGGACAGACTGTATAATTGAAAATATTTTTAGGTTATACACCATAAATATTTATACAACATTTGTATTTAAACTTCTTTTCTATCTTCACCCAAAATCAATATATCGGCCGACAACGCAAGTCTTGGACACCCTGTATAAGGAAAAAAAAATCTTTCAAAAGATCTACTTTCAAAGTACTTACTGAATAACTACGGATATCACCGCTTAAATCTACTCTTCAAAATCGTACAGCAGAAAAACGTTGCCACTGATTGTGGCAACTTAAAAATTAATAACCATGACTGAAAATTCCGAGCACATAATAATAAATGTAGGTAGGTACCTACCTATATTAATTAATATTGAACAATTTTATTTGTTAATAATTTCCAATAAAAACTGAGCTATGAGAGAGATAGCAGTGTCCGGTGCAGGGGATGCTGGGAATAAACGTATATAAACTGGATATCATCAAAGCCCTATAAGGTCCGGAGCCCCTGGGCATTTGCCCCTGTCACCGGCCCTGATAGCGAAGATGACTGCAAAACTACGGAGAAAATTTTAGTGTCTTCAAATACATTCTGACTTCTTTTTTTAAGTCGCTTTAATTAAAAAAAATTCGACTGATGACCAGTCCTATACTTCCCACCTAGTAAATATTTGCAAAAAATAAACACTCTTTTTTTTATTCTTTGACTAGGCCCAAATAACCTTAGCTGTTGGTGGTCTTTAAAACACAATTTAATTTTTATTCTTTGAAAAAAGCATGGCCCTCTTTTTTGTTTGGTGATCTATTGATGGCTAGCTTAATATAGCAAAAATCATGGTTACCTTGATTTACGTACAATTTTTATTTTTTTTAGTAAAATATTTTTTTTCTCGAAAACTATACATTTTAGAGAAAAAAAATATTTACATTTTTTTCATATTATAACATCTAGAATTCATTTATATTTTTTTTTACCTATGTTAATACGTGACATTGAGGACGTTTTTTTGAATATCTCAGGATCCACTGAACCGATTTGACTCAAAATCTAATCAGATCTAAGTTAAAGGCTGATAAACACAATAGAACAATCGGCATGCCCGTATGTTGTTCCGTTCTTAAGATATCGAAGGCGAAAAATTGACCACATACACACACACACACATACACACACACACACATACAGACATCAGTCAGAAAATGATCTTAAACGATTGCTAGGGTCTCAAAACGTGAAAATCTGTTAAAATCTCGAAATATTGTTTTCGGACTGAATCCATTACTTCCCTACCATAGTAGAGGTGGGAAGTAAAAAAATTTTTTTATTTATGTGAATACCTTCGTGCAGGTTTTACATTTATAAAATGGTTACATAATGAAATTGATCAAAATTAAACATTTTTATATAACACATGGTCATGCACGCTTTTAGTGTTTTTTCGTATCTGTTTTGCGAACCTTAAATAGCCGTTTATTGACTAGTGACCTTTATGTAACTAGTTACATAATGAACCATTATGTAACTGTTTTTTTTAATTCAATTAAATTCTAAAACCATGCATGTGTTATATAAAGTTATATAAAGGCGCGATGTTTTCAGCACTCGTATTCGGCTCGCGATGCACACTCGCCAAGGCTCGTGTGTGCTCGCCTACTACTTGTGCTGAAAATATCGCGCCTGACGTATAAAGATGTATTTAGCACACTAGTTACACAATATACTATAACGAGATCTATAAGGAAGTTGATTTGTGCAAAAATTGGAACATATTTTTAGTGTATTTGCCATAATAATGGCACATACACTATTGGCGTCGGTCGGATGGCGGGACCTAGGGGTCGGACCAAAATTTCTCGACGTTTCATAGCCTCCTGAACACTTTGGCACCATTTTTGGAAATGTCTGTTTATATATGTATATATATATATTTATATATATATACATATATATATATATATATATATATATATATATATATATATATATATATATATATGTGTGTACGGGCAATAACTTTCGAAAGAGTTAAATGATTTTGACGAAATTTGGTACGCACGTTGAAATCCATCACCGCACGAAGCCTATTTAAAATGGGCCCAATCGGACCATTTTAAGGGTAGTTTTTAGGGGTTGAAAAATGTTTTTGGGCTCAAAAACGCCGAAAAAATTTTCAGAATCGTTTCAAAATTAAAACTTAACCCTTTAGTAACGATTAAAATGTGCTTCTAAAATTTTAATAAAATCGGCCCGACAGGACCGGACTTACAAATTTTATGAAAACACTAGTTTGCGGATAGTGCTTTACTTACTGAAGGTATTTAATTTGGTACCGAGGTTGCATTGATAACAATATTGAAATTAAGAAAAAAAATATTATTTTAAGGGATGTATTAAGGGGTTAAATTTTTTATTTTGTTCAAAATCAAACTTAAGTTCACATAATAAAGCCACAATGCTATTAGCAAATACACTATATTGTCGGCAGGGTTTTGGCACTGCGACCCGAGTTTTTTTAACTTTTCTATGACAGGATAATCGATGAACTAAGCATAATATGCCTGTTCTCATTAATTGTAAAACCTTTATAAAATATTTAACAATAGTTATAAATTCGAGAAATAAGAAAACAAAACTCTTATATAAACTATCAAAACTGTAACGGTTATGCAATATAGTACCTATACGTAATATGAACTGTTAGTTTATTGAATGCAGAACGAGTTTCAGAAAATATATGTTATATTGCCGCAATATTCAATCATCAGCTTTGCGTTATGCAATTCTCGTTACGCTTCCTTTCATAATCCGGAAAAAAAGAACAAGAATTACACAATATTTCACGTGCACTCTAAAACGTTTCGATAACGGAACGCTGCTTAAGGGAGAATCCCCTCCTTCACTATGTTTGCATTTTAGTAATATATTATAACGACGACTTTTAGCAAATCTATTGCAGACGATTGGTTTTCACATATATTATTATTTTATTGATAAGATGGAACTCTAAAATAATCAAACTTTTGCAATGAAATGGCATAATCGTTAATTCATATAGAAAAAAGTTGAGCGGCTCTGGTTAAAGAGAAATTTTATTGTGAAGACACTTATCTATTAAAATTTTTTCCACAAAACACCAAAACACGAGCACTATGAGTTTTAATCATCTTCGGATGATGCTAACCATGGTTAGCGAAACGTGCGTCAAGAAATATTGTTCGTGTTTTGGTGTTTTCTGGAAACTTTTTTAATATTCAGTATAATCAGCATAATAATGGATACTATTTATTAAGCTTTATTTAGACTTACGATGTTCCAGGATACATAAGGCTAAAATAACATATAACAAATAAACATTGTTTGCCTTAAAATTATTCATAATTGAATTATATAATATTGTTATAGTCCAGAAGCAGACAAAAATTTTTTGCCGAAACGTCGACAGATAAAATATTTTTGGCAAGTGAGTTGTTGATTGTTATTTTGGCCTTGTATCTTGGAACATATCGTAAGTTTATAAAATACACATCAAGGTGTAATAAAATCATTAAACTTTATCAAAATAAAAGGTGTAGTATAGGTACTAAGATTAAGAAACAAAGATGACATTAAATTGAATTTTAAAATAACTCATGCAATTTTCAACGAGGATTTTCCTTGTGAAGACTTTCCTTTATCGAGATTCTAAAAAATTGATAAGCATATTTTAATTTTTCTTTTCGTCTTTTCCAGACTTTAATTTTAAAATAATACTTTTGTAGGAAACGCCTTAATTCCCGAAAAACTAATTGTTTCAGATAAGTTTGTCTATATGAAAACAATCCGTTCGTATATTGTATCGTGTAAACGTGGTGTGAAAGACGTATATTATGACTTAAAGAAGGCAGCTGATATTAAAGGCGTCCATATGCACAGACAATACAATTGAAAGGACTGTTGCATCCCCTTCAGGTTTTACTTATCTCATTGCGGAACGTCTATAGAACTCTGTGTCCGTTATTACTTATTATTATTATTATTATTATTATTATTATTATATATTGCATCAACCGATCCATCCGTTGATCCGTGATAGCAAGGGGAGACCGTCGTCGTCGTTGCAAACATCACGAGTTTGTTTCCCTAATTGTCTCAAAATGTTCAAAAACAAATTATTGTCAACACTGCTCAATAACAATATTGATAAAACAAATTTTAAAATAAAAAAATCGGTTGACCCTGCTGGCCATCCCTGGAACTTCCCGCTATTTTCAAGCGCTTTGAGTTCGAAGCACTTAATAATATACCCAAAAGTAGATTTTTGAGCTCTTGAGCTCAAAAATCTGAAAATTGCTGATAACAACACTACTTTTGAAAAGCAATAACTTTTGAACGCGCTTTTCGAGTTTAATCTTTAAAACGGCATTCGACGCAGTTTTTTAAGCTCTAAAAATATTGTAACAGGTTCAAAATCGATTGGGTGAGAAATCTCGAAGTTATTTTGGGAGTTTCGGGTTCGTGTCTCGACGGTACATTTAAATTTTTCTTATATAACCTACTATAATAAAATGTATCAGGACGATAATGTAGTCTGATATTCTTATGTAATTCACTAATGTGAATTCGGTTACGGTAAGGAATCTAATCATATTGATTGCAATCTCATTAGTATTTAAAAAATACCGTATGTAAATTTCTCAAAAGGTAATTTAATAATTATGTTTATTTTAAAATTTTAAAAATCAGGTGATGAATTCAAATTCAACATTTTCTTAAAGCTTGATTTGAAGCTTTTCATTTTATAAATTCCGACAAGAGACGGTAATAAGTACTCAATTGTGTCGTTATTTTAATTAGGTAATAAAAAAATTTAAAAATACTGCAATTCCCGACGTGACTAACAAAATTATCTAGTATATCTTTTCATTTAATTATTGATCAACGAAAACATTTTTGTAGGAGTAAAATGTATTTGGGAATGGTTTTGAATCAGTTTAAAAGCATTTAAGTTTCTTACCTTTGATACGTTTGCAGTCTTGAAATAAATCTGTAAATAAAGAAAATATATATTTGTACAGAAACATTGTTATATTATAGATAAATGTTTAAAATTCAGCTGTTTTCTTGCTATCAATGAAAGTAAATAATACATGTGTAAATATTCTATAAAAGTAAACAAATATAATTGAATTTAAAATAAGAGTTGCATTATTAAATGCCTAAAGCTCAAAGTAACAAAAACTGAAAACGGTAGATAAGTATATATCTAGATGAAACCCGATTCACAAATGTATGTCAGATTTCTCACTTTTTATAGACAAAAAACTTCAATTAAAAAAATATACGTAAATCAGTTGAGTAGAGACGGCCGGCGGACTGTCAAAAGAAAAAAAATAATTTGGTTATTATTTCGATGCTAGGTAATTTATAAACCTTTGTAATTAGGGTGAGCATTGATCCTCCTAAATAAAGTCTAGTGTTGCCGTCTAGATCTAGACTTTCTAGACTCTTGTCTTGTCTAGATTTTCAAGACAAGACTTACAAAAGCCTTGTCTACAAATTTTCAAAACAAGACTTGTAAAAATCTTGTCTAGAAATTTCCAAGACAAGACAAGACTTTTTTCATCAAGATCAAGACTCTTACCAAAACTCCAGACAATTTTCAAGAGTCTAGATAAACTAGGTAGTAGTGTATAAAGTAAACCACTCGGTTAATCTAGACTCTTGAAAATAATCTAGAGTCTTGATATTAGATAAGACAAGAGTTTTTTAATCTAGACTTAGACTTAGTGAAGTCTTGATATTTCAAGACAAGACTTAAGTGAAGTCTTGTCTTGATATTTCAAGACAAGACAAGATTTTGAAAGTCTTGGCTTGTCTACACGGCAACACTAAAAAAGTCTGTCCTGCTCCGGAGTCTACTTAATAATTTATTATTTGGAGATAAAAAACAAAGCGCAACTAACAATTCACAACCTGGATATTAATTAACAAATTATTAGTTAAAGTTTGAGTAGGATTCTGAGGCAAAAACATTGTTTCATAGCTTATAGTAAACCCATCGAAAAACTAATTCCTGGAGATATTGGTTTAAGTTTGCACAAAATGTAACCCCTGTTGTATTCGGGACCCTCACCTGGACTACACCGTGGGAATGTTCTTCCCTAAATGATCGGAATTGCGTGAATTCGATTCACACATTTAAATATTTTTAAGCAAACCTGTTTTATGCAACTCATCTTGAATTCTCAACGAGAAATTTCTAGAACTACCAAAATATCATAATTTTATAATAATTATCGTACACCTATAATATTCTCTTCTATATTAATTTTTCATTCGAAAATCACTACTGAGATTTTTACCAACTACCTACCTACAAAATTACTAGTACTTATTCTACTAGACTTTACCAGCGCCGTTTTTACCTAATCAGTAATATTTTACAGCAATAATTTATTAATTAGTATGTTTATTAGATTTGTAATAACTATTGAGCATTATAATTAATTTTTTTAGAACGCCCACGAACTGACAAAGTTATTAGCGTTTAATACCAATTTATACTTTTCAATGTCGCTGGCAGCTACTAGGTACTGTTCTAATAATACATTTTCCCTCAGGGGAAACATTGGAATGTAGTTTGCATTCCAATGTTTTGTGGGGATTAGCATTATCAGGGACCCGAGCTCTTACCAGTCGGTTTGTGTATACCGGCTGGCGCATTCTAATACACAAATGGATTTTTTGTTGTGTTGAAGACACTAATGACCTGAGTTGTCGACACGTCTATAATCTACAATAAAATAAATTAAATAAATAATAAATTTAAAATTAAATCGGATTCTGTGATAAACGAATCATTCTAAATATAGACAGGGTGTTCTACAAGCTCTATGACAAACTTTGGCAGATGATAGCTGGGTTAAGTCTAAACATTTTTTCTTAGATGAACATGGGTTCAATTCGTTTTTATTCAGAAGTTACAAACATTTAAAAAAATATATTTCCATATTATAATCAAAAGCTTAGTGTTTTTTATTTTATTTATTTAAGAAAAAATGTTAAGAATTAACCCAGCTATCATCTGCCAAACTTTGTCATAGAGCTTGTGGAACACCCTGTATAATGACGTTCTAAAGTTCTTCGCTTTTCTCAAATTTGATCTAACTATACTTGTAAACTTTACTTGCTAGTATTTATTAATTTAAAGCCACCAATATCCTGCGCTTAATTAATTAATACGATTAAATTATTTCCAAATTCATATCAAAAATAATATATTTATTAGGCACCTCGATATATTAACAATAAAATGTTTCCTCTCGATGTGGGAAATCTTAATTTATGCGGGTATTGATTTTGGAATACCAATGTTGATATATATACTTTTAATTTAATATTATTTTTGATAATGAATTGAAAATCCAATTTATACTTCCACCAATTATATTAGATTAAAACCATGGGAAGACGAGTACAAAATATTTCATTGCAATAAAATAATTTTCACACGGTCGCTTACAACAGAAAAGAAATTATAGCGAATCGTAATAAGGCGTTCACAAAAACGAAACGCATGGTATAAAGAAATTTAAATTTTCGTACCCACAACCCCTTCTAAATTTAAATGTAAAAAATAGGTACATAAAAAGTGAAAGAAGAATATACCTAAAGGTGAACATTATCCCTTCTTACATAATAATATTATACAAAGAAGTTGACCTAAGGGTCATATTAAATCTATAAGGGGTCCCTTTTCATAAAGTGGGAGAATGAACTATATTTTATTTCTCACAGTTTTACACTGAAGGGGGATATGTCGAGGAGACGTATATAAGCGACGAGAGCCTCGTGATTTCTGTCATAAAGTGTTTAAAGTTACCCGCGTCTGTAGTTCGGGGACCACTAGTTGCCTCACAAATGGCACTAGTGGTTCCCCGGTTTCAAAATTTTAGTGTCGTCGCGTATTTTCGTTTTCAATCGATTTTTGTACACATATTTGTATATTTAAAAAATAATAATTATGTAAATAGAATGTATATTTTTTTTAAATTAGTATTCATAACGGTTATTTACCAGTGTGCCTTACTAAGCTAAATAGTAAATAAGAAGTGTAAAAAAATTTGTTTCGATGTTAAAAAAACGGCAAGGTAAAACATTTTTTTGTATTTTTGATATTTAGACTTTTATGTAGGTTATAGTCTCGAATAATATTGAAATATTTTAACAATTATTATTATTAATTACTAGAAATGGACATGTCAGTTATTCTATAGACGCATCTCTACAACTTCAGTGAAAAAAAAATTGGGTTTTAAAGACCCCCAACAGCTAAGGTTATTTGGACATAGCACCAATTCATATTTTCAATTCATTATTATTTTTTTTTAATAATAAATTGAAAATCCAATTGATACTTTTACCAGCTCTCGGGCTAGAACCCGGGAACTGGGGACTTGTAATAGAGGAACCATAGCAATGCCATGTGAACAACAGCATTGCTACACTCTCGGCCATTCTCAAGCCCAAAACTTCAGTGGATATGGCCACTATAGTAGAGCGGCACGTTAATCCCACAATACGTAAAAATATAGCATCGTAATGCATTTAAACTGCCGCAAAAAAAGTGACAGATGCGTTTCAAATGATTATAACATGTCCATTTCTGCATGACACGACGCTTTAGTTATATCTATTATTTTCTAATGAAACACATAAAACATCCCTTAATTAAAATAATTTGTTTTTTCCAACTATTACAATTTTCATAAGAATTTCAACAATAGCGCTCCTATATCAAGTTTTACTAATGTGTTTTCGCAGTTTGTTTTCCATTGTTTTGTAAGTTTAGTAATATATATTATATAGCAACAGGTTGATCCGCCATTGCTTAAAACTACGATTAAATAAATGTGCAGGAACTATCTATACAGACTACTCGCACACCGCAGAAATCTTTCACGTTGCGCGACTTTTATAGTTTAATATCACGGGACATTATTTTTTAGGGCTTTGTACCAAAATGGTAAAAAAACGGAACCCTTATGGTACAAGACGATCGTTGTCTGTCTGTCTGTACGTCACAGTCAATTTTCTCAGAAACTGCATCAATCGATTTGAAATTTTGCATATACAAGGTGTCCACGGCGACGTTGGCTAACATGGGTATCTTTGTTATTAGTGGAGATAGAAAGTCGGTTAAATGGGCAAAGTAGTGCAGAATTATGTGCTCATTGACGTCCCGTCGAAAAAACAATTGAATTTTGACACACTTTGGATTTATTTGGAAAATAGTGAAAATTGCCGTTTTTGAAAACTAGCTATAACTTTTTTATTTATGAAGATATCTGAAAATTTCTTTAACCGTTTTTTGATAACTTTTTAAGATCTTTTCAGTGGTGTAGGTTTAATTTTTTTATATCTACTACATAATGAGATATTGACATGAACTTTGATTTTTCTTATGGATGCCATTTTGGATTTTTAGATATTCGAATTCTGCTTATTTTTCTGATTAATTTGGTGTATCATATGCTACATTTAAAAAATTTTCAATTAACGTCCCATATAAGAGACATTAAAAACAACTGACAGTCACATTATAATTAAGTAGTGCGAACATTTTAAGTGTAAAATTAATAATAAATCGTAGTTTGACAGAACTGAATTATAATTTGACTGTCAGTTGTTTTTATAGTGTCTCTAATATGGGACGTTAATTGCATTTTTTTAAATGTAGCATATGATATACCAAATTAATCAGAAAAATAAGCAGAATTCAAATATCTAAAAATCCAAAATGGCGTCCATAAGAAAAACCAAAGTTCATGTCAATATCTCATTATGTAGTGGTAAATAAAAAAAATATACCTACGCCACTGAAAAGATCTTGAAAAGTTATCAAAAAATGGTTAAAGAAATTTTCATAAATAAAAAAGTTATGGCCAGTTTTCAAAAACGGCAATTTTCACTATTTTCCAAATAAATCCATAGTGTGTCAAAATTCAATTGTTTTTTCGACGAGACGTTAATGAGCACATAATTCTGCACTACTTTGCCCATTAAACCGACTTTCTATCTCCACTAATAACAAAGATACCCATGTTAGCCAACGTCGCCGTGGACACCCTGTATATACCTAGTAATTACAAAGCGATGTGCTCACACTTCGTCTAAGAGTCAGAATCAAAAAAATATTTGTGTAGCTTTGCGCCGGTGTGATCGATTTTGTTTAAATTTTATTTCGGCGTTTAACTCGCAACAAATACATTTTTTAATACCAGTTAGTTCAAATTTTATTTACTCTGTTAAAAATTGTTTGCTCAGAGTGGATCCCCTAAAATAATGAAAAAGTAATGTGATCTAAATTCGATTTTCGATATTATGTTTCAAATTTCACGAAAAATCAGGTCAGTCATTTTAAGTTACGTCCGAACCAGCAAATAGACACCGCAGTTTTACAGATTTTATTGAATTTATTTAATACAGTAATACCACCAACAAAACCAATGTTCCCTCTAATTTTTTCGCTGACTGCGCGGTACAAAAGTATATGGGAGAAAAAATGTTCAAAACGCATGTAAAAGTGTACAAATGGGGGGGTCCTGTGCTTGTGCTTGAAATCAAAATTTTTTTTTAATAAATACTGCAACTACGCACGCTGTACTGTATGTAAAACTCACACAACAAAGAGATTTCGTTTGACGTTTAAATGTCAAAGGCCGTTTCAAAAAAAAATTTTACCCTCTAAATTTTACTTTTTTTTGTGAAATTTGGATTTTTGCCATTTTTAGATGCAGTTCTTCTATAAAATGAAATAAAAAAAGCCCATTGTGCGCAGAATACAAAAACGGCTGCGCAACTTTTTAAAAATTAGTGCGCGACCGCGCACCCGCGCACACTGTAAGAAATTGGAAGGTCGATTACAGAGATTATCGATGGTCCATTTGTAGCCAGCGATTAATCTGGTAAAATAGGCACACAAAGAGACAATGGCCACATCGCGTAGATTCCATAAAAACACATTGCGCATGCGTTGTCACTAATTTTACATTAATTTGTTTTGTATTCATCCATTTTATATATGTAACTATACATTTTATTTTGTAATTTTTACACACTTTATTGGAATATTTCAAAAATTATGTAATTTTAATTTACTTTATGTAAAAATCACAAATTTGTTTAACTTCACAGTAAAAGTCCAAGTTTTTATGAAGTTTTCTGTGTAAAAATAAATAATAATGTAAAATCACTTAGAAAATCGAGCGAATTCTACCTTAACTTTCAAAGTATTTTTACATCCATTTTTTACAGTGCAGCTTAGTGGGAAGATTGCCAACAATTCCAAGGTTATCTGGGCCTAATTAATACTATACCCATTTATATATTTTAAATATGATTCACATTATACATAATTAACTGAAAAATCAACCCTATAAATCAGCTTTATTGAAAGTGATTAATGCACGTTGGTAGGTACCAGCATATTATTTTGTTTTCTGTCATATTATAACTGCAAGTTAAATGTTTTCACATTTAATAAGCAATAAAGATGATTAAACGTGGCACGCGACACCCGCATTTTTCATGTAGCTAAATAATACCTAATTTAATTTTATATTTCAAAGGCCAATCAATATGACAATTATTAATTTCAATAATAACGTTTAATTTAAAATACGGGCATAGGGAATGGTGAATTAATGTTTGTTAATTATAGACGCTCGACATATAAGAAATTATGATTCATGGAGTGCATATTATGCAGTCTTGCATTGATAATTAAGATTTTTTGTCAGATATATCGTAGGTATACACAGATATGTATTTAAATACGTGAATTTACTGTCGAAACTGGTATTCAACATAAATTTGCAAATAGGTATTTAATTAAGAGATAGAAAAATACTTAAGTAAAAAATTCAACAATTTTCATATTTAGTATAGATACTTTAAAAATTTCCCGTCCTACGAATATGTTAGCGTGTTTAAGAAAGCTGCAGAGATTGGAGTCTGAAGAGGCTAATATGCTAGCGGAACACTAGGCGAACTTGTTCTGATTGCTTTTAACCCCAGTCCGATTTATCATTCTAAAGAAATAAGTCCTTATTTAAGTTCCCCACGGATAAAATGAATTAATTATTCATGTAGATATATTATGTCTATACAGGGTGGACCAAGTTATAGTAGCAATAATTCACCATTCGATGGTCCATCGAAAAATAAGTAGAGATGCATAATTTTATTTTTTTCCAAAACGCTTCCTAAGGGAGATACAGCCCTTCAAAGTCCAGTTTTAAAAATTAATACTGACTAGTGTCATAAATTATCTCAAAACCAAGTATCGCCTACTTTGTTGGTTATTTTCATAAGTTATTTATTTGTTGTTTTTAATTTAATTAATAAATTATTTATTTAAATTTGTCAAACAGTAAAAAGTTTACAATTGTTGTACAAGATTCCAGACCTATTATTTTCATAGGTGGCTATTTTAGAAGTGTTCTAAACTTTCAACTCTAATTATCTCGTAAACGAAGCCTCAAATCGAAATTTTACAAAAATGACTCTTTTTTTCTAAATTGAACAGGGAATTCGAAAAAAATGTTATTCTTTAAAAATATCCAGTGGCGCAGAAAATAGGGTGGGAAAAGTGAAACAACCCCCCTGTATCTACGCCACTTGACAATTTTGACAAAAGTTACTTACGTCAAGTAATGAGTATCTATTGCATAAATACTTGTACCAAATTTGGTCAAAAACGCATTAATGACCTGAGAGTTAGGACAAAAAAAAGAATTTTAAAACTGAACTTTGAAGGGGTGTATCTCCCTTAGGAAGCGTTTTGGAAAAAAATAAAATTATGCATGTCGACTTATTTTTCGATGGACCATCGAATGGTGAATTATTGCTACTATAACCTGGTCCACCCTGTATACAGGGTCTTCAAAGTTAAGTCGGCACTATTGCTAACTTCGTTATTTTTGGATCTACAAAATCGGTTAAATTAGCAAACTAGTAGTATTTTTTCCGCTGAATAAAACGATGAATACAGAAAAACAATTGAACATCGCGTTTTCGAGTTATGTCAAAAATTTCTACTTTTTTTTAATGAGACACCCGGTATACAATATTCACAATCGATAGACAGTTGAATTCTGAACAAAAAGTGTCCCATAATCTTCTATCCTTATGTCAAAAATGACTAAGTTAATAATGATTTTTCAAATTCAAATTAAAGCTAGCTGTGTTAGTGGCAACTTTAGCTCACCATAAACTAGAAAGTGACAAGAATATCCATGAGGTGAAAAATATCGTTTATTTCAAATTATTCTATAACTTGGAAGAAAACAAAATTCAAATAAGATTCCCAAAAACATCACCCTCTTGGTCCAAGCATTTTGTAGCCCGCTTGCAAACACTCCTAGTGACTCTGGCAATCATAACTCGAAAACGCGATGTTCAATTGTTTTTCTGTTTTCATCGTTCTATTCAGCGGAAAAAATACTACTAGTTTGCTAATTTAACCGATTTTGTAGATCCAAAAATAACGAAGTTAGCCATAGTGCCGACTTAACTTTGAAGACCCTGTAAACCTATATATTGTATTGTATGGATATATATTGAAAGGAAAATAATCGAAAACTGCACAGTAAGAAACAATGCGCAGTGCCAAAACATATGGCTTCATGTATTAAAAAAATCATATATAGCCGTATATAGACCTATAATTTTAAAGTCACGAATCTTTAGAATTTGCACACGTGCGCAAACCGTCTCAAAACGTACGAAGAAAATGAAAAGAAATACAAAGAAGTTTTTTTTCTCAAAATCAAAAGGCACAATATGACAAAGGATTTCTTTTCATTCCTTTAGGGGAACTTTAGAATGCATGTGTGGACGAAGATAAAGGAGATTTAAGTTTTGTGTATTTATGTCTGGTCTCACTTATACAAGGGGCGTACAAACTAAATATACTGGGATGCAGTTATATATTATTCATGTGTGATCGAATAATTCAATTATCAAGTATTATAAATACCTTGTATTATGTCCGTTTTGTGACTTCTTGTGAATTTACACTACGCGTTTCAGCAACGAGTTGCCATCTTCAGGTGTGGTTAACCGATCTTAAGATGACTACATTAAGTCGAAAGCGCTCATTAATTTTTTAACAAGCCGTGAGGTGGGTCGTTTATTAGGACTAAAGTGCGACCCTTGAGGTCCACACGACGAACTTCCCAGTTTGATAAATATTTAATAATAATAATTAAATTAGATATTACACAGAAAAGTAATCATTTCAATCATTAAAACATCAATAATTTAAAAAAAAAAAAAAAAAAAAAACGGCTGAACCGATTTTTATAAAATTTATGTCGGATCAAAATGACGTTAACACGCCTCGATTGACACCCTTACGAAGTCGATATAATTTTTTATTCGCGAGATATTGTGTAAAATCTACTTTTTGGAGGTTATTTGGTTAAGAAAAAAGAACGGCTGAACCGATTTTGAAAAAATTTCTTTCAGATCATATTTACGTTAATACGCGTCGATTGGCACCCTAACGTAGTCGATATCATTTTTCGTTCTCGAGATTTCGTCTTTGAAAGAAATGTACACATACGTACGTACGTACACACACACACACACACACAGACATCTTTCTAAAAGTAGTGTAAAAATAGTGTAGTGACCTTGAAACATAAAATTTTTTTTTCCTTTTTGATTTCGATTTTCGGACCCATTACAATAACTTCCAGTGGGAAGTTAATAAAATTTAATAGCTTTGGAAGTGTTTTTCTTATTTGCAAGTGACAATGAATTACATAATTTCCAAATTTCTTTAATACGTACAATATTATATCTCCGCGCAGGGTAAATAACGTTTTAAAACATTTTTAAATATTGAAAATTTTGTTGGAAAGCAGCCAATTATATAATTGATTCCAAACATTTCGGAAAAAATCATTTTACCAACCATAGTCACAGTCAGGATTTCTAACCTGAACCTTTCCATTTTTGCGGCGGAATGAGCTTACAATTACTCTTTCCGCCGCGAAAGTGGAAAGGTTCAGGTTAGAATCCTGACTGTGACTATGGTTGGTAAAATGATTTTTTCCGATATGTTTGGAATCAATTACATAATTGGCTGCTTTCCAACAAAATTTTCAATTGCAAATCAGCCGTATAAAAAATCTATTAATTTGTTTTTAAATATTTTCGGGTTTTTACAATTTCGCATTTTTTTTTATTTATACATAAATAGAGCTTTTAACCTAAACGCCTTAAAAGTAAATTGAAAATCTTCGATAATCTCGTTATAATAATAATCAAACAGACAAGAGAATATTGAACCAACTTCTGCCTTAAGATTGTGTATTGTGTAATTCGCTAAATCAGTTTTCAATTCAAATATATCGTTCTTTCCAGATGATTGATTTACCTGTGTTTGTAATCTGAACAAAAGGCCCACGGCGCTGTAAACTGCAGATATTAGAAATCAATAATTTACATTCTATAAGCAAAGGTGTCTTTAGTCATTCTGTAGGCTAACCAAGCGTTTATTTTAGGGTTATTTGATGAACAAAAATACAAAACGTTGACAAAGAATTAATTTAGTTTTTACTGAAGATGGGAGCATAGCTCTCGAAATGTAAGTAATCCAAAAAACTTAGATTGTTTATTTTGTTACAGATTTTAACCAAAGTATTCGTCTTGAAGAAAACGCGTGTCGTCATCAGTGAAGTTACTTTTTCAAAATTCAATTTGTAATTATAGATTAGTGGTTACAATAGTTACCTAATTTTGGAAATAAACTGCATATTTTCAAAATAAAAAGGAACTATAATGTATAGTGCCATTTTTATAATTTTTAATTTGTTTAGAAGTGATGTAAGTAGATGTAAAATATAGTGATAAAAAATTAAAATAAACTTTTCAACTTAAAAAAAAAAAATAAAAAAAATTGTTCTTTCAGTTTAAGAAAGCGCTTAAAAAACATTAAAATTTAATTAACAAACGTTTAAAAACGTTACTTTAATCCGGAAATATTTAAAACATGAACCTAATTCAAATTTTCAATATTATGCGCATAAAAAAATAAAAAAAATTAATCAAATAATAACGGGAAAATTTAGATGTACCAAGCTTCGAAGACACTTTGTATAATGAATCTTATTCGTTATGGAACAGTTCGAACGTTTTCACGTCTTAAATTTCAAGTTTTGTAAAAATAATGTGAATCTGTGTTGTGTGTTCAGTAATAATAATTAATTAATTATGTCAATATAATGAAATTACAAATAATAAACATAATATGAAGTTTTAATATTGTTTATAAACAGTGTTAAGACAGGCGGCTATTAAGTTTCTCAATTATAATAATATGTTAATGTTATGTTTAATAACTGTTTTGTTACAATAAGAACTGAAGATGTTGTTTTCATTTGTGTTTGACATTTACGTACTCTCTGTTTTAAAACTTGTTATGTTTTTGTTAAGTTTGAATCAACAACTTGATTTGATCACGTTGTTATATTTTACTTGATTGAAAATTGTTTTCTGTTATAAACATTTTGCCCCCGCAATTACGATTTGACGTAAATCAGAAAAAATAAATTCACATACGCTAGCCAGATCTATAGTCGGGCCGCTTAACAGATGGAGTGATCACGTGAAAAGCGCATAAATAGCTTGCGCCGCAGGCGTGGTCTTCGCATATAGTTTCGTTCCCGAACGTTCAAGCAACCAATCAGGTACTTTGCACGTGGTGATCACGCAGTTATCATGCGTTTTCATTGCTCGATCTGTTAAGCGGCCCGACTATATAAATCATGATGAAATGTTTTTTCCGAGTTACGTTATAGTGTAATTGCGGAGACGATCTTTGCGCTTTTGATAAACATTTAATTTTGTTTTTTGTTAAGTTTAACTTTGTTAACAGTTATTTCTATTGTTTGATTTTTCACATTCCAATTTCCTCTTCGTTGTCGAATTTCTTTCATTTTGTTGTTTTTTCAGTTTTGTTAAGTTTGAATGTTCTGTTTTTGTGAACTGTTTCTGTTTTTTCACTTTAATTTTCGTTAAATTTAACTGTTATCTGTTATTTGTTGAATTTAATGTTTCGCACATTCAAAATTTATCTTCGTTGTTAAATTTTTCCATTTTGTTAATTTTTTCAGTTGTTTTGTTAAGTTTGAATTTTCTGTTTTTGTGAACTGTTTCCGTTTTTCCACATTCTTTTTTTTATAAAATTTGGTTATTTCATTTTTGTTAAGTTTAGTATTTCACCACCTGTTGAGTTTTCAGTTCATTTTGTTATTCGTTTTTATTAACTTTTCCAAATTCAAAAACCAATATCAGTTAAATTCTAAATTTTTAACGCATTTGAAAATAATTTGTTCTCGTTATATTTTTTTTTGTTAAGTTAAGTTTTATTTGTTCAATTGTTGTTATCTTTACAATTTGGTTATATTGCATTACAGTTACTGTTTTTGTTATTCAATCCTTTTGTTTTTTGTTAAGTTTGATTTATTAAGTTTTTGTTAAGTTTTGTTACTCAATTTTTGTTAAGTTTGCAGTTTGCACTGTTAAGTTTTCTTTATGCCATTTTCTTTAACAATATTGTTTTCATTTAGTTGTCACCTTTGCATACCATTAACCATATTCTGTCAAAACAATTGGGAACTCCACATTTTTTTTTGGAATCCATTCACAAATGTAAAACTCGATTTATACCATCCGAACGGACACGAGTCGGCACCGCACCCGCAAACTTTTATTGCATTTGCATTAGGATTGTTCATAATTTCTATTGGCGGACTCTATCAAGAGTAACAATCTTATGTACCTAAACACAATAAAATGTTTTGTCAGTGCCGTACCAACCTTCAGTAATTAATATTTTACATAATAACATTTTTTCGCGTATACACTTAAATGCATAAAAATCCATGGCCTAAGCAAAGTTATCAATTGTTTTGACACAATATTGATCGCATGTATTGTTTAATATTTCTAGTTCAGTTATCGAGGCGTTGAACGCAAATTTTACAAACTGAAAAACTATAATGTATTACCTTCCAGGAGTCAGATTACCAATACATATATATTTTTATTTTATGTGTCAAATTTCAAATATAGTTTCATTTGAAATACTAAGCTATACTCTTGCGCTCAACGCCTTGATCAATATTTACAGAATATTTCGATAACTAGTACAGGTGTATCCAAAAATTTCTTAACAAATAACAAATTTATGGATATACCCTTATAAAATAGAATCTCTGTTTTTTACGTCCATCACATATTATATTAATTTAATAAATTATTGGGTAATAAGGACCAGTTAAATGTATAAATTATTTATTCTTTGCCAACGTTTCGTTGCGAATTTGCAACTTCTTCAGGGCTCAAATGGTCAATATTATACATTAATTGTCAAAATTTCTTGTTACTTATACTTGATGGTGAAAGCCACATAATTCGATTATATTTCTTGTTACTTATTTTAAAACGTTATTGATGATTATACTGATATTGTGAAATCCGCGATCAAAAAAAAAAAAAATAATAATTTTTTTTGATCGCGGATTTCACAATATCAGTATAATCATCAATAACGTTTTAAAATAAGTAACAAGAAATATAATCGAATTATGTGGCAATTATATATTATGTATTTTTCACCATCAAGTATAAGTAACAAGAAATTTTGACAATTAATGTATAATATTGACCATTTGAGCCCTGAAGAAGTTGCAAATTCGCAACGAAACGTTGGCAAAGAATAAATAATTTATACATTTAACTGGTCCTTATTACCCAATAATTTATTAAATTATTATAAAATAGAATATTATCGAAGTATTCTGTGATGATTTATTATACGAATATCAAACAAAAATCCTATTGTTTTTAAATTTTAACATAAAGTTCTGCCACAACCACTAGCAAATATTTTCACTAGGTATTGTTTTGTTAACTTGACGATTCTGTTAATGTCTCTGTTTGTTATTTGTTATATTTTTTATATATTTTATTTCATTGCACTGTTAAGTTTTAATGTTGCAGTTTTCGTTAAGTTATTTTACTGTTATCGTTTCATTAAATTACAAAATTAACTTTTCGTTCACTACTGAAGTTTCAAAAATTTCTCTTTTCTTCGGACTTTTTTCGTTTCATTTTTTTATGCTGTTTTATGCCAGTTTTTTTGTTACTGCCAAAATTTAGTTATCCTTTTAGTTTTTCATTGCTTTTTTTGTTTTTATCATACAGTTTTTGAGTTCTTTAACTGCACCGGCCACATTTCCAAAGTTGTTCTTCATCAGCTTCGCCATGTAAACATTTTTTTTTCGTTTTCAGTTTTCCGTTGTTATTACTGTTACAGTTCTTATTGTTGATTATCTGTACTGTCAAATTTCTGTTTATCTGTTTTAACCTGTTATGCGGACATTTTGTTACGTTTGTTTACCGTTAAACTTGATTTTTTTATCTTTTCGCTTTTTCAATTAACTTATTACCTGTTACATTTGCTGTTATCTATATTTTGTTATCTGGTTTTGTTCTGTTAAGTTTTCAGTTACACCTGTTCTTAATTGTTAAGTTTGAAACCTACCATCTGTTAAGTTAAGTTTTCAGTTATTTTCATGTTTGTTAAGTTTAAAACTTATCTGTTAAGTCTTCCGTTATTGTTTATTATTGTTAAGTTTTTCATCTGCTGTGTTCTAGTTGTTTTACCTAAGCTTTTACAGTTTGATTCCTTTTTTTGCTTCCTTTTATTTTATAATATTGAGATTTTAGATTTTAACCCGTTTAATTTTTTCAAGTAATACACTTTCCTCAATTATTTAGAACTTCTATCACAAAAATAAAACTGTATGCAATATCCTGCGCCATAGAACTTTCATTTAAATTTCTTTTTTTGCATGTCGGCATTTTCAATTACCCCTGTAACTTTCAGCCCCAGTCTCCTCTATATCAATTTCCCTTTACTTTGTTTAAGAAGTAAGAACTATTTACATAAAATCCAATATTTACTCTAAAATTTCTTTTAAGGTCTAAAATTTATTTTAAGGTCTAGGTATTAAATATAGTGGTTGTGTCAGAAATACTAATTAAAAAAATTGTATTCCTGCTGTTAAAATAAAAGCAAGTGAGGAATAAATTCACTTCACCAAATTTAGATAAATTGCAAATCATTACAAAACTGCAAAAAATATTAGGACGATATAAAATCTGAAAAAAATTAGGATTTGTCTAGGCATAACAATTACCTATTACAATTACTTTATTTTTTTTTAATTTGCTGTCTAAATTACCGAACAATTTTTATGGAGATAAGAAATAATGAATAACCTGTAACTATTAAATTGCTGACAAAAGATTATCAATTTTCATTTCATCAATGGAATTTATTGAATGCTTTACAGTTTACAACATTATTCTATAATCTGAATTTACATTATAAGAAAAAATATGGGGAACTTGGTAGCAACTTGTTGCTAATTGTTTAAAATACTACGCTAGCAGTCACTGCCAAAAAGTACCTTCGTACTTTATTTAACAGATTTATCTTAAAATAACATGAACATTTTTTTAAAAACAACTTTTGATCTGAAGAAATAATTTTCTTGCAACGTAAAAAAAATTGATTAGGCATTTTTTTTAAATAACAAAAATTTTTTATGCGATTTTCTTTCCTCTAAATTAAAAAATCTGTTTTTATAGTTATACTTTGATTTTATACTTTTCAAGTTCATATGAATTTCAAAAGTTTGTTATAAAAATATTATGTAAAAAGAAAAAAACAAAAAACACATTTTTACTGAGTAATACGAAAATGTTGTTTGTTGTTTTGTATCACTCAGCTTTTCGTTTCAAATTTTCTGTTAAGTTTTTTTGTTCAAGTTTCTATAGTTTAATATATTGTTATTATGTTTTGTAAATAGTTTCGTAGGTTTTGTTTGTTAATTTCGAATGAAATTGAAACAAAAAGTGTATGATTTTAAAAATCATCAAATTTTTAAAATGATTATCGGTAAACGTGTTCTTTATTTATTTTTCATTAAAAATATTGCGCATTCAGATTTTTAAAATTCAGTTCACTTATTTTTGGGAACAAATGATTTGCGTTTGATCAACGAATAAAAAAGCTGCACTACGATAGAAATATTTAAAAATTTTGAAATTTTCTCAAAATGATGACTGTGCCAGTTTTTAAACTAATTTTTATAGAGACAAAATATTGAAATACAAAAAAAAATTGGTCATTTCGCATCTTAAGTAGTGACCACATTTTTTAAAATTATTTCTGAAATTTTTGATGAATTATAATACGTATTCAAAACTTCTGATTTGCATTAAATTACGTGGCATATTTCAACGTGACACAAGAAAAGTAATTTGTAAAAAAATTGCTTTGATGAAAGAGAACCGAAATTGTTTCCTTACAAAAATTCTTATCATGGTCCATGGACAATAATTATTAGCCTTCTCAGGTTAAACAATATTTTTTATCTGTAAATAGATTTGTAAATATTGTAAAAATGCAAATAAATATACTATAATTATGTGTGTCAAAAATGTACGAGTTTTTATTTAAAATATGTTTCCTAATTGAATAATGCATAGCAGGTAACACCCGTTCCGCACAAATCCCATTTTTCTAGTTTTCTACATAAAATTAAAAAATCAGAATGTATTCATATATAAAAAAGGACATGACAAAATTAAATTTTTCCAAAAATCGCTTTTAAAAAAAAATTGTGAAAAACAAATTTTCTATTTCTTGTTCATAATATTAAACCATACGTATACAAGAAAAAATGCTAATATTTCAATGAGTAAAACAAAGTCCCTAGGACTCACATTTTTTTCTAATTTTTGAGAAAAGAAGTACCTAAAACTTTTTCAAATTCACCCTATTTACTGAAAAAGACAACGCTGATTAAAAAAAAAACAAAATAAATCTCTTCCAGTTTCGAAGTCATTATAATTGATTTAATAAAAAAATACCTTCCTTATTAATGATTATAAGTTCCAAAGAGATCAAATTTTACTTCTCTTCATTGTGATTTAAATTGAAAGACTTCGTGAAAAAACTTTGAAAAAAAAACCTCTGATCTTCGCCACAAAGAAACTAATTTGGAGCAAGAAGAAAAGAGGCATGCACGTTGCAGTACTATGGCAACAACAAACGAGAGAATAGGTCGGACTGTTTAAAGGGCAGACGTTCCCTGGGGACCAGTTGTCATTAAGAGAGTGCGCGGCGCTGTTGGCGCTCTCTGTCAAGGGGGATGTGCGGCGACGCCGGGCGTCCCACCACCGACGGCCGTTCGACGTAAACATTACCGCGTGCTGCAACTGCCGCTGCTACACCAACGCTATTTGCACTGAATTACGGCGGGCGGAGACACGCGCCGAATACCTCCAGTGCTGAGAGATATTGATCCAAACTGCTGTGAAGCTGGTTGCAGGTGTACACGGCGCAAACTCAATAGTGTGCGTTCCGTTGACCACAGCGCTGCAACCGTTGTAAATAGAAGCGGCTTGATTTTTACGTCAGTTAAAAAATATGGACCAGTGGCGGACTAAGTCCGTCGGAGGCCCGAGGTGGCAGAACTAAATGAGGTCCCCGGTCTGCTTAGAAATTGATGTATTTGTAGTGTAAATTTCGTAAAAAATGAATTATATAGATGGGCTGACAAGAAAATCAAATATTTATAATAAACGTAGGTAGGTAGGTAACCTACGGTCCTACCTATAACCTACCTACTTACGTTTATATTTTGTATAAGTAGGTACCTATACGGGGCCTCCAACTCCAAACTGCCTCTTTCTTACTAAACAAATTTTGGCCTTATTTGGGATTTGATTAAGAAGGACTTCTCGAGATTTGGAGGCCCCCCAGGATCAGAGACCCGGGGCGAGCCGCCCCTTCACCCCACCCCCCTTAGTCCGCCACTGATATGGATCATTATATCAAAAATTTGAATTAATTTCTACGTTACACTAGATTTTGTGAAATCTAACAAGCTCACTGTCCTCTTATGAAGTTCTCTTGCAAAAGCAAAATTCGAAACATTTATATCTCGTCAAGACGAGGAATAATTATTGTGACTTTCAAAAATGTTCCAAAAATCAAAAAGATTTACAGTTCAAAAATGGAATTTAACGAAATCTTCCATAGCGAGCAAGCGCTAGGTTTCACCTCGAGCGTTATTCAATCTCCAACTTCGTAATAGATAAACGTAATAAAATATCAATTCTATTTAGTTGGTGAAAATTTAAACTAATAATTTTACCTAAATTCAGACAACTACGGCGAATGGACCGCTAAGATTATTGTGTAACGAATCGGTACTCAAAGCATTAAAAAACCATTCTTGGATCATTAGATCATAATATAGATCCATAATTATTGTACATCATTACCATTACGGCATAATAATAATACAAACAGTAAGATATTCTCCGTTTTTTCAAGTCGTTTTTTTTTGCAGAATTCACTGTTGTTACACTAAATTATTTTTACTGTATTAAATAAATAAGTGTATCTTAAAGTTTTTGTTTCGTTTGTTTTGGTTTTTCCTTATAACCCGAAGTCAAGAGTTTTTATTTTATTGTGCGACTGAATTATTATTATATTTATTTTTTAATCGTCTTGTGGTTAATTAATCTATTTACTTTACTTGAACAGTAATCAGTTACAATAGACCTTTTCATCAACGAACATTTTTTTCTGTGCCTAATTCCGCCATGTTTTTCAAAGATTTGTCATATTGACAGATGGCAAGTGATTGATTTTGAAAAAAGTAAATAGTAACTAAATAAGATATATTATTTAAAGAGGTGGTACAAACAACACCCTAGAAAGATATTTGAGTACTTTTAAAGATAAACTTTTTACGATAAAAAATTTATGACAAGTAGGACTCTAATCTTTCAACCAATTTTCGTTTACTTCCACCAGTTTTCCGGCCGTGGCACTTCAACCACCATCCCAATTTAGCACAAGTATGTTCTTCCACTGTTTTGTGCACTAATTTAGCATCGTCAGTAACATTTTCATCTAAATTAACATTGAAAAACGGTTCTGACCTAGTCACTGCGTCAAAAAGAGTACGAAAAGCGTACGAAACTTTTGAAAGGCGCGATCATAACCATGGCGACGGCGCTTGCGCGTAACTACTGGTGATATTAAACTCCAATCAAATTGTTGCTATTGCAGTATCAAATCGATCATTGCGACAGTTACAAAAACGTAAGTGCTGGATTTGCGCTTAAGCAGTAATAAACTGTAATCGCACAAGACGGACAAAGCGCTGAGTCAACTGAACACAACCGACCAAATGGCTTCCACAGCGACGGTTAAACATTTGTTGCCGCATCTTGCGGAACTGTTGGTTTTCTTATGGGGTGTCAGCGTGAGGACGCACACAAATGGTTATCACACACTCTATATGAACGTTCACATTCTGACCGGCAGCGCGTATTTCGCGTATCTCGCTGCCATGACGTGTGCCGGTGACATTCTCGACGAACTCGACCGATTCATGCCGCCGCTGTTGTTGTGAAGTGACTTTATTTGTGTCGATAGAATGTTGTATAAGTGACAATATTAACAATGACTTAGCTCTTTAACTTTCACAGTCTAAACGTTTGGACGGTGTGTTTATGACAACTTGGCGACGGGCTTTTGTGTTGTGCGTTTGCAACATTGACAGTTGTTTGAAAACACCGCGGAAAGTTTCTCGAAAGGTTTCACTGTAATTTATAAATGGATTATGTTAGAGAACTGAGTGACTGTGAACTTTTGATGGAAACAACAATCATTTATAAAGTACATACCTACTTCTGAAGTAAGAATAAAAAACTTTAGCAAATTAATTATATATTGTGTATCTTTCTTTAATTAATTGATTTTTTATTTTAAAATTATTGTTGTATTTTGTATGATATATTTACTTTTAGAAAAAGAAATATTCTTGCACTTGCTGATTTTTAAAAAAGTTTTGGTTATAATAAGACATGGTTATTGATTTAATAGCTAAGCCTATAATATTCAAATAATCACAATCACAAAATCAAACGGTACAGCAATCAGTGAACCGTTATTTTTATGACTATGTATACACAATACTTCATTTTCGCACGAATAAATGAAAAAAAAATAGAAAATGGCGTTGGTGAAAGTTAGAAAAATAAAACAAAAGTTTAGTTTTACTTTAACACAAGTATATATATTAATAATTGAGGGAAGAAAAATCAAAAGAGCGACACATAATGGAAATTTTTTTTTGTCTGGCAGGTAGCTAATCTAATAGGTAGGTACCTAGTGGAAAAGTTCCCGTTCGAGTCCCAGCACAGACAGTTAATTTTTTTCTTTAATTACATTTACCCTTCATATAGAGACTATGTGATTTTTTGGAAACTAAACTAGTAGGTACATAAAAAAAATACATTTGTCAGTAAATAGTTAAAAATTTGGAAAATAGGTATACAACTTTTTGAACTCTGAAAACGGAAGTAAAAATAATTTGAGTCCCCTGCACTTCTTTTATCTAGCTTGAATTTATTTACACGTAGGTAATCTACATACATAATATTATATGAAAAAAAATGTTATAAATTGACATGCAAATTTAATTAATCTTAGATAAATTGTATTTTCCAATACAGTATTATTTTTGCACAGGACTCGTTAGTGTCGTTGCTATTTTTATAACATGCCGTAAAAGTAATATAGGCACGCTGCAGATTAAAATAAAAATTTAATTAAAAGTACGAATGAAACAATATTTCTCAACATTACATTAATTATAATATTTGTGCGGTCTGTTTTTCCTCAAACCGTACAGTCGATTGGCAATTAGCCAACGCCACGTGTTATTGATTTTTCAATTAGGCGCACGTTTAAAAACAATTATCTCGCGACCCGGGAAAAGTGCACAGTAATTTCTGTCGACGTTGACGTTCTTTTCTATTCAAATTAATTTTATATTTTGAACGGATTTATTCACTTTTACTCAGTTCAATTTTTAATTAAAGTCTAATTAATTTCGTGGAAAATATGAACTCTGATATCCGTAATTAGTTCCAAAATTGCATTATAGGTGCGATGCAGTAGGGTAACTTTATTCGTTCAGTGTTTTAAAAAATGTAATTTTATTCTGGATACAGTACCTATACTTACAAATAAATATTATAATCTAATAAACAGCGATCGAGTCTGAAATACCACAACTTTTTGCTACGAAATTACTTTCAGGACCTATTGAAAAATATTATTTAAAAATACCACCTTCTGTAGAAATGAAAATCCAATAATTCCAATGTTTTTTCATATATTATTTCTAATGCAATTATTTTTGACCATAAAAGTTTAAGACTATTCTATATATTTTATCTACTACTAAGGCCACAATTAAATAAAAATGGACATTGTAGTTCACGATCAGACTCTGACAAAACGTAACAAAAAAACAAAAAAAACGCAGTCGATTTTGCCGTTGTAGTTGTGAGTACACGTGATTTAGTCATGATACCAATTTCAGTAAAAACTTTTTCAGAAAATTCTCAATGTAATTCATTCTTTTCAGAGACGTTACAGCATGTTCAAAATTACTTAATAGAGCGAGAGCTAGTGACAATTTTTTGGTGTTATTTATTCAAGGCCTTATTTTTGTGAAGATGTTGAGGGAGGCATATTGAAGTGCCCTGAGTAAGGGATTTTGCTAGAGAGCGGTATGGGAAGCTGCATTCTTCCCATACCGCTCTCTAGCAAAATCCCTTACTCAGGACACTTTAATATGCCTCCCTCAACATCTTCACAAAAATAAGACCTTGAATAAAGAACACCAAAAAATTGTCACTATACCTCTCGGTCTATAAGCTTACTATATTATATCTTCGATATAAAAAGATATTTAAAAAAACAGTCATAAATCGTCAAGCAGATATGTTTCAAGTTTTTTTTTTATTCAGAAATGTATAAATTTCATACGAGCTTGTTATGTTGTAATGATATGAATTTATGAGCGAGTCGTAACTCGTAAGTAATCATAATCTACAACCCAGAAAATATCAATTTCACAGTCGGTCGCAAAGGGGGTCTGATGCTTCTGGAATCCCATTTCCAATCACACTGCAGTCAAGAAATTTCTCTCGAGAAAATCTACCGCGAAACAATAAAAAATGAGATTATTATTTTAATCTATAAGTGTAAACCGTACTACAGTAATTGAAGATTGAACTTCATCTCTAAGATTAAAAAAGCTCAACTATTACATTGTGAAATATCTATGCGTGCCTATATAAATATTGAACAACTAGATTTCCGGCCCGGTTTCGCCCGGTAGAATTTATTTTTGGCAGTGAAAATTTATTGTTACAATGATTTGTCAGCGTACGCGCAAACTTATAGCTCAGAGATCTCCCGACTTGTTTTACATTCTTGCTCACTGTTCATCCCCCTTTTGTCGTAGCGTAATTATTACTGAAGAAGAAGTCGATTTTTATACACTGGAAGAATTTTTTGACTTGGTTCAGTTGTTTCTTTGTAAAGATATACACAAATCTGGCAGGGCGAAGTCTCAACAGACAAAAGTTTGCATCAGTCCGATCCTGAAAAGCTCCCTTGAAATCACTCAACATGAGCCAGTCACCGAACCGTTGAGAAATAAACAGTCGACAGTCCGTAATGGATAAATAAACATATGCCGGTACAAGGAAAGGCGCATAATATGCTGGGTTGACACATTATTATGACTTAAAAGGGTCGGTTTTTTACAATGCCAACAAGCACTGATTTTAGAGGCGGGCTTTTTAAATAGATCATAATATTTATTTTGAAAACAAAATGTTACTTATTTAGCTTCCATGTGTTTTGTTTTATATTAATAAATCGGATTATCTGAATCTAATATTAAACATTGTGAAAATAAACACCAAATTAAACACTTACTTTCTTCTGATCGCGTCTGAATTTCATTACATTATAACTTTTAACACCAATTATCACATTGCTCTTGGCAAAAATGATTTTTGAAAATTGATCTTTTTCGACGACAAAATAGAAAAGCCAAATCGTAACTTTCAATGCTTAGACTATTTTACATTTCAGAAAAAATCAAATGTTGTCGTACACAAATAGATCTCGAAATGAATCAAAGGGAAAAAAATTATTTGCATAAATCTCCAAGTTGAGTTCGTCACTTCTATAGACATTAAGAATGACAATGAATAATCAAGCAATGTTTTAATTGCGATTCTAAATATTTTGGACAATAATAATTATCCGCACGGAATCAGCAAACTGTCTAATTATCTTTTACAAGATACAAGTGCACAAAATAGTATACGTTAGAAAATTAATGGAAATTACTATATAAAAATAAGCAATGGCCTCCAAAAGAAATCCACAACGTACCATTTGCATGATCGAATTGTTTAAGTACCTAATTATTTTAATTTTTTTAATATTTCTTACGTAGAAGTTTGAGAAAAACATTTCGGTAGATATCAAATGAATAATGATTTGCACTCACTCGACATTTTTAAATAGAAAATAAAAATCGCACTTTCAATAGGTAGGGATGTCATCATGCCGTTGTTTACATGTTGTTTGCATGGCTCTGTTTATTACAAACCCCCAGTTTCTTGGTTCTATTCTAAGAACTGGTGAAAGTATATATAAGATTTTGAGTAGAGATGGGCATATCAGTGAATTTTCAGTAGCAGTGAAAACTGTGAATGCTACTTTTTATTCACTGCTACTTTTAGCAGTGAAAAATTTCACAGTTAAAATATCTCAGGTAAACTGGTAAAATCCTTTCAATGCGCAGTGTTGCATATGCATTGGGCATTGTGCAGCGAACTGGGTTAGTTGTTAGGATATAGCAGCGGTGAAATGAATTATGAAAAAATGCGTTTCACAGTCACTATTATTACCTATTAGGCATAACAAAAGCTTTGACCGGATGTAACGTAAAGCAGATTTGTATTTTGCATGAAGGTCACTGTGAAAAATGGGTCCCTTTATTATTGTTGTCCATGTATTTTTTGATACGTTAATTAACATTATCTAAATTTGAATTAATAGAAAAAATTATTCGAAACACTTTTGGACAATCCGCGTCAAGAAACATTAACAAAGCAAATAATTTTTTTTGCTTTTATTTCGCATTTACTTTTCTTATACTTCTTAATTTTTTACACTTAAATAACGTACACTGTACAAGTTATTAAAACAAATCAATATCTTGTGCCAATAGATAATGATATACGTAAATACGATAGGTACCTACCTACCTGATAAACCTTATTTTAAATTTTTCACTGTTGGGTACAATAGGTAGGTAGCAGGTACACATCTGTGAACGTAATTGTAAACTGTGAACTGTGAAATGCTAGCGAACTGTGAACAATTCACATTTCACAGTATGCAGGTAGCAGTGTGCAGACCATACTAGTTGGATGTGTAAACGTTAAGAGTGAAATTGGTAGCAGATACTTTTAAGCGATATCTTTTAAGGTCGCTGTGAAAAATTGATATCTGTGAAAAAGTAGCAATGAAGTGAATACTTGCACATCACTAATTTTGAGATAATATAGGTAATAAATTTAAAATATTTAGGTTCATAGTGAGCATAGGCTTAAAAATTATATTGGATAAAAATATATATTTTGCATTGCTGCAGTGGACTTCATAAACCACTAATTAAAAATGTTTAGTGACTGTTAATCAGAAGGTGTCAAGGTTTTTATAATTAAAATTCTATCGTAAATAAATCATTAACATGTGTCATAAGCACATTAATTTTATTAACAATGAGATTAACAGTCAATTATTATTTTCTTACTGTACCAATTTTCACTATTTTAGTGAAATTAACATAAGAACATCAGACGACATTATTCGTCATGAAAAGCACTTATTATTATAGAAGGCTACATAAGAAAAATGTAAATGCACCGCCGGGACTCGAACCAGGAACTCTCAATTTCGCGTCGGGAAAGTTTCCAGTTACTTCACTATAAGTAATTTTTCTGGCAAATAATTGAACATTAATTTTAGTTCAAATTTTAGATTATCAATTATCATGATTGATTTTGTTGCACAAATTGTCCCTCATCTCATCTCAAGACGCAAAAAAAGTGACGCAACCGCAACAACCACCTTTAAGCCTGACGGTCTTCTCACGAAGTGGTGCAACTTTGGTTTCAATGGAAGATACGTCTCTACGTGAGATGAGGGACGAAATATTCGCCTGAAGTTCAACCAAAAAATGTTAGTTTCCTGCTAGTAGAAAAAAAATCAAATCACAGCTATAGAAACTAATTTTAGAAAATTCATATTTTGTATTATTATCTTTATTAAAAGGAAGAAAGCAAAACCTACAAATTGATAACAATAGGCGGTTCTAATTTAAGCGCGAAATTTAAAGTGGAGTCGATTGGCGTTCAAAAATGTATGGGGTTTAACGGAATATTCATTACTATTCTCTTTAAACACATTTCTTATGAAAACAATGGCTGTTTCATAAAAATAATTAATAAATCCAGTCATTATTGGCTACAAAACTTTATTATTTCGTGTGAAATAATTTTTTATTTGAAATAAAAAATTTATGAAAAATGAATGTCCTAACTTGATTCAGTCATTGACGTTTTTTCTAACCTTACTTAACTTCGTTGACGTTTGTCGAGGTATAATTTAAGCAATTATAATTAGAAATTGTGTTTGTTCTTTCAATTTGGAGTTGAAAAAGTGTTCTGAAGTCGTCTGAGCTACGCTAGATCAAGGGAGGCAAGCTAAAAGGATAGAAGAAATGTTTTCATCAATTAGGTATTGGATATCTAGGTATTACTTTAACTTTTTCCTCAGTCAGAAATTTAAACTTTTTGCACTCATAATTTTCATTAAGTATAACTGTAGCCAAGTACAAGATACCATCCCATAACAAATTGCATTAATAATTATTAACGACGACGTGTTTAAAAAAAGAGGTTATGTCAGTAGAATGAATGAAATTTGACAGTTGTGTCGTGTCAATGGATGAACGTACGTTTAACGCGGATTCTAGTTAGAAAGAGACAGTTGCGACTCCGCAACGTCTTCCTTTCCTAATCTATTTAACAAACTAATTTAATATTAATGTTTTATTTTTTAAAGCACACTTTGTACTGGCACCTATGATAAAAATAAATTTGTCCGGCCACATTTAATAATTCATAAACTTATGCATAACTTAAATGTCTGAAATGTGAGTAAAGACTGAAATAACTGCAATATGTTAAATCAGTGCTTTTAATACACACGAGTATCGTAATTCGTACGTCTTTGCTGCCTCTACTCAATGGCTGTGCAAAGGACGACTGCAACATACAAGCTTTCGTACAACTTTAAAATTTTTAACGACTTCTTCATGATGATTTTGATAATGGCAAAACTGTTGTCGTTACTTAGACATTTTTTATCCCATATTATCCGTAGCTTACGAACTCTTACTATTAAAACACATTTTTGAACATTCATTATTAATCAGATTTTCGGTAGGTACCACCTACTTTTATTTCGATAAAAGAGAAACGATTCCATCTCCTTTCGTACGTTTTAATTATCTATTACAAACAAGAGGACGCTATGTGAAGGATAATATTATAGAAAATGCAATTTTTGAAGTGAAAACTTCCTTAGACGCGTTAGGCACTCTTTGCCTGGGTACTGAAATAAAGTGAACCATTCGCGTTCGCAACCCGACGGTAAGCGTTCGCAACCCGACGGTAAGAATTCGCAACCCGACGGTAATAATTCGCAACCCGACGGTAAGAATTAGCTGAATCGGGGTTACTCGGCTCAAACACGAACACGTATTAGCAGTATGCACATGGAATCTATACAAGGAATATAAACACCATGTAATCAGAAGCTTGTTTATTTACACTTTACAGCTGTCAGATGGAAATATTTATGATACTAAATTCACGTCAATACGGGAAGGAATCCAGCGACGCTCTGGTGGTACAAAATCTAAACGTTAATTTGGACGATTTGTTGACAAATTTTGTCAAATTTTCTCATATGAAATTGTACTTCTTCTCTAGCCTCCATGAGTATGCCGCGTCTCGGTACTGACTGGTCGCTCTCTTAAAACTGTGCCCGGCTGACATACTTATAATATCATAAAAACGGCAAGTTACACAGGTGCATCGATAGCAGCGCCTTTGCGTCGTATGCATAGGGACCTCGGTTCTAAACCTGATGGCACCGTAGAATTTTTGATATATTTTTTTTCTAAATTCTAACATATTTATTGATATATTTTTTAATTTTTGTTATATTCTTTCTTTGACAACAATTATAATTTCTTTGAAACTGCAAGTTGGAATTAATTAAAAATACAATTTTAGTATTTTAGCAATAAATTATTAGTTCATAAATGCGCTATAATAGATGACACCAAAAATTAGAAAATCTGAACTTTTCACTTCTGTCGTGTGGTCATAAGCACACAACCTTTTTTTTATTGTTTATTTCCGTTCAATGCGAACGCGGATTTACGGGAATCGAATGTGCTACAAGATTGCAGACATATATAAGTTTCGCAATCGTCTTTTATGAGAGCTCGGCCGACAAAACAGCGGAGACAGCGACTAAGAATTCCATAGACCGCATTCACATTCTTGGCATAGATCCACTTAACAATCCCATCGAGAATTCGGAAACGATAAATTTATTTTCTCGGGTTTTCCATTATAATAATATTCTATATCCCTGCACGCACACATACACACACATTCGTCATAAAGATATCATATCTGTCTTGTGTATACAATTACATACCTACATAATATTTTACTTCAGTTGCAAATGTTCACAGTTGGCGTCTATTGATTTACTTTCTGAACGCGTTTTGTAAGGTAATATGCATTGAGTGATGAGAAACATCTCAACTATTGCTGCTTCTCAAGAAACATACAACAGTGAACAGACTAATGTCGCTTTTATCGTACATTTTAATCACGTTGTTATTTTGATTCGCTGTTATTTCTATGGTTACTTCGTATGTTTTATGTGTAAAAATTAACAGCGATTAACAAAACAGCGTGTTAAATGTACGATAAACCCGACATTAAATGAACAAAATAAAATATAAGTAATTATATCGTCAAAAATATTGCACGGAACCCTCTACGCGTGAGTCGAACTCGCACTTGGCCGGTTGTCTTGAAATTTATAATTTTTGTCTCTTTATTACATCAAGTTTAATAGTTTTGATTTTGACTATTTCTATTCAGAGTACCCAATGGTCAGTATTTTTTTAACCGTTTTGTTTTCAGTAAGCCTTCACTTAACTGAAAAATGTACATAAAAGGGTCGTCCCATAACTCAAATGGGACGTAAAACATGTCGACATTTATGTGGATAAGTTATTGGTAACCGCATAAAATGTTATCCCTTTAAAATATGCGTTAAAAAAGTAAAGAAACGGAATAAAAAAATTTTTTTCGACATACTTAAATAACGAGACATTTATTTGAAGTTCTGAACATTAATTTGTTTAGTGTGTGTTTTTAAAGACCACCAACAGCTAAGGTTATTTGGGCCCAGCACCAATTCATATTTTCAATTATTTATTTTTTTTAATAATAAATTGAAAATCAAATTGACACTTTTACCAGCTCTCGGGTTGGAACCCGAGAACTGGGGACTTGTAATAGAGGAACCATAGCAACGCCATGTAAACGACAGCATGACTATACGCTCGGCTGAATTTGTTTAGAGTTAGACAAATTATAAACAGTTGCATTAAAGATTTTATTTAAACGCTCGATTCTTATAACGTTCAAACGAATACTGATCATTTCCTTAAAAAATATTATAATAGTCGTTTGTTTTATATTTAAAAAATGCAATGTTTATCAATTAACATATTATTGTAGTCTGTGTAATATGGCAGAGATGTGTAAACAAGGATGTGACGAAACAACGTGTTTTGAAATAATAACTCTTCAATTAGCGGAATATGAAGAGCCATTTAATGATTTCAATTAAAGAATAACATGTTCCGCTCTACACTGATAAAACAGTCCCATTATATTCACAGTTGCGGCAAAACTATTTTGATGGACTGAAATCTACAGGGTGGTGATCGTGACTGCTGCACATAGGGATTTAACCCGTAAAGTCAAACTTTCGCGATTTCCTGCTTCCCTAATTATTTTCGGAAAAATATCTTCAAATAATAGTTTTAGCACATAAAATTCTGCATCTAAATCATTAAACAAAATTATTTTTGCATGCTTTGTAACGGCAGAAATTTGATATGAAAATATCAAAATTACCTCAAAAATAGATAGCCATGGAACTTGAACAAAATGATGACGTTTTAGCTGTCAGAATTATTTCTAATCATTTTGTTCAAGTTTCATGGCTATCGCTATCTGTTTTTGAGGTAATTTTGACATTTTCATATCAAATTTCTGCCGTTGCAAAGCATGCAAAATTAATTTTGTTTAATGATTTAGATGCAGAATTTTATGTTCTAAAACTAATTTGATTTTACGGGTTAAATCCCTATGTGCAGCAGTCGCGGTCACCACCCTGTATATATTAATACGTGAACACCGCAAGTTCATCGTACTGCAGTTTTTTGCTATTTATTATGAAAGGATGGTAATGAAACATATATCATTCGAAAGGAAAAAAATTATGTGGGAAAGTGCCGTTAAGGCAGCTAAAAAAAATACTGCCTTCCCTGCACGGGAGAACACCACAATTGGTCGAATTTCGACCATAGGCGATACTAGTAATTATTGTTCTATAGTAAAGGGCCCAAATAACATTAACGGGTATATTTAGTAACTGTTGATGGAAAGTAGTCGGTTCTGAAAAGAATTGTTAACAAATAACCCAACTACATGATTAATCGCCTATTAAAGACCTGTTACTAAATAGTTAGTTAGACCTGTAACTAAATAACCAGTTATTTAGAACCTTTTACTAATTGTACCCGTTATTTAAAATCTGTTCCAAAATAACTGGTTATTCAAGACTTGCTTTTATTGAATAGCAGGTTATTTATAAATACATAATCGGTTATTTAAAACTTGTCTTAAAAAAAACGATTATTAAAGACGTAATAATTAGGTAAAGGCTGCAGTTCTAGAAATTCCGATATAAATAATTGACAGAAATTATAAAATCTAGCCAAACCTGATTGTGCAGATGCAGTATTTACAGAACGTAGAGCATGTGCACTATTGCTCAAAAATATGCAATATAAAAAATAGCATGTACCAGAAAGCGCTTAGCGTCAAAAACGCATGAAAACATGAAAAGAATTATTAAGTATGGAATCAATTGAGTCCAAGTGTAAGCCTGTATCTCTTTTAGTTTAGCAATTATGATGGTTTAAAATGTATAAAAATTAAAAAATTAAAATGGCCTAAATTAGCACTGATATTAAAATAATAGAATACCTACAATCAAAGATACACTTAAAGTTATTAAGGTAAAATTTATATTTTTTCTAAAAAAATATGTGTAAATTGAAAAATAGTAGATTGTATATCTAGTTGCGTAATGAGGCATATTACTGACGAGTAGTGACAGATATGTAAAAACGAGCGATAACGAGTCATAATATCATTACGCACGAGAAATATATAGTATTTTTTGCCATACCCACTATTAAAATAGCTACTTTTCACTTCATTTTCAGTATTTTCAAAAAACTTTGACAGTTCATTTGCGTCGCCAACTTCACATTTATAGCAGGCCGTGAGGAGGTAATAGCTGGCGGATCAGAGCAAATAAACATAAATCACTATGGAAACTGTCATTTTCCACACTAGTGTGTTTTAATAACACTTTCAACACACCTATATTTGTTAACTGACCTATATTTCATGTATACATACACGCATGTAAAGTAGCTATTTTATAGTGTGTATGGCAAAAAAAATTGTCGTGGGAGTATACCCTTTTAAACTTTTCGACAGTAGTACCTAAACAGTATATTATTATACTCATCCATTATACAGGGTGTTAAAAAAGAGTATAACACATTTAAAGAGGTAATAGTATGCAGGACCAAAATAAACAAAAAAGTCTTAGTAAACATGGGTCCGCAAAGTAACGGTTTCGGAGATAATGGTAGGAGGCGGACCTGTATTATGGCCTGCAAGATCGCCTGATTTAAACCCTCTAGATTTCTTTTTTTGGGAATGTTTGACGAATATTTTTTAGACCTGCTTGGAAATGGAAGGAGGGCACTTTGAACATCATATGTAACTTTATTTTTTGGTTTTGCTAGAAGCTTCTTTTGTTTGTTTGTAGATAATAAATAAGTAATAAATAATTGCAAATAAATGTTTCAAAAAAGAATAACCTTCCATATCTCCGAAATCCGAAACCGTTACTTTACGGACCCATTTTTACTAAGACGTTTTTGTTTATTTTGGTCCATACTATATTACCTCTTTAAATATGCTACACTCTTTTTTCAACACTCTGTATATCTCCATGCATTTCATGCAGACAGTTGATCACATGTAGCGCACAGAGTTCTGCTTCTGTTGAAGAATATAACAGAAACTGTGTTAATGGATGCACGACGACGCCGATACTGTGCGCCGGGACGCTAACAGCTCTAGCAACGCCTGACGTCGTTACAATAACAAGTGAACATCACAGTACGCGCCGAATGTGCGCGAAGTCACTACATATGAAAACGACAACACTGTGTTTTGTTTCACAAACATGCGAACATCTCAACTGTTATCGAATACACAGAATGACAACGAAGTAAAAACATAGCGACGCTGGATTTGTTGTGTCTTCTGTTACAATAGCTGTTGTGCCAACTGTCGCGGTTAGTTTGTAAAAAAAATGTAACGATTAGTTGTTTCAGTTTCAGTGTTTCAGTGTGAAATTTCGTGATTTTTCTGAAGGATGGTTTTGAAAAAGTGCTATTTACATATTATTTAAATTTTCTATAAAAATACGTAAAAACACCATTCATTATAATAGGTAGGTAGCGAGACTAAAATCGAAAAAATATAATTAAAAATAAAAACGATATTATCTATATTATGAGTAAACCTTTGTGCTTTGTACTGACTTACTATACAGATAAAAAATTTCATAGATTAATTACCCGACTGCGCGACGCAAAGGAGGGTATTGTGTTTATCAGTCTATGTATGTATGTATGTTTGTTCCTTTGTGGCACTCTAGAGACCAAACGCGTGGGCCGATTTTGATGATTTTTACGTCAATCGATTTGTCTTAACTGTCCGAATGTCACTAAAGACATGACAGTAATCAAAACTTAATATGACGACAATAAAAAATTAAAAAATCCGACTGTGTAAAAAAAACTAAAGAGAAAAAAAGAAAAAATAATTAAAACATCAAAAAACCCGACTGCGTAAAGAAACTAAAAAGAAAAAAACAAGTTCAGTACTAAAAAAATAAATTCTAATGTGTAACATAGCGATTTTAGACAGTCGGGACCCATTATTGAGAAGATTTGCGCCGATCTAGATTTCTTATGGGTCCCGACTGTTTAAAATCGCTATGTTACACATTAGAATTTATTTTCTTAGTACTGAACTTGTTTTTTTCTTTTTAGTTTTTTTTTTGACCACTTTTCTAATTATTTTAGTTATCTTAAATCATTGACGAATTTTATGTTGGATGAAGTGAACAAGCATGTTTACATATATTTTATTTCAATTTTGCATGTCATACAGAAAAATTAATTTGTGAACGTTTGTTATTATTTTATTCGGCTACAATTTTCGAATCAAGTTTTGTAATTTTCATAATCGTTAAACCGTCATTCAATATTTATGTAGTACCCGACTATAACGTTTACCCGATCGTAACCCTAACCTGCAGATAAAAAGTACCTTGAACTTTATGTTTTGGTACCAGTTTGATAGTGTCGTTTCATGAAAATCGATTCAGTTCTCGAGCGATGTTAATGGTAGAAACAGACAGACGGATAAAAATTCTGGAAACCGTTCTCCAATCTAAATGTCGTACAAAAAGCCAAAAATATCGAAAAATCCACAAGATAAAAAATAAAAAACTTTTTAACAAAAAAAAAAACCTTCTTCAAAAAACCACTAAAAAGAGGAAAATAATGAAATTTTGAGGTCTGTGCCAATTTAATAAAATATGAAGTCGGTTAAAAAGTATAGTATAGTGATTAATATCTTCTTTTTAACCAACTTCATATTTTATTAAATTGGCACAGACCTTAAAATTTCGTTATTTTCCTCCTTTTAGTGGTTTTTTGAAGGAGGTTTTTTTTTAGTTAAAAAGTTTTTTATTTTTTACTTTTTAGTGTCAAAAAGTGGCATTTACCTTAAAAGAATCACACGCCGTTACTCACTTTTATTAAACCGACTTTCTTACGCTGTCTGATATATCAAAAAGTGGCATTTACCTTAAAGAATCACACGCCGTCACTCACTTTTATTAAAATCAACCGAACTACTGAACCGATTTTGATGAAATTTCTATGGGACCAATCTGAAAGTATATCGTTTCAAAAAAAATTTTCAAAATCGATTTATAAATGACTGAGTTATAATACCTATAACAAACATAAAAAAAAAAAATAAAACCGAATTGAGAACCACCTCCTTTTTTTGAAGTCGGTTAAAAATGAAATTACACGGTCCGTTACAATTTTATTGATTAAGAAATTCAAATGATGATTATTGAATAAAGAGTGATCTAAACAAGAAACGTGGATCAGACATAAAGGAAACACTGTAATATTTCGATGTAAATTATAGGAATATTGGTATCCACCTTTATTGCAATAAACGTGTGTTAACTTAGTATCAGAAGGAGACCAGCTGCTGTGTCTAGGGAACTGAAACTACTTGATTATTTGAGCACGTTTCAGAAAAGAAAAGTATAGCAAAACCGTTGTCTTTTCAAATAAGAAATCGCATTTTTCAGTGATCGTAGAAATATGTCTTCCACTTTATCAACATTATTCTGACATATTATACGGCGATCGATACCAGTATTTTCAGTGGTGCTGAAAGCGTTTTCTTCAACTATTTTTTTCATTCTGCCTTCTTTTTCAAAATTTAACTTTAAAGTACGGATTTAGTAAAAAAAGAGGGTGTGTGTACTTATGTACGCACGTCAGAAGTTATACTTCTTTGGCGTAACAAAACAAAAATTTTACCCCGCGTGTCAGTACTAAACGTTTGTAAAAAAGACGATAAAATAATAAAATAAAGATATTAAAAAAATTAATTTAAATTAATAAATTATTAATTTATTAAATATATTTATTTATTATATTTATATCTAATTATTTATTTAAAAAAAGCATGTTTGTGTTGAGATTCGAACCCGGGACCTATTACGTATGAAGCGGCGATGCTATCCGTTACACCACGACACATCTTACATAGCAGTGCTATATAATAGGGTATTATAATCATGAAAAATAATAATGTAAACAGTACGGGTGTTGGAGTACGAACTCATATTTAACGAAAGCGGCATAAACAAGCGTTTGTATAGCAATAACTTTTATTAATGTTATTCAAAACTGAAAACGCTCTTGTCACATTGTGACTGGTGATAATAGGGTATTAAATCATGAACTTCCGACTAACTTCATGGTATTAAATTTTTGTGACGCGATGCGCGCGCATCGTAAAAATTCACTCTCATCATTTTTCCATAGTGCGTCAAAAGAAGTATAACTTAAATAAAAATCAATTACGTTATTTCAGAAGATTACGTAAGTGAACTAGTTATTTTTTAGAATCTGTTTAAATATACATATATTGTGGAACCACTGAATATCCCTCATGTAATTTTTAAACGTTATTTAAAAGTTCTAATATTTTTATTTTATTATTTTAATAACGCATTTTGTGTAATTAATCAATGTTAATAAAATGTATAGGTTACGTATTTCTTATGTATGGCAATCTGGAGACATTCTGTTTAGTACATTATCAGTTATTCAGTTTCGCTTTTAACTTTAAATTATATACTGAATATGAGACAACAAACTTTATAAACCTTAAATTTATTTTGGTTTTATAAACCGAAATCTGTGAGACTAATAAATTTGGATCTGAAATATAATATATCATATCATTTAATTTATAAATGATCTGCATTACAGGGTCGAAGGTGTTTGAAATGCAATATATTATAATATTATTATTAAAGAGTAGGTTCAGAGATTTATCTGAATCTGTCATATTTTAGTCTGAATTATTAAATGGAAATGGAGGATGCAATTACGACAATTGGTGATTACGTAATGGTGCAATTATTCTATACCTACATTCATTGTAATAAACTGATCTTTGCTTGAAGCCGCATCTACTATTGCAAATTTAAACAATTCACAATAGTCAGTGCCGTAGTAAACGAGAAAAATATTTTTCATTAGAGATTTTTCGGTAAATCCACCTAATTTAAAATAATATTCAAGTCTGATTGTTTATTCAGTAAAGTTTTAATTGAGTCGCGTGCAATTTTTCACAGCTGATGTACGGCAATTAATCATGGTCAGTCAGCATGCCAACCTAACAAATTAGCAAGCAACCGCTATTGACAATTTGTTCGTGATATTCCTATATTTTTATAGCAGTATGTAGCTAATTAAATAACACAGCGATAATTATGACAAAAAACTGACATGTATAAAAAAATATTGTAATGTACGTTTATCGAGAGGTTGACCCATTTGAAAAATTTTGACGCCGTTGCAGTGGCGGACTAAGCCCGTCGGAGGCGGCAGAACTAAATGAGGCCCCCAGTCTGCTTAAAAATTGATTTATTTGTAGTGTAAATTTCGTAAAAAATGAATAATATAGATGTAATGGCGGACAAAGAAAAATCAAATATTTATAATAAACGTTGGTAGATAGGTAACCTACCTACGTTTATATTTTCATACGTACGGGGCCTCTAACTCCAAACTGCCTTTTATACTTACTGAATATATTTTGGCCTTGTTTGGGATTTGATTAAGAAGAACTTCTAGAGATTTGGAGGCCCCCCAGGATCAGAGACCCGGGGCAAGCCGCCCCCTCTTAGACAGCCGCTGCGCCGTTGGGTTTAGAATGTTTACGGAATGGTCCCATATAATTTTTAGTTGAATCGATTCAGTAGTTTCTTTTTTTTATAGTAATCAAATTAATTTTTAACTTCCCATTGGAAGTTATTGTAATGGGTCCGAAAATCGAAATCAAAACATATAACAAATTTTTATGTTTCAAAGTAACTACACTATTTTTACACTATTTTTAGAAATATGTCTCTGTGTGTGTGTATGTGTGTGTGTACGTATGTACGTACGTACGTACGTGTGTCCATTTCTTTCCAAGACGAAATCTCGAGAATGAAAAATGATATCGACTACGTTAGGGTGCCAATCGACGCGTATTAACGTAAATATGATCTGAAAGAAATTTTTTCAAAATCGGTTCAGCCGTTCTTTTTTCTTAAACAAATAGACTCCAAAAAAGTAGATTTTACACAATATCTCGCGAATTAAAAATTATCTCGACTTCGTAAGGGTGTTAACGTCATTTTGATCCGACGTAAATTTTATAAAAATCGGTTCAGTCGTTTTTTTTTTTTTTTAATAAATAATAATTATGTTTTAATGATTAAAATGATTACTTTTCTGTGTAATATCTAATATAATTATTATTATTAAATATTTATCAAACTGGGAAGTTCGTCGTGTGGACCTCAAGGGTCGCACTTTAGTCCTAATAAACGACCCACCTCACGGCTTGTTTACTATGTTACCTCATATCTTCTGCATTTGTGAACCGATTTTGATGATTCTTTTTCTAATCAATAGCACATACCTCCAGGGTGGTCTGAAATCAATTTTACTGAAATCGGTTCAGTAGTTTTTTTTAAGTTTAGTTATCAAATATCAAGACAGAAAAACTAATTTTTTTCTTTGTTTTCAGATTCGGTAACTTTCGACCACATTTACCAAGTGTTCGTAAACAAATAGTTAAACGTAATTATATTAAAGTAGGCAGCAGTGCAAAGTACGAGTGCAACATTATGTATGCAACACGCACTGCAAATTGTAACGCAGTGTCGCGCAGCGTAGGCGCTGGTGGTGCAAAGCAAGGAGGCGCGGATCGCGACGCCGGACCAGTCTAACGAAGTGTATATAGTGTACTGTAATAACGACGCTCGCGAGAGATCAACGACGGCGACGGCGGAAACTGTATAACGACGACGCGACTATACGACGGACGGACGGACGGACACAGGTGTTGTGCGCTTGTTGTGTCACAGTGGTTGGGGCGATGAGCAGTCGGGAAGTTGTGCTTGACGGTGGATCGCCTTGGGGGTTTCGCATGCACGGCGGTGTTGATGTTCATCAGCCGCTCAGGATATCGAGGGTAAGAGTTTTATATTCTACTTTTTCTATCGCTACCCTTTGGCTGAGGCTTCGCTCGCGTCAATGTCAGTTTTGAGCGCGGGAACGTTGCCGGATAAAAAAGAGTGTGTGTGTGTACTTATGTACGCACGTCAGAAGGTATACTTCTTTGGCGTAACAAAACAAAAATAACTCCAAAAATTTTATCCCGCGTGTCAGTACTAAACGTTTGTAAAAAAGACGATAAAATAATAAAATAAAGATATTAAATAAATTAATTTAATTTAATAAATTATTAATTTATTAAAAATATTTATTTATTATATTTATATCTAATTATTTATTAAAAAAAGCATGTTTGTGTTGAGATTCGAACCCGAGACATATTGCGTATGACGCGGCGGTGCTATTCGTTACACCACGCACATCTTACATAGCAGTGCTATATAATAGGGTATTATAATCACGAAAAATAATAATGTAAACAGTACGAGTGTTGGAGTACGAACTCATATTTAACGAAGGCGGCATAAACGAGCGTTTATATAGCAATAGCTTTTATTAATGTTATTCAAACTGAAAAAGCGCTTGTCACATTGTGACTGGTGATAATAGGGTATTATAATCATGAACTTCCGACTAACTTCATGGTGTTAAAACGTAAAAATTCACTCTCATCATTTTTCCATAACGCGCCAAAAGAAGTATAACTTCAAAAATTACCCCATATGAGTATGTGAGTACAATCTAATGTTCCATATATGTCAAGGAGTTTTACAACGACATGCGTATAAAACTATAATCGTACGATTTTTTGACAATGCTTTATGCAACCCAGCATAAGTTTCATCAAAATCGGTTCAGTCGTTCTTGAATAGTTTTAGAGTTGTACAAACAAAAAGACAGATACCTAGATCTTGTTATAATTTTATACGAAAATGTATCAAAAGAGAAAAACGCGGGAAAGCTTAAAGCGTTCAATCTACGGAGTAAATTCTATTGTGAAAAATTCCTTGCAATTTTCTAAGCTTACACAAATATTTATTAGCTGTTTATAAAGGCGAAAAATACTAAATTTAATTTTCTGATTCACGGTGTTTAAAATAAAAACAAACAAAACATTATTCTGGCTATATCTATAGTTGACCAAATATCTAAAATGGCCAATGGGGAAAATGATCCAACAAAAGTGAAATTTAACCAAATATAGCACTTGGGTGTATAAATTTCAAAAAAGAGATGTTTATTCTTAAAAATGAAAAATGAAATTTATAAATTCAAACTACATTTTTTTTCGATATAAAAATCTTTTTTCTTAAAGATTTTAAAAAAATATTATATTTAAAAAGAAAACATTTTTATGGCGTAAAGAAGATATTGTCTATTCATTTCCAAGATGTAATTTGAAAAAATACATTCCAACAGTGTCACTTACCTATACAACTTACAACAAAATAAATAGGTAAATACGGTTCAGTAGTACTTTTGCAAAATTTGAAATTGTCCGGACCGACCAAGAAACAAAGAGATTAAACTGTAGATTATAGACGCTCAACAGCTGAGGTCACCAGCGTCTAGTCAAGAAACAAAGGGTCACGAGCTGGAGCACACACACTGCAGCCACAGGTCACTCTATCTTGAAAATGAATAGACATATAGTAGGTACAAATTAATGCTTTCAAAAGTTTGTAAGCCGAAATCAATATACTTGCGCATCGCCTTTACACATTTTGTATAGCATACAAATTATTTTATAGGCATATTATAATGATGACTTAAGTAGACGCAAATGTGCTCCAAATTTATACGCATGCGTGTTATACGCCCACGAGCGTATTTGTAACGTGCATTTGTTTCAGATAAACAAGAAAATAGCGCGCGCTTTTGTTAACAATCGCTTGCTGTCAATATTTTATATGTCGAGGACCGTACTAATATCTACATTTATGAATTTTAGAAGTTTTATGGTATTCTGATCAATTAGATAAAGCTTTTATGTACCAAATTTATAAATTAATTAAACTTTAAACTATTATCGGAGGGTGATTTTTAATTTTGAAATAAAAAGGGTGTGGACGATTTCGTTACGAAACTAATAAAATTAATTGTTTATTTAATTCCAATTATCATTTGCCAGGATTCATGCCACAACCACACTGCACAATCTGTGAAAATTTCAACTAGCTACCTCTTACCGTTTGTGAGATACAGCCCTGTGACAGACGGACGAACATCGTAGGTTTGAGCGTACGATGTCCGTCCGATTTTTAGGATTCCGTACCTCCGAACGGAACCCTATTAATGATAATAGGGTTCCGTTCGGCGGTACGGAACCCTAAAAACTAAAAAGCTGTTACATGTACAGTCGGTAAGCATCCCTGAGATTGTCTAAAAACATGTTGTGAATACCCTATATACAGGGTGAGTTCGACCACCCGTATCAGTCGTTTTTTTCGAAAACGGTTAGTCGTAGAGAGTTGTGTCAAAAATTTGTATTATAAAAGCCCTAATAAAGAATCGAATGGTGATAATTTTTTTTCCCGGGAAGGTCGGCTTCCCTATTAGTTTGCTCCAGAATGTCCAGAACTCCGGAATTATAAATGTAACGATAGGTCGAAAGTGGTATTGTTGAAAAGATCTTTAAAAAATAAGCAAGTTTTGTAGGAAAATTTTTTTTATTACTGCCACCCCTGTTAAGTAATATTTGTTTGAAATTACTAAATTAAAATGTCATAAATCATAATAACGAACTTTTTAAAAGTCCGCATTTAAAATCTAGTTACCTATCTATCGATCATTAAACACTGAAGAAGTACACTCACAGTATAACCAGAAGAGCTCAGTAGTATGTATTAAAGAGTAAATGGAAGAGTATTTGAACACTTGTGACAATGTCTAAGGTTGCTAGATTTTTAATGCCGACTTCGATCGTTATTATGAAAATTTGATTTAATAATTTCAAACAATTGTTACTTAACAGGGGTGGCAGTAATTAAATAATTTTTCCTACAAAACTTGCCTATTTTTTAAAGAGCTTTTCAACAGCACCACTTTCAACCTATCGTGCTTTCTAAAATTCCGGAGTTTTGAACATATAATAATTTATATTTATACTTATAGAAATTTACAGGGGTGGCAGTAATAAAAAAAATTTTCCTACAAAACTTGCTTATTTTTTAAAGATCTTTTCAACAATACCACTTTCGACCTATCGTTACATTTATAATTCCGGAGTTCTGGACATTCTGGAGCAAAGTAATAGGGAAGCCGACCTTCAGGGGAAAAAAAATTATCACCATTCGATTCTTTATTAGGGCTTTTATAATACAAATTTTTGACACAACTCTCTACGACTAACCGTTTTCGAAAAAAACAACTGATACGGGTGGTCGAACTCACCCTGTATAATTTATATTAGAAATCGTGTCCATCGTGATTATAATAAAATTAAGAAAAATCGCAGGATAGTGGGCAAAATATTTGATTTATTAAATTAAATGTACGACGTTTCGTTTATATAATATAATATACCCAGTTTATCGGTAACATACGATTTTAGGCCGGATTTAAAAATGGACCGATTATTTGAAAAGTAAAACCCATTTTAATAGGATTAAGGATTTACACAACGGTTGAAAGAGCGCTTGTGATATACCTACGTCTGAGTTAATGGAAAACACTTCCTGCTGCTTTTTTGTTTTGTTTTCTTTTTTATTTTGTACTAGCGATCACCCGTGGCTCTGTTCACGTATATTTAGTATATACTGTATATTTTTATTATCCCCCCCTCGTGAGAAATTCTCCCCCTGCGATTCGAAGTACGATTTATTATCCCCACCCCAGCGAAAATCTCTTCCCCTGCGAAGCAAAGTATGATTTATTATCCCCACCCCCGCGAGAATCTCTTTCCCTGCGAAGCGAAGTCAGGCTTGAAAATCACTTGGAAATAGTTTGCATTAATGGTGTCACATAAATAAACAGTTTATATGTTTAACCCTAAGTTTTGATATTTGCATTAACGGTGTCACAACGCACGCGTGACGCATTTTAAAATTGCCATATCTTTTTTATTTGTCAACCGATTTAAATGAAACAAACACTAAATGTTAGCCCAAGCTTATCTCATACATCACTGAAAAACACATCCAAATTGGTTCAGCCATTGTGTGGAGAATAGCGTGCACACACAGACAGATAGACAGACAAAAAAAGCTTCTAGGATTTTATTATTTGTATAGATTATTAATTACAAAACAAACGCAACATATCGACGCGAAATAATTTATACAAATAAGATTAAAGGGAAAAAGATAAAAAAGCACAAACATTGAAAAAACGGAATTTATCAAAAATGATTTTTATTTTTTTTTTACGCCAGTAACTTGTTAGGGTTATCTGGGCCAAGTGTCAATTTACAGTTTTAATGAAAACCCATTTCTCAGAGTAGATCTTTAGTACCTGGGAACTGAGGGTTTGTAAATGACGAGACATGGAAGCACCATAATATAGACAACGGCATCACTACGAGCTGAGCTATTCTCCAGTCCGCGAGTTTTTTATTAAAGGACATTTATTTCAGCATCATTTAATAAATTTTTTTCCGATCGACAGAAAATATATATTAAAAATAATGTTAAGTTCATTTAAATTTTTTTGACAAAACCTTATCCGATATCTTATTATTTATTCAAGGTCACTACACTATTTTTAAACTATTTTTGAGAAGATGTCTGGCTGTGTGTATGTGTGTGTGTGTGTGTACGTATGTACGTACGTATGTGTCCATTTATTTCTAAGACGAAATCTCGAGAATGAAAAATGATATCGACTACGTTAGGGTGGCAATCGACGCGTATTAACGTAAATATGATCTGAAAGAAATTTTTTCACAATCGGTTCAGCCATTTTTTTTTTCTTAATCAAATAGACTCCAAAAAAGTAGATTTTACACAATATCTCGCGAATAAAAAATTATATCGACTTCGTAAGGGTGTCAATCGAGGCGTGTTAACGTCATTTTGATCCGACATAAATTTTATAAAAATCGGTTTAGCCTTTTTTTTTTTAAATTATTGTTAAAAATAAATAATAATTATGTTTTAATGATTAAAATGATTACTTTTTTGTCTAATATCTAATTTAATTATTATTATTAAATATTTATCAAACTGGGAAGTTCGTCGTGTGGACCTCAAGGGTCGCACGACCCACCTCACGGCTTGTTTATTTCTCGAATTATTCTTAAAATAATTACAATCTACTGCAGTGTCATAAATTAAACAAAAATGTTCTTAAAAATAGAAAAACATGAATAATTAAAAACGAGCTTCCGCTCTTAAGTTAGTAAGTTTTTTTTTATTTTATTTTTACTCGACAGAAAAATCTCTGAATGAAACAGACTCGTTACAAACAACTAGGTCAACTATACAGTACGAATAATAAACCTATGTACTATACATTCCACTAATATAGTACCGGTCAGAAAAGTAACTTTTTTCACAATATTACTAAAGATTAAAGGGATTTAAAGCAGAATTATACTAAAGTCAACTTTAATTAAATATTATTGCAACAATATAAAATATAAAATTAAGAAAAATCGCAGGATTAATTTTACTATAATCACGATCGACACGATTTTTAATATAAATATAAAATATATTTTCATTTCTTGACGTATCTCAAAATTTGACCAAATTACATGGAAATTTTGCAACTCTCTCCGTTGTGACGAAGCATTACTGAATTAATCTCGTTCGACTCGTCTGTTGATCTACAATCTAACCTAATCTCGTGTATGTACTGATTCTGTTAAAAATAAATATTAGTAAAAAAAACTTTTTAGAGACAAGCTTTTATTTAAATGCACTAAAAAGGAAAAAATAATTTTTAATAATTTATGTTCATAATTATTATAAAAGCGTGGGTCGTGAACTCTATGATAGATTATTAGTCACGACCCACGATTTTATAATTATGAACCTAAATTATTAAAAATTATTTTTTCCTTTTTAATGCATTTAAATAAAAGCTTGTCTCTAAAAAGTTGTTTTACTAATATTTATTTTGTTCATTTTAGTCAAAATTTTACCCTTTTTTGACACCCGTAGAAGTTGAATTTCGAAAAATCCTTTCTTTGTGGATGCTTACGTCAGAAAAGAAACCAACTGGCCAAATTTCAAGTTTCTAGCTTCAGTGATTTGGCGTGGGCGTAGATTAGTCAAAAAAAACCTACATTTCCGTTTGAACCCCTTAGGGGTTGAATTTAATTTTAAAAATGATTTATTCATGTATTGTCATCGGGAATACATATGTGTACAAAATTTCAAATCGATCGAATACGTGGTAGTCGTTCAAAATTGACTTGCAAGATTTGACCTAAACAAACACACAAACGAACTAACATACATTGCAAGTCAAATAAAAGCTTGTAAAAAAAATTAATAATACTGTATTGGTCATCGATTGGGAGGATTAAGTCATCATTATTCTTAGTTTTACTTTTATTAAAAGTGATTTTGCCTCGTGACCACAAAAATAATACCTGCTGCCCTACTCTCACCGCTCATTCGACCCTGCCCTGTACACGTGTTGACAAGCGAAGGGGGGAAACGCGGCGTCATTCTGAACCGAAGCTCAGTTGCGAAATATAAATAGCGGCGCTTGTTTGACGCGATGCCAGACGTCGCGTCGGGCGCGCGACGATCCAAGTTACCGCCGTTTCTCGCCGAATGCCGTCATCGATAATATTGTCCCGCGCGCTCTAGATATTATTATGTAGGTACGCATCAAAATACTAAATAGAAATTAGTCACGAATTCAAAGACAAGTTTAAAGTTCATTGTTGACTTAACAGTGCCTATATCTCTGTGAATTTATACTTTTATTACTTCCCACCTCTACTATGGCAGGGAAGTAATGGATTTAGTCCGAAAAAAATATTTCGAGATTTTAACAGATCTTCACGTTTTGAGACCCTAGCAATCGTTTAAGATCATTTTCTGACTGATGTGTAAATATCGTAAAAACGAGACAACATACGGCCATGCCGATTGTTCTGTTGTGTTTATCAGCCTTTAACTTAGATCTGATTAGATTTTGAGTCAAATCGGTTCAGTGGATCCTGAGATATTAAAAAAACGTTCTCAATGTCACGTATTAACATAGGTAAAAAAAATATAAATGAATTCTAGATATTATAATATGAAAAAAATGTAAATATTTTTTTTCTCTAAAATGTATAGTTTTCGAGAAAAAAAATATTTTACTTAAAAAAGAAAATTGCACGTAAATCAGGGAAACCATGATTTTTGCTATATTACTAGCCATCAGTAGATCACCAAACAAAAAAGAGGGCCATGCTTTTTTTCAAAGAATAAAAAAAGAGTGTTTATTTTTTGCAAATATTTACTAGGTGGGAAGTATAGGACTGGTCATCAACGGAATTTTTTAAATTATATAATGATATATTTCTCATTCGCTAAACTTTGTCTATTTGATATACGTGTGCCTGATTGATCAATAAAAAATTTATTATTAATTACAAATAAATGCTTAAGTTAGCATTACTTTTAGGAACACCCATCGAATGACGTTACGTTACAATGCAACACTAGAAAAATTCATTTTAAACCCATGTCACCATCGGGACTCAAACCCGAATCTTCCACTATCGCGGCGACTGAGTTATCATTTACTCTACGGTGATACGATAAAATAATCAATTATTATTTCCATATTATAAATTATTAATTTCACTTTATTTTTAAAAATTCTAGCTATAATTACACCACGCACTGCTTTGGTTCGTCGCACATTATAATATTATGCAATAACGTTTATTAATTTCGTTATTCTTTAACCATTTTAACTGTTAATAATAAAACAAATTTTATGTTCAAGCTGTCTCTATTTTCAGTTTTACAATAATCGTTTTAAAGCTTTCAGATTCATTAAATGTAGGTAGTTTTATTGTTAGAACATTTACATAAAAGCTTTTATTGCGTTATATTAAACATATTTGACAAGAGATTTATTAATAGAATGGAAATTCATTGTTTAAGCAAATATTTTATTCACGCTTCAACAGTTTCGTATAAATTAAAATATTCAGTTTCAATACTTGGAATATTTCCAATTTCAGGGCTGATAAATCATATTATTTTTATTGGAAAATGTTAAAAGCAAAAATTGATAAGATTTTAAAATTCTATCACTGCATACACAATACACATCCAAAATGTAATCAAAGATTATTTGAAAAAGGTCAAAAATAATTTAGATTTTTTTAACGGAACTGGCCTTTGCTTTGACCAGCAATTAGCCAGTAATAGATAATTTATCGCATTGTAATATGTACTATTAATTATTATTTAATTAAATTTCCCACTGGAAAGTCTGTTTAATTAAAAACTATTTGAAATACTTAGACCCAAGCAGAATTTGTATGAAAATTGGACCGGAATTGGGGAAACCAATTTAATTCAAGTGTAGAGACAAATTATTGATAAATATAGTAAACTCTGTATTATCAAAGAGAAATGCGGAAAAGGAGGAGAGTAAAGAGCGGGATTTGAAAAGCTTTTCTAATTGTTCATTGTTAATGTAGGACGGTTACACTAAGGTGTAGCAAGTAAACAATCTTTTATTGATTTTACTGCTCGAGTCGAGAGCTTTGTAATGAGCTTAACTAGACAACTTCCTACGTAGTAAGTGTAGTACTGTTACGGAGCTTTAACCGAAGCTTAGGGGAGGCAGGTCAGGTGCAGGGTTTATATACATTGCTCAACTTAATTGTACGTCCACTTTCAAACTTGCCGTAACTTTAACTGTTAACGATACCTACTTATTACCGTGAGAACTTACTCGGTCGGAACCCATTTAAAATGAGCGCAATCGGACTATTTTAAGCGGTATATTTAGAAGTTTAAAAAAAATTGCGCCCGAAAAAATTAGCAAAGAAAAATGTACCTACTCCTAAAATTTTGCCAATATTGGCCAGACAGAGTCAGATTTGCAAAATTTACGACTTCAAAAAAATACACATCGAGGGTGTAAGGACAAGACTACGTAAGTAAATCTGTTAAAACTATCAAGCATATTGCTAGCTTTCAATATAATTTGTATTTCAAATTCAAATTCCAATTGTTTATTACTCCTGCAGCGGCAAAAGAAAAATTGCATAGGGACACATACAGAAACATACATGGTTACATGTTAAAATAATCATTTAAACCAGCGGTTCCTAACCTTTTTCAGCCGCGGACCCCCAAGAAAATCAAGCATAATGCCAAGGACCCCTGAGTGAAAAAAAGGTGCAATTTTCGGACAATATTATATTTTAGTATTCGTTCATTAAATTAAAAAACAAAAAACAAACTTTTTCGTAGAAAAACATTAATGAGAAGGTTGGTGCTGCTTTTTTGCAACTAAGTTAGACTTGTTCGGGTTGATATTATTACTCTATTGCAATCTCAAATCAGATTCCACATGTAACCATTTGTTTTTGATGTATACAAGAGTAGAGAATGCCTTTTCACATAGGTACGTGGTGGAGAAAAGCAGCAAATGTTTCAGTGCTTCTTCTGAGACTTCCTTATAATCTTTTTTTATATTCACCCAGAAACTACACAAGGAGCGTTCTTTGAAATTACGTTTCAAGGCAGAATCACACGATATTTCTATTAATTGGTTTTCTTGCACCGTTGTCAAGCCAGTTATATCAGAAACATCTGTGGTGAAAGGGTCTGCTATCCAATTTTTATTTTTGTCAGGTACTGAAAAATAATCCCGCAACGAAGTAAGATAGATGCGTATGGGACCGCAGACCACCAAACATATGCTCGCGGACCCCCAGGGGTCCGCGGACCACAGGTTAGGAAACAATGATTTAAACAATAAAAACATTTTTCAACAAGGAAAGCCTTCAATTTTTTTTAAACAGTGGAAAACTCGCTATATTTTTTATTTCATTTGCGGAACCAGATTGAATATCTTGGTGCAACAATACATAGGACTTTTCAAATAAAGAGTTAAATTTGGCTTATATATTTATTTTTCAAACTCTCCAATCTTAAATAGTTTATAAGATTAAGGGTTAAGCTTTTTAAGTTTCAATTCGTAAAGAAAAACATTTTTTTGGCCTGTTCAGTTTACAGAGCCTCAACTGTACGTAAATAATAATTCCCGTAACATCTGGGTAATATAATGTCATGTATGTCACTCACCAACACATTGAACAGTGACCCCTCCGCCCCAGTGTCCTGAACTGAACCTTCTCATCACCGAGACTGCACGAGGTGTGATCAAAGTCGCCTTCGGATTGATGAATGACTGCGTTTGTTTCTGTCTGAAAAATAAAGAAAAAACATGTAATAACGCTAAAATATCTGATTGACGGTAAAATGCATCAGGCACTGGAAAAAAGCAAGTGAAAAATTAAGTATTTCGGCTAATACAGAAATCTAAGGACCTTTGTAATAAAATATCGTATGACGTATTGAAATTTTAAGTAGGTAATAAATTGATGTTCGGATGCAAAATGTTGTGGAGACTTTGACCGAATATTCTCAAGGCACCGCGAACGGCTTGTTTCCTGGCCACCATCGTGAGACTGCAGTAGCCAGATCTCATGGGATGTTTAGACCATTTTATTTACATATTTGATGGCCGCTCGTATACTAGCTGTTACAACGTTGTGTGTATTGTCATTATTATTATAATTTAACACAGTCTTGTGGCAGTATGTTATAGTGTTCTCAGATGAGACCTCGGTCAACAAGGGAACGATATGGATGTCGTGACAAATGACAATCACAAACACTGCCGCCATCGCCTTTGATAGTAAACATTAAAGCTAGTACCTATATAATATTTTGTCTGACCCGGTAGATTCAAGATTGATGGTTCAGTCCAAGCGATTATATTATTATCATAGTCTTCTTTTTATAAGTTTTTTTTTGTTTCGGAAGATGGAAAAATATTAAATTACTCCTGCAGTGATTACATAATATAGACTCAGTCTTTTTATGTACAAATATGTATTTTAACATAAGGGAAATATTATTTTTTTCTTAAATGTTTCAGTTTTGTAAGGATCATTTCCCGGCAAATTTATAATTTTAAAAATTTAAAAAAAGACTGGCATTTTCACAGTCGAAAAATGTAGTTTCCCTAATGGCTTGGTCCGCCTCCAGGTCATAACGACTTGCGAGAGAACTAAAGCATAAATAATTTTTTTAAAGAGCGCTCTTAGAGACTCTAGATAATTAATATAAGTATAGATGTTTGACTGCAGTTCAGTCAGGAGGCATGCGTTCCATCAAGTGCCGCATACCGCAGATGCTTCTGCGGAAACGCGTAAACCGTTTGTTTATAAACATTCGTGGTTTAACTCGGCAACTGGTCCGTAATAATGTACTCACGAAATATTATTAGTAGCATACTTTTTACTAATTGAACTGACATGAGCCAACTGCTCATATTGCGTAGTTCATCTCTTATTTTTTAGAAAAAAAGGGCGTCTTCGATTGTACCCTATTTAAGAAATGAAATGTAAGAATGATGTAATCCAAAAAAATTGCAAACACAAAACGCACGTTGTAGACCGAGAGCTAGTGACAATTTTTTGATGTTATTTATTCAAGGCCTTATTTCTGTGAAGATGTTGAGGGAGGCATATTAAAGCAGCCTGTGTAAGGGATTTTGCTAGATAGCGGTATGGGAGGGATGCAGACCGCCCCCAACATGTAACAAAAAAAATGGTCACAATTTTATTGTTTCAAGGCTGAAATTATTTGTATAGCTTGTCGGTGACGCAATAATGCCCTTATAATATTTGCAGATCGATTGGTCAGTATTAAAGGGGTGGCAGATCACCCTAAACGTGTCATGTACAAGACGAAATTTATATTATTAGTACAAAGTTCAAATTTTAATATGTTGTTACGGCGACTGTTTTAAGCATATATTTCTCGATATATTTCAATTTGCAGAACAAAATGTCGGTATTAACCCCCTCTCTTAGAGGGAAACTTGCTCGCCTAGGTGTTTATATAGTCCTGCAAGGGAGTTAATACCAACATTTTGTTCTGCAAATTGACATATATGCTTAAAACAGTCGCCGTAACAACATATTAAAATTTGAACCTTGAACTAATAATATAAATTTCGTCGGGTATATGACACGTTTAGGGTGATCTGCCACCCCTTTAAAACTGACCAGTCGATCTGCAAATATTATAATGGCATTATTGGGTCACCGACAAGCTACACAAACAATTTCAGCCTTGAAGCAATAATAATTGTGACCATTTTCTTTGTTCCATCTTGGGGGCGTTCTGCATCCCTTCCATACCGCTATCTAGCCAAATCCCTTACTCAGGGCACTTTAATATGCCTCCCTCAACATCTTCACAAAAATAAGGCCTTGAATAAATAACACCAAAAAATTGTCACTAACTCTCGGGTCTATTGTTGGCCATCAAACCGTTCCATATCAATAATGACTTTAAATTTCCAGGACTTGATTTGCTCATTGCAAAAATTAGGCAATTGTATCTCAACAGGCTTCAAAGCTATAGACAAAATAAAACTGCAAAAGTCGCTGAGACACCTTGCATAAGTAGGTAACTATATAAATCGCCTACAGTATAGGCAATTCAACAAACTGAACTGCAGAGCAGGTACGCGTTGCATGCATTTAGGCCTATATATATTATTATTAATTAACACGTTAGTTTAAACTTGAATAATGTCATCTCTGGTGATCCAATTTATCAACAATAAGAATCAATCGATCTTTGTCGGGAAATATAATTTTTTTATAAAAGAAATTATTGAAGCAAGGAGAAATTTCGTGCTTTTATTTCAACTCTAAAGGATAACAGATTATCCAAGCATTATTTATAACGTTTGGATAATCTGGCAATATCGTTCAACGAGAAGAACAAACGATATAATTATAACGAGAGTTCAATGGCAAAAATAATTATCGTTTCTGTGATAAATGATAAAAGATAAGCAAATCGTTGACAACTTTCAGTACATTATTGCCCGTTCACCTGTTAATCAATTTAATGTATCTTTTTTTTTGTTTTAAGATAATAGTTTACGTAATAGTGTTACTTTATTAAATTAATATCTATTAGGAACTGATAATAACATAATATTTTATTTTGTGAATGTGTATCACATGGATTAATTATAATTTACTAGGGAAATTTTAAATGTTGTTTTGTAATGTAAAAGTGATCTTTTTTATTTGAATTTAAAAATCTGTTCATTCAATTGATATATTTTTATACATAATTAAAAAAACAGTGTTTTATATTTAAAACAAAATCATTTAACATATCGTTGAACGGGTATATTAATAAAATTCAGTGATTTTTTAGCGCTAGTAAAAACCTATAATAAACATCGTAATTACAGTTAAAAGTGATTGACAAAATTGTCAATAATAATAATTTATTGTGAATAATATTATTTAAATGCCAATTTTTTTTCTAGTTATATAATTTTTATGGAACAACTTTTACTGCCAAATGGATAAAATATTATATTATGTGAGTATTAAATTAGGTTAAATTTTGTAATGTATTAAAATTTTATGAGTTCTTAACAAAATAATTATTTCTCTTCAATTTCGCAAATGTTAAGATGCATAAAAACAAAATGATGTCTTTATTTGTTTTGATTTTTTTTGTTATTGTGATAAGAAAAAAAATGCCACGAAAAAAATTTAAATTAACTTTTATTTTTAATTGGATTTTTTTCGAAATCACTCTCTCGGTAACAAAATAAAATTGAAGAGTACTTTTATCAACGAAGAACTGACTGAAAGGACGTTTAATTACAGGCCGTCAATTAAAAGGCCTGTTTCGTTGAGCATACGAGAGAAAACCACGTTTAGTTTAAGCGCAAATTCTGATAATTGATGTCTCTGTAGGCAATTATCGCAATGTTGCAGCTCTGAACAAGTGTGCAAAATTACACACACTTAAAACAGTAATCCGGGCAACTGTACAATCGCGAAGTCGGTGGACTTTTTGTTCGTTGAAATATCTACTTTATGATGGTGTAAAAAAAATATACATTACTACGGTAAATGTTCTCAGAAAATGCAAAGAAACGAGAAAAAAACTCGTATCCGAAATTTTTTTTTTATCATTATGTACAATTTTGAGGTATTTATTAAAATTTACACTTTAATTACTCGTTTATTTGCATTTTCTGAGAACATTTACCGTAGTAATGTATATTTTTTTTTACACCATCATAAAGTAGATATTTCAACGAACAAAAAGCCCACCGACTTTTTTAAAAAAGCAGATATTTTGACGTGAGAATTTTCGATTGAAAATTAGGGTGCTTTTTCGATATTAAGTCAAAATAAGGTGAAAAAATAAATATTTTAAATCAAAAAAATTACAGTGTGTTTGGGACATAAAAAGGTAAGTTTTCACCAAATTTCGTGAAAAAAAAATGTTTTTTGTAAAAGATAAAAATAAAAAACCAAAAACTTGGTTATTTGAATTTTTTACATAAATTTTGAGGTTATGTGAAAAAAGTATGATACAAAAGTTGTAGATCTTTTTATTACCTACAACTTTGCGATTAAACTTTTTTCCATAGGACTTGTATTTTTGCCGGAAATCGATATAAACCGTTTTTTACCCTTAAAAACCCACCCCCTACCACTTCCCGACCTCAGATCGCCCGTAAATTATTTTTCCTTTCATTTTTGTTCTATTCTCTTCCTTTTCCAATGGGTTTCATCCTACTATAATTTTTTTTGGTTTCAAAAATTATCGACCCTGGTCTAATAATAATAATTTATTGTGAATAATATTATTTAAATGCCAATTTTTTTTCTAGTTATATAATTTTTATGGAACAACTTTTACTGCCAAATGGATAAAATATTATATTATGTGAGTATTAAATTAGGTTAAATTTTGTAATGTATTAAAATTTTATGAGTTCTTAACAAAATAATTATTTCTCTTCAATTTCGCAAATGTTAAGATGCATAAAAACAAAATGATGTCTTTATTTGTTTTGATTTTTTTTGTTATTGTGATAAGAAAAAAAATGCCACGAAAAAAATTTAAATTAACTTTTATTTTTAATTGGATTTTTTTCGAAATCACTCTCTCGGTAACAAAATAAAATTGAAGAGTACTTTTATCAACGAAGAACTGACTGAAAGGACGTTTAATTACAGGCCGTCAATTAAAAGGCCTGTTTCGTTGAGCATACGAGAGAAAACCACGTTTAGTTTAAGCGCAAATTCTGATAATTGATGTCTCTGTAGGCAATTATCGCAATGTTGCAGCTCTGAACAAGTGTGCAAAATTACACACACTTAAAACAGTAATCCGGGCAACTGTACAATCGCGATGGCGGCGCAATATGATTGTGGGGTCCCTCGCTCTCTAAAAATTAAAAAAAAAAATTTTTTTGCAAGAAAACAAAATTAGCTTTTTTGAAGTGAAAACTTCCTTAGGCGCGTTAGGGACTCTTTGTCTGGGTAGTGAAATAAAGTGAACCGTTCACGTTAAATTGAAAATATAATTTTAGCATTTTAGTAATAAATTATTTTTAGTTCATAAATGCGCTAATAGATGACACCAAAAAACCTTTTTTGATAAACACTTAGTTGTAGTTTATGATTTCGCTAATAGCTGACACTAAATAATTCGTTTAAATAATTATCGTTAAGGTATTATATTCATTAAATTTAATTGTATAGGCCGATTTTAATATATTTATGATTAATCTGTGTGATTAAAAAATTATATATATATATGTATATTAAAATTAGAAAATCTGAAGTTTCCACTTCTGTCGTGTGATCATAAGCACACACCCATTTTTTTAAATTATTTTATATCGTGTAGGTATACTAATTATCAAACTTAAAAATATAAAATATCTAGTTTTCTTTTTGGCTTTTGATGCCCCTGCGATGCTGAGACCCTATAGGCGTGCGCTTATTAGGCCTGTGCGGTTATTTGCCAACGCCTGCGGAAGAAACACTTTAAAAAAATTATACCTACATTTGTACTACTGTACCGTCGCAGAATTAAAAAAAAATACATAGAGCGTAAATTGATCTTCTGTAAGAGTGAAAATACTTCACAATTATTGTTATTTGCAGGCATAGGTACTTTAAATAATTCATTTCACATCGAATAATTAATTTTTAGTAAGATATTTATTATTTAAATTTAACAATTCTAAGCGCGGTTACCTGTATATTATTTTTATCTTAAATGAAGCTAAAATATAAATATTATGGAAAGCTACAGAAATATTTATTAAATCTATCAATAATCAATAATATTTCACATAATAACACCAATACGAAAGTCAACTATTTCTAAACTAACATTTTGTCTACGTAACAGTGAATGAAAATGGGTTAATATCATGTGAAATTATCAATGTCATCCGTTGACCGCAGAAGAACTGCGTTAACGCCACTCCCCGGTTGGCTGTATAAAATGATCAAAATAATTCACGGACGGCCAATTTCACATCCTCGCATTTCTACAAAAATGCGAATGCCTTTACGCAAATGAAAATTATTAACTTCCCATTGGAAATTATTGTAATGGGTCCGAAAATCGAAATCAAAATGTATAACAAATTTTTATGTTTCAAGGTTACCACACCATTTTTACACTATTTTTAGAAAAAATGTCTGTGTGTGTGTATGCGTGTATGTACGTACGTACGTATGTGTCCATTTCTTTCTAAGACGAAATCTCGAGAATGATAAATGATATCGACTACGTTCGGGTGCCAATCGACGCGTATTAACGTAAATATGATCTGAAAGAAATTTTTTCATAATCGGTTCAGCCGTTCTTTTTTCTTAACCAAATAGACTCCAAAAAAGTAGATTTTACACAATATCTCGCGAATAAAAAATTATATCGACTTCGTAAGGGTGTCAATCGAGGCATGTTAACGTCATTTTGATCCGACATAAATTTTATAAAAATCGGTAGAGCCGTTTTTTTAAAATTATTGTTAAAAATAAATAATAATTATGTTTTAATGAGTAAAATGATTACTTTTCTGTGTAATATCTAATTTATATATTATTAACTTCCCATTGGAAGTTATTGTAATGGGTCCGAAAATCGAAATCAAAAAAGAAAAAAAAAATTTATGTTTCAAGGTCACTACACTATTTTTACATTACTTTTAGAAAGATGTCTCTGTGTGTGTATGTGTGTGTGTGTGTGTACGTATGTACGTACGTACGTACGTACGTATGTATGTGTCCATTTCTTTCTAAGACGAAATCTCGAGAATGAAAAATGATATCGACTACGTTAGGGTGCCAATCGACGCGTATTAACGTAAATATGATCTGAAAGAAATTTTTTCAAAATCGGTTCAGCCGTTCTTTTTCCTTAACCAAATAACCTCCAAAAAAGTAGACTTTACACAATATCTCGGGAAAAAAAATTATATCGACTTCGTAAGGGTGTCAATCGAGACGTGTTAACGTCATTTGGATCCGACATAAATTTTAAAAAAATCGGTTCAGCCGTTTTTTTTTTTAATTATTGTTAAAAATAAATAGTAATTATGTTTTAATGATTAAAATGATTATATTTCTGTGGAATATCTAATTTAATTATTATTATTAAATATTTATCAAACTGGGAAGTTCGTCGTGTGGACCTCAAGGGTCGCACTTTAGTTCTAATAAACGACCCACCTCACGGCTTGTTATTAAATATTTATCAAACTGGGAAGTTGGTCGTGTGGACCTCAAGGATCGCACTTTTGTCCTAATAAACGACCCACCTCACGGCTTGATTTTTTTTGAATAGCACGAGTTTTTATTTTATTTCTCGAATTCGTAACTTATTTTGAGTACCGTTTTCTGTTGTAACTACAGATTATGTGTGCATTCTATCGTCTCTCAAGTCTCACGTAAGCGTCTCTCTGATGATGATAAACGGCCATGCAAGTCTGCAAGTACCTCCAATGAATGTACGATTGTACATGAGTTTACGTATGGAACACCAGCATGCCTCTTAAATTAGTAGTTGGGAGTTAAGTGTTCTTGATAGTAATATGACTTCATAATATTATAATGTATGTAAGGGTACCGCGTGTTCAATGAAGCAATGGAATCGGGATCCCATATTGCACACAGTTCGAAGTAAAACAAGCCGTGAGGTGGGTCGTTTATTAGGACTAAAGTGCGACCCTTGAGGTCCACACGACGAACTTCCCAGTTTGATAAATATTTAATAATAATAATTAAATTAGATATTACACAGAAAAGTAATCATTTTAATCATTAAAACATCAATAATTAAAAAAAAAAAAAAAAAAAAAAAAAAACGGCTGAACCGGTTTTTATAAAATTTATGTCGGATCAAAATGACATTAAGACGCCTCGATTGACACCCTTACGAAGTCGATATAATTTTTTATTCGCGAGATATTGTGTAAAATCTACTTTTTTGGAGGTTATTCGCTTAAGAAAAAAGAACGGCTGAACCGATTTTAAAAAAATTCCTTTCAGATCATATTTACGTTCATACGCGTCGATTGGCACCCCAACGTAGTCGATATCATTTTTCGTTCTCGAGATTTCGTCTTAGAAAGAAATGGACACATACATACGTACGTACGTACGTACGTACGTACATACGTACACACACACACACACACACAGACATCTTTCTAAAAGTAGTGTAAAAATAGTGTAGTGACCTTGAAACATAAAAATTTTTTTTCCTTTTTGATTTCGATTTTCGGACCCATTACAATAAGTTCCAATGGGAAGTTAATAATCACAGATTTAAGTACAAAGTTACAGGCTTATGCGGAATTATTGATTATATTTTCTGTAGAAAATGATTTAGTTGTAGGGAATGTTGTGGGACATAAGCAATCTATTAGATTTTCATATTTTTATTGTCGACGTTTCAACTAAATTTGGACATTTTTAACACGCTTATATTAGCTTCACCTGTATGTTTGCGTGCTTGTGTGCTTGCTTGCTTGTTTGTCAGTTTGTAACCGACTTCTTTGAACTTGATTTTGACCAACTTTGAACGGTCAGATTTAGTTTAAAATTTGTCGACTTATCAAGGACCGACGACAATACAATAATTCCATAAGTTTGTCCCATTATCCTGACCAGGATCTCCAGGACTAAAAAAAAAAAGCAAAAAACTTCAGATTGAACTGAAACTTTGCACACTTATCAAGGACCGATTACAATACAATAATTCCATAAGTTTGTCCCATTATCCTGACCAGGATCTCCAGGACTAAAAAAAAAAGCAAAAAACTTCAGATTGAACTGAAATTTTGCACACTTATCAAGGACCGATTACAATACAATAATTCCATAAGTTTGTCCCATTATCCTGACCAGGATCTCCAGGACTAAAAAGCAAAAATAAATTATAATTTAAAAAAACTAAAAAACACGCTTTAATGAACTAAAAAGTAAAAAATAATTAATTTTATTGTAAAAAAGCGTGGGGTGCTTTGTATCATATTTTCATACTACCCCACGATTCTGTTAAAAGAATTATTCATTTTAAATTAGATCGGAGTCTAAATAATACATTATATAATAAATATTAATTAGAAGGGAGGTTTACGGGTAATGAAGCCAGTGTTTTTTTTTTTTTTTTAATTTTTCTTTATTAAAAAGTCAACGTTTCACAAACATTGCTTGCATCTAGGGCATGCAATTCGAATATTCGAATATTCGAATATAGCGAATATTCGGCTGCATTTATTATTCGAATAGTAATTCCTATTATTCGAATATATTCGAATTATTTGTTAAGAATTAAAATTGTTTAAAAACGGTTTACGGCGGCGCTAAAACATCTTACAAACGCTACACTAGCTCTAAGTTCGCGCTAGGGCGTGGGAGGGGAATCAAAACGGGGCGAGGAAAGTTTTTTTTTGTTAATTATTGCATGTTTATTTGATATAATTATTTACTTACGTTACGTTACGTACGTGTACTTAATTGCTTGATTTGCTCTTCGCACGTGCTAATAGACGTATTATTTATTTGTGAAGTATTTTTTTTATAGGGGAGCAATATCCCATAATTTTTTTGGTACTAATTAATAAAAATGCGTCTTAGATGCTCATTTAATATTTTTGTTTGAATAGGAAAAACAGAAAGAAAGAATTTTGAATTTTTTTGATTACTTAAATATGTCCATTTGATCTATGGTTCTCGGAAGCTATGTGCGCTCTAATATTTAGTTGATTTGATCTGAATTTTTACGTAACTAAGTAAAGTAAAAATGATTATTTGATCTCTTTTTAATTAGAAGTAAGCTGCTTTTGTTGTTAAAATGATTGGATTTATGGACGTGCAGTAGGCGTGTTGATTTTAAATAATTAAAAGTCATTTATTGAAGTTCCATGAGCGTTTTTATTATTTTTACCAATTATTCGAATATATTCGAATATATTCGAATATTGGCTAAAATTTGAGCGAATATTCGAATACCTGAAACATCCGAATATTTGCATGCCCTACTTGCATCCTCACGACCTAGGTAAATAGAAATTATAAATGAAGTATAATTTATGTGTTATACAGAAAAAACAAGAAATACATAATATTTTGATAGCTTACCCTTAATGTGAACAAAAATTTCAGTTAAAACATACATTAAATGTTACAATCAATAATTATAAAAAAATAAAAATATTTTGATTGTAACATCTAATGGATGTTTTAACTGAGATTTTTGTTCACATTAAGGGTAAGCTATCACAATATTATGTATTTTTTGTTTTTTCTGTCTAACACATTAATGTATACTTCATTTATAAATTCTATTTGCCTAGGTCCTGAGAATGCTTGCGAAACGTTGACTTTTTAATAAAAAATAATTATAAAAAAAGAACACTGGCTTCACTACCCGTAAACCTCTCTTGTAATTGTAATCAAGACTAAGCCGTCATCTATCAACATGGATAAATATTAATTTATATTTCGGGTTCTGTTATATCTATCAACACCCGGTATAATATCCACATCATACAACTTAGAGTAGTTAAATATAGTTAGTTTAGTTTAACTAGAGAATGTCAACGGACATTAACGTTTAAATCTTATAAGTTTTGTGTTTTACCAGAAACCGAATTTCACTTTTAATTGATTTAAATTAAACCGATTGTGTTGACAGTGTAACCAACATTAATTGAATAAAAGTTACCAAACAAAGCTCGACACTCCACTACTTAATTTTACAGCTTTCACATACTGGAAGTTACAGCAGTTCAAAAAGTGAGTGAGTAAAGTGACTAACCTGCTTGTTATACAAAGTGACAAAGATTGAAAATATCCGGAAGTAAGTAAAACATATTAATAATTTGATACTTAACTTGCCAGCCAAGTTGACGCTTTACTAGTCAACAGATTTTTATTTTATTTTATCAATATTTTCAAAATAAGTAAGTAAAATTATTAAAAATGCTGGTATTAAATTTTTATCGATGTGTGGCATCTATATCAAAATTTTAATGCATTTCCGTCAATATGTTAAATAATATTATCCAGGTAATAAAAGTTTAGCAGATTTATCCCTCAGGTTTCAATTTGAATTCGATATCAAAAACTTTGGACTTATAATAGATATAATTTGTAATCTGCTATTTGGGTATCGGTAGATAGTATAATATTAAGTTTTATAAAAAATCGGTCCACCCGTTTTCGAATGATGCTGGTCCAAAATAGACAAACAAAAATTCTGGATCATTAAATCTGTCATTTTATATCAACTGAAAATTTTAAATGAGCACAATATGTTATATGTTATAAACAAAACGTAAGAAATCAAATACTTAAGAAACGCGCGCACCTAGTACCTACCTATAAAAAACAGTTTCATAATCTTTGTTTCACACTTGTGGAATGTTTAAAACCTTTAGTTATTTTACGTTTTGTTTATTTACATGGCAAAGTCAACACTAGGTTGAATTTTACAAGAACATGATGTTTTTTAATTTGTATTTACAGTAAACAATTATACATTTACATTTATGAGTTAACAATTCAACATTGGCGTAGTTTTTTTTTTATATTTCCCTTGTTATTTATTTTCAGATAGCAGGTGTACTTATCGACGCATAAGTACTACTGTTTAAAAAAATGTAATTTTAAAACAGACAATAAATTTCATTGTATTATAAACAAGCGCCTAGGTCCTACAGTCAGGGTCCATTCTGATTGGTCGAATACCCCATCTTTATGTCGTTTGAGACACACACACACACACACAAGACGCTAATGACCTTAGATATCGACGCGTCTATAATCTACAATAAATATAAAGAGACACACAAACACCTTAAATGAACGTAACAACTAACTAGTGAACTCTGTATACCAATATGGATAGTTGATAGCGATTAAAAAATGGGTTTTGTATGTGGAGAATGTTCAAACACATATTCTTCAAGACAGACATTAATGCTCACAAAATTAGAATGAAAACTTCAGATACCTAATCTAATGTTCACAAAATTAGAATGAAAACTTCAGATACCTATCTATCTAATTCTTTCTGTACAAGTCGATCAATTCTTTTACATTTCAAAATAAAACCTAATTTAATATCTATTATTATTTGAGATATTAGGATGTTCAAAATTTATACAATAACAGTGTTCTTGAGAAATTGGAATGGAAAAATAAATTTTAATTAAATTTTATTTTGAAATCTCAGAAAATTGATCGACTTTTATAGAAAGAATTAGATTACAAGCCTTACCTGAAGTTTTCATTCTAATTTTGTGAACATTAATGCCTGTCTTGAAGAATATGTGTTTGAACATTCTCCACATACAAAACCCATTTTTTAATCGCTATCAACTATCCATATTAGTATACAGAGTTCACTAGTGAGTTGTTACGTTCGTTTAGGTGTGTGAGTGAGTGTGTCAAACGACATCAAGATGGGGTATTCGACCAATCAGAATGGACCCTGACTGCCGGGTCTAGTCGCTTGTGTATTACAATGGGATCTGTGTCTGCAATTTAGTTTTAATTGGTGCACTATCAGTTGGTACCCAAACTTAAAATAGATCAAGTTCCTTTTTACAGACAATAAAACGCACAAAGCCGCGGGCAGCAGCTAGAAATAATATTCAATTAATATTTGAACAGCTGAAGCGTCACGACTGCACAGTGAGCACCACTGTTTCGCCCATTATATTATACATAATATAATTTTTTGTACGTGTATTTATTGACGTTATTTATTACTATTATCTAGTAGAGTGAATCTTTAAACACGCGTGAAATTACATACATTTAGTCATAGGTAAGACAAATATTTTGTACAAATATATCGCATGCTCCAGAATAAGCGCTTGGTCGGTACTTGGTACACACAGTATATTATGTATTATTTGCGAAACGGATTGCAGGGTAGAGGCACCGGCTTCCGACCACCTACCTGCGCTTGACCACTTTTTACAAGCTTTTTTTTAACTTTAGGTCCCTGTTAGTTAATTTGTTAGTACTTAGTATGTTTGGGTCAAATCTTGCAAGTCAATTTTGAACAACTTCCACGTACCCGATCGATTTGAAATTTTGTACACATATGTATTCCCGATGACAATATATGAATAAATCGTTTTTAGAATTAAATTCAACCCCTAAGAGGTTCAAACGGGGGTGTAGGGTTTTTTTGACTAATCAACGCCCAGGTCAAATTGCTGAAGCTAGAAACTTGAAATTTGGACAGTAGGTTCCTTTCCTGACTCAAGCACCCACTGAGAAGGGATTTTTTGAAACTCAACCCCTACGGGGGTTAAAAGGGGGTAAAATTTTAAGACTAAAATGAACAAAATACAATATTAGTAAAAAAAATTTTTAGAGACAAGCTTTTTTTGAGCTGTACTGAAAAGGAAAAAATAATGTTTAATAATTTAGGTTCATACTTATTATAAAAGCGGGGGTTGCGACTAATGAACTATCATAGTTTACAACCCACGCTTTTATAATAATTACGAACCTAAATTATTAAAATTATTATTTTTCCATTTTAGTACATTTCAATAAAAGCTTGTCTCTAAAAAGCTCGCTAAAAAGCTTTTTTTTACTAGTATTTTATTTATAAATTAATACTAAATAAAGAAAATTGTAATATTTCCATTCTTCGATAATTCCCCCTTGCATCGATAGAGTGTATTATTTATCGATAAAATATGAAATTAGAGATTTAAAATCATAACAATACCTACATATTATAATTTTGTTTATTATATAATATATTTTATGTAATAACTAGCGGCTCGGTACGGCTTCGCCCGGGTGCTAGGGATTTCCCGGGTGCAATATACTACTCACTCGCTTCGCACGTTCGCTTGAATATTATAATTACATTACTCACTCGCTTCGCTTGTTCGCTTTCTCGCTCGTTCGCTCGAATTTTATTAATACACTACTCACTCGCTTCGCTTGTTCGCTCGAATATTATTAATACACTACTCACTCGCCTCGCTCGTTCGCTCGAATATTATTAATACATTTCTCACTCGCTACACTCGTTCATTCGAATTTTATTAATACACTACTCACTCGCTTCGCTCGTTCGCTTCCGGGTGGCATAAATTTATGATTTGCTAAAATTCAGAAACGACTTGAACGATTTTAATTTTTTTTTAAACCACCCCTGTATTAAAGCGAACAAAACGAAAAAAAATTATTCAAATCGGTCGAGCCGTTTTTGAGTTTTAGCGAGACTAACGAACAGCAATTCATTTTTATGTATTAGATATATTCTGTCAACTTAAATTTATATAAAAGTTGTCGACCGCAGGACGCAGGTGAGTGGTCGGGAGTCGGCGCTTTTACCCTACATAATAATATAATATGCAGATAATAACTATTTATAGTAAATATTCCAATAGCAAAACTTTGCCTACTTTTTCAAGGCCGCTTTACACCTTTGCGCGTAGGTGTTATAACGGTATAGCAAGGTCATCGTTAATGGCTAAAAAATAATTATGAAGAATATTGACTGTGTCTTTAGGGATTCCGCATTTTCGTAATATGTTATTTAGATTTTAGAATTAAAAAAATTACCTACCATTAATTCTGTAATACACTTTCAAGGTGATGTAGCAAATTCTTTAGGCTAGGCGCAATGCGCATACACACAATAATTAGGAAGTTTCTATTGGACGAAAATACTAAAAAAAAATTGTGTTTTAAAGACCATCAACAGCTAAGGTTATTTGGGCCTAACACCAATTCATATTTTCAATTCATTATTTATTTTTTTTAATAATAAATTGAAAATCCAATTGACACTTTTACCAGCTCTCGGGCTAGAACCCGGGAACTGGAGACTTGTAATAGAGGAACCATAGCAACGCCATGTAAACAACAGAACTGCTACACGCTCGGCTATTCTCAAGCCCACGAAAATACTAATTATGATACTGTTATATAATTTTAAAATGTAACGAAGATAACTTTAAAAATTCTGAAAGAATTGTTTTGATATCTTTAATTTCAATGGAAATATTCAATTTCTTGTACGTGGGGTCGCAAACGAAACTGATTTATGAATATGACGTTACGCGATACAAGTTTGCTGTTTTTTAGCTTTGTGAGTAATTAGAACCTAAGTTACTTAGTAACTATTTTGTTGTAATACAGACTTTTCTATTTATATTAAATTAAAATTATAACTGTCAAAAATTTAGATAATATGTCATTATTTTCCGTCATCAACTGGCTTGTTTTTAGTACTTCTATAACAATTTACGACTTTTAAAGAAAGAGATTGGTCGGAAGTTAACATGTTAAATTACCACACAAACTGAAAATAACTTTTAAAAATATCGTGCCGCGTGATGTCACTCGGACTGAAAAAGGAATTTTTTGGAGAATTGTCAAATTCAAACTTTGAAGTAGCATAACTTTGTAGTTTTTAAAGATGTTTCAAAAATTCTTCCGCCATTAATTTTGTAATTATTAGAACTATGATTTAAACTAAAAAAATAAAAAATGGAAACTTCCTCATTGTTTGCACGACTAAACAGTTTAGTCGAGTTGTGTACGTGTCGCGATTTCAACTCGACTAAACTGTTTAATTGTTAGAGATGCGCATACAATCAATCAGTTGTGCCATAATGTCAATATTAAACTAATATGTCGCCGAACAACTATTTAATCGAGGGTATGCTAGCGTCAATACACACAGCTGTGGACATAAGCCGCCGACGATAGTTGTTCAACTGAAAAGTCAAAAGACGATCGATGCGGTCTTTTGAGTCTTTTGTCGTACAACTTCAGTGTCGATAGTATGCGCAACCACTTCTGATCCCATAGCCTTTTGACAAACAACTAAACAGTTGAGCGATTAAAAATCGATTGTATGCGCCAGGTCTTACTGACCAAATAAATAATTGAGAATTTATGTTTGTTACAAATTATTAATAGAATAGAATACACTCGGTATAAATTTCATTATAATTATTAGGTACAATATGTAAATTGTAGCATTTTACCAGTTATGTTACTAGGAAGTGTCAAATTAATTTTCGCCCATAGACATAGTACCTATTTAAACAAATTAATTAAATTGTATCTAAATCTTGGGGTTAATGTATACTATTTCTAAAACATGTTACATCAGTGAGTGTACAAGTTATTTAATCGAGTTTTTTGCCATACCCACTACAAAATAGCTACTTTCCATGCATGTCTACCGGACTTTATTGGGACATTTAACAGGCATGGCGTGCCAAAAGAGTTTTCATAACATAACTAGTACGGTAAGTAAACGGTTGCCATAGTAACTTATGTTGATTTGCTCTAACCGCCTGCAGCTATTAGATACTACGGTCTGCTGTAAATGTAAATATGGCGACGCAAATGAACTGTCAACATTTTTTGAAAATGAAGTGAAAAGTTATAGGTATTTTGTAGTGGATATGGCAAAAAATACCATAATATATTTCTCGTGCCTAATGATATTATCACTCGTGTGACTGTAAAAATTCGCTATCGCTCGTCTTTACGTACTGTCACAACTGTCAGTAATAAACCTCATTACGACACTAGTAATACAATCTACTATTAATTATTATTATTATAAGTAATAATTTATCTTTCACGCGTGATATTTTATAATAAAATATTTATACGGATATAACACGAAAATTTCTTTTCCTTAAATTTAAATTAATAAAAATATAATGATTTTGCAAGGAAAAATAAAGGCTATATCGTCTTTAATATTTCCGGTTTTGAAAAACCTATGAATTTTTGAGACCCTTCCAGGATTAATTTCCATTTGTTAGCATAAATTCTTCTCTGCAACTAAAATATTTTCTACTTCGTAGTTGAAAAGTGAACTCGATAAAGTAAGATTTTATCACATGCTAATCTTGAAATGTTATTTTGCTACATAATATCTAATGTCACAAATTATTATAATTATATCGCGAAGGTGAAATCACGCATTTGTTTATATAATTTAGCATATTATAGAATCTTAGCGAAAGTAGTTATTCGCGTAAGAAATGTCTTAAAAGTAGACACGAATTACTTAATTATATACCCAAATATGCTAATATTCCAGTATATTATTGACATAATATGCTAAATATTTGCAACATACATTTTTGTTTTTTTCTGATTTCAAAATAAACGATTTGTGATATATTGGTTAGCGATCGCAACATTCTTTGTTACAGCGGATTTTAAGCCACGGTTTTAATAAAAGAAACATTTTTTTCGAGTCAAACGTCTAGACTCTAGAGTCTGAAAATCTGTATTTTTTGAAAACTAATTTGTTTATCGTTATTTGAATGAAAAAATAATCGTATTTTTGTCCGTGTTTTTGAGTAGAAATTAAAATCTTTGTTTTGAGAAGATTTTTTATTGAAAAATTATTTACTCACACAGTGATTTCAAACTGATATAATATAAAGTACCTATAATTAAATAAATAAATAAATTTTATTCTTCAAGTAGCAGAAAATTAATTTTATCTAACAATTCTAAAGTCGCGGCCAAAGCGGAGCGAGTCCAAAACACCTTGTTTTGCGAGCACATATTTTTAACCGACTTCAAAAAAAGGAGGTGGTTCTCAATTCGGTTGTTTTTTTTTATGTTTGTTACCTTAGAACTCCGCCATTTATAAACCGCTTTGGAGTTTTTTTTTTATTTGAAAGGATATACCTTCAGATTGATCCCATAAAAATTTCATCAAAATCGGTTCAGTAGTTCGGCTGATTTTAATAAAAGTTAATAACGGCGTGTGATTCCTTAAGGTAAATGTCACTTTTTGACACATCAGACAGCGTATAAGAAAGTCGGTTTAATAAAAGTGAGTAACGGCGTGTGATTCCTTTAAGGTAAATGTCACTTTTTGACACTAAAAAGTAAAAAATAAAAAACTTTTTAACAAAAAAAAAACCTCCTTCAAAAAGCCACTAAAAACAGGAAAATAATGAAATTTTGAGGTCTGCGCCAATTTAATAAAATATGAAGTTGGTTAAAAAGAAGATATTAATCACAATATACTATATTTTTTAATCGACTTCATATTTTATTAAATTGGCGCAGACCTCAAAATTTCATTATTTTCCTCTTTTTAGAGGCTTTTTGAAGGTTTTTTTTTGTTAAAAAGTTTTTTATAATCTACCAACTTGTGTTCAAAAAGTTTATAATATTAATTTCAGTTCTTGAGAGCAATTCTAGCTTGGAATTTTTTTAGTCAACTGTATAAAATATTGGGAAACGCTGGTTACTATAAGTGGACCCAAACACGGTATACGCACATAATATAATATGATACAACAGTTCAGTTCTATGCCTTTAACATCTTATTAAATTTCACCAGTAAAAGTACGGTTCAGAACAACGCCTCATTAGCACTGTACTAAACGTGAAATTTGTACAAATACAACTCGATTCAAATTACTGTCGTTCGAAATTATTTTGGAAAACTGGAAAATTGCTACGAAATCCTTCGATGATTTTTTCTTCAAAATCGCACTGTTCAACTTTTATGATGTCCCATAATATGGCGCAACTACGACCTCAGACTCAGACATAATTTGTGGACGTAAATTTTTTTAAACTCGTGAAGAACTTTCGCCAATATAACAAATCCTCGACAATAATAATTGTTCATCTCTAATAACCAGGCCTGCAACCCTACTTTCAGTCCACAATCTCGGATTGCGACCTCACGTGTCGTTACAAACTGAAGATAAATGCCCACCATGTGGCTACCGGGGGGCGGACAAAATATCGAGTTACCGCGCGCCGACTTTACACATAATGTGTTCCGAACATTATTCTGTTTTTATACAGTTTATCGTGTTGTCCAGTTTTGATCTGATCTTCCATTATAACGTGATTTATTTTGTTAGTTATGAGTGAATATTGTTTTAAAAATTCAGCAAGATAATGCAGTGAGCACAAAAATATTTAATGGATCTAAATCCAAATTGTGATACTTTAAAAGATATTGTTTATAAAATAAAGTGGGCGTCTTCACATAAATATAAATTATTATTGTCTAATCTGTGTTTATTTAGAAATTTCTTTTTTATGGAATTGTAAGAAGTTATGCTAGCTTTGGACCGCGGTTTCGCTCGCGTGAACCTTATCCTAACCTGAGCGTAGCCAGGTTAAAAATGTTGCAATGCATTATATTTTACGTTTGGGTACCGACAGATATATTGATCCCAACGGTGCAGGCGTTTTCAAATAGTGCGGTTACAAATAGACAGACAGATAAAAATTCTGTAAATGCTTTCCACCGTCTTAGCTTATAAATCCCTCTGATGGACTACACAATGATGTAATAATTAAAAAAACTAGTGATTGTAATAATAAATAATGAATCTGTTATTTATTTTGATATCAAAAATAAACAAATTATTAGACTTGCGATATGTTTCAGTCTGCGACGCGACGTGTCAAATCGTGGAGCAAAATTTATATAACATAGACCCGTGCCAGTTCTTTTATAACTTCCGATATTGTAACATATTCTCGCAGTTGATTGTGAGCTTGAATTTTGTTACAAAAAACGCGATTTTTTTATTTTCAAATTGTACGACACTGTGTATGTTTTTCTATAAATAAAAATGCTGTGATTTTCACGAACAAAACATTTTCCAGTGCCTTAATACATTTCATTAACGGAATAGTTTTTTAAAAATATAAAAAATGGTTTATAATAAACGGCAGATAAAGGAACACAATATCTCTGTTATATGAAATCAATAGATACTAATTAAAGAGTCGGGACCGCTATTTATAATTTCGTTTTCTGGTGGATTATTTCAGAATTTTTGGGTATTCTATATAACGGAAAACGCGTTTCCAGAAGAATTTTTGTCTGTCTGTCTGTTGGAGCCAGTATCACCCGTGAACGGCGGTATCGAGTTTGATGAAAATTTTGTGCACTATATAATGATCGGTACCCAAACTTAAATTATTTAGGGGAGTTAATTTTTATTTTATTTAAGGTAAAGTTTCCGACAAAAGATTAACACAAGTGAAGTCGCGAATAAAAGCTGTATATAAGAAACAATCTATAGCTGTAATATTTATTACGAATTGAGGCATTTAAATTTTCAAAACTATACAAACGGAATAATTTAAATATCTTTATAATTTATGCGTCAGAATTTATTTTACTATTCATTATGAAACAACGATTAATCAGTAAGGTGTGACTGGAATACGAACATTTATCATTGACACAAAAATTACATTAATTAATTTTAAGCATTTGCCGCGACAAAATTAAAAACAAAAATATTGATTCTTTCTTTGATTCTAACATATTTGGGCCGAAGATTTTACCATGAATTATATAAGCACCGTCAAGAGTTTAATTCACAGAGGACACGTTGTATGTTTGGTAGGAGGACGGCAACGCATGCAGCCGCAGCCACAGAAGCGACGACGCTACCGGAATACATAAGTTTACATAATAGTATCCTATTGGCATTGATGTACAGGCAGGCCGTTCATTTGTGGCGTAGATATTATTCATATTTCGAACCTGCGCGAGTAGTTTTGCGAACGGTAGACTCGCTGCCTCCGTGTTTTTCAACCCAACGAAATTTCATAGCACTTACTCATAAACATGTGACACGTACAGCGTACTGGCATCTCATTTTAGTCATATCAATTGATATTGATTGTTATTCTCATGTTTATAAAAAACCGTATGTAAATTTCTCATTATAATTTGATTATAAGACGCGTTCGGGCCATTGAGAAAGCATTCATTGTAATGTTGTTATAAATAATAGCTCTCGCAGTTAATGGATCTGCGGTCATCGCTGCTTATATAGGAAGGATTAAATGTATACTGTTGGGCACTGTGTAGTAACTGGAAACTTTCCCGACGCGAAATTAGGAGTTCTGGGTTCGAGTCCCGGCGGTGCATTTACATTTTTCCTATATAGCCTTCTATATAAATATCATGGCGATAATTCGACTGATATTCTTATGTTAATTTCACTAATATAGTGCATTTAGTTACGGCTAGGAATCTAATCATATTGATTGTTATTCTCATGTTTATAAAAAAACCGTATGTAAATTTCTCATTATAATTTGATTTAAGTATTCATTTGTTTTACGTTCATCACAATATTATTATAATTAATGTATCGGGAAATAAGGAGTGCTTGTAGAATATTTCAATTTATTGCCAACGTTTCATTAAGCTTCTTAACTTCTTCAGGGCTCTACAATAAAATTACATTAATTATATATTATATGTTTTGTTTAAGGCTGTATATACCTAAATAATTATACTTAATGTAGTTTTATTGTAGAGCACTGAAGAAGTTAAGAATCTTAACGAAACGTTGGCAATTGATTGAAATATTCTACAAGCTGTTGTTATTTACCGCGACTTTAATTATATCAATTATTAATAATAATAGTAATAATATTTTTTCTACTTATTAACTTCCCATTGGAAGTTATTGTAATGGGTCCTAAAATCGAAATCAAATGTATAACAAATTTTTATGTTTCAAGGTCACTACACTATTTTTACACTATTTTTGGAAAGATGTCTGTGTGCGTACGTATGTACGTACGTATGTGTCCATTTCTTTCTAAGACGAAATCTCGAGAATGAAAAATGATATCGACTACGTTAGGGTGCCAATCGACGCGTATTAACGTAAATATGATCTGAAAGAAATTTTTTTCCAAATCGGTTCAGCCGTTCTTTTTTCTCTCGTTTTTTCTTAACCAAATAGACTCCAAAAAAGTAGATTTTACACAATATCTCGCGAATAAAAAATTATATCGACTTCGTAAGGGTGTCAATCGAGGCGTGTTAACGTCATTTTGATCCGACATAAATTTTATAAAAATCGGTTCAGCCGTTTTTTTTTTTTTAATTATTGTTAAAAATAAATAATAATTATGTTTTAATGATTAAAATGATTACTTTTCTGTGTAATATCTAATTTAATTATTATTATTAAATATTTATCAAACTGGGAAGTTCGTCGTGTGGACCTCAAGGGTCGCACTTTAGTCCTAATAAACGACCCACCTCACGGCTTGTTATTTCTATTGCTGATCCAAAACTGAAATAAAACAAGATATTTGCTTGCTTCCTCGCCATTTTTATAAACGGACGGATTTTTAATTTACACTCGTGCGGATTTTTTTATCGTGAAAATAAAAAAAAATCTTAGCTACAAAGTAAATCGTGAAAATGCAGAATGAAATTTTATTTAAGTTGTGGTTATTAGGGGCTATTATAGGATATCGCGAGATCTGTTTTTGAAGCTCCATAGCTAAGTGTACAGTGTACACAGAAGCACGGCGCACAATAGATAGACGATTGTTATATTACCTTTATAAGGCACTTGTCTGCATATTGAACATATTCAGATGCGGTTAGCTACGTAAAAGAACAGGGCTGTCCAGTCCAGTGTTTCATTGCCTCGAACACTATTTTCATAACCTCAAAGCTAAGAAAAACAGCTCAAAGAAAATTGAAACGGGACGTCTGTCTGCAATTTCTTTTTCTTACGGGTTTCTTCAGATATTCTACCTATATGGAGATATTATCTAGAGAACGCACTTCCAGAATGTTCTTCTGTCTGTTTGTACCGGCTTCACTTCGAAAACTGCTGAACTGATTTAAATGAAACTTGGTATACTACTAGGTTACTTGCATTAACGCGAGCGAATCTACGAACAATATCTAAGTTCACGCAAGTGAAACTACGGCAAAAAGCTAGTAAATAAATAATGCATTTAATAGTAACATGTTTTTTGCTGATTTTTTCCATAATATGACAAAAAATGACAATTCAAACAGATAGTCTTAAAAAATAACATAAAAATGTTCTGGGTGGTAAAAATAAAATCTATTCCCTTTAAATCTAATGTGATTACACTCAAAAATTTCTGTGCGGCGGAAGATCGGGCAAATAATGTGTACATTTCTATGTTCTGCAACTAAATATACGCAAAAAGTGTACATGTGTGTTATTTTCCAGACCAAATTTAATAAAACTACGGATGATTTCGTCTGGATATTGGACAGTCCTGTACTTTACACAAGAGCTTATCGAACCTGGGGCATGGGGAGATGTTTAACATATTGTACCCTCTGTGATTTTATATTGTTTACATCGGTTTAACAGTCTTCTGTTGACTTCTTGTAAAATAATTACTGCCATGATATTCGAAATTTGTAAAAATTGTATTTTATAATATAAAAAAACCATATAAGAGTTTAAATAAGGAGTTTTATTTCGTCAGAACTTATGAAAGTGAAATTAGTGATTAGTGGTAAAAACTTAAAAAGTAATATTGCAAAATTGTACGCGGAAAACTAATTAATTAGCTAATTAAAAAAGTGTCGATACGTATAATTAAAAATGTTAAAGTTTCGTTCACCGGCCGGCAGACGTAGAGAAAATTTATCAATCAGTGTACGTATATTAATTAATTAGTAGGCATATTAGAACAAAAAATTACTCAGTAATAAAATCATATTTTATGCAATTTCATTACAACCGAATTCCTGCAAAAATGCATAAATTGGTACTAATTATTTTTATTATATTTTACTATGACCACAATTTATAATCTTTTAATAATAAGGATCTTCGACGCCTCGGCCACCCTTTAATAATATTGTAAATTTTTCGAGTTGATGAAAACTTTGAATTTATTTTGATCTCTCCGAATTATCCTACCTTCGGCAATTTATGTGGCATTCGCGTCGGCGTTTAATATTCTAAAAGTAATTTTCTACAACATAATAAATCTATGGACGCAAACAATACTTCTCAACTTACGTTAAAACTGAAAGTTGAACTTTGACAATGTACAACACAATAATTATACGCTTAATTTCTCATTTCCATTTTTCAAAAATTGATAGATTAATGTACAGCGTCCTACTCGAAGGACCACTTCGACTCACCTGAGGACGTACGAAATCGTCATATTGTAGTACTTTCAAAACTGCTAGCAGGACATTTTATAGGTAGATATGTTCATAAATTGGAGTTTCATGCTTTCACGGCCGGTAGACATCTTGGTAGCAAGTGTTTCCGGGCTAGGTAGCCGTGGTCTAATGGATTTTACTCCGTACGTTTCGCCCAAAGTTCCGTTGGGCATCTTCAGCGGCGATTGGCAAGAAGATCATATCGTATTGCCAATCGCCGCTGAAGATGCCCAACGGAGCTTTGGGCGAAACGTATACGCAGTAAAATCCATTAGACCACGGCTACCTAGCCCGGAAACACTTGCTACCAAGATATGTTCATATTTCAATGTTCATAGACTAATGAATTATCAGCGCAAATTTTAGAAAAGGCTGTAGTGCTATGTTTTATTGAGCTGATACAAGAATTTTGATACTTGTATAGTGCGTGTATTTTGTAAGCAATTGCAACACGAAATGGTAGGTACGTGTAGGAGATCTTATGCCTGTACTGCCAGCAGGACGAGAGAGTCGTACTTGTCTGTACTTCTAGCAGGACCAAAGGAGTCCTACTTGAAGGACACGTTTATGAGCGAAACTTTGTCCTTTTAACAGGACACTACCCTCTGTACAAAAGTACTTCCAGAAGCGCTACTAGCAGGACAACCGCTTGTACACTCTGTCGTTTTACATTTGGTCTATTTATTTTACCATGTAATTACTGCAGTTCAGTGTAAAAACAGACCAATAAATTGGTCCGTATCGTTATTATTAAAAAAAATGATAGATAACAGATATGTGTTTATTATTATACAGGTGAATCCAGGCAGCAAGGCGTCGCAGAAGGGAATTCGAGAAGGAGATTTCATTTCGTCCATCAACGGCCAATCTACCAGAAACATAACCAACACTGATGCCCATGCTTTGCTCAAAAATTCCGGTCAAACATTGCGTCTTGGTCTGAATGAGTAAGTATCTCAACCGAAGGAAAGTCTTCCATTCGGAATGATTCCATTTCTACTCCCAATTAATGTCTTGGTTGTTTTGCTTTATAATCATATCATCAAAAAATATTCTTCTTTACTATTAGGTAAATATTTACTGGGTTGAAAACGTAAAATTCACTGAAAATAATTTTCACGCCTAAGCATCATTTAAAAATTTAAAAAGTACTCCACAATCCACTACATAATACGCATGTGCTTAATATTATAACGTGTTACGGATACTCAATGTGTAATTAAAAAAAAAATTTAACCACACCTGAAGATAGCAACTCGTTGCTGAAACGCGTTGTGTTAAAACACAGGAAGTCGCAAGATGGACATCAAAAAATACAAGATATTTCTAATACTTCATAATATTCATATAGTAACTTGGAGACCCAACACTCTAAAAATGTATGATTTAAAAATTTAACAGGCGATTATAGCTCCTATTCTTTTCCGTATGACATTAATTTACGATAAATTGACAGTGTGCAAATTTTTAGTAGAGAATTGTTTCTACAGCACAGAAGAATTTTTAAATTCCTAAAATTTTTTACTACTAGCAGGCATATTTTGATGTTTTTTTTCTTCATAAAGTATTTATATATTGTTTATATGTTTACATGACATGTTCTGCTGTTTGCAATACGAACAACAATAAAATTATTATTATTATTATTATTAAATAATTATAGACGCTCAGGCCTTTTGAACTCAGTTTATTTACATCTAATATAATAATACTAGTCGGCATTCTAGTATGGTTTAAAGTTTAAACTGTCAAAGGCGAAAAATTGTACTTTTTGTTAACGAAAAATATTTTTATTTTAGGTACCTATTTTTTCTAATACTAATTCCTCGACAAGATTTTTGGGATAGGCCCTACTGGAGGATTCATGCTCAGTGCGTTTTAATGTCAACAGTGATGTAACAAATAACCGTGATGACGTCACTCTATACAATAGGCGCATTGATTTGGGTGAGGTCCAATCATCCCATTCAATGAATCCACATTTATTTTTCCATTTAGGGACAACTTGCCAGTTTTTTTGCACTAAAAATAATTGTTACGCAAAAATTAAAGTTGGCGGATAACCAACATTATTATTTTAATAGGGGTATTAAAAAATACGGACATCATAATAATTAGAACGAAGGTCTGAAAAAACGTTATAAATCAGATGTCTATAGATAGATAGATATTGTAAATTATAGATGCTCGACAGCTAAGGTCAACTCGTAAACCGTGTAGATTTTGGAAAAATACTTTAATTATCGTTCTCTCTAGAATTTTTAAATGTACATCACTAAACAGTTCGAATAGTGAGTTATCCTTACTTTTAATTTCCAGCGCCAGACCCCGAATGCTGGTGAATTTCAAACGGTATTTAGTTTTATTGTCTTATTATTCGTTATTCATTTTTTTTAGAAGTTACACTTCTTTATGTGACTCCGGGCGAATTTGCGCAAAAAGTTAAAAGATGCGCGCGCTTCACTGCAGGTATATTGTTGAACTAAGAACTTTAGAAGAATTGCGTTAGATGTCACGTCAAGAACACTTTGTACCTTGATTCATAGATGTCGCTACCGTACCAGTCGCGGGGTATATGTTAAGGAGTATAACTTTCGCCGTGTGTAAAACACACATGCCTTTTTTGTGCAACTGAAGCCACGACCTTTCCAGTTTTTAAAACTACTATTCGCTGTATTCGCTGTAAGCTTTCTACACTGGCGCCGCCTATTGGTTCGAAAAAGGCATCTTTGCTGTAACTTTAGTATGCGAAATTATAGGAAAGAGCAAAAAATTCGCTTATTACTTGAAATTGAGACAATACCTCCAAATTTTCTAATTGTATTGTAAACGTTAAGTGAATATATTCTTCAAAAATTTTGGAGCATACAAGTAATTCAAGAATTACAAGGCGCGATATTCATGTAGGTATTGTGTGTAAACGGTTTTACCAAACATAGGGACAATAACACTAAGAAGATCAATTTTGTAGTAGGCTATGGCCATAAGACCTAATGTAAATATGTATTGGATTACATAGAAAAAATAGTGCAGTGAATTTTTGAAACAATTTTCCATAGCAACGGTTGACTATTAAGCGAAACTCGGAACCTGCTAAATAAAAAAAGTCATGAGGTGTCGTAAGATACCCGACAGAAGCTATGTTTCTTACGCATTCTATATAAAACCGAATTTATCAAAGATACAAACAATACAATTAAAAAGTTATTATTTGACTGCCATTTTGAAATCTGACGCCATTTTATTTTTTTGTGTCTTATTAAACTCTCAAATATCAATTTTCAAAAGGATCGGATAATTTTTACAAAGAAGTATATACCTATGGTCGCCATTTTAAAATATGACGTCATTTTATTTTTTTGCGTTCTATAAAACTCGTCAATATCTATTTTCAAAAAGATCGGATAATTTTTACACAAAAAGTACATACTGCCGCCATTTTGAAATCTGACGTCATTTTATTTTTTTGTGTCCTATGAAACTCTCAAATACCGATTTTCAAAAGAATCGGATAATTTTTTCAAAAAAGTACATACGGCCGCCATTTTTAAATCTGATGTCATTTTATTTTTTTGTGTCCTATGAAACTCTCAAATACCGATTTTCAAAAGAATCGGATAATTTTTACAAAAAAGTACATTTGGCCGCCATTTTTAAATCTGACGTCATTTCATTTTTTTTTTATTCTATGAAACCCTTAAATATTAATTTTTAAAAGGATCGGATAATTTTTACAAAAATGTACATACGGCCGCCATTTTGAAATCTGACGTCATTTTATTTTTTTGTGTCTTATGAAACTCTCAAATATCAATTTTCAAAAGAATCGGATAATTTTTACAAAAAAGTATATATAATGGCCGCCATTTTGAAATCTGACGTCATTTTATTTTTTTGTGTCATATGAAACTCTCAAATATCAATTTTCAAAAGGATCTGATAATTCTTACAAAAAAGTACATATGGCCGCCATTTTGAAATCTGGCACATTTAATTTTTCTGTGTCCTATGAAACTCTCAAATATCAATTTTCAAAAGGATCGGATAATTTTTACAAAAAAATACATATGGCCGCCATTTTGAAAAATCTGACATCATTTTATTTTTTTGTGTCCTATGAAACTCTCAAATATCAATTTTCAAAAGGATCGGATGATTTTTACAACAGAGTACATGTGGCCGCCATTTTGAAAAATCTGACGTCATTTTATTTTTTGGTGTCCTATGAAACTCTCAAATATCAATTTTCAAAAGGATCGGATAATTTTTACAAAACAGTTCATATGGCCGCCATTTTGAAAAATCTGACGTCATTTTATTTTTTTGTGTCCTATAAAACTCTCAAATATTAATTTTCAAAAGAATCGGATAATTTTTACAAAAAAGTACATATGGGCGCCATTTTGAAATCTGACGCCATTTTATTTTTTTGTGTCCTATAAAACTCTCAAATATTAATTTTCAAAAGGATCGGATAATTTTTACAAAAGTGACGTTGCACTACTTCGTGACGTGACGTTTCACTTTTTATTATTTAGGTCCCCATCTGAAACGTGCGTTAAGAAGCATAGCTTCAAATAAAAATAGGTAAAAAAACTTTTAAGTTAAACGGTTTTATAAATGAAGACCACAGGGGAAAAATGATCGATGTCACATTTTAACTTTTTTGTGATAAATAGCGTCAGTGGTAGATTATGATGGATACTTTCACATGTAGTAATACAACATGCAGAAAGAATGATCGAAGTCGCCTAGATATGCGTCTGAAATAATGTACACAATGAATAAACGGTCTATGTCCCCTGGTTTTACGTGAAAACGATCTAAGTCCAAGTGATAGGTTATAATACTATAATATTGTATAATATAAAAATATACAAATTTTCTTTTTTTCAGGTCATTTAATACGTCATAAAAAGAAGTATCAAGGTTGTCTTGTTTAGTTTTTTTTTATTAAAAGGACTATACATTTTTGTGTTAGGAATAATTAATATTTTTATGATTTTTTTTAGCTTTATTTTTAAAATTTATTCAATATTTTTTTAAATTAAAAATCACTTGATTAAAATCATAATATAATAAAATAATAAGAACACCTTGGTTATAATGATTGGATAAAGTAACAACAGGATACAAGGCTTATAATTTAAAAACAGTTATTCACTAATCATTTTTAATGGCCAACGTTTCGGCAAACATTTTTTGCCTTCCTCAGGACCTTAAATATTTTAGTGAACCGTCACAAATTTAAAAACATGCATTAATTTTAATTAATTTTAAACTAATGCATGTTTTTAAATTTGTGACGGTTCACTAAAATATTTAAGGTCCTGAGGAAGGCAAAAAATGTTTGCCGAAACGTTGGCCATTAAAAATGATTAGTGAATAACTGTTTTTAAATTATAAGCCTTGTATCCTGTTGTTACTTTATAAAATCATAATATTATTTTTATCGTTGATTTTAATCAACTGATTTAAACAATCTTCTAAAACCTGAATAGGATATTTATGGACTTAGATCGCTTTTACGAGAATAACTTTGAGTTAGATTTAAAATTTTGAGAAAAAAAATGAATTAATTTATGTTAATGTTTATTAATTATTATTAATTGAAATAAAACATGTACAAGCATTTAATAAAGCATATTGCAAATAATTTCTTTGATCGGTTTTTTATTTACGAGTCTTTAAACTTTCAATTTGCTATAACTCAAAACTAAACAAATGTGACATTGATCATTTTTCCCCTGTGGTCTTCAAATGTTTTAAAAAGAAAAAAATAATATTTAATTTAGTTTCATAAGTATAAAAGCGTGGGTCGTAAACTCTATGATAATTTATTACAGTCACGACCCACGCTTTTATACTTATGAACCTAAATTAAATTTTATTTTTTTCTTTTTAGTACATTTATAAAACCGTTTAACTTAAAAGTTTTTTATCTATTTTTATTTTTAATTTTTTAGTGTGCTTTATTTCCTTAGTTTGATTTTATAACATTTATCCGATCCACTGAAACGTTACCGGAGAAATTCAAAAGTACGATTTGCACCCGGACGAAAGCCGGGTCGGTCAGCTAGTTATCATAATATTGTATTGTCACCGGAGCTACACCTGTGTGCAAAATTTCAACTCAATCGGATCACGGGAAGTGGGTGAAAATTCAAAAGTACGATTTACACCCGGACGAAAGCCGGGCCGGTCAGATAGTTACCATAAATTGTATTGTCACCGGAGCTACACATGTGTGCAAAATTTCAACTCAATCGGATCATAGGAAGTAGGTGAAAATTCAAAAGTACGATTTGCACGCGGACGAAAGCCGGGCCGGTCAGCTAGTTATCATAATATTGTATTGTCACCGGAGCTACATATGTGTGCAAAATTTCAACTCAATCGGATCACGGAAAGTGGGTGAAAATTCAAAAGTACGATTTACACCTGGACAAAACCGGGCCGGTCAGCTAGTTACCATAATATTGTATTGTCACCGGAGCTACACATGTGTGCAAAATTTCAACTCAATCGGATCATAGGAAGTGGGTGAAAAATCAAAAGTACGATTTACGCCCGGACGAACCGGGCCGGTCAGTTAGTACCATAATATTGTTTTGTCACCGTAGCTACACATGTGTGCAAAATTTCAACTCAGTCGGTCGCAAGATTTGTAACAAATATACGGGATCAAGCTAAATAAAACCACCGTTTAAAAAACAAAGCATCTACTACCTACTTACTTTTGCGTGATGCCAGAATATTTTAAAACTCGCAGTCGCATAAGAAGTTATTTACTTGAAAAAAAATCATGTAAATCAGATCAGTGGTTCTCGAGTTATAAGCGTACAAAGGGACATACAGACAGAGAAAGTCAAATTGTTCGGGAAGGTATGAACGTCGAGAAATTTTGGTCCGATCCCTAGGTCTCGCCATCCGATCGACGTCAATAATTAGTTACACGTCATTTTAACTCAGTAGGCCAGGGTTTTTAAACTTAAATTCAAACATCAGCAGTCAAAAAATTGAATAACTATATTAAAATAATGCAATATAAGACAGATCATACGCTATCTTCCAATATCCATATCACACTGTGCAACAGACAAGGACAACCGAAACAAGTTCGCGATTTATTAGATAAAGTCGCATTTATTTAGTTTAATAATCATATAAATCTGTATAAAAAAACTGTTTTGACACAATATTATACATGAAATCTATCTAAAATTTTCTGCTCTTTCGTTTGAGACAGGTTTCGAATCGATCTTACTTAAATTGAGCAAACTATAAGCAAAAAACACCGTTTTTTCTAATTTGCTCCCCTCTGGGGCCAAAATTCAAAAATCGGGCGACGTTAGGATCAAATAGACCCCGAGAGGAATCGAACAAAAAAAAGTTTTTGAAAATTGGTTCATCCGTTTGGGCTGTACGCGTGACACAAAAAATCCGTTACAGATTCACAGATTCACAGACAAAGCGAGTGTATATAGGCGCTTCTAGCTTCGCTAAGATCGCGCCTAAAAATTCAATGTAAGTAAGCATTATTATTCATAAATATTTCTTCCTTTAAGTTATTAGGACTATGTAGAGGTTATGTTTCCACATTTTGTTGCTGTATTAGTTTAGGTCCGAACCATATTTGTAACCTGCTTAGATATCTAGTTGCTACATACTCTTATATTTAGTTTTAAGTTCGAACAATTATTATAAGATTCGTTTATTATCAACTCAATTTGCCATACAATAAAATTACATTCTTTTCACTGCAACACTACAACACGTTCTCATTAAAAATACAGCATTAACGCATAAAGTCGCTCGCGAAAAACTGCCTATCCCCTCCTTCTCGAGGCTCACAGCGAATGCACCAAACGAAACAGTTTATAAAGGGATAGAGTAATAAAAAACTATATAAAAAAGCAATCAAAAGAGTTCTATATTATTTAAGTTGTATATTAGACCACTTGTTGCCGTCGTTGAAATTACATTTCCAAAAACTATCCTGTAACACCTTACACCAGAGACATTACAAACACTTGTCCAAGAGGATTTTTTCGATCATGTTGAATAGAAGTCGATTTTTAGCTTAAAGAAGAGAACTCGCAGGATAGTGGACAAAATATTTGGTTTATTTAATTGAATGTACGACGTTTCGTCAATTAAATAAACCAAATATTTTGTCCATTATCCTGCGATTTGTCTTAATTTTATTATAATCACGATGGACACGATTTCTAATATAAAGAAGAGAACATTAAATAAGTCGTACTCCGGGATTACGATCGAGTGCATGAATCATGTCAAAAGCAATAATATAATGTCATGATCCTTTTGACAGCTGTGACCCCTGCTTTAGGACGGTCACATGACCGGAGCGGGATAGATAGCGCGTGCGCGGCCGGCGAGGGGGCGAGAGGAAAAAAAAAAAGAATGGCGGTCTGAGGTTAGACGGTCGGAGCTAGTTTTTTTGATGGGATTGGATGGAGAATTAAAAGATCGTCAGCGTGTGTATATACCGTAGATTCGGATTAGGAGCGACTGTTTCACAGTAATCAGTTTTAAAAGTTGCATAAATTAGTGTTTGCAGTTTGGATGTTCGCGAAAAAGGCCGGTCGAAATTTATAACCACGTGTCATGCAAAAATAGTTTTTTTTTGAAGTTGATACACAACGTGAAACGATAATACAAGCGTACTGTATCATGACAGTGGATTGTAAAATCGGTCAAATGAGTGGTTCAAGTGGATTTTGTGACGAAATTGTAGAAATGTAAAAATTATAAGCATGAGCCGTGTGAAAAACGTTTTCGAATTTGTGTATACCACGGAGTCGCCATGCAGGCACATCGTGTCATAATAATTAGTTGGAAAGCTGTGTAAATTAGAGAGTGAAGTTTTTGATGCACGTGGAAAAGTTGGATGAAAATTTTATAGTCTGACAACCGACGACATTTTCTTGTAAGGAGTATAGAGGGCGACACCGTTGTTGGAACAGCACCAGTGGATTAGTACAGCCACCTTGCGGACGCGGTCAGTACTTCTGTCCGAAATCACACTCCGCCGAAGTTTCAAACCTGTGACCAGGTGGGTCATGGTCACTGTATTTTGAGTAACGCCATCGGACAAGTGCGATTATTTTCTTTGGATTCTTCTGTACAAGGTATCGTACGGTTTTATTGTTGAGGTGTTTATTTTTTTTCTTTTTGAATTTCAATTGTTGAATCAACGGGACAACGTTGGTTGTTATTGGTTGTCGATTGACATTTATTCGTTTCAAAAATTTTATAGTCAACCACATTTAGAATCTGTAATGGTGTTAAACACGGTGTTAACAAACTGTAGTACGCATTTAAGGCTTCGGATAAACGAAGTTCCCTAGTGTATTATTCAGACATCTAGTTCCACTCAATGGATACGAATTTAATTCAGTTAAAATTATTTTTTTTGTTCTAAAATTTTTTTTTTGCGTGCCGCCTATAATTGATCGTGTATAAATTTATAATTCAGTGACCGCGCAACAAATTATCGCATTGTTCATTGTAATGGAATATCTCGTTCCATATGTGTAAGGTCATTTAAACAAAGACAAAATATGTCGACCACTGTCCTGTTTTTTTTTTTATTATTTATATACTCGACGTAGGTTATATGTATAGACTCAGATATTTTTATGATTTTGTAATCTGTACTTTTCTATTATAGTATATTTATGCTAATTGGTAGTCGTACAGAGTTATGGTTCAATTACTATGCGTTGATGATATTATGATGATTTTAGTAATTTAGTGTTAATTTCAAGGAAAAGTTGTGTCGTAAAGGTTTCGCGAACCGAATCTGTTCTTTGTGTAAACTTCGTTGTATTTTACGCTCCGTCTTTCTTTCATTCGTGGAGGTATTGTAAGTACGCTTTCATCGATGTGACTCGCTTTCGTTTCGAAAAGAACAGGTCCGGCTTCAGAAACAAATACGGTCTTTAAGTAACACTAATGTAAGATGTTTCCTTTTTTTTTTACCCCGTAGCTACGGTAACCGAATATCGATAACTTGACACTAATTGTTGTATCTTCAGGTATTGTAATAAGTTATATTGTGATATGATGTATTTAATTTAAAATTAAGTTGTTGGTCGGTGTGCGACATCTTTTTCTTTATTTTTTTTTTGTTTGTTTCAATGTCAACAGTAAGCGACCCTTACGGTCTAATTGAAGGTTCGTAGTGTATGGATTCTTGTCCAGGTTGTATATAATTTATATATGTAGATGTCTTTCGTATATTACATCGAGGTATCCAGTATTTTGTCTTTTATTTTTTTTTTGGTTGTTGTTTTGCTTACCTCTAGGATCGAGAGCCGGCGATCCGATTGGGTTGTATTAAACCCCGGTTCTGGCGCCCATTTAATTTAACTTCATTGTGAGGGGACCCCCCCCCTTCACCCTTTTGACCATCACCATACAACCGAGGTAAGTAGTCGAGTTTCAGGTTAAATACGGTTGGAGTACACCTACCCCCCCTACTACCCTGACGCTGCCGGCGACTGCGGTGTGACGCGAGAAGTGCGTTACATATTTTGGCGCCCAACGTGGGGCCATTTGTGTTAAAGAGTCTTAACCCTCCCCCCCAATTAATGATTTGGTGACGTTTAGTGATTTCTTTTTTTAAATTTTGGTATGAATGTCGGGAAACTTGGAATCTGGAAAGGATTACGTTTCAGGTTGTTTTGAAATTTCTTTCATGAGTGGATGGGTTTGTTTGAATAGAGTTCTTGGTATAGAATTGTAGGAATTTTATTTTTGATCGGAATTTTTGGAAGTTTTGGGATTTAGTGGATATTACGTTTAGATTAAGCTAGAATTTTGTTCATGAAGGGATGAACTTTAGAAGTAGGTTGTGCATTGTCATAGCATAGTTTCATTCGTACTTTTGGGTTCCGCGAGGTTTCTAGAAGGAAGGGTATATTACTTTATTCTGCGCGTCATAATTGTTTTCCTTCTTTTGTGTTTTTATATTTTCTTTCCTTTTTCGCAATGGACGTAAATCGTTTGCTCAAACCTGAATTACAATCAGAATTGGCGTCGCGTGGGATAAGCGGTGATGGAACGGTAGAGACGTTACGAAAGCGCCTGCGTAGCGCACTCCAGTTAGAAGAAGGTGGGTACCGATTTACGCAAACCGAAATTCCCCTTACTGCACTAGAAATTACAGATTTTCGACGTGCAGTGGAGGAACTGCGAAGACGAGCGGAAAGTAGCTCGGGTTCTGCGCTTGATTACGGGGCGTGTAAACACGAAGTCGATGAGTTGCAGCGTAGGTTACGTTCGTACGCGATTTTCGGCGAGTTAGCCGAAAGATATCGGCAAGACCTTCAAGACTTAATAGACGGAACTCGCATTTTCTTGGATGAAAAATTTTCTCATCTGATGTCCGCTTCAAATCAACCTTCCTTGCGAAATCCCGAGGCGACTTTGATTGACTTCCCTATAACTGAAACCGCCGCCAACGCGAGTTCTCCACGAGCTCAATCCATGACGGAGGTTTCCCCCCAACGTGTGGACGCGAATCGTTCTACGGGAATTCACGAAGGAAATAGTACTAGGGAGCCCCCCCAACTCTATCGACGGCATCCAGATTTCGAGGCATCATTAAGACCTCCCGCACTCGGTACGGTTGAATTACCTTTCTTCGATCGCGTGAGGTCGACACCGGTGTGTCAATGGAAAGTGACTTTTGACGGTGAACCCCACTCTATGAGCGTCAGCGCTTTTATCGAGCTTGTACGTGAATTGCAAAGGGCTCGACATGTCTCGGATCGGGAACTATTCGCTTCCGCTTATGATCTATTTACAGGAAAGGCTCGTATTTGGTTTCGAGTCAATCGTGACAAATTCCTTAGTTGGGAGGATGTGGAAGTCGCCTTGCGTACGACTTTCCTCCCACCCAATTACGATTTCCGTTTGATGGATGAGATCCGGAAACGAACTCAAGGTCCCGACGAACCCGTAGCCGTTTTCGTGGCTATCATGAAGAACATGTTCGGCCGTCTGACGATCGTCCCGTCTGAGGATTTTATGTTGAGCACCATCCGACGGAATCTTCACCCATCTTACACCGCCCAATTAGGCTTAGTCCCGATCGTTTCTCTCGATCAATTGGTCGCCTATGGCAGTAGATTGGAGGAGACCAAATATTTGATAGAAGATTATCGTCCTCCACCCCCTGCCCGATCCACATTAGAACCGGATTTGGCCTATGAAAGACGCATCGTACGCCTGCTCCCTAGGACGAACACCAGTCACGACATAGAGATGGCGGCAATATCCCACGTAAAATGTTGGAATTGCTCACAACTGGGTCATGTAGCCCGTTTCTGTCGGGAGCCTCGTAGGTTACACTGTTTCCGTTGTGGAAAAGCAGGAGTCTTGACACGACAGTGTTGTGCCGATCTCCCTAGAAACGCTGAAGCGACGACAGACACACGGCTTCCTACGGCGGGAAACCCAACCGAGAACGCGTAGAGGGTCGGCTAGACGTTCCGGATGATGATTCCCGACCAATGACGGAAATACCCGCTAATACGGTTCCAGTGAGTTTTACGTTCGATACAACTTTCCCCGACGAACGCCCTCACTTACGTGTTTTATTGTATGGCCATCCGGTTGTCGGTCTTCTGGACTCTGGTGCGAGCCGGACTATCGTCGGTGCCACCGGTATCCCTCTCTTACAAGACCTCGGGGTGAAGATTAACAAAATAGCGGGACAACAAGTTCAAACTGCGGACGGTCAACTCTGTTCCTGTTCGGGATCTGCCACTGTCATGTTTTCGTTGGAAGGACGCGATCGCGTGCTCGAGGTGTTAGTAGTACCACGTATTCGACATCGACTGGTTCTAGGAGTAGATTTCTGGCGCGTTATGGGCATTGTTCCTGATGTCGTCAAACGGGAGTGGAATTTTGTGGAGGTCAGCGCCATCTCTAAGGTGGATGATACCCCGCTTGGACACCTTAACGTACAACAAAGACGAAAGTTAGAGACAATCATTAACAAACATTTCGCCTGCATGGGAAATAAGTTGGGCTGCACAACTTTAGTTCACCATATCATCGAAACAACGTCCCCCCCGATAAAGCAGCGATACTACCCTACGAACCCGAAGATACAGGAATATATAGACGGCGAATTGAAGAAGATGTTGGAAGCGGGTGTAATCGAACCGTCGGACAGCGCGTGGTCCTCTCCCATCCTACTAGTTAGGAAGAAAACTGGAGACTATCGTTTCGTGGTCGACTTTCGTAAGCTTAATGCCGTTACCAAACGCGACGCCTACCCTCTCCCGTTCGTGTCATCTATCCTCGATAAGCTGAAAGGGGCGAAATATTTGTCATCCTTAGACCTAAAGTCGGCCTATTGGCAGGTTCCCCTCTCTCAAAGTAGCAAGGAAATGACGGCGTTCACGATTCCCGGACGGGGTCTCTTTCAGTTCTGTCGGATGCCGATGGGCCTACACAATTCAGCCGCCACCTGGCAGAGGTTGATGGATCGTGTGTTGGGCATGGAACTCGAACCCCATGTCTTCGTGTACCTCGATGACATTGTCATTGCTACCCCTGATTTCGAAACTCACGTCAAAGTTCTAACGGAGGTTTTCAAACGTTTAATTCAGGCCGGTCTAACCCTCGGACGCGACAAATGCAAGTTTTGTATGTCTGAACTCAAGTATCTCGGTTATGTGATCAATCGTTCAGGTTTAAACGTCGACCCAGACAAAGTAGCCGCCATTGTTAACGTCCCAGTACCCAAGACGGTTACCGAAGTACGTCGCTTTTTAGGTATGGCATCGTGGTACCGCCGCTTTATACCTGATTTCGCTTCTACCATCGCCCCTCTTACGACCCTGTTGAAAAAGAATGCGAAGTTTGTTTGGTCAGAAAGTTGTACTGACGCTTTCCTGAAACTGAAGAACCGTCTCGTGTCGGCTCCAATCCTAAATTGCCCGGATTTCTCTCTCCCCTTCGTCGTACAAACCGATGCTTCTGCTTTCGGTATCGGCGCCGTTTTGTCGCAACCTCATCCCGATGGCGAACGCGTTATCTGCTACGCGAGTCGATCCTTAACTAGAAACGAACGAAACTTCAGTGTTACCGAAAGAGAGTGCCTTGCTGTTCTTTGGGCCGTTGAGAAATTGCGAGGATATTTGGAAGGATATCATTTTACAGTCGTCACGGACCACCATTCTTTGGTGTGGCTCCACAATCTTAAAGACCCGACAGGCCGACTAGCCCGCTGGGCGGTAAGGCTCCAACAATATGACTTCACGATTGTCCACCGGAAAGGAAAGGAGCACGTAGTCCCTGATTTACTGTCACGCTCAGTCCCGACGCTGGATCTGATCGAAGTCACGCAGGCAAATCAAGATCTCTGGTACAACCGTATGGTTGAGAAGGTCCGAGACAGTCCGTTGGAATACCCGAATTGGCGACTAGAAGGCTTCCAACTTTATAAGTTAACCCACCCACGCCTCTTTGGGTTACAGATGGAAGAGGATTGTTGGAAACGCGCCCTGCCGCGAGAATTGAGACAAGACGCGATTCGTGAGGCTCATGACGTACCTACTTCCGGGCACCAAGGTGTCGCGAAAACCGTATACCGACTGTCGTCGCTCTATTATTGGCCTTTATTACGTAGAGACGTCGTTCGGTACATCAAGAATTGCCGGACTTGCGCCCAATACAAAGTCGAACAGCTCCGCCCCGCTGGATTAATGGGGAGACGCGCTCGTATCCAAAAACCGTGGCAGATGATTTCCACCGACCTCATGGGTCCTTTACCCCGCTCTTCCAAAGGCAACAATTATTTACTCGTGGTCGCGGATTGTTTTACTAAGTTTCCTTTACTGTTTCCTCTGCGCAACGCTAATGCCAAGCCGATCGCCAAACTGATCGAAGAGCACGTTTTCCTTACCTTCGGAGTCCCACAATTCATCCTTGCCGATAACGGCGTGCAATTTCGCAGCAACGTGTTTGATTCCCTGGTCGAGAAGTATCAAACCCGCATCCTGTTCAATGCACGTTACCACCCCCAGGCGAACCCAACGGAACGCATTAACCGGGTCATCAAGACCATGATGGCTTCATATGTCCAAGATCGACATACTACTTGGGACGCACACCTCCCGGAAATTGCTTGTGCCATTAGGACCGCAAAACACTCGGTCACAGGAATGACGCCCTACTTCGCTAATTTCGGCCGGCAAATGACACTGTCGGGAAAGTGTTACACCGAGATAAACCCGGATAACCTTGACTTCGAACCCCGTCCCACACCTGAATGTTTGAACCAGACGTTCCGAGACATTTATAATGAGATAGGGCGCAGACTCGACGTCGCTTATCAAAGGAGAAAGAATTCCTACGATCTCCGACGCAGACCGGTAACTTATCAGGTCGGAGATCGCGTTTACCGTCGGAATTTTCCCCTCTCTGACGCCGCGCGTCAGTTTAGTGCGAAGTTGGCCCCTAAATTTGTGGGCCCGTACAAAGTAAGGAAGAAAACGTCTACGTGGACCTACGAATTAGAAGATTTGGAGGGAAGAGTGAAAGGGGTCTGGCATGTGAAAGACCTGAAGGCAGACGCCAGCGAACAACCCGAAGATACTTAGCGGATTCCACCGTCTCCACTTCCTTTATTCGATGTTGTTTACTTCCCGTGTTTGGTGTCGACTGGCTTTGGTTTCCTTTTCGTTGTGGCTTTGGAATGTTAAACCCGTGCGGTGACCGGGTTTAGAATAGTCTCGCGGAACGTTCCTCCGGTCGTAAAAGGCGACCAAGTGAACATACACGACACCACACATCTCTCACTTTTACACTCATACACACCACATTTCACACTCTTTCGTTTTGTTTCGTTTCTTGGTTAATGTCGTCTGGAGTTAATTGTTCGGTCGTTCCGTCCTCTTACGGACGTCGTTATTCTTTGGGTTGTTTTGTACAAATTTCAAGCGTCGTCGAAATTTTCGGACGTTAGATTTTTTTTTTTTGTGAATGTCTAGTTTAGATGACGAACCCGTGCGGTGTCCGGGTTTAGAATAGCCCCGCGGAACGTTCCTCCGGTCGTAAGAGGCGACCAAGTGAACACACACAGCACACACACTCCTTCACTCTACTCTCACACATACAATGCACACCTTTCCCTTTTTTTGTGTTTCTGTCCTATCGTTGGACGATTAGGATCGTTCTCGTTTTCTTGTTTCGTTCGTAGGTATTAGATATACGTGAAGTATTTTGCTTCCAAGTTTCGAGCGTTAGAATTTTGTTTTCCTTTTGTTTGCTTTGCTTCGTTTGTTGGTAATGACTAGTTCGGTAGTCGAATCTTGGCATCCGATAGGTCCTTTATTTTGTGTCCGACACCCCGATTTGTGACTTACCTATCTTGACCTAATATTCCCCGGAAATGACTTGGGATTACATTCCCACCTGGTGCCCTACGGACGGGGGCGTGACGGTTTCTCACTGTTATAAGAATACCGCCGTGGTGTGACCCCCTACCGCCTGTAAAAGTCAGGCAAGGCGTGGGTCAACTGCTTGCCGATTTTGTCGTAGTTGGACACAGATTTCTATTGGATTTAGGACGCCTTGGTCTTTCCCTCCCGAATTTAGTCACCGTTGGATGACGTTTTGGATTGGTAATAATATAAGTGGGTTCGAGCGATTTTTTTTTGAAACGATTTCGGCGAGAGTTTTCTGTCTAGTGTGCGTTTGGTTACGTGTGATGTCTTAGGTTAAGTTTGCAATAGCGGTGACGTAGGTTTATTCGTTGATTTACGGTTTGATAGTTTCCGGCGTTTTTTTTTTGTGATTTGGTTTACAGTCACTCATTGGTAGTTTACCTCATGTGGTAACGTTTTGGTGAGATCTACATTTTTTTTTTCTTGTTCCCTTTTTTTTGTGATCCTTCCTGCCGTAGTGATCCCTCGTTCTTGTAGCTTAACCCCGGCCATTAGAGGCCTAATGGTACGTACCTTTCGATTGGTTGTTTTCTTTTGAGACTTGCGATGAGTTGGCAAGAAAGAACCGGATAGGACTGGGTTGTACCCCTTTAAGTATATTCAGTAACGGGACGTTTCGTCCCGCGTATATGATTTGGAATAGTCCTTCTGAAATTTAATTTTTTTTTTGAGTCTCGATCCGAGCATTTTGCTCCTAGAGTAGGTTTTTCCCTTGATGGATTTCGATTGATTCCTAGGAATTTCTGACCAGTATAGATCGATCTCATTTAGGTGTTTGGAGTTTTGGGTGTTTGGAATTTTGGGTTTTGGCGTTTAGAAACCCCGATAGTTTCGTTCAAGAATTGGCCTTGAGGACGTGTCACTCTTTTCTCACGTCATTAGGATTGGACGCCGTTGACGGGCGTGAGATGTCGTTCTGCTTCTGGCTAGGTCGGGTTTTATTTTGGACACCGTTCGTTTTATTGGTTTCCTTATTTGTTTTGTATTGTCGTATTTGAGTACCTTGGGGGCTACTTCTACCGTAGGGCTTCGCAAACTGCAGCGATGGTTCTCCTCTTTTATTTGTGTTTGTTTGTTTTTTTTTTTGTTCGTCTGTTGTCGATGGTTCAGCCTTTCTTCGACTAGACGTATGAGCATTTCTGTGAAATCCTCACCAGGTTAGGGGGGTGTTGTCATGATCCTTTTGACAGCTGTGACCCCTGCTTTAGGACGGTCACATGACCGGAGCGGGATAGATAGCGCGTGCGCGGCCGGCGAGGGGGCGAGAGGAAAAAAAAAAAGAATGGCGGTCTGAGGTTAGACGGTCGGAGCTAGTTTTTTTGATGGGATTGGATGGAGAATTAAAAGATCGTCAGCGTGTGTATATACCGTAGATTCGGATTAGGAGCGACTGTTTCACAGTAATCAGTTTTAAAAGTTGCATAAATTAGTGTTTGCAGTTTGGATGTTCGCGAAAAAGGCCGGTCGAAATTTATAACCACGTGTCATGCAAAAATAGTTTTTTTTTGAAGTTGATACACAACGTGAAACGATAATACAAGCGTACTGTATCATGACAGTGGATTGTAAAATCGGTCAAATGAGTGGTTCAAGTGGATTTTGTGACGAAATTGTAGAAATGTAAAAATTATAAGCATGAGCCGTGTGAAAAACGTTTTCGAATTTGTGTATACCACGGAGTCGCCATGCAGGCACATCGTGTCATAATAATTAGTTGGAAAGCTGTGTAAATTAGAGAGTGAAGTTTTTGATGCACGTGGAAAAGTTGGATGAAAATTTTATAGTCTGACAACCGACGACATTTTCTTGTAAGGAGTATAGAGGGCGACACCGTTGTTGGAACAGCACCAGTGGATTAGTACAGCCACCTTGCGGACGCGGTCAGTACTTCTGTCCGAAATCACACTCCGCCGAAGTTTCAAACCTGTGACCAGGTGGGTCATGGTCACTGTATTTTGAGTAACGCCATCGGACAAGTGCGATTATTTTCTTTGGATTCTTCTGTACAAGGTATCGTACGGTTTTATTGTTGAGGTGTTTATTTTTTTTCTTTTTGAATTTCAATTGTTGAATCAACGGGACAACGTTGGTTGTTATTGGTTGTCGATTGACATTTATTCGTTTCAAAAATTTTATAGTCAACCACATTTAGAATCTGTAATGGTGTTAAACACGGTGTTAACAAACTGTAGTACGCATTTAAGGCTTCGGATAAACGAAGTTCCCTAGTGTATTATTCAGACATCTAGTTCCACTCAATGGATACGAATTTAATTCAGTTAAAATTATTTTTTTTGTTCTAAAATTTTTTTTTTGCGTGCCGCCTATAATTGATCGTGTATAAATTTATAATTCAGTGACCGCGCAACAAATTATCGCATTGTTCATTGTAATGGAATATCTCGTTCCATATGTGTAAGGTCATTTAAACAAAGACAAAATATGTCGACCACTGTCCTGTTTTTTTTTTTATTATTTATATACTCGACGTAGGTTATATGTATAGACTCAGATATTTTTATGATTTTGTAATCTGTACTTTTCTATTATAGTATATTTATGCTAATTGGTAGTCGTACAGAGTTATGGTTCAATTACTATGCGTTGATGATATTATGATGATTTTAGTAATTTAGTGCTAATTTCAAGGAAAAGTTGTGTCGTAAAGGTTTCGCGAACCGAATCTGTTCTTTGTGTAAACTTCGTTGTATTTTACGCTCCGTCTTTCTTTCATTCGTGGAGGTATTGTAAGTACGCTTTCATCGATGTGACTCGCTTTCGTTTCGAAAAGAACAGGTCCGGCTTCAGAAACAAATACGGTCTTTAAGTAACACTAATGTAAGATGTTTCCTTTTTTTTTTACCCCGTAGCTACGGTAACCGAATATCGATAACTTGACACTAATTGTTGTATCTTCAGGTATTGTAATAAGTTATATTGTGATATGATGTATTTAATTTAAAATTAAGTTGTTGGTCGGTGTGCGACATCTTTTTCTTTATTTTTTTTTTGTTTGTTTCAATGTCAACAGTAAGCGACCCTTACGGTCTAATTGAAGGTTCGTAGTGTATGGATTCTTGTCCAGGTTGTATATAATTTATATATGTAGATGTCTTTCGTATATTACATCGAGGTATCCAGTATTTTGTCTTTTATTTTTTTTTTGGTTGTTGTTTTGCTTACCTCTAGGATCGAGAGCCGGCGATCCGATTGGGTTGTATTAAACCCCGGTTCTGGCGCCCATTTAATTTAACTTCATTGTGGGGGGACCCCCCCCCCTTCACCCTTTTGACCATCACCATACAACCGAGGTAAGTAGTCGAGTTTCAGGTTAAATACGGTTGGAGTACACCTACCCCCCCTACTACCCTGACGCTGCCGGCGACTGCGGTGTGACGCGAGAAGTGCGTTACAATAATTCTACAGGCCAAATTGACATTAACGCAAGTTAGAAAAGTAGTTTTTAAAATTCAAGAAGTTTTGCTGCCAGATACGCAAAAAAATTATGTGTAACAATAAATATTTTCTTAATTAATAAGCTCCATGCTTAATTAACAACGTAAGTCATTCGAAATTTACATCGTTGGCTGAGCATGAAATTCGTTAATTGATGATATAATATATATGTTACATTGGATTCTTCTTCATACAAAAAATTGTGTCCATCAATTATTAAGCGAGCACATTGTGAGTAAGTTATTGTGTTTAAAAAAATGAAAAATATTCTAGCATTAGCAGAAGATGAAACGATAACATTAATGTATTACAAAAAAGACAACATTTCTCTATTTTCGTTATACAAAATGTTTTGTTTGTATTGAAGTCATTATTACTCTAATGTGTAGCGTACACGCAAAAGCAAAAAACTAAACAAACTTTGTGTTTACAATGAATTACTGGAAAAAAAGTTTACTAGAGTTCCTTATCATTAATATCGAGATTAAAAAAAATAGTCAGTAGTTAAATAAGAAAAGAAATTAAATTTTACTTGTCAAATATAATTTTGTTTTGGTCTAAAGAAAATTTTGGTGCGATAAAAAAGTATTAGTTTGCTAGAAAGATATACTGATATTAAATCGAAAAAAAAAACAATTTTATAGAATTAAAAACTTTGATGCGATTCTATTTATTCAGCATTCATGAAGACATTTTTATGTTTGTTTCAGAGACATTAGTGGTTCACCAAAAAGAAGACTGGGAAAGAATTCGCAAGACGGAGATTCATTAAAAAGTACGTAGGCTATAAATTACGGAAATTAAATATCATTCAAAATATTTCTCATTATAATTTGCACTTTGTTCGATTGCAGGATCGAGTATTACGAGTATTAGCAGCACATCGACCATCAATCGAGTACTGTCGAGTATCCACAACACCAACAACGAAACCAATACGTCCAACAACTCAAACGATTCCCAGCAGCCGAAAGGTCAGTCACAAAATTATTTTTTTAATAAAAGCTTACCCGTGTACTGGCTTATGCCTACATATCCTATCCTATTAAACGAGCTAATCTTGTATACAAGGTGTATCACAGGATTGAATACATAGAAAAGTAATGAGTGCAACACGGAAAACATAAGCAAAATGAGTAGCGTGACAAAGACAGAATACACATGGCTAACTTAACTAAATTAATTATCATGGTTTTTTACATGAATAGAGGGCAAAGCAATCTCTGTTCTTAACTAATTTGTACTGTGTACTTTTCCCTATGTTCGGTTTCCTGGGATACACCCTGTATATGTATGTAAATTTTTTCTCAAAAACGGCTCTAACGATTTTGATCAAATTTACCGAAAAGGGGTTTCGGGGGGCAAAAAATCGATCTAGCTAGGTCTCATCCCTGGAAAAATTAGTTTTCCTATCGATTTTATCATTTTAAAAAACAGTTTTTTGGCGTTATAAAACAGTGTCGTATGGTGAGTAGGCTTTGAAAAAAACAAACTACTTTCATTATTTATGTCAAAATACTCTGACAAGTGAATCGTTTCGGAATAATATTCTGAGAAAATAATACAAATCAATATCTCATAGTAAGTACTATTTTTATTAAACTAATCCGAGCAAAGCTCGGTCACCCAGATATTTATTTCTATATTCTGCAATTAAAAAACAAAACAATGGACTTAACGCAGTGAATTAGTGTGTCACTCATGAAAAATCCTGTCCTATATAGTAAATTGGTGTCACTAATTTTCGTGCTTTTTTTTACCAGCGGAGTTTTAATTACTTCTTCAAAAGAAAGACAATTTTTGCTTCGTAAGTTTTGTTATCCAAAAATAGCACATTTAAAAAAGGTTAAAAAATAATATTTAAAGCACCTTGATAATATAAAAGTGTATCCACATTTAAGCTGTTTACTTTGTTCTTCGCTGATAGATACATGCGTTCGTCATGTTCCGGGTGCCGCGTAGTTCCGCTCTGCACTACCGTCGTCTTAAATATTATAATCTATGTAAATACTTGTTTGACTGTTGCCGAGTTTTACCAACACAGAATAACTACTGCCAGATTTGATTTTATTCAGATATTATATTACACTGGACTTATGGGGCTATATTGGGGAGGAAACTTCCCTTCTCTATTTCTTCTTATACCTAGCCACGACGTGCGGGAGTGGGGACGGGTGAAAACAGAAAGGTACAGGAGGGAAAAAGTTAAAAACGCTGACTTAATAATTATGGCTATATATTTTACTATTTCCACGCGCTATGTTTGAAAAATCTAAATTAGCGAATAATAGCTGAGAAGGAAAAAACCATGAAAACTGCAGTACTTTAACTCTTAACTCCAGCAATTTATTATAAACACAAATTAAAAAATCTCTGTATATAAATTGCTAAAAAAGCAAGTAAATAAAAACAAAAAACTCAAATTGTAATTCCTCTTGTGATCATTCAAGGCTATTTAAACATACTTAATATATTGCTTACAAATTTTTTAAAACATGCTTGCCGATTTATAAGGCGTAAAAAATTGAAAACAGTCATAATAAATTGCATTAAATAACGATTTTAAACGACAAAAGTTATTCTTTTATTGAACTTAAATCGTCTGAAAATGAAATACAATTCTGTGTGGATAATAATCGGAATTAAATAATCCAAGCGTGCTTTGTTGACTCTTCAAGAACTCAATCATTCAGTTCACAGGGCGTGCAAAGGAGACTATTACTGTACATTAAATGTATATCTGATCCGGCGTAGAACTTTCTGACTCGGAATTACATTAAGGTTAGATTTTTTAAAATGGTCCTATGTTGTATAACCTAAGAAAAAAAAGTCAAGATGTGTCAGAGGACACCCGACAGAAGCTATGCTTTTTACGCATTGTATATAAAACCGAATTTATCAAAGCTATAGACAATACAATTGAAAAGTTATTATTTGACCGCCATTTTGAAATCTGATGCAATTTTATTTTTTTGTGTCGTATAAAACTCTTAAATATCAATTTTCAAAAAGATCGTATAATTTTTACAACAGTAGGTACATATGGTCGCCATTTTGAAGTCTGACGCCATTTTATTTTTTTGTGTCCTATAAAACTCTTAAATATTAATTTTCAAAAAGATCGGATAATTTTTACAAAAGTATCTACATATGACCGCCATTTTGAAATCTGACGCCATTTTATTTTTTTGTGTCCTATAAAACTCTTAAATATTAATTTTCAAAAAGATCGGATAATTTTTACAAAAGTATCTACATATGACCGCCATTTTGAAATCTGACGCCATTTTATTTTTTTGTGTCCTATAAAACTCTTAAACATCAATTTTCAAAAAGATCGAATAATTTTTACAAAAGTACATATGGCCGCCATTTTGAAATCTGACGCCATTTTATTTTTTTGTGTCCTATAAAACTCTCAGATATTAATTTTACATAGGCAACTGCGCATGCGCCAGTATATTACTTTCACCACTGGCCATAGCTATATAGATATACTTTTAATAACATGAGCGTGACGGCTTACACCGTGACGCGAACCTATAAGTTTTTCCCCTGCCAAAAATCGTCTAACGCGCCTATAGAAGCATAGCTTCAATAATTTTAAAGCTACAGTTTAAAAAAGTTAAAATTTAAAATCTTTTAGTTTCTACAAAACGTTTGATCATAATATAACCTACTGATTAAACGGAAGTTCTACCGCATCGACACCACGGCGTGCAAAAGCTGAAAAATTGTTGAAAATAGTAAAATGCAGGAGAGAAAAGTCTAGAAACGGTGACCTAACGAGCAACGACTTAATTAAGAGTGCCATTGTAACCTGCAGCACTAAAAGTGAGACTTGGGATGGTTCAGAGATAGGCTTTTCGTATGGCGGCGCTAACAATCTTTTCTATAGACATATCACTCAGTCTAAAGAACATCCTCTTGAACGAGTGACGCGAACCCCACGTATTTAAAATAATATTATCTATAGATATATTAGTTATACGTAAGCGATTCGACGCGGTTAATTGAACTGGGCGCCAAACGCGGAGTGACAATTATTTTCCCGATCGTTGGTTTTGAATGTCACAGAAAATGTTAACCGTAAATCTTCGGTTGTATTAATTTCAATTATTATAACGGAATATAACAAACCCGTTCATAATGATTTATTTCACGTTATTCACTTGATGTAAACAATAAAACTTGTTTCAAATTTTTAGAGGCAGTTATTTATGTAATGATGACTATACTGAAAAAAATCCAGCTTGTTTTGTTATTTTATGCTGAACAAAATTCGAAGCCAAGATCTGATTGTCTACGGAATTTGTTTTTCGATTTATTTTCGATTCTCCAACAAAAAAGACTTTTTTAAATAATAAACTGTATTCATCAGATAAAAGTACTTACGTTGAATTAAAACCGGGAAATGAAAATTCAATTAAAACGCAAAGTGATTTTATATTTTTAATTTAAATATAGAACGATTAAGTGCTACGAACAATAGACAATAAAATGCCATGACGAAAGTACAAATTAATATTACAATCGATCCCAGAGGAGGAGAGGAATAATGGAGTTGTGTTTTAAATGAAAATTGTTTGGAAAAAAACATGAAGTTTCCATTGTGTCCGTCGTGTTTTAATCCAAAAGTAAATTATCAACAATCGTCAACTGGAGGAGAATACAATAAAAAAAGTACGAATAGCGGTGTTTCAAAAATATTTCGTTCTATAATAGGCGCATCATCAAATAGTAAAATGAACTTTGGTCAGACAAGCTCCTGTATTCGTGGTAGCAAATGCGTTAACAACGATCGGGACAAAAGGCAACAAGATGAAACGGCAAATCGCTGTTTTGATAGGAAAAGGATAACGCCGAAGTCACGTGATCCAACATTCGTGTGCTACGATAATATCAAAATTTGTATCGGTATGTGGCATTTAATATTATATTAATGTCTTATGGAAATGTCTCAATTTCGGTTCGGTTACATTGATTTTCTCTCGGGTTTTCTATTAAAAAATAAAAAACTTAAAACGCGGCTGTATCTACTATATAGTTTAGAAGTTATGACGTTTTAAATTTTATCACAAATTTTTTTTTAGGCCTCTATCCCCTAAACCAAAGGAGATACAGGGCTGCGGATAGTCGCAATGTATTCAGCGTGATCTTGACTATAAAATTGGTTAATATCAAACGTTAGTATCTATGAAAGCTCTTAGTGATAAAAAAGTTGCAAAAAAACAGGAAAAAATCTCAAAAATTTATTTTTTGAAAAATATATAAATGTATCACAAATATGTTTCAAATTACTTGACCTTATAGAAAAAAGTACGGTTAAATCGAATGAGCAGTTGAGCACACGCGCAGATCGGTATCTCTTTTTAGTTTAGAAGTTAAATAAGCGTTCTATTTAATTTGAGATTAAACATAAAAATTAAATATCGCAAATATTTTTTTTAAGAAAATCGCTTTCTGTTACAACGGTTACTGTTTATCTTTAACCAACCTTGGATTACTAAGGAAGAAAGATAATATTTCTGGAAAAAAATTTTGTTCGTTCCTAATAATTTCTAAAAAAATCTGCTGTTAAAATTATTGTTCTGTAGAACGAAATCTTTTGAGGCGTTTGTTATAACAAATCGGTTAGCGATTTGCATGTAAAACAGGTCAGCTAGTCAGCTATTTAATCACTCTACATTCTACAGATTAGAAATTATTACTAGATTGCGTGATCCGAAATTCAACGAACATGAAGTTATTGGCGGACGTGCGTATTAATATACGCACACAAAGGCGAAAAAGTTTATTGAAAAATTACGTCACGCATATATGCTTTGATTAAAAAGCTTCGTAAAAGTTCTTTTGTCATGAAACGGCGGGATATAGCTTTGAAACGTAAAATAATAAATTAATATTTTTTTAAATCAAACACACCCTGACCAATTATTTACTTTGGAAGCTTTAGCGCGAGATGATTTACAGTGAAAATCTTACATCAGCTGGTGTAGTTACTGCAGTATAGTATAATTGGTTAACGTGCCTATACCACGAAAATAGAGGATGCTAACAATTCATTTTTTTATGAATAAAACGTTTTTAAAACGTTAATGAGATTACAAAATTAATAAATATTATTTTTTAAAAAATCAAATCGTAACTATAATTTTATAGTAATATACACTTTAAACCAGTGGTTCCCAAAGTTGACTAGGCCGCGACCTACCTAACAATAACTTCCAAATTCGGGACTCACCTCTTGGCTGTCATGAAGAAAAAAGGGGCATAAGTATATGAATGAAGGACTGTTCAAATAAGAAAAAATTCGACTAATGACCAGTCCTATACTTCCCACCTAGTAAATATTTGCAAAAAATAAACACTCTTTTTTTTTTTATTCTTTGACTAGGCCCAAATAACCTTAGCTGTTGGTGGTCTTTAAAACACAATTTAATTTTTATTCTTTGAAAAAAGCATGGCCCTCTTTTTTGTTTGGTGATCTACTGATGGCTAACTTAATATAACAAAAATCATGGTTACCTTGATTTACGTACAATTTTTATTTTTTTTTAGTAAAATATTTTTTTTCTCGAAAACTATACATTTTAGAGAAATAAATATTTACATTTTTTTTATATTATAACATCTAGAATTCATTTATATTTTTTTTTACCTATGTTAATACGTGACATTGAGGACGTTTTTTTGAATATCTCAGGATCCACTGAACCGATTTGACTCAAAATCTAATCAGATCTAAGTTAAAGGCTAATAAACACAATAGAACAATCGGCATGCCCGTATGTTGTTCCGTTCTTAAGATATCGAAGGCGAAAAATTGACCACACACACACACACACACACATACAGACATCAGTCAGAAAATGATCTTAAACGATTGCTAGGGTCTCAAAACGTGAAAATCTGTTAAAATCTCGAAATATTTTTTTCGGACTAAATCCATTACCTACTTCCCTACCATAGTAGAGGTGGGAAGTAAAAAAACATTCAGTTACAATCGAAAATTTTAATACTTAATTAACACCGTGGCCGGTCGGTCAATGTACCGTCCTATTTTTCAGGGCCCACCCAATATTCGATCGCGACCCATAGTTTGGGAAATGCTCCTTTAAACTATTCCCAAAAACATGAATATTATAATTACAAACTCCTACAGCTCCATTATAAGTATTAAAAATATATATCCAACTAATCCGATTGCCGCAAGAGTTCAGGATGAGCTTTCTGACTTAATTCACATTGAAAATCAGATCGTATTTCTCTGGGTTCCATCGCACGTCGGTATTACCGGCAATGAACAGGCTGATACCGCTGCTCATTGTGCGGCAAAATATGATAACGCAGATATAATCCGAGACAGTTTTATCTGCTATACCGATCTGAAAACAGAACTATAAAGGAAATCTTTAGATGAGTGGAGAAACCGCTGGCAAACTACAACTGATAATAAACTTAGGGAGATCAAACCATCCATTAAACCATGGACGACTCCTATACTATCTTCGAGGAAGGTTCAGATAGTAATGACCCGAGTTAGAATAGGACATACCTTACTGACGCATAAATATCTTTTTGACAAGACCGATCGTCCGCGGTGTGATTTATGTAAAGTCCCTGTTAGCATCAAACATATTTTCCTGGAATGTCCACAATATGCTGTTGCACGAATCTCTTGCGGATTTCCCGACTATCTCCCTAATATATTTGAAGGTCCAGAAAACGAAATTAATCGCATACTATCGTTCCTCCACTCAACAGGATTGTATACGCTCATATTGTTTCATTAGATTAATAATTTATAGTAACGGACGCTAATGACCTTCGATGTTGATGCGTCCAAAAATAACTAAATAAAAAAAACATCAAGCTTGTGTTCAGAGACACTGAATGTGGATCGATCTTTGCTATTGGTTGGTGCATTTAAATCACATTTGGGAAGGCGGAATTTCCCTCCTGTTACGGTTGTCAATTTTACCTGCCCTGATTATATACAGGTCACTATTTACGTGTTCAAAATGCGCAATGAAGTGACATCATTATCGTTCTGCCACTGAAAATTTATTGCCGTTGGGGGAGAAACTGCTGATAATCGTCGCAGTTTAATACACAAAACAAGATCGCAGTCATTTTACAAATACTGCAGCCTGCCGGATAGCTAAATAATTGTTAAAATTGCGTGTGCGGATTTTATACTGCAGTTTCACAAATAATGCTTTTATTTGCTTAAATGTGGATTCTATGGTGTGATTCTACATGAATTATTTTGACAGTCTATATGATCCCCATAATTTATACTTAATATTACAAAGAGGGAACGTTTGTTTGTTTATATGGACTAGTCTCAAAAACTATAGATAACTGAACGGATTTTGAAGAAATCTTCACAAACGTGTTCCTTAGAATCTCCTTTAACATATAGGCAACATTTTATCGCAAAGGACAGGGCATATCATAATTCTATAGTCTATGGACACGTGCTGTATACAACTTTCTTTATTTAATTTTTGAGTAACAATAAAGCCACAAGACATGATAGAAGAAAATTGTTGTTTAGAATTAGTGTTAAACTTGTGCTCATTAGAATCAGCGTGTCATTTTGTACGAGTACGGTGAGTGTGAAAAAGTTCTTGTAGATTTCGATTTTCGTCAAAAATTCGCGTTTTTTTAAGATGTACCTATGCCTTTAAAAATCACAAAATCGAAATCTTTTATATATTTTCGAAATTGAAAATGCTTATAGAACAAATTACGCTGATTCCCAAGGAGGGTGAATATAGCTCACAGTTAAGTTTTGCATCACTTCCGCGATATTTCATTGAGTCACTCTACCCCGATGGTGGAGCAGTAAAGATACACATCGAAAATGTGAAATGATAAGTCAAAAAAATAAAATATGTTATACAACGGTAGGTACCTATACAGTATACATACATTGCTATATAAAATTGTGAAAGAATTATTTTATTTTCTTGTGGCCACTACGTGTTCCAAATATGAGGGTATAAAATTGACTCGTTTTGCTTAAATACCAAACGTTCAACTGCTATAATCCCTGTAATACTTGTGGATTGATTTGATTGGCTTTATGCGTAAATAGAAATAAAATTAATTGATCATTTAATTCAAATTATTATTTGCCAGGATTCATGCCACAACAACATACAATCTGTGAAAATTTCAACTAGTTATCTCTTACCCTTTGTGAGATAGTGTTGTGACAGACAGACGGGCGGACAGGTATCGTAGGCTCAGTAATAGGTTCCGTTCGGAGGTAATAATAATAATAATAATAATGAGCCTATATAATCCCATTATTGGGCAAAGGCCTCCCCCATTTTAGTCCATGTATTCCTATCCATGGCGACACGATGCCACATCTTCCCCGCCACAATTTCGATGTCGTCCTTCCATCTTTTTTTCTGTCTTCCTTGTCTTCTTCTACCGTCTCTTGGATACCACTCCGTAATTCTTTTTGTCCATCTCTCCTGTTCCATTCTTATTATATGACCCGCCCATGCCCATTTCATATATTTTATTTTTTGTTTTACATCTATTATTTTAGTTTTATTTCTAATTATTTTACTGTTTATTTTGTTTTTCGGTTAACGACCAAGTCTGGGCACCGTTCGGAGGTACGGAACTCTAAAAAAACGATCGTCCTCATCTATACACAAAAATTTATATTATTAAGTCAAGTACAAACAGACGCATTGTTTACATGGCATTTCGGATGTTTTTTTTTCAGTGTGTAATTTCATCAATTCATTGATCACGTTTATACAGAGTAAGGAAGTGCGGTTGATTATTTAAACAAAACGTTCCGTTTATTTCCGGGGAATTAAATTGTACTTCTATATAAATGTGAGTTCTCTCTGTACACCGCAGTAGGTTAGTTATAGATAGATGCGATGCCATGATAAAGGAAACGTCCGTCACAACAGAGCATTATCACTCGGCATTGTTGTGTTCTGTATTGGCCATGTCCCATGCGAAACGCAAATAAACGCGATTATCCATGCCGTCAATATAATAATGTAAAGGCTGTGTGATGTAGAATGTTTGGTATCTGTTCTGCAACTGATTCCGTACAAAATACCTATCCACGTGAAGCGAAGGGTAGGTTGCGACCTTAACATTCCTGAAGAAGGATCCTGCATGGATCGAAAACGTCGCTCAGAATAAATAAAATTAACATCAAATTAACACAAGATTGGAATATTATATGAAGTATTAGAAATACCTTTCGTCTTGTGACTTCTTGTGATTTAATACGACGCGTTTCAGCAACGAGTTGCCATCTTCAGGTGTGGTTAATTATTTTTTTTAAAAACACACATTGAGTATTCGTAACACTAAATAATATTATTATATTATGATGCTAAGCACTGTGTATGGATTATAGAAGAAATTCGTTATTTATATAAAAAGAAAAAAATTCATATAGTGACTTGGAGACCCAAGACTATAAAATTTTATTAACAAGATTGGAGTTAGGGTGACTGGCTACTATGAATAAATAATTAACGATTTTTGTTCCCTTATATCCACACGATATTCACAAAACAATTAAGTAGTGAATAATATTATATTAGGCAGCAAGGCTGCCGCTGTCCTGATTGGTTGGCTATATCCACGAAAAAATCAGAAGTCACTGTCGCGCGGGACTTGAATCCGAAACTCCCAGTTTTAGGGCAGCCCCGATATATATTATTCACTACTTAATTGTGTTGTGGATATGGTATGTGGACTGTGGATATAAGGGAACAAAAATCGTTTGATTTAATTATTCATTTAACATCAAATTGTTTTTAAATAGTCTATGAACCCGTGATCTTTTCAGTATTCAATCAAGGGTAAGCTCGATTTTGCGCTCAGTTCGATCCGAGCGCAGGATGGAGATCTTTCAGAGCATATAAAATAATGTGAATTCGAATGCATTAGAGCGCTTGGATCGATCTGAACACAAAACCGAACTTATCCCAAAACTAAGCGTGATTTTATATAGTTGAGACGTAATAATCTTGTTTACAAAAATATGGTTACGATCGCTAAATGCCAAAATCTTATAGGAAAATCTTATTGGAAAATTTAAACGATACATTCGTAGCCGATTTCGAGTAAAGAGCTACCTCAACGTTCGTTGGTTGAAGATAAATAAAGAATCGGACAGTAGATATACTTTTAACATGAGCATGTCGGTGACGTGACGCGAAACCATAAGTTTTTCCCCTCCCAGAAATAGTCTAACGCGCCTATAGAAGCATAGCTTCAAAAATCCGAATAAATTCTGCGTTTTTGTGAATTAGTCTAGATTTATAGAATACCGCATATGCTAGTATACGAATTTCTTCGACACTGCATTCGCGACTCTCGTGTTACAGGAGAACTAATTAATTAAATGTAGATTATAGACGCGTCGACAACTCAGGTCATTAGCGTCTTCAACACAACAAATAATCCATTTGTGTATTAGACTCCGCCAGCCGGCATACATAAACCGACTGGTACGAGCTCGGGTCCCTGGGAGCGCTAATTCCCAAAGAACATTGGAATGCAATTTGCGATAGCAACCACATTCCAATGTTCCCCCTGGGGGATACAGGAGAACTATTTTAATGCATGTGATCTATACGACGCTGTTCCTTTTCGAAAAAATTGGCAATATTAATGTTCCATAAGAAATTTGAATTCCAAAATCAGTTCCACATTTGACTGTCGCACATACAAAATTCTAACTTCAATTAAACACATGTACTTTGCAACAATAATGAATAACGCGAACCACGAAGTTGACTAATTAGAACGAGGAAGATCTCTTTGTCTATTCTGAATGATTATGTTCACGTATATACATTATACATTATTGTTACATCATTTCCTGGAACACGGAAACAAATGCCTATACACCTTGTGCATCGTATTCATAACTGCCTCAATTGTACCACTCAAAAAAACATATTTCATTTTTTTTCTGTTTAGAAAATCTTGACTGGGCGGTTGGACCTACCTCCAAAAATTAATAATCAATATTGGTATATAAAATAGAAACGGGACAATGCACAAGAAATTTATTACAATAAGAAATTTTTCGAATATCGGCCCTCTGTTCGATTTTATTTATTGGACTTTAGAAATAAAGATCGTACGGAATTAAAAGTAATAATTAAAAAATAATTTACGATTTATTGATTGACATATTTATTCAAAAAAGTATAAAGCATGTTTTTTTAAGAAAAAAAAATGCTAAGTTTCTTTCAGTAAACTCATATAAACAGAATAGGTAGCAATATACGACGACGTGTTGAAAACTACGGCTGCTGCCTGCTAGCAACATGTCTCCGGACTAAAATACGCTCCATCTTGGGAAATATATTTTATGAAAGCCAATTTTTCAAATACTCAGACGTTCTAAAATATGTATACGCAATTTCCAAATGTACTGTAATATGAAATATTACGGTCAAAAAAATTCGAACACTGCAGAGCAGCATCGACATTTTCATTTGAGTTTTTTTTAAATTAGGTACCAACTATTCAAAGATTCAGAAAATTATTTCCTAGGAACGCCATAGTCAATTGATTTTCAATCACAAATTTTACTCTTCAAAATAAATGTCTTTCGAAAAGAGGTTTTTCATTAATTTAAAAATGGATTGGAAAAAATTGTAAATCAGGTCAAACATTTCTCTTCGCGTATAATGAATGGAAATAATTCGAATTTTTTGAAAAATAATGTAGGTACTGCGTAGCAATAATTTTGTTACATTACACTCATTCTTGATATGCCTTTTTCAAAATTATTTTTACATAGCGACGCCATAAAATTGAAAGTTGTTGATAATCAATAACACTTTTTTCGTTTTGAATTCATAAAAATATCATATCGAAGAAAACATATTTCATTACGAATTTATTCTAATAGAATATATTGTGTTTTATTTATTAAAAGTAAGAACATATTTTGTTCTTACAATTGGTGACCCCGACGTGATAATTGTAAGAACAAAATATGTTCTTACTTTTAATAAATAAAACACAATATATTCTATTAGAATAAATTGTGTTTTATTTATTAAAAGTAAGAACATATTTTGTTCTTACAGTACAAACCTTCCCAAAAAGAGCGCCGCTTATAGACAGAGCTGGTGACAATTTTTTGGTGTTATTTATTCAAGGCCTTATTTTTGTGAAGATGTTGAGAGAGGCATATTAAAGTGCCCTGAGTAAGGGATTTTGCTAGATAGCGGTATGGGAGGGATGCAGGCCGCCCCCAACATGTAACATTTTGTTCTGCATATTGAAATACATATATGCTTAAAACAATCGCCGTAACAATATATTAACATTTGAATCTTGAACTAATAATATATATTCGTCGGGTACATGACACATTTAGGGTGATCTGCCACCTCTTTAATACTGATCAATCGGTCTACAGATATTATAATGGCATTATTGGGTTACCGACAAGCTATACAAACAATTTCAGCTTTGAAGCAATAATAATAATTGTGACCATTTTTTTTTGTTACATGTTGGGGGCGGTCTGCATCCCTCCCATACCTCTATCTAGCGAAATCCCTTACTATGCCTCTCTCAACATCTTCACAAAAATAAGGCCTTGAATAAATAACACCAAAAAATTGTCACTAGCTCTCGGTCTATTAGTACATGTTTTATTATTGAAACTGAAAAATGCGTTAAAAATCCATAAGCATTGTTGTGGCGTTTCCTTTATCATCGAATCGACAATAATAATAATAATTAATTAAATAGTATAGGTATGTATTTCAGGCCCCATTATTGTAGGCACTGAATGTTCACGCCCTTTTGTCAACATTCGATGTGATTTAGTGTAACGCAGTTTTATTACTTCTAATTATTATTCGCTGTCAAATGCGTCGCTCTCAATATCCTGTTCAAATTGAAATTAAAAATTTAATTTGCCATGCATTTCAAATTCACCGTCATTCATGACATAACTCAATATACGTACAATAGTTATGTTTATATGCTGGCCGCGATGCAGTCTTTTATGTTTGTATTTCATTATTTATCTATGTTTGCCGACCGCACTTTGAAATAAATAGGTCGCGAAAAATTCAGCGCCGGCTCGACGCCGTAAAACATTCGCGACATGCTTTATTGACATTTTAGTTAAATTAATTAAATCGTAATAAGCAATATCCTAGTCAGTGTTGCCGTCTAGATCTAGACCTTCTAGACTCTTGTCTTGTCTAGATTTTCAAGCCAAGACAAGACTTGCTTTATCTAGATCATGACTCTGGTCAAAACTCCAGACAATTTTCAAGAGTAACTAAGTAGTAGTAGGTAAAGTTAACCACTCAGTTAATCTAGACTCTTGAAAATAATCTAGAGTCTTGATATTTGACAAGACAAGAGTTTTTTAATCTAGACTTTAGTGAAGTCTTGTTATTTCAAGACAAGACAAAACTTTGAAAGTCTTGTCTTGTTTTGTCTAGACGGCAACACTAGTTTTCTCAAAAAAAGAGGAAAATTGACTGATATAACTAAAAATCGTAACTAATCCAATCCTGGACGTATCAAGTTTCTGCCTACGTACAAAAGTATCGTATTGGTATAATAATATAAATGGTAATAATAAATATTGTATCTATACAACAATAAATTGTATGTTATCGATGATCTAACACTCCACTGAACTGGTTAATGAAAAGGAACTCCCCGTGTTTCCCCGTCCCACCGGCCACCGCGGCAGTAGCTATATTTTTACCTGAAATATGGGCTGGTCGATCAAAAGATTAAGTGGTGCTCTTAATTTTTACCCCGCAACGATGTTGCTATACGCCACAACACGTTGTTTTTTGAAGTTCTTTTAAAATAATTATTGCAAACTCTCCCTTATAAGAACAATAAAAGGGCGATTTTAACTATTTTCTTATGATTATTTTGTAAATTTATTGAGGTGAATAAAATTTCAATGCTCATTCCGTATTGTTTCTACAATATTTATTATATAATTTAGAATAGGCCGTATAATGCAAACATAATGTTATGTGTGCAGTGCGGTGGTGTTGAGGTCGTATTATAGAGCAACTAAATACGCCGTCACGCCACGGCTGGCGGGACACAGTTATGCATTATGTTGTGCTTGTATATGGTGTCCTCCACCCTCGACAATACAGCAGATTGAGCTCGGATTGTCTGCGCTTTGCGAAGTCCCTCCGGAACTATACGAACGGATCCTGGGTCGCGCTGTACTTTTTTTTATTAAAATTTCAATAAACACTGTCGGAATTTAAACCCACGTGAAAAATCCAGTAGATTCGGATCGATTGAATGATGAATTGGGCAAATGTAGACTATAGGCCATTTTGGTCCAATATTTCTAAGTTCGGTGTCAAGCTTTGAAACGATAAAAACAAAAGACAAACTACCGTTATGACGTCTGTATACCAAAAACTTTATTTTCTCTGATAAAAAATTACCTACTGAGACGAAAAATAGTGTAAATGGATACTGGGATTAGAGAAAAATATTGAAACAATTTAAAATTGAAATGCACGATTCTCGAATATATTTTTCGTAAAAGGCGCTCGAATTTTCTAATGATTATTCGTATGAAATATATTTAAATAATCTACATAGTCAATTTTGTTATTGTATGCCACCTTGGCCTCGAAATAGTCACCAGACCCTGCGTAACAATATTATGTATAGCAGCTAGTCTGCGACGTCTCCATATTCTTAATGTAAAAGAGTGGTGGAAAGTTTTGTGATTATCATTATCATTTGAAATATGGCAAACTATACCTTGGCAGAGGATGGACATGGATATGATACTCGTGGAAAAAACTACCATTGGCAACAAAAGATATATACAAGCATTGCCCAAAAAATTATTCAGCCTACATTTACAATAAACTTCCTGAAACGTTAAAAAATAATATCTACTCAGTTTTCAAGGAAAATATAAAAAAATTCTTATTAGAGCGGGCATTTTATAGTGTAGATGAATTTTTATGTTACCATTAATTTTATATTTCTTATATTTTAATGTGAACTTTTTTGACGTGTCAAATTGATTTATATCTCAATTATTGACAAAATAAATATCTATCTATAATGAAAATTTATAATAGAACACCTACACTATACATAATGTCAAATATTCGCAGTAGTGTGAATCGACCTTAACACATCACATATAGGTACACGATATACATCAATAATCCCGCTCCCTCTTGCCATGTAATATACATGTCTTTATATCGGTTTTTATATCGCAGAATTGCACTCAGGAGCGACATTTGCCATCACAAAAAAAAACCAATGAAAATCTATTACGTTTTTTTCACTCCCAGGTCCAACAGGAATATATTGTTATATATATAAGGCCGGTAAATCGAAAGGTAAAATATTTTAAAAACCTAGTTGAAAATTTAAAGGGAATCGAAATAATGCAATCTGCATACAATCAAATATGCTTGTCACAATATTATAATAATATATAAACTTAAATAAGCATTTTATAATTCCAACTCCACAAGCAGGGAATGATACTAATTTAGGTCAAAATTCAATATTCACAATTTTATCAACTTCCCATTGGAAGTTATTGTAATGGGTCCAAAAATCGAAATCAAAATGTATAACAAATTTTTGTTTCAAGGTCACTACACTATTTTTAGAAAGATGTCCGTGTGTGTGTGTACGTACGTGTCCATTTCTTTCTAAGACGAAATCTCGAGAATGAAAATTGATATCGACTGCGTTAGGGTGCCAATCGACGCGTACTAACGTAAATATGATCTGAAAGAAATTTTTTCAAAATCGGTTCAGCCGTTCTTTTTTCTTTAGTCCTAATAAACGACCCACCTCACGGCTTGTTTTGTTATAAAATGCAATGAAAAAATTATGAACATTAATAAGAAGTCTAAACTCTAAAGCGTACGGGTATTTAAAAACTTGTTAATTAGAATCAGCGTATCATTATCTATAAGTAGATATCGTAAATTTGAAAAAATCTCGTAATATTTTATTAAAAAATATAAGTCTAATAATTTATGAGAGTTGATTTTTTTCATTTGTCAGCCCTGCATTTGTAATATTTTTCGTGTGACCTTCGTCCCACCCCTGCTACTGACATTTACTTTCCACCGGCCATGATTTCTTTCTATACATAATATAGTATATAGTATAACATATAATGTGGAAATAATTACAATTGGCATTTCAATATCACAGAGAACAATTTAAAACAAAATTGCCTGGCTATAATTTCGCATATGCAATTACGTAATATATAATTACAACTAATTCCACTCCTGTGCAGCGACGTTCAATTTTTCGACCAACCTATTTGTAGGTGGATCTCTATAACAATGCGTCCTATCCGGTGTTATATATATGATATATTATGTGAGGGAGGTTTATAGGTTATGTTCCTGCATTTACTGCAGTATGGATGGGCAAGTTTTAATACAGGAAAAAAAATACTACAGAACTTACGAGTAGATTCTGCAGTGGAAGAATGGCCCTGCAATAGCTATATAACATGCTAGCGGCCCGGCCCGGCTTCGCTCGGGTGCAAATTTAATTCGCTTAAAACACGAGAACTACTGAATGGGTTTGAATACGGTTTTTACGATTCGATAGCTTATTTCTTGAGGGAGGTTTAGGTCTATAGGCCCGGATTCACCCGAGTACAAATAGGATTGATTCCAAGTTGGAAAACGAGCGACGAAGCGAGTGAGTAATGTATTAATAAATCATAAATTCGAGCAAACGAGCTAGATTATATAATTAAAATAGTATATTATAAGCGAGACCAATAAATGTGCCATCCCCAGTATAAAATCACAATTCTTAAAATCAGTGTGTTAAAATTACAATTATTTTAAATTTAACTTATTAGCTATTTCTTACCTTTAGATATAAAGTATATGTAGGTACAACGGTATCCATCATAATCCCTCACGACAGAAAATTTGTTTACAGAATAAAGTTATTTTTACGAAAAACAGCGGCAAACCAATATCACACAGGTGATAAAGGATTATTCAAAAACACTTTTCAACAATCACATTGTTTAAATCAATGAGATTATTCAAAAACACTTTTCAACAATCACATTGTTTAAATCAATGATTTTTTTATGTTAAAACTCAAAAATATTACACAGTTACAAATTGACTAACTAACTGACAGCGCGACGTTCACACTTCACATTTTTATTTTGTTTCCAGTCTGACCAACATGCAGAAGTCACTCAAATTAGAACTGGGTACCTATTGTCACATTGTGTAACTCATTTCTAGTGATGTCACTAGAAATGAGTTACACAATAGGTATCCTGATCAGTGATCATGGTTAATATGATTCAAGTCATTATAAAGCAATGCAATGTTCAAATGAAAAAAATTCGAAAATGCTTTTACATAAAAACACATTGTTTCGAAAAATTTCCGGTAAACTAATATAACACACGTGAATAAGGGATATTCAAGAACACTTTTTAGTAGCCGCAATGTTTAAATTAACGATTTTTTGTGTTAAAACTAAAAAAATATTACACACTTAATATAAAATGAATAAGTAACTGACAACGCGATGTTTATCCGTTTATTTTGCGTTCTGTCTGACCAACATGTTAAATCCACTCAAAATATGGCTAATTTAGTTACCCGGTACTATCTAAATCTTAAAACTTGGAGAACCTTCGGTCCTACACAGTATATTACAAATTTTTACAGTCAAGCAGTAAATATAAGTACTGTTTTTTATACATATTTATTATTTTAATATTTTTAATCGACTTAATACGTTACCCACTCGCTTCGCTCATTCGTTCGAATTTATAATTAATGAAATCTGTTCAGTAGTTAAATTAATATTGGTAAAGAAATCTAGACAGATTACTCACTCGCTTCGCTCGTTCGCTCCAATCATTGTCCTAAGTACCTAACGCAAAGTATCACCTTTTTTTTAATATAAAAATTTCTGGCCTTTGTTTTCACAGTCAGCCAGCGCTAGTGTGATGAATGATGAATATTGAATATAAAATAAAAAAAAAAGAAAAAAAAAATTATCACCTATCGAACAGTGAAATAAATTTTGAATTCGGTTCAGTATTTTCTGAGATTACCCCCGATTTTCACCCGAGCGAAAACAGACCGGCTAATTATTATAGCGTACGTCCTAAAGCAGAGTATTTATAGAAAAAAAATTGAAATCGATTCAGTAGTTTTTTTTTTTTTCGAAATCGGTCCAGTAGTTTTCGAGTTCACTATTCTTACAAGTTTAAAGAAACTTCGAATGGCCATAGATAGTGATGTAAAAATACGGTATTAAACTTTTTTGTGTATTAAACCCATGGTATAATACTGTATTTTTTCAGTATAAAACGGTTTTTTACTTTTTCACACTACGGTTACGATGTATTTTCCAGTATTGCCAACTGCATAATAGGAAAAGTTCCTGTGCTCATTTTGGTATTAAACCGTTTGAAATGGTATTAAACCGTTCTAAACGGTGTTAAACGTTTTATACGTGCTGTATAAAATAGCAAAATATATGTTACTATAATTTGTAGTGCTAGTGGCAAATGCCGATGGACATGTTGTTTTGTTAAATAAAAAAAAAAAAAAAAAATAGCAAAATACGCAGTATTTATACCTAAGTAGTATAAAACTGGGGTATATTATTTTTTTACATATACCGTATAATACCGTTTTATACAAACGTCTAAAACTTGAGCTTCCTGTCTATTTTTGATTTTATGTACTCCATTTTATGTTAACGTTCTAAACCAAAATTTGGTGAGACAGAAGTGCTGCTGTCGCAACTTTGATCGTAACTCGGCTAATAAAAGAGCAACCGTGGTGATAATTCAAAGTAAACGAAGATTAGAGAAGCTCTCAAAGGCTCAGATAATTGAATTATATAATCGAATGAAAACGCACGTCTGTTGGAAATGAATTAATTTCCAGTTTCCAGAAAACCTCATCCCTGTCCGTTGGAACGGCGTAACAGTGGAAGGTGCGGCCCTTTAGGACTTGACTCAATGCTCTTTTACCCCACTATTTGTACATTATCATCATCAATAGGTTAGTTGCGTGTGCACTGAGCGGACCGCGATTTATTCAGATGTTTTAATATAATAACAATACTCGCAATAGTTGGCTCGCTCTCGCAGTCGCACGGATCGCTCTAGTATCAATAACGCCCGTGATTACGCCGCGTTACGTGCTCTACTCTGTGTATTTATGTAAATTAGCCCAGACTATGCGACAACATTTTACACTGCTTAATTAATACCATGTGTGCTGTCATGCTGAATGGTTGTTGTTGTCGTCCGCGTCGTCGATGTCGAAAAGCAGACCGCGAAAAACTTGACAATTCTGTTGTGTGCGAAATTTTCACAGCGCGATTGGAAAAGTGCCATCGTCAAAATAGTTCTCTTTTCGAATTTATGTTCGTTTAATTGATTAGAGTTTTATTTTGTTATCAGTAAACTTCAAACAGCGTAGTAATTGATGATATTTTAAAAACTAATTTGTTATCAGTAATAAAAAAAGTACTAAACTATCAGTTATCAAAACCTTTGTGAAGTGTTTGTTATAAATAGTTGATATTTTGGAAAGAATTTAAAATACTGTGTTTGTTTATGCATTTTTTTGGTTTAATTCTATCTATTTTAAATAAAAATAAAAGTGAGTGACACTTTGAGATACATAAAAACGATTTTTTCTACGAGATGAAAATTTTTCTTCATCAAAATTAAGAAGTTTTATCGAATAAAATCTAAAAAAGGTAATATTCATTGATAGATAATCAAATGATAAAAAAAATTTATAATACCGCCATTAGTATGCATGAATTAATTATATTCCACCTACTTCGTGTAATTACTGTCCATTTTATGAAACTGGTTATAAGTTTTTGAAATGGTTCCAATTGCTAATTTAATTTTATATGTCAATAAATGAATGGTTAAACTTTGTAAAATTCAATTCTTAAAGTGAAATGGAAAGTTAGGTATTATTTTCAACCTCGTTTTCAACTTACCTAAATAATTCAAAAATACGATACTCTATTCTGTGTCATGATTATTTTAAGTGTCATCTCTGTCTTCTAAAAGAGATAGCATGAGAATCACAGAGATTTGTACAAAATCAATAATAAACAATATAGGTTAGATATTCGTAAAAAATGCGAAATCTTGTCGACTTAATCACTGCCACTTTTTGTAAAAATTAAACTATAACAAACAATTGAACGCCTTTACATTATTTCTGGCACTGGTTATATAACGAAAGGACACTCAACTGATTTTAACATTATGTTATATGTATAGATAAACATAACGTGGACAATCACATTTTCAATGCAGCTAATATTTTATGTAAAAATTATGTATTTCCGCAGCGTAGCATGCATAAATTTGTCAGTTCGAGGACGGTTACCAAATCTAGGGCTGGAATGATCATTAAATTAATCTGTTATTTGTCAATTTATTGAGATAAATAGTGTGAGGAAATTTATTGATTTATTCATGTACCTACCTATTTATAAGGAGAATGTTAGATTAGAAATCATGTCACGGTTGAGTAAATGTAAGCTCATTCCGCCGCAAAAGTGGAAAGGTTCAGGTTAGAACTTAGAATCCTGACTGTGACTATGGTGGGTAAAATGATTTTTTCCAATATGTTTGGAATCAATTATATAATTGGCTGCTTTCCAACGAAAAATTTTCAATTGCAATTTAGCCGTATAAATCTATTGATTTATCTACCTATTTATGTTGAACACTTTTTAATAAATAAACTTGTTGTGGCTCAAATTTTTGATTGGGTGAAATACATTTTTAAAACCGTTATTGAACTCAAAAAGAAAGAATATTTTTTTATTATTTGAAATTAATTACGAAATTAACATATTATTTTTAAGAACAATTTTAGTGGCGTTAACAATTTTAAAAATATTGCCAAATAGCATACCTACCTACCTAGTACTATAATTTTTTTTGCATGACATGCTTTTTCTATATTTAACTTTTACTAACATGGTTTTCAAGAAAATTAATAGTCGAATTATTAGAAAAAGACGAAACCGCAATATTATTAATTTCTAAAAAAAAAATAATCGCATTTTAACCACCGTCTAATGTAATGTATGCGTCATCATTTTTGTAACGCATAATAATTTGAAAATGTAAATATTATATAGAGCAGTAACACAGCTAATTTTTCAAATGTATTCACAAACTTTTGATTTTCGTTAATAAAACTATTTAATAAAAATAGAAATCTAAACTAAAATTTTACATTGATTACATTTGTTTTTTCCAAGGTTGGTTTTGTTTTTGTTAATTTATTTTTGGTAACATAATAGTGTAAATAATAATACGATACGCGTATATCAACTCCTTAGCGGCGTAGTTCTTAGAATTTTGCGATGATGAACAAATTAGTACACATAAAATATCTACATACAGGTTTAGCCAATTAAAATTAATGCGTCGAATAATCTTACTTCTTTGTTGATTAACGAACATCCACATTGAAGCGACGTCAAAAGATAAAAGCAGAGCGTCACTAAATACATTACACTGTTTCTTATGAGACTGCATAAACAAGCGACCATAAACGCTGTTCTCAATGATATAGCAGATATAATTATAGTAACGAGAAAGATTTTCAGTATTTTCTTTGGTCTTAAATTGCCTGTCGATGGTTGTAAAATGGACATAAAAGTGGTTGCAGAAAAATTGCGACACAAAAACAACCAAAGTCATCGAAATTTGATCTTAATTAGTTGTAAAATCTATCAATATGCACAATATATGATATCATATACTGGCTGTTAAGCACGACGTTGCTCGTGCTCATTTCGTATTTAACCAAAAGAGTTTTTTTTTTGTTTATAATAATTATAGCATATTATGTATAAGTATGTACATTGTACATGCAACAAAAGCCTTCCATGAAAAAATAACATTAATGACGTCGGGTTTATCGTACATTTAACACGCTGTTTTGTTAATTGCTTTTAAATTTTTACACATAAAACATACGAAGCAACCATAGAAATAACAGCGAATTAACATAACAGCGTGATTAAAATGTACAATAAACCTGACATAAGTGACCTGGGTATCTATAAAAAAAATGATACCATCGTTTATACTTTATGCAATTGTAGTACACAGTATAGTTAAATAACTAATTATTCTTTTATTTTGTCTATCCATCTATCTATCGTATGTTTTTGCAAATATGTTTTATTGAATATTAACGTGTTTTAGAAGATTCGCAAGACTTCTAAATAGTGAAAGAATTTTTTAATTCGGTTCAGTTTTTGAAACTCGCGTGGACAAACGAACAAAGAAACCAACAAACTTTACCTACCTCTTATTATCATCATTCCAGTGTAAAGATGCATGCATTTTTAAACACATGTAAGTCAGTGTTTCTAATCAATTAAAGGACTCCGTTAAATGCACCGACTTAAAGGCCTGCCCATAGTATATTATTATTATGCATAAATTAAATAAATTAAGTGAGCATGCATTTTATGTGTTTAAAAAGCATCGTCTGTTCGCTTATCGCTCGTCATTAATTATAAACGGCTTTTATTTTCGAAATTTAACTATTTTTATCGTCTCAATTACGTACATTCGTTGATAAAGATAATATCTCGATATGTAGGGGTGAGCAAATTGTATATTAGATTAACATTTTGAAATTATTATGGCTGGTTCACATTAGTTTTATAAAGTTTTACGAGTTCTTTTATATGAATATTTGTATAGGTATAAAGTTTAGAGAACCATAAAATGTCCACTTCACTTATTATAGCTTCTACCGACAGCGAAAAAGAATACTTTAATAAATAAAACACACAAAACTGGCTATAGCTGTCCAACTTTATTTTTAATACTACGTTTCGGTCCATTATAAGAGACCCTTTTCAAGCACTGATTATACACTAGTCAGTAGTGCTTGAAAAGGGTCTCTTATAACAGACCGAAACGTAGTATTAAAAATAAAGTTGGACAGCTATAGCCAGTTTTGTGTGTTTTATTTATTATCGTAAAATGTCTACTTTTATAGTGTTTGGCGATTGGGTTTGGGTCTTCGCGAGCTTATCGGATTAATTCTTCGGTTGGAACTCGGGTTTTTATTGAATGTTCAGATTGAACATTTTGAATTGGAATCTTTTGGATTTGAATATTGTGGATTTTGATCTTTCGCATTTAGATTCGAATATTTTGGAAGGGGCTATTTTAGATAGAATATCGGGATTTTAAATTTTCATTGTGTATTTTTGTGCTGAATGTTTTCTCGACTATCTGGGATTTGCTTCAAGGGGTCGCGCAGTTCTGGCGCCCTTTCATATTCGGTCGGTTGAAGTGTGTGAATATTTTGGATTTTCAATTTAAAAATTTCCTTCAGTCAGGCCCCCGACCCTGCACTGCTAAACAAGCTAGACGTATATCAGTGACCGTCCCTATTTAGTGTATTTGCCATAATATGGCACATACACTATTGGCGTCGGTCGGATGGCGGGACCTAGGGCTCGGACCAAAATTTCTCGACGTTTCATAACCTCCTGAACACTTTGGCACCATTTTTAATAATGTTTATATATATATGTATGTATATATTTATATATATATATATATATTTATATATTTATTTATTTATATATATATATATTTATATATATATGTGTGTACACGATAACTCTCGACAGACTTAATCGATTGAAACGAAATTTGGTACACACATTGGAACCCATCACCGCACGAAGCCTATTTAAAATGGGCCCGATCGGACCATTTTCAGGGTTGTATTTAGGGGCTCCAAAAAGTTTTTGGGCCCAAAAATACCGAAAAATGCCGAAAAAATTCTCAGAATCGTTTCAAAATTGAAATTTAACTCTTTATTAATGATTAAAATGTGCTGCTAAAATTTTAATAAAATCGGCTCGACAGGACCGGACTTACAAATTTTATGAAAACACTAGTTTGTTGATACGGATTTACTTATTGAAGGGTGTATTTAATTCCGTACAGAGGTTGCATTGATAATATTATTGAAATTAAGAAAAAAAATATTATTTTAAGGGATGTATTAAGGGGTTAAATTTTTTATTTTGTCTAAAAACAAACTTAAGTTTACATAATAAAGCCACAAGGCCTGCATTAGCAAATACACTATATTGTCGGCAGGGTTTGGCACTGCGACCCGAGTTTTTTTTTATTGTTAACAAAAGACGTTTCACTATAATATACGTAGTACTTACATTAATTTAAAAATCACACACAGTTACATTTTTATAAAGAAAAATATCCAATATTTCGATTATAGTATACAAGTCTTTTTACAGCCGGATAAGTTTGCAATAAGATTAAAAGAAAAAAAAACTCGGGTCGCAGTGCCAAAACCCTGCCGACAATATAGTGTATTTGCTAATACAGGCATTGTGGCATTATTATGTGAACTTAAGTTTGTTTTTGGACAAAATGAAAAATTTAACCCCTTAATACATCCCTTAAAATAATTAAATTTTTCTAAATTTCAATATTAGACATGGATTTTATCAGTACACCCAATTAAATACACCCTTTCATAAGTAAATCCGTATCAACAAACTAGTGTTTTCATAAAATTTGAAAGTCCGGTCCTGTCGGGCCGATTTTATCAAAATTTTAGCAGCACATTTTAATCTTTACTAAAGAGTTAAATTTCAATTTTGAAACGATTCTGACAAATTTTTCGGTATTTTTGGGCCCAAAAACTTTTTGGAACCCCTAAATACAACCCTGAAAATGGTCCGATCGGGCCCATTTTAAATAGGCTTCTTGCGGTGATGGGTTCCAATGTGTGTACCAAATTTCGTTTCAATCGATTAAGTCTGTCGAGAGTTATCGGGTACACACTATATATATATATATATATATATATATATATATATATATATATATATATATATATATATAAATATATACATACATATATATATAAACATTTTCAAAAATGGTGCCAAAGTGTTCAGGAGGCTATGAAACGTCGAGAAATTTTGGTCCGACCCCTAGGTCCCGCCATCCGACCGACGCCAATAGTGTATGTGCCATATTCTATGGCAAATACACTAATAATAGAATAGAACCATATGCAGTTGCTCTATTCTAATATTTTTCTTTTAATGTTAGAGTAAGGGGGGTGAATATGGACCACCTAACTTAATTTTGGAAATAAAACTCAAGATAAATGAATTAAAGTACTTGCTATAATTTTAATCATTAGTAAAATTAATAACATTCAAAATAAAACAAAACCAAAAGTTGTATTACTAACAGAAAAAATATAAAATATTAAAATTATAGACATTACAAAGTCAACTTAAAAAAAAAGTGGCGGGCAATATGGACCAGGTAGTCCATGTTATCAGACATGTTTATTTCGTGCAAAACTCGCAAATAAATATGTCTTCAGGGTTCCATTTCTTGCACTTCTTACCAGTATCGAAGGATAGATTACGAGGAGCCATGATTTAGAACTATAAAAAACAATATATAATATGAACTGAAAATAAAATAGATGTGCATTATAGACTATGAGGGGTAATATGGACTACTAATCAGTAATGGCCTACCACATGGTAGTCCATATTATCCTCAGCACGTTTTGTAGAAATAATTCAATTTTGATAAATAACGAACATTCTAAATTGAATACTCTTGACTTTGGTATGTCCATTTATATATCCTATCTACAGAATAATAAACAATTTAATAAAAATATAACTATTTATTAACAAAAACATAAGAAATACTTAAATGCAAAAAATAATCAGCAACTGAATTATTAAACAATTGACGACTGAACACACATCCGCTGTCGGAGACTGCTCGGGTGAACTGAGGGGAAGCAAAGTCGGCAAATTCTTATGTATAAAGTAGTTTCACGTCGGTCTCACACACTGACTAGAAAGTAACACAGTGGTCAATATTACCCGAGTAGTCCAAATTACCCTTCCTTACTCTATTGAAAACTAAATAACTAAATAAAAAAACCTATGAAACTGATTCATTTTGAAGTCTCCTGTTTCTCTTCTTCTTCTTCAAATATATATAGGTAGATATAAACATAAAAATTAAATTGTTGTCGACATCAATAAAATTAAGCAAAATCGCAGGATAGTGGACAAAATAATTTGATTTATTAAATTAAATGTACGACGTTTCGTCTATAGATTTATGTATGTACTTGAAAAAGTATAAATCTATAGACGAAACGTCGAACTTTTAATTTAATAAATCAAATTATTTTGTCCACTATCCTGCGATTTTGCTTAATTTTATTATAATCACGATGGACACGATTTCTAATATAAAGTTGTCGTTCATGTTCCCAATAACTCATTAAGTATATAAAAATTAAACACTTCAATTAAATGTTCCATCGTCATCACGTTAACTTTGCCCAACGGCAAACGGCAGCATTGCAACTGCTGTGAATGAGAATTAACGTAATTAACCCTTTGACACCGACCTATGTAAATACTTAATGTATTGCGCCAAACATCGACCGTCTAGCCGTGCTAACTTCCAATATCTACACGCACTTATAACACTTGTTCTTTACGCGCCAAATTACGTGCAGGGAAATTAACTAATAAATTATATCCATAATTCACTGTAAAAATTAAACAAATTATAAGTAGTCGTGCGGCATTTTGCGAAAATGGCTTCGCTGGTACGGGCGAAGGACAAAATACACATATTATATAGTACCATTCAGTTTAAACTGGTGCATAACTAGCGCTGAAAAAATTACAGGAAAAAGAATATTGTATTTTATTGAAGCGGGTTACACTGTCAAAATTGTCAAATCTTTTATAGCGAGGTTACTTTCTGTTCAACGATTCATTTTTAACCGAACAAAAGCATGCGTTGTAAGTGAATACATCAATTTGTTAATTTTGAATAGACTTTTTATTCAACCGTTTTTTTTTTCAAACGACATGATGTAAGTATATTGGGATTTGTTGCAGGGGACCATCAGTTAGTTTCACCATCGTTATCATCATCCGATCGCCAAAATGGACTGAATGGCAGCCTGGTAGCCGATAGCGCTTATCACCAACGCCACAGTCGCACTTCAGTGTCAGCGTCCAATAGCTTTACTGTCGGCACACCGGTAGAGCCCAGAGGTATGTCAGTTATTTGCCATAATAAATTCCATCAAAAAGATCCAATATACGCCGAGAGGCTAGACTCTAGTCAACCCTTGGAAATATGCGACTTCCAAAATATTTTTGAATTCAGTATTTTCGTAATAAGTACGAATATATTTTATAAATTTAATAGTATAAAATTCAAGCGATCAGAGAACTTATTCGGGTACTCGATAATGCACATCAAAAATAACAAAATATTCAAACTATATTTTGAGAAATTATAGATATACATCTGCTCGGAAAAAGTTGATCAAAAATTTAAAATAATGCTTTCGATTATTTTTATAAAAAAAAACAACAACAACTGTTATTTTTAATTTACGACTGATAAAGCAAATCTATTGTTTTTCTAAACTTAGGATCTGCGGAAAATAGCACATTCGTTCTAAATTGTCCTCACCGATATTTTGGTTTGACGAAACGAAAATTGTCTAATTAAAGAAATATAATCGGGGAGCTAGAATACTTCCACTTTATTCTTCAAATTTTATCATTTTCAATTAGTTTAGTTAATAACTTACGTAATCATTCACGTTGTGCATGGAGTTAACACTTTTGGAATTAACATAATATTTTATCGATAAACTTTGTACAAAGAATGCATGCTTTGATCTACTAGATCAGGGATGGCGAACCTATGGCACGCGACAGAATATTGTCGACACGCCATTGATTGAGGTACACATTCGAAATAAATAAAAATATGTTAAGTGCTGTCGAAAAATTTTACTATCATTCAAATAACATATCTATGTTAAGAGATCGACACGACAAGTGATGAAAGTTTCATGACACTCAATGCATTTATATCGAAATAATTCTTTTCATCTATGTTTGGATAATTTTTTTGTCCACTAAATCTCTTTAGGTACTTGTTGGCATGTCATGGCAACATTAAACATTTTTTGAAAAAAATTGGAAGTAAATGTGAAAAGATTCGCCATCTCTGTACTAGGTAGTAGGTAATAACAGTTTTTTAAAGCCGAATGGCCTATATAACATTTTATGACGAATCCAGTGGGAACGTTGGAATGCAAAGAATAGTAAATACAAAATTCTTATTGGCATTGTACAAATAAGTATTTAATACATTTTACTAATACATAATATTATTTATATAACACATGCACGCTTTTAGTGTTTTTTTATATCTGTTTTGCGAACCTTAAATAGCCGTTTATTGACTAGTTACCATTATGTAACGTTTTTCAGTGCTATAATGGTTCATTATGTAACTAGTTACATAATGATCCATTATGCAACGCTTTTCAGTGGCCAGTGCTATAATGAAAAAAACAGTTGCATAATGAACCATTATGTAACTGTTTTTTTAATTCAATTAAATTCTAAAATCATGCATGTGTTATATGAAGTATAGTGTGCAACGCGTGTGCTAAATCTTTATGCGTCAGACGCGATGTTTTCAGCACTCGTATGCGGCTCGCGATGCACACTCGCCAAGGCTCGTGTGTGCTCGCCTACTACTTGTGCTGAAAATATCGCGTCTGACGTATAAAGATGTATTTAGCACACTAGTTACACAATATACTATTTTGCAACACTTGCATCAAAAGTACAATTTTAGATGGCTGAGTACCGTTTGAAAAGTGATGCGTTCGAACGGTAGTGTTTAAAGAAAATATTAACGAACTCCGTTCTATAAAGTAATACTGTTTTGTTTTACTTTATAACACACGTGCGTAATAAAGGACTTTATAGATTACTTTGCTATATAATGTCACTAATAAAATATTTATCCAAATTGTGTTTTATTTGCTTAAAACTGAACTTTTGAAGCAGTTGTTGCAAAAAATATTGTATGTAACGCGTGTCTAAAGTGACGAATCTGACAGTCGCGATTTTACAATACTCTCTTAAGGTTATGTTGCATTTATACCAGAACTCGTGTGATTACCCTATTCGCCTTCGGCTCGCGCGGTAAACACACTCGTTTTGGTATAGATAGATAGATAGTTTATTTAGTCATATTGGAGATACAAGTATCTATATGACGGGTCAGATTACAAATAAAATTACATGTTACAATCTTTGATATTGTATAAACACGCTTCAGTCAGAGTTTTTTTAATTTTATTTTTAAAAACATTGTCAGGTAGATCTTTAATTGTTTGGGGTAAACTGTTGTAAAATTTTTGCGAAATGTAATAAAAATCGTTTTGAGTGCTAGATAGATTGCACTTAGGCAATCGTAATGCTTCCTTATTTCGCGTATTATGTGAGTGATTATTATTTTTAATGAAATATAATATATTTGCCTTAGCAAAAATCAGTAGATGATATACATAGAGAGACGGTATAGTCATTATTTTATAATATTGAAAAAATGGTAAATGCAACATAAGCTTAGGCTCGTATCGCAAAATCGCAACTGCCATATAATCCGTCACTTAAGCCACTAGTCGCATAAGTTACTATTTTGCACGTATGTAAACACTTTAATATGTAACCATGAGTTTTTAAGTGATCGTCGTGCCTACCTGCTCGTTGAGCTTTCCGCCGCTCCTTTTAAGCTTTTTAATCGTTTGAGGCGACCTATTGTTAATTATTAGACGTTAAAATTAAACTTTGAACAATGAGAATGTGTAATTCGATTTCGCTTAAATTATGAAAAAATGTATGCTTTTTGTTGGCTCTGAAAATTTTGTCGTAATATCAAAATAGTAGCTTAAATCAGAAATTTTGAATTTTTTTTATATCAGCAAATATGATTTCTGGCTCCTACCACATTTCTTTCCAATTTGAAGATCAAACTTTGTATTTTGTTATTATAAAAATAAAATCAAAGACACGCTACACATTTTTATACGCCGTATAAAAAAAATCTAAAAGAAACAAAATAAAAAAAAGACTTTGGCATGTAAACATATTATGTCTACTCGTATTAAAATGTGACGGTTTTATTTAGTCTTTCAACGAGCAAGTAATCGCCTACAGTGTTATCGCTAGGCAACCCGTCTTGCGAACGCTTTAACAAAAATAACACATTTGCATAAAATCGACGACCGACGTTGCGTCGCAGAACGCGGAATGTATATAGGATTTAAACGCACAGAAGTTTTCAACAAATATTATACCGGCGCGCGGCGTCGCTTGCCGCTTCGTTATACAAATAGGGCTTGAAAATGGTCGAGCGTGTAGCAGTGCTGTTGTTTACATGGCGTTGCTATGATTCCTCTATTACAAGTCCCCAGTTCCCGGGTTCTAGTCCGAGAGCTGGTAAAAGTGTCAATTGGATTTTCAATTTATTATTAAAAAAAAATAATGAATTAAAAATATGAATTGGTGCTAGGCTCAAATAACCTTAGCTGTTGGTCTTCAAAACACAATTTCGTTATACAAATAAAACTTCGCGGGTTTTTCCCGACTTGCGTAACGTATTTTGATTGGTCACTGTAAATTCAGTCTGTTATATTGTCATAATTTCCTTTTTGAAAACATCAAATCTGTTTGGCCTTAGTTTTAATTTTGCTTGTGCTATTGAAAGTATAGTTTATTTACGGTTATTTTTATTAATCTACATGCGGCCCGCGAACCATAGATTGGAGACTCCTGACCGACAACACATTTCAATTTCGCAACGCTTCGGACGCTTAAACTTACGTAACATAAACTTTTCCATTGTATCTGGAACAATTGCCGATCCATACACAAATTTTCAGTGATAATTTCAATGATAATCCTTTTTATTACAATATTAGATATATAGAAACTCTTTTTATATAAAAGGATAAACATTTTTACACGAGAATTAATGTCTCCATGTCTTGCATTTAAAATGTAATTTTTTTACAATATTTTTAAACATTTCTATTAAAGCAGAAGACCCGCCTATAATGCATGTTGATAAAATAAATGTTTTACTAACACAAAAAAGAAGATAAAAAGTGATTTTGGCAGATATTGTTTTTTAATAGATCAGTCTAGAATCTAGATTCTAGCTAATCGTGGCGATTTTTATTTTTTCAATGACAAATTGGAACATCACCGTACTCGATTTAAAGTGCTCTGATAATAACGTGCATTATTGCATATTAAATGTAGTGTTGCCGTCTAGACTTTCAAAGTCTTGTCTTGTCTTGAAATATCAAGACTTCACTAAGTCTAAGTCTAGATTAAAAAACTCTTGTCTTGTGTTGAAAATTTCTAGACAAGACTTTTGCAAGTCTTGTCTTGAAAATCTAGACAAGACAAAAGTCTAGAAAGTCTAGATCTAGACGGCAACACTATAATCTAAATACATTGATATTGGTATAAAAAGAAAGGTTTTGTTGAGAAGATTAGAAATAAGGTATATGACGTCACGGAAAATTCAATATGGCGAACTCTAGACGCTATTTTCTCAGAATGCAAAAGTAATTTTCCTTCTAAATTAATGTTGCCGTCTAGACAAGACAAGACAAGACTTTCAAAGTCTTGTCTTGTCATATCAAGTCAAGACTTCACTAAAGTCTTGTCTTGAAATATCAAGACTTCACTAAGTCTAAGTCTAGATTAAAAAACTCTTGTCATGTCTTGAAAATTTCTAGACAAGACTGTCTGCAAGTCTTGTCTTGAAAATCTAGACAAGACAAGAGTCTAGAAAGTCTATATCTAGACGGTAACACTATGATCTAAATACATTGATATTGGTATAAAAAGAAAGGTTTTGTTGAGAAGATTAGAAATAAGGTATATGACGTCACGGAAAATTCAATATGGCAAACTCTAGACGCTATTTTCTCAGAATGCAAAAGTAATTTTCCTTCTAAATTAATGTTGCCGTCTAGACAAGACAAGACAAGACTTTCAAAGTCTTGTCTTGTCATATCAAGTCAAGACTTCACTAAAGTCTTGTCTTGAAATATCAAGACTTCACTAAGTCTAAGTCTAGATTAAAAAACTCTTGTCTTGTCTTTTAACGTGCATTATTGCATATTAAGTGTAGTGTTGCCATCTAGACCTTCAAAGTCTTGTCTTGTCTTGAAATATCAAGTCAAGACTTCACTAAAGTCTTGTCTTGAAATATCAAGACTTCACTAAGTCTAAGTCTCGATTAAAAAACTCTTGTCTTGTCTTGAAAATTTCTAGACAAGACTTCTGCAAGTCTTGTCTTGAAAATCTAGACAAGAGTCTAGAAAGTCTAGATCTAGACGGCAACACTAATTAAGTGTACAGAAAACCGAAGTGGTCGTATAATTAATTTCATGTCCAAAATTCTACTTAAAATGAGTCTTAATAAAAAAAAGGGTTTGTAATTAATACGTTTCGGTAATTTGAGTATGTGGCATTTTATTTGAGAACAAACAGAGCGGACCATTTCGAAACGCTGTCAAACATCTGTTACGTCGACTAACTGCATTATTTTATCGAAAGTTGTTGTCAATAATATTTTGCAAATAGCATGTGCTTTAATAAAAAATACTAACTTGTTCGCGTCACTGCTTATCATTTTACACTCGATGGGGAAATTTGGTGCCACTTGTACTTTAGAAATTTAAACAAACAATGTAGCGAATGAACGGCAAAGGCGATCTAGAGGTTAAGATATCGATTTTTTCTGCCCTATATTTTACAGGTAGTTTTATTTTTCAAAAATGCTGAGTAGGTAGACACCCACTAATTGAAATCATGTAAAAAATTTAACATAAATTGGATTCAAAAATGATACCAACCAAAAAAAGTAACAGAAGGACTAATCTTTTCTTTTTTTTAATTATATAGGTACTAGATATTATTAAATAAAGATGTGCAGTTAGGTAAAAATTAAAATAATATTTTTACGACAAATTATTATTAATTAAAGCATTGTCAAAATTAATTACTTATATCATAATATAGATTATAAACAACTTCCCTTTATAATTAATTATTTGCCAAAAATTCGCACTATTTAAAAATTAAAGAATTTAAAATAATCTAAGTGAAAATCTTATCGGATAAAATTCAACATTTTTTTTCCAGTCGTAGATACGTTATCTCAGCAATTACCTTTAATACTTGAGTTTAAAAATACACAAACAGTTCATATTACTCAATTATCACCAGTTGCGATTAATTTTTGTACCTACTTATAATAGGGATGGGCAAATGAAGATCTTAAATTTTAATTCATTACAAATTATTATTTTTGTTTATAATATTTTTTCAATAGTAAAAATAATAATTAAAAAAAACATATCGATATTTATAATCAAAAACGAAATAGCGCCCATAATTTTTTTGAAAATGAGAACCCGTTAAAAAATAAACTACGAATGGTGTGAATTGTTCTGAATGCTTGCAGCGCTTAGCTTTACATTTTCTTTTGTGACGTCACACCGGTTAACTTTGCTTCTGGAACCAGTGAATTTCTATACAATCAAACAGTGTTTGAATGTTATATTGTGAGAATCGTACAGTAAAAATTTAATTGTTAAATTAATAATTTATTATTTAATTTAATATCATTCTGGAACCAAAATATTCCCTATAAACATTATTTCTGAAGAGTGCAGACTATATCATCCAAAGTTCGGGTATACCCGTTCTTCAAATTTTTACAGTAATAAAAAGATTCAGAAAAACATGCATGTAAAATTTTATTACAAAATATGTAAATAGTTTGTTTATCCTTTACACTGATTAATTATGATTAAATGTGACTTTGCGGTTTAGAAATTAATAACAATCGGTCATTCGTGCTCCGGTGTGAGGCGTGACATTGTGTTAGTGTTTTGTTTCATTGCATCACTCTTTAAATACAAATTATTTATGCTCACAGTTTTATAAAGTTTTATCAAATCATCGACAACTATAGTTTCGATTCTATTAAAAATTAAAATTAACAAACATTATTGTTGGTTTCATACCTAATAATGCATACAGAATTATTCATGCTCATCTCGATAACTTTTCAAAAAATTCTATACGCTCAGGGCGAGCAGATTATCGTAATTCCGGCACTGATAAACAATGGTTTGATTATAATATTATTATCGACACTGCATATAGATTAATTTTACAAATGGGCACCTTCAAACAAAAATTATGCACGTCGTGCATAACAATTGATTGTTGCTTGCGACGTAATCGGTCGTTAAAACAAAACTGTGACCACACCACGTGACCTAATAGAGAAGGATTATAAGTACAGCAGAAGAGTGAGAGACAGAGAGAGAAAAGTACGACACCGGTATCAGCTGTTGAGGACATTATTTTCTATTAGCAGTACAGTGCTTCAAACTGTCCAATTGCTACTTGTTACACGTGCTTTGGTTCTGTGCAAATATTGTATACGCAAAAACTGGACGTGCAGGCAAAAGGGGACGACTATCATCTGTTTCACATAACACGGACGTCTGTCATTTGTTGTAGACCTCTATCTATATTACGTTCTTCATACGTACTGCCTACACACACAGTCATTTGTTCGAACGATAGTGTATTGCAGCTTTCAGTTGTTTGAAGACAAACGAAAATTACTGTGATGCTTTTTTTTTCTTTTTGAAAGCGCGCTACAGAATCAATGTTAACTATAGTTCGCTTTAGAAATTAAGTATTCGAAAGTGAAGGTGCGTATATATTTTTAAGGGTTTTATTTATTATAAAAAAAAAATGAACAGACGAGAGAATGACAGCAAATGTATATTTGGTCACCAGGTGGTGATAAAACGAACGCGAAAGGTGTGTCCATAAGATCAATAGTCATGGCCGACAGTAATAATGGTGGAGGACAAAGTTCAAGCACTGGCAGCGGTGAGCCCGTGGGTGGAAGAAGATCCGGTCGCAACAGAAGACGAGCGCATCACAGGAGCAGGAAATCGTCATCAAAGAATGTCGTCACAGTTGCCGAATCGATCACGGAAACGAACGAACACGAAGAAAATTTATCGACAACAATCGATATTTCTACGAATAGAAATGTTGTGATTGACAATAATGAAATTAGTTTGTGTACGACTGGTGGCGAAACTGTTAGTGACAAAAAAATACCGGTCGACACGGTAGAAACGATGCAAGAAGAAAATGCGAGTAAAGTGACTGATGTAGAATTAGTAAACAAACGGACTGTAAATATTGACAGTGCGGTAAATAAAAGTGCTGAAAACAGTTCCGTGGAACAGTGTTCTGAAATAATTAGCACGAGTGTATCTAGTCAAGAAATCGTTGTTGAGGCTGAGAAATCGAATAGTTCGAAATTCGAACCAGAAAAGAAGCATTCGAAATCAAGAAAAAGAAGTTCAAAAAATAATAATAAAGCTGCTGCTGTCGAAGTAGTAAATAAAAATACGGAATTTTGTAACGATTATTTTAAGGAAACTGAGGCACAAGCCGGGAGCGAAGAAAGTAGGGAGGAAAATGACCGCCAGAAGGAAAATGAAAACACGGAAGAAAGTGAAATTGATTTATGTATGCAATTGAAAACAAATACGCAACATTTATCGAATTTATGTAATGAAAATGATTTTATTGACAAACGTAAATCGACAGTAAGTTGCGATAGCGTGGATGAAGAAGTGGAGAAAATCACATCGGCGATGGAGTACGGTCAATCTCATTATTCAGTTTATATGGAACAGTGTTCCCTTTTTACCAGAATTGAAACTGAACCTGACAAAAATTTAATGCAACCACTAAGTATAGAAGAATCAAAAATTGAAAGTGAACACGAAAATGAAAATAAAAGAGAAAGTGTGGAAGACAATTTATCAGATAGTAAAGTACAGAATCTCGCAGAAAATCCTCAGGACATTTATAAAGAAAATATGACAAAACAATTATTGGAAAAAAGCGTCGAACAAACTGAAACAAACACAGCTCAAGTGACAACTGTAGAAAATACAACAGGTGATATAACAATCAATTCGATTCAGTCAAAACAAAATGAAAATATAGAAGAAAATGAATCCATCAAACAAGAAGAATCTGTTAGTGAAAACGAAAGCAAGAATTATGCGCCGGAGCTTGAATTAAATTTTGAATTCAATTCGAATGAAGAAATAAGCACGGAAATGAAAATTGCTACTGTGACAAATACGTGCATAAAAGTTGTAAAAAATTCAGTAATACATGAAAGTGTTGATGGCGGTAAAAGTGAACAGAAAACAGAGGATTCTCCAATACAAAAAATAGAGGAAATTAAAACTCCATCGACTGAAAATAAGAATCTTGTATCGAAGGAGCCAGAAAATGAAGAGGATATCGAAAAAGGAATTAGTTCTGACAGCTTAGGTGGCGATGTATTGGGCTGTACGGAAATAAAGAACGAACAAAATATAATCAAAGAGACGACTGCATCGATGACGCTCCATCATAACATTTTGGAACTTACCACGGTAAATATAGAGAGTGATTCTGAAGTTGTTGTCTACGAGCAGAACTATCGAGTTGAATCACCACCTCCACCTGTTGTTAACAAAAATTCAAAATCTCCTAAAATTGTCGTCCCCAAAAGTAGAAGTTTAGATGATGATGAAAATAAAGTAGAAATAACGGAAATTGTCGAATCAACTGAAGAACACGACGAAGAAAAATGCTTGTCAAAACAGTTAGTTGAAAATTCAGCGATAATATCAGAAGCAGATGATGTGAAATGGGAAGAAGCCGGCGTTTTAAGAATTGCCGAAAAGGCCAAACCGTCTTTCAGTATCATCGGATTGAGTTTAGAAGACGATTTTAAAAGGACGGAAAGTTTCGAAACTAAAGGCGCAATGTCGCCAGAAGATGAAAAAAATTTACGTGAATTTTTAGAAGGATTAAAACTTGCCACCTCGCCTTTAGAGGCCACTAGGCAGTTGTCTGAAAAAACTTCGAAAGATTTGTTGACACCTGAAAATTTATCTGTACGGAAAGCTAAAAAGCGAGCCGAATTGGAACTATTTTTTCAACCGGCTTTTATGAATCCCAGATATCTAAACGTAATTCACGAAGAAGGCGTTGAAATGAGTAGCAGCGGACGCGATTCGAAAACAGTTTCGGAAAGCAGAAGCTGGACAGACGACTGGGACATTGACGACGACGTATTCATAAATGACGATAATTTAGATTCACGTAAAAACGAACCGATGGTTTTTAATCAAAAGCAGGTTAAATTAGTCAACGCAAAAATGATTGAAATTCAAGGTGAATACAGTAAAGAATGCATGTGGACAACTCACAAAATGGAACCGAGTTCCGGAGCGGAAATCGTTTTTTTGGAAGATAGTTCGTGCAGCAGAACTCCTAGTGATATTCCAGAACAGGAAAATGCTTCTGACGCTGAAGACGAGGCGAGTTGCGAAGATCGATTGTGTTGGGAAAAATACGATGACATTTATGAAAATGTGGAGTACAAAGACGGACATCCTTTGTTTCAAGACGACGATAAACCGGATGCCATTACTGAAAGTAATTGTGATCGCTTATCTGACGATTTGAACAACAAAACCGATAACAATATAGATAAAATACAAAATATTGCACCGCCTTCAACTCCTGAAATGTCTAAAATCGGTAAAAACGAAAATTCCGACGAACCTCTAAGCGACGATATCAAATCTTTCATTAAGAAATTACTAGAAGTATTATCGCAAACTGACAACAGTGAAAAAGTGTACGAACTACTGAAAGAAACTCCGTTAGAAAAATTTCCCGATGAAATGAAAGAAACTGTTCGAGATTTATTGAACGCCCATAATTTAGACATTAGTGATCAATGCAAAATATTGGAATCATCTGCGGAAACGATCAATTCCGAAATAACAGTAGGCGTTGAGGTATCTAATAACGAATCAACAGAAGTACTAAAAGTAACTAATAAAAATATGGACGAACACTGCACTGTTGAAGTGTCAAGAGATGTAGTAACTGCTAATATCGAATTAACTGAAATTGTAAAATCACCAGACAATTCTGAATTGAAAGAATTTCATAATAACGATTCGGCAACATTAGAGAAATCCGATGAAGAAGTTCAATCTAATGACACTGTAGAAAAATTGAAAAATGAAATTATGGGCACGTTAAATAATGAAAATTTGCAAAATGATATCGATGAAGAATTTGAAAAACTCTACAGTAATTTAAAATGTCAAGAATCGATTAAATCTTCAGATAAAAATTCACCCGTAAATTCTAGACCTGAATCGTCAGCGAGTGTATGTTCAAGTACTTCCCAAAGTACAGCTAAATTTATACCGTCGTGTGCGTCTTTAGCTGACATAGCTGCCTTATTGCACGATGAGCCTGTATACGAAAATGTCTTGTCCAAAAGATCTGTGTCAAAGGAGAGGTCTGTTCACCGACAAAATAAAGTCAATTCACTCAAAGAAGCAACGCCTAAATCTAAATCGGAAACGCCGGTATATGAAGACATTCAGACAAGTCCAAAATCGCTAAGAGAACTTTGCGTACAAAACATTTTATCGCAACCGTACGGAGCTGACATTTTAGAAGAGCTAGCGATTGTATCAGAGACTATTGAAAACTTGACGGCCGATATTCCCGCCGTCGAGGAATCGATAAATAAAACCGAAGAAACTTTAAAATGTAAAAGTGACGAAAATGTTTACGAGACAGTGACAAAAAGTGACCATAATTCAAAATTAATAGAAACTGAAAAATACAACAGCTCAAAATGTGATGATAACGTTCATTATTCAACATCAGACGAAACTGATTATCATCAACAGTATGTTGTGTTTAATTCTTGTAAAGTTTCATCTGCATCTAACATCAGCCATCAACAACACGAGCATTATTTCAGTCAGTATGATTCTGATACAAGTGCAACAGTTGCAAATAATTATTGTCCAATAGACTCGTCTCCGATGTCAATGTCGATGCGCACTTCGCCGGACGGCTGGGTGGGAATTCCGACTCAGGACGACCCGAATGTGTTGGTCTGCCTTTCGCCGTCGCAGAAAACTTACATCGATCGGCGTCAATGCATCGACAAGAATGAAGCGGATCAATTGCTTGACATGCACAAAAAGTTTTTAGAAAGACGATGCTATCACGAAGAACAATTCGTTTTACCTGTGAAGAATATACCGAAAGATAATGTAACTTTGTCGCGTTACGTTGACACCCCTGGATGGATATCGGAAAATGTACTGAAAACTCAATCAATGGCAATGAAAAATGCAGCCGCGGCGCCGGATAAAAATACGACACTAAAAAATATACCTGCATCATCGTCCGAAAAAGTATGTTTTTCACGTGGTGAAGAGGGAAGGGATAAAGCTGTATGTGACGAAAAAGAGTGTACTTCAAGTAGCAATAGACTGTTGGCAATCATCCGAGATACGAGCAGTGACGATTGTAGAAAAACGTGCACGTCTACCGAAATGCAACGGCGCGACTTTGTGCAACGCGGCAACACTGCACGCATTGTTACCGAACCGGATAACGGAAACAAAGTGTTAAACTATAACGAGCGCATTCGCAAATTAATGACAAATAATAACAACAATAATGATGTTACTAATAAATGTTTAACTTACGACGATACAATTAGGGAATTGCGAAAAATTAGCAAAATTGGTAACAATAACGAGACACCGCTTTTATCGGTTAACAACCGGCGTCAAAGTTTAACGATACCGCGTGATTTAAATAACGATTATAAAATTATTGACGATCGCGAAAAAAGTGAAGATCGATTGAAAGCTCGTCAGTTGTCTGAATGGATACAGTTGGCGCGCAACAGAAGCAGCGTGCCGGCAAATTTCGAATTTAAAATAGACGGAAATAATAGCAGCAGTGTAAAAAGCGTTGCGATTGACGCTAAACGAGTGTTAACTGCAAACAAAACACCGCCGAATCTGTGTACGGAGAAGAGCTGCAGCGGCGCTGTAAGAAGAGTAGACGACACTGTCCAGAGATTATTCACAGACGACAGAAAAAGATATTCTCTGCCGCAAGACATGCACGAGCGCCAACTCCAATACATCTTGGAACAAGAGAGAGCAATAGAACGCGAAATACGGGAATTGGAAAAAGAAAAGATAAGTAGCATGCCCGATGATACACGACGTCCTGTCACGACAGGACAGAGTAAACAGTCTTCCGATTCGTCTTTGTTTCAACGCGAGAATAAAAATGTATATCACATATCAAAAAAAGGCGATATCGCCACTATACAGAGTGATTTTGATTTGCCGTTCGCAAAATCTAAAAATAGAACTGAAGAAACAAATGCGCGTCCAAAGTCAATGTCGTCACTGCAAACGCTGGTTACGCACGGCGAACGTTTCAGACAACAAATGTACGACGAGTACATGCACAAAGTAGCCGAGCGCGAAGAGAGAAAACAGCACAAGGTCATCAAAATATCGTCTTCGAAACCGGTCTCTTCGAGTTCGGACAGTGATTTGCACGCTGAAATTTTCAAACAGCACGCTTTGAAAATTGAATCCGAATTTATGAATCGCGTCAAGGAGAGAATGGATAAATTAGGATTAAATTTCAGTGACGACGAGGGAGACGCAGCGAAACAAACGGAAAGTCATAACGAATCGGAACCGGTGTTCGTTATCGACGGGTCGCCTTTAAAAGAAGGCAAAGATTTACCGAAACACCTTCAAGAATTTGTCAATTTTACATCGTCAACTGAAATCACCGGTGGTCAAAGTGAATCAGTTAGTTGCTCGGAATCTAAAACTGTAAAATTACTGTCTTCAAATAAAACAGAAATTAAGCGTGTATTAGTCAATACTCCTAGCGAATCAAAAAATTTTATTCCTCCCGTAACGCCCTTCAAAACAGATGAGCGTCCAAAAAAAGACGAAGAAGAAGAAGAAGTGTCCAGAGTTCTCATTCATTCTATAACGCCTTCAAACGTGGACGAGTGTCCTGTAAAAGAGAAATTTAAGAAAGCCGAAGAATCGACGGACACGTCGAGCGTCGTCAGACGTCTACTGGAAATGGCCAAGGCGTCGTCCAGGGACGATGAGGGTGAGTCAGAGATGCACGATGCGAAAATTGTAACCATGGCAACCGCGAGTGTGTTGTGTTTGAGTATTGCTATTTTTTTGATGTGGCAGCGATCGCGATGACGCGAAAGTGTACAATATTACTACAACAAACTAACAATACAAATAATGCTTTATTAGAATAGAATTCTGTCGTGAGTTATTTTTTATTTAGAAACACTAACAACATTAAAGTTTAGAGTTTACTGCTTTAACATAACAACTAATAATTTTATGTAAATAATTCTTAAATGTGTTATAGAATTTAAACGTGATAATATTATTATTATTGTAAAAATTCGTTTCTTTATAACGATTATGTGATTCGTAACAAATTTGGCTGACATAGAGACAACAAATTTCTTAAATGAACATAAGTTATTATTGTAGGGACTTTTTATACTTTATTGATAATATCAGTGTTAGATGGTGATAAATAAAAATTTTTTTTTGCATCTTTAGAAGCGTAAAAAATAAAAAATATTTTTTTTCCAAAACATCAATAACAAAACTGGCAATTTTTTTAATTTAACAATTTGTACGGCAGAAATTGTTTTTTTTGCACTAATTACCGTCTTACGGCCCTTAATAAACTAATTTTTTATTTTAGAATATTATACGGTAGAAAATACTACGATAATAATATAAAAAATTTAAGATCCATGGTTGAGTGGAATTTTTATTAGATACAGATTTTATTAAACGCTTCACAAAGTTTGCATAAATAATTTTAAAAACTTGAAAGTGGTTACAAATTTTAAAAACATTTTTATAATCATAATAAAAACATTTTTAAACGAAAGATTATTAAGATTTATTTTTTTTATTTAAAAGAGAATGAAATATTATGTCTGGATTTTTAATTGTCGCGAGTTGTCTTCTCGATAAACAACTTAAAGCCAACGTCTAAGAAATAAATGAATGATTCAGCATTGATAGTTCTCAGCGTTGCCAAAATCTGAAGCAAAATTAATTTTTTCATATTTTTATTACAGTATGCTTTGCAACTACGGAAAAGCGATAATTAATATTTACTGGTATTCAAAATTATTAGAAAAAAATTGTTTACACAATTCGGAAAAATTAAGACTTACCATGAATTCATAAAAAAGGATCAACCCTTTATTTAATTAATTTATTTCAGCTGAGAAATATGGTATGAAAAGTATATCAAAATGTCCCATTTTATTTTTAAAGAATAATTAATATATTAACTGACGTTTTTATTAATTTTACTTTGTAATAGAATAAAACTATGTGATACGATGATATTTAATTATTTTAATGAAACGAAATGTTGTTATTTATGTATATTTATAGTATTATGTAAATCGATTAATTTATAATTTCATACCAAAGCTTTTTAGTTATTGTGGCATTAACGTAGTTGTTGTTTTTGTTGTATTTACTAATAAAATAACATTTTAAAAACTACTTGTGCTGTTGTGTGTTTACCGAATTATTATTTTTATATTGAAAACCAGGAGTAGAAAATTTATTTTGTTCAACACCCGCAAGAAATATGTAATTTCGTGGCTCTACTGAGAGTGGGCGAAATAATGAATTCTCTGACTGTAGACGTAGAGTGTGGGCAAAATGCCATTTCGCCCACGCTCCTGTAGACGTAGAGAGTGGGCGAAATGTTATTTCGCCCACGCTCATTACGGGGAACGTTTACGCAAGTGTTGATAGTTTCGTGAATCAATCAGGTCACCCATTATTTCGCCCACGCTCAGCAGAGTCACGAAATGACATATTTCTTGCGGTAGTTGAACATAATATTGTGTGCGACTATTGGTCGAAAGAGGAGATTCCACTCGTGTGTTTTACCGCACTCGCTACGCTTGTGCGGCAAAATCCACACTCGAGGAATCTCCTCTTTCTCCCACTAGTCGCACAATATACTATTTTTTTATTAGTTGACAAATTCCGAAGATATTTGTTGAATTTTTAAATACCAAAAAAACAATTGCTAAATGTGTTCTTTGTTGTTTTCCAATTCTTTCAAACGATTTTAATTATTTATTTTTAATTTGAACATGAAATAAATTCTCAAGTGTGTGTCCAACCCTGAACCAAAAGAATGTGCTGTATACCGACAAAAAAGCTTAATGTTGAAATATTTTTCAAAAAAAAAAATAAACTCAATATTATTTGTCCTTAGGTAGGTATGTAATAATTTTTCTACGTAATAACTTTGCTCAAAAACTATTTAGGTACCTGCTGTATTGGTTTTAAAATTTAAAAATGATCGTAACAAAAATGTAGTTTCAAAAAAGAGTGATAAGCTGTTCGTAAAACTATATAACATTCTACTGTATTAAAAACATATTTAATGAGCGCCTGCGCTGTTTGGACCAACAACTCTGTTTTAAGACACTTGAAATTGCGACGCTAGGCGTCGAAAATAAACTTGACGCTAGTAAGTTATTAAAATTAGGTCAAACGTTATGGCTCGCTCGTTTTCATTTTATGTATGCTGAGCACGGTCAATTGATGCACTTTTAATATTAAGACATCTTGAATTGTTGATGACTCCTATTCGTTCATTTCGGAAATGTCTTTATAATACAAAATCGATATTTCCTACCCGAAAAAAAAAACAACATAAATTATTATCCATGATCTTATTTTTACATAAATTACATTTTTTTAGAGACCTCTCCTCAGCTGAATTTTAAAATAGCGAAATAAAATAATTTTGTAATTATGTAAAAAAAATATTGTGGTCTAAGACAAAATATCTTAATTCCTGACAATTTCCTGAAAAGCCAAGAGGGAATTTTAGACTAAAAAGAAGTCAGCAGTTTTAGGTCTCTAACTCTAAGTCTATTTTCAATTTATCATAATATGATCAGAAAGGCATTGAACCAGTCGAATATAAAATTTTGGCAAGTTTCGTCGTCTCTACAATTAAATTTATAATATAGCTTCACCTGACATTCTGTATAATATATAAATATAGGTTCAGACAAAAACATGTGTTTCACAAGTGTGCTTAGTATATTAGCGACTTTTTTACTTATATATTTTGTTGATGACTCATTTTACATAAAATAAACAAACCGTTGATTGACAGACGTGTCCAATTAAAACTAAATTTTGTTAGCTAATGGGGTGCATCGATCGCGTATGTGTTTATTACTCTATCCTTACAAAACATAAAAACGCGTACCAATGAGATTTTTTTGGTTTTGGAAACTCAAATGCTTAAAAACAATTTTATTTAATGATATCCGCTTTTCAGTACATGCTTACTTACTGTAGGTGACAGTGTCAGGTTGGAAAAGAGAGATAGAAAACGGATAGTTTCTCTTTTCCTTGTCTTCTAACGCATTTGTGAATTTAAAAATGTAGGCATAGTAGGTATATTGTTAATTTACATCTGTAAGCATGGTTATATATTTGTGATAGAAAAAGATTGAAGAAGTGGTCTATTCTACATCTCTATCTTTCGCGCCGACACTTTTTTTGGGTGGCTTCCCTCCTCTATCTATGATATATCTCTATGAACATAACACATTATTTGAATTGCATCACCACTGTCGACCTATTAAAACAAAATGGAGCTAGATTATTTCATTCAATGTCAAGTACGAGTAGCGTAACACAAATGTTAAACCTGAAATCATCAATTATAGTGAATCAACATTACAGGTGATTTATTTACTTTTAATTTATTTTTGCATGTGTTTTATTTGACGGTGTATTTGGTGTTGGTGGTTTGGTTGGTTGTTTGTTGGTGGATGCGATTGGCTTGTTTTGCACGCTACGGCTGTACGCTACGCACTGCACCGCACGCTACGCTCTCCTTTCAATGCGCAGAGCGCAGATTCAGAGCTCGCAGGACTGCGAGCGACGAACTGCGCCGAGTCGAACGCAGGAACGCCAGCCTGCTGCACGAAATCGACAGTTCGTTAACACTGGGCAAAGGATTCCTGCTGGCCCGAGGTTTGTACTATTCTAACTGCTAGATAAATTATTATTGTAGCGCGTTCACTTGTTTGCATGGACCCTTGAAAAAACAAAATATAATAATCGTCCAATGGGGAGCATCGTATAATTTGTAGTAGTTTCGTCACTGATTGCTCTCACTGAATGGTTTGTGTTGATGATTTTTTTGCCCTAAATTATTTTTAACTCTAGGTATTATTTTCAATTTCATAGACAAAATAAAGTAAAATAATATTAATATTTAGGTGTCAGGGTACTTATTAATAGGTTTGCACTTCTATACTAGACTAAAAGCACTACATATGCCACATATCACAAATAAAGAATTAGTGCCCATATTCATAGTTAACCCTTAAGGTAAGTGATAAGGGTCCCTTCGCTGAGGGTCACTTAAGTGCTGAAGGCACCTTATTCAAAGGAGCGTTTCATAGTCATTTCCTTGAGTGAGGGAAGAATTATAGTAAACCTCCATGATTTTTTTCTTTAGAACAGTTGGTCATACTGCAGACCGATTGTGTTTAGTTGTCATTTTTGATATAAATGCGTGTTTTTCATGTGTTTTACTGTTTTTACTTTTTCGACACTTAAGGGACATACTATCCACCCTTAAGGTGAGGGTGATATAAGGGCCCTTACAGACGCCAATTTTGACTATGAAACGCATATTCGATTTGACGGTATGAGTAAGTGTCCCTTACTACTTAAGGGTTAACTATGAATACGGCCGTAGGTGCACTGCACTATCCGATATTATAATTATTATAACATGATCATCTAAAGTGAAATATAAAACGAAAAATGTATAAAACGACTAACAATTAATACAGAATAACAAGTTCAGACGAAGAAAATGCCTTTTTATTACGACTTTGAATTGTTTCTTGTTGGATTTCATTATTCGAAAATTTGAAATGTCTGGATGCAATCCATTCGAGAAAAACGTAAAATATTTCGAGTCTAACTTGAGTAGAAAATCTTAATTCTAAACGTTTCGACTCGATAATATTACTAATCGATTTATTGTAACCCGAATAAAACGTTCGAGTGCCGTCCCAGCGTACGCCACGAATGTTTATATTTAGCAGTGCCCTATGCAGCTTAATGCAAATAAATTTAACGTAAGGACTCCCCAAAGACCTTAACATAAACCCAATACAGACTCGGTAAACTTTATAGCTATAGTTTGTTCAAATTTATAACGAAATGAGAGAAAAAGATATACAAAGTTGGTTTTAGATTGTCAGATATTTGTTATTAATAATTTACAATTTTATATGCAAAAAATCCCAGTTTGTTCTTTTAACTTTTTGAATGATTATCACTATTAAAAAATCTCGATTCAGCTGAAGCATGACGAAAAACAAGACTAACGACTTTGAGACGTCGTAATTTTTGATTGCTCAATTTTCTTTACGGCTTGAGAATGGCCGAGCGTGTAGCTATGCTGTTGTTTACATGTCGATGCTATGGTTCCTCTATTGCAAGTCCCCAGTTCCCGGGTTCTAGCCCGAGAGCTGGTAAAAGTGTCAATTGGATTTTCAATTTATTATTAAAAAAAAAATAATGAATTGAAAATATGAATTGGTGCTAGGCCCAAATAACCTTAGCTGTTGGTGGTCTTTAAAACACAATTTAATTTAATTTTTCAATTTTCTTTATTAACTGTTAGAGAGTCAATAAAAATCTATCGCAAAATGTTTGGCAGATTTGAAGCTCACAAAAGGTGAAACCCAACGCGAAAATCTGTCATCAAAAGCTTTCTTTTCTTCTGTAGACTATAGACATCTTAAAAATTTTTAAATGTTCTAATATCCCTTCCTTCATTTTTCCAGTACAAGAGGGCGGATCATATATAAATAGGCCATACATTATATTATTTTCTTGGGAACTTTTTCATAATAAAAATATGGACCCAATAAAAGAGACAGCCTGTATAGTATGTATGTGTATTACGCACACGCTTGCACACATTATATAGCGTTCGCCTAAACTGTGTTGAATAAACAGACGAGAATCGTCATCCGCTGCTATTGGCCGGAGACCCATCGACATAAAAAATAAATAAAAACAATACACGAGAGCATTATCAAAATTTTCCACAGTTTGGAATATTACTAAACCGAACAGAATTACATAACGCAACGGTTTTTTAACTTCCCATTGGAAGTTATTGTATAATGTGTCGGAAAATCGAAATCAAAATGGAGAAATATTTCAAGGTCACTACACTATTTTTACACTATTTTTAGAAAGATGACTGTGTATGCGTGTGTGTGTGTACGTATGTACGTACGTACGTATGTGTCCATTTCTCTCTAAGACGAAATCTCGAGAATGAAAAATGATATCGACTACGTTAGGGTGCCAATCGACGCGTATTAATGTAAATATGACCTGAAAGAAATTTTTTCAAAATCGGTTCAGCCGTTCTTTTTTCTTAACCAAATAGACTCCAAAAAAGTAGATTTTACACAATATCTCGCGAATAAAAAATTATATCGACTTCGTAAGGGTGCCGATCGAGGCGTGTTAACGTCATTTTGATCCGACATAAATTTTATAAAAATCGGTTCAGCCGTTTTTTTTTTTTTTAATTATTGTTAAAAATAAATAATAATTATGTTTTAATGATTAAAATGATTACTTTTCTGTGTAATATCTAATTTAATTATTATTATCAAATATTTATCAAACTGGGAAGTTCGTCGTGTGAACCTCAAGGGTCGCACTTTAGTCCTAATAAACGACCCACCTCACGGCTTGTTTTTAGTGTATTTGCCATATGGCACATACACTATTGGCGTCGGTCGGATGGCGGGACCTAAGGGTCGGACCAACATTTCTCGACGTTTCATAGCCTCCTGAACACTTTGGCACCATTTTTGGAAATGTCTATTTATATATATATATATATATATATATATGTGTGTGTGTGCGGGCAATAACTTTCGAAAGAGTTAATTGATTTTGACGAAATTTGGTAGGCACGTTGAAATCCATCACCGCACGAAGCCTATTTAAAATGGGCCCAATCGGACCATTTTAAGGGTGGTTTTTAGGGGTTAAAAAATGTTTTTGGGCCCAAAAATGCCTAAAAAATTGTCAGAATCGTTTCAAAATTGAAATTTAACCCTTTAGTAGCGATTAAAATGTACTGCTAAAATTTTAATAAAATCGGCCCGACAGGACCGAACTTACAAATTTTATGAAAACACTAGTTTGCGGATAGTGCTTTACTTACTGAAGGGTGTATTTAATTTGGTACCGAGGTTGCATTGATAAAAATATTGAAATTAAGAAAAAAAATATTATTTTAAGGGATGTATTAAGGGGTTAAATTTTTTATTTTGTCCAAAAACAAACATAATAAAGCCAGAATGCCAGTATTAGCAAATACACTATATTGTCGGCAGGGTTTTGGCACTGCGACCCGAGTTTTTTTTTTTTAATTTTGAAATTGGGATATTCATAACTTCTGCGCTTGATCCATCTATCTATCTATATTCTATTCATATTCGTTGTAAGACCAGGTGATATTTCAAGTCCAGAACGTGCCTATAGGTACACCGCAAATATAATAAAGTAAGTCAACACGTTCGCTCATAGTTCAGCCGGCCGGTGGATTTCGGGCCGTATACCCACGATGTACCGCGGAGAGTGTCTAAATCCGTCCTTCCGTCGCGGCGCCGTTTCAAATGGTCGTCCATGTAAATGTGTGTGTGTGAATTGAGGAGTGGGAGAAACGAAGGTGCACTCGTCACAGGACACGGACTTTCCACAAATTAAATCAATTGATTTTTCATTACCTAATTAAAAATGATTGCAATATTGCGCGCAAAACCCGAGGGGGGGGGGCTTAATTCCCAGGAAGGGTGTAGAACGATCCTTCTCTTTAAAATTTATTCAAATTTATAGGAGCGGGATGACCAGATTTTTTTAGGTTAAACTAGAGAAAATAAATATTAGTAAAAAAAAACTTTTTAGAGACAAGCTTTTATATAAATGCACTAAAAGGGAAAAAATAATTTTTTATAATTTAGGTTCATAATTATAAAAGCGTTGGTCGTGACTAATAAACTATCATAGAGTTCACGACACACGCTTTTATAATTATGACCCTAAATTATTAAAAATTATTTTTTCCTTTTTAGTGCATTTAAATAAAAGCTTGTCTCTAAAAAGTTTTTTTTACTAATATTTATTTTGTTCATTTTAGTCTTTCAAAATTTTACCCCCCTTCGACACCCCTTAAATTGCCCCCAAAATGCCCTTAAATTGCCCCCAAAATGCACTTATTGTGTTTCGCTTATCAAGCTCTTTCATTTACTACCCATATCATAGGGGTTGCTGTGGAAATGATAAATCGGAATTTTGTAACGTCTACCCCCCTTTGACACCCGCAGGGGTTGAATTTCGAAAAATCCTTTCTTAGTGGTTGCTTACGTCAGAAATGGAACCAACTGTCCAAATTTCAAGTTTCCAGCTTCAGCGATTTGGCCTGGGCGTTGATTAGTCAAAAAAAACTCTACATCCCCGTTTGAACCCCTTAGGGGTTGAATTTATTTCTAAAAACGATTTATCCATGTATTGTCATCGGGAGTACATATGTGTACAACATTTCAGCCCGATAGCTTCAGTGGATGTGGGTAAAATATTGATTACAAATTTCCAGGACATACATAGCTATATTATAGATACATACTCGTAGATACAAGTAAAGTTAAATAAAAGCTTTTAAAAATGCGTTTTGTCACCATTCAATTTAATGAGGTGTACCTATCTAATTTTGAGACATTTAATTTCGAAAATGAAAATGCAAAGATTTCGTCGCACAGTGAATGCGCGACGTGTAGCGTTCATTTATAAGTTTTTTTTTTTTTTTTTTTTGAGAATCCACCTCCGACCATGTGCCGCGAACACTGTAAGTATATATATCTGTCAGTGGTTGCGAAACACCAGAGAGTGCTGTGTACAGATTGTAAAAAGACGACGGCGGAGACGGCCAAAACGGCGACGACGTGGTGGGGGCTGGGTGATTTTTCTGTTTCTGTTAACACGATCGAGGTGGCCTTTTCCTGTTTTCATGAATCCGACGCCTCGGTTAGTGGTTTTATGTTAGCGACTGTACAATATGACAGTCGGCGCTAAAAGTTAAAAACGTTATATAGATAGTAGTTTGGTTTAATCTATTCGGCGCGAATCATTCATCGATTTTCACATTAAACTCGATAAATTTCAATTGCAACTACCTATAGAACACTAATAATTGAACTCTATTGTAACAGTAAATATTTACGTTTGAATTATGTGATCTCGTTTGTTTAAAAAGCAAACATTAATTTATTTTAAGCATATCCAATGCATTGCATATTATGAATAGAATTTTAATGTTACTTGAATTTATTGTGGGTGTTGAAATGGAAATTGAGTAACGAAAATATGTGCTATTGTTAGTTTTGTGGTGAATTTGTGAATTTGTTCTTTTCATTGACGAATTTTGGAAATATGATTGGACCGACGTTCAAAGCTACTTCGCCTGTGCCAAGTATGTTTGCAGTAAGATGAACATTTTTACTTTTAATATCTATTAATTAATTAATTATCTATTATTATAGTGTTGATTCTTACCATTAGATTTCTTGTAAATTCCAACGCCACAGAAACTGTAACAAAAAACGTAATATTTTTACAAACATATTTTCCGAAAAGTATCAGACATTAAAATGATGGTAATCTCTAAATAAAAAAGTTTTCTTGAAAAGTGTAATCTGATTCTTTTGAATATACTATATGAATAATGTAAGAAAGAGTTTTGAGAAGAAATAAGAAATAAAAAGAACTTAATGATATCATTACCATACTGTGTACAGGCTGTTTAAAAAATATTAGGTATCATTACTAGATAGTGTTGCCGTCTAGATCTACTTTCTAGACTCTTGTCTTGTTTAGATTTTGAAGACAAGACTTGCAAAAGTCTTGTCTAGAAATTTTCAAGACAAGACAAGACTTGCTTTATCTAGATCAAGACTCTTGCCAAAACTCTAGACAATTTTCAAGAGTCTAGATAAACTAAGGTAAATCGGTTAATCTAGACTCTTGAAAATAATCTAGAGTCTTGATATTAGACAAGACATGAGTTTTTTAATCCAGACTTAGACTTAGTGAAGTCTTGATATTTCAAGACAAGACTTAAGTGAAGTCTTGTCTAGACGGCAACACTATTACTAGAGAAGCAACAGTGAGAAATTATATCAGAATTTGATAAAAAATTTGAAAAGAAGAACCTTTCGTTTTGTTGTTTCAGAGCATAATATAGATCTACTTAAAGTGTTACACTTCTTAAACTAAAAATTTAATCCTACTAATATTATAAATGCGAAAGTTTGTGTGTGTGTCTGTGTATATGTTTGTTACCACTCAGCTCCGTAACGACTGAACGGATTTTCATGAAATTTGGTACATAGTTACTTTAGGTCCCGGAATAGCACATAGGATACTTTTCATTCCGGAAAAATGTATAGTTCCTGTGGGAAACAACACCAGCCCGGCTTTTTTTTCGCAGGGGGGATAAATCATAAATTCATAGCACCCGGGCGAAGCCGGACCGAGCCGCTAGTATTTAATAATTTAATCTTTTTTCACGTATTTACAAACAGTGGCATGTTTGCAGCTTTTATTATTAGTACATAATATTATTAGTAGATACATAATATTAAGTCAATTGACATTGAATTTTTTATATTATAATTTAGACACTTAACTCTTAAAACAATAGATTGTAAAAAATCAAAATGATAGCAATACCACGAATAAGTATATTCACATGCTATGACTCTTCATATTATTACATTTTATATTTTCTTTAACATGCAAAACAAAATGAACCAAAGTTTATGTATTATCAGGATGACAATTCTGGAACATTGTGTATTTCAGTAGAATTATATTGTTACATCAGCCAAATTACATAATGTATTCCGCAATATTAGGAAAAATTTATCTTATCAACCATTGTTACAATAAATACTGATGTAACAATATACTGATGTAACAATATAATTCTACTTATGTAATTTCACAGTCGTACTAAATTCACTCTTTAAAATTGTGTATTTATTTTGTGATAGAAATAATATTAATTTGATTTTAATGAAGTTATTATTTTTATAAAACTTCGTATTCACTCGACTAGAGATTGTTTAGAACTATAGCAAACGTCAGATAAGATGACAGCAGTTTCTTTTCATGGCAAATCTCACTCGCATGTAACTCAATACTCTATAATCGCATTGTTTTCCAGCGTCGTATTCGTCGGTCGGTGACGCCAGGCTTGAGTAAAAATATTTTAAAGAAAATCATTACTGAAAATTATTTATGTGTATCTACGTGAAAAACGTTTAAAAACGAAATTTTTTTCTTTTATATTTTTGTAAGGTTTTAGGAGATATTGAAAGTTTTAATTAATGTTTTGTTCCCAAAAAAAGGCACGAAACCTTTTAAGTTCAATAAGTTAAATGATAAACTTTTATTTCGCTATAAAAAATTTACTAACCCTCCAGACGCACTGTTTTTCGTTTAACGGTAATGAATATAAGGGCAGTATTTGGCCGTACTGTCATTTAAAAAAATTGAACGTTTCAAAATTTGTTCAAATTACATCTAAAAAGCTCTTTCCTATACGTCAAAACAATTGACATATTTTATGAAGTTGAAAATCGAATAATTGGAAATAAATTTCAGTTACAGCTCATGGATACATAATTTAAAATACACACAAAAATAAATAAACATCCGCATGCACTTTGAATATTTTACGAACGCAAACGAAAATCCTACGCTCCGAATATTTTAAGCAAATTAACTCAACCAATGTAATTGGTGCTTAGGATTAATAAACTTTTGTTTGTAGAGAAAATCACACTTGCTTTAGTTCGTAAACTGCCAACGCAAATTACCAACCAGAAATTTGTTTTTATTTAAATTATTGTTTTTTTTTGTGACAAATAAGTAACACAAAGTAAAGATCAATTTTAACAACTGTATATAGAATTATGACAATGCGTCTAATCTTACCATCAATAATATGCAATTGGACCTTCATCTGTAATTTAGTTTGTCTGCGATTTTTTTTTCAACATGTATGACAGACGGGAAAACGTGTTCTCAGAATTTTTGTCTGTCTCTCGTTTGTTTGTATCGGCATCAGTCGAGAACGACTAGACCGAATTTTGATGAGATTCGGTCAATTTCAATTGGTATGTAAACATGAAGTACACTGTAAAAAATGGATGTAAAAATACTTTGAAAGTTAAGGTAGAATTCGCTCGATTTTCTAAGTGATTTTACATTATTATTTATTTTTACACAGAAAACTTCATAAAAACTTGGACTTTTACTGTAAACTTAAACAAATTTGTGATTTTTACATAAAGTAAATTAAAATTAGATAATTTGTGTAATATTCCAATAAAGTGTGTAAAAATTACAAAATAAAATGTATAGTTACATATATAAAATGGATGAATACAAAACAAATTAATGTAAAATTAGTAACCACGCATGCGCAATGTGTTTTTATGGAATCTACGCGATGTGCAGGCGATACTTGTTTGCGACGCCATTGTCTCTTTGTGTGCCTATTACCAGATTAATCGCTGGCTACAAGTGGACCATCGAGAATCTATGTAATCGACCTTCTTATTTCTTACAGTGTATAGGCTACTTTATGTATGATCAAGTTGAATGAAAGTTTCTGTCAAAACCAACATTAAAGCGAACAAATCCGCGGGTAAAGGCTAGTTTCATTTATAATCACCCAACTTCATCTGTGTAAATCGAAGCCAGAGTAACCCCGCTAATTTAGTTAGCTCATCCCAACATTATATGTTTTTTCCTTCTTTTTTCCCTTCTTCCTTACGATCTGTTATAGCTGTGCAGATTTGTAAGCGGCTTACATTTTTTTTACAAACGTATTGTAAGCAGCAGCGGCCTTGTTTATTCACGCAAAATAAGTGTATCTGTGACTATTATGTAAGCTTAATAGTCTCCTCTTGAACTACTCGAGAAACAACTAAGTTAACATACCGTTACGCATTATATAAACACACCAACGTTCTTTTACTCAATTTTTGAATATATAGTTAGGCAAAGACTGAGAGCTGTTATATATTATTCATTGTTAACAATATTATTATACGCTCGTGAATGAATTTCGTTCGAATCGTCGCTCGCAATCTTCGTGTAGTAAGAAAGTATACTGTATAACCTTCATATACCTAGACTAATCCCACAAATCTACTGGAAGGTTATTAAGTTGTTTTGAAATGCACTTTAAAATTTATTACACAAAATAAAGCTTAAAAAATCTATCTGAAGATTAAAAAAAATACCAAAAATTCAAACAAATTAATTGGTTCCTGCAATCGAGAGCAATAAATACGTCTACAAGAACAATAATGTACTATGGTTTATTATTATAATATTATCTACTTGAAGTATTTACTATTTATGGAAGATTGTTAAGTAATATGGGAAAAACAGTTTTTTTACAATAAGAAATATTACTGTTCCTGTTCTTTAAAATTAACATGTTCTAAATCACTGTTATGAAATACTTAGTAGTCTTTTGTTATAAAAATGTCTTGAAAAGGAGCAAAAAAACTTTCCATTTCCTTATAAAGTAAACGCTCTTTTAGTAAGCGTTCTCTAAGAGCCTTTCTTGTTGGAAACTGTTGTTACTGACCAGTTTTCAAAGGATTTGTTATTTTTAGAGCAGGTTCTTTTACAGCTACAACTGTTAAAAATACCTAACTGTTATTCCGTCTCGTCGGTATTACAGCGGACTGCACTTTAGGCCTCCTAATTCATGTTTTGATTCGAAGCATACATTCCTGATTTACATGAAGCATGGATAATATTCTTCGTGCTCATATTCACACACACGCACGCACACACACACCCATACAGACATAGTTTTGTAGAGCAAACAGGAAACACCACCGTCGACTGTTACATCATACTCGAAGTCTTTGATCCTCCAAAACTAAGGATGGGTAAAATACACTTAAATAATATCAGTCTTAGTTCAACCGATAGTTGAGTTAATGACCGCTTGCATGAGTTATATTCTGGGGACAGGACACTTCAAACATTCATCAAAACTGACCTACTTCTTCTGTTTCACAATATAATTATATATTTTTGTATTGCTTTTTTGTCGTGCGTTTGTAATTTACAATATCTGATTATCCAAATTCCTTAGTCTAAAATCTAAATGCTGTTTAATAATGACATAATTCTATTATAACTTTCCTTCAGTTTACATAAATGAATTTTCTGAATAAAGGCGGTATATTTAAAAAATGGAAATTTCATTTTCTTTCATACATTTTTAGAGTGTCGAACATAATATACGACACAATAATTAACAACACACAAACACCCAATACTCATTAATCGTCTACCTAAATACACACACACTCACACGTTCATTTCACGAGTATATATACACACTGCGTGGGGGCGAAATCTCACTACACACACATACAAAGCATCTCGAGTGTCCGGGTATAATTCCGACAGACAGATGTTTCGACACACACCCTACACGTTACCACATTGTTACGCTTACTGGGGAAATATAATTCCATTCTTATCAGTCAATCCACCATTTGCTTTTTCCTAATTTTAGTATCCCAAGGCCTAACTGGTTTAGGACCTTAGGTTTTACTGTCCGCAGGCTTTAATCAAACTCAAGTCATCCTATTTTAGATTTCAAGGCACGAGTTACGCGATGGGTGTCTTTTCGAGTCAGTAGTTAGTATTCGCTCACAGACCGAGACACTACGAAAAACGACTAACGAGGGACAGAACCGTTACAATCTACCTACTATATAAATCATAAAATTTCGAAATTTAAATCAGTACTCCACAATCCACTACATAATACGCATGTGTTTAATATTATAACGTGTTACGGATACTCAATGTGTAAATTTAAAAAAAAATTAACCATACCTGAAGATAGCAACTCGTTGCTGAAAGGCGTCGTGTTAAAACACAGGAAGTCACAAGACGGACATCAAAAAATACAAGGTAATTCTAATACTTCATAATTTTCATTTTCTTGATAAACTCTACGAAATTCTCTGAGATTTTTTAAAAATTAAAAAAAAAGTTCTAAAATCTGCTGCCAATACAAACAAAAATTTTGGAAAGGCGTTTTCCCGTGGTACGAAATAACAGACGATATAGGTAATAATAAGAAGTACCTATTAGAAATACCTTGTATTTTGGTGTCCGTCTTGTGACTTCACGTGTTGTTAACACGACGCGTTTCAGAAACGAGTTGCTATCTTCAGGTGTGGTTTAAAAAAAAAAGAAATAGGTAATGACTGATTAATTAGTGTATTTGCCATAATATAACACATACACTATTGGCGTCGGTCGGATGGCGGGACCTAGGGGTCGGACCAAAATTTCTCGACGTTTCATAGCCTCCTGAACACTTTGGCACCATTTTTAAAAATGTTTATATAGATATGTATGTATATATATATATGTGTGTGTGTGTGTACACGATAACTTTCGACAGACTTAATCGATTGAAACGAAATTTGGTACACATATTGGAACCCATCACCGCAAGAAGCCTATTTAAAATGGGCCCGATCGGACCATTTTCAGGGTTGTATTTAGGGGTTCCAAAAAGTTTTTGGGCCCAAAAATACCGAAAAATTTGTCAGAATCGTTTCAAAATTGAAATTTAACTCTTTAGTAAAGATTAAAATGTGCTGCTAAAATTTTAATAAAATCGGCCCGACAGGACCGGACTTTCAAATTTTATGAAAACACTAGTTTGTTGATACGGATTTACTTATGGAAGGGTGTATTTAATTGGGTGTACTGATAAAATCCATGTCTAATATTGAAATTTAGAAAAAATTAATTATTTTAAGGGATGTATTAAGGGGTTAAATTTTTTATTTTGTCCAAAAACAAACTTAAGTTCACATAATAAAGCCACAATGCCAGTATTAGCAAATACACTATATTGTCGGCAGGGTTTTGGCACTGCGACCCGAGTTTTTTAATTATTGTAGTGCGACTAAATTATAATTTTCCCATCATATAAGATATAGTTTTTCCATCCATTCCTGTGAACGGCGTCAGAGTCTATCTCTATTCCCGGAGATTAATTCATATGTTATTAAAATCTCAAAAGCCGGCCTCGCAGCCTTTCGTATTGTAGCAGGCATGCACTTCAAAATAACACGTCGAGTATTACGTAACACGTGGCTTACGTACGTAATGTTATATTATAGTAAACACATAATAATATGAACTTGATGTGTATATCGTATTTCGTGAGAGGCGAACAAATTTTAAATCGGATTATTGTCGGATGGTTGGATCTCCATCTGATGGCGATCAACTAATAGTCGAACCGAATGAATATCCGGTTTGAAAACGACATCTGGCAAATCTGACTAATTTTCCAAATCTAGCGACAAATCATTTTAACCAGCGGATGTGCAGCTACTGCCCATACATTTATTCCTGGAGTGCGCTAATATTCAATATTAAGACTAAACAGACTATTTGGTAAGTTCAGCCATCAACAAATCCAGCATCTATTATTGCTAAGACTGGTTTCGAATTCATGGAAGAATATTTTCTCTTCAAAGTCGGTCACAAAATTTTATTTTATATTCATCAATTAATTTCGTATAAATAAAAAAGTTGTTTATGCGTCTTCGGTATTGGTTTCCAGCTAAAATGGAAATGATAAGTTCACTTAAGTCAAGATTAAACTTAACTGAAGTATAATAGTTATTTCCGTAGGCAGTAAAAGGGTTATTTAAATCACTTCAAAGTAAGCGAAATCTGCTAAATAAATCAATCATTTGGGTTACTTCTGCAGCAGTGAAAATAAGATTTTATTTTTCACCTAAACAACAATAATTTTAATGGCCATTTGGCAACAGTTCGCGTTGCAGGTTAATTATGTTTAAGAAAACTGTGTTTTGAACACACATTGAGTGGGAGTCTTACAAAAGCATAGCGTTTGGACCTCTAACATGATTGAAAAGCGTGCCGTTTTCTGTGTGAGCTAGACAAAACTTCTTTGAAATGTTTTTATAATAAATCTCCGAATAGGCAATATGATAAATTTACAATATCGTCAGTTTAAAATGCATTCGCCATTTTTCCTTCTACTTTTCCGTATTCTGAGTTGTTTCATTTCTAATCTAATTCAAACAGCGTTTTGTTAAACGGCTTGTTAACTCTTCAATGGCAGCGTGGGCCAACCAGATAGTCGATCACAATAAACAAAAAACGAGCGTCGCGAATTCCGAGTCGAACGAAATTCATTCATCAACTTTTCAATTCTGATTTAAATTTTTGGCGTTCGAAATTTAAGAAGGTATCGACGACCGCGACGTCTGTTTCTTTTGAATGAAGGGAAAATAGGAATCAGCTGGATAATTCGATAGCGTCTGCACCCGGTATGGCCCAGACGTGATAGTATGGTAGATACCAATTTATTTTAACCGATCCTTTTCTTCCATTTTATCCATCCCCACTCTTCTTTCCCTGTTACAAGCAATAAATGAGAGATTCACAACGGTATCAATTTAGGTGTGTGCGTCTAAAAAAAAAGCAAAAAAAACACGCCGAGTGACTCATTTACACACCGCCTACACCCACTCAGTGACTGCTAATGAGTTGGAACTCCGGTTCATTTTCCACTAGGCTAGGGCCATTCAGTAAGTTCGATCCAAAATAGCTATACCTGTGCGAGTCTTGCCAATTTTAAAACGTTTATAAATTGGTCTGTCAGAAAAATGTTTTCAGTGCCTTTAGTTTTAATTTGATGCGACTGATAATTTAATGATTATAAAAAAAGATAGAACGAATTAATAATTTCAAAGTAATGTTAAGGGGCGTTTGGTATGTTAGTATTTTTCGTTTAGTGAAAAGAGAGAATACACAAAAACGAAGGATATTATTTTTTAGATAAGTGTACAAAAGTAAAAAGCTTTTTTGAAGAAAAATTGTGTTCATTTTTTTAGAATCATATAAATAATTATTAACAAGCCGTGAGGCGGGTCGTTTATTAGGACTAAAGTTATTTTTAATTGGGACTCACAAGTGCGACCCTTGAGGTCCACACGACGAACTTCCCAGTTTGATGAACATTGAATATTAATAACTAAATTAGAAATTACACAGAAAAGTAATCATTTTAATAATTAAAACATAATTATTATTTATTTTTAACAATAAATTTAAAAAACGGCTGGACCGATTTTTATATATGTCGGATCATACTGACGTTAACAACGAAGTTGATAACATTTTTTTGGGCGAGATTTCGTATAAAATCTACTTTTTTGCAGTCGGTTTATTAAAACAAAAAAAAAACGGCTTGATCGATTTTGATAAAATTTCTTTCGGGTCTTTTTGATGTTAATATGCTTCTATTTGCATCCTAACAAAGTCGATATCATTTTTTATTGGCGAGATTTCGTGTAAAATCCACTTTTGGCAGTCTTTTTCTTTAAACAAAAAAACGGTTGGGCCGATTTTGATAAAATTTCTTTCGGATCAAAATGACGTTAACACGCCTCGATTGACATCCTTACGAAGTCGATATAATTCACGGGATATTGTGTAAAATCTACTTTTTTGGAGTCTATTTGGTTAAGAAAAAAAACGGCTCGACCGATTTTGAAAAAATTTCTTTCAAATCATATTTACGTTAATACGCGTCGATTGGCACCCTAACGTAGTCGATATCATTTTTCATTCTCGTGATTTTTAGAAAGAAATTACCACATACATACGTACGTACACACACATACACACACACAGACATCTTTTCAAAAATAGTGTAAAAATCGTGTAGTGACCTTGAAACATAAAAATTTGTTATATATTTTGATTTCGATTTTCGGACCCATTACAATAACTTCCCAATGTACTGGGAAGTTAAAAACAAATTTAAACGATTATATAATTTAATTAACAGCATATTATACAATGATATAACACAGGCGTACTGTCGCTTAATGCTTTTTTGGACTGTTGTTAAATTTTGTATAACTTAGGTAGGTACTATTAACAAAATATGTATATGGCAATGTTACGTGACATAATGTGCTCATTTTTTGGCTCCTTATATCATATTTTGTATAATATAGGAAATATATATCTACTTAAATTGTAAACAGTATCCTGAACCAGTTTTTTTTTATTTATGGAATAGACAGCTCTATATATTATTTTTTAAATAGGTAATAAGACATCAAATATATGATTTGAATTAAAATTACATAACATAGCAGTTCAAAAGAGATTTGTTTTTGTATTTTATGTTCTTGAATTAGGTATGGTAAATTTGTATACAGTTTAAGGGAAAAATGTCACTAACGTAAGCACCTACAATTAAAATTTGATTAAAACAGAATTGTCAAAATGCAAAAAACGAATATTTAAAACGAGATTCGTAATTATAATAATATATACGCTCGAGTTAATAGCCAGACTGTCAACTCATTAAAAAATAATTAAAGTTTAAATTTTCTTTGGACTCGCATCGTATTATTAAATGAGAAAATCCTTAGTTAAAACATCTGACAGTCACAATTTTAGCAATTTATTAACAGTAAAAATACCATAAATTATATAAGATAGATGTCCAATTTTTACAAGCTTTTATTTAACTTGCAGTGTATGTTAGTTAGTTTGTGTGTTTGTTTAGGTCAAAACTTGCAAGTCAATTTTGAACGAAATTTTGTACACATATGTATTCCCGATGACAATACATGAAAAAACGTTTTTAGAAATAAATTCAACCCCTAAGGGGTTCAAACGGGAATGTATAGGGCTTTTTTGACTAATCAACGCCCTGGCCAAATCGCTGAAGCTAGAAACTTGAAATTTGGACAGTGGTTCCTTTTCTGACGTAAGCATCCACTAAGAAAGGATTTCTCGAAATTCAACCCCTACGGGTGTCAAAGGGGGGTAAAATTTTGAAAGACTAAAATGAACAAAATAAATATTAGTAAAAAAACTTTTTAGATACAAGCTTTTATTTAAATGCACTAAAAAAAAAAATAATTTTTAATAATTTAGGTTCATAATTATAAAAGCGTGGGTCGTGAACTCTATGATAGTTTATTAGTCACGACCCACGCTTTTATAATTATGAACCCAAATTATTAAAAATTATTTTTTCTTTTTTAGTGCATTTAAATAAAAGCTTGTCTCTAAAAAGTTTTTTTACTAATATTTATTATTACGAAAGCTGGGAAATACGAATTTTTCAATAGAAAGTTAAGTAGGAAAAATAACATCAAACTATTTTTACTTCCCACCTCTACTATGGTAGGGAAGTAATGGATTCAGTCCGAAAACAATATTTCGAGATTTTAACAGATTTTCACGTTTTGAGACCCTAGCAATCGTTTAAGATCATTTTCTGACTGATGTCTGTATGTGTGTGTGTATGTGTGTATGTGTGTGTGTGTGTATGTGGTCAATTTTTCGCCTTCGATATCTTAAGAACGGAACAACATACGGGCATGCCGATTGTTCTATTGTGTTTATCAGCCTTTAACTTAGATCTGATTAGATTTTGAGTCAAATCGGTTCAGTGGATCCTGAGATATTCAAAAAAACGTCCTCAATGTCACGTATTAACATAGGTAAAAAAAAATATAAATGAATTCTAGATGTTATAATATGAAAAAAATGTAAATATTTTTTTTCTCTAAAATGTATAGTTTTCGAGAAAAAAAATATTTTACTAAAAAAAATAAAAATTGTACGTAAATCAAGGTAACCATGATTTTTGCTATATTAAGCTAGCCATCAATAGATCACCAAACAAAAAAGAGGGCCATGCTTTTTTCAAAGAATAAAAATTAAATTGTGTTTTAAAGACCACCAACAGCTAAGGTTATTTGGGCCTAGTCAAAGAATAAAAAAAAGAGTGTTTATTTTTTGCAAATATTTACTAGGTGGGAAGTATAGGACTGGTCATCAGTCGAATTTTTTATCTAATAATAATAATGTTAGTTCAGATTTTCCTTAGAAAAAATAGGTAAAATTAGGAACAGAATCCTTTACTTTTTCCAAGTTTAGACGTTACTTTAGTGTCATAAAATAAAACAATAAAAATTCAATCGAAATTCAGAGAGCCAACCCTTAAATCGATGTTATGTAACTTTATATTAGATAAGTGAAAAAACGGCGATACTTTTATTAGCTAAAGTTTCATTGGGTGCGGGAGTTAGTACACTCAAGTAAAGCCTAAGAGCTCAGTCACTTCGTAGGTATAAATGCAAATATTTTTTAGCACAAATTCATTTCAGGACAGGCAATAAAAGCTACTGGGGTACCAACTGCAGTAAAAATACACAAGTGTTTTTATAAGAAACTTACAGGTGTTCCAAGTGTTACGACTGACGAAAACCAACGTCCTGCAGTAAAATAGAACATCTCAATCAAAATGGCTGATTCAGGAAATAAGTTCACCCACTAGGACCTCCCGAATGCGAATTTCACAGACATTAATTATTTTTTCACAGTTAGAGTTATTATAAATCAATGTTTTTTATTTTGTTTGTTACGATAATGATCTTAGTTATGTAATATACTTGTACAGTCGCGGACTTAAAAAAGTTGACACCTGTATCATCTAGTTACCGGTTTTTTTAATTTTTGCATAATATTGTAATTTGGCTTTTGATAGTAATGTATCAATTACTAAGGTTACATCCTAAAAATTCAATAAAAAATTATTATCAAAACATGAATTATAGACGCTCGACAACAAGGGTCATTAGTGTCTGTAACACCTTAATTGTTTTTTATACAATCCAAATTACTCAATATTATTCAATTAAAACATAAAAAAATTGGATAATATTTGATACTAGCAAATTCCTTCCTCCAATCTTGCAATAATTCTTCTTTTTTGTTCATCGTTTTAATAATTTCGAGACATTTAAACGACAATTAGTTCTTTTAATTTTTGACAATTATATTTACCTATTAAAAACTCAATTTGTTGCTAAGGTACTGACTTTTTGTGAACTTACACTGAAAAACTCAAGTGTAAACTTTATTAAGTCCGCGACTATGTTTTATGCATATAATTGTAAATTAAATTCTTTCAAATTTTAAGGTACAGCTGTGTTGTCAATCGTCAATAAATCGGTTAATAACATGAAATATTTTTCTAATTTTCATGTTTTAGAGCGCTAAAATTTTTAATTTTTTCAGTAACTTTTTAAAGTACAAATTAAACTTAAACTGAAAACTTCCATCCATAAAACTCCTAAAACAATAAAATGCTTCTGTTTTTGTAGATTTTCTTTTATGTTCCTCTTCCCAAGTTAATTGCATATTTATTTACACTGGATATACAAGAATCTTCTGATAAGAATAAAATTTCTTTATTTTACGACAGTTTTTTTTCTGTCTACAAAGTATAAAACTTTATAAAAGACTTGATGATATGACAACTCGTGCTTTTGTTTCGATTTAAAAGTTTAACATCTTCTGACTGACATAAAACCCGACATTCTATCAAAAGTCCAGACTTATTCGCAGTAATTTATAAGTAAGCACTTTTTTTAATTGCAGCCAAATAAAAAAATCAGGGACAGAATACGATTTCTTGATATAACGCGACTCGTATTAATTCAACTCTGCAAAACAGAAAGTCAAAATTATTATTTCATTTAGATAATGCTATTCAATCGAGATTGGATTTTAATTTCATTTTATACGTTATATTTATCTATAGGACGTACGTATTTAAAAATATAAATTAACAAGCCGTGAGGTGGGTCGTTTATTAGGACTAAAGTGCGACCCTTGAGGTCCACACGACGAACTTCCCAGTTTGATAAATATTTAATCATAATAATTAAATTAGATATTACACAGAAAAGTAATCATTTTAATCATTTAAACATAATTATTATTTATTTTTAACAATAATTAAAAAAAAAAAACGGCTGAACCGATTTTTATAAAATTTATGTCGGATCAAAATGACGTTAACACGCCTCGATTGACACCCTTATGAAGTCGATATAATTTTTTATTCGCGAGTTATTGTGTAAAATCTACTTTTTTGGAGTCTATTTGGTTAAGAAAAAAGAACGGCTGAACCGATTTTGAAAAAATTTCTTCAGATCATATTTACGTTAATACGCGTCGATTGGCATCCTAACGAAGTCGATATCATTTTTCATTCTCGAGATCTCGTCTTAGAAAGAAATGGACACATACGTACACACACACGCACACATACACACACACAGACATCTTTCTAAAAATAGTGTAAAAATAGTGTAGTGATCTTGAAACATAAAAATTTGTTATACATTTTGATTTCGATTTTCGGACCCATTACAATAACTTCCAATGGGAAGTTAAAAATTAAAATATTTTTTTTAATTATCATCTCGTAATTTTTCTAATGCGACAGTTTCTCAAAAATAACTAGACTATAAAAGAGACTATTGTAAAATCGTACAGTGATTGAAGTGTAACCTTTTTATTTTTATGAAATAAGCGACTTTAACGAAGAAGTTACAGTCTACTGCTGATCTCTAATGTCTAAAATTAATTTTAATCGTGATTCACGAATTCTGAACAATGAAAATGTGGGTAGCTGTTTATTGTTAGCGTGTTTCCGCTTGATTTTAACATTTCAAAAACAGACACTTCCGAGTGACTGAAGATTTAATATTTTAAAAGCGTCTTCGTAAATTATTTATAAAATGCTAGAGGTCCATAAACAGCCGCCATATCGCCACAGTCTATTTTTATTATTGATTGCCTACACGAAATGATTTATTATCATATTTTGCGAGCGGTTTCTTTCTCATTTCCGAGAACTGAAATAATTTATCAGCGGCCTCTGTTTTCTACCTTGTGGGCCTGTTTTTCATTTATTTATATAAATAAAAAGACATTCAAAGGGAAACTTAATTATAAAAAACAGGATTCAATCAGATTTACATTATAGGTGTCACACTTGCACAGTGCAGTCATATATAAATAGAGAGCGTAAGATTATATGGGACTATACTGTAACATATTATTAATTTTTTGTCATTTTCCTACAAGTTGAACATTGCATAAGCGAATGATTCAGAATCACTTATCGTGTAAAATAAGTAAACTTGTATCATATATTTCCAGTTAATTGTAATTTAATCTTACGTAACAATAAGAGCAACAGATTATTTAAAATGGATTAAACTGAAGGCTGTTGTAACCTGTAGCACGGTTCAGGCTACGAAACTTTGTAATGAGGCTGTACACAACTCTGGAGCTTACGCTAATTATGTCTTAATGTTTTGTAAATTGCTCCAGTTTATTGTTACCATGAGATTTTGAGCAATTATAAACTCTATTTAAATTAATAATAATTAAAAGAAATGTTTTACTAACATTGTTATTGCTATCGGTTTTTTATTTAAGTACAGAATGTACTGCAATTTTCATTAAAGAATTAAATTAAACATACTCGAAAATTAAAAACCGATAGTGAACTTTTTTATAGTAACCAAAGAAAACGTTGGAAAATTATTTTCAAAGACTATACCTACTATATTTTTACTTGCTGGGACACTGAATTGAATTCCAGCTCATTGAATTTTCTAAAAATAAGACGGTGATTTATTCATCTTTGATGGAGTAGGGTTTTTCATTGAAATTGTTTTAAATAAAAAAAAATTGCCCAGACATTTTCACAACTCGAAGTGGATTTAACTTTAATTATGAAATAACGTATTTTACACCCTCGAGGAAACGCAAGCATTGCCAAATAATTGTAACGGTCGTAAATATGACACGTCAATAGGTAAAGCAGACAACACGGCAGGTCGTTTATACATATGTAGTCGTTAATGAGTCTATTTCAGTGATTCGCTAAACTGGTTATGTAACAGGATACCTCCATATATAGTGCCTCCATATTGTAATAATTTAAATGTAAAAGATCGCTTTGTAATATACATAATTTAGCAGTCCAATTTTCTAAACGTCAACCTATAATTTCGTCGTATACTTTACAGGCATATGGTCTCCAAGTCACAAAAAGAGCTCTTCGACATCGGAAACGACCGCAGATAGAAGCGCCGGCCAAGAAGCACCGTCGTCCGGATTGCCGCCCGCAACACCCAGTGGCGGCGACAGAGAAAGTAAAGAAAAAGAAGAGTCGCCGCCGCCTCCGATTTGGACACCTCGAAGTGCCGAGCCGAGTCCGCAGGCTGAACGCAAAGAATTTCGACCTGTGAGATTCGAATCACCGGTGCTTGGACGAAAACACAAAGCCAGCTCTGAGGTAAGAATAATAAAATACGGTGTAGCGTTTAAAGGGCAAGGCGTTTAAGATTTCCTATATTATTTTACTGAGCTTACTTTGTCTTGAAGAACGTAGACTGATATTAAAATTTTAAAAGGTCAGAGCGTTCGCACAAAAAACCGAACGCTTCTAATCATTTTTCTTCTACGCCCTGCTGTTTTCAACCGTTAAACTAATCAATTGCAAGATCTTTACCGTTTACATGGTGTTGCTATGGTTCCTCCATTACAAGTTCCCTGGTTCTAGGCCGAGAGCTGGTAAAAGTGTCAATTGGATTTTCAATTTATTATTAAAAAAAAATAATGAATTAAAAATATGAATTGATGCTAGGCGCCCAAATAACCTTAGCTGTTGGTGGTCTTTAAAACACAATTTCAAGATCTTTACCTACTGCACCCATCTAGACTGTGCTTCTAAATCAGAATAATTTATCCTCCCCGCTTACATAATAATTTTATCTATCCGAAAGCTTGGAAATCATAAAGTAGGTGCGCTTAAGAACATGTATTTTGATTGTTACTTATGTCACAAACAGGCGTCGCAATTTATGTGTGCAGATCTTTATAAAGATCTTTCAATAGCGCTTTGTGTAAATAATTTTGATTACAAATTGTATTTCAGAAGCGTTCTGACCTTTACCTTTGTCATATTCTATAATCTGTACGCCGAAATCTTTATATTATTATGTATAAAGGTCACTGAATTAAGCTTTGTTTGAAAGCTTTTAGGTCTCGGTTGAGTTGTTAAACTGTTAAAACAGAAACTAAAATTTGGCGACGCTTAAGTTTTAAGTTTATATGCAAATACAAAGTTTCAATGGATTCCCAGTTTTGTATTTACAAGTTTGTTTAAGGATGAGAATTAAGTGTAAAAATGAAGTTTTGAGATCTGTTCAAAAAACTTTTATAGAAATTTAACAAATCGTACAACGATTTCCTTTTAATTTATATCAGAAACATTTATAATACACTTAACACCAAATAAGCGTTTGCGTAACTTTTTTTATTAGATTGTAATACGACGTTTTTCAGTTACATAATAAAATTTGATATTAATTTATCTGTCAGTGATGAAGTCAGGATATTTGCGTTTCAAGGAAATCAGTTTCTTCTTTGATTTTTCTTTGAACATTAATCGAAAATATTATATCTCAAGAAAAAAAGTTTGAAATTTGAAACAACTGTCACAATGCCTGGTGAACTCCACGGAATCCGGAGAACTTCACTGAGGCCGGAGAAAACTCTCTACAGCTCGGTGAATCCCGCGGAGTCCGGAAAACTTCAAGGAGCCCGGAAACTCTCCAACGTTCAAAGAACTTTCTGAAGTTCGTGAAACTCCTCGGCTAAACCCCAGTGATCGATTTCCATTTGTAGGAAGCAAAGACACCGGAATCCAGAGGCAGTCCGGCGCAATCGGTGCCACCGCCCTGGCAACCGACGTCCATCGGAGATCATCAACAGAGCAGTGCAGCAATAACTGTCACTCAATCGCTAGAACGACGTCTGCCGACTAGCCATTCGGCACCAGCAGGCGGTACCCTCAGCTCGCTGGCAGCGACCAGTCGGTTACCGCGGGCCCAAAATCCGACCATCACACTTTTACAAAAAGCCAGAGGTATTGAACTAAATAAATTATTCTCTATTTTTTGCAAGCTTTTATTTAACTTGCAATCTTTGTTAGTATAAGTTTGTTTGTGTGTGTTTGTTTAAGTTAAAACTTGCAAGTCAATTTTGAACGACTTCCACGTATCCGATCGATTTGAAATTTTGTACACATATGTACTTCCGATGACAATACATGAATAAATCGTTTTTAGAAATAAATTCAACTCCTAAGGCTAAATCGCTGAAGCTAGAAACTTGAAATTTGCACAGTTGGTTCCTTTTCTGACGTAAGCATCCACTAAGAAAGGATTTTTCGAAATTCAACCCCTACGGGTGTCAAAGGGGGGTAAAATTCTGAAAGACTAAAATGAACAAAATAAAATATTAGAAAAAAAAACCATTTAGAGACAAGCTTTTATTGAAATGTACTAAAAAGGAAAAAGTAATATTTAATAATTTTCGTTCATAATTATTATAAAAGCGGGGGTTGCGACTAATAAACTATCATAGAGATTACAAACCCCCTTTTATAATAATTATGAACCAAAATTATTAAATATTATTTTTTCCTTTTTAGTACATTTCAATAAAAGCTTGTCTCTAAAAAGTTTTTTTTTCTAATATTTTTTAAAACAACTAATTTCGACTAGACAAGCTTTTTGAAAAAGACTTTATTTTTAGAGGGTCAGCTTCCACGTGGCGCCTCTTATTTAGAAGAAGCTCGTAAAAGTGCACGACGGGGGAATGACAGACCGCCATTACTTAATCCTCACGAAGCCAGTAAGTATATTATACCAAATTTCAAATACTTTGTAAATTACGTTTGTTTCTGTTATTAAATTATTTCAAAATCGGACAGTTACACTCCATTTTACCTTATTAAAATATGTTGAAAGGCACCTCTTCAGAATGTTGTAAAAATATTTTTTGTTTTATTTGTCTATTTGTTTTGTAATTAATTATCGCTATGTTTTATTATATTTGTTCCCATAGGTCATGATTAAGATGATAAAATCATCGAAACGTCGACATTAAATAAAAACGTTTTAATACATCAATAAAAACGCCTCATTTTCCTGCAAATAAAACAAAAAATATTTCTACTCCGTTTTACCGTTATCGGTCCGTTTGTTTTTTTATAATTGAGAAATGGAACTACACTATTAACGGTGAGATAACAGACTGTTAATTTCAAAAAACGTTGTACAAAAAGTACAAAATTCAACTTAAAAAAGCGCAATAAAAGTGAGATGATGATACTGGTCTAATTTGCAGTTTATAGCGTGAAAAACGAATACACAAGCGAATCCGAAAGTGAAGGACCTAAGAGAATGGTCGATCTTGGCCCTAGAAAATTCGAAGGAATTGGACCTACCACAAAGGACGGAATGCCTATCGTTTTACGATCTGTAAGTTTAATTTTCCTTTGCTATTATCTATTATTATTTTCTTTCGTATAATAGGGACATAACTAATGCAATGTATTTATGAAATTGGCTACATGATTACATCAAACAAAGTGTTCTCCAAACTAAATTCTATATTTAAAATTGGAAAAGTTTTCAAAATTTAGTTATATTGCTTTTTGTATCGTACATCAGTTGACTGTTGTATATATAGTTTTTATTTAAAAAGTTTTCTTCATTTTCCCAATGCATTTTCCGATGGAACAGATGTACCAGGTGAGTTAAAATGTGATTTTGCAGTCGGAAAGTGTACGCAAATGTGACGGGTCTACCGTTTACACAGTGAATACAGAGACACCAAAAAAGAATATGAAGCCAAAATCATTAGAATTATGTAATTTCTATGGCGTTACAATGGTTTTTTCTATTACAAGTCCCCTGTTTCCAGGTTTTAATTTAGTAAATTCACAATACTAGAGGCCTTTAAAAATAAATAAACAAAACTGGATAAAACTGTGAATCACAAATAATGTTTTAGACAAAATTGTGTACATAAATCTATGCACAATATTTTTCCAAATATAAGTTTTTCATATAAAATATCGTTCATTTATATATTAAATAAAACTACTACAAACATTAATTAAGTCCTGGTTTAGTTTTGAGTTAGCTCTTTTTTTGTTTCAGGAAGTTAAAGATAGCAACCAGGCAAAATGGTACAAGAGAATGTATGAAACACTTCATAAAGCTAAAGATGACAGTAAGTACACTCTTAAAACTTTTAAAGTATTTGCATTGGAGGAGAGTCACCGGTTAAAATGACTTCCTGACGACTGATGTTCCAGTTATAATTTAAATATTAAGTAATAATAATAAATTTTTATTTCTTGTTTCAATCACATATTAGATACAAATTTAATTCAACACAATTAGTGTTGCATAGAACTCCTTTTGTACGTCAATGCCGCTAATTATTAATTTTGAACCATTCCTATACTTTTCTTTGCATTGATACGAACATTTTAGATGGTACTGTCAACTATTATTTTTCGTTAAATTCAAAATTTAAAACTGGAAACACTTCATCGTGGTTTTTTACAAAAAAATCTTCATCGACAAACATTTTTTATGTATTTTGTTATTTTATTTCAGGCGAATATGTAACAGTGCGATACAAACAGCGAAGAGGTGAAATTAATAACAAAAAATATTTTTCTTTCTTTTTTTTGGTTGTGGTTTTTTTTATTTCGTTTTAGTTTATTCATTTCCGCACAATTGGCTTTATAGATTCGTTCATAAATTCGCACCGTAATATTTATTAAAATTAACATCGCATAATAGCTTTTTCTTTTTCTCTTTGAAAAGCTTGTTTTTTTATTTAGTTCATAAAAAAATAGTTTAACGAACTTACTTTAGTGCTAGACGCTAACATAACTGCACTAAAAAATTATTAACGAAAATTTACGATTGAAATTATACAAAAATTCGCATTTACAATTTCACGACTCTTCATGGAGATATTAATCTCCACAATCACTCACTTCGCTTCTGCATAATATTTTTAAGAAAAAATCCTCAAACTATCGCTAAATAATTGACCGTTTTGTATATTCTGTATGGGAATTTATTGTAGTCCAATTAGCCATCAATTCCAAGTTATGGGAAAAAGTGATGAAATAAACAATTATTTTTACGATTTATGAGGATTTTTACACAATCATGATCAGAAAATAGAAATAGATGCTAAATAAAAATCATAAATTAGTGCTACACACTATTTCACTAACAGACGAAATTTTATTTGTAATAGTTTCACAAAAACTATTCCGTTTTATAATAATTAATTTATATTGTTTTTCTTTCGTTCTTTCGCTTATTCCGATTATTTTTTTACTTTGAAAAAAAAATTAATAGCACTGTAGATTGAGAAATAGTTTGTAGCACATTAAAATTTAGTACATTTTGGTGTAGAATAATAATGACTTTGTTTCGCATCTAGTTTGCGTTTCTCCAACTGTCGAACCTACTTTGTCGCAAAACAATAACTCAGCGTAGTGCTGCCAGGATATTCGTGAATACAATATTCAAAAGGGCTTCGCTCAGTTTCAATAATATATTTTACAAACAATAATATCACGTCCACGGCTATCTTCTGGCTCTGACAGTTCGACATGGTGAAATGTCTTTCACTCGCACGTGGGCAGTGTTTTGTGAAAGAACATTTTCAAATGAAGGCCATTTTCTTTCATCTCGAACGATATAACAATTATTATTGTTACTAAAGTAATATTACACAGGCGACAGGCGTCGTATACAGATAATTATTATACTCTTTCCCACCAACAAATATAGTAACCGCTGTATTCTAGGACACGAATAGAGGATCTATTTACGGTAAATATAGATGTCCAAGAGTATAGCGATATATCTGTTGGTGGGAAAGAGTATAATCATCTCCAAAATAATATGACAGAAATTTAAATTTGAAAGTAGTGTTTTAACTGCGATTACTGACCTTTTAAGAATAACCACAAAAGTGAGATTTAAACAAAAAATTGACAATATAAATTTCAACTTGAATATTATGTACTAATAATTTATAATTTAAATTAAATGTTAAAAAAATAATAAAGTTGTAAAAATAGAAAATTCGAAAAATATAAGTTCTGGCCTGATCGTTCGAGCGTGGGACATTCCCGTTTTGAGTTACATGTTTATATTTGACGTTATCCTCGGAGCTACACTGAAAGGTTATCTAATATTAACTGTGACATTACACGTACAGCGGGACGTTATCCCTACACGTCCGGCAGCGGTTATTTATCGGAACCGGAGCCGAATGCGTTCGGCGGCTACGACAGCGACACGACGCGACAATACGCGACGCTGGATCGACGACGGCCCGTGTCATCGTCGATGTCGCCGGCGCCGGTTGGCAAGGAGAACAGCTACATTTCGTCGACAATGCCGAGGAACAATAAGTGAGTAATAATAATATAATCCATACGCATTTTTTAATGAAATTGAATCTCGTTGTACGAAGGAAAATCCATAGGCGACTCGTCGACACCCTGTCTACACAACCGTATAAACCAGGGGTCGGCAACCTGCGGTTCGCGAGCCGCATGCGGCTCTTATGATGTCAACATGCGGCTCTCCAGTTCCGTGCGCAAATATTAATAATTATATTATTTTATTTCAAAACTCATAAAAAATATTATACTGCAAAAAAAAATTTAAACAGGATAAAAACACTCAACAGAGAACAGTGAGAATAGGTGGAGTAGAGAGTATACGGACAGCTGACATTTTTTAAATGTGGCAACACTGTTCTGTTTGTTTAGTTATTGGTGCACTGTGTCGTCAACGGTCGCAGTCAGAACTTTTTTTTATATACATAATCCTAATCAAATACCATAATATTGAAATAAAAATGTTAGTGGCTCTTTAAAAACTGGGAAATTTTGTAAATTGTAACTTTTGGCTCTTCCGTCTCAAAAGGTTGCCGACCCCTGGTATAGACTACAGAATTAGGCGGTCCTAATTTGAGCGCAAAATTTAAAGTAGAGTCGATTGGCGTTCAAAAATGTATGGGGTTTAACGGAATATTCATTACTATTCTCTTAAAACACATTTCTTACCAAAACAATGGCTGTTCTTTATTATTTCGTGTGAAATAATTTTTTATTTGAAATTAAAAACTTATGAAAAATGAATGTCTTCACTTGATTCAGCCAGTGACGTTTATTCTAACCTAACTTAACCTCGTTGACGTTTGTCGAGGTATAATTTAAGCAATTTAATTAGAAATTGAGTTTGCTCTTTCCATTTGGAGTTGAAAAAGTGTTCTGAAGTCGTCTGAGCTACGCTAGATCAAGGGAGGGCAAGCTAAAAGGATAAAAAAATATTTTCATAAATTAGGTATTGGGTATCTAGGTATTATTTTAGCTTTTTCCTCAGTCGGAAATTTACACTTTTTGCAGTGATAATTTTCATTATAACCGTAGTCAAGTACAAGATACCATCCCATAACAAATTGCATTAATTATTGACGACGACGTGTTTAAAAAAAGAGGTTATGTCAGTAGAATGAATGAAATTTGACAGTTGTGTCGTGTCTATCGATGAACGTACGTTTAAAGCAGATTCTAGTTAGAAGGAGACGCCACGCCTTCCTTTCCTAATCTATTGTCTTAACCCGACCGTCATTTAGCAATAATAATTATTAATTCATACAATCGGAATTCCACTGTACTAATTCCACTCCGTGACAAGTGACATTCGCGACGTACACACTGACGTATGAACATTGTTTCTGCATTAAGTACTTACACGTAGTTCGTTCATCTGCACGATGTGCCCACCCTCTCACACCTTCTGCGGCCCTGTATCACTCAGGTCGCAAACCTCTCCCAACATTTCCTCGGAACTTTGGCGCGGCGCACAGTGGAGCCATGATATGAATCGAAAAGTTGATCAACATTATTTTAACAGTATAAAATATTTTTTGTAAAATTAAATAACAATAATTTTTAAAAAGCATCAAACTGCTCCCCGTTTTTTACACTTTAAACACTACCCCTGGCTGTCTCGCCAAAACTTTCAAATCGATGGGACTTCTTCATCTAACGGTGCTAAAAGGTCCTGAGGAAATTTTTCAGGCATCTTCTGTGATAATCTCTATGCTAATACACGAAAATGTGGATAGCTTCCACAGTGGCATACGGTGGCAAAATTTCATTTAACAAGTTCCTTATTCGAGTATACACTTCACTTTCACTTAGAGCATGACTTTGCCTGACTCTTAGTAGTAATCTAGAATTTTAAAACAACTACCGACATTGTTTTTTGCTAAAAAACACAAACTTATTCTAGGTTTCATTGCCAATATAATATCTCAAAATAATCTGATTCACATGTACCTAGGTACATTTTATTTTACTACCATTTTATGCTTGACAAATTCAAGGACTTGTTTGCTGTCGATTTTGATCACGTTCCCTTATACTATTACTCTGGCCCACTGTGCGGCGTGAGTGTGAAGTCAACCCGTCATATTTCATATCTGGTCTCGGTTTTACACTGCCATTCGCTCTCTGATTGCAAACAATATATTATTATGTGAAGGTTTATATTTTATGCATTAACCCGCCATTACTCGTAGCTTCCAACTACATAAGCTATGGTGTGAATATTCTATGCAGAGTCACATTCTAATATAGGTATATAATTTGCTACTATGATTCGGCGATCGGTTGGTTGAACGCTTTAAATTTCCGGGTTCAATTCTATAAAACTACGAAAATCAAGTAGTTTTGAGTTCGGATTAATAGGTCAATTATTTAAACTATCAGCTGATTTACACTTTTGATGCGTCTTTTTGATGTGAAACATCTTATGTCGGGCTGTGAACAGCCGCGTGAGGGGACATATGCAACGAAAGATCAATGCAACGTGCAACGAAATGTTTCTCCTTCGCTGCTGTTCTCCCCACCACTGCGGCACTTATATTGTACTGGATAAATATTAAATAATTTATAAATTAATTGGCCGGGCATATTAAGTTATACATATATCAGTAACAAGGGCTGTCTAGACAATTTCATCCACAGAGTAGTGGTACCACTTTGACCGTCTATGCATGGGGACTTGGGTTCGAAAACTCATGACATCGTACAATTTTTGACGTTTTTTTTTCTAAATTCTACATGATATTTATTTATAAAATTTTTTATTTTTGTTATATTCTTTCTTTGACAATAATTACAATTTTTTGAAATTTCATGACACCAAAAATTAATTTTTTTGTTTTTCTTTAAAAAAACGAAAATTTGGGTAAATTAGGGTATTTGGGTAAATTAGGGCAAATTAGAGCAAATTAGGGTAAATTGGGGTAACTTAAGGCAATGGGGGCTAAATAAGAGTAAATTAGGGTATTTAGGGAAAACTAGGGTAAATTCAAGAAATTAGGGTATACTAGGGTAAATTTGGGTAAACGAGGGAAAATTTGGGTAAATTATGTTAAATTGTAAATTCTTATTTCTCGAACTACTGAACCGATTCTAAAAATTCTTTCACTTATTATCTTCGCAGGGAGAGAATGTCTCGCGGCGTTGTAATAAATCATAAATTATTATATCTGGAACTATTGAACCGATTTAAAAAATTCTTTTACTAATAGAAAGCTACACTATCCCTAAGTGATATAGACTAGATTTTATTTTGATAAATTTGTCAAGTTCAATAAATAAAAGATTCAAGCTATAAAAATGTTACGCAATGTCGCAAAGTAGATATAACTTGATTGAGTAGATATTACATCACAAAAAAATAAAAATAAAACACATTGATTGCAATGCCCTTGATATTATGAAAATAACGAAAAAAGTTAGGGATATAAAGAAATGAGAATATTGTTAAATATTTTATAAATTATGTAAATCTTGCATTCCCAATGAAAAAATAATATTGTTTATCGATTAAGGATGAAAGGAACTCAAACTAATTTTAAATTTAACTAGGTTTGATTAATACGCGTTGTAGAAATTCTATTGTGAATTATAGACGCTCTGCAATAATGTAAGTTGCATACAAAATAGCATAATAATTAATAATGCAAGATAATAATTAACGACATTCTCATATTTTTTATTTTATTTTTTTTATCAGTAACTTTAAATAGGTACATACGCTTAAATCAATTCTTTTAAATATTATCAAAGCATCCTGAATCCGGACCTGTTCATTCACATTCTGTTTAACAATAAGTGCTCAACGTCGGATTTTATACTATATCTAGCAGACAGGTCTTTTCGTACAGGAAAGGTTTCTTTATACTGTATAAAGTTAAAAGTTTTATAACAAAAACCCACTTAAACTACTTATTTCTATAGAGTAGTTACAGAAATACGGTAGGTATTACGTTATTTTTACAAAACTTATCTGCTCAAGAGCGATAATCTGAGATAAAAACTACTCTACTGTATACCTAGCTCGTTATTTATTATACAATATCATACTAATTTAACAACGATAGATTACTTCGAGGACTGTGTGGTGTAATGGTTAGCGTAGCCGACCTTTGGATCACACTGTCGTGGGTTCGAATACCACCTCCGTTCATGGATGTTTTGTGATGTCATTTAGTTTTAAGGATGTTGTTATTTAATGTAATTAAGACGCTAATGACATAAGTTGTTGACGCGTCTATAATCTACAATAAAATAAAAATAAAAGATAGATTACTTCAATCCAAGGGAGAAATTACCAATATGGCTAGACAAAACGGGAAAGATCCTAACTCTGACACGTGAAATTATTTCATATCCTAAGTATAGCGAGCTTTTCAGTGATACATGCAAAATGTTCCTTGTTGTACTAATTTTTGAAGTTTTAACGTAGATATTTCAATATAAGAAAAACTTTTCATTTTACGCTTCACAGAAAATTCGAAGCATCCCTAATGTCCAGCAAAGTTAAAATGAACGAGCAGTGTTATATGACGAGCTCTTTTATTTTTATTGTTACAGACATATGTCGGCTTCAGCTATGAAATATGCCACCGATATTTACAAGAATCAGCCGGGCCGCATCGAGAATTATATGCCGGGCCATTCGTCGATATCGGAAAAAGAAGCGAAAGAGGTATTTATTTTTGGTACTTGCATAAAAATTAAATAAAATAATAACAATGCTCTGAATATTAATAATTATGACCGTTCAAGTCCAACTAATAAACTAATATATGCTTGGCATTAAAATACGAATGTCCACATAAATATTTTGTATTTTATATCATTCTATTCATATTTTTGCCAGAACAAATTCTTTCCTATAATAATTGCTAATTCCATTATTCTACAAAGATCGACCACACTTGAACATAAACGTAGGTATTGTTTTTTGGTAATTTCGCTGAAATAACATCAAATACTCCTAAAAGTGTTACGAAATTTGTAAATATTCTCAAAGTCGAAATGTCATCTCAGTATTTTTGAAACAACCGTCAACCATAATATAGATAATAATATATATTAAAAAATTTTGGAGCATGCAAGTAATTCAAGAATTACAAGGCGCGATATTCATGTAGGTACTGTGTGTAAACGGGAAAATAACACTGAGAAGATTTGTAATTTTGTAGTAGGCTATGAGCCATAAGACCAAATATAAATAAGTATTGGATTACATAGAAAAAATAGTATAGTGAATTTTTTAAACAATTTTCCATAGCAACGGTTGAGTATTAAGCGTAATTTGGAACCGGCTAAATAAAAACAGTCATGATGTGTCATAAGACACCCGACAGAAGCTATGCTTCTTACGCATTGTATATAAAACCGAATTTATCAAAGATATAAATACAATTAAAAAGTTATTATTTGATTGTCATTTTAAAATCTGACGCCATTTTATTTTTTTGTGTCTTGTTAAATTCTCAAATATCAATTTTCAAAAGGATCGGATAATTTTTACAAAGAAGTATATACCTATGACCGCCATTTTGAAATATGACATCATTTCATTTTTTTTGTGTCCTATAAAACTCTCAAATACCGATTTTCAAAACGATCGGATCATTTTTGCAAAAAAGTACATATGGTCGCCATTTTGAAATCTGACGTCATTTTATTTTTTTGTGTTCTATGAAACTCTCAAATATCAATTTTCAAAAGGATCGGATAATTTTTACAAAAAAGTACATACGGCCGCCATTTTGAAATCTGACATCATTTTATTTTTTTGTGTCCTATGAAACTTTCAAATACCGATTTTCAAAAGGATCGGATAATTTTTACAAAAAAGTAAGTACATATGGCCGCCATTTTGAAATCTGACGTCATTTTATTTTTTTGTGTTCTATGAAACTCTCAAATATCAATTTTCAAAAGGATTGGATAATTTTTACGAAAAAGTACATACGGCCGCCATTTTGAAATCTGACATCATTTTATTTTTTTGTGTCCTATGAAACTTTCAAATACCGATTTTCAAAAGGATCGGATAATTTTTACAAAAAAGTACATATGGTCGCCATTTTGAAATCTGACGTCATTTTATTATTTTGTGACCTATGAAACTCTTAAATATCAATTTTCAAAAGGATAGGATAATTTTTACAAAAATGTACATACGGCCGCCATTTTGAAATCTGACGTCATTTAATTTTTTTGTGTCTTATGAAACTCTCAATTAATATCAATTTTCAAAAGGATCGGAAAATTTTTACGAAGGAGTACTACATATTTCCGCCATTTTGAAATATGACGTCATTTTATTTTTTTGTATCCTATAAAACTCGCAAATATCAATTTTCAAAAGGATTGGATAATTTTTACAAAAAAGTACATATTATGGCCGCCATTTTGAAATCTGACGCCATTTTATTTTTTTGTGTCCTATAAAACTCTCAAATATCAATTTTCAAAAGGATCGTATAATTTTAGCAAAAAAGTACCTACATATTATGGCTGCCATTTTAAAATATGACGTCATTTTATTTTTTTTGTGTCCTATGAAACTCTCAAATACCGATTTTCAAAAAGATCGGATCATTTTCTCAAAAAAGTACATATGGCCGCCATTTTGAAATCTGACGTCATTTTATTTTTTTGTGTTCTATAAAACTCTCAAATATTAATTTTTAAAAGGATCGGATAATTTTTACAAAAGTGACGTTACTCTTTTCATGTAAATCGGATCAGTGGTTCTCGAGTTATAAACGTACAAACGGACATACAGACAGAGAAAGCCAAGTTGTTTAGGAAGATATGGAACATCGAGAAATTTCGGTCCGATCCCTAGATCCCGCCATCCGACCGACGTCAATAATTAGTTACAGGTCATTTTAACTCAGTAGGCCATGGTTTTTAAACACAAAAATCAAACGTCACCAGTCAAAAAATTGAATGACTATATTATAATGTTGCACCCGTTTTTATTATAAGTCAGAGCATACGCTATCTTCCAATATCTATATCACACTGTGCAACAGACAAGGACAACCGAAACAAGTTCGCGATTTATTAGATAAAGTCGCATTTATATAGTTGAAATTAGCAATTAAATGTGTATAAAAAAACTGTTTTCACACAATATTATACATAAAATCTATCTAAAATTTTCTCCTCTTTCGTTTAAGACAGGTTTCGAATCGATCTGACTTGAATTGAGCGAACTATAAGCAAAAAACTCCGTTTTTTCTAATTTGCTCCCCTCTGGGGCCAAAATTCAAAAATCGGGCGACGTTAGGATCAAATAGACCCCGAGAGGAATCGAACAAAAAAAAGTTTTTTAAAATCGGTTAACTCGTTTGGGCTGTACGACTGATACAAAAAATCCGTCACAGATTAACAGATTAACAGATTAACAGACGTACAGACAAAGCGAGTGTATATAGGCGCTTCTAGCTTCGCTAAGATCGCGCCTAAAAATCATAACTGATTATTGAAATAATATAATTCACTTTATTCTTTCTATTTATAGGTATGTTTTACCCTCATCTAATAATTGTACACTTGTCCAAAAATTAATAAATGCGTCCAAATAGCAAGTTGATTACGATTAGTAATAAAAACACGTAATATTATTATTATTATATTTTGTTTGGTTTGGATTGAAAACCAGATTTTAGCTGAATTCCACGCTATTTGATAATTCTTTTATCAATAAAGACATTTTTTTATTTAAAATTGGTATCGTCCATGAAAAATTGATTATAAAGTTGCAACTTTATAAAATTTATATGTATTATAAATTATTATAAAGCAATAACTCATAAGTCGTAGTTTACTTAGAAAAAATACCAAGTAACCCAAAAATCTTTTATTCTGGAATTAATCTAGTTATTCTTGGACAAGAAAATAGTAGGTACTAATTCAGAGGTGTAGCCAGAAATTTTTTAACAGTTACCTTGTCCTCAACAATCACTTGGCACGTCTTGACGTTATTCAGTGATTGAATTTTTTCATTGACAAAAGAGTAAAGCGGAAGCTTACAAATAATTCTTCGGGAGTGTAAATGCCCCCCTTGGGAATCCTCTGGCTGCACCACTGCGTATTATAAAAAGCTTTTGGTCGCTTTTATATATGTTAGCTATGTTATTTGTGTCTTATACAGTAGATTGAAATCAGTTACAAAAAATGTGGTCACTCGACAACAAGTTTCGAAAAAGAAAATGAAAAAAATCATTATTTTTGTAACTGAATTATAAGTAATTAATAAACTGATTGTTTTTAATGTAAGATTTTAACTTATAAACTACTAATATTGAAGTTGTCGACGCATAATTGTTGTGTTTTATTTTTATAGTGGTGGGACGAAGTCATGGAAATTTTTGACGGGGTACGCGTTTTAATATTTTATATTTTTTCACTTTTGTACTATTTTTTATTTTTTATGTAGACTTACTAACACTTATGTTTAGTTGCTTATACTTTTATTTTTATTAAATTAACAGAAAAACATAACTGGAGAGTGGAGAATCACGATATCTATTTTATCTTCATAATTATTTTGTTCTTCTTTTAGCTATTTTTTTATTCTTTTGGTTCTTTTTCTCTTTTATTGCTTTTGTAGTGTCGTAAGCTTCGTATTTCAGTCACATCATAATTTATCTTCTAACAATATCTATAAATTTCTTAAATTTTGACGGTATTTCTATTTTGAAATTTATGGACACTCATTAGTTGGTATAACTAAACGACAAAATTTACTAATGTTAAATGACGATAATCCATATTTAATTTATTTTTCAAAATTCAAAACTAGACGTTTTTCTCGCAAATTGACGCTGTTTGCAATATTATAATATAGGCAGTATTGGGATCCGTCAAACAGGTGGAGCTTAAAAAACATGGCATAGAGGGGGGGAAATTTCATATACGGGGTATACTTTTGCGTGTAATTTTATGATTTTCAAAGTGATAAGAAATGATAAATATAAGTGCAATTTGTGATTGGGCCGGTACGAATCCTAAACAAAGGAATTTCGCTGAAGGAGAACGGATTCTCAAAGCCGGGCATTTAATCAAATGTCGGAAATATAACGTGAAAAATGCATGCAAAATGAACTGTCAAAAGTAGTAATCTTTACGACATATTGCTTAAAAACATCAAAATTAAAAGAAAATCTCCACGAAATTAATCATCCGCGTTCAATGCGCCTTTAAGGCTGAATTAGGTGAATAATGTAAACACATAACTGCAACATAAGTTATATTGTAATAAGTAGGTAAGTTACTAACCTCAAAATATTTGTATACAAAGTTAATCCTATAAATTTGTCAATCATCAGGGATTCAACTATTGTAGTGCAGTATGATAATAAGTACATCTTATTATTAATATAAAATATTTTTTTAATTCATAAATACAGTTTTTCCACATTTCATTAGAAAATAATTCTCTGTAAAGTAAGTTTTACAAGGCAATAACTGACAGCGTTTATTGCCATGATATTAGAAAACTTCGCGAATTCCATTTTCGATAAACTTTTTGTTTATTTTACTTGTTTTATTTTTGTAATAAACAATTTCATGATTAATTTGCACTGTTAGCATGTAAAATTTTCCCTCCTTTTGAGTACAATTTTTTGCCACCAGATGTCATATGCTCATTTGACGGATCCCAATATTTGATATATTATCAATGCTACTAATAATAATAATAATATATGAAAATAAAATGATAATAAAATTCTGTCGTTTTGTTTGCCATAATTGGTGTAAATATTACATAACCGCTAATATGGTGTACAATATTGTTTTGTCTGGTGCTTTGACGCTAACCGAATGGTGTGACGGTGTGGACCTTTCCAAATTCAGCAGTGGTTGGATGATAACTCACCCCTGCCTCGCCAATACAGTAACCTACTAGCTGAAGCCATTACAAGAAGTGTAAGGTGTTCCGCTACAGACTTACCTTTAATTCATTTACATCGGAGTCGTTATTTTTTGGCGGAAATTAAATATTTGCAATCGTTCGCAAGTTGAGTTTAAACAGTTAAAAGATCTCGCCACCAAACAACGGCTCCGCTGTTGTCGCCTGCCTGTGGTACCAAAATATGAAATCGCTACTTATTTTTAATTTTGTTAAAAGTCGCATTTTTATCAAAGAGCAAGGCCCAGTCACACTGACCAACAATCGATCGGGCAAATGCCGGGTGTACCGGTGCTTTATCAGGCGCCGAGAGGCCCTAAAAAATAAAAATGCTATAAATGAAAAAAAGTGTACTGCTGTTATAAAGAAACCAGAGAGAGAGAGAACTAAAAGCAAAATTATTGCTAGTTCGGGCCTGTTCTTAGATCGCAGTTTTTTTAAGTAATAGCTGTTATGACTTACTACGACTTAATGATGATTGTATCATATGACAAAAAAATATTTTTAAAACTATTATGTTTTCTTGTGGTTTCTTATTTTCTATGCGTATATTGCATGTATTTCAAGCATGATTGTGTCACACTACTTTATACAGAGTGTTTCAGAAAGTGGGTAAAAAAACACAAAATGTCAATGTAGGTCCGAAAAGTTTTCCTTTTTAACTGATCAAAGTATTGTCAATAATTTTTATTATTTGACTTCATTTTCTGCAGTTATGTGCTTTAGGAGCAATTTTTCAACACGTATGTTGACGTATTAATAATTAAAATTTTAACTAGCTGAGATTACGCTACAATTTTTTGAAACTTACGAAACGCTGTGTGTTTTTTGTGTGGGATGATTCAACTTAAAAAATACGTACCTATTTCGTTTAATAAATTTATTGAACTCATCCTATTTTTAAAAGCACATATTTTGAGCATGCATCTTGTTGTATTTTTTGGCATTTTTTCTAAATATTTTGTTTATTTTTACAGCACTTAGAGCAACAAAAACATGTGACAGCAAATAGACAATATATGGCACAGTAAGTTTTAGTTTTTATTTTTATATAAAAAGTTTTTCAACTAATTTTGCACTTGTTTTTCTAAAATATTCGGTGAACATTTCAACCGGCTACCTGTTACGGTTCAAAAGATACAGCCTTTTAAAGATTTTTCCGTTTTTTTTGTATGGGGATCCCCCTTGATTCTTACATTTTGTTTTTTTTTTATTATTTGTTAGGATATCCGCCATAATAACACATATTCTGTGAAAATTTCAATCGGCTACCTGTTACGGTTCAAAAGATACAGCCTTTTAAAGGTAGGACAGACGGACGACAGTCGGCGTAGGCTTAGTAATAGGATTCCAGTACGGAACCCTAAAAAAAGATACTATATTGCAACGTTAGGCTTATTTTAGAAATTGTTGTGACAATATAATATTGTATTGATTAAAAGATTGCTAGCACCCAGTTTTTATATTTTAATAATATGAAATGCCACTCACGTATGGAGGTCCTTCGCGAAAAATTAAGTCACTAGCGAGACTTCAACTCGAAACTCTAAAGTCCAAACCAGTTGCTCCGCAATGCCCACGGCATTATTTACTTAAAAAATTCACAGATTTCGCAATTCTTGCAACCATCGAGGACATTGGATAATGATAACAGCATATATGAAACATAATTAACTGTTTATTATACACACAATATTTATCAATGCACTGTTTAGTTTTGTCAGGAATAACCCTATTATTCTTCTATTATATACGCGTTCACTTTTGCTTGATTACTTAACATTTAAATGGATTTTTCTACAGTATTTATTAACATTTGCTCAAAAATAACACCGCAGATCGTCGCAAATACCTGTCAATTAACTAGACATGATATAAAACACATTTCGAAAAAATTGCACTTGTTCAATTTTGCATGATTGCTCCTCACTTGATCGCGACACTGTTGTCTTTTGGCCTTGAACGAAAACTCGTAACTCTGCCCCCATATACGAACATAAACATTTCCAATGTTAAAAAATAATTTCGGGGTTACAGTCCAGACAGTTCAACTTCCAATTTTTTCCTTTAAGGACTTTTATCATTGAGGACATTTCGTATTGTATTAACGTGTTGTAAAAGTTTGTTGTTTTTTAAGTGCTCTTAAAGAGTCCGGCTACGAGAGCGATTCAACGCTGATATTCAGAAGACGCGATGAAACGTCGTCGCAACAGTTGAGTCCTCAGGAGCAGAAAGAAGCCTACAAAACAATCCAAAGAGGTGGCGAAGTACCTCTTCACGGTTTGCGCAAGCCGGCTCCAGAAAGGCCCAAAGGTCAGTGATTATTATTATTTTTGCTGCATAATTTATAAAACTCACCGAAGCATTATAAAAAATTCGAAACGTAGTTTTTTAACTTATTTAAAAGTTGCAGCTTTACAATTTGTGAATACTTTAGCGAGTTTTATAATTTTCTAACGTTAATTTTGGTGGCAGGTGGTGTTTTCTGTTACTAATTACTTTTAAAAATCGGTGTGGAAAGCTGCGTACAATAATATCGTTTTTACTCATTTTAAACGATTTTTTGTCTTGTTCATCTTCAACAATACTCGAAAATATACGTCACACGTATAATATAAAGAACAACACAATGTTATAATAATAATATATCATCTACGAGAACATATCTTTTTCATTTTTTTTAAATCAGACAACTAGGTATTGCAAAACATTAGAGAAATACAGTGCGTTCAAAAAATATGTTACATACGGTGTAATATGCATCTTTATTACTATATCAGTAAACATAGACTTATTTAAAAAAAATGCAAAACGAATTTACTACTTTATTTTCAATAGTACCTACACAGAGACTTTTAATGATAGAAAACTGCAAATCAGTACCTATATAAATGACAAACTTCTTGAACGCGTGGTATAATATAATTTATAGCAAAACAACACAAAACGAAAGGGAAACGTATTCCAAATTGTTGATACAATTTATTTTTTTTGAAAATATTTCCGATATTTTCACACACACTTTTGTTATACAGGATGAAAAATTGTTATATTGCTAAATTAACACAGTGCATGTCAAAATGTTCGTCACTTAACATAATACAGCGTGGTCGCTGAAAATGGGAGTTTAAGGTTTGTCTGTAGTTTAACTATTTTATTTCAGGGTCTTTTGAGATGTTTTGCACTGAATTAAGTATTTTTAATAACGCATAATATTTCATTTAACTAATTATTTTAAGTTAGCGAATACTTCGTTGATTTTAAATGTAAATGGGTGAATGACATATTATTTTCCGGTGCAAACAACTCGATGCATTATTTCACTTTTAATATTCCATAAAATTTCGCTTAGCTTTGATTTTTGCGACAGCTTCGATTTAAAGGTCTTAACTTTAAAGATAATATTTTATTGTAATATTTCAAGGCATTAAAGTTCCAAATACTGGAACCAAGTATTTGGAACTTTAATGCCTTGAAATATTCGTCTTTTCCAACTCTTACATACTTGAAGTGTAAATTCTATATTGTGACTAAACTGCATAATATTTTTTTACTGAAAATGTCATCACTGGTATTTTAAAAATTACTAAAGATAATATAACAAAGGAAAAAATAAATTACAATTTGATTTCAAAATGTTCTTAATCGTGAATATCCAAAAGACTTAAATCACTAGCTTTTAATTATTTTAATCACGCATGGCGTTATTTTTAGCTTTTGAATAATTTTGTACGTATTTATAAGCATGGACTGCCTGCGCATGTTTTAATAGAAGCAACGTTTACAAGCTTGTACTTTGAATGTTTTAAATACTTTTCAGTTTTGTTTTTAAACACTGCGTATTATTACAAAGAATTATCTATTATTTAAACAAATAAAATCACGATTGTGATATTTATTATGTCATGAAATTAGTTATTTTTTTATTTATAACACAAATAATACAGATTTGTATACAACTGGGATTTTTATTTTCCTGCAAAGGAAATACAAATTTCTTTTTTGTTTAATTTCGAGTTTTATTTTTATTTTATGGCTGGGTTTTGTTCAAATAGTAAAAACAAAAAGTAAATTGTATTTTTCGAAATTAGTCTGAACCGTCTGCAAAAATGTGTTGTAAAGAAGTGCAAAAAATATATCTACTTCAGAAATAAATCAGGGCCTATAGAACATATAAATCTGTATTATTTGCGTTATAATATTATAAGAGTCAAAAGAATTTTATAAAAGCTGTATGATGAAACACTGCAAGAATTTTTTTCAAAAGCATGGCACTTTTTCTACATCTATCAAATCTAAATAAAAATTTAAACTTTCATTATGCACCTTTAAGGCACCGCTGAAAAATAAACAAACGTATATAATCACTACACAAAGATAGGTTTTTCAAATCTATTTTACCTTAAACTGTCTTATTTATTAAATAAACCCAGCACAATCTTTTGAAAAGGCAGAAAGTAGTCCAGTAAAACATCAAAATGGGCTGAACTAAGAATAGCGTATTTTCACAACTCTTCGCAACGAACACCAAATGTTTTTAAATAATTACAATAAAAATCACACTTAATAGTATCTTGAGACTTCCGAGCAAAATCGCACATCCAAATAATCTACAAACACGATTGAAAAGCACTTTTTTGGGTGTTTGGTGAAACAATGTAAATGCAAATGAACAAAAACTATACACGAATTATCGTTATTAATTTTACAGACGAGTCAGAAATTGAATATTTTCCGATATCACCGACGCTGACCCGTATTCGAATCCATAAACATCCAACCCCGATAAATCAGATCCTTTGTTATCCAATAACAAAAGTACCTTCACCACCGCCAAGTGTGTTCAGCGGGCAGCGTTACCCGCACGTAAACCGTCCCTCCAGAGCGCCATCTATTTATCCCACTCAGCCATCGTCGTCGTCAAGGAAAGTGCCTTCGCCGCCTCGAAGACGCTCTTCGCGAAACAACGCCACACTAAAATTAATTTCAACGATGACAATCACATCTCCCACTCCGTCGAGGGTTCGAAAAACCTCGAGTCACAGACACGACGCGTGCTACGAACCTTCCACCAAAAGAGACACGTCTACGTCCAATGTGCAGTTTCTTAAAGATCGTATCAGTTGTAAATTATCGTCGTCGCCGATTCCAAGAAAAAAGACATCTCTGGATTCTTCGAGTAAAAGGCGCGTTAAAGTTACCAAAACAATATCCGCGTCGACGCCGTCAATTTCCTCGAGCGGTAGATTGAAACTCACATCAACCGTAAGTACAGTTAAAGACGGAAGCAGCACCGACAGAGTCAAAAGTCGAACTAACGTCTCTACTGGCGAATCAATTTCGATGAAACGCAGCGTTCCACAACAAACGTCTAGAATATCTTCGACTCGTTATCCGTCAGAACCTCCTGGAGGAACAGCTTCTAAGAACCTAGCAGCTAAAATGCGTGCAGCGTCGCTAGAAAGGACATTTGGCGTTGCCAAACGAAAAGTAGATTTATCTATACCGTCACGTGACTATCGTTTGGTACAAACCCCAGATTTAGTTTCTCCTACCGAAGTTCAAAAAATTGTACAAAAACACAAAGAAACCGGTAAAAATATCATTTTTCCTTCCGGAGCAACAGTCAAAAAATCATCTTCCTTATATTCATCTGTCAGAAATGGAGCGAGGCTAAGTCCGAAAACAAAAGAAAGGGCATTAGACATTGCCGTATCGACTACAAATCGCGGTAGAGAATTGTTACGTAATTCTGATTTGAAAATTAAAAGCACAAAAGTGTCTCCCATTTCTCAGAAAAGACGCGCCCCTTCACCTATTTTAGTCAATACAATGTTAAGGTATCCTATTCTATCACTGCCAAAAAAAAGTGATCTTGACGAAACGAAGAAAAAGAAAACTTCAACTGCTATTGTAATTACAAAGCCGTTACAAAAAATAACAAACATTGAACCCAAAAATGATAATAAAGTGAATTATGAAAAGGGTACGACGAAACGTAAAAAATCGAAAAAAGGAAACGGCGATAATGGAAAGAGTGAAGAATGTAAAAAGAGTAGGAAAAATGGAAAAAATAAAGAAATAAAAAATAAAGAAAAGGAAAATAAACTGATCGCTAAATGTGTGGGTCGTACAGCTGGAACTGAAATAGTCAAAAAATTGAAGACAATGGAAAGCCCAGATGAAACTTCATTTCGCGGTTACGGCGACATAACAGTAGATGAACTTAATCAACAAAAAGAAGCTATAAAAACTGGTTCGTTTTATCAAAATTTACTTCTTAGAAATGGGCCATCACCGACTCTTTCCACGGCATCGGGAAGAAACACAATGGTACTTGAAAAAGCAAAGCGATTTCAGAGTTTCCAACACAAATCCCCATCTGATTCTTTAAATAAAATTCCAAACGTTTACCTGTCTCACATAAAACCAGTTACCGAATCTAAATTCAGAAGTTTGGATTTACAAAATTATTACTCGTCAAGTAATCGAAGCTATTCGCCGGCTAGTCATCGAGTCGCCGATAAAATAGAACATTTCGACAGCATCAGTCAGATCGATGAAAAAGACGATGACTTTACTTTTGATCGTTTCATACGGGATCAAAGTCCCGATATCTATGGAGGCCGCAGTTCTAGCGAACCACCAATGAAATTGAGCGATAACGAAAGCAAAGATGATGTAGTGAACAGGCATAATTATGACAATGTTTCACCGCGCGGTGAAGTTTCTCCATCACCTGTACGATCTCCATCCCGTCGAAAAATAATTAGCGCCAGAATGAGTGCCAGCAAACCAGTCGAAACTATTGAAGGTCCGAAACCTGTCAAAGTAATACGAGCAAGAAGTGCCGGCGATGCAGACGCAGTGAAGCGAGAAATTCGTAGATCCTTATTATCGCCGACGCCGTCATTTCTCAGCACTAGTTCTCTTAATTTATCACAGATTAGTGATCGCAGCGAATATCAAGCATATGTAACCGAATTAATAAGGTCGAGTAGAAAATCTGAAAAGTATAAAAATCTCAAAGGCTTTTATTTAAGTTTGGAACGTCTAGGACAGTTAGCAAAAACAACAAGCTCCACAGACTTAAGACGAAGACGAAAAGATGAGGAGATAATAGATTACGACCGATGGAAAAAAGTTAGGACACTAGAACGTGCCGAAGCTGAAATGAAAATGTTATTTGGTAGACTCAAAGCCGACGAAAAAGAAAAAGGTTTTGTTTTTCAACCAAGCGATGTAAACACTGTAAGATGGAGGAGAGAAAAAGATCGAGGATTAAGAATTAAAGAAAAATCGGTTGAAGATTTAAAATGGCAATTTACTAAAATTAAAGATGAAGGCTCCGATTTAGATTTAACAAAAAGAAGGGAACTGGAAGCTAGAAAAGACGTTTATAAACCTCTTTGGAGAGGAAATTCTGTAGTCGATTTAGCTCATAACATGGTTGAAAAAAGATCTGTTTCAGAAGGCCGTGCCCAATCTTTCCACAACAGACCTTCATTCTCCAGAAGGCAAAATTTTGGTTTCGGTAGCCGTCTTTGGAGTAGTTTATCTATGGAACAAGTAAATGCACTGAAAAATCAACTCGCAGAAATTTACAGTCAGACCGGATTTCGAAAACCAAAAACAATAAAAGAAGGTTACGTAATCGATGTGCCATCCGAAAAGAAGCGTCAAGTATCAGAAGAAAATAAATTACACGTAAGATCGACATCTTTAATATCACAAAACGATATCGAAAAATCAAAACAGAGCTATAATCACAGAGAACCACTTCCGAGAGGAGGAAGTTTAAAAGCCGATTCGATAAGCTCGTTTAGTAGAGCTGAGCCAAGTGCTTCGGCGTCGTTGCCAGGAACGCTTTCAGAAAGTGAAAAGAAGAGGCTATCGCAAACATTAAGTCAGGAAATATTAATTCGCACCAGTCAACGTAGAGCCAGAGCAACTTTGCCTATAATGTTGCCAAAAGAAACGATGGGTGCTGTAGCTGCTGCAAACGCAAACATTGCACAGACCAAAGTAGAAATCCCATCTCCACGAACGTGCTATTCCCTTGAAATGTCCGAAGACGGCACTGCACCCACAACCAAACATGGAGACAAAAGCAGTAAAAGCGATTTTGTATTAGTGCTGACACCTTCAGATAAGTTAGCAGATCGAGCAACTGTTAAAGAAGTTCTTGATGGATGGGCTCAACCAAAAGCAACGGCTGCACAAAGGCCGTCATCTATCAGTGAAACTGAAAGTGCAAGTTCAGAGACGTCAACCAAAACTGTAATTTATAGAGGAAGTAATGAAACAGATGTTCGACAAAAGGTTGAATTTTTCGAAAATCAAAAAGAAACACAACCTGCTGAAGTAGTCATCTATAAACCGGCCGATGATGATATAATATTCAAACTAGATGAAGAACTTGCTGTAAAACGTAAAGAAATCCTTGGAGAAAAAGCTATAATTCCTGTTAAAGATGCCAGTTACCATAGTCAATCGTTAGACAGATCTGGTAAACTGGTGCCGTCTCAGTCGTATGCCGATTTAAAAGAACTGTTTGGTGAACAAGAATTTATGAAATTTGCAACGGTTCCAATTTCGAAAAGCACTGGACTGTCGCCGGTGTTATTACGTAAGACCCTTTCTTCAAGCCCGGTGCGCATTTCAAGCGCAGGATCGAGCATGGAGACGCTCCATAGATCACGTAGTGTTTCGCCGGACCCAGAAAAATATTGGCGGGCTTATTTAGCTCTCGTTAAACACGGGGATGTTTTAAGACTGAAAAGGAGATTTGAAAGTTTGGAAAATATTAATAGAAGAAGTAATTTAGCGACAAGTAAACGTTACAAAAGTGATCCAGAATTAACAAGAAACTTTTTGGCGCGAAAGGGAACAGACGCAGATCGTACAACTGTCAGAGGTTCTGAGTACGGGGACGTAGATTGGCTTCGAAAAAAATATGAACTCTCCTCGAGAAGCAGCCGTGGCAGAAGTAGAATACGACGGTCCGTAAGACCAGTCTCGCCTATTCCTAAGATACCTTTAAGGTTAGAAGATCGCTTTATGCCGCATATTAATATCATCAGTAAATTAGCAGCTTTGAAAAATAAACGACCGTCAACATCGGCTCCATCCCGTGAAAGGCATCAAAGTGTAAAAGAACTCGCAGCAAAATTAGGTTGTCCAACTGGTGAAGTCGAAAAATTAAGACAAAAATTTGATTCTCCTGAACGCAAAATGAGTATTCTTGGTCACATGTTTACGTCATCTCCAAACGTGCATGAACTACGAGACATCGCTCCTTATTTAGCAGGACCTTGGGTAGCACATCAATATCCAAGAAGGCAAGATAATATCAGATCACTGTCAACTCCGGAAACGGCCCGTTACATAAATGGCACATATCCGCCGAGACGTGAGCACAAACCAAGGCCAAAATCATCGTCTCCTCCGCGTCCCAAAAAACCACCACCGTCCATTCTTAAGTCGCAGTTAAGGCAAAGTGACATATTCGCGAATCAACATTTCGATCCATCGATTCATCGACCCATATCGCGATATCTACCGCCGAGTCCAAAGACAGACGCCAAATCTCCAGGCTCAGTGCCACACAAAATATGCTGGTTGCCATCGTCAGCGGTATATTCGTATGGCAGCAGACCTACTGTCACATTTAAAGGTGCATATTATTGAAATTTTTATCAGATTTGATAGATAAATAATGAGCCAATGTTTTCAAAAAAGGCGTCTTTTCTAATACCGACGCCCAGTTGGTTTATTTGAACTTTCGCAGTACACCTTAAATAATTTGTTCGTATATAAAAATAAACCAGCTAAAGAAATTTATTGCAAACATTCACTTGAATTTTATCCCTATACCTGAAAAAAAAGTTCTTTTTATTAATTTTCTCGTTAAAACATAGATACATATATATCTAGAATTTAGATTATTATTATCGTTTCTTAAAGTTATCAAATTGAATTATAGATATCGTAAAGCCGACCAATTAAAAGGTTTTAAAAATAATAACGTTTGTACATTATTATAATATTAATTACCTAACGAGTGTTAAAAAATTCATATAAAATCTCACATTTTCTGCCAGCAAAAACATTTCATAGAAGTCGTTAAATAACTAAAAACTGTCGGCATTATTTTTTACATCTGCATAAATTTTGAAAAGCTTTGAAATTGGTTGGCCTGTTTTATACAGAATAAATGTTTCCCAATATTTTTTGGATAATTTTGGTTTTTAAATTATCAAAAAATAATACATTTCTACCTTATAGATCGCATCAAATAAAAAAAAAGTACTGTAAGCATTTGGTTGGCTGTGCTATGTCGTGTGTCGTTATGTAGATTTCACTAAGGATTGGGAAACATTGATTTTTGCATTATTTTTATTGTAGAACACACATCATTTCATTAGTCATTATTCTATCTGTCATATACATGGTATGTTCTGTTTGTGTTTTGTTTGTTGACGCTTGACGACACCAATCTGTAGAGCCCGAGCTAGCGCCAATTCCGCCGCCCAAAGGCCGCCATATCATCAGAGATTATGGTCCAGGTATTGTGATGTTATTAATCATAATTTGTTACATGCACCTAGTTTTATATCACCCTTACATCTGCACGATGATGGCTGGAAGATTGGAATAATACGGGATATTTATATCTAATTACTATTAAAAACAAAAAAAAAGTAAAACCGCGGTGGTAAAAATACGTTTGTCACTCCATTTCATTTAAAGTTTCCAAATAATTTTATTTCTATAATTTCGACTATTAATTGAACTCGTGTGAAGTATAACAAAAAAATTTTAAGTTTTTATTGATCAACTTTTTATTCCAATCTTCTTTATTCATTTATACACGAAATAAATCTTTACGAATTGTTTATTTTGTACATTTATGTGTCAACTGGAATTTTTCATAAATTGTGTTTAGAATTCATGTCGCATGAAACTATCGAAAATAGTGATTAAGTAGATTTTAGAATAGTGATAAGATTTTTTTTACTGTTAAAATTAGAATTGTTATACCTATAATTTATTATTACCACAAGAAAACACACCTTTGCTACCAAAACCTGTATATTTTATGTTCTAAATGACACATTTAGGAATATTTTGGAATGCATAATTACCTAAATACTTTTTAAGTTTAGTTACTTTTCCGGATGTCAAATTTTAAACGAAATCAAAACTACGTTACCATTATTTATTTACTTCGATATAAATAAACTGTATTATTTCTACCTGTTTTGGTCAAATGTTGCAACACCAATGATAATAATAATTTGTAGTTCTTATTTTTAATATATCGATATTATGAAATTTTGCAACAATAATAACAATGCTAGGTCATCACAATAAGAATATATTTTATAAAAATTTCCTATTCTAAGCGAAACAGATCTTTTAAATGTATTTATTTGAATATCTTTCTTTTTATGCTGAAATACTATTTATATTAAAAAACAAGTTTTCTATTTTAAAAATATTTTCTTTTTTATACCTACGTCCTTGTTCATTTCAAAATATTATTTTTTGATAAAATTATTTTTCATCGTGCAATATCTCGATTTTTAAAAATAAGAAGAATAATATATTTTTCAAACAAATACAATATAGAGTTCTGCAAAATAAAATAAGTTCAGCGGTTCCACACCGCTAATTAAATTAGGTAATATAGAGAAAAACGTACGGCTGAACAGTTTTTGGAATTTAGGAAAACTAAAAAGAAAAAAAACGCACTTACAACATACTACTTAAAACATTTGTTTTCTTACAAAAAACTAGTTTCGGTCTGAAATGTCGTTTTCTCGCAGATTTTTTTTGGGTTTTTGTACCTAGACGAGAAAATAGTTTCTGGATTTTTTTTTGTCTGTCTGTCTATCAACTGTACTCGGAAATTATTGGACCGATTTTGATAAAACTCTGCCTATCCGTTGCTATACCCAAACTTAAAGACAAGCGACTAGCGCCCTGCGAGTCAGGGTCCATTCTGATTGGTCGAATACCCCATCTTAATGTCGTTTGACACACGCACGCACACCTAAACGAACGTAACCAACTAGTAACCTAGCTGAATGGTTGATAGTGATTAAAAAATGGGGTTTGTATGTGGAGAATGTTCAAATACATATTCTTCAAGACAGGCATTAACGTTCACAAAATTAGATTGAAAACTTCCGGCAAGGCTTGTAATCTAATTCTTTCTATAAAAGTCGATCCATTTTTTGACATTTCAAAATAAAATCTAATTTAATATTATTTTTTGAGATATTATAGGATGTCCAAAATTTATACAGTAACAGTGTTCTTGAGAATTTGGAATGAAAAAATAAATTTTAATTAAGTTTTATTTTGAAATGTCAGAAAATTGATCGACTTTTATAGAAAGAATTAGATTAAAAACCGTATCTGAAATTTTCATTCTAATTTTGTGAACATTAATGTCTTGATGAATATGTGTTTGAACATTCGCCACATACAAAACCCATTTTTTAATAGCTATCAACTATCCATATTAGTATACAGAGTTCACTAGTTAGTTGTTACGTTCGTTTAGGTGTGTGTGCGTGTGTCAAACGACATCAAGATGGGGTATTCGACCAATCAGAATGGACCCTGACTGCAGGGCCTGGTTGCTTTTGTAACTTAACGTGTCTCCTATCCGGCTTATCATACTATACGGTCGGATTATGCTAAGGTTTCCGTCAAAACCAACATTGACGCGAACGAAGCCGCAAATGAAGGCTGATTCTTCGTACATTTGAGCTTCATTCATATTATTAAACGAAGAAGGTAATTCTATTTTTATTTGCGGACCAAAGACCTTGATCAGTCAGTCGAGCCCCAGTGCTGCAGAAAAATTACTGATAGCACATACTATATTATTCTAATTACTACATACAATGGAACTACACGATAGGAGGACGGATTTAATAAAACACTCTGTATAATATATTAAAGATAATGCAGATAAAACGATATGGGATTGGCTCAACAATACATAAATTATACATTATATTATCTGCAATGCATTGTATAAAATTACTACGCCTGATGTAGTATAAACTTGTCAACTACACTCGGGCCTCGACATAACACTTTAGGGATGTTCCGATTCAGAATTAATTAAAAATCTATTTTTATCGACTCAAATCGTAAGTATAACATAAAGAATCAGTTTGAGTAGATAACTAAAATTCACAAAAATTATAAAAGAAAAATCTATTTTAAGAATTTAATTTTGAAAGTACAGTCGACTCTCGTTAATTCGAAACGAATTATCGAGTGTTTGAAATATCAAATGGTTCGAAACAAAGGCTCAACAAACAAACGTTGATACAAGTTTGAACTTGTCGCAAAATGTATGTATGTACTTACAATCTTTCCGCCTCTTTCTCTCTGCAACTTTGAATTGTCGAGTGTTGGACGCCGATGAGTTCGAATTAACGCGTCGTTTTGTTATATAGCAATGATTTTTTCGTACGAATTACCAAGTGCATAAAAATGTATTGATTTAGTTCGAAATATAAAGAGATTTTGTAGGGAACTCGTGATAACTTTGAATTATAGAGAGGTTCGAATTATCGCAGGTTTGAATTAACAAGAGTCGACTGTATTTGATATGGCATAAAAATATGACAGCGCAGAAAAAAATCAAGATCTTAATTCTTAGGTATATGAAATAAATCATTTTTTTTAATCTAAACGTACCTTAAAATAAGGGCTATCAAGCACATATACTCTTTTTAGGGTTCCGTATCTCAATAAGAAAAAACGGAACCCTTATAAAATCACTCGTTTGTTCGTCAGGCTGGCTGGCTGGTTGTCCGTCTTTCGTGACCCATTTTCTCAGGAACGGATAGAGATATCAAGTTGAAATTTATACGAAATACTAAGGTCTACGGTCCCTTAAAGTTGTAAAGAATTTAAACTTCTAGGTCAACGTAATCAAAAGATACGGCCATTTTGTCATCTGATCAAAAACCTATAGGGTACTTCCCGTTGACCTATAGAATCATAAAATTTAGCAAAAAGCAAGATCTCGCAGCACAAGTAAACGGAGAAATCCGAAATCACAAAAAGTAAAAAATAAAGGGGGTCCTATACCTATTTTGATATTCGCAATCTCACTCATCAAAACCTATAGGGTACTTCCCGTTGACCTAGAATTATGAAATTTGGCAACAAGTAAGGTCTCGCAGCACAAGCAAAGAGAAAAATCCGAAAATCACAAAGAGTAAACATTAAAGGAGGTCCCCACACAAAAAACGGAAAAACCTTTTAAAAGCTGTATCTTTGGAACCGTAACATGTAGCCGGTTGAAAGGCTGGACCGATTATGATAAAATTTGGTACATTGTATAATGTATAGTGTCTACTGGTACCCAGAGTATACGCTAATTTTTACCTGGCTACCATCGAACTAATAGCACAACGTTGTTCCACTTCCAGTCAAAATCGACATAATATTTTTTTTGCATAAAATCAGTGGACAGGCATTAAAAAATTGGGAATCGATATATAAATAATCTATTTGATAAAAATTGTACTAAATTGCACAACCCTAGCGAACTTGTGTAAGAAAATAAATTATCATCCTGTGTTCGAGTGGCTCTTGTCTATATGCTAATGATCCGGAGTTTGTATATCGACCTAAAAAAATTGCAACCTATGAACTACGAGAAGGGTACCTTTTTTTAAGAGCAATCATGAAACGCGAAACATCGACGCTGTAAATCGTTAAAAGCTTTTCATTTGTCTTTTCTTCAGAAAAGTATTTGTTATTTATTTTTTCCCTTTCGGTTTGAAATCTTCGCGAGCCAAACATGGCGTACGAAAAGCATAAAAATACCTACACACTTCTTTTACGTTCAAAAAATAAAAGCTTTCGTGAACCGTAAACTTGAAATTCCTTTTTGAATGCTCTGTCTCAGCAATCGTGAATAATATGTACAGGTCGGATCGACAAAATTAAAAAGATTCAGCACAAATAAGATTTTCAGCCATATACCTTAAAAGATGCGGAACATATTGGTGAAGGTTTCATCAAAATCCGTTCCCTTCTTTATAATATTAATATACAGCTAATAACCTAGACCTTTGAATTATTACCTTAAAGAATTTCAAGGTAATTTGTATTTGTAAATTAATGTTAATATTTTGGGTGTAAATGCTACGTCAATAATAATTTTGCCAACACAAAAAAGTCAATAAAAAAAATACCGGTTCGCAGTTGATTTAAAAATTTATATATGTCTTTATTTTGTTTATATTTTTTAATCGCGCTACCTACCTTCAAGGAAAAATAGGTTTTATTTTAAATAGCACAGCTCGACGTTTTCAAATTTTGAACTTTAACTTATAATTAATACTAAAATAAAAAAAATTGTAATGGGATTTTTGCCTGTAATTTAGTTTTCTTACGGATTTTTCGAATACCTATATCTTGTATGACAACTAGATAGACCTGCTGCCTGAATTTTAGTCTGTCTGTCTCTTCATCACATAAACTTAAATTATAGGATACTTTTTACCCGACTCGGGTTAAGATGGGGTTCCCGCGTCAAAACAGTTATTAACGTGATGAGGTAAAAGCAACGTTCATGCGAACGAAACCGCTACTATATTATAAATGCAAAATTGAAATAATTGTTCATTAGTCCATAGACGAAAAACTGCAATTGTTTTTTTTGACTGTCGCGACTCGAATCTGAAACCTTTAGGAGGACAGTATGGCTCAGTTGGTAGCGTCGCGGCCTCTGAATCAGACTGTCGTGGGTTCGAGTCCCACCTCTGCTCATGGATGTTTTGTGATGTTATTTAGTTTTAAATGATATATGTATATTTGTTGTATTTAAGACGCTAATGACCTAAGTTGTCGACGCGTCTATAATCCACAATAAATAAATAAAATGAAACCTTTAGTGTCAAGCACCTATTGCGCTTTGGGTGAATTGACAGTTTCTTTGGGGTATACCTCGTGGAAAATGATATTATATGAATATTGTGCTAGACGTCATATTATAATAACAATAATAAATCCCGCCCACCGTGCTATTGTTCTGTTCAACTACCTCAAACTGCGAATTGCGAAACAAGTATACAGTTTTTAATTAAGGTAAAAACAATAATAATAATAAAGGTATTATACTGTGTGAAGCGCGATCGACTTAGTCTTGACTGAGACCTTCACTTGTTCACAAACAAAACGTGAACGCACGTTTTAAACCAATAAACTACATTGTTATGCATATTTAACGTACATCTTTTGTTATCGCGAATGTGTTCTGTTCGAGTGCAGTGATTGGTTTACTTGACAAACGTGAAATGCATTCGATATTTTCAAAACGTGATTTGGTTTTCGATAATAAAATATATGTGCTACTGTGTCAAGTGTCGAAATTATTTTTAAAATTCTCGTAATTTCGTATCAATGGTTAATCGCAATCAGTGGTCATTCGGTTTTATTAGCTGTAACTGAATTTTAAAGGTTTTATGTTTAAAATTTAAGTTATTAGGTGCATGTTGGTAGTTCATTTTACCACCAAATCCAAGAATATTCGTAAATTGGAAGATAAATTGAAGAAAACATTTGTTTTGATTTTTTACATACCTACTTATCGTTTTTATTTTATCTTGACATTTTTTAAAGTATAAAAATTGATTATTAAATTAATTATGGAGAAATTTGGTTATTGAGTTATAAACTTTTCCATTTACTTGCTTCTTTATGGGACTGTGCATCTTCCAATGCGTAAAAATACGGTTTCAGAAACCCTGGGGACAATAAACCATCAGTTCGTAGGCTTCTAAAATCTCCAGTTTTACTTAAGAAAGGGAATATCCACATTCCATAGTTTTTGAAACGTGTTAAATCCAATTTAATCAATATATTTTGTTTCAATGAAAAAATGTTTACGAATAGTTTCAAATTTCGAAATATCATGATTTTTAAATACTTTTGAAGGCTAATTTTATTGTTAGTAACGATAGTATTTTTTTATGAGCACTTTATCTTATCAAATAATTTTACACTCACTGTATTATTAATTTGTGTTTTTTTTTTAAAATGCCGTAAAAATTTTGAATAGCCTTACCTACGGTATGCATAGAACACAATCTACACGTTTAACTGCCGAGCGTCTATAATCAAGACTTTCTTGAAATTTTTCTGTTGACAAACGAAGTAAAATCTGAGAAAATATTTGTACAGGGTGTCCATCTCAAAAGGCACCGTCCACGTTAACCAATATACAGGGTGTTTCATAATATATGCGCAGGACTTCAGGATGTGATAGCTCGTCCAAAAATATGAAAAAAAGTTTCTATTAACTTACCCTCTAAAATGCACCATTTTACACCCACTACCCCTTCAAAACCTTCACCAATTATTACTTAAAAAAAAAATTTCCGCACAAAACATAGCTTATTATGAGTATAAAATGCTTACAAAAGCTGTTTTCTGTACGACAAACGGTTCCGGAGATATTCGCAAAAAACGAATTTTTTTTTTCAATTTCAACACCCTGTATCTCTAAAATGGTCCATTTTAGAGAGTAAGCTAATAGAAACTTTTTTTCGTATTTTTGGACGAGCTATCACAGCCTGAAGTCCTGCGCATATATTATGAAACACCCTGTATAATATTAAAGGGTTTAAATAGAAAATCTCGCAATCATAATATTATAATCGTTATCATTAATTTTCTCAATAATAATCGACAAGTACTTTATCTATCCAGAACATTAAATTGATATTAGTTATTTAATTAATGAATATTATGAAAACAACATCATTTACAAAAAGGCAGTGAAAGTGTCGTAATATGACAGGAAATTTTCAATGTCGTTGCAGGTAAATTTTAACAGCCAACCTGATTGACGCTCGATCGACTAAACTTTTGATAATAAATAGAGATTATAAATTCCAAGGTGGGGCAACAAATTATGCCGTTTTTATTTGCGTCAATAAAAAAATAATAGCGTCTCTTAAAAATCAATCTATATCAGTTCTGCAAACATTTATTAACAAGTGAATGTCAAAATGTAATTATTACAGTCGAATTTAAAATACAGTAATATAAACTGTTGACGAAGAAAACGCTGATTTTACGGGAACGCCTTTTTTCTTTATTTCTTTTTAATAACAAAATATTTATAATATTTACCGCAGTCTAATCACATCGTGTAAGAGTGGGACTTCGTGACGATTGAAAACAGTAAAACGCAGGAGGGGAAGGACACATATTATAATATCAGCTAACAATAAGATTGTAAGCAGATTGACCTGATCTGATCTATGAAAAAAATTAATTTGTTACTTGATTAAGTACCTACTTAGTTTTTAAATATAGCCATGTACAAAAAGAAAACCAATCTGTAGAACTTTTTGATGCCCCTCATTTTGAATATAAATAATTTTGCACCTGGTTCCAGCGCGGTCTTAAGAATAATGTCACTAATTGTGATTTAATGTCAGAAAAAAAACTCTGATCGCAGTGCCAAAACCCTGCCGACAATATAGTGTATTTGCTAATACTGGCATTGTGGGCTTTATTATGTGAACTTAAGTTTGTTTTTGAACAAAAAAATTTAACCCCTTAATACATCTCTTAAAATAATATTTTTTTTCTTAATTTCAATATTTTTATCAATGCAACCTCGGTACCAAATTAAATACACCCTTCAGTAAGTAAAGCACTATCCGCAAACTAGTGTTTTCATAAAATTTGTAAGTCCGGTCCTGTCAGGCCGATTTTATTAAAATTTTAGCAGTACATTTTAATCATTACTAAAGGGTTAAATTTCATTTTTGAAACGATTCTGAGAATTTTTTCGGCATTTTTGGGCCCAAAAACATTTTTCAACCCCTAAAAACTACCCTTAAAATGATCCGATTGGGCCCATTTTAAATAGGCTTCGTGCGGTGATGGATTTCAACGTGTCTACCAAATTTCGTCAAAATCAATTAACTCTTTCGAAAGTTATTGCCCGCACACATATAATATATAAATATATATATGTATATAAATAGACATTTCCAAAAATGGTGCCAAAATGTTCAGGAGGCTATGAAACGTCGAGAAATTTTGGTCCGACCCCTAGGTCCCGCCATCCGACCGACGCCAATAGTGTATGTGGCATATGGCAAATACACTAATAAGAACTGCTAAATCCATTTAAAACAAATTATAACTGATGCAATGCAAAGACACATTTTACAATATGTATTGTAGATACATTTAATGGGATTATATTTAAACGTTTAGAATTTAACAAGATTAGATTTAAAATTGTGGCACATAGGTACTGCAAACATTTTTCTTCAACTGAACAACGAACACCGGTGGCTTGAAAGTTTTTTTTAACACGCTTATATTAGTTCCACCAGTATGTATGTAACGGATCCTTTGGACGCGATTTTCACCCACTTCAAAACTTCAGATTGAACTGAAACTTTGCACACTTATCAAGGACCGATAACAATACAATAATTCAATAAGTTTGTCCCATTATCCTGACCAGGATCTTCAGGACTAAAAAACAAAAATAAATTATAATTTAAAAAAACTGAAAAACACGCTTTAATGGTAAACTGAACTAAAAAGTAAAAAATAATTTTTATTTTAAAAAAGCGGGGGGTGCTTTGTACCATATTTTCTGATATCGAGCACCCCACGCTTTTTTACAATAAAAATTATTTTTTACTTTTTAGTTCAGTTTACCATTAAAGCGTGTTTTTTAGTTTTTTTAAATTATAATTTTTTATACGTTAAACACATCTCTTCATTGTAATTTGTAATACAGTTCTTCCTGTGTATACGTAACTTTAAATTTTAAACAAGTACCTATATTATTTTCTCGTTAGGTGTCATTTAGTAAAATAAAAAAATTAAAGACAAGAACTAAGGGTAAATTATTTAAACATTATACTAAATCCACTGAAATATAATAATTTTTAACAATGAATTGACGAACCGTGAACTTGTAATTTTGTATTCGAACTTCAGTAAATTGTTGCAATTAAACCCACGTAGGTAATGGAAATCGAGTGGGCATCGTCCATATAAAGGTGGTTAATTCCTATTGCAATTTTGCCGCCATTAAAAATATTACTAGATGTGTCCTCGACCATATAGTGTCGAAACCAGTAAGAAAACTATCTTCATTGCATTAAATGAAATTCAATCCAATTCAAAATTTATTTATTTCGTACAACTCAATGGAAATCAACGTAATTTTTTCTATGGGTAAACTCAATTTGAAAAACGTTAAAAAGAAATTCGAAATCTCTCAAACTTCCTATGCCGATTCCAGTGAGCTGCAAGAAAACTTCCAGATATCTTTTGGTTTAGACGTTGTATCGATTTAAGGTTTCCCAAAAAATTAAAATAAAAACAAATTTATAGGTAAAGAACTGATAATATTTTAATTGCTAGCTTTACTGGCGCCCATATCAGGCGGCAGGCCTTGCACATTGAAAAACATAGTTCGGAAACGTTTTACAACTAATTTATATACAGTGAGAGCCAAAATGATTTGATCATTTTTAAAATGCCATAAAAAATATATGATTATCAATCGCAAAAAGTAATGATTACAATCGAAAGAGGAGGCTTTGGAGATATTTTGACAGTTATTAAAACGGTGCGTTGGAATATTCAGTAACGTATTTTTTGTGTTGAAAACTTTATTAGATTTGGTTCCGTACAATTGTAACTCAACGGTTATTTCGCCGTCAATTTAATGTTCGTGAAGTTCCGGCTCGAAAAGTAATTTCGTATTGATTACATAAGTGAAAAAATATAATGGGTCAGTTGAAAACAGAAAATCAACTGGCATGTAAACTTGAAAATGAAGAGCTGATGAGACAATCAATAATCTTCGTGTAGCATTCTTCCAGTAATTGTTGCTAATAAATTTTACACTGCCGCATGCCAACTGACCCATTTTTCCACCTACGCAAGTAGTAATAGGGGCGCTTTAGACAGACAGCGATTTAGACGTGGTATTTTATTTTCTTTTCTTCTGGTCTTGTGTTTGAAAAACGCACACGGATGTGCCAAATCTCTGCTAAAACACGTACGTAAAAAACGCACCCGCACGTGAAAAATAAACGCACGTACGTGAAAATATTTCGCGTCCGTGTGCGTTTTAGACGTCCGTGTAATTTTTTGAAAAATTTTACAAGCGCACACGGATGTGTCTAATCCCTACTAAAAACACGTACGTGAAAAACGCATCCGGACGTGAAATTTTTTCAAGTACGTGCGTTTATTTTTCACGTGCGGGTGTGTTTTTCACGTACGTGTTTTAGCAGTCTGTCTGTCTAAATCGCTCCTATTACTACTTACGCAACCAATACGAAATTACATTTCGAGCAGGAACTTCACGAACATTAAATTGACGACGAAATAACCGTTAAGTTACAATTATGGAACCAAATCTAATAAAGTTTTCAACACAAAAAATGCGTTGCTGGCACAATTTTGACAACTGTCAAAATATCCCCAAAGCCTCCTCTTCCGATTGTTACCATTAATTTTTGCGATTGATAACCATATATTTTTTATGGCATTTTAAAAATGATCAAATCATTTTGGCTCTCACTGTATATAATAATATATTATAACAATTTGCAATTTCATTAATTTATTAAATTAATTGTCCATGAAATTGTATCGAATAAATTTTAATGGTTTTAAACCATAAATCATTATCAGACGCAATGATCAAAATTTACAAATGGTATTTTTCAAAATTTGATTTGTATTTTTAAACACAATTATAGACAGTCTACTGTCTACTGTCTATTTAATATTATTATTAAAATTATAGACCTTAAATCCGTTTCGATCACTGCATTATGTTCAAATGTGAGACTGAAAATTTGCTTAGGGACAACGTCATTAACATTAATCATTTGTATAATAATTATATAAGGGAACATTCTTTGTAGAAATCCAACCAAAAAAAGTTCGCGCTAAATGAACGACCAATGGACACCACATTCAGTGGAATTCGTAAATTGCATTAATAATAACTAATTTGCTGCCATTATTTTAAACTGACTAAATTGTTGTTAAATGAAACTGCGTCTTGTTAATAAGTGATTTTTGTGATAAACAACAAAAAACCTTCTTCAGTTTTACGGATGTGTTAAAGTGTGCAAAGTGTGATTTCGAAACAAAGCGCGCGTTGTGTTAAATTATATTTTGAAATTTGAATAATATGTAATTGTGCAATTAAAAGAGGAACTAATGAGACTACCGGAAACTGACAATAACGCGATGATCACAGAGGTGAATCTCCGCAGGAAACCGCCGCTGGCGGCAGCACCGTCGTGTCAACGCACGCAGACTCATCAACAAAACAGGCATACAATTGCCAATACTTTACCATTGTTGTATGGACCGCTTCCCTACAGTTAGTATTATTATATTTAAAAAAAACAACACATTTTAAAAAATATTAAAGTGTCACAGGTATGCTTCAAATTACTTGACCTTATAGAAAAAAGTACGATGAATCGAATGAACAGTAAGCACAGATCGGTATGTCTTTTTAATTTAGAAGTTATACTTAAGAGTTAAAAAAATAAAAAACTTAAAACGCGTATATCTCCGAAACGAAATGAGTTAGAGAGCTGCGCGTGTGCCCATTGGATTCAGCGTGACCTAATCCGATCTGTCAAAATTTTATTTTTGGAAATTTTTACGATTTTTTCAAAGGGGGGATACGGTGGAACAAATTTGCAATTTTAAAAGCGTCAAATATCACTCAGATAATTATTTCATTATATGGTTCGAAATTCGAATTATACTATATTATGTTAATATATACCTACAAATAACTACTGACTGAGTATAGGTAACGTGCAATGTTTAATTTTTTTCTCAGCTTATTTTCAGTTTGCTTATAAGAAAATTAATTACTTGTTTCTCATAGGTATCTGAAGTTGAACGAAACTATTAGGTACTTCACTATTTTATTTCATTTAAATTACGCATTTATTTTATTTTGTTATAATCGTACAGATTACTTATGTTAAAAAATCTTTTATTTTATTTATTTATTGTAAATAATAGACGCGTCGACAGCTTAGGTCATAAGCGTCTTGATTACAAATAATTCAATTAACTTAAAACTAAATGACATCACAAAACATCCATGAGCGGAGGCGGGATTCGAACCCACGACGGTCTGATCCAGAGGCCGCGACGCTAGCCACTGGACCACACTGTCCTCCTTAAAAATTCTGATCAACGATACAAAAATTATTATCAAAGCTTTAAATTGTTTAAAGCTTATAAAAACAAAATATATCCTCGATAACGATGAAATAAATTACGGTCCACTTTATCTGGGACACTCTGTATACATTGAAGTCTCCATTGTCCACGGTATATCACGACCGCGACTCTGCGTTTGACAGACAGCTCTACTGTCCCACTTTGACATATGTTTTACGGGGGATGGGACGGCAGTTGTAAATTTAAATATTCCAGGTCTCGAGTCAGTATTATCAGAACTGATTATCCCCACCACAAACTTTGTTTTGACAACGCCACAGCGACCGCACACTCAGCATTGATTTTTAGTGATAAATTCGTTTGTTAAAAAACAGAATTCTAACCGCAGCTTACAATTCTGATCGAATTGTCCGAACAGTTCTAGAATCGGTCAAGGACTTGACCAATAATAAACAATAACACCCAATAATAGCTATATTTAAAGCGTGTGATCAGTCAATTGGTCTATTTTGATCCTCTCTATCCAAGATAGACGTTGACAATAACATTAGTACATATTATTATATTCTCACTTTTTATGGTATCTACATCTTAGAGCTGATTTTAAATATAAAACAAAATATAGACAATTATAAATTAAATTCTGATGTGCATACAGCACTCGAAATAATAATAATATATATATAGAAAATTACAAAACCACTAAATACAGCGATAGCCCGCTTTGCAAAGAGATGCACTACTACAATATGTTACCTTCTGACATAAAATCCATTAAAAGTGTCACAATATTCAAAAGCAGAGTTAAAAAATTGTTGATTGAAAGTTGTCCATATGATTGCCACGTACAATTTTAAGGCGTTCTAATAAATTATTTTATTTAAATATGTTTAGTATGTATGATGCTATTATACCTTCTCAGATTTTCAATAAAGATTCTATTCTATTTTATTCTGTTCTATTCTATTCTATTCTATTATACTTTTGAAAATAATACCTATGTCATTACTGAAGGAACACAGTAGGCAGGCAGCTAGTTATCGATTTCTCATCCCTGAAAATATTATGTTTATACAAAGGTACTAATGAGTGTAGCGGTGATCATCAGCCGTTACGGTATCATTCTATCGGCGGACATAATAATCATCATCGGACAAAACAGCACAACAAATAAGAACATGTTATAAAAAAAATAAGACATTTAGTACATATACTTACAAGTTCTAATATTATATTATTAACATTAATATTAGGTGTACATAGGTGTACGAAAACCAGTGACGCGCGTCAGAAAAGTATACTGCAACTATTTTATTTACTTAATATATAAGTACTACAATATTGTATTCCGTCGCTTAATAGGTCATCGTGACGCTATAACGATTATCGTGCAATAACTAACTTTCAATTGGGGCGTCAATTTTCAAAACAACGTAGTCGCATAAAAAGTGCTTTCAGCGTGCCAAGTTTAATCATTTTAGCCTTTTTCGAATGGTGCAGGAGCAAATAGACAGACACACAAAAATTCAAAAATCACGTTCTCCCGTCTAAGTATCATAATACTGTACCCGAAAAGCGTAAGTTAATGAAATTGCAGGCGTCTCGTCAGTGGCGGATTTACCAGCAGGCTGAGTAGGCTGGAGCCTAGGGCGGCAGATTTTAGGGGCGGCAAATTTGGGGTCAAAATTTTTTTTTGTCTTACAGAAATTAAAAAGATTCATATTTATATTGGGATCCGTCAGATAGGTGGAGATTAAAAAACATGGCGCAGAGGGAGGGAAATTTCATATACGGTGTATACTTTTGCGTGTAATTTTATGATTTTCAAAGTGATAAGAAATGATAAATATAAGTGCAATTTGTGATTGGGCCGGTACGAATCCTAAACAAAGGAATTTTGTTGAAGGAGAACGGATTCTCAAAGCCGGGCATATTATCAAATGTCGGAAATATAACGAGAAAAATGCATGCAAAATGAACTGTCAAAAGCAGTAATCTTTACGACATATTGCTTAAAAATATCAAAATTAAAAGAAAATCTCCACGAAATTAATTATCCACGTTCAATGCGCCTTTAAGGTTGGGTTAGGTGAATAATGTAAACACATAACTGCAACATAATAAGTTATATTGTAATAAGTGGGTAAGTTACTAACCTCAAAATATTTGTATACAAAATTAATCCTATAAATTTGCCAATCATCAGGGATTCAACTATTGTTGTGCAGTATGATAATAAGTACATCTTATTATTAATATAAAATATTTTTTTAATTCATAAATACAATTTTTCCACATTTCATCAGAAAATAATTCTCTGTAAAGTAAGTTTTACAAGGCAATAACTGACAGTGTTTAATGCCCATGATATTAGAAAACGTCGCGAATTCCATTTTCGATACTTTTTGTTTATTTTACTTGTTTTATATTTGTAATAAACAATTTCACGATAAATTTGCACTGTTAGCATGTAAAATTTTCCCTCGTTTTAGTACAATTTTCTGCCACCAGTTGTCATATACTCATTTGACGGATCCCAATAGGTACCTACCTAAATGTTATTAGGTCTCCGCCTTATTAGTACTACATGATTGAGCTTTTATTAATCCCCTAGTTCACAATCATACTAATTACGGGAAAAAGGTGGTGTAATTAGGACGATCGATACGGTGCACAAATCATAAAGTTACAATTTCATTGACAAAAAAAATTTAATTAATATGATTGTGAACTAGGGTATCGAATTGTAGAGGTCGGTAGGGGCGGCAAAATTTGAATAGCCTACTGGCGGCAAATGTGTAAATCCGCCACTGCGTCTCGTTACTATTTTATATAGCTTTCCGAGAAAAGAGCAGCATTTTTAGTGTTCCGTACCAAAATTGGAAAAACGGAACACTTATAACCTCACTCCGGTGTCTGTCTGTCTGTCACAAGCTCCCAGAGCCAAACGGTACAAACTAGGGACTCGAAATTTGGCACAGTTAAAGCTTGTTATGGCCCAATGCTGTGGTTTAGATATGGATAAATAATTCGGATAATTACGGGTAATAATGGGGGGTCAAACAGGTTATGAAAAAATGAAAACAAATCAACCACATCGAGTGGGGTGTCTAATGAAAGCTAATTACCGTTTGAAACAAATAATATTTTTAAAAAAATATTTAATTACAGCCCAAGAAAAAAAATTAAAAACCGAGAAAATCGTTTGTCCCACCCCCTTTATTTCTAAAGTATTAATCGGAAAAATCTGAAATAAATTTCATAGACAAGATTGTAAAGTTTACTATATTTCGAAGAAATTACAGATTTTTGACGCAATGTACACATCTTACAAGGTTATAATCAATTCAACATACGAACTCAAGTTCAAACGCGTGAGTGCTAACTAGAGATACAACGGTGTAACCATGGAAACGAAAAACATTTCATTTATAATATAAGTAAATGTCAGTTTATATACAGGGTGAGTTCGACCACCCGTATCAGTCGTTTTTTTCGAAAAGAGAGAGAGTTGTGTCAAAAATTTGTATTATAAAAGCCTTAATAAAGAATCGAACAGTGATAATTTTTTTTTCCGGGAAGGTCGGCTTCCCTATTAGTTTGCTCCAGAATGTCCAGAACTCCGGAATTATAAATGTAACGATAGGTCGAAAGTGGTATTGTTGAAAAGATCTTTAAAAAAATAGCAAGTTTTGTACGGATTTTTTTTTATTACTGTCACCCCTGTTAAGTAATATTTGTTTGAAATTACTAAATTAAAATGTCATAATAACGAACTTTTTAAAAGTCCGCATTTAAAATCTAGTTACCTATCTATCGATCATTAAACACTGAAGAAGTACACTCACAGTATAACCAGAAGAGCTCAGTAGTATGTATTAAAGAGTAAATGGAAGACAGTTTGAACACTTGTGACAATGTCTAAGGTTGCTAGATTTTTAATGCCGACTTCGATCATTATTATGAAATTTTGATTTAATAATTTCAAACGATTGCTACTTAACAGGGGTGGCAGTAATTAAATAATTTTTCCTACAAAACTTGCCTATTTTTAAAGAGCTTTTCAACAGCACCACTTTCAACCTATCGTGCTTTCTAAAATTCCGGAGTTTTGAACATATAATAATTTATATTTATACTTACAGAAATTTACAGGGGTGGCAGTAATAAAAAAAATTTTCCTACAAAACTTGCTTATTTTTTAAAGATCTTTTCAACAATACCACTTTCGACCTATCGTTACATTTATAATTCCGGAGTTCTGGACATTCTGGAGCAAAAATTATCACCATTCGATTCTTTATTAGGGTTTTTATAATACAAATTTTTGACACAACTCTCTACGACTAACCGTTTTCGAAAAAAACGACTAATACGGGTGGTCAAACTCACCCTGTATAGGTATTTTTTAAATAAAATAAAGCTTTTATATATTTTAACGATTGTACGGAACACTCATTGCGTGAGGCCCGACCGCTTTTTTATTAAAAAATTTGAAAACTTAAAATATTGAGTTTTAATACTATAGAGAGCTGACACAGAAAAACTATACAAAAGATAGTGCGCACAGCACTGGTGCATTTCACCGCGTACTTTTCACTGAGCGCGGTCCACATAAACGCATTGCGTGGACACGGAAGTGGCTATCAGTCATACCTTACCACCTGGGTTCTGCCTCTGCCTAGTATAATAATAATATCTGTGCTGCAGAGATAGCCATCAGCCATGCTACCGCATGAATGTTTGACATTCAGTGTTCAATTCGCGGTCATTCATGCACCAACTCTAAACAAAACAAATGCCGATATTTATGATTCATGCATAACAAACACACGCAAATTTAATTAAGAATTTTACCTATATATTGACAAAGTGTCCACAGATTTAAAAAAACGGTTTTAAATTGTGTATATGCTAAGAGAGTAAATTGCGCAAAATTTTCGGGAATGCAGTACAATTAAAACCATTTGGAAAAAAACTCTAAATTACTTATTTTTTTAAACAATTTCAATTAAAAATAGTTTACGTGTTGTTGGTGTCTTAAATCGTAGTGACTGAACAAAAAAAAAAAAAAAATAACTGTGGTAAAAATTATTATATAAATGCGTTGGACTCTATTATTTCGTGGTTAGTAAAATACATAAACGAATTTGTACAGCGTTCAATACATTTCTAGATTTTATATATGTCTAGCTTCCTTCAACAATGGAATTGTCCGACTAGATTAATTACATGAAGTAAAAAAATAAATAACTAACGTAACAGAACTCAATGGCGCATCCAGAGAGTGCAAAAGAGGCCTAAGAATGTGTCAGACGCTGAGTGGATTCAGTTATTGAACCGTATCTTTATAGAATCAGCCTGTATAATCAGTGAATTGTCAATTAATTTAATTAATTGTTAATTAAGAAACATTGTCAGTAAAACAATTCATATTTTCCTGTAGAATCTCCACGCCGTTACGTAGAAAATGAGGTGACGATCCACTACCGGAGTCCCGTCCGTCAGGAGGTGAAGGAGATCCTGAGCGAGGAAGAGCTGGCGCGGCGCCAGGCCGAGGCGATGCGCCGCATCTACCAAGAGGAGAGGCGGCGCAAATATCTTCAAGAGCTCCAGGACATGAACAGCAGACGGCACACGGATAACTTCACGCCCTCTCAAAAATCACCGATACCTCTAAATAGGTAATTTTTCGGAAGTTTATTATTTTTTTTATTAATAACCGGACCAATTCTAAAATACCGACGACACGGGCACATGCTTGGGACGGCATTTTTAAGGGTGTTCGGACGACATGCAGTTCTTTCAATTTGGAATAAGCTCAACAAAACTACATTATTTATTGCCCTACATTCAACCGTATACATAAGTTTGTACCGCCCTAATCTCGGCCGATTTTAAACAATTTTCTATGATTGTTTTTGGGGCGGTAAAAAGACAGCTAGCCGACCCTATTCGTTTGTTTACAAACCGAACACAAAAATGTATTACCCAGTTTTAATATTTCCTTTTAGTATTTTTTTTTGTACACAATAATTTTAATCACGATACAATAATAATTACTATCTACAGTTTGGGCTTGAGAATAGCCGAGAGTGTAGCGGCGCTGTTGTTTACATGGCGTTGCTATGGTTCCTCTATTACAAGTCCCCAGTTCCCGAGTTCTAGCCCGAGAGCTGGTAAAAGTGTCAATTGGATTTTCAATTTATTATTAAAAAAAAATAAAAAATAATGAATTGAAAATATGAATTGGTGCTAGGCCCAAATAACCTTAGCTGTTGGTGGTCTTTAAAATACAATTATTATTATCTACAGTTTGACTCATGTAGCATGTCGTTCTAGTTGGTGACCTGCCATAGAGGCCATGAGAAATAGACAACAGTACGTTTTGAATCTTTCAATAAAAATTCTTCTTTTTTATGTTAAAAAACAGAAGTAGCTATAATTATTACTCCCTTGATTAATATAGTTTGGGACTGTATTATACTTTTGACCATTTCTTTACAATTTTTTCCTCTCATACCTATAATAAATTTGTGTATTTGTTTTTGAGTGTTTATCTCAACTCTCAGCTCAATAATATGTTAAAAATTGTAATGCCTTGATTTTAAATAGTTAAATCGTAAGGACATTCTAAGGAACATTTAAAAACAATTATTGCATGAATCGTCTTATAATTTAAGCAATTTTTTAACAAAGTATTATGATCCAGGTGTACAAGCTTTCACGGCCGACATTGTTCCAAATCTTCATGGTTCCCGGGCTTGTAAGCCGTGGTCCGGTGCTATTTCTACCTGACGTTTCGTCTACAACTGCGGTAGACATTCTCAAAGGCGATGTGGCAGCGGTCGAAGTGTCCGCACTGAGCTGTGGCTGTGAGCCGCCAAGGAGGACACTTCGACCGCTGCCACATCGCCTTTGAGAATGTCTACCGCAATTGTAGACGAAACGTCAGATAGAAATACCACCGGACCACGGCCTACAAGCCCGGAAACCATGAAGATTTGGAAAGTATTATGATACAGTAATAAATAAATTGTCAAACAAGTGCTTAAATTATTACAGTTAAAACAATTTCTTAACGTTCCTTGAAATACATTTTATAAACCTGTTTGCAAGCAGTGTTTGTTTAGTGCAAACTAATAGGTTTATTAAATTAGCACTGTGATGTTAACAAATTAACGCGAAAAAAGTCATGGCACTGTAAATATAAAAAAATTATTGCGTTGTCAGATACGACGATTTTGACGAAGTAAGCATGACGAAACAATTGATAAGATCGAGAGATAGGACACCGGAACCAAGGCTGGTGGCGAGGGCGCTGTTCAACTTTGTGGGACAGTCTTCCAGGGAGCTGACGTTCAAGAAAGGCGACATCATCTACGTCCGAAGACAAATCGATAAGAACTGGTACGAGGGAGAACACAACGCCATGATCGGCCTGTTTCCCGTTAACTATGTTGAGGTAACTATATTTTCATATACAACTAGGTATGCCTTCTTTCATTAATTATTACAATAATTACAACAAACGGAAATCTCTATAGCCATATAATAATATATTGATAGCTTCAACAACAATTTTTTGTCTTTGAATTGCTTTTTTAATAAAATAATTACTGCAAAAGCTACTTAAAACACGTGTTAATTTTGCAGATTACAAGAAACGCGAAGATTTCTCATGTTTTTTATTTAAGAGAAAGTGGTTTTTAATTTATGTAAATATATGTTTGATGTTAATAGAAAATATTGTGTCTGTGCACACAGATGTAATCTCTACAAATATCTGTGCACTTTATTAAGTATTTCTTTCTTATTAATTCATTTTTGCAATTTATATACCTACTTTCATCTTTTATTCTTTCAATGTACCTGTATTATAATAATTTACTTATAAAAATTCATATCACAATTTTGAAAATCTTTCATGTTATCATTAATTATAGTTTTGAAAACGTATCTGTGTGGGATTTAATTTTTTACTACTTTCTAAAAAACGCAAATTTTCAAAATAAATTGTTGAATAATCAATTTTTGGTAAAATATCATGACTACATTTTTATTTTAAATGTTTATAATATCCAAACAATCCGAAATCCTATATATTTTATTATTCTTTTTAATCAATTATAAAATTCACAGATTTCGCAATCCTTGCAACCATCGAGGACATTGGAAATGATAACAGCATATATGAAACAAAATTAACTGTTTATTATACACACAATATTTATCAATGCACTGTTTAGTTTTGTCAGGAATAACCCTATTATTCTTCTGTTATATACGAGTTCACTTTTGCTTGATTACTTAACTTTTAAATGGATTTTTCTACAGTATTTATTAACATTTGCTCAAAAATAACACCGCAGATCGTCGCAAATACCTCTCAATTAACTAGACATGATATAAAACACATTTCGAAAAAATTGCACTTGTTCAATTTTGCATGATTGCTCCTTTATTGATCGCGACACCGTTGTCTTTTGGCCTTGAACGAAAACTCGTAACTCTGCCCCCATATACGAACATAAACATTTCCAATGTTAACAATTATAAAAATAAGCATTTTTAAAATAGTGTCATGTGCTAAAAAAGATGTTATATTAAATTAAATAAATAGGTACTAAATTAAAAAAATATCTACTTCACTTACCAGAACCATTTTCGGTGTAAGCTTTGCTCTCTGTCAAACATCGCTTAGGTTCCTGTAATCAATAAAAAGAAAATTCTTAAAAGTACTTATTAATTATACCTACCGCTGACCACACAATATAAAAACTAATAGGAATGTTTTGTAAAAAGACAAATAATTTACTTTTAATGAAAGCTTTCTAAATATCGAAATACAAATATTTTTCGATACGACTCAACAATGATTGGCCTTCTTTCTCTATTAGAATTTTTTTTTCTAAATTGTCAATTCGTATTATAGACCTCGCGCGGCGAAAGATGAAGCCACCGCGTCATAGTAACGTGAATGCATTGCGCCCGCCTTCTAGCTTGCTATTGGCTGTTTATTGTCATGAATAGCAGTTTGCCAAAATTGTACCTAACGTCATAAAACCCAATGTGCAGTTTTGTGTACACGGCACTGTCTGCGGGCAAGCAGGCGTTCACTAGCATATTATTGATGACGTGCCTGGCTTCATCTCTCACCGCGGGCACTCTAATAATTTATACCTAATAGAATCAAAAAATGCAAAAGGACAAAATCTTCTTTGTAGATAATTCCATACGACGGTTTCAAAACAGTGACAAAGAAACCGCACGAAGGACAGGCGCGAGCCAAGTTCAATTTCATCGCTCAAACACACCTCGAACTGTCGCTGGCCAAAGGCGAAACTGTTGTGTTGACGCGACGCGTTGACGACAATTGGTTCGAAGGACGAATTGGAAACAAGAAGGGCATCTTCCCCGTCTCCTACGTGGAAATCTCGCAGTACCCAGGTGTGTATGTATTATTTTTTTACCGACATAACAACTTAGAAACTGCGGTGCTGTACGAAATGCGATTTATTCACAAATTACCTACTAAATAATATTATTATTATAAATACAGCTCTAACGACACCAGCTCTGTCTGTTATTTCGTGTTTTAGGGTTCCGTACCTCAATAAGAAAAAACGGAACCCTTATAGGATCACTCGTTTACCTGTCAGGTGCATGGTTTTTTAATGGCACGTGAGGAACCGCCCCTCTGTGAGACGTGTGACACTCGTGTTACCGTTTCGCATATTTTAATAGAGTGTGTCCAGTTTAGGGACACACGACAGCAGATCGGATTGTCAGGTGATCTGTCGGTTGTTTTAGGAAATTATCCTGACAATGTCGATCTGCTGTTTCGATTTTTAAAGGAAACCGGTCTTGACCGGTTTATTTGATTTTATTTATTTATGTACATTTAGGCCTCTTTACAGCCTTTATGATTTTTTCTGTATATCTTATTACTACATTATATTATTATGACACATTTTATTTGTACTTATAATTGTTTTACTTTGTTGTGTGTCAATTTTTGATTTTGCTTTTATTTTATTGTTTTTACTTTTGTTTTGTTTTACATTTCGTTTCTGTACAGACGCTAATGACCCTTGTTGTCGAGCGTCTATAATCCACAATCCATTCATTCATTGCCTGTCAGGCTGGCTGGGTGTCCGTCTGTCAAGACCCATTTTCCCAGGAACGGATAGAGATATCAAGTTGAAATTTATATGAAATACTAAGGTCCCTTAAAGGTGTAAAGAATTTAAGCTTCTAAGTCAACGCAATCAAAAGATACGGCCATTTTGTCATCTATTTTGATATTCGCAAACTCACTCATCAAAATCTATAGGGTACTTCCCGTTGACCTAGAATCATGAAATTTGCCAAAAAGCAAGGTCTCGCAGGACAAGTAAAGGGAAAATCACAAAAAATAAAAAATAAGGGGGGTCCCCACACAAAAAACGGGGTTTTCAAATATTTTATATGTCACGTAAATGGATGAACGGTTTCGAAAATTTTTCCATCTGTCTGTTTGTACCGGCATCACTCGAAAACAATTCTGATGGCACATTATTAATTCATGGTGCCCAAACTTAAAGTATATAGGGAACTTTTTGTCCGGCTACGCTCACGGGTAAAGACAAAGTTCCTGTCGAAATCGGTGTTAACTCGAGCGAATTTTAGGGCAAAAACGACATTCGCGCGCGAAATAGCATGCAAAAGCTAGTCAGTAATAAAAATCAAACAAAACTTTGTGAACATGGAACTAAAAATTCAATTAACCGCGATAAAATGCTATAAAATTTGTGAAAACTATAATAATATATTGTATTGTTCAATATTTTTAGGGGAGCAGTCTGAAGCGGCTAAACCCGTGGCATCGCCTGCCGCCCATTCGATGCTGCTGAACGGCTCATCGGGGGGCAAACAGTCGATGGGCAGCCACCATTATCAGCCATCGTTCTCCCCGTCCGCAGCATCGGCTCCAGGCACCGGAACAAACAGTCTGACTGGCAGCTATCACCACGCCAAACCTGTTAACGTGATGCCTGTCGGCAGTACTTCGTCATTAGCGCGACCGACGACACCCAAACAACCCCCCGTCGATCAGACGCTTCACGTGGACACGCATTCAGAACCGATACCGTAAGTTTCGTGAAAATCGATCCTTTACTTAAAAGTAACAAATTCTGTTCTAATGGCGGATCGCTTATTATTGCCAATATTATCAAAGATATGAATAATAATTGATCTGTCGAATACAAAATACTACGATTTTTTTGTACACTTTGATCAGAGAAATAACGCCGGTCTTAAAAAGGTGGATAGCAGCATAGGGGCTCTTTTTTAGGGTAAGTGGCGTGAAAATTCAAACGAACGACTTGTAGCTAATTCTGACAATATATGTTAAAACTTTAAACGCTCGTGTTAGATTGTGAACACCCTCCCCTCGGTCTATCCCCTTCCGCACCGACGTTCTTTGCTTGGCCGGGAAGTGGGCACTCCATGAGCGCGACTTCACTTAAAGCCGGCCATTGGGGGGCTTATGGATATTTTAAAAAATAAAACCGTTTAAAATCGTCTTTCTGTACTATACGACATATAGTAACGGAACCCCTAGCTTTTTTTGCCTTATTGGTTTTTTTTCGAGAATTTTGGTTGTTTTGACACCTATAGACTGGAAAACCCGTTTCAAGAATTTTTCTCTGTCTGTTTATAACGACGTCACTCGAAAACGACACTGGATCAATTTTAGGGACCTTGATACACTGTCAATTCGTACCCAAACTTAAATACTTTTTATTCGGTTATGATTGTGTGATGTGTCAAGGGCTCAAGATAGGTTTTCTATCAAAACCGACGTTAATTTGAGGGAAACTGCGCGTTTTTTATGATTCCATAATCATAAAAATAAATATACCTGGATCGTAGATATTGGAATAGCCCCGAAATATTCGAATCCGGAGCCTACGTCAGTAATCTTCGATTATTGTATCATTTTCTACAAGAAAAACAAAGTAGATACTTCCCATTTATCAAACGTAAAACGTAATCTTTTAAACTAATGAACCTTGAATTGCTAATAGTAAATCCATTTAGCGATTGCTACGCGAAAACTGCAACGATATTGTTTATGTGTATTTATTTTTTATAATATTGTAAATTTACGCATAACGCTTCGGGGCCTAGAACCTGTTCTTGTGGAAGTAAAATCAAGGCCATTTAATTTTAATTTAATATATATAGTAATCACAATTTCATTCATTAAAATCTAACTTCACTTTCTCACTTATGAAATAAAAAAGTAGGTCATCGTTCAGACAATTCTCTAACGTGATACGCGACGCATGACGTTTATTAGCTGTTAATAGCCTTTCAAATTCCAATTTTTTTATCATCATGTTGCTGTAAAATGTATCTATCGTTATTTGTTTCTGCTTCAATTACCTTCGTTTGGGAACAATTTAAATTTAACTAAAAAGTAAAAAATATATACCTACAACCACAAGAATTAAAAGTTAAATTTCATGTCTCATAATATAAGTAAGCAATTCTTGTCACTGATGTTATTGCTGCCTAAAGATGAATTATTTGATTATGTATAGTTTATTATTTTTGTAAAGCTTTCAACGATCTAATATTCGATTTTATAACTTAGTTACACTAAACAATACCACAAACAAACACACACACGATTCATTTCAACTTTTTAACCAGAGCGTATACTAGGAACTAAAACGGAACGTTATTCCGACAGTGTATAGTTTTAAAAATGTTGACAATTAATTAATTCGCAACATTACTTATACGCCCCCCATTTCGACTTTAAAACCGAAATCTAAGACCTGGCGCTGACAGAAAATTTTTAGTCGGCCGACTATTTTGTTGCATGAGTGACCGCCAAGCGTTCTTTATATGAACATGCGCTCACCGGCATCTTTTAAATAGGTCAATTAAATAGTTTGTGAATCATTAAAAATTGCCTGTCATGTCAGCGCCATGCCTAAAATTCTTATTTGTTTTGATTAAAGATACCGAGCAATGTACAAATATCGACCTCAGAACGAAGACGAATTAGAATTGCAAGAAGGCGACACAGTCTACGTCCTGGAGAAATGCGACGACGGTTGGTATGTCGGTTCTAGCCAAAGGACGGGCGCGTTCGGCACCTTCCCCGGAAATTACGTCGAGCGCATTTAGTGTTGCGCCTCCAAAGGTCATCGTGCGACTGGAAGACGATCTCTGAATTTAAAATAATAGTAATTTAAACCTTTATCTCTGCAAATATAATATCTTGACTGAATTTTCGTCTACAGTGGCTAAACTAACGTATTAGGTAAATGAAACCTTTTTTAGTTTTTTTAATTTCTTTCTTTCCTAAATCCGAAGTCCTGTTTTAGGAAAAAAATGTCAATTATAAAATTCTTAACTATGCCATTAAAAGGCGTATTTTTTACTTGAAAAAATATGTTTTCCAAATAAAATTCACATACCTAGCTACACTTTAAAATGTGATAATATTATTACAGATAGGTATGTAAAGACAAAAATCGTTCAGTTTTATATTTACAGAGAAAAAGGTTCGAGAAGAAAAAAATAGAGACATCCGTAAAAATATTCGCCATTATATTATTTTGTGTATATTAATAATTTCTAACACGTCTTGCTTTATTCGAGTTCAAGACTTGACAACAGCTGATTTTGCATTGGTGTTATTGCTTCTTCAGAGGTCACTCGTCTTTACTGTAAATATTTTCCCCCAAAGCATGTCAATTATGTATTTATTATTGTTACCAAATGTTATTTAAAACAGTGCTTTCCAAACTTTTTAATTTTTATGAACAAAAAAACATATCTCTGGTTCCAGATTTAATAGCAAATATTTGGCAATGTCAATTCTAATGGAAAATATTTCATGGAATATTTTTTATAAACTCTTTTGGAGAGATTTTATTGTGCATTAATTTTGGTTTCGCCACCTTTGTTTATTTTTTTATTTTGTTCAGTTGATGTTATAATTTGTGACAAATTCGGCACATCGTGATCCAGGAACGGCACATTGATCATTTTCAAATCAAAACAAAATAGAGGGCTTGAGAATGGCCGAGCGTGTAGCTATGCTGTTGTTTACATGGCGTTGCTATGGTTCCTCTATTACAAGTCCCCAGATCCCGGGTTCTAGCCCGAGAGCTGGTAAAAGTGTCAATTGGATTTTCAATTTATTATTAAAAAAAAAATAATGAATTGAAAATATGAATTTGTGCTAGGCCCAAATAACCTTAGCTGTTGGTGGTGTTTAAAACACAAAAAACAAAATAGATTATGTTTTCAAAATTTAAATACCTATTGGCGTGAAAACTATGTAAAATTACTCTCAACGCGATAATATAACGATTAATCGAGCCCTAGAGCTGTTTGGCCGATCGAGATTCACCTGTTGACGGTTTTTTAACTAAATTTATGGAAAAAAAAATAATTAACGGTACAGTGCACAATACCCGGAATATTTTCCCTGACATCCATGTTGGAAAACACTGTCTTTTTTTTAAGATGTTTTTGTTATTGAATAATTATTATTACTAAAATATCATTTTCAATTAATAATAAATTGTTATTATATAATGAAATATCTACTTGATTTCAATTGTTTTAGCAACAAATATAATCTCTATAAAGACCTTGTATTTGAAAGCCGTTGACGCGAACTAAATATTTTTGACTAATAAAATAAAATCACGTTGAATTATTTGCAATCGAAAATACATTTGTTGAATGTTGAAAAATAATATTATATCGAAAAATAAAAAAAAGTAATGTATTATGTACATAAAAAATATAAACATGGAATTTCTATATTTTTATGTATTATTTTGTTAACTTTTTCAATTTTAGATATAGTAAATTTGTAGGTTTTTCCATGATTTTCATAAAACATAGATGATGCGCACACAGCTTTAAATATTAATTAAAAAATATTTTAAGAGTATATTTTAATAAATATAAAATTTTTAACATATAGGTGCCGCTTTTAATTCTCCTATGCATAATGAAAAAAAAAATATTTAGGTAGGTACTATATTTATCTTTTTAAGATATTTAAAGGAAAATGATGATTAAAAAAAGTAGTTATTTACTACATTATTTTGGACATTAAAAACAAAATTTCTTTCTCCAAAGTGAACGATCTCTTAATAATAACTTCATAGAAAAATACAATTATTTGTATCAATTTTACGCAGAGTTCACTAGTTAGTTGTTACGATCTTTTAGGTGTGTGTTTGTGTGTCAAACGACATCAAGATGGGGTATTCGACAAATCAGAATGGACCCTGACTGCAGGGCCTAGTCGCTTGTCAAATTTTAATACAATTAGTTTAAATATAATATCTTTTGAAAATGTATACATATTTAAAAAAAATCGCCTTTCAATTTCTTTCATTATGCATAACTTTTCGATTGATTTATTATTATTTTTTTAGCTCAGTAACTACGCATTGCTTTTGTTTTAAAAATAGATTAACACTGTTTTTGTTAAAAACGAATAGTAGGTCAAATTTTACTGAACATGAAAATTATTTAAAAATAATGCTAGTGAAATGTATAAAAATTATTGTAATAATTAGAACGAATTTATACTATTTAATATAAAAAATAAATGTCTTCCATTAATCTGAGAAACTTATTTGAAATGTGTCGATAAACAAAATAATATAGAACTATAAGTTAAATTATTCAAAGCGAATAGAAGTGTGTTATCAATTCATTAGTGTTTAATTATGTGATAATTTTCATGTTCAATCTCAGTGTTTTTCTTATGAAAATATTATATGAAACAATTAAAGTAACCCAACTTGTGGACAAACTTAAGACAAAAATTCGATTCTTTGGTGCTAGCGTAAATATTATTAATTCGTCGATTGTTGGTGCTTTTTTTTTTTAATTTGGTAACTTGTAGAAATGTTTGAGACAATTATTGTTATTTTATTTTCTTATTTGTTGACGATTATTGTATACTTTTCTTAGTTTCACAATAAATTATCTATCTATCTAATGAAATTCACCCTCAAAAAAGTGCAAACTGAAAAAAAATTAGGATGGTGCGCCTTTTATAATGATGCGCAGTTTAAAAAATACGTCATATGAATGTTTTTTCAACACAAGTTGGGTTAACAAAACAAATTTAACACGAAATAAGATACAAATTTCAAAAAAAAAAAACATGCTTCTGTAAACACGAATGTTTAATAATAAATTGTTAGTTTTTAACTGAAAGCGTAATTAGAAGTTTTGATATTACTATTGAGTAGAAAAAAATGTTTTTAGTTCTGCTCTTAAATTAATACGACTTTAATTATTATTAGCAGAAAGAACGGAACATTCACTTTTACACACACACGTGCCTAATTTTGAGATAATGCCCCAAAAATACGAAATTTTTCATTTATTTTTTTTTCGAACATACAATTCAAGTGCATAAAAGTACCTAGGTACATCGATAAAAAAGATTGTTTATTTCAGTAATTATAATCACAAAAGTAATATAATTAATAATTCTCTTTTTTATAGAGAACAATTTTACACTCGCAAAATGTATTAATTTATACAATGATAATAGTAGGTATACGAAAAGGTTTAAATTTTTGAACAAAAACTGAAAATGTTTAAATTTTAAACAAAAACTCAAAATGTCAATAAAAATATTGAAACAATTTGAAAAAAAAAATCAATTCAGTTAAATAATTTAAGAAACCGTTTTTGTTTTTTTTTAATTTAAGAGGCGTAAAATTTTACTCAATACTAATATTAGTACATTACCACACGTATACATGGCAGCCATTTTAAGTCGTTAATTTGAATAATAGTGGTGCTTATAAAATCTGAATAGAAAACAAAATAAATCGTGGCTATAAATAATTAACAGATACATACAACACAAAAAATAATAATAGCAACATTTTCTCATGTCGCATTGAAATCTAATTTCTCAAAAGCAAAATGACGGAAACCAAAATTGCCATTAATTCCCCCTAGGAATGAAATAATCTTTTACTTATTATTTTTATCATGCGATAATGTGATTTTGCTAGCACTGTTCAACTCTCAAAATTCTTTCTTTATTTTATTTACGTTTTAAAATATCGTAAGAATTTTTCTTAAAAGACGAAAATATTCCAAATATTCCTAGATTTGATAAATACAAATCTTCTATTGGAAGATTTTGGAATATTTGTCAAATAATAAATTTTTAATATACTTTGTTATTTTCATCATCAAATTTCTGAAGTAAACAAGCAGTGGTTTTTTTAAATGTCGTCTATTTTAAAACGAACGAGACTTTTAATAATTAAAAAACAACCGGATCCGGTACTGTACTATAATTCTTTTCTCATGAATTCAAAAATGACATAAAATGGCTACTCTAGAATCTAGATAGTTTATAATGCTCTAGTCACTAGCCAAATGTTACAATATATCAGTCACTTTACATAAGGTTATATAAATACGATATTTTATATTACATAATCACTATTATAAAATAATAAATGTTTTTCATGTTACACAATAAAACTGTGTTTTTTCCGCACCCATTCCTGGCGTTACACGGTAATCAAGCATGGACGGTGAGCGCAACGCTTGCTCGCAAAAAAAATTGAACCATTCGGAAAAATTGAAAATAAATTATTTTAATTAAAATCCGCTACCATTTCAGAATATTATGAGGCAATACAATTGATTTGAAAAATGAACAAGAAAGATAAAAGATACGAGCGCCGATCGGGGGTTGATTAAATTCTTTACTACGAAATCAGATTTAAAATAAGTAGGTACAGTACTACCTATATTTTCTCCGAATAAAACACTTTTTAAAATGTGGGAATAATAATAAACTGGAAATAAAAGAAACAAAAATTAATTCCATAATATGACCAAATAATTCAGATTTTGATTCACCTGTAAACATTTAATTTATAAAATACTGTTGGATGAATTATTGCTTTTAAATGTAATGTGAACTCTCATTATAATTATTATTGCAACTGAAATCCCTTATTCGATACGACAGTTTTTTTAGGGTTTCGTACCTCAATAAGAAATAACGGAACCATTATAGGATCACTCGTTTGTCCGTCTGTTTTAATACTAGTCACGATTTTTTATAATAATTCAAAGAACTAATAAAACTAAAATTGATAACCAACTTTAAAATAGGACAACATTAGGTAAGTGCCATTTTTTTAGCCAACTAACTAATAATATTGGTTACCTTATATTAGAAGAATTCCATCATAAGTCATTCCAAAATAAAAACCGGCAATCTCAAATTCAAAGAGTATAATCACAATTTTTTCTAAATTTATTTCCGACATCCTATATCAATGACGACTGGGCATTTTAAGCACAAAGTCTCAAAAAAATCTAATGAAACAAGGTTTTTAAATTTCACAATGACGTACCTTTTGGGTTTTTTGCTCTTTTGATTTAAATAGTTTTCAATTAAAACAAGATGTAATTATTTACCAGATCAACCGCGATGTTAACATTGGCAATGAGACAGTTCAATGACTTATCAGTTAAGGTCGGATTTATATTTTACAATTTGACCTCTTAAAATTGTGATGATATTTTAATATTACCCACATACCTACGTTAATATCAGCTGTTCTATAATTCTATTGGCCTCTATTCAGTCACTGAGGAACTGTGTAAAGATAATAATTTACGGGTTTTTTTTGTTGGCAACCATGAAGAAACGACATGTTATGTATACAACTCAAAAACATGACATCCCTCTTTTCGTGGATCGGGGTTTAAAAAAGAACTTCTGATTTTTAATTTCTCAACTTGTGTAATCTATATTATTTTGTACCGGTGCACCAATCAGATTTTGTTTAATCAATATGATAGGCGCAGTTGGGTTTTTACCAAAATATATTAATAAATTGTATTGATTTGTAGAAATTGAAGGAAAAAAGAAACAAAACCCAGGACGTCAAAGTTCACTGTACAGTTACGTTACGTACCTATTTGCGTCTTCAAAATCACTTTGCATTTACATTGTGTATCTACGTAGATATTTACTGTTCTTTATTTCTATGGTTATTTTTATCTAACAGAAAGATGTCCTCAGTCTGATATATCGCGAAATGTATTTAGGGATACTTTCTTAAAATAATTTTTACTTTTTGTAACAAATATCATTAATATGCATTTGAAAATTTTTATTGGAAGAGCAGCCAATTACATAAATGATTCGGGGCTTAAAAATAGCCAAGAGTGTAGCAATGCTGTTGTTTACATGGCGTTGCTATGGTTCCTCTATTACAAGTCCCCAGTTTCCGGGTTCTAGCCCGAGAGCTGGTAAAAGTGTCAATTGGATTTTCAATTTATTATGAAAAAAAAATAATGAATTGAAAATATGAATTGGTGCTGGGCCCAAATAACCTTAGCTGTTGGTGATCTTTAAAACACACACACACATATGATTCCTGCAAATATCGGGAAATTTAATATAATATTAATATGCATGATGAATAGCTTTCAAAATATGTTAATCTCTTGTTTACATTTAGATCTATAATATCTACAATTTTATATTATTTGTAGAAATTATAATTAATAATGTGTTATTATACTATAATTAAGAGTGTGTACTTTTGATTTATAAACTGCACCATAACATTATATTTTGGCAAACCTTTCAACCTAAGATTAATTTTATTTTCAAGGACATTCCTTGTTCCTACCCTAAATCATCTTTATTTTAACAGCAATGCCAGTTTCATTATACAACTGATAAAATATTCTTTATCACGGAAAAAATAGTTTTTATGTCGAATTTTCCTGGTATTCAATTTCAGAATGTTATCGTGCCAGTCATTTTTTCAATCGATATGCAAAAAAACGGGTATATAATATCTCGCCAAATTCCAAATGTTTGTATTGTGAGGATGTCAGCTACTTTTTTTTATGGGCACGTGCAGTGCCGGATTTCCGCCTAGGCCCACAAGGCCCCGGCCTAGGGGCCCAGCCAGCCTAGGGCCCCAGTAGCGGAACCTTCATATAAGCTCAAAAGCTTGACTTGCCTTATCAAAAAGCTTTATCGAAAATATTATTTACGGATAGGACTAATAATTTATTGGTTAATTATAATAATACCATAAACTACCTTACAGATCTTCTGTATTTTGATTTGATTAATTAAAGTCGATTAAAAATTATATATTCTGTACTAGTGCATTTAATTCGCTAAATTTCCAAAATGGCTTCGAGATGCCAAGTGCCTAGGGACCCTGGGTCTTTAAGTCCGGCACTGGACACGTGTAAAATAATGTAGTCACCTACCTACTAAATGATTGAGAAGAACAAAATTTGTGTAAAAATAAAGGTGCCAGTTTCGCATAATATTCAAAAACTTTTCAGAAAAAATGATCGTTTTTACTGTCAAATAAAATGTTTCTACGTAACAACTATAATCTTTTGTCGAAGGGTCAATAATTTTTAGAAAAACATTCAATAATTATTTTAGGCGTAAAAAAGGAGAAAAAATTGTTGGGATCAATATAACGACCGATCATAAGTACCTACACAAAAATATATGGACCCAAAATTCCGACAAAAGTGATTTATACTTATCAATATCAAAAAATATAAATAGATTGAACTTTAAAAAAAAAAGAAAGACTTGTATTATTATACTAAAACAATACATTGCAACTTTTTTTTCAAGAATTCACTGTTATCTAATATTTAAATCTCGTTTTAAATGTCAATGTGAACGACGTCATCCGTCATCATAGACAACAAAGATCCCTAAAGAAAAAAAAATAAAACATGTAAAAAAATATATTAATGTACGCTAAAGATAAAAGTAATATAATACCATAATTTATTCACAACATACAACTGTAATAGGATCTTTAGTTATCTCTTTTGAAAAGTCGATAATTATTCGTAAGTCATGACAATGTGAGTACAGATTCGGAAAACTACTATAAAAAAGTACTTCTTACTACAATTTTCAGCATGGTACATAGTTTGATACGATTATTTTTATATCTTCCAAGGGTGGAAAAATCCACTTTTAATTTCATAATTCTTGTACCTACTACAAGTTTTTAATTCGCCATACGGGTCTTTATGGCCCGAGATTAGGACGTGTACATAATATTATAGCCACGGACAAATTGAAATAATTTTCTAAATGATCGTTTGCTTGGGGCGGTAAAAAGACAGGACCTGGTTATCATACTAATATTATAAAGAGAAAAGATTTGATTTTTTGTATGTTTGTTTGTTTGTAATGGATAAACTCAACTGATTACTACTTAACTACTTTACTACTTAACTGATTTTAAAAATTCTTTCACCTATATAGAAAGCTACATTATCAGCGAGTAAAATGGGCTGTATTTTATTTTCATAAAAATTAGAGATCCCTACGAAAATTACAATAATGTAACCCAAGGTATCAAAAATTATAAAAGTCATTATTTGGCGTGCGCTGCGAAAACTATTAATTAATTATAAATTCGAGGGAACGAGCGAAGCGAGTGAGTAATGTTTTAGATAATTATAAATTCGAGCGAACGAGCGAAGCGAGTGAGTAATGTATTAATCTAAACTAATATTATAAAATTGGTAAATTCTGCACTTTGTACAATAGAAGCACTACTGGGTATCGATCGATGTGTTCGTATATATAGTAACGCGCCTACAAGTCCACATCATGAGAGAGTCATGTTTTTAATGATTTATACAGAAGTTAATAACTTTAATAAAAATAAACTAAATCGTAACTTAGTCTGTAATTGTAAAGTTCTAAGAACTAGAAGAGCGAATTTTCCGTTTTCATAATTTTTTCCTGTTTTTCAAATTTCAATATATCTATATCTATTTGTTTGGTTGAACGCGCTAATCTCAGGAACTACCAGTCCGATTTGAAAAATATTTTTTTTTTGTTATATAGCCCATTTATCGAGGAATGCTATAGGCTATATAATATCACGCTACGACCAATAGGAGCGGAGCATCAATGAAAAATGTTGCAAAAACGGGAAAAATTATTCCTTTTGAGAGCTTCCGTTGCGTGCGCTGCGTAAAGTTACGCAAAAATCATGTATGACGGAATTGTTCCCGGAAGGTTTATATATATAGCGAACGAGCGTAGCAAGTGAGTTATGTAATTATAATATTCAAGCGAACGAGCGAAGCGAGTGAGTAGTGTATTTATAATATTCAAGCGAACGAGCGAAGCGAGTGAGTAGTGTATTGCACCCGGGCTTTCTTAGCACCCGGGCTTTCTTAGCACCCGGGCTTTCTTAGCACCCGGGCGAAGCCGGACGGGGCCGATAGTAAATTATAAATTCATAGCACCCGGGCGTAGCCGAACCGGGCCGCTATTTAAAATAAAATCGCTATTCGGCATTCGCTACAAAATATTCTCGTGTACTATAAATTGTATGGGCTTGATAGGTAACTGATGTAATTTAATTTTTCAAATGTTAGTGGAAATATACATATTTAATACAAGCAGTTAACCGCGTCATCACTAGCGTTAACAGAAAGTGTATTTTATTTATTATAATATTATGTCAAATGTCAGTACAGTCGACTCTTGTTAATTCAAACCTACGATAATTCGAACATCTCTATAATTAGGTATTTAAGTTTAAAAAAAATTATTAATTTTTTAATTTTTTCTAATAATTTAACATAAATAATATTGAAAATCGAAAAGAAAATTTTTTTTAAAGCTATAGATAAATTACTAAAAATTAATTAAAATGTATAAAAATTTAAAAAATATCACGTGACTTCAAAACGCGCCAGGAATGTTTGTGACGTCGTTATGTTAAAATGTGTCTGCATTTGTTGGTATTTGTGTATATGTATTACACATACTATCAAAAATAATAAATTTTTAACTTGGTAACCATGGATACAAAGACCATAGATAACATAATGACGTCACACGCGTTCGGATTCTTTCGGCGCGTTATCGGAACTGAGTTTAAAAATTAATTTTTATTTAAATATAACTTTTTAATTAGTAAGCAAAAAAATTAAAAAAAACAGTTTTGCTATATAACTTGTATGTGGTCCTTCCATTTAAGTAAAAAAAAAATTCATTTAAAAACCCAATTCAAAGTTATCACGAGTTCCCAACAAATTCTCTTTATATTTCGAACTAAATCAATACATTTTTATGCACTTGGTAATTCGTACGAAAAAATCATTGCTATATAACAAAACGACGCGTTAATTCGAACTCATCGGCGTCCAACACTCGACAATTCAAAGTTGCAGAGAGAAAGAGGCGGAAAGATTGTAAGTACATACATATACATTTTGCGACAAGTTCAAACTTGTATCAACGTTTGTTTGTTGAGCCTTTGTTTCGAACCATTTGATATTTCAAACACTCGATAATTCGTAATATTTTAAGAGTCCCTCGAGTTTCGAATTAACGAGAGTCGACTGTATTTTTAAAGTTGGAATGGTCCCGTCGTCCAATTGGCTGGATTTTTTTTTAATAATTGTAAGCTAGGTACCTACTAAAATTAACTAACAAACGCACATTAATAAATTTTAAAAAATAATTATTGCAGGGGACTTCTTTCAAAATATGACATCTCAGACAGCGTTATATATCTTTACTTTTTTATAAAGTAATAGCGATTTTGCCTGTTTCATAAAAGCGTTGTATGCAGAGTAAGTCGAAGTGAATGGCGTATACCCGAGAACACTGACGTAGTCCCACTTCAATAATCTGTTGAAAAACAACCAGATGAAACCCTTCTGCCGCTTTACTATCATCAATTTATAAATCAATCCAATGGTGTAAAATTGGAGCGTGGACCGGCCGTCGGGTGTTCTGTGTGTGTGTGTGTGTGCAACAAACGACGTTCTTATCAGGCAGCAGCACAAGCCTGCTGTTATCGCAAAACTTTCAACAATACAAATGCACTCCACAACACGCGATTGATACATTCAGGGCATTATCTGTGCAAAAGGCTTCGCTGTTATCGACTATCGCTATACACCAAAACAATACACCTCAACAATTATATTGTGTGATACCTCCCTAACTATACGCAGTTATATGCCAGGTTCATATTATAATACAAGCTGTTCAATTCAATTTCCTTTTGCCTGAACGTGCGGCTTCTTAATATTTTATATTGTTACCTTTGCTCGCGTTAAGTCAATTTTGACAGAAATCTTATCTTAACCCGCTCGTAGCTGAGTTAGATGGTGTAGTACCAACTACCAAGTCTATTAAGTCTAACTAAAATCGATTCAATCGCGGTTCTCAAGTGATGCCGGTACAAACAGACGGAAAAAACAAAAATTGTGAAAACACGTTTTCTTGTCTAGGTGTCATACATAATCTCGAAAACCTCTCAAGAAATTGCAGACAAAATAATGCTCCATTTCTATTTTATATAGGTAACAGTAGGTATTAACGAGCCATTTTCCTGCGAGAGGCAGCACTAGTGGTAGGGACAAACATTATTTACTCCCCATTAGTGTCGTGTCATTTTAGTGGTATAAAATAATTATTTAATTAATTTAGTAATAATAATTTGTTAATTAAATACCTATACCCCTAAAATGACACAACACTAATGGGGAATAAATAATGTTTGTCCCTACCACAAGCGCTGCCTCTCGTGAATAATTGAAAGAACTACTCTACGGAAAATGGCTCATTGATCGTACCGCAAACTTTCGTCGTAAAAAAAACAAATAAAGCACTTGTATTAGTTTCGTAGTACATTCTGTATACCTACGTATGTTAGAATAATTCATCTCTGAATCTCTCCTTTATATTATCATAGTTCTCTATACAAGACGTATACGAAGTATTGTATAATTATTATAAATAAATTATAATACACCTATATCAGTCGGCACCAGCATTATTGATAATATTAATATGTTAAACCAGGGATGAGAACTCGTGACAAAACACAAACTTTTTCTTAAATTCATAAAATATCTGTGGTTTATTTCCTTGAAAATGAAACCAATAAATTTAATTAGTAGGAAATCCAAAATTATTAAAAAATGACTACAAAACACCAAGCAACTAATATTTTTTTTATCGACGTACTTACGTTTCGCTAACAGCATGCATCATCAGGAGATGATTAAAACTTTCATCTAAACATGATTAGCAAAACGTGCGTCGAGCAAAAAATTTTCGTGTTTTGTGGTTACTTTTTAGTAGATATTCAAACACCAAAGGTTCCATCCCTCTTCAAGAGATTCATAAACATTGTGTTAATTAACAAATTACCAGAATTAATTAGAAGAATAAAAGGTAATTGCATATTAAATAGGCATCTGCTTGCATAATATCTACAAAAGTTATAGAACGTTTTACAAATTATTCCGAAATGAATAAGGATTTTCTATACAGTTCACAATATGAGTCAAGAATATAAATACCAATTAACAGGTAATTGGATGAGCAGCCAAATTACACAATCGATCTTGCATTATTGGAAAAATCAATTGATTGTGTAATTTAGCTGCTCATTCAATTACCTATTAGTATGTAATTCAGTCGTATAAAAATATAAACTGTTTACTTATATAAATACCTATGTTTCTACAATAGAAATAATATAAATGGTACCTACTTACATGAAAATCTAACCTTTATTGTCTTCAATGTACGCTAAACATAAATGTCAACGTTTCAAAACTAACATAATTTAATAAAAAATTGAAAATTCAATGTTTTCACCGATAAAAAATCTTTGCTACACTTAGAAAACATATTCACCGATAACACTTACACAACTAATAATTAATTATTGGTGTTAAAACCAAAATTTAAAATTAGGTACACGTTTTTATCCCAAGAATTTCCGAATAAACTTGGAATTAGGATCAGTTTTGCAGTTTACTGATTAGGTACCGAGTGTAGGTGGCAGCATGGTGCACAGATCGACACTGATTTTGACGTTTGACGACAATTTTTAAATACCTACTAAATACATTCAAAAATTAATAGATAACATATTAAATATAAAGACAAGAGGAAAAGACAAAAGTAATACGTCAAACGAGCATTCGAAAAGCTCAATATACTGTTGAAATTATTGAAATAGTAAGTAATTTCTTTGTCTCTTATAATTTTAATAGTACCTACAAATAAAATCGCGTTAAATGGCGCGTTCGCAAGAGCTTAAAATCAATTATATTATAACAGTTAGTTATAATTTTAGACTTTTTTAATTTTTTGAGTCATGACATAGGCATAAAAGCCAGAATAATTGTCAATTTAAAAACTATTCTAATTCAACCAAAAACGCTGGAGTTTAAAATACGAGAAGTTATAAACATGAAGAAATATTATAGTGTCTTATATAATATACTTACTCTACTTCAGCTATGAATTTACAAAGTTGCAAATTCCTTTTAGGTACTGTATAAAGATTAGATCCTTATAATTTTTTTCTCATAAGACTAGACGGTTTGCGTTGCAGAAGACTCAGGTTCTTATTTATAAACGTGCATATTATTAAATTCAGAAAGATAAAGATGTGCGTACAACAAGAAAAAACATATAAATACACGAGGAAAACTTACGACAAACCCACATCCCTTGCCAAGTACTTCACCTATCAAGAAGTGCTTGTTCAAAAATTTTGAAATATTCTCGACTTTAAAATGTTTCGTTATTCATGAATCAATGATGATAATAATAGGTAGATAAGTAATATCCTGATTATATTTTAATCTATAGGAAATAATAATTTCCAAACATATCTCTACCCCGCATGAAAACTACGACAAATGACAACAAGAATAAATTATATTTTTTACAAAATCAAATTGTTCATAAATATTATAAATATGATGATTTTTGGCCCTTACATTCTCAGTTATGTTATAGATGTTTGAATTGGAAATAAAAATGAAGAAAATGTTTATTAGTTGATTTGATTTTTTCGAGAAATTTTTTTAACACGTTACTGCTCATAAATTATAGGGTTGCCGGTTGGGTCACTTTACAAGCTTTTTTAACACTACCTATTCCTGATTCTAATTAATTAGCTATTTAATTAAATTAGTTTTTCAAATATAATATGAGAGTTTAAATGCGTGTGGTCCTATTGGAAAATTAGCGTGCCTTTTGATAATTTAAAAAAAAGTTTCGAAAGTAGAATTATATGAAAAATCATATTTTTTCAAGTACCTACATAATATTGTTATCCAAATAAAGATGTCTGGATTTTTATGTTCAAGGTATGTATTACGGGTAAAGTTGAAAGGTAGACACAGTGTACCTATAATAATATGCATTGTAGGTATCAAATTATTCTGATGAGCTTTGCATTTGTTAATCAGACACAAGTTGTCTGAATGCGTGTCTGCCTTCGCCCTTTTCGCCTCGACATTCATATCATCTGATTTTATTGGCCTGTGCAAATATTCGTTTATCTTGTGTCTGTACTTTTCAACACAAGCTTTTTCATAGTGTTCTAATCTAATAAACTATAGTTAATTCAAAATTAGTTTTAGGGCAGTTCGCCTACAGAAGATCTAGACGCTAGGACGCTAGGATTTTACTCCAAAATTTGTTTTTTTTTGCGAATACTTAGAAAATTTTAATGCAAAAAATTAAATAACGTCTTTTTTGTTGGGAAAATGTTTTAATGCTCACATATAATAGGTAATCCCCGGGTCGGCAGGCCCCCTTCGGGGACCCGGACCCGGGGTAATTTTGCCCCGCTTACCCCCCCCCCCCCTAACGCCAGCCCTGGGAGAGACACACGGTAGTGTGTCAGCCAAGTTGTAACACTTGACTGCGTGTATATGTATAAGCATTTACACGAACCATTTCGAGCTACTTTCAACCCTCCACCTCCTAATAACTCAAAATCTATTTGACTTGCACACTTGTAATTTTGTTTGTCTGTTATAACCTCCCCCTTTCCCAAATCACGCAGAATCCCAAATTAAAAGAAGCTTAAATAATTCCCGAGATACTGACGTCCGATCATCGCTATTTTTAACACTGACTGACTGATTGATTGATTGATTGACTCACTCATCAAAAACCTAGACCACTTCCAGTTGACTTAGAAACTTGAGATTTGGCGTGGAGTTCCCTGTTCGGTCATTGGGCGTATTATATAAAGGAAAGAATTAGAAAACAGCCAATTGTGTGTCGAGAATAGTCGAAATTGAAGACAAAAGTTATTGCACCGATTACTTTCATAATACATAATAATATTATAATACCTACATGAAGTATGATATGTAACTATATGTGTCTAGATCAGGCCCGGATTTAGAAATTTGCCGCCCCTAGGCAGTTGCGAAAATTGCCTCCCCCCACCCCCTTCGAAACTTCTTCAATGGTGGAATAAGTTTGGTACGAAAAGTTTTTCAATAAATAAAATGCACCTTTCTGAGAGAAAATATTTTATTTTATTATGGTCAGTATCCTTATAATCATGAAGAATATGATATCATTCAACAATTACCATTATGTAATTCCCAGGAATATAACAAGTTTTCAAAGTTTCCGTCAAAAATTGCCGCCCTTCAGTTCTTGCCGCCCTAGGCAACTGCCTACTCTGCCTGCATGGTAAATCCGGGCCTGGTCTAGATAATATTTAAGTAGAATCACAGATGTAGAATGTAACTACAAAAAGTATCGACTATTGATATCCCACCAAAAACATAAATGTATAATAAAAGGGGCCAAGTTCGATACAAACAACAGTTTTGTCGAAAAAAGAAAAGTTAAGATCTAAGTGGGTTAATAATGTTTGGGTCAAATCGTGCCAGTCAATTTTGAACGACTTTCACGTATCCGATCGATTTGAAATTTTATACACATATAATAATAATAATATATTTTGCCCCAAAAGAACACTGTACGAAACAGGAGGGTGCGTCATCAATTAGTAATTACAAAGTTACAATAGAAAATTAAATTAAATTAAGCGATATTAAAAGAATTAATAAAATGCAAAAATGCATATAATATTCCCAATTACAATACATGAATAAATCGTTTTTAGAATTAAATTCAACCCCTAAGGGTTTCAAACGGGAGTGTAGGGTTTATTTGACTAATCAACGCCCAGGCCAAATCGCTGAAGCTAGAAACTTGAAATTTGGACAGTAGCTATAGGTTCCTTTCCTGACGTAAGCATCCACTACGAAGGGATTTTTCGAAATTCAACTCCTACGGGGGTCAAAAGGGATTAAAATTTTGAAAGACTAAAATGAGCAAATTAAATATTAGTAAAAAAACTTTTTAGAGACGAGCTTTTGTACTAAAAAGGAAAAAATAATATTTAAAAATTTAGATTCATAATTATTATAAAAGCGAGGGTGGCGACGAATAAACTATCGTAGAGTTTACAACCCACGCTTTTATAATAATTACTAATTAGGTATGAACCTAAATTTTTAAATATTATTTTTTCCTTTTTAGTACCTACATTTCAATAAAAGCTTGTCTCTAAAAAGTTTTTTTTACTAATATTTTATTATAATAGATATAAATTATAAAACATGAAAAATAGTAAAGTGAAAATTTGGAATAAACTTAAATCTCAAATCTTTTTTCGGCGAAGCTGTTCTTTGTACTGAACTCCCCTTTTCTATTTATGTTTTTGGTGGGATGTTATATCGACAGGTGGTGTTCTATTTTCGTCAGGGAAGCATGTGTAAAATTGTTATTATGCCATATTCTAGAAACAATTATCATTCATGTTTTTGACTACTACAATAATTATTAAGATGAGTAATGATTGTTGTCGATATTTTTTTTGCAAAGTCAGCCTGAAATAAACCGACTTGTCAATTTATCGGTCAGGTGCTAAATAATATGTAATATAATATTTATTAATATAAAATAATAATTGCATCATTCTGATTTTTCGCTAAAAGTAAATGTTATTATTATGCGTTAAGTAAGTATATTAAATAATAATTATCTGTAAGAGATAAAGTTACAATGATAATGTCCTTTTTTAATGTACTGGAACTAATTGGTATATTAAAACATATTAGTGGAAAGAACTGACCTAAGGACCCCAAAAAGTATAATAATATTGTTTTTCTATAAAGATAACGGTTTCCGGAATACGGCTAGATATTATACTTTTTGTATAAAATCCATTGAGAAAGATAGTACCTAATAAATTTAAAATTTGAAACTCAGTTTATAAAAATTTAGTGCCATATTCGATTCAACTTGGTTACGCCAATAGAAAGGGCTGATTTATAGATAAGTACCTTATATAGTACCTATACAATATTGTCTTATTTTTAACCGACTTCAAAAAAGGAGGTGGTTCTCAATTCGGTTGTATTTTTTTTTTATGTTTGTTACCTCATAACTTAGTCATTTATAAACCGATTTTGAAATTTTTTTTTTATTTGAAAGGATATACTTTCAGATTGGTCCCATAGAAATTTCATCAAAATCGGATCAGTAGTTCGGCTGATTTTAATAAAAGTGAGTAACGGTGTGTGATTCTTTAAGGTAAATGTCACTTTTTGACACTAAAAAGTAAAAAATAAAAAACTTTTTAACAAAAAAAAAACCTCCTTCAAAAAACCACTAAAAAGAGGAAAATAATGAAATCTTGAGGTCTGTGCCAATTTAATAAAATATGAAGTTGGTTAAAAAGAAGATATTAATCACTATAGGTACTATACTTTTTAACCGACTTCATATTTTATTAAATTGGCACAGACCTCAAAATTTCATTATTTTTCTCTTTTTAGTGGTTTTTTGAAGGAGGTTTTTTTTTTTTGTTAAAAAGTTTTTTTGCTTTCAACCATTCTTTTGAACTCCAGCAGCGATTCAGGAAGCTTTAGCATACCTAATATTATTATATGCAATAATAGACGCTCGACAACAAGTTTTAACAGATTTTGAGACTATATATTTCAGTTATTTTGATGATGTAATTCTTATACAAATTGAAACACAAAATTATATGATTTTTATCAGTAAATAACGCAAATTGAAATAATATTGCGTTGAACAACGAATATCCAATATGCCAAATTAATTTCATATTATATTCCAAAGATTTCTGATATCTGGAAATCTCACTGACCGTATATCCGTCATTCGTGTTTCGTGGATATTAATAATGTCCGTGATTATATTAAATTCAATTATAATTACCTATAGGTACCTAGCAGGGCCGGCGTTAGGGGGGGTTAAACGGGGCAAAGGTACCTCGGGCCCGGGCCCCTGAAGGGGGCCCGCCGGCCCGGGGCTTACCTATTATATGTTACTACCGTGTTTAAAACTGCGAGCATTAAAACATTTTCCCAACAAAAAAGGCGTTATTTGATTTTTTGCATTAAAATTTTCTGACTATTTCAAAAAAAAAAAAACAAATTTTGGAGAAAAATTTTTTTTGGGGACACAGGGGCCTGAGAACGTTTACCCGGGGCCCGAAAATCCTAGCGCCGGTCCTGGTACCTAGTAGGCTAGTAAAAAATTAAATCTGGGAAAACTATGAATTAGTTTGATTTGACAAACCTATTCTTCCTTCACATAGTTTTTTTTTCAATTTAATTTAATATAAATTTGTGTCAAATCATTCATAAGCGCACAATCAAAATGCATGCTAAATAATAAATTATTATGATGTCATAGTTTTTGTTGATTCATACTAACTCTTAATTGAACGAAATAAGACGAATACTGATTTAATTTTACAATGAAAATTGTAAACGGAGAGCCCCCACTACGTTGGCATCTTGCTTAACTATGTTTTTATACCAGTTTCGTTCCTCACCGATTTCATTGTTCATTAAACACTGCCGGACGCCGGTGGTAATTATTTCAAAGTTGTCTTCATTTGATACGGTCTTCAAGTTTTAATTTAAGAAGATTGTTAGTTTATATTTTTTACTGTTTATTTACACATAGGTACCTACCACTATTATATTAAAAAAAGGTAAATTATCAAAATAATTCGATTTGTTTTATTTCTTAATTTTAAAGTGATAAAATAAGTGATTGCAAATTCCTGTGTAATCTTACCTATATTTTTAATTTTTGGATTAAGTTGAGTGTTTTTATAAATGTTGTGGGGTATAATATTACTCTTGTCAAATTGCTTTAAAAAAATCAATATTATTTACTGGGATAATAGCATTGTGTTAAAAAATAGGCAAAAATATGATCAGTTTTTAAATTTAATTAAAATTTATTTGCTACAAAAGTTTTTTCTGTTCTAAATTGATCAACTGAAATTCTATGATATTGAACTTAAAATGACAGTAATTTTGTGATGAATAGGTACTTCAAATCACTTGTGTGTTGAAATTAATATAAATGGTAATTAAATCCTCAGTAATTTTATTTTATTTTAATGGTTACATAATACATTAGTATTTTCTTCAATTTTATAAATAAAATAGTTACTTTGAGAAAACTACCTGTTATAATAAGGGGTTGTTAATTTTCCCGCCAAACTGTCATAAATGATATGAACAAATAAAAACCGGCGTTATGGTCACGTGGTACATCAGAAATTATAAATAGGATTGCCTAGTTTGTAGCCGGTCTCTTTTCCACAGTATCTTGTGAAGTGCGAGTATACTGATTACTGGTTGTGTATTCAGTGCTCTATTCCCAGGTTCAGAATGCCAGAAACAGCACATACAAACGGATACACAAACGGCCACAATGCCTACGAACTTGAGGATGGGTCCAGCTTTCTTTTCACATCGGAATCAGTGGGAGAAGGCCACCCCGGTAAGAATTTTCAGTCATATTTTTTAATTTATAAACTGACCATTTCATGAATGAAAATGGCCGCCAGTGCCTTCCCTCAAGGAATCTGTATCTTATGCGTTGTCTAGATAAATTTGAATTATAATCCGTAAATTGATATATTTAAACATTAGGCTTTTTGATACATGTATCCTTAAAATTTATATCTTGTGGTTTATGTGTAGTTCAAAATGCTGAAACATAGCCTCCATTTTCCATCTATTAAAATGTGCTCCGTTTTACAAACGTACCTGAAAAATTTCAACCACGTGGTGTTAAAAGTATGGTGTGTTTATTTTGTTTTTTATTTGCAGACAAAATGTGCGATCAAATTAGCGATGCCATTCTAGACGCGCATTTAAAACAAGATCCAAATGCAAAGGTAGCATGTGGTAAGTAAACTGAATAGATGCAGGGTACTATAGATAATTAGTGGCATGTGCCAAAGAAGATAAAAGTTTAAAGTGTTCTTTGTGATAATTGATATTAAAATTGTATTTTAGAAACTGTAACGAAGACTGGCATGATATTATTGTGCGGTGAGATCACATCGAAAGCGGTTGTCGACTACCAAGCAGTCGTCAGAGAAACTGTTAAACACATCGGTTATGATGATTCGTCAAAGGGTAAGATTTCATTTTTTAAGTTACCTATTATTTGACTAAGAAAAGTTAACGAATAAAAGTAAAGAACAGATTTTTTACACATAACAAAACAGCATTTTTTCTTGAATTTGTTCCGATGGTCTAGTTGGTAAAACGCCTACGATAGCAGAAAGTCCTGGATTCAAATCCCAGCCGGAACAGTTTTAATTATTTATCAAAATGTGTTCTATTATCTGTTTAAGATCTGTTTAACTAATCATATTATATTAAACAAATTCCCGTAACCTAGGACTAGACTGGCAAGGCGTGAATCTTCTGGTAGCAATAGAACAACAATCTCCCGATATTGCAAATGGTGTACATACCAATAGAGAAGAAATAGACATTGGGGCAGGGGATCAGGTACAGGAAAATTTACCAAAATAATTTTTTATTGCTCGAATATTTTGAACTCGAACTTTTGGGGATTAAAATTTTTCATATAACATAATCTTGCTTAATATTAATGCTTTTGGAAACAGTAGCTATGTATTTCTATTTTGAAATAAGCTCGTTTTAAAACTTGATAGTTTTGCTGATAAATTCATTATAAATAAATTTTAAATTTAAAGTATTTAAATATTATATTTAATAAATTATTGCTTCCTAAAATGCAATTATAAGTTTTGGCATATATTTTTAAGGTTCGGTACCTTTGTATGGAACCCTGATATGGTTTTTTATTCTTATATCAGTGTTAGTATTTTTTGATTAAAATCCACAAAAATATTAATGATAAAAAACTATATTAATTAGGTACTGTACCTATATGCACAGAATCAGAAAAATGTAATGTTTTTTTTCGAATACATATAATTCTAAATCAGCAAAATAAGTATTCATTTGAAGAGCAATTATTTCAATAATTTGCATGTAGACTTACAAATTTTACATAAGTATTTCCTAATTTACTTTAACAAATTGATAGTTATAAATACAAAAAAATCGATATCTGGTCATGACTGTAATATTATTTCACAACATATTTGGGTATGTGACCATCGTTTTGCTACCTTTCTTTAATATACAAACACAATAAGTGAATATTATATTATCATTCATTAGACATAAAGTGGGAATTGTCATCTTAATTTTAATATGATATTTATTTTCATTAAAGATCATGACGGAAATGTTGACCGGTAAAATCGTCTGGACAACACTTTAACCAATTAAAAAATTCTTGGAAATTCGCAAAAATTGCGACATAAATAATAAATATTACATACTTTATTTAATGTTGCATCAAAATAATCGGCTTCTTATTTACTTTATTATAGTCGAAATAAATACAAAAACTCCATGTATCACAATTTCACAACAAAATCTCAATATTACAAGGTAGAATTTTCCTCCACGATCTTTTTGTGAAACTAAAAAATGGAAGTTTGTAGGGCTAGTTGTCCGAGTTTAAATTAAAAAACTCGGTTTCTTACATCGAAATTTAATAAACATTGTGCTATTAGGTGTATTTGCTGCCTCAGAATAAAGTTTCTAGAAAATAACATAAGTAATATATTATGTACTGTTAATACATTTTTTTGAATGTTTATAATTATAAGGTACCTACTAGTAGCTACATCAGTTATCAGATATTAGTCAATTTCGATAAAATTTTGTATCCTATTGGCCGAAAAATTCCGTTATAAAATAAAAATTAAAACTATTTTTCCTTTAAAAGTTCATAACAGTGTAGAGGTTAAAAAAAGATAACCTAGATTATTTATCTTTCTGTTATAATGAAAACAATTGAGAATCCATTTAAACGTTCTGTTAGAATAATCAATTATTAATTTAAAAAAATTCGCAGCTATGTAAATTCATTTTTACAGAAACTGTCGAAATTTTGTCTTAAAAAAATTTACGAACGATATCAATTTTTCTCATTCATTGGGCATAACGTTTGAAATTAAAATGATTTTTTTTTTTAATTTTTTAATATTGAGGTGAATTGATAGAGGAAATTGCTGTTACAATCTAACATTGATCGGTTCGTAAATAAAACATATAATGCTTTGCCCGGTGTCGTCTTAAAACGATCACATTGTAATTAGGTCAGCGTCAAATGAAATTGTCAAGTGCATTTAATTACCACTGTTTCTTTGTTTGACATACTTATCTGCAGGCTTTGACTACAAGATTTGCAATGTATTGTTGGCCCTCGATCAGCAGTCCCCAAACATCGCAGCCGGAGTACATGAGAATCGCAGTGAAGAGGAAGTGGGTGCAGGCGATCAGGTGAAAATTTAATTGATTTAACGGCATTTATATTTTCTCTGCTCGCCTTACTACTTTCTTTTCTTTAGCTGATTTTTTTTCCCCCCTGTATTTTTAGCTGCGTCACAGTTTTCAGTTATCGGTTGTGGTTCCAGTAGTTTCCTTTTTCATCCTTTTAATCACGGCTGTAGTGGTTTTTATTTCACAATTTTTAATTTGTATCTATCTACTTATCCACTTACACTAAAAATGCGGAATGATTTTCGTTGTTCGGGATAAAGATGTAACATGGCTGCTGCAATACCTCACAAAATTTGCCTGTGTACATTTTTTTTCCGTTGTGGCAAACATGCTCAGAAGCAATAAAATGTTGATTGCCTAGGTTTGGACTACCGTTTAGTCGATGTGCAGTGCCATTTGTTTGAACAGTGCCACGAGATACATGCAGGCACAGTTAAGGATCGAGATCCCGATGAAATTGGTGCTGGGGATCAGGTAGATAGGACACTGTTATTTAACTAGAGTCGGTGGTATATTAATTATTGTCTCGTTATGACATCTACCGGGACTCATGATTTATGCAAAAACATTCATCTTACTAATAGTCATTCTGCTTCGTAACTGCTTTTTAATTTAAGCTTCAATGTTTTTTTGTATGCTTTTCTTTTTTTAAAATATTATATAAAAATGCAGGGAAAAATTACATTGAATAATCGACATTCGATGGGCTCATTTAATAACAAATTTAAATTAACTAATTTTTGTAGGTCATAATTAGGATTTTCTGCTTGGAAATATTTTATTCTTGTATCAATGCTCGGATAAATTTATTATGACTAATTGTTCAATTTTTAAGTGAGAAAAAAGTTCTTGAAGGTTGTAATTTTGGTTTCAATGATGTTTTTTATGAGTATTTGCTACTCTTGAGGCTAATGATGTCAACATTTCTTACTGAGAAACCATTGCAAACATTTTCAAGCACGTCTATCACAGCAGCGCATGTTTTTGGTACTTTTCCATAGTTTTTCACGTAATTTTGTCAAGAAACGGAAGTTTTGAATTGTCTTATTAATAAGCCTCGTGGATACAAAAAAAGAAAAGAATTTTTATCACGCAAAACGAACTCTCAAAATTTTGCTATCTATTTTATCAATCCCTGTATGTTTGTAAATTGTGTGTGTTTTAACCAGCTTGTGTAAAGTTTTTGTTTCGTTTTAAATTGAAACAATATATTACATAAAAATATTTGTGTTATAATTTATTCAAATAATCAGCTTGAATTAATATCGGTTATAGTCATAGCGATTTTTTTTTATAATGTGTCTACATGTAAAATGTATTGCAGTGAAAAAATATTCTTTAAATTATTTGTCAGCCGTGAGGTATTACGCATTTTTTTTATTTGAGTTGATTTCAGTTGACGGTTGTAGTAAATTAATCCTTATTTAATAATTTTTATCCTTGGTTCGGTTCTAATTTCTTGGTTTTGGTATTTTTATTTATTTTTCACGTTACTGTTATCCCAGTGCTAACGATTTCGTTACAATTTGCCAGGGTTTGATGTTCGGTTATGCAACAGATGAAACAGAAGAATGCATGCCACTGACAGTTGTTTTGGCACACAAACTAAATCACAGAATCGCAGAACTCAGAAGGTCAAATGAGTTGGAATGGGCGCGACCAGATTCAAAAACACAGGTGAGAAATTACGTAACATTTTTTTGGTTTTGACGATTTCATATTGTGCTGCATAAAATACGCTAAACGTACGATTGAAGCGGAACTGTTGCGGGCAGAAACATTTTTGCTGAAACTGCGTGTTTTGTTTCTCGGATAACGTGGTGTACGTGCCACAAAAAATAAATCCTATCTCGTGCGTGGGGAAAACGCGCTAAGGCAGATTTCTTCAGAAAAAACTGGTTCTGCTCAAAATAATTTTGTTTTAATTGGCGCGCGCTCAGTTTTTTTTTTTTTTATTATAATGATGTTCATAATTTGTATTTGCTACTCTTGAAGTTGATGATGAAAACCTTATTCTGAGTATTTGTTTCCATTTTGAATGGTGTCGAAAATGAATTGAAAGTGAATAGTCATTGCAAATGCATTTGTGAAATTTATTCTTCTAGGTCACTTGCGAATACATGTTCGATCAAGGAGCTTGCGTTCCACGGCGAGTGCATACAGTAGTTATATCGGTTCAGCACAGTGAGAAAATAACGTTGGACGAATTGCGCAAGGAGATCCGTCACAAAGTCATAAATCACGTAATACCACCGCAGTACCTCGACGACAACACAATCGTTCACATCAATCCGTGCGGACCTTTCATTATCGGCGGCCCTCAGGTCAGTCTCAAAATTGAATTTTGTTCTCATGACAATCAGTTAATATTGAACGATTAACGTGAAATTCGCACTTAAAATGTCCACGTTTACACATTGCTCTTTATTTGTATAAACGTACCTTTCGTTGAAGTGCTAGAGAAATTGACGCCTAGGCGTTCTCATATGGTTTCGTTTTAAATCTTATGGGGGTAATTGTCGTCAAACATTTCGATCAACGCGTCGTTTTTCTTTGACTCGTTTAAGGCCTTTGAAAGTTTTCCTATCGCGACTTTTTTTCTGCACAGGGCGACGCAGGTCTTACCGGACGCAAAATCATAGTCGACACGTACGGAGGCTGGGGGGCGCACGGAGGCGGTGCGTTTTCGGGTAAGGATTTCACCAAAGTGGACAGATCAGCGGCATACGCAGCGAGATGGGTGGCAAAGTCTCTCGTCAAAGCCGGTTTGTGCAGACGTTGCCTCGTCCAGGTAGCGTACGCTATCGGAGTTGCGGAGCCTCTCTCGGTCACGGTGTTTGATTATGGAACGTCGCATCTCACACAGGCAAAATTGCTGGATATTGTTAAAAAGAACTTTGACTTACGACCAGGGAAGATTGTCAAGTGAGTTTTTTTTTTACATTAATTGTTAAATCGACTTCTTAAAAACTATAATAGATGCACTCTATGTTATGAATCATGCGTTTTTATTTGAGCATGAATTTGTGATAAAAGAGTGCTATAGAAAATTCAGGAATGGCATTTATTCCTCTGAAAATGTAATTTTCGATGAGGGCAGGCGCCGTTCTACAATTTGATTTTGCGCATTGCTTTGGAACTACTGATTTTGGTCCGCCTGAATGATGTTTTTTTCTTTTATTTTCATCAGGGACTTGAATCTTCGCAATCCAATTTATCAGAAGACCAGCACATACGGACATTTCGGACGCGAAGGATTCAGTTGGGAACAGCCAAAGAAGTTAATCCTGTGACTGCCGACTTTGACCAATTAAATAAAAATCTCCCTTCATCCTTCTCTTCACGTTTTTAAATTAATCACGACGTTTGCATTTCTGAAAAGAAATTTATGTCCCTTTTAAAAACAACAGAACGCACGTCTTAAACGAACCAGAAATGAATCGAGCGTGTTTCGTCTCTTCTTCTTCTTCCCCGTTTGTTAATTGTAAATAGGAAAGAACTTGGACTTCTTTTTAATTAATTAGTCGTTTTTTAAATATTGATTAAAGAAAAAAAGCAGGTATTCTGAACCTTGGGTGATATATAAAAAAAAAATGGAAGCATGTCTCACCGAATTAATAGGCAATAAGGATATACATAGGTTGGTTTTTTTTTGTTTTTTTTTTTTTTAGTGATCTCACGTTAAAACTGAGAACATTTTTTAAAAAATGAGCGAAACGCCAGATGGATTTTAAAAACAAAATTATTTTAATGGTGATATTTTTAAGGCGTTTTTACGAAATGATGGTGTAAACATAATTAATATGTACATAATTTTACATAAATAACTAAATATTTTTCGATGAGGCATGGTTAAACCTTTTAAAGGACTGTGGACGAATGTACGATCTCTAGCGACTAAACAAAACACTGTCGGTGAAATCGGACGAGCATTCTTTAAACGAACCGAGCGAATATTGTAAATCACAGCGATAAATCCGTTCGCTGCAAGCCCTGTGTGCAGAGCGATTTCGCAAGGAAACGTTCAGTTTCTGCTAGACTGTTTTTTAATCGAGGCATTGTACAATGTGGCAGACAAAATTATTAGAGTACGCTGAATTTAACAGTACTTTTTTCGGTCACGCCACCGACTACAATTTAACTCCGTTTACGATGGTTAAAGAAATAACGCCGGTTGTAAATTGAGTCTTTGAACACTTTATACTCGCACACAATTTTGTGTTGTGTTTACGAAAAAGAATCTAATTGGAAAAGAGCATTTCCGAAAACACTCCGATTTACGATATTTCGCTTGTCGTTTATTTTTACAAATTTCTAATCTTCTATGTTGTTTATATTCGTCATAGGTAATGATATATTTTGTCTCATCAAATGTAATATTTATAGTTCATTAATATGAATTTAGACTTTTAACCTTACTGTTTCTTATAATGTTAGTTCGATTCACTAGTTTTTCGTTTTTTATTAAAGATACTGTTTTGTGTAAAATAACTTGTGATGATTATAAATAATTTTTAAGATGAATGATAAACAGTAGTAGCATTTACCTAATTTATTTTTGAACATTTTTAAAAAGCAAAAATGATTTAACGGTATTAAAGAAGCATAATCTAAATTTATATAATATATCTGTATACAAATATTTTAAAGAATTTTCAGATAATTAAAAATAATGTCGATGTAATTATTAATGAAATTAGTTTATTAAAGTTTTTTTAAACTTGCAGATCTGTTGTTTGCTTTTTTTCATAGCGTGTTTTAAGAAACAGTTATACAGAAAACTCGGTAATATTTTAATACAAAGCATGACGTAAACCGCCTTTAGAAAAAATACAGTGACAACAGTTCTCTTGTTTATAAAGTAGTGCTGTATTATCAGTTCGTTGTATTGTAAAATACATCAAAATAGTGAATTACAAAAAAATAAGTCAAATAAACTTTTACGTTAGGTAAATGTAAAACAAGGATGTTGTTTTATTTTTTCTCCTTTTTCCAAAGTCATTATCCTTGAATTAGGTTTAAATCTGAAGTTATGGCGATGTTTTTCTGAATGACGCTGCGTTTTCTTCTGATTAAATGAAATGCAATGTTTCGATTGGTTTCGTAAGTAGACAGAAAGTCAGTTCCAAGTCTTCATGGTTTCCGGGCTTGTAGGCCATGGTCAGGTAGAAATACCACTGGACCACGGCCTACAAGCCCGGAAACCATGAAGACTTAGAACAATGCCGGCCGTGAAAGCTTGCACACTTGGATAGAAAGTCAGTTGCTTATCACAACAAAAAATAGTAATTTAATTTTGTATCGGCTATAGAAGACGCATAGAGGAAGACGTTTCAAGTAATTTTGTTTGTCAGCGCTACTCAAAAACAGATGGATTGATTTTGATGAAACATGATAAAAATTAAATTCATCAAAACCACAAATAAAATTGTATATAATGTCTGTTTTGTCATTCCCGCTGGGAATATAGCCTGTAGGGCTAATATACTACGTCATCTGGTGCAATCGTGAGTTCTAGCAAGTTCGTTCAGGTTTTAATTAATCCGGTAAGCTTGACTTCTTTATCGACAGTCAAATTTGGCTGACCTCTTCTAAAGCCTCGAGGGTTCCATTCAAGCACGACTCGAAGGATGCCACTTTGACAAGACGTAAAAACTAATATTATAGGGGAGTAAAATTAGATTTTCACTTTGGAAAAATTCCTCGGTCGATGATTTTTGTTGAAACGTTTTCAGAAAGGCGTGGAGAACCAAATGTCAAAGTGCCACCGTGAGAAATTGTGCGGAAAATTTTTTATTAAGCAGTTTAGGTGCAAAAATACGATATTTCATGAATAACTTTTTAAATTCAATTTGTATGAAAAAATTGACAGAAAATTTTAAGTAAGAAACACATATAACGTGTTTTTCGAATTAAAGTTGAGCGAGCAGTAACTTGTTAACTAACGCTCCAAGCGCGCTACATCGGCCGTCCACTCGCGCTGGAATAGGCTTGCGGGAGTGCGCGCGCTGTACATAAATGGCTATAACTTTTGATTGGCAAAAGCAAATGATACAAAACCATTTGGACAATAATTTATTGAAAAAATAAAAATAAATACTTGGATAGCATATTTAAAGGGATTATCTAAAATATGTCTTCAGTAAAAAAAATTAGAAAAATTTATTTTACAAAATCTAGGTCTTTAAAATTTGTTATTTTTTGAAAAAAGCATTTTTCCGCTATGAGTATCTAACTTTGATCGTTAATATTAAAGTTTTGAAAAGTAATATCGGCACTTTATAGGTGATCAAATTAAAGGTGAAGATATGTATTATAAGTAATAATGATTTATTTTTCGATAATTATAAGTTTTCATGCTTGTTCTTTTCTAACAAGACGATTTTTTAATTTTTCAATGAATAAACCAAAAAATTCAAGTGTGAATAAAGTTAAATAATTAAAAAACTTTTTTTTCTGACGATTCCACCTTTTGGAGGTGGAAGTTTGGGTACGAATCTTCAAAACTGCACCTAAGTTTTATTTTTATATTATAGCCCGCGTGTAGAGTGAAATATAAGGGAGTAAGTCAAATTTCGTGTTTTGTCAAAAACCAATGGTCGTACAAAGTTCATCGAGGTACCGCTGGACTCGGTTCGTCACGGGGTAATCAGGTAAGTTAAAAAACAATCGCCTACCTTTCCTCCCCTTCCCCTCACCCTATGTTCACCTCTTCGACCAGTACAGTCGGCGTTCATTGAATAATTTGTTGAAGAACAATTTGAAAAAGTAGCAGGTCGCAGGCGGCGGGAAGTAGCACTCTGATGCTTCAGATTGGAAATTAATTTAAGTTTTCATTGTTTCGATCACGCACATCGAAGTCCGTAATCAGACCTCAGTTCGAAAAATGATTGATCCACCGGTTCCAGAAAAATTGTTACAAAATTTATTTTGCAGCTGTAAAAGCAACTGTGGCTGCCGGAAAACCGGTCTTTACTGCAGTAATGTCTGTTTAAATTGCAGTGGAGAGATTGTTCGAATACTCTACACGTGGACGATATTACGGATAATCCATTTGAAATATCAGAAGTTGTAGAACTTGAAAAATGCACAATAGAAGATGAAAAAGAATAAATTAATTAATTAATGAAATTATTTAATTAAAACTACATAAAATATACGTTATTGTAGGTAAATTTCTTTTATCTGATGTTAGATTTGTAGTCGACATATTGTAAAATTTCACGAAAAACATCGTTTTTTTTCGGTCAGTTTTACATTTTCACTGCATGTGAGTAGATCATTTTGTATCCGCCATTTTGAATTTCGCAAATCTAACATCAGATTCGTATTCAGCATACCCAAAAACATTTAGAAATTAATTTTCCATCGATTCATATTTAAGATATTTAATTTTATATTTTTACTACGTTTTGTTTGGCCATTTTGAAATTTGCAAACCTAACATCAAATTCGTATTCAGCATACCCAAGTACATTTAGAAATAAATTTTTATAATTTTCCATTGATTCATATTTAAGATATTTAATTTTACAACTAATTTTGGAGTTATTTGTCATTAAAAAAAAATTAACAATTTCCGCAAAATTCTGGAGTGGCACAATTTTTTGTTGACACTGTTTGGAGGATATTCCAATAAGTTTCGTCAAAAAAAAATGGATAGAGGAATTATTCCAAAGTTCGGATCCTTTCTTATCTAATGACTCCCCTAATAGTAAAAAAGTCATGAGGTGTACTGGAACATCCAACAGAAGCTGTTTTTCTTACGCATTGTATAATATAAAATCGAATATTTATTTACATATTATAAAAGCTATAGAAACTATAACGACAATACGCGCTGCCGGCTGCCCAGCCAATGAGATGCATTGCATCGCCGCGTTCGTGACATTTCACTGTGTGATTAAGTTCCCCATCCCAAACGTGAGTTAAGAGGCACAGCTTCAAAAATTGTGAACTTTATACCTATACTAAAATAAAGAAGTCTGATACATGCAAAAATCAACATTAACTGCTTCGAAATACAACCGAGCACAGCAGATTGTTTCTCCCTTCATTCGGCTTCCCTGAGTTTACCCGAATGAGCGTTTCACCTCGGAGCCTGCCAGGAAAAAGTGTGTGCACTACGCCTAAAGAAGTTTTCACTCAATAAAATATTCAATTTATTAATAATTATTGTTAAAAGATGTTATTGTGACCCTGTACAGAATTTTCTACAAGAAACAACAAACAGAAAAGCAACTTTATTTTTATACATAGTACTAAGGACTTACAAAGACAGCAATATATAAATTATTTCATAATTTAAAATATTTTTTTCTTTGAAGTAGTACTTATTAAATCAGTGCACTGTTGATATTTCAAATATGATTCTTTTAAACTTAAAGGGATGTAATGATTCGTATATTGTTTTATTCATTATCACTTATCAGATTGGAAAATATTTACAAGATTTTAACAAAGGGCTGTTAAAAATTAAAAAACTACTTTTCGCGGTATTAAAAACATTTAATCAATTTTTATCGTTACTTTCTACCACCAGTCTGACTTTCAGCTGTCAAAATATCACAAGGAAGAGAAAAACAAATGGTCTTCATGAAAAATTATAACAAAATGACAACTCTGGTATTATTTGAATACTGTATGCTGATGATGGATGTTGACGTTGAGTATCGGAAAAAATTAGCTTTTTTGGAACCTGTTATTCATTTGTTACTTTACTTAAACAAAGACGCGACCAATCGATTTTTCCCTTGAAATTTAACGCCTCGTCTTCACCATATAATTATTACACTTATGGCCGGTTTATCGTACATTTTAATCATATTTTTTAATCACACTGTTAAATGATGGGTTGCTATGGTAACGAAACGCAGCAGCCAATGAACACACAGCTGTCAAATTTTAATAGTGTGATTACATCGTGATTAAAATGTACAATAAACCGGCCATTACAGTTAATTATCGTAATCATTACATCTTTACTTTACAAAAAGCACAGATTAAATCTCTGCAAGAACTCAACACAGTTATTAATCAAATAAAGAAATTAATTTATGGAATTACTTTATGATAATACTATCTTTGTTATCTTCTAACGAATCAATTTCCATCTCTGATGGTTCGCTTACTTCCTGTTTGATTTTAATCACGTCTAAAGACTCGTTTTTAACAACTTCTTTTTCCTCCTTCACTTTCACGACATCGTCAGGATCGCTCCACCGAGTTTCGTGGTTGATTGATTTATTTTCAGTGAAATCGCTGTACAAATTCGTATGAATCACAGGCTCAATTTGTTTTCGAATATCTTTTAACGTCCCATGAAACAGTTTCGCAGCCGATGACATTTTGTCTAAACTCGAATTGCTGACTTGGAGTTTTTCTTTGTACTCTTTTAGTTCACTTGATAAATCTTTGATTGTACTCGACGCTTTGGTGTTCTTATCTTGCAGCTTCTTTATATTTTCCTTCAGTTCAACGAGTCGCGATTCTGTGTCAGAGCACGCCCTCTCTACGCGTTTCAACTTTTCCATCAGTTTTCCCACGTGCAGCAGGCCTCCTTCATACATTACAAAACCTGAAATACGTTTAAAAGAAATAATTGAATAAACAACGCTTTAAAGTAAATCGATATTTATGCATTGAAGAGCGATAAAAATAGCTTATTATAGCGACATAACTTACCTTCTGCAATCTGCTCTTCCGTTAATTGGGGAACGTCGCCTTTCCGAGCTCGTTTGACAGGAAAATCCTCTTTCTTCTGCGAAAACACTGGCAACAATTTCTTGTTTCCGAGCGTAAGGTCATCGGAATCGTTTTCGTCCGTCTTCGGCAACTGCGACGCCGCCTCTTCATCTTTCGGTTTATCGGTCAACTTTCTATAATGCAACGAATCTCTCGTAATGGCTTTGGAAACGATTTTCTTCACCTGCGCTCTTGACAAACTTAAGCCCAACGTGAACAATAAATCTTCGATGTCTTTTTCGAAAATATATCCGCAATGTGTCTGATCAAAGTATACGAAAGACAACAGCAAATGCGGATCCTTGGTCACTAATTTTGGTCGATCTTTCTTCTTCTTGTCTCTGTCCTTCTCGCTTGACTTTCTGTCTTTCCTGTCATCTTCGTCGTCGCCGTTCTCCTTTTCTTTCTCGTCGTCTCCGTCGTCGTCTCGTTTTCTTTTCAACGTGTCTTCTTTCTTATACTCTCTTTCGTCCTTTCTATCGTCTTTCTTTGTTTTATCGTCATCTCTATCCTTTTTCTTATCTTTGTCGTCGTCCTTCTTTCTGTCCTCGTCTTTATTTTTTCTCTTCTCATCTTTTTCTTCTTTCGGCTTTTCTGGCAACACCCTGAGAGCTTTATAAATATTGAAGCCGAAATCGCGCATCAGCATTTCATTGAACAGTTCTGCAAACAACGAAACTTCAAACGAGTGCTCCTTCGTATCTTCAGGTCTGTAGTCGAGGAGCAGTGACAAGGACATGACGCAGCAGTCGAACTTTCCCGACTTGGCAACTTTGTTGGGATGAACTATGATGTGCTGTGAATCGGGCAGTGCGTAACGTTTTTCTAACAGCAGTCTTTCTTTTTCGTCGATTTTAATTTCATCCTGAAATTTATAAATTTTTGTTAATTTTGTTCTCTCCAGTGTTTCAGTTGTTATTTTTCTAATACCCACTTCTTCTTTGGAATCTTGTTTCTCGTCATTAGAAATAACTTCAATAGTTTCAACGTCAGATTCCTTGACACTTTCAGCTTCTTCGTCAGTTTTTTCCGCTTCTGATTTTAGAATTTTGGTAAGTCTCGCAACCAACTGTGATTTGAGGCCCTTGGAATTCAGCGAGCGCGCCTTCAACTCAGTGCGTAGCGCGCCGACCGTCATCGTTTTTGGATCCAGTTCTGAATAATGAGTCGGTTGCAATTTCTCATCCATGGAAATATCTTCTTCCTGTAAAATGCAAAAGTTCGGTCAGCGTAAGAAGTGTTTTGTATAATTTGTTTGTTGCAACTACATCGAAATGTAAAAGCTCAGATATTTTTTTTACAAGCCAGTTGCACTCTCGCACATTCTCGCACACACTATTTACTAAAACGTAAATACATAAAAAAAACGCTTAATTAATTATTAAACACTGTACTAGGAATAGGATAAAGAAACAAAAAAATATAAATAAAAGTAATGAAATCAAATGTAATAAAATGATCTGTGATGGGTATGCAGTTTCATATTTTCACCGATGCTACAGTAAATTCTGGGTCTCTCCATCAGTAGTGAATGACTAAATTTTAACAAACTATAGATTATGAAAATTAATATTTAAATAGATAACAGGACGAATAACATGCACTGGTAATTAAATTAATAGGACATTGTCGGTTCATGAAAGGATTTACAAATTATAAATGTTTTTGAACGGTGTCTGCGTGAAACAGAAACGAATAACAGAAATTTAATACTTTTCACAAGCCCTCCGACGTCCGTTTTGTTTTCACCAACACAGACTTTTCCTTCACGACTGCCAAAAGTGTTCATTGAATTTAAATCTAAAACTCTTTTCATTTTGCATTACCGCTTAAAAGAATATAATATATAAGAAAGTAAAAACGAAAAAAAAAAAAATAAATCAATCAATCGAACGTAAAGAAACAAATAAAAAATAAAACTACAGTTCTGCTGTTCTGTAAATTTTCCTAATGTTTTAATATCCTCGTCGGCCGGTCTAAAACTGTGAACAAAACGTGGATCCAATCACCGAAGACGTTGGCGCATTCAAATTACAGTACAACAGTGCGAACATCAAGGACATTTGAAGGACACAATAATGTTGAGACATGGACGAGGTTAGCTTTAAGATGTATTAAGAATAATAAAGAATAGAAACAGAAAGTTCAGGTATATATATGTATATAGATATATAGTAAATATATCGAGTAGAGAGAGAGAGAGAGATGTGCCTTTTCGTCTGGCGCGTCGGCAGCGGCAGTCGCAGCCTTCGCCCCGTCTGCAGCAGTAGGTCCGTCGTCGTCGTCGGGCCGCAGTCTGCGTTCCAGTTGCTTCCTGTAGCCGGTCTGGAGCGAGTCCCATTCTAGCCGCGTCGGCACACAGCTCCAAACATCTGGCAGAAATAGCACCACTGTTTCAACCCGGGCAGGAATCACCTTGCCCTTGTGCGTGCTCTCCCCACGCCGATAGTACAGCTCCACGAAACGGTACCTAGCGACATCACAACACCATCTGTAGTCCACGAACCAAACATCCCCTCGCATTCGGCGACAGACATACACAAGCTCTCTCACACACGCACACATACACACACTGACAGCGAACGGTCCCACCAATAACGACTAGAAATAATTTCACAATTTTAAATTATTTTGTAATACTTACTTATTGTCTCAATCAGCTATAATTATGGCCAATCCATTTATAATTTGAAATACCTACACTTAATAAGTAGGTACCATTCAATCAACATGCACGAAAAGAACCAACTAACAGTTCCTAAGACAATATTTTACTTTCGCCGCCAGGAAGGTGGATGCAATAATCTACCAATTTTAAAACTTTTATCGAATAGCGGACTGAATGCTTTTGATAAAATATTATTTTCATTTTAAACCAGGCGCGCGCGAGCAACTTTTTTTTACCCATAATCCATAAATTTAAAGTCAATCACAGACGATTTCCAAAAAAAAAAACAAATAAAATAAAAATTACGTCATATTTTGTAATTTTTTTAACAACATAAGTTACAATTAAAGTAGTAAATTAGCAGGTATGTGGACTACTTTAATTATATAAATATGGACACGAAATCTACTAAATATAAGTCACAATATTCTTCCATACCCCTCAGACTGTGTACGATAAATTATTGTGCTTAAAATGATTCAACTTGAAATTTTGGCAGCGTACCTACCTATTACTAATCAATAATAAAAATTAATATTCTTGAAAATAAACATTTGTCATTATTCAATTCCGTTCTTTTTTTGTAATAAAAAAACCATTTCATCATGGCCCCTTGCACGCTTATCTACTGGAAATAACTGACTACAAACTATCTCTTTTCAGACTAACTCACCACTGGGTACAAGTTGACAAATCGATACCGGTAAGTGCTCTGCAAGTGCGTATGGCAGTATTTATTAATGTCGATGGATTCTTGTCGGGATCCGGCCCATCAAGAGATGGACTCCATGGTCCGCCAACCGCCATAGTTTCATTCTTACCACGTAATCCTACTAAGAAACTGACAAGGCGTGTCGGATGTACAAAATCACGCTCCTCGCTGTCTCGGTCGCGGTGATCTCTTTCTTCCGCCACCGAACAGCATTTCTGATACACTTCTTGCATTGTCGGCATGCTCATTAACATCACCTGCAATACAACAAAAAAAATCGACTGGTGAATCCCGTGCAAGAAATATTTTGCAATAGCTATCTGCTATACACAAAGGAAAAAAAAGATGAACGTCATTGTTGAATTTTCTGCAAATCGAATGTTTGAGATGTTTCATTAGCGATTTGAGCATATGATTGCTTTTCTGACATATGGAACACTTTTTTTTTAGCGTTTTAATGTCGAAGGTTTACAGATTTGTTATTCTTTCCATTCTTTTTTCAAGGTGCGGCAGAAGAATCTGAAGATTTTAAAATTTGTTTTCTCAGTCAATTATACAGATAGCAGCTATGGACAATATAGCATATTTATGCGACAGTTTAAATTGTTGGACTGTCGAGCGTCTATAATTTACAGCATTAATTTCAAAATTACGGCATTTTATTTAAAGAATCTTCAGGTCCCTTTGCCGCATCTTATGATCTTATGTCATCAACAAATGGTAATTTAAAGTTACCTTAGCCGAAAACAAATAATCGGCGTCTGACGGTTCTAAAACTGCTGGATTTTCACCAACTGGATCTATATCTTTGTGCATAATATGAAAAGAGCACGGTTTGTTTAATGAAAAAGGGGCGTTTGGCGGAAATGCGTCCACCCATCGAAACTGACTATTGAAGAAGTCCGAAGGCACATATAGATTTGTGTAGCGGCGCCGAACTTCTAAAACATCCGCTTCTGGCCTGTAAATATTAATTTGTTAATATTTTCTTGCATGAAAAAATTACAATAGGTGTGTTCAATATACTTTAAAATACAGCAAAATGTTGAGAATTTAAAGTAAATAATATTTCCCTATCAGTGCAGCTGCAGACTAGGGCATGGGAGATCCATAATTTAACTCAACTTTTCATCTAGACCTGTGTGTGGTTTCAACATTTTTTAATACGAAGGTACAATGAAAACAGTGTCAGCTATTACTTACAGATCTAAAGCTATTTTCGGTATATGAACCATGTATCGAGGTACTATAACAGTCCTTCTACGTTTTGGAGATCTTCGTCTGGGTAAAGGTGACTTTTTATCTTTTTCTTCACGTTCTCTGGTGCGTTCTTCGCGTCTTTTTTTACGTTCAATCTCATCATCTTCCCTTTCTCTTTCTCGAGATCTTGTACGGCCGCTAACCAATCCCTTCGATCGTTGATTTCCTCGAGACGCGCCCCCGTAACTCGAATTTGAGTTTTCAGACGGAGGAGGCACGGCGTTATATGCATTTGAACTGGAATTAAACCCCTTTGTGTTATTGCTGCTTGTAGAGTGCCTACTGGAAGTTGTAGATCCGGACATTGGCAATACTTGAATGCGTGTAGCATTCCATTTAAATGGCATGTTGGCATTAAAAGATGCTTCGACCAGCACTCTGTCTCCAACCACTGGATTGGAACCTTTGACGCATGCACTTGTTTGAAAAAAGACATCCTCGTCTACGAATCCAAAATTGTCGTGAACTTTGGTAACGGTTCCAGTGAATACTCGTTGTTTAGTGCTATTTGCCTGCTGATTTTGAACATTGGGGACAGACGCAACTGTAGCATTTTGAAACGAGTTGGGGTTCAAGGTTCTGGGTGTCGGATATGATACAGCATTTACTTGAGAGAACATCTGATTTGCTGACATCTGTGACGCTAAATTCCCAGCGACAGCAGCTCCCACAGCATTCCCCAATTGTGACATGCCTAGACCTAAGTTTTGTTGTTGAATTCCCATTTGCGTTTGGAATACTTGTTGAGATTGCTGATATTGAACCATTCCAGCTGCAGCCATTGTTCCTAAAGAGCTCTGTGCTAATAACTGGGGCTGTAAAGGGTTTGCTTGTCCGACTATAGCTCCGCTTGATGGGTTATTTACACCTCGGGCCCATGGTGGGTTTTTGCCACCGAAAGGTGATATATTACTCATATTTATTACAGCTTTCGGTATAATTCAAACTGATTTTATATAAATTTTCAATAAGTGAAAAATAACTGTACTAATTCACTTATTTGGTATTTAATATGCCGCACTTGACACTTAAAAAATAACACAGTATTAGTACACACTACACAGTACACACACATTTATAGACTATGCAGGAACTCTTTTGACTTTGTTAGTCAAATGTAGATGTACGACGCGTTCAGAAAACATATTCCCCTATCAAAATAATTTTCAACATAAAATTTCAAGTATATTTTTCGATAAATATGCTTCTATGAAAAGCGGAGGAAAATTTCCAATCACTTTTTGACGTTTTGCATTTGTAGATGGATAAAAATAGACACAATGAAAAATGTATTCATGTCTGTATTTCATATTTTATATTTACCGCTCGACAATTCAAGTGCCAAACTTTAGTAATTTTTTTAAATTAACTTATATTTTATGAAGGGTTCGTTGAAAATTTATTTTAATATTTAAGTAATCAAATGATTTTAATTTTACAAACATTGATTGCAAAAAAAAATGTTATTAGACAAATTAGCATTTTGTGTTGTTTCCGGGAAGCTATCGTCATTTCCTCGAAATGGCTCTCACCGCACTCTACCGCCAAGCCTGTTCTCTTCCGTTGCAGAGCATTTTTGCAAGTCGTGTTGTACAGTGTTCTCAGTTTCAAGTTTTAGCTTTGCGCAATTTTGCTAGCAAAATGGGTTTACCGAGAGTTTATTTCGATATGACCGCCGATGACCATCCCGTTGGAAAAATAGTGATAGAGGTAAGAGGTGTGATTTTAGTATTAACATGTAATGCAGCTTAAAATAGAACCCGGCTTTTGTGACTCCATTATAAAGAACCATGCCGGTGTACCGTCTCGTATATCTTGTCAAATCATCATTTGACATGGAATTTTCCAGAAAAATGGGTCAAATTGGCGCTACTGTAGTTATTTCGTTGAGATGATAATTTTTATTTTATTTGCAATGAATTTTTAGTTAAAAAAAAATCTTCGGTGATTTGACCTCCCCACCTCCAGTATAATATAATATTGAAGGTCGTCCTCGTCACTTAATTTGTTTTTCAACTTCCTGTAATTTACTGTAATTCTGAAGAAAGAAAATTTCCTATCTAGTAATACGTTGTCATATGTTTCAATGGACGTGACGCTCATTTGAGCAGAGTTATGACATAGTGATTATGTATTAATAAATTGGTAGATTGGTGTATTTACTGTGATTTACATAATACATTTTTATGTTACAGCTTCGTACTGACGTCGTACCAAAAACATGTGAAAATTTCCGTGCCTTGTGTACAGGCGAAAAGGGTTTTGGATACAAGGGTTCCACTTTCCACCGCGTCATTCCCAACTTCATGTGCCAAGGTGGAGATTTTACCAACCACAATGGCACTGGAGGCAAATCAATTTATGGAAACAAATTCGACGATGAGAACTTCCAACTGAAACACACGGGACCCGGAATCATGTCAATGGCCAATGCTGGACCTAACACAAACGGATCGCAGTTCTTCATTACGACCGTGAAGACCGCATGGCTGGACAACAGACATGTCGTGTTCGGCTCAGTAGTCGAGGGAATGGATGTCGTCAAGAAGCTCGAAGGACTTGGATCCCAGTCGGGAAAAACGTCTAAAAAGATCATAGTTTCCGATTGTGGTCAATTGTCTTAATTTTTCCATCCCCCGTGTGTTTTAATAATAAATTACTTATTTTAAGGAAAACAATAAAAAAAAATTCTTTTTCTACATTTACTAACTGTAAACATAATATGTTTAATTCTTCCTAGATTATAATATCTAATCTAATCGAAAGACGGATTATTGCATTGTTCTATTAATTAATTATCATTCCATTGCAATAGCATTTATTGTCAATCAAGCATGGTTACTGTAATATTAAAATAGTCCTTTTTTTAGCTATGTTAGCTGAGACTATCAGATGTTATTGTGATGTATCTGATGTTGTAATAATTCAGTTCCAGTAAATAAAGCACAGAATCAATAAAATAGTACTACATTATTTCTTAACATTACTGTTTGTTTTTCTTTTATTTCTCGTAGACCTTGTTTGCACCTTTTTTATGAAAATTTTCAGTTCTACTTAATTGAATAGGAACAGCGCTGCAGGAAATTACAGGTGAAGATGTCTATTGTGAGTTAGATTTTTATCAAATAATTTCCTATGTTTTGCTGACACTGTCTGCATCAATCAAATTTTAAAAACAAATAATGTACGTCAAGTTAGATTGCCAATGACAGATTTTTGAATTTTTTTTATGCCAATAATTGTTAATGCTACAAAGTTGTGGACATTTTTATGTGCGCAATCTAACCTGACGTCAAGTTAAATTGTCCATATAGAAAATGTCCACAACTTTGACATTTTTTGAGCACTAACGAAAAAATTTTGGTGTTAAGCAAATAGCAGCACTAACGATTGGCATAAACATTTTTTGAAAATCCATCGTGGGCAATCTAACTTTACGACAAATTAAATTGTCCAAATAAAAAATGTCCATAACTTTGAAATTTTTTGAGCATGAACGAAAAAATTTTTGGGCTTAGCAGCACTAACGAAGCAATAAACATTTTTTTGAAAATCCATTGTGGGCAATCAAACTTTACGCCAAGTTAAATTGTCCATATTATAAAAAAATGTCCAAAACTTTTACATTTTTCGAGCACTAACAACGAAATTTTGGGGGTTTACAGCACTAAGGGTTGACATAAAAAAGTCCAAAACAAGTGTCATTAAACCAGTGGTGGTGCTATAAGGAAATTTCGAGCGTGCAATGACAGTTCAATAAATAATTAAATATAAAGAAAGCCCCAATAAAATAAAATTTAAAAAAACCAACTTAATTATAGAGTCCTTGTATCAGTGGCTTCGACTTATGCAAGATGCCTCAACTTCTCAAGGTGCGAATCGCTTGCAGACGTATTCATTGGCGGCGGAACAACTTTTTTTTTGGGGAAGCTTTCAAGCTATAGACCCGTGATCACCTATGAAAACTTATTGTAAAGAGGTTTACAACCACCCTTTCGCCGCCAACGAGCCCATTCAGTAAAAAGACGCGTGAAAATTTTAGAGCATTTCACCTGTGCTTTTTACGTGCTCGTTGTATTAAGATCTTTTACGTCTTATGGAAAAGAACACGCTAAACTTAAAAAGTCAAAGAAAACTCGTCTTTCTCTTTGCTTTAGAAAAACGCATGTTTCAAATTTTCAAAATTTTAAAAATTGACGTCCACGGTCAAAAAGACTATTGAAAATAAAAACGTTTTACTTAAACCTTTTTTGGAAATGCGGAAATCATAACTACGCGTAATTTACTAATTTGTTTACTATATTATCAACTATTTTTAAAACATTCATATTATTTTGTGTCAGTAGTTATTGTAACCAATCAATTTTTGTACAAAAATGATTTCAATAGCGCATTAATATTATCAGAAGCAGAGGGCGTATAAAAATGATGTAATAACCAGTAAAAAATCAGGAAATTTTAATCGCCTGTGGGGTAGGCAACCCACAGTACGCAGCTGTGCAAAGTACTTGTCTGCTTGCAGGTGAAATACATGCAAATTTCATAATATCATTAGCGGTCCCCGTCCGGCTTCACCCGGGTGCTAAGAATTTATGATTTATTACCCTCCCCTGCGAAGCGAAGTCCCAGTGGTGTTTATAATATTAGTAGGATTCGCCTATACGCTAAAATGCTAAAGAGTTTCAAAGTTACGTTTTGTTACTATCCCACAGGAATTATCCGCCCCGCGGGAAATTTATCAAAATAAAATATAAATAAAATAAAATATAAATAAAATAAAAATAAAATATAATTTGATTATCGTCATAAAATATAGATTATATCAATAATTGAAGGAAGGTTTCGTTGAGAGTCAAAATAATGAAGCTTTACCAAAATATCGCTTGTGACCAGCGTTTCGAAATATTTAATTTCATCTTAAGGGCCTGAAACCAGTCAAATAACGGTAAATTGTTCTAATTCTAAATTGCATGATCATTTAAATATGATTTTTACAATTTTATCACTTAAAACAAACACATCAAAATGACAGCCGTAGTCCAGTGGTTAGCGTCGTGGCTTCTGGATCCGACTGTCGCGGGTTCGAATCCCGCCTCTGCTCATGGATATTTTGTGACGTCGTTTAGACCCAGCTTTGATATTTAAAAATACTGGCCAAATAACTTATATGGTAGAGCCACCCCCCAAGTGATATTCTCTTGTATATGTGCATATGCTCTATATATGTGGACATATACATTGGGATATTATACCTTTAAAAAAAAAATACCTGGAATAGCCATTTGCCTGCGATATAGATATAGAAGTAGGTATAGATAGATTACATTTTATGTGCCCGTTTTGTATTATCTTATGGCAGACATAATATGATGTAATTTTAACACATATTATTATGGCATACGACCCTAACACATAAAACTCCTATTTTGTGGGTCTGGACAAACAGTTTTTTCTAACGTAAACTTCTGGTAAGTACCTACCTAACAGAAAAGAATAGAATTAATCAACATTGAGTATTTATTTTCAGTTTTAAACAGGTAACAATTTATAAATTGTAACATCATATTATTAAGGGCACATTGACATCAAAATTTTTATACACACTTTCGTTAGTACAATATTTTACATTTATTTTATAATTTACAAATATGTATAACATAGAAACTATAAAAGTTGATCATTATTAAATTAGTTGTTTCATATAAGTAGTTCATCTTGGAGTGAATTATAATTTTCTTAATTATTCAAAACTACGAAATAAAATATCAGTAGGTAGGTACGCTTCATTAAAGGTTGACACGATATATTTTTTTATAAAAATATGGTTTTACACTTTCGAAAAATGCTTGAAATAGGAATATTTAGAAAAATGTTGTTGAATATTGTAATGAAAATAAAAAAAAGATCAGGGGTGTCGTGTCCACATTCGGTAAATGTGAAACTTCTTAATTAGGTACTTAATACAATTTTATTGCACTTTGTGACTTTGTATACCTACTAGTTGAGTAGTTTTAAAGGCATCAACAATTAAGATCACTGATCAGTTGTTAGTACAGTTTACTAAAAATGTCAAATCCCCCAGGTTCAAATCCCGAATTATACATATTTTTTCTTTTTTTCCTTTATTGCTCACAGTATTCAAATTTTGAGTAACAATATTCATAATATAAATAATACAATAATCACAAATTAAAATAAATACAGAATATTGCTTATTATTAATTAACAATAAAAATTACAATAACTTCCAATGGGAAGTTAAACATTTTAATTTATTTTTTTGAAATTATTTTTAAATTAAATTTCTTAATCTAAAAATTTCAAAATATTTACATTATAAAAAAAAATTAACAAACTTGTCGGCAGTCGGTCTAGAACGCGGGTCCTTGGGATGAGAAGCCAACGGCGTACAACGATATGTTGATGATACATAACACATAAAATAATAATAAATAAATTATAATTATTATACTAGTAGTCCCGTCCGGCTTGGGTGCTATGAATGTATGATTAGTTACACGTTTTTAGCTTAGCAATTTCAGAGATACAGCGTGTCCTTCCTGAAGGTTTCCATTCCTGTTTTCACCCCTTATAGAATACGGATTTCGATAATAATGTCGAACACCGATTTCTTCGTTTTTAACAAACGTGTTTCTTACTCGAGCAGTTTCGGAATAAGACTATTTTTATAATTCCATTTTTCACCCCCTTTAGGGCTAGGTATTTAAAAAAAAATGATCGAACATGACGTATTTGCTTAGGTACTTTTAATGCAGAGTTCGTATGTTGAATTCAATACCTCCTACTAATGATTTTTGAGATATGAACTTTGTCAAACAACAATACACCCCCTTTTGACTCCCTTAGGGGTTGAATTTAGAAAAATCCCTTCTTAGTGGGTGCTTATGTCACAAAAAAACGTCATTAGTATTTATAGATCCCGGAATTGAAATTAAAATATATAATAATATGAACACCAATGTAGTTCTATAGTCATCGCGAGTTCAGAAAATAATAAAATACGAAAGCTCTTAAGTATTTCTTTATTCATTTTTTGTCTCTCATTTCAAAATAATAAACACTGTCAAAATGGTCAAGTCGAAATAATACACAAATATTATTATAAGTTTGAAGTGAAAATGCATGATTATTCTTTATATTAGTATGATTCTGTTCAAGACAAAACTGAAAGCCTTTGACAGGTTTCGCTATTACCTTAATTTGTTACACACTTCGAGCGAACGTTATTTTTTTAATAATAATTCTCGTGTTTGCCGAATGTAAATTAAACATTAGAATGATTGGCCTGATCCAGATTTAGGGTAGAGGGGGTGGAGAGAAGTGATGATAACGTATGAATCGCCAACATTGTAGGCCGTTATTATCTACTCTTATCTATGATTATTATATTTGAAAATTCTTAAAAAGTAAAAAGTTTAAAATCTTCTTTTAATCAGGTGATGGTTGCACATTGCACAACACTATGATTAAGAACGAACTTATATGAAACATCTTGTATAAAATACAATGGTTTGAAAATATGATGTACTTACTTATTAGTTTAAAAATAATTGAATGTGACTTGAAACCAAATTTAGAGATTTAAATTTTAAACCCTGTATACCTACCTAAAATTTCGTCAATATGTTGTATGGAATATTATTGCCTTTTAAAAATGTAAAATTTCTGATAATAAAAAATATGATATACCCACTTCGGTTACGGGAAAATTTAAAACAACTTGAACTATCGGTATATTTTTATAAATTTCTAGATTATAATTTATAAGAGACATTCTGAATAATTTAAATTTCAATTAATATGAAAAATTCGGTTGATCTTTAGGATCAGCGTCATTATGTTTAAGCCATTTTTAGACCCAGATATTTTGTGAATGTTTCAGATTCTGTTATTTAATTTGCTTCTATTTGATTATCATTTTTCGAATAAAAATATCTTTAAAGTTTTAAATTGTATTAAATTACTTTTAACATTAAATCTTGTGCGTAGTTTTCCTTTAATAGAAATTTTCCAAAAACTATAGAATTAGAATAATTTATTAATCCATGATACATTACAAGTGGATACGTCAAACACCAAAATACAAAAAAAATAGTAATAATACATATTATTATGAATTTGGCATTTTTATATGCATAGGTTGTAATTATTATTTGATTCTTCATTCATCATTGTTTCAGAAATTTTAAACATTATGCTATCTAACATTGTAGGTAACACCTAAATGGTGCTGAAAAAAAAAACATACGTTATCAATTTTTTAAATTCTTAATTAAGTTAAGAGCTGCTATAATGTTTAAATAATTAATTATTAGGTGTATTATAAGTGGGCACCAGCAGAACAGAATCGACTTACTTAATTAACTGAGTCACTGCATTCTGGTTGCTTATTTCAGTCGTCTTTATGTTAAATCAATTTTTTAATGCAACAATACCATTTTGGGTTTTGGAATGACTGATTTAAATAATACATTTATTGGTTTGCAACAAGATTGAACACAATAAAAATCTACATACAGTGGTGTATTCAATATTTGGAGGCCCCCAAGAGCAATATGTTTTTGAGGCCCAGCTCTGAAAATTTTAAATAAGGCTGTGTTCTTTAACACAAAATTTTTTTCTGTTGTTTTTATTATTATTATTTTGTGTCTTGTATCAAATAACAACAATAAAAATAAAAAAAATCTATAGGTAGGTAGTTTTATTTTTGGTTCACTGAGTCCCTTGCGATACTGAGACTCCGATCGCGATTGCAGGCCGGAGCTAGAAACATCAATTTATTGAATTTTGTCACAAATTGAATTTATCTGATAGATTTTAAATTTATATTTTAATTTGAATCAGATTTCATATTATGTCATTTTTTCATTTTTGAAACTATGCTTTTTAACGCACGTTTGGCATAGGGGACCTAAAATATAAAAAAAAATGTCACGAACGCGGCCTCCATTGTGGCGATGCAACGCATTTCATTGGCTGGGCAGCGAGTATTGTTGCTATAGTTTTTTTTAAATGGCGTATTCGTTGACTTTAGTTTCATTTAGGTAATACAAATATTTTAGAATACAAAAATGATTACCTGTTTATTAATCAATAGCATATTATCCTAACTTAATAAAGTAACAAAGCCCACTAAGTAAATTTAGTTACTTGAATTTTAATTGCGATATGAGCGGGCGCAGGCCTGATAACAGAACTTTAACAGATACTTGACACGCTGGTGATTTTGGGGCCTACCTATCCAAATGGTTACAGAGTTGCAAGAAAACAAAAAAAAGGAAAAAAAGAATTATAACATGTATTTTTTTTTGTATTTTGTTTATCAGTAGGTAGGTAGGTACCTATAGTATAGTACTATAAGAGTTTACCGCCTTTGTAAGATCAGTGTTAATTTCCATAGAAAATTTGAAGCCGGGCCTGGATACGATTAATGATGCTTGTGTCCCAGCCTTGTATGTTCTTTTAAATAACAGGCATGTAATACAATAATAATATTTCTAGATAATAGATATTATATAAATTTTAAAACAAACCGTTCATAGATATGATTAAGTAATTTGTAATATTATAATTAATATTATGTTTATTTTGAAACAAGAGATTGTCATTCTTTGTTTAGGTAGTACATATAGGTACAATTAATATAATATTGTAACATCAGTCTCACGTAGACAGTGACGGACTGACAGAAAATCATAATAATATTCTGGTTCTTTTGTTATTAATTTATATAAAAATGCATATGCATAGCAATGCATATTAGTCCAGTCACGAGAGCTTAAAAAGGTAGGTCCACCTTGCGTTTTGCGCAGCAAATGATTTTATTTTTTTGTGTCCTCAAGCATGTTTAGGAGATGTCAAATCCAAGTTTGCGACCTCTAAAACAGAGCGGTGTAGTTTTGGTGGGCTAAAAACCATGATTTTTTTGCACTTTTTTACGTTTTTTGCTTATAACATAAAAACGGCTTGTCCTATCGAAAAAATGGTTCTATTCAAAATTAAAGAGCACAAAATTTACTTCAAAATGCACTAGTCAAATATGTTTTTGTTCCGATTTTACCGACTCTACAGAACTTAGAAAAACAAAAAAAAAATAAACTCTTTTTTTGTTTGAAGGCGCTAATCTCAGGAACTACCAGTCTGTAAAAGAAGCAAGGTACTAATCAATGAGACCCTATACGAGTTTTTTAAAAATTCAATCCCAAAGAGTGAAAACGGGAGTGTAGGATTTATTGTAATAACAAAAAATCCTACATCCACGTTTTACTCCCTGTGGGATTGAATTAAAAAAAATAATCGAATAGCCTATAACCTTCCTTAATAAACGGGCTATCTAACAAAAAAAAATTTTTTTTCAAATAGGACTGGTAGTTCCTGAGATTAGCGCGTTCAAACAAAAAAAAAAATAAACTCTTTTTTTGTTTGAACGCGCTAATCTCAGGAACTACAAGTCCGATTTAAAAAAAAATTTTTTGTTAGATATCCCGTTTATTGAGGAAGGTTATAGGATATACGAGTTTATTTTAAATTTAACCCCGAAGGGGGTAAAACGTGGGAGTAAGATTTTTTGTAATAACAAAAAATCTTACACCCCCGTTTTACCCCCTTTGGGATTGAATTTAAAAAAACTCGAATTGCCTAAAATCTTCCTTAATAAACGGGCTATCTAACAAAAAAATTTTTTTTTTAATCGGACTTGTAGTTCCTGAGATTAGCGCGTTCAAACAAAAAAAGAATTTATTTTTTTTTGTTTGAACGCGCTAATCTCAGGAACTACGAGTCCGATTTGAAAAATTTTTTTTTGTTAGATAACCCGTTTTTTAAGGAAGGTTATAGGCTATTCGAGTTTTTCAATAGTTAAAAATTTGAAAAAATGCTTTTTTTTCATTTTGGCAATTTTCCAAGTTCTGTAGAGCCGGTAAAAATGAGAACATAAACATATTTGACTAGTGCATTTTGAAGTAAATTTTGTGCCCTTTAATTTTGAATAGGACCATTTTTTCAATAGGACCAGCCGTTTCCATATTATAAGCAAGAAATCGAAAAAAGTGCAAAAAAATCGTGGTTTTTAGCCCACCAAAACTCCCCCGCCCTGTTTTAGAGGTCGCAAACTTGGATTTGACATCTCCTAAACATGTTTGAGGACACAAAAAAATAAAATCATTTGCTGCACCAAACGCAAGGTGGACTTCCTCTCGTGACTGGACTATATGCATGTATAGCAATATTCCGTTCTTTAAAATAATTATTATTTTTGTCAGTTCGCCCCTGCATATTAAGATAGGTGAATATTCAAATGTTATTTCTATGTTTGGTATACGTCTGTAAAAATATATTTTATTGACAAAATATGATAAAGATAATTTAATTTCAAAAGATTTAATTAATAATTAAAATGCTACATTTTTAGACTTGCCTTATATTACAATATATTATAATTATTATGAGGATGACGGTATATTTTACACGGTTTTAAAAGACATCTATTACACATTATGGGGTTCTTTTCTATTTTTCTGACATAAAGGCTAATATCTATAATTAGCTTCTGAAGACATTAAAAAATATCATATCACTCTGTTAAAATAATTTGGTTTATTTCGCACAGCAAAATATTATATTTCATAAAAATAAATGAATTCGGCTTTGATATAGATTTTTCTAAAATCGAAAGTTTCAGGGAAACCGACACGTATCTATCTACATTTTCAATGCTCGAGAAAGTTTTTATAAGTACGATTTGAAAATATATTCCTGAGGTGATTCGAAAATAATTTTTACGGAATAAATTTTGTCGCTATCACTTTTTGTGTTTGTAAAATGACACATTTTTTTCAATTTGAGCAACTAGATAATAATGTTTTTACTGTTGGATATTCTGATTTATTTATTTTTTATAGCAAACCGTTCAAGTTGCAAATGTTAAATATTATCAAAATAATATAATATTATGTACCTAACTGGTGTCCTAATACGGGCAATAGGTAACTATTGAACGTGGATTTTATTGTTTTAATGATTTCGACAGGGACGCATTTATGGCTGTAAAAAATAATACCGGTGAAAATGTCAATATTTTTTTAACAATGTACAAATATGGCGAATATGACATGATTCTTAGGGGTATACCTAAATTATTTAGAACAAATTGTAATTAACACATCAATTTTTCAGTGATAAATAGTTACAGTTGCGCTTTATTTTTGCGTAATTTTCGAAATGAACCAAAAACAATTTCATAAAAGAAATTGTAATATCTAGATAATTAATACCTAATTGAAAACTTAAATAAATTCGCAATAGCAGCATTTGAAGTGATTAAAATTCATTTTACTTGTATATACGAGTACTGCATCGATCTATTAAGCTTATTAGGGTTCCATAGCGAGGTACGGAACCCTAAAAAGAACTAGTAGATAGTTTGTTTCCAATTATAATATTTGACATACAATATAGGTACATGTATACCTCTACCTATGAAATATAATATTATAACGCTAGCTGCATTTCAAGTCTCACCGAAGCTCTGAAGTTTGAAGTCATTGCGAAAATTACTCACACACAGAATGTAATAACAAAACCTAATTGTTCTTTTAAAATTATTTTAGCACATGGAAGACACATTAAACTGTTGCATAATAATATAAAGACTGATTTCGATTTCAAATTAGCATTACTTACCTACATTATATTTTGGCATTTGTAATGTTGTTTAAAAACATTGTTTTATACACAGATTATTAAAAAAAATATACCACAGGTACTTTAACAATTTTGTAATTCAATCCAAATTCCAAAATGCTTATGAGTCGTAACTTTCGGGACTCCTGTAGGCATAATATGAAGGTACATTGTAAATTTTTAGAATGCCTTACCAAAATGCTAAGAAACGGAACCCTGTTCGTGGGACTTCGATGTCTGGCAGTCTGTCTTTTAAGTCATAGTCGACATGAAAGGCATATTATAGTAATAATTATTATAAAGCTTGTGTGCCCGCGTAGTTTTTGACATAATATTAGCGAAAATGTTCTTGCCTTCTTATTTCATACTATTTTATTGAAGAAAAGAGTGTAATTTTGTTAGTACCTATTTTATTTATTTTCCGGTTTAGTATATTTTATGTTTTTAGGCGCGACCTCTACATAATTGGAAGCGTGCATATGCACTCGCTTTGTCTGTGGATCTATTTGATTGGCTTTTTTAAAATGAAATTTTTATTAATCAGATATTGATTTCACATAGGCCTTTTCTGAAATGCTATTTTTTAAAACATATACGTGGTATAAAATTAATACCTACGCCAGTACCCAGATAAAGTGGCATATTTTTTATAAGCTGTCTGTATAACATAATAATAATTTTAAATTATACATTAAATATTTTATTAAAATTTCTAGATTATTCTGCTTTCTATATACAATCACATGTCAACAATAATATTTATTTAGAAGACACATTTATTAATAAACTAATTATTCTTTTATTTTGGTAACAATTATTAATATCTAATAATAATTTATAACACTGGTTTTAATCATATTGTTTTATCTAATCTATTATACAAATTCAATTGTTTTAGATATTATAGTCGATATTAAATATTATATAATCATAATAATATTATAGGTACTAGTACCTAACATTACTGACTGTGCAAATATAATAGGTAGTATTGTAAATAAAAAGAAGAAAAAAACGATTCTTATACAAAAAAGCGAATTTAAATTTAATTAGGTGTTAGGTACCTATCTATTTAATTTTTCGACCATATTACCTACATGTCAGACTTTTAAACAGTTAATACAGCCATCAATAATTATATCAGCTCAATGTCGGCTTTAAACATTTATTTCGAAAATCTTCACTATTTACACAGTTTTTAAAGCTGGATTAAACTAAAAGTCAGAATTTAAGATCTGATTTGCCATTTTAACGAAATTGCAATGTGCGATACGCCCGAACGGAGACACTCAGATTGAAGATAAGACCCAGCTCTAAAAATTAATAGGTTTAAATTATTTTAGTCTGGTGATTAATAAAATCACAAATAGTTAGATACGCCTTATGTCTCCAGCGTGCCGATTTTATTATCGAAAATCTGCTGCCCGTAACTGTCATCCGTGCCGTAACCTAGACAATATTATTAGTACTCGGTCTAAAGAAATGATGTATACAGGGTGTTCAGTAAACCTTCCGTAAGACTTTAACCGGTGATAGGTCTGGCCGCATGTGCAATCAAAATAACAAAACACGACTCCAGTAAAAACCTCACGGTTTTCGAGTATATTTAAACTCTTTATTTCCATAGTCTCGAAAACTTGTTAATTTCATCCAGATTTCAAAATCTATATATATAAAAGTCAATTTGTGTGTGTGTGTGTGTGTTGTTTATGCAGATTCCTAAACCGTTCAACCGATTGCGATGAAACTTTAGTGAGTTGTTGTGCACACGCCGGGAAAGGTTTCTGAATTATAAAATTGTCCGGTCTGGCTTCGTCCGAGTGAAAAAAGTGATTTCAGAAATTACTCATCCGACTGAGATGAAACTTTGGTGAGTTTTTATGCTCACTACCGAGAAGGTTTTTCTTAGCACTCGGGCAAAGCCGAGCGGAATCTCTAGAGAACCGTGCACGGTGGGAGTACGTGTATATATGGCGGAGGGGCAGGTGTTTACTCTTTAATTATTAATGTATAAATTCTTAGCACCCGGGCCCGGGACCGAGCCGCTAGTAGTATATAAAATAGCTCTAGCTTATTTTTTGAAAATAAATGTTATAATTGAACAGGGTCTCATTTTTAAGTAATTACCAACTATTCGAATCTCACTCAATTTTATAAGGCCTAGAACAAGCATTTTTAGTATCTCGAAAACCATGCGAAGTTTTTAGTTCTTGCTGAGGTCGTGTTTTGTTATTTTGATGGCATATGGTCAGATCTATCACCGGTTAAAGTCTTACAGAAGGTTTAACTGGAATGTGAGCAGTAAAATGTCAAAGCCAACACTGATCAATAATTAACTATTATAACTTTTAACATTTATTAGAATCTATCTATTTTACAAAAAGATCTTTCAATGTCGAACAAAGAGATGTATCGCAACTTTCTTTCGTTTCATCGTCCCCGACGGCACCGGCCACACCTTTCACCCCCGCACCACCACTGTTGGCGTTTCCACCGCCTATCTTTCCCGAAAACCATCCGGACGGTGACTTGGATCCACTGCCCGAAGTGGAACTTTTAGACGTTTTGAGACTGGATTTGGGAATGGCTCCTTTGTAAACCGGCAGGCCGGACGACGATGTAGAACTGCCGCTCGGACTATCTGGTCCGCCGACCTTCCTGAGAAATCCTTCTATCGCGCTTCCGATTACCTGCGCGTCAATGACGGCGCCCTGCTTGTCCCAAACGACCTTGGCGGCTTCTTCGATATTTTGCGGTGGCGCCGCGTCGCTTTTCTTTTCGTCGAGGAACGTGACGGTTGGCGTTCTTTTGTTCTCCACGTCTTTTTTCGACATTGGCTGATGGCGTTTGACAAACCAGCTGGTCGGCGCGGCTTGCGATTGATCGGCGTCCGCGTCGCTCGCTTGCAAGCTTTCATCTAAGGCTATCCCGTGCAATATGGACACGTCGAAGCTGTTTGACCTGTTGCTTTTCAGTCGGCTTCGTTTTTGTTCAGCACTCGTACCACTAAACGATTTGCTGCCTGAAAACAGACGGAGAATATATTCAAAATATTTTTCTATTTAGGTACCTATAAAATTATTAGAATATTGTTTAAAATATTTTAATCACTGCACTGGTGTAATATTTTCCTATAATAAATTAAGGAAAGAGAAATATAGTGAAACGATTTTGTTAGCTGCAGATCTTACTTATTATTTAATATCAAAATTGACATTTTCATTCAATTTTATCTTGTTTACGTAAATTTACATAGAGAGATCAAAAAGCTGTTAAAACCATAAACATATAGTAATGGTATATTTATTTTCAATCTTTTCGTAATTTGATATCACAATTAATTATTAACAAAATAATACTAAATATCAGTTGCTTCCAAATTATACTTTTATGTAACAGTTCTACGAAATAGTTACATACAATATAAGTAGACAAAAAATATTTTTTTACTTTGAAAATGAGCAAAGCAGCGAAAACTAAAATTTGAAACCTTAATAATTACTGTTCAGTAGAAAATTACAATAGGTATACATAATATTTTATCGTAAAAAAGAGAATTTAAATTACTGCGATAAAATTACAGCTGACGTACTGAAATTGATTAAGGCTTACAGATTTATCAATTACAGAGTTACAGAATTTCTCAGAATTTTTTAGCTCGCTGTGCAATTTAAAAAATTAACTCTTATTAAACGTACATACTTTTTTGGGAGTCGAACCCAGTTTCCAAATGAAAGAATGTGAAGAATAGAAAGTTTATTGCTACAGAACTAAAATAGCTACTAAATTAATGCAAGCGTATAAAGCAATCAAAACAAAAATAGTTAGCAGAGAGATCTAATTCCATTATTTTGAGTAAAGCACGATAATTATTATAAGTACATGCTGAAATTTATTGGGTACGATTTATGACGTCTGGTCTTTGTTATAAAACAATTTTATAAATTTACGTTGATCATTCAAATGTAAAAAAACGTTTTTCTTTCTAACAATAATTTATAAAAACTTAAATGGTGTCACTTAGTTGACGCTTGCGCCCAGAAACATCATTTCGGTCCTTTTCCCACATTGTGCATGCATGCATGCGCGCAAACACAAATGGTGTTCTCTGTGCGTAGCTTGTCATCACTAAGTGACGCTACTGATTAGTGTCGTCTGTAAATTTGCCTTCATAATAAACGCAACCCTTATATAAAGACAAAGGTAAAATAATGACTATAAAATTATATTTTTTCTTCTGCGCAACGAAATATTATCAACTCTTTTTAGATTTTTGAAATAATCTCCAAGGTCAAGTCTTCAAAATATGACGTCCACCGTACACAATAATATTATGCTTTCTCAAAGTGGTCTACTATTAAGATTGACCTACAATATGCGTATGCATTTTCGCGAATGCGGCACTTTCCCCACTAGAGTCTAGGGTCTAGGACAGCAAAACAGCTTGAGCAGTTGTTGTAGCCAGTATCTTAACCTCTCCGACACGTAGCTGAAGCTGCTTTCTGATTCTGATTAATAATTATTACAAAATAAATACCCGTAACAAGCGAAAAAAAGGCGACAATTATTAACCTGCCACGGCCAATCAACTAATATGTGGGCGTGACATTGGAACATTCTGGGTTCGATTCCTTTTTTTTTTTATAATCCGAGAGAGTAGAGAAGAGCGTTCTCTTTTTAATGTGCGGCGCTCGTCTAGAAACAATTTCCTAAAATGTTGGCGTTATTGATTGTTTCAATATTATTATAGTATCTAGCTACCCCATACCCATTATTTCATGTTTGAGGATACATATAATATAGTTAATTAAAAAAAAAAATTTATAGATACAGTGTACTGGACATTAATCAATTATTTTAGTTAATAATTATTATTATTTTTAAATTATAATTATTTATCAATTATTATAATTTTCATTAACAATTATTATTGTGTCCGCTATATTCAACTTTGGGTATCGTTTGATTTTTTTATTTTTGCTTTAATAATAAGATTTCGGATGGTACCTACCTGTATGCATGAGTCTTAATAACGGTGTCAATACTATTTTCATCTTTAATTTAATTTAATTTATTAATCATAAACCTTACAAATGTAAATGTTACATCATTTAATCATCTATCATTCAATAGGGTATTTGCCAGTGATCAAAATAAAATATAAAACTTTGTTATTATGAAAGTTTATGCTCTAAAATAGTTATTAGAATTTTTATTTTTAATAATTAAGTTTCGTAAATATATTTAAATAAATAAATAAAATCATGATTTTTAATCTATGTGTCACGTGACTTCAAACACCGTGTGAGAACGTGTGACGTACGTCAATTTCAAGTAAAAATGATGTATCCATAGCAACGGAGCTTAGATTGTTTACATCATGTTCACATAGGTACAAAACGGTATTTTTCAACACTCTTTCTAATATAATAATAGCATCGAGTTAGTAAATATAAACGTACGTCATAGATTCGTAGAGCAAAAACGATTATTAGCGGACGGGGCTAACATAAATATTTCAAAAATTATTTTTGAGCTAATTTGAAATCAGAATGAAGTGATTTAGGTGTCATTTTGTTCAGAATTTACTGCTCTATTAATATAACACAAAAAAAATTTTAGTCAAATACCCTATAATATTTATAATTTTCTATCTTAAAATTATGCAAAATTTTGAAATTAGTTTTTTTGAATATGCTTGAAAGGTCTACTTTCCAATAATCGAATATATTCGATGTCAATTATTTTACAAACTATATTGAAATAATTACTTACGCTTTTTTACTGCAAATATGCAATTTTACACAAAGTCACGACAGTTATATAAAGTAGCTCTTCATGTTTATTGCAAAGTAATAATTAATGTAGGTAGGTATTTTAAACGTGACATTTACAGTGGAAAAAATTGTTATATTTGAAATCGAACCCAATTTGTTGTTAAAAACAGAAATAGCGATTAAAGCTTTAAATATCTTACGTTCATATAGGTATTGTAATTTTTGCCAAATGTTATTATAAAAATACGTAGGTACATGTACTTCGCTAAGATGTTTTGTTTAAAGTATTATCTTTAAATAATTATTTGTTTAAATTATAATAGGCATTAATAACAACAATTCTTAAATTAACTGAAAATCTGCTACCCTTGGATTAAGGATTTTATTCTAAAAAGACACCGATTCTAACACCACGTCACTGAAAAATAATTTGGACACTGTTTTGTTATAAGAAATTCCAATAAAACTATGATCAGTTGCTTCTTTTTTGGCAGTGGTTACTTTTTTTTAAGTTAGTAGCGAGATATTAATATAAAATATTATAAGTAGAGTTATATTGGTACATCAGCCAAATTACATAATGTATTCTGCAATATTAGGAAAAATTTATCTTATCAACCATTATCACAGTCGGGACAATGGTTGATAAGATAAATTTTTCCTAATATTGCAGAATACATTATGTAATTTGGCTGATGTACCAATATAACTCTACTTATGTATTTCTCAGTCGTACTAAATCCACTCTTTAAATAAAATATTATGTTATTAACTAAAATTGGTATTTGTGGATAATTTTTTGTACTAAATATTTTACAATAAATTATTAACAAAACTTTCATCGCTATTTATTAATATACCTAATAAATACTTAAAAAAAGTAAAATATAAAGGAACAAAAAGGGAGCACTTTAAGTGCAGTGGTAGGTACAGTATCGATGTCGTTAAGATGCCAATTTTTACCCGGCTGCACGACAGCAAAGACAGGGTATTGTTTTTTACGCGTATCTATCTATACAGAGTGTATCACAGGATTGAGAACATAGAAAATAAATGAGTGCAACATGGAAGACATAAACAAAATGGGTAGCGTGACAAAGATAGAATGCACATGGCTAACTCAACTAAATTAATTAATTATCATGGTTTTAAGCATGAAAAAGGGCACATTGATCACTGATCCTAACTAATTTGCACATTGGAGTTTTCCCTATGTTCGATTTTCTGTGGTACACCCTGTATATTATATATAGATAAATCTGGCGACGCGAACAAAGTTATAATTTGTAGAAAATAAGATCGAATTATAGAATTTATTTCTATATAATATAATAATTTTGAAAAGTGCATCCGTTCCTGTTCCGCATTGTCCAACGCCATACTTAAATTATATTTATACGTCGTATCTTTTATCTATTTATATTGCTATGGGTTCGGTTTCAAATGCAACAATGAACTCGTTACCTTTGACAGTTTCCTTGGTAGTTTCTTTCCCGCATTGATTGATCTCGGTGGCTGACGAGGCCAGCGACGATAAAATCGAGATGAGGTCAGTGTTGGTGCAAACGATACCCGTGTTTCCAGGGACGTGTTTTTCTGACGAACCCGACGATGACGGCGAACTGTTTGTCTGAATGGTCGGATATTCGGAAGCTCGTCGTTTTTGTGCCGACGGTATTGGGGGTAACGTGGTGCCGACAAAATCCGAATATCTTCTCAATGCGCCCGATGATGGACCTCCGGGCTGCTGTTGCGTGTACCTGCAGAAGAACTTACCGTCTAACGAAACGTTCAAAGCTAGTTGATCTCAAATTGTGTAAATTTTGTTCAAAATAATTCGTCAACAGAAACCAGAAAAATAACCACGAATATATATAACTTAAGATACAGAGATAACAAATTTTAGTTCTATAAAATAGATACGTCTCGCAGTTACTTTAACAGTAATTTGGTGTCCACAACACTGTAATTTATGTAATATACAGATTGTATCAAATTAAAGCTGTGAATAGGGCGTTCTGTGTGTAAGATAGAGATCGATATAAAGCAATAAGTAAGAACGAGATAAATTATCGCTAATAGCAATTTTCTGTAGTTACTGTAATTAAATAATACCTACCCATGCAACCTGATAGCGTCATCTTTGTTTTGTGATTTTATCAATAATTTCAGTAGTCTTAAGTAACCACAGTAAACGACTAATGATTACGACAAAATTTACAGACACTTTCTATTAGCGATCATTTATCTCGTTCTTACTTACTGCTTTATATATCGATCTCTATCTTACACACAGAACGCCCTATGCACAGCTTTAATTTGATACAATCTGTATAATACGCGGATACATAATAAACTCTACCGAGATGCTATTAAAATATAAAAGGCAATTCAAAATTAAATTAAAAAATCTATAATTTCCCTTTTTTGACATTATTTGTTACATTTGTAATCAAACAAAGTCATTTATTTATTTTAAGGTTTGAAGATTAAGTTCACCGACTGCTCTGCTCATTTATGTCTGGCAAAAGACAAATTTTATCAGATTGGCCAAATCATCATAATATACTGTACGATGAGAGGAAATGAGTTCTAAACATTACATTGAATGCGTTAATGTACTAAGAGTATAACTTTAAGTAAGAAATATCCAGATCTAAACATAGGTAGGTACAAGTCTTCATGGTTTCCGGGCTTGTAGGCCGTGGTTCGGTGGTATTTCTACCTGAAGTTTCGTCTACAACTGCGGTAGACATTCTCAAAGGCGATGTGCCACATCGCCTTTGAGAATGTCTACCGCAGTTGTAGACGAAACGTCAGGTAGAAATACCACCGGACCACGGCCTACAAGCCCGGAAACCATGAAGACTTGGAACAATGCCGGCTGTGAAAGCTTGCACACTTGGATAGGTAGGTACAGTTTGATTGAACAAAAAATCGTCAAAAATAAGTAACAAAAAATGAAAAAAGCCTTAACATTATGCAAGGCTTTCGCTAGCTTAATATTAAACTCAAGCTATCCATATAAATAATAATTATCAATATTTTTCTGAAATAAATATTCATAACTGCCCTAAGAAAGAAGGTAAGCTGAATTATTTAAATAGTTTTTCGCTTGATCAATTTTTATTGTAAATTATTATAAACCAAGAGTAAAATCGTTACAATCATAGATAATTTTGAGATACCTTTGAGGAGACACAGAAGGTCCAGCATCCTCGTCCAGAGGCTGCACTTCGCAAACCTTTTCACTGCTCGTGTTCCACATTTTCATTCTTACTTTTCTGGCCGTGACGATATCGTCCATGATGTCCAGCTGCAAGTTGTGAACACTTCCGCGATGTTCAGCCGATGGCGGAGGTCCAGTCAGAACGCTGGCCGCCGATTCCCTTCGACTGGCCAGGATCGTGCGACTGGGAATGCCGCCGGCCGTTGGGAATGTCGCTATTGACTCGCGTCGATTTCGACCGAACAGAGTTGATGGAACTTTTGATATTGTTACGACGGAATGACGTCGACCGCCTGGAGTTGGAGCCGGTGCCGAAGACAGGGTGGCCAGGAACGCCGCCTCTCGTACAGAAGGACCCGAACCTTACGGAGTTGAATCATTTTTATTTCAAAATGTAATAAATAAAATTAAAGTGAAAAACCACTAAGAATTACTTAGAAATTATAAACCATGAAAATATATTGTTATTATTATATTAGCATCATAAATCATTAACTATAAATTATCGGAGAAATCAGAACAGATATATATCTATTTATATTTATACATTTTTAGAATCGGTGTTCCGTTTGTCCTCAATGCAAAAATTTGAATCATGAATCTGCGATCTGATTAATTTGGTATAGTTTTCTTTGACTTTGTGTGTTAGAAAAAAATTAAAAAAGAGTTAGTTCAGAAACTGGACTCATATTGATACGGTTGCATTTTAATATTATTAAATCTAATAGTGAATCTCAGTTTTTCTGATCTCAAATAAATGTATATTTTTTAGATGTAATTTAAAGAAAATTACCAGTGAAAGTTTAAATTAATATAGACTTCTATTCACAGCCAGAGATAACGAGTCATTGTATTAACAATTTGAATTCTGGGACAAATGTATTCTACCACTGGGGTTCCTTTTTTTTGACAGATCCAACATTCTTTTTACTTCCCACCTCTACTATGGTAGGGAAGTAATGGATTTAGTCCGAAAAAAATATTTCGAGATTTTAACAAATTTTCACGTTTTGAGACCCTAGCAATCGTTTAAGATCATTTTCTGACTGATGTCTGTATGTGTGTGTGTGTGTATGTGTGTATGTGGTCAATTTTTCGCCTTCGATATCTTAAGAACGGAACAACATACGGGCATGCCGATTGTTCTATTGTGTTTATCAGCCTTTAACTTAGATCTGATTAGATTTTGAGTCAAATCGGTTCAGTGGATCCTGAGATATTCAAAAAAACGTCCTCAATGTCGCGTATTAACATAGGTAAAAAAAAATATAAATGAATTCTAGATGTTATAATATGAAAAAAACGTAAATATTTTTTTTCTCTAAAATGTATAGTTTTCGAGAAAAAAAATATTTTACTAAAAAAAATAAAAATTGTACGTAAATCAAGGTAACCATGACTTTTGCTATATTCAAGTTAGCCATCAGTAGATCACCAAACAAAAAAGAGGGCCATGCTTTTTTCAAAGAATAAAAATAAAATTGTGTTTCAAAGACCACCAACAGCTAAGGTTATTTGGGCCTAGTCAAAGAATAAAAAAAAAAAGTGTTTATTTTTTGCAAATATTTACTAGGTGGGAAGTATAGGACTGGTCATCAGTCGAATTTTTTTTGTAAAGGACACTGTTCATACTAAAAGTAGGTACCTTCGCCGCCTCTTTCCGAAAGTCTTCGAACTTGACTGGCCGTGATTCCGCTCGTACACTGCGGCGTAGGCAGGGAGTGTTTTCTGGTCTCGCGCGGATCTCGCCACGGCGACAACAGGTAAGGGTTGTTCATTGGCGAGTCCACGTCGAGACTTTGGCGCGGCGTCGATTCCACACTCTTCTGGTCGGAGTGCTCCTCTTCGCTGTTTCCGGACTCTTCGACGACGATCATCGGCTCCTGGTTCTGGCATGGTGATGGAAATGGAGATCGACGCATTGTTGTTGCTGAATTGTCGCTTTATCTAGAAAAGAAAAACAAAGTTATATGAACTTTACACGTTGATCTTATTTTACAGCTTTTGTTTTTAAAAAGTGTTCAGATTTTTATTGATCTTTTCTTAGGTTCGAAACAAATATTTTTTCCTTTATTTATTTGCTTTAACATAATTAAATATAGGTACACCTTTGACTATAATAATATATCTTAGTATTTATAGTCACAGGTTACGCATTTTCAAAAATTGTTAACAAAAATGTAATAGCTTGTACCTCATTGCAACCGGCCCTTCTGGTAGAGGATTTTTTGTCATTAATACCTACTTGTTAACATGTAGTTCAGTTTATACAAAACGCGTTTAATATTGAAATATTCTTCAATAAAAAAATATCAGACAGAGAATAATTTCTAACAACAAGAAGCAATAATTTAATGATTCCTTCAGTATTTTCATAATTTTATAAGCGTACCGCCGCATCATATTCACTGCGCTTCAAGTTATTATATTTGACATTTTGCGCCACGTCGTCCTGTTTTCATAATAAACGGCGTTAACAGACACACTCTGCACGGACAGTACAATAAAATTGCATTAATAAAGTGTGTACAAAATTCCTGCTGATGTGCACACTTATTTTTAACACGCTTATATTAGTTCCACCTGTACGTGTGTATGTATGTAAGTAACGGATTCTTTGAACGCGATTTTCACCCACTTCAAAACTTCAGATTGAACTGAAACTTTGCACACTTATCAAGGACCGATGACAATACAATAATTCAATAAGTTTTTTAGTCCTGGAGATCCTGGATCTCCAGGACTAAAAAAAAGCAAAAAACTTCAGATTGAACTGAAACTTTGCACACTTATCAAGGAACGATGACAATACAATAATTCAATAAGTTTGTCCCATTATCCTGACCAGGATTTCCAGGACTAAAAAGCAAAAATAAATTATAATTTAAAAAACTAAGAAACACGTTTTAATGGTAAACTGAACTAAAAAGTAAAAAATAATTTTATTGTAAAGAAGCGTGGGGTGCTTTGTACCATATTTTCTGATATTGAGCACCCCACGCTTTTTTACAATAAAAATTAATTTTTACTTTTTAGTTCAGTTTACCATTAAAGCGTGTTTTTTAGTTTTTTTAAATTATAATTTATTTTTTATAGAAATACTATACAGTATACCGTCACTGAGATATTAATAACTGAAATCTTAAAAACATGTTCTAAACTTCAGTTTTTTTTGGCTACTGCACAGCATTCGTTAGTAGAAGCGCTATGATTATATGCTATAGGTATAGTGAAAGTCCGATCAAAATCGGTTCAATAGTTTTTGAAGTGAAAACTTCCTTAGTCGCGTTAGGCACTCTTTGCCTGGGTACTGAAATAAAGTCAACCGTTCGCGTTCGCAAGTTCGCGTACGCGAACGCAACCCGACGGTAAGAATTCGCTGAATCGGGGTTACTCGGCTCAAACACGAACACACTTATTAGCAGTATGCCCAAGGAATCTACATAAGGAATATAAACTCCATGTAGGTAATCAGAAGCTTGTTTATTTACACTTTACAGCTGTCAGATGGAAATATTTATGATACAAATTCACGTCAGTACGGGAAGGAATACAGCGGCGCTCTGGTGGTATAAAATGTAAACGTTAATTTGGACGATTTGTTGAGAAAGTTTGTCAAATTTTCCCATATGAGATTGTATTCCTTGTCTAGCCTCCATGAGTATGGCCGTCTCAACTGACTGGTCGTTCTCTTACAACTGTGCCCGGCTGACATACTTATATCATAAAAACGGTAAGGTATACAGTTGTATCAATAGCTCAGTTAGCAGCGTCTTTGCGTTGTATGCATAGGGACCTCGGTTCGAAACCTGATGGCATCGTAGGATTTTTGACGTATTTTTTTTTTAAATTCTACATGATATTTATTTATATATTTTTTAATTTTTGTTATATTCTTTCTTTGACGATAATTATATTTTTTTTTTAAACCAAAGTGGAATTAATTAAAAATATAATTTTAGTATTTTAGTAATAAATTATTTTTAGTTCATAATTAATGCCCTATAATAGATGACACCAAAAATTAGTTTTCACTTCTGTTGTGTGGTCATAAGCACACACCCATTTTTTTTGAGATTTGTGTTTTTACTAAGCTTTTTTTAATGCATATATTTTGTAAACTTAGTACTTAAATTATTCACTACGTTTGTAGAACCACTGCAGTATAAAGAAAATAAATGTTTGTTACTTTTTATTTAAAAAAAATATATTTTCAGATACGTTCTGTTATTGCCAGCTGAAAATACGCCTTAAATAGTATTTTCATTGATCAATACAAGTTTTTTTTCTTTCAAACATGCTGGATAATCGAAAAATTCCATATGTATGTACAATATCCTTGGGGAGGAAAATATGTTGTCCTGTAGATATATAAATATAAATTAAATGAGTTATACACTATGTTTGATGTATTATCCTTGGGGAATGTACATCGGGACAACAGGGATTATACTTTCTTGTTCAATTCTTTTGTTCTTGCAGAAAATACTCGACTGATTTCGTTTGTGATGTAACGAACACAATATATCCGTACGTTATAAGCATATTATTTTCAAAGCATATCAATTAAGTCAGTGAACCGCGTTTTAAGATTGGTTCGAAAGTTTGATTAAGATCGAATAAATAGTTTCTTATACCGACCGGCGACGCAACGTATAAGCTAACTAGAATAAATATATCTGTAAATTTAGATTTTACTCGTGCGAGACCTAAGTACAGTGTAACCTTAATATAACGAGCCTCAATATAACAATTTCCTCAATTTAACAAATTTTTCGAAATCCTCTAGAATTGTCCGTAAGAGTTAATGCAAAATATACCTTTACATTACGAATACATTTGTCAAAAACCTCTTTATAACGAATTTTCAATCATTGCAAAATATAAATAGAAAGTATTATTTACCTCTATATAACCTTTACATAACGTATCCTATCAATTATTCACACTCAATTCCACAATAATAATTCATGTCTCGACAGGTTCAGACTCGTTAAATTTTTCGTAAGACAATCATTGTTGTTTGATGATAAGTAATGTAAACACTACTGTTTGTCACTGTTGTTAGTTTTAAAGTTGCAATGGCTGAGAAACGAAAAAGGTGTTCCTTAACCTTATTAACAGGAATCGTAGTCCAACCTAACCCCTATATAACAAACATCATTGTAACAAATTACCTGTTATAACGAATATTTTCTAATTCCCTTCAGTTTTGTAATATCGAGGTTGCACTGTATAATCATTTAGTGCTCTCGCACCTAGTAGGAAACATTTTTATCATGCAGATATTACATAATATTATGATTAGTGTTCTGTCGACTGTCAAATTGTTCCAGCGCTGTTTTGGAACAAATTATGTATCTGCATACATTTTATTACATTTAACTTACATTTGGAGATGAAATGTGGGTAAACAAAATACATATAAGTACAGAGAGCGAGCGAGTGTGTGAGAGAGAGGGAAAGTACTGGTCTCTCTCTGTTTGTGTTTAAGTATTTAATATCAATATGCAAATAGATGCTTGTTGACAAAGCAAACATGATCTACATCTCCTTGATCGTTCTTCTTCTTTACTCTGGCCGAAACTTCAAACAATCGCCATTTAAGGCTTCAGCTTACATTTCAAAAACTTTTCTCCATATATATGTCAAACTTTTCGTAATATTATGAATAATTACTAGGACAGAGTTAGAAGCAATTTTTAGGTGTCTTCATATTTTGCTAGAATGGAGAGTTTCCACTTTGCCAAATTTCAATTTATGAATAAATGTAACCTACAATCTACATGTAAATAAAATCCTAAATTTCTTATATTATGAGACGCCTATAACCTCTATTGTTGAGCGTCTATAATTTAAAATATCTATCTATGTATTGCAATACAAAATTGTAAATTTTTAATGAAATTTTGACTTGCAGTGTATAGAATGCCTAGATGGAAGCCAATTTCAGAATTTTTGTTTATCGACTGATATCCTAGGTCTACATGAGTCATGCAAGAGTTTGTATAAAAGTGTTAAAATGGTTTTAAAAAATCAGGCAAATGAAGTTTTTATTTTTCCTTTTTTTCTGCTATTTTTGTGGTACTATTTATATTTCCCCCATTGTTAGGTGGGTAATAGTAGATTATTATTATCTAGTGACGTAATGAGGTACTTATATTACTTACGATTAGTAACAACGAGTTTTAATATTCACACAAGTCATAAATCATTGCGCACGAGATGTATTATATGGTATTTTATTTGTCCTACCCTCTATAAAATAGCTGCTTTAGTCTTCATTTTCTGTATTTTCTAAATGTTTGACATTTCATTAATTGTGTAGCAAACTTCACTTCTAATAGTAGACTAGAGTAGCCGTCGCACTCGAAAGCAGAATAAATTACTATTGAATTGGTTAGCGCACCTACTACTTTCCCGCACATCGGCCTGTAAAAAGTCACTTTGCATGTATTAATTCACGTCAATATATTATATTGTTCGAAAATATCACAAAATCAATACGAACTGGATTCTCAATCGAACGATTTATAACTAATATGTCGAATTAGCCATTCGTGTGCACAGCTGAAGATAACATGCGGAATATGCTGTGTTCGGCACACGGGTAGAAATAAAATAAAGGAAAACCAAAGAAAGAATAATAAAACCAAACAGAGCGTTAACACGTCCCTTTTTCAAGAGATCCGCGAGTATTTTCAATATTATTATTGTACTACCTCTCTATTGCTGCAATAAAATCAAATATTATATGGCTTATATACCTACCTATAGTATAACTTAAGATTTATTATGTCAACGGGACTGTTCGTCTGTTGTATTCTTCTTTGATATCAATGCTAATATTTAAAATTTTTACAGGACATATGCCTAGTAATTACGTTTTCTTGCGAATGTTTCAGGTTTTCTTAGTTTTAGGATAGCTGCCATTATGATGAAAATGGACGTTTAGTCAAGCCAAGCCACAAAAAAAAATTGTATAATGGACTATAAATGATGCGGCCATAAAATATCATTTCAAAAACGATATAAGGTACCTAAGCTTCGAGAAAACCTATTTCAAAAAGATATTTGATTTAATAGTATCTAGTACTGATGCTCTTTATCCTTGCTTTCTTCTCTATTTGATTGATTATTATTGATAATTTATATAACTTACGTTGTGTTGGACCAGGATATATAATATCCGTTCATAGACAAAATAAATTATTTATTTATTTAATTGACGGAACATTTTTGATTTACTAATATAATGCTTGGAGATGTAAACGCAAGAGAAAAAAGTTGAAAAAAATAGTGCCTAGATGAATAATAGGCTCAACGGCTCCGTTCTTGAAAAAGACGAATTCAACAAGCACTAAAATAAATTAAATTCATTTGGAAAGAAATGTCAAGGGAAACATTAAATTTTAATGGTAAACGGTTACTTATTACCAATCAATTAATCAACGCAGATGGGAAAGTTTTCGTGTTTTTGTGGCTGTTAAAATAATAGAGAACTAGGAATGTTCACCATTCGTTTTCTTTTCAAAAAAAAAAAAAAAACTCACACAAAAGTTTCTGGCCACATAAATTATAATCCTGAATTTTACTTTAAAATTTAATCGTTTTATTCCTTAATTATAATGCGAATGGTCGATCATTTGTTTTGATGTTTTCTCGACGGAGCATTAATTAATTAAATGTAGTCGCTACTCTGTTAATTCGACAATATTTCTCGACGCGACGTGACGCTGCTGATGGGATGAACATTTACAAAATGAAAAAAATGTCTTATATAATATTGTTGTATTTGTTATATATTATGGCATATAAAAATAACTCACAAGACTAGGTGAATGTTGAGACGAGTAGGTATTTGATATTTAGGTCACGTATGCGCGCTCCATCAGAAACGATTGTACTGTTAGAAAACAGAGGAGGCCTTCCTTCTCTTTGATGACAGATCCTACTGAACTGAAGCGTCCTTTTTTAGTTATACGAGGTCTTGATTAGACACGTTCGTTGATTGTGATCATTGCACGCACCCAATACGTATTCGTCAACTCATGAGAATGTTTTCAAAAATAAATTTTTGATATTGTTGTCAAATTTGCTCAACGAAATGAATCAGGTCCTGACACTGCGTCCAACTTTTGTTCACGTAGTAGGTAGCTTTCGCATTTGCATAATTTTTCGAAGTGAAAAAGCTTTTCAAATTATTTGTACAATATATCCTAGGCCTTAGCCTACTACGTTTTTCTTGATAATTCGTATATTGTTATACTGGAATGTTTTTCACTATCGCGTTCGATTCGGTACTCTTTTGTGCCAAAGTTTGTAACAATAATGTTTTTCTCTGACAGCTTGAAACGGAAATGTTACAATATAACTTATGGTTGCTGTCATAAACATTAAGACCTAATATATAACCATATTATTTTTCGGTGAAAATTTGTTGCCACATCACAGCCTTGTCTTCGATCTATCGTAAAGTGACCACATTTTCATTGAGACAAAGCGGGACAAATGGGATGAAATGAGAATTACAATTTAGTTATATGTATATATTTTATTGTATTTTATTGTATACATTGTATACTTGTACAAAAATGTATTTATTATTAATTATTGGTAACTATAAAAATATTTGTAAAAAACAACAAACCGCACTGTCTAAGGCAGTCCGCACTTTCTGCACAATTATCTGAATTAAGCCGAGACGTAACGACAATGATCGAACACCACCCAGTAAATCTAACTCGGTACATTGCCTAATTTAGTTTACACTGCATGCATTTTATGTGTTTTTTTTATGTATTTTTTATTTCTTTATATTCACCATAATACTTAATAAATAATAGGTAATATATTTTTACAGTACATTTAAAATAAGAAATGCAGATATTTTCTAAAAAGCGGGACATTTTTAAAAATCGGCGGGACGCGGGACAGTCCACCAAAATTCAGGACTGTCCCGCCAAAATCGGGACGTGTGGTCACTTTAATCTATCGGCGTAATGCATGAAATCGATTTTAAAATTATTCCAAATTAAATAAGTTTATTCGCACCGCAACATGTTTTCTTTTTCTGGTGCACTTTACTCACATCCACGTTCCGATTTCGAACTACATCACTGGCTGTATCTTAACGTTTCGATTGAATGTTGTAATAATCTGCGACCGCAGGACAAAATGGCTTATGTCTGATTCTTGATAAAATAATATCTGTGAAGACTTGATCATCCTGTTCGTTTAAGAATCCAATTCTCCATTTTTATCTGCAATGAAAAGGGATAGAACTGTCGATTGCACATAAGTCGAGGTACCTTCCTGCAGCACGAGCGCCGTTAACCCTGACGACAAGTCGAACAAAATTTACAAACTGCTAAATCTAAATAAAATCGAAACCGTGCGGGTCTCGCGCGTAGGTCTGACCTGCACGTTTGCGAGTTTTTTTATACTTATTCAAAATGTGTGTTTCATCGTTTGCGACACTCATGTGGTTGGAAGGTACCTCGAGCATCGCGGCATTAAATACTATATATAAACTGTTTTGAAATGTAGTTTAAATTTAGAATTTAAGTAGGAAGATCTAAAAATTCAACATGTGCGATTTTGTCTTTTAGTCCCCGATATTATAGAGTTGCTTGTTACGTAATTCCATCGATCGAGTACTATTAATAATGTGACATACATAATATGTGTGTGTGTGTGCAGTGTGTGTGAGAGAGGGGGGGAAGTTTTATATATAACAAACTTTTGTTCTGTCAGATGGGTGAAAATATGTGAATGCAATGGGTGCAGCTTTGTGCAATTTAGATGTTTTGGTGCAGAAATTATTGCTACGTCTTTAAGGGCACTCGTCAGCAAATGTTGAATAGTGTTGAATACTAGCATAGCTACGTAGGGAGACAACAATATTATGTGCAAAAATGTTCCAGAATAGCCGATAATAGTATTAATTCTCTGTATAACGCTTTGTTCTCCTAAAACTTTGCTATAATAGTAAAATGCCGAAATATTCAAATATTGTAGTATTATGTGCCTTCAAAAAGTCTTGTAGTTACGCAATGCGATTTTGTGAAATTTCTACTTGATTTCAAAATATAGATTCCGCCTGTTTTCCAGCAGTTAATTGATAGATAGTATGGTACGACAAATATACTAAAAAAGACAGTAAGTGCGACAAAGATACTAAATTTGAAATACATTTTATTGCTTATACAATTTCTGCATTATGGTAATTTTTATTACAATGACGGTGCATTTTATAGATATGGGTTTGCCATAATAAATTTAGTATCTAGTAGTAAAATCAGGAGACACCAAAGTGGAGTTTTGTCAATCAAAAAAAAAAAAAAAGAAAAAAACAGCAACTGAATTTATGTATGATTTTTCTTTTAGGAAAAATGAGGTAACGCGCTCTAGTCCCAATACCATCGATCGATGTGCAATATTAGTATTCCGAAGCGATGATAAAATACGTGATTACATTTAAAGAGCTTAACTATAACAATGAAGGCGTTCCAGTTTGCATTCCGCCTAAAAGCATATTTTATGCATGCGATGCCAAGCGAGGTCTTGGCTATTATTATTGCAATATAATATTTTACTGTTCAAACGGATAAAATGTTGAAAGAGGTCACTTTTATGTTGGCAAAATAAATTGTGGATTTTTTGATATACGATAGGCTTTTTAACTTCCCGCTAAGAAAATTGAGAAATTTCAAAAATAGGGAAGTTATTGATTTCACCCCGATTTTCAAAAATTGAGTTTTCATCAGATCTCGACGTTTTGTGATCCTAGGAAGCTATTCTGACTATTTTTACGATGATGTCAGTATGTATGTATGTGTGTGTATATAAACCTCTCATAACTTTTGAACGGCTTAACCGATCGAATCGCGATTTACGGCATCTGAAAGGGTTCCACTGAACTTAGATTTCCTGAAAATTTGAACCGATTCGGCCCAATAAATTTTCAGAAATTCCAAAAAAACCGAAAAAAAAGTTGTTAAAACGATGTTTTTTCAAAATAACTTCTAGAATATTGTACCGATTGATTTCATAATCTAATCAGCTCTTCTTCTCAGAAAACTGCGTAGAATGCCGTTAAGCGGATCAAAATTGGTTAATCCGTTCGAGAGATTACGTAGTCAACAGATTTCGAAAAAAGTGTTTTTTCAAAATAACTTCGAGATTTCTCAACCAATCGATTTTGTACCTCTTATAATATTTTAGAGCTTAAAAAACTACGTCGAATGCCGTTTTAAAGATCAAAATCGAACAACGCGTTCAAAAGTTATAGCTTTTCAAAAATTAAAATAGTGTTGTTATCGGCAATTTTTAGATTTTTGAGGTCGAAGAGCTCAAAAATCTACTTTTGGGTATATTATCAAGTGCTTCAAACTCAAAGCGCTTGAAAAAAGCGGGAAGTCCCAGGGATGGCCTGCAGGGTCAACCGATTTAGAGATTTTTTTATAAAACTACGTAGATAATGTGCCTACTTTGGTAAACGCCTCGAAAAAGTCTCGTTTTTATTTTCTAAACTATAATATTGGCAATTTTTTTACAAACACTATTAATTTGAAAAAATATATCTGAAGAGAATTTAAATTCTGTTTAAACTAATGTTCCTGCGCCTAAATAGATGTGTAGACGTTGCGACCCACGGAAATCTCCGGTTCAGACGACTCGTCTGCGGTCCACATTTCAAATCAATACTATTGTGAAATAATACAATTTAAACCATTAATTTAATTAACAGCGGCAATAAGTTCAGGAACATTTTAATAACAATCAATTAAATATCTTTTCTTCTTCGTCGGTGAACGTCAATCTGTCTGGCTTAAAAAGATATATTCCACCCTCAGAAATAATATGAATTCCACATACAAATCGTTGAACCGACGACGCATAATATTAATTATGTAAACATTCCGCTAAAACAGATTTAATAATAAATCCTACACAATTAAATTTGAATAAAGGAATGAATCATTATAGATTTTAGAGATTATATTTTAGAGAGATAGCTGATGTGGCTTCAAAGTTCAGTACTTTGACCTGTAATAATAACTCATTAATCGGTTTCACCAATTCTCTAACGTCATTGCGTGCGTTTATTTTAGTGCTAAAAAAATAAATTATTTAAAAAAAAAACAAAAAACCGGACTGCGTAAAAAGTGCGAACATGCAGTTGGAGGCATCATATATTTCTGTTCTTGTTACTACATGACGTATGCCTTCGACTGCATGTTATCATTAATAAATTGATCTTGTTTCCATCTTTTAAGTTCGATTTTTACGCAGTCGGGTTTTTTGTTTTTTTTTAAATAATTTATTTTTATTTTCTTCATTTTGGTTGAATCTACTCATCAAGCCTTTTCATTTGATACCCCACACAAAAGGTTTTACCGATTTTTTGCGTATTGACAAAATGGCGTCTAGCATCCGCCATATTGAATTTTCCGTAACATTCGTGAGACTACCATGAATTTATAGACAGCTCACTTTTCAAAATCCGTCAAGCCGTTTAGGCTACAGAGAGCGCCGACCAAAATGCAAAGATACAAAGATACATACACAAACATACACCCGAAAAACATTACACTCTTGGCAGTTGGGTAAAAAGAACAAAGATATGCAAATATTATGTTTTTTTGATGATTAGGTCTGAGATTTTAACTCTTTTATAAAATCTATTCTAAACAAAACTAAATATTTTACTACTTTATCTGTGATAAATTAAAAATATGGTGGTCGGAAATGAAAATTTCAATCTTTTATATTAATTTTAGTCTAAAAACAGTTGTTGTTAAAATTTCAGTGACTCAAATAATATAATAATATACGAAGATCATATGTTAACGACCAACACTTCAAAGTCGTACCATTGTTTTTCAATTAAATAAACCGGGATTGCGCTCATATTATTGTAACATATTATTATACGCCACAGCACGTGTCGTACAACCATTTCTATAGATAAATATATAATAATATCTGCTGAAACGCTGCCATTTTTCACTGTGTGTGTGTGTGTGTTCGTGGTCCTTCTTTTCTAGCGATTATTTCTACTACGTGACTTGGTTTGAATCTCTATTATAATTTTTGAACGTAATTTGAAACGTTAAATCGACAACACTAACTTTTATTGAAGCTCGCTTTGAAGGAAAATTTGAAGTTTAAAAAAAAACTTTTTAACAAAAAAAAAACCTCCTTCAAAAAGCCACTAAAAAGATGAAAATAATGAAATTTTGAGGTCTGCGCCAATTTAATAAAATTTGAAGTCGTTTAAAAAGTATAGTATAGTGATTAATATTTTCTTTTTAACCAACTTCATATTTTATTAAATTGGCTCAAAATTTCATTATTTTCCTCTTTTTAGTGGCTTTTTGAAAGAGATTTTTTTTTTGGTGAAAAGTTTTTTATTTTTTACTTTTTAGTATCAAAAAGTGACATTTGTCTTAAAGGAATCACACGCCGTTACTCACTTTTATTAAACCGACTTTCTTACGCTGTCTGATGTGTCAAAAAATGACATTTACCTTAAGGAATCACACGCCGTTACTAACTTTTATTAAAATCAGCCGAACTACTGAACCGATTTTGATGAAATTTCTATGGGACCAATCTGAAAGTATATCCTTTCAAATAAATTTTTCCAAATCGGTTTATAAATGACGGAGTTCTGAGGTAACAAACATAAAAAAAAATACAACCGAATTGAGAACCACCTCCTTTTTTTGAAGTCGGTTAAAAATGATTTTTATTTTCAAGTAAGCTGTCGGCAACGGATATTCTGTATCCGTCGGGCAACAGTTGAACACGCGCGCGCGTCGCCCAGTTTATTCGCAGCTAATAAAACAATAGGAGCATCGGCACGTCGCGAATCATGACGCGTAATCTTTGCGCGCATTGTGAAAGGTGTGTGTAGCGTTGGAATGTCTGTCACAATACGTGAAATTGTCCAATATTCTACATGCATTTCAATTGTCTTCAGGCACCGCACAACCATTACGTTTCATTTTATTATTGCTTCTAAACAAGAGACTGTTCATGAATAAAATATCTCTTTAGTAGGTACATCAAACTTAAATTAGTTATATTTAACGTACACTTACGTCGTTCAAATTTGTCATTAATGACGGCTGATAAGACCAAATTCACTGAAAACATTCATTGAAAATACTTCTGCTCTTCCACCATGTGTACCTTCTCTTCCACCAGGATCACCTTTTCTTCCACCACATGTCTTCTGTTCGCTAATAAATCTATATATAAATAAATAAATCTATTATATATAGTTTAGGACTTAGGTAAAATGTTTGAAAAGGTTTTTACTTTTGAATTGAAATATCGAAAGGAAATTAAAGTAAAGTTTCATTTTTATTTGCGTTTTTTGTTATTTTTTAAATTAAATTTTAAAAAAGCGAGTCCCCGCGGTGTTCAATGTGGTATAGATTCGAAAAAAATTTTGACAGCTGATCAAGGATGGTTGTATTACAGCATAGCACTAGATACGGTAGAACTTTGTAGAAATTGTTCGAACTACCCGCCACAAACGCCACTTTTGTAACACATTTTCGTTAGATTTCACCGAGTTAGTACAAAAAAAATGTTTTCGTGGGGGAGGCGGCCAGTAAAGATGTTTACACAACAAAAATATAAAATTAGAAAAAAAATCTTTGTTTTAGCAGGAAATAAAATTTCAAAATGTGTAAGTATGTACCTAATACGATTGCTTAAAAATTTTTTTTTTAAATGTTTGCTCTCAGTGTAAAGTAATTTTGAGAGGTCTGTGTATATTAGGTGAAAGTTGATCGCCACATTGTTATGGTTCTGTTATATGTATTGTGATTTTTTTAAATTAAATGCAATAAAAAAAATAATTTCTACGATTTGTAAAACAAGTTGTCGAGATGTTCATTGTTCATGTTTCGGTTTTCCCTTCGCACTTATTTTTCTATTATAAATTCAATTATCAAACAATGTCGTTCAGTTCTCCATAAATCATATTATTATTGTTTCATGTTCAACTTCAATGTAGTGAACGTAAATTAGATATACGAAAGACGGGCGAAGGTCCGCCAAGAGAAGAGGCTGGTGCATCCACTCATTCAAGACCATTGCGTAATAAAGTAACAATTAATGCTGTAATAATAGACTACAGAAGTAGGCGGTCCTAATTTGAGCGCAAAATTTAAAGTGGAGTCGATTAGCGTTCAAAAATGTATGAGGTTTAACGGAATATTCATTACAATTCTCTTTAAACACCTTTCTTACTAAAACAATGGCTGTTTCATAAAAATAACTAAAAAAAACCGTTCTTATTGGCTACAAAACTTTATTATTTCGTGTGAAATAATTTTTTATTTGAAATTAAAAATTTATGAAAAATGAATGTCCTAGCTTGATTCAGTCAGTGACGTTTATTCTAACCTAACTTAACTTCGTTGACGTTTGTCGAGATATAATTTAAGCAATTATAATTAGAAATTGAGTTTGTTCTTTCCATTTAGAGTTGAAAAAGTGTTCTGAAGTCGTCTGAGCTACGCTAGATCAAGGGAGCACAAGTTAAAAGGATAAAAGAAATGTATTCATCAATTAGGTATTGGATATTTAGGTATTATTTTAACTTTTTCCTCAGTCGGAAATTTAAACTTTTTGCAGTCATAATTTTCATTATAACTGCAGTCAAGTACAAAACACCATCCCATAACAAATTGCTTTAATTATTAACGACGACGTGTTTAAAAAAACGAGGTTATGTCAGTAGAATGAATGAAATTTGACAGTTGTGTCATGTTAATGGGTGAACGTACGTTTAACGCAGATTCTAGTTAGAAGGAGACAGTTGCGACTCCGCCATGCCTTCCTTTCCTAATCTATTAAATGTGTATCTAGTGTAGGTGCAGTGTAGTTCACACGATGATTGCGTCAGTATTGATTACACTACTAATAATGATTCTCACTATTGTGCGACAGTGTAAAAAATTGTGCGCAGGCAATTTTAGATTTATAGCTTGTTGTCTCTTAGTGTATGACTCCTGTGTGTCCTTTTTTAATTTTTAGTGTCATAACAATGTACGTTCAAACTATTATAAGAAAAATCGTTTTCAGGAAAAATTACCAGTTTGTAGAAATGCCAGAAGATGACTGAAAAAAGTTTCCGGAGAGGAAATTAAAAAAATAAGCTTTTGTTAATTTTTCCCTGATGTAGATTCAAGGCGGCGATGAAACAAATATTTTTTGCGAAAAACTAAGGAAACAATACATAGTCGATATTTTGTTGCATCGTTGTCTTAATTTCTTTTTCAATTTACGTCAGGAAATTAAACTCTTATAAATAATTGTCTTCATTTTGTAACTAAAATTAGTGCATTTAATGGTGTTAGATTGAATTTAAGTTCTTTACTAGGATAAACTATAGATAAAACTGTATTTTGACTATAAAATAGCATGCATTTTTATTAATAGGGTATTTGCTTGAAATTTTTGTACGAAATGTTACAATTACCACAAAACACCAAACCATAACAAACACTCTCGACGTACGTTTCGCCAACCAAGTTGGCATCATCAGGAGATGATTAAAACTAAAGACTAAACAAAAATTACTGCCTATTTATAGGCTACCTAATTTTAATTACCTGAAAACTAAACTAATTTACTAAATCAAAAAGCAGGCTACCTGGAATTGGGCCTTTGTCACTGTTCATAATATTATGTTTACACTTATGAATCTCTAGACTCTCTACGGCGTCTAGTTGTCTAATATTAATGACGTTTCTAATTAATTTTAAATTACTATTGTCTATTTTATGGTCATTTTCAAATGCATGTTGGGCAACACTAGATTTATCAAACCTGCCATATTTTAGATGAGCCATATGCTCTTTAAATCTTACTGAAATAGATCTTCTCGTTTGGCCAACATACTTTTTATTACAATTTTGACAACTAATTTCATAAATCCCGGACTTTTCTTTTTCTTCTACTTTTTCTTTAGGGTTCCCTAATTTTTCTTTCAAACTATTACTTGAAGAGTATACAATATTTAATCCTACTTCTTTAAAAATCTTTTTTAACCCTCTGGTGAAGCGCGATTCAAATGGAATCGATGCATATCTAGAAATTTCTGTTTCATTACGAAAAGTCGAGGAATTTTCCAAAGCATTCTTAAAACTACGTTTTCTAATCATTTTATCTATTAAATCTACATTATAACCATTACACAAAGCTATGTCCTTAATTAAAGTTTTTTCTTTCTCAAACCTTTCCTTGTTGAGAGGGAAGCTGAGTAACCGGTGTATTAAAAAGTTGAAACTTGCCATTTTATGTTGAGGGCAATGATGTGAGTCTTTAGGGATATATCTTAGTGTATTGGTGTCCTTTCTGTATATATCAAATTCTAAATTATTTGTCTCATTCTTTATGACTAATACATCTAAAAATGGCAGTCTTCCGTTGTTTTCAATTTCATAAGTGAATTTTATTGAAGGGAAACAATTATTTAATTTGGAAACAAAATTGTCTACATTCTCACTTTTAGTGTCAAATACTGCGAAAATATCATCCACATACTAAGCCATACTCTAGGGAAGTATTCAAAAGTTTCTTTTGCATCTGTTTCAAACTTCTTCATGAAAAGACTGGCAATAAAAGGAGATAGAGGGTTCCCCATTGCTGTCCCTTCATGCTGTTCATAAATATTACTATTATGCAAAAAACAATTTTGTTTCATACAAATCTGAGTGAGTTTTATGTAGTCATTTACCATCTCACTACTAAATTTATTCCTATATAATAGGTCTTTTAAAATATCTAAAGTTTCTGGAATAGGGACGCTTGGAAACAACGAGCATACGTCAAAAGAAATCAAAATTTCCCCTTCCTCCAACTGAATATCCTGGGTTTTATTAATAAACTCATTCGAATTAACTACCGCAAAACCAGTTTGAGTAACAGGTAACTTATCAAATTCTTTTGACAACCATTTTGATAAAAAGTAAGTTGGTGCTCCGATTGCCGAAACAATAGGACGCATGGACTTACCTGGTTTATGTACCTTAGGTAAACAATACAGTCGTGGTATAATTGGGTTGGATACATGTAGTTTTCGTTTCAAATTATTGAAATTTTTGTGTTATATTAATAGAGCAGTAAATTCTGAACAAAATGACACCTAAATCACTTCATTCTGATTTCAAATTAGCTCAAAAATAATTTTTGAAATATTTATGTTAGCCCAGGTCGCTAATAATCGTTTTTGCTCTACGAACCTATGACATCATATTTTTATGAATGTAAGTTTATATCTTCTAACTCGATGCTAATTATATCAGAAACAGAATGTTGAAAAATACCGTTTTGTACCTATGTGAACATGATGTAAACAATCTAAGCTCCGTTGCTATGGATAAATTCATTTTTTACTTAAAATTGGCGTCACACGTTCTCACACGGTGTTTGAAGCCACGTGACACATAGATTAAAAATCATAATTTTATTTATTTATTTAAATATGTTTACGAAACTTAATTATTAAAAATAAAAATTCTATAAACAATTTTAAAGCATAAACTTTCATTATAACCCGGGTGCAATACACTATACTCACTCGCTTCCCTCGTTCGCTTTCCTCGTTCGTTTTCTCACTCGCTACGCTCGTTATACTATGTATAGAAGATAAAGAAGATAGATAGACGGATTACTACAGGGATAGTGACATTGGACGGAATTCTGTAAAACTATGCGCGCAAACTAAACTAAAAAATTATAATTATTGTCAAAGAAAGAATATAAGAAAAATAAAAATATATAAATAAATATCATGTAGAATTTAGAAAAAAAAAGCCAAAAATTCTACGATGCTATCAGTTTCCGAACCCGGGTCCCTGTGCATAGAGCGCTGCGATGTAACCTCTGCGCTACGAGTGGAATAGTTGAGTACGGTCGTTTTTATGATATATAAGTATGTTGCGAATTCTTACGGTCGGGTTTCGAATTTAATTAATTAATTATTATTATTTATTAATTATGCTATATATAAATCTTCCGTGAAAAATTATCTAACTGATGGTGAAAACCGCATCAAAATCCGTTGCGTGGTTTAGGAGGAGTTAGCGGTTAAACAGACAGACAGACGCGAAAAGCGACTTCAATTTATACTATGTAGAGATTTTGATCACTGGAAAATGCCCTATTAGACGATGAGGTGCAATCTAAAACGGTAGGAGTAAGAGTTTTTGAGTAGAGTAAAAAAATATCAACTTTAGAATGATTGAAGATGAAATGAAAAAAAACTTATTTCAGAGCAAAGTTTTTGATGTTTCTTTGGTATTCAAAGGCACTACTAGAAGCCCGCGTCTCCTTTCTTTCATTACTATATTATAGTTGTTTGTGTGCATCCACAAGGAGTACAGAATACAGCACGTTTCAGGAATATATTTCCGTTAATGGAGTTTCCGCATAACAGGAAAGTGAACAGTTGATAATGTATTTCACAGCCTACTAAGTGTTGCCATTCTATATAAAACACGCTGCCAGCTTACAGTGTCGTGTAGGTACATTATTGACTTTGCCTCGCTGCGAATGAAAATAAATTTATGTCACTGACAGTTGCTCTGTAGAATTTAATAATAATATTCTCTTTGGGAATTACTAAAATATATCCAAAGCATTCTTAATAATCTTCTTCGATTCAACACAGACTTTTGTCTTCTTGCTATTTTTGTATTCCCTTTATCATTGAAATGGAGCACTTAAAAAGATAAAAAGTTCAACAGATGTTATTTAATTTACAGAGTATTTTTTATCCGGATACTCTGACTAGGATAAATGTTCAAATTGCAAGCGAAGTCGCGGGTAAACGCTAGTATTTTATAATGTAGTTTATTTTCTAACTGACGTCAGCTCTGCTATCTTAATTTAATCGCAAACTTTATTAAAGCGCTAGCCGAATTTTTATTAAGTAATGGCGTAAACCAACATGTTAACTTTTATGTTAATTAATATAACTTTATTAGAGAATTTCTGAATAAATTAAATTTTAATTATAAGGTTATAATATTATATTATTAATATATTTTACTTTTTTATACACAATATCAAAGAAGGAAATATATTTCCTTATTTTATATTTTATGGTTTTTTAAATATTATATGAATTTTGTTACGCAGTATTCAATATTAATATGTTATATAATATTATTACGAGTGGTTCCTGTCCGGATTCACCCGGGTGCTAAGAATTTATGATTTATCATTCCCTCCCGCGATAAATTCTTCCCCTGCAATGCGAAGTCGGGCTGGTGGTGTTTATAATATTAGTAGGATTCCGCCTATACGCTAAAATGCAAAAAAATTTCAGAGCTACGTTTACTATCCCACAGGAATTATCCCCTCGCGAGAAATTTGTCAAAATAAAATATAGCCTATATCACTCAGGGATAGTGTAACTTTCTATTAGTGAAAGAATTTTTAGAATTGGTTCCGTAGTTCAAGAGATTAGAATTTATGATTTATTACCCCCCTCTCCCGCGAGAAATTCTCCCCCTGCCAAGCGAAGTAGCCTGTCGTTGTTCTCGCTTCGCGTACTTGCCTACTGTTTATAATATGACTATAGTATACCTATTAGTATAGATAGTAAAAATTTCCTGCACTCCCGATTTACCTCCGTTGGGGTTGAATTTAAAAAAACTCGAATAGCCTATAACCTTTCCCAATAAACGCGCTATCTAACAAAAAAAAAACAATTTTCAAATCGAACTGGTAGTTCTTGAGATTAGCGCGTTCAAACCCACAAACAAACACACAAACTCTTCAGCTTTGTAATATTAATATGAATTATGGATTCCTGTTTTCAAAATTTATTAAAAGTTAATTTGTCACTCAAAAATGCATCAATTAATTATTATCAAGTTTACTATTCCCTGTCTTCAATTCTGATTGTTTCTATGTTTTATAATATTATATTCCACGTATCTGAATTTCTTGTGCAAACGAAATCAATAAATATTATTTTCCTATTTTAATACCTACTTTAACAAAAATTATTAATAACCGGCGCTCTGCAGCTTGATGGCCACTATTTAATTCAGTAACACAATATAATATTTACTATTCTATTTTCGTTGTTTATTTTTTATTTTTATTGTAGATTATAGACGCGTCGACATCTCAGGTCTTTAGCGTCTTTCAACTACACTAAATAACAACTAACTTAAAACCAAATAACAGCACAAAACATCCATGAGCGCAGGTGGGATTCGAACCCACGGCAGTCCAGTCTAGAGGTTGCGACACCAAGCATGTCAAACACTAGGCTATAGTGCCCTCTATTTTCGTTGTTCAGCAGCAGCTAATTTCATGGAAACTTTAAACTCATAGATACTTTTGTCTTTTAATTTATCCTATCTTAGATATTACAGTGTAAGTGGCGGAGAGGATTTTTTCGTTTAGCGTGAACTGCGAACCACGTGCACGGAAAGGATTTTCATACCTCCATTTTTTTTATTTTCCTGAGAATTTAACGTAATTTTTAATTGAATTTAAATATTTTCGAAATTAAATTATTACACCGTGAATGTTTGAATTATCTTTCCGGCAAAATATTATTATTATAGTAGCGATGAGCCCAGATGTTGCAATTCTCTCGAGAGATCGCTTACGTTAATTGATTTTTAATTAAATCCGTCTCTGTGTAACAGACGTGATGTTTAATTAAACAAGTTCATTAGCACTGCGCTTTGTTTACACATGTTTGCTGTACGGCACGAAGCTTTGCGCTATGTCTACGCACCTACATTCGGAGTAGAGAGCTTTAAACGCGTCGTCGAAGACAATTGGCAACGATGTATTAACGCAGCAATTGTATAAACGCCAAACAAGTCGGATATGCTTAGAGATTTACAAAGGAATCAAGAGATGAGTGTAAACTTACGCTTGGATAATAATAATTATTATTTAGATTTTACAGACATTTTTTATTTTCTACAAAACAACATTTAATTATTATAGCTAATATAATAGGTAATTTCATTTAAAAAAACTAGAAAAAATCTAATACTTTCTGTGGTTTTAAAATTTTTAATATATAAATCTTTCACTTAAATTTTACACAAGCTTTACATGATTCAAAATAAAAAGAAGGTTGGGGTCGTCGATTTATGTTTACAAAAAGTTATTTATTTAGTTCTATCTTCAGAAAAAAGTGAAGCAAAATTATTTTAACAATCAAATATGATTTGAAGTCGTTGTTGTATTTTTAGATAGCTGTAATATTTTCCTCGGTGTCAAGTCCATAATGTAGGTCATGTAGACAAATGTCGTCGAAATAATCTAAAATTACAATAATATTATATTATTACAGTGATTTTAATGTTAATATCCGGTTTTAATAAGGACACTGATGATTGTGATATATTTTTTGTTATTATTAAGAACTCACGATTGGGCATTTTTAACCGACTTCAAAAAAAGAGGATGTTCTATTTTCGGCACCTTTTTTTTGTTAATATGTACCTATGTTCACCGATTTCTTCTGAATTTGTGAACCGATTTTGATGATTATTGTTGTTTTATTTAATAGGGCATACCTCCGGGGTGGTCCCATATAAATTTTACTTAAATCGGTTCAGTAGTTCGACTGATTTCAATAAAAAGTTAGTAAAGGACTGTAACACCGTTAAGGTAAATGTCAAATATCAAGACTACGTAATGTAAAGCCACTAAAAGGTAAAACATAAGAAACTTTGTAACAAAAAAACTCCTTCAAAAAAGCCACTAAAAAGAGGAAAATTATAAAATTTTGAGGTCGGCGCCAATTAATAAAATATTAAGTCGGTTAAAAAGTAGATATTAATTAAAATGGCTTTTTTTAACCGACTTCATAATTTATTAAATTGGCACCGACCCCAAAATGTTATTATTTTCTTCTTTTTAGTGGTTTTTTGAAGGAGGTTTTTTTTGTTAATTTACTTACTGTAAGCACAAAAGTATAATCTAAATAAAATAATCCACCAGCGGAAATATTAATTTGACTATGAAAAAGTTGTAGGGAAAACGATTTTATCTGAAAAATATTTTAGAAATAATATTAGGTACATAAAACCACAAAATAGGTATTTATTTTACATTGTCAAGATCGATGTTTCGAAATTAGCCATTTAACTATTTGTGAAGATAATTTCTTTGAAAGAAATCTCTCAGTAAACTTAGCGAAAAAATTAATTTTATTTCCTAATATATTTTGTGCTTTGAGATTCTGCCATGAACTGTTATTAATTGCTATTCACACTTAATGGACTGAAATTAAATCCTTGAGACGTCTGCTATCACAAAATTGCCCATACGTTTGAAGAATTTTAATGTCTGCATTTTAATATATTATGATACATTTTTAGAGTGTTGGGTCTCCAAGTCACTATATGAATGTAATGAAGTATTAGAAATACCTTGTATTATGTCCGTCTTGTGACTTCTTGTGAATTTACACTACGCGTTTCAGCAACGAGTTGCCATCTTCAGGTGTGGTTAATTATTTTTTAGAAAACACACATTGAGTATTCGTAACACTATATAATATTATAAAGCCAATACCGACATTCTTAATGACAAATTAAATTAACACTAAAATCGAACATAATATACGACATAATAATTAACAGCACACAAACACCCAATACCCAGTAATCGTCTACACACATACACACACACTCCAATCTCCATTTCATTTACCTACTATATAAATCATAAAGTCTCGAAATTTAAATCAGTACTTCACAAACCACGACATAATAAACAGTGCTTAGCCTCATAATATTATATAGTGTTACGAATACTCAATGTGTGTTTTTTAAAAAATAATTAACCATACCTGAAGATGGCAACTCGTTGCTGAAACGCGTAAAGTAAATTCACAAGAAGTCACAAGACGGACATAATACAAGGTATTTCTAATACTTCACAATATTAATATATTGGTTTAAATTGTTTGGAACGTTATGCATGACAGGATAGTTCTTGAGTAGCGGTAGATAGAATTTTGTCCTATGAACTGCTGTAAGAAGAAGTTATTCTGACTAATAATAAAAGCCCAAACAATTGAAGCATCGCACATACATTTCAATCATTTATATGATATCCGTACATAATCTTATGGAAGAAATTTTACTCAAGCTTCAATAATTTTCCCAGTCAAAAAGTAAAGTTCTTTAATTATATAAAATAAATATATAAGTAATATTACCGTTAAATGAGCACTATGGTTCGTTGCGGAAAGTTTATGAATTATTATTCTTGTTTTCTGAACCTTAAAAAAATAATTTGATCTGAAATCAGTAGGTAGGTACTTATTCAGCAAATGTATTAATCATGAAAGCTGTTATAGTCACCAGTCTGTATTGTCAAAGGTGTTGGAAGTTTAATAATAATTGTTATTTATATAATAGTTTAAACATGAATCATTCTATGAAAATTTAAGAATCTTTAAATTATTATGAGACAAGGACACTAAACGGACCTAATATTATTGAACCTGGCAACATAAATGTTTAATTTTGCATTTGACGCCAAATTTGCACTCACCATTAGGTGTATACTGTTGCCGGTATTGACTATGAAAAGGAGATTGAATACTTCCGAAAGGAACCACGCCAAAAGCAGATCGACGGCGGACGGGTCTTTGATGAACATGTAAATTGTGTCGACAATGTCGAAGAACACGTCTGCGCAGTAAAGAGCGATTGGCACGGCGAATACGAAATTTAACGACTCGACACAATTGCATAAATGTCCGTGTAAATTCTGCAAGACTCGTATCAGTTCGAGATCGGCGTTGGTTATAAAGGACTCGTTTAGAGGTTCACTGTATTTTTGATTCTCGGTCAAATCTAACAATATCACGTTAATTGCATTAAATCTCTGATTACACAACAATAAATAGTCCAAGTACTGCCACGTGTTCAAAGCCATCAACATTACAAACGGAAAACAAAAATAAACACCATGGAAAATTCTTGAAGTTATCGTTGAAATGTTTGGTGTGAAATGCATATCTGAAATTAGGTTTATTAAGCTGATTCCAAAAATGAAAAATATTTTCTGTATGGAAAATAGTGTCTTCATATTTCTTTCTGTGTAACCGACAGGCGTATTTATTTTTTTCAAAATAATATCTATTTCGTTGATCTTGTTGATCGTTCTAACAATTTTAAATCGATTTTTATAGCTCCAATATATAAATACGAACGGTAAAATTGTGTTTAATGTATAGTTGAATTGAAAACCGTTTTTCTGGACAAAGTGGTAATCGTATGACGATATTATTAATATTGTAAAAATTGTTAGTAGTTTTGAAATAGCGGCTTTATTAAAATCCGTTGTCTGGTAGCGTTTGCATTTGTTTTTTTCTATGACTGAAAAATGAACCATATCAAAGAGTTTCCAGATCGGTAACATCGGTTGCAAACTGTTATAAATGTCACTCATTTTTAAGTTTTTATGATGTTTTTTTTCCTCCAACCGAATCGACTTTTCACCATCATATTGTGTGTACATTGTACAAATATAGGCAATATACTGCGTCTTTTTCCACATCGGCGCCGAGAATAAATTTTGTTTACTCTTGTGGTTTAAATTAATGATGTTATGTCGACACTGAAAAATAATTTTTATGTCCATTTTGTTTGATAATTACACGTTTCCCGAAACAGACATATTGACTTATTTTTTTATTTTTTTTTTAAATTGTGACACATACATTAAACAGGAACATAATATTAGATTTTTAACTTTTATCTATTTTAGCTAAACATTGTATTTTACAATCTTGTAAGATCATTAATTCACGTTGAAATACATCGCAATTCTTGATAACCGCCCAGAATGCATAATCTTGATTTATTTGTTGAGGTGGTTGGGTTCAATTTTTTAAGACTTTCTTCAAAATTGCTACAATTTGTTTAGGAATGTTTAAAATTTTGTTTTGAATGCTTTGAAAATATTTTATGATGCCTTTTTGTGAATGTCGAACGATTAAATATAATATTTCTGAATCGTTAAAAACTAAATAAAAGAAAAATATGAAATTGTCCGATTTTCTGAAAGAAAATTCGATGGAAATAACTTTCTTCTTAACAGAGTAATTTGAGAAATACCGATAAGTACGATCATAAGGAAACTTTAGCTTTCTCGGTAAAAATTGAAATAAACACCATTTTAATATTCTAATATTCCGGCCCTGTAAGACTTATACACAATACATTTTCTACTTTAGGCGTGTCATATACTTATAAGAGTCTATTAATTAGGTATTGAACTTAAATTTTTTATCAAGTCACGAAAATGTGTTTTCAACTATAGACATAAATGTCACAATCGTGACCTCGTAGTCTAATTGCCCTTAAAATAGAACAATAAAAGATCTAGTACACTCTGACATCAATATTAATGTTGGTCTAGTTGTACTCATATAGTTACAGCTGTCGAGCGTCTATATTCTGCAATATCTATCTATCTATACTCAATATATAGTACCAGAAAGGAACCCTATTGTTGTGCCAACGATGTCTGTCTGTCTGTCTGTTACAGGCCTCTAGCTTCTAAACTAAATGAGATAGGGACTTGAAATTCACACATAATATGTATTACCGCGCCCCAAAGACGGAGAGAATAACAAAATATTTAAAAGGTTTAATTAAGGGGGGCGTCCGCCGTCCATACATGTAAACGGAGGTCAAAAAACCATTTTTTTGTACCTATTCTTGTGGGGTATCGTTGAATAGGGCCTTTTAAGTAGATTATGAATGTGAATTTTTATTTTTATTTACTTTATCAAAATTGTAGGTTTTAGAAACCGTCAAAGTTGCAATTTTTAGACCTATTTTTTGTTACCAGGTCTATCTTAACAACGACATTACTTACCTGTAAAGCTGTAATTCACGTCAAGTATCACCCATATTCTCTAGTTAATTAACAAATACTAAAAACAGAAAAAAAGTAAGCGTCCATACATTCAAACGGGGGGCAAAAAAATTTTTTTTACCTATTCTTATTGGGTATCGTTTAAAATGGCCTTTTGAGTGGATTATGAATGTGTTTGAATTTTATTTTTTTTATGAAAGTTCAAAGTTGTAGGTTTAGCATAACTTTCACAGTACGGAACCCTACTCTTTGCAAGACCTAAAAATGAGACCATAAAATGTCAACTTTTCACGGAATTGGCATTTGCATGCTTAGACTGGTAGTTTATTTTGTATTTCTGTATTTTAATGTAACTTTTACTATATTATATATCTATATGACGTTTTGTATACCTTTCGGTGTAAATGCAAATACAGTCGACTCTTATTAATTCAAACCTGCGATAATTCGAACCTCTCTATAATTCAAAGTTATCACGAGTTCCCAACAAAATCTCTTTATATTTCGAACTAAATCAATACATTTTTATGCACTTGGTAATTCGTACGAAAAAATCATTGCTATATAACAAAACGACGCGTTAATTCGAACTCATCGGCGTCCAACACTCGACAATTCAAAGTTGCAGAGAGAAAGAGGCGGACAGATTGTAAGTAGGTACATACATACATTTTGCGACAAGTTCAAACTTGTATCAACGTTTGTTTGTTGAGCCCACAGACCTGGGCCTTGAGCCTTTGTTTTGAACCATTTGATATTTCAAACACTCGATAATTCGTAATATTTTAAGAGTCCCTCGAGTTTCGAATTAACGAGAGTCGACTGTATAGAAATATTATTATTATTATTATTATTATTATTTTCACAATAAATCTCTAAACTAAAAGAGATACAGGGCTGCGGATGGTCGCAATGGATTCAACGTGATTTTTTCTATAAGTAGTTATAGGTATGATTAATTGGTTAATATCAAACATATCGTAATGTGAAAAAAATGTCACTGATTTGCAAAATGCAGAAAAACTAAAAAAAAAAACGATTTTTGAAAAAATAAAAAATCCTTTAAGTACCTACTCTTCATGTTGATAGATCCCTATAGAAAAAATACGCTAAATCGAATGAGCACAAGCGAAGACCTGTACCTATCTCTTTTAATTAAGAAGTTATAAATGTTTAAAAATAAAAAAAAATAAAAGCGTGTAACACCGAAACGCAAAAATACCAGAATACTCACGTTTCTAAAGGTGCTATATAATCGGTAAAATTTAAAATTCAAATCATGTAAAAATATATATGAGCACTGTGGTTGGAATAAAAACAAAATAAAATATAGTTACTTCTTACCACAACAGTTTTATTGATGGATGTACATTTCGAAAGCTAAGCTTTCATCTTCAGATGTAGTGTTCGCTGAAGATGAAAGCTTAGCTTTCGAAATGTACATCCATCAATAAAACTGTTGTGGTAAGAAGTAACTATATTTTATTTTGTTTTCAAATCATGTACCTAATGTTGTATAATTAATTATCATTTTTATAGTTAAACCCGTACCTACGTATTTTAAATAGAGTAATTTGAAATTAATTGTAACAAAAATGAAAAATGAACAAGGGTTTTAAGATTTTACTTCAAGATATGCTTTCAGCTATTTTATATATAAACTAGCTGCCCGGCCCGGCTTCGCCCGGGTGCTAATAATTTATGATTTATATTACCCCACGCCGCGAGAAAATCTCCCCCTGCGAAGCGAAGTCGGGCTGGTGGTGTTTATAATATTAGTAGGATTCCGCCTATATATATCAAAATAAAATATAGCTTATATCAGTTGAGAATAGTGTAGCCTTCTATTAGTGAAACAATTTTTAGAATCGGTTTAGTAGTTCAAGAGATAAGAATTTTTGATTTATTAGTCCCCCCTTGCAAGAATTTCTCCTCCTGCCCACCCGCGAGAATCTCTCTCCCTGCGTAGCTTTCTATTAGTGAAAGAATTTTTAGAATCGATTTAGTAGTTCCAGAGGTAAGAATTTATAATTTATTATCCCCCTGTCACCCCGTCCGGGCGCTAAGAATTTATGATTAATTATGCCCCCACTAGAAATTCTTCCCCTGCGAAACAAATTCGGGCTGGTGTATATATTTTTATTCATATCGCTAACTTGAGACATGATGGGTTCCCCATACAAACTTTCATCCCCTATTTCACCCCCTTCAGTTTTTTTGACACACAAGGTTGCCTATGTCTTTCCTCAGGATGCATTCTATCTCCTTGCCAAACTTTATCGAAATCTGTTCAGCGGTTTAGGCGTGAAAAGGTAACATACAGACAGACAGAGAGACAGACCGACTTACTTTCGCATTTATAATATTAGTATGGATTACAATGATTCATCCTCTTTAGTAGTTTGTTTCCTTGATGACAGATCCAAAATATAGGTCAAATAAAAAAACGTCGATGATATATTCTGAAATCAAAAACGAACTGAATATATTATAAAAATAATATATAAACAATAAATAAATGGATTTCGTTTTGAAAAAAAAATCTAAATTTTTTTATACCTCTGTTTTACGATTAAAAAATATGTTTGTATTATATACTCATAAAATTTTGATTGCAAATAACCAATACTTATCTATTGTTTTTTTAAAAAAATTTGCTTACGGTAAGTAGAAAAGTATAATCTAAATTAAATAATCCACCCGCAGAAATATATTTTTGATTATGCAAAACTTGTAGTGAAAATGATTTTATCTGAAAAAATATTATTTAATAATATAAATTTTCACAACGCCGCTATTGAAAATTCGATTTTCGGTACCTGTTTAGCGGGTTGAAATTGAGAGTTTCAACCCTAGGGATGAAAATTTTCAGTTGTCGGTTTTCTCTGTTTTTTAACGTTGTTAAGAGAGAGATAGAGCCATTGAGTCGCGCCAACTTAAGTTCGCATATAATACACGAAAACGTCAAAATGACAGACAAAATCTCACATAAACTTCACATGGATCGAATTGTAATTGGAATTGTATTTTAAAGACCACCAACAGCTAAGGTTATTTGGGCCTAGCACCAATTCATATTTTCAATTCATTATTATTATTATTTTTTTTTTTTAATAATAAATTGAAAATCCAATTGACACTTTTACCAGCTCTCGGGCTAGAACCCGAGAACTGGGGACTTGTAATAGAGGAACCATAGCAACGCCATGTAAACAACAGCGCCGCTACACTCTCGGCTATTCTCAAGCCCACACATGGATCGACATATTTAATATTTTTGCCCGATGTGCAGGTACCTCAAATCGAATTGTCAATAGAGTAAAGCAACTAAATATAGTGAGAATGTGTGCAAGTAGATTACCGTCAAACATGCAGAATGATTCGTCGCAAAAATGTTATGCAACGCTCTCCCTGTTTTTTCAATCTAAAAATATCATTAAATATTACTCACCTTAACATTATAAATTTTTTATAACATTTACAAATTAAATAATATATTAATTTAAAAAAAAACCTTTATTGAAGTGGACTAAAAAGGAAAAAATAATTTTTAATAATTTATGTTCATAATTATAAAAGTGTGGATTGTAAACTCTCTGATAGTTTATTAGTGACGACCCGCGCTTTTATAATTATGAACATAAATTATTAAAAATTAGTTACAGACAGACGATCCGCTAGAATTTTATAACATTATTTCTAGGTATACATTTTGATGAAAACCTTAATTGGAAAATTTATTGTAAAATAGTTTCTGGTAAACTAAATTCTCTATATTATTTATTCATGAATCTGAGAAATATCCTGGATCAACAACAACTGATAAGCCTATATTATGCGCAAGTGTACTCGAGACTGAATTTGAAATATGGCGTCTGTTTTTGGGGCTCTTCAACGTTAGCATCTAATGTTTTTGTTTCGCAGGAAAGGATTGTCAGATGTATAGGTGGAGTGCCTCAAACAAGCTCGTGCAGAGATCTTTTCAAAAAATTAAAAATTTTAACCTTAACATCTATTTTCATATATGAGCTGTCCCTATATGTTTATAATAATCGTTATAAATATGATCTTGGTTCTGATATCCACGACATAAATACTCGCCAAAAAAACACCTTAAGAGTGCCCTACAGTTGTTTAAATGTAAGTAAAAAATCCCCAACCTTCCTAGGTGTTACCATTTTCAATAAGCTGCCTGATAATATAAAATCAGCTGCCCATGTAAATGAATTCAAAAAATTGTTAAAAAGCTATCTGCTGGAGGGTGCTTTTTATAGTATTAATGAATACCTCTGTGATCCAGTGACTTTGACGCTTTTAATACTGTACATGCAGTTTTTTAAATAAAATTGTTATTATTATTATTATTACTGATTACCTCACGATGAACGGCGCTTCCAGTTTTCGCTATAAATACCAAATTGAACGTTTCTGAAAGTAACCACAGCGTAAGGTTGTTCGTTTGATTCCAGTCGTTGACGACCACAAAGAACGTGTCGACCGTGTCGAAGAGCACGTCGATGCAGTAAAGCGTTATCGGCACAGAGAACGCCGTATTTAACGACTTTACACACGTGCAGAGACTGCCATGAATTTCCTGAAGATTTATTATCAACTTTAGATCGGAGCTGCCGACAAGAAGTGGACACAACCGCGCGTTGTCTCGTCGCTGACCGTTCGACAAATCGAACAGCGTCCTGTTGATCGCATCAAATCGCTCGGTGCACAGTAACAGATAATCCAAAAATTGCCACGTGTTTAAACTCATCAAGAATAGAAACGGAAAGACCAAATAAAGACTGATGACGAATCTCGACGCGATCGATGGAATTTTCGTCGCTGCACATATAACAATAATTATGTTTGCCGTGAAAATTACAAAAACCAAAAATATTCTTTGTATGGAACAAAGCCTTTTCATCTTTTTTTGAGAACACTCGATGGGCACCTTTAATATTCCTTTTAAAACGTGGTCTATCTCGTTTATTTTATTAATTGTGGCAGCGATCTTAAAACGATTTATGTAATTCCAATAAATAAATAGTAATGGCAGAATCAAGTTTAATATGTAAATCAATTTAAATTTAATTTCTAGGACAAAATGATAGTAATACGATATCATCGATAATATTGCTATAATCGTTAACAGTTTTAAAAAATCGATCCCCGTAAACTTTGTAACTTTGTATAATCTGTGTTTATTTTTTCCAGCGACTGTGAAATGAACAAAACTAAACAGCCTCCAGAGGAACATCATCGGTTGTAAACTGTCATATATTAATACGTCGTCCATTTTTATTCTTCAAAATTTATCGACTTTTAGTTATGTTTGTACCTACTTGACTGTGTATAATAATGTGTCTTGCAGATAATTCGATGTTTGACGTGTGCTTTTGTAATGTTGATTTATTATAATTATAGGTATAGGTATATATTCTTACTTTCTAATTACACATATTGTCCGTAATTAAGTAATGTAATAGAATAATAGAATATTTATTTGTTCCCAAAACATTTGTCATTATACAACAAAAATACAATTTTCTGTAATTATACAAAGGGAACTATAGGTGCATCATTAGGAAAACCTGTGTTGGATGCACCGTTACAATAAACATATTATTTCTATTTTTCCTAGCCGAATATTGAAATATAAAGATACATTTACATAAAAAGATCATTGACATCATTTCTTTGCAAGAGCCACTTTTTAATATTTTTCAAAAAAACTTTTGAACTATAAATATTCTTATACTGAAGTGGCAGCATGTTATAGAAATATGGGCCGGTAAATAGAAAATATCTCTGAAACAGACATTTATTTGTTTTGGGAACGAATACATTTACGTTTCTAAAGTTGTATTTTTTATCTCCATAATTTGTGCCACTTCTTATGAAAAATATTTTTAATATTTTATATACATATAAATATCTCGCTGGTAAGATTTGTAAACTTCTAAATAAGGGAAGTAAATGCTCAGTTGATTTTTTATTTAAAATTACTCTAATAATTTTGTTTTGAAGGATACTAGTGATTATAAATAGGGCTTGAAAAATTAAAACTTTATCAAACTCAACCATGTCTCGGGAATTTTGTGTGATATATGTAGACGGGAGATCGTGTTTCCAGAATTTCACTGTTGACATTCAAGTTTTAAGTATAGGGCAGGTACCTACAGCTATTTTTAATTTTTATCCGCCTACGAACAGGTTAAGATGGACTCTTCATACCAACCAACATAATATTTTAACGCTGGCGAAGAAAGTGATACAATATGTTGGAAATCTTTATCCGAACCCATGACTAATGTACTAAATATTATTAGATATATTATATAATATAATATACAATACAGGTTTTGAAATGAAAATTATTTTGAAACTAGCGGTCACCCGTGGCTCCGCTCACCTGTATTTAGTGTATTGTTAGGTAATTTATTACCCTCCCCACGAGAAATTCTCTCCCTGCGAAGCGAAGTATGATTTAATATCCTCACCCCCGCGAAAATCTCTTCCCCTGCGAAGCGAAGTATGATTTATTATCCCCACTCCCGCGAAAATCTCTTACCTTGCGATGCGAAGTCGAGCTTAAAATCACTTGGAAATAGTTTACATTAACGGTGTCACATAAATAAACAGTTTAACCCTACGTTTTGACATTTGCATTAACGGTGTCACAGCGGGAGCGAGACGCACTTTTAAATTGACATATCTTTTTTATTTGTCAACCGATTTAAATGAAACAAACACTAAATGTTAGCTCAAGTTTATCTCATACATCACTGAAAATCACATCCAAATTGGTTCAGCCGTTGCGGAGATTAACGTACACAAATAGACAAAAAAGCGTCTATGATTTTATTATATGTATAGGTAAGCATTTTTCCATTCATCTGTACTTAAGTAATTAATTAGATAAATTAATCCGTTTGAAATTTTAGTTAAAAAAAATATAGCTACCTACTTTAGTATTGGGTAACTTTGAAAAAAGGCAACTCATATAATATACTTCACGAGATGTGTTTTATTTAATTTCGTCAAATGTGACTCCTGTAAAAATATAGAAATTATTGCGTTATCAACATTGTATAAAAAATTAAAACGTTCGTGATATTATAGAGGCAGTAGGACGCATGCCCAGTGCCCACTGGGTCTAATTAGGGATCTCGTAATTATTATGAAAGGGTAGTTACATTATAATTCATGTTTATCCTCCAGCTACTGTGAGCCGCTACACTGCTACACGTATAGCGCAGTTAAATAGTAGCACAGACTCAACTGTAGGTACATCGCGTCGCGGGCGCCGCGCGCGCTGTACGTAGCTAATAATAATAATATAATATTATATACCTACTACACATTACAGGGTACCTACCTAATATTATACAGTCTCGCAGTTGAATTTACATTTTACGACGAACTGAGCGGGAAACGGAACTCACATTCTGAATTAAGCTGCGTTGAAAAAAAATTATATGTGCAGGGGATGTGCCAAAAGTAACACCGACTATTCCAAAGGGCGTTTTCTTTGTGAAATTTCAATTCGAACAGCCTTCACCGTTTTTGTCTTTGAAGTGCACTTATTATTACCAAGTTACTAATTATTATTGATGTCCTCAAAATCATGGACGCTATTTTTTGAACGGACGTTATGGTACATAAGTCATTAATTGTGTAAGCTTTCACGGCCGCGGCGTAGTTCCAAATCTTGATAATTTCCGGGCTTGTAGACCGTGACATTTCGTCTACAACTGACCTGACATTTCGTCTACAACTTCGGTAGACATTCTCAAAGGCGATGTGGCAGCGGTCGAAGTGTCCTACTTGGCGGCTAACAAGTAAGTGAGAATGTCAACCGCAGTTGTAGACGAAACGTCAGGCAGAAATAATATTGGACCACGGCCTACAAGCCCTGAAACTATGAAGATTTGATCCATTAATTATTATGTTTTTTTAAATTTTTGAAGTGAAAACTTCCTTAGGCGCGTTAGGTACTCTTTGCCTGGGTACTGAAAAAATGTGAAGCGGCCGAAGTACTTCCGTAAGAATTCGCAACATACTTATATTTTTTTCTAAATTCTACATGATATTTATTTATATATTTTTTTATTTTTGTTATATTCTTTCTTTGACAATAATTATAATTTTTTTGAAACTAATGTGGAATTAATTAAAAATACAATTTTAGTACCTATTTTAGTAATAAATTATTTTTAGTTCATAAATGGGCTATAGATAGATAGATATTTATTTGTTTAAGCACCACAGCTACGTGGCATAACATCGTCAAATAATAACAAGTTTAAGACATTACATAAACGAAAAATCTTCCACTTTATAAAGACCAGCCTCAGTGAACCATCTTCTCCCAAGATTCCTGAACTGACTTAGAGGAAGGTTTTGAAGAGCTGTGGGCAGTTTATAAAATAAAGTAATGAACATGCAGACAAAACTGCTGTGTGTTTTTTGTAATCTATGAGATGGTAATCTACGATTATATTTGTATCTTACATTATAAGAGTGGACGTTAGAGCTACAGCTAAAGTTCATCATATTCTGTTTGACATACAATAATGCGTGAAAAATAAACAATGATGGCAGAGTTAGTATTTTGTAATTAATAAAAATTGGTTTACAATGCTCTTTAGCTGAGACCAAAAATTAGAAAATCTGAAGTTTTCACTTCTGTCGTGTGGTCATAAGCACACACCCATTTTTTTATTACATACGTCTAACACTATGAAAACTAATTGTAGGTACTGAATTTAAAAACTTCGTATTATTTTGTTAAAATTATCAATGAGCGTTTGATAAAAAATGTCACTGAATTTGATGGACACCATTCATATAAACGTTAGCATATTGTAGCAAAAAATAAAATAAAAACAAACTCGGTAGGTATCTGATCAGTAAGTGATACTGTGAAGGATCTTACGTTATCATAATTATAAGATGCCGGCTCAAGTTGCAAAGAACGTGTTCCTAACTTTTAATTAGGCACTTAATTGAAATATATGGATAGCGAAGTTACTGCACTAAGTAGGTACCTACGAGTATATTATGGGAAACAAAACAGTTGACATAATCTCAAAGAACTCCGAGAGCAACTAATTTGCAGGCGTCTTCTGTAACAAATTATAGATTTGAAAATCACTATAATAAGTACTCGTAAGTATAAGTTATTACTTATGATAATTATTTAGTGTTGCTGTATGAATTTTTGACCAGCCATGAACTTGTCGATTTCGCGTGGTTTACTTTATTAATCAACGCTTTAACCATATTAATTAGTCTGAATAGTTAATTTTGAAGCATAACTTCTCGTGCGAATTCGGACCGTTTAACGTTTGCGTTAAATATTTAACGTTAACAGTTAAACCATTCAGCGTATTATTCGTTCAGTTCTCCATTTTTCGTTCCAACGGAAAGAGACAGCACTGCGTCGAGACATCTGCCGCTCGAACGACGTGTCGTGGCGAATATCTAGTGGAACGAAATTTATTCATTTTTGAATCTAAATGAACTTGACACGGCGAAGTTACCGTTTCGAATTCATTTTATAGATTTAAACTAGTGCAGTGCGTTTATGAATTTCGTTCGATTTTATGAAGGACGCTTGTACGATAAGGTCGTCGAGGTATAGGTAGAGAAAAAAAACGAAATATTCGAGTTAAGCCATTTGGATTTCACTGACAATAATAATAAAGTCCAGGTGTGCAAACTTTCACGGCCGACATTGTTCCAAGTCTTCATGGTTTCCGGGCTTGTAGGCCGTGGTCCGGTGGTATTTCTACCTGACACTGACCTGTGAGCCGCCAAGGAGGACACTTCGACCGCTGCCACATCGCCTTTGAGAATGTCTACCGCAGTTGTAGACGGAACGTCAGGTAGAAATACCACCGGACCACGGCCTACAAGCCCATGAAGACTTGGAATAATAAAGTCGGTGTTAAAGTGTTCTCGTTTAAAATTGCCGGCATTCATCATAAATAATTAATAAAAATAGAGCTGGCGGAAAATGCACGATAAACATTTCTAGTTGAAACGGGAACATCATCATCGTCATTAACGATCCGATAGTAATCAACTGAATTATACACTGATGATTTGCATTGTAGTACAAATGGATATTTCATCATTGATTCAAATGGCCATGTCGCAGCTCTTTGTCTCTCGCACTTCACTACAGTAAATTTAAATTGCTGTACATTTTGTTGCTCTGTCATATTATGTCATCATCACTGCATATCATCATAATAATATGTAGGTACTCTGTGATATATTATCATATACCATACAGTGCGATTCAGAAACCCACTTGCAAATTTATATCCTAACTTATTAAGAATAATTCCCTTTTCTTTACTAAAGAGTGTAAAGTGTGAAACATTATTTCAAAGCCACCGCAACCGTAAAGAAAGTCGCGTCATAATAATTAATGTTCCACTTTACTATTCGGTCATCGCGTAAAATTCGCCGCCCTTCGCTGTAGTTCACTAATCTGCTGGCAATTAATGCAGTACAATAGTGTGCTAAATCGATATAATAAAAAATATGTATTAGATATGCAGTAAGTATGTGAAGTTATAAGTAATCTATACTAATATTATAAAGCTGAAGAGCTTGTTTGTTTGTTTGTGTGTGTGTTTGAACTCGTTAATCTCAGGAACTACCAGTCCGATTTGAAATTTTTTTTTTGTTAGATAGCCCGTTTATTGAGGAAGGTTATAAGCTATACGAGTTTTTTTAAATTCAACCCCAAAGGGGGTAAAACGGGAGTGTAGGATTTTTTTACTATCTATACTAATATACTATACTAATATTATAAACTGTAGGCAAGTACGCGAAGCAAGAACGACAGGCGATTTCGTTTCGCAGGGGAGAATTTCTCGCGGGGAGGGTGCAGGATAACAATTCATAAATTTTTAACTCTGCAGGTACTTAACCGATTCTAAAAATTCTTTCACTAATAGAAAGCTACATTATCCCTGAGTGATATAGGCTATATTTTATTTTGATAAATATCTCGCGGGGGGAGGGAGCATTCCTGTGGGATAGTAACAAAACGTAACTCTCAATTCTTTTGCATTTTAACGTATAGGCGGAATCCTACTAATATTATAAACACCACCAGTCCAACTTCGCTTCTCAGGGGGAGAATTTCTCGCGGGGGGGTAATAAATCAAAAATTCTTAGCACCCGGGCGAAGCCGGACGGGGATCGCTAGTAAGAATATAATAATGTACTTAAAAATAGACGACCACGACAACGTTGGGAACTCATTGTTTGTAAAAAAACGAAAACACGGCTGCTGGATTTTTCCCTTTTAATTTTTATTTGGGCAGTTTTATCGTCAGTAAAGAGCCAGTGAGCGTAAAAATATGCAGATGATATATTAATATAGCTGTTGGCACTCTGTTTTGTAATATTTAAAACACTGCACCTATACTGTGTAGGTATACGCTAATCGAGTTAGCGTCGAACATCACCGATACAAAAACAACGATGGTAATCGAGACCCCTGTTGCGAATCAGCGGCACACGATTTGTTAATATTTATTTATTCGAGTTTTGTAGTAAAATACCGCCGAAATATAATATTCATGATTATTGCAGGTTTAGGTAGCTATGGGGCATTTTTAAACATTCACTTTATAATTACTACTACTACTAATATAATATATACAGAGTGTATCACAGAATTGAATACATAGAAAAGTAATGAGTTCAACAAGGAAAACATAAGCAAAATGAGTAGAGTGACAAAGATAGAATACACATGGCTAACTTAACTAAATTAATTATTATGGTTTTTTACATGAATAGAGGGCAAAGCAATCTCTGATCTTAACTAATTTGTACTGTGTACTTTTCCCTATGTTCGGTTTTCTGTGATACATCCTGTATAATAAAAAAAAACAACGAGTCCTATATGTGTCCAATTTAGTCATTTTATCAATTATTAATTAATTATTTACTTCGCAGTTCCGGGATTTCGGATCAAATTTTAAAACATATCAATTTCGGAACGGAGGAAATTAATATTGAATTTCCGAAATTAATGAAAAGATTAAAAATCAATTACAAATAAATGTTTGGTTAACTGTTAGGAACAACATCGAATGACGTAATGTTACAGTGCAATACTAGAAAAATTCATTTCAAACCTATGTCACTGTCGGGACTCAAACCCGAAACTTCCACCACGATAGTGACATAGATTTGAAATGATGTTTTCTAGTATTGCATTGTAATGTTATGTCATTCGATGTTGTTCTTAATAGTGATACTACTAACCAAGCATTTATTTGTATTTAATAGTATGCGAATGCTTTAAACGCGCACAGACAATTTAACTATATTAAGTAAACATAAACTTTATGCTTAATTTGCCGACCAAAAAGTGAGAATAGACATTTTTTTTAAATTTTCGAAAAATTATTACTAGTCAATATTGCTGGCTGTTTTTGTTGTTGTTTGCACATTTCTGGCACAAAGCGTCATTTAACTCTGTCAATATGTAAATATATTTCTTCTAGATATTATAGTATTTTTGTAGTCATTTCTTGATATCGGAACTAGTTCAGGAATTCCGGAACTGAGGATGAACCGATATTGGAGGCCCTAGTTATACAGGATGTCCCAAAATTGCTGGGACACAGAGCTGCCACGTGTAGTAGAGGTAAAAATAAGTCGATTGGACCCAATTTATTTATATACCAAAATGTACCGTTTGCCCGTGAGAAGAGTTCAAAGTTTACATAAAAAAACACCTTTTTGTACGCTGTTCAGAAATGAGAGAAACAAATTGAATGAAATTTGACAAAAGTGCATTTTAGAGGATTACTCTCCTTTCGATAATCAAAGAAACCCAAAAAAAATTGTAGAAGGGTTAAAATCACCCTCACCCCCTGACATTTTTTTCAGAACTTTCTTAAAGGTGGTAATACGGTTCTCAAGCGAGACGATTGATTAATTATCTTCATTTTGTTACTCTTGTAAAAATTTCGTATTCCGCATAGTTCCGAAGGAAAAAAATGTTTTCTTAAATAATGCTAACAGATATTCCTAGTACAAGTTTAATAAAATTGTAATACAAAATTTTAAATACAAAATTTTATGTAAACTTTGAACTCTTCTCACGGGCAAACGGTACATTTTGGTATACATATAAATAAATTGGGTCCAATCGACTTATTTTGCCCTCTACTACACGTGATAGCTCTGTGTCCCAGCAATTTTGGGACATCCTGTATGCACTGCGGTCATAATTTACAATCACTTAGCTCTTCGGAATCGTGACAATAAATTTCAATAACATAATATCATTATTAGTCCCAATAATAATTTTGGGATCGAGTTAGCGTGGGAAGAGGCAGTGAAATAATTTAGAGGAGCGCGAATATGTTTTACTCAGCTTACATTATAATTTAACAGGTTTTGATGTAAACTGTTAACGTTTTTATGTCTCTCTTTCTCTCAACAAACAGACAGACATATTATAGACAGACAGGTATGTCTGTTTATCTTCTCGCACATTCTCAGATAATGCTCAAGAATGTACGGTTCAGAACTAGCTGATACAATGCTTGAAATCACATTCTTCTAAGGCGACCATTTTTCAAAACGGTAAATACGCGACAAAAAAAAACAAAATTGTATTTAGCCGCAACAAAAAAAAACACTTTATTTTAATTTAATATTAATAAACTGCATCTGTACGCAGCTGAATAAAAATACAAAAGTATATAACATAGAATAAAAATAAATAATAATAAAATATAATATTATTTGACTATTTATGATAACTCGTAGAAAACTAAGAAAATTGTATTTGTTTTGATTTTGAAGTTATATGTAAGTAAAAATTTCTCACTTTTAAAGTATTAACTGAAAGAGATACACGATTGGTTTTATTATTAGAACCAGCGTGCTTTTTTCTATTGTATGGTAAATTTAAGAAAAATTTATGTAATGTCATGTTTTACGATTTTTTTTTAATAAATTAGATTTTTGACAAAATTGAATTTCTCTCAGAGATTCTTAACATTCTGACAAATTGGTTGAGGCTTTCGCGGCCAGTTGATGAGCTGGTGTTGTCCTGATTCGGGTCTATAGGCCGTCCAGCATCGGAGATGGAAGGACCTCTGAAGAAGCTCGCCACTCGTGCTAGCGAAACGTTAGGAAGCAATTCCAAGCAACGACGGCCTATAGACCCGAATCAGGACAACACCAGCTCTTAACATTCTGTTACGTAATATATTATGAACAAACTGGTCTTTTACGCGAAATTGGCCGAATTAAAGGGTGCGGTGTTGAATTCCGTTATTATTCGATGAACAGAAATTATTTTGATGTCAGTTAGTAGTAGTAAAATACTAAAATCAGTTTGTCTAGCCCTAATGTGTAATAACAGCTATATAATAGGTATAAATCTGTCATGACGTTTGACACACTTGTTGTTCAGTATCAATGAAAAATTCTTATAAACTTCGTATTTAATTTTTCAGACATTTTTAACATGACGCGCATGTTTGAAGAATTAATTTATTTGTTTAAAGTTAAATTAATACTAAAATTTGCATACCTATACAAGTTTTTTGTGCAATAATTTTTCTGAAGGTTTATCTTATTCTGTTATCAATACTCATCGTTAGTAATGGCTCAAAAATATCCGAGTTCGTAGAGACACCGTTATTTATAATACGTCATTTCCATGGTTCGTCTATTACATACCTATAACTTACTCCCAATTCTTGGGTTCTGTGATTTGGATTTTCATTATTTATAATTAAAAATTGTAATTATAAATTTAAAATGTGAATCGGTACTAGGCCTATTTCTCTGGCTTTAAATTAAATTTAGAAACATATTTTTTATGAACAACAGGAACTTATGCTCTTGCTTTGTTTATAAACAGAATAGATTTCGAAGCATTGCAATTATTTACGATGAATATTTCCCAGTATTCTGTCAATGAGTCTTATGCATGCTAAATAATATTTAATAAGACAAGACTCAAATATCTTCAAATAGGTTAGATTTTTTTAAATAAAGAAATTTATGTATGTATGTATGTATACTCAGGTATGTTTATATATATATATATTATACAGGATGAGTCAGACCACCTGTATCAGTCGTTTTTTTAGAAAACGGTTAGCCGTAAAGAGTTATGTCAAAAATTTGTATTATAAAAGCCCTAATAAAGAATCGAATGGTGATAATTTTTTTTCCGGAAAGGTCGGCTTCCCTATTAGTTTGCTCCAGAATGTCCAGAACTCCGGAATTATAAATAGCACGATAGGTCGAAAGCAGTATTGTTGAAAAGATCTTTAAAAAATAAGCAAGTTTTGTAGGAAAAATTATTTAATTACTGCCACCCCTGTTAAGTAACACTCGCTTGAAATTATTAAATTAAAATTTCATAATTACGAACGAAGTCGGCATTCAAAATCTAGCAACCTTTGACAATGTCACAAGTGTTCAAACTGTCTTCCATTTACTCTTAAATACTACTGAGCTATTCTGGTAATACTGTGAGTGTCTCTAAGTACTTCTTCAGTGTTTAATGATCGATAGATAGGTAACTAGATTTTAAATGCCGACTTTTAAAATTAAGTTCGTTATTATGACATTTTAATTTAGTAATTTTAAACAAATATTACTTAACAGGGGTGGCATTAATAAAAAAAATTCCCTAAATTTATTGTCAACATACCGGAGTATAAAATCTAGCCTATTTGGACCGATTATAAACGCGGTCAAAGTAGGATTGCCCTGTTCTCAGACATTTTGACAAGTTTTAAATAAGAACTAATAATAATAATTATTTTTATAGATGTAAACATTTCATTAATTGTATTTTGTAACGATACCTCAATACAACGTGAAGGGATCCAATTCACGAGCGTGGCTTTCTATATATTACGACGTATAAAAATATTGTGTATTCCCCTGCGCTCTTATCGTGTTCTGACCGAGCGCACAACAATACGAGTTTCGACGTGCCATTGTTATACCGGCGAGTCAAAAATGAACCATGGATCTTCCGTTTTTCCGCACAGGAAAAGAACTTAGTTCGCCGTTTTTGTTATGTAAAATCAAGTCACGCGATAATTCACAAATTCAAATTTTAAGAAGTTACTGGTAAATGAAATTCCACGCCGCGAAATTTGTTGGCGTCAAACAGTTTGCGTATGACAAACATTTGAATATTCCTTCATTTTCAATCAATATTTTTGGCACACTCTGTCTAAACGTCCAACTGATAAAAGAGGGACAATGACAGTGTGGTTACTGACAACTTTTTTAATAGAACACCGATTTGATGTACCTAGATTAAAAAACTGTCATCGAGATGCTTTTTTTTATAATAGAGTACAGTGTAAAAGGACGCAAAAAGAAGCAATTTTAAGAATTTGAAAATTTTTCAGTGTAAATTTATTTTTAAGGGAATTTCAACACTAGAATATTATATTTTTTGTTTGAAATATATTTCAAGAAAAATTTGATGAGGCGTTATAAAAAATGTATTTTTTTTGTATTTGTACATTCGTAATGAAAAGAATTTTATATCTGAATATTTTATTGATTTATCAATAAAGATTGTTTTACAATAGCAAACTAAGTAAAAATTTGGAAACTTACGGAAACTTATAATAATCATAGATTTAATTGTCAAAAAATTTTTTTTTAATTGTTATTATAAGTATCTATCAGTATTTTTACATTTTCAAAAATTAAATATTCAAAATTGAGAAATGGTATATAATAATATTGGAAAGAAATTTGTGACATAAAATGTAATATTTTGTGCTGCTTACAATATTATCTGAATATATGGTATAGGTATTTTATTTCATCTGCAAAACTGCTTGTGATGTATTGATTTATTGTTAGCTCATGGCGTTATTCTCTTTTGGATTCTGCATGCATATTTGTGATATTCTGAAACTATTATGAAGTAGAATTGTTGCAGCTTTCGGTTCGATGTGTAAAACATATAACATGATTATCGGCCCCAAATCTTTATAATCCATACTAATATATTGGTATAAAATAATAATGGGAAAGCGTGTTTGCAGAATTGTTGTTTGTCTGTACTGATATCACTCAAAAACACCCAAATCGATTTTGATGAAACTTGGTATGCTAACGCAGTTGATGCTCAAACTTAAAGTATTATGTACCCGGTAGCACTCGGGTTAAAAAGATAGGATTACAGTCATAATTATTGACGTTAACGAGAATGAATCTGTTCACTCGAGTGATACCGGGGGAAGAAACGAGTTAAATAATGTATAGCAAATAAGTTTTTGTCCGCGATTTTAATAAATTAGCATAAATACAATTATGCCCAAATCTACATAATATGTAGCAAATTAGACAAACTAATTTGCATTGCTTTTATTATAATTTCTCTTACATCTCTAGAAAGAATCTTTCAGAAAACTTTCTTAATTATTAACAGATTCACAGATATTTTTCAACTGTTTTTTTTTGTTTTCCATTTTTGCGCCCTCTAAAGTTTGATATTTAAAAAAAAATTCAAAATATAGCTCAACTAATGTATTAACTTTTTTAATAAATACCTACATAATATCTTTAATTATATTTATTTTTTTTTAATAAAGAAATTACAGAATTAGTTTTGAATGACCGTTTTTTTCTCTTCTTTGTGATCTTAAAAACCGTACGAGCACGACATAAAACATTTAAATATCGTTTGCTTTGATGTTCATAGTGGTTGTACTCCCGAGAAATTTTAAGAAAAAAGTATTAAAAAAAGCAAATTAAGCTGCCGTGCACAATTTTTCATAATTCCAGTTGAATAAACTCATCAAAATTTTAGTTTGAGAATAAATTATTGTAAACAATGTAAGTACCTAATATACAATACAAAAGTACGCATAATATATTTTCTTTAACGGGGTGTTTAACAATAATTTCGTAAATAAAACAATGTCGGGTTTATTTTTCACATAATTGTAAGTGGTAGCATAACTTGGTAAAAAGCCAGCAAGATACAATCCTTTGAAGTGAAGCACAAGAAGAACTTGTTAGTTGGCTGCTGTTAGCAGCTGCAGGCTTACAGCTGCTTTGCTTGGTTAGAATTAGCGCTGCCTGTGTGTTGAGCTTTTTGTTATACAAATTGTTCTTTAATGTTGGACACAGTTGACAATAAGACTTCCGCCAAGAGAACAACTTGTTGAATAATAAATCAATTTAATTAGAAAAAATGAGTTTTTATATTACGCAGAACACATAATTTCATTTGCAAATTTTTACACTTGCCTCATGTTTTTCTGACAAAATTATTATTTTTGACAAAATATGCGTTTGAATAATGCTTTTCTTTAAAGAGAATTACAATGCAAAAATCATTGACACGTTTATCGAATTTACTTAAGAACTTTTAGTTTTCGGTCATTATTTTGATAGTAATTTCCGGATTGAAATGCTATTTCTGAGTCCTAAAGTAAATCTCGGAGTTCTAGCAGTCGTTGTTTTTTGAATAGCGCTTTCGTCCCTTCAACCGTTCAGAATTACTGTGCAAGTGGCATAAAAACGAACACCGTTTTTCCATTTTCGAACCGACTGTAGGAGCGCACAGTCGGATTTTAGCGGCTGAGATCAGAGACAAAATGGGAGGATGAGGAAATGCGTTCTCGTTATTATATAGCTCTCTGAAGTAAGTCAACAAAGTCTTTGCCTTCTATGATCTACCAGCTCTGCGTTCTAGATAGTAATTTATATAGGTTATATTCTACATTACTTCCATAACATAATATTATGTAGAGATGGCACTCAAGGCACAACTTGTGCTTGGCCAGTCGCAGGCAGAGATTTTTAATGGTGGGAGTTCCGGGTTGACATACAAAAATAAATTATAATTTAAAAAACTAGAAAACACGCTTTAATGAACTAAAAAGTAAAAAATAATTAATTTTATTGTAAAAAAGCGTGGGGTGCTTTGTATCATGTTTTCATACTACCCCACGCTTTTTTACAATAAAATTAATTATTTTTTACTTTTTAGTTCATTAAAGCGTGTTTTCTAGTTTTTTAAATTATAATTTATTTTTACTTTTTAGTCCTGGAGTTCCTGGTCAGGATAATGGGACAAACTTATTGAATTGTCGTCGGTCCTTGATAAGTCGACAACGTTTAAACTAAAACTGACCGTTCAGAGTTGGTCAAAATCAAGTTCAAAGAAGTCGGTTACAAACTGACAAACAAGCAATCAAGCAAGCAAGCAAGCAAACATACAGGTGAAGCTAATATAAACGTGTTAAAAACTAAAACTAAAAACTCTCTGAATAATTTTATTTTTTTTTTAATTGATTTTTTTAAGTCATTATGGTAGGTAGCCAGAATTCTTAATTTATTATTTTTTCAAAAAATATATTATTTAAAATCTAATTGATACATTCACCAGTTCTCATATTAGAACTTGCGGATTTTTTACGCAATCAATTATTTTTTAAACGTTTGAAATAAAGGCTTACACAATTAATACCTAATGCGAACAAAAAAGATCGTTATGAAAGTCAAGGTCACTCAATATTAATTTATTTCAATCATATTATTCTTTGATTATTTTCATACAAATTTTAACAAATATCGTGAAAATTATCGTTGATTTTTTTTAATTAAATGAAGATTTATCATTTCTCAATATTATTGTTGTGATTCCATTGTGTTAAGACAAACACAATGGAATCACAACAATAATATTATGATGAATACTGCTTAAAAACGCTGGATAATTAATTTTAGAAGAAAATTATAACTTATAAGTCAACAACTGAAAAACAAATGATGAGCCATCGTTAATAAAAGAGTTCAACTTTGAACTTTGCTCACGTTTTGCAAAATGCATTTTATATTATTATGATCAAATGACGTAGGTAGTAGTAGGTACCTACGTTCGTGTGGGTACTCAATATTGAATTCAAACAATATTATTCATCGTGTTGTTTAAACACAACTTTCTGTATAGCGTCAACTATGTACAATACCTATATAATGATATTATAGAAATGGAGCTGGAAAAGTGTGCTCACATATCAGCCTTGTCAGTGACAGAAGAAGGTGGAAAACCGTTTTGTGTGTGTGTGTGTGTAAACTCGTTTAGATATAAATTGACGTCATTCTACTGTACCTACGTTATACAGAGCCTAGAGAGCGGGTTTTCAACCTATTCAATGGCAGCGGCTCTTAGCTTTTATTGTCTAGCGACCATACTTTTGATATTAACATAATTTGTAGACGATAGGATTGAAGCCCGTTTCACACTAACGGAAACAACTCTGATGTCAAATTCGCTATTGAAAATGTTTTCTTTTTCTATTTTACACGAGCATAAGAAAATGTTACTACGCATTGCATAATATGGTAAGGAGTTGTCTTATTTATCTGTTGTAAGTACTAAGTATAAGAAAAGAGAAAAACAATAAGATAAAAAAGGATTAACAGACTAGAGTTAAAGAGAATCGTTTGCGGTGTTGCGATATAAGAAGAAAATAAATGATTTTGGTGTTTCTTATTACATTTTATTAGCAATTCTGGCATAATATATGTTCAAATAATATTCTCTGATAAGGTTTTGCTTTGTATTAAATATAGAAGGCGCGTCTGTCAGCAACAGGTTTGAAGTCTCGTTTTCAGTGATGAAGGATTGTAAAAGTGGATGATGTGCGATGTTCATTCAGCTGATTCCTTTCATATAATATTACGGAAGGCAATCATAATATGTTATAATGGTTTTTCAGAAGCACTTTAATGTTTAGCTAATTTCGTAGTTCACTGGACTTATATATTAGAAAAAGAATACCTGTCTTTTTCACCGATGGGTAAATGATAAGACAGATCGACACATTACGTTCAAATTATTATTATCTAAATAATTTTTATCGTGAGTTGGAAACTACAAGTGGGTCATAGCGGACTTCGAAGAATAAAGAAATATGCGATAAAATTCAATTGATATTTTCACCAGTTCTCAGATAAGAATTCTTTAATTGGGGATTTGTATAATGGACAAATCACGACGATCTCGGTTTTTATTAAGCTTCAGTAGATACTATACCTACTTTTATTAAAAAAAATTTGTTGACTGAACATTCGTCTACTGTTATTGTTGGAGGCAGATTTTTTTTATTATCGTCTTTTGATAGCATTAATTTATTTGTCAAAAATACCCCCATTAAATGCTACCTGGAAGCTATGTATATATCATAATTAACGTTGAAGTAACTCAACTTGGGGAGTTTCAAAATATGTGTACATATCAGACTAAAAAGATAATTTTTTACGCTGTCGAGTATATTTTAGGCTATATTGAAGTGGATTGCATTTGATGGAAAAAGTTTAACTAAAAAAAGTGCTGACAGTGAAAACGTACAAATAATTCATTTACGAAAAATAGCGAGCTCTTCGTTTAAATGATTTTGTTAAAGTCGAGCTTATTTATCAGGGGCGGATTCAGCAAAATATTATTGGGGGTGGGGGGGTTCAAAATATTTATGTACAAGTACATTATAATGATACTTACCTCGCCAAATCAGTTTTTACGCACGCAAAAATATAAAAAAAATATCGAAAATATGCAACGCCCAACGCCGCGCGTTTCCAAAAATTTGCCTGAATCCGCCACTAATATTTATTATTTTTATATTATCATGTTACAAGTATTATTGTGTTTTGAATAATTATTAAGAGTAATAGTAATTTATTAATTTATTAGATCTGTATAAACAAATAATAATTGCAATTCTTTAATTAATTAATTGCCTTATTATTTTGATGTTTTTGACAATCCTGAAATATTGAAAATCAATATTTGATGTTTTAAGTAGTCTTTTTAATAATTCAAATCTTCAAAGATACACAAACGCTTACGTAAACATAATATTACAAAGATCGTGTGTTATGTCAAAAATAAGATGAAAGCAACGTTTTATTGAATACTATAGCCATGTGCCTGATGGGATTTTCTATTGGCAACATCTCAGGAACCATCCGACTTTTCTCAAATGTTAGAGTTTTTGGGTAACCTGCTCTGCCCATGCCCTCTTTTATACCCTTTGGTCGCGGCGAGGAATTAGTTCCGCGTAAACAAATAAAGACGAAAGAGACTTAATTAGGTACTTAGTTTCGAAGTTCTTCAGAAGCCTAAATACCAACTTTCTCTACGTTTCTAACTTCAAAAATGACGCACTTCCCATACTAACTTTCGTCCCTTATTTTACCCTCTTAGGAGATGAATTTCCAAAAACACTGATACAACTGACTTGTAATTATAAACAGAAGTCTAAACACCAATTTCCATATTTTTAACTTTAAAAATGACGCACTTCCCATACAAATTTTCGTTCCTTATTTTACCCCCTTAGGGGATGAACTTCCAAAAACGCTGATACAACTGGCTTGTTTTTATAAACAGAAGTCTAAACACCAATTTCCATATTTTTAACTTTAAAAATGACGAAAAACTTTCATCCCCTATTTAACTCCCTTAGGGAATGAATTTCAAAAATCCTTTCTTAGTGCTCAACTACGTTATATAACGAACTCACTTGTTCCCAGATTAAAACCTGAGAACTGGAAGTTTGTAATAAACGGTTCATGGTCGATCTGGGCTATTTTCACGCCCACAATCCACATTACAATGTTAAAATCTTCTTACATTTAATTAAATTGAGACAACATTTATTTTTTGCGTTCCTTTGTCATGAACAGACATTTTTCGTTACTCATAAGATATTCATTTCAATACGTCGTCGCAATCCTTTTGATGATCCTTTTTTTTGTTCTGAGTAATTTAAAGCTACCATAAAGTCACAGAGCTCAATATACCGCTTTTCAACTACCAATTTATGTGCTACTAGCCTTTGCCCGAGGCTTCGCTCGCGTTAAAGTCAATTTAGATCAAATTCGCTTCTACTGAATGGATTTTGATCGGAACAAACAAGCTGACAAACACCAAATTTTTGAAAACGATATCATTACGTTTATGTGCCCTATAAACTGTAAACCTAATTCTAAATTTAGTTAAAAATACAAAATCATACAAAATTGCGATTTTAGTTAATTTAATTTTAAGTTATTAGTGTATTTACCTATACATAGTAGTAATACAAGTGAAATTCAGACTGATTCTCCCGGTGTACCGCCAGGGTGCACTGAGGGTGGCAACGGCCTACAGGACAGTCTCAGAGGATGCGGCACTAGTCATAGCGGGATCACCACCATTAGACCTGCTTGCCAAGGAGAGGACGGCACAGTATAGGAGGGCCCATGAGCCTGGAAACCTGTCAACCATGGAGGAATGGCAAAAACGGTGGAACGCTTCCACTAAAGGACCGACTGATCCCAGATCTACATACCTGGGTAAATAGAGCCCACGGAGAGATCAACTACCACCTGACCCAGATACTGTATGGACATGGTGGGTTCAGGCAGTACCTGCATAGATTTGGGTTAGAGGCGAGCGCAGAATATCCAGTGTGCCTCGAAGAAAAGGAAACTGCGGAGCATGTGCTAATAGTGTGCATACGCTTTACGCAACGTCGTGAGAAACTAGAGAGGAGCATGGGGACAACACTAAGTGTTGACAACTATGTCACAACCATGCTGCGATCTAGAGAAGATTGGAACTCCGGAAGTGCATTTGCGGTGGAAATCATGGAAGGATTGAAGGAAGAAGAAGAAAGAAGGAAAAGAATAAGGCGATGCGAACCTCGCAACACGTAGGGTGTGGCAACCCATCGTGATTATAGTACAGCCTTGAACCGAAACTCCCCCTCCCGCGAAGGAATGACTGGCGTCAGTGCCGCAGGAGGGATACAAGGCGCGTGAATGAGGGGGTTTTAGTGGGTATGGAGTTACGACTCGAGTCCCACACTACCAAGGGTTTCATCCCGAGGTATCCGTAAATGGATTTGCTCCTCCGCCAAAAAAAAAAAAAAATACAAGTGAAATTCGATGGACAAAAATAAAAAAAGGTGTGCGCCTCATCCACATAAGTTTACGGGCGAAGTGAAAACTTCATTAGAATATTTTTTAGAAATTTGAATGTCACTTTTTTAAGTTTTTTAATTATTGTTAAATTGGCCCTAGAATCGAATTGCGTCTTTTATTTAAAAGCGTGCGCCAAGTGTGATTTACGCACGCAAATATTACGCTAAAGCCATGGAAACAGTAGAGTGGGCAATGATCTATTTACCAACCAAAATAAAGTGCGCCAACATAGTACTTATCCCGCATGTGTAATAAAAAAAATATTTGGTGTTTATATACATTAAAATGTCAAAATAGGTAGGTTACTTAGGTGATATAAATTTCCCCTCTATTGAAGCATTTTCCCTTTATCGTTACATAAGAATTCAAATAGATACGTCACTAAAGAAGTTTTCACTTCAAAAAAACAGCGTCTGACATATTTTTGGACGCATGCAGTGTTATAATTTACCAGCTTTTTGATTATCTAAAAACGCAGATAGATAATATATTGGAGGGTACCGACTGTTTTTGTTTTCAATATTGAAATATTGCTTAAGTTTAGCTGAGTTATGATTTCTTTTTTGCATGTCGAATCTAGTGTTGCCGTCTAGTTCTAGACTTTCTAGACTCTCGTCTTGTCTTGTCTAGATTTTCAAGACAAGACTTGCAAAAGTCTTGTCTAGAAATTTTCAAGACAAGACAAGACTTGCTTTATCTAGATCAAGACTCTTGCCAAAACTCTAGACAATTTTCAAGAGTCTAGATAAACTAAGTACTAGTATGTAAAGGTTTACTTTACCTACTACTAGCTATTAATCTAGATTCTTGAAAATAATCTAGAGTCTTGATATTAGACAAGACAAGAGTTTGTTAATCTAGACTTAGTCTTAGTGAAGTCTTGATATTTCAAGACAAGACTTAAGTGAAGTCTTGTATTGATATTTCAAGACAAGTCAAGACTTTGAAAGTTTTGTCTTGTCTAGACGGCAACATTAGTCGAATCTGAATGCGTTCTTGAAGTTACTACGCGATATCGCGTTTTATTCGTATTCCGAGTGGAGAGTAGCCTGACTGGTGAATGAAAAGTAAATCTAGAGAGCGAAGAAAAAGAGTGAAATACAGTCGAGAGGCAGGTTTAGGTACCTGTATAAGATGGACGGGTGTCAGCAAGTAGAGTTGTCCTTTCACAGACTCGTAGGCCCTATATTTTATATTATGATGTACCTACATAAATCTCGTACGTGTGAACGAATCCCAGAAGAGGCTTTTTACTTTCTCTCGAACGTTGCCTTTCGTTTACCTTCACGTCAGATACCTGAGTTGAAAGCTTTAGTGTTGTTGAGAAGTAGTTTCATCTGGCTGAGGTAAAAAGCCGTTAACCTTTATTTGGTCCAGATAAAGCGTTTTCTCAATTTCAATTTCGAAAACAACGTTACATTTGGTTGCTAAAAATGGCGCTATTTTTGTCGTAAATAAAATATTAGTAAAAAAACTTTTTAGAGACAAGTTTTTATTTAAATGCACTAAAAAGGAAAAAATAATTTTTAATAATTTAGGTTCATAATTATAAAAGCGTGGGTCGTGAACTCTATGATAGTTTATTTGTCACGACCCACGCTTTTATAATTATGAACCTAAATTATTAAACATTATTTTTTCCTTTTAAGTGCATTTATATAAAAGCTTGTCTCTAAAAAGTTTTTTTACTATTTATTTTGTTCATTTTAGTCTTTCCCCCCTTTGACACCCGTAGGGGTTGAATTTCGAGAAATCCTTTCTAAGTGGATGCTTACGTCAGAAAAGGAACCAACTGTCTAAATTTCAAGTTTCTTGCTTCAGCGATTTGGCCTGGGCGTTGATTAGTCAAAAAAAAACCTTACATCCCCGTTTGAACCCCTTAGGGGTTGAATTTATTTCTAAAAACGATTTATTCATGTATTGTCATCAGGAATACATATGTGTACAAAATTTCAAAGCGATCGGATACGTGGAAGTCGTTCAAAATTGACTTGCAAGTTTTGACCTAAACAAACACACACAACTAACTAACTAACTAACATACATTGCAAGTTAAATAAAAGCTTGTAAAAAATTTGTAACAAAAAATGTAATTATTTAATTATGACGCAAAAGCAATTGCGTCAATACCGATCACCATGTTCGAATATTCCTCCATATAATTAAAGAAAAAATACAAAAAATCATTACTTATTTTTAAAAATAATTTAAACATTTTGGATCTTTAGTCACTAGTCAGGGAAAATATAACTATAATAATATTTGAATTTAATATTTATATAGATGCAGGAGTAAAATATATTTCTGTTAAAAGATAAATAAATTCGATATTTTAGTGAATCATCTTTTTAATTTTCATAGTATCAGAGATGACATATACTATATCTACTTAATCTGTTTTCATAAAAGTACAACAGAAGTTTCGTGAAAACAATATCGTAGAGAGAAAAGAGATTACCTATAGCTTTTAGTTCATATTATATTGAATGGGCAGTTGTAGTATTATATTTATTGTCTTCTCTATACAGAGATTTTATTTTTATTGGCAATCGATTTAGCAGTCTGGCTTTTCGTTTGTTTTTGTTAAGTATAGTAATATTATATTTTATTTTAAAGTAAAAACGAAACATTTCCAAAGTTAAGAAAAGCGTCGTTCCATTCCTGATAAGCTTATTATATTTTTTTTTGTATTTTTAATGAAAAATCCTTTTCTTCTGAGATATTATGGTTGATCCTTATTTTAATTAATGTTAAAAAAATGATAACAATTCAAACTAAAACAACAGTTAGGTAGGTACCTACATTTTTTTCAACCAATTATCAGTCGTTTCCTAAAATAAAGTGACTGATTATGTGCCTTTCTTGCTGTGAAATGGTCATGAATGACTTGACGAATGAAATAATATTATTGTTTCATCAATAAAATTGGTTCAACGCGTCTACAGTTTTATTTCATTTCAAAAATATAACAAGCCGTGAGACGGGTCGTTTATTATGTTCTCGCTATCACCAACGCTATAAATTATAAAATAGCGAGAGAATTTTAGCGAGAACGATCCGTAATAGACCCCATTATTAATTAAATTAGAAATTACACAGAAAAGTAATAATTTTAATCATTAAAACATAATTATTATTTATTTTTAACAATAAATTAAAAAAACGGCTGGGCCGATTTTTATAAAATTTACGTCGGATCATAGTGACGTTAACATGCTTTGATAGACACCTCAACGAAGCTGATAACATTTTTTTGGGCGAGATTTCGTATAAAATCTACTTTTTTGCAGTCGTTTTATGTAAACAAAAAAAAAACGGCTCGACCGATTTTGATAAAATTTCTTTCGGATCAAACTGATGTTAACGTACACCTCGATTGACACCCTTACGAAGTCGATATAATTTTTTTTTCGCGAGATATTGTGTAAAATCTATTTTTTGGAGTCTATATTTGGTTAAGAAAAAAGATCGGCTGGACCGATTTTGAAAAAATTTCTTTCAGATCATATTTACGTTAATATGCGTCGATTGGCACCCTAACGTAGTCGATATCATTTTTCATTATCGAGATTTCGTCTTAGAAAGAAATGATAACATACGTACGTACACACACACACACAGACATATTTTCAAAAATAGTTTAAAAATAGTGTAGTGACGTTGAAATATAAAAATTTGTTAAAAATTTTGATTTCGATTTTTGGACCAATTACAATAACTTCCAATGGGAAGTTAATAAAGCTACTTTTATGTTTACAAAATGATGTAATAAATACATAATATTATCTAATTTCATGTTTGAATATTTCAATAAAAAAATTCAAAAATTGCATACACATAATACTATTATATAACATGGTTTTAATTTAAATTTTAATTAAAAATTATTACATGTGACGAATCAAACGGAATGTCTTGAAATAAAGGTAGTAGGTATACCTAAATGTTTTACTTCATTGGCTTTTACCTCTTTCATCAATATCAGAATAATTTGTATGACGGTGTTTATTTAAAAATATCAAAGAGAAAATTAAATTGAATGTGAGACAACGTGTTGTAGGGTGGGCACCTTCCACCAACTTTCATTTCTGCTGAAACATTTCAAATAATAATCGCCATAGACATTTATTTTCAGTGCCATACGCGATACCATAATCTTTCAATAATGTTAACTAATTGCTATTTAAAAATTCCGTTTGCCGAATTGCAGTAGGTACCTACAGGCAGTTCCTGCTTTACGGCAAAATCTAAAATATGAACATTCATTCCTATAAAGAAATGTTACAAATTCGGAAACAATATTACTAAATTATTTATTTTGGAGGCACGATATTGCATTAATTTATGTCTTCTAAAATTCTAATTCTGTCTATCCGTCTGGTTGTTTTATTTGCAGGGCATCACACAGAAATGAATGAAGTAATAAGTTGTCACAAAACTCGCAGCATATACCTTTTATTTATTTTTAATTGTTTGTATGTATTTCAATTGGAAAGAAATAATTCTGCAGGGAACGTATAAATCTCGTCGTCTTTGCACGGGATTTTCACAGTTAATTAATCAGGTGGCATTTTTCCCATTTGATTTTTGTTTTGGTAAATATTGTGGAAAAGATTTTGAAATATTAGGTAAGTTATTTCATTGCTTGGAAAGAAACAAAAAGTCGTAAATTCCCTGATCAATGTAATATGTTTCTCGAAATATTTCACGTGGAGTATTTCGACGAATGACACTTTTCTGGTTGAATGGATGAAGGATATTAGATAAGGAAAATTGACGATGCCTTTCCGCATCTTTTGTTGAACTTTTTTTATTGTCCACATTGTCATTTATATATGAGAGGGTGCGAGAGTGTGTAAAGGAAGTCATTTGTTTTGATTTTCAACGCGCAATTCTTCTGTGCAGTGTGCGCTCACTCATATAACATTATGTAATTTTATGTAATTTTATTTATTTCTGTTAGTTTACACTTAATTAAGAAAAATTCAAGTAGAGTTGTTTACGACGGTCTGTGTTTACAAAGGCGAGAATTATTCATCTCAAAAAAGGTAAGGTTAGACTTCTTAGAGTCGTGTTTTGATGTGGTCTGATTGTAACGGGGATCCTTACTTTTAAGAGGTTACAGTGGTACCTAATGGAGGAAGTGTCAAATTTAGCTGCTCTTGGACAGTCGAATATGTATAAAAACATTTCACCGTTAACGTTTTATTTTTGCTTGATAAAAGACCAATATTTTTTTATAGGAAGCGGATGTTTTACTTATGTAGTAAGAAATGCATCGTTCCTAATTAAAGCTGTTTTTTTCAGCTCGAGACAGCTATAAATTGATTGTTCAACTGACGTTTAATTTTAAATGAATTAGAAAGCAATAAATGCACAGAAATTAATTATTTATTGGTTAAGTGATAAAATTGTGCTCCCAGCATTCTCTATAAAAACTTCCAGTCATATCTATTAAATTATTATACTAATCTGAAACTCGAAGTGAATAAGAAAATTATAATAATATCTTCTCATGTCTTTCGAACACTGAGTAGTGAATATTATGGAAAATGGTATACTTTCCATTTTCCATAATATTCACTACTCAGTGTTCGAAAGACATGAGAAGATATTATTATAATTTTCTTATTCACTTAGAGTTATGTTATGTAATTCTTCGAATGCCTTTTTCTTAGTTTTTCTGTCGAGGACTGTGGTGTAGAGGAATTCAACAATATTTTTAGTATTTACCAAAGGCGGCATCGCTGTTTACAAACGTCTGCAACTCCATTATTGCGACGTCTATTGTTGTTGATAAACGTTCGACGTAAAATCGCAAGCAAACATTGTGCGGCGTTGCGTCGGTTCTTAATTAACTATATTGCGTTTGTGTTGCCATTTGTTTCGATTGTGTTTCTTTGTGTTGGAACAAAAGAAAATACACAAACGTAATTTATCCATTAGTAGGCGATAAAGAGAAATTCTAATTATCGTTAGTTTTGTAGCAGAAGAATTTCTCTCAATAGAATACACTGTTGTAAGGGTTCTTTATTAGGCAATTTGGAAAATTATAATTTTAGTTACTGCCGTTCGTATCATCAATGTGACAAATTTGCGAAAAAAAATTCTTATAAGTAATATTATTATATCTGGTATTATTATTTTGCTTTATCAAAATTTTGAAACAAATACATATACAGGGTATTAAAAAAAGTGTTCGGAAATTTTAAGGGCGTATAGTATAAGCCCAAATAAGTGAAAAAAATCTAATAAACATGAGTCCGCAAACTAACCGTTTCAAAGATATGAGCTTTTATAAGAAACAAGTTACTACACATGCAATCAAGTTTGATGGTTAGAGAGCACTTATATCAAAGGTACAATATAGAAGATGGATAGGACGAGGAGGCACAGTGGCAAGGCCTCCCAGGTCTCCTGACTTAACGCCCTTGGACTTCTTTGGTTGGGGATATTTAAAGAGTTTAGTTTATTCTATTGCAATTAATAACGTAGCGCACTTACAAGAGTGAATAGAAGCCTGTGAGATAATTTGAGTAAAACCGGGAATTTTTGAAAAGGTGCGAAACTCGTTTATAAGAAGATGTGAATCATGTGTTGAGATGAAAAGGGGGCATGTAGAACACCTATTGTAAAATAGCTTAAATAAAATACGTATGTTTGATACCACACACTGTTTTTTTATTTTCTTAGATATTACAATTCTGAAAATAGCTTATATCTTTGAAACGGTTAGTTTGCGAACCCATGTTTATTAGGCTTTTTTCATTTATATTGATCTATACTATACGCCCTTAAAATTCCGAACACTTTTTTTAACACCCTGTATAGTAGATTGACAAATTAAACAGAAAAAAAAAATTTCCATAGCACATACGTCACGATTTATAATAGGCGTATTGAATACAAATTTAACACAATACGTACAGTTCCATATTACATAATATCATATTATTAAAGGACACCTTTCAGAACAGCTCTGAGCTCAACTGGTGTGTGCAGTGTGACGCAGGCGCGATCTCGTTGTTATTTTTATTATTTCGGTATTTGATCAGCTCTGTCAATAGTTTGACCCTTTTCAAATAACACATCGACATCTATGGAATTCTATATATTCGCTAAATAAATTTTCATTATTTTTTAAACATTTGTGTGGAGCTATACCTACTATGTCCATCGTAAAAAATTTAAACTGCAATTTTTAATATTTTGTTGTAGTTTTTTTCTTTCTGTGGGAAAATATCGAACGTTTTTATTCAATGTTTTTTACAACTACATTTTTGGACAGCGCTAAAATTTCGGAAACTTTTTCGGTAGTTTGAAAAATCGACAGATTCTGATAGATTTTCGTATTCCAGTGTTAATGCACCTTGTGTGAAAATTAGAGTTGGAGATGTGCTAGACATCATATACTTAGGTAATATCAATATTGTCACAGGTGTTGCACTTGCTACGTTGTCAAATAGATAAATGCATCGGCGGAACACCTGACCCTTTTATGCTGATACTTTTATATTGGCTTCTGCTGTCGCACCCGCGCAGACAAGAAAGAATTTTTCGCCTTTAGAGTGTGCGGCGGCCGGCGAGTGTTAGAACTCGCTTGTAAAATATATTATGACACTCAGGGAAACGAGGCAAACGTGAATTTTCTCTTTAAACGGTGTTAATAATTTAGGAGACTTTGTAACAGTTATTAATTATTAGCTAGCAAACTGAAATGCGAATCGGCAGATGATAATATTATTATAAATACAAATTTTAACACGGACGTCGTGAACAAATACATAATTAAATGAATGCATAATGACTGTAAACAGTATAAGAAACACCTGAGTAAGAACAATGACGTAACACAATGCTGTAATCAGAAAAAATTCATTAATTCAAATCTATGTCACCGTAGGGATTTTAACCCTAAACTTTGAAAATGTGTCACTGTGTGAGTAATGTCAACTCAGTCCGCCGCGATAGTGGAAAGTTTAGGGTTAAAATCCCTACGGTGACATAGGTTTGAATTAATGAATTTTTCCTGATTACAGCATTGTGTTACGTCATTGTTCTTACTCAGGTGTTCATATACTGTTTGCAGTCATTATGCATTCATTTAATGAAAATATTATTATTTATTTACAGAAAATTGTTCGTGCGCGGTGTAAAGTAGTCGCGGCTATTAATACATACAAATGAATGCAAAGTTTGCAGTTGTGTTAAAAACACCCATCGAAATGACGTTGTTTTCATTGTTGCATCATATTATTACGTCATTTCGATGGGTGTTTCTAACACAAATGCAAACTTTGCATTCATTTGTAATTATTATTTATTGTAACAGGAGACGAGATCGTTTTTAGGGGAACGACGTGGCATTTGCGAAATTTCTATGTGACTGGACTGAATATTTTTGAAAAGTCTGATATAAATTTTTGCATTGTTACAAGCGAGTTACTGCAGTGCACTCTTTAAGCAAAGAGATTAAAAAAAATCAAATTAGCAAAAATAAATTAGCAAAAATATATATCACAAAAATAAAATATTGAATCAGTGTCAGTTGGTAAGTACAGGAGTAGATAATGTATATCTGTCTCTTTCTCTGCCTCTAATGAATATACTTATTGAGTAGGGCCTGGCATTTTCCATTAAAAAGCAAATTCAAGACTTGAACGGGGTGAGGATCAGCTCACTTCGTAGTATAAGCGGCACTATAGTCTGGATTTATTGAAGCCGGCGTCCGTACTTTTATTATCTCATTTCGTTTTACTGACTTTTGTCGTAGTGCCTGTGCAGAATTGTTGTCAGGTTATATGTAGCCAAACTGGAATTAAGTAGAAGATAATATTCTTGTGAGATTTATACATGCTATGGATGCGATCGCTAACACGATATATTTTTTTTCGATATGTAAAAAAAGTTGCTTTTTATTAGTATCCCTATCAATTTGATGATAATTATTCATAGGGTTTTTTGGAAGTTTTTTGCAGCCAATTTATTTATATTGAAAGAGTTTTATTTATAAACAAAACTCTTTCAATATTAATAAATTGGCTGCAAAAAACTTCCAAAAAACCCTATAATATCCTCAGCCGTACTAAACACACTACGCATAATTATTCATGTACAAGCAAATCTTAATTTAATTTTGTAAATTTCATAAATCAAATATTTTGTCCACTATCCTGCGATTTTTCTTAATTTTATTAGCTTTTTTGCGATTTTTTAAGGGACGCACCTTAAAAAACATGGATTTTTGACGAAAATCGAAATATCTCAGACTTTTTCAAACTTACCATGCTGTAGAAAATGACATGCTGATTCCAATTTCCAATAAGCACAAGCAAACGCTTGTATCTTTTCTGGTTTAGAAGTTGTATGCGTTACAAGTTTCCCAAAAAAATGTCAATATAGTTTTAAAAGATAAAACAAAGCTATAATTAACTACCTATTACAATATATATTATACTTTTATCTACATCTTCAATCTGAATATAGTCTACTCTAACCCCTCTAAAATTATTATTTATAAGGCAAGAAAAGATGTAATTTTGTTTCTTTCGGAAAAGTAATTAAAAGTTAATTAATAAAGACGCGAAAAGTCAGTGACGTCTTTGAAGACTCAGATGTATTTTTTTTGTTGGCTAAAGATTTCATCGAAACAAAAACAGAGTTAAGTATAGGTAGTAGTAATATTACAGACTATACCTAGTGTTTTTATTTATTGTAGATTATAGACGCGTCGACATCTCAGGTCATTAGCGTCTTTCAACTACACTAAATAATAACTATCTTAAAACTAAATAACATCACAAAACATCCATGAGCGCAGGTGGGATTCGAACCCACGGCAGTCCAGTCCAGAGGTTGCGGCACTAAGCACGCTAACCACTAGGCTATACTGCCCTCTATACCTAGTGTGATTTGTAAAATGCTCAATGGTTAGGTTGAAAAGCAACTACCTTATAGTAGCCGAAGTTCGCCTTTTGGTACTCAACTGTTTTTTTCTTCTTTTATAATATAAGGTTACTAATAATTAATATTTTCATTATTTATTCTTTCGTTAGATAATCTATTTATTTATTTAATTGTGTAAGTATAAATTAATTTTTACATTCACTCTGAAAATAAAAACAGTCTCATTTTATCAGCCAAACTAAAAACAACCTGCCGATTTTAATTATTTGTTGTCTAAATTAGGCCCGAATAACTTAAGTGGTGTCCACTTTTACGCGGAAAAATAAGTAGCCCAAATTTATCCAGGTGTGCAAGCTTTCACGGCCGGCATTGTTCCAAATCTTCATGGTTTACAGGCTTGAGAATGTCTACCGCAGTTGTAGACGAAACGTCAGGTAGAAATACCACCGGACCACGGCCTACAAGCCCGGAAACCATGAAGATTTAGCCCAACTTTGATTAGATATTTGTTTTCGAAAATGATAAAACAGCGTTTTTGGAGTAGCTGTCACGCTTAAGACATAGTCTGAATTTACACATGCTGATTTGCATTATAATCCTTGTGAATTAATGTGTTATTTTATTTTATAGATTTAACTTAAGTTCTGCCAGCATTTCACCAGTAAGTAAATTAGTTGATTGAAATGAAAGCATAACTATTACAAAACAAATTTCAGCTCTCGATATTCATATAGAATTTATAAACTCGAAACCGGCTTATTGTTAATAATCCTTGTTACAATATTGTAATTCGTACCTACGTGTAATTATTGTTAAAGCCATTTTGAATTATTATTGTGAACAGATCACACACTGAAAAATAATTGTATTATACGTGTTTCGTTTCACATTTCATCCGTAAACAAATTTCACGGTCTTTGAGTTGTTTTTCAATAAAGAATACTGTAAATTTTTAAACGATTCAAAATTAATATTGTATCAAAATTTGAAATAAAACCGAATAAAAAATGAACAGTTTCTGCAACTTGCACGTGTATTTATGATCAATAACCGTAAATGTTTACAAATTCTATTGTAGAAAAACTAGTTGCCCGGTCAGGCTTTGCCAGGGTAGCATGGCCGGCGCTAGGATTTTCGGGCTCCGGGTAAGCGTTCTCAGGTCCCTGTGTCTTCCAAAAAAATTTTACTCCAAAAAATTTTTTTTTTTTGGAAATAGAAAATTTTAATGCAAAAAATAACGCCTTTTTGTTGGAAAATTTGTTTTAATGCTCGCAGTTTTAAACACGGTAGTCACATATAATAGGTAAGTCTGGGCCGGCGGGCCCCCTTCAGGGGCCCGAACCCGCGGTACATTTACCCCGCTTACCCCACCCCTAACGCCAGCCCTGCCGTGTAGAGATATAGCTTACTCCAAAATAAATAGGGTATTTGTCCCCATAGATCCAGACATGATTTTTATTTTAGGTTCGGATAAAACTGAAAAAATTTGACCATCGAGCGAAGAGAAGCTTGCTAATTGATACACAGACGGATTTCATGGTCGGAAACTGATTAATATTGATTGAAATACCTAATATTCTTATTAAGTGTAGCGATTTTTTCGCTTTGGTTAAAAATGTTTAAAAAGAAAACAATGGTTTTATTTAAAACATGTCTGTCAGGAGAGGACATTATTCGACAGACTTTAGCAGGTACTTGCCTAGACCGAGGAACAGCTGAAGGGAAAATCAGTATATTTTAACATTTGATAAAAAAAATTAATTGACATTTTCTACGCAGTATTTTATCACAGTTGGGAACCGCGTTACCCTCAATATTGATAACCCCCGCTGGTTGTTAGGGGATGAAACGGAGTGAATCAAATCAGTTCACATTGTGTGTAACCACTGCAATACTCCCTTTTGATGGCACAATTTCAACATTGAGCTTGTTTGCTTTTTAATATAACCACACTAAATTAACTAATTAACGCAGCCTTGTGTTTTTAGGTCATACATTTCAGAATCCCTGAAACAATGGTGGTTTTGAAAGACAAAGTCAATAGAGAACATAAAAAGTTATCATCATTAAATAGTTAATTCCTTCACATCTTGCGTATATAATAATAATAAAAATAATTATAAAAAGTTTCATTTCATATTATAATATTAAATCTATAAAGTAGCGTCGGGATTAATTTCTGTAATTTTGTTTAGGATTTTTTGGTATTTTGTATGATACCAATATAGACAGGAGAAGGAGTTTTCAAAATTTTCGTCTACCCGCCTGTCTATCTGTCTATTATGATGAAACTTGATATTATGGTACTATCAATTTGGAAACCAAGTACTTTTAGCCAGATACGCTCAGCTAAAGACATTAATGCAAGTGAACCTGTTGACAAAATTGACGTTCGAGACAAGTTACGCGTGCAAAGCTAGTTTGAAAATAAGCTAAGTAATTCTATATTCGCAGTGCATAAACTAAAACCAACTATAGATTGATTTTGGAGCTTTAATGAAATTATGGAATGGATGCGAGGTCTTTATTATTTATGGTTGGACCTGCATCTGTACAAAATCGTCACTAAATCTCAGTCAATAAAACTATATTTTTATTTTTACACCAGCTTACAAATTATAATGTTTAAAGTAAACAATATTGCAAAAATATATGACTTGAAATAGTATATTGCAATACAAGGAACGAAACATAGCGATTGCAACTAGTGTGAAGTTTGCTTCACACGCATTGCAAACGTTGGGTTTCATTCCGAGTAAATGCATATTATTTTTCACAACTCTATTGACAATTCGATTTGAGCTACCTGCAATTTGGGCGCGCAAAAAAGTCTCAAAAATATTAGATCTGTCAGATTCATGTGAAATTTATGTGAGGTTATGTCTGTCATTTTGACGTTTTCGAGTATTATATGCGAATTGAAGTTGACGCCACTCAATCGCTCTATCTCTCTCGTAACAACGTTAAAAAACAGAGAAAACCGACAACTGAAAATTGTCATCCCTAGGGTTAAAACTCTCAGGTTCAACCCGCTAAACACGTACCGAAAATCGAATTTTCAATAGCGGCGTTGTGAAAATAGAGTTTCCCATCAGTGCGTGAAAAAGGCAGTACGGAAATGTGAAAGATATTATGATCAGAGATCGAAATCTAAACTTTTAGATCAGAAATCAGCCATCGAGATTTATTAAATGCAAACTGGAAAATCCTTCAGGCGCTTTTCACTGTAGAACGGTGTACATTTTCCGCCCACGTAAATTTTTCGTGATATTTTCTATGCAAGATTTTTATTTTTGTGTTCGCATTTTATTATTAAAATGATTGTATTCATTTTAATTTGTTTCTGTCATTTCGAAATACGCACAAACTGACATTGGATGATGGATAGTCAGTTGGTATTGAATAGGTAGGTAATTTTCCCTCCATAATCCATTTCAATATTGTAAATTGAGTAGGTATAGGTAATACCTGCGTAGATATTGAATAATATAGATATTAATGAATATACAACCGGAGGCTGTTAGTATAAAAGGGCAAAGCTTTTATTTTATTTTTTTATTATTTATTTTACGTCAGTTTACAAACTAAATATTTATTGGATTAGACATGTAGTACAGTTTTGCAGTTTTGTGACGCAACAGAAAATGTAATTGAGAAAACATTTAGGCTATGCAATAAATTCAAATTCAAATAAAATCAGCCAAATGCAGTCCGTACTTGCATGATTAGTGTTCTGTATTACCATTAAGATTTTTCAATTCTTTTTTATATAGTACCAAAAACTATCTTATGTATGTTTTAGGTTTTTCTGAGCCATATTTACCAAGATATGGTAGGGGTACAGCGATTTAAGAGATTTTTTGGAAAAATGTTAAAAGAGTTTACATAAAAAACAAATTATATATTTTTGAACTTACGCTTTAACAAGTCCTCATTTGATACCTAAAAGACGATGGCATTTTGTCTCTCCTTCCACCCGAAATCAAATTTCAACTTTTTGCACTTCACGTCTATAAATGGAGCACTACTTCCTACAACTATGCCAAATTTCAACTTTTTATGTCGAACAGTCTCTGAGAAAAATGCCTGTGACAGACAAACGGACAGACAGACAGACAGACAGGGAGAGAGAGAGAGATGATTTCACAAGTGTTCCATTTTACCAATTTTAGTACGGAACACTAAAAATACAAGAAATTAACTGAACTGAACAATTTTAACAACAGTCATAAGTAATAAGTATATTTTATTTTTTATAAATTGTTATAATCCAGATAAGATAAGTAGATATTTTTTGCAGAAGGGCAATATTCAACTTTATCCATTCATCAATATTCGAATGTTCTAACAAGAAAACTACGCAGCTTATTTCGTTTAACTGGTAAAACATTTGTAAACGAATGTTCGCTGTCTGTTGAGCAACATGTTTAATCCTTCCTTTTGTCTACTTCTTCCAAATAATAACATATAAAAGCTTCCATTGTGAAACTTGTTTACATAAAAGAAAAATTATCCTCCGTTCTTCTAGAAAACACTTAAGGAAACCGTTTCACTTAACAGCGACTTTGAATCTATTATTCCAGAGAATTAGTATATTCTTTTTAAATTATTGTATATTGCAGCTCACCTAATCACAATTTATTTAGGTATGCAGGCAGACAAAACTTCTGGAAACGTGTTCTTCCTCGTGTGATTACCGCACTCGCCTTCGACTCGCGCGGTAAACACACTTTCGTTCTGCTATAAATGCAACATAACCTTAAGAGAGTATTGTAAAACCGCGACTGTCAGATTCGTCAATTAAGACACGTGTTACATATAATATTTTTTGCAACAACTGCTTCAAAAGTTCAATTTTAAGCAAATAAAACACACTTTGGACAAATATTTTATTAGTGACTTTATGGCAAAGTAAACTATAAAGTCCTTTATTACGCACGTGTGTTATAAAGTAAAACAAAACAGTATTACTTTATAGAACGGAGTGCATTAAAATTTACTTTAAACACTACCGTTCGAACGCATCAGAAGCTTCCATAAAGAATCACTTTTCAAACCGTACACAGCCATCTAAAATTGTACTTTTGATGCAAGTGTTGCAAAAAATTTATTATTATTATTATTATTATAGATAAAGTACCTACACATGTAGTAAATAAATAAGTAAATAAATTATGTTATAGCTGTACATCGAACATCCATGAGCAAATATGTGATTTTAACCCACGACCTTCTGATTCAACAATCAACAATAAGGCGCCATCTACGATAGCGTGCTGTCCTTTAAATGAAATTAATTAATTAATGTAAATTTCTAACCAAAAAAAAGTTGAAAAAGTGCGGTCTCCGCTATCACTTTCTATCGTACAGTGAAAAATAAATTGGAGTGATCTTTAGTAGATATAGGTACCGACACGCGGCCCACCGACCGGTGCGGTGGATTAAACTCCACCGTGTCACATAGTGGGGAGGTTTGTTTCAGTAATGTTGTAATTAAATTCACACGGGAAACCATGTTGGCCGTTCTCCAACAAGCGTTTCATTTGTTCGCTTAGACTGCAGCAGCGGTCATGAAAAATAACGTTTATCTCGGCTTTTATTTTAATTAAATCGTGCGTATTAATTATTGCGAACTAAATTAAACGGCAAGAATTTTTAAATGCAGTCATAAACTTTGTTGTTTTTTTAGATTATAGGTCATTTCAAATTACGCGAGCTTTTCATTTGGGTTGATTAAAGTTATTGGTACCTACATTATTTTAAAACCTGCAAATTAGTATCAAAGTATTTTTCAAATTTTTTAAGGATTGTATATATAAAATAAAATATTAATTATTGATTTAAATTATTTACAAAATTTTTACAAGGTATGCATATATTATACAGTGTGTTCATTTCAAAAGTATCCACCCTTAATAACTCTAGGTACCATTTTTGAGCTTCCCCCTCGATATATAAATCGACGTGTTTTCATTCAAAACAATAATCACATCAGGTCAAGAGTTATGAAGGGTGGATACTTTTGAAATGAACACACTGTATAATTGTTCCTGTCACCAATTGATAAAATTTCCAGTAAATGCAGTAATAAGTATTTTATGTACAGTATACATTGTAAGTATATAGTGTAAAAAAAAGTGACAGAGAGAAAAAAAACACCACATTAAAAAACACCACAGTAGGATTGTATAAATTATTGTAAGTACTGAGAGTTTTTTAATTTTTTGGATCTCAAAAGATCGAATGAAAAATGAACGAAATTTAATTTTTCAATACAGGCTAAAATATAAGTAGGTACCGACCTATATATCGCTACCTTCTATAAAATGTTAAACAAAATCGATCAATCAGGGCCGGATCTAACAGGTGCCTACCTACCGACCTATATAAATTTTTTTTTGTAAAATTCTAATTCCTATTTTCTATGGTAGAATTTTATGTAGACTTAAGAAAAGTTTTTAGTTTTTATAGGTGAATATTGTAACAGTATTTATAGAAGATCACATGATTTAGCCAAGAAATACTCTGGGAAGACAATTAACATATTTTCTGACAGTCAAGCTGCGCTGAGAGCCCTTGATTCCAATATAAGAGTATGTTCAAATATGGTTAAGGAACGCCAACATCTTGCAAACAATAGAAACAGGATTAACCTAATTTGGGTACCTGGACACAGAAATATTCCGGGTAATGAATCAGCTGATTCATTAGCAAAGGAAGGAGCAAATAGTGAGTTAATATCACCAGAACCTATATGCGGAATTGCTAAGGCAACAGCCAAGCATGCGGTGGCTAGTTGGTTCATGGAACAACATAGATTGTCTGGATTAAAATTCCGGCGCAAACACACTCATAAGCCTTCATTGAAGAACCTTCAAGGAAAAGAACTATAGAAGCTCTAAAACTCAGTAGGAATAACTTAAGAACGATGATTGGGATACTAACAGGACATTGTCATCTTAACAAACACCTGCATAGGTTGGGTATTTCCAACAACGCACTCTGCAACAAGTGCAAGAGGTGGAGGAAACCGCTGTCCATATACTTTGTAAGTGCGAAGCTGTCGCACAGACAAGGTATAAACATTTTGGATTGGCTTCAATGTTACCTAAGGATTTTACTGACATCAGCTTAAGTAAGATACTAGACTATAATATAAATAGTCTGGGAATCCTTAAGAACTGATGAGAATATTAGGGGAGCACAATAGACCTTAAATTGGTCGCAGTGTATACCTTATGACCGCTATCTTTTAATTCTAATTCTATAGAAGATAGGGAAATTTAGAAACAGGAAATTAAAAAAATAATAAAGTTAACTTTAAATAGGTATGTTTCAAATATAGTTACTAAAATTAGGTATACATGTAGGTAAGTCATACCTATTTATATAGGCACCTAAGCTCATGATCAGTTTTAAAAGGTAGGTACCTACCCAAATATATCTACTAAAAAACTCTTTAAAAAAATCATTTGCAAGCACTGCGAGAAAAGATAAATTAATAAGCTCGGAGGAAAAATATTTAATACCGTCTTCTGGTTTAATTGAGACGGCGAGATACGTTTCAATTATCGCAAAAAGTTAAAAAGGATTTTAATCTTGTATTACAATGTTCATTATAAATAATTAATAGAATACCATAGTAAAAAACAGTGCCGCTACATTTGAAAAAAAAATGATGTTCTATTATCTATATTATACTAGGTACCTATCTACCAAAAAAATTAAACAATTTTTGTGATTCCATTACTTCTTGGCATTATTCAGGTAGTAGGTTCTGTCGTGGCCGTCGCTTTTTGTAAACAGAAGAAATGTTGGAGAATTTTTTTAGTATTAATTGCTTACACTTTATCCTACCCTCTTTTAATTAAATGCTTTTAAACGAAGCTTAAAATCTTTTCACCTGATATATTTTTTTTACTAGAGATAAAATGCTTCGTCGGCGAAATTATGCTTACAAAAAGCTGCTCCTAAATCAGCGTTCAAAGGCCGTACATTAATCGTTCAAAAATAAGTAAATAAAGTTTTTTTTTAATTTACCTATTTAGCAAGGCATATCGTTGGGGGTTCACTCTGAAGATAGGTACTAAAATATAGATATACATTTTTAGATTAGGTTTTTTTTTTATAAATTACGTACCTATTTTATAAAAATGTGCCCTTAGCTGGTGGGAGTAATGTGTCGTTCATTAATGATTTGTTCAACATGAACATTTTCATCTAGTGTGCTATGAACGAACGACTAGCTTCTATTTTAAAAGGAGTTTTCTTTTTACTTACTTATTTATTTATTTTATATGTCAACTTTTTCTTTAGAAAATGATGTACGAAACCGTCAGCGTATGAAGTATAAATTTTGATATATATCCCTATATTATTAAACGAGTAAATCTTGTATATATGTTTCTATGTACCTATATAAATATTTTCTCGAAAACGGCTCTAACGATTTTGATCAAATTTACCGAAAAGGGGTTTCGGGGGGCAAAAAATCGATCTAGCTAGGTCTCATCCCTGGAAAAATTCGTTTTCTTATCGATTTTATCATTTTAAAAAACAGTTTTTTTAACGTCATAAAACAGTGTCGTATTGTGAGTAGGCTTTGGAAAAAACAAACTAATTTCATTATTTATGTCAAAATTACTCTGACAGTCAATCTTTAACTTATTAAAATAATCAGTAATTATTTGAAAAGTAAAAAAATAACAACAATAAAATCTAAACATAATTATGTAAGTAGTTTTAGCTAATATTTAAATAAATAGGTATGTTATTTTTATATTACCTATATAAAATATGTATAGGTAAGTACGTTAAATGTAGTATGACGTATAATATTACCTAGACCTTTTTTTCTCAAAAACGACTAACGATTTTGATGAAATTTACAGAATGGGGATTTTTCGGGGCGAGAAATCGATCTAGGTAGGAATTTTGGTTCCAGAGGGGAGCAATTAAAAAAAGGTGTTTTTTATTTATTATAACTCGCTCAATTAAAGTCAGATTGATTCGAAGTCTATTTCTACATAGATTTTATATAATATATCACAAGTGTTAAAATTGTAAATGAACACTAATATAAGAAGTGCCTTGCACAATATGTAAATAATGATAAAACGGCGGCCCGAAGGGCCGCACTTCTGGCGCCGCGGGTCTTTAAAAACACATCGATTTTTAAAAACTATTGTTAAGATACATACAAAAAAGTTTTGCGTATCTAAAAATTGGCACGGCAGCCCAAAGGGCCGAACTTCTAGCGCCGCAGGCATGTATATCAAAACACATCGATTTTTAAAATCTATGGTAAAGATACATGCAAAAAAAGTTTTGCGCAGGTTATAGTCTGACGTTTGTTATTAAAAGAATCGATTTTTGTGAGTTTTTCAGTAGGTACCTATACAAAAAAAAATATTTGAAATTTACTGGATGTTGTTAAGATGACATCACAGAGAAAAATTACTTCGATAAAGTTGATATTTAGTATCAATGTTTAAAATTGGATTGTTAAAATGGCAACGGGCGAGCAAAATTTCATCTAATTCGAACATTTTTACAAGATATTCAATCTATGAAAATCGGTTTTTGCGAGTTCTTCAGTCAACAAAACAATAACGGCGGTAGATTTGAAAATAGCGACCTAAATAATATTTACAGGAAAAAATGCTTGATTCAAGTTGATACTTAGTTTTTACGCTTAAAAATACACATAGGTAGTTAAAATATCAGAAACAATTATTTTAAATTATGTTACAGAAATAAATTCGTTTCGGAATAATATTCTGAGAAAATAATATCTCACAGCATATTAAGTACTGTTTTTATTGAACTCATCCGAGCAAAGCTCGGCCTCCAGATATTATATTATTAAACGAGTAAATCTTGTATATACCTACCTATCTATGTTTCTATGTATCTATATAAATATTTTCTCGAAAACGGCTCTAACGATTTTGATCAAATTTACCAAAAAGGGGTTTCGGGGGGCAAAAAATCGATTTAGCTAGGTCTCATCCCTGGAAAAATTCGTTTTCCTATCGATTTTATCATTTTTAAAAACGGTTTTTTGACCTGTCAAAACATTGTAATATCGTGAGTAGGCTTTGGAGAAAACAAACTACTTTCATTATTTATATGTCAAAATTATCTGACAGAATTTTTAACTTATTAAAATAATCCGTGAACTATTTGTATAGTAAAAAATAACAGAAATAAAAACTAAACATAATTATGTAAGTAGTTTTAACTAATATTTAAATAAATAGGTACCTAAGTATGTTATTTTTATATTACCTATATAAAATATGTATATTATGTACGTTAAATATAGTATGACGTATAATCTTACCTAGACTTTTTTTTCTCAAAAACGAATAACGATTTTGATGAAATTTACAGAATGGGGATTTTTCGGGGCGAGAAATCGATCTAGGTAGGAATCTTGGTCCCAGAGGGGAGCAATTAAAAAAAAGGGTTTTTTTATTTATAACTCGGTCAATTGTCAGATCGATTCGAAGCCTATTTCTACATAGATTTTGTATAATATATCACAAGGGTTAAAACTGTAAATGAACACTAATATAAGAAGTGTCTTGCACAATATGTAAACAATGACGCAGGCCCGATGGCCACGGCTATATCAAAACACATCGATTTTTAAAAACTATGGTGAAGATGCATGTAAAAATGTTTTGCGCTGCAGGTTTATAGTCTGACGTTTGTTATTAAAAGATACAATATGAATTCTATTTCTTCGAAAATCGATTTTTGTGAGTTTTTCAGTAGGTACCTTCTATGCAAAAAAAATATTTGAAATTTACTGGAAGTTGCTAAGATGATATCACAGAGAAAAAGTACTTCGATAAAGTTGATATTTGGCATCAATGTTTAAAAACGGATTATTGAAACGGCAACGGGCAAGCAGAATTTCATCTGATTCGAACATTTTTACAAGCATCTATGAAAATCGGTTTTTGCGAGTTCTTCAGTCAACAAAACAATAACGGCGGTAGATTTGAAAATGGCGACCTAAGTAATATTTACAGGAAAAAATGCTTAATTCAAGTTGATACTTAGTTTTTACGCTTAAAAATACACATAGGTATTTAAAATATTTAACAGAAACAATTATTTAAATTATGTTTCAGAAATAAATTCGTTTCGGAATAATATTCTGAGAAAATAATATCTCACAGCATACAAGTACTATTTTTTTGAACTCATCCGAGCAAAGCTCGGCACCCAGATATTTTTGATTATCTACATAACAATGATGCGATAACATGGACATGCGAATTATTAATCGCTTTTTTTAATATCAAAGAAACTGTAATATTGATCATCATTAAATATAAATATTTTTTTTGCTATGAGTTTTTTTAACACCAGTAGACAATAAAAACTTTACTATAAATATTTTAGTTGCATGGGAGAAGAAAATGGTACAAAATAGTACTTTACAAGCTTTTATTTTTTGTTAGTTAGGGTCAAATCTTGTACTTAATTCTATTTTGACCCCCTTGAAACTTTGCACACATACGCAGTTCTGATAACAAGACAATATTTTCATGTTTCCGACCCGATGGTTGAGTCAGGAGTGCGGGTATCGGAGTCTGTCGATGACTCTCATTTGGAGGCGAGGAGTCTCCGTGAGAATTTTCTTTTCAGTACATTTTGTTGAAAGCGTGTTTACATTTTTTTAGAAACTTGTATTTATTATGAGATAAACAATCAATATGATAAATTCCCTAGACCGTAACTAAATACGTAAGAATATCAGACGATATTATCGCCATGATATTTATATAGAAGGTTGTATAGGAAAAATGTAAATACACCGCCGGGATTCGAACCCAGAACTCCCGATTTCGCGTCGGGAAAGTTTCCACTTACTGCACAGTGCCCGACAGTGAACATTTAATCTTTCCTATATATAGCGACGATGTACCGCAAATCCAGTAACTGCGAGAGCTATTAATTTTATAACAACATTACAATGAATGCTGCTTTCTCAAATGGCTGGGAGTGCCTTATAATCAAATTTCAAATACGGTATATTAACAATGTTAATATATCGTATTTGAAATTTCTCACTTGTGTGTTGTATTTATTAGTTCTAATATCCTGTTCAAGTTGAATTACAAATGTCGAGTAAATAGATAATCTAAATAATCCAATGCAAAAAAATGTAGGTACCTATAGGCTATATATATATAGCATTTGTTTTGATATATTTTAATTAATAATTAATTTATACGGTTTTCAAAAGATGCCAATGACCTATAAATATTAAATTAATATGATAGATGTTTTTCGTCATTAGTAGGTAATATTTCAGTAAATTTTTAATGATATAGTTTGAATCAGTCTGTATAATAATATTATGTAATAAATTGTTAATGTACAGAGAGTTGTAAAGTTCGGGATCGAGGGTTATTAATGCCTTTAGTCCGCACTGCATCTATGAATATGATATTATTATCTAGTTGCTATATTATTATAATATCCATTCCTAGAGTTTATAATAATAATTTTATTAGAGCCGCACTCTAGAAGAGAATAAAAGTTTCAACATGCAGCTTCTTCTCTTTAAAATATTTTCGCATCAGTGAAAAATAATTATTGTCTCTCTTTTATCGAAGAACAAACTTTCAAACAATATTTTCACGAACAATAAAAAAGTCGAGTTTTTATGTAAAAATCTTACCTTTTTAATACAAAATTTCCAGAAATTAGATGTGACAGCATAAATAAACGATACCAATATTAAACATATACATGTTCAAGAAAACGGACAAAATCACCGAGAAGAACATTTTTTTATCATCGACAGAACACACGTCTTTTATGAAGAGAAGTTTGTTTTTTAAAAGTTGTTTTTTATTATCTCTAACCAAGATATAATGTTTGATTATATAGGTCTATACTTGTCACAGGAACGGAAAATATTATAACTCGCAAACAAAATTAGTTAGCAGACATCCAATTACTGTTTACTTTGTGGTTTTTCATCACCGCGGAGGGAAACTTTTGACGGTGTTTCTTATCCGTTTGTGCAGACAGAACGAGCGCTGCGCCGAACACGGCTGTCGCTAAAAACAGAGAGGAAACGCGCTGCAGACTTGCGGCCTATCTCGCAGTTGATTTTGAACTGGCTGGGATACAGAATACCAGTTTCGCAACTTTAGCACTCCGCTATAACAGATCTGCACACACACACACACACACACACAGCCATCATACAGAATGTTCTCTATGAAGAGTCAAAAGTATGAATGGATTATTATATCGTTACGGATCACTCTGTATACAACCGGCAGGCAAGAGTTCTGAGAAACGAGGGTCCGCTTACTGTAACAACTGGCATCTGCACGAAAGTTCTAGAGAACGCTAGAACGCGCTAAGTTTGAGCTACGCAGCGTATATAAACGAGTGAGTGAAGCGATCAGGCAGTCAGTCGACGATGTCACGCAAACGGTAATCAATGAGTGGTGAGTCGTGCAACCAAGCGGATCAGTGATATAAATCAATCAACAGCCGAATCAGTCAGTATACAGTGATATAAATAGTGGAATGGATATAAATAAATAGTACTGAAGTAATTGAGTAAATGACCGACATAAATAAACATTAGAAATAAATCGGATATAAATACCGTGACATAAATTCACCTGATAAAATAAATATTAGTGTAGTCATTTGTATATAGTTAAGTGTTAATTACTTGTGTTGATTGTTAGAACTGACTTTTGGTTGTTGTATTTATTATTGTTGTGTTTTTAATTATTGTAAATAAATATTGTAAATAAATATTTATTATACTCAGAAAACAGTTTTGTAACAATATTTAGCGGAGGCTAAAGAGTCGAATACCTACTTTCAAGAAATGGAATACTTATACCTAGGTACTTTCTAGGTCAGTGTACACGAGCAAGTAAATTGTTAGAGTACTTCCTAGAGTAACTTGCGCAAGCGCATTTACACACAAGCAATTAATTTAAGCAAGCTCTCTCGGCAACTGCTATCCAGATATTTTGCTCTCTCCAGCAAGTGCTTGCACTGGCGTTTACACGAGATAGTTTTTTTTTTCGCCAAGTCTCCGCTGTCCTTGCAAAGCTACCAACTCAAAACATACGATTTTGTTTACATACTTAATACCAATTACCAGCTGATAGATTCTAGAAGCTTCTCTGGCCTTGCTAACAAAATATAATATTCTGTTGAAAGATTTTTTCGTTGGACAGCCAATTATATAATTGTCTCGAAACATATAGGAAAAAATCATTTTACCAACCAGTGGTCACAATCAGGATTCTAACCTGAACCTGATTGTGACTACTGGTTGGTAAAATAATTTTTCCTATATGTTTCGAAACAATTATATAATTGGCTGCTCTCCAACGAAAAAATCTTTCAATTTCATTTCAGCCGTATAAAAAAACTATTATTATAATATTCTGTTTTTGTTTATAAAATACATCAGCTGACAACTTCCAGCAGGCCCTTTTCAACAATACCTCACAAGAATAGGTACAGAATTTTTTTGCCCCCCCCTCCCCTTGAATGTATGGGAGCTTTCTTTTTATCTGTTTTTAGTATTTGTTGATTAACTAAAGGATATGAGTGATACTTGACGTGAATTGCAGCTTTATAGGTAATGGCGTTGTTAAAATAGAGCTGGCAAATTTGCAAAATTGCAACGGTCTCTAAAACCTAAATTTTGATAAAATAAATAAAACTAAAACACATTCATAATCTACTCAAAAGACCCTTTTCAACAATAACCCACAAGAATAGGTTCAAAAAAAATTTTTTTTACTCCCGTTTGCATGTAAATATGCGCATAAATTTATTCGACTCAGAAGTTTCAAGAAAGATCTTGTAAATTGGATTTACCGATTTGCTTTCTCAATGTTTTAAATAAAGTCATTTGAAACAAAAGCCAAATCGTACTCTACGAACACTTCCAGACAAGATCGAAATTAATACTGACTTGCTAGAGCTCTCTAGCAAGTCGTTTAACACTTGCAAGTCACTACTTGCAGCAACTGCTTGCCGCAATTATCAAAACTTGCAGCAATCGTGCTCTCTGCTACTGTTTACACAAGCAAGTAACAAAGCAAGTACTCTCAGACAGTGACTTGCGATAGTTTTACTTGCTCGTGTAAACTTAGCCTTAGAATTTATATTAGAAATCGTGTCCATCGTGATTATAATAAAATTAAGAAAAATCGCAGGATAGTGGACAAAATATTTGATTTATTAAATTAATTGTACGACGTTTCGTCTATAGATTTAGACTTTTTCAAGTACATAAAAATAACAATATTTATGAAAATTAATATTAATTACTAACCATAGCAATTAACATAAGATAGGGTACATAAGACAAAAACATGTACCCTATCTTATGTTAATTGCTATGGTTAGTAATTAATATTAATTTTCATAAATATTGTTATTTTTATGTACTTGAAAAAGTCTAAATCTATAGACGAAACGTCGTACAATTAATTTAATAAATCAAATATTTTGTCCACTATCCTGCGATTTTTCTTAATTTTATTAGCCTTAAAATATTTAAATTGTAATTGATTTAAGTACCTATACCTATTGCTTATTTAATTCGAATACTCAACTCTCAAATATTTTTGAAAATTGAAATATTCCTTCAAAAACCTAATATTCTCGAACACTTTTGAAAATATTTTGGTACCGGAATATACTTTTTCTAATATTTTTGGAAATCGTCTAAATGCCAGCAATGAGGGACAGGAATAGGGTACCTTTTATTTTCACAACGCTTCTATTGAAAATTCGATTTTCGGTCTGTTTAGCGGGTTGAAACTGAGAGAAGGATGAAAATTTTCAGTTGTCGGTTTTCTCTGTTAACGTTGTTAAGAGAGAGATAGAACGATTGAGTGGCGCCAACTTCAAATCGTATATAATACTCGAAAACGTCAAAATGACAGACATAAATTTCACATGACAGACCTAATATTTTTGCGCCTTTTTGCACACTCAAATTGCAGGTACTTCAAATTAAATTGTCAATAGAGTTGTTGTAAAAAATAATATGCATTTACTCGGAACGAAACACAGCAAATGCAACGCGTCTGAAGTGCTGCCCTCGTTCCTCGGGCAGCAAACATCGCACTAATTACAAACGCTGTGTTTTGTCCCTTGTATTGCAATATTCTATTGAAAATTATAATAATAGAATTCAGTCTTGCATAATCACACTGAGATCTTTGACTTTTGCAAATATGAAAACAAAGTTATTTATACAGCCGCTATCTTGATAAAACACTATTTTTGAAACTTCTACGAACATAAAAAGGCATGTGTTGCAGCACACACGACCGCAGTGAAACTTCTTAATTTATGAATGATATAATAACAGACGTTTATTCAATATTATTGGTATAATTGACAATTCTAAATGTGGAAATTTATTGTTATACATTTTATTAAAGCTTTATAATTTATATAAAATGAATGGATCAGAATGAGCGGACGACTACAATTGATTTATTGACAGTTATTATCGTCACCACATTTTTGTCACACATTTTCGTTTCATCGAGCCAGCATTTTCCGCTTCAAATCGTCAAGAATCGAAGAATATTCACTTCAAAAATTGAAATCCAGAATTAATGAACGATGATAATGTGTTTTTATTCGCCTTATATATCGGTCTGCAGTAATCAGTAATATTATAAATTAATAGATTTATACGGCTGAATTGCAATTGAAAATTTTTCGTTGGAAAGCAGCCAATTATATAATTGATTCGAAACATTTCGGAAAAAATCATTTTACCAACCATAGTCACAGTCAGGACTCTAACCTGAACCTTTCCACTTTCGCGGCGGAATGAGTTTACATTTTCTCAAAATGATTTTTTCCGAAATGTTTCGAATCAATTATATAATTGGCTGCTTTCCAACGAAACATTTTCATCAGTAATATTATTATTGTGTATGCATGCTCAGAGGACAGCTTGTATATGCGCCTTGCACACACACACACCCCCACACACATATAATATATACATATACAGTATGGCTTGAAGATAGTATATAATATCTGTGTGTTCTGTCCCCACTACACATTCAATCCCGAACCAGTCCCCCAGGATGAAGCCTGGATGCTGCCGGAACCCTCCCTTCCACACAAATACAGAGCTATATACGAATGCTGTTGATTTTATATTATAGTATGTACCGCTAATAATATTTATATTATATTATGTGGCGCTAGTTTTCCTATTTACCTATCTTTATGGATCTATTCTATAATGATTGTTCTTTAATGGTATCTGCAGAGCTTTATAATGTACCTACTGTTGAGCCAATACGTTGCACTAGACTTGAGTCTGCACTCTGCACTAAGTACCTACATTATGAAAATTTGCTCTTTAATAGTATATTGTGTAACTAGTGTGCTAAATACATCTTTATACGTCAGGCGCGATATTTTCAGCACAAGTAGTAGGCGAGTACACACGAGCCTTGGCGAGTGTGCATCGCCAGCCGAATGCGAGTGCTGATGCTTTTAGCACGAGTAGTAGGCGAGCGCACACGAGCCTTGGCGAGTGTGCATCGCGAGCCGCATACGAGTGCTGAAAACATCGCGCCTGACGCATAAAGATTTAGCACACGCGTTGCACACTATACTTTATATAACACATGCATGGTTTTAGAATTTAATTGAATTAAAAAAACAGTTACATAATGGTTCATTATGTAACTAGTTACATAATGGTTCATTATGCAACTGTTTTTTCATTATAGCACTGAAAAGCGTTGCATAATGGATCATTATGTTACATAATGAACCATTATAGCACTGAAAAGCGTTACATAATGGTCACTAGTCAATAAACGACTATTTTAGGTTCGCAAAACAGATACGAAAAACACTAAAAGCGTGCATGTGTTATATAAATTAATTAATAACCACGAAAGTCGAACGCTTAGGCAGAAAAAAATTGTGGAAAAGCGTAGGTGAAAACTCGCAAGAAATAGAAACAGGCGTCGCGTTACAAGGTATATCATTATATTATGTGAAGGCGTGTGACCGGCAGTGCTGTCTCTTTTCATTGCCCGCTTGAGAGTCAAAGAAATCAGTTTGAAAAATCGCATGCGGTAGCTACTAGCTGCTGCTGTTGAAGAAGTATATAGGTTAGGTAACCATTCCGAAATCCGGCCTTGTACTCGCTGACAGTCAAACGGCTGCCTTAAATGGATTTCGTTTGTTCTCCTCTAATTCACTTCCTGAGCAAATTACTTCACATATCTTTTTTGTTCTATGCTTTTGTTTAAACACGGAAATGTCGTTTTTTTATATATTCGTTCCGTGATAATAATGTAAAAAGTTATTTAAAAACACTGCAAGATTATTAAAAAATATGTAGATATACCGATTAAATATTGAATTTCCATCACGATGTTAAAATATTTATAATTTAATTTTGTTTAATTATTATTAGCGGGATATCGAGTAAGATTTGACAACACTATAACAATTATTCAATAATAATAATTATATGATTTAAAGATTAAACAGTACAATAAACAAAAATTTTGTAATTAATAGAAAAATATAATAATTATTATATAAATTAATTGTATTTTAAAATTTAATACAGCATAAAATAGTGTGCTGTTATAAAATGACGTACCTAAGTATTATTAGTGTATTTGCCATATGGCACATACACTTATTGGCGTCGGTCGGATGGCGGGACCTAGGGGTCGGACCAAAATTTCTCGACGTTTCCATAGCCTCCTGAACACTTTGGCACCATTTTTAGAAATGTTTATATATATATGTATATATATATATTTATTTATATATATATATTTATAAATATATATTTATATATATATATTGATATATATATATATATATATATATGTGTTCGCGGCATAACTCTCGAAAGACTTAATTGATTTCAACGAAATTTGGTACACATGTTGGAATCCATCACCGCACGGAACCTATTTAAAATGGGCCCAATCGGACTATTTTAAGGGTAGTTTTTAGGGGTTGAAAAAAGTTTTTGGGCCCGAAAATACCGAAAAAAATTTCAGAATTGTTTCAAAATTGAAATTTAACCTTTTAGTAAAGATCAAAATATGCTGCTAAAATTTTAATAAAATCGGCCCGATAGGACCGGACTTACAAATTTTATGAAAACACTAGTTTTGCGGATAGTGATTTACTTACTGAAGGGTGTATTTAATTTGGTACAGAGGCTGCAATGATAATAATATTGAAATTAAGAAAAAAATATTATTTTAAGGGATGTATTAAGGGGTTGAATTTTTTATTTTTTCCAAAAACAAACTTAAGTTCACGTATTAAAGCCACAAGGCTTGTATTAGCAAATACACTATATTGTCGGCAGGGTTTTGGCACTGCGACCCGAGTTTTTTTATATTTTGCGGTTTGTCAATGTCAAAAAAGTTTGATTTTTTATTGTGGCTTCAAAACAAACTGACGCATTCATTGCAGTAAAATTTGACAAGTATTAAAAGTATATACAGGGTGTATCACAGAAAACCGAACATAGGGAAAAGTACACAGTACAAATTAGTTAAGATCAGAGATTGCTTTGCCCTCTATTCAGAGGTCATTACCATGGTTACCATGGTGTACGTATACAGTAACAAATGCATATTGCTGTTCATTTGACAAAATCTGGATGAATTTAAAGACAAAATCGTCGAAGTATGTTTCAATATGACTCCTGTAATGTTAGATAAAGTGAGACAAAGTTTTTGTAACCGATTAAGCCACTGCTTAATTCAAAATGGAGGTTTATTTGAACATTTGCTTTAATTTTTTATTTTAACTGTTTGTTTTGTTTAATTATTAGTTAAAAAAATATTTTCTTAATAAAAAATTGTTTCATTAATAAAAATAAATTCATTTAATATTGAAGAATTTATTTTAACTGATTTTTCTAATTATTCATTATTAGCTATTATTGTTATTAAATAATGGTTAGTCAGCGTTACTATGGTACCCATTCTCATATGTGGCCAAAGTAATCGTTGATCCTAACTAATTTGCACAATGGAGTTTTCCCTATGTTCGGTTTTCTGTGATACACCCTGTATTATACGTACGAGTATTATATAAAATTGTTGAAACAATACAGAAATTAATTAAATTAATTTTTTTGTAATTTGTTTTTAGCGATTTTTACATCTGGCTTTTTTTTAAACAATTTTAGGTTACCGCTAGACCATTTTTAATTCTGATAAAAATTTCAACAGATTTTTCGTCTGTTTATTTATTTCAAACTTCTTTCATCAGAGTTGCCGAGATCACGCGGCAGCATCGTCCATATCGCGTAAAAACTTTTTTTAATATGATATTCGGGTTCAGTGACCTCGAAAACGAGGGGAGAGAGTTGGTCTTGCAGGTACCCAAATTATGTACTTGCGTTTTCGGGCCAAAATCCCGACTCATTGACTTCACTATTAGTGCTATAGGAAACCGGTTAAAAGTGTTAAAAAACGGAGTTAAGTACAAGGACCATAAGATTATGGACGTTGAACTTTGTACAACCCCATCACAACACAAAAAAACCCGACGTCGATTAAAATATCAACATTTATTAACTTTTTATTTCTCTTTCAGATACGAAGAATATTATTGAGAAGGTTTCGCCAGTTTGATAAAATCTCAATTTTCTCAATGAATAATAATTATTTTATCTTGAGAAATACCGCTGGCGTGGTGATAATATTTTTTTAAATGGATATTTTTTTTGTTTTTCCTATATTGTATATTATATATTCTGCGATTCTCTCTGAACTATGTTTTTTTTTAAGTTGGCCCAGTCGACTTAACTAAGTATTTATAGGTACCTAAATGCCCCTATCTTTAAAATTGGAGAGCTTTTGTAAAAAAAGATTAGTACCTATGGTTTATTTTTATGTGCGACTATTTTCTAATAGAATCGTCGAGCCAGTAAGGGAGGTGCAGACTAGTGTTGTAAAATTTTTTTTAGCCTGTAAGGGACAAATGCTCATTTGGGCAAAAAAACGGAATTTCGTTTTTTTACCCGGGACAAATGAAAAACAAAATTATGTTTTGTGATTTACTGCCCTTTATTATATTTTAATGAAGAATGTGTAAGTTTTATCATATTTTTGTTTGATTTTACATAATATTAAAAAAAATCAATGCAGTCATAATTATAGTTGAAAATGGTCATTAATTCACTTTTTATCAAAGTCGGGGTACATTAGTTTCGTAATCAGTTAACAAGGTTGAAATACGGGACAGAGCCTGTCCTGGCGGGACATTCAAAATTATGCCTGAAATGCAGGACGTCCCGGGAAACACAGGACGTCTGGCAACACTAGTGCAGACCGTTGTCTGTGTAATTTCTTATTTTTTTTTTCAAGCAATTTTCATTATCAAAAAAAATTCACAAATAGTGGAGTCAAAATATTAAAAAAAGGAAGTAAAATGCAAACAAACCAAATAAGTCTTAAGCGAGATATTAAAAGTCGTTTGTAATTTACATGAATTTTTTTCGCTTTTCTTATGTAAGAAGCTTAAAGTGTTCTTGAAAAGATTTCTTATTCAATTACACTGAAACACGAACTTTTTTGTTACACAGAACAATAATAAAACTTTTTTAATAATGTATAGATTGGCACACGGAGTACTTTCATAAAATTATTTCGTAATTAAAAAACTTTCAATCTACAAAATAATGTAGTATAGACAAGAAATTATTATTGTAGAAAAAATACCGACAGTTGATTCAGCGCGATTACAGCCAGGGTTGTTAAATTCTGTGTAAATAAAAATTAATATTACTACTGACCTAAATGGTAGATACATTTTTCAAACTAAAATAGTTCTTGATATGTTATAAAGAAATCGGAAATTATTATACCCACGCTTAATGCCCATCCATACACTCGTATCCATGCCATTTCATAGGTTTTTTTTGAAAGTTTTTTGCAGCCAATTTATTTATATTGAAAGAGTTTTATTTATACTAAACGTTTCGCCTTTTTAGGCATCATCAGTAATATTCGGAAATGTTATACATATATACATTAAAATGAACAAGTTATAATACAGTATTTGAAAATAAAGATAAATGAATGAATTAGATTCAAAATACTTACATTTTATAGTGAAATTATGATTTATGAACATTATTTGAACGATGTTGTTATTAGCATGGATTTTAGACAACTGTTTCTATTTTTAAAATGAAAGAAAGTTATGGAAGCTATTGTAAATGTATTTTTGTATTTGTATGGAAGTGTGTATACTTGTATTCAGGAGTACCAATTGATACTCCTGAATTGGTACTTCTAAAAAGGCGAAACGTTTAGTATAAATAAAACTCTTTCAATATAAATAAATTGGCTGCAAAAAACTTCCAAAAAACTCTATAATATCCTCAGCCGTACTAAACTCACTACGCATATGCCATTTTATGTTTACCAGCATACGTACACACACATCTTGCTTTGTGCCTTGCAGTTTTCCATGTCGTTGGGCTGGAAAAGCTAACCCACTTGTAAGTTGGAAACAATGTTTACGTCAAAAAGACCACTGATTTGGATGTATTAAAGGATAAATTGAACCGAGCGTGTGTTTCAGGCTTACTGGATGTTTCAGAACACCATACCTACTTAGATTGTCTAATCTGTTTTTAATTTGGACTTTTTTATTTACAAGACAAAACACAAACCATTAATTTTGTTTTACATTAGATTACACAAAATAGAATAAATAACACTTTAATAATAATCTTACATAAGTAATTTCTTTACGTAATAAGTATATAATAGCTATGTTCCAACCTGCTGTAAATGGATCGTTTTGAAACGGTAACGAAACTGTTTTTATCGGTTTTGTGCGCATGCGTCAACCTTGCACGGTTCTGTGACGCTACAAACGTAGACATTGGTTGGAACGCTTTTGTAACCGTTTTGTGCATCAAATCATGGCCTACATGTACCATGCATTTGATCAAAATATGTCAATTGTCATTTGTCAAATGTAAATTCCTAATTTCAGGCTTTTTGTTGTTAAAAACATTTTGAAAATGAATAACTTATTTGATAGCTAAGCGTAAGAATAATATAAATAAATGTACTAAATGTTTTAACTGTTAAAAACATTTTTTGGTAAAATCTAGCTACATTTTTTTTGGAAATAAAAAATATGCAAATTATTAATTTGTAGTCGTGATGTGTTTGAGCGTTTGTTAAAAATTGTATTTTTCGTCTAACATTTAAGTACTTATTTTAAATTTTTAGAATTAAGTACACGAATATAAATATAATTAAATTTTATTAACTAAGAATTCAAATATAAATATTTAAATTAATAATTTTGCAAAAACAAAACAAATCTCAAATGAAGAATAAAGAGGTATTTGAACAGAGACAAACGTTACAAAGTGCTTAATGCGCATGTCAGTTTCATTTTGGTTTCATGTCTAGACTAAGTACTGAAATGACCGTTCGGAAACCGTTCTATCACAACTTCGGTTGGAACGCTTTAAGAATCGTTCACAAACGATCACCAGTTCGGTTGGAACGCATTCTATCCACTGCGCATGAGCGTGACGGTAATATTACCGTTTTTAGAGTGGTTGGAATAAAGTTTTAGTTTTTATCAGAGTTGGATGATAGTGTAGATGAAAATATTGGAGCGTCCAGTTTTCCGCTAGTGTGCTCACACGCCACAACATTAACATCTCACCTTCTCTGAGCACTCGCACTACAGCTAAGTACTACATTAAAAAATCGCAATACGCTATTCATAACTTTTAAGACCGCTATCACACTGTCAAAGATCGTTTATGAAATCGTTAACTCTTTTGTAAGATAAGAGTACAACATGCCGTAACACTGCATAAAATATTTTTTGGTCAGATTCCTTCACCTGCGGTCCACCTCACTGCATGTAGTAGTTTTGCAGCAGTTTTATTGGAAATTATCAAGAAATCAATACTACATCACTGATAAATATAAGTATTTTTGTCAAAATAATGATTTTTATAGTGTAATACCGACAGCCAAAACATTAAGTTTATGCAACTCATTTATACCTATATCATTCAATAAGTTTTGTTTTAAAATATAATATTATACTACTCACTAAATCGAATAGAGTAGCTTTAGCTTCATTAAGAAATTTGTTATAGGTAATATAATTTTCTAACTTTTACATAAAACAAAAATAAATAAAACTGATCTTTAATCCAATATATAGATATTATATAAAAATTTATAATATATTATTTAGTTATTTTCTACTTTTATTTTGAATAAGATTCGAATTCAATAAGTATTATCAAATATGTAGTAGCTCCGGCGACCATCTGCAATAAAAGTATACTTTATGTTATTAATAACTCGGTCATCAATGTTAAAATTTTCAAATGTGTAGATTTCTTGAACTTATTACTCTATAATAGCTAAGTCCAGCCCTGTGTATACATATTTCAGTTGTTTAATACAAAATAATATATTACTCACTGTGTATATAAGAGTGGCATTCAGAGGAAACAATCCACCGGCAGAAAAGGTAGGCTTGTAGTGTGAAAGCTGCAGAGAGAGTGATGAAAGCCTCGCCGTCACCAAATCGCATTTAACTATGTTTATCAGTTTGTGAACTTGCACGGACGTTCGTTGACCCTGAATAAGAAAAGTCAATCTATCATTCATAAATTATTATTATCAATGAAGATTTCTTTAATAGTGCACTTCTTTCAATAGGTACTTATAAAAAGTATTGTTTATTTTAAATCGTTCTAGTGGAAAAAAAATTGTTTTCGAAGTCTGTTCAGCAACTGATTTTCTTACCTCGTTCGTGGTGAAGACGCAGGCAACAATCAGCAGTCCAAGGGAGGCGCACATGCACAACGTGCTGAAGGAAACGGTAAGCACGACGAAAATTCGGTGCGGTTCCGGCTTTAGAAATATCTTAAATCCACAAAAAAGCATTACCAGACTGACGACGAAAAAGTGAGCGATATTGTGAATGATCGAAAGGCAATAACAATCGTTCGTTTGCACCGCTGCATTTGTTAGCTTCATGTGAATTATACTGAGCTGACGAATCGTTTCGCATACTGAACTGGAATCTAAAAAAAGATAATTAATAATAGATAATATTTCTGCATGATCGTGTTTTGAAAAATGACAGACTTGAAATTTTTATCTGATTAATAAAAAAAAATTAACTCTTTCCAATTTGTAATTGTATTTTTAAATTTTGCAGTAGAGTACAATTATTATCTTCTTCTTTGTAGAATTTATCCATTATTACATATTTTTCACAACAAAGAATAGGTATGAATTTACATAATATCATCTTGGTGGAAGAGGAGACAATTTATAATAATGGTGTAAATTTAACTTAAGTGAACTGCAAGATACTCAAATAACATTAACCAATCACTTTGATGGAATCTGATGGTTCAATAGGACTGTATAACGTTCTATACTCGATGCAACGCGGGATAACGCAGGGTGATAAAGTGTATATCCCGTGACGTAATTTCGTTCTGCGGTGTGTTCGCTCCCGTTAATTTTAGTAGATTACTATTTCGTGTAGATCAATCATTGATTCTTAGGCCCGTATTCACCAAACACTGTTAAAGATAGAAGTTACTAATCTTAGAATAAATTTATTCCTTGGAATAAAATTAACTTTCAATTCACCAAGAAATTCATTCGATAGAATAGTAACTTCAGGTACAAATTTACTTTTTACCATACACCTTGGATGTTTTGCCAATATTTTGATTCTAAAGCACGTTTACCAAAGATCCGACCGATGGCGCATCGATCGAAAATGTAAATTTATTTTATTTTACTACAAAATCTTTCACCTGAGAGATATGGAATTAATATTTTACCTGAAAAGGTCGCCAGGTCAGAAAGTAATTTGTGCATTTCGTGATCATCCTATTTTACTAGACGAATAAATATTTAAGTATACCTACCCTTGAAATTGGACAGAATAGTTATTCTTACGATTTATACCTGCAGTAAACTTAACTACGTTTGGTGAATTGAAATATCGCTATTTATTCTGAGTAATAGTTACCGGGGAATAAATCAACAGAATAAATAACTAACTAGGCTCGGTGAATACGGGCCTTAGAGCAATAATTTTTATTTGGGATACATTAAAATATTATTATAAAAATATATTTGGTATATCTACCTTTTACACCATCGGATACTTTCAGTCCATCTTCAAGTAGAGATTCTGCCGCGTTATTGTTTAATTTATTTTTTGATTTACATTGCTTGCCGTCAACAATAATTTCCTTGTATTTGAAGTAAATATTTTCGATTGCTTCGTTGACAACCTTGTATCTTTGATAGAGTAAAAATACGGTGCCGGCGAATATCCAGTAAACCACGGCGGTATAAACAAATAATAATCCCTCAACTACGAAATCAAGGATCAACACAGCGTCGCTGTCACTTTTGTTAGTTATCAAAAGAGTCGAATTCAAACTTAAGAAAATTGCCATGGCCACCACGGTGCCCATCACGAAGGAAACACAGCATACGTATGTTGTCGTTTGATTGACCTTGATCGACAAGCACTTCAAGTCGCAGTCGATTCCCGCAATGTAAAACAAAAGATCGCGTATTTTGTTTCTTTTTAGGTAGAAACACAAAATGTTGGATATGAAAATTGCAGTGTACAAGTACCAGCAAGTTGCGTTGGCAATTTTAAACACTTCGGAAGGATTTTCTTCGTTTAAGAAATTTTCAATTTTGCCTCGAGAAATATGGTCGAACAAATTGTGTACAACGAGAACAATTGCAACCAGTGACATAATTATATCTACGTAAATTTCGTACTTACGTGGTTGTTTTTTTAGGGAAAACGGCGCCATGCAGAATAGTTTAAAAAAGTAGATGGCCGGTTTTACGGCTTCGATGAGAGATGAAGCCATTTTAATAGAATTTATGTAATGAATTATAGTTTAAAATATTTTTTATTTTTTTTTTAATTTGACGTCGCCATGTTTTCGTTTTTAAAATTAATGAAAATTATTATAATGTCATATCAACAGAGTTTTTAAAGTTTTCTTAAGATATTTTATATAACAGTACACAGTGAATCTATACTTTAGAGTAATTTAAAGTCAAAATATGTTGAAATGTTGTTTTTTAAATACTTTTAATTTCATGCACCACTTCACAATAATATACAATATTTTTGATTTAATCCGAAATTATTATTTTCGATAGGTACCTAATCGCTTTTAGATTGGTCAAATAATGAAAAATATTTTGTGCACTTAATTTTATTTAAAAAATAGTGCTACCCATTTTCCGACATTTTTCGTTTAAATAAATAATTTATTATACTGTAGTTTGAAAATTAAACTGCTTTAATATTACCCTAGTCTGATTTACACGAGCACGTTCACTATCATTGCAATATTTGCGTTTTGATAATAAATATCATGGACGGGGGGGATATTTTGATGCGTAAAATCGATGAATACATTTATTTTACCCTCATTTTACACTAAAAATACATTAACACTTAACACATAACATACTACTTATATCTATATCGGTAGATTAATCTACATTAGAGATAAAGATGTTATTATTTGTAAATTTATTAACAAAAAAGAAAGAAATAAAAAGATAAGTTCTGAATATTATAATTCCACTTTCTTAATTCGCTACTGATGAAGAAACATTCATGAATTAGAATTAAAACAGTTCTTATTGACGAAATAAAGAGAACAACTAATATCTAATAATTTAAATACTCCGTCAGACGAAATTATTGTCCGAAGGAAGTTTCGTGACCTAATATTTATTACTATAAAAATTACCTTCTTATTAATTAAAGGTAAGTGAATTAATTAAGTTTCTATGAATTAATATAAAAGAATGGTTAGGGTCTTCTATTGTTATTGAAAATATTTACTAAAACTTGTAAACAAAGTATTAGTGCGATTTGCCTTCGGGTTTAGGATAAGGAACAAGAGAGCTATATGTGCGCAGAAAGTTAGCCTCTAGATTCTACAAGTAAGATAATACAGGCATTTCAAGCAGATTTCGCCTAGATAACTAACTATATTGCTATTTTCTCAACTTCGTCGCTACGACAAACAAAAGCTTCACTGACTCCATCACTGCGTTAATTCGTACACATGATTATATTGTACCATCGCTGTATCACTTTGTAATTTCTGAAAAAAACCGTATTTGTTTAAACAGTTTTGTCAGAGGTAAAACTGACAGCTTTTATAATAAGTTACAAAAAATCCAGTATTTTTCTGTCTATTAATTAATAAATCCAGGAGCAGCTTAAATTATAAAAAAGCGGCTGCTTTTATAAAAAAAAAATACATGTAGTATAATAGGGTATTTGCCAGTGATCAAAATAAAATATGAAACTTTGTTATAATGAAAGTTTATGCTCTAAAATATTTATTAATTTTTTATTTTTATTAATTAGGTTTTGTAAACATATTTAAATACATAAATAAAATCATGATTTTTAATCTATGTGTCACGTGACTTCAAACACCGCGTGACGTCAATTATAAGTAAAATGTAAATGTATCCATAGCAACGTAGGTCATATTGTTTACATCATGTTTACATAGGTACAAAATGGTATTTTTTAACACTCTGTTTCTGGGTTTTTAGATAATATTATTAGTTAATATAAACGCAAGTTCATAAAATTATGACGTCATATATCAGTAGAGCAAAAACGAATTTTTAGCGGGCGGGGCTAACATAAATATTTAAAAAATTATTTTTGAGCTTATTTGAAATCAGAATGAAGAGATTTAGGCGTCATTTTGTTCAGAATTTATTACTCTATTAATATACCACAAAAAAAATTTTAGTCAAATACCCTATTGAGTAGGATAAAATTTAAGTGTTTTTGTTTGAAGTGAAAATGAGTTGTGAATATTTTTTTTTCATTCTGCACGACTATTTAAATTTTACTAAATCAATAACATTTCCATTTCTGGTAGGATTAAACGGAAGAAGGATTCGTTTCTGAAACATCTGCAGTTAGTTAAAAAAAAAGAAAGTCAGCTTAATAAAATATGTTCTTGATATAATTACTCAATTCTGAGTTCGTATAATATTTGCTGATCAGAGATAATAATGCAATAAAATATAAGTGGGCGCCAGAACTGAAAGCAAAACGATTTCCAAGTGATTTTTTTTTCAATTTTCCTCGAATGTAGAAGCATGCGTTGCCCCTCCGGCCATTTTATTCCGCTTCTTTGTTAAAGACATTTCTTTCAGTCCATGTAGCTCTTCACGGAATACAAACTTGCAAACTGAATTACCTTAGCTCCATAAAAATCTACATATGAATTTCTTTTCTCTTTCTGTCTGTTTTGTTAAACTCCAACGTTTTTACAGTTTTCTTTAAAATTGTGCTCTTTAATTTCTGTTTTAAAAATTGATTTTCTCGTATTAACTTTAATAATTAATATCTACGATATAAAAGGTTTGTTCCAAAATTATTGATTATCTGGAAATAATAATTATAATAATATCGATGGCCTACTGTAGATTTTAGTTTAAGACAAGGTGCCGCTATTTTGTTATTACAAATGCTTCTTTTTATGCACAAAGTTTTCTCTGTCACTGCATACTTACATTTTATAAGTAGTTTTCTTTTTGTTAGTGAACTTTAAGACGCTATAAGATTATACAATTATTACCGATATTGCGAAACTGTATCGCGTTTTATGTTTTTTACAGTTAAGTACAAGTTTTATAATATTATTATGATATTATGTGTGCGAAAACTGTAGTTTTCAGAGATTTGTTCGACCAGAATCTCAATATTTTTTAAATTAAATTAAACTCGTCTATCAGATAGACTCATGATTTTTTTTTTTATTTAAATCAGAAAAGACAAAATAAACTCATGATTTATTAGTACGCGTGTGTATTAAAGGAAATGTAGAAGAAAAAAAAAATTCAAATGCGACAATTTTTATGTGAATTATTTCGAACTTTGTAACTTTTGCCTTTAAATGGTTCATATTAAATATTAGTTTTGCAAGTATAACATGTTTTTGTTACGTAATACCTAAGTTTTTGTTTTCCCAAACTTTAGTAATTAAGGAGAAAATGATTGTACTAAGTACGTCATTTGTTACAGTTATAATAAGGATGATTAACAATGAGGCTTTACTAACTGGAATTTGATGCTTCTGTAAAATGCAAGTCAACATTTAATCTATTTTTGAGAAATCTTCCTTTTTACAGACGCCGACTTACTTAAAAACTATAGGCCGAACTTTGATATCTATAAGAGACATTCAGCGCCCACGCAGAACACATAATATTATAGGTAGGTACTCGAAAAATTGGATTGCAGGTTGTGAACCGTAGCGCAGGTTTATTTGCAGTTCATAAATGAAGAATTGCAGTGGAACCGACGTGCACGTTTTTAGAGATCTGCACCATATACTATCATATTGTTACGGATCACCGTGTATATAAACGGCAGCCGGAGTTCGAGTAGCGGTGTCTGCTTGCTGTAACAACGAGTACCTGCCCGAATGTTCTAGAGAACGCGAGAAGCACTGGCTCCAGTCCACGCAGTCGATATAAATCAGTGAATGATGTGCAACCAAGCGGATCAGTGATATAAATAAATCAACGGTCGAGTCAGTCAGTACAGTGATATAAATAGTACTGAAGGAACTAAGTAAATGACCGACATAAATAAACGTTAGAAATAAATCGGATATAAATACCGTGATATAAATTCACCTGATAAAATAAGTTTTGGTGTAGTCAATTGTGTATAGTTAAGTGTTAATTACTTGTGTTGATTGTTAGAACTGACTTTTGGTTGTTGTATTTATGATTGTTGTGTTTTTAATTATTGTAAATAAATATTTATTCCACCAACTCAGAAAACAGTTTTGTAACAATATTATTATAGTTCATTTCTGATGAAGACGCCATATTGGAACGATAAAGTCACGTCCAGTGTACGATTTTAACTGTAGATCACAATTTGTATGCCGCATTTATCCCAGAGTTCAATGATGTAAAAAATTATCCAAATGACAATTCGTAAAAATATATTTTGTAGAAAACGATAAGAGCAATGGCGAGTGGCTGTCCAATGCTGAATCAATACTTAATCAATAATTAGTGTTGTTCTGATTTAAATTTTCGCATGCTATGTGAAATGTGAATTGTGCAGACTCGAGTGTGTTTGGATATACAAGCGCAAAACAGATATCCCTCGGGCGAGTCGGTCTTCTTTGCGCCTAACGCTAACTCTACAGCACAAACATAATATTATACTGATACAGTTAGCCTACGTTCACACTGGACGCGTTTCGCGCGCGGTATCATACAAAGCCGACTTGTTGTCAGCGAATTACAGTTTAGTAATTAATGCCGGTCATTACGACTTGGAAGCGGCCCGTTTATAGCGAGACGCGTGAAGCAATATTCGTTACCTATTGGATTTTTCGGCACGCTAAACTCATTTTATTTGATGAGTCGCTAAATTCAACACGTTCGGTGTGCACTGTGTATAGTCCTTTATTTACAAGTAGCTACATTGTCATGTACGGCAGCTGTAATGCCGCTTGGAATACTTAGAGCTTAAACTTTCTGCTATAACGTTCGTCTTATACACCTATAATATAATATATTATATATAATATATACAATAACATTATTATTCTGTCACCAACGACAACTTGGATGGAACGGGAGGGTCAGATAAATTGTTTACCCTACTATTTTTAAGCTAATAACGAAAGTCAAAACAAGCCGTGAGGTGGGTTGTTTATTAGGACTAAAGTGCGTCCACACGACGAACTTCCCAGTTTGATAAATATTTAATAATAATAATAATTAAATTAGATATTACACAGAAAAGTAATCATTTTAATCATTAAAACATATTTATTATTTATTTTTGACAATAATTAAAAAAAAAAAAAAAAAACGGCTGAACCGATTTTTATAAAATTTATATTGGATTAAAATGACTTTAACACGCCTCGATTCACACCCTTACGAAGTCGATATAATTTTTTATTCGCGAGATATTGTGTAAAAACTACTTTTTTGGAGTCTATTTGATTAAGAAAAATGAACGAAAAAATTTCTTTCAGATCATATTTACGTTAATACGCGTCGATTGGCACCCTAACATAGTCGATATCATTTTTCATTCTCGATATTTCGTCTTAGAAAGAAATGGACACGTACGTACGTACGTTCGTACATACGTACACACACACAGAGACATCTTTCTAAAAATACTGTAAAAATAGTGTAGTGACCTTGAAACATAAAAATTTGTTATATATTTTGATTTCGATTTTCGGACCCATTACAATAACTTCCAATGGGAAGTTAATAAATAACCAACACTTGCATTAGAAATACATAGGTACATTCAATTTAAAATTTATAGCGTGTCATGACGGCTGTTTTTTTCCGAAATAGATATTATATTATGTGAAAATACGCTTTAGAGGTTCAAGTTTTTTTTTACTAATAGTCAGTATAGTAGTCCAAGCGACAGGTAATAAATGAAGGGGGTTACCTGGAAAGTATTCCGAAGTTGATGATATTTTGGTGTGTTGTTTGTGGGTACTCTGTGGAGTAGAATCTGAGTTTTCGACCTCGAGGACCTTATGCTAACGTGGGGGAGCCGAAAAACCACGAAATTTTACCACCTTTTTTGCTTCTTTCGAAATCTCTCAGAAACGGTCGAATTAAGCAATTCTTTCATTATGTAATGTTTTAAAGAGGATTATATTTCCTACAATTTTCATTCCCACAACTTTTCTGTGGTACTAATGGTAAGCGCGCTACAGCTTCTTGAAAATTACGCGTTTTTTGTAACCTTGGTAACCAATGGTTGAAATGTAATGTCCTTTTCAATAGCTTTATTTATTGCGTTCTTCATCGAACTTTAACTTGAAAATACACATGTTCATAAAGCAAGGAACGCCCTAAACCGTCTTTTTTGTCCCATATCGATATCTTTTAAAATTGAGAAGTTAAAGGCAGTCAAAGTTGAAAACGTCACAGAGTTTTACGTGTTTTTTTAACACGCGTTTCGAGTATCTTCCATACCGAATAAAAAAAATCCGTCTAGGAATCCATAGGAAATTTAATTCCCTAAACGATGTTTTTCATATTTTATTTTATTTCTTTCAGACAGTCCCTTATTAAAAAAATTATTCAAAGCGACATGTACATTGTACAGTGCGAAATTTGAACGTTTCGTTTTAACGCAAAACCCACAATAATTATAGTATACTTATTATGTTTTTTATTGTTTTGGTATATTAATTTATTTAGGTATATAACTCTACCTAAGTGTTGTGGAATTTCTGATCAACTTAGATAACAACATTTTATTCTGTATGCTCAATCACACTTAAAAAATATTCTTGAATACAGAGAAGTCTGAATTCGCTGCAGTAGGATAACTTTTATTTTAATTTTGTAAAAAAAGAAAGTAATATTTCAACGCTAAAATGATTAAAGTAATCAAAATATTATTTTGGTCAGACCTTGTCGTTCTACTAAATCAAACAGGATTTTTGATTAGTTATCTACCTGCCAAGGTGACTTAGATGTATTTTGAACGTAAATGAAGGAAACAAAGATGGAATGACAGGTGAGCTGATGTAAGACTGAGACGTGAATATGTGATACATTAAACCACAACAGGTACTATATGTATATTAATTACAGACGATGGGTATTGAATGTTCTCTGTGTTAGCCAGAGGTTGTTAAGCCGATGTAATTACCCGAAGGTGACGAAACCGGGAGTGGACAAACTTTTAAATAATATCAGAAAATTTAAATATATTATTTAAAATTCACAAGAATAGAATAATATGTGTGTATAGCTGTCTGTTTGTACATATTTATATGTTGTATTGATTTTACAATTATTTTATTGTTTTGTTTTAAATATTAAATAATAATTATGACATATTGTAATAACAAAGCAACTGATTAATTATAAAGGGTATTATGTTTGAAAAATGTACGGTCGGAAAGAGTGAATTTTTTTGAATAATAATTATTATTTTTTAAAGAAAACATTACCTAGATCAGCATTTCCCAAACTATGGGTCGCGACTCACTGCTGGGTCGCGAGCGAATATTGGGTGGGCCCTAAAAATGTTTTGTTTCTTATTTGAACAGTCCTTCATTCATATAGTTATGCTCCTTTTTTCTTCATGACAGCCAAGAGGTGAGTCCCGAATTTGGAAGTTATTGTTAGGTGGGTCGCGGTCCAGTCAAATTTGGGACCCACTGAACTATAGATACATTAAAAGAAGATCATTTTAAAAATAGAAAATATTTACCATTAAAAGAGAGTCAAGCCGTGGCTTCGTCCATATAAAAAAAAGTGAACGCTATGGCGATATTAAAAAAAAAACAAGCGACTAGGCCCTGCAGTCAGGGTCTATTGCATTCAGATTGGTCGAATACTCCATCTTGATGTCATTTGAGACACGTACACACACCTAAACGAACGTAACAACTAACTAGTGAAATCTGTATACTAATATGGATAGTTGATAGCGATTAAAAAATGGGTTTTGTATGTGAAGAATGTTATATATTATATTCTTCAAGACAGGCATTAATGTTCACAAAATTAGATTGAAAACTTCAGGTAAGGCTTGTAATCTAATTCTTTCTCTAAAAGTCGATCAATTTTCTGACATTTCAAAATAAAACTTAATAAAAATTTATTTTTCCATTCCAAATTCTCAAGAACACTGTTACTGTGTAACTGTATAAATTTTGGACATCCTATAATATCTCAAATAATAATATTAAATTAGGTTTTATTTTGAAATGTCAAAAAATTGATCGACTTTTATAGAAAGAATTAGATTACAAGCCTTACCTGAAGTTTTCATTCTAATTTTGTGAACATTAATGCCTGTTTAGAAGAATATGTATTTGAACATTTTCGACATACAAAACCCATTTTTTAATCGCTATCGACTATCCATATTAGTATACAGAGTTCACTAGTTAGTTGTTACGTTCGTTTAGGTGTGTGTGCGTGTGTCAGACGACATCAAGATGGGGTATTCGACCAATCAAAATGGACCCTGACTGCAGAGCCTAGTCGCTTGTATAAAAAAACGTCGGCCGAATTTCGTCAATTTGTGTCTTGGCGGCCATATATATATTCCGTGTAAAGTCTGGTCTAATTGGCTGGTTTTTAAATAATTTCTCTGTCTTTCTTGAGCTCGTGCAACTTTCAACTTCCTATAACAAAATATATGTGACAACAATGTTATTTTTAACATCAATGCATATTTATAGGACATTTTTTGTAGAATGGGACGTCAAGTGAACATTGCAGTGATAATATGTTCTTACTGGCGGCAATTTTAGTTTTTCCATGGCTGCTACATCTCTGGTTACAAGCCAAGCGGTTGTCATAGAGCTTTGTAGCAACACCGCATGTTGTAAGCGCCGATTAGAAAATGTCAGGTTTCACTCTTGGTGGATTAAGGCAGTGCTTTTCAAATTTGAGAAATGGATTCAGCTCGCATTTTCAATCAACAAACATTTAAATGTTAATAATACATACTATAATATTAAGATAAATCAAACTAATTTGTCCGAAACAGTCCGTTTTTTATCGACATAATATTATAAACTGATAGACTCAATATTTTATGGCCGGATATTACTGACCGCCAGCAAACCTCGATTAGTTTGTTGAGTCATTTTCCCATTAGTAATCCGCGACTTTGACGATATCCAAATGAGAAAAACTTACCAACAATTCCTCCACAAAAAATTGTATTTATGAAAAATTCGTTGGGAGAATGTAAAATTTTAATAAAAACTAATTTCATTGTAAGTCTCGAAAAAGTTATTCTTAATTATTTCTTTAAACACTGCAAGTGCAGAAAGTACTATATAATCGCCACTAGACATTACATCCCGTATTTCATTTCTGAATAAATATCTAAATTTGCCTGATTCGCAAACGATTGGACTATCCTCTCTGTTAGGGATGACCTCTTACTAAAAAATAAAAGTCATGAGGTGTCGTGGGACACCCGACGGAAGCTATGCTTCTTACGCATATTATGTATTTTTTGTCTTCTTATTATATAAATATTATAATATAAACATTATTTGCCTAGCAATAATACGCGCTGCCCAGAGCCCAGCCAATGAGATGCGTTGCATCGATCGTACGTTGCGTCGTTTCGTGACTTTTCACTTTTTATGTGTTAGGTCCCCATCCCAAACGTGCGTTAAGAAGCATAACTTCAATAATAATTTTGTTTGATCTGAAAGAGAGAGAGGGAGAGAGAGCGAGGGAGAGAGAGCGAGGGGGAGGGAATGCCACAACGGTGGAAACATAACGAAAGAAAGCAATTATAATTGAGTTAATTTCTCCGGTCGTTGTCTGAGAGAAGTCACACAATTGTTTCCATAATTATATAATATAATAACTTACATAACCGTGCTAATATGTGGGTGAATATAATATAATACAGAATTAATGCAACAATTTATGACTATAGGTCAGTGAAAGGGTTCTTTGCAAGCTGTAGGAATGCCTAATATTGTTCTCTGTAGATTTAATAAAATGCTAGTCACAGTCGAAAACCAACTTTTCCGGCCGGCGTTGAATTTACGCGCTGTTCGAAGAATATTATATGCCTCGTTGTCACGAAAACTTTTTAGACAGATAAATAATTAAATTTTGCTGAATTTATAATCAATGCGGCAATCATTCAATAATGACATTTTAAGTTTTCTTTTCGAGTTGGCTATAAAGTATTGGTAAAGATTTGTTACAAATTTTTGATAAAAAAATAAAGAGTCTCTTAAAATATGAATATCCCTTAGTTTGAAGATTAATTGGTTTTTTTTTCAAAAGTTAATTTAGATTGTGATCAAACCTTCGATCTTCATTAAATTTATGTCAGAGAATAGGTATTGTGTTTAGAACTCGGGTTAGAATTATTAATTAGTTTAAAAAAATTTCAACTTTGATTTAATTCCTTAATAATTTTTTGTTGAAACAAATATTGATAACATTCGTGACCAGTTATTATAATTCCAACTACTGTTATGTTTTTGTTATTATGACGTTACCATTTTTCCCTTGTTGACATGCTGTAATTATTATTATTTTCTACACGCACGTTAAAAGAAAAGTTAAGGAGATGATACAATTTAATGAATAAAATTTAATATAATTGTCGTTATATATCTACAAAGATACGTAGAACGATAATTGATAATTTTTTTATTATTTTAAAACAAAACAAAATATGCTTTGGCTGCTAAGGTCATAATTTTAATTCATTTTCAAACTGTAATCCCTTTGTGTAAAATTTTACAGGACTTCTCAGTAAACTCCATACTTTCATCATGTCGACCCGCTTTTCCACTATATCGACCCGTTTTTCCACCATGTCAATCCGTCTTCCCACCATGTGTTCAGTATTCTGCGGTAAATCTGTGATTTACGATTAATTACTGCAAAATATAACATGTAGGCATCTATATATTTAAAACACAAGCCCTATTTCTCTAGAAAATCCGCCAGCAACCCCTGCTCAACTGATTGACATAATTTTTTTTTTAAACTGAAGCCTTTAGTCCACAGATATGTTATCGCTATTTTTTTTTTGGTGAAATTTCTTTAAAAGGGGTGATTTCAAGCGATAATAGTAAAATTGACGAGGGGGGCAGTGGGGTGAAGAGAAACGTAAACAGAGAAAATCCATCGACGTTCACGATACATGAGTCTGAGGGAAATGCAAATATGTACGCATGTCGTGGATAGGCTATGCAAACAATAAACAATGAAACATCTTGACAGTTGTACATTTTAATTTTTAGAGCCCAGATTTTAATAGGGTTATATTGACAAAATTTCCGAAAGTATTTAAAATTAAACAATAAAGATGTATATGTACGTGCAAATTTTTTTTCTTTTTTAAATATAGTACTTAGTTTTTCAAATACCGACAAATTCATCGATTTTTTTCTGAAGATCATTCGTACGTAAGTATTACACTGATAGATACGTTCTATAGCTTCTAAAAAACTACTATTTTACGTACACTTTAAAGTTATGTTGGAATCAAAAATATTTATCAAAAATTATATTAAAAACATATCGTTAAAAGCTAGGTTATGTGTTTTACTCACGCGTTCGTATACACAATGATATTGAGAAAGCTTGAAATATATATTTCTTATTGTTTTCTTAATAAAGTGATTCATATTACATATAAAAAAGGTTTGTGTTGGCAAACATTTTTTTTTGCTATAGCCTTTACTAAACCATTGTTCTTTGAAGACAGTGTTAAGTCGTTGCAAAAAAGTTTTGCACGGGTACACTAGTATAAAATTAATATTCAATTGTGTTGGAAGTTCAATCTATTTTTAGAAAAAAAGAAATAACCATTTCTTCGTACTAGGTAATAATATTATCAAAAAAAAAAAAAGAAAAAGAAAACAAGTCAAATTATTTCTAGTGTAAAATCTCATAGATTTTGTGACGGCTTGCTTATGAAATTATTATGACTACGAAAAAGACATTCTAAATGCATGCGCGTGACTTTTGATAAACGTTTAAATTATTGTAAATAATGGCTTTTTGTTTGGCGTCAACAAGAATGAAAATAACAAATTAAAAACGATTGTTTACGATTTGTTTACACGTGAACTTCGTTGTTCTTCATAACATTTCGACCCGAGTTCGACGCCAGCTCTGATGTGAAAACTGAAAATGGACGTCGATCCGTTTCAGTCGATGAAGTTTGTGTTGTATTTTAGTCGATATCTGAGCACACTCGATCTCAAAACAGAGATGACGTTAAAAGGACAGACGGTGATCGTAGCGAAAGTGACACCCGCTTTTTGTGTCAGAGCACTATTTTTGTTTGCACAAATTATTACTGCCAATATTTTAAAGTGCTATTGGCAAAGGCAGTGCAGCTTTAGTTTTTTTGAAACAATTCAACAAATTACTGTCATATTGGCCGTATTCACGATCTGTTACAATTTTTTCTATCGGAATATTATCGCTTCCGTTTTTACGAAAGTGAAAAACATTAACGATTTCTTGAAGAGTTCATTCAAACTCAGCCTTTCTTCAAATTTCTCGCTTCAAAATTTCACCATCGCTATAATTGTACTCGCTCATTTATTCTCTTTCAAAGACTTGATTTTATTTGAAATAACTGAGGAACTGCTGGTGAATACATTTCTAGATTACTGTCGGATTATGACTTCTCATTTTATAATCCAATCATCCAGTTTCGTGTTTTCGTCTCTGGTTTTTACAACTGCAATGCAAGCGAGGGCCGTCAGACAGTACCTAATTGCTTGCAGTCGGAAAAATATTAAAAGCGAGCTGATCTTCCTAAGAAAATATCGGCGCGTCGACCGCGTTTTGTGCGAAATCTGCGACGTGTGCAAAATTATAAACGGCTTATACGGACTGTGCGTTCTGTTTTCTTGCGTTTCTTTAATGTATTATTTTACTAATTACATTTGCATCTTGTATTACGCCAGTCAGAGCTACGTGTACTTCGACGCGATAAGTTGGATGCTGATTGAATTTTCAATTATTTATGTTAATATAGTTAGACCTTGCGAAATGTTAATGGACGAGGTATTTTTTATGACTTTATCAAAAGTGACCTGAAGATGATATAAAATTTAATATAAAAAAAGGAGTTTGTGTGTACTATGTACGCACGTCAGAAGTTATATTTCTTTTACGTAGCAAAACAAAAATAACTCCAAAAATTTTATCCCGCGTTCCAGTACCAAACGTTTGTAAAAAAGATGATAAAATAATAAAATAAAGATATTAATTTAATTTAATAAATTATTAATTTATTAAATATATTTATTATCTTTATATCTAATTATTTATTAAAAAAAAGCATGTTTGTGTTGAGATTTGAACCCGGGACCCATTGCGTATGACGCGACGGCGCTACCGGTTTAGCCACGGTACGTCTTTTATAGCTGTGCTATATAATCATGTGCTATTATAATCATGAAAAATAATAGTAAAAACAGTACAGATGTTGTAGTACGAACTCATATTTAACGAAAGCGGCATAAACGAGCGTTTGTATAAAAATTAGTTTTATTAATGTTATTCAAAACTGAAAACGCTCTTGTCACATGGTGTAACGACTTTAGTTGAAGTTTTACTAACGACTAACTTCACACCGTAGATTTTCGTGACGCGATGCGCGCGCATCCTAAAAATTCACTCTCATCATTTTTTCCATAACGCGCCAAAAGAAGTATAACTTCAAAAATGCACGTCACGCTTATTTAATTTTATTTAAAATAAATTAATTGCTGGCTACTGGTACAGCGATATCTTTTTTTAATTGTCTATGTTTCGAAATTAAATCAATTTTTCTTTTTTATGATATATTTTATATATTACTTAGCTATTTAAAAACGTTTTGAGTGTAATCTAACCGCGTTTTATTTTAACTTTGTAAATTCATTTTTTATGCGATGTCCATGAAAAATATATTATTATATGTCTTAAATAAATCAATAAAAAATATGTCCACAAAATTTTGTTCATCAAAATTCTAAATAGAAAAAAGACACAATAATATTAGGTATATTATTAATTGATAAATTCATAAACGACTAGCAAGTTCATTTTTTGTGTGGATTACGTCATCTCTAGGACATTTTAAAAATAAGCCTAAATCGTCATAGAAGCCATGCTCATGAGAAAAATAAACACTGTAATTTTTTTAGCTTTCGAAAATTAGACGTATATTTTACCGTCAGGAGACTCTTTCAGCGTTCATGCAAGAGGTATGCTGAAAATTATAAATAAGTACACTAATGGACGCTTGATTTTATCACAGGTTAAACTACAATAACAAAGTGCATATTGGACGTATAATTAATTAATTAATTATTAGTCTAATATATACCGATTTAAATGTATTCTAGTTTAAATTACTCAAATGAATTAATTATTTTTCACTCATTTTGAAAATAATTTGGGAAATTATTATTACTACATTAATTATTGTTTATTTACACATAAGATTTGTAAAAATATATTGCACATACCGCTAGACTACTAGCGGATGTGCTCTATTATCGCTTTGCGCGTCAGAGCTGAGATTCGTTCATACAAGAAGTTATATCTAAGTTAATTTCGCACGATATCCATTCAAATTGTAGCTTTTTGAAAATGGGGAGATTCTGTACTATAAAATGAAACCATTTTTAGATTGATTCGAGTTCATAATTTCTCCTAAAATTGTAACTGAAAATTGCGAACAGCAGTTGGTTGGTCTGTACGTACGTACGTACGTCCGAGCTCTACAGCTCGCAATTCTTGACGAATCGCTTTGGTTTATATTTTATTCGCTTTGTTTACTATCAGACTAGAACCCTATTTAAATTTACTGAAATGCGTTCACTAGTTTAATTTTTATAAACAATTTTTTATTATTTTTGACAGCTAATAATAATATATTGTAAAATGTACAGTATAAATTATTGTAGAAAAACTAAGTGCTACTACACTGCTATACGATGAAAGTAGCTGATCATCCGTCGAGTTCGTGGAGTAATGGATAAGGCTGTTGCTTCTTGCGGACAAGTACACCAGTTCGATTCCGACCGACGTCGTCACTTTTTTTTTGCATTCTATTCCATATTATTATTTCACTTGATATTTATTTTTTTTTTTCATTTATTTATATTTTTTTATTTATATTTTAAAAAAAATTTTAAATTTTTTTAAATTAAATATTTTTTTGAATATTTTTATCATACTTAGCGGGATGTGCACTTTTGGTTTTGCCAACTATTATTTGAAATGTTAGAGTAACAAAATATTTCTTACAGAAAAATGAGATTGGTTATGAATTGTTTCATCGCAGAGTTCAGTTTTCCGCATGCGGGCTGTTTCCAATTAACTATTCGATAATTACAACTGTAAGTACCTACGCAATTATTGCAAATTACATACCCGCCTACAATTTCATATATCTAAGTAGGTACTCATACGGATCATAATATTATGCAATATACAATTTTACGACGCAGAGAAAATCTTAATTGCTAAGCATAATTATTAATTTATAATATCATTCAACATAGTAATAAATTAAATGAATTTTATATATGTGGTTATAATTGAACCTTAAAGTGTTCCAAATTAATTTGCCTTGATATATGATAGAATATCTATACTTTCTTGGTGTTATTAAAGAAATGGATCTTTCATCTTTGAATCACCTGCTTGTGTTTAGCTCTCGCATGTGAGATGTTTCGATAATCTAGCACTGGTATTAAAATATCGACTCTAGCATGTGGTGGTTTTTTCAGTGGCAGAATGCGTTAAAGGGAAAGAGTTGGTCGTTTGAAAATGTGTCACCGTGTGAGTAATTGTCAACTCAGTCCGCTGCGATTGTAGAAAGTTTAAGGTTAGAATTCCTACGGTGATACAGGTTTGAAATAATGAATTTTTCCTGACTACAGCATTATGTTACGTCATTGTCAAAATGGGTGTCTCGTATAATATACTGATGCAGTCATTTTGCATTCATTTAATTGTATATTTAGTCACGATGCCTTGTGTTAAACTTGTATATAATAATAATTATTATTGTAAATATGGGCTGTTAGAGTTCACTATCTGAATAATTAGCCTAGAAAAAATTTTAAACGGAAACTTCCGACGTGGTAACATTCTTTCGATATAAGTAAAACCAACAGGAAACTTAACTGCGCACGAGAGTTTCTTTATACCTACAGTACAAAACAGAGAATCATTGAAAATCTCGAAAACTATAATATGTAGGTAACATGAAATTCCGACAAGAATTATAGTTTAAACCCTTTCAGAATACAAAGATTTATTTTGGGAGACAAGCTTTGCGCACATCCCCAGATTTACGGGAAAATATTTTTTATTCTGTCCTTACCATCGGAACATAATATTATGCGGGCCAGTAAGTTTTATAACGATGCCAAATTTCAGTTCGGTACCTTTATTAATTAGTCGAGAGAAATTCGACAGACATATTATTAAAGATGAACAAACGGGTAATTCTATATTATAAGGGTTCCGTTTATTCTTTTTCTTTTGAGGTACAGAACCCTAAAAATTGTTTTATATTTCAGATATTGAGTTTCACAATTAGTAATGCGGTCATACTTATTCAGTTCAGACAATTGGGAAAAAAGTGAATTGAAATCTGATAGTAATTTATGCAACTAGTGGCTTAAGTGACGGATTATATGACAGTCGGGATTTTGCGATACGAGCCTAAGGTTATGTTGCATTTATACCAGAACGAGTGTGTGTTTACTGTGCGAGCCGAAGGCGAGTGCGGTAATCACACGAGTTTATCAGAAGCTTTCATAAAGGATCTCTTAACAAACAATACACAGTCATCTAAAATTGTACTTTTGATGCAAATATTGCAAAAATAAATAAAAGATATTACTTTCATGGATAAAAGTTTCAACGTGTAACTACAGTAATTACTATTATTATTGAAATTTCACTTTTGAATGTCAATATAAAATATTTAATTTATATAAAAATTTAGAAATAGGTACACGATATAGTCATCTGAAAAATTAATAAATAAATTTAATTGTCGAATTACCGTTCAATTTATCTTACTACCTATTTTAAAACCTTTAGTACCTACCTTTCCCTTTCTAATAATATATTTTTTGTTTTATATTATTATTTTTTAAAGCAAAGATCTAGCCATGATGACATATTACTTCTTTTGTGTAGAGTTCAAATTGAAAACCGTTTACCATTGACAAAAATTTATAATAAAATTGTGATTAAAGTGTTGTAACAATAATATAGTATTTATATACAATATACATTATACCTGTTTATACATATGAAAAAATTGCAGTCAAAAAGTTGTATTGGACATGTATCAAGAAGGCTATAATTTCAATAGACTATTATATCATTGAATTAATATAAAATGTCGAAGCTAATAATGTAATACTTATTGCCGGTAATGCGTTTTTAATTTCTACCTTCCGTTTGTTTAATTACAATGTAATAGTATTTGTTTAAATAATTAATGTCTAATTTTGAATGTAAAATCTAAAAAAAAACATTGTTCATATGTCATGATTACCGGGGAAATGTGACAACAAAAAAAAGTATTTAAATAACAGGTTACGACGGACAGGCAACAAAACTGCTGTCACATAAAACTCGTTTCTGTCCTAGATAAATAATGATTTCTGTTTGGAGCCACCAAGAAGACTGGAGAGAAGGAGACCGAACTTGACTGGATGGAACGAAATACGTCGCATGCGAATCTACTTGCGTGAATAGCTTCGAGTGTTTCCGTAGTAACCGTATTACGTCCCACCCCCACTATTCAATTTCGGCCAAGTTCGGTTTCCTTATCTCTAGCCTTCTTGGGAGCCACATAATATTATGATCCATAATATTATTGCAATTGCTATGAAAAAATAATTTGCCAGGCAACTAATTGTATACTAGTTTTAAACATTTTTTAATGGTATTTGCACGGTAAGTTTAGAGTGAGATAACTAATTGTTACTATTAAATTATTTATTGAAAAAAAATGACTCCACTTAAATGTGACTTTCTTCGACAGTCATCGAACGATGCGTATAAAAAAATAGTGTACCTATGTACGCGCGTTAGAAGTTAAATTTTAAAAATCGTATGTTCATTTGATGAAAAAATATTAAAAATAAAGAAAATAGAAAAAAATATAAATAAATATCAAATAGAATATGAATTATGAAGCGGCGGTTCTAACCACTACGCCACGCAGATCTTACGAGTTGGATGGTTTAATACACGTCATCAATAGGGTATTATAATAATGGAAGTGGGGATGGTGACGGGTGACCTGACGTTTTTTCTCGGTTTACTTGCAGCGACTAAGCGCACAACGTCCGTAAAAAATATAGCTTCAAAACAATACTCGCGCATATAGCCTTTGTAGTTGAGCGCCTGTTTTAAATAAAAAAAAAGAAAAACAATAAATTATTATCAGGAGTGAAGAATTCCTTTGAATTTTGTATCCGCGAGTAGCTAGCTAAAACTTCGTCATCACTCGACAAAATATGACGCCTGCGTCTCAAACGATAAATTGAAGTAAGCAACTAGCGCGGATTTGGGAGTCGAAATAATTTATCTTGAAAATAAAAATATACTTTATTGAAATGACTATTTTTAATAACGACTCTTGTACCACCCCAATTGCACTCCGGAGTACAAGCGACTAGGCCCTGCAGTCAGGGTCCATTCTGATTGATCAAATACCCCATCTTGATGTCGTTTGACACGCGCACACACACCTAAACGAACGTAACAACTAATTAGTGAACTCTGTATACTAATATGGATAGTTGATTGCGATTAAAAAATGGGTTTTGTATGTGGACAATGTTCAAACATATATTCTTCAAAACAGGCATTAATGTTCACAAAATTGGAATGAAAACTTCATATAAGGCTTGAAATCTAATTCTTTCTATAAAAGTCGATCAATTTTTTGACATTTCAAAATAAAACGTATAATTTAATAATATTAGGTATTTGAGATATTATAGGATGTCCAAAATTTATACAGTTTAACAGTGTTCTTGAGAATTTGGAATGGAAAAATAAAATTTAATTAAGTTTTATTTTGAAATGTCAGAAAATTGATCGACTTTTATAGAAAGAATTAGATTACAAGGCTTATCTGAAGTTTTCAATATTGCCTGTCTTGAAGAATATATGTTTGAACATTCTCCCCATTTTTTAATCGCTATCAACTATCCATATAAGTATACAAAGATCACTAGTTAGTTATTACGTTCGTTTAGGTGTGTGTGCGTGTGTCAAACGGCATCAAGATGGGGTATTCGATCAATCAGAATGGACCCTGACTACAGGGTCTAGTCGCTTGTCCCCGGAGTTGGTGCGCGGCGGCCTTTGTGTGTGATCGAAACTTTAGTTTGACTACCGAGACGCCCAGTCATCAGAATATAAACTGCGCACTAAATTCTGACACAAGCTTGACGAATGTAGGTAACGTTGCATGCCTTATGTAAAGTTATTGAATAGTCGTTCACTCTACTCAATAATGCAGCTCATCAACTGTTTTAAAACGGTCAATGGTCCTTTTAGAACAATACACGTGTTGTTGGGTGTGTGTCAATTCTTGAATTTATCCGTCGTCGAAATACAGACGAAAGAAGGCAAAACTGTGATAAAACCAGCAGCTCTGACGCCCATTTTTTGGATTAAAGTTATCCTTCTTTTGACAGTGGCGTCCGGAGCGCACTGGAAAAAGTGTTTAGGAGAAAACAGTTGCTACAGTTTGGATTTTTACGGAGTAACAAGTGAAATAACAATTTTATTTTCGGTTTTCACGATCGTTTATCACATTTTGTACCGCGATGTCTTTTTCGACATCTTCATTAAAACGGATAGTGTAAACGAATCTTTGAAAAACTTTTTTGACATAAACATTTCCTACGCAATGCAAAAACACGTAATTCTTGCAATTCTAATACGGATAACAATTGAAATTATAAACGACACATATATTTTTCTGCAAGGAGTCCGGCTTGTCGACATTTTTACTCTCAGAATTATTTTGGCGCTCGTTCCTTCGTGTATAATTTATTCGTCAACTTTCTTGGTCTCCGCCTTGACTTCAATAATATTAATGCAAACCGAAGCGCTGAATAAACATTTGAATCAGTATAGACAAAATCGCATCTCTTCGAGGGACGAGTTTGCGTTTGTGAGAAATTATCAGAAGACCAGCCGTTTATTTACAGAGATTTGTGAAATTTCCGAAATGAACAGTTCGGCGTTCGGCGTGGGCGTTCTTTTCACCTGTGTCTCGGTGATGCTGTATCTCACATACGACTTCTATCAGATCTATTATGTCGAGTTATTTTCGCCGGTTTTCTTCAAAATGGTTGTCTGGATATGCTTTGACTTGTACCTGTTTTATGTAATTATTAATCCATGCGAGAAACTGAAAGAGCAGGTAAACCCGAGAAAAATTATTAATTTTATTATACCTACAGTAGATTGTAGACATATATTTAGATGTGTAATGGAGTGATGACAGTATGTAAAAATGAGCGATAGCGAGTTTTTACAGTCACACGAGTGAAGCAGTCATGACTCAAAGATTCCGTCACCTTAACATTCCATTCCCAACGCCTGATTAAGTATGGGATACAGATTCCAGAGCGATTCTAGGATTCATCCAGAGCCTTAACCTCGCATTGGAATAAACAAGTCAGGGCCACACAATGGATCTATTAAGGTCGCGGTGTTGACGAGGCTTGCCTTACGCCCTCTCTCTAATCTAATCTAATCTACAGTCACACGAATCGTAATACAATTATTACGCACGAGATATATATTATGGTATTTTTTGTCATACCCATTACAAAATACCTACTTTTCACTTCATTTTCAAAAAATTTTTGACAGTTCATCTTTACTTCTACAGTATGCCGTGAAGTTCGTGAGTAAGTAATGGCAGGTGCACGCAGGCGTATAGAGCGAATAAACAGAAGTTGCTATGGCAACCCTTTACTTACCGCCTTAGTGCGGTAAATAAAACACTTTCCGCACACCTGCCCCTGTCAAATGACTCATTAAAGGCCGCTGTATACATACATCCAAAGTAGCTATTTTGTAGTGGGTATGGCAAAAAAAATTTAGTTTCCTTATAAAATTAAGAGTTATAAAAACATAAAAAAATACTAAACATAATATATATTTATTTTCGTTTGTTTTTTGAAAAGTGATCATTTAAAAAATAGTATAGGTCAAATAAATAAAATTATATATTATGAATATTACCAATATATTCTAATTTTGCACAATTTATTTATGTACAATTTGAACTTAAACTAGATACAATAGTAGCCGTTTAATTTCCCAAAATCTAAATATTTTTTCATAATTTTTAAAGTGCCTTTTATCGATTTTTATTTTTTTAGCTTTCAGAAACAGGCCGTCTCCTGTATGCTGAAGACTGTCTTCCAATGTTCACACAAGAAGTAAGATTTTTTTAATTCTTACGTAAATTTTAGAAAAATTACAGATGATGCCTAAATTAATATTTTTTATTTAATATTTATTTTACCGTGGCCTGTAGAGTCATTTTCCGTGGATTTCAAAAGCAGTGTATAGTTTCTTGTGATATTTTTGTAACAGGGAGGCGCGCCGCCCCAAAGATAGTTGAAAGGTCCGTTCCCTAAAATAAAAGAACATGCCAGTGATTTACTCTCCTGTATTTTTGGCCACGAAAATTATTTATAAATTATTGTATGTTGCTGATTTTTGTCCGTGCTTTGTAATATGTGTAATACAAATTGTATTTTTTAAGGCTAGGGTGATTTGGGCCTGGAGTACCAATTCATAGGTATTTTCAATTTATTATTTTTTAATAATCAAATTGAAAATTCAAGTGACACTTTTATTAGAACCTGGGAACAGAATTGGGGGCTTGTAATAGAGAAGGCATGGCAACGCGCCATCTAAAAAACGGCATTGCTACGTTCTGTTCTCAAGCCCAATACATTGTACCTACGTTGTGACTGATTTTGCTTAAATTTTGGTCTTTTTCCGGCGAAATGAGTGAAATATATAAAATCAAAAATAAATTGAAAAGTATGTAATTGCGTCTTTCTTGATTTTTTTAGAAAAATGATGTTGGTTTCGATTTATTCCGTCAGAAGGTCACATTCTCGGCCTGTGGACTTTTTCCAATAAATTATTCGTTAATAACTAGTGTAAGTGTACCACAAACTAATTCATATCTAATTACAGTTTACAAGTAAACACATTAATTAAGCGCACATTCAGATTCAAAGCACTTCTTCTAGAGTTTAGAAATTTGCGCAAAACTAAGCTTTGCTCGTTTCTGATGTGCAGCATAGTGTATTATTAAAGTAACCTATATAGGTACTATGTGATTCCCCTGTGATCTGGTTAATATTGGCCGCTTTGTTTTCAGATGTTGGCTTTATCGTTCAGTAATGCAATCATCCTCATTCAATTCAAACAACTGAAATCAACTAGTTAAAAACAAACAACATGCGCAAGTTGTTGTTGTTAGTATCAACTTGACTGTATACGTCAACATTTCAGATCAACAATAAACCTTTCATAAATGTAAAATATAATAATAATAAATTAATTCGTTCATTGGCAGTTTTTCTCGTTGGGGTAATTATTATTTGTTATTTTAACAACTTTTATAGTTAATTAATTGACTCAACCGACAGCATTGATAATAAGAAATGAAACTGTAGGTACTGGCTATAGCTGTCTACTGGTTTATTATAAAAGATTTTGTCTGCCTGTGGTCCTTTTCAAGTATCTAAATACTTGAGAAGGACCACAGACAAAGTGGTTGAAACGTTTTAATCGTCATTGTAACCTTTTATAATAAACCATTGGGCAGCTTATAGCCAGTAGTTCCATTTCTTGTAACTATTATAGTTATTTTTTCACAAAGTGTCGACATAATTTGTATTTTAAAGTTGAAACGAGAACAAAACATGATTGCTCCAAAATTTATTAGAAATTTAAAGAACGATAATATAATAATAATAGAGTGATGTATGTATGTATAAATCAGTTTAAAACGACAAAAAAAATACTAACCACCGTTGTAACACTTTATCACGTTAGAGGTATTGATTTTCTGTAATGTAGATGGCCTCAGCTGTTGCACACTGACAAAGATGATAAGAAATAATAATAATAGCTAATATACTAGTAAAATTAGAAAAATTATGACACTCATCAAAATCTTATTCAGTTATTTTGAATTCTATAGGCCCTACTGTGTTGTAAAATAAAAGAGAAACACCGATCGCCCTATGGACAATATTTAAATAATACATCATTTATGTGAATTTAGTCATTTAATTAATTGTAGATTATAGACGCGTCAGGTCATTAGCGTCTTCAACACAACAAATAATTCTTTTGTGTAGTAGAATCCGCCAGCCGGCATACATAAACCGACTGGTACGAGCTCGGGTCCCTGGGAGCGCTAATTTCCAAAGAACATTGTGAATTTAACTAAAAAGTTATTATACAGGGTGTTGAAAAAAAGGGTTAAATATTTTAGGGGCATATAGTATGATCCAAAATAAGTCGAAAAATTTTAATAAACATAGGTCCGCAAACGAACCGTTAGTGAAATATTTCCACTTATATGTGTAATGACTTATTATTTTTAACAAAATAGTAGACTATTTGTCACCTTCAATTGCTCTGAAAAATTACAGCAGCGCATAGAACAAGCGTGCCACATAATTAGGGCACAGCCCGGTATTATTGAGAAGGTACGCAATTCCTTCTTACGAAGATGCACAGCCTGCGTGGACATGGAAGGTGGGCATTTTAAACATCTTCTGCATAGACAAAATAAAAATAAAATAAAATAAACCATATTAAATTTAAAAAGCATGTCTCTTTTATTAAATGGACGCAGGGCCGCAGCAAGGAAATCTTGCGCATGGGGCCAACATTTCAATTTGCGCCCCCCACCCAAAAATCAAAAAATGCATGATACAAGATTTTTATAAGATATTCCAACACAACCAACTGAAAAACATAAAAAATGTTCACTAATCGACTCCAACAACTCGCACTTTTAGTTTCAAAGATATATAAACAGCATCTGAGAGATTTTTGAGTTTTCTTAAAAATGGCAAAAGTAAGAAGACCCCCCTCTTTGTACAAATTTGCGAAATTTTTGAAAAATAAATTCGACCTGATTCGTTTGATATTAAGTCAATTTATAGAAAAAATAGCGCTGAATCGACTCCAACAACTCGCACTTTTAGTAATATATTTCTATATTTCTATAGAAATTATCGCCAAATTCGTTAGCCGTTTCTGACTCATTGAAGATCGTAAATAATTTTTTATGAGCTTCGGTTTACTGAACTATCTCTCACATGAAGTAGTGGTTACGGGAATTGTTAAAAAAATTCTATATGCTATTCCCATGTTTGAATAGCTTTCCACTAAACCCAAATAATGAATTGTTTGTAGTACTCTAAGTGTGACATTTTATTAATATTTTCATTTAATGATTCAAGCATTTGCTTTGCGCTTGCTACTTTTGTAATATTAATGTGAAATACAAATTAATAATAAGTGTTATATTTCTTTCTTTAGTCCTATTTGCAAAAGTATTATTATTTATTGTATATTTTATATTTGTCGAATTGTAATTAGCCTGGCAATAATCATTGTCGTTTTTCATGTCAAAAAATACAGTGTCTTCGGCGCCCCTCGCTTAATGCGCCCGGGGCCGTCGCCCCCTCCGCCCTACCCTTACTGCGGCCCTGAATGGACGATAAGTAACTTACGCTATTGCATACATCAGTAGAAATATTTCACTAACAGTTCGTTTGCGGACCTATTAAAATTTTCCGACTTATTTTGGGTCATACTATATGCCTCTAAAATATTTTACCCTTTTTTTCAACAGTTGTTTTCACTTTTTATAAAATTTGTCAGTTCGATTATGAATTTTGCAGAATTTGGGGTGATCTATCGAAATGGATTGAAATAATTTAATAATAATACTAAAAAACTCGGGTCGCAGTGCCAAAACCCTGCCGACAATATAGTGTATTTGCTAATAATTGTGGCTTTATTATGTGAACTTAAGTTTGTTTTTGAACAAAATAAAAAATTTAACCCCTTAATACATCCCTTAAAATAATATTTTTTTTCTTAATTTCAATATTTTTATTAATGCACCTCGGTACCAAATTAAATACTCCCTTCAGTAAGTAAAGCACTTTCCGCAAACTAGTGTTTTCATAAAATTTGTAAGTCCGGTCCTGTCGGGCCGATTTTATTAAAATTTTAGCAGCACATTTTAATCGATACTAAAGGGTTAAATTTCAATTTTGAAACAATTCTGAAAATTTTTTCGGCATTTTTGGGCCCAAAAACATTTTTCAACCCCTAAAAACTACCCTTACAATAGTCCGATTGGACCCATTTTAAATAGGCTTCGTGCGGTGATGGATTCCAACGTGCCTACCAAATTTCGTCAAAATCAATTAACTCTTTCGAAAGTTATAGCCCGTACACATATATATATAAATATATATATATATATATATATATATACATATATAAATAGACATTTCCAAAAATGGTGCCAAAGTGTTCAGGAGGTTATGAAACGTCGAGAAATTTTGGTCCGACCCCTAGGTCCCGCCATCCGACCGACGCCAATAGTGTATGTGCCATATGGCAAATACACTAATAATGTTTGTTAAAACAATATGTTCGCAGAACATTTTTTTCGCGGCCAATTAAAATTATTGTTAGCAATTACCTACCTACATTAAAACCTCATTGTACAAGGCCCGTTGAAAGCGTTCCCTCCCCTATTTAAAAAGATATTATTGGCGTAGAAAAGTTTCGGGTGATTTTATGGAAATTAAAATACTACAATTTTATTTTCACTAAACATACAATATTATACTAGGAATTCAATAGTCTGTCAAGAAAAACTTTACAATTTACACGATTCCTTGTGCTATTAATTTTTTTACTAAAACTGATTTATCTTGCCATTAAATTTGTATCTCAAAAAACAATTATCATCAAAATTGGTTCACAAATGCAGAAGAAATCGGTATACAATGCACATACATAAATAAAGTAAAATAAAAATAAGCATCAAGTTTAGAACCTCCTCATTTTTTGATGTCGGTTAAAGATAAAAAAAATACTGTCAAATCTATTCCGGCATAGCAGTGTTCTGAAAGCAAAAGGCTGTGCTTACGAGGGTGCACGCTATAGATATAGATGACATAATATGTAGGGTGCACCCTCGTAAGCACAGCCTTTTGCTTTCAGAACTTGCAGACCAATTTGTAAATGGTGCTTCGTTCGTTTGACGGTCATATTTTACTGACCAGACTGTAATTGTGTCGAATAAAGCGTTAAACATTGCAGAATATAGTGTTTTACATACTTTATAAACATAATATTTAATTTAATAAAACTCATGGCAACGTCATACGACAAATTCAAGAAGTGCTGCAAACTCAATGTCGCCGTTTCCAAAGCTTATAAAAGCTCGCTGAGGTAGTAGCAGCGCCACTCTGTAGCTGAATCACGGAACTAATGTGTGAAATATAGCGACAACTAGTTTACGTAATAAGAACAAAAGAAAGCTTGCTGTACATTCACTGCAATGGTGCTGCAATGAAAGCAGACGATAGCTGATACTTGATACGATCAATAACTAGATTTTCATAAATTATTATCTACAGACATTGAAATTAATAATAATGTAAAGTATAAACAATAAAAAGAAAAATAATGTGATGACACATCTGTGGACAAAAAGTTTTAATTAAAAAAAAATTATGTAAATTGGTTGAGTATAGGAATCACTGGCGAACTGTCGAAAGTAAACGGCTTGTGTATTATGTAGACTGAAATATATTATAGATAATGTCGATTTCACTTCAGTATTTCCTAATAGGCGTAATTGCTAATTATTTGATGAATTTAAAAAAATTATATTATCAAAGTTGGGTCTTAGAAAAATATATTGATCAACTGATTACTACCCAGTATTAGATATAATTCTTATTGTCTAGAGATGTTTTTTAAGTTTAAAAAAATGATTTTTTAGGAAATATTTCTCGAAAACGCAACGTAGTGCGTGATATACTACTTATTCAATAAAATTAATATATGAACTTAAAGATTTATCAATAACAATCAAAAAAATTTCAACAAAATCTGTCCAGTCGTTTTTTAATGTTTTCGATACAAATATATGGAGAGAGAGAAAGAGAGAAAGAGCGAGAGAAACGTCGCCTTCTCTTGTATAACAGCTGTCGTACAAAACAACACAAAAAAACTATACCTACATAAAAAATGAAAATGAAAATAGGAACGGGGATTCCGTTACAGTTTCATCAATTCATAATAATAAGTGCCTGTGCAACATTATTGTATTCGGCGAATGTTTTCATGCAGATGATGCAATTTCCACAAGAGCAGGACACATTTTGATCGAAGAGCATTTTCATAAGCGCGATTGCAGATATTTTCTACGAGAAAATCGAGCTTGCGCATTGCGGACGCAATAGGGTTCACATTTGGTCAAGTTGAGTGTTTATCAATATTATAATTATTATTATGTTTTTTTTCAAAATTTTGATATTTAGCTAGTAATATTGTTGTGGAAAATGAAGATACTTTATTTGATGTATTTTATCAAATCGCGGTAAATATGAATAGAATTAAAATAATTAAAATACAATTGTTTATTCTAATAATGATGTGTTCCAAAATATATTACAACTGTGGTGAGTGAATTCTTTTGTATACCTACCTAAATAATTTTGAATTTGAGCACTTATAAAATTAATTTAGAAATGTGTTCAGACTAATTTTTATAATGACAATTATTCTATAATTGCAATAAAAAATTTAAAAATGTTCGACAACCCCCATGATAATTTTAATAATAGTATATTTATTAACCAAAAATAATAAATTACCTATTTAATGATATTATAAACTAATAGCGTATTTATTTTTGTTTAATAATAAAAAATGTAGTACTACGTAGTCTGGTGTTAAATTTTATTTTTAGGCCCGACCCATAAAAGAGGAGTATTGGGTCGTATCACGTATCGGTATGTTTGTTGTATGTCTGTCTGTCTGTATGTACCTACGTCTGTGGTATTATAACGGACAGATAGTCGCAAATTGTAATTTTTAAAATTTCTGCTTCTCCATTCAAAAATTTATCTAGTATTTATGCTTACAATAGCTCATCAATTTAGCTAGTAAAACATATTATTCATCGATAGTTTATAGAAAATATATATTTTACATCAGATATATAGGTACCCATTTACCCGAGCCGATTATAATTTTTTTTATTTATTTAAAACCGTCAAATATTTTTTAGTTATATTTTGCATTCTCAAGTAATTAATTTAATAACAAAAAGTGCAAATGCAAAAAAATAGTAAGTATATTCTGTAACAAGTGTGCTAAATTAGTATATTGTGTAACAAGTGTGCTAAATACATCTTTATATGCATCAGGCGCGATGTTTTCAGCACGAGTAGTGGGCGAGCGCACATGAGTTGGCGAGTGTGCATCGCGAGCCGAAAAGGGGTGCTGAAAACATCGCGCCTGACGCATAATGATTATAAGTAAATCTTATAATAAAAACATCGGACATAATATTTATTTACTTCGTTACCATAGTAACCATAATATTTTATTTATAACACCGAAAAGAGGTACATAATGTTCATTACATAACGGGTTTTTCAAATGTTTTTCAATATATCATCGAAAAGCGTTTCATAATGGATTATGACGTCACCAGCAAATAAACGGCAATTAAAGGTCCGCAATCCGCATTTCAGACACGATAAAACACTAAAAGCGTGAATGTGTTGAAAAAAAATTATCACAAAACATTAAAATAACGAAAAAAGGAATTTAATTGACAAACTTTGTATGAATAATGAACATTATTAATAATTGTATAAAAACAATAACAAAAAGAAGAAAAAAAGATAATTAATACGTTTCAATTAAACTTAATTGATGAAAATTTATTTTAATTAAAGTACGTCTAATAAAACTGAATGACTTAATGTTTTTTTTTCAAAGAAGATAAAAGCAACTGTAGTAACAAAATTCTATTTGATGAAAAAATCATTAATAAATTATTATATGTAGGTACATGGATTTCTATATTATGAAAACGTCGTCATTACACTGTTCTGCTACTGACAGCAATAAAGTAGAAAGTTTTAATTAGATATTATTATTATTAACTCATATGCTAACTTTGAAATTTTTTTTTCACTTTATGTTATTATAGTTGTATACATGAACATATAATTTGCAAAATTAAAATGTTGTTAGAATTTTCAAGTGTTTTTACATTCTGTGAGCCCCTATTAATTTCTCTGGCGTAATGTGTTATAAATGAAATATTAAAAAAAAATCTTACCATATCCTAATCTGGATTGTCAACGACTTATGAGGACTTAAGAAAACAATCATTATTTTTTCGTAAAAGAATATGCGGTACTTAAACAAAGCACTGAATTCGTTCATCAATTATTATTGTATCCAGAAATGTGTAAAAAGAGCAGAAAGCACAATATTTTATTTCTCTTTTGAAGGCCAGTCGTTGACGGGAAAAGAGCACAGAACGCCAGCTGCCGCCGAACGGCCGAACAACTTGTCGTGCTTCAAATGCCACACGATGATCGACGACGAGAACTGCATAAACTTGACCGCCAACAACACATCCTTCAAACATAAATGCAAGGACGATAAACGCATATGCATGGTGAGGGAATATCGATCTATATTTCCGTTAATGTTGAATAAAAATTAATACCTATATCGAAATTTTGTGCTTACTATTAAGTACATAGATATTATAATCTATGATAAGATTTTCATTGTCATCGTCACACCGTCAGTGTTAAATATTTAACGCATAGCGCTCGATTTATATTATCCGGTCAGACACGGCGCGGGAACGTAGCGTTTCCGGCAAGAAAAACATTTTTACATACATTTCAAATACGAGTATTGATACGTGTCTGAACGGACGGGATCCGCTAAATATAAATATTCGTATTTAGAATGCACGTAAAAATGTTTGTTTTGCCGGAAATGCTACGTTCCCGCGTTGTGTCTGACCAGATAATATAAATCGACCTTCAAACGGCCCGAAGACGCATAAAGGTACGTGCAGTATGCAACTGGGATTCTAGATGGTAGCATGTATGGTAGATGGTGGATGAAATTATAAGCGCTTATAGGTTTGTACAACGAAGCTTTAATACTAGCATTGATACAAGCTTAAATCGCGTTTGAAATGTCAGATAGCGAAGACGAATATTTGTGTTCTTCTGCTACGAAGTGGTATATTTTAAATACAAATTTGGGTAGGAGCTATCATGTCCACCCTATTAATAGAAAACGATCTAATAGGGATGTGACATTGAGTAAAAAAAATCGATTATTTAATAATCGATTTTTCTCTTTTCAATATAAATCGATTATTTAATAATCGATTTTTCTCTTTTCAATATAAATCGATTTGTAAAAAATCGATTTTTGAAGAAATAAACGATTTTTGTGGAAAAATCGATTTTTTCTATTATTCGAAAACAGTCATACAGATGGCGCCGTTTTCCGACTGATTAGTTTACGTGTATTGAACTTATTTTACGTTTTTTCATCCGTCGCACAGATGGCGTTGTTTACAAAAATCGATTAAAACGTGTAATTTGTAAATGTTGACTGCATTGGTTTTCCCAAAGCCTATATTCTTTCTTAATATTAATATTAATAAAAAAAAATAAAAATAAATGAAAAAAGTGTAATTTATATAATCGATTTAAAAGTGTAATTTATATAATCGATTTATAAAAAATCGATTATTATTATTAAAAAAATCGATTGTTAAAAATCGATTATAAGAAAAAAATAATCGATTAATATAAAAATCGATTATTTTTTCACATCCCTGCGATCTAAACATGGCGAATTTCATCATTTATACCAAGAATTAAAATTTTACCCAAACCGGTTTTTTGAATATTTACATATGGAACCTAACACTTTTAAATATGTCTTAGAAAAAAATCAAAACAAATTAAATAAAAACTGGCAAAATTTCACATATTAAACTAGTCACATCCATTGCGAAACTTTTAACGGCCATTTGACAGGTGTCACACGTTGATTGTAGTAGTCAGCACGCTGAAAGAATAGTGAGATACATTCTTGAATCTACCAGCTCTTGTAACAACGCTTATACCTGCAACACTCACTGCTTCGTTGTGTACGTTCGCATATATAACAATGCATTAATTTAAGCAAGCCCTGCTATGATCTACGCTACCATCTAGAATCCCAGCTCCATACTGCACGTACCTTAAGAAGTTATAGTATTTTTCGTTACACAACATTTCACAACTTTAAAATGACCTCGCAGATGGTATTACATAATTTAATTTCATGACTTATTCAGGAAGAATGCAAAGTCAAAATTTTATGTTCCAGGTGAAACATTTCGCGCACACAATCACAACCGAAAACGGCACATCGCAATACAGGCTGTGGTCGTTGGAACGCAACTGCACCAAAAATTGTGAACCGGGTTGCATTGTGATCGGAGAAAGGACAAAGCTGTACGCCTGCACGTCCTGTTGTGAACAATCTTTCTGCAACAATGGTACGGCCGGCACCATTTCTGTGCACGGCCACCGTTTTGTGCCAATAATAAGACGTGTCAATAGTGTTTTTTCATACACTTTTCTGGGATGGTTGATATGCAAATTCAATTTGTTCAGTGGCTTCGATTCCAGTGTCTTATGAGTTTTGCAGTGTGCACAATTATTTAATTATTATTCAACTGTATATTGATTAATGCTTCGAGATCGTCGCCAATCTCAATTGATTCATATTTCTTGCGAGCGACGCGACAGACATATTTCATAATAATTTTATTATATTTATTATTGTGTGCCAAACGCTGATTAAATACGTGATATATATTTTCTTTCTTTTATAATTTTATATATAGTATTTCAATAGTCACGATCATAAAAAATAAAAAAATAAAATACCTACAGACGAAAACGTGATAAAAGACGGAATTGATTAAAATATGATGGTTTTCGTAAATGACACAATGATTCAGAACTTAAAAAATAATTCCTTGTAAAATAAATTTTACGGTACTTATATAATATTTCTTTTCATTAGGTATTAAGTATATCAAATTTGCATGATATAAATAGATTTTTTTATCGTCTTTCAAAAATCTCAAATTTATTCTAAATAGTATTGTATTAATATTACAAGGGGCCCAATAAAATTAAGGTAAAATATTAATAAATTGTGAGAAATATTGTTAATTTTATTTTTTTTCTATCTTCATCCGAAGATAAATACCTATTATTATTTTTTGTCTATTCATCATCTAAATTCATCAAAATATTTTTACATAGGTATTCAATATTTTGAAAAACTTTGACGATTTTAAAAAATTCTCAATTAATTCTCAATTATTCTTATAAATATAATAATATTAAGGAACACAAATTATGTAAGTAGATAGAAACATAAATAAATTTAATTTGTTTATAAATAGTTCTAATTCAGTTTTGTTATCATATATGCTTATTATATCTACAATTGCATTTTATTCTATACTTAATATTTTCTATGATGCTATCAAACAATACTTTTTTATTACCTAGTCTATTTTCCTTTGTGTATTTGGTAAAGAATATGAAAAACAAAGGGTTTCGTTGGTCCGTTTCACGGTTGGGTACGGAACCCTAAAATTATCCGCTTTAAATATTGAATTCGATATTTTTACAGTATCTACATGCAATTTTAATAGCATATTTTTATTTTGAAACAAAAACGCTATTTTAAATTTCACAGTCTCTTTACTACGCTAAAATGTTCGTCACGTGACTTGATTTTATTAATTAATTGTAGATTATAGACGCGTCGATAACTCAGGTCATTAGCGTCTTCAACAAAACAAATAATCCACGTGACTTGATTATTATAGTAGATTCGTGTACAGAATACCTCACTGCCAATTTGTTTTTAAATTGAGGTATTTTACCGTAATGAAATTTTTTGCTTACATCAATAAATAGGTACTATAATATTATCAACAAGAGAACCGTTGAACAAAAAAAGAAACATTATTTTATCCAAGTGTGCAAGTTTTCACGGCCGGCATTGTTCCAAGTCTTCATGGTTTCCGGGCTTGTAGGCCGTGGTCCGGTGGTATTTCTACCTGACGTTTCGTCTACAACTGCGGTAGACATTCTCAAAGGCGATGTGGCAGCGGTCGAAGTGTCCTCCTTGGCGGCTCACACTGACCTGTGAGCCGCCAAGGAGGACACTTCGACCGCTGTCACATCGCCTTTGAGAATGTCTACCGCAGTTGTAGACGAAACGTCAGGTAGAAATACCACCGGACCACGGCCTACAAGCCCGGAAACCATGAAGACTTGGAAACATTAATTTGTTTGCAGTTTTCATCAATTTCTGCTTTTATAAATCCTTTAGCTATCATTTATCCCCGAACCAAGGGGAGATGTTTTGATCGCAAAGACCATATTTTATAAAAATACTCTGCATATTACGTCGTTCCGTTGTTCTGTCTATAGGATTTAAACAATGTCCCTGCGAAATTTCGTTCAAATCGATTCACGCACTTGACTGTAAATGTGAAACAAACAGACTGGCAAACAAACCCAAACGATCGATTTAAAATGGGACATCAATCGTTTCGCTCGTTCAATAGTAAAATAGATAATAATAACAACAGTGATTAGTGCAGTTAAGAAAATATACAATTATTATTATAAGGTAATTTCTCTCGAAAACCTATTAATTTATAGTTTGTAAAAAATCAATCCAAGAGAGAGAGAGATAACAGATATTATAAAAATCATACCAAGTTTAACACTATAATAGGTGATATGTCTTTTGTTAGCTATATATTATACTTATAAAATTATAGCTGCGGAACCAAATAATTAATTAAATTATTGTTTACAATTTAACAGCGAGTACCTAATATATTATATATTATTATGTAGTATACTTATGTATTGTAATATTGTATATTATAATATAGCCATGTGCATAATATCATCAGAACTAATTTCTTTAATAACGCACTCAATTTTATTAACTAAACGTACTCTTCAAGGCAACGCATTAACGCATAAGATACAAGGCGATCAATCGAAAATGGACACGACATGTAACAGTATATAATAATACTAGCGGCCCGTCCCGGCTTCGCCCGGGTGGTATGAAATTATGATTTAATAGCGGTCACCCATTGCTCCGCTCACGTATATTTAATATATTGTTAATTTGTTATCCCCTCGCGAGAATCTCTCCCCCTGCATAGCTTTTTATTAGTGAAAGAATTTTTTGAATGGGTTTAGTAGTTGCAGAGATAAGAATTTATGATTTATTAGCCCCCCGCGAGAATCTCTCCCCCTGCGTAGCTTTCTATTAGTGAAAGAATTTTTAGAATCGGTTTACTAATTCCAGAGATAAGAATTTATAATTTATTAGCTCTCCCGCAAGAGTTTCTCCCCCTTACCCCGCGAGAATCTCTCCCCCTGTGTAGCTTTCTATTAGTGAAAGAATTTTTAGAATCGGTTTAGTAGTTCCAGAGATAAGAATTTATGATTTATTGCTCCCCTCCCCCGCTAGAAAAAAAATATTGCCCATATCACTCAGGGATAGTGTAGCTTTCTATTAGTGAAAGAATTTTTGGAATCGGTTCAGTAGTTTCAGAGATTACTTTTTCACTCGGGCGAAGCCGGTTTTTTTTAGAGAAAAAGTAGCCTAAGTCCTTCCTCAGGATGAAATCTATCTCCTTGCCAAATTTTATCGAAATCTGTTCAGCGGTTTAGGCGTGAAAAAGTAACACAGACAGACAGAGTGACAGACTGACAGACAGAGTGACAGACTGACAGACAGAGTTACTTTAGCATTTATAATTTTAGTAAGGATAATGCGGCAACATGAATTTTAATAAATCATCGAATTTTCTCGCGTTTTGACGAGGTGTAAGAAGAATTACGCTATTTTGACGTTGTTAATTATTATTCTTAGCTGAACGTTATATTCGAAGCTGACATAATATTTTGTGCGCACTGAATACGGCGCACAGATATTTTTTAAATTCGCTGGTCGGTATACCTACTTTGTGTTCAGTCTACGGCCATTTTAGAAATAAAAATCTGTTTGCGTTTCCAGGTTGGACAGTAATTTCTGTCTTATGGAGGTTTTAACTTATAGGTTCGAATTACCTGTGCGACGCTGCTGGACTACGCACTACTTTTTCGTCATAATATAGGTATTTTATGTTAACCGAAAAAAACAAGCCGTGAGGTGGGTCGTTTATTAGGACTAAAGTGCGACCTTTGAGGTCCACACGACGAACTTCCCCAGTTTGATAAATATTTAATAATAATAATTAAATTAGATATTACACAGAAAAGTAATCATTTTAATCATTAAAACATAATTATTATTTATTTTTAACAATAATTAAAAAAAAACGGTTGAACCGATTTTTATAAAATTTAGGTCGGATCAAAATGACGTTAACACGCCTCGATTGACACACATACGAAGTCGATATAATTTTTTATTCGCGAGATAAGTATTGTGTAAAATCTGCTTTTTTGGAGTCTATTTGGTTAAGAAAAAAGAACGGCTGAACCGATTATGAAAAAATGTCTTTCAGATCATATTTACGTTAAGACGCGTCGATTGGCACCCTAACGTAGTCGATATCATTTTTCATTCTCGAGATTTCGTCTTAGAAAGAAATGGACACATACGCTACGTACACACAAACACACATACACACACAGACATCTTTCTAAAAATAGTGTAGTGACCTTGAAACATAAAAATTTGTTATACATTTTGATTTCGATTTTCGGACCCATTACAATAACTTCCAATGGGAAGTTAATAATTAATGACACCTTTATTCTTGAAATAGATACAATTTTTAAATGGACAATCTTAAAATTAGTGACATTTCAAACAACTGAGATGCTGAAATTAGTCTAACACCTAGTATAATGATGCAGAAACCTGGTTGTCGTAATTTACATAGGTACCTAAATAGTGCATAGAAAAGTGTTATAAAATATGCTTTTCGTGGTTTATTATAGAACGCACTATAAAATAATTTGACTAAGCTTCAATTTCATTCGTTCGACATTTATCTACATTTTTAATTGCTGGTCACTTCACTTCACAGATGCATACTAATATATCCAAGCGTTCATTTATTATCAAAATAGAAGACTGTGCACTGTACTCATGGTTTTTATGTGGTACATTTTAATCGATGAAGTCATAAATTTTCAGTGTTAATTATTCGCAAAATTATTACTTAATAATTGTTCAAATGAATGTTTTCCAGTTTACAGACGGCTTGTAAAATATTGTTAATGTATCTAAAACAATAATTAAAATATAAATCGCGTTAAAAATATTGTTATACCGTTAAATTTCAAAAAACAAAAGGACAGTGAATGTGTTTTTATAATTTTGAATTTATCTCAACATGTTATATTCAAATTATTAGAAATGAATCATTTTCAAGCAATACATTTTGTAATAACTTCTCTTTGGATATTATTTAATTTAAATCTTACTGTTAACAGTGAGGAGACAATTTTGTATCCAAATATAACTTTAAACGCATGCAAGGTGAGTCGCGTGAGTTTTTTCGTTAAAAATTCGAATTTAAGACTGGTGAGCGACTAACTTAATAATTGTTGGTCACAAATTATTATAAAAAAAAATTTGCAGATTCGAAAATTTTTCAGTTAGTTAAATTCGTAATTTCTAGAGTAAGTTAATTTATTATACGGTTAAATCCCGATTTTGTATGAATTTTTCATTCACATAATATAATATAGGTACGTATATCTACTTTTTAAGGACGGAGATACGGGAAGCATCCACCCGGATGAAATCCCTGACGGAATCATTCAACTTGACAATTGGGTACTTGAAATACACAAAAACCATAATTTGAAGTTTGCGTCGAATTTCAAATCTACTTGGTTCTACGCCAACGACAGTAACGCCGACGAACACGAAGAAAAGAGTACAAGACACGAAAATATGGCGAAATGCGGTGCGGAGGATGAAAATTGTACGAAAAAAAATAATTCAACGACACACAAATGTCAATACGTAAAAAATGAAGCTCATGAATGTGTGAGCACCGACAATGCAAAGTTTCCCGATGAAAATAACGAGTTTAGGAAAACAGTAAAAAACAATCAACAGCAGCAGGTAGTTAAGCGCGATTGTAACTTTTATAACGGCGTTGTAAAGCGAATGAACAACGACGATGATTACAACAATGGAACGTCGTTCGCGATTGTTGATTCTCGCGTTGCCGCCACAATCTGCACAGACAGCCGTGGACGCCGTTCCGTTATTGGCTTCTTCAGTGTCGTCGTAAAACACGATCGAGCTACACATTATCACTTCATCGAACCTCTCGTAAATCCCGACGTAACGTCGCCGAAATATGGAAACGTTTTTCCGCACTTTGTTTTCACACTCGACCAAGATAAGTTTACAAACGTAAGTGTTACATATAGATTTTTCTGGAAAAGTAGGTACAGATATATACACGCTTTTGAATGGTCTAATAAAATTTTAAAAGAAAGAAAAACTCCCGTCTTCCGCGAAATTCCGCTCCCAGACATATACTTATTTTTATAAGCTTTTATTTAACTTGCAATGTATGTTAGTTTGTGGGTTTGTGTGTTTGTTTGGCTAGGTCAAATTTTGCAAGTCAATTTTGAACGACTTCCACGTATCCGATCGATTTGAAATTTTGTACACATATGTATTCCCGATGACAATACATGAATGAATCATTTTTAGAAATAAATTCAACCCCTAAGGGGTTCAAACCGGGATGTAGGGTTTTTTTGACTAATCAACGCCCAGGCCAATTCGCTGAAGCTAGAAACTTGAAATTTGGACAGTTGGTTCCTTTTCCGACGTAAGCATCCACTAAGAAAGGATTTTTCGAAATTCAACCCCTACGGGTATCAAAAGGGGGTAAAATTTTGAAAGACTAAAATGAACAAAATAAATATTAGAAAAAAAACTTTTTAGAGACAAGCTTTTATTTAAATGCACTAAAAAGGAAAAAATAATTTTTAATAATTTAGGTTCATAATTATTAAAAATTATTTTTTCCTTTTTAGTGCATTTAAATAAAAGCTTGTCTCTAAAAAGTTTTTTTACTAATATTTATTTGTTTAGAATATTTTTTGTGGTTTCACATTGAGATAATATTTATATTAGGTATGCAAGTTAGTATGTAATTTTTCTTTTACATTTATGTAACATGGTACCGTTTACCAGCATTACTAATTTACTGTCAAATTGAATTTATCTGTCAAAAATCTCGCTTCTCACGTTGTGTCGCGGGCAAACACTCGATGGTACTTTTATGGAAAGTAAAGTATTATGTAGCGTTATGTGCTTATATTTTCAGACACTGGAGATGTTCAAAAATTATTTTAAATATTATTATATTGACTGAATATTTTATCATTTTAGAATAAATGTCTTCGAAATGAAGATATCCATTTTAAAATTTGATAATTAAGGTGAATAATATTTTCTATGTACCTACGCTGCAATAGTAACTTATTTTTGGGTACAATTTATTAATTATCTGTGTCTACTAATAGAATATAGAAAAATTATTTTTTTAGGAAATTAAAAGCCATTCTCGCAATAAAAGACATTCGAGCTCGACAAATTTTCTATTTAATTTGACCGGAGATACTTTTGAAGAATTTTATACGCAGAATAATTCAACTGTCAACGAATTTAAAATTAGTTCGGATCAAGAGAGAAGAACGGAGAGACCTATGGAAATAAAATGGCGAAAAGAAGATTTAGAGGAAGAGCAGTTTGGATATTTTTACGATACAGCCTGGGACTTATTGCCAACGTGTACGTTGTACCTAATATTAAATTATTAGTGTATTTGCCATAAGGCACATACACTATACAGAGCGAGTGTGTGATTACCGCACTCGCTTTCGGCTCGCGCGGTAAATACACATATATATATAAATACACATAATATATAACCTTAAGAGAGTATTGTAAAATCGCGAAAGCCAGATTAATCCCTTTAGCCACGCGTTACATACAATATTTTTTGCAGCACGTGCTTCAAAAGTTCAATTTGAAGCAAATATAACACAATTTGGATAAATATTTTAATAGTGACATTATAGGAAAGTAATCTATAAAGTACTTTATTACGCACGTGTGTTATAATGTAAAAAAAACAGTAATACTTTATAGAACGGAGTGCGTTAAAATTTACTTTAAACACTACCGTTCGAATGCATCAGAAGCTTCCATAAAGAATCACTTTTCAAACGGTACACAGCCATCTAAAATATTGTACTTTTGATGCAAGTGTTGCAAAAAAATATTATTAAAGTATGTATCAATAATATATAATATTAGATATTAATATGTAGGTACTTTTTAAAATATATAAAGTGGTTTTGAAAGCAATAAAGCTTAATATAGCAAAAATCATGGTTACCTTGATTTACGTACAATTTTTATTTTTTTTAGTAAAATATTTTTTTTCTCGAAAACTATACATTTTAGAGAAAAAAAATATTTACATTTTTTTCATTTTATAACATCTAGAATTCATTTATATTTTTTTTTACCTATGTTAATACGTGACATTGAGGACGTTTTTTTGAATATCTCAGGATCCACCGAACCGATTTGACTCAAAATCTAGTTCGGATCAAGAGAGAAGAACGGAGAGACCTATGGAAATAAAATGGCGAAAAGAAGATTTAGAGGAAGAGCAGTTTGGATATTTTTACGATACAGCCTGGGACTTATTGCCAACGTGTACGTTGTACCTAATATTAAATTATTAGTGTATTTGCCATAAGGCACATACACTATACAGAGCGAGTGTGTGATTACCGCACTCGCTTTCGGCTCGCGCGGTAAATACACACTCGTTTTAGTATAAATGCAACATAACCTTAAGAGAGTATTGTAAAATCGCGAAAGCCAGATTCATCCCTTTAGCCACGCGTTACATACAATATTTTTGCAGCACGTGCTTCAAAAGTTCAATTTGAAGCAAATATAACACAATTTGGATAAATATTTTAATAGTGACATTATAGGAAAGTAATCTATAAAGTACTTTATTACGCACGTGTGTTATAATGTAAAAAAAACAGTAATACTTTATAGAACGGAGTGCGTTAAAATTTACTTTAAACACTACAGTTCGAATGCATCAGAAGCTTCCATAAAGAATCACTTTTCAAACGGTACACAGCCATCTAAAATATTGTACTTTTGATGCAAGTGTTGCAAAATAGTATATTGTGTGACAAGTGTGCTAAATACATCTTTATGCGCCTGACGCATAAATATTTAGCACACGTGTTGCACACTATACTTTATATAACACATGCATGGTTTTAGACTTTAATTGAATAATTTAATGTCACTGACAGAAGTACATCTCATAATAAAAACATTGGGCTCGATACAATATTTATTCTCTTTGTTACCATAGTAACCATATTTCATTTATAACACCGAAAAGAGGTACATAATGTTCATTAGATAACGGGTTTTTCAAATGTTTTTCCATTATTCATCGAAAAGCGTTTCATAATGGATCATGACGTCACTCGTTAATAAACGGTCATTTAAGGTTCGCAAAACTGATACGAAAAAACACTAAAAGCGTGCATGTGTTATATAAAAATATTATTAAAGTATGTAACAATAATATATATTAGATATTAATATGTAGGTACTTTTTAAAATATATAAAGTGGTTTTGAAAGCAATAAAGCGTAGCCTCAGAGCAAACTAAACATTAAATGGATCTTAAGCTTTAATGGAGTTGAAATTGGAGTTTAACGCAATTATACAATACATTGGTTCGGCGTTCGCTGAGATTAGCATATCGTAGGGGAAGCTACTGAATTATACCTTTTAGAACTGAATCCTTACTAATATTATACTCGTAAATGCGAAAGTAACTCTGTCTGTCTGTTACATTTTCACGCCTAAACCGCTGATCAGATTTCGATAAAATTTGGCAAGGAGATAGATTACATCCTGAGGAAATAATTAGGTTACTTTTTGTCTTAAAAAAAGGCCTCGCCCGAGTAAAAAAAGTTATCTCTGGAACTTCTAAACTTATTCTAAAAATTCTTTCACTAATAGAAAGCTACACTATCCCTGAGTGATATAGGCTATATTTTATTTTGATTCTCGGGGGGAGGGGGAGCTATAAATCATAAATTCTTATCTCTGGAACTACTAAACCGATTCTAAAAAATCTTTCACTAATAGAAAGCTACGACGGGGGAGAGATTCTCGCGGGGGATAACAGATTAACAATATACTAAATATACGTGAGTGACCGCTATTAAATCATAATTTCACGCGTTAATATTATAACGTTTTGCACGGAACCGGATTTTGATTAAGTATAAGTATAAAAAATCCTGTGCATTAAGTATGAGTAGGGGCCAAATTTTATTAAAATCGGTTCGGACATTTTCGACGGATGTCGGTACGAACAGACACATTCTGAAAAAGCGTTCTTTCGTCTTTAGGCACCATAATAATTATTTTAAAATATCCGAAAGAAAACGAACTTACATGCGCTAGAAAGGGTACCGTTACAATTTCATTTTATTAATTCTAAGCAATACTTAACATTTTTTACAAAGGTTAAAAGAATTGCACTTCTATTGATGATAACCGTTCATAACAATGTCTTCAATAATGCATTTTTCAAAAAAATATAGGTAACATTTGCATAATTCCAAGTGACAATAATTATTTATGTTTCGCCCCTGATATTTCAATCTCATCGTTGATAATATTATAATGCAGATAGCGGTGGTGGTAGTGACGGCGTCGAAGGCTACAATAGGAAGCCAGTGACGTCATCAGGATTGAGCGGAGCAGCGGCAGCGACGTCGGTGTCCTCATTTCCGCAGCGCTGGCTGGAAATTGCCGTAGCGGCAGACCATTCGCTCGTCGCGTTTCACGGCAGAGCTAGAGTCGAACAGTACATCGTGTCGCTAATGAACATTGTAAGCTGAATTAATTATCATTTCTTGTTTTCTTTCAGACTTTGGAAAGAAGCGCAAAATTTAAATCAGGACTGCAGCGATTACTATTTAGTGCCGCTGCATCTGACGTAATATAAAAGAAAGAGATAAATAATACAAAAATGAAATACTTATACCTATACACGATAATATAATACTATTTTTTTATAATATTTTTCTCATTGTGAACTGTTTGAAGCTAATCGCTCCATTTAACAGTAAGAACAATTCTGAAAGAGATGATTATAATATTATATTGATAAAAATAACGGCAAGACATTTTTGATAAAGACTCAAAATATGAAACATTACATAGTTGACCTTTTTTATATAACTGAAAATGTTGTATCAAAATTCTCTACAAAAAATTTACTTTTTTTCTATAAAACATAAAGCCGAAAGAATGGAGACTGTTCATCATAGTATATTATTATGACAAAAGGTTAGGGGTCGTTCGTTGTAGGGAAACAACGCACTAACAGTATAATAAATAATTTCGTTCTAATTATGTATTTTTGTGTATACCGGGTAATAGGGATTTTACATGTAAAATCATGTTTATGAATTTTCCTGCTTCCCTATATATTTTGGTGAAAAAAAAACAAATACAAAATTTGTTCATAATTATTAAAAACTCTATCTGACACGTATGTTTGCAAATTACCAATATGCAGCTTTTAATTACAAAATAATTATTAAGGAGCTGTGATTAAGTTTAAATTAAAAATATTTTATCCGAATAGCCATGACTTAAAGAAAATCATGGCTATTCGGATAAAATATTTTTAAATTAAACATATAATTACAGTTTCTTAATAATTATTTTGTAATTAAAAGCTGCATATTGGTAATTTGCAAATATACGTGTCAGCTGGTAGAGTTTATAATTATGAACAAATTTTGTATTTATTTATTTTTTCACCAAAATATATAGGGAAGCAGGGTGAGTTCGACCACCCGTTTTATTCGAAAACGGTTAGTTGTAGAGAGTTGTGTCAAAAATTTGTATTATAAAAGCCCTAATAAAGAATCGAATGGTGATACATTTTTTTCCCGGGAAGGTCGGCTTCCCTATTAGTTTGCTCCAGAATGTCCAGAACTCCGGAATTATAAATGTAACGATAGGTCGAAAGTGGTATTGTTGAAAAGATCTTTAAAAAATTAGCAAGTTTTGTACGGATTTTTTTTTTATTACTGCCACCCCTGTTATTGTTAAGTAATATTTGTTTGAAATTACTAAATTAAAATGTCATAATAACGAGCTTTTTAAAAGTCCGCATTTAAAATCTAGTTACCTATATCTATCGATCATTAAACACTGAAGAAGTACACTCACAGTATAACCAGAAGAGCTCAGTAGTATGTATTAAAGAGTAAATGGAAGACAGTTTGAACACTGTCTTGTGACAATATCTAAGGTTGCTAGATTTTTAATGCCGACTTCGATCGTTATATATTATGAAGTTTTGATTTAATAATTTCAAACGATTATTACTTAACAGGGGTGGCAGTAATTAAATAATTTTTCCTACAAAACTTGCCTATTTTTTAAATATTTTTTAAAGAGCTTTTCAACAGCAACCACTTTCAACCTATCGTGCTTTCTAAAATTCCGGAGTTTTGAACATATAATAATTTGTATTTATACTTATATAAATTTACAGGGGTGGCAGTAATAAAAAAATTTTCCTACAAAACTTGCTTATTTTTTAAAGATCTTTTCAACAAAACCACTTTCGACCTATATCGTTACATTTATAATTCCGGAGTTCTGGACATTCTGGAGCAAACTAATAGGGAAGCCGACCTTCCAGGAAAAAAAAATTATCATCATTCGATTCTTTATTAGGGCTTTTATAATACAAATTTTTGACACAATTCTGTACGACTAACCGTTTTCGAAAAAAACGACTGATACGGGTGGTCGAACTCACCCTGTATATATTTTTTTACATTATTTAGGTAAGCGCTATTTACAAAGACTCGTCGCTCGGGTCGAATTTAAAACTAGTAATGACTCGACTGTTTTTATATGAAGAGAAACGCTACTCCCAAATTAGAGAAGGCAACGCAAAACGTTCTCTGGAAAACGTGAATCGCTGGAACCAGAAAACTATTGCCAACTTACAGTCCGGAGAAACGCCTCACGACATAGCCGTTTGGCTAACGAGACTCGATATCGGTCAGTAATTATTAATTAGTTAATTAAATCATGAATTAATTATTGTGAAATGAAGAATTGATCATTAAAAGAACAAAGTTTTGCATATACCTTATACTCTTATAATAGAGTTTTCTAGAAAATTTCTCTCAAAATAATATTAATAATTTGTCAACTATTATAGGCGGTCCATCAGGATACGCTCCAGTTTCAGGAACTTGCGATCCAGTTCGCAGCTGTGCCTTAAACAGGGACGAAGGTCTTACGAGTGCATTTATCATTGCACATGAAATGGCCCACATGTAAGTTTGTTTTTTTTTAAATAAAATATGTTCGAATTTGAGATTTAATTATTAATTTTTATCTGTTTACTAAATTATGTATACGGTACGATTTTTTTTATTCAAACTCTTTTAAGCTTGGGACTGACTCATGACGGCGACATCAAAGCTGGAAATAACTGCGACAATGAAGCTTCAAGCGGGAGCTTAATGGCGCCGATGGTTCAGGCTACGTTTCATCACTTTACTTGGTCCGACTGCTCTAGGAAAGAATTTCATCAGAAAGCTTTGTGAGCCAAGCCATTTAATTAAGTTGAATTATTATCGCATCGTTTCTCAAAATAAATTACATTTACTACTTCCTAAAATTGATTAAAAGATGATTTGCAATTTTACATTTTCAGACAGTGGCCATGTTTGGCAAATCCACCGGACGGGACTAATTTTACAGATCTCGAAAATGTACACGTGCCTAAGTTCAGTATGGATGAGCAGTGCCGTTTAGAATTCGGCGATGGGTAAAGTCTTTGCCACTACAATAAATAATATTATAGCTTTTAATTTTAAGTCAAATAATGCAGTTATGTTATGTTATATTATATTGATTGAAGAGTTTTGAAACTTTCAAGACCTATAATAAGTACTCCTAATAAAAATAATCAATAATAATAATTTTATAATAGGTCTGCAAACTGACTGCCGTTACAAAATATTATTATCAAAGATTGCCAGGCAATTTTTCGTTTCAGTTTCTTAATTATTTTAGACGTGTTCGTGTAGCATATAATATTATTATTAGGCTGCGAAAATAAAACACAGTGTTCGATTGTCATTTGGTCAGCTTGCTCTTTTTTTTTACTTACCTACAGTACAGTCGCCTTTGCGTTCTTGAAACTAATTTCTACAAACGCTTCATGCAGTTTCTATTGTTGAATAATTCACAGCTATTCGCTTTGTCGAAGTTTCGACATCGTCGAGCCGTGCACTCATCTTTGGTGCGGTCACTTCAAATCGCCGCTGGTATGCAAGACCAAGAGGGGGCCTCCTTTAGAAGGAACCGAATGCGGATTCGATAAGTTAAGTGTAACTTACCTATCTATTAATTATAGCTATTTAAAACATTATGAGTTTGCCTAATAATAATACCTTAGCTTTGTGAAATAACATTTTCGATTTAAAAAATTGCACATTCATTTTAACGCCGACACCGTATTTTTGAAGCTATATGCTTTTATAAGCCCGTTAGACGATTTCTGGCAGGGGGTAAACTTTTAGATTCGCGTCATGGTAAAATCGTCAGCGTCACGCTCATGTTATATAGTGCAGTATGTTATATACTGGCGCACGCGCGGTGGTCTTTAAAACACAATTTCCTGGCGCACGCGCAGTGGCCTATGTAAAATTAATATCTGAAAGTTTTCGGAAAGTTTTATAGGATACAAAAAAATAAAATAGCGTCAGATTTCAAAATGGCAGTCATATGTACTTTTGTAAAAATTATCCGATCTTTTTGAAAATTGGTATTTAAAAGTTTTATATGTCACAAAAAAATAAAATGGCGTCAGATTTCAAAATGACGGCCATATGCACTTTTGTAAAAATTATCCGATCTTTTTGACAATTGATATTTAAGAGTTTTATAGGACACAAAAAATAAAATTGCATCAGATTTCAAAATGGCGGTCAAATAACTTTTCAATTGTATCTATTGTCTATAGCTTTGATAAATTCGGTTTTATATTATACAATGCGTAAAAATCCAATTTACACTTTTACCAGCTCTCGGGCTAGAACCCGGGAACTGGGGACTTGTAATAGAGGAACCATAGCAACGCCATGTAAACAACAGCATAGCTACACGCTCGGCTATTCTCAAGCCCTACAATGCGTAAAAAGCATAGCTTCTGTCGGGTGTCCCATGACACCTCTTGACTTTTTTTTTCTCTTCTTTTGTAGGTAATATTAAAAATGTACGGGGGTAGTACGTATGCCTATCAAAGTTAAATAATATTATGTTTTATGAGACAATTTTTATAAAATAAAATGATTTCGCATAAAGCTTTTATTATTCAACACGTGACCAATAAAAGAGAATGTCGGTTTTTGTGAAATTTATAGGTCAATAAATATTTTTATGTATTTTCATTAACCGCAATATTGATAAAGGAGATCGGACCAAAAATTCATAGGTGGAACTTGACCACGCTTAACTAATTAATTAGGTATTACTAAAAATATATATGAGCACTGTGGTTGGAATAAAAACAAAATAAAATATAGTTACTTCTTACCACAACAGTTTTATTGATGGATGTACATTTCGAAAGCTAAGCTTTCATCTTCAGCGAACACTACATGAATGTAGTGTTCGCTGAAGATGAAAGCTTAGCTTAGCTTAGCTTAGCTTAGCTTAGCTTAGCTTAGCTTAGCTTAGCTGGTAAGAAGTAACTATATTTTATTTTGTTTTTAGGTATTACTGTTGAATGAATTTTCGTGTTGCATTTTGAAAATGAAACAAAGGTAACGCTTAATGCTTATAACAGTGATATTAGGAAAGACATAATTTTCAACAAAATTAAATAAAATTCGCTAAAACTATGCTTTCAAAACACTATAAAATTTAAAAGCTTTGTAAAAGTCCAATTTTTTACAAGGGATAATGTCTAAGACTTATAATATAGAGGACAGAGTGGTGTAACGGTTAGCGTAGCGGCCTTTGGATTACACTGTCGTGGGTTCGAATCCCGCCTCCGCTCATGGATGTTTTGTGATGTCATTTAGTTTTAAGTGAGTTGTTATTTGATGTAAACAAGACGCTAATGACCTAGGTTGTCGACGCGTCTATAATTTACAATAAATTAAATCTTATAATATAGCTCTTTTAAGTTCTGTTAGGTAGTATAGGAATTAACAGCGTAATAATAATATAGGTGGTACCGACTTATTATTACTTCTAATTTTACCGCAACTATATTGTACAGTTGAGGTAAAATTAGTGTATTTCGCATTGCAGTGGTGCGTGAACGGATATTGCGAACTGGTCGACGAGCGACGTCTCTCCGGCGGCGGCGGGAGAACAATTGACGATCCGGTCCTGCACAATCCGCAGGACGGCGGGTGGGGCGACTGGTCGTCATGGGGACCGTGCTCAAGGTCCTGCGGCGTTGGAGCCTCGTTTAGATCTCGCCGCTGCAACAAACCGAGGTATGAGCGCGTATACAGGATGTCCCGCGACGCGGGGCATAACTTCGCTATCAATTGTTTCTGATTTTTCCATTTTAAATAAAAAATGTCGTTACGGAATGGGTCCGGTTTTTAGTTTTCAGTTTTTTAAGTGAAAATTTCCTTAGGCGCGTTAGGCACTCTTTGCCTGGGTACTGAAAAAATGTGAAGCGTTCGCAACTACTTCCGTAAGAATTCGCAACATACTTATTTCATAAAAAGGGTCATCTACACACTTCTACCCAGAGCGCAGTTGGTTTAGTCTTTGCGTTCTATGCATAGGAATCTGGGTTCGAGACCTGATGGCAGCTTAGAATTTTTGGCGTTTTTTTTCTAAATTCTACATGATATTTATTGATATATTTTTACTTCCCACCTCTACTATGGTAGGGAAGTAATGGATTCAGTCCGAAAACAATATTTCGAGATTTTAACAGATTTTCACGTTTTGAGACCCTAGCAATCGTTTAAGATCATTTTCTGACTGATGTCTGTATGTGTGTGTGTATGTGTGTATGTGTGTATGTGTGTATGTGTGTGTGTATGTGGTCAATTTTTCGCCTTCGATATCTTAAGAACGGAACAACATACGGGCATGCCGATTGTTCTATTGTGTTTATCAGCCTTTAACTTAGATCTGATTAGATTTTGAGTCAAATCGGTTCAGTGGATCCTGAGATATTCAAAAAAACGTCCTCAATGTCACGTATTAACATAGGTAAAAAAAAATATAAATGAATTCTAGATGTTATAATATGAAAAAAATGTAAATATTTTTTTTCTCTAAAATGTATAGTTTTCGAGAAAAAAAATATTTTACTAAAAAAAATAAAAATTGTACGTAAATCAAGGTAACCATGATTTTTGCTATATTAAGCTAGCCATCAATAGATCACCAAACAAAAAAGAGGGCCATGCTTTTTTCAAAGAATAAAAATTAAATTGTGTTTTAAAGACCACCAACAGCTAAGGTTATTTGGGCCTAGTCAAAGAATAAAAAAAAGAGTGTTTATTTTTTGCAAATATTTACTAGGTGGGAAGTATAGGACTGGTCATCAGTCGAATTTTTTTATTTTTGTTAGGTATATTCTTTCTTTGACAATAATTATAATTTTTTTTAAACCAAGGTGGAATTAATTAAAAATACAATTTTAGTGAAAATTTTAATATTTTAGTATTTAATAAATTATTTTTTGTTCATAAATGCGCTATAATATAAGATGACACCATAAAATTAGAAAATCTGAAGTTTTCACTTTTGTCGTGTGGTCATAAGCACACACCCATTTTTTATTTTTTATTTTTTTTTTATATTTTGGAGAGCTTCAGTTGTGGCAATAATTGTAATGTGAAATATCTGGGCATTGTTAATAATTAATATTATTTCAGCATTTCAAAACTTGAGATGAACGTAATTTGTATATTATTGTAGATTACACCTATAAGTAGTTAATTCCCGTTAGTTAACCCTTCAGTGGTAGCGTGCCGTCTCTCACAGACGTCACAGACCAACGCTCGCGTCACTATTGTTGCCTTAAGGCCGGTTCTCACGGGGCGATTTTAGTTGATCAACTTTAGTTGATCAACTAAAATTGAACTTAAATTGAACAACTTTTCGTTCCCACGTTTCAATGAAAATTGATTGACTGTTTCAACTTCAAAATGGCGTCAAATGCAGTTTTCCGTGCAGGTCTAGGAATAATAGTCACTTTAAGGGACGAACTAAAAAAAATTTAATGAAAATGACGAAACAACGCAAAAAACGTCATTTTTGGGTTAGACGGTGGATTTCGAGAAGATATCAAATTTAATTTTATTTTTAATGTCCGCTATATACAGGTCTTCTAACCTCATTTCACTCTTTATAATATGTAATGCATTTTCTCGGCAATCTTTATTTCTGTATGAGTCTAATTTGTGATTCCACAAACAATCGTGTTTTTGATATAACTCTAAGAAATTTAATGTTAATTTTTCTGACCACTGCATTATTATAAATAATAATATAACACTTCGGGATACCAGACAACATTGACAGTACTGACAGACGAATGAACTGAAGTTGACTGACAATACAATAGTTCCAAGTTCACACGCTTCAATCTAGCAGTTTCAACTAGTTTGAAGTTGAATATGACTCATACTTGAACGATAAAGTTAGACTCAGTCCTACTTTTGTGGAACCGACTAAAATTGATCAACAAAAGTTGAAATATAGGTTCTCACGCTCATTTTCATTCGATTTTAGTTGATCAACTAAAATCAATTAAACTAAAATCAATTAAAATCGCCCCGTGAGAACCGGCCTTTACTAACTGCCCGACCCGGATTCGCCTGGAGCGAAATAATATGTAGCAAAGAGTTAGTTTGCCTCACACAAAATTTAATTATTTTTGTCTTATTTTGAAGGTGGTTCAGATTTTCTTATAAAACGTTTTTATAATTAAGATTACTACATATCCAATACCTAAGTAACAAAACACCCGGTGTAATATAACTGCATTATAATAGTCTATATATAGATAAAACAAAACTTTGCACTATTCATGCAATTAATTTGATTGATGCGTTAAAATAATATCATAAAGCGTATATAGGTATATTATCCTTATTTTATTTAGAGCATTAATTCTGAGCCATTTTTTAATAAGACCTTTGAAACCAGTAACATTGTTGGCACTGAATTAATAAATTTCAATTTTGTTTTTAGTGTATTTGCCATATGGCACATACACTATTGGCGTCGGTCGGATGGCGGGACCTAGGGGTCGGACCAAAATTTCTCGACGTTTCATAGCCTCCTGAACATTTTGGCACCATTTTTGGAAATGTCTATTTATATATGTATATATATATATATATATATATATATATATATATATTTATATATATATATATGTGTGCGGGCAATAACTTTCGAAAGAGTTAATTGATTTTGACGAAATTTGGTAGGCACGTTGAAATCCATCACCGCACGAAGCCTATTTAAAATGGGCTCAATCGGACCATTTTAAGGGTAGTTTTTAGGGGTTGAAAAATGTTTTTGGGCCCAAAAATGCCGAAAAAATTCTCAAAATCGTTTCAAAATTGAAATTTAACCTTTTAGTAACGATTAAAATGTGCTGCCAAAATTTTAATAAAATCGGCCCGACAGGACCGGACTTACAAATTTTATGAAAACACTAGTTTGCGGATAGTGCTTTACTTACTGAAGGGTGTATTTAATTTGGTACCGAGGTTGCATTGATAAAAATATTGAAATTAAGAAAAAAAATATTATTTTAAGGGATGTATTAAGGGGTTAAATTTTTTATTTTGTTCAAAAACAAACTTAAGTTTACATAATAAAGCCACAATGCCAGTATTAGCAAATACACTATATTGTCGGCAGGGTTTTGGCACTGCGACCCGAGTTTTTTGTTTATTTATCGTCTTTTTCAGTGGTTTTATGCGTATCAAATGAAAGGGTTTGGTGAGTAGAATAGGATAAGCTACGTGACGTTATTCTAAATTCAAAATGGCGGACGCCTCAATATGGCAGCCTTCCTTTTTCTTCACAAACCCCTTACTATGCAGCGTATCAAATGAAAATGTTTGACGAGTAGAATAAGATAAGCCACGTGACGTCATCTAAATCCAATATGGCGGAATCCCTATTACAAAACTCAAGATTTAGGACTTAGATTTTGTTTTTTTAAAATTAAATAAAAATTAATGAATTTTTCAATTGTATGAAATTAAAATAATTAATACATAAAGACTAAAAAGTAAAAAATAAATAAATTTAAAAAAACTTTTTAAAAACAATGCAAAATGCACTAAAAGGTAGAAAGTATTTTTTTTCAGTTAAAAAGAAAACCACTGGGTAAATATGTAGGAATAGACAAAGTAATATTTTATGAGCGCCCAATGGTTTTTTTTTAACTGAAAAAAAAACTATTTCTACTTTTTAGTGCATTTTGATTTAAAAAAAAACATTTTTTTCAAAAAGTTTTTTTTAAATTTATTTTTAAAATTAACACTTTAATAAACGATTTCTCAGTCTTTACTCTTTACAAACAATATTTTTTAGTATCGAAGACACATTTCACGAAAAACAATTTGCAATATATATTTTTTTCCGTCGCGTTATTACCTAGACCGGCTTATGGCGGTCTGGAGTGCGAAGGGCCGAGTGAAGAATTTCGAATCTGCAGCATCGCTGAATGCCCCGAACCGCTGCGGGATTTCAGAGCTCAACAATGTTCCAGACTGTACAGAATGATCCCCGCGGAATTAAACGACACAAGGGCCAACATGACGTGGATACCTCATGAATCTGACAATGGTAATCGCATAATATTATTGTATTTATGAGTAATTTAAACGTCATATTGAAAAGTGATGTACAAATTGAAGGTAAAATGAACTAATCCACCAAAATTTAAGTTTTATAATTTATTACAATCCAATTTTTCTAATTCTTTGACGCCTAGTGTAAAAAAATGTCGGTTAACCCCTTTTATTTTTGAACGGTTCATTTAATATTATGTTATGTGAAGAAACAACAACCGAATTGAGGAAAATAATAATATTATGTTTCATTGATATACATAATAAATTGTATTGACTGCAACGAAAGTTATTATAACAATTTTTAATATAGAATAATAAGGAAAAAAAATAATAACATAATATGTTATGATAATACCCTATATACTTATTAATTATCTTATTAAACATCTTCATCTTTTTTTTTGTTCTCAACCTTCGTAGGCTATGTAACATTCTGTGTTCAATATAAGTTAATGAAACGACAGAAAACAAATATTATAACATGTGTAAAAAATTACAGATATACTTAAATGCCAATTAACCTGTGTCAGCCAAGAAACAGGGGAATTATATTTAAGCGGTGAAAATTTAATCGACGGAACACCTTGCTCGTACGACAATCCGACAGACAGATGCATCCAGGTAATATAATGATTATAAAACAATATTATACAATATTATTATTTTATAATTTTTACCACATCAATAGACTTCAAACTAATATAACAGAAACATTAATGATAGAATGCGTTAACATTATTTCAGGGCGTTTGTCAGAAGATTGGTTGCGACGGTCATTTGGAGTCGAATTTAACAACAGATTCTTGCGGCGTTTGTTCTGGTAAAGATAAACTTTGCATCAACGCCACTTCTGAGTTTGAAAGAAGTATAAAAAGAGGTCAGTTACAATAATAATATTAGTAATCTTACACAAACTCCATTTCCATTTTGGTACGATGATCTACAAGGTATTCTGAAGTTAGAGAATCTGTTCGCTGTAAAGTTGAAAGCCAGTAGGTACCTACCTATTACACTTTACTTTTAATGGAGGTAGCAAAATTAAATGGCAATTTTCTCATGGCTATCGTACAGCAGCCACACTCAGCTTTCAGTGAGTGTTTTAGTTTGGATAACCGCATTTTGTGATCACAATAATAATAATTATTATTATTAAAGAATAATTAGGCAAGTTCTATGAGAGGTGGCCTTTGATGTTTAGCGCGGTAGACTTTCAGTGATCTTTCATGTCACTCGAGTCTCTTTGAATTAATAAAGACACAGCAAAATAAATTTTAATTAATAATAAAAAAGAGAAACATCCAATGGAAAATTTGCCAGAATACGTATAATATTGCAGCTCGACCGTCACTGAACATCTACGATTTTTTATTTTATGATTTCAGAGATAAGTCGAATTGCGATTATTCCGCGATTGGCGCAACGCGTGTCTGTCGAAGTAAACATAACGACATCGTCGCTGTCTGAGCGAGCATCATTCGCGGCGCCGCCTGGCGCTCCGCTAATCACTCTAATACTGCGAGATCGACGCAAGCGACGCTATGACGTGATGTCTTCGACTCTGTCGCAGCCGATCGTCAATGTGGCTTCTGCAACGGCCGACGCCATCAAAACGGGCCGAGCGGAAGGAATTGACTTAATGCACAAGGAACTGCCGTCGCGCGCGGCCAACGTTATTATCGAAGGAGCAAAGTTCTATTATACACAGGTTGGCAGCACGGAGAGATTGTTCGCCAGAGGACCGTTGCTTGGTGAAGTTATTGTGTTGGTAAGAATAATTACTATCGACTAACGAAATGACTTGCATCTAATAATAATAATAATAATAATAATATCAATTCTGTTCGATTCGATTCCGTATTAATAATGCAACGATGTGTTATATTAATATTAAATAATTTAGGGATATTAATATTATGTTCCTTCGTTGCACTATTCTGCACCGGTAACGCAACTATTCCAGTCACAACATAATATTATTACAAAAAAATATGTAGCAGGTAACAGCGGTGTGCGATGAAAGAAGTAGTTATGTAAGCTGGGATGTAAAATAAAATAAAAGCAGAATACGATTTCATTTTGCATTTCTTTGTCGAATGTATACACTGCTGTGTTTTTCCCTCATTACTTATTCGTTTATTTCTAATCCGTACATTCCGTATTTTTCGTAGCTGTACGTTCCATCGGAAGAATTGACCAGAAGCACTGTCTCAGCGTCCGTCTCGGTCGGGTACGTCTTGCACCGTGATTCTTTAGCAACATCAGCTCGCCACAGGTGGATAGAGGGTGGTTGGGGACCGTGTTCAGCAAGCTGTGGGGGTGGCAAACGTGTGCGGACGGTGGCTTGTCGGGATACGCACGCTGATCGCATCGTGCCAAGGAGACATTGCTCGTTGGCCGCCAAGCCTCCGCTCGTCACGGAACCTTGCAACAATATCAGGTACATATATCGCGGCCGCTCGCGCAAAAGAAATAAAAAGAAAAAACTAAAAAAAAACAATCTTCATAAAAACCGATACAATATTATATTGTTACACGCATCAACAGCAGTGGCGCTTCAGTTCGGCTGATGACTATTGTACTACCGACTTAGGTTCACTGGCGTATAACCATGATAATTACCACAACCATAGACAATAACAACAAGGCGTATGTATTAGCCTAGCGGCACATGCGAGAACTAATTGTGCCAACACGGCACACGGTGAATGGTCCCCAGGCAGATGGGGGGAGGTCAGGGGCATTCCGGCGAACGGCGACGCGCGTTCCACACGTGTATAACTACATAGCTAATAAAAGTGTTTTTTTACGGACATAATAAAACAGTATAAATAATTTCCGTAACAATATTATAAGAAGTCATAGAAGTAAAATAAAAAATAATATTTCTTTCATATTGGAGTTTCATGCTTTCACGGCCGGTAGAAATCTTGGTGAAAAGTGTTTCCGGGCTAGGTAGCCGTGATCTAGTAGATTTTAATTCGGATGTTTCGCCCAAAGCTCCGATGGCCATCTTCAGCGGCGGTTGGTAATTCGATTCGATGTTCTTGCCGGTCGACTGGTGACACCACTTTTCACCAAGACATGCTATCATACATTGCAGTTGATTTTTTAAAACACTTGGTGAGAACCCTATAGGCTTTTAAATAGTATTTTCTTTACGGAAACACCGGAAGGACGTGAATAGGTTTGTTTAATTTAGAAAAAAAGGTAATGATTAAGCTGAAATCCTCTATTTGCACAGGAAACGTAGAACTTTTACAAAAAATTCTAATCGAAATATTTTAAAATATAATATACAAATTTTCACTTCCCCAGTGAGTTTATGTGGATGAGGCTCACACATTTTTTTCTTTTTAATTAAAAATATGTATTACAATTTTGTCTGTTCCATATAGACATTATGCTATATCGCAGCTGAAGTGTTAACATAATTATTTAAAATGTCGTTGTTTTTTCCGCTAAAACTTATCGATCTTTCATAATGATACTGTATTTACTACGCAACTAAATAGGCATGTTCGCCTATAGCTAGAAAACGACTGAAACGGTGTGAATGTGATTGGTTTTTCTATTGCGTGGAATTTTTAGAGGAGGTCTTTTTTATGAGGGAGAATCCCGGAATGAAAAACGATAAGAAAAGTATTTTAATGTGTTTTACGTCTCTTAAGAAACCGTAAAAGGCACAGAAGCGACAGAAAAAGTATCAGAGAAAAAAGCTTCTTCAGCGAAACGATTTTTTTCGGTCATGAAATTTTCTAAATAGTTGTAACAGTGGTGACATTTTGAAAAGCGGCCTCTTCCCCATAAACATAATACCTATATAGTATTATTATTAATAATATAATATAAAATATTATACTCATAATTCCAACCCTTGAACAATGGAAAAACGGTTTAACAAGACGTGTATTGATTATTGATATTGTTTTCAGTTGCGCTTTCCATTGGACAGGCGGCGACTGGGAATATTGCAGCGCGACGTGCGGCTCGCGTGGCCTCCAAACGCGAGACTTGTACTGCGTGCCGCAGGCCGTCACCTCGGGCAACGAAACAGCCGGTGACATCTCTGAGCTGTGGCGACACATGGTGGCGCCGAATCGATGCCCGCGCGACAACAAGCCGCAAGAAGTACGCGCCTGTAACAGATTTCCATGTCCTGCATACTGGGTCCACGGACCTTGGTCACAGGTAATCCTCGAGCTGCCATGTCGGTTCTGCACAATCATAATAATATTATTATGATGTCACCGCTTAGCATCACCCGCGCCCGCCTCTTCTAAATTCAATATTATGGTTTTTTTATAAATTATTATAGAAGCTCAAAAGAGAAAGAATTGTAATACATATTTTTAATTAAAAAGAAAAATGTGTGAGCCTCATTTACGGAAGTGAAAACTTGTTTAGTAAATGTATAAATTATTATTAATATTTCTTTGTAACACATAACATTATATTATGAAATGTACAACATTTCGTCTCTCTAGTCGGCTACTTAAAATAATATATATCGCACGGTGTACAATAATACATGATATTATTATGTCGTATCACATAATAGTATATTATTGTGTAACTAGTGTGCTAAATACATCTTTATACGTCAGGCGCGATGCTTTCAGCACGAGTAGTAGGCGAGCGCACACGAGCCTTGGCGAATGGCGAGTGTGCATCGCAAACCGCATACGAGAGCTGAAAACATCGCGCCTGACGCATAAAGATTTAGCACACGCGTTGGACACTATACTTTATTCAACACATGCATGGTTTTAGATTTTAGAAGAATTAAAAAAAAAAATTAGGCAGTCATGGGGCAGGGGTCTGATTTTCACAATTATATACATTTTTATATGGTTTATTCAACGCGCCTAAAGAAGTTTTCAATTCAAAAATTATAATTAAAGTCAAAGAAAGAATATAAAAAAATAAAAATATATAAATAAACATCATGTAAAATTTAGAACAAAAATAAAAAACATTTCACGGTGTCAGTGAGTTTCGAACCGGGGACGTTATGCATACGACGCACAGACGCTGTTGTCGTCGCCATCGGTACAACAGAATGACATGCTGTTTTTATTGTATATGCGCACGGGTACAGTTGTGACAGAGACATTCTAGCCCATAGCATGTCGGTGACGCGAACACATAAGATTTTCCCCTACCAAAAATCCCTCAACGCGCCTAAATAAGTTTTCACTTCTAAAACAGTTACATAATGGTTCATTATTACATAAGTAATATTTTTGTTCTATTTACTACATTGTTTCCATAGCAATTTTGAATTTAATGAAATATTTCCCCTCTATTGAAGCATTTCCCCTTTATCGTAACGAAAGATTTTAAACAGATACGTCGCTAAAGAAGTTTTCACTTCAAAAATAAATTTTTTTATTATTATCAAATATTTTACGTTAATAAGTTTTGATAAAACAATAATTTCTATTTGCAGTGCTCAACCACGTGTGGCATAGGTTATTCGACCCGTGACTCGTACTGCCCCGTAATGGCGGACGAACCTCTGTTTTCATGCGGTCCCTCGCCGCCGCTTCAGCGGCACGCCTGCAAAGGGCACACCCGTCGCACTCACCCGCTGTGCCGGCGCCCTCGTCGCGGTCACGGGCCCAGAAGGAAGAAGTGCTCCAAAGATTCGTTCGAACATTGCGCCCTCGTCGACTATATCGGCAAATATTGCGTCGTTGGCGAATTTCGAAAAGTTTGCTGTAAATCTTGTACGCTAAATGCTCTTCCTGAATAGAAGCTAGAATTTCATTGCAAATAATATCTGTAACTATTAATGCTGATCTTTCTACTTTTAAAGTTCGGATATTTTCAAATTTGTCAAATTAAAGGTTTGAAGATAGGTAACTTTTACTCAATAAATAAATAAAAATAACGAATCGAAATTGATTTCGTGGATGTGAAGTTAAAAAACTGTATCGTCAATAATTTTAAATAAAAGTAACAGAGTTAGCCATAAATGTAAGAAATTGAACTTTTCGATACATTTAGAAAAAGCCGCAAAAGTAATATTATATATAGGAACCTATTACTTTTATAATTATTTTTTCAATTTTCTGACAAATCTCGCAATATAATAGTAGATTGAATGTCTAGATACGTAATGGGGCATATTACGGCGAGTGATGACAGTATGTAAAAACGAGCGGTAGTGAGTTTTTACAGTCACACGAGCCGTAATACAATTATGTACGAGACATATATGGTATTTTTTGCCATACCCACTACAAAAAACCTACTTTTTACGTAATTTTAAAAAATTCTGACAGTTCATTTGCGTCGCCATCTTTTCTTCTAGTGTGCCGCGAAGTTCGTGCAAGTAAGTAATGACAGGCGCACGCAAGCGTACGCAGGCGTATAGACTGAATTAACAGAAGTTGCCATGGCAACCGTTATTTTCTGCGCTAGTGCAGAAAGTAAACCATTTTCCGCATACCTGCCTGTTAATTAATGGGTCATTAATGGCCGCTATACATACATCGAAAGTAGGTATTTTGTAGTGGGTATGGCAAAAATAACTTTAAATTCGACTGGGGCAACACAGACTTGAGACGACATGTGACATGCTACAATGTCGTCTAGTGTTGGCTGTTGCCTGTTTCTAGAATATACGGCCATGCCGCAAACTTTTAACAATGTCGCAAACGTGACACTTTGACATCCGATGTCGAATGCGCTTTGTCGTTTGTGTTTGTAGCACGCGTCTTACCAATTCCATAGGTCGCGGTGGCTGCTTATTTGGCTATAGCTTTGAGTATAGAAGTAGAAGAAGAAGAAGAAGAAATCCAAGATGGTGGAAAAGAGAGATATAGATCTAATATTATGTTGGTGGTCAAGAAGCGATGGAAAGCTGAACTCAAATTCTTAATTTTATTCTTCACCTCAATCACATCGCATTTACTCGCTAGCTGCTTAAGCTTATCATTTTTTAAGTTGTGTTATCTTTATAATCAGTAATTTTGTTATTCAACAATTCCGGTGAATATTATGATATTTTTTATAAAAAGAGGTAGTTTTCTCAATATTCCACTTCACGTCGCACGATACAAGACGCACCGATCCGTTGGCTGTCGGATAATGGCGACACCGTTCGACACACTGAATCTTGTCGAAATATGACGTTTTATTAAGAATTTAATTTATCATAATAATATATAGGTATCGCTAATGAAACTGATGCCTGCCAAAAAAACAATTTGTAGATTCAAAAAATAAAATATATCACATCACCAGAAGAATACCTAACTCAACGTCGAAAGGGTTGCGAAACACTGTAAGATATTTTTTGCCATACCCACTACAAAATAGCATGTACCTGTACAAGGGGTCGGCAACCTGCGGCTGTTATGATGTCAAGATGCGGCTCTCCAGTTCCATGCGCAAATATTAATAATTATATTATTTTATTTTCAAAACTCATAAAAAATATTATACTGCAAAAAAAACTTTAAACAGGATAAAAACACTCAACAGAGAACAGTGAGAATACGTGGAGTAGAGAGTATACAGACAGCTGACATTTTTTAAATGTGGCAACACTGTTCTGTTTGTTTAGTTATCGGTGCACTGTGTCGTCAACGGTCGCAGTCAGAACTTTTTTTTTATATACCTACCTAATCCTGATCAAATACCAGAATATTGAAATAAAAATGTTAGTGGCTCTTTAAAAACTGGGAAATTTTGTAAATTGTAACTTTTGGCTCTTCCGTCTCAAAAGGTTGCCGACCCCTGACCTATACCGGTCTGTAATGTGTCATTTAACAGGCAGGTGTGCCGAAAGTGTATTGCTTACCGCACTAATGCGGTTATAAGTAAACTCATGTTTATTTGCTCTATCCGTCTGCTATTATATACTTACGGCCTGCTGTAAATGTAAAGTTGGCGACGCAAATAAACTGTAATTTTTTTTTAAATACAGAAATTGCAGTGAAAAGTAGGTATTTTGTAGTGGGTATGGCAAAATAATACCAGATATTACTCGTGCGTGATTGTATTACGACTCGAGTGACTGTAAAAACGAGCGATAGCGTCAGTATATTAAAACTCGTCAGTATTAAACCCCATTACGACGCTAGAAATACAATCTACTTACTATTTATGCATAGCTTGAATTAATACATTCGATTCTCGCATCTGAAAAAAAATTATATTTTCACTCTGGACTTTATAATATTTTATAATAGGTACGCACACTGTATGTACCTAATCAATTATTATAATAGACAATAATATTATTATTATTATGTAAAAAAACTCTAATAAACTTGTTTTAAATAAATATCTGTAAAGTTCGGTAGATATCATTAATTAAAGCCTATGACAGGAATATTTTCAAATAATACATAATATTATCTTTAATAGTATTTTTCCAATTATTAGTGTATTTGCCATATGGTACATACACTATTGGCGTCGGTCGGATGGCGGGACCTAGGGGTCGGACCAAAATTTCTCGACGTTTCATAGCCTCTTGAACACTTTGGCACCATTTTTGGAAATGTCTGTTTATATATGTATACATATATGTGTGCTGGCTATAACTTTCGAAAGAGTTAATTGATTTTGACGAAGTTTGGTAGGCACGTTGCAATTCATCACTGCACGAAGCCTATTTAAAATTGACCCAATCGGACTATTTTACGGGTGGTTTTTAGGGGTTGAAAAATGTTTTTGGCCCAAAAATACCGAAAAAATTGTCCGAATCGTTTCAAAATTGAAATTTAACCCTTTAGTAAAGATTAAAACGTGGTGCTAAAATTTAAATAAAATCGGTCCGATAGGACCGGACTTGCGATTTTTATAAAAACATTAGTTTGCGGATACGGATTTCCTTACCGAAGGGTGTATTGGTGTATTGGTGCAGATGCTGTAATGATAACAATATTGCAATTAAGAAAAAATTATTATTGTAAGGGATGTATTAAGGGGTTAAATTTTTTATTTTACACAAAAACAAACAGTTCACATAATAAAGCCACAATGCGTGTATAATTAGCAAATACACTATATTGTCGGCAGGGTTTGGCACTGCGACCCGAGTTTTTTTTATTAAATAAGCATTAACTAATAGCTATTTGTTTGCCATACCCACTACAAAATAGCTACTTTCTATGCATGTATTTAACATTTTATTATATATTTAACAGTCAAAAATGATAAAAATTCGGTTGTGGCATCTCATATACTGTCAATTATAATCAAAATTTTGTTAAAGCTTACAATTACAAAATATATTATGTATTACGTAAAGGTAATCTAAAAAAAGATTGGAAAATTAGTTATTATGCCACTGGCCGCCTTTAGCCCGGGCCGAAATTGAGTCCCAGTCCGCCCCTGCTGGTACCTTGTGAGAGTTATCTTACGTTGCTGGTACCTTGTGAGGGTTATCTTACGTTGCGGGTACCTTGTGAGGGTCATCTTACGTTGCTGGTATCTTGTGAGGGTTATCTTACGTTGCTGGTACCTTGTGACTAAATTTTATTTGTATTTTTAAGGATGATGTTAAATTTTTTTTAATACCTATAGATGTTTACGTTATAACTTCAGGAAATTAATTTATTTTTAACAAAGGGCTTGAACAATAAACATGGCTTATGATGGCTCCGTAATAATTCGTATAGGTAGCAGCCATTAACAGCTGACTGTTCAAAATAGCATATTGAGAACTTAAGTTTCTAAATTTCAAGTGATTTCGCCCATAATTATATCGTATAACAATTTCTATTTTGCGCAGACGAAGGGTGACGCTTTTACCTTTAATGGTTATCAAATAATTAATCGATAATACTTTGATTTTAACACAATAGATTTTAATCAATATTTTTCATATTTATGTCTGCCAGGTGCTTTGGAAATATTGAGATCTGATTAAAAAAACTGTTATTGCATCATGTGGCATTGCAGTGCTAAACTTTTAATTTATTTGAGGTTCAGGACCTTTTTTAAGCGCTGGTTACTGTTCAAAATTTTCCCCAGAAAAATGATTATTGCACTAATTTGGGAACTACTTGCATTTAATAATTTTGTAAATATGTATATTATGAACTTTTTTTTATCTCTATTTTATTTTATTAAAAAAAGAGAAGCGAAATGGGAAAATTAAATTTCTGTGGTGCTTTATTATTTTACATATTTTTTTAATATCTGTGCCACATTCAGCCAAATGTGAATCATACTAAATGTTTTTATATAATTTATTTGAATATAAATAGATTGCTGTTTTAATTTCTGAATAGTGTAAAGAAATAAGGAAGATATAATCACTTTTTTTATTTCTTTAAAAAAACCTTTGATGTACCTACCTATTAGGTATACTATCCTGTTTGTTATGTATGCCTTTTCAGATTTACGGCTTGGGCATGTGAAACGTGCCCAATAAAAACACAAATTAACGTCATCTCTGAAAATATTTCAAAATTGTCCTTAATTTGTCAAAAGAAATAACACATAATTTATTAACAATTTTTTTTATTAACACTTATTTTCTGAACAATAACATATAAAAGGTACAAAATTCATGAATACTATTAATTTCTTTACATAAAATTAAAATATTATTATGTATAACATTGACATTTGATAACAAATAATAAATGACTAAATATCAAATGTAAGTTTTCATCACAGCCTAGTTTAAATAAAATTGTATTCTAAAACAAAATAAATAATCAAACAATTAAAAAAATAATAAAAATTCAATTAATCAGACTTCATTTTCACAAAATTTGATTCGTTTAATCAACTTCCTCAATAGTCGGCCCTGTATGCGCTGGACCAGCTTCTCTAGAGCAACCTCCCGAAGGTGGTGCCTGGAACCCTCCTTGAGGCGCACCTCCGTGTAATTTCATCATAATTGGACTACACACCTTCGACATCTCCTTCTCCCGGTGTTCGTATTCCTCTTTGTCGGCGAGCGAATTGTTATCTAACCACTGTATAACAGTTTCACACTCTGTTTTCACTTTGTCTCTTTCTTCGGCGCTCAATTTATCGCCAGCATCTTCAACGGCCTGTTTCAAGTTGAACACATAACCTTCAAGACGATTGCGCGCCGCTATCCGCTCGCGTTGCTTCTCATCCTCTTCACGATATCTTTCAGCTTCGGCCAGCATACGGTCAATATCCTTCTGTGACAATCGGCCCTTATCGTTCTTGATCGTGATGTTACGTGTATTACCAGTGCTCACCTCTTTAGCCGCCACGGTCAGGATGCCATTGGCGTCTAGGTCAAATGTGACCTCGACCTTCGGCACGCCGCGCGGCGCCGGCGGTATTCCCGTTAGATCGAACGTCCCGAGCAGGTTGTTGTCTTTGGTCATCGCTCTTTCGCCTTCAAATACTTGGATTGTGACCGCCGGTTGATTATCTGCATATGTGGTAAATGTTTGAGTTTGCTTGCATGGGATTCGAGCGTTTCGCTCAATGATTTTCGTCATGACACCCCCAGCAGTTTCTATGCCAAGTGATAGCGGCGACACGTCCACCAGTAGTACATCCTGGATTTGTGAACTGGTATCACCGCTCAAAATAGCCGCCTGAACAGCAGCACCGTAGGCAACAGCTTCGTCTGGGTTAATCGACAAGTTTAGCGGTTTGCCACAAAAGTAGTTTTGGAGCAACGATTGGATTTTTGGAATACGTGTCGATCCTCCAACCAATACAATATCGTGAATGGAACTCTTGTCCAGTTTGGCGTCAGTAAGAGCCTTCTCAACTGGCTCAAGTGTACCGCGGAAAAGATCTGAACATAGTTCTTCAAAACGTGCGCGTGAAACCTTAGTGTAGAAGTCGATACCTTCGTAGAGTGCATCAATCTCTACGCTTGCCTCAGTGCTTGATGATAACGTTCTCTTGGCGCGTTCGGCCGCTGTTCGTAGGCGACGCAGAGCTCTTGGGTTTGTGCGAAGATCTTTTCTATATTTTCTCTTGAACTCATCTGCCAGGTGATTCACAAGTCTGTTGTCGAAATCCTCTCCGCCGAGATGTGTGTCTCCTGCAGTAGATCTCACCTCGAATAATGACCCCTCGTCTATTGTCAAGATAGATACGTCAAATGTGCCTCCGCCCAAATCGAAGATCAGGACGTTCCGTTCGCCTTTCAAGTTCTTGTCGAGGCCATAAGCGAGGGCGGCCGCAGTTGGTTCGTTAATAATTCTAAGTACATTTAGTCCAGCTATGGCGCCGGCGTCTTTGGTGGCCTGGCGTTGTGAGTCGTTGAAATATGCTGGTACTGTAATGACCGCGTCCCTGACCGTGCTCGCGAGATACGCCTCAGCCGTCTCCTTCATTTTTACCAACACCATCGAACTGACTTCCTCTGGCGCGAATCTCTTCGTCTCTCCTTTAAACTCCACCTGTATTTTCGGCTTGCCGCAGTCGTTGATTACTTTGAATGGCCAATGTTTCATGTCATTCTGTATTTTGGGATCGTCGAACTTGCGTCCGATGAGTCGTTTGGCGTCGAACACCGTGTTTTGTGGGTTCATGGCGACCTGGTTTTTTGCCGCGTCGCCGATGAGCCGCTCAGTGTCGGTGAAAGCCACATAGCTGGGCGTTGTGCGGTTTCCTTGGTCGTTGGCGATGATTTCCACTTTACCTTGTTGCCACACTCCGACGCAAGAATACGTCGTTCCCAAATCGATTCCAATTGCTGTTGTTTTCGGTGCCATCTTCTGATTATTTCGATAATATAACACTTGAAGTATTTGAAATTATAAATAATATCACTATTCTGTAATCTGTATTCACAACTTCTTGTAGTTTATAACTGATCTTCAAAAACTTAGCGCGTTCTTTTACTTCGCTTGTTGCTTCGATACTTGCTTGTTATCGTTTGACTTCAACTGCTCGTGGCCCCTCTATATATATGGACAAGTCCACGTGTTCCGCCTAGCCGAGGTCTTACGAGACAGATCACGACCATTCCCGAATGTTCGAGAATAGTCTGTTGTTATTGTTTGAAGTGTTTACTTGTGCCAGCGGTTTCCAAACAATTCTGTATATTATTACTAATTATTATAGCTTTTTAAAGCTGAGCATTTTAGAAAACTCTATCGACATTATAAATCAATATTTATAATGAAAAATTAAAGAGTTGTTTCATCGGGAACAGAGATAGGGAAGGTTTCGAAAAAAAAAACGTTAACTTCCATATTATTATAATATAGGCGAGCAACTCACTACTCGGCCTAATTTTTTTGCCTTCACCGACTAATCACTTAGCGAATGGCTGATTTTGATTTTAATCGATAAATTATAAAATTATGAACATAACTATATTATGTTTTTTTAAATTTTCAATTGGGGAAGCCTTCCGAAATGGCGTTCTCAAGGTGAAAAAATTCGTTAAAAATGTGTTTTTCCAGCTCCCACTCAACTTTGAGCATTTCTAAACTGTTGACTTTAGACATATTATGCCGCCGCGAACTTTTTTGTAGAAAATTTTATACTTTACAAAATTACTTGTATACAATTTTCACCTATCTAGTACGGTTCTTACACAAAGTTGAATGGGAGCTGGAAAAGATATTTTTAACCAATTTTTCCACCTTGAGGACGCCATTTGGGGAGGTTCCCCCACTTGAAAATTAAAAAAAAAACATATTGTTGTGTTTAGAATTTTATAATTTACCGATTAAAATCAAAATCAGCCATTCGCTAACTATTAGTCACTTATTCGTTTTCTAGGCATCTTTTATTTTAGAGAATAAGTCGCTCGCCTATAATATGTAAGCACTTGACTGTAAGCAAAAAGCATGTATTTAAACGACAATTTATTGATTTATTTGTAGTAATTGTTGTAATTTTAATATTTCAAAAAATCATAGCTAGGTACCTAACAAATAGGTACAGGTTTAAATTATTACTTAGTGAATTTATAATTTTAATTAAACTACAAATTGAATACATTACTGAAAGGGGAACTGACAAAGTGTTGGGCACCGTGAATTTTTTTCGAATAAAAAAATATACATGTTAAATTGATGAACCTCTTTTGAAGTCGGTAAATAAATTGACGTACATTGAAATGTTTTGGAGCCGCTGAGATACATAAGTTGTCGCTTGTCTGCACTGATAGCACCTGGTAGTTTCAGTATTATACTAGAAGCTTCTAAACACTTCCATAGAAGGTTCTTTTCTTAATTTAATATATCGCAGTGGCGTACACGACCTCTTGCTCTGGGTATGGGTTGTCTATTAATAATATGTAGAATAGACTAATACAGTTTTAAAATATATTCCTATTATAGGATATTGAACAGTTGATTATAGAGGATATTATTATAAAAACATTATATTTATCCTCACTGTTCACTGGAAATTATATAAGAAAATGCTTTTTTGTAATGGCTCTAAACTGTCTAAAGGTAATTTTCTCCGCTTTTCAGATTTATTAGTAGAACTGAGGTCAATTTATTTTCCCTAGTGTATTATTTTCCTTTTTTTAGTCTAAATACCGATTTAAAAAAAAAGTTTTTCTGGAAAATAGATATTTAAATTTTTGCCGGAAATTGACAACTACCAATTAAATTTGAGGCAACATCAAAATAGCTTATTAAAAAAATAATTATCACCACAATAATGTAAAAATATATACGAACTATACTGTAAATAAATAAAAAACTTTTTAACAAAAAAAAAAACCTCCTTCAAAAAGCCACTAAATAGAGGAAAATAATGAAACTTTGAGGTCTGTGCCAATTTAATAAAATATGAAGTCGGTTAAAAAGTATAGAATCGTGATTATTATCTTCTTTTTAACTAAATTTTATTAAATTGGCGCAGACCTCAAAATTTCATTATTTTCCTCTTTTTAGTGGCTTTTTGAAAGAGGTTTTTTTTTGTTAAAAAGTTTTTTATTTTTTACTTTTTAGTATCAAAAAGTGACATTTACCTTAAAGGAATCACTCGCCGTTACTCACTTTTATTAAACCGACTTTCTTACGCTGTCTAATGTGTCAAAAAGTGACATTTACCTTAAGGAATCACACGCCGCTACTAACTTTTATTAAAATCAGTCGAACTACTGAACCGATTTTGATGAAATTTCTATGGGACCAATCTGAAAGTATATCCTTTCAAATAAAAAAAAAATTCAAATCGGTTTATAAATGACGGAGTTCTGAGGTAACAAACATAAAAAAAAAAATACAACCGAATTGAGAACCACCTCCTTTTTTGAAGTCGGTTAAAAATAAACAAAATTCACTCTTCTTAAAAAAATCAAAAAGGAAAAAATCTACTTAAACAAAAGATGAAATATATTTCTTTTCATTAACGGCGTTTAAAAATATATGAATTAAAGTTCAGTTTGAGTAAAAAAGATATTTTCGTATTTTAATTCAGCGTGGGTCCTAAATTATTGAGAGTGCTCAAATTTCACTATTTTTTAACCGATTTCAAAACAAAACTGAGTTATCAACTCGACGTGCATATTTATCAGTTTTTTATGCACGTTCAGGCTTAACTTCTCGAGGGGCTAACCGATTTGAATGATTTCGATTCCGTTGGGTTCAGAAAGATGTCGAGGTAGTTCTATACAATTTTTACATAAATCGGTTCAGTAGTTTTTTTTTAGTTTAGTAATCAAATATCATGAAAGAAGTCAATCAATAACCTGAAAACTATGTATTGCAGTCACAAAAAAGTAAAAAGTAAAACTTTTTATACAAAAAATTAAACCTCCTTAAAAAAAACTTAAAAAGAAAAAATTCTAAAATGTGGAGGTCGGCACTAGAGATGTTACGGAGGTGCTTTTATCGGAGGAGGAGTCGAAGCTCATAGTGACCTCCGCGGAGTCGGATGTCACAAAATCAAATGACGTGGTAGAAAATAGTTATAAATTATTTAATAATCTTTAATTGACAAGAGAAGAATTAAAAAACAAATTTTAATTTTCAATCGACGATAAAAGATTTAAAAAATAAATTTTAATTTTTAAAGAATTATTAATTAGCAATAATTCTTAATAATTGTGTAATTTTTCGCAACCTGTCGTAACTCGCATGACACTTGACGGCTGCCGAGCAATCTTTGTCATTCGTCGGCGGTCTGCTAAGTTCCGCTAAATCTCCGTTTTGATTTTATCGGAACCGGAGTCCGTACCAGAAAGGAACCCTATTGTTGTGTCAACGATGTCCGTCCGTCTGTCTGTCATAGGCCTCTAACTGAACGAATTAATGAGATAGGGACTTGAAATTCACACATAATATGTATTACAGCGGTCCAACCATGGAAAAAATAACAAAAGATTAAACAGGTTTAATTAAGGAGGTGCCCGCCGCCCATACATGCAAACATGGGTAAAAAAAATTTTTTTTTGTAACTATTTTTCTAGGGTATCGTTGAAAGGGGCCTTTTGAGTAGATTATGAGTGTGTTTTTATTTTATTTATTTTATCAAAATTGTAGGTTTGGCATAACTTGCATAGTATAGAACCCTACTCTTTGCGTGGCTCGACACGTACTTGGCCGTTTATTTTTTTTACTTTTTAGTGGCTTTTGATCGCAATACCTATGTGAAATCCCATATTATAATATTATTATTATTAGATATTACTATTTACTATTTTGATACCATAACATAGTAATATTTGAATTGGTAAAACATCGTCAATATTATAGCACGCCACTGCAGAACAGCCACAGTCGTGAGTATTCGAGAATATTCGACTGAAGTATAGAACCCTATTCTCGATCATTCGTACCTACAGGCATTCACATCTGTCATCTATAAAAGCTTGTGACGCAAGTACACGCCGGCATAGTTGTGACTTGTGAGTTCAGAATCAGCAAACAAGCGAATAAGTAACTAGCTGGTAGTAAGTGCGTAGCAGAAATTAAAATATTAACGAATACATATAACTGTACGGTTTATATACTTTTTATTCTATAATAATATTAATTACAATCATTCCAGTTACCCGTCATAAAAAGGTGCGTATTATAATAATATTTTTGTTGTAGTTTTTTAGTTCGTCAATACTGTATTTTGTTAAATTAAAAAGTCGGACCTAAAATAAACATCACGAAATTAAGGGTTCCTAGTTTCGAAGGACCCCTAAAAAAACTAATTCAACAGTGACATGCATACAAAAAAGTTTTTTCTATGTAGTAAGCGTTTAACAGTTTGCAATAATATTAGTTTTAGATATCCTTTTTTTTTTTTTAAATTATAAGGGTTCCGATTTTGCCATTTGGCTACGGAATCTTAAAAAGTTGAATATTAAAAATGTAATAGAAAGCAGCATCATCTAGAAAGTTTTAAACAATTGGCAATTTTTTTGCAGATGTCCATTACACCATTGTTGTTTAACGGTTTCTGGGCTGACCCCGATATGTTGCGGTCATCACGTCTTCTGGATCAACATTTCGGTCTAGGTCTCGACATAGACGACCTTTTGTCTCCATTGGCCATCCGCCCTTACTCATGTAGACGCGGTGAAAATTATTATCGTCCTTGGAGATCCGCAGTAGCCCAACGCGATACTGGATCGACTGTCTCAGCTGATAAAGACAAATTCCAGGTGTGTCTCGATGTACAGCAATTTTCTCCAGAGGAAATTACGGTTAAGACTGTTGACGATTCGGTTGTGATCGAGGGAAAACACGAGGAGAAACAAGACGAACATGGCTACATCTCGCGTCACTTTGTACGCCGATACATGCTACCTCCTGGACATGACGTCCAGGCCGTGCAATCGAAACTGTCGTCTGATGGAGTGCTGACCATCACCGCACCGAAGACGAGCACCAAGGAGTCCGGTGAGAAGATAATACCTATCACCCATACCGGGCCGGCCAGGGCTGTCGAATCCAAAGAAAAGAAGCAGGCAGAAGATGGAGGAAAATAAAAATAATTTTGTTTTTTTTCAATTTCATGTTTTTTTGATGTTTGTATAATTCAGCAAAAAATTCAATTTAGGCTGTATTTTTTCTGTTTTTGAGAAGACTGATTATTTGTGATATATAATTTTTTGAATTTAATAAATTTATTATTACAGCATTTGTGTTTTTTTTAATAAGCTCGATTGTAATAGGTAATTCAAATCCACAAAATTAATTAACTTTCTATTTTCGACAGTTTCCAAACAACAATATTGCTTTGATGTTATCAATTGTTAGAAGGCTTTATATGTAGCAGGTAGCCTTGCAACAATAGTAGCAACATTGTTGTCTGGAAATTGAAACTGTCTTTGAAAGTAAGTTCGTTTACTGATGAATTGATTATTATAAACTACCTTTCAAATTTTATCGTTATTCACAAGTTACTTAAGTGTCCATTTGATTTATTATTATAAACTAATATTAATTATTGTTATCTACAAGTAACTCAACTCAAATTTCTTATTTTCCCAATCAAATAGTTTATATAAATTATAATTCTATATGAATTTTGTTAATGTCTTTAATTCCGGTACACCGCTTATAGACGACTGTTCCGGTTACGGTCAAGACTGTGTTCAAATTATTATTTTACGTGTCTTATTGACTAACTAGTAAAATGCCTGTTGTGTATGGAATATATTTACATACAATATCGCTGACAATCGAAAAAAAAACAACTAGGTTCTGTAATATATTTAAATGAAATAAATGTTTTAGAATAAGTATCAAAATTAATACTTTATTTTATATTAAATGTTATCGTTGCCACAAATCTTACAAGAATCATTTATAAAAATATTTCAACTTAAAAGCTATTGACTATTATATACTTAATTAACTAAAATAAATTCTGTAATCAATGTCATTCAATATTCAACAGGTTCCACCACTTGTAGGCTAAAGCCACATAACGCTACTTGGGCGAAGGGAGTCAAAAAGTGAAGTAAATAGAGCCACGTAGTTTATGGAAGGTCCCCTACGCAGTCACCTAGTTGAATCATAAGTTTTACTGTGCTGAACGCGATTATTTGTGTCACCTGCTAGCCATTTTCGCTTTTTATTTTTGAGCGACCATAGTGGTGTCTTATAATGACGAAAAAAACCGCAGTTGAGATTTATTTCTCGACAGATTTAGATGTTTTATGGTCCCTAACATTAAAAAAACGGATTTGAATATCCGTCAGTTTGTTAACGGAATGTTCTCTAAAATAAAAACTCACAAATAAATAACAATATAATATAGTAAATGTATTTAAAACTGCTTAAAAAATAGAATTACAATAATAAACCTTTCACCCTGGTTCCACAATATTTTTAACAATATTTATAAACGCATTGTATATTTTAATCTACGGCAAATGGCTTAGGTCTGGTTTTTATGTAAACATATGCAGCAATAAACAAAAAAATTGCAGCAATTGTTGGTAAAGCTATAGTCAAAGCCTGATTGTGCGTCTTTGCGAACTCTTTTTTGCGTTCTTTCTTCTGTTTAGCAGTTTCTTTTGCCTTTCCTTTTAGTTGTCTCATTTTTACTAATTATGGACAGACACTGAAAATTTTTAAATATAATCACAATCATATACATTAATACTTTTAATTTATTGTTATGCTTGCTAGTACACACTGATAAATTCAAACTACACTGAATAAACTGTCTTAACTTACGCATTTAGGTGCCATGTCTTAAAAAAATTAAAAAAGAAAAATGACAAATTGTTTGCTTGCCACGTCAATTGGTTCAAGATGCTCAAATAAATTGTGTAAAATTAGATGTAATTAAAACAACACTCAAAGTTGGGTAAGATACAAAAATGTGATACTTATAAAATATAATATACATAAAATAAAGGAAATTACCAACAAACTTAAAATGTTTTCAAAAATATTGACATTTGACACTTGACAGTCTTGCCTTCTCTAGTCTCTGTGAGTGTGTTCTCTTCACTCTTGCCAGTTGCCATGAATCAAATGCTAGTTTCAACGAACTCCGTTCGATGTCGTCCAAAATTTATTGCTTTATTCTTATTTAATCTTTAATGATATAATTAATTTTTTGTTAATTCATTATTTAATAAAAAAAATGATCAATAAATTAATTATTTTAAACAATTGGCTCACGAAATAATTGATTATTACATTTTATATAATATGCTTTGGTAATATTTCTGTAGTTGATATTATTATATTATGTTTGACATAGGCTTAGACAAGGATATAGGTATCAAAATTCACAGTGTAATCTATGCACAGTATGATGGTATGATTGATTGCATGTGATTAAAGCAAACTTTACTCTAGTCGATATTTTGTAAATTAACCTTACATTTACTTTTTACAATTTTTCCTAAATTTGTGTATAAAATGTGTATATGTTAATGTCAAATTCGCTTAGAACAAATATGTATATTATAATTTAACATAGTTAGGAAATTGTAAAATTAATTTTAATGTAGGTAAAATGAAAATTTTCATTTGACAGATCTGTATTACCTAATTACTTATATTGTGTTCTATTTCGGTTTTAGATTCATATAAAGGACACTTTTGAATATAAAAGTAATGTCTAATTTAAATAAAGCAAAGCCTGATCTAAACACAAAAACAGGCACGCCGAAATATTCGACTGAAACTGCAGACCATCAAAATAAGAATGTGTTCTCTTTTAAAAATGCATTTAGCGAAATCAATTATAAAGAATTTGCATGCGGATGGGGAGCTGCCTTTATTAACATTACCGTGACGTACCCTCTTAATAAAGTAATTTTTCGACAGGTACATTACAGTTAAATTTTTTTTATACAACAGTAAAACCAGATTTTTAAGTATCAGGGAGACTTACAAGTTTTGATTATTTGTTAGATGTTACATGGAATGAAGGCAGGGCAGGCTACGCGCATGATATATGGGGAAGGTTGGTACTTTTTGTATCGAGGAATGCTACCTCCATTATGCCAAAAAACGCTTTCTCTTTCAATTATGTTCGGCATGTATGAAGAATGTCGAAGACCTTTAGTGGAAAGAGGCATGAATATATACGCGGCAAAATCAATAGCTGGTATAGTAGCCGGTACCATGGAAGCTATATTGATGCCATTAGAAAGAATTCAAACGTTATTATCAGATAGTCAATACCATAAGAATTTCAAAAATACGTTACATACATTTAAAATAATTGGATCGGATTACGGGTTAAAGGAATACTATAGAGGCTTAACACCTATTTTGTTAAGAAATGGGCCTTCGAATGCAATGTTTTTTATTTTAAGAGATGAAGTGCAAGCGAGAATACCACATACGAATTCAAATATAAAAAATACCGCAATTGAATTCATTTGTGGTGCTTCGATCGGTGCATTTTTAAGTTCTCTGTTTTATCCATTTAATGTTGTTAAAGTTGCTGCACAAAGTTGTATAGGTGGAGAATACAAAAGTTTGTATACGGTTTTAAAGGAAGTTTACTTTGAACGCGGTGGCAAGTTAAGAAACGTTTATCACGGAGTGCAGACAAATTGCACTAGAGCATTTTTCAGTTGGGGTGTTATGAATGCTGCGTATGAAAATTTAAAGAAAGTTATTTATTAATTATTTTAGTGTCCCAAATTTTATTTTTATACATTATTTTCAGTGTACAATAATTTAAAGACATGTTGAAAATTGTAAATATTTTATTTGTGATAATATGGTAAGTTAGAATAATATAAATCCATATAAAAGTGTATTTTCTTTTTTAGCCACGAACAGAAAAGAGTCAAATTAATTGCATTTTCAGGCACTAATCTTAGTAACTATAAAAAGGAAAATTAAATCTACATGTAAGAGACAAATTCAGTTGATGGAACCAGAATATTGGTGACATGTTCCCATTTTTGAGATTACTGAAAATTGAAATGTACGTGATTTTAATAATTCGCCATAAACAAAGATAATTACATTTTTTTTATATTTGCGGTAATTTTTGAGATACAGTAAACTCATCTTAGTGTGAACGCTTGCAAATATGAATTAAGTATTCATGAACAGCATAATCTGTCCATTGTTTACTCTGTACTGTGAACAATAAAAAGTAATGTTCATATTGCAAACTAGTCAACTGTTCAACAGTTTAGTAATTTAATTAACGTTATAGTGAATTATTAAAATATAGAAAATTTCAGTTTTCGGTTGCAGCTTGAAACTAACGTCACCAAAATCATGATTTCACTGCTAGATTTGTCTCGAAAAAACATTTCAAATGAACAGTTTCCTCTAATTTATTATAGTTATTCTACTTATACAACGAATATAGGAGCCACTGTAATTTGTGACATTACATTGATACCCGTAAGCATAAATAATATTGTTTTCAGATGGGAAAATAATGTGGATTATAAAATAAAATAACCGTTGTTTATTGATTTTTTTTATTAAATTAATAGCTGTATAGCTAATAAAATGGAACACAGATCACTTTCTTGTAAACAATAGATAACTATAACTAATCTTATCTTAATCTTCTGTTTCACCAAGTAAATAATTAAAACGATAAATAAACTATCTTTTAAGTGTTTACTGTTTATGCCAACAATTGTGCGTTCATGAGTTTAAGAAACAATTGAACACTACAATCAAAATGGCCACTGTAAGATCATAAGATATAAATGCGAGAATAACATTTTACCATTAAGAAACACCTTATTTAAAATGCATAATTAGTACACGACCCTTCCTTAATTTTTTTTTACAAGACTAGCAAAATTGACTTCAGTACATCATATTATATTTAATGCAAATACTAACTGATTATCAGAGCAATAACAAAAAGTGCATCCTTATACCATTAATTACTATTAATTATAAATCTACAATTCCCAACGATCATTATGAATGTACGTATTTATTATATATAATAAAGAGGCTTTCACAATTCTTTTAACATATTACAGTGGGGTAAGGCTTACAACATTATTATTTCTAAGTAAATCAAAATATGAAGTACGAACACTTATTGCTGACTGCAATTTATTTTAAAATATTACAATCAGGGATCCATTATTCGACGTTAAACAAAATTCAGATTTGTTATAGCAAAAAAATTCTATTTACGTCCTGTATACACTGTTATGTTCATCACAATTCACAATAAACGGAGAAGTTCACAAAAATGTGATAATAGATCTCGCAAGATGAAACAATATTACACATTTCCCTTTAGGTAATTTTATAAACATTTGATACCTTTTGAGTAAACATGAGAAATGAAGTTTTTCAATCTGTAATATGACTAAAAAAAGAGTATGTGCTTAAAATCACACGATACAAGTGAAACTTTTTGACTACTTTGCCTATCCAATTATAGATGGCAGTGACAACCAAACACGTTGTGTAGTTCATAATTAGTGCGTCAGTTGTTGGTTGTGCTCCATCTCAATCTGCCTCTATCATTTCGCCTTTTTGTTTTATTGCCTCAAAATTACCCTCACTATAGAAGTTTCACTTCAAAAATTAACTAACTTTGCAGTATCTTGAATTTGTTGAAAGTTTCCACTAACAGAAGAGGCTAATTAGTATATCGACAATTGAGCATTAGTCAAGCCTAGAGATGGCAAACTTTTTCACATCTACATGCCAATTTTTGTCAAAAAATGTTTAATGTGGCCACGACGCAACAAGCAACCAAAAAAATTTAGTGGGCAAAAAAATGAATCAAACGTAGAAAAGAATTATTTTGATAATGCATTGGGTGCTATCGTGTTGATCTTATATTTGTTATTTGAATGATAGTCAAATTGTTTCGACAACATCTAACATATTTTTCATTGATTCGATTTTGTATTTTAAGACCGTGCCGACAATATTCTGACGCATGCCATAGGTTCGCCATCCCTTCTAGCCTGTAATAATAATTTTATTTACTCCACGGTACATCAATGAGATGAAAGTTTGTCAAAATTACAAATCGAGCAACAAAATAAAATACAAATTTAAAAAGTTATGTTAAAATATTCATCCACAGAATACACAGTTACAACTGTCAATAACGATCTTACTTTATTTTTAAAGGCGTTAAAATTTATTATTGACCTGACATTTGCGGGCAAGTGATTGTATAATTTAACACAGCTGCAATAGACACGTTAAAACAAACTTTCAATAAATTTCAGATACCATCATCTGCAAAGTAAATTACTAAAGTATATTTAGCGTTGAAAGTTGTGCCAAAAACCGAGCGTAAGTCCCCACCTAGTGGCATAATAAATTTACATCACGCTTTTTTACGTATATCTATTTAAATAGTAATATTGTTATTCTGATCCCTGACAATAAATTCTCAATGTAAGTAAAAAATGCGGTAGGTAGTGTCGGAGTCACTACCGTTTAAGTTTTTGGCGGAAAACGTCTTACCTAATAAAGTCATATAAAATAAATTTACGTATTTCCATAACAAAAATCGTAACATCGAATTTCTAAAGATACTCGCGGTGTAAGACGTTTTTCGTTAAAAAATATAGGTTAACTACTGACATTAATAATGGAAAACTTTCAATTATTTAAATATCAGCTTGCTTTTTGTTTAAAATATTACGCATACAAATTACAGATAGACAACAAATACAAATATTTGTAACATTGTAAATGGTAATATTTATCAAATACTTTCTTATATAAAATATACCTAACAAAGCAGTCTTACAAAATCTAGGTATTATTTAACAATAATACTTAATAGTAAAAATATTTATCTACCTTTATGCATGGCAAAAAATGTACTGCAGGCATAATATCTCAGAGATATTACGGGTTTGGTTCAAGACTAGCGCAATAAAAGGAATATCATTTTAAAGCAGGTTATACGAATTTTTGACGTATTATTTCTTTGCGAGTGCAAACTGCGGCACATTAGAGTTCAGCGATTTTCAATCGCTGTATCGCGACACACTGCTGTATCGTGACCACAGGTTAGGTATATCGCGAAAATCAAGGAAAAATATTTAATACATCATTCTATGTGTCGCCAATGGTTAGAAATTCATTAGGTGTGTCGCAAATAGAGTTGCCAGATGCCCCGTATTTTACGGGTTACCCCGTTTTTCAGTTTAAGATAATACAAAAACCCATAATTTCGAAAATAAAATACGGGGTAAATAAAGCTCCCGTATTTTTTACAAACTAAACCGGAGCTGGCTAGCGACACCATATACTAACGTTTTGGCTGACTGGCGCGTGCGTGGTTTTTGAAACCGACTCAATATTGAGACTGTCAAGGCGGAGTTACAAGTCAAACGTAATTTTAAGTTATCTTGCAAAGATTTTTATATATTTGCTTCTCAAAATGAAGAGCTTTTAAAAGCTGTTTCTTCTAACCATAAATATAAATTTAAAAAATAGATTATCTTCATTAAACATTGCTGTTTTAATTGTCTCCCGTAAAAATATCTAAAATCCGTATTTTTTATACTGTTAACATTTTAATCAACTAGCGGCAGGTGGCAACGAGGAAAAAAAGTTGGGAACCCTTGCATTAGATGTATGATTATTAATTTAGTATTGATTCAGACATTTTGTTGGATTAAAAGCTGTTTATTATTTTACCTTTTCAGTAATACACTTAGATTTACTTACTTGACGCAGGGCATTCAATTAGTAAAAAAAGCGCAATATCGGCGAAGCGCAATAAAACGATGTATGTGTATAAAAAAATAACACTTTTATGTGCCTTTTTATTTTTATGGGATACTTGTCCAGTGTCCTGATTCAATTGCCCCTTTCTATCATTAAATGTGTGTACATTTTGCCAAGCATTAAAGATTAAAAAATAATATAAGTACACATTTGAAATTTAAGTACAAGAATGTTTTTTTTCTCATTAGTTTATTTTATAAATATTTTTAGGGTTTACTAATGCTTGAAATCTGCAAATTCAGATTAAAATTCAAATAGTTTTATTTGGTGATTATGAAGCTATATTGTGGAATCTTTAAGATTATTTGGATCCTTTGAGTTAAATTTATTTATAATTTGAAAATGTATTTCTTCCAATATTCATTTGTTCAAAATAATGGTTCTAGCAGAAGCGATTGATTAAATAATCTGAATGGAATATGAAAAATTAACTTATCTTGAAAATTTTTTTTTTTAAAACGGTTGACCCTGCAGGCCATCCCTGAAACTTCCCGCTGTCTTTGAACTCGACAAAAAAGAAATGTTAGCTCTGCAATATCTTTTAAAATAATCGACATATTTTGGTAAATCTTTCAAAAAATCAAGCCTCAATCTGAATAAATTTTGAGACCAATCAGTCGTGTAGCTTAGGAGTTACGCAGACAAAAACATAAAAACATTTTTTTCCAAACATCTAACTTTGAAATTATTTGACCGATCAGCTTCAAAATCTTAACTAGATCTAAGTCTTGATAAACCCTTTCGATCACCGCAGAACCATTCAAATTGGTTGATTTGTTTCAAAAATTTAAAAATTATTTAAATGTTATTTGAAAATTTTTCGACAACGATATCTCTTGAACGAAACAACCAATTGGGATCGGGTTTGTAGCATTCTGCACAGTGTTTTGAGCGCAAAAAGTGGTTTGATTTTAAAAATCGATCGGTCAAAAAATCTACAAGTTATTTTGAAAAAACACTTTTTTGAAATTTTTTCGACAATATCTTTCGAACGAATCAACCGATAGAGATAAGGTTTGCGGCATTCGACGCAGTTTTTTGGGGAATAGAGTTGATTAGATTTTGGAATCAATCAGTAAAGTATGTATTTTAAATGTTACTCTTTCGAAAGCCGCAAACCCGATCTCAATCGGTCGATCCGTTCAAAAGTTATTCAAGATTTACATACTTACACATAATACATTCACTTGGAAATAGTCAGAATAGCTTCCTAGGACCTCAAAACGTCGAGATCTGTTGAAAACTCGATTTTCGAAAATCGGATTGAAACCAATAATTTCCCGAATTTTTGAAAATTCACAATTTTCTTAGCGGGAAGTTAAAAATAGGTTAAAAAAGATATTTTATAATCAGTGTAATTAATTATATTATCTCTATATTGAGATTTTGAGCCCGTTTTTCAGTCAGAGAAAGATTATAAGTTTAAATGCCCTAACTAGATTGAAGAAAAAAAAATACACAAACTAAGCCATGAAAGAACTTAAATTGTTACTCAGAAAAGTTTGTCAAAAAGTTCAAAATTTTACAATCTCTCATTTCCAGTCAAGTATGAACATATACTTGAGTTTTTTGTCGAGCGTCTATAATTTACAATATCTATCTATCTAGCTTGAGTTTTTGCATGAATAGTTGAAATATTATATTTTAACAATAAATAATTTACTGGTCTCCATTGAAAAAAAAAGTTTTAATAAAAGTATAAACGTTAATTTTTTTTATTATTCACCTTATTGCAAAGAATAATTCTGATTTCTGAATAACTAAGATTTAAAAACTGACTGCTGGTTTTTTCAGTGTATGTTTTGTGCAAGGCACTTCTTTTTAGGTTTGAAGTAAACTATACTTATCTATAAATGATACAGTATTTATATGGCTATTTAAAGTTTTGTCGAAAATATAAATAAATATTGTAAAGCTTTTCAAAATATATCTGGTATTCATTAAAAATAAATAATATTAAATACCGATTTTAGCAAAAGCTCATGTATTTTATAATTGGTGCATTATTCTTGAAACCGAACTTCAATTTTTCAGTTAGCAAGGGATTTTGGAAATACTTTCATTTTTACATAATCAGTAATAATCTGGAACGTAAAATTTTACGTTAAGTTCATAAAAACAATTTGAAAAAAAAAGCAAAAATTAATATAAAATAAAAACTCACCTCCTGGAGTAAATCTTTAGTTGGTGTTGGTATCGAATAAGTAAAATCAACATTTCGTAAAGCGGATGAATCCAAAAATAAGTGGTTTCCATAAAGTTGTTCCTCGCTCATGTATGGGGTTAATGGAGTGTTTTCAACACCATCCAGTTTACAAACTTCGGCCCAAGGTCCAAGATGTTTATCGTTTACTTCTTCAACAACAACGGCTAAATCAGTCTAAAAATACAGTTTCCTTGTTAGTTATTCAGGTGTGTTTTTTTTACTATTTGTTTCTGATCATTTTAGGTGTTTGTTCCAATTCATTCATAGTTTCAGTCTGTTACATTATCTGAGTCAATTGACAAAACGAACATCTCTAGAATATATTGAATGTATCCTGTACATTTTAGGTTAATTGAAATATTATCAAGAGACAAATGATTAATTTATTTTAGTCCGGACGTTAAGAAAACAAATTTCGACCCAACAGTACACTTTTTGATAGAAACGTGAAATTTGATACAAATTAACATAAGATCTTTCTTTATTGTAGATTATAGACGCGTTGACAACTTATGTCATTAGCATCTTAATTACATCACATAACATATCATTTAAAACTAAATGACATCACAAAACATCCATGAGAGAGGTGAGATTTGAACCCACGACAGCTTGCTCCAAAGGCCAGCATTGTGAGCACATCTTTCTATACAAAACTTGATGTGGCGTCTAGTTGAAAAACTATTCGAGTTGCTCTACTTTAGCCTACTGAAGTTATAAACAGTACATCAGTGATAATTTAAGAACTGACAAATCCTTATTGAGAAAATACAAATTTAAACAATCAATTTCAATAACTAGTTACTAGTATAAATAGTCTGACATAACTCGGACTAACTTTCTAATAACATTGAAATAGGCCTATTACAGGACATATAATCTCTGGAACATACAGTAAAGAATTTACCTTAGCAATGGTTGACATTATAGATCCTAAATACTCATACTGTATATTGAATAGATCCGCTATTATGTCTGTGATAGATCCTTGAGTGGTATCAGCAGTGTCGACAACATTATAAATGCGTTTTATTGTGTCATCACGTGAGCACACGTGCCAAATAGCTCGCACAACATCTAATACATGTACTGTATTTAGTTTTTGATGGGACGTCCAAAGAAGTTTCATCGTTTCACCCAAATATTTATAAATTGCAGCTATCAGTAATCTTGGAACTGTTGGTGTATAAGTGTAAACATTAAAAAATCAGTTATTTTTTAATTCTGGTAAGCAGTGATGGGCAACGTATTGGTTCAGTGAAATTTGGTAAATATCCAAAATATATACCCGGTCTACAGTACTCAAGAATTGATTTATTCAAGCGATTTAAACTCCTAATATCCACAGTGGCATTTGATAGCCTAACATTCATGGAAGCTTAGCTGTCGGATATTCTATTATTCACTAATTAGTAATTGTTAAATACCTGTGGATATTAGGGGTTAAACTGAGTTTGTTTTGAAATTTAAACATACCTACTGGAAATTGCTATATATAAGAAATGATCGGTTTCCACTCTCGGGCACTGTGGAGAAATCGGTAACTCGCCTAGCCGGAAACTGGGAGTTTCGGGTTCAAGTCCCAACAGTGGTCATTTGATTTTTTCTTAGATATAGCTCAAAAATCATGGCAGCCTAGCTGTCTGAGATATTTATTATTTTCACCTCTAATTGTTATGTGAATAATATGGTGTGGATATAAGGGGTTTTAAATCGATTGATTTTATCATATACCAATACCTACTGTATTATAAAATTCACATAAAAAAGCAATAGGTATGTATTTTTCTATGATATAAACAGGGGCGGATAGGCATGATCTGGCCGGCCTGGGAAAAATAGAATCTAGCGGCTCACATCATGATTATTTGTATGTATGTACAATAGCAGTATTTTTCGTCGGCCCACCTTCGTCAATATAAGTAGCGGCCCACCAGGAAAATCCCGCTGTCCCGGTGGGCCTCTCTGTCCCTGGATAAAAACTATAATATTATACATATAATATAGTCCAATAGGGTACATGCCAGTGGACAGTGATCAATATAAAACTTTGTTATAATGAAAGTTTATGCTCTAAAATATTTATTAGAATTTTTATTTTTATTAATTAAGTTTCGTAAACATATTTAAATTAATAAATAAAATCATGATTTTTAATCTATTTGTCACGTGACTTAAAACACCGCGTGACGTCAATTTTAAGTAAAAAATACATGTATCCATAGCAACGCAGCTTAGATTGTTTACATAGGTACAAAACGGTATTTTTCAACATTCTGTTTCTGGGTCTTCAAATAATATTTGTAGCTAATATAAACGAACTTTCATACAATTATGACGTCATATTTGAGTAGAGCAAAAACAATTTTTAGCGGACGGGGCTAACATAAATATTTCAAAAAATATTTTTGAGCTTATTTGAAATCAGAATGAAGTGATTTAGGTGTCATTTTGTTCATAATTTACTGGTCTATTCATATAACACAAAAAAAAAAATTAGTCATCTACCCTATTATGTTGAGGTAAGGGGAATCCTAATATTATAATATTATAAAATATATATACATTTAATTTTCATTTACCTATCATATGGGTATTTAACATCGCCCATCACTGCTGACAGGTACTTACCTAAACCAGTTTTATCACCCAGTCCATATATTATAGCAGGTCGAAGGATTGTATAGCTTAAGTCTGGAACATTTGAAATTTCAGATTCAACTCGACTTTTCCATTTTGCTACCGGAGTCCAAGGTTCTAATGGGCCATCTTCTTTATGAGCAATCTAAAAATACAAATACCGGTCATTGGTATAATATCCATATGTTTCTGGTTTTGCATTATCAAGAAAAGTCACTTAGGTCCAAAGTAAATTGTAAAAAAGTTAATAAAAGTATATTCAAGTTCAATCTGAAGTATAATTATACTAGCGATCCTGTCCGGCTTCGCCCAGGTGCTAAGAATTTATAATTCCTCCCTTCGCGAGAAATTCTCCCCATGAAGCGAAGTCGGGCTGGTGGTGTTTATATTAGTAGGGTTCCGCCTATAGCTACGCTAAAAAGAATTTCAGAGTTACGTTTTGTTACTTCCCACAGGAATTATTCCCCTCCCAGCGGGAAATTTATCAAAATAAAATATAACCTGTATCACTCAGGGATAGTGTAGTTTTCTGTTAGTGAAAGAAATTTTAGAATCGGTTCAGTCGTTCCAGAGATAAAAATTATGATTAAAGCTAAGTCGCTTGTCGTTGTTCTCGCTTCGCATACTTGCCTAGTTTATAATATTAGTATAGTATAATAGTATAGTCAAAAAATCCTACACCTCCGTTTTACCCCCTTTGGGGTTGAATTAAAAAAAAAAAAACTTGAATAGCCTATAACTTTCCTCAATAAACGGGCTATTAAAAATTTTTTTTTCAAATCGGACTGGTAAACAAACACATACACACACACACAAACAAATTCTTCAGTTTTATTATAATAGTATTGATAAATATCAGAATAAATAACCAAGCTAAATGAAAAACCTTTTCTGAAGAATACATATTTCCCGTAGATAATTCGACATAATGTTTGACTTTTTGTTTGGCGGCCAGATTAGCACAATTAAGACTCAGTTTAAAAATTCCTTCTTGGTAGACAGGATCTGTTTGACCAGGTCTTGTTTCACAGGCACAATTTATCACATAATCCCATTCAGGAGGACTAAATGCATTTTCACAAGACGCTAGAAAAATAGGAAAATAAATATCAACAATAGTAAAATATAATAGATCACTATGCGTAATCTTGAAGCGTCTTCAATTTTTAACAAACCTGCATTTATGAGATTGGCACTTTTAAATTCTACAATAGGATTATTGAATATTTCATCATGCTTTGGATTCATCCAGGCCACTTGAGGTGGTACTTTGTCCACAACTCTTATTATACTTGCTAAATTATTAGTAACAATGTATTCAACGAGATTTCTACCGATAAAACCACAGCCTGCAAAAAGAACATAATATTGCACTTATCACACATTGCAGTTCATAATAAGAATTTTCAAATTTGTTTTTGAAGTTTTTAAAGCCGTATGTATTATAATATATACCTAGAAAGGACAGAAAACACAGCTTTGAAGTTAAACATAATTTATTTTTCTTTAGTATTAAGTAGGTATCCGTATACTGTACACGGTTGTTTAGTTGTGACTTGTGGTTAACCAAAGATTATAAACTATCCTGATTCATGCAAAGTAGGTAAATAAAAAATATATTTACAGAAAATAAAAAAGGTAATATTCTACAGATTGAACACATACGATATTTTACTCTCCCCCCGCGAACGTTTTTTGGGGGAACTCCTCCTGAACCATCCTCTTTTCACTCAACAGAAAAACGCCATTGCACCAACAACTCCCAAGAGGATTCGTCTAACAAATTATCAAAAATCGTGTGTCCATTCTGTAGAATTTTACCACAAAAAATTACCATCGGGGCTCAAGTTAATTCATCATTAGAAAAATCTACAAAAGGTCTTTTTACATCCTAGATGGGTTTCTCTTTTTATCCTATATCCTCTAGAAATACAAAATTAAATTGGTCCATCTGAAGAAATTACATACATTTCATTCATCAAAAAGACAATGTATTTGTTCGGAATATCAAATTTGAGCACCCCAAAATTTTTGAAGCAAAAAATGATCAGGAATAGCATGCCAATACTATCAGATAACATATAATAGAATAACGATATGGTTTATTATTATTGAAAAAATGTGTAATAATAAAATATTATTCACTTAAATCAATTTTTTAATGTTAATAGTAATAAGTAATTAATAATATGAATATACCGATTCGGCCTGCATGTGTCAAACTGTCAATATAACCTTACTTCTATGAAAGGATATTATTAATAAGTTATTATTGCATTACCTCCTAAAATTAACACTTTGGGTTTACTAATATCACCACTTTCAGCCATTTCAAATGAAATTTTAGTGAAATTTACAACTAAATATTTATTTTTACTAAAAATTAAGAAATAAAAATATTACAACTGACTGACGCACCACCGCCTAATCTTTTGAACACGTCATACCCACGAATAATGTCATACCAATGCCAATATCATGATGTTTGCTTATTAGTGCATTTACTGTTAGTACTAATAAATGATAATTTTATGAATTTGTTAGCAGACCACTGTCAATTAATTGTATTTTTTTATCATACTGTACTTATTTAGGCGCGCCCTTATAATATACCTATAATATTTTTGTGATCCAACTTAAAAGTAGCAAAGTTGTATCCTTTGCGTAAAGTGACGTAAATGCCCAATTTATTAATTTTTCATTGAAGACAAGAAGTATTAATTGCAAAGATTAATAATATTAATTATATTTTAAAGCTGAATTTGCTCAACTGTCAACGCCATCTGGTTAATTTATTTCCAACTTACTTAACATAATAGTATTGAGTTGGTGCGCATACTCAACAATAGTTTCTAAATTTTGCAAATTTTAAAGCGTTATATTACTGCGCCAAAAAGTAAAGCTATGCATATGAAAACGCGCTGACTAATTCCTGTTTGACAATTAAAATTTGCCACACATAATACATTATAAGTACCATAATATTTTATTTTAGTGCTCTTTATTATTGAATTTAAAATCTCGTGCAATAGTTTATTAAGTTAAAATATAATTTTTATTAGGTAAGTTGAGAAAAGTTAAGTTTTGGTTAATAGTGTTCATATTTATTTATTTAAGCATTTTTAATACTTCTTATATTTGTGTCTTGTGTTAAAAAATACAACGCGCATTGGCGTAACTAGGGGGTGGCCAAGGGGGGCCAGGCCCCCCTGGAAGCTGACGGGCCCCCCTTAGAATAATTACGGTACGTAGCTCAGAGTGCTGACGTAAGAATAAAGAAAGTCGACTTAAAATTATTACAAACTATTGAAAGTAATAAGAATCAAAAAAAAATAATATAAAATTATATATAGGTAGTAGACAATCAGGGTGGCGGAAGGGCCGGGCGGCCGCCCGGGGTGCTGACTGTTCAGGAGTTTGGGGGTACTAAAACTTGATCCAAGCACTATATTCTGTAATTTTGTATTTTCATCTAATATACTTAAAAAATAGCCACTCAAAATGAAAACTTCACAAGACAAACAACTTTTACTGTTTTTTTTTAATATGGAATTTAATGACTATTAAATTACTGACAATAAAAGATCTCATAATAATAATTTTCAGTTCTCAGATTGAAAGGGCCATGCCCCCCCTGGAAAAAATCCCTAGTTACGCCAATGACAACGCGGCCATAGCCATCTGGGTGCCCCGGGCGAGATATTCTTCAGCATTATTATTAAATATTAAAGAATTTTGCCCGCGAATCGTAGGTCAAGGTGCCCCCTTGGGGCCTTGGCACCTGGGTTGTCCAGCCAGGGTTACCAGGTGTTCTGTATTCACCCGGACTGTTCGGTTTTTTAATCTTTTGTCCGGGTGAAAAATTAAAAAAAAAATTAAAAAAACGGATTTTTCTATCTCTTTTCTATCACTTCTGTCGGTGTGTTCGGTTTTTTTTCTAGCACATCTGGTAACCCTAATTGTCCCCCTCTAGAGCCGGCGCTGCATTTAGGCCTATATTATGAAGGCTTAGATGTATTTTAATTGCCACGTTGTCCATAATTTTAGCACATCATTCGTAAATGTATTATATAAGTGTGTATCGACAGTTGCCTTATAGCGGACAGGCTTATCTTTACCAAACCTACCACAGACGGCAGGAAACGGAGCAATCGGCGGAAATACTTAAGTCAGTTTATGCAGTCTATGTAAAACGATCCAATTAACAATAGCAAACATACTTTATATACGAAAGACGAAAACTAAAACAAAAATTTGAAAAACGGTTGATCCTGCAGGCCATCCCTGATACTTCCCGCTGTCTAGTTTTGGTATTATTCATAAATAATGACCAAATGCTCTCTTTTAAAAATGTTTCGCAATTGTTAGTTGGGTATTTCAAAAAAGTTATTCCAAAAAAACACTTTTTTGAAAATTTTTGACGATATCTTTCGAAGGAATGAACCGATTTTAATGGGCCTTGCGCGAATGATTAGATTTTAAAAATCGATCGGTCAAAAAATCTAAAAGTTATTTTGAAAAACATTTTTTTGAAAATTTTTACACAACGATATCTCTCGAACGAACCAACCGATTGATATCGGGTTTGCGACATTCGACGCAGTTTTTTGGGGAATAGAGCTGATTAGATTTTGGAATCGTTCGGCAAAGTATTTTAAAAGTTATTCAAAAAAACATTTTTTCAAAAATGTTATATTTGAGAGTTCTCAAAATCCACTTGATTGATTAAGTTCAAATTTTTAGGAAATCTAAATTGAGTAAAACTCTTGCGAATGCCGCAAACCCGATCTCAATAGGTCGAACCGTTCAAAAGTTTTTCAAGGTTTACATATAGTAGATACATTTATAGAAAACTTAACCGCTTCATGCGCAGAAACCAGATTTGGTTCGGATTGGTCTATTCTATTTTTTAAGGGGTGCGGTGTACATGTCAGTGGCGTCAGTCACAGTGCACTGTTTTTTATTTACTTGTCATTCAGTGTTCACTGTTTAAGTTATATTACCTACATGCTGTTAAAAATCCAGCATTGAATTGTGTTTGAGGTGCATTATCATTTATCAGTGATGCATATTTATTAACATTTTATTTCCTTTGTCCTATTAATTTGTCTTATTAATCTGTTTTACGTACGCCACTGACTACTTCTCACACCAGTTTTTGTGCGCAGGTTTCCGTTAGGATTTGGGTTTCTCTAAATCTATGTAGGTACTCTACGTACTCACATACATTCATACATACTTACCTATATGTGTATTACACACATACGAACATACAGACATCCACTTGGAAATAGTCAGAATAGCTTCCTAGGATCTCAAAACGTCGAGATCTGTTAAAAATTTGATTTTCGAAAATCGGACGAAACCAATAACTTCCCGAATTTTAGAAAATTTACAATTTTCTTAGTGGGAAGTTAAAAACACCAGCTAGATATAGGTATTAATAAAAACCGCGCCTGTTATTGCCCTAAAACTTTCAATTTTTGATCACTTATATACTTTATAGTTTATCTTATACTTATATACTCAAGGCCGTCTTCCTATTCTATCGGCCGGTGCTTTCCATTGGCCTAATTATCATTTATCCCATGATCCATCCTTCTTTTGTGTCCACGTCTAATTAAATAGTATTAGCTCAAACATATTATAAAACTAATTAATATTTAGAATGTAATAGAACTACACATTATTTATTTATTTTAAATATAATTAAAAAAAAAAAAAATTTCACTTTACCTCTTCTAGTTTACGATTCTTTCTTCTGGGGTATATATTATACTCGTAAATATTTAAGTTTTAAAATGTATATTCATCACACTAGCGCTGGCTGACTGTGAAAACAAAGGCCAAAAATTTTTATATTAAAAAAAAAAATACTCAAAGCCGGCCTTAGTAAATGCGGGGCCCGAGGTGGACTATTTTGGCAATATTTCTTGAATTTATCCATAATTTATCTACTGATATAAATCGGTATTTCTATCGTTTAAAAATAACTTTTTCCCTCCTTATAGATGTATTTTTCTTTTTGAAATTATTAAAGCGCGGGACTATGTGTTCAAGACAATTTGAAATTAATTTTTAAAAATGTTTTATAAAAATCAACAAAAAACAAGAATTTGGACGGTAATGTTCTTTCTTATGACATCTGAAACATATTGGAAATGGTAGAAATGAGTAGGTATCTAACATTTTTTATAAACAGACTTCCTTTCTAAAGGAAAGAGGATTGAGTTATATTAATTTAACATGTAATATGTTTACCCAACGACCAATTGATTTTCAACACACGGTGGTTTCTCAGGTAAACTATTGTCTATTACGGTATTGGTAAATACTTGAGGCTAGGAAAATTTCAAAGATAAATTTAACTTAGGAACTACCTCAATATTTGTCTGGAGGGATATAGAGAACTATGAAAAAAAGGGTGTGGGTCTCGGGACCCCCGACAGATGTGAAACATCAAAGAAAACGTTATTGAACTCGGTGGTATTCTCTATGTATTAGTATATATTTTTTCAAAAGCAGCAACTAACTGTTATGCTGACGTAATCCTATATACTGCACTGTAACATACGCGGTTGCGGCGTTTGAGCACGCCTGAGCCAGATAAATACACAGCGAAGTATCTATATTACATACCTATACGTGTATACATATACTTTTGCTTTACAGTACGTTCGTATGTATACTCTCTCTCTCTCTCTCTTCCCGTGCCCGAGCGCGCGCAAGCCGAGAGAGAAGTGCCGCAGTGGTGGGGAGAACAGCAGCGAAGGAGCGGACCAGAAATTTAGTTGCATATTTCTCCTCACGCGGCTGTTCACTGCCCGACATAAGATGTTTCACATCAAAAATATAAATCAATGTGATTAGAGCACGGAGCTCCAGAAGACAATCCGCAGTAGTAGTACCCTTACCGTCTTACGCCACTTTTTTGTTGTTATTATAATTATTATTATTTTTTCAGTAAATTAATAAATGGTTCTAGAGTTAATGAATGTTTTTAAATTATTATTGTATTCAATAATAAACTAAACATCTAATTATTAATGCATTTTGGAAAGCAAATGGATAGTTATATTTTTTGGTTTCTTGCTCAATAAAAAATATAATTAATTAAAAAATTGTTTATAATTTTGCTATCTAAGATTTCAAAATTGTTTGAAATAGATACAGTTCTGTTTATAACTAAAATAACAAATAAGTAACAAGTTAAATAATAAAATATAAAGTTTCACTGTTTGTGCTTAAAGAAATTCCAAAGAAACATACATGATGCACTCAAATTAACTCAGAAAGATATTTGCAGTTTTTATTGTTAGTTATTCAAGGACGAACGGTAAATATAAATAAAATAAAATAAATAAATAAATTATTATATCCATCACTTATTTCTGTATTTTTATCGTTTTGAATTCAACATAAACACATGGAAAAAGTGTTTCAATTAGTTTGGGAAAAAAGAATAAAAGATAAACAATTGTAAATAGCTGATCCTCTAATCTCTCCATTATACATTCTATAGACCGTATTTTATTACTTTTGATATAAATGTTTTTAGATTGTTCAAGAATTATTATCAATTTCTTATTGTTTAAAAAATATCGAAAAAATGACAAATCACTGGAAAAATATTCCATAATTCCATTCTACAGAAACAGAAATATGCTTTATTTCCATTTTGACGAGTTATTTAAATTTTAATATTTTTAAGTAGTATAATTTTTTTCAATGAGAGAACAGGACAAGATTTAAAAAAATATCTGTGACGTTATAAAAAGCTTTTACGGTTGTATTTCCCATATGCTTAGATTAACTTGTCGAAGTAAAGCAAATATTATACAGGCTGTATAAAAATGCAATATCAAAGGTTGCTCACGTATTAGCAGATATCAATAATAAACATTTAAGCTATCTCTACGGGTCGCTTTATCTTTCCAAGTTATCAAGGTAGCATTTTTTTTAATCTGCGCACTGTGAACATTGTTGACTGGTAACAGAAAGCCCAAGAATCCTCCAGCTGAAAGAAAGTTATATTAAATTACAGAAATTAAAATAGTTAAATATTAATTTAATGCTGGGTTTCAGAAAGCATTGTCAAAAAATCAGATTTGACAATGACTTTAGATTGTTTCTTCATAAGGAAAGCATTGCAGAATTCCAAATCGATTATGTAGTACTAAATAATATTGGTTAATACAAATAAGAGAAATATATTTTTCGCAACTTAATATTTTACACCTGAAGTAATTTTTAGTTAGAAAAATCATATATGAACATTGGCATTTTCAATTTTATGTCCATATGGTGGAAGTGACGAGTCATTTATATGAATAGGGAATTATTTTTGTGCAGTTTTTCTTTCATTTTGATCGAAAAAAAAAATAAAAATAATAATGGTAGGTATAGACAGGCAAATATCATTATTCAAAACAAGTATTTCATAGATCTACACCTTCATTTTGAACAGATTTTGTGGTTATTTATGCACGTATTAAACATTCAATGATATTATTTACTAAGCTACTGTTTATAATTTTAAAATATACCTGTAACAATGCCAGCCACTAAGAAAATGGGTATTTGGCACGACACATCCAATAACAATCCAATGACGAAGTTACTAATGATGGCTCCAATACGACCAGCGAAAATAGCTGTACATACAGCGAGGGCACTGAAAACATTTTTAGTTCCGTCTACAATTTTCAAATAGAATTTATATAATTTATACTTTTTTCATTATTTAGTAGTGTTGATGAAAGCACTGTTGAAAATATCTAGTTGTCAATAGTATACACAGAAATCCAGTTAAAATCCCCAGGAACCTGCGAGAATTGATCGATAAATTCGGAACAATTTATGTAAGAAATGATTTACTTGCAGGAAAATTACATATTTTTGCATGGATTCTAACATATTTTTATAGTTCTTCCTAGATTCCAATCGATTTTTAACTGGATTCCTATGGGTTTCCATCTAGGAGTCTATAGAAAATCATCCATGATTATTGATTAGATAGAATAATTATTCTCTAGAAATATGAATCTTTTTGGGAATCCATTTTACAAAAACTGTGAGAAAACAAAAAGAAATCCATAATATGATTTTGGAGCTAGATTCCCAGCTGGATTTTTTCAAAATTGATATCATTGACTTTTAAAACTTTTTTGTGTTTACCTGACTTTCGTAGGAAATATATCAACAATAACGCCACTGATGACCATATTGCACGTTGCCATGGCTGCTTGAAATAAACAAGCGAGCAGCAGATTGCTGATGGCACTAGTAACCCAAGGTAAGGCCGTGACGGCTGCACCTCCCGTAAGCATCAGTGCTACGGGCATTACTCGACGATTCACACGAGACGCTAGAAATCCAGATCCAATGTTTCCCAATAAACAGCATGCCCCAATTATTACGGTGTTTATGAATACTTCATTTGCCATTTTGCTGTTGCAGCTATATTATTACCGAAAAAAATCAATACATAATGAAATACCCCTTCTTCGCATTGCATGAGAAAGAACCTTACCTGCTAGCATTCTGAAAAGTTTCAGTGAAAATGATATCTGTGGTATTCATTTCAACGTTTGAGGAAGTGTTATATCCAAATATATCGAGTGTTTGAGTGAATTGTCCGGATTCAGTTTGATTGCTTAGAAACAGTTCGAGTTTTTCAAACTCCATCAGTTCACAAACGGTTACTGTATGATTAGGATAAAGCTTGTGGTGAGAATCGAATCTACTGAATAACTCTGGTAACCACATTCCCAATCCATAAAGGCTGAAGAAATGAAATTACAGCGTTAGATTTAAGTCTGATGTAATCTAATTAGACACTTTTCACAGGACGGCTCCACCAAAAACCTAATTTTTCATTGAAATTCTAATATGATAAGTTTTAAGATTTTGAGGTATGTTGCAAGTTTCGTGAAAATCGTTCCAGCCGTTCATGATGAGCTTTTTTTAAATATTAGAAATAGAAAATTAAACTTAAAATATACTCACCCGAACATATTTGCAAACATAATAAAACTCGCTAAAAATGTACTTGAAAGCAATGGTGGCTTAAATAAGTATTTTATTTGATCAATAATTTCTCTTAATAATTTAACTATTTTGCTTGAAGTATTTGATTCATCTGCAATTTGGTCTGAAAGGTTTATTTCTGTTTTTAAAACTTTAACCTGTGGTATAAAGAGAAATTTGATTATTTCTTTATTCCAAAAGGAATAAACTGGTGTTTAGGTATTCGGATTTTTTCTAATTCGGTTCGCAGATTAATGCATTTATTTGTCCTTCAGGGATTCATTTAAAAGGTTTCAATAAAAGTACACAGTCAGTGGCGGATTAAGCCCGTCGGAGGCCCGGGGCGGCAGAACTAAATGAGGCCCCCGATATGCTTAGAAACTGATGTATTTGTAGTGTTAATTTCGTAAAAAATGAATAATATAGATGCAATGGCTGACAAAAAAAATTAAATAATTATAATAAACGACCTACCTACGTTTATATTTTGTATACGTACGGGGCCTCTAACTTCAAACTGCCTCTTACTTATACTAAACATATTTTGGCCTTGTTTGGGATTTGATTAAGAAGGACTTCTCGAAATTTGGAGCCCAGGATCAGAGGCCTGGGGCGCCCCCCCCTTAGTCCGCCACTGAGTACACATTTCAATATTATTTGAATACTTACGGGATAGTTTTCAGGTGACTGAGCTGTATTTTTGGCAAACATTTCTGTAAGTATTTCTAGAGATTTTTTATTATTTCCACGTGCTAGTAGGAACTTTGGACTTTCCGGAAGAGTTTTTAACCAGGCAGCAGCAGCTAATGCAGGCATTGAGAATGTAGCCACATATAATCTCCACGAATTGAATGTAAAGTTCCCCCAGTGTAAATCAATTGAAAGAGGAATTATCACCCAGGCGATTGCTGAAATAAAAAGGAGTTATCTCTGGGTTTTGTACAAAATAGGTACCTACATCAAGGCAACAAAAAAATTTGTGAAATGCCTGACAAACATTTGAAACACGTTTGCGAAACATTTGATAATAATTTTTCATTTGATAATAATATTCATTGTTAAACATATGACAAGCGATTGCGAAACATTTGACTTTTTGATGTGAAACAACTTATGTCGGGTTGTGAACAGCCGCGTGAGGGGAAATATGCAACGAAATTTATGGTCCGCTCCTTCGCTGCTGTTCTCCCCACCACTGCGGCACTCTCTCTCTCTCTCGGCTTCCGCGCGCTCGGGCACGGGAACCGCGTGTGTTACAGTGCAGTATATAGGATTACGTCAGCATAACAGTTAGTTGCTGCTTTTGAAAAAATATGTACTACTACATAGAGAATACCACCGAGTTCAATAACGTTTTCTTTGATGTTTCATTTTCAAATATTTTGTCACATGATTATTCAACATTATTTATTTGGAACAATGATTTTAATGTTAATTAAAAATTATTCTGTAAACATTAACCTGGAAGTAACACCCAACTAAGAGTGAAAAAGAATCCGACATAACAAACGCTTTTTGTTCTGGCTCGTTCCGAGTGGAACTCCCCAATGTAGGAGAAAACAAGGGTGCCGGGGCCGCCCACAACGAATCCATTCAGGAAGCGAAATACCAGCAATATTGTAGAAGATTGAGACACACTGCTCAGTAATGTTAAAATACCATCACATGCCAAAGTCACTATGAGGATACGACGACGACCTAGCATATCGGCGAGAAATCCCCATAGGAACGAACTGCACGTGCCACCTAAAACATTTCAATATCATACATCATATTTTTTAATAAAACTTATATTTTGTCTACATATTTTGGGCATAGAGTATGTTACAGTAATCCCGTATGCCGCAACCGCGAGTAATACGTTCTTAAAAAAATTCGACTGATGACCAGTCCTATACTTCCCACCTAGTAAATATTTGCAAAAAATAAACACTCTTTTTTTTTAATTCTTTGACTAGGCCCAAATAACCTTAGCTGTTGGTGGTCTTTAATTTTTATTCTTTGAAAAAAGCATGGCCCTCTTTTTTGTTTGGTGACCTACTGATAGCTAGCTTAATATAGCAAAAATCATGGTTACCTTGATTTACGTACAATTTTTATTTTTTTTAGTAAAATATTTTTTTTCTCGAAAACTATACATTTTAGAGAAAAAAAAATATGTACATTTTTTTCATATTATAACATCTAGAATTCATTTATATTTTTTTTTACCTATGTTAATACGTAACATTGAGAACGTTTTTTTGAATATCTCAGGATCCACTGAACCGATTTGACTCAAAATCTAATCAGATCTAAGTTAAAGGCTGATAAACACAATAGAACAATCGGCATGCCCGTATGTTGTTCCGTTCTTAAGATATCGAAGGCGAAAAATTGACCACACACACACACACACATACACATACACACACACACATACACACACACACACACATACACACACACACACATACACACACACACACACACACACACACACACACATACAGACAACGATTGCTAGGGTCTCAAAACGTGAAATCTGTTAAAATCTCGAAATATTTTTTTCGGACTAAATCCATTACTTCCCTACCATAGGTGGTGGGAAATAAAAAAACCGGGCACCGAGGGTTCCGTATAATACTAAAAATAACGAGTTAGGTAGGGGTAAAAAGTTAATAGATTTAGCTATGTTTTGAATCACGTCCAGGAAAAATTAAATATAATAAAAATATTCACAGGTAGTCAGGACATTTAATAAAACAGAACTCTGTTTTGATTTTAGTTGAACGTTTCGTCCTTTTATTAGGACTTCCTCAGCAACTCAATCATACGAGTTCACAGTTCAATATATAATGTCATATGTTTCGACATTATATATTGAACTGTGAACTCGTATGATTGAGTTGCTGAGGAAGTCCTAATAAAAGGACGAAACGTTTAACTAAAATCAAAACAGAGTTCTGTTTTATTAAATGTCCTGACTACCTGTGAATATTTTTATTATAGTTAATAGATTTATTTATTTAAGCTTGTTTTAAAAAAGTTTTTTTTACCTATATTTTAGTTTGTTCTTTTTAGGGTTTCAAAATTTATTTAAATTAATTTTTAAAGTAAAACAAACATTTTACATAATATTTGACGAATCAAAAAATAAAAATATTGCGATCCGAAATTCGGGATCGAAACAGGGACCTTTAGATCTTCAGTCGAACGCTCTACCACCTGAGATAGTCGAACGATGATGTTACACGCTCTACAGTACAGTACAGAAGTACGGCTGGAGTCAGTGTTGCAGTGAAATAAAAAACATTACTTAATTTATTAAAATTAATTGATAATTAATTCTAATTATTATTTTCCAGGAACTATGCCACAACAACACACAATCTGTGAAAATTTCAATTAGCTACCTCTTACCGTTTGTGAGATAGAGCCTTGTAACAGACGGACGGACATCTCAGGTTTAGTATTAGGATTCCGTTCGAAGGTTCGCCGTGTGGAACTCTAATAAAACCGCCGCGGTTAGCCGGTTACTACCGAGACTTAAGTATTTCAGGGTAACCAGGTGGAAATCTGGTGAGAAGTAATAGCTTGAACAATCGCTTGAAAGCAAAATTTTTTTTGCTAACCGCGGAAGTATAAACAATCACGTATATAATTAAGATTAATATCCTTCGGGCTTATGAGCCGTGGTCTACTGGAATGGCTTCTTCTTCTTCCAGACGTTTCGCTTGCAACTGCGGCAAGCATTTTCAGTGGTGTGTTCGACGTGGTCGTAGTGTTCTTCTTCGGAGCAAGACACCGAGAAGAACACTACGACCACGTCTAGAAGAAGAAGAAGAAGAAGCCATTCCAGTAGACCACGGCTCATAAGCCCGAAAGATATTAATCTTAATTCTATTGACGCCGGCCGTGAAAGCCTACATTCTTTTATAAATCACGTATACATTTTTTTTGGCTATAGAAAAAAGCATTATGCTGCTTCAGATTTACGGTTGAAAACCAGTAGCTGAAAAAGGATTAGTATTTAGTGTGCTCATTGGTACCAGGGAATTAGTATGATGTTGAATGGTTTAAGAGGTTACATACCAATTAAAAAGGCGATGTTGAGCGCTCCCATTTCGGCTGAAGACAGTTGCAAATCACATTGAGCGGCAGGTATCAAGTAGGCTGATAGACCGTATTGAAACCCTGCAGCTAATAGGCTGAGGGCACATGCCGCTACCAGGTTGTAGTGGAAACGACCATATCCTGTTATAAATATTATGTTTTTGAATTTATTGGATCATCTATAAAATCAATTTGTGTAAGGATAATATACCACCCGGAAATTATAAAAAACAAAAGTACACTTTTCTCATTATCCACAAGCCACTAAAATTTCTTATTTTATTTATTTATTTAATACTAGCGGCCCGGCCCGGCTTCGTCCGTGTGCTATGATTTATTATCCCCCCGCGAGTAATTCTCCCCCTGCGAAGCGAAGTCGCTTGTCGTTGTTCTCGCTTCGCGTACTTGCCTACAGGCTACAGTTTATAATATTAGTATAGTATATTACCCCCTTTGGGGCTGAATTAAAAAAACTCGAATATAGCCTACAACCTTCCACAATAAACGGGCTATCTAACAAAATAACATTTTTCAAATCGGACTGGCAGTTTCTGAGATTAGCGCGTACAAACACATTCGTATAGATATAATAGATAGGTAAAAAATACTACACCTCCGTTTTTCTCCCCTTGGGGTTGAATTAAAAAAAACTCGAATAGCTTATAACCTTTCCAAATAAACGGGCTACCTAAAAAAATTTTTTTTTTCAAATCGGATTGGTAGTTTTTGAATTATATGCGCACAAACGGACGGGCAGACAGACTGACAGAAGTTGCATTTTATATATTAGTATATACTATATTCGTACTATATAGATTATAGGGTATAAATAGATACCGTACGGCCTACAGGCATAGTGCCCAATTACAGAGTAAAATATTATTAATGTAGGTACATATTGTATACCACAGAACAGATACGTTAAACATCATTATTATCTAAAACTGGTTATATATTGTTGGAAGCCGATATTGAAAAAATCTATGTTTGGAAATCTATCCAAGTGCCTGTTTAACAACTTAATCATTTGTGAAACAGGTGAGCTGTCATGTGCAACGGTTGTAGACCTTATTCTTGTTGAGAATGAGATGTTCTTCTCCTTGAATTTAAATTTGGTACAACTATATTAAACTGAGATAATAGGTTACCGATATCAATGTAGGCACCCATTGAATATCTTGTACACAAAAATCAAAAGTGCAGATTCCCGGCTATATTGAAGGGTCTTAACAATATTATAAAGTTTTAGTAAAGTTTAGCTCGGAAAGGTACAAATGTAGGATAGGAATGTTCGAATTTGTAATAAATACACTTAAGACATTTGCTTTGTCTCACTTCTATTTTTTAGTGTAGGTACAACCATATTATGTTTATGCTGTTTGTGTTAATTACCTGTAAGAATTAAGGCATTTTCAAAATCGACACTTTCATTTTCTTTTCTTTCAGAATCCATTTGGTTTTAGGACTCTTATGTACTCTTAAAAATATTTTTAATTTAACATCAGATTCTGAAATCAAAAAGTAAAATAACATAATATTATACATCGATAAAATTACACATTTGAATTATTGAGACATGGAAAAGAATAAAAAAAAACACTTCATTGTTGACATAACGTTGCTTTGTTTTAGTTTTTAACTGACTTCTAAAAAAAGGAGGTTATCAATTCGACGTGTATATTTATATATATTTTTTATGTTTTGTCAGTCTTTAACTTCTCGAGGGGTTAAGCGATTTGAATAATTTAGACGCCGTTATATGTTCAGGAATATGACGAAATGGTCCCATATAACTTTTACTTAAATCGGTTCAGAAGTTAAAAAAAATTGAACCGCCTTCAAAAAAAGCCACTAAAAAGTTAAAAATAAAACTTTTTATAAAATATATCACATTCATGAATATAATGAGTCCTTAGATCTAATGTAGTCGAAACAGCCCCTTTTTCGAGAAAAAACATCCCCAGCGGAGGCCCGGCGCCAGTTTTCCCCGTGAGTAGTTTTAAAACAGTTAATCGGATCATATAAAATAGACAGGTAAAATATTTTCCATTAAATTTACATAATAGTATATTGTGTAACAAGTGTGTTAAATACATCTTTGTGCGGCAGGCGAGATGTTTTCAGCACGAGTAGTAGGCGAGCACACACGAGCCTTGGCGAGTGAGAAACTCGAGCCGAATACGAGTGCTGAAAACCGCCTGACGCATAAAGATTTAGCGCACGCGTTGTACACTATACTTTATTCAACACATGCGTGGTTTTAGACTTTAATTATTGAATAATTTAATGTTACTGACAGAAGTACATCTCATAATAAAAAAATTGGGCTCAATACAATATTTATTTACTTTGTTACCATAGTAACCATATTTCATTTATAACACCGAAAAGACGTACATAATGTTCAAATGTTTTTCAATATATCATCGAAAAGCGTTTCATAATGGATCATGATGTCACTAGTCAATAAACGGCTATTTAAGGTCCGCAAAACAGATACGAAAAAAGCATGCATGTGTTGAATAAAAATATTTAGTTTATGATTAAGTTGATTTTAGAGGAAGGCCCACAATGGAGGCTCAAAGTTAAGCGTTATAGTTTGGAGCGAGCTCTGGAAAATATGCCAATCGCGTTCTTTGACCGAAACGATCGTCATATTCTTTATTTAAATAATTATTATGCTGATAATTTAGCTAATAATTAATTTTGTAATTTTTTGAATAAATTGCTATGAATTTTTCAAATGTTTTTTATTTATAATTTGTTAAAAGAAAATATATTTAAATAAAACGTACCCAAATCCGACGTAATTTAGTTATGTTATGAAATAAGTTACAACAATTTGTTAACACTCACGTAACGAGAAACGGGTTGCAATTCAGCAGAAGATGCACACACTATCCAGTTATTGCAATATTCATTAACCGCGATTATTGAGTAGCCTGTGGTCAGTCAGTCGTCAGGTAAATTAAACATCGATGTGTCAAGTGGACATGGCTACGGTACCTTGCAGTAATAATCAACACCGCACACATAATTAACTCTAGTTTATGTTTAACGTCCCTTTAGCAAACAAGAAATGTGACAGAAAAAATTCGCCCCATTACCTACTGAATGCTGTATAATTACTAACAGAAACAAACATGTCTTCTGAGAATTAATATATTATTGACTCGCTATAGATTGTTTCTCTACACAAATGTCTGGTTTTTGCGTGTTTTTACATTTAGATGCGTTTTAGAGTTCCGTACCTTAGAATTAAAAAAACGGAACCTTTAGAGAATCACTTTGTTGTCCGTCTGTCTGTCCGTCAAGATCCTTTTTCTCAGGAACGGATAGAGGTATCAAGTTAAAATTAATATGAAATACTTTTATTTTATTTATTGTGGATTATAGACGCGTCGACAACTTAGGTCATTAGCGTTTTAAATACAACAAATATACATATATCACTTAAAACTAAATAACATCACAAAACATCCATGAGCAGAGGTGGGACTCGAACCCATGACAGTCTGATTCAGAGGCCGCGACGCTACCAATATCAAATACTAAGCTCTATCTCAAAGCAATAAAAAAAAATCCCGTATTTGACTCACTGACTCACACATTAAAACCTATAGGGTACTTCCCGTTGACCTAGAATATTGAAATTTGGCACGAATTTGAACATGGATAAGACGAAGCAATGAATAGAAAATACGAAAATACTTTTTTTGTTGCTCTTCAAGATTTCAGGGATACTTTTTTACAATAAAAGACAGTTATTCCATAATAGCTTTTTAAAGCTTTTTAAACAGGCTCGTTTTAAACTGTCTTTATCTATCACTAGGATTTGCATGTGAAACCATCATTTGATGCTGGGTTGCAGAACGCATTGTCAAAGAAATTAGTTAGATAATGATGTCCGAGTGCGAGAGATATAATGTTTTTATGTACCTACATGCAAGAGTAGTCTATTGTCGTTGTCAAACTTTTTATTACCTACGTACAACATTAGATGAAACTTTTAAGAATATGTAATGAGAAGTTGAGAAATTGAATCCTGCATAAAATCTTGTAAATGTTAAACGTTTGTTTAAAATAATGTAAAAATAAAGTTATCTGTTGATATTTAGAATATAATCAATTTGCTGAACATACGAAACATTTTTACAAATAATTATTGTCGATAAAATATCTTACATTTGAATGTAAAAACTTTTGTGTTACTATTGTAAAATTTATTATTTCATAGATAGGAGGTATTGATATGATTATTTTTTCAAACGCAAATATTAATCCGATATTAATCTATGTTAAATAATATGTGGTACAACCGTATCAGATATTTTTTGAACCTTTTTATATTATTTTTCATTTACATTTACATAATTAATTATTTTCATTTGCTCCTGGCTTAACAATATTTAAGTTACCTAGATTTTTTTCATACAACAAAAAATATATAAATGTCAGAAAAACTACAGAATTCTCTTTTTTCATATGTGGGTAATCCCTTCACTGCAGTGTTTTCTGAGGGAATAAAAAAATGACATAGAGTGCAATCTCGTAAACTTATGTAACATTTTCGGCTTATGAGTAAAAATTGTACAGGCTTGAGAATAGCCGGACTCCTTGAGACTTCGTTGTTCCTATGTCGAGTTTTCAATGCCTCGTCTATTATAAACTCCCAGTTCCCTGTTTTTAATTTGAGACCTGATGAAAACATCAACTGGATTTTTTCTTTAAAAATATCAACAAATTGAAAATTAGAATTGCTACTAGGCCTAGATAACCTTAGTAGTTAGTAGACTAAGACACTTTGAGTGACCTGCAAACGTTCTTAGGAACACACCCTCACCTTCAACTGTTAAATCGGTCGATTAAATAATAGTTTGTGGATCATTTATAGTTGAGTCTGTGTGCGCTGACCGTCGCTCGACCGACCAAATAATTACTCAAAAAATAAAAATTGCCTATCAACGCCAGGTGTTAAACAAATAAAAAAATTGTACACATTATGTAAAGCATTCTTTTGTATATGAAAAGTAAATTATGAATGCAAATGTTTTTTTGTAGATTTACATGGCGGCAGAAAAGTAACAATAATATAGTAATTTTCCATGTAGGTAATATTAAAATGAAAAACAGAATAATAGATTCTATTGGCACGAAAATAGAGTACCTAATTTTAATGTTGTAATGTAAATAGACAATTTATTTTAATACAAAAATAATAAAAATCACGTACTCTACATCTTTTCAATAATCATGGTTTTTAATAGTAGCATAACATGTTCATAGTTTATTGATCTGATTGTTTAATTTATTCAGAACTTTGTCATGCCCAAAGATTGAAAGATTTTTTTACATTTTATATTTTTCAAATGTTAAAATTTTCATACGAGAATGGCACTGTAACTAAATGATTAAAGAATTTATATCTATAACAATAAACAGCATTTAAAAAGGTTTTATTGAAAAATAAAATTTCGGAAGTTGACAATAAATTTAATATTCCGTGTCTACATTTTGGCGATTGGTTATCACATTATTATTTTGTTTTATAGCAAAAATTCTGATTTAAAACAATAGCAAGATTTTCATTAATAGTTTCTGAATCTGTCACATTTTCTTTAAACATTATTTATAAATTGTTTTAATTGATAAATTGAATAATAAACAAACAATCATAAGCAATTCAATTAGAAAAATTGCATGGCAATTACCTAATAATTGTTCTGGAAGTAGACTCTTTTAACTATTCATACTCGTGTTATGTTTTTATAATAACACTTGTTTGAGTTAATGTCGGTTTTAACGCGAGTCTTGTCTTACCTCAGTCAGTGATAATTTTCCGCAGAGGAAGGTTTCCAAAGGAAAGTGAAAATGAAGCGACTGGATGAATTTTGATGAAACTTAGTACACTTTCAATAATCGGTACTTCTTAGTTTTTACCATTGCATTAAGTAATTCGAACCTGCATCACACATCTCCTTGGTTCCACGGTCTCACATTTACAATGGTAAAAAGTATCAATTCTTGAAAGGGTACCAGCCGTTTCCGAGATGCTGGTACAAATAGATAGATTGACGAAATTCTGGAAACGTGATCTTCCATCTATCATATAAAATTCTTAAAAACCTGCAAGAAAACGAAATAATAGACCTGTTACAGAGTATTGATTATGATGGGAATATCTGATGTTTATAGTTATTTTATTAGTGACGAGTTTGTATGGAAGTTTTACCTGTTGTTTAATTAACATGATGTTAAAATGTGTTTGTGATATTATAGATTTGGTTTTGATTAGCGAACACACTCGCGAACACATTTACGATGTTTTGGTTCGTTTGATATTCGTTAATAAATTCAGATTAGTTTGGTCATAATCTCGAATCATTAATGATTTGCGACAAAAATAACAAAATTCAACATAATATTAATGTTCTATGCATTTTTTTGTATACAGACATTGGCGTATCTAGCATTATTCTCTGGGAGAAGGCAGCTGGTCTGAATCTTTATCTAATATCTTTCTAATATTTGTGGTGAAGCTGTTAAATTATGTTATAAGTTTTTAAATTAGGTTCATTAGATCGCACTTTTCTGGGATAATGGTACCGGGTGAGGGGGGGGGGAGTGCCACCCCCTGCCCCTTAGCTACGCCAATGCATAACAGTTTTTGCTAGATCTTTCTTGATTGGAGTGCACTTGTCCTGTTAACATGTTCACCATACCGAATTAAAATCTGGACACATAAGGATTGGTAATAGACAAACCACGGGAATGACTACTATATCTCGGCCGTCTGAAGTCAATATCATCTGAAATTTGTTTAAAATGATAGAAGATTATTATAATATAGATTTAGGTATGTATTTATTAAAAAAAAATAAAATATTTGAATATAATCATCTTTAGAGTCAGTTATAAACGTGAATAAAGAGGGTTAAATAGTACGCATAAATAAGTAGTTTATAGCATTAATAAATTGTCGAATAAACACAACGCGAATGGTCTGTTCCATAATGTATTGTGCATTATTTATCAATGTACATTAATATATAGGGTCGTCGAAAAGTAACAACAACTCAGTAATTCTGTAACTCTTATTACTATTAGTGCTCTACATAATTAGTCCAGGCATTTTAGGTGAAAAAAGTATGTACGAAATTTCAAAGAAATTTATGTAAAGCTGAATTTTTGATTAGTGACCCTATACTGATCACAGGGAACAACATTTCAAAATTCTAGAAAATTCTCATGTCGGCGTCTTCGATTTTCAGGTCCCAGTTTTGGATTTTTTGACAAAATTTTATCAAAACCCAGAAATTTTCATGTCACCAATGATGGTTTAGTGTTTTCCAATGTGGTGCCCGTGGACGCGCGCCAATACATCTAGTGGTTTCCAACGCGGTGTTTGTGGACGTCTGCCAAGACATTTATTTACACTGTAAGAAATAAGAAAGCCGATTACATTATAGATTATCGATGGCCCATTTGTAGCCAGCGATTATTCTGGTAATAGGCACACAAAGAGACAATGGCGTCGCAAACAGGTATCGCCTGCACATCGCGTATAGATTCCATAAACACATTGCGCATGCGTGGTTACTAATTTTACATTGTTTTGTATTCATCCATTTTATGTATGTAACTATACATTTCATTTTGTAATTTTCACACACTTTATTGAAATATTACACAAATTATCTAATTTTAATTTACTTTATGTAAAAATCACAAATTTGTTTAACTTTACAGTAAAAGTCCAAGTTTTTATGAAGTTTTCTGTGTAAAAATAAATAATAATGTAAAATCATATAGAAATTCGAGCGAATTCTACCTTAACTTTCAAAGTATTTTTACATCCATTTTTTACAGTGTATAGGTACTATAAAAGTCTAATTCTTCCCGAGTGACATAGGCTGTGTATTATTACGCTGTAACAAAATGGGAATGAATAGTGAGCTAAAATGTAAAATAAGTCGAGGATCCCGTACTCGATATCTGAGATTAACAATTGGTGTACGCTGGCTAACATAAATATAGCTGATAGAACATAGATACACTAATCTTGCTAACAATCAATTTTCACTGCTACCAAAATCTACCAGGGCGAATCGGAGCGGAAAGATGGTGTAATAATATAGGGGCCTAAAATCGTGTCAGTAAAAAATATTTTGAGGTCGTATCTGAAATTCGTCTGCATATATTTCTTCACAAAATACAAAAGCCTGTACCTAACCTTGAATATTTGTTGGAGGGATAATGTTTTCTTTTTCATTACACTTAAAAATGTTAATACTCAAAAATCTTAACAAGAACTAGGTATACTATAGTGTTCAAGAAGAAGAAATTTTATGTACAGATAAATAAATAAAATTATCTATACAGTTGCGATTTACGATTTTAGCACAATATTTTCGTTTTTTCGCAAGTTTTATAATTGGTCTATTTAAGATGAAAATCAGAAATTATGATGCATCGAAGATGGTTTATAACTTTGGTTAAGATGTTGCATGTCTAAAGATAATTATTACGTCAATGTGTATGCAGTTATGAATAAAAATTGCTGTTCTAATAAAATCTAATAATTACATAATTTCAATGCACCTATAAAATACATGTCAGCATATGCAAAAAAATGTTTTTGTTCTTTTGCACAACAATAATATTGTTTGATTTACCTATATACAGTTATAATATCGTTGGGTTACTTCAAACGCTTGGTAACACAATTTTTATAAAAAAAATGTAGCTGCCAAGTTTTTACAGTAACTCCGCGATGTATCTATATAATATTTTATCCTTCGTTAACTAGTGCATTGAATAATGAAAACACTTCCATTAGACACAGGGTTAACTATATAATATGCATTTATACAGAATAGCGGTTACCCATGGCTCCGCTCACGTAATATTTCGATTTTTGTAAGTATGTCCAGTAACATAAAGTCCCGTATATAAAGTAATATATGGGACCAACTTCGAGGTATACCTAAAGTGACCAAATCCTGAATATCAAAAAGCGGGACAAGGTCTATAAAAACCCGGCGCAGGCAACCGGTGCAGGTTCCACGCCTAAAAAAGCCTTAAACGCGCTAGAAACCCCCAAAAACTTACTAGAAACCCCCAAAAACTCGCTAAAAAAACCCAAAAACTCGCTATAAACCCCCAAAAACTCGCTAGAAACCCCCAAAAACTCGCTAGAAACCCCCAAAAACTCGTTAGAAACCCCCAAAAACTCGCTAGAAACCCCCAAAAACTCGCTAGAAACCCCCAAAAACTCACAAGAAACCCCCAAAAACTCGCTAGAAACCCTCAAAAACTCGCTAGAAACCACCTAAAACTCGCTAGAAACCCCCAAAAACTCGCTAAAAACCCCCAAAAACTCGCTAGAAACCCCCAAAAACTCGCTAAAACCCCCCAAAAACTTGCTAGAAATCCCCAAAAACTCGCTAGAAACCCCCAAAAACTAGCTAAAAAACCCCAAAAACTCGCTAGAAACCGCCAAAAAGTCGCTAAAAACCCCCAAAAACTCGCTAAAAACCCTTAAAAACTCGCTAATATTTTTATTTTAAATATTATTTATTTTTTAAGGTAGCTATCAATTATATAATTATTGATAAATAAAATACTTTGAGTGGGTAAAAATATCTAATGACAAAAAATAAACATTCTTAAGCACGTGATTTAACGAAAACGGAACAAAAGCGGGACGCTTGTTAAATCGGGACTCGTGGCTCAAAATCGGGACTGTCCCGCCTAAATCGGGACGGATGGTCACTTTAGGTATACCCTATCCAATAAAACAAGAATCATCACAATCGGACTACTTTGTAAAAAGTTATGCGTGGTCCTACTTATATAAAAAAAATATACGCGTCGACTTGAGAACCTCCCTTCTTTTTTTGAAAAAAACTAAACATCTCACCAAAGATCACAAAATAAGTTTTATATTTTAGCTGCGTAAGAATTATTGTCAGAACCTTGAAAAACCTGTGTTTTCAAGAAACTTTAAAAAATGCATATATGTTTTTGTCATTTTCAAGCAAACATCTGCAAATAAATACATTAAAACAAATAAGATTTGTTGAATTATTGAAAGAATCAATAACATTGTAACATAATTTGTTAGAGTTATTGTCAAAAGTAATAGCAAATAGACAAGTTTGCTTCGTTGGCAGAAATTTTAAATGTGGATATTTTTATTATAATTTGCCATAATTTTCGGACTAAGGTGTCTATTCTGCAATGGAAACTTGTGGAACTAAGAAACGTAACCCACCATTTAACCCTAATTTAATATCATTGAAAACTTTTATAACTTCATAACAGACAATTTCATAGATTTATTTATAGGCTTATAAAGCTTGTAGAGTGTCAAAAATTCTTATAAAATTTACACCATAAGTTTTTTCCGATTTTTTTTCATTTTAATCCGTTGTGTTTTTAGGGCGATGCTGAGAAGTAACTTTTTCGCACGCTCTAGTTCGATCACGGTTAATAATATTATAAAAAAGTCATTTTAATCGAATTTTTACCGGATTTTAAGATTGACAATTATTGCCTTTTTGATTCTAAAACTAACTCTTGTTTAGTAATTTACAAATACCTGCAGTTTTTAGAACCTTTGCAACTTTCTGTAGACGTATACACTCCCCTTAAGGTCTGGTTTTTTGAATAAGTATACAACTCAAAAGAAACAAAAAAGGGTGTGGGTCTCGGAACCCCCGACAGATGTGAAACATCAAAGAAAACGTTATTGAACTCGGTGGTATTCTCTATGTAATAGTATATATTTTTTCAAAAGCAGCAACTAACTGTTATGCTGACGTAATCCTATATACTGCACTGTAACAGCGCGTGTGTTACAGTGCACGCCTGAGCCAAGAGAGAGAGAGAGAGTGCCGCAGTGGTGGGGAGAACAACAGCGAAGGAGCGGACCATAAATTTCGTTGCATATTTCCTCTCACGCGGCTGTTCACAGCCCGACATAAGATGTTTCACCAAAAATTAGGTCTACATTTTTTTCTAAGTAGAAAGACCTCTTTTGCCTTTAATGACTGAACCACTAGGTAAGCTGTACACATTTTTTACAATAACATTCTGTTGTGCTAGGTTTCACTGTATTTGGCCGTGTTGCGATTAGTAAGTGCAACTGTTTACTGTAGTTGTATGCAAACATCAATCTTTACCTTGCACTTGAAAAAAAAAGATAAACAAATTTACAATAAATTTTTATGTAATTCCAGTTTATTTTTAATATTAACTTAAATGTGTTGTTATGTAAATATTTATTTTTATAGTGATAACACTATTAAAATACATTAGGTATTGTGCAATAAATCAAGATTAAATGAATTTAATATAAAAATGTATATTTTAATTTTTGCAAATTCAGTATTTATTTTATTTAAAAAAACGGGATGCTTTTCTTTTTCTAACTAAAGAGATTTTTTTTTTGAGAAATGAGAAGAATTGCGAAGTTATGGATCCGAACAAAATGTTCATAGTAAAACTAAAAGTACTTTTGAATAATGTTTCGGTGTAATTTCTGTTTAAACGTTGAACACTAAAAAATTTAGTAGGTAAATTGACATTTATTGTGTTTCCAAGAAAAAGATAATGAATTCCTGTAAGGTGTTATATGATTTGTAATCTGAAATAAATTTAACATTTGTAATGGGGATTTTTTGATTAATTACTAGTAAGTTGCCGTACCCCGTTACGCATGGATGGGGTTTCGCTCATTCAAACTAGATAGATGGTAGTAACTTGACCCCCTCTGTCCTCGGTTAACCCGTTTGATTAGTTTTTCCGAAAAATTGTCGAACATGTATAGTAGGTATTATTACTATTTTTTTAAGAAAAATATTTTTTCTCGAATTTCTCGTTTCTAGCTTCAGCGGTTTCAGAGGTACGCGTATCCTTCATGAATGTTTCCATCCTCGCTTTCACTCCTTAGGTAACGATTAATTCCTCGAACACGCATCTCTTAGATTTTGATGAAGAATACTCATGTCAATATGGTTTTTCTAGCTAAACGATTCCGGAGAACGACTATTTTTTCTATCCTCTTTTTCACTCCTTTAGAGATTAAATTTTCAAAAATTCGTTCTTAGTGGGCATCTACGTCATAAAGGGAAAACAACCTTAAAATTTCAAATTCCCAGGTTTAGTGATTTCAGCTGTGCGTTGGTATTCAAATATAATAGTTCATCTTCTTATAAATTTTTTTTTTCAAATATACGCTTGGAATTGATAACCTAGTCTTTTTTGGAGTCGGTTAAAAATTAACTATTACAGGTATTTAGACACTAAAATAAAGATAGTTACTTCTTGCCACAACAGTTTTATTGATGGGTGTACATTTCGAAAGCTATGCTTTCATCTTCAGCAAACACTATACATGCATAGCTTTCGAAATGTACACCCATCAATAAAACTATTGTGGTAAGAAGTAACTATCTTTATTTTTGTTTTTATTCCAAGCACAGTGCTCATATATTTTTATTTAGACACTGTTTATTCAGGTTTCTTTTTGGAATTTACCATAGTGTACTTACATGGTTACAAAATAGGTACCTATGTAAATGAAAAATATTTTAAACACATGATTTTGTGTACTTTAGTTGTATGTATAACTTAGTATCTAGGAATTAGTTGTTATTACGTATATTTTAGCAAACATCTTAGCGAAAATATCTTTTTTTTAAATGTGTTAATACGTACTTACTTGGATTTGTTTTTTTTTTTGAAATCGTATTGTCAATATAGGTACAGTAGCGTCCACGCACAGTGAAAGGTTCCGTAGTCGGGATGAACGTTCACGGTTAAAATTCAAAGTTAATAATAAATTTAATAATACCATTTGAGCCGATAGGTGGAAAAAATAGCTGTTCTGAGATATTTCAGTTTAAAAATTTGAAAGTTAATAATTAGGCATCTGTGCATATTTTTTTGAAATCTATTATTATTCTATGATTCCCGAAAATAATGGATACGTTTACTCGCTTAGAACCGAGTACGGGAATTACCGCGCGCTATTCATTGAGCAGCAAACATCCAATGTCATCGAAGACTTAGAGTCATGGATTCGTGTGTCATGGACTGAGGAATGTTAATTTGAATTAATATACCAGAATTTTAATATATTAAGATTATAATAACAATACCATGTCAACAAAATTTGGTTAAATAAATATTATATGCGAGACCTCTATTCCAAGCCTATTCCTTATTTCTAGACTTATAACTGCTGCTCATGAATCAATAAAGAAATCAGAACACATTGAAAAATGCATGTACCAATGTTTACGTAAGCATGGGGGGGGATTAGAGCTTTACTTACTTTTGCTGACGAGGGGGAGGGGGGTAATAATTGCAAAAAATCTGCTTACGTAATATTTGAACGGTCCCTTACAAGCATTTTGTATCTCCATAGCTATCCCATTGTTGTACACATTAATTTGATATAGGTACTGTACGTAAATTTAGAACTAAAATATTTTTTTTTGATTAACCCAAGTATTTTTCAGTGCATGCATGGACTGAATAAGAACAAAATAACTTTAAAATATTCCATGGCCACGGTATATTTTAAAGTTATTTTGGCAATCACGATTTATACATAAATAGGGCTCAATATTTAATTTAATGATACGCCACTGCTGTTTTGTGTTATAAATGAAATTGTCCTAACTAAACAATACATTATTAATTGTGGCAGGTCGCATCTAGATCACAAGCTAATGGTGAAATAATTTTGGATGATGACAAATTGTTAGTATTACTTATTACTTCGCATTGGAATCATATTTTGGTGCTTATTGTTATAGGTTCTTTGTTCCCATAATATTTCAAAAACAAATAACATTGTGTTATGTCTTTTAAACAAGGTGCGATAAATAGTAAGATTTTAATGTAATTAAAAAAAAACTATTAAGGCTTAAACTCAAAAAAATTTAACTTTACTATTCACTTAACCAATTTCAAAATATTTATCTTTTCCGATCAGCAAAAGTTTGAACAGTACACCTACGGTTATATTTTCAATATTTTTTAAATCTTATTATTATAAAAAAATAAATATTCGATATTTTTTGGAAAGTAAACGTAATTTTGCTCATTAATTAAGAGAAAATTATTTTCATCAAAGCATATTTTTTGAGTTATCAAGCAAAATAACGAGATTTGTAAAGTAACTTTCTGAAAAAAAATTCCTACTTAAAATTGTTGATTGCAGAAAAGAAACAATCGCTTGAATCCAATAACTCTCCAAAACAACCTACGTCATTTGAAGATGCTCTTGAAATAACAGGTAAAAAATAATTTAACATTTTTTATTTCGAGTACTTGATTAGTGGTTGAAATTCGACTCTTCGGAGATTCTTTAACCATCAAATTCCCACTCACCTCGATGATTCAATCTTTCCGAAAAAAATGCTTATAATATAACAACTTGAACCAAATTGGCTCAGTGTTTGTCTGATGATACACGAATGTAAATAATTACAGAAATTATATTTTGGGATAAACATTTAAATATTTATTGCATCGATTATTGTGTAACAAAAAATAAATGAGCAATATTTCTTGCCATATTTCAGAATATGGACGATTTAACTTGGCATTAGTAGTCGTATGTGGAGGATGTTTATTAACAGTTCAAACGGAGTCTTTGTCAGCTGCTTATATTCTTCCAGCTGCACAATGTGATCTTGAATTGAGTTCAGCAGACAAGGGTTTGCTTACGTCTGCTTGTTTCATAGGTTTGTTTATTTTCTTTACTGGACTTTTTGAGTAGGTAACTTACTTATGCTGGGTCTGAGATCTCTGACACAACTTTTGGGTTTAAATCTAGATTTCAGAATGTTATCTGATCTGCGTTCATTCAGTTTAATTGAAAACAAATGATATTCTTAAATTTAGATTTAAAGCTGAGAGCCGTATTAGAAAGAGAGCATTTATAATCTGCGAAAAATTGTGGTGGCCAAAGCAACCTATTTTAAGTAATACAGTGATCTTTATTTAACCGTAATTTCAAAAGCGTAGATCTTTTGTCAATCGGGGGGATATGTTCCTGAATTATGAAAAAACTTTGTACCTAGTTGATAAAATTTTTGGTTGACGAGACTGAAAATTAATGCTGTGAAAGTAAGATTTTTTTGTACATTGTGTTTACATAGGAACTAATACATATCTATCTATAAATATTTTTTTGGTATAGAAAAATGATGACGCGTTATTGAAAATCCTCGGTTCAAAATGGAAGATTATGTATTTGGTTTAGTTACGCTTAACTGTATCGCTGATGTAAACCTGCGCCTTTTTGAACATTCTATAACTTTTTAAGGATAAACGATGTATGAATAAGAGACGTTTTTTACATATTGAACCTCTACAACTCACTCAAATGTCTGAAGTATCATTCACGTACTCAGAGATACCTCAACTTTAGTTGAGATATTTTATTCCCATGAGGGTTTTCTGACTTATATACGACGAAGATTAGTTGCATGGGTAAAGAGCAATCTCATACACAAAATCTTGTGAAACTTACGCTGTGTACGAGGGTTTATCAAATAAAAAGCTATTTAATGTACAGTATATCCTCGAAATAAGTTCACAAAATTGAAACAACATTTATTGCACATACCGCTAGACTACTAGCGGATGTGCTCTATTATCGCTTTGCGCGTCAGAGCTGAGCTTCGTTCATACAAGAAGTTATATCTAAGTTAATTTCGCACGATATCCATTCAAATTGTAGCTTTTTGAAAAGAGGAGATTCTGTCCTATAAGTTGAAACCATTTTTAGATCGATTCGAGTTCATAATTACTCCTTAAATTGTAACTGAAAATTGTGAACAGCAGTTGTCGGTAGGTCTGTACGTACGTACGTACGTCCGAGCTCTACAGCTCGCAATTCTTGACGAATCGCTTTGGTTTATGTTTTATTCGCTTTGTTTACTATCAAACTAGAACCCTATTTAAATTTACTGAAATGCGTTCACTAGTTTAATTTTTATAAACAATTTTTTATTATTTTTGACAGCTAATATTAATATATTATTATTGTACATTGTACAGTATAAATTATTGTAGAAAAACTAAGTGCTACTACACTTTAAGTGCTGGGCAAAAAAATCCAACGGCATTCTTTAAGTTAGATGGGGCTTTTTCTAATGACATAATGAACAAATGACGTTTACAGGCTCATTGAGGAAATTCGCAATAGTTTTAAGGAACTGGACCACAAAATTGCATTATGTACCGAAAAGGGAGTTAATCTATTAATTTTATGTTTGAGTATGATTCTTGAATAAAAACTTTTCAAGTCATTTTTTCTTGCTTTGACATTTTGTCGTAAAATCAAAAATATTATTTTAAATTTACATCAAACAATTTTTTTTAAACCGTTGAATATTTTATAGTTTTTTATGAAATTAAATTATTGTAATTTTCAGGTTTAATTGTTAGTGCCCATCTATGGGGCTTTGTAGCCGATACAAGGGGCAGAAAAAGTGTTATTATAATTTGTTTACTCGTCAGTTTTGCTTGCACATTAGTAACATCTTTTGTCTCGCAGTTTTGGTTATTTATTACCCTCAGGTTTCTCTCCGGATTTTTGTAAGTACCTATCTAAAATAAATTAATTTAATAGTTTATATTTTGTTACATTATCCTTTGTTAATACCTATAATTAAAATTAATAGGTATGATTTTTCAGTGCACAATTTTGACACGTTCAATATATTTATAAGATTTTATTATCTGTTTTATTATAATTATTATTTTTTTTTAGTTTGGCTTGTCCGTCTGCAACGACATATGCTTATTTGGGAGAATTTCATAGCTGTCGATTCAGAGGTAGATCAATACTTTGGGCCTCGATTATTATGTCTATGGGATTAATTATGCTTCCAGGTGCGTATTATTCAACAAAAGTATATTGTGCGACTAGTGGGAGAAAGAGGAGATTTCTCGAGTGTGGATTTTGCCGCACGAGCGTAGCGAGAGCGGTAAAACACACGAGTGGAATCTCCTCTTTCGACCAATAGTCGCACACAATATTTTGTTCAACTACCGCAAGAAATATGTCATTTCATGGCTCTGCTGAGCGTGAGCGAAATAATGGGTGACCTGTTTGATTGACGAACTATCAACACTTGCGTATACGCTCATTACGGGAAACGTTTACGCAAGTGTTGATAGTTTCGTCAATCAATCAGGTCACCCATTATTTCGCTCACGCTCAGCAGAGCCACGAAATGACATATTTCTTGCGGTAGTGGGCACTAGTGGGCGAAATGACATTTCGCCCACTCTCTACGTCTACAGTCAGAGAATTCAATATTTCGCCCACTCTCAGTAGAGCCACGAAATTACATATTTCTTGCGGGTGTTGAACAAAAATCTATTTTGTCTCATATCATTGTAATAATTTTAGTTAATGTTTGTAATGAATAACGCAGATTCGTTTTAGGATTAAGAACAAATCAAACAAACTAATCTCACTTTTGAAATTAATTCTTGCCATAATTGAAAAGAACCTGTATTTAATTTTTTACGTTAATAATTTATTTATTTTGGCCTAATTGAGACGACCCGACGTTTTAATTTTTTATAAAAAAATATTTAAAACATGTCCAAAATTTTCTTTTGAAAAGCGTTTGAAAATCTGTTCTAAGAATAATTTGATTGATTATGAATTTATTTTTAAAACATTTGTTTTGCTTCAATACAAATTCACGCTGCAATCACCTGCAAATTTAATAAATAGGCGCTAAAAATTGAAATATAATTGTTTATTTCTAGGAGTAGCATGGTACATAATTCCACAAGAATGGAGTTTGGAATTATATTCTGGTTTTGTATATCGACCGTGGCGTTTATTCATGGTATTATGTGGTTTACCAAGTTTTATATTCGCACTTATGCTTCTACCATTTCCAGAAAGCCCCAAGTTTTTACTCCTTCAAGGCAGAAAAGAGGAAACTCTTGCTGTATTGCAGACTGTTTTTGCTATTAATACAGGAAAAGGCACTAAAAATTTTCCGGTAAGTTATTTAAAATTAATATTAAGTAGGCTTCACACGCGGTTTCGCAACCTTATTTTTACCCATGCGCAATCCAATAAAAAGTAGTCTATAATGACATTACAGACAGAGCTCGTCACTGTTAAGAAGCGCGTGCAGCCCTCGGCCCTAATTTTACTACACACAAGACAGCTTGACTCAAAATGGGCCGTTATTTGCCTGCTAAGAACGTGGCGGTCGCTTGTATCATGTACATAATATCACGTACCTATACGCAAGTCGTAAATTATCAATTAGCTTTTACATATTTCATAAAGCTGCGCCGATATATCTTACTGAGAATAAAAACTCGAGCAGTTTGTAGGAATTTATACTATATTTTACCCCGTTCTTTGATAATATTAATTCGAGACCTACGTACTGAAGTTTGTACTTTGTAAGAGAAGATCTTCGTGTACATTTTGTAAATTAACAGCTCACTGTTTACATTTTAATGTTGAAATATGTTAATTAATTTATCTCGACTTCAATGCGTTTGTTTTCCTTTATAGTCCTGACTTAGTCAATATCTCCATAAGTTAGTATCGTAGAATGTTAATCAATTCGACGTCAGTTGTCGAGCATCTATAATCTATACAATCTAATCTCTGTTTGTCAATTCAATATAGATTTATTGAACAGACTGACAAAAGTTAGAATAATAATAATAAAAAATAGAAAAATATTGATCTCTGGACCCATCCATATATTCTATTCCGCTGGTATAATATGTTTATAATGAAACCAAATTGTTTGTTTGTAATTTTTAACTTCCCATTATTGTAATGGGTCCGATTTTGCAAATGAAACATTTTGACATATTTGAACGTTTTGAGGTCCCTAGAGTCCGAATCTACTGTTTTTAGAGAGATATATTATGTGTCCGAATCTACTGTTTTAGAGAGAGATGTATGCGTGTGTGTGTACATGTACGTTCCTGAACTTTTTTACTTCCCACCTCTACTATGGTAGGGAAGTAATGGATTTAGTCCGAAAAAAATATTTCGAGATTTTAACAGATTTTACGTTTTGAGACCCTAGCAATCGTTTAAGATCATTTTCTGAATGATGTCTGTATGTGTGTGTGTGTATGTATGTGTGGGTGTATGTATGTATGTGTGTATGTATGTATGTGTGTGTGTGTGTATGTGTGTGTGTATGTGTGTGTGTATGTGTGTGTGTATGTGGTCAATTTTTCGCCTTCGATATCGTAAAAACGGAACAACATACGGGCATTCCGATTGTTCTATTGTGTTTATCAGCCTTTAACTTAGATCTGATTAGATTTTGAGTCAAATCGGTTCAGTGGATCCTGAGATATTCAAAAAAACGTTCTCAATGTCACTTATTAACATAGGTAAAAAAAAATATAAATGAATTCTAGATGTTATAATATGAAAAAAATGTAAATATTTTTTTTCTCTAAAATGTATAGTTTTCGAGAAAAAAAATATTTTACTAAAAAAAGAAAATTGTACGTAAATCAAGGTAACCATGATTTTTGCTATATTAAACTAGCCATCAGTGATCACCAAACAAAAACGAGGGCCATGCTTTTTTCAAAGAATAAAAATTAAATTGTGTTTTAAAGACTACCAACAGCTAAGGTTATTTGGGCCTAGTCAAGAAATTAAAAAAAAAGAAAAAAGAGTGTTTATTTTTTGCAAATATTTACTAGGTGGGAAGTATAGGACTGGTCATCAGTCGAATTTTTTCTTCTCGCATACCTCGAGAACAAATAATGATATCGACTTCGGACCAGTTTCATTCGACACATAATTATATAATAAACACCCGATAGATAGTATGCAAAAGAATTTTTTTTAATAAAAAAACTAAGGGCATCCAATGGCAAGTTAGCAGTGCATGGTTTTATGCTTTATAATATTGTTGAGAGTAGATTTACGATAGTACTTTCAGCAATGAACCGAGCATTAATTTCTAATTATTCTAGGTCGAGGAGTTAGAAGAAACAATGATTACATGTGACAGTGACATTCAAAATGGGAACATGCGAATAATAAGACAGATGTGGATACAAACAGTGCCTTTATTTAAACATCCCTATGTATTCAACACAGTACTGTTAGGTTTTATTCAGTGTGGACTTTTTGCTACGTAAGTAATAACGCAGTTAATCAACTCGAAATAATTACATTACCTAGTATTTACATATTTCACTGTTTAAGAGAAGTGTAGCTCCCTCCCTCCCACCTAAAACTTTATTACACGCTGCTGATCGTATTTTTGATCCGAGCATAGATTTTTTGCGCCAAATTGAAGCTAATTGTTCAGGTCACACAACGCTTTTCTAAATATTAGATGGTTTTCCGTCAGCTACACTGAAAAAGCTTTTCAATATTTTTAAAAAGTGCCCTGTAGCTAGGGTTGCCAGATGCCCCGTATTTTACGGGTTACCCCGTTTTTCAGGCTAAGATAATACAAAAACCCATAATTTCGAAAATAAGATACGGGGTAAATAAGCTCTAAGTTACAAGTCAAATGTAATTTTAAGTTATCTTGCAAATATTTTTATATATTTGCTTCTCAAAATGAAGAGCTTTTAAAAGCTATTTCTTCTAACCATAAATATAAATTTAAAAAATAGATTATCTTCATTAAACATTGCTGTTTTAATTGTCTCCCGTAAAAATATCTAATACCCGTATTTTTTATACTGGTAACCCTTTAATCAACTAGCGGCAGGTGGCAACCCTACCTTTAGCACACCTCGATGCATCTTTTACTTAACTTAAGATCAAAACAGACCCTTTAAGTTCAAAAATAAGGTCGGGAGAGTCTAAATAGTGAATGTATGTTTTTCACTTTTTCGGTTACCAGTGACAGACAGTATAATTTTTTGTCCTTGTCGGCTGCATTTAAACCCCATTAGGTATATTTTATAGTCATTACACAATGAGTGTTTTGTGTGTAGTGTTAATCGAAAGATCATCAGTGAAGAGAGCCCTCTTAATTTATGTTAGAGAAAATATTATAACAATCTTGAAACTAATTTTTTCTTTCATTCCCGATACCATAATACCTACCAGAAATTAAAATTGGTTAGATTTTTCACTACACTATGTACAGTACAAGTTATAATTATTTTGCATTGCAATTTTTTAATAACCTTCTATAGTCATATTATTTCTTGATTACATCAACGACATTCAAAATACTGATATGTATACCTAGCCTAACCGATTCCCTCTGGTGTATAACTAACATAATGAAAGTCCGATCAAAATCAGTTCCGTACTTTTTGACTTAATTGGAAAAACATTCAAAATAACCACAAAACACCAAACCATTTAAAATTTCTGATGATGCCAACTTGGTTGGCGAAACGTATGTCGAGAATTTTTAAATGGTTTGGTGTTCTGTGGTTATTTTTAACGAAGAAAAAAGTAGCAGGTATTTTGACAAAAATATAAAGATAATAATTATTAATTAATTCAACAATGAATTCAATCCTCAAAGCATTCACTTAACCCGTAGGTAGTGAATAGTATTTCTTAACATTATCAATCAGCATATTATGCCATCTTGATTGTTAAACGTCAGACGATTGTTATAAGATATACAAGGAAAAAATCAGTAGCCACTGTCGGGATTTTTCCCTTGTATATCTTATATTTATAACAATCGTTTGACGTTTAACAATCAAGGATTCAAGATGGCATAATATGCTGATTGATAATGTTAAGAAATACTATTCACTACCTACGGGTTAAGTGACTGTTTTGTGGATTGAATTCATTGTTGAATTAATTAACAATTATTATATTGTTGTCCACAATTACCTAACTCATATACCTATTGTTAATTAAAATATAAAGATGTTAATTAGCCTGTGTACGATATTTTGTATCTTCACACCAAAGGCTCTATCACTCTTCACGGAAAATCGACAAGCAGCATTCTAAAAATAAACAATTCGGTCTAGATTAAGATATCCTATACAATCACTGTGCATCTAAGTCGCGTTAAATACTTGCAATTACATATAAAGTTACAATTTTATTTATTTGTATTGATTTATAGTTCTACAGGGTTATTTATGTGGTTTCCTGAGATAGTAAATCGCATAGCCGTCAGCTCAGATACTGGAGTGACAGTATGCCAGTTACTGTCGCCGAACATTAACATCGATGTGAACTCTACATCGAGCATCATTACTAAAACCGAATGCGTGGATATTGTGGATCCAACCGTATTTCAGGTTAATCTAGTCATCGGTGCTAGTTACACATTGGGGTATTTTTTAATCGGAGTACTTATTAACGCACTAGGCGTTAGAATAATCTTAGGTAAGCTGCAATCTCTTCTAATGTTAATACGTTATACATGTTTTCCGAGCAATCAAAATGTTTATCTTCAACTATCTGTGAATATCTTAAAAAATAATAAAAGTCGGCCAAGCATCAACATTCAACACCCTCATGGATATTTTTGAAAATTTTATTTTTCTACTCTAAAGGCGAGTTTACATAGTGATAGTTCCATGGGTTTCAATGGCAGATAGGGGGCGCCGTAGAAATCTCGCCCAGGGCGCTGATAGTGCTAAACCGGCACTGATGACAATTTCATTATTGTAGTACTTATAGTTTAAAAGCTAGAAGGCTATGACAAACAGACGGATGGACAGGCATACAGACAGAATTGTGAGAACAATAGAGTTCCGCACCCTTGGGCAGAACATAAAAAGATTTTCGGCTATCTGATAATTTACTTGGAATCGACAACGTTGTTGCTTATATTATTAAGTCAGAATAAGTACATGCAATTTTGTTATAAAACGATGTTCATATCGTTATGTATTTTTATGAAACCATTTGACATTAAAAGTAAGTATGTAATCTAGATTCATTATTTCATTTTTAGTGTTCTGTGGATTGATATCCGGGATGTCTGGGGTAATACTGTATTTGGTAGTTGATGCTACCGCCATACAAATTTTATTTGTAATTATGTTGGTAATTAGCGGCGTCGCCGTTTGCGTTGTCAGTGTCGCTGTGGTCGATCTATTTCCAACATGTTTGAGGTAATAATAATATGTTAATGTCGTAAGTTTTGCAGCTGTGCTGCTATAATGCCAAATTTTTAGGAAATTCTTCAAACTATGTAAACATAAAATAGGAACAAATGTATCCACACAAGATCTATTCAATTATGTATATTAATTAAAACGACGACATGTTTCGACTATAAAGTCATCTTCAGGTCTCTGAAATATGTTACAAAAGCGTAAACGTGTTAAGACAAAATGGTACATAAAGTTTTTATAACTAGAAGAATTACTTACATATAATCTTATTAATTTATTAACATTGTTTGGTTGAAATTAATATCTTATATGTAAGTAATTCTTCTAGTTATAAAAACTTTATGTACCATTTTGTCTTAGTATATTTACGTTTTTTTTAACATATTTCAGAGACCTGAAGATGACTTTGTCGAAACACGTCGTCGTTTTAATTAATATACATAATTGAATAGATCTTGTGTGGATACATTTTTTCCTATTTTATTTCAATACACAAGTTAATCAGAAGTATTTCTATATGTAAACATACATCATTCTTAAGGTTTAACTATAAGGATAGGAACAATAAACATTTTAAGTCATATGTCTTCACCTCAGAACAGAGATGTTATAGAAACAGCATATCACGTCGCTTGTGAAGTCACAAATATACACTAAAGTACGACCTGTTCGGTACATTATGATCATTCGTTGCTATGTTGCAGGTGGCGCTGTCCTGCTGAAAATAAGACCCGTGATTTTTCACCAAGAGGTGTCGTTACAAATTTTTAATGCTATGAATGTGGACGACATTTATTTTCAGCAGGACGGCGCCACCTGCCACACAGCTCGTGAAACAATGGCTCTGTTGCGTGAAAAATACAACCGATATTATGCGGAAACGTGATGAAAAATTTCATCAAAAGAATGATCGTTTGTAAGAAGAGCCGAGGCGGACATTTTGCAGATATTGTGTTCCATTACTATAACCCCAGAGTTTGTACTTTAGATTAAAATAACAATATCACCACTTTTCACGAAAATATTGCGCTTCTCTGTTGATTTAAAATGACACCTCTTGTTGAAAGACCCTATACATATATCTACAAGTTATGATATACGCCTTCTATAGCTATCTCTGCTCTGAGGTCTTGACATACTGACATGCTATTGGAAAGCTATTACATTATTGTGGACGGGTGCATCATTTGCACCCTCTGTAATTCCGTACTAACAGAAATTGGATTATTAGAGTCAGATGAACCCAACAATTTCCTAAAAGTTTGGTAGGGCTTTAAAGCATACTGAAATTATTAATTTAAAGACTTAATACGCATTATTTATATTAATTTTTAGAAGTATGTCAGTATGCATATCTTTAATGGTGGGTAGGACAGGAAGTGTGATCGCTAGCGGTATTGTTGGAATTATGTTGGATCTCAACTGTGATCTGACTTTTATGACATTCTCAGCTATATTATTAGGTAAGACAATAAACATTTATTTTTCTTATAAACTCTCAAAATTAGACAGACTTGTAATCAATCACTATCAACGTCCAACGAACAATAATAACAATTGTGGTAAATGATAAAATCAATCGATTTAAAACCCCTTATATCCACACCATATTATTCACATAACAATTAGAGGTGAAAATAATAAATATCTAAGACAGCTATGCTGCCATGATTTTAATTACTGTCCACAGAAACTCAAAACTTTGTTTATCTATAGGTAAAAAAAAAAAATAACAATTGTGTTTATACAGGGATGAAATAAATAATACCTATATGCTTAACAAGTAGTCCGGTTAATAAAGGTTTTATGTCGAAAATAATTCCCATAGAGCTGGATTTTTCAACTTTGACTGGTTATAGCTTCTCAATTTTTAAAGATATCGATATGGGACAAAAATCACGATTTAGGGCGTTCTCTGCTTAATGAAAATGTGTGTTTTCAATTTAAAATTCGATGACGAACATAATAAATAAAGCTATTGAAAAAGACATTACGTTTTAACAATTGGTTTCCAAGGCTACAAAAAGCGCGTGATTTTTAAGTAGCTGTAGCTCGCTTATTATTTGCACCACAGAAAATTTGTGGGAATGAAAATTGTAGGAAATGTAATCCTATTTAAAACATTACATAATAAAAGAATCGCTGAAGTCGACCGTTTCTGAGATATTTCGAAACTGGCTTCCGAAAGACTTGCAAAATTATATTCAAGAGGGGGTGGCGGGGAAAGCACAAGGGGGACAACCGGGGACTTTTGTAAAAATACATGTCTAAAGGTGTTCTACCATCTGTGAAAAATCCAGCTCTATGGGAATTATTTGCGACATTGGGTGATTTTTTCCTTTCTTTCCTGGGCTAAAGTATCAGAAAACTCTTTATTAAAACATCGCGTGAGTTTTAAAAAGGAGGCATCGTCTCACACTTGTCACGTATGATACTTTTTATTATATAACATGAACGTGTAAACAGATATGCGTAGCAGCGTAAAAACAGAAAGCCGTGTGTAAAAATTAATATGTACAATCTAAAAAAAATGCTAATTTTGTATTATGTCTTATTTTTTCAGTTTGTGGCATTTTATCATTATTAATACCAAAGAAAACCTCAAAATACGTACAATAATTATAATTAGTATCAATGGAAAATAAGGTATGCCTTATATTTTATATTCTTAAGAATTAATATAACACTGAGCGAGTAAAAGATGAATTCAAAGTGCGATTTATGGAGAATGTGGAAAAATCGATATGCGAAAGATCGATATTTAAAATAATAATTATAATGAATGTGTAAACATTTAAGAAAATCAAAATTTCTTTCCTTGTTTACAAAGGGGTTTAATGATTTTGTTTTTGCTGTCAGGAACAGCAGTTTAATGTTAAAAACACCTATCTATTTTTGAAATAAAATTTAATTATTTTATTATAAAATTTGTTATAGATATTGTTGTAAAATATAATTATTTAATCGTATGATTCCATACGTATATTATATTAGTATTATGTTCGTTTTTATTATATTGATTTTGTATAAAAATAAATGTTTTTTAAGTAGCTGAATGTCTTTTAATGGATCAATCCAAAATTTAGAAATTTATATTTAAAAAATGAATATTGCTAATTTCAAAATATTATGTTAATCTAAATAGCTGAAGATAATTTAATATTTGTGTGTTAGTTGATATATGATTTTTGTTTTGTTATTAAAAAGGCGACGTTGATTACATGCACGCTGTTTTCTAATAAAGGCCTTCGAAAAGAAAAAATGAATGAATGGAACTGATAAGTAATAATATATTATAATTATTGCGTTTTTATCATGTTACTATTATAATAGTCCAAGAGCTCGTGGTCAAAAATTGCAAGGTTTTTGTAAAGGCTAATATTTTGAGATTAGCTAGCATTTAGGGTGTAAATAATTATAGTACAAGTCAGCGGTTGGGACTCTGGCGTCGGGGTGCTTTAAAAGGTGTAAAGAATTAGCAAATTTTGAGAAAACGCGCCGAAAAACAGGTTTATCTACTTGATATGGTATTTTTAAAAGTTTTGTGATCCAAGATCAGCATTGGTTCATAATGATCAGAAATAATAGTTTTTATCACATTAGCTTTACGGAAGAGATTGTAATTTGTCAGAATATTATCAATACAGCTTTCAGACGACGTAGTAACACGTGTCGGTTCGTTTATCATAATATTTAAATTAAAAACATTGCACAGATCCACAATTTGGAGAGAATCGTTAGTTATATTTAAAAAAAGCAGTACTAAAATCACCAACTATAATTAAAATATTGTCACGTTTGCTATATAGCGACAGTACATGTTCAAGTTTACAACAAAAATGCATCATGTCTGCGCTTGGAGATCTGTATACTACAAAAACATACACATTGAGGTGATTATAAATTACTTTTACATATCACAACATTAAAAAAGTTTATCCACACAAATATCATTAATTTGAGTCAAATTTTATATGATTCCTTGCAAAAATACACACTCCACCACCCATAGTATTTTGCCTGAAAAAAGAACTGCACATAGTATAATCACTAAAGTTTAATATAATATTTTCATTCTCTTTTAACCAGTCCTCTGATACACACATTATAATATCTGGGAAGTTATCTTTAAGTAACATTGAAAATTCATTAATTTTATTCCTTATACTTTGTATGTTAACATGCATTATTTTTAGGCTATTGGGAAGTATTGAAATTCGAAGGTTGTGTTCTACGAAAAAAATATTTTTTTATGATAATGTTCTTAGGCCAAGACTCAGGATCATTTTAGTTCTTCTGGAGCACCCACTTTAAAACTCATATAACGACCTTTGTTTATTTAGAATTTTTTGTATAATGATGATGTGACCCCTATTTACTATTCTCTCTAATCTTTATATGAATTTATTTATTTTGCTTGAAGAAAGCAAGCCTACAAACTAATTAAAAACAATTCCATGTTGATAATTAAAATACAATTTTTATATAAAATTAGATTGATACATTGCACAATAATTGATCTCATTTTCAGTAGTTTTAAAATGTTTAATTGAAATCAGTATCATTCCTTAACTGATTACTGGTAGTTAAAGAAATGGTGACTGTATCAGGTAAGTACGGACAACGTCATTTCCTTAGATCAAATAACAAAACGAAACTATAAAATCTGACAGGCACTGAGTGATTCGTTGAAGATAAATTATTTATTAAAGTCGGATAAAGTTGCTCTGCTATTCAAACAGTATGCGTCACTTAGTCGTGCTGACGTCGACTTGCTTTGGCAAAATTTAGGTTTCTTGGTTATGTACTTTTCAATACTTATATCAAAGATTCTCACAAAAATATGACGTCCGCGCGACTAAGTGCTATTCTGTAGAATCAATGTTAGAAATTACAGTGCTGTTAAATTTTTGCCACTTTCTAACAAATTTGATATTATAAGATAAAGTGAGACAGAAATTTTCAGTGCTGGAAGATATGACCGTACAAACACCATAAATAGCACATCAACTTTAATAACTTAATGCGTTTCAACGAATTATTTATAATTTAATGCCTCTCAGACTTTAGGTTTTAGTACAAATTAACATATATTTTCGCACTGCATAGTAAAAATCCCGTGCAAGTATCCATATTTAAATAATCATAGTTAATTGAAAATGTGGGTCCGAGAACCAGACAGAATCAGTTTTTTCTAATTTTTACTTTTTCACTGGTCCCGTAAAAAAATCCTCTATCGATTGGTGCAAAAGACATACAGCTCCAAGCTAGTGATGCGCGATTACGAAATATTTTAGTCGATTGTCTCGATTGTTCAAACATCTCGATGACTCTCGATGGTTAGCACTTGAACTCGATTGTTGTTGTTTCATAGTTCACTGAGATCGAGTCGCATAGTACTGACTCGTACACTGTCGAGAGCCACGTAATATACAATCGTTCATCACTCAACAACTGTGGTCGAGTCGATGGTTGATTGTGCAGTAATCGCGTAATACGAATTCAATAGTGAAGAGATCACAGAGTATAGTGAGTACCGACTAAACAGTGTGAACAGTGAACAATAAACGAGTCGCGTGAACATCAATCGGCTAGCATATAACCTTGAATCGCGATTATATGTATTCTCATTCGCTGCTATTGCTATAACCTATGTGGCAAATAATCGACTTGAACAATCTAACATTTCGATTGTAAAATCAAACTCCGAGTCGATTGTAGACTCGATTGTTATTATCAACGGTTACAATTGTTTCTATTGTAAAAATATCTCGTAATCGCCCATCACTACTCGAAGCAATGGCTATAGAGATATAAAGCAAAATGAGCTGTATACTGGTGTTTCATACGGTGCAAGAAATGTTATACAGCTCCAGGAGCTGTCTTGTTTTTGCACCGAATTAGCTCAACGTACGGCCAGTGTTTGTCCGTCCTGAAAAATTAAGAAAACTGGAACTGTCTGGTTCTTACACCCACATCTTTAATTGATTCTAAAAGTAAATTTAGACTAAATCACTATCCTTAGGAACTACAAATAGAAGTTGAAGTAAAGATTTCGTGGCACAGCATCAATCAAAAAGCAATACTGGTAATCTAAAATTACATTTACTAATTTTTCGACATACTTCATGCCACTGAAACTCTGATGATGACATGAAGTATGTCGAAATGTCAGTAATTAAATTCAAATTATTAAGAAATTAGGAGAGAAAAAACTTAGTGGCAAAAGAATCAAATAAAATTTGCAATACTGATGATTAAATTTGCATTTATAAGCTTACGTTTCGGTGCTCATTGCACCATCCTCAGAGTATCAAACATTTTCATCATGGGTTTCTTCAATTATATAAATTTAATCATCAGTATTGCAAATTTTATTTGATCCTTTTGCCACTGAGTTTTTTCTCTCCTAATTTCTACATCATCCACGGATCACCATTTCTCTATACCATAGAGTTCTTCAACATCAAATAATTAAAATACCAGTATTGATTTTTTATCGATCCAGTGCCATCAACTTCTATTTGTTCACATTATTGTACGGAAGTATTAGTTAAATTATTAACTGACACAAATTAATATTGTTTAGTTGGTTCAAACATAATTGGAGTAATTTTAATTAGTAAACGAATTTATAGTATTCATGCAGGATACAATTTAAGATACTTTTAGCTTATATCATTTTGTATTAGAGCAATGCTTTTTTATTACAGAGGCAAACATTGTTGAAGGGGTATCTTTTGAAAATGCACTATCACAAACAGGTAGGATTCAACGTTGTTTACGGTTACTACTTTACATTTTAATTAAAAAGAAGCTTTACTGTAGTTTCTTGTCACTAAAAGAGTTTATTTCACTTTATAAAAATTAAATATCAGAAAATTATCAAACTAATGAAAACCAATTTTTTATTTTATAATTAATCGTACATAGATATATGTATAACAGTTTAAAATCTTTATCTGACGAAGCTACTGTGTCGTGCAATTAGTCCAAGCATTATATAGCTAGGTGAAATAACTATGAAACCTGGAAATATTTAGTGTAAAGCTGAATTTTTGTTTAGTAACCTTATTGACCGCAGAGAACAAGATATTAAAATTCTTGGAAATCCTCATGTCGGCGTCCTCGATTTTCAAGCCGATCAGTTTTGGGTTTTTTAACAAAATTTTACCAAAACCCAGAAGCCAAACATTTTTTCTCCGAATTAGTGCAAATGTGTGGGGAAAACATATTAAAAGTCTTTGGGTCTCCTATGCCCCCTTCATCCCCTTTTTGGCGAAAAACCACCCTAAAAACGAACTCACCGCTGTGTTTTCACGTCAGGGTTCCGAACGGTTAATCGGACGATAAAAGTGAACATGTGTAAAAATATTTTGTCAATAAATTTAAAATTAAAAAATGCCTCATTCATTATTCTGTTTATCCTTAAGGTGGACCTACAACAGAGACTCAAGAAAAGTTGTTTATATTGCAATAAATGCCATATAAAACTAAGTTCTAATAATAATTTAAAACATTGTTTTATTTAATCTTAAATTTTGCTGAATTTATTTGCTGATCCATATCTCATAAGCCACGACAAATAGAACGGTAATTTATTTTTATTAATAATTTTTTACCCAGCACTAAATTTTCTATACATCGTTGATGGATGGCGGTTTACTTTTGGGACACCCTGTATAATCAAAAAGACACGAGAAAATATATCTATAATATCAATGAACAATGTTCTCATTGACTGCCCGATTTCGACGCCAAATCTACATTCAAAATTGATTTATTATTGACTTTCAACGCTAAATCTACTTTCAAAGTAGACTGAAGAAACTTCACTATCTTCGCCTGATTGGTTTTTCCGTAAATTGTATAAAATTATTAAAGCAGAGCGGCATCAGTCCTAGTTACCATCGCATGCCAATAAATCACTTAATCTGACGCTCGGCCTAAGCGCGGTTACTTTGTTTTTTGTTATGTCGGCTTATTTAGTTATTTAGGTGGATTTAGTGCTTTGATTACATTAATAAAAAATGCTAACAATATTTTTTTTACTTATCATACAAAAGTGCATAGGTTTCAATTTCACGGAAATTAGTAGCTAATTATTTTCCCTCAGTAATGACACCTCAGGCCAATGCCTGACTGGTCCATGGACGTACCTAGCTACGAATGACCCAAGATACCTTGTGTTCCGTAAAAATGAAAATATAAAACCCCACATAATATAAGTTTGTTTGTTTAAGTATGTTAAACAATTTAATTATTAAATAAACAAAAATCGGTTTGAAATTCAGTAGCTTCCTGAACTGTGGTGTTTTAGCGCGCTTTTGTTATTATAAAGTTGCATTTTTTATTGCTCGCCGTACATCACCCCCAAGCAGACAATTATTGTTATTGGGGTTAAATGCTTGTGGTTTTACATTGTCATTTTTATATTTTTATGGAACTCAATGAATGAATGAATTGTGGATTATAGACGCTCGACAGCAGAGGTCATTAGCGTCTTATGGAACTCAAGGCGTCTTGGGTTATATGGGGTTGAAGATCTTCATCAGTGTGGCCATGCCTTGGCCCATGCAAAAAAAATCTACGTCCCTGGGCTGGCCTGCTTTTTGATACTAAAAACTGATAGATGAGCTGAAAGTTTTAGATCAAGTCAAGCAGTGCAGGGAATAGTGTTTTGCATTACAAGGGACGAAACACAGCGATTTGCCACTATAGTTGCATTCGCTGTGTTTCGTTTCGAGTAAATGCATATTATTTTTCACAACATCTCTATTGACAATTCTATTTGGGTACCTGCAGTTTGGGCGCGCAAAAAGCCGTAAAAATATTAGATCTGTCAGATCCATGTGAAATTTATGTGAGGTTATGTCTGTTATTTTGACGTTTTCGAGTATTATATGTGAATTGAAGTTGGCGCGACTCAATCGATCTATCTCTCTCTTAGCAACGTTAAAAAACAGAGAAAGTTGTTATCCCTAGGGTTGAAATTCTCAGTTTCAACCCGCTAAACAGGTGCCGAAAATCGAATTTTTAATAGATGCGTTGTGAAACAAAAATTTTTTACATTCTGAAATAGCTTTAAACGCAATGTATTTGATTGACTTTTTTAAAAATTTCATTTTCTTTTTCGTGTCGAGTCCATTGTTTGAAAAATACTCAAGTTTTCGTTTCAAATTGAGTCGAGTAGAGCAGGAAGAAAAAGTTTCGATACTAAAAGTGTATAATAGTATATTGTGTGACTAGTATGCTAAATATATCTTTATGCGTCAGGCGCGATGTTTTCAGCACGAGTAGTAGGAAAGCGCTCACGAGCCTTGGCGAGTGAGCATCGCGAACCGAATACGAGTGCTGAAAACATCGCGCCTGACGCATAAATATTTAGCATACGTGTTGCACACTATACTTTATATAACAAATGCATGGTTTTAGACTTTAATTGAATAATTTTATGTCACTGACAGAAGTACATCTCATAATAAAAACATTGGGCTCGATACAATATTTAATCACTTCGTTACCATAGTAACCATATTTCATTTATAACACCGAAAAGAGGTACAAAATGTTCATTAGATAACGGGTTTTTCAAATGTTTTTACATTATTCATCGAAAAGCGTTTCATAATGGATCATGACGTCACTTGTCAATAAACGGCCATTTAAAGTCCGCAAAACTGATACGAAAAAACACTAAAAGCGTGCATGTGTTATATAAAATCATTTTCAGTATAATATTATGTATAAACTTTTTTCCGTAGGTACTATTCAGTTCGACTCGAAAATCGAATATTTGTCACTCAACCCGACTTGATAAGAAATATCCACTGCTTGCATTTCTTCAATTATTGTTCGACTTTTTTCATTTATTTTCCAGGTTATGGCAAATTTAACTACTTTCTTTTGTTAACGGTGGGAGTCTGTCTATTGGGAGTAATATCAGATACACAATCAATGGGATTCGTTTTACCGGCTACACAATGCGATTTAAATTTAACTGTCGCACAAAAAGGATTATTAAATGCAATCAGTTTTTTAGGTAAGACAGCTAAATATTTATAACTTAGGATTATTTTAACTCAATCCAAGTATGCGAATTTCAAAATAACATCAAGAGTATTGGGAATACTTTCCGAGGTTCTTTCCGGGATTTTCCGGAAAATTAACTACTTTTTATAATCCCGACATACGGGATTTATGTTTTAAAACTCGGGACGAGACTGAAGAACGCGTTTTTTCAATATCTGGCACAATAAAATAAACAAATAAAATCTTCACAAAAAACTCGTTCTATTTTACCATTATGTTGATGTTCTGTGTTTTTTTAAAACTTATTAAAAAAAAACAAGACGTATAAATTAAATATTATTTGTTTTTTAATTGATTAATGTTTAATGTTTTCTGTAAAAAAAGGATGTTTTTTTAATTTTTTTAATAATAAAGTAAAATATGTTTTTGTTTTCTAGTAAATTACTAACTTTTTTTTCATTAAAAATTGAATTAGTTCGAGATAACCGATCTTGTCGCACGACACATCGGAGTCTAAGTATGAATCGAGTGTGACGCCAGACACTATGTTGTTGTCTCCCGTCACGGTCACAAGTTTCGAAAGGTTACCTTAACAGTATTGTTCATGGGCACTATACAATTAAATTAATGCAACTGCCAAGATATTGTTAAAATATGTCTTTCTCAAATATTAATGCCAATAATATTTTAGTATCAAGGGCGTACGCATAATTTTGTTCAGGGTAGGGGCAAGAGTTATAAGAATAAGAATAGTTTATTGCTAAAAAGAAGCAACTGGAATCAGAATCAATCATAGGAGTGGTCTTCCATCTGTCCGTATAAAATATTAAATACAATAACAAAAAAATAAAATACAAAAGATAATAACTAAGTTAAAAATATATTATGTCTAATTAAAAATACATGCCTAAGTGGTTAATAGATTTTGCCTAGCTAGTAACATGGTACTATAATTAAAATTTTTGTTTGGTAGTTCATACACATAGCACTAGTAAACATGGTGCTATCTAGCTCATTTAACTGCTTAGGCGCCAGATAACTGAAAGATTTTTTAAAATTTGAAGTATTGTGAGGTGGTAGCTGAAAACTTATTCGCCTAAATAGGTTTGAGCGTTTCTTCAACTTGCTTATTAGAAGAGTAGGCTCATTTTCTTTCAAAATCTTGAATAAAAAAGCGTACATGTGTAATAACCTTCTGTTTGCCAAAATATTTTAATATTGTGTGTACCATGGTATCATGGTATTTCTTGCCAACTTAGCTATAAACTCCAAAAGGTACAAAATTCCTGCAATCGTTACATATACAATGTTAATCGCAGATCACATATTACACCAATTTTAAAAGAACATAGCATATTAAACATGGAACATACTAGAATGTTTCATATCGTTATTTTATTACATAATGTTTTAAAAACTCAACAACCGTTGTATATATTCCAGTACTTAAATAACATTCAAAAATATCATAATTATGTATAAAACAAGAAACTGTATAGATCTGGAAATATCTTTATCAAAAACAACAGTATAGGTAAAACATCTTTTTTTGTATGTGGTCCGAAAATTTGGAATAGTTTACCATCTGAACTGAGACTGTGTAATACGAAAACTCTAAAAAAAATTAATGGATTATCTGTTGAATTAGTTGAATGCTATATTTTGTATTTGTTTTGTTTTGTTGTTTTGTTTTGTTGTTTTGTTTTATTGTTACATTTTGTTATTTTGTAATACAGTATGTTCGTGTTCGATTTTGAAAAGGGCAGACGTTAGACAGCCTGCTAAAGGCTTTTGTCTGTGCCTAAATAAAGATTTAATATTATTATTACTAAGTACGGTATTATAATATGACCACGAAGTGGAATACAGAAAGCAAACCTTAGACAGACGTTCTGAAGTTTTTGTACTTTATAAGAAGCTGAATAATTTAACGATGGACCATATTATATCACATCACAATACTCAATAATCGACAAAATCAAAATATTGACCAACCTCAATTTCATACTGCAATAAGGTCGTAAGCGATAATCCAAACGTTCTAAGTGTAATTCAGGAATTTTCAGGCGCCAAAGTTCAATAACGGGAAATAAAAGGGATTAGTATGAAGTGAGCTTCATGCGTTTTTACACTTTATTCCATTATTTCAGATCCCGGAAGGGGGACGCAGCTTTCCACTGTTCCCCATTGCGTACGCCCACATTTAGTACAGAATGAAAACATATTTATAATTTCGCAATTTTTTAATAAGCTCATTTTTTAGTTCTTAATAAATTATAAGTAACGTTTTATTTTATGTAGGTGTTGTGTGTGGAGGTCATTTTCTGGGTTTTCTGGCGGATGTCAAAGGAAGACGCAAAATTATTAAATGGTCAATATTCTTCAATTTCACTTGTACCGTCATCACAAGTTTCGTATCACAGCTTTGGCTTTTCACAACTCTTAGATTCGTTAGTGGATTTTTGTATGTCGTTCCAATTTTGCACCATTGCACCATTGCTCACATGTTTATCTTTATTTTATGTTTTGTATTTGCAGTATGGCAGCTCCTTCAGCAGTAATTTATGCATATTTTGGAGAGTTTTTGGATAATGAACGCAGACCGAAGATGTTAACATGGTCATCTGCATTTTGCTCACTAGGTCTTCTGGTACTTCCAGGTTGGGGCTATTTTCTTTAAACCATATTTTTCAATTTTTGTTCATTAAATTGTTTGGATGGGACTGAAGCAATCAAAATATAAACTTTTATATTTTAGAAAATTTAGTCGTTATAATTTGTAATTGATGTGTCAAAATTTGATAGTGTTTTCATGGATAATTCTTCCCATGACTTGGTCTTTTGATGTACCATTAATTGATGTCGACTACAAACCTTGGCGATTACTCTTGGTAGTTTGTGGAATGCCTGGTCTACTTGCAGCTATTGGACTTATTTTTTTACCTGAAAGTCCCAAATTTCTTTGGGCTAACGGAAACAACGAAAACGCTTTAGAGGTTCTCAAAACTGTGTATCACTGCAATACTGGTTTGTCCAAAGACTCTTTTCCGGTAAGTTGGTAAACATTTTTTTAACCAACACCAGTGGCTTCAGCACATTTTTTTTTAAATTATTATTTTCTTGAGGTAAACTTAAAGCTGATTAAATTGAAATGTTACGAACCATGGGCGCCACGAGGGGGGGGGGGTGCAAAAGGATGCGATTGTACCCCCCCTGGCTTAGAAACGGAGAAGAAAAAATAGAAAATCTGGAAGAGGGAAGAGAAAAATACCTGGGGTTACATTATAGGTTATTATAATTTGAGTGAGCATTTTGCACCTCCTGTAAGGGATTTTTAAAATGTGTGATTTGAATTCATTGAATCGTTCAGGAATATAAACAAGAGAAAACATCCATAAGAATAATATCAGAGATTTTTTGTAGGTAAAGCAGTTAATTCCACCTGACGTGACTGGTGATCAAAGTTCAAGGAAAAAATCATTTTTAAATTCTATTTGGGAACAAACAGTCCCTATATTTAGGATTCCTTATGGATTGAAGACATTGATGCTTTGTATTTTACAATTTGGACTCTTTCTTACGTAAGTTTAGTGCGTTTATTTCAATATTTCAAATTTATTTTGTAACTACAGGCGTGTCTATATTTTCAAATTTATCTTTTATTAACAGTGAGTTTGAAAAATGTTAAACAATTATAATTTTAAATTATTTATTATTTTAATATTGACATCCAAACATGCGCATTGCGAATAACGTCAAATATATCCATTTCAGGGCAAGTGGATTTTATTCATGGTTTCCAGAAATTTTGAAACGAATATCTGACTATCAAAAAGACAATCCAGAAGCATCTTTCGATGTTTGCACGATAATAAATTGGGTTCCAGGGAATGTTAGTTTACCAAACACGAATTTCACAATCAGTCATAGCAATTTCAAAACTCTTTTGATGGCAAAAAGTGATAATCCAACTACAGAATGCAGTGGTACAGTAAATACAGACGTTTTCAAATCGATGATGGTGATAGCTGTAGTATTTGCAATAATTTATTTTCTTATTGGCAGTATTATTAACATTTTTGGAAAGAAAAATACATTATGTAAGTGAAATGAACTAATAATTAAATTCTACTACCCCATTTATGTCATTTAGTTTCAGTGCTGCTTGAAGTCCAGAGTTTGAACTTAATAATTAAGTTCTCAAACTCTGTCAAATTCTCATTCTATATATTTGTCTGATACCAAACTCGCTCAAAAAGTTGAAGATATATATGTTGGTCTAGCACTGAACTGTTATAGGAAGAGATTTAATGATTATAAAGTGAATTGCTTAGTTTTTTTAATAAAATATGAATAAAAGAACCATTTGCATGGGTTTCTTCAAACTTTACATTGAACTCTTTGTGCAGAACTGGGATATTTTGGGTTAGTTTAGGAATATTATCTTTAAATACGTTTTTTTCGCACCTGTACCACTCCCTATTCATCCCGCAACAAAATTCCGTCGCACCAGCACCCCTTCACGTACGTTTTTTTGGGGAAATCTGAACTTGTACCACCTTCCTTTTCACCCCGCAACAAAATGCCATCGCACCAACATCCCCCCGCGTACGTTTTTTGGGGAACTCCGCACCTGTACCAGTCCCCTTTTCACCCCACAATAAAACGCTGTCGCACCAACTCCCCTGCGTACGTTTTTTGGAGAGCTCTGCACCTGTACCACCCCCTATTCATCCCGCAACAAAATTCCGTCGCACCAGCACCCCTTCACGTACGTTTTTTTGGTGAACTCTGAACTTGTACCACCTTCCTTTTCACCCCGCAACAAAATGCCATCGCACCAACATCCCCCCGCGTACGTTTTTTGGGGAACTCCGCACCTGTACCAGTCCCCTTTTCACCCCACAATAAAACGCTGTCGCACCAACTCCCCTGCGTACGTTTTTTGAAGAACTCTGCACCTGTACCACTCCCCTTTTCAACCCAAAACAAAATTTCGTCGCAGCAACACCCCCTCGCGTACGGTTTTTGAGGAACTTCGCACCTGTATCACCCCCCTTTTCACTCCGCAACAAAACGCCTTCGCATCATTTTATTTTGTCGCGGAAATTACGTCACGGCACCGAATTTTCAGACAGAAACATATTTTTTGCTTTATATGTAGATTAAGATTATGAACCAACTTATATATTATAAGTACCTACAGTTTGTTAAGATTAGCATGTAAATTATTATTCATTGTTCATTACAGTAGGACTTGTAATACCAAGCGCTCTTAGCGGTTTCTTAGTAATCTATGCCAGCTCACCAGCTCTCGTGACAATTTTGCTTTCCGTTTTCGTTGTTTGTGGAGCCGCCATAGGAGTTACCAATACTTTTACCGTCGACTTTTATCCTACTTATTATCGGTAAGAATGTCATCAATTTTATTTTTTATACAGAACGAAACTGAATTATATCCAAAATCTATAATTTAGAATGATTAAAATAATAATGATGGATTAGAATCGTTGAAATAATTATTGTAGAATAATATTATAGAATGAGAAGTGAAGTCATTAGCGCAAATAAGCTTTTTCACGATATATTTAAAGTTTAAAATTCTAATTACAACACTATTTTTTAATGTAGTAACTTCGCTGCAGGTATGTGGACAGTAAATAATAAAACATATAGTTTAAAAAAATACTATTTTTTTTAAATTCCACTACAATAATTCTTTATAAATTGCATTGAATCCAACTTTTTATCATAATATATACATAACTACGGATAAATCTATATCCTATATTTCACAAAATACGTATCAAGTTATGATAGATAGATGCTGTTATTGATAAATTTGGTTATACAAATAGTTTTTATAAAACACATTTTACTATACGGTAGACTCCTGATAAGTGCACGGCATCGGGGACTTCGAAGGTTCCCACTCTCTAAGATCCGTTCTTGTACCAAATTCAACATAGATATAAATAGGTATTGATGCTGAGAGGATGGGTCGTGGCAGACGGGACTTTTGATAATCGAAAGTGTGTAGTAAATACAAGAGTAGAAGCTCTGACTTATCGACCATTGACTTGATGGGAGGATGATGTATTTACTAAACGTGTTTATTTAATGATAATAATTTATGAATGATTTATTTAATAAAATATATGTTTTTTAATTTATTATCAGGGCTATGGCGATATCGATATCGTTAACAGCTGGCCGCTTAGGTGCGATGACTGGCAGTAATATAGTTGGAATATTTCTGGAATATAATTGTCAGGCTACATTTTACGTTTTTGGAGGAGAATTATTGGGTAACATGTCGCAATATTAATACATATTATTTATTTTTAGATATTATTCATTTTAGTGATGGTAGAAACTGTCTTTTAGTAACATGTGATTGCTATTTGAAAATAACTGTAAAAAGTAAGCCTGTTACTGGCGATTAATTATAGATAACTTGTAACCGTTGTCAAGTAATAGGCATCAGTTAACAAGTTAACAAGAATATGCATTAGGTATCTATAAATTTACAAATATCTTTTGTACAAAATATATACGTAAAATATCATCGAAGAGCAAAAAGGAAAAATATGTTCCAGGAATGTAACAACAAACATTGCTAGACGGTTACGAGATAATAAGTACTTAACAGTTAATAAATAAACACTCGACAGTTCACTAAAGGTAATCGATAACAGAACAGAAAGCTTTTGAGAACGTTATTTTAGTAAATTGTTGTTTTTAATGGCAATTTTGTAAACCAATTTTTCTTATTTCCGTTAACGATTCCAAAATAACTGTTACTGCTATTTCGTCCCATCACTAATTAATTCTTTTATAATAAAATATTTCAATAATAATTTTTAAAAAGTCAAAAATTATTACAGTAGGTAATCCATTTGGATTTGGGTTTGGAATGAGCGCTGCTGTTAACTTAGATGACAAATTTTTATGAAGATAAAGAATAGATTTATTGCTAATTTTCAGTATAAATAACAGTTTCTTAAATCCTTAATGAATACATTTTGATTAAAAAAATAAAACAAGGCATTTTGGAGTAGTTGACTATACTTCACCTATTATGTTCGATGATTAAATGAAATGTAATTTTCTGTTTCAGTTTGTGCAATTATTGCAGCTTTATTGCCATGTCCACAAGCAGAACTATTATTGGTATAGTTTAATGAATAATTATTATTAATATTAATTTTTTTATTATTGATAGGTAATAATATTATATTTTATTAACACAATAAATACATCTATATCTTGTATACCTACATTATTATAATTTCTGAAAGAATTTTAAATAAATTATTAGGATACTGTAACAGTTATAATAATAGATCAAATAATAAGTAAATAATATAATAAAATTATTTGTTGTTTTAATTAAGACATCTTACATAAATTGATCACGTGGAGTTTTAAAACATATTAAAATAATAACTTAAGAGGGGTCAAACCATTCCCTCCCGTCGTATTTTTGATCCGAGGATATTATATTCTTGCGTCAAAATGAAGCTGATTATTGTCTCCTCTTGGGACGACACAACATCCTTCAATATTTTAAAAACTGCCCAGTACCCAAAGTCGCCTATTAATGCATCCTTTCCTTTTAATTTAAGACCAAAACAAACCCCCTAAGTTTTAAAATGAGGCCAGGAGATAGTGGCGGATTTACACATTTGCCGCCGCCAGTAGACTATTCAAATTTTGCCGCTCCTACCGACCTCTACAATTCGATACCCTAGTTCACAATCATATTAATTAATTTTTTTTGTCAATGTCGCCCGCGCTCGTGCAGTCAATTCGGCCAGACACACTTAGCGAACGGTCATGTCACTCATTCCCGCGCCGCAAGCAACCAAACGCGACTACGCAAATTGTTGAAAGAATTATCTAAGTGGTGAAACATATTAATTATTACATGTTAAATTGTTTGTGTAGACCTAACAACATTTAGGTACCTATATAAATATGAATCTTTAATTTCTGTAAGACATAAAAAACAATTTTTGCCGCCCCTAAAATCTGCCGCCCTAGGCTCCAGCCTACTCAGCCTGCTGGTAAATCCACCACTGCCAGGAGAGTAAATAGTTAGCGTCGGTTTTTCACTTTTTTGCGTTACAAACGACGCACAATATTATTTTTATCAATAAATACAAATTTTAACACGGACGTCGTGAACAAATACATAATTAAATGAATGCATAATGACTGCACACAGTATATGAAACACCTGTTGCAAAGAACAATGACGTAACACAAAATCAGGAAAAATTCATTAATTCAAACCTATGTTACCGTAGGGATTTTAACCCCAAATTTTCCACTATCGCGGCGGACTGAGTTGACATTACTCACACAGTGACACATTTTCGAACGATCGACTTTATCCCTTTAAAGCATTCTGTCACTGAAAAACCACTACATGCGAGAGTCAATATTCCAACACCACTGCTAGACTACAGACAACTCAACATGTAAAGTATCCTTGTTGGCTGAATTTAAACACCATCAGATAGGTTTCATTCTATACAAGGTTAATATTTCAAGTAGTTACCAGTAAAAGTGAAAAATTGCATGCTGACTGTATAGCTGATTTATGTTGATCAATACTAATATGTAAAATAGTAACGAGTTTTCTGTTTGTACTTTTATGTTCATTCAACTTTTGTATGATATCTAGACAGGAGAAGGCGTTTCTAGAATTTTGGTCAGTCTGTCTGTTTGTACGGTATTAATCGAGAACGATAATAGTCGGGCTGCTTAACAGATGGAGCAATGAAAACGCATGATAACTGCGTGATCACCGCGTGTAAAGTACCTGATTGGTTGCTTGAACGTTCGGGAACGAAACTATATGCGAAAGCCACGCCTGCGGCGCAAGCTATTCATGTGCTTTTCACGTGATCACTCCATCTGTTAAGCGACCCGACTATAGACTGACTTTGAAAACCAGATACAGTTCCCTTTAAAAACGACATTAACGCAGCGGAATCTGTGGAACAAATCGATAATCACGCAAGCGAAGTCGCAAGATAAAGTTTAGTAATTAAGTAAAGAAATATTTTAATATTCAGTAGTCAAACGCCAGTATAAACTTTATTAAATATGCGACATGATATAATTTTTTTATAGATTATTTACATTTTTTTATTATTAAGTACACATTTTTGCAGAAATATGTTATATTTCATCGAACCGTACCTAATAAAAATAATCCTTCTTGATTATCTTTTATTTGTATCAAATACCAACCTTTGTAATAAATTGTCTACAGAAAATAAAATTGACTTAGTAATATCTATATTTAAATTAATGATATGCTGCAAAATATGTATAACCAATACTAAAATTATTTAAATAAATTTTTTGAAGAGAAGACTTCCTTAGGCGCGTTAGGCACTTTTTGCAGGGTACTAAAATAGCGTGAAGCGTTCGCAAAAAAACCGTAAGAATTCGCAACCTGACCGTTCGCAACCTGACCTTAAGAATTCGCAACATAGGTACTTATATCATAAAAACGGCCGTCTAGACATTTCCATTCATAGCGCATTTGGATACGTCTTTGCGTTCTATGTATAGGAACCTGGGTTCGAGACCTGATGGCAGCGTAGAATTTTTGGCGTTTTTTTTCTAAATTCTACATGATATTTATTTATATATTTTTTTATTTTTGTTATATTTTTTCTTTGACAATAATTATAATTTGTTTGAAACTAAGGTGGAATTAATAAAAAATACAATTTTAGTATTTTAGTATTAAATTATTTTTAGTTCATAAATGCGCTATAATAGATGACACCAAAAATTAGAAAAATGAAGTTTTCACTTCTTTCGTGTGATCATAAGCACACTCCAATTTTCTTTTAATATACCACGTTATTATAACGGACTAAACAGTGTAAAATAATTTCTCCTAAACGAAAAACGTGGGGTGCAATAAATAATTGATGCGTGAATAGTTCACCTGAGTTTTCTCAACGACAGCTACTCTCTTCACTCCTTAGTATTTTCTATTGCATCCCACATTTTCTTTTAGGAGAAATTATTTTATACTTTTTAGTCCGTTTTAAAAACGTGGTATATTAATTTTTTTTATTTAAATAATTATTTTCTGCTTTTTAGTCTTGGGACGTTCGTCATATTGGGTAAAGAATGAGGTCACATAGCTAATCGTATTCTACTCGTAAAGCCCTTTCATTTGATACCCATATCAAGGGGGTTGTAAAGAAATATATAACCCGCCAATTTGGGACGTCCGCCATATTGGATTTAAAACGATATTTGATATACTATATTGCATTGTCACCGGACTTATACACGTGTGCAAAATTTCAAAGCTCTAGCTCAATTAGGACTAGTCGAAATTTTGATTGCAAGATTTGTAGCTAACAGACAAACAGACAAGAAAAGCGAATTAATAAAAACGTGGTAAAATCACGTTTAGATTGTTCGAAAGTTATTTGTTATGGTTTAGAACATGTGAATTTCTATAGCCAAATTGCAAAAATTAATATTTATAAAGAAGTAAGGTTTATTCTGTATCCATTTCTTTGAAATTTGGTTAATAAACTGTTTTGTTATTTTATACACGTTTTTAAAGTTATTAATAATATTTATTGACCACCTATGTACCTACATATAATTTAATTGATATAATTTGAACTTAGTTTTATTACATTATTGATTTGAGCAAAGTCTCAGTAATAAAATGCGAAAAAAATATTGCACGCGTCTAGACACATTGACGTAGGTCGTAGGCACATTTTTATGTTTAATTATTGTACATTTAAATATTTTAAAAAATATTATTTTAAACATTTTGAAGATCCTTCGGATACCTATATGGTGATGGACTATTTTAATGTTAATTTTCACTTTAATTTTGGGTACTTTTTTGGCGCTTATGTTCGAATAATAAAAGACTTTTTAACAAAAAAAAACCTCCTTCAAAAAGGCACTAAAAAGAGGAAAATAATGAAATTTTGAGGTCTGTGCCAATTAAAATATGAAGTTGGTTAAAAAGAAGATATTAATCACTATATACTATACTTTTTAACAGACTTCATATTTTAATTGGCACAGACCTCAAAATTTCATTATTTTCCTCTTTTTAATGCCTTTTTGAAGGAGGTTTTTTTTTGTTAAAAAGTTTTTTATTTTTTACTTTTTAGTGTCAAAAAGTAACATTTACCTTAAAGAATCACACGCCGTTACTTACTTTTTTATTAAAATCAGCCGAACTACTGAACCGATTTTGATGAAATTTCTATGGGACCAATCTGAAAGTATATCCTTTCAAATAAAAAAAATTTTCAAAATCGGTTCATAAACGACGAAGTTATCCGCGAACATACATAAAACATAAAAAATATATACGGTTGAAATGAGAAACTTCCTTTTTTGAAGTCTGTTAAAAAAAGAGTTTCTGTCAAAAACCTCGGCTGAAGCTACAGTTAAAAATAATTTATATTATGTAAGTACTTAATACAGTCGAACCTGGATAAGTGCGAGACTTCTATTACTGAAACTAATTGTGAGAATTTTTCTCGATTATTAATAGGAAAAATCACCTCTATAACCAAAACGAAGGACCTCTTTAAGTGAGATTAGTGCATTGCTTATTAACCTCTCTAAAATATAAATAAAGTTTTAACGATACGTAATAATATATTTTTGTGAAACAAGTACTGTTTGTACCTGCATGAGTGCGAACTTTATAAGTGAGGCAAAAATTTCTTGAACCTGGATATGTGAGATACCTCTTTAATTAAGTGAGACTAATGTCGGATTTATCGTACAATTTTAACAAGCTGTTTTTTTAATCATGCGGTGTTAAATTTTGATTGCTACGTATTGCTGCGTTTCCATTTTGGCAAATTGTTGATCGTCATCATAGCAACCGTCATTTAACAGCGTGATTAAAAAAACTACCGTCCTTTAAGATTCCACTTAATTAGGTTCGACTGTATTATGTTCGGCGCCACTGTTGAGATCTGTACTTTCCAGAGATCACAATATTATTATAAAACTGTCATTTTATAATTTATAAAATAAATTATGAGCAATGCATGCAGATACAGGTATATATATGAAAATTTATGTACACTATTTTCGATTTTTGCTAATACTTATTATAAAAAGTGTTCTCTTTTTTAGTTATTATTATAATAATAGAAATGGTGAATACATTAGTACAAATTAAATATTAAAATAAAAAAATATTAAATAATATTTAAATCATGATTTTTAAAGGCAATTTGTAAAAGACGACGAAAAAGTATTTGAGTATTTCCAAATAACATAAAATAATGAATGAATTGTAAATTATAGACGCTCGACAAAATATAAAATAAATTTGACACATTTTTATGGAATAAATTGGAATGATAAGAATGTGCGTAATAAAAGAATAATACTGTTATCAAGACTTTAATATTTTGAGTTCGAAATTTTGACTTAGAAATGGATTTTTCAATTGGTAAAAAAGAAGGTAAATAAAATAATATGTTAGCTGAACAATTAATTATCTAATTATATAAATGTCATTTATAATTATTAGTCATTGGTCTGTTAATTATGGTAATTATTATAGATAATATCTGTTCCTATACAGTCTAGGTTTTTTGAATTATGATTTTGTTACAACTCTAAGATTGTGATACGTAATAATTGAGGGATAATTATATAAGACTGAATTCTTATTGTAATATTGTGAATGGATAAAAGATCGGTATAACTTGAACAATAAAGTTGTAAACATATAAAATATTAAAACGTTTAATTATTTTAAATAGTTCAATTGTTATAATTTATTGCGTGCCTTCCTTGAAATGGAGAGCTTCCTGGTGAATGTGTTTTTTTTAGTTTGAAAATAGTGTTTGTGATTTTAGGCATACTTGTCAGAGAAATGCTAAAAAAATGGTTATTAAAAGAAAAACGAAATTTATAAATGGACAGATTTTACATGGGGCGGCATTACTGCCCTTCGTTCACTGCAACCTGTGACGAAATAAATTATTTCACGTGTTTTTTTCTGGAATATTGATGAAAACTACATTTCTAAGATTATTTTTAAGACTTATGATAACTTACAGTTGGCATATTTTTTCAACATTTAAAATATTCATCAACATTTTTTTTAAAACTGTACTGTCAATAGAGATACTAACTAACGTCATAATTAAAATGAATAATTAAAATTAGTGTTTGCTAATGGACACGGAAGAACATGGTACTCTATAAAACTTACATGTTTTGTTTTTTATTTTAGAAGTAATAGAAAATTATTCTAACGATGGAAATAAAAAACATGATTTTGAAGAAGCGGTAATTTTAACGAGTAAGTTTATTGACTTAAATTTTCTGTTTTCAATGAGTTTTGATGTTGATTCAATAAACAACAAACATTTTAATTCAACAAAGTTCTTAATAACAAAGACGATGTAAAAAAAGAAAACTCGAAGGTACGGCAAATACTGAAAACAAAACGGTTTTTGCGTTTTTGAAAATGGTATATATTTGAAAATTGTATATTTCTCTGAAAGATACACTTTTAGGAAATGTTGAAATCGAAATATTTTTTTAAAAGGTATAACTAATTGTATATGTTCACATATTATATAGAGTAAGTATAGACTATAGACTAAAGAGTATAATATGTATAGGTATATACAAACACAAGAGAATATCACTTGGGGGGGGGGGGGTGGCTCCACCATATAAGGTATGGATGGTCATTATAATCAAATATCAATTCTGGGTCTAAACGACGTCACAAAATACTCATGAGCATAGGTGGGATTCGAACCTATGACAGTCTGATCCAAAGGCCAGCACGCTGGCCATTACACCTCGCTGTCCTCAAATCGCATCATAATATGTACATTTTGAATTTTGTAGGTTTTGGTAAATTCAACATCGGCTTGTTATTTCTGGTTTCGGGATGTTTAATTGGAGTAGTTACGGAAACAATTTCTATGAGTTTTATTTTACCATCAGCTCAATGCGACCTCAATCTCAGTGTAACTGCCAAAGGGCTGGTTTCAGCTATTTGTTTTATAGGTTAGTATCAACATTTTTGAAATAATACAATCAATAATATCACACATTTTTATTAGAGTGTTAGGTCTCCAAGTCACTATATGAATAATAAAAAGTATTAGAAATACCTTGTATTTTTGGTGTCCGTCTTGTGACTTAATGTGTTGTTAACACGACGCGTTTCAGCAACGAGTTGCCATCTTTAGGTGTGGTTAATTTTTATATTATAAAACACACACACATTGAGTATTCATAACACGTTATAATATTATGATGCTAAGCACTTGGCTATTATGTTGTGGATTCACAACATAATAGACATTAGACAAGTGCTTAGCATCATAATATTATAACGTGTTACGAAAACTCAATGTGTGTTTTATAATACTTATAAAAAATTAACCACACCTGAAGATGGCAACTGATTGATGAAACGCATCGTGTTAACAACACATGAAGTCACAAGACGAACACCAAAAATACAAGGTATTTCTAATACTTCTTATTAATAATATCATAATACACCTCAACCTGGATCATCTTAATCTTGATAGTTTTTCTTCCATTAGGAGTCGTAAATAGATAGCGTTTCATCGTTTCCGTTTGATACGTCCTTCGGGATGATCATGAATTATTTTAAACACACATTCAACATAGTGCGCGACATTTTAATTGGATGCGGGCTTCAACTGTTTAACACCTTAAACTTCGGCTTTTATATGCACCTTTTCGACATGTTAATCCAAACCGATAGCATTGTGTTGTTTTAACCGTTTTGTTAACATATTGTTCACCTGTCCATCAATGCATGGATAATTGAATACCTGGGTACCCTTTGCGTGTTTTCGACACATTGCACTGCGATAGTTCTTTTATAGTAGCTGCTGCTGCCATTATATTTTAGATGTTTTCCAAATACAAATCCAGCAGGAAGACACGAAAGCTTGCCACAACTGCTCTAAACGTATGTGAACACGCGGTAAATATCTCCCACTGTTCATGCTATCAAAAATACATACATTTTGATAATGCAAGCTTTTTCACGATTGACAAAATATTTTTCTACCCTACAGAAATTGCTCGTATGTATTTACAAGAAAAAATAAAAGTTCATTTTCATAATAGCAAAAATTCAATAATGGATATTTGACTTCATAGCAACCCTGCAAAAGGGTAAAATCAGTTGAAAACTACTTTTTTGTTACCTATATCAAGGACGAGAACATGGGGTATCATAACAAAATTAGCGCATAACTTTTTTTAACATTTGATGGATAGGTTAAATAAATGATTTTAGTTTGTGCGAGTTGAATTATTGTGAGTTTTTTCGTACACTTATTCATTAAACTTTATTTTTGTTGAGATGATTTACGTCCATTATAAATTATTAACTTCAACTTAAATTCTTAGGTAGGTGGACAAGTACAATAATGAAATAACAAATTTTAAGTTTTGTACAACGTTTCGCTGCCTTATTGCAGCTTCCTCAGGTTCAGGAAGCTGCAATAAGGCAGCGAAACTTTGTACAAAACTTAAAATTTGTTATTTCATTATTGTGCTTGTCCACCTACCTAACAATTTAAGTCAAATTTATTTTTGTTTTTTAATAAGGAATTGAATAAGAGAAAATGTTTATTTACAGGTGTTGTGACTGGTTCACCTGTGTGGGGATACGTGGCTGATAAATACGGACGAAAAAAAATTTTAACTACAACTTTGCTTTCTTGCTTTGTTTGTACGTTAGCTTCAAGTTTCTCAAAACCATTGTGGCTCTTTATCTTGCTACGATATTGCAGTGGATTTCTGTAAGTTCTGTATTTTTAAATTCGTTTTCTTTATATAATACGATAGCCCATTCTTGAAATTTTTGTTGGGATAGATGTTATCAATAGGATTTTTTAGATTTGCGTCACCCGAATGAATCACTTCCCGGTTTAATAGCTTTGTGTGAATCAGGATCAGAAAATAACATTCCAGTCGAAAAGTCCTTCCTCTCTAAAAATCAGGTCTTTCCATCACTATAGTGTCTCATTGGAACGCAGTTACGCCATACTGGATAATATAAAGCAAATATCTAGGGTGTAGATAGAATATTGTCAAACTCGGCATAATCTTGAAAAAAACGAACAATTCTTTGTTATAATTATTGCTATTTAAATTAAAAAATTATCGTAAACATGATATGGATTTAATAATGAAAAAAAGAAAGAAGTATTGTGACATGTTTCCCATAATTAAATCGAAACTGAAAAAAGAACAGATTTTTTCCAGTTTTAACCCTAGAGCGGGCGCGTTTTGTAATTTTTTAAAAGCGGGCGCGTGGTGCAAATATGCTTCCAAATTGTAAAAGTACTCTTTTGACGCAGCCTTATCACTTTAATCACTCTTTAATGCTTTAGTAACTAGAATAATAAAATTCTTGATAGTACTTTTTATAGTTTTTTGCAAATATTTATTGATATTTCATTTTACATAGATACTAATAATTAAAAAACTAAACATCTTCTTGTTAAGAACTTTTTGCATAATTATTAATGAAGAGTAAAACCCGCTCCTTTAGAACCAGGAAATGGTTTGATAATATTCTTTGATTTATACTTGGAAGTTATATTATGGCACCAAATCAGTTTTTCGCCATTTTGTTTTTCTGTCTTTGCCGGTATAAAAGTTATCATTGTCTTCCTCGAGCGAAACATCAGAAGAATCATCATCTTTTTGTTCCAATTCCGTCTAATTTAAAAATTCTTAATCATCTTCATTTTGTTCCCACTCCAGCTCGGAATCGGAATTAGGGTCTTTTTGCATAGTAACATCGTCTTCACTCCATTTCCCAGCATGCGGATCAGTCATTTCTTCTATACTAGTTGCCGAATCTGTTCTTCAGAAAGACCTTTCGGCCTGCAAAGAAATATAATAAAGCACGATCATGGAATACCATTATACAGAACGTTTCCTAGTTGATAATAACAAAAATACTGTTTGATAATACCATAAATAAATAAAAATATTGCTTAACTGGGCGCGTGGTATCAAATATGATACCAAAAAAACTTGAGTCGCCGCCGATCGCAGACCTTTATCAATTTTGACAAAATAAGCACTATTAACACTCATTCAGCAATAGTTGATAAGATACTGAAACGTATGGCGCTGGCAAATAAGTCTGTCATACCCCACCACCTTTCGATTTAATATTGGTAGCATAATAGCACCGGCGCGCCCGCTCGAGGGTTAATCTCTCCTTGTTTTCCATTTTACGGATAATTACGTTGTTATGTAAAATATCAGCTTTCCTATATTCTATTTGGTTTAAAACACAATTAGCTTTTTTGTACATATTTGTAAAACCAACGAAAAATTACAATTTTGTAGAATAGCAGCGCCATCGGCTGTCGCTTTCGTTTATATTGGAGAATTTCATGATTCTTACCACCGTTCAAAAGTTGTGGCTTGGGCGTCTTCCTCAGTTTCTGTGGGCACATTGTCTTTACCAGGTTAGTTCAAGAAAACGAGATTTTGGTCAAAATTTATAACTAAATTATTTTATTATTTACAGCGCTAGCATGGTTATTCATTCCAATGGGTGTTGAACTTAATCTGGGTTACATGGTTTTTAGGTAAGGTACAAAAAATCAATACGTGATTTTTTTATAAAATTTTATTTTTAAATTAGAATGTTATAATACTATATAATAATATCTTGCCAACTGCAGGGGATACGTTCTTAAAATTCATTTGGCTTAACAAATTCGTAGTTAAGGTAGATATTGCAGGGCGATCAAATTCATTGCCTTTTTGAAAAAAAATTTATTTTAAAAAATCGCACACCTATAATTTTTTTGAATACAACATAAATGAACGCGATATTTAAAATCTGTTGTTGGAAAATTGCGGTTGAAAAGGGAATGCTGTATATATATATATATTTTTAATTTATTTTCCAGATCGTGGCGGTTACTCTTGATTGTCTGTGGCCTGCCAAGTTTAATTACGGGTCTTGGATTAATATTTGCTCCAGAGAGTCCTAAGTACCAGTCAGCTGAAGGTAGGGATGAAGCAGCATTAAGGACTTTAAGGAGCATGTATAGCATAAACACTGGCCAATCGAAGGATTCATATCCAGTAAATATACCCAATTAGTTTATATTTTTTATATTTAGTTATTTTTATTCCAAATTTATAAGTATTTTTATTTCTGTATTTTAAAAGCGTGCATGTGTTGAATAAATTAAATTTATTATCATGGTTTTAAGAATGAAAAGAGGGCAAAGGAATAACTGATCCTTAATGCTTTCCACTATAGTGTTTTCCCTATGTTCTCAATTCTGTAGAGATGATGCTTGGAAAGAGTACTTGTGCATTATTAAAAAGATTTTGATATAACGACAAAGCAATTTTCTTTAAAGGTCAAAGCGCTAAAAAGCAATGTAGAGAGAGATTTTCAGTCTACAAATACATCTGTAAAAGAAGCATTAAAAAAATTCTGGAAAAACATTGAACCAATAATTGCCTATCCTAATGGTTTAAAAACTCTCATATTGTGTGCACTACAATTTGGAGCTTTCTTTTCGTAAGTACTTAACTCAAATTACCTAATACTAAAAGAAAAAAAAAACTTTCTAAAAAATAACTGAGATCCTGTTATCGTATTACTAAATAGATATTTTAAATTATAGACGTTCGTCAACAGAGGTTATAAGCGTATCTTCTTGTGGTTGCATATACTGCAGAACTTATGCTATAGATTATGATTAGCATAATATACTGGGTGTCCAAGATAAGCTTGAAATGCATGAGGATTTCCTAAACGGTTAGAGATAGAGATTTGGTTAAATGAGAGAAAATGTACAGAATCTCCAGTGTTACTATCCTGCGCAGTCAAACTTTCCATATTTTGCTTCACTTGCGACAGGCAGTTGAAAAACGAGATTTTCCCATTTTCGTTTTTAGTGTTTCGTACATCTGATGAAAAAATGGAACCCTTATAGGATCACTTTCGTGTCTGTCTGTCTGTCTGTCTGTCTGTCTGTCTGTATGTCTGTCTGTCTGTCTGTATGTCTATCTGTCTGTTCGTCTGTCACAGCTTATTTTCTCCGAATCTTCTGGACGAAAAAAGTTAAAATTTGGTACATATACAGTGTGTCCACAGACTCATCCTCAACATGGGGATCTCCGTTGTTATGGGAGATAGAGATTTGGTTAAATGAGACAAAATGTGCAGAATCTCCAGTACTACTACTCTGCGTAGTCAAACTTTCCATATTTTGCTTGGTTCGCGGCCGACAGTTGAAAAACGAGATTTACCCATTTTCGTTTTTTGTTTATAACTCGCTTATTAAGTAAGTTAGAAAAAAAATATTTTCACTTTCTTAAGGCCCTTTTTTATGAAGATTTCAAATCTCTTTTCATATTTTTATTTACTTTTATAGTTTTAGAGATACTTGTATTAACTTTGTTTTTTTAAATACACGTCAAAGATGGCCATGACACCATTCGAAAGAGATTTTTTTTCTCTTTAATTTGATATGAGGGTTGATGGATTTATTTTCAAAAGTATCAGAGTTATACGTAAAACACTGATTTTTAATAGTAGGCTATGCTAAATTAAATGATAAAACAACAGAAGGTTTAGAAAACAGTTGAAATTCGCGTTGGCTTAGTAAACGGGTGTTTTGTTTTAGCTGTCAAATTGTAGTTTGTTGCTAATTTGTCAGTTTACTAAGTGATTTATTAAATTTACTTTTGTTATCATGGAACCATTTTGTAACAATGAAAAATAAGCAATTTTCAACTATTGATCGTAAAACAGTAGTCTTGTCTTCTTCACTTATTCGCGTTGACTTAGTAAACGGCTTTTTAAATGATCCATAGTTTATTAAATTTACTCGTAAGTTTCTGTAAATAGACGAATGAGGTTGTCTTCGTTCTGGATACTGATCGAAGTACATTTCTGCAGCTCTAGTCGAATTTTTGTGACATAGAATGTAACAAGATAACATATAAAAATTTTCATTGTTACAAAATGGTTCCATGATAACAAAAGTAAATTTAATAAATCACTTAGTAAACTGACAAATTAGCAACAAACTACACTTTGACAGCTAAAACAAAACAGCCGTTTACTAAGCCAACGAGAATTTCAACTGTTTGCTAAGCCTTCTGTTGTTTTATCAATTAATTTAGCATAGCCTACTATTAAAAATCAGTGTTTTACGTATAACTCTGTTATTTTTGAAAATAAATCCATCAACCTTCATATCAAATTAAAGAGAAAAAAAATATCTTTCGAATGGTGTCATGGCCATCTTTGACGTGTATTTAAAAAAACAAAGTTAATACAAGTATCTCTAAAACTATAAAAGTAAATAAAAATATGAAAAGAGATTTGAAATCTTCATAAAAAAGGGCCTTAAGAAAGTGAAAATATTTTTTTTCTAACTTACTTAATAAGCGAGTTATAAACAAAAAACGAAAATGGGTAAATCTCGTTTTTCAACTGTCGGTCGCGAACCAAGCAAAATATGGAAAGTTTGACTACGCAGGGTAGTAGTACTGGAGATTCTGCACATTTTGTCTCATTTAACCAAATCTCTATCTCCCATAACAACGGAGATCCCCATGTTGAGGATGAGTCTGTGGACACACTGTATAGAGTTAGGTGATACAATCAGGGACGTATAGCGTAAATAAATGAATTCTGATTTTAGGGGTTAATTTTGTGGGGCAAATTAGAATATTCAAAAAAAAAATTTTTTCAAATGCATCATGTGACATATCAAATGAAAGGGCTCGTTATGAGAAATACAAATAAATCTTTTTTATAATTTTAAAATACATAGTTTAAGAGATATTAAAGAAAATATACGAAAATCAAGCATTCCCTTTCCCCCTTATCACCGAAACTACTGCCAAAAATTTTGAAAAAATAGGGATAATAGGGCCTCACTCATAGTATACAGGAATACCTAAATTCCCATGGGAAACGGTATAGTACGGAGCCCTCTCCACGCGAGTTCGACTCGCAATTGACCGATTTTTTTAAATTTACAACTCGCTTGTTAGTTAGAAAAAAATATTTTCACTTTATTACTTAAGACATTTTTTATGAAGATTTCAAATCTTTGTACATTTTCTCTCATTTAACCAAATCTCTATCTCTTACCGTTTAGGAAATCCCCATGAATTTCACGCTTATCTTGGACACCGTGTATAGATAAATTTTACTGTTGATGGGAAAGCCGTTGTCTCTATTATTTTTGTCTACCACAATCACGAGTTACCATTAACGTATTTATATTTGCAGATCAAGTGGTTTTTTCATGTGGTTCCCCGATATCTTAAATAACATGGAGAAATTCGAAGATGAACATCCTAACGGAACGTACAGCGTATGCAAGGTAATGAACGAGCGGTACGCTGGCCACGCAGCGGATGAAGGCGGCATCGTTGATGGGGATGAATCGCTCGAATGTGATGATACTGTCGATACGTTTGTGTTTGTCGTTTTGCTGGGGCTTAGTGCTCTTTTCGTTGTTGGATACGTCGGTCTTGGATTCATCATCAATCTTATTGGCAAAAAGATATTGTTAGGTAATTGAATGTATATAGTAAAGCGCAACATTTGGAAAAAGAACGGTGGAAAAAGATTTAGCAGATAGTAGGGATGAACAAATCTTATTTTTTTTACAAATAGGTGTTCTGTCACAGGATTGTCAGTGTAAAAATATATTGATGAATTGGAATCGTTTCTTCCGAATTTTAACATAGTGCAATTGCATAGTCTTCTTCACCCATGTTCTATATTTCATATAGGTACAAGTAAACTGACATCCCATTTTGGTCACATCAATAAGTAGTATATCAACTAGAGGGTAGTAAGGTTCGGCTATATTTGACACAGGGGCGGATCCAGGGGGTGGCGCCAGTGGCGATAGCCACCCCCGAAATCTTGGGTATAGTTTCTTAATTAGACACGGGAATAGAAAAAGTTTTACTTGGAACAAAAAAGCTAGGTACCTAGTCCAAGTTTACACGTTTTTTAGGAAGGAAATTTCTCTTACCTCTTAATTCCTACCTCTTGAGTTTTTCCGTTAGTTATGCCAGAGGACAGAGCTGGGGATTTGTTATTGATTTAGATTATGATTATTATAATTATACCTCAGAACGCCACCCCCGAACAGAGCGGCTGGATCCGCCCCTGATTTGACATTATTACCAACTTATTATTCCTATTTGTGACCCAATTGGAAAAACAAAATATGTATTAAAGGTTAGCTTGTTTCTTTACAACTTTCTTCACTTCTTAGCCCACCGCCAAACTGCAGGAGGGTGGTGTTGATAGCAAAACCATTTATATACATCATTTGGTCTTACAGTATATACCTACTACGAATGTTCTTTGCCAATTTTGTTGACCAAAAATTGGAATGAGGCAATATATTAAACGTTTGTTTTATGAACAACTCTAACCCCACGAGGGTATTTTGATGTTTAATAAAGTACGTCAAAACTGGACGGACAGACAAATGCCAAACAAATATCTAAACGCTAAACGGTCAAGTTTAAACTGAATGTCACTCTCTTAGCTGATGTCATTATTCTCAAATCACACTTTTTTGCACTGACAGTACAGAGATAGTGTACGGTGTACTAAATAGAGCTATTGTTTCATCTTTCTTTAATGTAACATTTTTTATTCTAGTGGTAGTGTTCTTTGTAAATGGTGTATGTGGCATAACAGTAGCGTTTGCCAGCGCTTACTGGTTGGTTCTGACACTATTTGCTGGTTTTCTGACATGTGCAATTTGCGTTGGCATTGTTAATACATTCACAGTAGATCTGTATTCGACACATCACAGGTAACTTAAAAGCAAGCAATACATTAAGTATTTATTTATAATATCCTGTTAATCATTTATTAATAATTTTTAAGAGCAATGGCGATGGCATTATCCTTAATGGCGGGAAGAATTGGAGCTATTGCAGGCACTAATGCAGTCGGAAATTTGATGAAAGAATCTTGTTATCTCACATTTGGAGTATTTGGTGGAGAGTTAATATGTAAGTAACCACAGTTTACCAACCTGTCAGTTAATGAGGGAAAAATAATATTATTGATAGCCATTTGGACAAAAAACTAGCTATTTAATATTATAAAGTATTATTGATATGAGTAATAAATTAATTTTTGATTTAGCATGCATATTTAATGTATTTAAGAATTATATTTGGTGTTTCTTAAATTTGGATCTTCATTTTTAAATATAATCTATATATATAAAACAGTTCCGTTACTGACTGACTGACTGACAGACAACGCCCAGGTCAAACCGCTTAAGATATAAACTTGAAATTTGGACAGTAGGTTCCTTTTGTGACGTAGGCATCCACTAAGAAAGAATTTTTTGAAATTCAGCCCCTAAGGGGGTTAAATAGGGGATGAAAGTTTGTATGGAAATTCGTCGTTTTTGAAGTTAGAAGCATAACATTTTGCACAGGAGTTTCTTATATAACGTAGGTGAGAACTAAGAAATTTTTTTTTGAAAATCCATCCCCTAAAGGGGCTAAAAAGGGGATGAAAGTTTGTATGGAAGTTCGTCATTTTTAAAGTTAGAAACATGACATTTTGCACAGGAGTTCCTTATATTACGTAGGTGAGCAATAAGAAAGGATTTTTAAAAATTCATCCCCTTAGCAAAATAGGGGATGAAAGTTTGTATGGAAGTTCGTCATTTTTAAAGTTAGAAGCATGAAATTTTGCACAGGAGTTCCTTATATAACGTAGATGAGTAATAAGAAAGGATTTTTGAAAATTCATCCCTTAAAGGGATTAAATAGGGGATGAAAGTTTGTATGGAAATTCATCATTTTTGAAGATAGAAGCATGAAATTTTGCACAGGAGTTTCTTATATAACGTAGGTGAGCAATAATATGTATTAATAAAATTCGATCCGACGAGCGAAGCGAGTGTGTAATGTATTATTAATATTCGAGTGAACGAGCGAAACGAGTGAGTAATGTATTAATAAAATTCGAGCGAACGAGCGAAGCGAGTGAGTATTGTATTATTAATATTCAAACGAACGAGCGAAGCGAGTGTGTAATGTATTAATAAAATTCGAGCGAACGAGCGAAGCGAGTGGAGTTATGTCTTATAAAATTCGAGCGAATAAACACCACCAGCCCGGCTTCGCAGGAGGAGAATTTCTCGCGGAGGGATAATAAATCATAAATCGAAAAATACGTGGGGGTAACGGCTAGTATAGATATAAAACAGTTACGTTACTGACTGACTGACAGACAACGCCCAGGTCAAACCGCTGACAGCAGGTTCCTTTTGTGACGTGGGCACCCACTAAGAGAGGATTTTTGAAAACTCATCAATTAAGGGGGTCAAATCGGGGATAAAATGGTGTTTTTCATTTTTGAAGCTAGAAGCATGAAATTTTGCACAGGAGTTTCTTATATAACGTAAGTGAGCACTAAGAAATGTTTTTTTGAAAACTTATCCCCTAAGGGGGTAAAAAATGGGATGAAAATTTGTATGGAAGTTCGTCATTTTTGAAGTTAGAAGCATGAAATTTTGCACAGGAGTTCCTTATATAATGTAGGTGAGCAATAAGAAAGTATTTTTGAAAATTCATCCCCTAAGGGGGTTCAATAGGGGATGAAAGTTTGTATGAAAGTTCGTCATTTTTGAAGCTAGAAGCATGACATTTTGCACAGGAGTTCCTCATATATCGTAGATGAGTAATAAGAAAGGATTTTTGAAAATTCATCCCTTAAGGGGGTTAAATAGGGGATGAAAATTTGTATGGAAGTTCATCATTTTTGAAGTTAGAAGCATGAAATTTTGCACAGGAGTTCCTTATAATATAACGTGAGCAAAAATGTATTAATAAAATTCGGGCGAATGAGCGAGGCGAGTCAGCAATGTATTATTAATATTCGAGCGAACGAGCGAAGTGAGTGAGTAATGTATTAACGAAATTCGAGCGAACGAGCGAAGCGAGTGAGTAATGTTTTAATAAAATCCGAGCGAACGAGCGAAGCGAGTGAGTAATATATTAACAATATTCAAGCGAACGAGCGAAGCGAGTGAGTTATGTATTAATAAAATTCGAGCGAATAAACACCACTAGCCCGGCTTCGCTTCCCAGGAGGAGAATTTCTCGAGGGGGGAGGGATAATAAATCAAATCGAAATATCCGTGGGCGAAGCCACGGGTGACGGCTAGTCAAGTATAATATATTGATATAGCTAAAAGATATATTGATTAATATCACATATATATACTACATTATTTGGAAATTGTGAATGAAAAAATATTTTCATGAAAATCTTAAAGCTCCTTACTCAATGATTCTTAAGACCAGAGTATCTTTCAAACGTGAGATTTAAGACAATTGGGTTTCCAAACGAGATTGACTAACCAATGACATTAACTGGACACAGTGACGTACTTTTTTTCGTGGAACATTATTTTTTAAATGAGTATTCTAGTTTTTTGTCATTTAAATTGTAGGTGCACAGTAATTAAGTGAAATGTTTGGCATTAATTGAATTTTTTTTTCAGTGTGCGCTGTTATTGCGATATTTTTAAAGGACCCTAGGAATATAAAAACTGATTCAAAAGAAATAAATGATGACATAGAAAAAGTCTAGTATATTTTATTATATAACTATTTATTATAATGTCTACGCAAGTCAGTGGCGTAACAAGACCACTTGGCGCCCGTGTGCAAGTAAATTTTTGCGCCCTTAAATATATAGTTTGATTAAAACCGCAATAAAAAAGGTATTAAGAGTAAGTAATGACACTTAATTTCAATTTTAATATTTATTTTGGCGCCCCATGGGGGACTGCGCCCGTGTGCACTCTTTCCGCACACTGATAGTTACGCCACTGACGCAAGTTCATTTTTTTATTTTCTATTGTAAATACTTGTATATAATATTTATATACATATAAATGCTAAAATAGTTTGAATATTCGTATAAAAATATTTATTTTGTTGGTATAAATTTCTTTAAAACTTAACCACTGTTAAATTTGTCTTTTTCTCATAAGCTGAATATTGCGTAAGTTAGAGGACAGTGTGGTTCAGTGGTTAGCGTCGCGGTCTCTGGATCAGACTGTCGTGGGTTCGAATCCCGCCTTTGCTCATGGATGTTTTGTGATGTAATTTAGTTTTAAGTGAGTTGTTATTTAATATTGGTGTTTGAGTCCATTGTAATTTAATATTATTAATTTGATGGGAAAGATGGACAATTATTCGTATGTAAAACTTTTTTATTTATCGCCAACGTTTCGTCAACAATGTTGACGAAACGTTGGCGATAAATAAAAAAGTTTTACATACGAATAATTGTCCATCTTTCCCATCAAATTAATAATATGTTGTTATTTAATGTAATCAAGATGCTATGAGTAAGTTGCCGACGCGTCTATATTTTACAATAAATAAATAAAATTGCGTAAGTTAGATTGACACATACATTTAGTAGGGTTGTAATTTTTCCTCTTTTGACACATAATAACCGCCATTTATGGTTATAGGGTTTATAAAGAAATTTTACTGAATAGCTTTACAGGCTGAACAGCTGTCTCCTGAACTGTCGTATAAAATTTTCAATTACCTGTGCAGTGTGCACTAACAAGTAATAAATTTATAATTTGCATACTTTGGTTAATTTAGAGTTCTCTAAATAATAAATAAAGCATGTGGGCGAACGAGTACTATTTATATCCTGCTTTAGGTGTACGATTGTATTATACGTGTGCATCTGAGTGATCAGGAGCGTGCGGTTATGGCAAACCGGTGAATCTGTAGACGTCCTGTGTAAGGGCAAAAAAAGGGTCAAATAGCGAGAAGGTCACTGAAATTTGTGTGGGTGTTCAGGAGCGTCGAACGGTCACCGTGAAACGGAGGTGCAAGGGCATTCTCGTAAGGGTATCGGGGAGGGTGCTCACGTGTAGCTGAAAATATCGGACCAATAGCATTCACTGTTACAAATTCGACAACAAAGACTCAACCATTCCCTGGCGTACGTTATATGCGTGTCCTTTTCTGTCTCGTTGCTTTTAACGTGGACATAATCGACGACGAAGGCGTCCAATGGGGTTGCGACGCCGTGTGTACGTCTCTGTGACGTCATTTAGATACGAGGGATCAATAATCGCTACGTAGCTACCGAGAAACCGATCGCAGCTAGCTCCCGGTATGTCTGGGTCTACGTAAAAATAAAATACATACACGTTTATTACAATTATATTAATTTATGTTTTCAAAATACGTACGTACAATAACGTGTTTTTGTTTTAAGTGATAATTGTGTATGAACATTCGAACGTTGCATTGATGTGCTGAATTAAAGCTGAATTCAACGTGTCTGTGGTGATCAGTTCCGTCGCTAAATCAAATACACACGTGATACTAATACATATCAGTTTTAACATATCAATTAAATATTATAAATCGCATATAAACATACTATTTAATAAAATAAACTAATTAACGAGTGACGATATTATATCGGTCGTTTAGAATTGGACATATTTATGAAGTTTTTTTGCTCTCATGTGCGGCTTAGCGTTTAGAACGAGAAACAGTCCTTCTCAGAAAACATCTTTGCGCTGGGGAGACTGCTGTTCGATTGCTTTATTGTTTGCACAAAATATTAATAATTGTTATGAACCTGATTTATGTTCTAAAAACTGGCCAATTGCAACATTGATGTTCGGCAATAACTGAAACTCACTAATTCTATCTTGAAATTTTCAATATTGAGTAGTGATTAGTTCTCCTATAAAAATAATATGTATATTTTAGTTGAATAAAATATTTTATATGAATTGTTATCGAATGTTATATATTTTATATTAGATAATTTATTGATATAAAGACGAAAGCTGCCTAACGAACATTTTAGAAAACAAGTAGATTTTTACTCGATGAAGATAATAATAAACATATAAATATAATATATTGCATCTAGTTAAAGAAGGCACTGATTTATAAAAATTATAAATTTAAAAGTTAATAATATTATGAAAAATAAATTGTAGTAGTCGGACATTGTAGAGAGATAATTAATTGTTCATATAGCCTTTCTCGAAGACCAGCAACAAGGTAAGTTTAAAATTTTTATTATGAATTATTTTTGAGCAATATATTAAATATATATTATGTATATTGCTCAAAATAAGAAGATAATTATTTCCAAATACTCGTCCCTAATTTCTGTTTGATTTTTTTGGTATAACGCCTTCATTAAACGTAAGCGTTGATGTTTAACATTTTTATAAAATAGCACTCAAAATTAATAAATTATGCATTATTTTCGAAAAATCCAATTCATCTATTTATGTATATTTTTTAAAACAAGAGTTTATTTTGTTTTTGAAAATTTGTTTTCTCCGTCGGGTAATGCCTGTAGTTTAATTGGAAGGCTACAATACTAAGTCAGGAAGAGGATTGATTTAAATTTTCGTTTATTTTGAAATAAAAAGGAGTAAACATCGAAAGAAATATTGCTTTTTTTCATAACAGAAAAAAATCTTAGAACCACCATTGTAATAATATTTGAAAATGAGAAAATGAAGTGTTTTTTATGCCCAATAAATTACTCGAAATTTACATCTGTTTGCACAATATCTTCAATTTTATACAAAAAATATTTTGATATAATAGTATAAGAAGCATTTGTGAATTGTGTCCACCTTTGAACTATTTCTGAAGCATAGTAAACGATGCAAAGAAATTCAAAACTGTATAAACTGAAAAAGATTACCTATAGGAATCTATCATTATTATAAAAAATTAAATGAAAACAATTTTGCTGCTCTATTAAATGATCAATCATAAATCATTGTCGTTTATCTAATGAAAAACAGCTTTTCAGAATGTATATTTTATTCAATTCTTTTTACTGTATTATTGTTCTAATAGTTTTACAAAATTTTTCTTAAATGTATACTACTGTTAAATTTCGGATTTTGTATAAGAACTCTAAAGTAAAGGAATCACTTAGTATTTTTTTCTGAAATGAATAAGTTTTTATATGAACGTTTTAAAAATGTTTAGGGAACTTTTAATCACAAAGAGATATAATAATGTAATTATTAGAGGGTCTTTATCTATACGTATAAAATATTTGAAAAAAATTTTCGAATTTAAAATTTTGTAAAAAAATGTACTTTATCAAACGGGAAATAGACCACACTGATTATACCTACACGGCTACCTGCATATCTTTTGGTTTAGGAATTACGAACTTCAATAGATTCTCAAAAATCGCAAAATATTTTTGAACACCTATATATTTAACTTTTAAACGAAGAGAGATTCAAAAGTGCGCGTGCTCATTGGAATCAGTGTTTTTTTCTTAAATAACAAAATTTGCAAAATTTAAGATTTCTCAGATAGTTTTTAGATTGGTTACGCTTATAAAAAAGCATCAACTAAACCGATGAGTGCCCATATTAATTCTATACTAGTATCGCCTGTGGTCGAAATTCGACCAATTGTGTCTGTAAAGTAACGAAACTCTAATTGGAATTTATAACATCAACATAACTGTACCGACAACGAAGAAATTCGGCAAAACGATACCCTTTACATATTGATAGTTCATAGAATTTCCGTGGTGTGTCACCAGAGGTCTCAAATTACACCAAACAGCAAGAGAAACAACGCTATGTATTTGTTTGCATGTATTATTCTTCCGTGCAGGAAAACTTTATTTTACTTGCCTTAACGGCAACATACACACATGACTTTTTTGTGCACATCTATGGCACAGTACCTTTCGAATGACATAAGTTTCATTCCCCTCCTTCCATAATAAATAGTAAAAAAAGGCACCACAATTTTCGGTGTTCACGTATTAATATATAGATTTCTTTTGGTATGAATATCTTATAAAAAGCCTAAAGTCTAAGGTACTCTTTTTTCTGTTTATGCATGTTTAATCAAATGGTTAAAACAATTGGAGTTTTTAAGGGTTTATAAGCTACATAATATTTTCATTATCTTTTTATTTCTAATAAGTTGTTATCACAAAATAGATTAAATAAAATTGGAATTACTTACGGTGTTTTTATTATTAAAACGGTTTTCATGGCTGCTATTTGGCAAATTGTTGTATTTTCAATATAATAGGTTAGATATTGTAGATTATAGACGCTCGAAAACAGAGGTCATAGGCGTCTGAACAATCCAATAGCTTACCTCTGCTTACATAGTTCTCTAAAAAATATTTTTTATTTACATGTTTGTTTGTCATATTTTATGCAGAAAAAAATGTATACGTACAAATACATTAAGCATAGAAAACCCATTTTGGGAACCGGGCCAGATGAGCAATAATATTATCATTGTGTGTCGTATATTTTAGGTGTTCCTAAATAATAATATTGTGTATGTATTATAGATGAAACTTTTCGTTTACACGCATACCTAAGGAAATATTATAAAAATAATGATTTTCTTGCAAACGGAACATTAATATTATTTATTGATACATTTTTAGAGTGTTAGGTCTTCATTCACTATATGAATAATAAGAAATACCTTGTATTTTTGGTGTCCGTCTTGTGACTTCATGTGTTGTTAACACGACGCGTTTTAGCAACGAGTTGCCATCTTCAGGTGTGGTTAATTTTTTATATTATAAAATATGAGTATTCGTAACACGTTATAATATTCACAATACACAACATAATAAACAAGTGCTTAGCGTCATAATATTATAACGTGTTACGAATACTCAATCTGTGTTTTATAATATAAAAAATTAACCACACCTGAAAATGGCAACTCGTTCCTGAAACGTGTCGTGTTAACAACACATGAAGTCACAAGACGGACACCAAAAATACAAGGTATTTCTAATTTATTCTATTTCTAATTCTATTCTATTCTATTCTATTTCTAATTTATTCATCAAGTTTAACATTTTTCTATATAAAATCCAAAAGTTTTGAAATTGATGGGTTGGAAGCCGTTTGCTAACGAATTGTGGCTCCTTGTTTGACATGCCTGCAATGAAAAAAACACTTTTTCAAAATATAGTATAATTGAATATATTATCCAAAATTTATCAATTCTCGTTTGATGGAAAAATCTATAATGTCAAGATAACTTGATAATTATTTAACAATGGTATTGCTTTAAAGAAAGGGACGATTTCAATGCTGTAGAATTCTCCAGATTTGGAAAATTCTGTGAACATCTGGGGATGCAGAATGCTTATAATATGAATTATGTTTATTAACAGTATGAACACATTCTTATTGTTGACTGTCATCACTGTTAAACATTATTGCTAGTTGGTGTAATGCACCAGTTAAATACTTCAGCACCGTGCATTAGAAAACTAAATTGATCAAAACGAAAATTTTTAATCATAAAAAATAATGTTCACAAGCGAAATATTTGGTTATTTAAACAAACACTGTAATAATGTTTACGACGAATTATCGTTTTTATTGAAAGATAATATAATTTTTTTATTTGTTAATTATTTATTGTAAAAGATTTGTAACGAAAAAATAAACAAAAATGGAATTCTTTACCGGCTATTTCTAGTGCCACAATGATCAACATTGCTGGTGTGATCTCCATTATCCTCTTCTACGTCCTTATTTTGGCGGTCGGGATATGGGCCGGTCGCAAAAAGGAGAGCGGCAACGATTCCGAAGAAGAGGTGATGCTTGCAGGGAGAAGCATTGGCCTCTTCGTCGGAATCTTCACCATGACTGGTAAGTTTTTGAAAATTCGTTTTTGTTTCTTTGTATATTAAAGATTTTGAAATGGCTGTTCAAAATATAGTAGCGGTTAACCGACCCGATTTCGTTTTTGTTATGGTAGGCCAGTGTTGGGCATGGTGATCTAAGGGTAGGCCAATAACATCCCCAAAATGTCAGTGCTCGGTAAAATTTTAACCCTAGTTACTTGCTATAGAATAGGAAAAATTTCAAAAATTTCGGGGGTTAAAAACGTACTTAAAAATTTAGACATAATATTGGATATTAATTACACATAATTATGCACATAAAGACATGTCAATATTTGAATAAATATTTAAGGTTCAAATGTGTTATTAATCAGTTTCTAATTTGTGAGTTGACTGATGAATGATGATTTATATAGTATGTTTCTATATTATTTAATTTTTTAAATAATTTAACCGAGGCTGGGGATAATGCCAGGGTGGGCCAAGGTGTGGACCAAGACGGTTTAAGGTGGGCCATGGCCCATCCTCTGGCGCCGCCACTGGTCATTTCATTTTGTGCGGTTTTTTCGGGATTTTCGGGTATTTTGTATGATGTCTAGACGGGAAATGCGTATCCAGACTTTGCTGCGCCTATATGATTGTCGGTTTGTACGGACTTTTATTAAAAACGGCTGAGGCGATTTTGTTGAAACAAAGTAACCAAACTTAAAGTATTTTGCAAACCGCACCAACTTTTAACTGGATAAGTCCGAGCGAAACCGAGAGTAAAAGTTAGTTTATTGTGATGTGCTGTTATAAAATATCATTATATGCAGGCGCACTAAGTTTCTATAAGATTAATTGAGTTTTTATTTTACCCTTTTGTTTTAAATATTTTACTCGGTAATACGTATGACTAAAAATATCAACTGGGACAGGCCTTGACAAAAGCGTAACGTTCTTCACGCTTAATAATTTCATAGTACCTATTAATAAAAATATTAACGAAACATTATAAATTTATTAGAATTGAATTGACACGGAATTTAATCAATTAATCAATAAACTATTATAGCAATTAATTTTGAAACTATTCATGTTCAGCTTCTATTATTTGATATTTCTCTAAATATTTAGACGTAATTTTACAATATAATTGCGTTGTCTTACTACCCACTTACGGCTATTTATAAAATCCTATAAAATGTAAATCAAGATACTTATCTGAGCGGACTGGTAAAATTATCACACCAAATACAGAGTGTCCCAAAATTGCTGGGACACAGAGCTACCACGTGTAGTAGAGGTCAAAATAAGTCGATTGGACCCAATTTATTTATATACCAAAATGTACCGTTCGCCCATGAGAAGAGTTCAAAGTTTACATAAAATTTTGTATATAAAATTTTGTATTACAATTTTATTAAACTTGTACTAGGAATATCTGTTAGAAAACATTTTTTTCCTTTGGAACTATACGGAATACGAAATTTTTACAAGAGTAACAAAATGAAGGTAATTAATCAGTCTTCTCGCTAAAATTTGAGAACCGTATTACCACCCTTAAGAAAGTTCTGAAAAAAATGTCAGGGGGTGAGGGTGGTTTTAACCCTTCTACAATTTCTTTTGGGTTTCTTTGATTACCGAAAGAAGAGTAATCCTCTAAAATGCACTTTTGTCAAATTTCATTCAATTTGTTTCACTCATTTCTGAACAGCGTACAAAAATGTGTTATTTTATGTAAACTTTGAACTCTTCTCACGGGCAAACGGTACATTTTGGTATATAAATAAATTGGGTCCAATCGACTTATTTTGACCTCTACTACACGTGGTAGCTCTGTGTCCCAGCAATTTCGGAACACCCTGTATATAAGTTAATAATACTTGCACAAAATAGTGTTTTGAGATCACAGTTGTTACTGTTAGACATTAACATTAAGGGATCAATTTTTCACAGAAATATTTCAAAATTATCTACAATACATTTTCTAGGATGGCCCGATCATAATACGACTTAATAAAACATAAATCGTAATTAGAATGTACTAAAGATGGTTAAGGTTATAATACAAAATATCCATTTAATTTGAAACTTATAAGTTGATTTTTAAATTGCCCACAGAAAAAGCTTCACTTTTATCGAGACTTTGCATTCCCTTGAAGCTATATATTCTTACAACTACCTACCTAGCTGAATAGGCTTCCTTCAAAACTCACTATCATAGCTGAAATAAGTTATTAGTCTTTACTAAATAAAAAAATTCATGTAGTTTAAGTTATAGTCAGGTTTCATAAAAATAGGCCCAGCCGTTTATGCGTGATTCTTAGACAGTTGACAAATAGAATGTATTTATAATGATTCTTTATTTCAGCAACTTGGGTTGGAGGAGGTTACATAAATGGTACAGCGGAGGCTATTTATACTACAGGACTAATTTGGTGCCAAGCACCTTTTGGTTATGCCCTCAGTTTAGTGTTCGGTATGTCTCATTTCATAAAAATGTTAATTTAAAATAATGAAGAAGATAATTAAATTCTTTTTAATTTTTAGGAGGTATATTTTTTGCCAATAAAATGCGTCAACAGGGTTACATTACAATGTTAGATCCGTTACAAGATTCTTTCGGAGAAAGAATGGGTGGATTGTTGTTCCTTCCTGCACTTTGCGGAGAGGTTTTTTGGGCTGCCGGCATTTTGGCTGCTTTAGGTACGAAAATAATTAAACTCAGTTTATAAAAAGAACAGTGGGTTATCCTAAATATTAAAATAAAATAAAAACTTTAATTTGTCTTTTGCTAACAAGAAAATAATCATATTAATGATAAACTTTACTTACAGGAGCTACTTTGAGTGTCATCATTGATATGGATCATAGGACTAGTGTCATATTCAGTGCATGTGTTGCCGTTTTCTATACATTGTTTGGAGGACTGTACAGCGTTGCGTATACAGATGTCATCCAACTATTTTGCATATTTATTGGACTTTGGATGTGCATACCGTTTGCGTGGGCTAACGATCATGTTGCACCATTGTCTTCAATGGAAGTTGATTGGATAGGTTCAGTTGAACCACAAGATTACTTTTTCTATTTGGATAATGGATTATTGCTCATTTTTGGAGGTATTCCTTGGCAGGTAAATATCATGCTGAAAATTCTACAATAATAACCATGTCATTAATTCATTACAAAATGTTTTATTTTTTATTTGTGATTATCAGATTATTCAAATAAAAATACATTTCAATGTTAAATGCGATTAAAATAATATGTATAACATTTTTGAACGAATTATTTCAGCTAATCAGTTTGTATCATTTGGTATTTTTTTCATTTCAGGTATACTTTCAACGCGTACTTTCTAGTAAAACAGCGGGCCGTGCGCAAATTCTATCTTACGTAGCAGCATTTGGGTGCATTTTAATGGCTATTCCACCAGTTTTAATCGGAGCAATTGCAAAGGCTACTGGTAAGTAAAAACTGGAATATTAAATTAACTGCGCTTAATAGTCTATGTACATATTTTAAAATTTAAGTTTTTGTTTTTAGCTTGGAACGAGACAGAATACAAAGGACCGTATCCGCTGACTGTGGAAGAAACCAGCATGATCCTTCCAATGGTGCTACAGTATTTAACACCAGATTTCGTTTCATTCTTCGGTTTGGGAGCTGTATCAGCAGCCGTCATGTCATCTGCAGATTCGAGTGTATTATCAGCTAGTTCAATGTTTGCCAGAAATGTCTATAGATTAATATTCCGTCAGAAAGCTTCAGAAATGGAGATAATATGGGTTATGAGAGTTTCCATTCTCGTTGTTGGTGTATTGGCGACAATAATGGCCTTAACAATACCATCTATTTATGGATTATGGTAAATATTATTTATTTATTTAAATATAAAGTTAGTACGGCTGTGCAATTATATTAGTATGCAGCCAAATTACAAAATAAATTCTGCAATATCAGAAAAAATCATTTTATCCACCATTGTCACAGTCAGGATTCAAACCCGAACTTTTCCACTATCGCGGCGGACTGAGCTATCATTTACTCAACCGTGACATGATTAAATAATCTTATTTTCCAATATAATATGCAGAAAATCACTCGTAATTTCACTACATGTGACTGTTAATTAAATTTAGATAGATTGTAGATGATTATCATTTTAAATGCAAGAGTTAAGCATGAATGAAACTATTTTTATCATACACATATTAGGGCAACAAGAACTAATACACACATAGTTATTATTATAATTTAACCATAATGATTGGTATTATAATATTCTACAGATATGATTATTATAAAAATATTATAATACCAATCACTATGGTTAAGTTATAATATTAACTATGTGTGTATAATTCTTGTTGCCCTAATGGGTGTATGATAAAAATAGGTTCATTTATTCTTAGCTCTCGCATTTAAGATGATTTTCATCTACAACCTAGCTAATCAATATCAACAAATAAAATAGATATTTTTTCTCCATAAATTTCGACCTACTGATAGAGAAACTGATAGAGAAAAATATTAAAAGTTATTTTCAGATTTGTGTCATGTTTTTTGCTCATAAATTTATTAATGTAACAATTGAAAATCAGTTACTATCATAATACCAAAAATACGCTTAATTGCGACAGACAGAAATCATTAACTGACTTTGTTATTTTACCTATAATAATTCTAATTTTTAAGTTCAAATTACATTTTTATAAACAGTTTACAAGTAGCATCTACAAGATCCGTAACTAATTTTCCAGGTCAATGTGCTCGGATTTAGTGTACGTGATTCTATTCCCCCAACTGCTGATGGTGGTGCATTTCAAACATCATTGTAACACGTACGGTAGTTTGTCTGCGTATATCGTGGCCTTCCTCGTTCGTCTGTCAGGAGGGGAGCCTCTCCTGGGACTTCCAGCTGCCATCCATTATCCAGGATGGAACGGCGAGAAGCAATTGTTCCCCTTCAGAACTATGGCCATGCTGATGTCCCTTATCACATTAGTCGGCGTCTCTTGGTGGACAAAGTGAGTTAATTTCGCTACAAATACTTTAATCTACAGGCTGATTAATTTATTTTTATGTTGACACAAAATAATTCAGCGTTTTCAAATAATAGGTATATTACCAAAAATGATTGTGTAGTATGTAATTCTTTAATTTCAATTAAAGATGGTATCTTTTTTTAATTCCGATATTAAGAAATACTGTATAGCGGCGTAAATAACATATAACGGTCTGTAAGGAGTTGTTTACATCGTTACCTAATTTAGTTTCCATTTCTAGAAATTTGATCTTAAATCTGAAAAAAAAAATATTGAATAGATTTTTTATATTTTTAAACAACTATAGAAAACTGAAAACATAGTTATTAGGTACTGTCATTTTGGAAAAATAATGAAGAGAAACTAAATTGTTCAATTTCTTAGTTCAAAGATATATGAACGAACTTTATTTTTGTTTTGCAGATGGGTGTTCGAAACGGGACGGTTGGCTCCGGGTTACGACTGGTTCAGATGCGTGGTGAATATTCCGGAGGATGTGGTACGCGTCGACGATCCATCAGAAGCTGGTGAACAGATGTCCGTTATGTCTTCGGCTCCGCTAGGAAAAATGTACGGAGCAGCTACCATGGTTGGTAAGGATGAAATGAATGGTAGGATAAATCCGGCTTTGGAACCAGACGACGATATGGATCCTGCTGAATTAGAAAGGCTCAAAACAATAGGTCAAAATGTTGTGAGAAGTAAAGGAAGTGGTGGGGGTCAAGGTGGTGGGCTTGTAGGTGGTGTCGGTGCCCCTCATCCGGGAACAGGTGGATACCAAGGACAAACTACTTTGTAAATAAATTAATAAGTAAATATAATAGGTATTATTAGCCCGGTGTACACCATCCGATTGATCTTTCACATATCAATATTTTGTCAGGGTTCAAAAATATCTCTGTACATTCAAGGAATATATGTATGCAACTTGTCAGTTATAGCTCTGTGGATCGCTTGCTCGAAGTGGATAACAAGCAAGAATGTAACATTTTGTTTACATTTAATCAACTCTCGATTACTTAGTCGCGAGTTATAGTCTATCAATTTTTATTTTCATAGCAATACTTGTATGGTACAGCATAAGAAAATAAATACAAAACGGAAAATGTATAAGGCTTTCAAATAATTTCTAATCGTTAAAAGATGTCAAAAATATAGCAAAAATATTCTTTATGATAATTTTAATATTGGTTGTACGAAAAGTATAAATTGATTTTTAATGTCGATTTATATTATTATTCATCATTAGCCTGGAGTACAGTAGGCTTTCTTTAAGTCGGCTATTGAAGAAGAAAACACTGACATAATTATAGTAAGATTACATTAATACCATGGCATCCTGGAATAGAGATTAGTGACAGTTGAAGGCGCTAGATTCGCTGAATTAACAAACTACGAATTAAAAAGAGGCGACTGTATACAGGGTGAGTTCGACCACCCGTATCAGTCGTTTTTTTCGAAAACGGTTAGTCGTAGAGAGTTGTGTCAAAAATTTGTATTATAAAAGCCCTAATAAATAATCAAATGGTGATAATTTTTTTTTCCGGGAAGGTCGGCTTCCCTATTAGTTTGCTCCAGAATGTCCAGAACTCCGGAATTATAAATGTAACGATAGGTCGAAAGTGGTATTGTTGAAAAGATCTTTAAAAAATAAGCAAGTTTTGTAGAAAAATTTTTTTTATTACTGCCACCCCTGTTAAGTAATATTTATTTGAAATTACTAAATTAAAATGTCATAATAACGAACTTTTTAAAAGTTCGCATTTAAAATCTAGTTACCTATCTATCGATCATTAAACACTGAAGAAGTACACTCACAGTATAACCAGAAGAGCTCAGTAGTATGTATTAAAGAGTAAATGGAAGACAGTTTGAACACTTGTGACAATGTCTAAGGTTGCTAGATTTTTATTGCCGACTTCGATCGTTATTATGAAATTTTGATTTAATAATTTCAAACGATTGTTACTTAACAGGGGTGGAAGTAATTAAATAATTTTTCCTACAAAACTTGCCTATTTTTTAAAGAGCTATTCAACAGCACCACTTTCAACCTATCGTGCTTTCTAAAATTCCGGAGTTTTGAACATATAATAATTTATATTTATACTTATAGAAATTTACAGGGGTGGCAGTAATAAAAAAAATTTTCCTACAAAACTTGCTTATTTTTTAAAGATCTTTTCAGCAATACCACTTTCGACCTATCGTTACATTTATAATTCCGGAGTTCTGGACATTCTGGAGCAAACTAATAGGGAAGCCGACCTTCCCGGAAAAAAAAAATTATCACCATTCGATTCTTTATTAGGGATTTTATGATACAAATTTTTGACACAACTCTCTACGACTAACCGTTTTCGAAAAAAACGACTGATACGGGTGGTCGAACTCACCCTGTATATTATCTAATTGAAGTTCAAAAGAGTTTTTATAATTGCGAATCCAATTCTTATTCGCAGCGTCATTTCTGACGAGTTGTAAATCACGGAAACTAGCGATCTCTTAGACATAATATGTATACATAGTTAGAGAGAAGTATATTATCCATGTGTAACACATGATAAATTAATCATTGGTACTAATTTGTAATTTATTTTATGTATAAACATTAGAGAAATCTATAAATCGCACTCAGTAAAGTACCTGTAGGCTTCATTAATTATGTTATCAATTATCATCGTCTGAAATAAATGTAGTTATTAATGTTAGTTCTTATATAATAGGTAATTATATAATATCTACATTGATGTATTGTTAATTCTGGGTCTTCGAACATTTGTGGTTTTCGTGCAAACATTATTATTGATAAAGCAATTTGTTTATACGGCTGAATTTATGAATTGAAGCAGGTGATTGGATAAGCAGACAATAGACCAGTCATAATCAATTCCTGCATTTTTGGAAAGAAAAAATCATTTTATAACCTATGTCACAGTCGAACCGACTTTTTCTTTCTAAAAATGCAGGAATTGATTATGACTGGTCTATTGGCTGCTTATCCAATCACCTGCTTCAATTATTATTGATATTATAGGTAACTGTATTTTTTATATTTTCATACAATAATATGTTAAACTACGTAACGTAGTGCAATGTGGTCATCCATTTTTTATTTTAAATCAACATGTACGAGACAGGAGACTTGTTATGTAATTAGTAGACATTGGACATTTTTATAAAGAACATAAAAAACAGAGTCGAACTTATAATTCTGATAAGAAAATAGTGACATGATGAACTAATTAAAAATATATTTTTTTATGACTGAATCAGAACTTGTACTTGTACTTTAAATTTTATTACGCTAATATTTATCAATATAATTTAAAATCAAATGGTCACACAGTATGACGGCGACATAAATCTTTAAATACTCAGATTTAAAATGTATTATTATTAATAAATGAGCACATTTTTTCAGACGCGGTTGTAGAAAATTAAATTTAGGTGGGCCTCCGATAGAAATCTGTATAACGTTTTTTTGCGTTCAGAAGTTTCAGGTGTGCTCTACTGTCGAAAATTAATTTCAATCGTAATTTTTAGATAGGCCCGGACCCGTCCGTTGAAACCGTGCCTGCATTTCTTACAATTACTATTCAAAAAAACATTTTTGGTGGAAAATTATTTAAAGAAACACAGTCTGGCCCCGTCTTTTATTGTAATGTTCAATGTCTAGTAATTAGAGGTGACATTGGTTATGTAAATTCTGGCGTCAGGGTAGATAGGTGAATGCATTTACATATTTATCCATTGGTATTATTAGAACAGAGTTGAAGTGTAGAGTTGTGTATTAAAAAAATAATTCAATTAATTTTAATAGCACACGGTAAGTAATTGCGTAGTTCAATTTTATTATGAACAGTTTTTATAAATGCTGTTATTCACTTTGGTGATATTTATGTTCGATTCTAATTAGACTTTTATCATCTACATTTTACAAGGATGACCTTGATTAATTTAATGCCAGGGGTGAATGGCTTGATCTGCGTCCCATTTCTCACTTAAAAATTTCAAACTGAAATCAGAGTAAAATCGTGATCTAAGGGTGCATAGATTAATTAATATTACTGGCGTCCCTGATAGATATAAACATTGTAGATTATAGACGCGCAAAAACTAAGGTCATTAGATTTCTATTTGACGTTTACGGCAATGACTCCGTTCGTTCTACAGAAAAACCATCCTTAAGATATTCGTAGATATGTTCGTAAAATGTTGTCCATGAGAGAATATTTTGACAATTATCGTACTTCTGGCATCGCGTGGTGGTTTGAAATGGGAATATCACATGCAAAAAATAAATATTGTGATTGATGACATGATTAGAAAAATGATAAAATTGTTTCTTGAATCATGTGCTACATTTAAATATCATAAACTTGAAAGTTTAGTAATTAAAAAAGTTTAAATTTCCAGGAAACTAGTTCTATTTATTATTTTTTGTGATCTAAATTAACATTTTTTACAATTTATAAAATCTTCAACTCTAATAATAGAATCAAAATTTTACTTTATACTATAAGTAAATAGCCATGAAAAAAGTCATTGATGATTTAGATTTTACATCTTTGAAACTAACTACTTCTGACGCCAGATTTCCATAATTGATTTATTAATGTGTGACTCTTGTTCTCTCCCCAGAAAATGTCAGTTAAAAGGAGTTGTGGATAAAGCAAGTTCGTATTCTAACTGCCAAAGGTAAGACTTTTGTTACTTAATCTAATGTTTTGGGTAGCATATCTAGCTTACAAATCTCAACATATCAATAATTAATTTTACTAGTCTTTGTAATTAATGTTATCACTGCGTTTCAATATTTATCCACCCTCCTTATTTTTATTAAATATTTACGCCTGAACTTGGTTAATTCTTGGTTCGTTTGATTGTATGTATCAGTATGTTTGCAATATGGGTAAACTTTATATTTTTGTCAGACAGGAAAGATCATATCGCGACTTTAAATAAAAAAGTTACCTTAAATAATTTATAACATTAAAGTGAGAACAATACGTTCGTTATGTAATCCTGAGATGTCGCAGAAAGAACACGATTTGGTATATTCAATGTTTTCTTTTGGGATAATTTTAACGAGCATTAAAAATCTTGGGAATCAGTATTCAGTAGCGTGAAGAATACACAACTTGACAAGTTATTTTTGTTTGTACATAATCATTTTCATATTTTATAAATAAGATATGTTTGTTAATATTAGATGTGTTTTTATGGACCTAAGGATTCCATTTTTTTTATTGTAATTTGTAGCCCCTAAAAACAAGCCATTCCATTATTCTTACACGATATATTCTATTTTTACGAGCCTGTCTCGAACTAGTTTTTGTATTATTTTAGAAAAAATAGAATCGCTTTTTTTCTAGTTTAGATGTTTAATAATTTCTGTTTTGATTTGTTTTCTAATTGTTTGATAATGTATCCAAAAAAATACAGGTAGGTGTAACTAAGGTCTATAACTCAAATGCAGTTTTTAAGTGTGATATATTATTATGTAAATGTTGAAACTGCAGTTTTCATAGTTTAACGTTTATAAATGATTAGGTATTGTTATTTAAAAAAATCAGATATTTTATGTAGAATCTGAACACTACATATCAACTTTTGTAAGTATTTAGAAAATTGATCCAGTAAGATATTTAGGCTGTAAATAAGTTTGCAACAAATTAATAATAATTTATTTTTAAATAATTATTATGAATTAGCTAATGTCCCCGGCGGCGTGGCGAAGAGTATAAAATTTTTGGGGAGGAGACGAATGGTTGTTAACTAGTCTAAAACATTCTGGAACGACATAAAACCAATATCAAAGGTTTGAAGGTTGTGGACGTTTTAATTCTTGTTATTAATATTATGTAGAAGTATAAACTAAATTTATATAGGTACAGGAGTTTAAAAACTGGAAGTCGAAATTCCAAATTAGTATAGAAAAGAAATAAACCATTTTAACTAAATACATGTTCAGAATTTAACGTTTTTAATAGTTTATTAATTTTTGGAACTACTTGTTCCAAAATTTGAGTATCTTGAAAAATCAGAGATCTTGGTTGGAAGTACATATTTTATAGCGAACGATTTTAGTGTAACGACCTCTATTTTTTAATTATCCTTTTTACATTGATCAAGTTACGTTTCTGTTGCGAGTTATTGATTTTTATCTAAGAAACGCCGCGCCGCTAGTTCGAAAGGGAGTTGGGAGGTATATAATAAGGTTACTTGATATTAGCGGAAAATATTCTCCAACTTTTAATTTCTATTCTTAGGATATACGTTTTAAATATTTAAAATTAACAGACAAAATTTACAGTTTAAATATCTTTCAGATGAGATATTTAGGCATTTATAATCAATTATCAAATACATATCAAGTAAATATATAAATACATATCATTGTTGCTCTTATCAATCCATTGTGAAAAATCTAAATATTGGAACACAACGTTATAGAATAATATGTAAAGTGATCACTAACTCGAATATTTTAGGATGTACTTTTATTAAATATATATTATATTGTATGCTATATCAGAAACTAAAGTCTAAACACAAAATATTAATTATCAGTATTAGTGAAAGCGAATTAATAAGAACATTGTGAAAAATGCAGAAAAATTCGTATTTGAGAATGTTATTATTTTTTTTTTATTTTGAACGCACAAGTTAGATAGGTTTAGTTTGAAGATTTTAATGAAACTTTTTTAAAGTTTCTCAAGGGCCGGTTTGCTAATATATAATATAGAAGTATAATAATGAGATATGTGTATGTTGCATTTAAAATATTGTTCAGCAACAATAATTTATTGTGATAGATCAATAATTTATTTTGATTTTGGAAATATCTTTTATAATATATAAATGCGAAATAATATAGGATAGTATTGTGCAGTAATGCGTTATAAGGAAAATAATTTTGTAAAAAAATCGAGATATTCGTATTAGAAATGTGGAAATTAATTTAATTAGAGATTTGATAAGTTTACACACTGTAATTGCGAGGAATATAATATCAAAAGAAAATCAATAATTTAACAAAATTAAATTTAACTTTTTAAAAAAGAACTTTGTTTATGAATTAATGTTTGCATAAATCGATTAATTTCGGACTTTACTGAGGTGGTATTACTAAATAATTTCGAATCATTTTAAAAGATTAGCAAGGGTGATAAAATTTTTCGTGTGTCGTGATATAATTATGTAGATACTATCGGTTTTTCTAAATTGAACGTTACGGAACAAGGGTAAAATAAATGGCTTGTATACGAGGATAGTTCAAAGAATTATGTTATTAATATTAAACGGTGTTTAAAGCGAAATTACCTCGAATAAAACAAAACTGCCCAAAACCGCGTTTAGGTTTCTTTTAAAATGGATTCATACCGCACTTATAGCAGACGCGTGCATTGATTTGAATTAGATCGAAAAAATCAAGCTTTCAGCTTTGTAAAACAAAACAAAAGGTAGTATTTTGTTTTGTTTTGTCCGGTGGAATTTCATATTGAAATATGTTCATTAAATTTCCACTTCATTTAATGCGAGTATTATCGTACTATCAAATTAATTTTCCCTTTTTCTTTTTTTTTAACTTTTAAGCGTTGATTTTTATTATAGTGAGAATTTGTTATGTCTTTAAAGAGATTTATTGCGATGTTATTTATTTACTTTAAAGTTTCTAATTTTTAGCGTATAGTCCATTGATTACATTTTTTTAGCTAACCTTGCATTTTGGATAGGACAAGTTTTTTTTTCGTTACGTAGGGGGAGTTGTGTAAGTTTAAAATTAATTTTTTGGGTCGTCGGCTATCCCATTTGGCCGCCATCACGTATAAAAATGAACAATGAATTTTGTAGGCAGTATGTTTAGTGGAAAATGTATGTATAATGTATATGCTTTCAGGAAGGTTTAAAAATATTGCTTATTTTTCGAAAAGACGTCTCTTTTGTTATCAAATTAACTTTTCAGAAGTATTTTCATTACATTTTAATTTATAACATTTTTTAGAGTTTGACAGATAAATAGATTGCAGTTTATAGAGAAAAAAAAATAGTAACGATATTTTGGTTAACAATTTTGTCATATTATTGACCCCTATTCTCTACAGTAGATACTTTTTACCGATTTTTACTGATATCCTCTTAACATAGCACCCTATCGGTTTTTTTCCGTCAAAAGACTGTGTGAAGATGATATGAAAGTTAAGATTCTCCTCTTTATGCTATGAAGAAGATTCTCTTAAATGGTGTCAAAATGTAAATTTTTAAAACTGTTGTTAATATCAATTAACCTAAGGAACTATTTAAAATAAAAATTAAAAAGTTGATTTGAGTTTTAGTTTTTTTTTAAATTGTTTTTAACTAATGAATATTTTCGCATTTTTCTTGTGTATTCTTAGACTGTGCAACTAATAGTAAAGAAGCATTACCATATATTTTTAAGAAATTATACTTGTCCCTGTAATTTGACAAAATATCTAGGGGTAAGGATAAAGAAATTCTATGTATAGGTTTTTAAAATATATGATGCTTAGATCTTGTCCTTTATTATTACTTGCATTGTACCTAATTATGTATAATGTATGTAATAAGCATAGTCTTCATAAATGGCGTAGATATGGGTATATAGGACCCATTTGAACCGCTTAAAATGTAAGATAATGCAAAATATACAATTTAATTTCTACTCAGTACATGACAATATATAATTATTTAAAATATGTAGTCATAATTGAAATTTCCCTACAAGAACTAATATTATGAATTTCCTATAAATACGCGTAGTAATAAATTTGCGACAAATCAGAAATATATTTCTCAAAAAATTAAGAGAGTTTATTGTTATAGCCGAAATCGCTTCAGATAAAAAAAAGAAAAAATAGTAGATTGTATGTCTAGATACGTAATGGGGCATATTACGGCGAGTGATGACAGTATGTAAAAACGAGAGATAGCGAATTTTACAGTTACACGAGCCGTAATACCATTACGTACGAGATATATATGGTATGATTTTTTCGTTGGAGAGCAGCCAATTATATAATTGTTTCGAAACATATAGGAAAAAATCATTTTACCAACCAGTGGTCACAATCAGGATTCTAAACTGAACCTTTCCACTTTCGCGGCGGAATGAGCTTACAATACTCAATCGTGACAAGATTGCTAAACTAATATTCTCTTTATATGCTTCAGAATCAATAGATTTTCACTACATGCGAGCGTCAATTCATATCTGCTAATTTAATAGCTATATGATATGAAGTGAATCCTCGAACCAGCGAGAGCCCAACATGAGTGTGAAAATTATTTCGAATACCCATTAATAGGATATTAATAAATACATAGGTACCTAGATATATCGATGCTATAAACGGTATTACCACATAATATTCTAGAAACAACCATATCTTGTAGAAATCATAAGATAAACTACATGTAAGATATTTACATAAAGCACGATATAGAAATCAACCAACGAGTTGTATGATATATCTTACATGTAGTTTATCTTATGATTTCTACAAGATATGGTTGTTTCTAGAATATTATGTGGTAATACCGTTTATAGCATCGATATATCTAGGTACCTATGTATTTATTAATATCCTATTAATGGGTATTCGAAATAATTTTCACACTCATGTTGGGCTCTCGCTGGTTCGAGGATTCACTTCATATCATATAGCTATTAAATTAGCAGATATGAATTGACGCTCGCATGTAGTGAAAATCTATTGATTCTGAAGCATATAAAGAGAATATTAGTTTAGCAATCTTGTCACGATTGAGTATTGTAAGCTCATTCCGCCGGGAAAGTGGAAAGGTTCAGGTTAGAATCCTGATTGTGACCACTGGTTGGTAAAATGATTTTTTCCTATATGTTTCGAAACAATTATATAATTGGTTGCTCTCCAACGAAAAAATCTTTCAATTGCATACAGCCGTATAAAAAAAAACTATTATTATATATGGTATTTTTTGCCATAACGACTACAAAATACCTACTTTTCACGTCATTTTCAAAAAATTTTGATAGTTCATTTGCGTCGCCATCACAGTGTACCGCCAAGTTCGTGCAAGTAAGTAATGACAGGCGTACGCAGGCGTATAGAACGAATAAACAGAAGTTTTTACGGCAACCGTTATTTTCTGCGCTCGTGCGGAAAATGTTTTATTTTCCGCACTAGCGCAGAAAATATGACTCAAAATAATTCATTAAAGGCCGCTATACATACATCGACAGTAACTATTTTGCAGTGGGTATGGCAGAACATTTTTTTCCACATACTTAAATCAAACATGCAATACAAAAATAGACGGTTAAATTATTTGAATCGTAATTTACAATACCTACAGAATTATTTTTAGAAAAATACTTCTTATTTTCGAGAAATATAACATTCTATTGTTGCATATAGGTAGTACCTATGAAATAAAAAAAACTGATATTTATTTGTAAAAATATATAGTTTTCTTTTTTAAATACTAGTTTTTGGTGCCTTCAAAGATGATTTAAAGGTATGTATAAATAAAAAGAAGTTTTTTTTATTTATTTTACTTTGTGATAACTGAGAACTAACATTAGTGTTGGAGTATGGTTCAATTTTACCTCCTTAATACTTTTCATACTCTCGATTTTTTCCATGAGTAAAATGTTTATACTCGTACCTAATTAAAAAATACTGCATATATTTTTGAAGCTATGCTTCTTAACACACGTTTGGCACAGATGACCTAAAATATAAAAAAAAACGTCACAAACGCTGTCTTAGAACGCGGTCTCTAACGCGACGATGTAACGCGGCTATGCAACGCATCTCATTGGCTGGGCAGCGCGTATTGTTGCTATAGTTTCTATAACTTTTATATTAGTAAAAAAATTGGATTTTATATACAACGCGTAAGAAGTATAGCCTCTGTCGGATGTCCCATGACACCTCATGACTTTTTATGTATATATGACGGTACACAATTAGGCAAATTTTTTTATTTCTGAAAGTATGGTTATATCTAAGATATACTTTTTTGCACCTGGTTTTTTTTATAAAAAGAATTGTTTTGTTTATGTGACTGTACACAATTAGGCAATTTTTTTTATTTCTGAAATTATGGTTATATCTAAGATACTTTTTTGCACCTGGTTTTTTTTATAAAAAGAATTGTTTTGTTTATGTGACTGTACACAATTAGGCAACTTTTTTATTTCTGAAATTATGGTTTTATCTAAGATACATTATATTATTACAATTATGAATTTGCACCTGGATTTTTTTTATAAAAAAATACCTCATGTATTAAATTTGTAACTATGTCAAAATTAAAAGTTTCTAAATTTCTGGTGCTCTCTTTTTTTACTAACGAATGTACTTCTAGTTTCCTATTTAATTTCAAAATGTGACCAAAACAATTTAAGATACCTAAATTCAGTAAATTCTAATGATTTGAACTCAAAACAAATTTGACATTTTTAAGTTATACAATAAGATTAAAGAGAAAGCATGTGAAATCGATAGAAAATAATCGATAAGCAGTGCATCAGTTATCTTATATTGTTAAACGATAATTGTAATTTACCTTAAATCAATATAAGCTATCAACAGTCATAATAAATTCAGCAAACAGAACCTATTGTCATGAATTGCTGACAGTTTATATAGATTTATAATCTTTTTGAAGAAATCTTTTTGCATACAGGATAAATGCATGTTTCTAGGCAGTAAATGTGCCTGATTTACAAATTTTAATCCTTTTTGAAAAGATCATATTTGCTGTTTGTTTTTTCGACTATGAAGCTGTTTTTTAAATGACCATGATTTTACAATTTGTTTAGTAAAATACATAATTATATTTTGTGACCTGAAAACTGTATTGTGAATTTAATTAATAATTAGTTGAAATGCTTTGTAATTTGTATATAAAATATAGGTAAAAATGGTATATGCTGCTATTATAGATGACTATTAACAAATGCTGAGGGTACCCATTTTAATTGTAGAAGGCTTGTTTTAATAGAGATAAAAAGACAAAATATTATTAAAACATTATTTGAAAAATTTAATTGTTAAAAATACTAAAAAGACAAACACATTTTTTCAAGACTCTTTGAATCTCCGTGTATGCAATAATAATACTCAAAATTTCTGTATATTGAATCTGAGAATTGAATATATATATTTGTTCAAACTTTAGAATTGAAAGTAAAAGAAATATCTTAGTCTTACAGCTTATTATATTTCACTCTACCTATGTACCGTCTTTATGCTGCAATTTAAATATTATTTTAGATATTATATTTAATTTACTTAATTTTTAAAATAATTCTCTGGAGTGCAAAGGGCTTTGATAGTAAATGTGATCGAGTTATAAATATAAGTTTAATATACTAGATCAGCTTAAGGCTTTTACAGTTAAAATGTAACCTTTTACCGTTAAAAAATGAATATTCTTAAAAATTGTAATTAAAAAACAAAGTATAGACTGTACTAAAACATATCGTAATGTAATTATAATATTAGAAAAAAATATATGTACCGGGTGTTCAATGTATACAGAAATACACATAGATAAAATTATTGTTGTCAAGGATGAAAAATAAAAAATTGAACATAAAAAAATTTTCTTTTTATTGATTTCTTTATTACAAAAGTGAAATTAAAGTTTATATATAAATATTACAATAATACTGAAGATCTGTTTTATTACAGAAATAAATAAAAAAGTATGATCTATTCATAACATTCTTAAATATATCATCTAAAATATACAAGAATGAAAACTCTAAGCTATTAGGCACTTTGAAAGTAAAAATAAAAATATAATATTTACAGAAATTTATTACAAAACGCCATCAAAATATCACTGCAATTTACCATTATAAAATCTTGCAAAATGAATGTTGAAAAATTTACATTCGATAACTTGTATCATTTATATTATCATCAATCGAAAGTCTTTAATAAACGTATCCACCATTACTGTCATAACCTTGCATAATGGTGTCTGGTACACCAGATTGTGCAGGTGCTCCATAACTTCCAGAGGGAGCACGTCCACCGGACGCTCTGCCACCTGAACCTCCAAATCCTCCATGACCACCACCTCCCGATCCTCCATTACCACCGCCGAAACCTCCCGATGATGGTGCTTCGTAACTACTTGACGACGCAGATGGCGTACCGTAACTGCTTGAAGGTGCCGCTGGTGCGCCATAGCTACCGGATGGAGAACCTCCGCCAAATCCGTTTGAAGACCCTCCAAAGCCACCTCCAGATCCACCAGAAGATTGAGAAGGAGCTCCGTAGCTTGAAGATGGTCTAGATTGGGGCGCACCGTAACTGCTTGAAGGTGCCGCTGGTGCACCATAGCTACCGGATGGAGAACCTCCGCCAAATCCGTTTGAAGACCCTCCAAAGCCACCTCCAAATCCACCAGAAGAAGATCCTTTAGATTGAGAAGGGGCTCCGTAGCTTGAAGATGGTCTAGATGAAGGCGCACCGTAACTGCTTGAAGGTGCCGCTGGTGCACCATAGCTACCAGATGGAGAACCTCCGCCAAATCCGTTTGAAGACCCTCCAAAGCCACCTCCAAATCCACCAGAAGAAGATCCTTTAGATTGAGAAGGGGCTCCGTAGCTTGAAGATGGTCTAGATGAAGGCGCACCGTAACTGCTTGAAGGTGCCGCTGGTGCACCATAGCTACTGGATGGAGAACCTCCGCCAAATCCGTTTGATGACCCTCCAAAGCCACCTCCAAATCCACCAGAAGAAGATCCTTTAGATTGAGAAGGGGCTCCGTAGCTTGAAGATGGTCTAGATGAAGGCGCACCGTAACTGCTTGAAGGTGCCGCTGGTGCACCGTAGCTACCGGATGGAGCACCTCCGCCAAATCCGTTAGAAGACCCTCCAAATCCACCAGAAGAAGATGGTCTAGATTGAGAAGGAGCTCCGTAGCTTGAAGATGGTCTAGATGGAGGCGCACCGTAACTGCTTGAAGGTGCCGCTGGTGCACCATAGCTATTGGATGGAGACCCTCCGCCAAATCCATTTGAAGACCCTCCAAATCCACCAGAAGAAGATCCTTTAGATTGAGAAGGAGCTCCGTAGCTTGAAGATGGTCTAGATGGAGGCGCACCGTAACTGCTTGAAGGTGCCGCTGGTGCACCATAGCTACTGGATGGAGAACCTCCGCCAAATCCATTTGAAGACCCTCCAAATCCACCAGAAGAAGATGCTTTAGATTGAGAAGGAGCTCCGTAGCTTGAAGATGGTCTAGATGCAGGCGCACCGTAACTGCTTGAAGGTGCCGCTGGTGCACCATAGCTACCGGATGGAGAACCTCCGCCAAATCCATTTGAAGACCCTCCGCCAAATCCATTTGAAGATCCTCCAAAGCTACCTCCAAATCCACCAGAAGAAGATGGTCTAGATTGAGAAGGAGCTCCGTAGCTTGAAGATGGTCTAGATGCAGGCGCACCGTAACTGCTTGAAGGTGCCGCTGGTGCACCATAGCTACCGGATGGAGAACCTCCGCCAAATCCGTTTGAAGACCCTCCGCCAAATCCATTTGAAGACCCTCCAAAGCCACCTCCAAATCCACCAGAAGATTGAGAAGGAGCTCCGTAGCTTGAAGATGGTCTAGATGGAGGCGCACCGTAGCCGCTTGAGGGTGCCGCTGGTGCACCATAGCTACCGGATGGAGAACCTCCGCCAAATCCGTTTGAAGACCCTCCAAAGCCACCTCCAAATCCACCAGAAGAACCGCCTGATGATGGTGCACCATAATTACTTGATGGTATTCCAGCGGCTGGAGGAAGATAGCTGTTTGCTGGAGCTGAAAAAATTGAATACAAATTATTAGTGAAATATTTCAATGAAAATAATTTCAGTTTATATAATTTATATAGTACGTACGTTCGCGTTTCGTGCGTGCCTGAACAGCAAAAGCCGCCGAAAGAATACAACAGAAGAGGAATACGGATCTCTGAAAATAATAATGTATTACAATGCATTTTATTAACAATTTTATATTTAAAAACAAATGTGGAAGTGAATATTTATAAAAACATATGTGGAAGTGAAATAACAGAAGAAATCTATTAGTATAAATTATTTTTTAAGATTCGACAAGCCAGCCATTTCTCACAGCCATAATTTATTTCCGTATTTGCAATTCCTAATCTCACTTGGACTATAATAATTGTGCACTATACTATTTTAATACATTGTTCGTAACATTTTACTGCCGTACGACATTCAACACGCCTTAAACATTAGTTGTAGTTGTATTATAGCTAGTAATCATATATTATAAATACGTAAGTGCGAACGGTTGTAAAAGAGAGTTCATTACACATATTGTTTAATATGTTAATGACCTTACTTATAGTCATACTGCATGTAGGTATATAACTTTACAGTGAAGTAAAAATAGAGATTAATATGTCTTATAACCTAAACTGTTAGCGTAATAAACGTTTTATGAAGATACAATTTTCAGTCTTTTCAGTATTCGTAACAAAGTTTTAAAAACCTATTGAATAAATTCAAAAAATCAATAGTTTTTTATTCCATTTTCCAATAGCTATATGTCAATAAAAAATTCATAAAATTGATGAAGTTATAGCGTTATATATGAGTTGGGTGAGTAGAAAAACCAAGCGCTATTTGGGGACAATTTAGATTGTCCGTCCAGACGTTTACTGCACGCTATTTTTTCGTTATAACTGAAAAATGTTACTTTTTCGTATGGGAATGTTTGCAAAACCTTTCTGCGCTCTAGAAAAAAATATTAATAATATTATAGTTGCTTCTTCAAGTGATAGCTAATTACAAATCAATGTTGTAAACATAAAAAATACTAATCATGTTTCAATATTTCGAAACTTTATTTGAATGTCGTATTACATATTATACCAATTGCCATTATTGTATTTAAATTTTGAAACATATTAATGGGCTGTGCAAATTATAAACGGATATGATGTTATTGTAGTTGCGAATGTCACATTTCCGGTCCTCTAAACGAACTTCTTTAAAAAAATTGACATTTTTGTTGTAACCAGTAATTTATGAAAATTGCAAATCATTTACTTTGCTTTCATAACAAAATTATTTTCTGTAGGTACAGGAAAATAGTTTAAAATCAAGTTTCTAAAAATTTGTCTCAATATGCAATGACATTTTTCTATTCATTCTATTTTTGGAATAGTTCAACGTAACTAATTACTTATTGTTTATGAAAATTAAGATATTATCTTGGTAACTATAATAATTTAACTGAGAAAAGTTAAAAAAATAACCTAGATGTATTTAAAAAATTTGTTTGGCTATATAGTTGTAGACCCAAAGGTTCAGATATCAAGACATGGGCCAGGGTTATAATGTTCCTACAAATTCTGTTTAGGACGTCAAATGTATCGTAAGTTATGAAAACAAAAATAATAGTGCAGAAAAGATATGAGTATAAAATCTGGCTTATCTTAATCGTATCTGACAGCTAAGGGTAAGGAATAGGATTCGTGAATAAAAATTAGTAGGTAAATCGTTTTGAGGTTCTTATTATCATAGCTTTTGTTTTTACAGGATTAGTGCTGGGTTTATCGTACAATTATTTTAACAGGCTGTTTTTTTAATCACGCTGTTAAATTTTGATAGCTACGTGTCCATTGGTTGCTGCGTTTTCATTTTGGCAAATTGTTGCCACAGCAAACGTCACTTAACAGCGTGATTAAAAAATAAAATTGTACGTAAACCCAGCATAAATGTCGGGTTTATCGTACATTTAACACGCTGTTTTGTTAATCGCTGTTAAATTTTTACACATAAAACATACGAAGTAACTATAGAAATAACAGCGATTTAACATAACAACGTGATTAAAATATACGATAAATCCGACATAATAACAATTTTGCTGGGTGAGTTATTAGGTTTTTATAATATTAATAAATTGCCGTACTTTGTTCATTCACCTCCTCATCAATCAACATTTTATCTATCGTTGTTTTTGGTTTAAAAAAATGCAATATCTATTTAAATTTACATTAAACATTGTTCAAATTGACCTTCGTAAAAAATAATGATTCTTTTTATTCCAATTTGCGAAATGACTTCAATTATTTTTTCAGTCTGCGTAGCTCTTATTTCCCAATACTTGCGATTTTTCTAAATTTATGCGAATTTGCTATATTTTGTAATTGGAGACACCAAATATTTGTAAAGGTTAATTGACAAGAAAATAATAAAAATCTTATGTGCGTTTAGGATGATGAAACACTAGAACATAATTTCTTTGGGTTAACGAGATGATTGCAAAGTTATCTGAGAAAAGATCGTCGTTATAAAAACCTTTGTATGCATAGTTGCAGTTTGCAGTATGTTCGTACATAATTTAATAGTTATTCACCTATGTACATTGTACAGTGTACACTGTACAACTACGAACACAAACATACAATAATATCTCATAGATATATTGTTATACATGACATTCATGAATTATATGGGTGACTCAATGAAACGTTCTCGTAAGTCGTATGGTAGATTCTAATAGAAATAATATAACCAGAATAACAGCGAAAAGATAATAATGAAATGAAAAGTGCCATCTAAAATTTACTAAAAAAAATTAAAATAAATACTTTCAAAATCGAGTACAAGTTTAAGTAGCAAAAGTTCTAAATCACCCAGGCAAGTATAAAACATTTTCGAAGAAGTATCGAGTTGTAAAAAAAATAACATTTATTTGCAAGATTAATGCTCGTCTTCTGAAAGAACAGGCTGTTATAGCATCAGCCTTGTCGCGAGGCGGACATAATAAAATCTTGGAATTATTTCAAATGCAATCAAGTAATATAGAGAGGAAAATTTGGTTACCTACTGAAAAAAGCTTTGGCGGAATTCGATTGATTGGCTTTTCATTTAGAGTTAACTATTAAGTATGATAGTATTTGATTTCCCTTTTCGAGTAGAGTTAAGTAGTGTAGAGAGGAAAATTTTGATACTGAATATTTTTTTAAAATTCAATATTTATTAAATAGTACTCGACTCGACTCAAATTTAACAGAAAAATCCAAAACTCGGACAAAAAATATAAGAAAAAAATAACCAAAACAATGATAAACTAGGAATTAATTTAATTTGCAAACTTAGAATTCAGAAGTTTTAAAAATATATTTGGAGAGCTACTATTTAAAAAAGGCAAACATTAAATATTTTCACTTTTCGAATTTACAAAGAATGATAATTTATTGTAAATAAATTTCATTTAAAACTTTTTAAAGTCACTTAAAGTTTTGAAAATAGTTTCGAGGAGCCTAGGATATCCGAAAAAAGATTTCGTAATAATAATTACTTAATAAAACAATCAAGTTGTAAAAGTTTTAGAACAATTTAATTATAAAAATACTTTTGGATCGTCTATGTGCATTTGTGCATGCAGCATACAATATGTGTACCTACTGAAAAGAGATAAACAAAATAAGATTTGCTTTTAATTAGCCACAATGAAATGTGTCGTAATTTTACTATAATGCACATTAAACTTCAATGTTCTCACACAATTTCGTTAATATGTGTTTATATTCTGACCGGAAGTTGCTATTTTCAACGTTACATAACATCATTTGCATTGCCACTGTTTACCCAGAGTAATTTCTTAAGCATTTCGTGTGTATTAAGCCATTACAATAATAAAAATTATTAATTAAGTTATTTTTTGGGGTTATAAATATAGAAGAGCAACAAAACGACATAGTACATATTATAAGAGATCTGGACGGTTTTTGGAGTAGCCTAGATAATCGGAATGACGTTGTCGTTACATGTTATCTTGATTCATCTTCCAATACAAGTTTATTGTTCGCAGATTATAACCTGAGAAAAGTTTATTGATTTTCAAGTTATTATAAATAATAATAAATTGAAAATATTAATTGGTACCAGGCCCAGATAACCTTGGCAGTTGGTAGCATTAAAAATAAAGTGATTTGCATAAAAATAAGTACGCTATCTTAAATATCAACATTCAAATGAGGAACCTCGACAAATGATAAACGGTAATAATTTATCGCAAAAGATTGCGTATTGAGTAAGATAAAACTCGAAGAAGTTAGGAGGACATGACTTTATTGGCAAAAAAAAGGCACTAGCTGACCATTTAAATATGTGAAGTTTTATCAACAGACACTCAGGGCAGTTTTAGCATCTCCTTAGGTCCTAGATACATCAACATCAAAATATGATCTTTATTTCGTTGTGTACATTAATATTTTGTGTGTACCTACCAATATTATTATCACTACTAATTTATAAAGAGGTATGTGGAAGGAGAAAAAATTCGACTGATGACCAGTCCTATACTTCCCACCTAGTAAATATTTGCAAAAAATAAACACTCTTTTTTTTATTCTTTGACTAGGCCCAAATAACCTTAGCTGTTGGTGGTCTTTAAAACACAATTTAATTTTTATTCTTTGAAAAAAGTATGGCCCTCTTTTTTGTTTGGTGATCTATTGATGGCTAGCTTAATATAGCAAAAATCATGGTTACCTTGATTTACGTACAATTTTTATTTTTTTTAGTAAAATATTTTTTTTCTCGAAAACTATACATTTTAGAGAAAAAAAATATTTACATTTTTTTCATATTATAACATCTAGAATTCATTTATATTTTTTTTTACCTATGTTAATACGTGACATTGAGGACGTTTTTTTGAATATCTCAGGATCCACTGAACCGATTTGACTCAAAATCTAATCAGATCTAAGTTAAAGGCTGATAAACACAATAGAACAATCGGCATGCCCGTATGTTGTTCCGTTCTTAAGATATCGAAGGCGAAAAATTGACCACATACACACACACACACATACACACATACACACATACACACACACACACATACAGACATCAGTCAGAAAATGATCTTAAACGATTGCTAGGGTCTCAAAACGTGAAAATCTGTTAAAATCTCGAAATATTGTTTTCGGACTGAATCCATTACTTCCCTACCATAGTAGAGGTGGGAAGTAAAAATGTAAAGCAAGTCTCACGAGTTTTCTGAGCTGGATTAAAGTGATATATGAATTTGTTGGTCCTGATTATTTCGTTGGCAAACCAAAATCTACTCGGGCGACGCTGGACCGGAAAATAAGTACTGAATAAATTTAGAGATGTAACTGACTGCAATAAAAAAGTCATAAACGTAATTTTACCAACGTATTAATTATTTGTGGTTAACTATAGGATAAACAGAGAGAAAGCAAAAGTACATTTGCTTTCTTTATTCTAAGAATTATTATCAGTGTAATGAAAATAAAAGCTTGTAAAAATGCCTAAATTTATGAATAGTTGCAGTTTGTTAGTTTGCATTCTGATAGTTTAAAGATGTGACAAAAATATCACATAAACAGTCTAGTTTCGGATTTAATTGTCTCCTCATTTTAACATTGGAAATGTTTATGTTCGTATATGGGGGCAGAGTTACGAGTTTTCGTTCAAGGCCAAAAGACAACGGTGTCGCGATCAAGTGAGGAGCAATCATGCAAAATTGAACAAGTGCAATTTTTTCGAAATGTGTTTTATATCATGTCTAGTTAATTGAGAGGTATTTGCGACGAAGATAACGGTGTCGCGATCAAGTGAGGAGCAATCATGCAAAATTGAACAAGTGCAATTTTTTCGAAATGTGTTTTATATCATGTCTAGTTAATTGAGAGGTATTTGCGACGATCTGCGGTGTTATTTTTGAGCAAATGTTAATAAATACTGTAGAAAAATCCATTTAAAAGTTAAGTAATCAAGCAAAAGTGAACGCGTATATAACAGAAGAATAATAGGGTTATTCCTGACAAAACTAAACAGTGCATTGATAAATATTGTGTGTATAATAAACAGTTAATTATGTTTCATATATGCTGTTATCATTTCCAATGTCCTCGATGGTTGCAAGGATAGCGAAATCTGTGAATTTTTTATCATATTCGGTAAATTTTTATTAATATTTTAGTTTAGATTGTGGATTATAGACGTTCGAAAAATGAAATCATTAGCGTCTACTTAAAATACTTGTTTAACAAATAAAAATCGAGGGCCCCTTCCTGGAGTTCAGTAATTATGCTTAAGTGTATAAGTTGCTCTACGTTGGCACTAACAAAATAGAAGAGTGGCTGTGAACTCGATCTTCATGCGATTATTCAATAGTATCATCGCAAAATATTAGCTTTTTTTAGAGCCGACTAAGCTACACCCTGACCTCTTCTAATTTTAATACTACTGTACCATAATGTGGTATTACGCCACTTTTGTCCTGAGCTGGTGTCTGTGAAAAAACGAATTTTTATGTTCTCCACGTATTTTGTGACGTAACTATACATATGCATTGTGACCTTGCTCCAGTTCAATTCTTGTGCGTAAATCGCGTTACATAATGCTAGAGCTTATGAATGATGAACTGATGACAATCTTTATTTCAAACAATTGTGGGAAAAATCGTTTAATTAACAATTAAATAAATACGTGTTTGGTTTTGTCAAGTGTGTGATTTAATGGTTGAATTCAACGATGTCGTTGATTGCAAATGAGAAAATTTGACTCGAAATTAATAACAACATTATTAATTTCAGTTCTAAATTTAAACATTTATTTCTTAATATAGTTTGGAATTTTGAATTTCCTCAAAAAAAAATAGATACTGACTACTATCGCTTTTTAATGCTCGAAATTATTGGTTTAAGTATTGTTTTAACGTGCATAATTGCATCATTTTAGGTTTTGGATTTGAATAATAATTATTACTTTGCACTTGAAAAACGTTTGAAATTTAGATTTAATTTTTGGTTTTTATACTGAACGAATTTTGATGCGGTTTTCAGGGAGATTTTTTAGGATCTCGATTAAAAACTTTTTTGGCGATAGATTCAAAGTTACTGGGCGGGTCGCTAGTGTTACATAAAATAGAGGTGATTTTTTTCTGAAGTTAAATACTGAAAATTCTATATAAGCGGCAATTTTGCTCTTCGGCTAGATTAATTAAATGCTTTCACAAATTGTAAAACTTTGGTCAGGTAGCTACTATTTTCTTTTAAAACAATTCTCATATTGTTTAGCCTGAGGTATGTTAATAAATTATCCCTCCCTGTAAAGTTGAAAGGAGCAGCAAAAAATATCTAATTAAATATTCATTAATTAGCGGTTAAATACTTCATACGTATGCTAATGAGTTAAAATCTACAGCGTCGTTAATATACACTCACCGATCGAAATAAAAAAAAAATACATATAAAATTTAGCAAATTATTACAAAAGCTATTAAAAAGTAAATGAAGTGAAATTTTTTATGATTGTTTTGTACTTTTGTGAATATTTACATTAATTTGCGCTAATTTTTTTAAAAGTAAAGTGCAATATACATTAAACGGAAATTTTAATTGCAGCTATTAACGTAATAAAATAATCATTTGTAAAGAAATATAGGGAAGTGTTACACAAATTAATTTCATACAAAACATACCATCTTCAAATCCTGAAAATTATACCACTGGCTCTATTTGTTGTAAAAATTATGATATGGTCAGAATTTTTTCGAAGTTTTGCCCTTTTTTTTGTCCTATTTTACTGGGCTTAAAGTGGCTTGTATTTTTTTTAAAGTTAAACCTTTAACTCACACTAACGCGGAATTTTCTGTCCCGGAAATGTAAGGATGGAAGTGACTTACGCGCATGCCTCATCCATTAAATCGCTGTCAGCAAATACTATAGAATTACTATAGTATTTGCTGTTAGCAAGTTATTTGAGTGCAATTTGAGTACCATTTTAAGGACGTTAAATCATAGAGATGATAATAATATTTTTCATCCTACAGGATAATGATTTAGACCAATGCTACTCAAAGTGGGAGCTCCGTCCCCCCATGGAGCCGTGAAGCTTTAGTTAGGAGGTGTTATTATATTTATATGTTTGAAAATTGCGACAAACTTTATAACTGTATCCGTTCTCGGTTCTATGCAATTACATACACATTTTTGAAGTTAAAAAAATTGAAGTTAAAAATGATGTCTGAAAGTCATCGTAATTTGCTTATTTTGTTCCAAAATTTTCTCGAGGAAGAATTCCATGACCAGTCCCGATTTTCACTATTCACACTGTTTACATAAATTGGGGGGAATTTCTATTTTCTTATTTAATTTAGGGAGCCCCGGAGTCACAATATGTTGTTTGTTGATCCATTTTTTCATGCAATAAAAAGAGACAGTACCTACTGCTGTAATAGTTTAAGGTTAATAAATTTGATATTGATATTGATTAGAGTGACCCAAGCGCACACTATAGATTATCAATAAGCCGTTTTGAAAGTCAGTTAAAGTTTTGCTTAAAATTAGTTTCGAGATAAAACGTCTTCACCAGTGGCGTAACTTTACTTCGCGGGGCCCAGGTGTAAAATTTTTTTTGGCCCCCCCCTCCCTCATTTTACCCAACTAAGAAAAATTTCCAATTATTCATGACATCATCATCCCATCAACATTTGATTGTATTCTCAAAATGTTCTACGTCATATATAAACGACTCTGTAATTGAAAGAAGTTCTACTGGTATTCTTCAGAAAATAATATTGCGCTCTTTTATATTTAAGGATAAATAAATAATAAATTGAAACAATAGTATTTGAATCTAGAAAGTAAATGCAATCTGCGCTTAGATCATATATACTTGGACTGAGAAAAAAATCGAGTGTAAGGATTAATCAATCAGTAGTTGACCCAAAAATTGGGGGCCCCTCGAGGTTAGGGGGCCCCGGTGATTGCCACCTGGAACACCTGTGGTAGATACCCCACTGGTCTTCACATATTACACAAAAAAAAACTGTCTGAAGATATGAACAAATATAGCTGACATATTTTGACGTAACCCACTTTGCCTTGTAATGTGATTCATGTCAATATGATATTATATTAAACTTGGTTCATCATATGCCATTAACTCAATTACTGGGTCATGCCATAAACCATTTTTTTTTTATGGCGTAACTCTTACAGGTGATTAAATTGTTCTAAATTAGTTTTTATTATGATAATTCTTTATTTATTACAGGAAGAAATTATGCGGTTTGCTACATTTACAAATTAGATAATTTAACAATAATAAATTTGCCGGCATTGCGATATGCAATTTCTTAATAGAATGAAATTTTGCAAAAATAATAACAGTAAAAAAATATGATATTGAATTTTCTTCCCTTATGGGCGTTAAAGTTGTAATCAAAATAGTGTGTTTTTCTAATTTTCAAAGATTACTGACTTTTTTTAGATATATAAAAAAAAAATTGCAAAAATGTTAAATTTTTATGTGTACGTATTTTGTTTAATTTATTTTAAAAAATGTACAATTTTTGCGAATACACTTTTCAATTAAATTAGTCATAATTACTGTTCTTAAGCATGAAAACCCTCTGAAAACTCGGACTACTCAGCAAATGAAACAATAAATTATTTACAATTGGGAAAAAGAGTCGGTATACTTTAAATTTAATTTTGTGATTCATTTGTCATCAGAACACTTGGTTTTAGTTTCTAGATAAATTTTTTAATTTATTTATTAATTTCCGCATACATAATCTAAATTTTGTGGTGATTCGACATAGTTTTAATAACACATTTTTTTATATAATTCATTTTTATACTGTAAACTCACCATCGTATCTGATCCAATAACAGGTCCAAAATTAAAACCCAAAATGCGGAACGTTCCTGGAAGTAAAATTCACAAATAATAACGCAATTGCTCAATACACTTAATTATTAAAAAAACAGTTCACAGTTATTTTAATTCGTATCACAAATCTTACCACAATTTTGACTCTTCAAAAAAAAACTAATATTTTTAAAACTGAACTTTAGTTAGATATGTCTTTCTTTAGAACGAAAGTGAAGAATGATGATCATCTTCAAAAGCACATGAGGTTTATATACCCCCCATCTAAAAAAAAAACAATTCCTAAGCATTGATACAGTGAAAGTGAATATAATGTGCAATACGACAAATTGTGCATGTGTAGTAAACTAGTGTGGGAGATAAATAAAGAGGTGCACACGCATACACTGAAACACACACACATTGCGTATGTGCGATGTGTGTGTGCGATATTTATACGCAATAATAGACACCTGATGATTAGACAAACAAGTATAGATAAAGCAAATTAAAATCGATGGAAAGAATATTAAATAAATTAAAAATTAACGATAACTAGCGGTCCGGTCCGGCTTCGCCCGGGTGTTATGAATTTATGATTTTCATCAATCGAACAGTGAAACAAATTTGAAATCGAGTCAGTAATTTCTAAGATTACCCCTGATTTTCACCCGATAGATTCCGGACCGGTCAGTTATTATAGCCTATGTGAAATTTTTTTTTAAAATCGGTCTTCTGAGATTACCCCCGATTTTCACCCGGGCAAAGCCGGGCCTGCCAGTTTCAATTATACACCAAAACCATCCTCGTGAATAGGGATTGCAATCCAGCAACGTTTTCAATCCAGCGGGATTTTTGCTGGATCGACATCAATCCAGCTGGATCCAGCCCGGATCTAGCAATTTATCGATTCTTTAAAAATACTTAAGAAACTTTTATTATTTCGGCTGGTCACTACAAATTAGTAAAACTTCTTACACATTTAGATAGTAAACCTAACTTTGGTTCAGTTTAACACTTGAGATAATTAACTTTACATGTTTAGTTAGTATATAATGTAGGTAATCTATAAATTATATACTATCAAATATAATTCTACTAATTAATTTATATTAATATATTATAGATAGATAGATAGATTGGCAACGGAGATGGAATAGTAATATTGAAAATGCACAATGGACAATTGAACAATTTTCACTTCGAAACAACATTTTTCCAAGCATTTGTATCAATTTTTTTTTGTAGATCTGAGATCAATCATTTGCTTTTGTGTGAATACAAACTGAAAATTGATTTGTGTCATTATTTGGAAAGTTAATTACTTGCGGATCCGCAGCGCTGGATCCAGCACCCGGTGCTGGATCCAGCAGGCCGAAAAATATGCTATCCAGCTGGATTGCTGGATGAGGGATCCAGCAATTGCAATCTCTACTCGTGAATCAATCTATGTAATCGTGAAAACCGGAAAAAAATCCGTTCAGTATAGTTACAGAGCAATCGGTCTTCTGAGATCACGTTCGATTTTCACTCGGGCGAAGCTGGGCCTACCAGTTTCAATTATACATCTAAACCTTACTCGTGAATCAATCTATCTAATCGTGAAAACCGGAACAAAATCCGTTCAGTAGTTACGGAGAAAATCGAGCACAGACAGACACGGCCTAGGACTTTGTCTTATAATATGTATTGATGATGCATATTTTAACGTCCGTTTCTCAACATTCAATCAATAGATGCCACTCGCATCATTACTATTGTCAATTCGTCACATTCGCCTTGTTATTAGTGTATTTGCCATATGGCACATACACTATTGGCGTCGGTCGGATGGTGGGACCTAGGGGTCGGACCAAAATTTCTCGACGTTTTATAGCCTCCTGAACACTTTGGCACCATTTTTAGAAATGTTTATATATATATGTATATATATATATATATATATGTGTTCGCGGCATAACTCTCGAAAGACTTAATTGATTTGAACGAAATTTGGTAGACACGTTGGAATCCATCACCGCACGGAACCTATTTAAAATGGGCCCAATCGGGCCATTTTAAGGGTAGTTTTTAGGGGTTGAAAAAAGTTTTTGGGCCCAAAAATACCGAAAAAAATCTCAGAATTGTTTCAAAATTGAAATTTAACCCTTTAGTAGAGATTAAAATGTGTTGCTAAAATTTTAACAAAATCGGCACGACAGGACCGGACTTACAAATTTTATGAAAAAACTAGTTTACGGATAGTGATTTATTTGCTAACGGGTGTATTTAATTTGGTACAGAGGTTGCATTGATAATAATATTGAAATTAGGAAAAAAATATTATTTCAAGGTATGTATTAAGGGGTTAAATTTTTCATTTTGTCCAAAAACAAACTTAAGTTCACATAATAAAGCCACAAGGCCTGTATTAGCAAATACACTATATTGTCGGCAGGGTTTTGGCACTGCGACCCGAGTTTTTTTTTAAAATTTAACATCGGTTAGTAGTAAAGTGTGGGTGAAGGAATTATTATTTATTCGTTGTCATTCTGGATTTATTTTAAGCACCATTCAACAAATCGGACTATGTTTGATGGAAGTTGAAATCGGCAACAAAATATATTTCATTTTATGGAAGTTTACATACATTTTTCAGGCATTGCCTACCGAAATTTTATTTTTATGTTTTTATTATAATGTATTGTTTTGTTGTTCATTGTAGGGTTGACTGTAATTTCCTGCAATCTGTTTTCTTATTTCCTTTTGCTTTCGTTGGCTATGAAATATTATACAAAGGTAACCATTATTTTTGTGAAATATTATAACAATCAATTTAAAACACACGTATTGTGTTTGCAAATTGATAATCCTATATATTATAAATATTGTACCTATTATTGGATATATTTGTATTTGTTGATAAATTATTAATATAAGTAATATATAAAATATTCTAGAAACACTATAAAATTTAATATGTTGTGGAACAAACGGGATATAGGAAAAAAATTGTTTGCTGTAATTTATTGTCATGAGAAAGACACAAAATTTGTCGAAATGTCGACAAAGGATGATATTTTATAAGATTCGAAAAGGACTAACAGTCGATTTAAAATAATTTGACTGCATCTGAAAAGTGCAAATACATTAACAAAGCTTATCCGAGCAGCCATTTGCTCTTGTTACTGAGCCGAATTTCACTTGATGCCGTGATGTGTAGACGAGAAAACTCATAAGCATATCCTGAGTATAAACTATGAACCTAAAAACCGAATAACCGATTTGAAAAATTTCGACGCTATTGTGTTCACAAAGATGACGGAAAGGTTCTATAGGTATAATTTTTATTTAAATCGGTTCAGTTTTTTTACTAATCACATAATATTATTATTTTTTTATATGCACGTTCAGCCTTAACTTCTCGAGGGGTTAACCGATTTATATTATTTCGACTCTGTTGTGTTCAGAAAGATGTCGAGGTGGTTTTATATAATTTTTACTTAAATCGGTTCAGTAGTTTTTTTCTTGTTTAGGACGCTCAATTTTTTTATTGCCTATTTAACATTGCCTTAGATAATATAAATTTCTTTGACAAAACGGTAAAACTTAAAACTGAGAAAAAATAGTTGTTCTTTACGATCTGTTAAAAAAGAAGAAATTGATGATGTAGCTCATAACTGTTTAAAAAAGTAAAATTTTCAATGGAAGTAATTTGTTGAAGTAGGTATTTAAAGGGTTTATTTGTTCATATGATCATATGATTGTGTTAAGAATCTATTTAATATGTTTTATAAAATTTCTATACGTAGTACCACAGTATCAAACGAATAATTGAAATCCCATCAAAAACAATTCAACATGTAAAAATAAGGCCAAGTCTCGCGATCACGTAGCAGTAAAAAGCTAAGAGATCTAATAGAGCCAAGTTCAATTAATTGTAAGTGAAAAGTAGTGAAATTTAAAACTTGGCTAACTTCAAAGTTCGCTGAGACAATTAAAGACGAATTACTAAAGCGCTAGATATTGCATTGGAACTTTGACCTTAGCCAAGTTTTAAATTTCACTACTTTTCACTTACAATTAATTGAACTTGGCTCTATTAGATCTCATAACTTTTTACTTCCCACCTCTACTATGGTAGGGAAGTAGGTAATGGATTTAGTCCGAAAAAAATATTTCGAGATTTTAACGGATCTTCACGTTTTGAGACCCTAGCAATCGTTTAAGATCATTTTCTGACTGATGTCTGTATGTGTGTGTGTGTGTATGTGGTCAATTTTTCGCCTTCGATATCGTAAAAACGGAACAACATACGGCCATGCCGATTGTTCTATTGCGTTTTATCAGCCTTTAACTTAGATCTGATTAGATTTTGAGTCAAATCGGTTCAGTGGATCCTGAGATATTAAAAAAAACGTTCTCAATGTCACGTATTAACATAGGTAAAACAAAAATAAATGAATTCTAGATGTTATAATATGAAAAAAATGTAAATATTTTTTTTCTCTAAAATGTACAGTTTTTGAGAAAAAAAATATTTTACTAAAAAAATAAAAATTGTACGTAAATCAAGGTAACCATGATTTTTGCTATAATATTAGCTAGCCATCAGTAGATCACTAAACAAAAAAGAGGGCCATGCTTTTTTTCAAAGAATAAAAAAAGAGTGTTTATTTTTTGCAAATATTTATTAGGTGGGAAGTATAGGACTGGTCATCAGTCGAATTTTTCTGCTACGCGATCGCGAGACTTGACCTTATTTTTACATGAATTGTTTTTGATGGGATTTTAATTCTTTTTGTAGGGTGTTGTTGCTTATACATTAAATCTAGCCGGAATGCTAAATTTCCACTTAGATTTCCACGAGTTCCTTTTATATTTCTCTTATAGGTGTTTCAAAAATGTTTGCTAAAATTTCTAGGACGTATAGTACATCAAAAAATAAGTGTAGTTTATCCTATAAAACCATTTCCGAAGATGCACCCCCAGGGAGCTACAGCTCCTAGAAGAAGACTCTCAAAAATGTTTTTTTGGCATTTTCTTCAAAACTATTAAAGGTAACTTAAAAAAGTACGCCACTGTGCCAAATTTCATTTAGTAACCTTTAATAGTTTTGACGAAAATGCCAAAACACAATTTTTAAGAGTCTTCTTCTAGGGGCTGTATCTCCCTGGGGGTGCATTTTCGGAAATAGTTTTATAGAATAAACTACACTTATTTTTTGATACTATACGTCCTAGAAATTTTGGCAGACATTTTTGAAACACCTATAGCTATAAAAATCTGCACCACCTCTCTTTAGAGGTTGGAGGGTTGAAATACACATTTTTTAATTTTTTCGTTACTGGTACCTACGCGAAGCCCAGCCTGCATACTAAATTTCAGCTTTCTTTGACTACGGACCTATAGAAATCTGCACCACTCCCCTTTTAGGGGTTGAAGGGGGAAAATCACAATTTTTTTAAATATTTCGTTAGTTGTACGCGAAACCTAGTCTGCATATCAAATTTCAGCTTTCACTGACTGCGGACCTATAGAAATCTGCACCATCCCCCTTTTAGGACTACGGAAAGTAGGTACCCTAGATTTTCATATTGTCGTTGTCTATATGGCGCTGTATTTCAAAGTCACCAGTTTCCAGGTTTTTGTCTGTGAATTACCAAAATTATCGAATGGGTAATACCGTAATAGGCCCTAACAACCATGCCATTTGTCGACTTTTAGAAGATATCTACGAAATAGGAATCTATAGATAATACAGTATATCGATGTGGTATGTTTGTTTTTGGATTTCCTTGGTGTTTCTTAGATAAAATTTTCATTGATATGATTTTTCGGTTGGCACGTACATTGTAACTGTACTTCGAGAGAAGAAATAGTACGTTGGCCATGAATGTCAGTTTCCAACATTAGCATATCTGAGATTAGATCACGCTTGCTGTGTACATGATATAAATATAAAGTTTCTGATGTGACAGGAACACGCATCATAATATCATCGATAAAGTGACGTTTGTGATATATCTACTTATACTTGATCTCATAGACATAATATATAATTATATAGGGTGTTTACTACAATTTAGAAAAGTTTATCAATATTTATACGGCGTGAGGCAGAATAAACTAGCCGTCCCGGAGCTGCGCCGGCCGTCGTGCATCACAAATGTCTAGGGATCAAACCATGAGGAGCCCCGAACATCCATTACAGTAGGTACAGTTTTAATGGCAAAGCTGGTAAGCACGTCTGCTTCGTACCCGGAAGGTCTCTGGTTTGATTCTGACCGGAACCATAAATGTTTTTTGTTATTTTTACAACTATTCCATAATTCCACTTGATATTTATTTATATATTTTTTCTAATCCTTTTTTATATTGTCTCTATTTATTTATTTATTTATTTATTTAATATAGAGAAGGTGTACTTTTGGTTTTGATTTTTAGACGAACTCTCGCGGGGGGGGGGCGGAGTTTCTCGCAGAGGGAGAGTTGCTCGCGGGGGGCGTGTTGGTGCGATGGCTTTTTTTGCGGGGTGGAAAGGCGGTTGATGCAGGGTGAGTTCCCAAAACAAAAACGCGGGGCGGGGGGGTTGGTGCGACGTGACATTTTTTACGGGTTAAAAAGGGGATGGTGCAGCGTGAGTTTCCTAAAAAAACTTACGCCGGGTGAAGATTCAGTTAATTATTCCAAGACACCGTGCGAGCAATCGTGTTATCTTCGGGCTCCTCCTGCCTGCGATCGCCCAATTTGAAGGCAGTTGATTTATTATTTTGTGGGATTATTTAAAAGAAATAGATTATGCCAACCATCCCCTGATTTCAGGAGAATATCCACGATGAAATCAGCAAGTGCCCGGAGGGTTGAAGAAAGTTATGCTATCTAGTCCTAAAAAGGTATAATTTCTGCAATGCTGAAAATTGTCGCCATTTGATAGATGTAACAATTTTCAGAGTTTAATAAAAAAAATATTGAAAGGTGAATAAAGTTTTTGCATTATTTCAAAAGTAATAAAAAAAACACTTTGGCTACTTTATTCTGTTTCGCTCCGTATATAAAATTGCAATGGGACCTCTGTCTGCAATTTCGTTTTTAGCGGATTTTTTGGGTATTTTTGTATTGTATTGTACTGCTGCTTACTATAAATAAGGGGTTAGGTATATTACTATCCGGCCTCTACTTATGATCTAATCTGATGATTGAAGATGCAAGGCCAAGCAATTAGAGGTTATTCTTAAAAGAAATGAATTTACATTGACTTCAATACAAATCATTATCAATATCTATAGTACTAACATAAAATTGAGAAATATACTGATCGTTGAATGGTTGATGAGTTATCCGCCGGTATCACAGTTTATATTTATAATATTATTTAAGCGGTGTCTGTCTGTTAGATTGTGATAAACTCGGAAACTATTCAACTGCTTTTCTACGGTTCCATGAACAGGTAAAGAGAATTATTGGGAAGGTTTACATGTATTTTGTTACGCGAACGGGCATTACTGGGTATATAAGTACCTACTATATCGATAACTTTATCGATTATTCCGTTTAATTTTATCATTATTACTTTAGGAGAAACGAGATGCAAGACAAAAGAATAACAATATTTTTTTAATATTTTTTTGCTAAGTTCAGACCCAGAGAAAAAGAATATCTTGGTTAGATAACATCACAAAATGGACGGGATTGGACTTCAACAGCCTCATCTTTACTGTCCAGGAAAGGTTTAAATGGAATGAAATGGTCTCCAACGTCTTCTGGGGGATATTGAACTAATCATCATCATCGTCATCAATGATCGATCAACATTTTGGCATAAATATGAAATAGTGTCTTCTTCATTGTGTCGAAATACGCTGACACGGATGGTATGTATGTTGCAGACGTAACTTGTGAATAAGTACGTCGGTAACTTATTCAGAGTCGTTCGGGAAACCTAACAGTGGATTGTATCGATAACTTACGAATATGCTTCCTGGATGAGACTGTTGAAGTACAGTCCCGTTCATTTTGTGATGTTATCTACCTCTGGGTCTGAGTTCAGCAAATAAATATTGTTATCCCGGTTTTCTTAAATTAATAACTTCAAACAAGGTGTCTTAAGAAATTTATCTTTTGGTGATACTATGTGTTATAGTGTCTAATTTTTTTTTGTAAACGATCATTATAAAATCACTTATAGTTGTAATTAAAACAGCTTTAATTGCCAATATGTTACCGAATACCTTGACCTTATAATAAAAAAGCGTGCCTGTAAAAAATGAAAAAAAAAACTCAAAACGTGAAACTCTAAAATAAAAATACATTTTAAATAATGAGTCTGACAGTGCGAATTACGTCATACACATATTATTCATTTAAAAAAGCATGCATATGATATTTTCTTATGTTTTATTGTTTTATTTTATGAGGAGAAAATTGAAATGATATAGTTAGAATGCAAAATAACGTACACAAAAAGATTGAAGATTAACGTAATAAATTAATGACGTATTTTTTAGAAACTAGTTGGGAAAAATACTCGACAAAACTTTTTATATTTTTAAATTTTTTGATGTCAACCTATTTGATATAATATAATGGTATAAGGATACAGAAAAAGAACATAAATAAGAACTTGTTATTGCTATAATTCACCCCCGAAATGCCCAAACCACAAAAAGGGGTTATGTGTTTAGGTGGTATGCTTGTTTGGTTGTGTATCTGTCTGTGGCATCATAGCTTTGCATTGGGTGGACTGATTTTGATGCGGTTTTCATTGTAAGACAGAACAATTTACGGGAAGGTTGTAGGATAAAAAAAACTGATGAACTACAAAAAAAAAATTATAAAAGACAAATATCCTCAATATGAAATAATAAAGTATTGTAGTCACTATATCCATCCATAGGCTTTATCTAATCCAAACGATTATTGTATTCTGAAATTATAGCAAACGTTGGCCTATATAAATGTTGTCTTTTAAAACTCGAAACTATCTTATTTATGCCTGTATATTAAAACGACAGATAAGTAACTTCGCGACGGTACCAGTGCTGTTACCAGTTTCATAAAATTATGGTAACTGCACCAGATGCGTCGCGGAGTTAAGTATCTATTCTTTCAGAAGATGGGCATTAATAAGTTACTGTAAAGTAGAAAATTCGTTTCTAAGGAATTTTACTGGGGAATTAAAAAAACTAACAAAATAAAATCTATTTATCTATCTATAGTTCACTGTGGACTACAAAAGACTATAAAACCAAAGCATGAAAGCCAGAAAAAGCTTAATGTTTGCTCTTAAAAAAGGCAGTTTTATGCTTGTAAACTTCCTTACCTGCCATATAAAAATTCTATTGATATTTTAGGGTGGTTAAAAAGTTAAGAATCAGCTTTTTATTTATAAAATTATGTAATAATCTTTAGAATTATTTAAAAGTATGCAAACATGTTTTTCTCATGTTATGGGGTTCAGAAATTTATTAAAAATTAATATGTCGTCCACTTAGGTTTACTTGTTATTCGTATTTGTTAAAACGATATGAATTTATATCTGTAATGAATAAATCTTTATGAGTGTGATACAGATTACCACAATTTTTTTATAGTTTGAATAGGTATTCTCTCAGTCAAAACTTTTTAACAAAAAAAACCACTAAAAAGAGGAAAATAATAAAATTTTGAGGTCGGCGCCAATTTAATTGCTAAACCTCTTTATTTTCCTCTTTTTAGAAGTTTTTTTGAAGGAGGTTTTTTTTTGTAAAAAAGTTTTTTATTTTTCACTTTTTAGTGGCTTTACAATACGTACTTTTCACGTTATAAACCGACATCTGTTTTGATATTTGATTACTAAACTCAAATCAGAAAACCACTTAACCGATTTTAGTAAAATTTATGTGGAACCACACTGAAGGTATGTCCTATTAAATAAAACAATAATTATCAAAATCGGTTCACAAATGCAGGTGAAATCGGTGTACACACATAAAAAAGGCATTAAATTGAGAACCCCATCTTTTTTTTGAAGTCTGTCAAAAACTCGGTTAAAAATATATATCGCTAAAATCATTGAAATGTAAAAAAATGTTTAATTAGCATGTAATATAAAAACGTGACTGTATTTTGTTCATCCAGTTTACTTCTTTAATAATCGAGGGTTATTTACTTGTCTTATTATTGATATTTTTTCAGTCAGGACTTACTTTTTACCTTGACATTTGAAGAAGAGAAAAAATTATTTTATAGCACGTTTAGAATTTAGGCATATTATGTCTATGATACAAAGAAATAAGTTATACCTATGCTTTTATATAAAATAAAAAAATATTGATTTAGATTTTAATCATAAAATGATACCTAAAATTGAAACTTGAACGTCATTAATATTAAGCAATATTGAAAATAAAATAGCTGATAATTAGTATGTATCATAAAAAATACTTAAAAAGGGGATATGGCTGATATATTATAAGCAAGCAAATTTTATATCATGTGCTCACTAAAATATTATGTGAACAAAGATGTGTTCATTGAACACATCTTTGACCCATTTTGAGGTAAAATTTAAGCAATCGAAGTAAGCTGAAACTTATTTTTCGTCATAACCTACAGCTGCAAATGAAGATTTATGTATTCATTGGGTAGCATATTATTATTACTTTCCCGCAAAGAAAGTGAATTAGATTATTATTACCCAGTTCATTTTTTTCTGCCGGATAATAGAGATATTTACAGATATCTGGCTTGGTTTAAGATGAAGATTAATAATTTTGCAATGTACTTTTGACTCTACTTATGAATTTGAATTTGATTTCAATTTTGCAATGTATTTTTGACTCTACTTATGAATTTGAGTTTGATTTCAAGTTTAGTGAAAGTTTCATCAAAATCCGTTCAGTAGTTTTTGAGAATAACCTATAAAGACTAAAATTCCATCTTTAATATTAGTATAGAATTTTAAAATGATAGTTTAGCTGATAAAGAAGATTAACACAATTATTATTACCATGGGTCATTTAGCACCAAAAATTAGTGACTGTTTTAGGGGAACGTAGGAATGTAATGCAGATTATCGTTTTAAACGAACATCGCAGGTAGCTCAAATTTTGGATATATTAAAACTGCTGATAGGAAATTATATATTTTAACTAGCGGTTATCCGTGGCTCCGCTCGCGTATATTTCGATTTTTTACGTCCAGTAACATAAAATCACGTATATATAGCTAATACATTACTCACTCGCTTCAGCCGTTCGCTCGAATTTATGATTACTTCAACACACCGTTGCACCCCTCCTCTGAGGTTGTTTTAAAAAATCTTAAAATGCGTGTTTCATTATTTGTTCTGAAAAACATTTATACCAAGTTTCAAATTGATACGATTTGATATGATTTTCTATACAAACATTTTTACCCCATTTCACCCCCTTAGGGGTTGATACCTGAAAACTTCTTTCTTATTGCACCACTACACCCTGAAAGAAACATATCTTTCAAATTTCACTTAGACGCTAGTGACCTCAGTTGTCGAGCGTCTATAATTTACAATTCATTCATTCAATCCAAATTTCATGTTTTTCTCTTGAGTGGTTTAGGCTGTGCGTTGTCAGTCAGTCAGTCAGTCACGGAACTGTTTTATATATTGTATAGATAGAAAAAAGACATTCTATGAAGTAATGCAAATCAAATTGAAAGTAAAGGAAAATATAAACTAATAGTCAAATCTGTACACGAAATGAAAATTAAATACATACGTAACAATTATTATTCTAGTAATAATCAGGTATTTTATGAATATTACGTCACAATTAAATTACCTGGTGTAGCGCAAACAATCAAATGATCAAGTTATCATTCATAAGAGCAAAGTAGCGTTTCACTTATAGTACCTACTAATAATTACTAACGACAGTCGGTAACGCAGTAATGTGTCAAGTGGGTCGCGTGTTAAGATAAACAAAAAGAAGATGCCCGCTGCGTACTATAATTAGATGTTTAAAAATCGTTAGGCTTCATTAAAACCTTTCATTTTGTACGGTTCACGACTGCTAGATGCATGCTAATTTAATGACTACATACTTAGGTACATATTATCATTGTTATTATTTCTATAGGGTGATTCATAATATGTGCGCAGGACTTCAGGATGTGATAGCTCGTTCAAAAATATGAAAAAAAGTTCCTATTAACATGGGTTCGCAAAAGCACCGTTTTCGAGATACAGGGTGTTAAAGTTGAAGACAAAAATTTCGTTTTTTGCTTATATTTGAAGAACGGTTTGAGGTATAAAGTTAAGCTGCCGCACACATTTTCTACCTTAAAATTGCTTTGTTTTTTTTTTTTAAGAAACATTTCTTTTGTTACCAGGGGTGGAGATTTTGAAGGTGGTCTATTTTGTTTGTGTAATTTTTTATTGACATTTTGTCAACTTATAAAATCAAGTACGTATAGGTGCTTAAAAAAATCATGTTTTTAATCCTAAAATGCTCTTTTTCTCAGAAACGATTGACTGTAGCGCTTCAAGACAAGAGTACCTTTTTTGTGTAGAATATCCCGGCGGTTCCAAACCGCGTTTCAAAATTAATTTTTTTCCAGTGGCGTAGAAGTTAGGGGGAAAATACCTTTCAATCCTTCAAAATCTCCACCACTGGTAACAAAAAAAAAATTTTCGTAAAAAAAACAAAGCAATTTTAAGGTAGAAAATGTGTGCGGCAGCTTAACTTTGTACCTCAAACCGTTCTTCAAATATAAGCAAAAAACGAAATTTTTTTCTTCAACTTTAACACCCTGTATCTCGAAAACGGTGCTTTTGCGGACCCATGTTAATAGGAACTTTTTTTCATATTTTTGAACGAGCTATCACATTTTGAAGTCCTGCGCACATATTATGAATCACCCTGTATAACATACAGGGCGACTTTGCGGAGTATAGCTGTGAATCTTATGTTATTTTTAAAATCCTAGAACATTTCTTTCTAACGTGTGGCCCGAGTACGAGTTCACGATTTGTATTCGAAGGATTATTAAAAACTAAAACTAACACTCAAATTGTCTCTTTTTGTTGTCCACTAACAACACAACTCACCCATTTATATTTTCAATTTATTAATTATTATTACATTAAAAATCCAATTGATACTTTAACCAGTTCTCGGATTAACACCTGGAAACTGGGGGTTTGTAATAGAAGAACCATGGAAATGCCATATAAACAATGGCATTACTACATGCACGGATATTTTTAGCAAAAATATTGTTTTTTCGAAAAAAACCTTTGCGGCTATGCTGTGGAGACACCTTTATATTTTTTTATGTCCACTGCTCTTGGAACGGACTGTACACAGTTGATAGCGAGTAAGGAATGAACAAAATAAAACCGTGGTAAATTTATTTATGGTTGTCTTGGGATTAGATGTCGAGAGGAACGGATCTATTGGTGAAGTTATATCGATTTCTGTGCTTAAAGTTTACGAAAGAAGGACTTTCCATTCAAGATTCGTTAAAGTAGAATCAAAAGGACGTATATAAATACATCTCTCTAGTGGGCATGGAAAAATCAAATACACATATTTTTATATTATTTATGACGTTATAAGATCCCGTTATAATTCTGACGTCTATAATACAGCCACAGTTAAATTAATTATCAGCTGTTTCACTCGAAGTGTAAAACCTAACTCGCGCATACATGCTGCGCAAGCGACCGCCATGTTCTTAGTAGAGGTACATCTGTCAGTTTAAATTCAAACTCTCGTGTCAGTCGTGTAGCAAAATTAGAGACAGGCTTAGCTTGCGCTTAACACAACTTTGCTTAATGATAGAGCGTACAGCGTCCTAATCGAAGGACCACTTCGACTTACTTGAAGACGTACGAAATCGTCATATTGTAGTTCTTTCAGAACTGGTATAGCAGGACAATTTTATAGGTAGATATGTTCAGAAACTTATGAATTACCAGTGCAAATTTTAGGCAAGGCTGTACTATGTTTTTATACTTGTATAATCTTCTGTGTGTATAATTTTAACGTAAGCAATGGCAACGCGAAATGGTAATTGTAGGAGATCGTGTGTCTGTACTGCCAGCAGTAGGACCAGAGGAGTCCTGCTTGAAGGACACGCTTATGAGAGGAACTTTGTCCTTTTAGCACGATACTACCCTCTGTATAAAAGTACTTCCAGAAGCACTACTAGCAAGTAGCAGGAAAATCGCTTGTACAACTCTATCATTAAGATCTTAGATATATCAAAGTTTCGACTGTCGAGTAAATTTGCTGATGCTTCTATATATGCTGTGAATACAGCTTTTTATTTTTGAACTTAAGCCATTTCCATATTCGGTATCAACTGAACGTAATACTAAAATCGAGCACTTAAGTAGGTACCTAGAATGTATCAGGTACTTCATAGTAGGTAATTATCATTTATATGCATGAATGAATATCAAAATATTTCATGTTTTAGACCACCTTTATGTATTTTTTAACATACTTATGAACTAATTATTATTGAGTAATCTGTAAAACTTTAAAAATCGTAAAATTTCTTTGTGAATATCTCTGTGACATATTAATCACTTCTCACGATTTGAAATTTGATAAGTTTTTATTGAAAAACAGCACGTAGTTAACTAATTTGTATCTACTGTGTTTTTTAAAAGACATTAAGGACTTAGGCTATCATTAAAAAAATACTACATAAACATTTTTTCTTGTAATTTTTAAAATATAATTGACTGCTAAATATAATGCGGTGTCAGATATCAGGGAGGAACCTAACCTAAGCCGTACGTTTTATATGGAATCATCGATTTCTATGAAAGATGTTGAGTTTTGCAGAGAACGTTCGTGCGGTGGTTTCGTTTTAAGTATATCTACGGATAGCATTTCTTACTAGAAGGTGGACAAAAACTATCCGTACGAAGCGTACGAAGAAACCATATCTTAGGAAGTTCCTATAGGCTCAGTTCATAGCTTTTTTAGTTGTACGCGCTGGGATAAAATACATTTTTTTGAACGGGAATATAGACGATGAAATAAAAATAAAAATACATTAGAAGTAAAAGAAATTTTAGCTAGTAACATATTAAAACTGATTCAGAAAAGGGTAAATCGGGGTAAATTAACTGTAATGCAAATTATTATTATACGAGACTATGGCTAGCGTGCGTAAAATATAGAAATATGGTTACTATGGTAACCAAGTAAATAAATATTGAATGTTGTACATTTCAAACGAATTTCAAATATGTGTACCTAATAAAAAATAATGTACCTAGATAGAGTCCAATTATTACTCTTAGAATGGTACCGATACGTCATCAATGTATTGGCGTCAATCATCAAAAAGCCACCTAAAAAGGGAAAAAAACAAAAAAAATAACTTTGCTTTTTTTTCGTTTTTTTTTCAGTAATCCTTTGCACACTATGCCATTGGGTCAGGTAGGCGGCGTACAGATAAATAGGCGTTTTCTGTCAATGACGTAGCGGTATCATTCTTAGAGTAATCGGATTATACCTACATCTAGTATAGTACAATTAAGGATAAGATGCTCGGTGTGTTGGCAATCTCGCCTGTGGCATCGAGTACCAAACTTCACACCTCACGTCTTACACTCAATTGTAGATACTAGATGTAACTATATACAGGTATCTTTAATACTATAAAAAAATCCAAAGGTAGATTCCTTGCTAGAAAATAAGAAAATAGTTCTTATAAATTTTTTCCAAAGACCCTTAAATTTCGAGATACAGGGTATCATAATTTTAATTAGGTTTGTATGCAATAACAAGACACTTCTTCTGCTGTAATTAGAATTATTCCAGTAGCATCCTAGTAGGCGACTCAGTTGATATTAATAATGTTCTTAGCACAAATCCCAATTTGGACTTTTTTGCTGATAACTTTTCTAGTTTCTCCAGTATTGTGAAAGATCTCATATAGTTCGTTGCTCCCCATTTATTACAATATTCTTGTAATATTTTTGTAAATTTCACTGTAACTAATAATTATGCATTCCAGTTATTATTAAGTATCTATGGTTGTATAAATTATTTTGTATCTTTTTTTTTTTATTTTTTCTTGTGTACAATTTTTTTTTATACTCTCTAATTGGGACTATTTTGTCCTGTTGAGTATTATTATAAATAAATAAATAAATACTAATATGAAAAATATTTCGCTCCACTGTTTTCTTTAAAATAAAATATTTTTTAAAATTGAGCAATTCAAAATACAACTTTTTGGCCATATGAATATTTTTTGTATCTTGATTTGTTTTCTAGAAAAAAATAAAAAACAACTTCTGCATGCCCCCGAACCAAATGAAAAAAACTGATAAATTTTGAGTAAAACTCGTTTTTTTTTTAAAACTTTGATACCCTGTACCTCGAAGGGTCTTTGGAAAAAAGTTTATAAGAACTATTTTCTTATTTTCTAGCAAGGAATCTACCATTGGATTTTTTACAATATTAATGATACACTCTGTATATTATATAAACATAATATAATTTACATTTTCTATGTGGTGATAATGGGCACAGCAACCGATTCACTTTATTTTGTTATAATAAAAAATATAGTTAAATGCAATTATGGTTGATACAGATCGTATGCATAATAATAGTAAGGAAGGTTAGTTACATTTCGCACAAAAATTAAAAGTAGCACAACTGAGAAAAAAATGTGTTTATTCGTGTAGATTATTATATTTCAAAGATAGATAACGCATGAAAGGATCGATATTTCAAATTATTATTATTGTTTTTCATTTATTGTTCGTGTACATGCATCAATATATTATACACATTTATTAGAAAACAATAAAAACAAAAGTAATTGACGACCTTTAGGTTTTGTTTTAACTGTTTTTCAAATTCAATAAAAATCGTGTAATTATGGGTATTTTATGAGATATCAATGATAATTGAAAAATTGTCAAAATATACACAGATTTCTCACGAAGGACAGAGAATAACGTATTCATTAGTAAAAAGAAAAAAAAACATAAAACACGCAACCTTCTGACCTTAAAACTAGAATGTTGAAGGTAATAATCACTAATCAGACAAATTCAAATGCATCAAAAATAAAAATAAAAGACATGTTAAGTCTACTGGTCAGTCCACTTTGTGACCGTGAACTTTCTATCTAATTTTATGAAACAGAGTCAACGTGAATCTCGTGTAATAAATTATTTCACTGTTACGTTTTGTCTACATTTATAACAACAGCATCAGTTACATCACATCCTCTTGGTGCTTAGTTGCATACATACATAGTTAATTTTGCGATCACAAAGTAAAATGGCTTATGTCAGATTTTTTGATGTATAACATCTTAGCTCTCGGTATGCGATATTTGGTGGGACTAATTTCGTGAATGCGGCGGAAATGTGTAACACGAAGTAGTGAGAAGCGCGCGCTACTCAATTTAATATGATATGATTCTGCGGTACGGCCTACAGTTGGCGCTTGTGCTGCAGCGTGTCAGCACACATTTTCATAGCGTTTGAAAAGAGAGAGAGAGAGAGTGAAAGAGAAAGGGAGAAAGAGAAAGAAGACAGCTGTGAACCGTTCGTTCTGCTATTTTTAAGTGTTGTATTAAAATACCAGGTTAGCTGTTACACATCATTAGCGGCTACTGTAAGACGATTTTTCATTTGCAAAATCGGACCCATTACAACAACTTCCAATGAGAAGTTAATAAAAATATGGCATACACTGCTTTGCCTTTGAACACATAATAATTATTGTTAACAGATGAGAGTCAAGTTAAAGAGACAAAAACTTTCTCTGTTAGGTTAATGTTAATCTGTCATTACTTTGTTTCAAACTGATTTTAATGGGTCTATTATACAGTGTGTCCATAGACTCATCCTCAACATGGGGATCTCCGTTGTTATGGGAGATAGAGATTTGGTTAAATGAGACAAAATGTGCAGAATCTCCAGTACTACTACCCTGCGTAGTCAATCTTTCCATATTTTGCTTGGTTCGCGACCGACAGTTGAAAAACGAGATTTACCCATTTTCGTTTTTTGTTTATAACTCGCTTATTAAGTAAGTTAGAAAAAAAATATTTGCACTTTCTTAAGGCCCTTTTTTATGAAGATTTCAAATCTCTTTTCACATTTTTATTTACTTTTATAGTTTTAGAGATACTTGTATTAACTTTGTTTTTTTAAATACACGTCAAAGATGGCCATGACACTATTCGAAAGAGATTTTTTTTCTCTTTAATTTGATATGAGGGTTGATGGATTTATTTTCAAAAATAACAGAGTTATACGTACAACACTGGTTTTTAATAGTAGGCTATGCTAAATTAATTGATAAAACAACAGAAGGCTTAGCAAACAGTTGAAAGTCGCATTGGCTTAGTAAACGGCTGTTTTGTTTTAGCTCTTTAAAGTGTAGTTTGTTGCTAATTTGTCAGTTTACTAAGTGATTTATTAAATTTACTTTTGTTATCATGGAACCATTTTGTAACAATGAAAAATTTGATATGTTATCTTATTACATTCTATGTCACAAAAATTCGACCAGAGCTGCAGAAATGTACTTCGATCAGTATCCAAAACGAAGACAACCTCATTCGTCTATTTACAGAAACTTACGAGTAAATTTAATAAACTATGGATCATTTAAAAAGCCGTTTACTAAGTCAACACGAATAAGTGAAGAAGTCAAAACTACTGTTTTACGATCAATTGTTGAAAATCGTTTATTTTTCATTGTTACAAAATAATTCCATGATAACAAAAATAAATTTAATAAATCACTTAGTAAACTGACAAATTAGCAACAAACTACACTTTAAAGAGCTAAAACAAAACAGCCGTTTACTAAGCCAATGCGACTTTCAACTGTTTGCTAAGCCTTCTGTTGTTTTATCAATTAATTTAGCATAGCCTACTATTAAAAACCAGTGTTTTACGTATAACTCTGTTATTTTTGAAAATAAATCCATCAACCCTCATATCAAATTAAAGAGAAAAAAAATCTCTTTCGAATAGTGTCATGACCATCTTTGACGTGTATTTAAAAAAACAAAGTTAATACAAGTATCTCTAAAACTATAAAAGTAAATAAAAATGTGAAAAGAGATTTGAAATCTTCATAAAAAAGGGCCTTAAGAAAGTGCAAATATTTTTTTTCTAACTTACTTAATAAGCGAGTTATAAACAAAAAACGAAAATGGGTAAATCTCGTTTTTCAACTGTCGGTCGCGAACCAAGCAAAATATGGAAAGTTTGACTACGCAGGGTAGTAGTACTAGAGATTCTGCACATTTTGTCTCATTTAACCAAATCTCTATCTCCCATAACAACGGAGATCCCCATGTTGAGGATGAGTCTGTGGACACACTGTATAATTTTGCTGCGTAAGCTTTATGCTACTGCTCCATGACCTGCACTCATATCAGAGCAAACGCCAACGGTTAACGATGCGTTTATTAAGTCACAAAAAGCGGCCAAGTGCGTGTCGGACCACGCACAGTGAAGAGTTCCGTAGTCGGGATGAATGTTCACGGTTAAAATTCAAAATAATAAATTTAATAATAATTTAGAGTCTTTTAATTAGTGGGTAAGTAGTATATTTATGAGAGTATATATATATTTATGAGTAGTATATTTATGAGAGTACTCACGGTCGGAGTACGGAGTTTGTAGAACTCTCATAAATATAATACTCGTGTAACTGTAAATATTCCATATTTCTAAAAATACACAACATATTATCTTATTGAAACCAATTTTCGTTGAAAGTATTTATATAAGTTCTACTACCTTAATTTTTTTCAGAATTTCCCACCTCATAGTTGAAAAGCTAGAGAGGGGGGACACAGTTTTTACGACTTTAGAAGCGCATATCTCACTATCTATTGACTTAAAAAAAAGTCATTTTGGAACTTCTACATCATTTTTCGAGAGCTATCTAACGATATCCCACGGGCTTATGTACACTGGGATTTTCTTTTCATCCTTCAGTTAAATATATCCCTATTTCTTTTTCGTAATTTCACTTCACCATTGTATAGCGGTTCATAGAAGAAACCTGCCTTCCAAATTTCATTTATATAGAGCCAATAAGTCTCCGAGTAAAATGGCTGTGACATACGGACGGACGGACAGGACGAAATTATAAGTGTTCCGTTTTTGCCATTTAGCTACGGGACCCTAAAAAATTGAGCGCTATATATGCGTACAGGGCCGTCCCTAGAGGGGTAAGGTCAAGCTGACCCGGGCGCCGCGCCAGTGAAACCGCCGACACGCAAAATCCCCATTCATAGAGAAACTAGCGGACCCGTCCCGGCTTCGCTCGGGTGGTATGAAATTATGATTTAATAGCGGTCACCCATTACTCCGCTCACGTATATTTAGTATAGCTGATCCGGCAAACGTTGTTAATAATTTCTAGGAATAATTACATTACTCACTCGCTTCGCTCGTTCGTTTGAATTTTATTAATACAGTACTCACTCGCTTCGCTCGTTCGCTTGAATATTATAAATACACTACTCACTCGCTTCGCTCGTTCGCTTGAATATTTTCGCCTACTCACTCGCTTCGCTCGTTCACCATATATGTATTTTTAAAAGCTTAATATAAAAATCGCGATTAAAAATCAGGGGTTGATCGTATAAGGGTGAAAATTTAGAGTTGTATGTATTTTTCAATGCTGAATCATGAAAAAATTAAAAAAAAAAATTTTGTCCAAAAAATAAAAAAAAAAAATTTGGGGTGGACCACCCTTAACATTTAGGGGGATGAAAAATAGATGTTGTCCGATTCTCCACCCTACCCGATAAGCACACAAAATTTCATCAAAATCGGTCCAGCCGTTTCGGAGGAGTATAATAACGTACACCGCGACACGAGAATTTTATATATAAGATAAAGGACTTGACCGCAACGGTGTTGACCGAAACGGTGTTAAGTTAAGACTATATTATTATTAAATGCAAGTTTTGAATTAATCAGTATTGCTTTTATTGATCCTACGTGCCAAGGGAGTGCTCACTTCTGACAAGTTTCTACACTATATTATTATATTTCACTTAGTAGTAGTTTAATGTAAAAACTTCAAGAACTTTAAAGAATGTTTGCAACGGTTGAGTGGAATGCTGTTTATTCTAAAAACCAAATGAAAATATTTACACCACTTGGTAAATTTGGCAGTGGGGAGGCGTCTCAGGTGTCTTTGATCCGGGCGCTTCAACCTCTAGGGACGGCCCTGAGTGCGTGACTTACTGAACGCGTCACTTTGTGCATTATTTTAAAGATGGAAGTCGAATTAGCAGAAGTGGTGCATTATATTATTGTTATTAATTATTATATTAATTTATTAAGTGACGTAAATGTGGCCACGGTCGTCCACTAATTAACGTGCTAAGCCCTTTTATGTGTCGAAAAAAAACCCTCCACATGTGCTGTCGCCTAACGTCTTACGCTATTACTAATGCCATTTGTAAAATAACCTGTTAAAACAATGACCACGTAATATCCATAATGCGTTAAATAAGCCATTAAATTATGCGCTAAAACGCAGGTGAAGCTGCAGCATTACAGGTACAAAATAGCATACAAAAAATAAACCAATGTTAATGAAAACTAACATTTTTCTTGTCAATTTATCGGTGATGAAATTATTGAAGCGAAAATCCTGGAATTGTTAGCAATGTATAAATCTTTTTCTTTATCCGATAGCTGGTCAGTCCCGTTTATGTTGGATAACCGAGACTCTACTGTACTAAGGAATTCATGTCTTTTAGTATGCAAAATAGACGTTCACTTTGCGACAATCACTAAATTGATTTTTTTTCTATACCTAGGTATTATTAAATGTCAAAACACACATGTGAGAAATTTCAAATACGGTATCTAATAACAATAAATTAACAATGAAAGATAAACAATCAATATGATTAATTTCCCTAGACCGTAACTAAATACATAAGAATATCAGACGACATTATATCGCCATGATATTATATAGAAGGCTATGCAGGAAAAATGTAAATGCACCGCCGGGATTAGAACCCAGAACTCCCGATTTCGCGTCAGGAAAGTTTCCACTTACTACACAGTGCCCGACAGTGAACATTAATTAATCTTTCCTATATATAGCGACGATGTACCCAAATCCAGTAACTGCGAGAGCTATTAGTAATTTTATAACAACATAACAATAAATGCTGCCTTTCTCAAATATAGCCTTCTATATAATATCATGGCGATAATGCCGTCTGATATTCTTATGTATTTAGCAACGGTCTAGGGAAATTAATCATATTGATTGTTTAGCTTTCATTGTTAATTTATTATTATTAAATGTGCCAACTGTTTTTGAGCTTTATATAGATATCTCTATCTGTCTTTAACTATAAACTGAATTTTTTAGCTTTAATTTGAGAACTGTTATATGAAAACGTTTCTAAACAAATTATAAGTAAAATTTAAAAGTGATTATATACCTTAAATTTTAAACTTTGCTACTATTTGAAAATAAATAATTATAGTATTATTTTGGCATTTTTTTCAATGTTTTTTTTAATATACTTAAATGAAAAATGGTATTATATTTTACAGATTAACTTCAGACATTAACTTTTCTCTAATTCAAAAACTAAAAATATTAATTAGGTTTTGATGAGTAAACAAACATACTAATATTAATAGTGCAGAATCCATTATAAACCAATATAAAATTTACTATATATTTCACAGTCGTACTAACTTCACTCCTTAATAAGTACTAACTATCCAACAGGTGAAGTTAAAAAAAAGCTTGTAGAAAGCCTATGATAGAAAAATATGATTAAAATTTTAGCGGAGAATTCTTTCTTTATATTTAACTAGGTATTAAATTTATTTAACTATTTAACTATTGAAAACTGTACTGTAATTTCAAGAAATTGTCTAAAATAATTTCGTGAGCATTTCGTTATTTTTGTAACTATAAAATAACTTTCTTAAATAAAGTAAATGCAAATCTGTTAAGTGTTAATAACTGCAATCAATGAAATCAATAAAATTCGTTGCATTTAGAATGTTTGAAATATTAACACGAGATATTAACAAAGAGAATTAATACCCCATCATCAATAACTTTCGTCACTCAAAGACATAAAAAGATTAATTAAATAAACATTATACTTTTGAGTTAGCTGAGGATTCTTTACTATAATCTTTTTTCTCTTACATAATTTTTACCAAATAAAACCCGAAGCAATACGCAGTTACTTAATTATAAATCTGCTGACACGTTCTTTATTTGACGTTTCCTGATCACAAAAGATTTCCCACATCATTGGTGTTTTATTGCAGCCTATTTTAATGGTTACAGTTGAACAGCCATAATGTGACTTTTTAACGACTTTATTCACAATCCCCAGACGCTAATGACCTCTGTTGTTGAGCGTCTATAATTTACAATCCAGTCATTGATTCACAATCCAGTTGTTATAATCGGGCGTATTTTCATTGCTCGACACGATAAGGCTATGTTGAATGAATGAATTGTAAATTATAGACGCCCGACAATAAGGCTATGTTGTAGTAATGTAAGCGATAGGTACTGATATAACGGCATCAGGGCATCCCAAATAGTACTAGCTGCCCGGCCTGGCGAGCTGAAAATAGTCAAATTCATTCGGATTTGCCAAGTACTTAATAAACTGCCCAAATTTCATAACATCAGGCCTCACCGTTGGCGAGTTTTTGGGTGTCGGACAGATACAACTATTTAGTTTGAAGCTTTTGTCTGTCTGTCTGCGTATGTATCTGTCTGTGGCATTAGAGCTCTCAAACGGGATCGATTTCAATGCGGTTTTGTTTGTTTGAAAGCTGATATTTGCGAGATTTTTTCTAGCCATGTTTGATTGAATTCGGTTCAGCCGTTTCCAAGATCTTCAGCTCTTATCACAGTTTGTATAGAAATCTCGGCCAGTATTACAGCTAGTAACTTCGAGTTTGAGCTCAAATATTCAGTTTTTGATTACTTAGTTTAAAAAGTATGAAATAAAATTTAAATTAAAAATTTAAAAAAACCTCGACACAAACAAAGCAAACCTTTAAAAAGTGAGAAAATAATTAATATGTACACTATCTGTCCTGATGCACCGTCTATTTCTTCGTTTAGATGAAATATTTAATTCATAAATGCACCGGGGAGCACTGCAAAATGACAAAAATGTCTCAGCGGTTCCCGACGCATTTATGAATTAAACATTTCAATTAAACGAGGAAATAAACGGTGCATCGAGCCAGATATAGTAGATACTTATTAATTATTTTCTCACTTTTATAAGGTTTGCTTTTTTGCGTCGGGGGTTTTTAAAATTTTTAATTTAATTTTTATAAAAATAATAAATTGATAATGTTATTTCTCATGAGAATATCAGTCTGCACTGATTGGTCAGTTTAGAGAATTTATAAGTTGTTTAATGTTTTACTGTAAAGATTTTGAAACAATAGACACATGATATGCTCATATCCTTTGGGCAACATCAATTGGCGGTGTACAATTTATTATAGTCACATATTTCACGGTTTTGTAATTAATAAACGAAACCTGTTTACATAAGAGGAAAGGTAAATTATAATTATTGACAAATATTACTAATTTGCTAATCTATATGTCCGTTTTACTGCAATTCTCAGTTATTTTGTGTTATATAATTATATACTTTTAACTTTTTTTTTCTTTGATATTTTTCATTGCAAAAACTTTTCAAAAGGCGGAAATTAAAAATCGTGGGAATAATTTCATAGGAACACATTATTTCAGTGAAGGAGAGTATTTGGAATTTACTAGATTGTTAATTATAGACGCTCAACAGCAGAGGTTATCAGCGTGCAATTTACTGTAAATAAATAATACGTTTCTAATTTAAGTTGCTTCTATAATGTCGGATGATTTTTCGCAGTCAATTCATAAAAAATATAATTAAATTATAATATTTATTTATTTACTGTCTATTAAAGTTTACTAAGCTTTATAGAATAAATTATTTAAATGTTAAAGAAAACCTGAATAATATGTTTACTTATTTTAGTTTTATTAGCATTTTTACCTTTAGTCTTAACAAGATTTTTTCTCAACAAATAAATAAGTACATTCTATTAGTCTTTCATTTGATCACCACACTCCCCCTCCAAACTAAAAAAATAAATGATCACGGTCTCTAAAGCTGCTGAAAGCCTGCGTATGCCACTGTATCTGTATATTTTTATAAAATAGTTTAAAAATGGCAATTAGACTATTATTACAAATTTTATTCACAACAAAACCGGTTCATTAGAGAAAATAATTTGCATATTTATATGCAAATTTGAATAAAACGGAACTTGTTTCTTAAAATTATTACGAATATGTCCTTGAAATTTATTTGAAACAGGAAATTAAAAATAAAAAAAAATGTGGTTAAATAACTGATTAAATTTTTTTTCCGAATGTGAAGTATTACACTAGCTATAAATATAAAACTTCCACAAAGTACAATATTTTTCCTTAAAGAACTATTTGTTACCAATTAAATAAGTACGTTAATTTTCAAATTTCTCACCGATTAATTAGAAAGTTAAGAACAGGACGGTTTAGATAATAATATAGTGAACTATAATATTACAATTTTTATTTTGTCATCATGAGTTGGGTATTTTCGTTATGGCATCAAGAAAATAATAATAATGTTATTTAGTATGTATGTTGCATTAATTTATGATAAACATAATTAATTGCAGTGTGATAGCTGTGATTCGTCAAATTTTTAATATAATTAGAATCGGCATTATAATTGTAAATGTTGCATATTTATCTACATGAATGCATGGCGCGAAATATATCATATTAGATAATAATATAGTAGTCCGGGAGGCAGAGTTGCAAATGAAAAAGTCATAGTAAGCCGGCTGATTTTGATATCGATAGTTGATCTCGTGCAACTAATCAGTGAACCGACCGTCAGCTGCTTAAGTAGCGATGGGTCTGGGTGTGGGAGAAAGCGAAAGTGATAAAAAAATAAAATTTTAAGTAATAGTACGTCGGCTGAAACTTTTTTTATAAATAGTTGACATCTTAGTTAGTTGAAAAAAAATTGTCAGCTGCATCGTGGAGGGGGATTGTGCGTTAGCTGCTCGCATGAACTTGTAACTCGTAAATTATTGCGCATTTCACTTTTTTGCACTGATAGCAGCTATCTTAATCCTAGGTATCTTAATCCTAGGTAACGTAATTGTCTCAGCTGCTGTCAGTGCAAAAAAGTGAAATGCGCAATATTTTACGTGTTTTTTTACAAGTTCATGCGAGTAGCTGACGCAAAATCCCGCCTTTTCGATGCAGCTGACAATTTTTTTTCAACTCACTATGATGTCAACTATTTATAAAAAAAGTTTCAGCCGGCGTACTATTACTTAAAAAAAATTTTTTTTACCACTTTCGCAGTCTCTCACACCCACATCCACCGCGGGTGTGTCAGCTGACGCTTGGTTTACTTATTAGTCATACCAGATTTACCGAAAAAGGTAACAATCGGTCGGCGTAAAAACACTACTTAAAATGCAACGCAAACTCCCGGGCTATAAAGATTAAAGAGTGTCGAAATTTTATTAAGACAATATAATTAAAATCCTCACATAGGCAGTTAATTTTTTTCTTTAAAATGTAATATTTTTAAAAGATTTAAAAGTAAATAATTATGTAATCGTGTACGTGTTAAGATATTATTTTGAAGTTGCATGATGATTTCAACAACAATCACTCTAGTGGTACATAGAAATTCAAATCTATTCGAATTTGTTTATAGTAATTAATTTTTCCAATAAATAATAATTGCTAATAACAGCCTATTAGATGAGTAAGAACAAATTTGGTAAGCGTTTGACTATTTTATTAAACTTACTAATTAGAAAATGTTGTGAAATAAATCAGACAATTCTTTGTACGTATGTATGTACGTTCCAAATGATTTAACTTAAAATCTATTTGACGGATTTTGATGATTTTTTTAAATATTCCTTATGATTCCAGAAGTGCTATAGTCTATGTTTAATCAACTTTTTAAATTAATTTTTGAGTTAATTAGTTATCCAAATTTTTATTGGTTTTCTGCTACTAACAAAACGTGAAATTCCTTTGCACTTTAGCGTATTGATGAAATCCTACTAACACCAGCCTGACTTCGTTTCGCTGGGGGAGAGATTCTCGCGGGGGGATATTAAATCATAAAATCTTATCTGTTGAACTACTGAACCGATTCTAAAAATTCTTTCACTAATAGAAAGCTTCACTCTCTGATTGATATTATAGGCTATATTTTATTTTGATAAATTTCTCGCGGGGGGGGGGGGGGGATAATTCCTGTGGTATAGTAACAAAACGTAACTGAAATTCTTTTGCATTTTAGCGTAAAGGCGGAATTCTACTAATATTATAAACACCACCAGCTCGAGCTCGCTTCGCAGGGGGAGAATTTCTTGCGGGGGGATAATAAATCATAAATCAAAATAAACGTGGGTGAAACCACGGTAGCGGCTAGTAGTATATAATATAATCCTTAGTCCTTACTTAAAAAAATAGTTGCACGTATATTTTTATCTAGAAAACAATAAAATTTATTATGTTTTCATACGTAGTATGTAATGAAATATATCAGAATTAATTTAAATAATCAACGGCTAGGGTTCTCTGGGCCTAGTACCAATTTAACAAAAACCTCAAAGAAAGCGGATTTACAGACATATATTCCGTTAAAAAATATATTAGTATATAGTGATTACGGAAATTTTTTTTGCCATAAGTACCCACTATATAAAATAGCTGCTTTACATGCATGTTTTATGCATGTAAAGTGACTTTTGACAGGCCGGTGTGAGCGAATGTATCTTTCCCACTCTAATGTGGGAAAGCAAACCATTTCCATAGTGATTTATGTTTATTTGCCCTGATCTACCCGCTATTATACCTACTGACAGCTACTCTCGGCCGACTATAGAAGTGAAGTGTGACTGTTAGCTTACGCTCGTTTTAACAAACTATCACAACTTTTCAGTAATATACCTCATTACGCCACTAGATATACAATCTACTATTTTATCGTACAGGGTGTTATTTCATAACGATGTATAATAGCTTTCAATTTCACGGGAAGAGAAACTTCAAATTGAAAAGAGGTATTTCGTTACCTACAGTGTATAATTATTATTATTATTCTAAAAAATTGACAAGTTTCTATACCTAGTAGGTATATTAGACAACAATGAGTCATTAAAATATGTCTTTTATGATCAAAATAAACTTAAGGCAATAAGAATTCCATCTGCGGGTGAGAAGATTATAGTTTACGATGTTATTTATGCAAAAAAATAAATAAATTATTGAGCAAACGAATATTATTGTCAATTAGCGCATTTTTGCCAATAAAATCATGAAAACGGAGAAAGTTTGGGAAATACTGGTTCAATTTTTATCTAGGTATAAACTAGCCGTAATTACTCGGGAATGACAACCTCCTGTTATGATAGCATAATGAAATATGAGTCTTTCCTGGGCAACGCCGGGTAATTACGGCTAGTATGAAATAATATTTGACAAAAATGTAGCGAAAATAAGCCCTATAGAGTTTACTCTATATACAATATACATTTAATATTTCTTGATAATACAGGACAATACATAACATGATCAGAATACAGGACACAAGGTTCAAGTACAGGTCAAATCATTGAAATATAGGACATATTTTAATATAATAAAGTATAGGGTAATAAGGACCAGTTAAATGTATAAATTATTTATTCTTTGCCAACGTTTCGTTGCGAATTTGCCCATATTATGGTAGTTTAATTATAATAGATTAGCTTAAATTCATATATTTTTTATTCCAGAACAGTTAAAATCATCTATTTTAAATTTTTAAAACAACGTGGATGTAATATTGATGTCTGGCGCGTGCCATTAAAAGTTTTATTATGCTAAGCAGTATGAGATCGGAACAGCTGTCTGACACAATAATAATATGTAATATACATTGTTCTCAAATTATACGCGCCTATATGAAAGTAAATAAACCTCATTTTTCATACTTTTGTCACATCAATATGAATATAATAAATAGTAAGTTGGAAGAGGAATTTCTATGGCGTAGGATTAATGATTGCAATTGATTGGAATATGGTCCCGCGTCCAATTGGCTGGAATTTTTATATTTAGGTTATGAGAGGGAATGCTGTGATACATAACATTTTAGTTAACTTTTATTAGTTACCTGCAGTTACAAAAATATTAATATACAAGCGAAAGTAGGTCAAGGCTATTGAAAATTATTTTTTACCGAGGATATTATGTTTCTAATTTTTATTTCGTGAATCATTTTCAATCGATTCGCCAATTAAAAATTTTTAATGATAAGAGGATACTTATTGATATTTTACACTTATACAAAATGTTATCTATATACAAGATATGTTGATTGACTATACGCAGTCAATAAAGGGTAGACACATAATAGTTCTGCTCTACAAACGAGCTATATGAAATTAAAAAACTGTACGAAAACGCTACTGTCTAATTTTAATTCAGGATGTTGTCAAAAATAATAAAAGATAATCAGTTTTGTGCTCTTTGTGAAATTAGTTTTAAATATGTAGCTCTGACCTGTTATTATTCTCACTGTTGCTTTCATAACAATAAAAATAAACATAAAGTTATTTAACATACTAAATGTTCAGTTAAATTAAGTTAACTGTAAAAACTTTTTTGTTCCAATATAAGATTTTTCTTGATTACAAAAAAGTTGATAATATGCAGCTCGAGGTAGTGTTCTTTGGGTTTTATGACTAGATCAGGGAGAGAGAGGGTTTGTAGATTATAGACGCTCGACAACTTATAAACTTATAAAATATTGTGTACCTACTGTACAGTCATCTGTCTCAACTCATTAGATAATCAGATAGTGATTTCTTTAAAATCTGTTAGATAATAACTGATCTAGCTACAATTGTCTATTATCAAAGGTAGGTATTCTAAAAATCATATTATGCAATATTATAAAATTATAGCACAACGAAACAGTTTTGATTGTGAATATACAGTTTATTTCAGTGAGAGCAAACAGTAATGCTTTTAAATGTGTAATATTTAGTTATTTTTCACGTTTCTTTGTTTAGTTTTTAAAATCATAATATAAAGTTAAAGAACCAATATTCTTAATTTAATGACAGCGTTTTTGTGTGTCGTGACCAACTTTAAATATGTGGTAAAACTCTACGCAGGTTTAGAAACGCACTGAAGTCTTTCTTGTGCCAGGTAGGATTATTTTCATATACATATTACTAGCGGTTCCCGTCCGGCTTCGCGCGGGTTCTAAAAATGTATGATTTATTATCCCCCCCGCAAGAAATTCTCTTCCTGCGAAGCGAGCTCGGGGTGGTGTAGCTTTATATTAGTGAAAGAATTTTTAGAATCTGTTCAGTATTAGTTCCAGAGATAAGAATTTATGATTTATCCCCCCCCCCACCGCGAGAAATTATCTCCCTGCGAAGCCTACAGTTTATAATATTAGTATAGTATATTAGTAGGTATAGATAGTGAAAATCTCCTACACCACCATTTTACCCCATTTGGGTTTGAATTAAAAAAAACTCGAATAGCCTATAACCTTCCTCAATAAACGGGCTATATAATCTAACAAAAAAAATTCAAATCGGACTGATAGTTTCTGAGATTAGCGCTGACAAACATACGTACAAACATACAAACTCTTCAGCTTTACTATTTTAGTATAGATAATTTTTATTTGATGTCATGAATGTAGACCTAAAATATATGCAGTGTCAGCGTGAAAAAACATATACTTGGTTTGGCGCTTTATATTAAAACTGTGTTTTAAAACGAAGAATAAATAATTGTACGCAACCCAATATGGGCAGAGCTGAGTTCTTCCACCTATATAAATGGAACCATAGAAGTTATGGGGCCAAGCTTTGATGCCCTCTAGCACTACTAAATCCGTGGCATTGAATAATAACGAATACATGATTTCAATAGAATTATCGCTAGACACTTGGTAGAACATGATTGAATGAAATAAATACACAAGCACTTGAAAAATCCAACACATTTATTAATCTTAACGATCGTTTCGGATTTCTAGACTTAATTTAAAATCTCCTGATGATGGGCTAGAAACCCGAAACAATCGTTGAGATTAATAAATGTGTAGAATTTTTCAAGTGTTTGTGTATTTATTTTAATAATGAATATATTTTGTTTGCTATCAGGTGAAAGGCACAAAAAGTGCAATGAGAGGAAAACTGTTAGAAAAATCTTGGCCGGGAAATTGAAAATTCAAATTGCTTATTTTTTTCCAATTTTCATCTCTGCACACCCTTTAAATGTTTGTTCGCATGAATAAAATTGTTTTTGAAATTAATGGCGCATAAAATACTTTTTTTTTTGTTTTCGGAATTATTAATCTCAGAATAGTTTATATACACGAAGTTTTGTAATGATTTTTTTTATTAATGGGTTGTAAGTTATAGACGCTCGACAACAGAGGTCTTAAGAGGATAACAGTGTTAGAATTAAAACTTAAACTTATCATTCAGAAATTTAAATTAAAAGATACGGTTCGATGCATTTAAGAACAATGCACGATCTTATATAAGATTTGGATTTGTTATTAGTGTTGACTGCACGCTGAAAATTTCAACTCATAAGGCTTTCTCATCGTTAGATCAGGATATCGATTGTAACACGTGGGGGTATTACTTTTATTATGTAGGTATAATATCTCTACTGGCGTTCCTCTCCCAAATGTCTGCTTGAGTAACAGAAATAAACACAATATATATATTATATTAAAAGAAAGCAATTTTCTATGTTACCTTGAAATTCGAGAACCACTGAACCAGTTTAAAAAGTTCTTTCGTTGCTTAAAAATCTATTGCTTAATGAGTAGTACATGTCTAAATATTGAATTTTTTTCGTTGGAAAGCAGCCAATTATATAATTGATTCGAAACATATTGGAAAAAATCATTTTACCAACCATAGTCACAGTCAGGATTCTAACCTAAACCCTTCCACTTTCGCGGCGGAATGAGCTTACAGTACTCAACCGTGACATGATTACCAAACTAATATTATAAGGAAAATATTAGTTTGGTAATCATGTCACGGTTGAAAAAACTAATATTTTCCTTATAATATTAGTTTGGTAATCATGTCACGGTTGAGTACTGTAAGCTCATTCCGTCGCGAAAGTGGAAAGGTTCAGGTTAGAATCCTGACTGTGACTATGGTTGGTAAAATGATTTTTTCCAATATGTTTCAAATCAATTATATAATTGGCTGCTTTCCAACGAAAAATTTTCAATTGCAATTCAGCCGTATAAATCTTATTAATTTATGTTTATATATTATTACTTTACGATAAAAGGGGGATGAGCAGTATGCGAAAACAGCGATTTGCACCCGGGTGAAGCCTGTCCATTCAACTAGTACATTACACACTGAAAAAGTGTATTCTCTTGCTTTTTCTACACCGTGTTCAGAGTTAATCTAATGGTAAGAATTGAAATTTCAGTCGTGTAATCAACACATGTAATTAATTTATAACACATCTGATACGTATTATATTACACGTTTTTTTAAGAAAATGTTAATATTAATCATAGAAATATTATACTTGCTGTTCTGGAGTTTCATAACAGTTTAATAAATCATAAGTTAAGTGATTTGATCGTGAACACGATGATGTCTATTTAATGAGTAGATCAAAGGTCAGGATGATCAACAGTTGTATAATGTATATTATACCGTCTCCCTTTGGAACTACTGAATAAAGAAAATTTATTGAAATTATCGACTTCCATTATATTGCTATTTTTTACAGAATAAACTTTAATGATCTTTTCGGCTTTAGTTTTTTTTTTGTATATATAGCAAAATATATCGGTTCTTTTATAAATTTATTCAATTTGAAACTAAAATATACAAATACATTTTCAATCGAATCTTTTCCAAAAAAATATTTAATATTTACAGCATGAAAAATGAATGTACATTTACAGTAGTGACTCTTAAACTGAACTTATAAATAAAGACCGGATAGTGATATCATTAAACTATCCTTTGTAAGTTATTTGATAAATTTTTAAATGTAAGTAATGTACTATGGACTTATGTAAGCTGTAAGTGTAATTAATACCAATAAGAGATGTATTGTAGTGCGATGTTTTCGGTAGAAGCTGCAATCACTGAGCTATAGTAGTACTGGGACGTACTCTTACAATTATTTTGCGTGCATCGAGAGCGAAGTGACAAAGATGACTGTTCTCTCTCATCTACGCATTCCACATGCTATATTTATTACATTGTCAACAACAAGTTACCACTAATAAAATACTTGAGCATTTAATTCTGTCGGCTCGCCTCATTGGCTCCTGTGCGTTTTCCAGTATTATTATAGTTCAGTGGTTGCAGTAGTAATTAAATCTGGTGCATGGCACTAAACTCTTGACAGTTGAAGTAAAAACTGTGATGGTTCAATAAAAAAAAATTCGACTGATGACCAGTTCTATACTTCCCACCTAGTAAATATTTGCAAAAAATAAACACTCTTTTTTTTATTAGTGTATTTGCCATATGGCACATACACTATTGGCGTCGGTCGGATGGCGGACCTAGGGGTCGGACCAAAATTTCTCGACGTTTCATAACCTCCTGAACACTTTGGCACCATTTTTGGAAATGTCTGTTTATATATGTGTATATATATTTATATATTTATATATTTATATATTTATATTTATATATTTATATATTATATATATATATTATATATTTATATATTTATATATTTATATATTTATATATTTATATATTTATATATTTATATATTTATATATTTATATATTTATATATTTATATATTTATATATGTCTGTGGGCTATAACTTTCGAAAGAGTTAATTGATTTTGACGAAATTTGGTAGGCACGTTAAAATCCATCACCGCACGAAGCCTATTTAAAATGGGCCAAATCGGACTATTTTAAGGGTGGTTTTTAGGGGTTGAAAAATGTTTTTGGGCCCAAAAATGCCGAAAAAATTCTCAGAATCGTTTCAAAATTGAAATTTAACCCTTTAGTAACGATTAAAATGTTCTGCTAAAATTTTAATAAAATCGGCCCGACAGGACCGGAGTTACAAATTTTATGAAAACACTAGTTTACGGATAGTGCTTTACTTACTGAAGGGTGTATTTAATTTGGTACCGAGGTTGCATTGATAAAAATTTTGAAATTAAGAAAAAAAATATTATTTTAAGGGATGTATTAAGGGGTTAAATTTTTTATTTTGTCCAAAAACAAACTTAAGTTCACATAATAAAGCCACAATGCCAATTAGCAAATACACTATATTGTCGGCAGGGTTTTGGCACTGCGACCCGAGTTTTTCTTTGACTAGGCCCAAATAATCTTAGCTGTTGGTGGTCTTTAAAACACAATTTAATTTTTCTTTGAAAAAAGCATGGCCCTCTTATTTGTTTGGTGATCTACTGATGGCTAGTAATATAGCAAAAATCATGGTTACCTTGATTTACGTACAATTTTCTTTTTTTAGTAAAATATTTTTTTTCTCGAAAACTATACATTTTAGAGAAAAAAAATATTTACATTTTTTTTCATATTATAACATCTAGAATTCATTTATATTTTTTTTTTACCTATATGTTAATACGTGACATTGAGAACGTTTTTTTTGAATATCTCAGGATCCACTGAACCGATTTGACTCAAAATCTAATCAGATCTAAGTTAAAGACTGATAAACACAATAGAACAATCGGCATGGCCGTATGTTGTTCCGTTCTTACGATATCGAAGGCGAAAAATTGACCACATACACACACACACCACACACACACACACACACACACACACACACACACACACACACACACACACACACACACACACACACACACACACACACACACACATACATACAGACATCAGTCAGAAAATGATTTTAAACGATTGCTAGGGTCTCAAAACGTGAAGATCTGTTAAAATCTCGAAATATTTTTTTCGGACTAAATCCATTACTTCCCTACCATAGTAGAGGTGGGAAGTAAAAATGGTTCGTATTAGAAATGAAGATTTTGGACCTGTCTATAATCTAGTTTGGATGATCTTACTGACCGGACTCTACTCCATAGTCCCTCATATTCTCTCGGTTTACTGCATCCATAACAAATTGACGTCATTGTCTTTATGTGAAGAAACGTAAGACTATGACTCAAGGTAACTGTATTACAAATGATTTTCTCAAACATTAAAATGCGTTACAATAAATTGCAGATGAGATTGTCTGAAATCAGAACGCAAACCTTGATATTTTTTGTTCGTGTGCGACAGACATGACTATCATGAAAGAGTAATTTGTTTTTGTTGACCTATTTCAAATAAAACTTATTGCAAAATTATGCAACGTCAAGAAAGTCATTTAAAATGTATCAGCAAACCTGATTGGTCAAATATAAACAATAATTTTGATTGAGGTGATTAATTGATTTCAAACGATGAAGAGGCTAAATTCAATTCGTCTACCCACATGTGAAACTGTCATTTTTATAAAGATTGCTGTCAGATTCTTTAGAGATACAGTAGCATTCAAATGTCATTTTTATGGTCAATTGTGCCCTGTTTAAAAAAAAACTGAAGGTGACTAAGGCAGTAAATTAACAAATACAATAGCAAGTACCCTTCAAAAATCATTAATGGTTTATATTTGCAGAATTGTAAAACAAACACTTAAAACGATGGTATTTAGATAAAATTGTAACCAAATTTTGGTGGGTAGTTAAGTTTTTTGATTACACATAAAATCAATACTAAGATATGAAATAGTTATTGGAATATTACGAAGTATTGGAAATACCTACCTTGTATATTGTCCGTCTCGTGACTTCTTGTGAATTTTACAATACGCGTTTCGGCAACGAGTTGCCATCTTCAGGTGTGGTTAATTATTTTTTAAAAAACACACATTGAGTATAATAATTAACCACACCTGAAGATGGTAACTCGTTGCCGAAACGCGTAGTGTAAAATTCATAAAAGTCACAAGACGGACAAAATACAAGGTATTTCCAATACTTCATAATATTCATATAGTGACTTGGAGACCCAACACCCTAAAAATATATCATAGTTATTGGACTTCTGTCAGTAATTTCGTTTTTGAAGTAACACTTCTTTAGTAGCAGTGATTTCAAAAGGGTATTATAGATAGAACGTAACGTATGTCCTTCTATTGGCCGTTTCTATACGGATGGAGATGGAACAGGCGAAAAATAATTAGTGCAGTCAAATGGACGAAAAAAAAGGGCCAACCGTGCATTTTGGGTACGCAGCGACTTTTCTTTGAAGTGAAAACTTCCTTAGGCGCGTTAAGCACTCTTTGCCTGGGTACTGAAAAAATGTGAAGCGTTCGCAACTACTTCCGTAAGAATTCGCGGCGTTCGCAACTACTTCCGTAAGAATTCGCAACATACGTCTTATATCATAAAAACGGCCGTCTACAACACTTCCACGTTCCACCCATAGCGCAATTGGTTAGGTTTATGCAGAGGCACCTGGGTTCGAGACCTGATGGCAGCGTAGAATTTTTGGCGTTTTTTTTCTAAATTCTACATGATATTTATTTATATATTTTGGTATTTTAGTAATAAATTATTTTTAGATCACAAATGTGCTATAATAGATGACATCAAAAATTAGAAAATCTGAAGTTTTCACTTCTGTAGTGTGTGGTCATAAGCACACACCCATTTTTACTTCCCACCTCTACTATGGTAGGGAAGTAATGGATTCAGTCCGAAAACAATATTTCGAGATTTTAACAGATTTTCACGTTTTGAGACCCTAGCAATCGTTTAAGATCATTTTCTGACTGATGTCTGTATGTGTGTGTGTATGTGTGTATGTGTGTATGTGTGTATGTGTGTGTGTATGTGGTCAATTTTTCGCCTTCGATATCTTAAGAACGGAACAACATACGGGCATGCCGATTGTTCTATTGTGTTTATCAGCCTTTAACTTAGATCTGATTAGATTTTGAGTCAAATCGGTTCAGTGGATCCTGAGATATTCAAAAAAACGTCCTCAATGTCACGTATTAACATAGGTAAAAAAAAATATAAATGAATTCTAGATGTTATAATATGAAAAAAATGTAAATATTTTTTTTCTCTAAAATGTATAGTTTTCGAGAAAAAAAATATTTTACTAAAAAAAATAAAAATTGTACGTAAATCAAGGTAACCATGATTTTTGCTATATTAAGCTAGCCATCAATAGATCACCAAACAAAAAAGAGGGCCATGCTTTTTTCAAAGAATAAAAATTAAATTGTGTTTTAAAGACCACCAACAGCTAAGGTTATTTGGGCCTAGTCAAAGAATAAAAAAAAGAGTGTTTATTTTTTGCAAATATTTACTAGGTGGGAAGTATAGGACTGGTCATCAGTCGAATTTTTTTTTTTTGATTCGTAGAAGGATCGGTGGTGATTTTGAAACAGAGTTTTCAGGATTGTAGGTTCCCCCACTTGACCATCATCTTGAAAAGAAATGTGTAAGTAGTTTTTTGCTGTATCTGTGCAGGCATCATGGCTCTTCAATTATTGAACCGATTTTGATGCGGTTTTATTTATATCACAAAACATTTTTTTGGAAAGTGTTACTTTTACCGTCTAGTCTTAAGCACATTCTTTTTTTGGTTTTTTTGAGGTTTTTGGGAAATTAAAAATAAAAAAAATCCGACATAATAGTCCCTAAGCCCTTATTTGTATTTTATTTGGTTTTTTATGCTCATTAGTGTTTTGTTATCCTATAACCTTCCCGAAAAAAATGTACTGTGGTATAAAGAAAGCCGCATCAAAATCGGTCCACTGATTGAAGATCTATGTAATTGCCACAGACAGACAGATAAAGTCATGGTACAGTCAGACAAAGGATAAAACAAAAGCAAAAAAAACTTTTTAGAGACAAGCTTTTATTAAATGTACTAAAAAGGAAATAATAATATTTAATAATTTAGGTTCATAACTATTACCTATAAAAGCGTGCATTGTAAACTCTATGATAGTTTACTAGTCGCAACCCTCGCTTTCATAATAATTATGAACCTAAATTTTTAAATATTATTTTTTCCTTGTTAGTACATTAAAAGCTTGTCTCTAAAAATTTTTTTTACTAATATTTTATTTAGTTAGTTTTAGTCTTTCAAAATTTTACCCGCTTTTAAATTTTGACCTCCGTAGGGATTAAAATTCGAAAAATCCCTTCTTAGTGAATGCTTACGTCAGAAAAGAAACCTACTGTCCAAATTTTAAGTTTCTAGCCTCAGCGATTTTGCCTGAGCGTTGATTAGTCAAAAAAAAACCACACCCCTGTTTGAACCCTTTAGGGGTTGAATTCTAAAAACGATTTATTCATGTATTTGCATCGGGAATACATATGTGTACAAAACTTCAAATTGATCGGATACGTGGAAGCCGTTCAAAATTGACTTGCAAGATTTGACCCATACATAATAACTAACACAGCAAGTTAAATAAAAGCTTGTAAAATACACATGCATACAAACATACGACTCAAACACATAACATCCCTTTATTGTTGGTTGGGGGTTAAAAAGCGCTCTGACGATAATATAAAGTAATGATAAATGAAAGCCCCAACTGTACTATCGTATGCTAGTTGCTACTATCTAGTATCTCTCTGAAAAATTTCGAAACATAGTATATTTTAGAATAGAAAGTTCTTGCATATTAGGAATTATTTCAGTATTTTTGTGCAACTTTTAAATATTTCTTTGACACTTATGTGAGTCTGCAGTTCTCCCTATAATTTGTCGGTACGCAACGTGATGTTAATGTTACGTATTGTGCCAGAGCAAATATCAAATACAGATTATTTTTGTTTGCCTTTTACAAATACTTTCACACATCACATCAATCATTTTGTATTAATTTTATTACGGCTGCTGCATTTACTTGTAGATTTGTCGAAAATGTAAGCCTGTGTAGATCATTGCAATATTATTACAAGCGAAAGTTACATAATAAATGAAAATGTCATTATAAAAAAGTAAAATCATTCCAAAAACATTAAATTTTTTAAAGGTACCTAAGAACACTGTTATATAAATTTATAAAAACAACAACAAATTAGGCACTTCTTGACACAACATTCTATTATTGGATGTACATTGTACATTTCGAGTGCAATGTTCCCATTATCAGCAAAAATTAAACTAAAAATTAAAATTAATGGGAGAATTTAATTGCACATTGTACATTGCATATTGTACATTGCATATTGTACATTCATGAATAATGCAATTGTTATGGTTAAAAATTGACTAAGCTATTGCTTTCCATTAAATTTATTCTTAAATATTTTCGTGACATTTTTTTGAGTATTTTGGGAATATTGTTTCTTTAGACAATCAGAACTAAAAATTAATTTGTTTCAATCAGAATCTATTCAAATTAATAGAGGACAAATTGAGTACTATGTTCTTTTTTTTTGGATGAGAGTGCTAAAAATAACGGCTATGAATTAATATACCTTATGAGTTCGTGTTGACTGCATTATTTTAAATAAGAATAAAAGAAATTTATAAAGTCCCTTTTTCGCATCTGTATGTTTGCGATAGACTTGAAAACTGGTAGAGGACAGTGTGGTCTAGTGGTTATCGTCGTGGTCTCTGGATCTGACTGTCGTGGGTTCGAGTCCCGCCTCCACTCATAGATGTTTTGTGATGTCATTTGGTTTTAAATGTGTTGTTATTTAATGTAATCAAGGCGCTAATGACATAAGTTGTCGACGCGTCTATAATTTAAAATAAATGAATTGAAAACTGGTGAACCAATTTCAAATAGGCTGTATATAAAATCTCAATATGTAGATTGATTTTGTCAGTTTCATCTAAAATCTAAAACAACGTTTTTCTGGCAATTTAAATGATGATTTACTTTTTCTTAAGGGCAGTGTAAATAATTTTTTTAAGAGACGGCTGGGTTTAGAAATTTCCGCGCAAAATAAAAATATATACGAAGGATAAATACAGTTTGAAATAATTTTTAGTTACCTGATGATGGGAATTTGCCAACAGACGTTTTGTTTAAGGGTAAGAATATTTTAGGAATGATTTTATTTTTGATGCGTACTAAACATCTTTCTGCCCCCCCCCCCCGCTAAAATAACTTGGTGTAATGTCACGGAAGTGACGCAAAGTTCAACTCTGCTATATCATGGTCAGCTGTCAACATTTTTTCATGTTATATAATTATATAGGTGTCATTGATTCGAATCTGAATGTTTACACATCTTGAGAGTTTAGGGGACTCACTGTTTTTTAATATTGAAAATTTAAATTTATTTCGAAGTAACATCGATCAGTGCCCATTCTTTCAGCTGTTTATTATTTTTTAACTATTTAATTTAACGACTGTAATGTTTGAATCTTAGATAGATACAGAGATTCACTCTCTGTAAAGTTGTATATTCATCACTTTCATTTTCTTTATTACGTCTATTATTACAGTAGGTTCTATGAATAGATGTAATCTATTAAGTAATTGATTCTTTTAATTGTCGTACTGTTCTTGCACATTCGCAGCAGCTAACAGGTGTTTTTAAAAATGGGTATTTTTAAATAACCCAGACAATCCAATATCAATTACAAACAGGAAATAAATTCATAACCATATTCGGTTTTACAAAAAAAATCTTCGTCAATAATAAACTACAAATCAATAAGCCGTTTGAGAAAGACATTACCTAATTGTAATCTATATACAGAGTGAGTTCGACCACCCGTATCAATCGTTTTTTTCGAAAACGGTTAGTCGTAGAGAGTTGTGTCAAAAATTTGTATTATAAAAGCCCTAATAAAGAATCGAATGGTGATATTTTTTTTCCGGGAAGGTCGGCTTCCTTATTAATTTGCTCCAGAATGTCCAGAACTCCGGAATTATAAATGTAACGATAGGTCGAAAGTGCGTATTGTTGAAAAGTGCGGTGTAGATTCGAGATTAATATATTTTACAAAAATGCTTTTCTGTTTTTTTTTTTTTAAATACAGTAAAACTTGTGCGTGTGTTAGCCACAGGTGATCAACTTATAGACAAGCTTGAAATCAGAGGCATTTTTTCCAGTTAACAGTGGCTACTTAACAAGTTCTACTTTATTAATAGAGGATGAATAAAATCACGAAAAATTTCCTTTTGTGGGATTACGATGACATAGGATGGTGAATTGTCATTCATCATAAATTCAGAATACTTGATTTAATTGCTGTGTTGTCTCCATTAATCATTTTCAAGTACTTATGAAGACATGTCTAGTTTAAGGTTGAATAGTAATAATAAGTTAATATCTAATTTGAAGCAATTATAACTATATGAAAAAACTATATCTCATTAAAGTAAATGTTGTTTGAAGGACCAATACGATATGAAATCATGAAGATGTTCAGATGATTGACCTTCGTTGTGATTCAATATTATACTTTCATTAAAAGTGCGTTAATGCTGTACTAGTTTTTATGAATGTAAAATATACATCAATTAAAAATACGACGGTACAGTGGCAGTCGTGAATTCTTTTTTTAAATAGCCTACAGCAAGATACCAATAAAATTTATGTGTACCTGTTTGAGAAACATAATGTTTATTTTTGTACATCATCGATTTTTATTTTTTTTTAATTATTCTACAAACGATATTTTACATTTCTAAATAAAATCAATTAAACATATAAATATTTTCTTCTTTAATATTTTCGAGCGACTAGACAACCTTGTTATGGCAAAAAAAAATCGAATTCAATATCTCGACGGAATTAGGCATTTTATGTTCCCTGGCTGCTTGGCTGATCGTCATTCAACAAATCGAAACCAAATTTCAACCTTAGTGTGTTTAGGGATTTTCTCAAGGTTTTTTATTTTACTTGTTCTCTTGCAAATAAGAATAGTTTATTGATGATCGAATTTGCGATTTTCTCGAAAATTCTGAGATTACTGCCGTATAAAAGCGCAAACTTATGTAGATGTTTACACATAAAAAAAAATAATTTTCCAAATCGGTTTATAAATGATGGTGTTCTGAGTTAACAAACATAAAAAAAAATACAATCGAATTGAGAACCACCTCCTTTTTTTGAAGTCGGTTAAAAAAATACCTATGAACATGGTTGCTGAATGCTAACGGTCCGCCGCTGCTAATAAAATAAAGTTATTGAATTTTAAGATGTGTAGAACAAATGAAGACCTAATTAAATAAATGAGAAGCAACAAAAAAGTCTTTGACCTAGGTTGAAGGTGTAAATACTTTGTAGCGAATGAAAAAAGAGAATCTTCTGAGCAACATTTTGTTGTTCGTTTCTTCGACGATTTTATTAATTACCTTTGCCGACAAAAATTATTTAACGTTCAATGTCAATACATAATTAATTACTTCGTTCTATTTTTACTGGCGCATGAGTAAACAAAATATAAAGAAAATTTTATCCGAATAATTGCTTTTTTACAATGGTTTTTCTGAATACTGATTTGACTTTTTTACAGCCCAATTTATTTATATAATTCATGCTATCTAGTCTAAGAGCTAAGGCAGACTACAGTAAGTCAGCAAGTTTCATACTGAGTTGACACATTCTATTAGACTTGCCGTATATGAGATGGACATTAAGAATCTCGGCCGGTGCCCGGTGGTTCCTTTGGGAATATACAGTAGTAAAAGGTGAGAAAAATTGACGAGAAAAAAGTGATAGCAGCAAGTCTGCCGTTTTGATATATGAAAAAATATTTTTTTTTATATTAAAAAATACCATTGGCAGACACTTATGGCAAACAATCTTGAAAATATGGGTATCTTCAAAAATTAAATGACAGACAAACAAACAGACAGACAGAATAGTGAAAGCTATTATAGAGCTCCACCCTTTGGATACAAAGCCGTAAAAAGGAATAGTTAAACACTGAAAATAAAATAAAAATTTATTGGATTTGGTAATATGAATAATTTATGAATTACAATTACATCGATTGTTGCGACGTCAAAACAATAATTAACAAAGTGATTCAATTGATAATTATTTCTTTAGACAGAGTTACTGAGATTTTTAAATTCCATCTGGAAACACTATGTTATTTGTCGGGTGCAGTTCAAATTCATTCTTCGTAATTTACAGTTCTTGCGATTTTTAAAATTCTTCCGTAAACGCGGTGTTATTTATCGGATGCAGCTCAAATTGAGTCTTCATAGATACACCTATCCAGTTAGAGCAAGTGAGAGATATAAAAACAACCCAGCTGCCACAACAATGCGCAGAACGAAACACAATAGACCTCTAAAGTTAGAGCAAGCAAGAGAGATAAATACAACACAGATCGTGTTGAAGGAGACAGTGAACCGGTGCGCGTTTCGTTCTACGCATTGTGGTGGTAGTTGGGTTATTTTTATCTCTCTCACTTGCTCTAACTGGATAGGTGTATTTATAACTGGACACTGGACAGGTTAATTATAGGGCACCTGATTTTTGATTTCCGTCAGGACATACGGTGTTAATTATCGGATGTAGTTCAAATTGAGTCTTCATTAATTTATTACGTACTGTAAACAAATAAAACAGACCTATTCTGAATGTTTAATTACTCAATTAAGATGTATGCAATATTTAATAATGTACATGCTATGTTGTAATGTCATCACGAGTAAAATACTTTAATTATGTGAACTGTTCTATATGCTAACGAGGAGATTCAACACTAGCATTTGTTTGTTTCTAAATTAAATCAATTTATTGTAAGTACTTAGTTAAATTTTATTGTAACATTTTAATTGGATAGACAATGCAATTCATCTTATTAAATGACGACACCTACACATTTTCATCAAATTTGTTTTCTTTTATCTATTCATTCAATCTTAATTACTGTGCAATGAAATTACATTTATTTGTAAATTCTTGCAATATTTTACTTACAACATTTATGTCAATTGACCGGTTTTTGTCTCTTCGGGCTTGAGAATAGCTAGGATCGTTGGGATGCTATTTAGATAGACAGATTGTAGATTATCAACAGCTAGTGATGTAAATGCGTATAATATTCTGGTATAAAACGTTTGTATAAAACGATAATTTACGGTATCTATGTAAAAAAAATAATATACCCCAGTTTTATACTAGGTATGAATACTGCCTATTTTGCTACTTTATACAGCACGTATAAAACGTTTAACACCGTTTAAAACGCTTTAGTACCAAAATGAAAACAGGACCTTTTCCTATTATGCATGGCAATACTGAATAATGCACCGTAACCGTAGTGTGAAAAAGTAAGAAACCGTTTTATACTGAAAAAATACGGTATTATACCATATGGGTTTAATACACAAAAAAGTTTAATACCGTATTTTTACATCAGCGTCTATAGGATACCGATGTTTATGTGACGTTTTCCATGATTCGTCTGTTACAAGCCTCTAGTTCTCGGGTTCTAAATCTGCAGTTGAAAGTATAAATCAGCGACCTGGAACGCAAGTTTGTAAGTGGGAAAAGTTATACAGTTCGGCCGGCGATAGCCGAACTGTATAATCTCCGTCCAGCAAACAGGAATATGTTGTTTACACTGCACACTACAGAAGTGAAACGCAACATTTATACACTTATAAATGTTAAAAATGACAGACTTAAAAAAATTAAATAAATAAATTAATCATGTTTTATATTAATGGGGGTTTGCGATAATGTTGCTAGTCCGTAGACGAAAAAGTTTAGAAAGCGCTTGTCTATGATTTTACAAGTATTTAAAAAAAATCATCTCGTAACTTTAGTGCCAACACCTAAATTATTTAATTAATAGATGCAATAGTTTCCGTTTATGCTAGGTAGAAGAAAAATTGACTTTTGAAATTGTTTTATGTTTTGTAATAATAAACACAAAAAAGTAAGTTACGTTATATATTTGCACATAGATGCTATTTTTATTAAATAACACGATATATCAATCTCCTGTGTAATTAAAAATTAATTGGATCTTCAAAAACTTTCTTTAATAAACATAAAGTCTACTTTCTCATATAGTACATATACGATTAACTTAAGATCTTCTGATTATTTAGACCAAAAACATGACAAATATTACTCTGCCACTTACCAGATGCAATATTTCAAATAAAATATAGGATTACTTTTTACGTTTAAGCGACCATAGGAAGAAAGTTTACTGTAATGGCAAAAAAAAATCGAACTCGAGATTTAAACGTTACATTCATGATTTCGTTGTGTATTAGTACATTTAATATTAATTTTCTTAAAACACCTTATTTGAAGTTTATTATTTATTTTAGAAGAACATGGTACATCGATGACTTTTGAATAACTCAGTATTTATTTGCAAAATTTTTTGATGACCAATATTTCAACACTAAATTATTATTGTGATCTTAAAAATTAGAAAAATTACTATTTTTTTAATTTATAAGGTTCTGAAGAAAACAACGTTATATAGTTGGCAATTGAAGAATTTAGCAAATAAATATTGTTATTCTTATCCTTACAACTGTAAAGGTACACTTAATTGGGCTACAATTTTGTGTAGAAAATACTGACGTTTAAAATATCAAATTAATTGTGAAATCAGGAAAAGATAACTCGTTAATTTTATAACTATTGTAACAATTTGCCAGATTACTTCTCTCTTTCTCTAATCTCTACTGTTACACTCTTTAAATTATTTTCCTTAGTTGTGCAGGAAAACTTAATGTTATTATTAAAAAATCTTTGCTAATATAATTAATTGAATATATTTTTGTACTAACAAATTCAATTCTCCTGCGTAGCAAGGGAAAAGTATTTAGACAGTGAAAAAGATAGAAATGGATATTTCTGGTAAATTTTTCATTTATTTTTATTATTTATCTTGGTATTTCAGCACTAAGACTCATTTGCAGTTAATGGACGTGCAGAGGATCTTTTTCTGCTCATGAGCTCATGGCGCTGCCTTGCGTTTACATTTACGAATGCGTGTGTTTTGTGAACGAACATTTCAATTATTTTACTTACCACGAAATGTTATTATTATTATTATTATTATTGTAGATTATAGACGCGTCGACAACTAAGGTCATTAGCGTCTTTGACACAGCAATCAAAAATCCATTTGTGTATTAGAATCTGCCAGCCGACATACACAAACCGACTGGTCCGAACTCGGGCTCCTGGGAACGCCAATTCCCAAAGAACATTGGTATGCAATTGCGAGAACAACTACATTCTAATGTTCCCCCTGGGGGAGCCATCAAATGTTACATGTACATTGTACTATAGGGGAAATAGCGGACCATTTTTTAACAATTTTTAGAGCGATGACACACCCAGCGGTTTGTGCCGATGCGGTTGCCGAGTCGGCAAGAATTGCCTGCTGACTGAAAGCCGACTCTCAGCCGCTTCGACACATCGTTCTCCACAAGAAACACCTGACTGCTGAGTTGACACCGCTGTGTGTGTCATCGTCGAGTCGGCAACCACCTCGGCTGCTGAGTTGGCACAAACCGCTAACAAACCGCTGTGTGTGTCATCGCTCTTAAAAAAGGAGCACTTTAAATTTTACAACCATTTGTCATAAGATACGAAATCATTGCCACTTCTAAGTCTTTAAAAGGAAGTTGAAAAATCACCTGGTAAACAGAGAATTTTATAATGTTAAAGAGTTTTTTAATTTCGTAGTCTAATAATTGTAAACACCGACTTGTCATATACTTTTTTTGTCAATGTGACTAGTAAATACAGTGTGTCCCACCTTATTTGAGACATAGGAATTTAACATAGGATTTTGATATTTTGTTAATATTTGCTCCCCATTAAATGTTTTTGTTATTTTTATTTTACGAACTGGTTCTAAATACCCTCAGGAATGATTCTGTAATTTATTTTTTTCTTAATTCTCGTTAAAAATTCAAAAAAATCACATTTTTGAGAAATAAAATACGAAGCTTAGTTTGTATACCAGTTTTATGAGCGCCGCCATCGTTTCGTTCATAGCCAAGTTGACAGCGCGCAAGGGCAATAATTATACATTCATACACAAACCGACTGGTCCGAACTCGGGCTCCTGGGAACGCCAATTCCCAAAGAACATTGGTATGCAATTGCGAGAACAACTACATTCTAATGTTCCCCCTGGGGGAGCCATCAAATGTTACATGTACATTGTACTATAGGGGAAATAGCGGACCATTTTTTAACAATTTTTAGAGCGATGACACACCCAGCGGTTTGTGCCGATGCGGTTGCCGAGTCGGCAAGAATTGCCTGCTGACTGAAAGCCGACTCTCAGCCGCTTCGACACATCGTTCTCCACAAGAAACACCTGACTGCTGAGTTGACACCGCTGTGTGTGTCATCGTCGAGTCGGCAACCACCTCGGCTGCTGAGTTGGCACAAACCGCTAACAAACCGCTGTGTGTGTCATCGCTCTTAAAAAAGGAGCACTTTAAATTTTACAACCATTTGTCATAAGATACGAAATCATTGCCACTTCTAAGTCTTTAAAAGGAAGTTGAAAAATCACCTGGTAAACAGAGAATTTTATAATGTTAAAGAGTTTTTTAATTTCGTAGTCTAATAATTGTAAACACCGACTTGTCATATACTTTTTTTGTCAATGTGACTAGTAAATATATTATTATTAGTGTATTTGCCATATGGCATATACACTATTGGCGTCGGTCGGATGGCGGGACCTAGGGGTCGGACCAAAATTTGTCGACGTTTCATAGCCTCCTGAACACTTTGGCACCATTTTTGGAAAATTCTGTTTATATATATATATATATGTGTGTGTGTGTGTGTGTGTGCGGGCTATAACTTTCGAAAGAGTTAATTGATTTTGACGAAATTTGGTAGGCACATTGAATTCCATCACCGCACGAAGCCTATTTAAAATGGGCCCAATCGGACCATTTTAAGGGTAGTTTTTAGGGGTTGAAAACTGTTTTTGGGCCCAAAAATGCCGAAAAAATTCTCAGAATCGTTTCAAAAATGAAATTTAAACCTTTAGTAACGATTAAAATGTACTGCTAAAATTTTAATAAAATCGGCCCGACAGGACCGGACTTACAAATTTTATGAAAACACTAGTTTGCGGATACTGCTTTATTTACTGAAGGGTGTATTTAACTTGGTACCGAGGTTGCATTGATAAAAATATTGAAATTAAGAAAAAAATATTATTTTAAGGGATGTATTAAGGGGTTAAATTTTTTATTTTGTCCAAAAACAAACTTAAGTTCACATAATAAAGCCACAATGAGTATTAGCAAATACACTATATTGTCGGCAGGGTTTTGGCACTGCGACCCGAGTTTTTTAATATTTGTTGTGGACATTTAATTTTTATATATTGATTATAATATTATGTACATATAAAATGGCCTAGTGTGAATAATGCAAAATATTTATTTGCTATGAATAAACTTGATTGAAAATGATCCCCTTCAATGAAAGCCTGTGAATTGATTTAGGTTACCAGTTTATGTACATAATAATTCCATTCAGGTTAGTTCTGACTAGACAGACAAAATACAGAACGTAACTGCTACGGTATCGATCGTGTTAAGTATACGTACTACGTAGGTGTATCATTGGCGTCGAAATTTCAAGGTAAATGGTGCTACTATAATGGGGTGTACGAGTAGTGGATTTTCCTTTTCGACTTAAGTAGGTATTTAATTTTGAATTTTCAAATTTTTTTGAAGTAAACTTCTTTAGGTGCGGTAGGTAAGAGTGATTCCGATTGGCAGTGTAAGAAAAAAGCGGGACGGAAGGAGCAGTGGGGGTAATGCAAAAAAGGCATGCGTCGCAGCACACACGACCGAAGTAAAGCTTCTAATGTATGAATAATATAAAATGAATGGATCAGATTGAGTCATGACTACATTATTTTTTTATTTATTTAGGGTTGTTATGGTAATTCGCTTCACACCATTTTTGTCACCCATTTTTGTTTCATCGAGCCAGCATTTTACCCTTCATATCGTCGAAGAAGTACCACCTAAGAAGTTTTATTTCAAAAAGGAATACAACCGCGGTACTAGTATAGAAGAATTAGTCAAATCGCATACGCAGATGGCGGTAAAAAAATAAATAAAAAGACGTTTCTCCTGTAGGTACTCGCCGTACAATGCCAGGCGTGAGACAATCGGTATTTATTGTTTTGACTCAAGCTTAAACGCAGCAGGAACGCAGCGAATGTTGGGATTCACCTTTTTAGAGTTCCGTAGCCAAATGGCAAAAACAGAACCCTTATAATGTCGCCCTACCCGTCTGTCTGTCATTTTGCTCGGAGACTTTTGGCATTATATAGATGAAATTTGGAAGGTAGGTGTCTTCTATATGAACCGCTATACAACGGTGTAGTGAAATTACGAAAAAAAGTTAGGGGCGGTACTCCATACATGTAACGATGTAACTGAGAGATGAAAAAAAATACCAGTGTACTTACATAAGCGTGTGGGGTATCGTTAGATATGTCTTCAAAAATGATATAGATATAGAAGTTTCGAAATTACTTTTTTATTTAAGTCAAATAGTTGGTGAGATATGCGCTTCTAAAATCGTAAAAAGTGTGTCCCCCCTCTAACTTTTCAACTATGGGGTGGAAAATTCTGAAAAAAATTAAGGTGGTTGAACTTAAAAAACACTTCCAACGAAAATTAGTTTAAATAAGGTAATGTTGTGTAGTTTTTGAGATATGGGATATTAGTGGTTACACGCTATTTTTTTGATTTTAGTGACTGCAGAAATAACTCTGTTTTTCACATGAGAAATACTATGAAATACAAACTTATTTTTGGAAAACTATGTTCAACTTAAAATAAAAGACTATAAATTATTTTTAAAGTTATTGTTAACTTTGCATTTTAACCGTGAACGTTCTTCTCGACTACGGAACCCTTCACTGTGCGTGGTCGGCCGACACGCACTTGGCTACTTTTTGTATCACTACTTTAAAAGTAGGTATCCATATTTTACTGCTTGAACAAGAATATGACGTCGGCGAAGACACTTTAGAGATCTCTTTTATTCCGCCGCTACTGAGTTTTAGTAATGTGAAACATGCATAGATGCAGCAGGCCGTAGCAGGTACCGTTGTATTCCTGCTAACTGTGCGTTAGTACCTCACTCCTGCTACTGTAGTTCAACTCAGTCAGTTCATCCTGCACATTAATGTGTGTATGTGTGTGTACAGAGAAACCACTCCTGCGGACCCCGCCTACGCATGACGTGTGGCACGCCCCGCGCGACCCGCCCCCCGCTGCGTTCGATCGGGTATTTTATCAGCCGTCGTAACAAAGGTCATGTAAAGGTCAAAACTGTCTCTGGATAACGTCTGTTGCACTTTAAGATAGCTAGCTTTGTTTTTTAGACGCAATGTCACATTTTATAACATGTATGAATTACCACGACAGACGCTTCAAAAATCTTTGAATAATTATTATTAGTCACCGATTTTTTTTGTGTATTGTAGTATTCTATTGCTCTAGTTCTACAATTATCACATAATACTATAGTTGTTTTAAAAAAAGACAGATAAATGAAAATTATAGTTTTTAAACGTTTAGCGATATATAGGAGAAAACTGAAGAAATGAAGCAAATATTATCGATAGCTTTATAGAAATATTGATAAAAATAAGGCGTGTTTTTTTTATTTTTACCTTTAATAGGTATATAAATTTAATATAAAAGACAAAAATAAGAAATTTTTTTAAAGTTTTTATTTTGTTTTCAGTAGTTTACAAATTAAAATTATCACCACCAGCTAATAGAGGTACTTTCTGTTTTTAATAAGACGAAATATAAATACCCTACAAATGAAATAATCAATAATACTAGATAATATTCGGTTTTTGGTACGCTCAGTCTACTTTCAAAGTAGATTTATATGTTAGGTTTCTGATACGACTTTCAGCTTTAAATCTTGTTTTAAGAATGTCAGTTGTTTTCAACTAGATGCAGGAAAACAAATGAAGTTGTTATATCTTAGATTTAAAGCTCAAATTCGTATCAAAAACCGAGCATTAGCGTTGAAAATTAACGCTGAATCTATACTTTGAAAGTAGATATAGCATTGAAGGTCGTCTAGAGTCTGGAGACTAGCATTATAGCAAGAAATATCGTGCTGAATTCCGACATAAGATAGAGATTAAATTGTTAAAATCTCGCCGAAACCAGAAACGAGGTTCGAGAAATCTCGACGAAATTGCGGAAAAACGAAATGATTTTAAAATTAGTAGAGCAATCAAAAGAAAAGAACTTGTCACTACCTTTTATTATTATATTAATAATAAAACGAGAATTGTACATTATTAAAAATATTAAAATATGAATAATATAAATTTTCATAGGATGGACGATAATAATAATTAATAGTATCTACCTAATTTATGCAACTAGTGGCAAAAGTGACGGATTATATGACAGTCGCGATTTTGCTATACGAGCAGCGGTAATCATACAAGTTCTGGAATAAATGCAACATAACCTTAAGAAAGTATTGTAAAATCGCGACTGTCAGATCCGTCACTTTTGCCACGCGTTACATACAATATAATTTTTTGCAACACCTGTTTCAAAAGTTCAATTTTAAGCAAATAAAACACAATTTGGATAAATATTTTATTAATGACATTATATAGCAAAGTAATCTATAAAATATTTTATTACGCACGTGTGTTATAAAGTAAAACCAAACAGTATTACTTTGTAGAACGGAGTGCGTTAAAATTTACTTTAAACACTACCGTTCGAACGCATCAGAAGCTTCCATAAAGAATCACTTTTCAAACGGTACACAGCCATCTAAAATAATTTGTACTTTTGATGCAAGTGTTGCAAAAAAGACATTACATAATTATTATTATCGTCCACAATCCTATGAAAATTTATATTATTTATATACAAACATGGACATGAACCAACATAGTATTGAAAATATGAAATGCTACCAGTCCCACATTACCTTGGCAGTTGATGGAACGTAGCAATGTATCTGTGTATGTGAATCTCCGAAATCTGACAAACCTTTGGTTATAGGAAGCACAATAAAAAATGGTGGAACCTTTGGTGTAAAGATACGAAATGTTACAATTACCACGAAACACCAAACCATAACAAACACTCTCGACGTACGTTTCGCCAGTAATGGTCCTTATACAAAACTGAAGAAAAATCCTTTAACAAAAATGATTAATGAAGTCAAAGATGCGATTAAGAGCTGTAAGAAAATTGTCACCCCGGCTTTGAAACGAAAACTACATGTATCCAACCCAATTATACCACGACTGTATTGTTTACCTAAGGTACATAAACCAGGTAAGTCCATGCGTCCTATTGTTTCGGCAATCGGAGCACCAACTTACTTTTTATCAAAATGGTTGTCAAAAGAATTTGAAAAGTTACCTGTTACTCAAACTGGTTTTGCGGTAGTTAATTCGAATGAGTTTATTAATAAAACCCAGGATATTCAGTTGGAGGAAGGGGAAATTTTGATTTCTTTTGACGTATGCTCGTTGTTTCCAAGCGTCCCTATTCCAGAAACTTTAGATATTTTAAAAGACCTATTATATAGGAATAAATTTAGTAGTGAGATGGTAAATGACTACATAAAACTCACTCAGATTTGTATGAAACAAAATTGTTTTTTGCATAATAGTAATATTTATGAACAGCATGAAGGGACAGCAATGGGGAACCCTCTATCTCCTTTTATTGCCAGTCTTTTCATGAATAAGTTTGAAACAGATGCAAAAGAAACTTTTGATTACTTCCCTAGAGTATGGCTTAGGTATGTGGATGATATTTTCGCAGTATTTGACACTAAAAGTGAGAATGTAGACAATTTTGTTTCCAAATTAAATAATTGTTTCCCTTCAATAAAATTCACTTATGAAATTGAAAACAACGGAAGACTGCCATTTTTAGATGTATTAGTCATAAAGAATGAGACAAATAATTTAGAATTTGATATATACAGAAAGGACACCAATACACTAAGATATATCCCTAAAGACTCACATCATTGCCCTCAACATAAAATGGCAAGTTTCAACTTTTTAATACACCGGTTACTCAGCTTCCCTCTCAACAAGGAAAGGTTTGAGAAAGAAAAAACTTTAATTAAGGACATAGCTTTGTGTAATGGTTATAATGTAGATTTAATAGATAAAATGATTAGAAAACGTAGTTTTAAGAATGCTTTGGAAAATTCCTCGACTTTTCGTAATGAAACAGAAATTTCTAGATATGTATCGATTCCATTTGAATCGCGCTTCACCAGAGGGTTAAAAAAGATTTTTAAAGAAGTAGGATTAAATATTGTATACTCTTCAAGTAATAGTTTGAAAGAAAAATTAGGGAACCCTAAAGAAAAAGTAGAAGAAAAAGAAAAGTCCGGGATTTATGAAATTAGTTGTCAAAATTGTAATAAAAAGTATGTTGGCCAAACGAGAAGATCTATTTCAGTAAGATTTAAAGAGCATATGGCTCATCTAAAATATGGCAGGTTTGATAAATCTAGTGTTTCCCAACATGCATTTGAAAATGACCATAAAATAGACAATAGTAATTTAAAATTAATTAGAAACGTCATTAATATTAGACAACTAGACGCCGTAGAGAGTCTAGAGATTCATAAGTGTAAACATAATATTATGAACAGTGACAAAGGCCCAATTCCAGGTAGTCTGCTTTTTGATTTAGTAAATTAGTTTAGTTTTCAGGTAATTAAAATTAGGTAGCCTATAAATAGGCAGTAATTTTTGTTTAGTCTTTAGTTTTAATCATCTCCTGATGATGCCAACTTGGTTGGCGAAACGTACGTCGAGAGTGTTTGTTATGGTTTGGTGTTTTGTGGTAATTGTAACATTTCGTATAGGAAGCACGAACTTGCGACCTTTTAATCGCTGCAGAAACATAATTTCCGGAAGTCTACTTTAAATTGCCGAGAAGAGATTTTTAGATAATTCTCGCTATCGAGACGAGAAAGACGCCCGCGAGAAATTTCTTCTTTCGAAATACGAAATGGGAATGGATATATATTTTTATCTTCGAGATGAGACAGCAACACTAATAATAAGGAATTGATGTCAATTCAGTCTCACTAAACAACTGAGGCTATATGAATTGATAATTTTTTTGACATTTTCAAAACGTAGTAATTTTACTTCATAACCATCGTGTATCAATAAAAAAATGCTTGGCTTGATCTTTCCTCGATGCATACATTTTCGCACTAAATTGGTATTCGGTAGGTACCAAAAGCAGTTTCTGACCGTGGCGGATGGACTATAGGACTTTGTTGTGCGACTTTCTGCTTTATTAAATAAATTTATTGTGCTACTTAACTTTAAATTGACATTTGTATACACTTCACACTGGGAGAAATGATAAGTTCTTTTCATGAAGCTCTTAAAGCTATATTTATTATGCACATATTTATTCACTTGACGTTCACAGCCTCAGCGTGAGGTAGCTTTAGTGTCTTTGTAAAGCAAAAGCAGTCTTAAGATATGTATATTCCTGCAAATATCATTCAAATAGCTAGGTATTTCAGCATGAATATTGTATAGGCTGAAGCCTTAGATTATAGAGAGATAGACCGTTCGTATAATATACATACGTTCTGCCCTAGTTTTTAAATTAATAAGTTTATTTTCAGATAAATACGCTTAAATGATGCACTTCACTTTTAGCATCATTAAATTATTGTGAATCTTTAAATTACAAAAACGAGCGATGCGCACTATTGCCAGAAAGAAACCAACCGAACATTGTGCTCCTTTATTTAAACGCTTTAACATCTTGACGTTGCATTCGTTGTATGTATATGAAAACTTAATTTATGTAAAACAAAACCTGGAAATCTTTGAGACAGCAAATCAGGTACATTCTCACAGCACCAGAAGCTGTACTGACATAAGGGTACCTTTTTATAAAAACAATAAATTAATTAATGGTCCCAGCTTTTGGGCACCCAAATTCTATAAATCATCTTCCAGACAAAATCAAAGCCTTACCGCTGAACACTTTTAAAAATAAAATTAAAAATGTGCTACAAAATATGTGTTTGTACAATTTCGAAGATTTCTTTTCTTGTAGCGTGTAGAATTTATTGTATATTTATGTAATAATTACTTTGTATCTTTGTATCTTTCTGACGTTTTATACCAATATTGGTCACTAAATATATATATCTATCTATATATACTAGGTAATATTTTAATTTTTTCAAATTTTATTGAAACTTCAAACTGAACTGAATTCGCTTTGTCAACTTTTTTCTGCAAAAAAGTATTTTTTTGTAAAAACAATTACAAAATATTTTTCTCATTACATATTAATTATAAAATAAAAGCACGGATACAAAAATACTGTATTTCAGAAAATTGTAATCGTAATATTCGTTTCTTGGAAGGTTGATCTTATTTGAAACGCTTAACTAAAGTCATCAAACATTTATTAATTGTAGGTATTTTATAAATAAGTAGTTTAACTTAAAAATTTCAAAAGAACAAAATGGAAAAGTACAATGTTTCTCAATTTAATTCGTGAACATAACACGTTATTTAAAATTATTAAAATTTTCATTTTTTTGTTGGCTTTTAATGCACTGAAGCCTGCATCTATGTGTAAAGAGCATTAAAATTGTGAATGTGTGATAACTAATAATAAGTAATTATAACGGGTGAGTAGTTTTTCACACCCTATGCGAGTATAGGTGGAGACATGCTATGCAATAGGGTTGTGCTAGGGTGTAATAACGACATTATATTTTATTACCGTGGCTCCCCGCTCATGTAGGTATATTTAGATTTTTTATGCCTTACCATACAAACTTCAATACCCCGTTGCAGCCCTCCTTAGGGGTTGTCTTAAAAAATCCTAAAATACGTATTTTATTATTTGTTTTGTAGAGTATTTATACCAAGTTTCAATTTGATACTCGCAGGGATTATGATTTTCTATACAAACATTTTTACTCCATTTCCGAAAAATCCTTTCTTAGTGCACCTCTACAGTGGTTTAGGCTGTGCAATACATCGTCTTTTGACGCCTTAGAAGTTGAATTTCGAAAAATCCCTGCTTAGTTGGTGCTTACGTTACCAAAGGAACCTACTGTCCTAAGTCTATAGCTTCAGCGGTTTGGTCTGGGCGTTGATTAGTCAAAAAACCCTACACGCCCGTTTTACCCCTTAAGGGTTGAATTTAAAAAAATGCTCGAAAACGGGTTTGCTCATTTTTAAAAAGAGCTAGTATGTTGAATTTACCTAATATTTCTGTCCTTAACGATTTGTGAGATATGAACATTTTGTCAAAAAACTCTACACCTCCTTCTGACCCCTCAGGGGTTAAATTTCCAAAAATCCTTTCTTAGCGGATGCCTACGTCTTATAAGGAACCTACCTTCCAAATTTCAGGTTTGTAGACTTTATAGTTTTTAAGATTTCGTGATGAATCAGTCAGTGAGTCAGTCAGTCAGGACATTTCTCTTTTTAAACGGTTTTATTTAACTTGACTCCGTATATTTGTTAGTATGCTTATATTATATTTGTTTCAAATCTTGCGACCGATTTTTCACCCACTTCCCGTTATCCGATTGAGTTGAAATTTTGCACACATGTGTAGCTCCGGTGACAATACAATATTGTGGTAACTAGCTGACCGGCCCGGTTTCGTCCGGGTGTAAATCGTACTTTTGAATTTTCACCCACTTCCCGTGATCCGATTGAGTTGAAATTTTGTACACATATATTTAGATTACTTCGAATCGATTAAGATCGCCATAGAAGTTTTTACTTCGGCCGTGCGGTCTCAAGCACACACTATTTTAAAAAAAATATAATCATTGTGTTTGTTGAATTGGCTGTTAATTTATTGAAAAATATAGAGATTATTGCTAAAAACTATTTTCGTCCAGTATTTCGCAGCCCTATAAATCCACACCATACTATAATGTGGACAACGTATACTGCGGGGCCAATATTCAGCTCACACGTTCAGAACATGTGGGCGATACACACTAATCTTGTAATCTGATTGAACTTGCGGTGCTTTGCCTCACTACACTCATACCAACGGCGCTCTGATTTTAATCAACCCCTTTGCCCCTCGTCCAGCAATATTACAGATTACAGCACGTCCATAATATATTTATACCGTGCGTTCTATAAGTTGTACAGTTATACAGGGTATTATACCGGGGCACAACAATTTAGAGAGTCGAGAATCTTGAGATTAATCCGGAAACCAACTCTGTCGGAAGTAAGCGATTTTCTGCTTAGGAAATGTAAATGGCAAACCTATCTGTTAGTTTTTTGTTTCATAAAAAAGTATTATAGCAGTATATTCATTATTCATAATGTATTTACATACATGTTCTTAAAAAAACAACAGATTATTTGATTGCTCTTTAAATAATACAACAGCTGCCTTGTCAATAAAAAACAGAATATGTATTAGAAAATTTTCCAAAAAGCATATTTTTTGAAAATACACAAAAATTCAAAATCTCTATTTTTTGAAAAATGGCGGAGGAAAGGGATAATTTTTGAAATACGTAAAAAACAAATTATACACAGAAAAAAATGAGGACGGAAAACATGAAAATTACATCTCATACAAATGTGAATAATGTCTTAATATTTTCTTTTATAATAAGTAAACTTTTAAATAGTTATTATCGGGGTAAATTCGTGGAAACGGCAGTTATCCTATGTTTATTTCACAATAATAATTCAGTGGCGGATTTACCAGCAGGCTGCAGAGTAGGCTGGAGCCTAGGGCGGCAGATTTTAGGGGCGACAAATTTGGGGCCAACACTGACACATCGATCCCCTAGTTCACAATCATACTAATTACGGGAAAAAGGTGATGTAATTAGGACGATCGATAGTGCACAAATCATGAAGTTACAATTTCATTGACAAAAAATTTTTAATTAATATGATTGTGAACTATAGGGTATCGAATTGTAGAGGTCGGTAGGGGCGGTAAAATTTGAATAGTCTACTGGCGGCAAATGTGTAAATCCGCCACATTTTCACTAGAGTTTTTCAAAGTTTTAAAGTTCGTTTATATTCAAAGAAAATAGTTTAATTTAATTTTATCATCATTTTCTGTATTTTTTAACTTTCCATAGAATGGTTCCGAAAATAGAAATCAAAATTTTTAACATATTTGTATGTTTCAAGGTCAATACAGTAGGTATTTTAGATTATTTTTAAAAAGAAGTATGTGTGTGTGTGTGTACTGTGAGCGTACTGTGTATGTACGTAGGTACGTGTGTAGTGATTTCTTTCTAACACGAAATCTCGCGAAAAGAAAATGACATCAATATAGATAATCGAAGCGTATCAACATAAATATGATCCGAAAGAAATTGTTTTCAAAATCGATCGAGCCGTTTATTTTTTTTACAAAAAGACTGCACCACAATTAAATAGATTGTATGTGATTGAAATAGATTTATTTCAAAAGATTATGAGCTTCGAGTACCCACACCACGTATAGTCTAAACTCTAAACAAATAACAATATATGAGTTAGGTAATTGTGGACAACAATATAATAATTATTAATTAATTCAACAATGAATTTTTAATTCACAAGGCATCCACTATGTAGTGAATAGTATTCACTATACTATTCACTACCTATACTGTACTATACTTACTAGTGAATGCCTTGTGGATTAAAAATTCATTGTTGAATTAATTAATAAGTATTAAACTCTAAACTATCAGCCTTCTTAATTATTATTGGCACAGCCATATTTCGTAAGTTTACAGCCGATAAATGCCCGCGTAAATTCTTTATTTATTGAAGGCAATAAATATATTTTATTTTCTAGTAACCCAACTGAACCTTTGTAAAGTTCTTAAAATGTTGTTTCAAAATCAATATTTGGGATATTTTTAAATCACGATGAAAAAAACTTTTTATGAAATGATTGTTTCATATTTGTACTTCCTCTCCTTATAATTTACATTTAACTGCAATACATAATAATATAGCATTTTATTCCGTGACTGAGAATAAAAATTCATATTTTTGTTTGTGCTGTCACGATATTATAACTTAATGTTCATTGAATATTTAAGTTCCTATTTTTATCGAAATGATGAAAAATGTTGATCTGAACAACGTTTTCGATTTTTGATTTCATAAAATAGATATACCATTTTAATATTTCGTTCAGGCTTTCTATACTGAATTTTTTATTGTCTAAAAAAGTGAGAAGAATAAGAGATGCAAAAAACTGATGTGGAGAAGTGTAAAAGAGAAGTTTGGGTGGTTTTAATGAAGAAATATTTTGATGCAAGAAATTATTATGGCCTAACAAAATAAGAAACGGGAGAAACGAAACAGAATGCGAGAAACCTTCGCTATAGAAATAATCTCTAAATACCTAGTATAAAACAAAGTCGCTGTCTGCCTCTGACTGTTTCTCGCTTACTTTTTCTAAACCACGCAACGAATTTTGAAACGGTTTTCACTAATAGAAAGGGCAATAAACGAGAAAGGTTTGTGTATATAATTTGTAAATATTTTGTACAAAATGGCTGAACTATGACGGTGTTTTGTCAAAAAAAACTGTTTTCGTACGCTTACATGGTACATACCGCCCGGGCGTAGCCGGGACGAGCCGCTAGTTGTATAATTTTGAAATCCGAAGAGAGCAAGGCATAGCTTCATCTTTACAAAAAAAAAAACAGCAACAGACCATTCAAAAAATGTTTAAAACAGCCGCTAATTAGATTAGAGATGATTAGACGACGAGTAACCCTGAATAGGTACTACTTTCATATAATACTGGTCTTTTTTGTTTGTAGACAAAGTGATGTCCTGGTCTCTCCCAATTTTAATATTACTCTAATTAGTGATTACCTACCCCAAAAAAGAGGTTGCGTGATTGGTGTGTTATAATGTATTAAAATACAAGAAAGTAATTACAAAACAACGGGCATACAATGTTTGATTACGAAGTTCGAAGTAGATATTCTCTTGAATCGGTTGACATTGCGTGATCGCAAAGCGGCGAGTGCAACCCTCCATGGCCCCGACGCGAACACAGAGCCGCGCCAAACAATATTTCCGCCCCGATACAATTTTTAAATGTTAAAACAACTATTGAACCATTTCGGGAGTTTATGAATGGGTAAAATCATATAGTTCGGGGGGTGTCGGTCGTTCATAAAACCATTTTTTTTCTTTTTTTTATTGAAATTTGACAATCAAAATGATTTGATTTCTTTTTTAACCGAATTGAAAAAAGGTGTTTGATTCGGCGTGTACGTTTGTATGTTTGTAGTTTTGACGTATTTGTGTGCGCGATTTTTAAGAATGGTTCCATGACATTTGATCCCAGCAATTTGATACCACGACAATTGATCCTAACGACATTTGATCCCAACGACAATTGATCCGACGACAAAAATTGTCTATAAAAAAATTGTCTATAAACTAACAGAGCCTGATAAGTAATAAAGCTATTAAATTTTATTAATTTAATGAAATAAATTAATCGATTATTCCCTTTGTCGGGAAATTTGTTTGAATTAAATTTGTAGACGTTATGATATATTTGTAATTACATTGTTATTAGAATTCTAACGAATGTAATACATATTGTATAATGTGTTTATGAGTTAATAATTCTTTAGAGATTATGTAATGATCAAGTTGAATAATTCACTTTTATTTATCATTGCCCGGGATACGTCGTAATTTTGTCAAATATTGTATTTTATGAATTAATAACAAATTATCACGCTGACTTTTCATAAACTTTAATGGCATATTTAACAATTCGTTATAATGTGAAAAGCACGAAAGACCAAATTGACTGCACACCTGATGTTTCGAAGTTTCTATATACAATAATTTTTCAACAAAATTTATTAAATACAATATTTGACAAAATTACGACGTATCCCGGGCAATGATAAATAAAAGTGGATTATTCAACTTGATCTTTACATAATCTTTAAAGGATTATTAACTCATAAACACATTATATTTACTATTACATTCGTTAGAATTCTAATAACAATGTAATTAAAAATATATCATAACGTCTACAAATTTAATTCAAACAAATTTCCCTCGATTAAATTATTTCATTAAATTAATAAAATTTAATAACTTTATTACTTATCAGGCTCTGTTAGTTTATAGACAATTTTTTGGGATCAAATGTCGTGGGATCAATTTTCGTTGGGATCAAATGTCGTTGGGATCAGTTGTCGTGGGATCAAACGTCGTGGTATCAAATTGCTGGGATCAACTAACGGCACACCTTTAAGAATTATTGAACTAATTTGAAAAATTCTTTCAATATTTAAAATTATTCTACTCCTCCTTGATTAACATAGGTTAATATCATTACGCTACGACAAAATGGAGTTGAGCTGTGAGTGAAACAAGTCGGGAATTCCACATGCGATATCTGAGGTAAATAAATTAGTGTCGCTGTCTGAACTATAAGAGATACAGTAAAGCTATATATGAGAAATTTGTTGCTCTTGGTTATTTTGTTGCCAAATCAAAACCTACCCGTACGAATTCGGGCAGGAAAGCCAATCTTAAATAAAGATAATATATAATATAATATAACGTCTTTTTATGTTTATAATAACATGATATTTAAATAGTTAATTTCAAATTCGTCTCTTTAAAGTAACCCCCCTGATATGTATCACTGGTATTTTATACTTTATATTTTATGCTATATCATTGTAAGCTGACGTTTTGTATCTATATTGTACATAGCTTCACGAATAAATTACTTATCTATCTATATTATTTTATCTTGTATAAGTACGACGAGGACAGTTTGGTCCAGTGGTTAGCGTCGCGGCGTCTGGATCGTCTTGTCGTGGATTCGAATCCCGCCGCCGCTCATGGATCTTTTGTGATGTCATTTAGTTTTAAGTGAGTTATGTTATGTTATGTAATCAAGACGCTAATGACCTAAGTTGTCGACGCGTCTATAATTTACAATAAATAAATAAAATATTAGTACGGCTCTGTACAACCCTTGGAACCCTTCTCTTGTATTGTTCAGTACAGGTCAGGCCGCGTTCTGTTATACACACTCAGCTCTCACCTGAACTACGTACTATACACAATGTGGTGGGAGGACGGCACTATCGATCGTGAACCCTGTACCTACACCTCTCTGTGTGTGTACCTGTGTTAGTGAATGCACTAAGGCTGACAACACACTGGACAAAAACACAATTAAGCACGTTATTTCAGCATCACAAATTAAAGTTATTTTTCTAAAAAAAATCAGAAGTTTTACACGCAAAGCTGGGTCCAAACTTGTGTCGCATCACCGTATCGTATCATGATCGGCAATGTGTAGACGTGGCAACGTATCTACGTATCAAATTGATACGCACACGCACACGCACACGCACACACACACACACGTACAATACCTACATGTACGACGACTATTGTCCATTAAAGAAATGAAGAAATAGTCGGTGCGTCAGGCCCGATGTACTAGAAATTAATTATTTTTTGCTTTTTAAAGGTATGCTTTTTCGCGTCAAGTTTTTTTTAAATTTTATTTTTTTTCTTTTTCTCTTATTAACGTCGGAGTACAAAAAACCGTATTTTGGGCTACAAGAATCGCCGGATTGTTGTACTTTTTAGATTAATTAATGTCGGATTAGTAAGTTTATTCTGTATCCATTATTTGGTTTCATCATTGTAAGCTCAGTTTGTGAGATGATGTTGGACGACCTGGCCAGCACCGTCCAAAGCTCATAAAACATTCTTTTCGATTCACAGTCCGTGCAACGAATAAAAATAACTTTTGTTATATACCATTGCGTGTAAGGCTTAAAAACACTTCCATCGTCGTAGCCTTTTTTATAATACCAGTCAGTGAAGTGCCATATCGCTAAGATGAGGTGTCGCATTTAAAATGCCTTTTTTAAAATTATAGCAAAAAGTAGGTAAGTTGTAAAGAGGCGACACTCTGAGAAGGTCCTTTGATATTTTGCATAGTCGAGTTTCAGTGACCTTCTTAAACACTAATGGCCTTAGTTGTCAAACGTCTATAATTTACAATAATCTAATCTTCAATAACCATAAAATCAAAACTGAAATTGGCAAATAGTTTTAGCGAAGGTATGTATAAAAATTTTAGGTTTCAGTGTGTTCTATTTATTGAATAAATTAAAATAACAATAATGTAGTAATTGGATTTTTATATAGGTACGTACTATATTTCTAATTTAAAGGCATATATCAAAGAAAAAAACTGTTTTGTATTCAAAAAAGCGTTTGAAATGTGATTGATACTTAACCTCCCTTTGACGTGCACCCCTCTTATAAAAACAAAAGTGCCCTTGTTGTTTCACTAAAACAACAGCCTTCACTAAAACCACTGTATAACGATAACTACTCTTCAGTATTCATCCTTTTTTATAGTTATTGGATATATCCAGGGCCGGAACGTTGCAGGCCTGGGGCCACTGATAGATGTAGGCCCTAAAAGGGAAGATGCTGAGCAAACGGAGAGAGTAATTTGCTTATACTAGCGGCTCCGTCCGGCTTCGCCCGGGTGCTAAGAAAGCTTGAATATTGTAATTACATTACTCACTCGCTTCGCTCGTTCGCTATATATATAAACCTTCCGTGAAAAATTATCTAACTGATGGTGAAAACTGCATCAATATCCGTTGCGTGGTTTAGGAATTACATTACTCACTCGCTTCGCTCGTTCGCTATATATATAAACCTTCCTTGAAAAATTATCTAACTGATGGTGAAAACCGTATCAAAATCCGTTGCGTGGTTTAGGAGGAGTTAGCGGTTAAACAAACAGACAGACGCGGAAAGCGACTTCATTTTATACTATGTAAAGAAAGGATAAAGAAGTTACTTTACTCTAATTTTATATACAGAAAAATTGCCTCGTGTACATAACCTTTCCGTTTTATTTATAATTCACTGATCTAGTGATTTATACTCATTATAAATGTAAAGAAACTTTACGTGATTTATTTAGCACAAAGGAAAGATTTTGAGTTTATCGAAAGACAGATATGTCCTCAGGAAGGGGAACAAATAATTAACTATTGGATGTAAAAAAGTTGAATGTCAAATAATGTGTAAAAACATTTTTCGAGTTTTCAATGGCTGGAGGTCCTTTGCAGCTGGAGACCCTAAAGCCATGACCCCGCTGATCCCTACCTTAATTCAGCCCTGGATATATCCGTTAGTACTTAGTTGAATTTTCTATATACACTATTCTGTCCATTTTTACTTCCATGTTCTGTAAGGATATGGAAATATAGTGATAAGTACGATCGAAAAATCGTATCCGAAATAAGGTCATATTCTGACTGTACTTCAAAATGCACAACCCCGCTATTGAAAATTCGATTTTCGGTACCTGTTTAGTGGGTTGAAATTGAGAGTTTCAACCCTAATGATGAAAATTTTCAGTTGTCGGTTTTCTCTGTTTTTAACGCTAAGAGAGAGAGAGAGAGAGATAGAGCGATTGAGTCGCGCCAACTTCAATTCTCCGAGTAAAATGGCTGTGACAAACGGATGGACGGACAGGACGAAATTATGAGGGTTTCGTTTTTGCCATTTGGCTATACGAAACCCTAAAAAATACATTTTGTAATTAATTTGCTATTGTGAGACATTGTGGACACAAGTTCAGCTGTATTTAATTTAAAAAAGATACTATTCGAATTAGACCGAGGGTTACCTAAATTCTGCCCACCGCTGTGCTGCCGGGTATGCGGGGACTTTGGGATCACCAGTCGCACCACTGATGATATTAATTAATTTGGTTCTGTCAGTTTTTACAACAACGGTGTTTTTTGGTAAATGATATAGTACAGAGTGTTTCAAAGTCGATATAATATGCCATATTATTTTTAAGCGTGACATAATTAAATATAATATACAGGGTGCTGAATTGTTTTGCGGGTAATTGGGATTTAACCCGTAAAATCAAATGTTTGCGATTTCCTGCTTCCCTAATTATTTTAGGAAAAATATCTGCGAATAAAAGTTTTAGAATATAAAATTCTGCATCTAAATCATTAAACAAAATTAATTTTGCGTGCTTTGTAACGGCAAAAATTTAATATGAAAATGTCAAAATTATCTCAAAAACAGATTGTGATAGCCATGGAACTTGAACAAAATGATTAGAAATTATTCTGACAGCTAAAACGTCATCATTTTGTTCAAGTTCCATGGCTATCGCTTTCTATTTTTAAGGTAATTTTGACATTTTCATATCAAATTTCTGCCGTTACAAAGCATGCAAAATTAATTTTGTTTAATGATTTAGATGCAGAATTTTATGTTCTAAAACTTTTATTCGAAGATATTTTTCCTAAAATAATTAGAGAAGCAGGAAATCGCAAAAGTTTGATTTTACGAGTTAAATCCCTATTATCCGCAAAGAAATTCAGCACCCTGTATATAGGATATTTTAATTGAAAAACGTTAAAACTTAGATATTGTTAACTTTTTGAAATGACAACTTCCGTAGGCGCGTTAGGCACTCTTTGCCTGGGTACTGAAAAAATGGGAAGCGTTCGCAACTACTTCCGTAAGAATTCGCAACCCGACCGTAAGAATTCGAACATAAGTACTTATATCATAAAAACGGCCGTCTACACACTTCCACCCATAGCGCAGTTGGTTACGTCTTTGCGTTCTATGCATAGGAACTTAGGTTCGAGACCTGATGGCAGCGTAGAATTATTGGCGTTTTTTTTTCTAAATTCTACATGATATTTATTTATATATATTTTTATTTTTGTTATATTCTTTCTTTGACAACAATTATAATTTTTTTGAAACCAAGGTGGAATTAATTAAAAATACAATTTTAGTATTTTAGTAATAAATTATTTTTAGTTCATAAATGCGCTATAATAGATGACACCAAAAATTAAAAAATCTAAAGTTTTCACTTCTGTCCTGTGGTTATAAGCATACACCCATTTTTTTTATTTTGACTGTTGTTTTTTAATACAAATAGAATAATTTATACGATGAGAAATTTATTGTGAATTAATAATACGATGGTCTGTGCAATGAGAAATTCAAATTCATAAAAATACGAGATTAATAATTTTACTTTCAAGTTCTAAAAATTGAGATTTTTAATCTCGCGTGAGTGCCAATTTTTTTAATAAACCAGTTTTTTTTCATAGACAAATATCAAATCTATAAGAAATTAAGTGTCGGCGTTAAAAAGACGTCAGTACGACAAAGCAAGGCTTTTTTTAAAAATAACATGGGTACTTGCGTTTGTTTAATCGAAATCATGCGAACTTTCAAAATTGAAATTAAAAATGCCATTAAGTCAATTTTAAGGAAATAAAAATTCAGGTGGATCATTACTACCACATTATAGTAGATTGTATGTCTAGATACGTAATGGGGAATAATAATAATAATAATAATAATAATAAAAAATCTTTATTTGATTAACAATAAAGTATAAATAGCGTCATAATCATTGCATTACAGAATTTCTTTTAACGAATAGCTACAAAGTCCCAACAGGAATGTTTTTAAGTCATTTTTGAATTTATTTTTATTTGGTTCATCTTTCAAATGATTTGGCATTTTATTATAAATCCGAATCATGGCATTTCTGACACCCCTATACGTAACTGTCAGTGCCGAGAAATCTGTTTTCAAACTATTTTTGTCACGAGTAGTATATGCATGAGTTCTATGGTTTCTATGAAATAAATCTGGATGATATTTTACAAATTTGCTGCAATCAAAAATATATAAATCATACACAGTGAGAATTGACAATTTAATAAATAATCCACGACAACTAGTGCGGGGTGTCACATTTGCCATGATTCTGATGCATTTTTTTTTGTAGTTTAAAAATCTTTACGGTGTGAACTGAACTGCCCCAAAAGATGATACGAAACTGTATTATGGAATGAAAATATGCATAATATACATTAATCAACATTTGATCGTTGACATATTTTTTCAAGATTCGTAATATATACATCGCTTTATTCAATTTAGGCATTATTGCATCTATGTGGAATTTCCAATCCAAGTTTTTATCGATATTAAGGCCAAGGAACCTGACAGTGTCCCCCAACATTACATCCGTTCCCAATAAGTTTATAGGGTTAGCTAATTCAAAATAGTTTCCAAACTTTATAAGAGTGGTTTTATCTTTATTTATTTTAATACTATTTTTTGTAAACCATTCTTCAAGAGCATATGTGGTTTTTTTCATAGTAGTGGTTAAAGACTCTCGATCTTCAGCCTCGCATATCACTGCAGTATCATCCGCAAATAGAAATAAGTTTTCTGTTACGGATGCTGGCAGATCATTGATAAAAAGCAAAAAGAGTGTTGGTGCTAATATGCTACCTTGGGGGATACCCCTAATATTTTTTTGCCATTCCGAAAAAAAATCTTTATTAAATATTACGGCGAGTGATGATAGTATGTAAAAAAGAGCGATAGCGAGTTTTTACAGTCACACGAGCCGTAAGTTTTTTCTATTCCATCCATCCGGAAAGCATGGTTTCCGGATGGATGGAATAGAACTGGACTGGAACGTTTGCGAAACGTCCGCAATTCGCTTACAATAAATGCGGCATCCATCCGGAAGCCTTAGATTTAAACTCGAAAAATAAATTCATACCTATCTAAGAAAGTTCGTCTCTGGTTTTGTTTTAAGGCTGAAATGTCCGATGTCTAGTCATAATAATTATCACCATTAATATCTTGAAAATAAGACAAAATGAAATATGAAGTGCGTTGTCTTTTTACTTCCCACCTCTACTATGGTAGGGAAGTAATGGATTCAGTCCGAAAACAATATTTCGAGATTTTAACAGATTTTCACGTTTTGAGACCCTAGCAATCGTTTAAGATCATTTTCTGACTGATGTCTGTATGTGTGTGTGTATGTGTGTATGTGTGTATGTGTGTATGTGTGTGTGTATGTGGTCAATTTTTCGCCTTCGATATCTTAAGAACGGAACAACATACGGGCATGCCGATTGTTCTATTGTGTTTATCAGCCTTTAACTTAGATCTGATTAGATTTTGAGTCAAATCGGTTCAGTGGATCCTGAGATATTCAAAAAAACGTCCTCAATGTCACGTATTAACATAGGTAAAAAAAAATATAAATGAATTCTAGATGTTATAATATGAAAAAAATGTAAATATTTTTTTTCTCTAAAATGTATAGTTTTCGAGAAAAAAAATATTTTACTAAAAAAAATAAAAATTGTACGTAAATCAAGGTAACCATGATTTTTGCTATATTAAGCTAGCCATCAATAGATCACCAAACAAAAAAGAGGGCCATGCTTTTTTCAAAGAATAAAAATTAAATTGTGTTTTAAAGACCACCAACAGCTAAGGTTATTTGGGCCTAGTCAAAGAATAAAAAAAAGAGTGTTTATTTTTTGCAAATATTTACTAGGTGGGAAGTATAGGACTGGTCATCAGTCGAATTTTTATTTATTTTATGTACGACGATTTATTAACGGCAATTTTCATATAAAACATACAATTTCCGTTTAAGATGAGTCAATTTTTCACAAAAATTTTCAACAGCTCCCAAGACGTATATTTACACATACATAAGCGTTTTATGTCCGTATCCAATATGATTAAATGTACTTTCGCAATATTACGCACCTACGTAATTTTAAAATGTAAAAGTTCTAAGAAGTTTCAAACGTGGGTGTCAAAAAAACTCTCGGGAAATGTATAATATGATTAAATTTACATTAACATAAATTTCGAATTCTTATTAGTTATTCTAGTTGTTTTATATATTTTATACGTGAATTAATTTTAGTTTTTAACTGTACATTAAACTATCATTACGGCTTGAATTCGTAGATTTTAGAGTAGATTTTATAGTTTTGCAGGGAAATAATCAAGAATATCTTTCTCATACATCATTTCACTGTACCTATTAGTGTTTAGGAAGTATAGGTACTATAGCAGATAGCTATACCAATTTAACTCAAAAATCGCGCGTGGAATCCCCGAATTGCTCTACATTTTTGCTCACTTTTCATTCCCCTTTTGTCTATAACGTAAAAATATCTAGCCTATGTTACTCCGGAAGAAGTAGGCTTTTAAACATTGAAATAATCTTTCAAATCGGTTTAGTAATTCCTGAAATCACCCGCGACAAACAAATAAACATACAAAACTTTTCCTCCTTTTAATCGTGTTTCTGTACTTACGCCTGCAGACAATCATATCAGCTATTTTTTTATTTTTTTTTTGTAAATTATGCGTCGCATAATGTCACTTATATTTTATTATTTTTAAAAAGGTCTAAACGACTCGCAACTCTTCGAGAAGTTATTCGATTGTAATGCCCTAGTTGCTTGTTAAATCGCGATAATATATAAAAGTTATTATTAAAATTAGTTACGTCATTGTGACGTTTATAAACTTATATAAAAGAGTAATAATAATATACTATTATTTTAATAATAAATACAAATTTAACACGTAAGCCGTGACCAAATACATAATTAGATGAATGCATAATGACTGCAAACAGTATATGAAGACACCTGCTGTAAGGACAATGACGTAACACAACACTGTAGTCAGGAAAAATTCATTAATTCAAACCTATGTCACCGTAGGGATTTTAACCCTAAACTTTCCACTATCGCGGCGGACTGAGTTGACATTACTCACACAGTGACACATTTTCAAACGATCGACTTTCTCCCTTTAAAGCATTCTGTCACGAAAAACCACTACATGCGAGAGTCAATATTCCAACACCACTGCTAGACTACAAACACTCAACATGTAAAGTAAATACAACAGGTGAATACAAAGATGAAGTATCCATTTTTAATAACACCAAGACAAGATAGAATTTCTATCAAATATCGAGGCAAATTAATTGGAACAACACATAATCTGAGGTTGGATTATAACACATATACACAATAAATACAAATTTAACACGTAAGCCGTGACCAAATACATAATTAGATGAATGCATAATGACTGCAAACAGTATATGAAGACACCTGCTGTAAGGACAATGACGTAACACAACACTGTAGTCAGGAAAAATTCATTAATTCAAACCTATGTCACCGTAGGGATTTTAACCCTAAACTTTCCACTATCGCGGCGGACTGAGTTGACATTACTCACACAGTGACACATTTTCAAACGATCGACTTTCTCCCTTTAAAGCATTCTGTCACGAAAAACCACTACATGCGAGAGTCAATATTCCAACACCACTGCTAGACTACAAACACTCAACATGTAAAGTAAATACAACAGGTGAATACAAAGATGAAGTATCCATTTTTAATAACACCAAGACAAGATAGAATTTCTATCAAATATCGAGGCAAATTAATTGGAACAACACATAATCTGAGGTTGGATTATAACACATATACACAATAAATACAAATTTAACACGTAAGCCGTGACCAAATACATAATTAGATGAATGCATAATGACTGCAAACAGTATATGAAGACACCTGCTGTAAGGACAATGACGTAACACAACACTGTAGTCAGGAAAAATTCATTAATTCAAACCTATGTCACCGTAGGGATTTTAACCCTAAACTTTCCACTATCGCGGCGGACTGAGTTGACATTACTCACACAGTGACACATTTTCAAACGATCGACTTTCTCCCTTTAAAGCATTCTGTCACGAAAAACCACTACATGCGAGAGTCAATATTCCAACACCACTGCTAGACTACAAACACTCAACATGTAAAGTAAATACAACAGGTGAATACAAAGATGAAGTATCCATTTTTAATAACACCAAGACAAGATAGAATTTCTATCAAATATCGAGGCAAATTAATTGGAACAACACATAATCTGAGGTTGGATTATAACACATATACACAATAAATACAAATTTAACACGTAAGCCGTGACCAAATACATAATTAGATGAATGCATAATGACTGCAAACAGTATATGAAGACACCTGCTGTAAGGACAATGACGTAACACAACACTGTAGTCAGGAAAAATTCATTAATTCAAACCTATGTCACCGTAGGGATTTTAACCCTAAACTTTCCACTATCGCGGCGGACTGAGTTGACATTACTCACACAGTGACACATTTTCAAACGATCGACTTTCTCCCTTTAAAGCATTCTGTCACGAAAAACCACTACATGCGAGAGTCAATATTCCAACACCACTGCTAGACTACAAACACTCAACATGTAAAGTAAATACAACAGGTGAATACAAAGATGAAGTATCCATTTTTAATAACACCAAGACAAGATAGAATTTCTATCAAATATCGAGGCAAATTAATTGGAACAACACATAATCTGAGGTTGGATTATAACACATATACACAATAAATACAAATTTAACACGTAAGCCGTGACCAAATACATAATTAGATGAATGCATAATGACTGCAAACAGTATATGAAGACACCTGCTGTAAGGACAATGACGTAACACAACACTGTAGTCAGGAAAAATTCATTAATTCAAACCTATGTCACCGTAGGGATTTTAACCCTAAACTTTCCACTATCGCGGCGGACTGAGTTGACATTACTCACACAGTGACACATTTTCAAACGATCGACTTTCTCCCTTTAAAGCATTCTGTCACGAAAAACCACTACATGCGAGAGTCAATATTCCAACACCACTGCTAGACTACAAACACTCAACATGTAAAGTAAATACAACAGGTGAATACAAAGATGAAGTATCCATTTTTAATAACACCAAGACAAGATAGAATTTCTATCAAATATCGAGGCAAATTAATTGGAACAACACATAATCTGAGGTTGGATTATAACACATATACACAATAAATACAAATTTAACACGTAAGCCGTGACCAAATACATAATTAGATGAATGCATAATGACTGCAAACAGTATATGAAGACACCTGCTGTAAGGACAATGACGTAACACAACACTGTAGTCAGGAAAAATTCATTAATTCAAACCTATGTCACCGTAGGGATTTTAACCCTAAACTTTCCACTATCGCGGCGGACTGAGTTGACATTACTCACACAGTGACACATTTTCAAACGATCGACTTTCTCCCTTTAAAGCATTCTGTCACGAAAAACCACTACATGCGAGAGTCAATATTCCAACACCACTGCTAGACTACAAACACTCAACATGTAAAGTAAATACAACAGGTGAATACAAAGATGAAGTATCCATTTTTAATAACACCAAGACAAGATAGAATTTCTATCAAATATCGAGGCAAATTAATTGGAACAACACATAATCTGAGGTTGGATTATAACACATATACACAATAAATACAAATTTAACACGTAAGCCGTGACCAAATACATAATTAGATGAATGCATAATGACTGCAAACAGTATATGTCAACTCAGTCCGCCGCGATAGTGGAAAGTTTAGGGTTAAAATCCCTACGGTGACATAGGTTTGAATTAATGAATTTTTCCTGACTACAGTGTTGTGTTACGTCATTGTCCTTACAGCAGGTGTCTTCATATACTGTTTGCAGTCATTATGCATTCATCTAATTATGTATTTGGTCACGGCTTACGTGTTAAATTTGTATTTATTGTGTATATGTGTTATAATCCAACCTCAGATTATGTGTTGTTCCAATTAATTTGCCTCGATATTTGATAGAAATTCTATCTTGTCTTGGTGTTATTAAAAATGGATACTTCATCTTTGTATTCACCTGTTGTATTTACTTTACATGTTGAGTGTTTGTAGTCTAGCAGTGGTGTTGGAATATTGACTCTCGCATGTAGTGGTTTTTCGTGACAGAATGCTTTAAAGGGAGAAAGTCGATCGTTTGAAAATGTGTCACTGTGTGAGTAATGTCAACTCAGTCCGCCGCGATAGTGGAAAGTTTAGGGTTAAAATCCCTACGGTGACATAGGTTTGAATTAATGAATTTTTCCTGACTACAGTGTTGTGTTACGTCATTGTCCTTACAGCAGGTGTCTTCATATACTGTTTGCAGTCATTATGCATTCATCTAATTATGTATTTGGTCACGGCTTACGTGTTAAATTTGTATTTATTGTGTATATGTGTTATAATCCAACCTCAGATTATGTGTTGTTCCAATTAATTTGCCTCGATATTTGATAGAAATTCTATCTTGTCTTGGTGTTATTAAAAATGGATACTTCATCTTTGTATTCACCTGTTGTATTTACTTTACATGTTGAGTGTTTGTAGTCTAGCAGTGGTGTTGGAATATTGACTCTCGCATGTAGTGGTTTTTCGTGACAGAATGCTTTAAAGGGAGAAAGTCGATCGTTTGAAAATGTGTCACTGTGTGAGTAATGTCAACTCAGTCCGCCGCGATAGTGGAAAGTTTAGGGTTAAAATCCCTACGGTGACATAGGTTTGAATTAATGAATTTTTCCTGACTACAGTGTTGTGTTACGTCATTGTCCTTACAGCAGGTGTCTTCATATACTGTTTGCAGTCATTATGCATTCATCTAATTATGTATTTGGTCACGGCTTACGTGTTAAATTTGTATTTATTGTGTATATGTGTTATAATCCAACCTCAGATTATGTGTTGTTCCAATTAATTTGCCTCGATATTTGATAGAAATTCTATCTTGTCTTGGTGTTATTAAAAATGGATACTTCATCTTTGTATTCACCTGTTGTATTTACTTTACATGTTGAGTGTTTGTAGTCTAGCAGTGGTGTTGGAATATTGACTCTCGCATGTAGTGGTTTTTCGTGACAGAATGCTTTAAAGGGAGAAAGTCGATCGTTTGAAAATGTGTCACTGTGTGAGTAATGTCAACTCAGTCCGCCGCGATAGTGGAAAGTTTAGGGTTAAAATCCCTACGGTGACATAGGTTTGAATTAATGAATTTTTCCTGACTACAGTGTTGTGTTACGTCATTGTCCTTACAGCAGGTGTCTTCATATACTGTTTGCAGTCATTATGCATTCATCTAATTATGTATTTGGTCACGGCTTACGTGTTAAATTTGTATTTATTGTGTATATGTGTTATAATCCAACCTCAGATTATGTGTTGTTCCAATTAATTTGCCTCGATATTTGATAGAAATTCTATCTTGTCTTGGTGTTATTAAAAATGGATACTTCATCTTTGTATTCACCTGTTGTATTTACTTTACATGTTGAGTGTTTGTAGTCTAGCAGTGGTGTTGGAATATTGACTCTCGCATGTAGTGGTTTTTCGTGACAGAATGCTTTAAAGGGAGAAAGTCGATCGTTTGAAAATGTGTCACTGTGTGAGTAATGTCAACTCAGTCCGCCGCGATAGTGGAAAGTTTAGGGTTAAAATCCCTACGGTGACATAGGTTTGAATTAATGAATTTTTCCTGACTACAGTGTTGTGTTACGTCATTGTCCTTACAGCAGGTGTCTTCATATACTGTTTGCAGTCATTATGCATTCATCTAATTATGTATTTGGTCACGGCTTACGTGTTAAATTTGTATTTATTGTGTATATGTGTTATAATCCAACCTCAGATTATGTGTTGTTCCAATTAATTTGCCTCGATATTTGATAGAAATTCTATCTTGTCTTGGTGTTATTAAAAATGGATACTTCATCTTTGTATTCACCTGTTGTATTTACTTTACATGTTGAGTGTTTGTAGTCTAGCAGTGGTGTTGGAATATTGACTCTCGCATGTAGTGGTTTTTCGTGACAGAATGCTTTAAAGGGAGAAAGTCGATCGTTTGAAAATGTGTCACTGTGTGAGTAATGTCAACTCAGTCCGCCGCGATAGTGGAAAGTTTAGGGTTAAAATCCCTACGGTGACATAGGTTTGAATTAATGAATTTTTCCTGACTACAGTGTTGTGTTACGTCATTGTCCTTACAGCAGGTGTCTTCATATACTGTTTGCAGTCATTATGCATTCATCTAATTATGTATTTGGTCACGGCTTACGTGTTAAATTTGTATTTATTGTGTATATGTGTTATAATCCAACCTCAGATTATGTGTTGTTCCAATTAATTTGCCTCGATATTTGATAGAAATTCTATCTTGTCTTGGTGTTATTAAAAATGGATACTTCATCTTTGTATTCACCTGTTGTATTTACTTTACATGTTGAGTGTTTGTAGTCTAGCAGTGGTGTTGGAATATTGACTCTCGCATGTAGTGGTTTTTCGTGACAGAATGCTTTAAAGGGAGAAAGTCGATCGTTTGAAAATGTGTCACTGTGTGAGTAATGTCAACTCAGTCCGCCGCGATAGTGGAAAGTTTAGGGTTAAAATCCCTACGGTGACATAGGTTTGAATTAATGAATTTTTCCTGACTACAGTGTTGTGTTACGTCATTGTCCTTACAGCAGGTGTCTTCATATACTGTTTGCAGTCATTATGCATTCATCTAATTATTATTTTAATTATTGAATTGTTGCAATATAATCCTTTGTGTTTAAGTTATTTATTTTTTTAATTTACTAAGGACCGAGACATATTATACATAATACATTAGCTAAAATTTAGAGCGATGACACACACGGCGGTTTGTTTCGACTCGGCAGCCGAGGCGGTTGCCGACTCGACGATGACACACGTAGAGGTGTCAACTCGGCAGTCAGGCGTTTCTTGTGGAAAATGATGTGTCGAGGCGGCTGAGAGTCGGCTTATCAATCGGCAGGCAATTCTCCCCGCGGTGTGTGTTTTGCATCATTGAAAAACATTCACATACGTGCCGACTCGGCAACCGCCTCGGCACAAACCGCCGTGTGTGTCATCGCTCTTAGGTACCTAGTTAAATAAACTCAGTTTACAGATATTTTTACTTATATATTTATAGACAGAATACCTTAGTTTTCACATCATATTTTGAACACTACCTGGTATTTAAGAATCGGATTTATTCCAAGGCTTCATGGTTACCGGGCTTGTAGGCCGTGGTCCGGTGGTATTTCTACCTGACGTTTCGTCTACAACTGCGGTAGACATTCTCAAAGGCGATGTGGCAGCGGTCGAAGTGTCCTCCTTGGCGGCTCACAGGTCAGTGTGTCAGTGACTAGTGTCCTCCCTTCTTTTATGCCCAGTACTAGTGTGTTTTCTGTTCGGTCGTAGTCCGTCTCTCTGTAATTGGTCAACTGCGCAGTGTGTAATGGTGGGGTTGAGTTCTCTACTCGGTCGTATTCCGTCCTTGTACGATTGGTCATCGGATTTATGTTGATTTGACGTTTTTAACTCCGCGTCACCTCAGAAAGATCAAGAGGCCTGCAAAATTTCGAGATCTTCTGAGGTTCTTTTCAGTTAAAATTGTAACGGAATTTCCATGACTCCCCTACAAGTCCCAGGACCCAGGTTCTAATCCGAGAACCGCTAAAAGATTTATTATTAAAAAATAGTAGGTACATTGAAAATGTGAATTGGTGCTTAGGCTCAAATAACCCTAACTGTTGGTAACTTTTAAATAAATGTTACCAACAAAAATTATTATTTCTTAAGTTAACTTTGTTACAAATAAAAATAGGGCGAATGTTGACATAATATTTTTAGCTCAAGGATACCTCGAACTGATGACTTATGGCAGAAAGTCGTGGAACACTTTGTAAATCGTTTTTTTTAAATGTATTTTTATATATCCCATATTGACTCTGTTGGTTTTATTCAAACTTGTCAAGTTGGTAGAGGTCTTTTGAACTGGTGCCAAAACTCGATGCGGTGAACAATGCGAACATATATAGCACATACAATATATACCTACCTATATTATACAGTGTACACTGTGCACACCATACATGAGGTTGGGTTAGGTGCGGTGAGGTGAGGTGGAACGGACGAGGTGCTCTAACAACGTGCCCGAGGGTTTGGACGCGACGAGAACGCGCTTCATTTGAATTTTCGATCACGCGTTTACCCCCCGGCCGTAGGTGATGCAGCAGTAGATAGGGTGTTGTAAGGGGGGGTTTCAACCACACCAATAGAGTAGGTGAACTAGATTAGGGTGCTACTGTGAATCTCAACATTCGGTCGTATTCGTCAAATCTTTGTTTTCTTTATTATTTTGTTAATTCAATATTTGAAGTTTATTACAATATTGAATTATTAATTGTACTACTTATTTTAATGTTTAAGACTAATTTTATGTGGCAAAATGGTAGGATATGTTTCAAGAGACAGAAAAAGAAGTACATGGACATCCAACATTAAAAATTGACAAAATATTAGCATATTTCAAGGCTTAAAATCACTGGCTATCGACAGAATACAATAGAAATAATTAATGGTATCCAACATCCTGTAAAGTGTATGGAATTTCATGATGATAATTTTAATGTTTAATGTTTTGTTGTACTGTCACTGTGTTAACAATATTTGTAATAAGGCCTGAAAATAATCGAGTTTGTAATTTATAATAATACTAGCGAATCCGGCCCGTCTTCGCCCGGGTGCTAAGGATTTATATATCAATTGAGTGTGGTGCTAGATGCGTAATACAGATGTCAATAGATTTATTCACGCTGCCATCTATTAAAATCTATTAAAAACTTATAGAACTTATAAATAAATTACGACCCTTTGTCCTATAAAAAATCCTTAAACTCGCAATAAAAAATATTGAGGGTCATTTATTGGGATAAAAACTGTCTATCTGTCTCTTAAGTTGGAGCAAACAATACACATTTACAAAATTTCATCAAAATCGGATGATTTGGGTGAACGAACGACTTGGGATTTTTATATATTAAGATGACATTACGGTATGTTTTTCGCCAAATTTAATAACAGAATTGGTAAAAGTGTGTATGTATTGGCAGTTTACCATTAAAAAACCCTTAATTAATAATATAAATTGATACAAGACACATGCCAGGTCGACGAATCGTCCTTTCACAATTATCGAGTGTGCTGCTTTGGCGGCCCTTAGACATAAAACCTTTGGTACCCATACTCTGGGAACAAAATATGATCTGGGGATCATCCTGAAAGGACGGATTGTCTTCTATGAAGGCACAGGACTGTTCGAAGATGCCCCGTAATAGCAAACAACGAAGTGCTGCGCAAACGCTTCAGACTCAAGTCTTTAGGAACCGAGTATTTGGATGAGGTAAGAGATTGATCAGGTCCATCACGAATGCTTTCTCACTAAGACTCAGGACTGTTCAGGAACTGGTTGGATGTTGGGGAGGCATAATTTATCTATCTATCTGTTACCGGCATAGTCCGCATGGCATAGTCGACATTGCAAATCGCTACTCGACAAAGTCCGCGCAAATTGTTGATTAGCTGTCTATAATGGCGACTGAAAAACATGTTGACAACTTCTGATTTCATGCATCACAAGGGAAATGTGAGAAAATCCACGGTTCTGTTTATGGCAAGAAAATTACAGAGTTCTGAATTACATATGAACGCGACTAGAATTTCTTTTTTGTAATAAGACTGTGACGTCATCATACTAATTAAGATGATAATAATACAAATCGAATTGCAGACATAATAAATGTAATTGTCAAGTGTATTGTTATGTAAAGATGTTACGTAATTATTAGTGCTGCATGCATTCAAAGTAAATACTCGTACTATAGAAATCTTTTCTGTTCTCAGTTTGGGTAACTACAGAGTCCAGAATAACCTCGAACGCTCTAGAGGAAGTCAAAATAACCCTATCATTATTTTTTCCCTCTTGCACTCAAACATATGATATTTTGCGGTGCTTAATGACCCCCTTTTATAATTTAATAATCCCGATTACAATTACTAGTACCTTTTTTACTATTGAACTAGGCTTGAATTAGTATTTGAAATACAATAAAAACAGTTATTGTTCATCGATCCTAAAATATATATTTAGTCAATAAAAGTTTTTTGAAAGACACTGTTTTTGAAAAATTGAGAGGAAAAAACTTTACTGAAATGAAAATCAATTTTATTGTAAATACTAAAAAAAATTGGCTAAAAAAGTATGCCAATTTTAATTTATACAACTTTGAACTTACTTCTTTGGTTTTGTGTATGATGAGTTTCTGGAGAAATCCGTGCAAAAAATAACAATTTTAGTAGGCTATTATTTTTTAATAGATACAGATTATGTTTAGCTAAATTTAATATTAAAAATAATAAAATAGAATCAATCACATAATATGACTTTTATTTGTAAAACACAACTAGTTTCGTCTACATTAATGTTATAGTGATAGGTAATATTTTCACCATAGGAAAGAAAATTAGCATCTATTGTTTAAATTTGAATTAGTTTTAATAAAGACTTATTATTGCGATACACCAAATGGATGCCACGTGATCAATAAATGTGAGTGAAAGCATAATAATTTTACTGAAAGACAAAAAATATGTATATTCTTTACGTGACTTTGGCCAATCACATAAAAGAATATTGTTTCTTTTGCTTAAATATAAATCATGTTATACATGGTACGTTAAATGAACATTAAAATTATTGAATGCTGCTTGTATTCTATTTTAGTTAGTATAGTGTATTACTTTTTTTTTTTTTTTTGAAGTTGCTATAATTAAATAGAGCAGTGTGATCCTTGAAAACAGTGTAGAAATTGTCGGAAGTGAGCACTTCCTTGGCACATAGGATCAATAAAAGCAATACTGATTAATTCAAAATTTGCATTTAATAACTAACGTTTCGGTATTCTTCATACCATCTTCAGAGTCTACAAGAAAAATTATAATGTTGATACAATGGTTGTATGTAAACGTGGGTGAGAATATTTATATGGTGAAAAACAATTATTTTGTGGAAATAAAGTTAAAATTAACAAAAATTGAAATATGTTTTTATCTTACCAAAATGCTGTCAATTTCTTTCAGTATTTTGTTTGATCGGTTAATGAACATGGTGTTGACATTGTTGGTTTTTTTTAAATAAAAACTCATAAAAATTGTTAAAAGTAAAATGTAGTTTCACTGATAAAATTGGAAATAAAATCTATGTTCACCTCTAATTAATATCCGTTATTAATATCCAGTATAACGGATATTAATTAGAGGTGAACATAGATTTTATTTCCAATTTTATCAGTGAAACTACATTTTACTTTTAACAATTTTTATGAGTTTTTATTTAAAAAAAACCAACAATGTCAACACCATGTTCATTAACCGATCAAACAAAATACTGAAAGAAATTGACAGCATTTTGGTAAGATAAAAACATATTTCAATTTTTGTTAATTTTAACTTTATTTCCACAAAATAATTGTTTTTCACCATATAAATATTCTCACCCACGTTTACATACAACCATTGTATCAACATTATAATTTTTCTTGTAGACTCTGAAGATGGTATGAAGAATACCGAAACGTTAGTTATTAAATGCAAATTTTGAATTAATCAGTATTGCTTTTATTGATCCTATGTGCCAAGGAAGTGCTCACTTCCGACAATTTCTACATAGTGTATTACTATTTTAAATGTAAGTAAATCGAAAAATTTCGTTGTTGGATGTTGGAGTTTCAATCACATTTGCGGATTGGAGACATACCGTGACTTTTACATTATTAAACTAGACTTTTCCTATTGCTTCTTGCTGAGAAATGGTAATCACTGTCCGGTCATATTGTTGAGGTTTTCCATGATTTCTCTCAATAATTACAGATAAATATCGAGATGGTTCCTACTTCCTTCTACAACGTCAATTACCTGCATCAAAAGACAATCGAAGCGATGTTATGATTTTTTTGTTGTACAACTGGTTTCGATAGTATGCGCAGTCCCTTCTGATCCCATAGTCTTTTGACAAACAACTAAACAGCTGTGCGATTAACCTCTTCCAATTTTAATACAACTCTAAACCACTTCTATTGGTTTCTATAATCAAGGACAAAGTGTTTTGTTAAAAAATCTATTGCAGTTTTATTAAAATGAATAATTACTGTAATTTCCCACGTTATAATGTTTTTCGCATATTATACTACTTGCATTTTTATAAACAGAATTGTGTGCAATACATTATATATGACTATGATGCACTGCATAATACATTTTCACTCACAATTGTGACATAAAAGAATAATGCTACCCATTGAAATTTATTATTATAATCAAATGTTTAAAAAATTGCTCTTTAATTATCATATTAACATAAAAAACACGCGCGTTCAGTTTTCTTAAACAGTAATGTTCTCACTTCGTTAAAAATAAACACATTCATGGTATTTATTAATTAAGTTATGTAAATAAATTAAACTTTTATTGTTGCAGATTTATGCTAACGGTTTTCCCATCTATGAAAAAGTAATGTAAGTATTTAACATGTAATTAAAATAAATATTTCAATTTTTATCCGGCGAAATTTCGGTTGTCATAAAAAAATAAAATGTTGGTTGACTTTAGAATAATATGCCTTATAATATGTCCATAAATATTGCTTGTATTTTATAGACTCTCGATATCTAAGGTCATTTGTAAAGAAAAAACAAAATAAATAAGTAGAAAATTGGTTTAAATAAATAAACAATTTGTTTAAATAAATAAGCAAACTCAAATGTTCTGTTGTTTTAAATTCATTACCTAAATAAATTATTTTATAGATATTGAAATAAACCGATTCAATTTGTAATCAGTGTTTATTATTCTGCTTTTTTATTGAAAACATTTACAAAATGATTTTTTGAGTTCTCGTACCCCATTTATCAAAAAAGTTCCAATTAGTTTTTCCTTCTATATTTTATATACAATTTAAAGTTATGCTCAGTTATTTTTCCTTCAATAGATTTTGATATATAATGACAAAGAAAACCATACATTTCCTGTTCCAACGGAAAATAAAACACAGACGAGTTACTCGTGTACACGAGTAGACTCGATGTCAGGGTACTCGATGCTTACCTATTCGTTATCGTCTTTTCCTAGTAATTACCAAGAAGCAAAAAACTACCCTGTAGTGAAATGTTTAATTACATTTTTTTTTATTTCTTACTTAGCTTCCTAAATGTAAAGAGACAAATCTAGAAAAATACCTATTTGATTAGCAATAACTGATGTCGTCTTTTAGCCATTAATTATGAAAGATTACAACGCCTATTGTGATTTAGTGCTATTATTAAGTTTTTTCATTACTCAGTTATATGACAGATGTGTGACTACTAAATAATGTTGAGTAATTATTATCGGATATAGGGTAATTATCAGGTAATGCATTTATCGGGTAACAGATTTTTACTATCAGCTAATTATAAACAAAACCGTTTACACTATACAGTAGGGTCCAAATTATCCAACTTTATAAACGGAACCAGTAGGTGGCCAGATAATACATCAATGACCAATGCGGAATGACGGAAAAGCAAATTGAACTAAGGTGTAAACTTGAAAGGTTATTATTATTGTCCAGGAACAGTAATAGAACTGTAACTCGTACGTTAATATACAGGGTGTTTCATAATATATGCGCAGGACTTCAGGATGTGACTAGCTCGTCCAAAAACATGAAAATAAAGATTGTCTACTTAACTTACCCTCTAAAATGCACTATTTTAGAGATACAGGGTGTTTGGGGAATTTTGAAAAGACAACTTTTGAAGATATCATTTTTTCATTTTTTTTTAATTCTGCAATTATGAAGTTAACGTTTGATTAAATTTTGTTTAATTAAGTAGTAAGAAAAAAATTTTATTTAAAAAAATTGACCATGTTTTTCAACATAAAAGTTAATTTTTCTCGATAACGATCAACTTTAGAGCATATGACTAAGATGAGTACCTTTTTTGTGTAGAAAACATTGGTGGTTCAAATGGGCGTCTCAAAACCGTACTTTTTCTAGTAGCGTAGAAGTTAGGGAGAAAAACACCCACTACCCCTTTAAAACTTTCACCAATTATGACTTAAAAAAAAATTTTTCCGCACAAAATATAGCTTATTATGAGTAGAAAATGCTTACAAAAGCTGTTTTCTGTACGATAAACGGTTCCGGAGATATTCGCAAAAAACGAAATTTTTTTTCAATTTCAACACCCTGTATCTCTAAAATGGTGCATTTTAGAGGGTAAGTTAATAGAAACTATCTTTCATATTTTTGAAAGAGCTATCACACCCTGAAGTCCTGCGCATATCTTCTGAACCACCCTGTAGATGCTCATAAAATAGTAAATTGTTAACTATTTTTAATAGGTCAATTAGTTTATGAACAGTAAACATTTTAAAGTATACGTAAATACTAAGACATCTAGGATCAACCAGAATCCCCGATAACAGATAATTGAATAATCGGGACTCTATTGATTTTAGTCCGCGCCACCCAAGAGTTAAGAATTTTCGTCGTCCTTAATATCAAGTATGTATTTAACAATAAAAAGAGGCAAACAAGAAGTTAGTGCGGCTAATACTGAATTGTAAACATTATTTTCCACTTTTGGATTCGTCTAAATCCGCATGTGACCACTTCAAAGATCAGACACGGTGACTATAATATGTCGACTGCAGTATACAATGTTTTTAGACTTTGAATTGGCATTATTCGAATGCTTCCCCCATCGCGGTAGGTACTCGACGCCGGAGGCATCTCAAATGCGAGGGCGAAGTCTGGATGGCAAGTCCCGCGGGAAATAACGTTGCTCGTTTCACTAACGCGTCGAGATGTGTTACAATGTTACGTTACGGTAAGATCGTATATGTGAAAGAGATGACTCTCAACCGTGCTGTATATGTGCATTGTGCTAACGGTGTCGATGCAGGGTCAGGGACTTTTTTACACACGTTGTAATGCACTTTATGCCATATAGACAATCGCTATGTTGTATCTATTCACCTACAGCAGAGGTCGGCAGCCTGCGGATCGCGAGCCGCATGCGGCTCTTATGATGTCAAGATGCCTCTCCAGTTCCATGCGCAAATATTAATAATTATATTATTTTATTTTCAAAACTTATAAAAAATATTATACCGCAAAAAAAAACTTTTAACAGGATAAAAACACTCAACAGAGAACAGTGAGAATAGGTGGAGTAGAGAGTATACGGACAGCTGACATTTTTTAAATGTGGCAACACTGTTCTGTTTGTTTAGTTATTGGTGCACTGTGTCGTCAACGGTCCTAATCCTATTCCTAATCAAATACCATAATAAGGAAATAAAAATGTTAGTGGCTCTTTAAAAACTGGGAAATTTTGTAAATTGTAACTTTTGGCTCTTCCGTCTCAAAAGGTTGCCGACCCCTGACCTACAGTCATGCACATTGTGTCAAAATTAGAATTCTTCAAGTGAGCGAAACGGGTGTGGTCTTATTTAATCTTGAGCGTCTGGCATTTGGTGCTATTTGTCTGTTGTACGATTTCGGTCATATATTTGGACCGAAGTTATAATCAAAATTTTACAGACATTCTTTAAACTTAGACCGAGTGATTTATATAAATAGTTTTTTCGTCAAAACATCTTTCGTAATTCAAAGGTACAAAGTTGCAGAAAGGAAGGAGAAAATAAACTTTAAAATGCAATAGTCTTTTTGAGCCGACCAGAACATTGTTTTGTTTTGGCAGTTTCTATGAACTATACGCTTTTGAAACAAACTATTTAATCAAAATTATAATCTCGTCGGGGTCACCAATTATAAAAATCTTTTTGACGATATTTAATAATATCGTAGATCTTTAAATTATAAAATTAATAATAAATAAATAAAACACAACAACATTTGATTTTATCAAGACGAATCTAAAATATGTTTAATAACAACGAGATTATAATTTTGATTGACTGGTTTGTTTCAAAAGCGTAGCTCATAGAAACTGCCAAAACAAAACAATGTTGTGGTAGACAATGTAGAGTATTAATGCTTGAGTGATCTGTCTATAAATTTCAAATGTAGGAAATCGATTCTCGGGAACAATAGACTTTGTAATGCAGTGTATTTGTTTAATACATTTTATTTGCCAACGTTTCGACTTAAATCAAGTCTTTATCAACGCTCTAAAATATTTTTTATACACAATAGTCAATTTTGTAATCATAAAATATATTCGACATACAATTTCATAAAGTTAATATTTACTTTGGCCACTAAGATATTTTTACTTTTTAATTACTATATTAAGCACATGCCACGTTTTATCTTGAGTAGAGTATTAATGTTGACTCAAAAAGACACAACTGCAGTAATCCGGCGCTTTTCTCTTGAATGCATTAGCTTTTCTATAATCCGGTCGGCATCTGCTGTAATTCGGTGTGGCAACGTTGTTTTCCTATAGATAGATAGATAGATAGATAGATAGATGGATTTATTTGTCGCAGCTATATAAAGATTGACAAAACGTCAAAATACAATGATAATATTATAAAATATGTCATGTTACATTAATATTAAAAAAATCTTTAAAATTGTATAGACAAAATTCTATTAGTTGCTTTTTGACAACTTTTTTGAAATTATTTTCGGGAAGAGAACGCGTTTCCAAAGGTAGAGCATTATATAACCTTAGTGACCAATAATTAGGTCCATATTTCTGTTTGTTTACAGAATGAAAAGGCACTCTGATGTCTCTCGCACCGCGTGTATTGTGAGAATGTACTTCCTCAACAATTTGGAATTTCGATAAATTTCGTTTGACGTACAAAAGATTGACAAAAACAAAAAGAGAGGGTAGCGTCATGATATTTAGAGCCCTGAAAAGAGGAGCGCAGTGAGCATTATGTTTCGCTTTAGATATTATTCTGGTTGCTTTCCAGTAATCTGAAATTTCCGGAAATCCGGTGGTATCCCGAGACTGAAGACACCGGTTTAGTGAGATTCTACTGTACTTATTGAAGTGACGGACATGAGATAGATACCAGTTATTGTGACGTGGTGGTGCGTAGCTCTACAAAATTCTGTTGCAGTAAACTTCCTTTACTCAAAAACACTGAGACAGCGGGTTTACTGTTCATTGAAATATTAGTATAATAATATTTGTTTGCATGTTCAAAAAAGTAACAAGTATTCAATAATAAAAATATTTCATGGCTTGGGACGATCCCTTGTAGGACGGTAACGACTTCGAATTTTTAGATCCTTGGGGATGTAAAATTACAAAAATTCTCCTTTCCAATAAAAACTAAAACATGTTAGTAATACTATTATTTGTCAACGTTTCGAATCATTTTGGTTTAACATCAACATCTTAATTTATATTTAAAATAGTTCTATTTTAGACACTGAACGAATCATAAATAAAAATAAATAAAATAGTGTAGAAAGAAAAATTATATATTTTTAATAAAAATGTAAACTAATAGAAGGTTGTTGATATATTCGCGTTAGGTATCGATAAACATTATTAATTTTGCATTCTTTGAACAAATAACTTATTTTTTTGAATAGCCAACAGCTATTGATTTTTTTGCACACAGGTCTTACCGTAGGTACTACACTATATGACAGAAATTGATTTTTTATGATTAGGGTTAGTAATCCTCAAAGTCGTTTTTGAGAACACTCAGCTGATTTTGAGATCAAATTTTTGAATATTAAAGTTAGGCAATATTGCATTATTGAGTGTTTTATTGTACAATTTTTTTACAATTTATAAAATATTCATAAAACTCCCATGGCGCCAACATGTGATAGTAAACACGTGGAAAGGCCGCTGCCGAATGACGTCAGTATATAGTTGAGACTCCGTGACGGTACCGGTTAGGGTAGCGTCGACACGTGACGTGCGTCGGCCAGGTGAAGTGGATGATTGTTTATGCATGACCGTCATGAAAATAACGAGCTTCGATCGGGGAAAATTCAAGACTTGTCGTGATGACTGCGTTAATTGTACCTTACTACAGAATTCAGACCCTTTGAACTACACGACCTTATATTATCTAGAAGTGGATTGTTAGCGACGGTTTCCAAATTTTGTAAAAACACGATTTTTGTAAACTCTAAATTTCTTATGCTGGGTTGCAGAAAGTATTGTCAAAAATCTGATTAGACAATGACCTTAGATTGTGATCATACAGGGTGTTCGGGGAGGAAACCGCAATATTTGGAGTATGTAGTCAGGAAGTCAAAATAAACAAAAATAACATATAATATACATGTGTCCAAAAATAAGCCATTACGGAGATATTGGCTTGTTCAAAGTTTGCACTGCAAGTACGTTAGTAGGTAATTAACATTAATTAACCAAGAAATTATTAGTCCTATCCGTAAATAAAATCACATATTAGTGAATAATACAATATATCAGACGATTTAATATTATCGCCATGATATTTAATATATGAAAAATGTAAATGCCACTGTCGGGACTTGAACCCGAAACTCCCGATTAAGTCTGACATATTATTATTTGAAAATATTTTTCCTAAAATAATTAGGGAAGCAGGAAATCGCGAAAGTTTGATTTTACGGGTTAAATCCCTATGTGCAGCAGTTACGGTCACCACCCTGTATATTCTTTGTTTTAAAATTCACTATTTTCTTGAAGATTTTTGTATTAAATCTGAGGTAATATTAGATGCAATAAAATTGTGTTAGAATACGGTTTTTTTGCGTCCTGGCACTATTTTTTGTGTTTACATCCCTTATGAAAAGACCATAATATAAAAACGGAAACCTTACGATCTCGGCTATTCTAAGGCTTACAGAACAAATATGTCTGTATAATGTATTGTTATCATTGTGTTATTTGACTCTGGGTACATGAAGTATCGTTTAAATAAACAAGGATACAACATCTACGCAGTCTTGTTTTATCACATTGTTCCCGTAAATCCCATCGTTACAGCGGCGTTTTGCTGTTGTTCATATTGGTGGTGTGAGGTGAGTCTAGTAGCTACTACATACAGCTTTCATGCAAGATTACGACACCAATTTGTAAGTGTCTGACACCCTTCTAACTTTCCCTGGTAGCCTTATCTGATACACACTATACATTATATCCTTACATACTTTTCGTACGCAGTCATCTTTGTAAATATATCGGACAAATAGGTGAAAAAATACTTCAACTCTATCCCATTCAATGATAAAATGGGTATGTCTTGATCGCTGGTACATACAGATGACGTGAATACAATTAACCACAAATAATTGTAATATTTTATTTGAATTGAGAACCACTGTTTTAATATAAGTATAGATAATTTTTTTTATATAACACATGCACGCTTTTAGTGTATTTTCGTATTTATTTTGCAAACCTTAAATAGCCGTTTATTGACTAGTGACCTGCATTATGTAACGCTTTTCAGTGCTATAATGGTTCATTATGTAACTAGTTACATAATGCTCCATTATGCAACGCTTTTCTGAGCTATAATGAAAAACAGTTGCATAATGAACCATTATGTAACTGTTTTTTTAATTCAATTAAAGTCTAAAACCATGCATGTGTTATATAAAGTATAGTGTGCAACGCGTGTGCTAAATCTATATGCGTCAGGCGCGATGTTTTCAGCACTCGTATGCGGCTCCCGATGCACACTCGCCAGGGCTCGTGTGCGCTCGCCTATTAATCGTGCTAAAAACATCAGCACTCGTATTCGGCTCGCGATGCACACTCGTATTCGGCTCGCGATGCACACTCGCCAAGGCTCGTGTGTGCTCGCCTACTACTTGTGCTGAAAATATCGCGCCTGACGTATAAAGATGTATTTAGCACACTAGTTACACAATATACTATTCTGAAAAAGGCAGACAAATTTTATTATTTTGATATTAGAGAAAAAAATTATTTTCCACAACGCCGATATTGAAAATTCGATTTTCGGTACCTGTTTAGCGAGTTGAAACTCTCAGTTTCAACCCTAGGGATGAAAATTTTCAGTTGTCGGTTTTCTCTGACCGTTGTTACGAGAGACATAGAGTGATTGAGTCGCGCCAACTTCAATTAGCATATAATAATTGTAAACGTCGAAATGGCTGACATAACCCCCACACAAATTTCATATGGATCTGACAGATCTAATATTTTTACGGCTTTTTTGGGCGCCCAAATTGCAGGTACGTACCTATCTCAAACCGAATTGTCTATAGAGGTGTTGTGAAAAATAAAATACATTTACTCGGAACGAAACATAGCGTTTGCAACGCGTGTGAATTGCTACCCGCGGAACGAGGGCAGCAAACTTCACACTAGTTGCAAACGCTATGTTTCGTCTCTTTTAATGCAATATACTAGTTATCAACCTATGTCACAATCAGGACTCAAACTCGAACCTTTCCACATTTGCGGCGGAATGAGCTATATTAATAATAAAAAGATAGTTTATTGTTATACAGTTAAAAAGTTACAGCATTTTTATACAATATTCCAGGCCATTTATGGTTTGTAACTCTTACACATTTTTTTTAATAAAAAGAAAACTAATAAAATATAATAATTATAATTTTTTATGAGGGAAAAATATAAAAAAAAAACCTCTACATTAATGAGCTATCATTTCCTCAACCCTGACACGATTAATAATTATTTCTGTCTCTAATATACGCAAATAGTTTTTACAAATTTCACTACATCCGAGAGCTTAAGCTATTATAAGTTAGTATAGTTGTAGAAGAGAATCTTCTTACGTGCGAGAACACTCAAACATGAAAATAGGAAATAATATTTTATATTCCAGTTAGGGCTTGAAATAATTTTTACTAACCAACGCAAGTTAGTATATAATATCATGATACAAATGGACATATTTATCTGCAGATAAATGCGCCTATTTGTAAATAAAAATCAATTCTGTCTCTAATATAAGCAAATAGCTTTACAAATTCCACTATATGCGAGAGCTGTTATAAATTGTAGAACAGAGTTCATTTGTCAACATTAACACTATAATTGAGTCAAAAGATCAAAAATATCGGTCAGTTTATATAACACAGAGGGTTTCGCAACTGTTATATCTTTTATAATTACTCATCCTCTATTCCGTTGTTTGTTGTTAATATTTTAGGTGTTTAAACGATTAACTTTGGTTTTTTTGTGCAAATGAAACCACGCCATGACCTCTACTAATTTTATTACAACTTTACTTTAGGCATTTTAAATAGTTCCCAAATATGTACTAAAATAATTGATCTATGTAATAATATGAGAAAATTTTAGCTGGTGATGCTACAAAAAATACTAAAAATTTGGCATTGACTGATCTTATACGTGGTTTAGTGCTCCATTGATGATATCTAAATGAGATCAGTTTATTAGCAATCAAGTGACAGTCGATTCGTACACTAAAGCTTCGTGACCACCACTTTTTTCCTTTGCCAGTAGACGAATTCTATATTTCATTTTTGTGTGTGGCTTAAATAAAATAATTCTCACTTGATTATTCAGTAAATTCAACATTCGGCTTCGAAAAAACCTTGGGCCTGATTTTGGATGAAACCGAATGTTTGGTCGAAATAGACCGACTGTGGCCGAAGCCGAAGCTTCGTTCGGACTTTAGAAGGGTGTAACGTCGTGCTAGTGTCGAAATCGTTTATTAGTGGAAATCGGTTTTAGGCCACTTTAACGTCTGACCGTAGATATTATATAACACAAAGAGCTTTTTAGCGTTTAAAGGTCAACAAGCTAAATGAATGAAAGGGTGTCGGTGAAGAGTGTCAGTTGTTTTGTGTCTGCTGTTGATATAATTGACGCAACGCAAGACAAGTTGACATCGGACTAAGTGTAAAACTGTACGCTTTGTAAGTGTGTGTGTGTGGGTGCACGTCATGCCATAAAATGCCACGGCCTCCATTATACTGAGTGTCCCAGACATGACATCCCCAGGCTGGTATCTCAGTTATTTTTGAAGATAACCTCACAAATCCTATAATATCGTAAATGGAATTATTTTCTCTACAATATAGCGGTAAATTATCAACAATATTTTTCTATAGGCCAGAGAGACAACTTTTACTTCCCACTTCCCACTTCTACTATGGTAGGGAAGTAATGGATTTAGTCCGAAAAAAATATTTTGAGAATTTAACAGATCTTCACGTTTTGAGACCCTTATAGCAATCGTTTAAGATCATTTTCTGACTGATGTCTGTATGGTTGTGTGTGGTCAATTTTTCGCCTTCGATATCGTTAAAACGGAACAACATACGGCCATGCCGATTGTTCTGTTGTGTTTATCAGCCTTTAACTTAGATCTGATCAGATTTTGAGTCAAATCGGTTCAGTGGATCCTGAGATATTAAAAAAAAACGTTCTCAATGTCACGTATTAAAATAGGTAAAAAAAAAATATAAATGAATTTTAGATGTTATAATATGAAAAAAATGTAAATATTTTTTTTCTCTAAAATGTACAGTTTTCGAGAAAAAAAATATTTTACTAAAAAAAATTCTACTGATGACCAGTCCTATACTTCCCACCTAGTAAATATTTGCAAAAAATAAACACTTTTTCTTTTTCTTTGACTAGACCCAAATAACCTTAGCTGTTGGTGGTCTTTAAAACACAATTTAATTTTTATTCTTTGAAAAAAGCATGGCCCTCTTTTTTGTTTGGTGATCTAGCTTAATATAGCAAAAATCATGGTTACCTTGATTTACGTACAATTTTTATTTTTTTTCTCGAAAACTATACATTTTAGAGAAAAAAAACATTTACATTTTTTTCATATTATAACATCTACAATTGATTTATATTTTTTTTTACCTATGTTAATACGTGACATTGAGAACGTTTTTTTAAATATCTCAGGATCCACTGAACCGATTTGACTCAAAATCTAATCAGATCTAAGTTAAAGGCTGATAAACACAATAGAACAATCGGCATGGCCATATGTTGTTTCGTTTTTAAGATATCGAAGGCGAAAAATTGACCACATACACACATACACCCACACACACACACATACAGACATCAGTCAGAAAATGATCTTAAACGATTGCTAGGGTCTCAAAACGTGAAGATCTGTTAAAATCTCGAAATTTTTTTTCGGACTAAATCCATTTTCCCTACCATAGTAGAGGTGGGAAGTAAAAATAAAAATTGTATACGTAAATCAAGGTAACCATGATTTTTGCTATATTAAGCTAGCCATCAAAGAATAAAAAATTCGACTGATGACCAGTCCTATACTTCCCACCTAGTAAATATTTGCAAAAAATAAACACTCTTTTTTTTTTTTTTATTTGACTAGGCCCAAATAACGTTAGCTGTTGGTGGTCTTTAAAACACAATTTAATTTTTATTCTTTGAAAAAAGCATGGCCCTCTTTTTTGTTTAGTGATCTACTGATGGCTAGCTTAATATAGCAAAAATCATGGTTACCTTGATTTACGTACAATTTTCATCTTTTTTAGTAAAATATTTTTTTTCTCGAAAACTATACATTTTAGAGAAAAAAAATATTTACATTTTTTTCATATTATAACATCTAGAATTCATTTATATTTTTTTTTACCTATGTTAATACGTGACATTGAGGACGTTTTTTTGAATATCTTAGGATCCACTGAACCGATTTGACTCCAAATCTAATCAGATCTAAGTTAAAGGCTGATAAACACAATAGAATAATCGGCATGCCCGTATGTTGTTCCGTTCTTAAGATATCGAAGGCGAAAAATTGACCACATACACACACACATACACACACACACACATAACACACACACACACACACATACAGACATCAGTCAGAAAATGATCTTAAACGATTACTAGGGTCTCAAAACGTGAAAATCTGTTAAAATCTGGAAATATTTTTTTCGGACTAAATCCATTACTTCCCTACCATAGTAGAGGTGGGAAGTAAAAAAGAGTGTTTATTTTTTGCAAATATTTACTAGGTGGGAAGTATAGGACTGGTCATCGGTCTAATTTTTTTCTTAAATAGCACCGTAAATTTTGCATGCTTATTCGAGATATAGATAGATAGATATATTTATTTGTCAATAAGAAAAAAACATTTCATCTGACTTGTCAAATACAAATACAAATACAAATTGAGTATAAAATATATGAATTAATATTTAAAATCAATTACTGAATATAAACAAAGAAAAAGCAAACGTTTCTTTAATACAGATTTAAATTTAAAACAAGCCGTGAGGTGGGTCGTTTATTAGGACTAAAGTGCGACCCTTGAGGTCCACACGACGAACTTCCCAGTTTGATAAATATTTAATAATAATAATTAAATTAGATATTACACAGAAAAGTAATCATTTTAATCATTAAAACATCAATAATTAAAAAAAAAAAAAAAACGGCTGAACCGATTTTTATTAAATTTATGTCGGATCAAAATGACGTTAACACGCCTCGATTGACACCCTTACGAAGTCGATATAATTTTTTATTCGCGAGATATTGTGTAAAATCTACTTTTTTGGAGGTTATTTAGTTAAGAAAAAAGAACGGCTGAACCGATTTTAAAAAAATTCCTTTCAGATCATATTTACGTTAATACGCGTCGATTGACACCCCAACGTAGTCGATATCATTTTTCGTTCTCGAGATTTCGTCTTAGAAAGAAATGGACACATACATACGTACGTACGTACGTACGTACGTACATACGTACACACACACACACACACACACACACACACACACACACACACACACACACACATCTTTCTAAAAGTAGTGTAAAAATAGTGTAGTGACCTTGAAACATAAAAATTTTTTTTCCTTTTTGATTTCGATTTTCGGACCCATTACAATAACTTCCAATGGGAAGTTAATAAGGCAGTATAGTTACATGTGCTGGTAAAGTGTTGTATAGTCGCAGTGCTGAAAATTCCGGGCTATTATAAAATAAGGACAGATTACATTTAGGTAGAATAATTTTAAATATATTATAGAGTGGGTGCTTACTTGATGTAAATTAATATTGTAATAATATAAAATTAATATTTTAACAAGCCGTGAGGTGGGTCGTTTATTAGGACTAAAGTGCGACCCTTGAGGTCCACACGACGAACTTCCCAGTTTGATAAATATTTAATAATAATAATTAAATTAGATATTACACTGAAAAGTAATCATTTTAATCATTAAAACATCAATAATTAAAAAAAAAAAAAAAAAAAAAAAACGGCTGAACCGATTTTTATAAAATTTATGTCGGATCAAAATGACGTTAACACGCCTCGATTGACACCCTTACGAAGTCGATATAATTTTTTATTCGCGAGATATTGTGTAAAATCTACTTTTTTGGAGGTTATTTGGTTAAGAAAAAAGAACGGCTGAACCGATTTTAAAAAAATTCCTTTCAGATCATATTTACGTTAATACGCGTCGATTGGCACCCCAACGTAGTCGATATCATTTTTCGTTCTCGAGATTTCGTCTTAGAAAGAAATTGACACATACATACGTACGTACGTACGTACGTACATACGTACACACACACACACACACACACACACACACAGACATCTTTCTAAAAGTAGTGTAAAAATAGTGTAGTGACCTTGAAACATAAAAATTTTTTTTCCTTTTTGATTTCGATTTTCGGACCCATTACAATAACTTCCAATGGGAAGTTAATAATAAAACACGAAGTTTTTTAAATAACTTCGTGTTTTATTATTATTCAAAATGTTTAGAATGATTTTATTGTTGTGACGTACTGACCTAACGATTCTGAAATTTTTAGCCATCCAAGTTCAATATTTTCAATTCTAGAGCAGTTTCCTCCCGAATTTACAAACTTACCACTGACGCGAGGAAAATTCGGGGGAAATTGCTCTAGAATTGAAAATATTGAACTTGGATGGCTAGAAATTTCAGAATTGTTAGGTCTGTACATCTCAAATAAGCATGTAAAATGGCAAAGGTTTTTTTATCTTAGACGCGACGCGAGCGTATATAGGAAAATCGAAGAAAAACTTGGTGGACCTAAATGGAAAATAATATAAATTACGTTGAACCGAACGTATTTCTGCTGGAAAGTTCGCAGAAAGGGGCTTAGAGGCGGTTGGTACTGAACGGCTTAGGGCGGTCAAGACTGCTTAGTCCACCTCTGAGAGTAGGTATCTACTATTTACTCAATTTTTAGTTATGTCAAAAACACGTTGAAGTAATAGATTGCCTGTAATAAACTTAATTTAGTGGATTTGAGAGGCTTAACGTGTTTACTGGAAAAATAATAAATTGATACCTATTAATTATTATAATGACGCATTTTTTTATAATGAGTCATTATAATATTGAACTGCTATTTGATTTTTGTTATTGCGTGTCCCTAATTATTAGATTTTATTACTTATCACGTGGCTTATGTAACATAGTAAATTTGACATATAATATGATTAATTTATTGAAACCTAGCTCGTACTATGCTATAGAACTGGGGTATTCAATATTATTGACAAATAGACGTATTTACCAGGCGATTCCTGGGAATGATAGCCTCTGTTATGATAGCAGAATGAAATATATAGCCTCTTAAATAGCCTAAAACCTTACCACATCTTCTGTCTATCTCAGTATTCATAAAAACCACATGAAAATCGGTTGAATAGTTTTCCGAGCTCATCGCGTTTAGACAGGCAAATACCATACAGACGTTGCCTTTATGGGCCTACCTACAAAATTATAGCTTTTGCCAGCTACATTTTTTTTTAAATTCGAAAAAAGTTTTCATAATAAAGATGTTAGATTAAAAGCATGATTTAAGGAGCTTTATTCTCTATAAAAATCTGTACTTTCAATTTCAAATTTTCTAAAGGAAATGATATTTTATTTGTAATTTTATCATTCACCTTTCATTTTTTAATTAATTGTAGATTATAGACGCGTCGACAATTCAGGTGATTAGCGTCTTTAACGCAACAAATAATCCGTTTGTGTATTAGAATCCGCCAGCCGGCATACACAAACCGACTGGTACGAGCTCGGGTCCCTGGGAGCCCTAATTCCTAAAGAACATTGGAATGCAATTGGCGATAGAAACCACATTCCTATGTCCCCCTGGGGGGGATTCACCTTTCAGATTGATAATAACGTTTCTAACCAAAAACTTACTATTCTCAAGAGTTATTTAATAATAAATAATGATATCGTTCTACGACGTTTCGTGTTTTGGAGGATTCTGCAGGAAAAATCTATAGGATAGTCTCGATAGCTATTTCTATACTTCCCACCTAGTAGACAATCGGTCGTAACTGAAAATTTTCCCAACAATACAATTTTCTTTTCATATGTTTAAAATAAAAAGCATGTCAATATTATTTGTTGTTATCTACTAAAGGCCAACTAAAATCATAGACATCTTGAATAGGCAAAAAAAAATTATTTCCACGCAATTTTTTATAGAAAACATTTTTTGCTCGAAATTTGTAAACATTTTACGAGACATTTTAGAAAAAAAATTATTAAGATTTTATTTATACAGGGTGTATCTAAAATGCTTGGCCAAACTTCACAATCGTAATGTATGAAATAAAACTGTGAAAAAAGTTCCTGTAGACATGTGTCCGGAAATGCTTCCTTAAAAAGTTACACACGAATTTCAAAATTGATACAAGTAAATAATAAGGCTATTATTTCAACCGTTTATCCCAGTTTAGCAAATGTGCTGTATTCAAATTAGATATTGCGTTTTGTTTCTTTCAATTAAGTGTAGTCCGGAATACCCCCGGAATTCTTGTGCGAGTTCGACAATCAATGGTTCAACGATGCGAAGCCTGCATTGCTGCTGAAGGAAGACATTTCGAACATTTACTGTCCATTGAAATGTCACATTAGGTTTGCATTTTGGATAGTACAAGATTTTTTTATCGTTACGTAGGGGGCGTATAAGTTTAAAATTAAGTTTTCGGGATCGGCGGCCACCCCATTTGGCCGCCATTTCGAACAAGGGGTGATAACAGGTTTTGCACTGTATTTCCGTAACGGTACATCTTACAGGAAATTTGTAGAGAGGTTTTTTATTTAAAATTGAATTGTCTACAACTTTACTAGAAATACTTTTTGTCGTAAATTGAATAATTAAAAAGATATGCCTTATAGAAGATAGAATTGTTTGACTCAAAATCTAATCAGATCTAAGTTAAGTGCTGACAAATACAACAAAACAAACCGCAAGACTCTATATATGTCGTTCTGTTTTTGAGATATCGAAGGAGAAAAAAATTCAGCACGCACACACGTACACACAGATATCAATCGGAAAATAGTCTCAAACGATTCCTAGGTTATCAAAACGTGAAGATCTATTAAAATGTCTAAAAAAAATTTTCGAACCAAAATATTTTCCTACCGTAGTAGAGGTGGGAAGTAAAAATACTCAGTATGGTCTAAAAGTGTGCCTGAATTCATACTTGGAAATTTTGATAGATAGATAGATTATAGACGCTCGACAGCTGAGATCATCAGCGTCTATGGAACAATTTTGTACCTATCTACCGTGCTATAATCCTTTTGTTATATTTTCTCCATAAAATCTTAAAATTTTAATTTAAAATATTACAAATTTTGTGACACATGACTATTTCATAAGAAATTGTTCAACCCTTAATTATTGTTAAAACTGGGAACAAACACAATTTTTGGAAAGATTATTATAAATTTAAGATTAAAACTGTTGGTTGTCTTTACATACCTTTATCAACTATCGTTTACCAATTCCGAAAACTAATTTGAAATTTAACATATTTTATTGAGAATGAAAAAATAATCTTAGAGTTAATACATTGTTTTAAGAATGTATCAAATAATTAATTATAAAGCTGGGCTAATTAATACAAAATGACGTTCTGATTTTCGCTATGGACACAACATTTCAGTAGATAATGTAAGTTAAATATTTTCTCCCAGGAGCGCTTGAAAATTCTTGATAAAATCGATACTGCAAAGTAAAAGCTGACCATCTTATTATTTTTAGCCAGTTCCTGTGCAACATAAAAGTTTCTATAATAAAAATCGGTCCACGTTTAAATCATTTGTCTAGAAGTTAGAAGATTCTATTATAACTTGACTCTTGCAACTGGATTGAGAGACACGAAACAAATACTATTACCGAATATCTGTGTCGACTTGAATTCTCGTTTCAACCGGCTTATTGAATTCTTTTCTTGTAACATAGTTTTACGTGACGAGATTATACATCTCTTACTTACTCGAGATTTCAAAAGCATTTTTCCATCAAAAATATGATTGCACAGTAAGCGAACGGCTGTAATTTTTCTTCTAATTATTACAAATTAGTTTAAAAAATTTAATTATGAACGGTAAGTAACAATATTTCAACTAATTATCCACTTAATCATATGCAAATACGTGGACATCAATACACATCAAGCGGGAGTTTGTTGCAAAGAGTGTACTAGAGAGCGTTGTGTCATGCGGCCTGATAGGTCCCCAGGGCGATGACGTAAATATGTACAAAAGCCAATGGTGAACGGGAGCTTTGAGCGCAAGCGTCATGGCCTGTAAGCGTCGCGGCGAAGCGACAAGCTTTAGCAGCAGGTTATGGTGACGCGCTTGCTCCCGGTTAGCTAGACCACCTTTCCAACGCCCGTGTCGTGCGGGATTTCTATGTTCAAGGGTTCCCGTCAACGGCATTTATTTATTCCGGGAACCCGCATTGTTTAAATGGTTTAAATAATAACAACTAATTAATATAAAACAAAATTTACAATTAAATATCGAACGGGACGTAATACTGACGGCACTCGAACGCGTTTTTTAAATTTGAAAATTTTATCGTGAAACATTTGAACGTATCACCGTGGAGTCCGCAAGGATAGAACAAGCTCCTGGTGGAGCTAACTCGCATCTTTTGGGTGCGTTACCAGAAACCCTGCTGGGAGGACTTTCAGCTGCTCAGTCCTCGCCACAGCGCGTGGCTTCAAACATTCGCGGGTTTTTCGCGAATAAATTAGGAAACGCTATACCCGACACAGGTGAGTGTTTCAACAATAAATATTTATTTTATATTTATTTAAAATTCAGTATTCAGTAATTTTATTAAGCGTTCAGATTTCTCTTTTTCATAATATTATTCAAAAAGATCTTCCGTCGGAAAGATAAAAATAAAACTGAAAAATATTTTATGGCCTATTTAATCACTTTAAAGAATTGAGTCGACCAAAAATATACTTTATCGAAGTTCTGCTTATAATATTTATTAGCGTCTGTAATTGAATTGTAATTCCATAATAGAAATTATTTTTTTTTTATTGTATCAGTATAGATCTTAAAATAAAACATTAATAAATCTTGGTCGGTGTAGATAAATGCCTAATTGAATAAAAAACGGGTGGAGTAGGGAAAAAAACAGCTTAAGGTTGAGGATCGTTTGATAATTCGTGCGTGATAATCCTGTAAGCAGTTGGAAAAACTGCTATCGAGCGACCCAGATGCCGGTGTGCGGGAGTTATAAATAAACTCTACTCTACCTATAGGTATTCCAAAATGGCGGTCACTTAAAGAAGGGAGTACAAGATGGCTGAAAAGTCAATATCTAGTATATACGCATTGTAGGGTATTACATATGTATAAATACATACATATGTTATTATATAATACACATCTATAACTCTATGATATATACAGAGAAAATGTATGTTCACTAAGTGATTTTTGATTGAATTCTGAGGTTGGGTTATGGTCCCTATACAGGGTATTCGAGAAGTTTGATTCGTGAGAAAAGCCGCGTCGAGACTTAAAATCTGATCAGTTTATAAACTTTTTTGTTCATAAGTATAGGTACATATTTTTAAATTTCGATTGCATTTATCTCGAGTTTTTATGCAACCTAAATATAATTAATTTTGTCAGCAAAGTGGTACGCCACTGTGAAAGCTATTATAGTTGGCTATTCCGAAAGATGGTAAATTATAAATAAAAATCGATCGGGCATTTTTGTAAAAATACACTATTTCAGGAGATGTTTTATGTGTTTCAGATTTTTTTCCGCACTGTATCAAATGTGTCCTGTTTTTTAGTGATAAGAGGCACGTTTATAGATTTGTAATATTTAACTACCTTTTGAATTTATTTTCTACTTGTAGCAAAAGATTGCTTAAATACCTATTTACACTTTAGTTATTATAATTACCTATAAGAAAATTAAACATTTTGCAAAGAAAATAAAGGTGGATAGACTATTATAGTATAGATTGTATGTCTAGATACGTAATGGGGCATATTACGGCGGGCCGTAATATATCATTACGCACGAGACATATATGGTATTTTTAGCCATATCCACTACAAAATAGCTACTTTTCACGTCATTTTCAAAAAATTCTGACCGTTCATTTGCGCCGCCATCTTTCCTTCCACAGTGTGCCGCGAAGTTCGTGCAATTAAGTACTGACAGGCGTACGCAAGCGTACGCAGGCGTATAGAGCGAATAAATAGAATTTATTATGGCAAACGTTATTTTCTGCGCTAGTGCGGAAAATAAAACATTTTCCGCACACCCGCCTGTTAAATCAATCAAAGGCCGCTATACATACATCGAAAGTAGCTATTTTGTAGTGGGTAAGGCAAAAAATAATAATAATCACTATGGGAAATTATTGTTGGACTGATAGACAGCTTTGAGCTGAGCTCCACGATTTTGATACTTTTTTTCTATCAATAAAAACTAGGTATATTTATTTAGTTACTATCTTTCTAGTCCGGATTCGCCCGGGTAGAGTTTAACCAAGAGCAACTTTTTCATATATCATTTTACTGTCTCTTAGTGCTTAGTCAGTGTAGGTATACCAATTTAAATCAGAAATCGCGTGCGGGATCCCCGTCTTGAATTACATTTTCGTTCACTGCTCATCCCCATTTTGTCTCCGCGTAATAATAAGTCTATATGTTGCTCGGGAAGGTATAGGCTTCTAAACAGTAAAACATTTTTCCAAATCGGTTTAGTAGTTTCTATAAAAACAGTCAAACATATACTTTTATTCTTAATTACATCAGCATTTTAGAACTCAAAAATGTTCAAATGCTCGAGAAGAATCGGGAAAATCGTTACTTTGACTTATCTAAAAATAATCAGTACAACATTGATCTATAAAGTTACACGGAAAAACGGATCTTATCTCATTTTAGCTATCATAATTTATTATTAAATTGTCTCAATGATGAAAACTGCTATGTTTGGATGAAGTTCGAACTCGATATATTTAGATAACGAAGAAAGTATTTTGAATGTTTCAAGCGGGTCAATTAAACACTATTTTTTGTATTATCATTTTTTTATAAGTAACTAGCGGCCTGGTCCGGCTTCGCTCGGGTGCTATGAATTTATGATTGATTAATACACAATTACTGCAAAGTATCACTTATCGAACAGTGAACATTATTTTGAAATCGGTCTTCTGAGGTTACCTCCGATTTTCACCCGGACGATCCGGGCCGGCCAGTTTCAATTATACATCTAAACCTTCCTCGTGAATCAATCTATCTAATCGTGAAAACTGGAACAAAATCCGTTCAGTAGTTACGGAGAAAATCGGGCACAGACAGACAGACAGATACACAGATGAGGCTACAGGCTTTGTTTTATAATATGTAGTGAAGAGCGTTCTTAAATTTCAGTGAATATACATTATTTTGTTAAATATGAATTTTATGGTCACGAGAGAAAGTAACTAACAATTTTGACAAGTTTTTTTTCAGGTAATTTTTTTTGCCTTTTATATGATATGCAGAAATATTTTAACTTCATATAAATCAATACTAATACGCCTAACTGACCTAACCCTCGATTTACACGGTAGATTAGTTTTGCAAAAGTACCATGTAAATCAAAATTGTGTATATTGAGACTCACATTAATTCTATATTATTATAATAATGTTGAAATTGAGGGGATTTGTGCTATAAATTGCTAATAAAAAAGGGTATAATAAATCATTATTATTAATAAACTCCATGGATATTACAACAATCTTTAATGCAAGCACTGCCTCGCTCGATTATTAGTTAAATTCAAGTTTCGGCTTCAACAACACCTTAGTTCTGATTTTGCCCGAAATGGAATATTTTGCCGAAGGCTTAATTTTTTGGTTTTTGGTTTCGTGTGTCCATTTGAACTCTAATTAATAGTATACAATAGAACAGATTATTTTTTCGTGAGGTCATTTCTATCAATTACCAAACCTAGTTCTTTATAATGCATCGCTGATGTATATAGATGGCAATTGTAAGCAAACAAACGAAAGCTTGCGTAGCTGCCGGCGTCACGGGTCACCGCTGTACAAACAGTTGAACCGAGAATACTAAACAAAACACGCTCGTCTAAATAGAAGCAGTCCTTGTGTAGCAGAGATCGTAGCCGTAGGCTGCCTTGTGCACTGTGCACTACGTACGCAGGTGAAACGTAGGGGGCACATCGTGCATTAAGAGTTGCGCCCTTCAGTTGTTTGCTTTTCTGCAGACACTAACAAAGCCTAGGTACCTGCTAGACGTAAACTGCATCCACCTTTATGGGTTACGCTGAATATGAGATGTTTAGTTTTATTTCTAAAGTCCATTTCTTTTAAAATTAAACAGTGATTTCGAAATTAGTTTGAGAGATTTGGGGGAATTCTTGCTTACCGTTCAGTCATTTTCTACGTTTTTTTAATTAATTTATTTTGAATTTGGCTTCTGGTAATATTTCTAATTTATTATTATTATAAAAACCAAACAAAGGTTTCACTTAGTGTCAAACAATTGGTTGCATTTTTATCAATAAGTGTTAAGCAAAAGCTTTTTCTTGAAGGGGTAAGCAGTTGCTAAGTGAAGGTAGCTTAAAAATACAAGCAATTAATAAATAGAAAGGCTTTCGATGTCAATTTATTTCTTAGCTTCTATGGAACTTTTTAGAATATTTTTTATTCAAAATAAAAGTAGCAGTAGTTTCTATAAAAAATTATGAAACTACTTTTAAATTTTTGAAGTTATACTTCTTTTGGCGCGTTATGGAAACATGATGAGAGTGAATTTTTACGATGCGCGCGTATCGCGTCACGAAAATTTAACACCATGAAGCTAGTCGGAAGTTCATGATTAATATAATACCCTATTATCACCAGTCACAATGTGACAAGAGCGTTTTCAGTTTTTATTAGCATTAATAAAAGCTATTGCTATACAAACGCTCGTTTATGCCGCTTTCGTTAAATATGAGTTCGTACTCCAACAGCCGTTCTGTTTACATTATTATTTAATAAATACTAGATATCACTAATTATATAGCACTGGTAAGTAAGATGTACCTAGCGTAATTGCAGATAACACCGCCGCGTCATACGCAATAGGTACCGCGTTCGAATCTCAACACACATATGCTTTTTTTTAGAAAATAAGTAGATATAATTAATAAATTAATAATTTATTACATTAAATTAATTTATTTAATATCTTTATTTTATTATTTTATCGTCTTTTTTACAAACGTTTAGTACTGGCACGTGGGATAACATTTTTGGAGTTATTTTTGTTTTGTTAGGCCAAAGAAGTATAACTTCTGACGTACGTACATAAGTACACACACACTCTTTTTTTGTTTTACGTGCATAGGTATATTAATGTAAGCTAATTTTTACAGAAGTCCCACTAGTTACGTATAAATATTGTTATAAAAATTAAAAAAAGAAATTAATAGGTTTATGAGTTCGTGCTTATTTGAAGTTTAATTACTTATTAACTTAATCTAGCGTTGCTATGCTGTAACTTCTTTCTTAACATCCTGGGCAGAAAATATCATTTCTCATTCTACTCTAAAATTTAATTTGTGTTTGCGACAGCACAAACGAAACTCTAACAACGTATAAAAGTTAAAGGAGAAGTTATATGAAAGATAAATAAAACGTCTGCGTTATGTAATATAAATTTACTTAGAGAACCAACGAGAAACCATCTCACGTATATAGGAAAGTAGAAAATACTAGACAGTTTTATACGTATGCCCAGAATAATAAATATAGAGGTGAAATTGTGAAAATATAAAAGATATTTTTATTTCTAACCTATACTATCAAACATTTCGAATTCACGTTTTGGATATTTATTAGAACGATTTTTTGTTAAATGCTACTAGATATATATATAGGGTTACCAAAAATAAATCATTTATTAATATATAAATAGTTTGGATAAATAAAAACCAATTCACGGAATTGTTTCTTGGTTTATATGGTTTAGTTATAGACTCACAACGTAAATAGGGCAGAAGTTGACTAGTTACAAGAGAGACGGTCTCTTTGTGAAAAACTAAAGTTGTTATGGTTTGGTGTTAAAAATAACCGGTCCAGTGCAGTTGGACTCGCGCATCGAGGGTTCCGTACAATAATAAAAATAAGGAGTTTAGGTAGGGGTAATGTTGAGATAAGCTTGGGATAACATTTAGTGTTTATTTTAATTAAATCGGTTGACAAATAAAAAAGATATGTCAATTTTAAAATGCGAGTGTTTCTGTATGTGCCACCGTTAATGTAAATGTCAAAACTGTTAAATATAATAAACTGTTTAGTCCGACTCACATTTGGTCGCCTGGTCGGTTTTCATTATTTGTTGTTTTAGTTTAGAGTTTTCACTATAATCACACCAAGTTTGACGCTTGTATGTATTGCCGTTTTTACGATGGAGCAAAAACGAAAGAACGTTGAAAAAACAAGTTTTTGGTATGGGAACTCTCCTTAATTTTTATTATTTGTTAGGATATCCGCCATAATAGCACATATTCTGTGAAAATTTCAACCGGCTACCTGTTATGGTTCGAAAGATACAGCTTTTTAAAGGTAGGACAGACAGACAGACGGGCAGACAGACGGCGTAGGCTTAGTAATAGGGTTCCAGTACGGAACCCTAAAAAGCCTATCCTTGATTTGGCCGTTATAAAAATTTAGGGTTGGGTAACCTTGTAACTAATAGTTCTGGAGTCTCGCTTTGAAGTTCCATGGTGACTCTATAATATATATTTGGATGAGCTGCGAAACAAAACATTTTATTTTTGCAAAAAATTACTATATCTAGTTAGTAAAAATTAAAATTATGTCTTTCAATTATTAAACGCGAATTAATGTTGATCCGTTGACAAGTTTTTTTAGAACAACTTATTTTAAGAAAAGCAGACTTCGGTAGTTAAAGTCATAATTAGTGATTAATCAATTAATAACTAAGCAGTACATTATTGTGTAAGGCCATTCTCTCCCTAGAATACATGACTACGACACTACCATATCATGACATGACAGTCCGTCGTTTTCAGGTCTCTACAGATTGTTCCGAACAAAACTTTTCCCGGTAACGAGACGCCAAACTTGTAGTCATCTAATAATTGTTAACATATTGTCTGAACCATTTATCGATGCGACGTCATATATTAGGTTTGTACAAAACAGTTCTGAAGCTGGAACGGACATGGAACGTTTCCTTTGTTCAGCGTGAAACATGTCCGTGGACATGTTTACGTGAAACATGTGCGCAAAACGATTTCGTTTCTTTGACACCTTTGCGTCGAAGGACAGAAATTGTGGTATAAGACAGTATCTGCTTGTCCGGGGAACGTCTTGTTTCACTGTTTCACATTGAATACTCGGTAGTCCGTATTCCGTAGAGTCTAAAAAGGCGCGTTAACCCGAACTTTTAATATACCCGATATAGTACATATGCACTATCATTCGGATGTGAGCGAATACTTTGGCAGTTGTGTGTGACACATCTGATTATGAAATCGGACTATAATATGCTGGAGTGTCCGAAAATGGACATGGTTCCAGGAGCTATACATGTCCGGAAATACCCAAGTCAATCACATATTACGGGTGGAACAGTGGCCAAAGAAACTAACGTTTATGTCATCCAATGAAATTAAACTAAATAAAATTTGATAGATTAAACAAATCTATAGTGGTAAAAGTTCCAGATTCTGGAGATTTTATATTTAGATCCCGGCATGAATGACTGACATTGGTTTTAGTTAAAGCTCCTTTTATATTTGATCTTCTTCATCGCTTGTTATATTCATTTCAATTTATTAGCTTACTCTTTATACCACCCATAAAGCTAAATATAAAAATAGATCTCCAATTTTCTATGAAATTTTATATTCAATTTAACGATATACCTTTTTGCACAACATTGCTTGGAATATAATTCTGAAGATGAGTAAGTATATCTCAAAATTAGTTTGAAATTTTATCAAAACTGGGACAAGATTTCTGTTATTATTCCTTACCATTTTGGCTTCAAATTATTTGTTCTAGAATTGATTAAAATCAAATATTCCACGCACAGAGTTTTAGGTAATAATAATATTGTAATCCAACTGGGATGAGACTAGGCTACGTGCTTTCAATATGAGCTTTTGCTTGTGAAAGATTCGACCGTGAGTTTGTGTATGTGTCTGTGTGTTACGGACGCGTAATGAATTGATGTTACAGCGGTGGTGGTTGGTGGAACGACAGTAATTGAGTTAGTTCATGTACAGTAAAGGAAGGGAGAGAGAACAGAGTCTGCAAATACCAGTGGCATGCTTGAAATTTCTTAGACAGGGTGTTAAAAAGAAAAATAAATAGTGTACAGTACACTTCAGTTATAACGAACCTCAAGGGATTTCAAAATCGGTTTGTTATAACCGAAATACGTTATAAAAATGTCCTAATAAAAGTGATACAATTTTTAAAAAAATGACGCCATATTTTGTAAATTATCAATTTGTTTTTCGTTTTGTTGAAACAAACGCAATCAGTAAACTTTTACAAATTATCATGCAAAGATACACCATAATTTCAAGACGATTAGAAATTGTTCATATATTTATTATCAAAATTTGCGTTTTAATTACAGCAAGTCATCGCGCACTACGTCAAATTTCACAATTGCATAGAAGCTCTACGCACCATATTATGCTGAATTATCTGTTTTTTCGACCTTGAGTTTGTAAGGATAAAGGAACAGATCAAATTAAATTTAAAATTTTACAGTTGTTATTATACATCTGATTATAAATTATCTACTATTGAAATGTTTTCAGTTAAATTCTATAGGTACCTACTTCATTTTTTATGTGCAAAAATTAAAACTAAGAATAGGTATCTTAAAACTACTTTGATGTGAACTTTTATCCCCTACTCTATGTGTTGAACGAGCTAAACTAAAACAATGAAAAAAGGGTGTGGGTCTCGGGACCCCCAACATATGTGAAACATCAAAGAAAACGTTATTGAACTCGGTGGTATTCTCTATGTAGTAGTATATATTTTTTCAAAACCAGCAATTAACTGTTATGCTGACGTAATCCTATATACTGCACTGTAACACCGCGTGTGTTACAGTGCACGCCTGAGCCAAGAGAGAGAGAGAGAGAGAGAGTGCCGCAGTGGTGGGGAGAATAGCAGCGAAGGAGCGGACCAAATATTTCGTTGCATATTTCCCCTCACGCGGCTGTTCACAGCCCGACATAAGACGTTTCACATCAAAAATTCAAAATATTAAGTTAGGAATCATTAACAACAACTCGCCACTGATATTCTAGCGTAAACACACACACAAACAGACACGGACACAAGTAAACTAAGTTAATAAAGGTAAGCACTTAATAGTACAAATGCTGAGCAGTAAACTTGTGCCTATAGTTGCCATTGTGTGCTTTGGACGGGGAAACATGATGAAGTAACCTAATAAAATTCCCTTCCACAATGTACGACATACCTATAGAACTATGTTTATTATTGTTTAATAAACTTTAATGTTATTAACGTCGCTTGTATCTATTATTATGACTTTGATACATAGGGACACCACGTTTAACACCAACCTACGCAACATCGATTCTTTTTTGAAACGATTAACTGCCTAGGTTATCTGAAGTGAATACCAATTTGTTTATTTTGTTATTAAAAACCATTAACTTCTAATATAAGATTATGTTGGCGTTATCACTTCGTATTCTCAATATACGAAGCATGGAGATCAAATCCCGACTGATTTTAAATTTCCAATACAACTAAAAAAATGTTTTTCTGTTTCAAAGATATTGTTACGAAACTGTTTTCTGAGTTGGCGGAATAAATATTTATTTACAATAATTAAAAACACAATAATAATGAACGCAACAACGAAAAGTCAATTCTAACAATCAACACAAGTAAACAATAACTAAACAGTAATTACAAAGCAAAACAAAACAACTATATACAATAATTCGTAATTATTACCACTACACTAGTATTTATTTTATCAATTTGGTTATTTATATCACGGCACTATTTATATTACTGCTCCACCGTAGACTTGAAAGCGTGACTCACCGTTGACTGATTCCCTCACTCACTCGTACTGGCTGTTTATATATGCTGCGTGGCGTAAGCCTAGTGCGTTCTCGCTTTCTCTAGAACATTCGCGCAGGTACTAGTTGTTACAGTAAGCAGACCCCGTTTCTCAGAACTCTTGCCTGCCGTTTATATACAGGGTGATCGTAACAATATGTATTCGTATAGCTGCATTGCATTACATCGATAATAAAAGATCTCCAGAATTTAAGATAGTGAGTAGTGCACAGTTCATAACAAGGTTAATGGAGCGGAAAACCAATGAAACAATGTACGCATATATGCGCTTCCGCATACACAAACGCATCCCATGCATAAAAACTGTGCCGCTTATATAAATAGTGAAGTATAAGTGCATAACTCAATTTCTTGAATTTTTGAAGTGAAAACTTCCTTAGGCGCATTAGGCACTCTTTTCCTGGGTACTGAAAAAAATGTAAAGCGTTCGCATCTACTTCCGTAAGAATTCGCAACCCGACCGTAAGAATTCGCAACATACCTATACGTATCTTAAAAGCGGCCGTCTACACACTCTCACCCATAGCGCAGTTGGTTATGTCTTTGCGTTCTATGCATAGGAACCTGGGTTCGTGACTTGATGGCAGCATAGAATTTTTGGCGTTTTTTTTCTAAGATATTTATTTATATATTTTTTTATTTTTGTTAGACTTATTCTTTCTTTGACAATAATTATAATTTTTTTTAAACCAAAGTGGAATTAATTAAAAATACAATTTTAGTATTTTAGTAATAAACGAGGTAATAAATTATTTTTAGTTCATAAATGCGCTATAATAGGTGACACCAAAAATTAGAAAATCTGAAGTTTTCACTTCTGTCGTAGGGATGTGAAAAAATAATCGATTTTTATATTAATCGATTATTTTTTTCTTATAATCGATTTTTAACAATCGATTTTTTTAATAATTATAATCGATTTTTTATAAATCGATTAATTTTTAAATAATAATAATCGATTTTTTATAAATCGATTATTTTTTAAATCGCTTATATAAATTACACTTTTTGTTTATTTTTTTTTATTAATATTAATATTAAGAAAGAATATAGGCTTTGGGAAACCCAATGCAGCCAACATTTACAAATTACACGTTTTAATCGATTTTTGTAAACAACGCCATCTGTGCGACGAATGGAAAAACGTAAAATAAGTTCACTAAACGTAAACTAATCAGTCGGAAAATGGCGCCATCTGTATGTATTATGTAAAATAGTTTCATATCGATACCCTTCCAATTGTTTTCATTCATTATAAAAGTATGCAATTTTTCGAATAATAGAAAAAATCGATTTTTCATAAAAATCGATTATTTCTTTAAAAATCGATTTTTTACAAATCGATTTATATTGAAAAGAGAAAAATCGATTATTAAATAATCGATTTATATTGAAAAGAGAAAAATCGATTATTAAATAATCGATTTTTTTTACTCAATGTCACATCCCTGCTTATGACCACACGACAGAATCTGTCGTGTGGTCATAAGCACACACCCATTTTTTTAACTTGACAATATAGATCAACTGAGAGGCGTGCTCCAAAAGAGGGCCGTAGAAAGATCCCAAGCTCATCCTTGTCATTAAAAATTATTTATATTTCATTGTTTGTCTATTTAGTTGCTTTGAAATTACTAGTTTTTATAATAGTTCACATTTTTAATCTGAATAGAATTTTGGCAAGCACATACAAATTTTTTGCTAATTAATTCTTGATTCCTTCTTTCATCTTTTTCTAATTTTCTCTTTCAAGGTTGTCAGTTTAGTAGATCTTAAATTAAAAAGTAATTTCAATTTTTTGTTTGTCATTAAATTCAAGTAGCAACTATGAAAATTCAGCAAACAAATTTTTGTTCGTTCTGTTCGTATATTTTCAGTGCTGAATAGGAGATTAACGTATGTAGCTGTACTGATATATACAGACGAATCAAAACCACATGAATAATGAATGAATAAAATGAATGGATGGATGACGGTCTGAGTTCATCCGGCAGGGTCGCATTGGGGTTCGAGGGGGCGCGTCGACAGGGGGCACGTGCATTCAAAGGGAACAGGATACATAAATAAATAACGACATGCAAATTGCATCTCATTGCTGCGCCCCCCGAAGGCTTGTGCACATATGGAAATGTGCAAAAATCCATATTTTATCCTACACTGTTTCACCTGTGAAATTTATAAAATAAAAAATACAGTCTGTATTCTGCTTTTAAATTATTAATTACGAGTTATTTTGATATACAGTTTAATCAATAAATAGGTACCTAATACAACAATGAGACGAGCGTTAAAATTATACTAGTATTGAAACTTAATTATTTTTTTTTCTAATAATAATATTATATAGATATATAAATACTTTTTAGGTTTTATAATACCTATAGACAAAAGTTCATTTTTCTTAATTTAAAACGAAGAGAAAAATTATTTTTCACAACGCCGCTATTGAAAATTCGATTTTCGGTACGTGTTTAGCGGATTGAAACTGAGAGTTTCAACCCTAGGGATGAACATTTTCAGTTGTCGATTTTCTCTGTTTTTCAACGTTGTTAAGAGAGAGATAGAGCGATTGAGTGGCGTCAACTTCAATCCGCATATAATACTCAAAAACGTCAAAATGACAGACATAACCCCACATAAATTTCACATGGATCTGACAGATCTAATATTTTTGCGGTTTTTTTGCGCACTCAAATTGCAGGTACCTCAAATCGAATTGTCAATTGTAATTGTGAAAATATTATCCTTTTTGGGATTCCACACCTCAGAATGAAGAAAAAAAAACGGAACCCTTGTGGGATCATTTTGTTGTCCGTCCGTCCGTCTGTCTGTCCATCTATCAAAACACTTTTTTTCAGAAACGGTCAGGGGTATCAAGTTGTAATTAATATCAAATATAAAGTCTATGACCCCATAATCCTGTAAAAAATTCAAGCCTCTAACTCAATGCAATAAAAAGATTAAAAAATCACGTGTTTTTTACACTGACTCACTCATCAAAACATATAATGTACTTCCCGACTTCCGTTGCCTTAGAATCTTTAAATTTGGCACGAATGAAGGTCTCATAGCACAAGTAAAGGGCAAAACCGAAATTATTAACTTCTAATTCTATGTGGAATTATTACCTAAATTATAAAAAATTATTTTTTCCTTTTTAGTCCATTTCTATAAAAGCTTGTCTTTAAAAAGTTTTTTTACTAATATTTTATTTTGTTCTCTTTAGTCTTCCAAAATTTTCGACCTCCATTTTGGATTTATAATGACGTTACACTGCTTGTATTCTACTCGTCATACCCTTTCATTTGATACCCATACCAAAGGGGTTTTAAAGAAATAGCTCTAATCCGCCATTTTGTGTCGATCGCCATATTGAATTTTGAATGACGTTACACAACTTGTTCTATTCTACTTGTCATATACCCTTTTATTTGATACCCATATCGAGGGGGTTGTAAAGAATATGGTAATCCGCCATTTTGTGGTGGCCGCCATATTGGATCTACCATAATTTTAAATATACTATTATTGTACTGTCTTCAGAACCAAAGGTGTGTGCAAAATTTCTGCATGATTCGATGTTGGGAAGTGATCGAAAATTCGATTGCCAGATTTGTCCCGGACAGACAGACAGACAAACAGGAAAGCAAGTTAAATAAAAGCTTTTAAAAAGTAAGAATGGTCAATTCCAAACGCATATACCGTTTAAATTCGTAAAAAACATTTTTATATAGAACTTTGATTGATTCTTAAAGTACGTTACAGAAAGCGGAAACTTGCTTTTTATGTATAAGATGTCAATAATGAAATTTACTTGCGTATTTTCTATTGTTTTTAAACAAAGCATCACGTTCACTACTAAAAAGGTTACCAATTGACATCTGGTTGTTACATGTGCGCTCGAAGGAGGCCTTGGATGATCCCTCGCATTAAAACAACAAAACAACGCCATTCTGTACTTTAACGTGAAAGGGAACTTTCCGGGGTAAATTGAAGTATACAGTTCCGGTTCACATTCACTTTGCCTAGTTGAAACTCAAATAGAGTCGATGCATTTCATTATTTTTTTACCGATATATTTCATTAAGAAATAATATAACTGACGAGTGAAGTTTCACTATTCGATTTTTTGACACGCTCTAACTTTTGAATGCATGTTCTAATCACAACCAAACTTTGCTTACAAATTTATAATCACATGATATTGCTTGAATTGTGTTTTAGTGATGTGGTGGAATAATAAAAAATATCTTTAGTTACATTTCCCCAAAAATTGACTCATATAAAACTTAAAAAAAGTTGAGTCGTTATATTTTGTGTAATTGAATGATTTTGTCTAAAAATCTTCAGCTATTGAAAATTTTCGTTGGAATTATATAATTGATTCCAAACATATTGGAAAAAATCATTTATTTTTATTTATTGTAAATTATAGACGCGTCGACAACTTAGGTCATTAGCGTCTTGTTCATATCAAATAACAACTCACTTAAAACTAAATAACATCACAAAACATCCATGAGCGGAGGCGGGATTCGAACCCATGACAGTGTGATACAAAGGCCGCTACGCTAACCGTTACACCACTCTGTCCTCAAAAAGAAAAAAAAATCATTTTACCAACCATAGTCACAGTAAGCTGATTCTAACCTGAACCTTTCACACTCGCATGTGGTGAAAATATATTGATTCCGAAGCATATAAGGAGAATATTAGATTAGTAACCATGTCGCGGTTGAGTAAATGTAAGCTCATTCCGCCGCGAAAGTGGAAAGGTTCAGGTTAGAATCAGCTGACTGTGACTATGGTTGGTAAAATGATTTTTTCCAATATGTTTGGAATCAATTATATAACTGGCTGCTTTCCAATTGCAATTGAGCCGTATAAATCTATTAATTTATCTTCAGCTATTCTAAAAAAACGCGGAAAGTCATAAAATATTCATTTAAAAGAGTATTTTTTCAGTTAAAACGTTGCATTGAACCAATGAGATGTATTGTAAATTTTTACCAACATTTTGCCTTGTTATTTCAATAGTTTCTTTTTAAAAGACATGAAATAAAAATAAGAGCTATGCAATTCCGAACTGTTTATTATTTTCTCAAAGGAACAAACTTTAGTTTGTTATTCTTGGTGTAAATATAATAGGCGTTTAGTAAACGTTACACAGGTACCGTACAAAGCATAATACGAATGCAATTCAACAACACAAAACGCGCGCGCGCACGCGCGTGCGCGCGTGTTTGTGCGCGCGCGCGGGTGTGTGTATGGGTGTGGGTGTGTGTGTATGTGTGGGTGTGGGTATGTGTGTGTAGGGGTGTGTGTAGGGGTGTGTGTATGTGTGTGGGTGTGGGTGTGTGAGTGTGTGTGTGTGTGTATGATAGAAATGTTAGCAGGACAGCTGTGATGCGGAATGGGACATGAATAATACAGCATCTAGACATCGTAACACAACCCCTGATCTAGACTATTATCAAACAGGGAAGTGTGTAGCTCTAGTGGTCTGTTTTCTGTGGAAAAATAAGACACAAAAGGCAAAACATGAAAAAAATCATAGTCAAACTTCCATAAAGCGAAATATTGTATTCGAACAAAAATGGACCGTGTAGTTTTACACTACACACTACAGAAGTGAAACTTCTAGTCACATGAGTCATTATATATTGTAAGATAAGATAAGATTTTATTGTCATATCATAAAATTTTACATAAACATTTATACATTTTTATGGCCAGTGTTCCATAGCACCACTGCTTGAATAGTATTGGTCTTTCAGTGTGCAAAATAACATACAATTTTTATGGGAAAAAATTCGAAAAAAACCCACACATATACAGGGTGTCCCACGACATGACTGCCATAGCCTGGGACTGTGTTGCTGGGGTGATTTCAAGTCAAAAATGTCTAATGAACATATACCCGGAACGCTATCCTAACTGAGCTAGAAGCATTTGAAATTTTAAATAAGTAAGCCCACTAATGCAGGTATTAGGTTCGGCTGTTGGTTTTGTTATTATTAAAAAGACCAGGTGGCTGTGAATCACTCTTCGCAGAGCTACCACTTCAATTCTAAGAAGAGCTAGACTATGTATACAGCAACTGGGTGGACATTTTGAGCAACTAATTCAATAAATCGATTTCTTTTTAAATGGTTTAAATTAGTAGAGAATTCCTACTACTACTTATCTAAAATTTCAAATGCTTCTAGCTCAGTTAGGATAGCGTTCCGGGTATATGTTCATTAGACATTTTTGACTTGAAATCACCCTAGCAACACAGTCCCAGGCTATGGCAGTCATGTCGTGGGACACCCTGTATATTATAATACGTATATAATATGCACTAAAAATTACAAACACGAATACAGGTTTTCGAGACAAGGGTGGTGGGAATCAAATCGCGTCGACTGTCACCACACAACCATACGTCAACTGCGCAGTGAATATAGTAGTACAGCGTTCTGTCAAGTCTTTTCGTTACAGGTTCAGCCGAATGAATCCAATTCACTCTACTGTGCGTAAGAAGTTTCACTTCAAAAATAGATATATATTTTACTTTGATACGTAAAATGATAATTGATTACATAATATGATATAATCAGCAGGCAATTGATATTATGTAAAAGGTTCGAATGAAAATTGAACAGAATAACATGAAATTAGTAGGAATTAGTGACCAACTTTAACAATATTTTTATAAAATGTTATTAACTTATAACAATTTGCATGTACAAAAATAAATTCAATTATTAATAATATTTTAGGAAATGGATTTAAGCATATTTATATTGTTTTTCATTGACAATTTTTTTTTTTTGATAAAGATCAAAACTTCAGGCCGAAACGTAATAATTAACAACATTTTATTAAAGTCTGGTTAAAGTTCCTAGTTTTACTCTAAAATAAGTATAATAAATACGTTAACATCACAAGACCCTGCCAAGTTGGGTATCCTACCGCTTTACTACTTCTGCAACTTTTTTGGAACACCTATGGGGTAAATAAAATTTTAAAATAATATATAAAACTCTAAAGAAAGTTGGACATCCCGCAAGCGATTTCTGTGCTAGGGATACTGTAAAGTGATAAATGAGAATAAAAAATAAAATAAACTAAAAATAAAATTTAATTTGAAAAAAAAATTGTAGCTCTCGATCATTTTGCTGCCAAACCAATCTACCTGGACGTAGTGATGGCCGATACGAGATGTTTTTACAATCGAAACAATTGTAATCTTTCATAATAACAATCGAGTCCACAATCGACTCGGAGTTTGATTTTACAATCGAAATGTTCGATTGTTCAAGTCGATTATTTGCCACATAGGTTATAGCAATAGCAGCGAGTGAGAATACATATAATCGCGATTCAAGGTTATATGCTAGTCGACTGACGTTTACGCGACTCGTTGATTGTTCACTGTTCACACTGTTCAGTGTTCAGTCGGTACTCACTACTCTGTGATCTCTTCATTATTGAATTCGTATTACGCGATTACTGCACAATCGACCATCGACTACCACCGTTGTTGAGTGATGAACGATTGTATATTATGTAGCTCTCGACAGTATACGATTCAGTACTATGCGACTCGGTCTCGGTGAACTATGAAACAACAATTGAGTTCAAGTGACAACCATCGAGAGTCATCGAGATGTTTGAGCAATCGAGACAATCGACTAAAAAATCTCGTAATCGCGCATCACTACCTGGACGAACCGGGTCGGAAACAAAAACTGTGCCCTCGAGATTGTACGCATCGTTTCGAGTTTATAATTAAAAAATAACAAGGTGTAGAGAGTTTAAGTTCCCTGTGATTTTTTGGAGTAAAAAATGTTTAAAAGCTAAAGTATATTATGTATTTTTAATTAAAAACTAAAGAATGGAAAGTGTTTTATTTCTTTGTAACTTGGAATGGCGGTCTCAGGATAATATCTCTCTATATATTGTACATGTTATTTTCGAATCCAGCGACACCGGCTGAAAATCTCATAAAAATTTCACACGCACTCTAAATTATTCACATGTATCGACCTGCTTCATACATAATGTATGTGTATGTGTCTGTATTGCTTCTATGCCTGTACTGATACATGCTTCCTGCTTATACTTGTGACCACAAGGCAAAATGGCGTACGTTGATTTTTTAACATTTTTAGGATTCCGTACCGCCGAACGGAACCCTATTACTGAGCCTGCGATGTCTGTCCGTCCGTCTGTCACAAGACTCTGTCTCACAAACGGTAGAGGTAGCTAGTTGAAATTTTCACAGATTGTGTGTCGCTGTAGCATAAATCCTGGCAAATTATAAAAATCAAAAAGTTTTATCCCTAGAATTAAACGCTTATACTACTCAAGTATACCTTGTTTCTGCCATGCTACTGCAGTAATTTAAAAATAATTTCAAAAAAATAAATAAAATTTAATGAAGTGTATTTTAATTTATTCCTTTGTTAGTAGTACGGAACCCTCTGCGCGCGAGTCGAATTCGCACTTGACCGGCTTTTTTAATATCTTCAGTTAAAAATTTCCATTAACTAGATTTTGTGTAATGTAGGTATTTTTTAATTAGCTGGTTATGATCGTCATAGAGTAGACACTAAACTAATCAATTAACTTCATAAGGCATCGTCATTTAGTTATTCAATTAATGACTGTCTTCTGAAAGGAATCGTACGTAACTTCGTGGTGGTACCGGTGCTGTTGCCATAGTTACCATTCACTAAACTATGGTAATAGCACCAGTACCGCCGTGAAGCTACGTGCCTGTCATTTTAAAGTGGTACTTTGTCGTACTAGACCGAGAGCTAGTGACAATTTTTTGGTGTTATTTATTTAAGGCCTTATTTTTGTAAAGATGTTGAGGGAGGCATATTAAATATTATAATGGTATTATTGGGTCACCGACAAGCTATACAAACAATTTCAGCCTTGAAGCAATAATAATTGTGACCATTTTTTTTGTTATATGTTGGGGGCGGTCTGCATCCCTCTCATACCGCTATCTAGCAAAATCCCTTACGCAGGGCAATTTAATATGCCTCCCTCAACATCTTCACAAAAATAAGGCCTTGAATAAATAACTGCAAAAAATTGTCACTAGCTCTCGGCCTATACGTTGCTCATAGTAGCTAGACATAGTCTGAAAAAAAATTCAATAAGCTTAAGCAAACTTCTGTATCTTTCTTGATTTAGAAGTTCTTATTTTTTTGTTACTCCGACATATAGTTTGACGGATTGGTCCATGTACCAGAATCGTATTCACTAAAATATAAAAATACAACAACTGAACACAATGATTAACAACAAAACTTTGCATGTGTTTATTGTAACCTGCATTATTGTTTTTTTTATTGCGTTTTCCGCTAGAGAGTTGATTCGTAAATAATCTTGTTTTATAAATTTCTTTGCTGCGTTACCGTAGATTTTTGTGCGTAACTGCCTCTACCTATAAAATATCCACCTCGAAATATCCACGTCAGGTCTTCAGAGAAAACTACAAAACAAAGTATTCTCTTTTTTTTCTTTGCTTCAGTGACGATTAACTTTTATAATATAAGTGGCTTCGCTTGCGTTAATGTCGTTATTTTTTTGGATTTGGCTCAGGTCACCAGAAGGGTGTATAATATAGCCTCCGGATGTATAATGATTAACAAACACTCTGGTGAAAGTTCGATCAAAGCCGGTATAGTACTTTTGAGTTAGCCTGAAACAAACAAACTGAAAAACGTACAGATATATTGACAGACAGACCAAAATCCTGAAAATAGTCAACAGGTATCCTACAAATTGTACAATACTAAGTTGGAATTTCGTTAAAGATTTATAATTACAGATAAAGTACTGATTTCAAATTGCTACGAGAAAGTTTCATACCTAATTTCATATCAAATTATGCTTTAAATAAATAATTAAACAATTGGCACCTCCACCATCATACTTGCACTTCCACCATACTCAAACTAATTGCTACCCGCACTTCCACCACACACAACCTCATTTATATCCGCACTTCCACCATATTGTTGTTACGTTTTTAAAAGCTGGATTTTGGATTTGTCGCCATTACCGTGATAAGGCAAGCTGTTGCTACTTATGCTTGGTTTCTGATAGGACTTTCAGCTTTAAATCTAAATTTAAGAATGCCACTTGTTTTCAACTATATCTAAGACACCTGCATTTAGTTGGAAACAAATGACATTATTAAATCTAGATTTAAAGCTGAAAGTCGTATCAGAAACTGAGCATTAGTAAATTTTATCGTGTGCAACTTCTAGTATCCACTGTATTCAGAGGGCTTGAGAATGGCCGAGTGTGTAGCAATGCTGTTGTTTACATGGCGTTGCTATGGTTCCTCTATTACAAGTTCCCAGTTCGCAGGTTCTGACCCGAGAGCTGGTAAAAGTGTCAATTGGATTTCCAATTTATTATTAAAAAAAATATTGAATTGAAAATATGAATTGGTGCTAGGCCCAAATAACCTTAGCAGTTGGTGGTCTTTAAAACACACACACTGTATTCATTTTATAATAATATATTTTATGTATATAATGCGCACTTCATGGATCGCGTGTGTAAGTCTAAGTATTCAACGACAAATAATGAACGGTTTTCTACTCCTTACGAGGTCATCGCGTGTCTAAGGACCTACAGACTACCAATATGACCCCACGTATCAACCCCTGTACAATGTGACTGAACATGGATATGCATGTTTTTCCAAATCAACGTAATTTTATTTTAAAAAATCAAAACAAAAATGGCTGTGTGCTTATGACCACACAACAGAAGGGAAAACTTCTGATTTTCTAATTTTAAATGATATATATATATTTCAGTGTCATCTATTAGCGCACTTATGAACTACAAATAACTTATTACCAACACACTTACAAAAACCTTTTCAATTAAGTTTTAGTGTCATCTATTAGCGCACCTATGAACTACAAAAAACTTATTACCAGCATACTACAAAATATACCTTTTCATGTTTGAGCCGAGTAAACCCGATTCAGCGTCACCGACCCGAAGTGTGACGGTTCACTTTCGTTCACTACTCAGGCAAAGTGCGCCTAAGGAAATTTTCACTTCAAAAAATCCGGCTGCGCCTAACGCAAAAGTATAAAACCAGCTACCAAAATGAAAATTAATCTGGTAAAAACCAGAATTGCAGCTAATACAAGGTAACTATTTGGTATCCTGAACATTCGGCAACGGTTTTGCTATTCGTTCCACCGATTACTGAATATTTGTTTTAGCCTCAGAACAGACGATAACAATTGAAACAGCATACCACGTCGCTTTTGAAGCCACAACTATACACTAAAGTACGATCTGTCAGCTCATTCGCTGTTTGTTTTCCGTAGTGTAAATTACTTTTTAGGTCGTGTTGTGTACCTGGATGTTAAGTCAAGGTGTATCTTATCATAAGTAAGAAAAAATATTTTTATATATTTTCAATTGTTCCCCGCACGGCTCGACTGCTTTCAGTTAAGCTGTGATCTGCCACTTCTATAGCTATCTTTGTTCTGAGGTTTTCGCATACTGAATATTTAAATAAATAAATTATTAGTAGCTATTGCTATCCTATAGAGAAATTATAGATTAATTTAGATTTGAAGAAATTAATTGAAGTAGTTTGATATTTTTTTATTAATTGCTTCTTTAGATCAAGTGCAAGTCTATTTTATAAATTGCCTTTTAAAAAAATATTATATTATTAACATTCCAAAATTTTGTCAGTTGTGAATACTGAAAATTATTTACTTCTACTTTATACATTTATAAGTGATAATTTTACTTATAATATATGAATACACTGTATATTTGGGTACGTAAGTAACATCAATATATAGCTGTGCTTGCCTCGTGCAGCTCCGTTGCTGGTTGCGTGCTTATATACAGGGGTGAGTTCGAAATAATTGTCAAGTCATTTTAGTGAGAATTACCGATTGAAGTAGTACTTTAAAATATATATTAGAAAGGTCATTACTTTAAAGTATATTTCATGTTTATATATATCGTCGCCATTTTATTCTACTCAAATTTTTGTCTCCACTGTATAAAAATGAAACAGAACTAGCAAATGAATTAAATAATAGACAGGTTGTCAGTTACATCCGGTTTGTATGCAGAAAACTCATTATCAACACAAATAATAGAATCGTTACCCTAACTTAATCTGCCAACCAGGGCTGAGAAAAATAAAGACTAAATAGGTATTACAGTTTAGTACAAAAATATTTTTTATTGCGTGTCTCATTTAAAACAAATTGCGAATGTTTTCCAAATTCACTACAGAAATGAAAATTTTAAAATCTGGGATATTTTATAAATTCTCACGAAAAATTTCAAACGTTCCAAAATATCTAAATCCCTTACACATAGATCCGTACTTGATTTTGTGTCAACAGGGCTACATCATCAGAAATTTCACAAAGACTCCAAATGGAAATTATTATTATTAGTGTATATGGCATATGGCACATACACTATTGGCGTCGGTCGGACGGAGGGTCCTAGGGGCCGGACCAAAATTTCTTGACTTTTCGTATATATTTATATATATTTAGTACACAATATGTTAGAATCCATCACTGCACGTAGCCTATTTAAAATGTACCCAATCGGATCATTTTAAGAGTTGTTTTTAGGGGTAAAAAATGTTTTTGGGCCCAAAAATACAGAAAAAATAGTCCTAATCGTTTCAAAATTGAAATTTAACTCTATAGTAAAGATTAAAATGTGATTTAAAAATTTTATTAAGATCGACCTGACAGGACTGGATTTACAAATTTTATGAAAATAGTAGTTTGCGGATACGGATTTACTTACTGAAGGGTGTATTTAATTTGGCGCAATTGTTGGATTGATAATAATATTGCAATTAAGAAAAAACAATATTATTTTAAGGGATGTGTTAAGGGGTTAAATTTTTTATTTCGTCCAAAAACTAACTTAATTTTACAAAATGAAACCACAACGCACTTATGAGCAAATACACTATAGTATTGTCGGCAGGTTTTGGCACTGCGACCTGATTTTTTTTCTTAAACTTTATAATGAAACGACCCTTTAATAATCTCAGCCCTAGTACTTACCTATGTGTATGTTATTTCCTATAGGTGATTACACGAGCTGGCGGGGTGCCCTGGGCGCGGTGACACAAAGCTGCCAATGGCAGATCTCTAATAGCAGTCTGGAATAAACGATTTTTAACATCGTAGCATTTTCATATTATATAGGTATACTAGCCGTTACCCGTCGCTTCGTCCACATATATTTCAATTTATGATTTATTATCCCCCCCCGGCGAGAAATTCTCTTCTAGCGAGCCAGACTGGTAGTGTAAAGTGTTTATTCACTCGAATTTTATTAAAACATTACACACTCGCTTCGCTCGTTCACTCGAATATTATTAATATATTACTCACTCGCTTCGCTCAAAAGCCTCTGAAGATAATGCTTCAGACGAAAAATAAAGCATTATTGATGATCATTAGAGGAACGAAATTTATTCGTTTGAATTTTATATTTAAATAATCTCACAAAAATATAGAGACCCCCTTCGCCTGTTTTATTTATTTATTGTAGATTATAGACGCGTCGACAACTCTGGTTATTAGCATCTTAAATTACATTAAATAACAACTAACTTAAAACTAAATAACATCACAAAACATCAATGAGCGCAGGTAAGATTCGAACCCACGACAGTCTAGTCTAGAGAATGGTACCAAGTACGCTATCCACTAGGCTACACTGCCCTCTCATTCGCCTGTTTAAGTGTAATGTGTGTGTTCAGCAAATTCCACTGATGGTGATTTGAAAAGTATTATTTTAAATTCCGAGGTATTAATTATTTGGAATAAAATACAGATTCTGATTTCTGAACTGTTGTTGAGTAACAAAAAATTAAATTTTTCTTTTAAGAATTAACTCATTTGTAATTATTTGTATTATATTATAATCGATTAATAATTTTAACTAAACATTTTTCTTTAATACCCGTTTAATACAATTGAATTGGTGAGATTAAGAAGGGAAAGATTCCATATTTTGTTAAAAATATAGTGAGATAGCCATTTTATTTAAAAACTGAAGACGTATCTACTGATGCAAAGACGGGAAAGATTTCAACAATCATAATGTATTGGTGAGCCGTTGTAGTTTTTGCTGAGATATAGAACGAAAACATTCCTGGAATGTTTACCTTTTTGATCTCAGTTAAAACTACAACGGCTCACCCATACATTAGGATTGTTGGAATCTTTCCTGTCTTTGTTTTAATAACAAATGTTGAATTACCTACTAATTTTTGAGGAAAACCGTTTTTTTAAATCTCAATTTTTTTTCATAATGCTTCAGAAGAGACTAAAAATGCATTTTTTTATTGTAATCAATGACTAAACATATTCTTTACGAATAAATGTTATTTTCGTGTTTGACAAATGAATTTTTATTATTTTCTAGTAATAGTGTTCTGAAATGAAATCAAAAAGGAAAAGATTCCACTATCTTTTGCATATTATAAATAATAAGGCCATAAGGAACAACTTTGCATTTATAAGTTCTTCTTTTGACTATTAGTTCTTTAGTAAAAATCTTTTTTTCAATTTCCCGAAAATAAGGTCAAATGGAATCTTTTCCTTTTTAATCTCACCAATTCAATTTTAACCTCAAACTTGGCTCTAAATTATTGTAATTTATCACTGCAATGACCTCCGTTGTCGAGCGTCTATAATCTACAATATCTATCACTGTATTTCAGAACTATTTTCATAAAACTGTCATTTTCTGTTGCTATTGTGTTAAACAAAAACTTAACGGGCAACGAAACAAGTGAAGCAACGAACGTAGAAAAGTGAGTTTATCACTTGTATAGCGTGAACGTTATTGACAAACCGGATGTTCCTTTTGTGAACACTAAATCCGGAAAACACGCCTGTAAAGCTTGCTCCCGAGTGGAAAGATTTACAAGATTGCAAGGATAAACCATTGACTCCAATTTGTTGTTTGTGTATCTACGGCATTTTGTGGATGTGTTCGTCTATTGACCGAGATAATGTATTGATGTAGTGTTACATTTATCGTTTTCCGTTTTCATACACGTCTTTTGACTGAAAGAAAAATGGTAACGCGCTTCGATTTATTTCTTATGTGAGATTATTCATCAAGGTAATTGAATAGATATAAAGAACAGAAGTACTTATTCATAATATTTCTATTACAATGTGCAGCTGAGTCTTTTTTCTATTTGGTACAGAATTTAGCTTTAGTATTTTTATGTCAAATTATTTATCAAAATAATTAGGGAAAATAAAAAAACATTTACACTATTTACATTACATCGGGAGTGTTGTTTACTACTGAATATACAAAAAATTATTCTATATTTTTTTAGATCGTCTGAATTTACTTTATATTGTTACAAAACTGTTTTCTGAGTTGGCGGAATAAATATTTATTTACAATTATTTACAAACACAATAATAATGACCGCAACAACGAAAAGTCAATTCTAACAATCAACACAAGTAAACAATAACTAAACAGTAATTAACATTTAACTATATACAATTAACTATATACATTATATCAGGACTATTTATTTCTAGTTATTTATGTTTCAAATATTTATATTCACTGTATTTATATCAGACGCGCTATTTGTTGCTGAGTATTCTCTATTGACTAATTGCGTGACTAACCGATGGCTGATTGATCCCCTCGCACTCGTACTGGCCGCTTATATATGCTGCGCGTTCTAAATCAAAAACAATCTGAATAAATCAAATAATTCTCTTTAATTGTATATCATTATTTTACAATAAACTACTATTATAATGTCATATAGGCCAATATAATCTATTTGTTATGTTTGTATTTTAATATTTAGCAACTTATAATATGTAATGCGAAATTGTTTTTCAAGGAATGTCAATTGCCAACAATATTTTACATTTTGATGGAAAATGCAATCATATACTTATTTCTTATTAATTGTTTATAATATGTATGTTTCACAGTAGGTAATCTTGAATTTTGAAAATATTGTTAACATTGTTAATAAATTGCGCTGTTCTAAATTTTGATTATAATTAATTCAATAAATGTGTTGAATCATCGATTAGTACTGCCATTAAGATTTTAAAGATTTTGGGGACTAAAATAATATAGTTGTTATTATATTTAGCGTTTTTAAAATTTAAGATTCAATTTTAATTTAAATTGGGTTTTTTGGAAGTAAAATCACAGAAAACATTAATTTTGTCAAATTTTTAGATTTGCTATTATTGTTAAATCATTGATTGAAAAATGTAAGAAGTACGGTTTAATATTAATTGTGTATTGACCCAAGTAGATCTAGCCTAGATGACGGAATATACATTAACATTATTATATGGCATATATAATTTGCCATTTGTGAATTATTATATTGTCAATAATTGTCTTTCTTTAGAAATATTTTAGTTCATCTACATTCTACGAGATACCCTGAAGATGAATTCAAATAATTCGAAACATCGATTAACAATAAACAGTTCATGATATAACTATTTTGAAAACCCATCTAAAAGCTTTACAAATATACCACTGGACATATTTTTCAAATAAAACTTTTAGTACAATTTATTGGTCTTTTTGAGCAGAGGTTTAGCCACTTGGTGGCAATGTTAGCACTGTTTGTATGATTGTTGGCTGTTGACAGGTCCGTCGCAAGTCTGGGTGGGAACGAGTGCAGAGACGAGTGTGCCCGAGTTTCTCCCACCCCGACATCCGACACTGACCCAACTCAATCTCTATCTGATGTTGAAACTGATCAAATGTTCTGTGTCTGTATGTTGAAGGTCGGACTCGGGCACGCGGCACTTGGCACCTTTGAGATGGCACTGTACTCGTTCCCAACAAACGACTCCATCTCCATACACCACACACAAAACAGCACGTAACTCATTCAACAAGCCAAATCGACAGTGGGCGGGCGCGACCAGGCCAGCAAGCCATCGACCAAGAAGTGTCCACAACAATCTACTTACTGATACACATCTCTCTGTAACGTGTGTTGATACATTACGCAATCATGACGACGATTCCGATAATAAACATGCAGGTTGGAGAGCTGAAGGAAGTGGTCTGGGAGAAACTTCAAGAGCCTAGGTCACAGAGAAAACTAATTTTGGTGATTGTGTCGATAGCGCTACTGTTAGACAACATGCTGTACATGGTTATAGTACCTATAATTCCCGACTATTTAAGGTACATTGGAGCCTATACGGATGAGCCGTTGCCGGCAAATTTTACACCCGGTCAGCCAGTCCATAAAACTCATCACGGACAAGATCAGGCAACGGGGGTGCTGTTTGCTTCAAAGGCTATTGTCCAATTAATGGTCAATCCATTCTCAGGAGCGTTGATCGATCGCATTGGCTATGATATACCGATGATGATTGGACTTATCATTATGTTCCTATCGACGGCTGTGTTTGCATGCGGTAGAAGTTACGGCCTTCTCTTTTTCGCCAGAAGTCTGCAAGGTGTTGGATCAGCGTTCGCTGATACTTCTGGTCTGGCTATGATAGCCGACAGATTTACAGAAGAAAATGAACGTTCAAAAGCTTTAGGTATTGCGTTAGCTTTTATAAGTTTTGGATGCTTGGTAGCACCACCGTTCGGTGGAGCATTATATCAGTTTGCCGGTAAAGAAGTGCCGTTTCTAATTTTGGCTTTTGTATCGTTAATGGACGGATTCATGTTATTGTTAGTTATGAAACCACTTAAACAGCAGCAAATGGAATTCAATAAGCCGAAGCCACCAAGTATTCCTATTTGGAGATTGTTCATCGATCCTTACATAGCCGTCTGTGCAGGAGCATTGATGATGTCTAACGTAGCACTTGCATTTCTGGAGCCGACCATTTCGTTATGGATGGAAGATAATTTAACCACTGATAATTGGAAAATCGGAATGATATGGTTACCTGCATTCTTTCCACATGTAATGGGAGTAATAATAACTGTAAAAATGGCGAAGCAATATCCGCAACATCAGTGGTTGATGGCAGCTGGGGGTTTAGCTCTGGAAGGACTGTGCTGTTTCATCATTCCATTTTCATCATCGTATAAAATGTTGATGATTCCCATTTGTGGAATTTGTTTTGGCATAGCCTTAATAGATACTGCTCTTTTGCCAACATTAGGCTATCTGGTAGATGTAAGATACGTATCGGTGTACGGAAGTATTTATGCTATTGCTGACATATCATATTCTCTCGCTTATGCTATTGGGCCAATTATTGCCGGAGGAGTTGTTGAAGCGATTGGATTTACAGCTCTAAATGTTGGTATTGCGTTCTCGAATTTATTATATGCTCCTGTTTTATATTACCTGCGTAATATTTACGATTTTAAACCGTTTGAAAACGAAGCTAACATCTTAATGTCTGATCCGCCTAACAAAGAGTATCAAACTTATTCCCTTCAGGATCAAAAACCTGTAAGTGGTGAATTCAAAAATCATTTAGAATATTCCAGATACCAGGAAGATTCAACTGGTGGAATGCAAGAAACTAATGTAGATCAGTATCAAGGCTATCAAACACAAGATCCGTATCAGACACAATATCAACAGCAAGCTGGAGATCAAAATTATAGCTACCAACCACAAGGTCAAGGTTATGGAGCAGGAGAAAACCAGGGCTATCAAGCACACGGTTACCAACAAGAAACAAGTTACCAACAACAACAACAACCACAACAGGGTTATCAGGATGTTGGCTATCAGCGTCAACAACCAGCGGTTCCACAACAGAGGCAGTTGCCCCAGCAACCCGCCGATGTTAATCCGTTCCGTAGACCAGAACAACAGCCACCTGCTGCTGAACCTCAGCAGGGTACTATCAAAAACCCGTTCAGACAAGGGATGGGTTTTTAAGATAATTTCTAAACATTACAAATTTCAAGTTTTGTGATCATAAATTCGCTTACTTATTAGTATTTAATTAAATTATCTAATATTTTTAATAATTTGAAACGTTTTATTCAAAGTGTTGGAAACATGTATAAATATTTTATAAATATTGTAGGAATTGTTATACCCATGTTATTTAAAAAGATTTTCAAGAGAACAAATTACATATTATTAGAATTCTCACTTATTTAAAAAAGTTAATAACTTAAAACTGTTCATAAAACTGGTTATGTTTTACTGATATCGACTTAAATTATATGTTACCTGTTTTTTCTTTTTAAAAAGTGATAAATTGTCCCGTGATTTCAAGTGTGTCATATTTAGGTGAAGTGGTAGGGATAAATCTTGCAAGTATTGGTAAGTAAATCTTAAATAAGGAAAGTAATATAAGTGTTTTAGTTTAGTTTTTTATTGTTTTAGCATATTTTACATAAATATACAACCAAGGGAAATAAACATATCAGAATCAACTTGATTCAACTGTTTATAGAAAATATCATAATTAATAATGATAAGCATATTGTATAGTATAAAATTACTTAGCTTAAGTACGTAAATCGAGATAGTAAATGTGGTTAGGTAACAGGCAGTAAATAAATAGATGTAAAAAGCGACTTAAAATTAAAAAAAAATATTTATATTATTCAATAATTTTGTAAATATTAAAAAAAAATACGGAGGCCATTCGACCTTTTATACTTTTCTCTTTCATCTAATATAATAATTCAATTGATAGAAATGAATAATAATATTAAATATTATTTGCTAGAATTGTTTCTTCCTTTATTTATAATAGTAAACAAAAATCTCTTACAAAATAAAATGGTAAGACAAATAATAAAAAAAAAGAAATTTCAAAAAATTAACACTTCAATGGGTTTATTTCATTCATAATAAAAGTTTTCTTTTTATTAAGCAAAATAATTGTTATTTTATTTTATTAGTAATTGTTTTGTTATTAATTTTATTATGGAACATAGTTTTATTGTAAAAAACCTCTCATAATTGATAACCATTCAATAATTTATGTTTCTAAATGAAAGTGGAAAGTGTACAAGGACTAGTGCCTTTTAAAAAATGTAGAACATATCTGTGCAATAGAAATAGCAAAAATATTTTTTGTACACAGGGAATTTCTTTTATGATTTAATATTTCAAAACACTATTCGATATTCAGGTTGGATTTTATTGGAAAATATATTGATATTTGTCAAATGCATGACTCAATAAATAAAAACAATACTATAAAATATACATTTAATGTAGATAATGTTTTAGTTGCAAAATTTATATTTTATCTCGTTAGTATACATACGTTCGGAAAACCAGAAAAAATTGCTCAGCTATAATGTAGATAACGAATTTCATGTTAACATTTTAAAAGCATGTTCCCCTTTATATCTGATATATAAAATATTATTCCCAATTAAAGTCTTGTTAAAAGATGCCCCTTTTAACAAACAAAATTTTTATTATTAAAAAATTGAAAGCTTTATTTCAGTAATATATACATATTATATAATGTTGAAAACAATTATTCATTTTTTTATTTAAAACTTTATTAACAATGATTAGTTATTTGCGTATCTAGACCGGAAAGTGATACCAATTTTTCCGTACGAGATGTGCATATTTTTGGCCGAGGTATCAACCAAGGCCAAAAAATACCTGACTACTGCAAAAATCACTTTCCGGTCGAGATACATACACTATTTTTTGTGCGGTCTATTAATAAATAAATTCTCCAATATCATTAAAAAAAAGTAATTCCAATACTTTATAATTAATTAGCTGAGATCATAGTCGTCATGGATACTTTTGTCATTGGCAAAATACGACAAAAGTGTTTTGCTTTGGCAACGTGCGGCAAAGTGCTTTACCAATGGACGTAGCTACGGATGGGCCCGGAATGCCATGGCCCATGCAATAAGAGTTTTGGCTCATGCTTTGGCTCATGCGATATTTCAAGACGTAAGTTTGTTAAGCAATTTAATTACATTGACTTAAAATTTAGTAGCTTCCAGAACTATGTTGCGCGCTTGTGTTATTATAAATTAGCATTTTTTAATTGCTCGCCGTACATCACCTTTCCCCCCTCTTCAAGCAGACAATTGGTTAGGTATTGAGGTTAAATGCTTGTGGTTTTACATTGACATTTTTACGGAATTCAAGGCGTCTTGGGTTATATGGGGTTAAAGATCTACATAAGTATGGCCCAGCCCTGGCCCATGCAAAAGAAAATGCTGGCTACGTCCTTGACTTTACCATACATTACCAAAGAAGTCGTACGATAAATTCCTACTAACACTTAATTTAATAGAATTTACGATGCTTTATAAAGTTTGTTGATTTTTCAGCATCATATGACGACCATGGTCTCCGATAGCTGATTATAAAATTTTGACATTAATTTTTTTAATTTTTTTTAAAATCCTATTTTTTAATAGATCGCACAAAATATAGTATGTGTACCTCGATCGAAAAATCATTTTTGCTGTAATCGGTGTTTTGTACATCAAATTGTTACTATCCAGGCTTGATGCTCACATGATTATATTTAGCTCTCTAATGGATACGTTTGAATAAGGATTAAGAATAATTCCACTTTTTTTACTTTTCATCACCTTCGGTGAAAGAAAAGTAATGTAACCGTGCAAAAAATCGAAATTCAGATGCCGAGAGTGTAGCGGCGCTGTTGTTTACATGGCGTTGCTATGTTTCCTCTATTACAAGTCCCCAGTTCTCGGGTTCTAGCCCGAGAGCTGCTAAAAGTGTCATTTGGATTTTCAATTTATTATTAAAAAAAAAAAAAATAATGAATTGAAAATATGAATTGGTGCTAGGCCCAAATAACCTTAGCTGTTGGTGGTCTTTAAAATACAATACAATTAGAAATTCAGATTTTGATCAATCTTGATTATTTAGACTTTAAAAAACATTTTTTCGATCTGTACGGTCTGTCCGTTGTCGCCGTGCAGAATTCATCGATGTGCGAGATCATCTTAACTACGAAACCGATCAAGTTTCTTTTGTTAAAAAAATATCTTGATAGGTATATTGGTCTTTATGAAAAATTGTCAAAAAAGAGTTGAATTAGATATTGACGAAGAAAATTTAAATTCTGTTTTATTAGCTCTGTAAGATCTTTTTTCCATATAAAAACACTCTAATATGCCCAGATAGCGTTTAAAAAACTGAAATAAAGCTCTTATATTATGTAAAACAATTATCCATGTAAATTTTCCAAAAATCCAAATTGAAATCACCAACCTACTTAATATGAAATCAGAGAAATTTTCAGATAGAAATGTCTTTGATTTCAATGTAAATACACAGTTTTTATAATAATTATTATCGACTGTAAAATATATTTTATTAATCTAACATATCTTCTCTTATAAATGTCAGCAATAAATTCACGGCTATGTAACATAGAATCCTTTAATTTTAAATGTCGTGAATAATTTCTGTTTTCAATTACTGTATTTGATTTGAATTATTTATTATTTTTTATATGCATATTGCTATCAGAAATCACTTCTATTGTTTTTTTATAGTTACATCAAATTTTAATTTTTTCACTTTGAAATTTTTTAAATTAAATAATGTTAAAGCCTACAAAGAGTCCACGACTGGGAAAAGCTTCTCCCAAACTTCTCCACTTATCCTTGTTTACTGCCCGTTTTGTTCATTACTTCCCCGTTATTATTTCATCCTTTCATTTTATTTGTGGTCTTTCACGTATTTTTTCTTCCTAACGCTTTTCATTTAGTTCTTGTCATTGTTTATATTTAGTCCTTGACTCTTGCTGAACGTCCAGACCCGCTTTAAAGTTAAATATATTCCGTAAAAAGTTTGTCATCACCTGATTTCTTCTTTAAGTGGGTACTCAGATGATGCGATAATTTTTAAACAGAATGACTTAAAAAACTATTTAAACACTGATTTTTGTAAATATTTTTTCTCTTGTTACTAAAATTACTATAAAAAATATGTGTATAATTTGTTTTATTTAAAAGAAATAATAGTGTTGGCTTGATTTTTGATGACACTTTGCATATTTTCTATTAAATTTTATATTAGGACCCGTGAGTACTAAGTTAAATAATAAAAAATGATTATTTGTAAATAGTATTTATTAAGATACATATCTATGGAACAACCAGCAAAGATCTATTCCGAAAATAATAAACTTAGCAAAAATTTACTTATAAAAATTGCCTTAAGCTTTTATAAATCTGTACTCACTATATCACAAATTATAAATATCATTAAATATATTAAAGCTGTAAAATATAAGCTCAATTCTATATTATTTTCAAAGAAACTGCTTAATTGATCTTAAAATTATTCAGAAAAAACTATTCTACTTTTATCATTATTAACGTAGATTTAACGGCTAAAGTAATATTTTAATAATTAAATATGTAGCCACAAGGCAAAGTGACTTATGTCCAATTTTTCGTAAAGTAAAACCAGGTACTCTTTTTTCACCATAACAAAAAATAAATAATGGAGTGATCACACACTAATAAGCTGTATTGAAATATTGAAATTCAATTTATATTTCACTTGGAATTTGTGTAAAGATAATTCATGTTTACAATTTAATCAAATATAGCCGAATATTATTATTACTCTTATATTACGAAATATTGGACTTACACTACTTTATTTTGTAGCCACAGCATTTAAGTAATTATTAATAACACAATGTTTTAACATCGAAATGTTAATTTTAAGATATTATACTATTCCCTACTTTAAACATGGTGCCTGTAGAACATCATTTCCAAAATATTATTGTATTGTTATTACGTATGTTAGACGTAAATTTGTAAAAAAAATAATTAGGTATTGGTCAGTTTCTTTTTTATTTTTCTTAAATTTTAGGCAGAGAATAGAAAATCCTCTGAAAGGATTTTTTGTATGTTTTAAGTGTTAAAAATTAGAATCTAGTATCTTTCAAGGCCACATTTTTTGTTTTGCTAATCTACTAGCCAAATTGGAGCGGAGTATTCACTCAATTATTAGCTTTGCTTGCGTTGCCAATGTAGTGTAGTTCAGTGTAAATATCTTGATGATATCACTACATCAATAATGTCAAGATGTCAATCCATTGTTCCATTTCTACACTGGCAATGCGAATAAACCCAATATTAGGATTTGCGAAATAAAGATCTCACTTATGAGAAGTTTGATTTGTCATCATCTTAAAATATGTTGAGATAAACCTGTATCCGTTATTCAAATATCATCTAGTTGATTTCCACAAGCAACTTTTTAGGTAAAGTATTGTGATTTTCAATTTACCTCCTGCCTTTTCTAGGCAAGTTGATCAACGAAACAGAATGTGTGGATGGTCCTTCATTATATATAAATAAAACACTGAATCTGTAGATGATAATTGTGTAAAGTCTTGTTTTGTGTCGCCATAGTTGATAATATGTCAGATAAGTTAGGTACATAAATAATTAAGTAATTGATAAAATTGCAGCTTGCGTCTTACGATTAGAGATTTTACTATTCATTTATGTACGTTGAATGAAAGAATTTAATATTAGCACACTTTATGATCAGTGTTTTCAAAATAAAATGTCTATTTAGTCCTACAATAGCTTATAGATACGTATATAATATAATATATGCTGGCAGCAGACGTCATTCGAAGAAACAAAAATGACGAAATAAAATCTTTTCTTTTATTATTATATTATAATGAGGAATCTTATCAATAAATAGTTTTCTACATTTTTCCAAGCGACAACAAATTTAAAAAAAATATAATATAGTGAAAAACCTGTGCATATGTTGGCCGCAAAATTAATGTGGCCAAGGACAGGAGGTCAACTTATAGAGGGTCATCGGATACATAATGAAATAACAATAAAAAAGCATTTTGCCTTCTATGGAAATGTAACCAACTGTATTCGGGAATGTTTTTTTTTACTTTTTGAATATACTTGTAATATTAATAACAAAATAAATTTGACCCGGTCAACAATTTAATCAGAAACATTTTTATAAAGTTTAAAATATTATTTACGTCATTTTTTCTACATATTTGAAATTGATTATCACTTTTACTTTTTATTAAAAAACTACTAAATGGACAGTTTATTTGTTTATATTGGTCATTATTCTCACAAAAAATAAATAAAGTATTTTAAAATTTAAAATACTTTTAGAATATTCCCTCAATAGTTAATTCTGATAAAAATTCTGTATTAGGTGTTGATACTTGTATAGTTAAAAATATATATTATGATATACATAAATAATAATAAAAATATAAATGTTTTGAGAAACTGGTGTGTAAATTTGAACTGAATATATTATTGAAGTGTTGAGATAATAAAAATATGTAGTGAATTATAATTAATTACAGAAATAGATTGTTAATTCAAATATTTTTGTCTGAGTGTATAAACAATGATATTATATGTAAATTATTATTTTATTATTAGGGTGCTGTTATTTATTAAACGCATTGTTATTTATGTGAGTGCATGCGATAATAGGTACATAATATATTAATTAAACAATAATTTTATAAATAAAAAAGATCATTTCTGTTTGAAATTACTTCCACTTCAATTTAAATTATTGGTTTTACTTACGATCTCCAATTAATTTGCGCCAAATGTTTCATGCATTAGAATCTATTCATAGGATTTCATTTATTCTAAAAATTCTTAGAAAATATTTTGAGAAATACCTTCTAAATCTTAAAACAATTATTTTAATCTAAATACGACTTTTTTTACAAATTGCTAAGCTCTTTAAGTATGAAATATTGCAGCAATTTGACATTTCTGCTTTAACTGGAAAATAAAATTTTTCAGCAAGTAAATTAAAATCCTGTCATAAAAATATATTTTAATGATTTTATAAAAAAAAACTTCTAAGGAGGAAAGGTTTTGATGTTTAAAAATTTGATCATAAAATTCTTTCGCACTTTTTTAAATAAAAGTAGAATTTGATTCATGTAAAATGAGTAGTATTTTCTGACTTTCGCTATTATTGTGTAACTTAAACTGAGATATATAAAATAAATCAATAACTAGATCCGCTATTTAGATCAGGGCATAGCCACGCAGTCGTTTTTAAAACTAAGTATTTGCATTGAATTTTTTGTTTTTATCTTGTCGGGGAGGTGCCAATCGAAGCCATATTCGATTTTTTTAACCGCAAAAGTAATATTCATAACAAATAAAGCAGTAGCGATACAATATTAGTCTAAAGACCTTGTTACGAAAAAAATATTAAAGATTATGAAAAAAAATGTTTGGATTAAACAATTTTAACCGACTTCAAAGAAAGGAGGTTTCTCAATTCGACCGTATATATGTTTTATGTGTGTTCGCGGATAACTTTGTCGTTTATGAACCGATTTTGAAAAAAAAAATTTTATTTGAAAGGTTATACTTTCAGATTAGTCCCATAGACATTTCGTCAAAATCGGTTCAGTAGTTCGGCTGATTTTAATAAAAGTAAGCAACGGCGTGTGATTCTTTAAGGTAAATGTTACTTTTTGACACTAAAAAGTAAAAAATAAAAAACTTTGTAACAAAAAAAAACCTCTTTCAAAAAGGCACTAAAAAGAGGAAAATAATGAAATTTTGAAGTCTGTGCCAATTAAAATATGAAGTCGGTTAAAAAGTATAGCGTAGTGATTAATTAACCAACTTCATATTTTAATTGGCACAGACCTCAAAATTTCATTATTTTCCTCTTTTTAGTGCCTTTTTGAAGGAGGTTTTTTTTTGTTAAAAAGTTTTTTTTTTACCTTTCGTTTAAACTTATTGCGGTTTAAAAAAATTCGACTATAGCCTGGTACCGATTAGCATCTTGCACTTTTATAATCAAGTAAACCTCCCCGACAAGATAAAAACAAAAAAATCTATCCTAATATTTTAAAACGACTGCGCTACTCTATGCGTTTGTCAAATTCTATGTTTTAATTATTTATTTTTGCAACACTTGCATCAAAGGTACAATTTGGAAGCTTCTGATGTGTTCGAACGGTAGTGCGAGAAGTAAATTTTAACGTATTCCGTGCTATAAAGTAATACTGTTTTGTTTTACTTTAAAACACATGTGCGTAAAATAGTACTTTATAGATTACTTTTCTATAATGTCACTAAGCAAACATTTATGTAAATTGTGTTTTATTTGCTTAAAATTGAACTTTTGAAGCATTTGTTGTAAAAAATATTGTACGTAACACGTGCCTAAAGTGACGAATCTGACAGCCGCATTGTACAATACCCTCCTAAGGCTATGTTTCATTTATACCAAAACGAGTGTGAGTTTACCGCGCTCGCGTTCGGCTCGCGCGGTAATCACACGAGTTCTGAAATGAAACATAACCTTAGGCTCGTTCGCAAAATCTCAACTGTCATATAATTCGTCACTTAAGCAACTTGTTGCATAAATATCTATTATGTTTTCAATTATTATCATTAATGTAAGACACACGTAAGAGATCATCTGTTTAAAATAGGATATTATGTACAAAATATTACAACTTGACTTATAATAGCTACAGCATATGCGATAGCCACATTAAAATATTAATGTATATCATTACATACATATTACACAAATAACACATATCCATGTATGAATGATAGTTTGAAAATAAAATCTAATTGTTATCAAAACATTGACATTTTTTATTTATTAAACACAGTGGCAACAACAACTAAACGGGAGATTTTTCTAGATGGACAAAATTATAATCCAAAATCAGAATTTTTAAGTGAAACTTTATAGTTTCGCTTTTTTTCGTTCGGTTACGCATGTCGCGCGTCAAGTCACGTCCGTCACGTCTACCTATATTGTTACAAAACTGTTTTCTGAGTTGTCGGAATAAATATTTATTTACAATAATTAAACAGTAATTACAAAGCAAAACAAAACAACTATATACAATAATTCGTAATTATTATCACTACACTAGTATTTATTTTATCAATCTATCTATTTATTTCACGGCACTATTTATATCACTGATCCATTGATGCTTGACTGCGTGACTCACCGTTGACTGATTCCTCACTCACTCGTACTGCTGTTTATATAGACTGCGTGGCATAAGCCTAGTGTGTTCTCGCTTTCTCTAGAACTTTCGTGCAGGTACCAGTTGTTACAGTAAGCGGACCCCGTTTCTCAGAACTCTTGCCTGTTGTTTATATACAGGATGATCCGTAACAATATTGTACGATTGCATACAAATAATCAACCAGACCACTACTCATTGAAAAGCAGCGACGTTATGTTCCATAATATCTATACTGTATAACCGTTTAACGTATATTAGTCGAGTAGAACATTAAATCTGGTACCTATTTTGATCACGATCGATAGAATCTGGATTCTTACGTTCGTCTCCATACTGATCAGGGTTCCAATTAATTACGAAAACCACGTAAACGAAATTATATACTTTCGGCGATTTTTATTACTCATTTATTAAATAACTAAAGTTTCAATTGCACCGTGGTTTCATAAAACCGCAACTAGTTTTTTCAACAACTGCCTCGATTATCCCAGAAACTGGGCTACTGGACCGATTTGGATTAAACTTTTACATATAATTAAGGATTGTATATGAGGAAGAACTAGTCATATTATCCGGTTTTATTCCGCCAATTGATCCGATTTGAAAGAAACTTGTTTTAACCGACTTAAAAAATATTATTTAAAAATTGAACCGTCCGTCCTCTAAAATGGTAATGCCTCTAAAAAGGTAAAATTATTTACATTTGTAATCACCTTTTCTACCTACACTTAATTCTTAGTTGGTGCAAAAAACCAAAGAAATTGTTGCACTGATTTATAGTAATTTAAATGTAGATAGGGAAGGTGATTATTTTTTCCTTTTTAGAGGCATTCTGAATTATTTTTTGAAGTCTGTTTAAACTTTTTTTAAATTGTTCTTCACACAAACGCATGTTTTAATTATAGTGTTAGAATATCAGTGCGGCATAAGCGAAATTGCGTATATATTTCAATTTACTAATGGTGAATACACATTTCAAACGAAGCTTCAGAGGGTAAGTATTGTTCTGATAACATTATACAAGAATAATATCCCGATTCGTGTCCGTTTCTAATTAGGGTAATTTCAAGCCCTGAACTTTCCATCCTTATAAAGGGAGATTGTTTCTTTTACTTTAAATTGGCTGTATAAATCAATACTTATACATATTATATAATTATATATTCAACTTTTTCGCACAAATAAATCATTCGCTATTACTTAACTTTGTGCCTAATTATACGTATGTCCCCACACAGAGTTTACAAAAGGAAAAAAAATATTTTTGTTTTTTTAAATATTTATATAAATTTTCCAACTTACCACAAATTACAAAAAATAGTTTTGACTAAATTTTACTTGGCGCAAAACGACTGCATCTTTTTTAACACGCTTATAATATTAGTTCCACCTGTATGTAAGTAACGGATTCTTTGAACGCGATTTTCACCCACTTCAAAACTTCAGATTGAACTGAAACTTTCACACACTTATCAAGGACCGATGACAATACAATAATTCAATAAGTTTTTTAGTCCTGAAGATCCTGGATCTCCAGGATTAAAAAAAAAGCAAAAAACTTCAGATTGAACTGAAACTTTGCACACTTATCAATGACCAATGACAATACAATAATTCAATAAGTTTGTCCCATTATCCTGATCAGGATCTCCAGGACTAGAAAGCAAAAATAAATTATAATTTACAAAAACTAAAAAACACGCTTTAATGCTAAACTGAACTAAAAAGTAAAAAATAATTTTTATTGTAAAAAAGCGTGGGGTGCTTTGTACCATATTTTCATACTTTATAACAACTGATATAGAGCACCCCACGTTTTTTTACAATAAAAATTATTTTTTACTTTTTAGTTAGTTCAGTTTACCATTAAAGCGTGTTTTTTAGTTTTTTTAAATTATAATTTTTATAACATACATTTTTCATGCATACTTGATATGCATCGTGCATTGTAATGAAAGTAAGTCTTTAAAAGACCGGAAATCGACTAAAAAGTGGAACTAATGATTTTCCTGTTTAAAACGATTGATTGAATTCATGTTATGAACTCTAGGAACAACAGTCAAAAGAAAATAAGTACCTACCCTAGTCTTCTAGTCTCTACATCATTATGTTATGAAATTATGTAAATTTAATTTGTGAATGACTCACTTTTATAATAACATTGGATGTTAATCAATTAAAATGGTAAAAATTCATTCGCTACTAATAGCTCGACATAATTGCGTAATTTGATAGTACGTTTAGTACAGCGTACTATTAGAGGGGAAAATGTTCATTTCTCCTCTGTTTTAATTTAGTGTTATTTGATAACGATAATAATTTATAGTCGGAGAGCTCATAACGAATTTTCACGAATTTTCAGTAAGTGTTTCATATAACTTAAAATTTTGTACGGTAGTACCTTTACGGTATATAGCTTTGGCTAACGTTTTTTGGGACATGAGGTACTGCGCATGGAAAAATTTACAAAAAAATATTTGCCAAAAAAAATATTTTATTTGCTACCAAATTACAACTAGGTAGAGTGATTCAAAAATAGAGGCTGAAAAAAATTTCACAAATCAAATAGGTACAATTAATCTCTATCCTAAAATACTAGAGATCTCGGCAGGTTCATTTTTGAGAAAAAAAATGAAAAAGTTTTATGAGAAAAAATGTATACCCGCCACTGGCGAATTAAATTTCATAGTATGCACAATACATAAAATACAATCTTCTCACTGATTATATAACTGTTATAAAATTTGGATAGAATACATAATTTTATAATCAGTTATTAGTTATTACCTATTGCCCAGTGTGATAGTCATAAAACAGTATGCCACATTTTATGAATATTGAAAAAAAAACAGACATTGTTTTATTATAAGTAAGTACGGTGAAGCTGACAGATATTCTGCAGAAGCATGCAAACGGTATTCTAACCGTTTTCCCGGGCGTCAGGGCCTTGAAGCACGTACTTTTAATAAAACTGTGCAACATTTGTGAATTTGTGAAATAAAGTGCCCAAAGTTTTGTGCAAGTACAAATCATTGTGTTTTACATTTTATTTTAATTTTGCGTTCGTTTTGGAATAATACAATTAAAGATAAAAATACAGTAAATTACTACAGGTCAAAGCTGCTCAGAGTTTGGAAAATGTTTTCATCTCGGATTTTTGTATAATAAAGCAAGTAATTCAATAAAGGTGAGCATGATTTCTTCTTAATACATTAATTTATTAAAGATTACGTGAAATTTGAACAAAAAATTATCAGTAGTTTTACGTCGCATTAGCTATGGAGTATGGGTATTAACAAAAACATCAATTGGTCGGGTCAGTGTAATTTCCTCCGCTATTTCAATTCTTATTTTCTAGTGTTTGAATAATATAAATATTAGTAAAAAAAACTTTTTAGAGACAAACTTTTATTTAAATGCACTAAAAAGGAAAAAATAATTTTTAGTAATTTAGGTTCATAATTAGAAAAGCGTGGGTGAACTCTATGATAGTTTATTAGTCACGACCCACGCTTTTATAATTATGAACCTAAATTATTAAAAATTATTTTTTCCTTTTTAGAGCATTTAAACAAAAGTTTGTCTCTAAAAAGTTTCTTTACTAATATTTATTTTGTTCATTTTAGTCTTTCCACTTATCCGATTGATTTGAAATTTTGTACACATATGTCTTCCCGATGAAAATACATGTATAAATCGTTTTTAGAAATAAATTCAGCCCCTAAGGGGTTCAAACGGGGATGTAGGGTTTTTTTTTGGCTAATCAACGCCCAGGCTAAATCGCTGAAGCTAGAAACTTGAAATTTGGACAGTTGGTACCTTTTCTGACGTAAGCATCCACTAAGAAAGGATTTTTCGAAGTTCAACCCCTACGGGTGTCAAAAAGGGATAAAATTTTGAAAGACTAAAATGAACAAAATAAATATTAGTAAAAAAACTTTTTAGAGACAAGCTTTTATTTAAATGCACTAAAAAGGAAAAAATGATTTCTAATAATTTAGGTTCATAATTATAAAAGCGTGGGTCGTGACTAATAAACTATCATAGAGTTCATTACCCACGTCTTTATAATTATGAACCTAAATTATTAAAAATTATTTTTTCCTTTTTAGTGCATTTAAATAAAAGCTTGTCTTTAAAAAGTTTTTTTACTAATATTTATTAGTAGGTAGTCATTCTAGCAGGAATTTAGAGAGGGGATCGCAGTAAAGATATTTATACATAAACAATGTTTATATTTTGTCTAATAAATGTTATCACTCTCTATATTTATCTCAGTCTGTACATCTCGGTTACTTGACATTGAAATTAAGCTGTGATTATTAAACAGCGATGAACTGATTGAATGTTTTACTTTGAAGAACCGGTCAAAAGAGAGAAATGTGTGACACTGAGGGTTGATAGACGAGATAACCTGAGCTATAAGCTATGTGTGTACGTACACATGTACGACGTACATGTATGATAGGTGAGGGAATAAAGCAACAAGGGAGCCAGGGTACATAAATATGTACCGTGCATCAAGGCATGGTACGCCATCAGGAAGGAAGTTATGAAAGAGGAAACAGTTCCCTGCTATACGTCTGTCCGTCTTTCTGTCTGTCTGACTGAATTCAGACTCCCTTTATGTTAGTCAATTACGTAATGTACTTCTAACAGCATGTGTATCAGTTATGAATGTAACCATTCATTTTTTTGTCGTAGTATACGATTTGAATTTTACCTGATGGCCTGTTAACTTCAAAGTAAATAGTTTTTTGACTCTATTTGGTATGTACAGTAACATTAAGCGAAAACATTTCATCTTTACAGTAATTCCAAATTTAAATTGCATTTTCATAGTAGATTGTATATCTAGATGTGTAATGGACTACATTACGATTTACGACGAGTGATGATAGTTTGTAAAAACAAGCAATAGCGAGTTTTTACAGTCACATGAGTCGTATATTACTATCACGCACGAGATATATATGGTATTTTTGCCATACCTCCTATAAAATACCTACTTTTCCACTTAATTTAAAAAAAATGTTTACAGTTCATTTGCGTCGCCTACTTTACATCTACAGTATGCCGTGAAGTACGTGAGTATGGCAAAAAATACCATATATGTCTTGTACGTAATGCTAATACGGCTCGTGTGACTGTAAAAACTCGCTATCGCTCGTTTTCAGATACTGTCATCACTCGCTGTAATATGCCCCATTACGTATCTGGACATACAATCTACTATTTACTACAAATTCGACATACCGAAACTGTTTTACCGTCTGACTATAGATGTCTAATAGTAGATTGTATATCTAGTGTCGGAATGAGGTATATTACTGACGAGTTAGTGGCATTATGTTAAAACAAGCACAGTTGTGCTCGGTTTAACAGTCACACGAGTCATAATACCATTACACACGAGACATATATGATATTTTTTACCATACCCACTATAAAATATCTGCTTTTCACTTCATTTTCAGTATTTTCAAAAAAGTTTGACAGTTCATTTGCGTCCCCAACTTCACTCCTATAGTAGGCCGAGACAGGCACACGAGTATGTAATAGTGGACGGATCAGGGGGAATAAACATAAATCACTATGGAAATGATATACATTCCACACTAGTGTGTCTGAAAACACTTTCTACACAGCTGCCTATTAAGTGATCCAATACAGGCCGATATACATGCATGTGAAGCAGCTATTTTATAGTGGGTATGGCAAAAATGTATATTGTATAGCAAAGCTAGATACTAATTATGATAATGGACCAAATTCAATGAATAGACGTTCAGTGTAAATACGCTAGTGTGTTTACCTGCATAGGAATGTTCAATTCAAACTCAGTGATGGTCTGTCAAATATGTGTCTGAGAACTTTATTAATTAATTAAAGTACCCTATGTCCGACGTAATATGTACAGGACGATCAGAAACTTATTATAAATATGTTAATGCAAACAGGATGCGGCAAAGGGACTATTTTTGAAGTAAAATATCACACTAAATTTAATGTTTAACTAGTGTACCCGTGCAAAACTTTTTTGCGACGACTTAACACTGTCTTCAAAGAACAATGGTTTAGTAAAGGCTATCGCCAAAAAAAAATGTTTGCCAACACAAACCTTTTTTCTCTGTAAATGAATATATATATGTAATATGATTCACTTTATAAGAAAACAATAAGAAATATATATTTCAAGCTTTCTCAATATCATTGTGTATACGAACGCGTGAGTAAAACACAACACATAACCTAGCTTTTAACGATATGTTTTTAATATAATTTTTGATAAATATTTTTGATTCAAACATAACTTTAAAGTGTACGTAAAATAGTAGTTTTTCAGAAGCTATAGAACGTATCTATCAGTGTAATACTTACGTACGAATGATCTTCAGAAAAAAATCGATGAGTTTGTCGGTATTTGAGAAACATCGGTTTTTCTTCCAAGTTGCCAATCACTTTCTTCGTATTCAGCTTATATTATAAGGCACGAATATAAATACCTTTTTTCAGGTGTAGTTATAGAAGTATTGCAACACTGAGGTAACCTCCCTTCATTATAATGTCATTGTCAATGGACTTTTTGTCAATATAAAAAACTATTAATAATGTGTCTAAACTAAGTACTATATTTAAAAGAGAAAAAAAATTTGCACGTACATATACATCTTTATTGTTTAATTTTAAATACTTTTGGAAATTTTGTCAATATAACCCTATTAAAATCTGGGCTCTAAAAATTAAAATGTACAACTGTCAAGTTGTTTCATTGTTTATTGTTTGCATAGCCTATCCACGACATGCGTACATATTTGCATTTCTCTCACACTCATGTATCGTGAACGCCGATGGATTTTCTCTGTTTACGTTTCTCTTCACCCCACTGCCCCCCTCATCATTTTTACTATTATCGCTTGAAATCACCCCTTTTAAAGAAATTTCACAAAAAAAATAGCGATAACAGATCTGTGGACTAAAGGCCTCAGTTTAAAAAAAAAATTATGTCAATCGGTTGAGCAGGGGTTGCTGGCGGATTGTCTAGAGAAATAGGGCTTGTGTTTTAAATATATAGATTAAATCATAGACTGATATATTATGCAATTTTATTTTTAAGTGAAACTTTTTAGCCTCATTTTTTCCGTTTGATAAGGCATTTCGAGGTCACGTCACGTCCAATTGAAGCGATCGACGAGACCAATACTCATCGAAAAACAGTTTATATTCATAACTATATCGTACGAATATTCAATCGAGCAGCACATCAAATAAATAAAATTCAGTATAAACAAACGCTTTTTTAACGTACCTACTTGTACAAAAATAATTTTAAAAAGTTTGAAATATTTTTCTACTAATGATTTCAAACAAATTAAAAAATAATAAAATCTATATGCGCCCATATTTTATGTTCCAATTCGCAAATATGGCTTATCGTTGTTAAAAACTTAAAACGTAATAAATTGAGATATATTGCAATTTAAACCCCTATATTTTATTTCGATAGTTCTTTTACCCTAAACAAGTGATACATTGGATGCATCATGCACTGTCTTGGAGGCATATGGCACACACAAAATATGGGTCATAAAATCTTCAGATAATTGAGCAGTTCCATTTGGAAAACGACACAAATAATGGGGATGTATACTTAACGCGCCGTTTATTTAAGGTGGTGGTTCTTACGGCATCCCTCACGTACATATGATGATGTTTGGGGAGCTTTTTCACCCTGACATGATACTATGCTGATATATTCCGTGAACAAAAAGAATACACTCTTTGACAGATAAAAGTATCTACACCATATTTCACAAAAAACTTGTTTGTGCAGTTGAATACTGAATAATAGATACTTTTCAGTATTAACCACAAACAAAATTGTTTTGAACTATAGTGTAGACTGAGACTTTGTCTAAACAAAAAAGCAAATATAACGTGACATATCGTATCTAACTGAAAATTGTTTTTACAACGTCTGCAAATTTTTATATGTTTTTTAATACAATCTATTAAAATCTATATTAATTATACAGATCTCTTTTACATAAATTTTCATATCTTAGATTATTTATCCAATTCTTCAATAAAATATATGAGCACTGTGATTGGAATAAGAACACAATTAAGGATAGCTACTTCTTACCACAACAGTTTTATTGATGGATGTATATTTCGAAAGCTATGCTTACATCTTCAGCAAGCACTACACATTGATGTATATATTGATTAAACTTTCACAATCTTTATTTGCGTTGAGGAAAATTCAACACAGCTGCTATGATTCTAATTTAAGCCTTACAACTTATTATGCCTACTTCTACCACCAGCATATTAAATATGGAATCATGTTTTGGGGTTGTAGCATATCGGAACTCCATAGAGTCTTCTTAATGCAGAAAAAACCCATAAGGATTATTTTCAATCTTGGATATCGTGACAACTGCAAAGATTATTTTATAAGACATAAAATTTTAACTGCTCCGTCTATCTACATTTTTTACTCGCTTTGTCTCATTCGGAAATATTTTTGGAAGTACTCCGCTCACAGTACACTGCATAGTTATCAGACACGTAATAACAACCTGATTTTACTCCCTAAACCGAACTTAAGTCTCTTTTGCAATAGCCCAGAATATTCAGCTTTAAAATTTTTCAACAGTCTTCCTGCTGAGCTGAAGTCACTTCCTTTCCCTAAATTTAAAAGAGAGTTAAAGACTCTTCTAATTAAATCATGTTTATATTCAGTTACTGAATTTTATTCAATTAATTATAATTATTAAATATTCTTGTATGACGAATTCTGCTCACTGCTATATTGGACAATAAATATATTCTATTCTATTCTATACATCAATGTGTAGTGTTTGCTGAAGATGAAAGCATAGCTTTCGAAATGTACATTCATCAATAAAACTGTTGTGGTAAGAAGTAAGTATCCTTAAATGCGTTTTTAATTCTTCGATATTTCTACAAAGCCATTCAATTAAATTATAAATATTGTGTTTCAGATTTCTTTCAATTAATAAGTTGTTAGACGAAAATTATAACTTTCATCAACTTTAATTATTAGTTAAACCGAAATTTATTGAAGAGATATGCTTAGTAATTTAGTGCTAACGTAACATATACATGTACATAGATTTTTTCTAAATATTTTTTCAACTGTGGATGTCTAATACTTTATGTCTGTTTTAACAAAGTGTGTAAGCACCTAGCACACTCATTGATGTTGTGTATGTATGTGTAGATATTCCTCCGTCGTTGTTCCAGCAACCTGCTCTAATAGCGTGCGTGGCGTGAAGTAATAAAGGAAGCACATCAGAGAGGGACGCTACGAGAAGCTCCCGAGTCCTGAGCCCATTAAGTAGACCGACAAAATTAAAGCTTCATTATGCTTGTTATTTATTGCATGTTTCGGCTGTTCCTTAGCAATACTTAAGGTTAATCTTTTTGTTTCTACGATATCGTTGAATTTTGTTCCTAAATAATATCGAAAGGGTACGTTCCCTTAGAAGAACCGTAACTTTAGCGAGTTTATTAAGATTTTAAATGTGCATGACTGAACGAGGTCCTTGTCGATCTCAAATTATATTAAACACATCTGAGATAGAAGAACAAATTATTTTTTATGAAGGATTTATTTTTTTTACCATTTTTAACAAATTCTTCTCAGTTCATAAAGGGTCTTAATTAAGTGAAATTTGTATTAACCGATTTTCATGAAGTTTTAAAAAGATTAAAAATAAATAACCAACAATAATATGTGAAGAGGACAGTGCAGTGGTCCAGTGGTTAGCGTCGCGGCCTCTGGATCAGACTGTCGTGGGTTCGAATCCCGCCTCCGCTCAAGTGTGTTGTTATTTAATGTAATCAAGACGCTAATGACCTAAGTTGTCGACGCGTCTATAATTTACAATAAAAAAAATTAAATAATATGCGAAGGACCAATCAACATTTTTAGGAATATTTTGCCTGCCACTGTCCTGAAAAACTTGTAAAGCTAAAAATTTGCGCGTTAGTACAGTTGAATAGCTCCGTCTTTTGAAAGACAGGTACGTAACTTTGCGACGGTACCGGTGCTGTTACAATTGTTTTATGAAATGTAACTATGGTAATAGGTCCGATACTTTTGTGAAGTTACGTGCATATTCTTTAAGAACATGGGTTTTAGGGTCTCAGATCTTCACATGAACATCATCATCAAGAACCAAATTCTCAGCTTAATATTATCTCTTATACAATTTTTCTCGAGAAACTAGTTAATCCTGTTAGAAATCATGCTGACCAAAAATAAACGTTGCCTAAAAATTAAGGAAAATTTACAGTATCAAATTTTAAAACGAACCCTCGCTTTCTATAAAAGTATGTACATATTTGTAGATTTTTCCAACTTTTCTAAATAACTTTTGGTCATATCTCAAACGCGAAAGAGGACTTGAGAATGGCCGAGAGTGTGTAGCAATGCTGTTGTTTACATGGCGTTGCTATGATTCCTTTATTACAAGTCCCCAGTTCCCGGGTTCTAGCCAGAGAGCTGGTAAAAGTGTCAATTGGATTTTCAATTTATTATTAAAAAAAGTAAATAATGAATTGAAAATATGAATTGGTGCTAGGCCCAAATAACATTAGCTGTTGGTGGTCTTTAAAACACAATTTAACAATTTTCTTTAGTAGGTTGGTGTATTAATTTAAACCATTGAGTAAATTCTATGTTTAAAGTCGAGCGTCTATAATTTACAATTCATTCATTCTATGTTTAAACTTAATTTGAACGCATGGAGGCGTCTTGGAAAGTACATGTACTGTAATAAAATATTTCGTCTTGAGGAAGTTGAGACTGTTCATGTTACTTTGCCTGTACTTATTACCACTTCACATTTGGTAGTAGAAGATAGTAAACGTTTTAACCATTTTGCCATGTGGGCACAGATACATAAATCCAATAAAGTATCACAGCAAACGAATGTATCTAAGTGCAAGCAATTTCTTTTGGGTGTGAAAACCTATTCAGCTTCAAGCTTTCGTCCGAAATTGAAAATGTCAATAGCTATTTTTTTCATCTTCCTCTGTAAGATTAATGAAAGCAGTGGAAGGTGCATCGTCGATACGATGGATCTAACACAAAGAAACAAATTTCACCGTCTCTTGTGAAAAGGAAAAAGCGGAATGCAACAGTATTTTATATTGAACACCTCAAACGTTCATAATAACATTCTAATGTGTTTTTAATGAAATTGAAATCTTCGAAAAATAACTACAAATAACAACAAAATGTTGAATTAATTGTTAATATGGAAACCAACTCTTTTAAGTCATAAGCTCGTCTGTGTGAATTAAAAATTGAAGCAATTCTTATGAATGAAAAGTACATGTACATTAAGATAATCCCAGGAAACTACAGTAGGTCAATGGCTAGTCTTTAAACATAATATGGTTGTTTTTCTTTATCAAAAATAAAAAAAAGAACAATACTGATAACTTTTTGTTTCACTTTAGCTTATGCAATATTCGGCTTGTTAGAAAGTGACAAGAATTTAACAGCACCGCCAGGAACAATACCATTTTTTGGACAAATCATTTCTTTTTTATTCTTCTACCCGTAGCATTATTTTGGCAGGAAAAGCTTGATTTTTTAATCATCCATATAACTTTTATGTGATATTGTATTCTTTAAGGAACAAAGTAGAGCGTGACTCGAGGTACATTTTTCACTTTATAGTTGTAAGCTTAATGCAAGAGCTTCAGGGTTTGATCAACGACGAAACTTGCTCATCCGAGCTTGTTACATGCTCGGGCTTACCACGATGTAACAAAGCCAATATCAGTGATCCGCGGTAACCCCCAAGACACAGTTACCCCTGATTGCACACGCAAACCCCGAACACGATTAACCAGTGACGGAGTCCCTTACAGCTCTTTAAGAAAAAAACATTTACGTCACGAAGTTAGAATCCAATAGCAGATTTAAATTATGTTAGTTTTAAGATCGTTAAATAGATTTATATTTTAAATTATAACCCAGCGATGTAGCTTAGTGGTACAGCACTAGACTCACATTGGGAAGGTACTGGGTTCGAATCCCGGCGGGGTCAGATGTGGCTAGGATTTTTTCCTATTGCCTCACGCCGAGAAACGGTAATTCCTATACCGGCCATCTTGTTTGAGGTTTTTCATGGTTTCCCTCAATAATTCCAGATGAATATCGAGATGGTTCCTTATTCAAGGCCATGGCCGATTACCCGTCAAACTCCTATGCTCCCAAAGTTGCCTACCTTCTCCTAATGTCCTATAATTCCTTCATTCGCACATTGCTATTAATTAAGTTGAAGTATAAAAATGTATAAAACGGGAAGTGGTAAAAATGGAAAATAGTAATGGTGCGAATGGCGTCTGTTATGACATAACGTCGAGAAATGGGCGTTAAACGCATTATTATTATTATTATTATTATTATTATTATTATTATTATTATTATTATTATTATTATTATTATTATTATTATTATTATTATTATTATTATTATTATTACTATTATTGTTGTGAAGGAAGAATTCCTTAAGAATTTTGCATCCACAAGCACCCTAAACTTCAGGTTCGTCACCGTCACACAAGGGATACTTGCGGAGCAAGGTGAAACTATAACCGCGTCTCAAACCATGAAATGGGCGATTACAGTGAGTTTGGGTCGTGCGCACGGAGTACACGGAGCGACCCAATAAGCGCAGCCTTTTGCATGCGGCAAATATTATTATTATTATTATTATTTTAAATTATATCTTATTTTTCCAAACTTTAAGAAAAAATAATATGAATTAGACTTGAGAACAATTGAGATGAATTGATTCTAGGCCCAAAAAACCGTGATATCCTTAAATAATTACTTATTGTCATTTAATTTTATGTAAATGTATTTACTAATTCTGAAACAAACATCATTCAAATCTACATGATACATAGTTTCCCACGGGAGATCACCACGAAATAACAAATCGGAATATAAATTCCAAACTTGGAGATTACATAGGTTTAAAATGTTCAGATTTGTCATTTTCTATCATCTGGTATTCGGGCACTTGATGGTATTTAAAAAAACAAATTTTAAAATTTTTTAATTAATCTTAAAGAAATTAAAATTTGTCAGTCATTTCCAGTTTTGCAGGGTAAAAATCAATCCAAAATTTAGTTTCAAATCTTGACAAAATTAAAGACGTATTTTTGTTTTCCGTAGAAATATATTATTAAATTTAATTACAACAAATTTGTAAAGTTTTAATAGTTACAAAATTCATTAATTTATTAAATTATAATATAACGGGTACACCACTGATTGTGGGTGCAGCATGCAGGCAACATAGACAAGCCCTTCGCCCTTACGGCCAATTGAGTTTACACGCGCCCTCGGAGCCCTGGAACTCTACGCAGACACACGCACACAATCCGTCGATTTCACATACAATATAGGGTGAACCAATTGAGAAATGAACATTATAGGCACCCTGTAAAACCATTTTCTAAGTTTAAAATAGATTCGGCCGTAATTTGATATAAATTAATCTTTTAATTTTTAATGAAATAAAATAATGTTTTAATGTATACGAATATAAATTAAGCGTTTAGCGTTTAATTAGCGTGTGGGCTTGAGGATCGGCGAACGTGTAGCAATGCCGTTGTTTACATGACGTTACAAGCCCCCAGCGCCCAGCTTTTAACCCGATTTTCAATTTATAATAATAATAATAAATTGAAAATATAAATTGATACTTAGGCCGTAATAATCTTAGCTGCTAGTAATCTTGAAAAATTGAGCGTGGATCATATAATAATAATCCAGTTGTTTATTTATTCAACGGAAAAGAGCCGATGTATTTTATTCTTCTTTTTATATAGCTAGTGAACAAAATCAAACAGAATAACAATTTTGTTGTATTTATATAGATTTGGAAAAAACAATCGAACGTTAAAACCGCGGTGCATCAGCAAATTAGTAGTGGCGATATTTCTAAACCTTTGCTAGCGTGCCTTGTACAGTATAATTTAACGTCTTATATATAATCTTCCAAAGGAACCTTCAGTGAAACACCGAATCATGTGAGTCTCTAAAGGCAGGCAGGTTGACTACATAGGTAGGTAAAATGGTAAAATCCACCTGCAAAATAATCAATTGATTATGGGGATAGTTGCCATGGTAACGCTAGACTGTAGGTCAAGTTAAGTGTACAAGAGCCACTATAGTGCTAGGGCGATGTTGGTTTTTGTACGAGAATATAACAGCGCTCTACAAGAAGTCGTTCACGAAGTTCGAACCCCCGTGCTGGTTAGTTTGAATAGAACATACGGAATATGTCTCGAGGGATAACTTCGTGTTTACCCGTTCTATTTGTGCACTTCTTATACATAAAATAAACTGTGGAACTCTGCTTACGCTATAATTTTATACTTTACATTTTAAAATAAAAAAACTGGTCAAGTGAGAGTTCGACTCGCGCGCAGAGGATTCCGTACAACTAAGAAAGTAATAATTTAAAATACCCTTCATTAAATTAAATTTATTTTTTTTAAATAATTTTTAAACCATTTTTAAATTAAATTTCTTATTCTAAAAATTCTAAAATATTTACATTATAATATAAAAAAACCTTCAGGCCGCCCGGGATTCGAACTGGCTATCCACGATTGCGAGACCACTACAGATAGATACCACTACACCAACGTCGCTTTAACTCTCATCGGCAATATTTATCGTTACTTTCGTCGTCTTATCCGAAAGTATAGTCTTATAATTTACAGAAAATATTTTTTTTTTTGCGAACTATTAGACTGACGAAAATTCTGGAAGTTTTCCTGTAATCTATTACTTAATACCTATACTAACCCTAATAATGCAAATGTTTAACTTTAGAAACCTAAAAGATCAGGGGGAATGATGTTTTTTCACACATTTTAGGCTATATCTTTATAACCAATTCATCAAAAAATTTGAAAAAAACTATGTTTGAAATTCACAAAAGTAGCTCTTTCCACACGATACAATAAATTCAATTTTTTAAGGAGCCTAACTTGCCCTCAGAAAATATTTACAAAAATATTTCATAACCTTTGATTATCGATTTATGTGCGCATTACACAGCATCATACCAAATTTCAAATTCCTGCGCCACGCAGTTTTCGAGAAAAACGTCTGTTACAGATAGACAGACGGACGCAAGAGTGATCTTATAAGGTACGGAACTGTAAAAAAGCTTGCGTATTAGCATATTTTTTTCTGTCAAAATAGAGAAATGTTTAATGAAAACATGCATCACAAATATTTTATATCGCGACTAGTTTCGTTCTCAAAAGAATCATCGGATGAACTTAAAAAAATCAGAAAAAAATAGAAATTATAAACATTTTCTAAATATTGCACCTTTTGAGGACGAAGCTGTTTTCATTTGGTCGTTTATAATATTAGTTTTATAAATGAAACTGCAATTTTTGTAAGTCATAAACTTTTTAAAAATTGTACACGTCATGTAAAATTAAATAAGGACATTAATTATTCAAGAATGGCGTGGTTTGAGATAAGGCACATTTTTATAATACAAATTAATAACTCCACTGGTCAAGAATGCAAAGTTCAAGCGTACACGAATGAAAATTGTATAAAATGATAAATTAGCGAAGTGTATGAACCTTTGGTCCCCAGACGCGAAGGTAACTTAATATTAATATACAACAAAAAGCACATTACCAACTCATATTGTATACGGTATAGTAGGTATGCTGCAGAGCTTTTGATCCTCAATGCTTAATATAAATTCGTAATGCAATCGAAATCAGTTTTGTCAAAATGTTTTTCGTTCGCAGTTGTATTTTAGAATCATTTACCCTATTTTTATGCCCAGTAGAATGTAATCTTTAAGTGTATATTTGATTTTTTAGGCTACCGTACCCAAAAAGTGGAATCCACTATTCTGTCTCTTTGTGTCTGTCTGCTCGTCTGTCACAGCTTTCTAGTTCCTAAATTATAAGTGCTACAGTAATGAAACTGCATATTTTATTTAAATTGATAGCCCAAACCTGGACATATTTTTATTGACTATTTAGAGTGTTCCCGTGCATCGAAAAGAAAGTAAAAAAATTAAATATTTGAAGATACGGAGTGTCTATGTCATCGAATAGAGTAAGCATTTTTTAACACGCTTATATTAGTTCCACCTGTATGTATGTTTGTTTGTATCTAAGTAACGGATTCTTCGAACGCGATTTTCACCCACTTCAAAATTTCAGATTGAACTGAAACTTTGCACACTTATCAAGGACCGATGACAACACAATAATTTAATAAGTTTGTCCCATTATCCTGACCAGGATCTCCAGGACTAAAAAAAAAGCAAAAAACTTCAGATTGAACTGAAACTTTGCACACTTTTCAAGGACCGATTACAATACAATAATTCCATAAGTTTGTATTATCCTGACCAGGATCTCTAGGACTAAAAAAATAAAAATAAATTATAATTTAAAAAAACTAAAAAACATGCTTTAATGAACTAAAAAGTAAAAAATAATTAATTTTATTGTAAAAAAGCGTGGGGTAGTATGAAAATATGGTACAAAGCACCTCACGCTTTTTTACAATAAAATTAATAATTTTTTACTTTTTAGTTCATTAATGCGTGTTTTTTAGTTTTTTAAATTATAATTTATTTATTTCTTTTTTTAGCCCAAAACGGCAAGGTAGGGGGGCGTAAATTGGCCAGTTTTGATACAATATTGTGTCCTCTGATCACATTTGGAAACTATTTGAACTAGAAACATGAAATTCGATAGCTAAAATCATCAAAATCAGTCCAGTAGTTTTAAAGCGTCTCAGAAACTCGTTAGATAATATAATAGCTGCAAGTACCAAACCGTCAGTGTACAAACTAAATTAGTATCTACCATAGACTATCTATTTTAACGCCATTGTTATGCTGTATAAGCTAATAACATGCCAATTTATTATGTTATTAAAGGTTGAAATGATGGAAGTTTTCAGAATGAATTTTATTGTATCACAAACATTACATAAATAAAAATATCTTACATAACATAGTAGTCTCAAAGCAAGGTGGTTTATGCCGCAATTTTTGATTTTAATTTATTAACTTTCCATTGGAAGTTGTTGTAATGGATCCGATTTTGCGAATGAAACATTTGGACATATCTGAACGTTTTGAGGTCCATAGAGTTCTAAGCATACGCCGCTTACCATAAATAACAACCCTCCTATTTTAAGTTATCAGTTTAATCAAGAATGTACTGTAAGCCACTTTGCTATTTGGTCATAGATATTATACCATAACAATGGGTACACATAACACCACCTTTCTAGCAAGTCGCTTTGGAACGGTTATGAATATTAATAGACCTGGGCTTTATGTCTGCCTTCCTTCTCTTCATCGCCGCCAACTAGCAATAAAGCGCCAGTCATGCAAAACCAAAGTACATTATTACATACATGCGATGATAATATTATGTCCCAATTCTGCAATCAGCGGTAAAGTAGAAAAGGCAATCCGCTGTAGATTGTCATTATTTTTCGAATTGACCTCTTTTGCTTTAACAAGCAATAGCGCTATTTTTTCGAAATATTATACTGTGCTAAAATAATATAAATACTGAAAAAGAATAATGTGAACAAAATAAATATCAAATTACGTAAAACAAGCATACTATTATTTATGATGACCCACAAGCCAAGAACTGTTGCATAATGAACATTCTTTGTTCAAAATTGATACAGTTAGAATATTGAACTGTGTTGTGTTGTGTTGTGTAGTGAATACATTTTATAAATTATAAAGTTATATATTTTTATATTAACATTTTCAAAATTCAAAAACAATAAAGAGATTCTATGTGCTTGTGCATAAGGTGATAGGCGAGGTTAAAAGATAGTTCGAAAAATGTAAGTAGGTAATGATTTTGATTAATTTGCATTCATTTTCTTTAATTTCACTTGTAAAAGTTTTGACAATAATAATTTGGTACACATCTATATCCATATATTTTCGAACTCAGATAATTGACAAATTTCATCTAGACTTTTCTTATAATTGCTTTTAAAACATCTTTTGTTACCTGCAAATGCACCGATTTTGATGCAACTTTCTGAGTTTGGCAGAGGACGTCCTTCCCGTTATCCGATTGTATGATATTATGTCCAATCCACGACCTGCAAATTTCTGAAAGAATTTTTGTGTGTGGTTAGAATGAACCACACTTTTCAGTTTGAACAAAAAAAAAGTGAAATAAAAATTATAAAAACAAATTTGGATCGGTTTCAAGAAATTAATCAGAGTACTTCTGAAAAGGATAAAATAATTTTTCTCTGTTTTGAGTCTCCCCCACTATACATTAATTGAAGTCGGCGCAAAGAAACTACCGTGATTATAAAATATATTATAGAGAATTAATTACGCCAATTTCAATTTGAATGTAGGGAAAAAGTTATTTTAAAAATAAAGTAAAATTTGTTTTATCTCTTTCTGATTCCTTTGGACATTTGAAAAGTTACGTGGTATCAAGCGCGAGGGTACGCGCGCGATGACCTAGTTAAAAATAATAATGAAATTTTAATATGAATCAGTTGGCCCAGATATTAACCTTGGTAGCTGGTGACCTTTACACGAAATTATATATAAATTATATAAAAGCTTTGTTTATTAACTTATAGACAGAGAGCTAGGTACGTATTTTTTAACTGACCCGGTGCAAGGTTGCCAATTTGCGTACTTATAGTCCGCGTGAAGCAAAACGTGCAAAACGTCAGAAGCCTAAGTGGAGGCGAAACCGAAAAAATTGAGGTCCAAAATGCGAGAACCTCGACGAGAATGCTTTAAGCGAGCGACCGCTTTTCTCTGTATTTTGACATTTTATATCGTTTAATGCACACAAGTAGTTTAGGCTGTACGACGTAACAAAGTATCGACTGCTCCCATAATTAATTATAGTGCGAGTTTTTATTTAGTAGGTACATATAGGACAATATTATGCAAAGTAATTTTCTTGAGTTTTTTATAAGTACACATAGGAAACAGGTAACTATGGAAACAAAATCGATTATTGCAAAATTGATTATTACAAATCATTATTTTTTGTAATAAAACATTTTTAATAATTATTGTAGTTGATTGTTTAATATTAGTTAATTTTCTTCAATATTATAGCACTCGTGAAGCTATTGCGAATCTCATTTTTCAAAATCCGTCAAACCGTTTACGCTATAGAAGGCGCCAATGGAAATGAAAAGATGCATACTCTCGCACTTTGGACTCCAATTTGTTTGGTTTCGCCTCCATTTAGGCTTTTGACGTTTTGCTCCATGTGAATAATAAGTACGCAATTTGGCAGCCTTGTACCGAGTCAGTTAAAAAATACGTAGCCAGCTCCTGGTCTATTATGACTTATTTAAAAGTAAGAGTAACTTTGTGAGTTCGTAGAATGAAACGGTGCTTTAAACTTAATTCAAAGTTTAAATACTTCCGATAGTCGTTTTTGTTGCACAAAGAACAATGCTACAACTGTACTTTTGTATGCGTCCCCATATCACAAACACAATCCCTGTGCAGGTTTAGTTATCACAATGCAGCAAAGAATCCGCACTAAAATATTATTTATTTTCTCACCTCCCGCGATATAACAGCGGGATATTTCTATATTAAGTTGACTATGACGCGCTGTCATAAAAACCAACCAATAGTGAGTTTGCAAAGGGTAAATGCCTATAACCTAATATTTCGGACCAACATTTATAATGAAGTTGATCTATCTATAGTCAAGTTAAAAAAATGGGTGTGTGCTTATGACCATACGACAGAAGTAAATACTTCACATTTTCTAATTTTTGGTTTCATCTATTATAGCGCATTTATGAACTAAAAATAATTTATTACTAAAATACCAAAATTATATTTTTATTTAATTCCACCTTGGTTTCAAAAAAATTATAATTATTGTCAAAGAAAGAATATAACAACAATAAAGAGTATATAAATAAATATCATGTAGAATTTAGAAAAAAAACGCCAAATATTCTACGCTGCCATTAGGTCTCGAACCCAGGTTCTTATGCATCTATGCATAGAGCGCAACGACTAAACCAACTGAGCTATGGCTAGCCAGTGCGTACACGGTCGTTTTTATGATATAAGTATGTTGCGAATTCTTACGCAAAATTGCGAATTCTTACGCTTCATATTTTTTCAGTACCCAGGCAAAAAGTGCATAACGCGCCTAAGGAAGTATTTACTTAAAAAAAAAAATATTAAAAAGAGGGCTGTTTAGTTACTAATTTAAAAAAAACAAGAGTTATTCATTAGGAATATCGTATACTAGTGGATTTTCCTATTCAAGTCAAATCGAATATTTAAAAAGTTATCGATTTTCAAATCGAGTCGAAAAGTATCTATGAGGAGAAATTTTTACTTAGAGAAAAAAGTTTTTAAGATTTTGCAGTACCTAAACTTCTTTCATGTACTACTTAATTTGACTCGAAATTTTGGACTCATTTCGAAAATGAAAACCCTTTACTAGGAAATTTAATTTAGCGAATTTCATTTTTTTTTCCAGAATGTAATTTTTCTTTCTGCACTAATTGATTCGATCCGAAACAGTGCCAGCCCCGGATCTAGAGGGGGGGGCAAGCCGGGGCCTATGCCCCGGGCGGCAAGTTCAGGGGGCGGCCAAATTCAAATTCACACTTTACAGACGAATGGACAATTCATCATTTACTTAACATTGACCACGGAATAAATAATAGTACAAGTACAGAAATTTCACTCTTGTTTTACTGTGGCCATATCAACTCGACCGATACCCAGGATGCATTATTTCCGGAAGGCCTATGTCCAAATGTCAATCAATTAATGAACATCTGATAGCTGAAATTATAAAGATGATAAAGGTAAAAATAAATAAAGTGGGTGGGGGCGGCATTTTTCAGTTTTTGCCCCGCCTAAAAAAAATTGAAGATTCGGGGCTGAACAGTGCCAGTCATTTCAATTTATTTACCGGTCTAAATTCTTGCAACGTTTTCCTTTATTTATTTACTACTTTACTAGAATTTTCGTCTTCGACTGAATAGGTACTTTTATTATCCGATCGCTGCTGGATTTTTCCACATGTATGAAACATTACGAGGAAAATCTTTGTCTAAAACTTTTTGACTAAATAACCCCAAATTTTTCAGAATTTTCTCGACATTATTGTGTCTGTACACAACTGTTTCAACTTGACAACTGAGTGTCGCGTACAAGTCAATATTTAGTTTCATAAATGTGCGAGGACATTCAACTTTTAATTGCACAACTAACGGTAGGCCTATTAAAGCTGGATAGTTTAATAGGCGTCCAATATTTAGGTCACTGTTATAAGTATGTTAAAGTAAAAGAAATCTATTTTCTGCATCGTCAAATACGGCGATAGCGTGGTACAAGAGGTTTCTTGAACTAAACAAGTAGACGATGTGGCGTCTCCCTTATCTAAGAACTTAATCAGCTCAATATCCTAATCGTCAACAAGTCTAGTTGAAGCTTAAGGTCGCCTTGCCGGACCATTCTGTTCTATTTCTTTTACCATGATTTTAAATTGTATCGATTTATAAGCGCTTCCATTTCACAAGTGCAATTTTGCACTATATTTAAACAGATGGAATTTTCGATTTTTTAGTAATACACAAAAGCAAGTATGACTTAGATTTATTTTCCAAAGGAGAATATTAGTTTCTACAATAAATGTTTTGCAACGTTTTAAATATTAATACATTAGCATGTTAATATATAAAGCGTTAACTTGTTAATCTTTTGTTACCAAAACGAATGTTAATGCGTTTAAAAAAATGCCATATCATCGTTTCCAGAATTAAGATGTCAGACTGTTTCCATTTTATAGTGGAAGGATTCTTATTTATAATTTAAAAACTTGACTGCTTTATTTGACAGTATTTTTTTAATTTTGGAAAAAATCTATAAGTTGCATTAATTGAATTATTTTGTAAATCTTAATTAAAAAGACATTCATAATCGATAACTAAAAAGTTAAGCGTCTTTTTCTTATTTTAGTCAACTTTCCCTCAAAAATAAATTATTAACATTGACGTAAACAAAAATAAATTTTCACCTGAAGACCTACTCCGAACGGAAATTTATGTGCCGACACATTATAAACAAAAAACTGGACGCCTACAGTTTGTAAATTACAAGAACAATCGGTATGACAACGTTTTGTGGACGTTATATTTTACTAGACAAGGCGAACGAGGCTTCAGCTTGTTCAGTTCGTTGCGCATCCCCAGTAGGCGATCTCGCAGACGTAATCCTTCGTATTCATTTCCTCACCAACAACAAACCCGTCAAATATCCGGTGGATGTTGTAGTAGACGTCATGACGTATTACTTCTACGTTCGTTTACAAACCCTACGTATTAATCTTATCCTGGATCTTTGGGGGTTTATTTAGACATTAACAGGACGCGACAATATTATATCATTCAAGATTTTTTCAGTTTTACAGTTATTGATTCAGTTCAAAACTGCAATTTATTTCGTAATTGAAACATGCCTTTTACAATAAAAAAAGATTATGAAAATAATAGTTATAAAAAAAATAGAGTATATACAGGGTGTCCCGAAATTTCTGGGACACAGAGCTACCACGTGTAGTAGAGGTCAAAATAAGTCGATTGGACCCAATTTATTTATATAGGTACCAAAATGTACCGTTTGCCCGTGAGAAAAGTTCAAAATTTACATAAAATTTTGTATTACAATTTTATTAAACTTGTACTAGGAATATCTGTTAGCATTATTTAAGAAAACATTTTTTTCCTTCGGAACTATGCGGAATACGAAATTTTTACAAGAGTAACAAAATGAAGATAATTAATCAGTCTTCTCGCTAAAAAAATTTGAGAAACGTATTACCACCCCTAAGAAAGTTCTGAAAAATATGTTAGGGGGTGAGAGTGGTTTTAACCCTTCTACAATTTCTTTTGGGTTTCTTTGATTACCGAAAGGAGAGTAATCCTCTAAAATGCACTTTTGTCAAATTTCATTTAATTTGTTTCACTCATTTCTGAACAGCGTACAAAAATGTGTTTTTTTATGTAAACTTTGAACTATTCTCACGAGCAAACGGTACATTTTGGTATATAAATAAATTGGGTCCAATCGACTTATTATGACCTCTACTACACGTGGTAGGTCTGTGTCCCAGCAATTTTGGGACACCCTGTATACATGTTTTTGTATAATCTTTTTTTTGGAATTTTATTGCTTAACTTGGGAAAAAAACTTAATATTTTCTGCCGCCCCCCATTTTTTGCTATAGGTAGTAACTCGATGAAATGTCACGAACGTGTCTCGCGGAAATGTCGTTTGTTGCGAAAAGTTCGAACAAGTTTCAGGTTCTATCGTAACTAAAGCATTTGCTATGATATTAACTCTCCTTCATCAGCTATCAAAATGTTATGTTGTTATGTGCAGCCATGAGTATTGGGGACTCACTGTTTTTCCATTAGAAATAAAGGTAAATTTGAATTCAAGTTTCCGTTAACAAATTTAAAATGAATGATAATCAAATTATTGTGGGATACGGACGATGAAAAAACAAAAATTGAATTTCTAATTTAGCAACGTTTCGTTAATCAATGTTAACTTCTTCAGGCATCTTAGATGTATAAATTTTTGTTTTGTCCAAATTTAGATTTAGCCGTAGACATTATTTGTATAAGTGTTAATGGAAACATTAATTCAGAATGTATGTAAAATGAAAACACTGCTTTTTGAATAAAACTGTGCACTGAATTTCACCATGTGTTAGAATTTTTTTTTTTTTTTATTTTTTTTATTTTTTTTTTTTTATTTTTTTTTTTTTTGAATACCTATTTTAAATTAACTTACTTACGAATTATATTTTAATTTTTTTGGGAAAAATGAATATTTAGAGTAGATTACCTATATGGTTGACTATAGAGGTAAACAACATTTTTTTATTACTAGACTGTTAACTGATCTTTTGAGTATCAACCAATTTTCTAAATTTGTCCCAGAGATCTTAGATTACGTTGAACTGTTCCCATTTTTGTTAATTCGATAAAAAAGTTCTCAAATTTTATCCAGCGTGTAATAAATTTTTACTTGTTAAAAATGCTTGTCACATTCATCATTGATAGATTCTCACAAGACTACCGGTATATGTTCATAAATTGTGAACGAGGTATGCAATCGGTAAATGGCTTACAAAGTCCGATTTACAAGGTAAAACTCAATACGTAATAAACGTAATATTTTATCTATACTCGAATACGTATTTTATTTTTTGTTATTGTAAGGGCAGATGGAAGATCAATCTTGATGATTGAATCTGTTCCTATTGCTTCTTTTGTTGCAATAAACAATTCTTATTCTTATTCTTAAGTAAGCCATAGCCTCTTTTTCCCAAAATGTCAAAAAGGTTCAGATTTAAATTTTTTGTTATTTAATTTTCTTTTATAAGCAGCTGGCAAAACATGGAACGCTGCAACATATTTTATGTGTACATAATTGTAAATTTATTTTGAAATAAAACTTTTATTTATTTATTTAAAAAGCCATAGCCAAAATTTAAAATCCAAAGAGCATGCATATAATATGAACTCACCACTACGCAGTTGAAATTGTTAATATCTAAGATCATTTTAAATTGTTAAAAAAATTTATCTAGGAATTATAAATCATAAGTTGGTGTGTGTTTAAAATAAATATCTGGGTGCCGAGCTTTGCTCGGATGAGTTCAAAAAAATAGTACTTGTATGCTGTGAGATATTATTTTCTCAAAATATTACTCCGAAACGAATTTATTTCTGAAACATAATTTAAATAATTGTTTGTTAAATATTTTAAATACCTATTTGTATTTTTAAGCGTAAAAACTAAGTATCAACTTGAATCAAGCATTTTTTCCTGTAAATATTACTTAGGTCGCCATTTTCAAATCTACCGCCGTTATTGTTTTGTTGACTGAAGAGCTCGCAAAAACCGATTTTCATAGATTGAATATCTTGTAAAAATGTTCGAATCAGATGAAATTCTGCTTGCCCGTTGCCGTTTCAATAATCCATTTTTAAACATTGATACCAAATATCAACTTTATCGAAGTACTTTTTCTCTGTGATGTCATCTTAGCAACTTTCAGTAAATTTCAAATCTTTTTTTTGCATAGAAGGTACCTACTGAAAAACTCACAAAAATCGATTTTCGAAGAAATAGAATTCATATTATATCTTTTAATAACAAACGACAGACTATAAACCTGCAGCGCAAAACTTTTTTGCATGCATCTTCACCATAGTTTTTAAAAATCGATGTGTTTTGATATACTGCATGCCTGCGTCGCTAGAAGTGCGGCCCTTCGGGCCGCCGTGCAAATTTTTAAACAAAACTTTTTTGTATGTATCTTAACAATAGTTTTCAAAAATCGATGTGTTTTTACACAGACTCGCGGTGCCAAATGTAAATAATGACAAATAGGCGGCCCGAAGGGCCGCACATTTGTCATTATTTACATATTGTGCAAGACACTTCTTATATTAGTGTTCATTTACAGTTTTAACCCTTGTGATATATTATACAAAATCCATGTAGAAATAGGCTTCGAATAGATCTGACAATTGACCGAGTTATAAATAAAAAAACTCTTTTTTTTAATTGCTCCCCCTGGGACCAAGATTCCTACCTAGATCGATTTCTCGCCCTGAAAAATCCCCATTCTGTAAATTTCATCAAAATCGTTATTCTTTTTTGAGAAAAAAAAGTCTAGGTAAGATTATACGTCATACTATATTTAACGTACATAATATACATATTTTATATAGGTAATATAAAAATAACATACTTAGGTATCTATTTATTTAAATATTAGTTAAAACTACTTACATAATTACGTTTAGTTTTTATTTCTGTTATTCTTTACTATACAAATAGTTCACGGATTATTTTAATAAGTTAAAAATTCTGTCAGATAATTTTGACATATAAATAATGAAAGTAGTTTGTTTTCTCCAAAGCCTACTCACGATATTACAATGTTTTGACAGGTCAAAAAACCGTTTTTAAAAATGATAAAATCGATAGGAAAACGAATTTTTCCAGGGATGAGACCTAGCTAAATCGATTTTTTGCCCCCCGAAACCCCTTTTCGGTAAATTTGATCAAAATCGTTAGAGCCGTTTTCGAGAAAATATTTATATATATACATAGATACATACAAGATTTACTCGTTTAATAATATAGGGGGATTGATCAAAATCGTTAGAGCCGTTTTCGAGAAAATATTTATATATATACATAGATACATACAAGATTTACTCGTTTAATAATATAGGGGGATTCTTAGCTATTGCGAATATCGCATCGAATGACCCATTTTCCTGAGAATAGTTTTTTCAATTATCCACAAGAGGCAGCACTTGTGGTTGGTACAAACATTATTTATTCCCGTTGTGCCGTGTCATTTTAGTGGTATAACTTAATTATTAAATTATTATTATTATTAAATTAATTCAATAGTTAAGTTATACCACTAAAATGACACGACACTAATGGGGAATAAATAATGTTTGTACCTACCACAAGTGCTGCCTCTTATGGATAATTGAAAGAACTACTCTCAGGAAAATGGCTCATTGAATTTATTCGCCAACGTAGATTTTAAATCCATTTATTCTCGCAAAAACCGAGAGGTGTTCGGAATTGGTTTACAAGATTCAGGAATAGTATTTTTGAATCCTGATTGGTAAACCAATTGAAGCGGTCGATGCAGAAAGGGAATATGTCCAAAAATGGCCGTTTTCATGTTATACATGTTTTAGCACTAGTTTTTCACGCTCTATCGATTGGTGCAGAAAGGAAATATATCCGATGCTTAATAAAGCATGCTTTGCCTATTCAATATTTAGTATAGAGCAGAAAGGGAATATGTCCAGGACATGTTACCTTTCTGCTCTATACTAAATATTGAATAGGCAAAGCATGCTTTATTAAGCATCGGACATATTTCCTTTCTGCACCAATCGATAGAGCGTGAAAAATTAGTGCCAAAACATGTAAGTATAACATAAAAATGGCCATTTTAAGAAAATCGAAGATATCCAAAAGTTGCTTCCTACATTCCTGAAGAATACCAGGAATTTTATACTAAAATAGTATCTTGGCCAACTACAGATAGAGATGGAGACAACGACGATAATGAATAGATAAATTGTATTTGACAATAAAGTTGTTCAGAAAAAATATTAACAATTTATTTTTATGTTTGTGTCTCCATAAAACCCAATCGATGCAGAAAAGGCATATGTCCATTGTTTAAATAAATTTATGTAGCTTTCATGGAATTTGCAAATTGTCATTAAAATATTTTAAATGATGCCAAACTATGTTATACACAAAACGAAAAAATAAAAATGTAGAAATATTAACATACTAAAAAATAAAATAGTTTTTCTCAGTTATCTCGAAAGTATCAGATTGGGACATATTCCCTTTCTGCATCAACCGATTCAATTGTGGAATCTCTATGCAGGTGTGAACATTACAATTTATTTATTTGTTTTAATAAATAATTTTCATAAAAAGTTAATTTGAAAAAGATTGATTTATACGATCACACAGGGATCTATATGTTAGTTTTCTTGCTTCGTAATATCTTACCATTCTTACCTCCAATTATGAAAAAAATAGTAAACTGGAAAGCGTTACTACTTTAAATCTACTATGAAACTGTGAAAAAATAACGATCGTGTAAGTCAGTCTCTTATCCAGGAAAAAAGAAATACATTCAGCAAGCCAGGTTAAAGAAAAAGAAAACTTTTCGCCTTGGATAAAGGTTGGATTAAGGCATGCGCCGTTATTCCCTTATGCAATGCTTCTCAAACTGTGCTTCGCAGTTCCCTGGAGAGGCGTCAAAAAGTGAAAAAAATCAATATGAAAAATAAAAATTCCGACTAAGTATAATTTCTACTACATCTTGCAGGATTTAGGTATAGGTAAAATGTTTGAGGCTGATATGGTGTCCCAGGAAGGATAAGAAATTTTTAATTTGACATCTATTCCTCTTCCGGATTATAAGCAAAGAATATAGCTGTGTTGTCAGGTTGAAAAAAGTCCTTGTTCTTGTGTTTATTACTTTTATGGGTCATATTTTTCAATTTTTATTTGGATAAGATACTATTGTAAATTATAGTTGCTCGGCAATATTTTTTTTGCTAGTTATTTATTATTAAAAAATGTTTTTCAAGACTCTTTAGTTTTCTTAATTAATTATTTTTTACCTGTGTTACTTAGACCTGGTGACACGGTTTTTATTAACTTCCCATTACATTGGGAAATTATTGTAATGGGTCCGAAAATCGAAATCAAAATATATAACATATTTTTATGTTTCAAGGTCACTAATACTATTTTTACACTATTTTTGAAAAGATGTCTCTCTCTCTGTGTGTGTGTGTGTACGTACGTATGTGGTCATTTCTTTCTAAGATGAAATCTCGAGAATGAAAAATGATATCGACTACGTTAGGGTGCCAATCGACGCGTATTAACGTAAATATGATCTAAAAGAAGTTTTTTCAAAATGGGTCCAGCCGTTCTTTTTTTTAACCAAATAGACTCCAAAAAAGTAGATTTTACACAATATCTCGCGAAAAAAAATTATATCGACTTCGTAAGGGTATCAATCGAGGCGTGTTAACGTCATTTTGATCCGAAAGAAATTTTATCAAAATCGGTCCAACCGTTTTTTTGTTTAATGAAAAAGACTGCCAAAAGTGGATTTTACACGAAATATCGCGAATAAAAAATGATATTGACTTTGTAAGGGTGCAAATAGAAGTATATTAACATCAACAAGACCCGAAAGAAATTTTATCAAAATCGATCAAGCCGTTTTTTTTTTTTTTTGTTTAAATAAAACGACTGCAAAAAAGTAGATTTTATACGAAATCTCGCCCAAAAAAAATGTTATCAACTTCGTTGAGGTGTCTATCAAAGCATGTTAACGTCACTATGATCCGAGATAAATTTTATAAAAATCGGTCCAGCCGTTTTTATAATTAATTATATTTTAATGATCAAAATCATAACTTGTCTGTGTAATTTTTAATTTAATTATTAATATTCAATGTTCATCAAACTGGGAAGTTCGTCCTGTGGACCTCAAGGGTCGCACTTGTGAGTCCCAATTAAAAGTAACTTTAGTCCTAATAAACGACCCGCCTCACGGATTATTTAAACTTAAACTTGGTAGCCTCCAATCTAAATATCTGATAGGATAATAAAATTGAAAAGCGATTTAAAATTTACAATTTGACTTTTATTCCTTAAAGCAGTACCTACTAAAGCAGCTGTGTATAAAAATGTTTATAATAAAGAAATCGAAATGAAAAAATTTCAGAACTTCTGTCCTACAGAGCTCGGTAAAAGCGCACTGACGATGTACAAAACGTGTGCACCTTTGTATGTGCAGACGACGCCCTTGTTGCGCCCTTTTCTCGAACATTATCATCCTAGAAACATTCACAAATGTGCGTAGCTTTCTCTCTGTCTTCACTACGTCACTGGAACTGAAATTGACAGAGATAGCAATATATATCCGTGAACGTTCTTTTAGTAAATTGTGGAATTCCGACTAAACCTTCGAACAATTTATGCCATTCAGTTTTTCCTATCCAAACAACTTGACAATTTCCAGCGCTTTTCTCTGTGACTTGAATTGACAATTAAATGTTTCCCGAGTGAATTCATTCATGATTATGTGTATTTTATGACCTGTTTTTTATTCAAACAGCGTACATACATAATATAATAAATCGTTATTGATTTAAAGGTTTTGTAAAATCGGTACGGTTTTTGCAAACTGTTTATTTTGAACTGTAAATATATATTTTTTAAATCGATTCAATACAAAATAAACTGCTTATACCGTATGTATGTAAATGATTATGACATGTTTAATTTATTATATCAATAATATCTCAAAAATAAGAATACTTTCTCAATATTATGACTACGGTATTTTTATATAAAAATAATTAAAAACTTGTTTATAGAAAAACACCAGTTCTCTTATATTTTATACAATGCACAGAAGTATGTTTTACTTTTCTATGCATAAAGTGTATAGAGGGAAAATTTAATTTTGAGTTTTCGGTGAATCCAAAAAATTGTTTTAAAAAATGTCTGTCTGTCTATGTATGCTCATAGAGCCCAAGCCACTGGTTCAATTTTGCTTAAATTTTGTATGCGTGTTCAGGACGTGGTTTCCAGTTGACCGATTTTGATAAATATATTTAAAATTTATCATAATATAACTCTTTAGGGTTGCCAGCTCTACTTTGTTTCGCCATTTTTAAATGTTGTATCCATCCTTAGACATTGACGGGTTTTCATCTACTTAATAATAAAATCATATACTTAGGAAAATTATTGGTTGATGTATACCTACCGAAAAGCAGAAAATGTGGGTTCGTTTCCCGCCAGCGATAATTTTTATATTATGACTAAAACCCCTTTAAAAAATTAATGCGTTTACAAAAAAAATATATATACGAGTATATTGCAAAGTTCTAACATTTATGTATTATTATTGTCTCTTTGACTTGAAATATTGTTGACTTTGCCAAATTCAGTTAAAATCTGGGTGTGAACTATTTCTAACAATGATTTATATTTTCCATTTTCATAAAACCGTGTTAAAGTATGTCAGAAGGTACGTTATGTGTAGGTAAAAATCCGTTTCTTGTTTTTCCTACAGTGTTATACAACGAAAGGAAAGAAAGTAAAAAAAGACTGGAAAATCCCTACGTCATTTAACTGGCGAAAATGTCGAGTTCGGAATTACTGTAGATGGCGATAACAAGGAATTTCATGTGCTATAAGAAATGAACCAACACAATGAACAGTGCTGAAAGTGTGGCAAGGCTACATCCAGCTGATGACACGGTTTTATAACGCTTTGTGTGAAATCCAGTACTTACTAAATGGTTTCAAAAAGAGTATTAGCTTTTCACAGCGATTTTCTATTCGTTTTTTAGTTTGACTACATCTTTGTATGCATGGCATCGATTTTAAATTAATTAATATTGATTATTCAGAGTTCACTAGACTGGCAATAGCTTAGATTGTCAAAATGTGTATAAAACAATTCCAAATTTTATAATTTAACTTTGAAATTGTTTTATCAAAATTTTGACAATTACAAATATAGTAATCCAAATTCATCTTCACGAATTTTTAAAATAGTTTAGATATTTAATTGGTATTGTAATCAAAACAATTCTTGATTATAAATCTTGCTAAGAATTATAAATCGACATATTGTTAGAATTTAAATTAAGAGGAGGTGGGGCATATAGTTTGAAAAACAGGTTAATCTGAAGTAACTGCTCAGACGAGAAATTCCCAAAAGAGCACTGCATAGAATGTTTGGATTTAATCTGTTTATTAGCTCTATACGCCTGCGTACGCTTGCGTGCGCCTGTCATTACTTACTTGCACAAACTTCGCGGTACACTGCGGAAGGAAAGATGGCGACGCAAATGAACTGTCAGAATTTCTTGAAAATGACGTGAAAAGTAGGTAGTGGGTATGGCAAAAAATACCGTATATGCCTCGTACATAATGGTTTTACGGCTCGTGTGACTGTAAAAACTTATTATTGCTCGTTTTTACATACTGTCATCACTCGCCGTAATATGCCCCATTACGTATCTAGACATACAATCTACTATAATATAATAATATTATAAGACAATACTCATTCAAGTAGTGTAGTAAATTCGTCATTCAATTTTGGGTAGGCAGCGATTTTTTCTTTATTCGTAGGGAGGTCGGTAGTTAATTTATAGCTGAGCTGGTGGCCTTAAAGAAATTACTACATATTATTATTTACTCGTATTAAGTTTTAATTTCTAAGTATTTTCAAATTTTGTTGAAACCACATTTAGTTTTATATATTTTAATTTTGATTTTTATAGTCAATTTAAATTAATTAATAAGTGTAAATATTATCTAAGATGCAAAGTAGTAGATAAATTCAAATAAATATTGTGTCTTTTGGTCGCATTTGGAAACTAGTTGGTTTAGAAATATGCAATTTAATAAAATGTATGTATAGTCTTCACGATTATTACTTACGGTGCCGATTCACCAAAATCGGCCTAGTGATTTCTGAGATTAGCGCCTCAAAAACTCGTATGATAAATAAAACACAAAATTTGATTAAACAAAAATCTATGTTTAATTATAACGAAATTAGTCACGGAACTTTATCTGCGTGAATTATTATAAAGTTCGAAATAGAGATGTCCCCATCCTTGGTATGTTCACAATGCCACCGTTTACAAAGGAAAATCCCTCACTTTGTACAGGGTAACATGCAATCATGCCCTCCATTTATCTCAATGATAAGGAAATACATTTCAGTTGGAATAAATTAATGTCTTGAATTTGTTATCCGACAACCTATTTGGGGTTTGTTTTAAAAAAAAACTGCTAACCTACATTTTCATCCTTACTTTGAATGTATATTTTAATGTTTTTATCTTGAATCACGAATAAATCCATATCACAAAGTTTCTGCATTATTTAAATAACTTGTTACTCTTATCGATGAACTTTTTAATTCAAAATTACAGTTTAATAACTTCAATGATTCGTAATTTCATAATATATGTTGGCAAATAATAACACAGGGCCGTGCAGTGAACAATGAACATTTCATTGACGAAACGAATCTTTCAAATAGTTCCTTTATTTTTTAATTCAAACCTACTTCAGCAAATAAAAACTTAAAGTTTTTTTGACTACTGTTCAGCCCCCTTCAGTAGAAGCACGATTATACTATAATCATTATAGTATATAGCCAGTTGTACGTCCTGATGAATAACAACCGCAATAGCGAACGTCCGTTCAAAATCGGTTCAGTAGTTTTTGAGTTAACCCGGAACAAACAGACAGACAAACAGATAGGCAAAGTTTCTTAAAATGGCTATCCTATAATTTGACCATCTAAGTAGAAATTTCGTTTGAAACTTAAATTAATGTAGACAAAGTTGAAATTTTATTTATAGATATGTATTGATTATAGGATAGTCGTTTCTGAGAAATAAAGATCACCTGTATACAAGACTATAAAAGTGTCTATATCGATGGTGATATTAGTCCTGAGAGGTTTTATGGTCCGTGGCGAGCGAGGGTCGAAATGGTGCGTCTCGACTAATGAACTGGGCAACGAAACTAACACTCTGATAGTTCTGGAGCTATTGCCGGCTGATGAATAGCTCCCTTAAGCCGAGTTTAAACGGGTCGATTTGAAAGTGCTTGGCTCAAATAAAATCGAAAAGTTTGTAAATACGTACCTATTGTTAAATTTGACAATTGATAATTATAAAAATATTCATGATTCATTATAGTTATTTGTCGTCTTAAAGCGGATCAAAACAGATAAATTTCATTGATCATTCAAACTGAAGGGTTAATGAAATGTGTAACACAAATTCAATTAAACTTGTCAAGTAGTTTTAATTATTGAATTCTTTTATACTCATTTTAATAATTGTTCAGTTTATCCATCTAAACCCACCTTTAGAATTAAGACATTTGTGAAAAAATCAAAAACCATTTTTTAAGAAGGTCATTGCTAGTCAAATATTTGATTAAGATGGAAAGAGAATTTTAATGTTAAAATGTCAAATCACTTGAATTTAATCATTTGTTAAAAGATTTTTTATAGAGAATAGAATCGATTCATCTAAATACTGCTTTAGATACGTAGACCTAGTCACTGACTATTTCTTATATGTATCCGTTCGAAATTCAGCGAACAAATCATTCGTTCAAAATAAAACATTTTTGCTTAGTTGCAGAAAGCGTTGTCAAAAAATTTGATTTGACAATAACCTTAGATTCTGACTACACATATTTCTCCATAAAAAATATGCATTGTAGAATTTTAAATCGATCCTGCTCGAAAAATAATTGATCAATTGAAACGATATTTTTTTTAAACTGTGTGCACATGTATTTAGCATAGTTTTTTGTACAGTTTCCACTTCGAAACAACATTTTTCTACGCATTTTGATCAAAATTTAGCTTGAAAAGCGATCTTTTCCTACCTACATCAATATAATTTGTTTTTGTGTGAGTATCAAATATTTTACATGACAGGGAGTTTCACAACTACACTAGACTGCTCCTGCATGTGTGAAAAACTAATTATATTATCACAATCTAAGGTCATTGTCAAATCAAATTTTTGACAACGCTTTGTGCAACCGAGCATTTCTCATTTAATTTGCCGGATAAGATATTTCAAAAAGTGTAATAACTGTGAAATAATTTGTTTAAAGTCATGTGTTTAGCATGTTTCATTTTATAATAAAATTAAAAATTGTCTAGAAAATGTTTGCAGGAGAAATTGTACAAAAAATTAAAAGCATGTTATTCACAGATTAAAAAATGTCGTTTCGATTAATCAGTTATTAATTTTGAGTAGCATCGATTTAAAATTCCATAATGCTTTTCTTATGAATAAACATGTGTACTGCACATAATATTTCGTGTAATCATTGTCAAACTTGATTTTCTGACAGTGTGTTCTACAACCCAATTCAAAGGTCAGTTAAATAATGACCTGAAGCAAGTTTTCTGCAATTTTTACAAGAAAAAAGTCCAATGTGAACGATACATTGCAGAATCGTTCAGGCCTTCTAGGTACACCTACTCCTAAATATTAGTCGTTGCATCTCTTGGGTGTCATCAGGTGATATGTCTTGTGAATGTGGAGCAGCTGAACACGTTAGGGTCGACAAGACAAATCCGTCCGTCGCCAATATCGTCGGATATCGACGTCGTTACTTATTCCGTATGGGCATAATTACAAAGTGCAGTTGACAAGCGGGGGATGAGCAGTGAGCAAAAAAAGTGGTAATAGTAGGCATAGATAATAGATAGTAGTAGGTACTAGCAATATCGGCCCAATTTCGGACGGAACTTTATATTAATTCTATATTATATTGTAATAAAGTAACGGTGGCAACGAAAATCCAATGTCACAAAAAAAACGCTTTTAAAATATTGTTGTTGTTGACGTAACTGTTTCCTGAAAAATGCTACTTTTGCGCACATATCGTGTACATATTGTGTCAAACTTGTTACTTTATGGTGATTCAGGTAAAAAACATTAATTATATATTAGAAAAACTTCTTTTAACTTGTGTATACTTATATAATATATTATTAAAGATATAAATAGTAATAATAGCATATTATATTGTGTAACTATAGTGTGCTATATTTAAAACCAAATCTATTTGAAATCACTAGAACTGGTTACTTTGTTAACTGTTTTGTTGTAATAATTATAACAAAACAGTAACCAAAGTAACAAGATATGGTGATTTCAAATAGATTTGGTTTTTACCCGACTGCTAAAGGAGTGTATTGTTTTTCGGATGTGTTTGTATCTTTGTATCTTTGTCATTATAGCGTCAAATAGCGTATCACCAGTCGATAAACGGTCATTTAAGATCTGCCTTACAGTCACGAAAAACTACTAAAAGCGTGGATGCATTGAATAAACATTTGCAGAAATCATACAAACTGTAGCTTTTATATAAAACAGGTCTCATAATTGTGACCAAAAAACAATCTCTGTTTCTTACGTAAAATTGCAAAATTTAAAAGATATGGAAATTTATTTTTTTAATGAAATTTCAGAATCTGGAATAAAAAAATGGAGGATGGCCTTATTATAATAATAATATCTTTTGACAATTTTAATTCCTAATGATGACTGTAATAATTAAATTAAATGTTTCATCCTGAATTGTGAGTTTTTCATACTGTGGTCACTTAGATTTAATTAATTTCACGACCTTAAATATTTAATTCCATGTTAAAGTTATTTGAGTTACATCAAAAGGCTGCATATAGGTTAGTACTGCACGGTACTGCACTACTCCAACTCATTCAGAAAAACCGTCAAGTGCAGTCAGAATTTATTTTTCTCATCTTCAATAACAGTTTGATCTCGTTTGATGGATTTATGTCTGACTTCATAAAAGATTGGCGAATGAAATATACATAATGTAGACAGCATTATATAAGGTTTCTTCGAACCAAAGACTTTTACTCGCAATGCCTTAAAATAGACTTATTAACTTATTGCAGTTTCATTCATCTTATTTTGTACGTACGTAATGTTGCATATTATGTTTCTGTACTGTAATGACGTCGCCAGAATTTTCATTTTTTGGGGGGAAGGCTCATCCCTCGAATTTTGTCCAACACCAAACTGACTACGCACCAAAGCTAGATTTCTGGATGGGGAGTGGGGTGTTTTGGTCCCACGAGCCCCCTTTCTGGTTATCTTACCGACTTGAGTATGGTTTAAAAAACTCTACAACATTTATATTTCACAAACAAATACGAAATTTAATGTAGGAGTGAAAATGGATTTTATCCGAAAAGTTACAGTTTTATTAGTGGTTTCAAACTGAAAAATAATAAGAGCAGTGCTTTTCAGCCTAAATGAAAAGCATTAATAAATTCACAGCAGGTGAACAAAGCATTAGTAAGTGGAATAGTGGGAAAGAAAGCAAAGAAGATCAGACAGAATTCATCATTATAATGAGTTTGTCAACTTTAAATTCATTGCATAACTTTGAAGCGTAAAGAAGCGGCGAAAGCATTCTGCCAAACAGCGAGCACTTGCCAAGTATTCTCTACTCTAAGCCCCTGGCCTTAATGCAGACGTAACCTGAAGCAAGGATGGGTTATTAAATGTACATTGTACAGTTTTAAAACTTTGTTTTGCAGAACTTTTTGTTTTCATAATATCATAAAACATTCAAGTCATAACAGTAAAACAGTTACGCCTTTGGAATGTAGCTGAGCATTATGGTTCCAAGGACATAAAAAAAGAAACTTTTTAGGAGATACTTAATGTCGGTAAAGGTATCTACAAAGTGAAAGATAAGGACAGAATAGGTTTAAAGAGGATTCAGAAACAAACGCAGCTAAAAATATTAATTCATATGACTAAATATCTGCAGAGGAGCTTAAAAATGTCGAGACGATAATAATGAACGCATAACTCCGGGAGTGAAGTGCCTGGGCTAATAAGTTTCGCTGTTCAGCTATCGAATTTCCCAATGTCTAAAAGAAATAGTTGGCATTATTTTATAAACGGACAGACATTTTGAAAATTTATTTGACAATAAAAGTTCTTGAAGATTTTGTTCAGCCTTGCAGCTAAATGCAAACTTTCCCCTGTAGGTAATGTAGTTTCTTTTATTTTCCCTAGCTCATGTTTCCTTTCTAGAGAGGCAAATCCCATGAGACCTCTGAAGCTAAAAATCTTTCACGTGTACTCCGTACTATAATGCTAGTTTGTGAACAAAAAAGGAAAGTTTTACTTGATCAAAGTATCAAGAGAATTTTCAGTATAGTTTATAACAAATCGAAAACATGATAATAGACCTAAGTGACTGGAAGTACTCAAAAAAAAAAAAATAAAAATGCGGACAAGTGCAAGTAGAACTCACGCCCTGAAGGGCCGTATCTTTTTATGCAATGGCCAATGAGTTAGTATCTTGGATTTTTACAGGACAATTTCAGTTTGATATCTGTAGCCGTTCCTGAGAAAAATGGTCTTGATGGACAGACAGACAGACAGACAACAAAGTAATCCAATAAGGGTTCCATCTTTTTCATTCTGAAGTACGGAACCCTAATTAATAAACAAACAAATAAAAATCATGGCTAGTTTAAAAAAATGTAACTTGAAAAAATATTCCACAAAATTACATATTTATATATTTTTATAACAGAATTTGTTCCCATTGTCTCGTAACCATTGTTAGTTGCTTTTTTAAGGACTCTTCTTCCTCCTGCTGTTCGAATAGAAGAAGAAAAAACATGAAGTAGATACATGGCAGCTGATTACATCAGCTGATTCAGCAAACCTAGTGCGGTCAACACCCAATACGTGTTCGGTCGTTAACGACGTATTTATCTCAGCGTGAATCATCGAATAACAGACCTCGATTAGTAAATATCCCAGCCTATACAACGCACGGTGTATTGAAGTTTACAAAAAAAAAATAACTTAAATGAAATTTACGAAATTTTAATAGCAGATCGTATATCTAGTGCCGTAATGAGGTATATTACTGACGAGTAGTCACAGTATGTTAAAACAAACGATAGCGAGTTTTCTATGTCATCATTAGTTAAATTAATTAATTGTAGATTATAGACGCGTCGACAACTCAGGTCATTAGCGTCTTCAACACAACAAATAATACATTTGTGTATTAGAATCCGTCAGCCGGCATACACAAACCGACTGGTACGAGCTCGGGTCCCTGTGAGTGCTAATTCCTAAAAAACATTGGAATGCAATATGCGATAGCAACCACATTCCAATGTCCCCCCCTGGGGGATGTTATCATTAGTCATTACGCACGAGATATATAAGGTATTTTTTTGTCATATACCCACTATAAACTACCTGATTTTCAGTATTTTCAAAAAATTTTGACAGTTCATTTTGTGTCGCCAAATTTACTTCTATAGTAGGCCGAGAGTAGTAGCTGTCAGTAGGTACTAATAGCGGGCGGATCAGGGCGAATAAACATATTTTCTACTTTTGTTAACTACTGAAATAAGAAATTTGACTAACTTGTGCATAACAATAAATGTTAGGTAGTTTATGATAATAAATTATTGTTTAGCACAATACGAATTCACTTTCATTAGTGAATTACAGTTTCTAGACAACTACGTTGCCATTAAAGTTATAAAAACACAAATTTTTGAAAATTGAATTTTTCTTAAAATATATGAGTCCGCTTTATTAAGAAGGGGGTTAAAAATAATGGTAGAGTGGCCAACAAAAAAGATTTAAATTTCGAATTTAGATTTTTACTTCCCACCTCTACTATGGTAGGGAAGTAATGGATTCAGTCCGAAAACAATATTTCGAGATTTTAACAGATTTTCACGTTTTGAGACCCTAGCAATCGTTTAAGATCATTTTCCGACTGATGTCTGTATGTGTGTGTGTGTGTATGTGTGTATGTGTGTATGTGTGTGTGTGTGTATGTGGTCAATTTTTCGCCTTCGATATCTTAAGAACGGAACAACATACGGGCATGCCGATTGTTCTATTGTGTTTATCAGCCTTTAACTTAGATCTGATTAGATTTTGAGTCAAATCGGTTCAGTGGATCCTGAGATATTCAAAAAAACGTCCTCAATGTTACGTATTAACATAGGTAAAAAAAAATATAAATGAATTCTAGATGTTATAATATGAAAAAAATGTAAATATTTTTTTTCTCTAAAATGTATAGTTTTCGAGAAAAAAAATATTTTACTAAAAAAAATAAAAATTGTACGTAAATCAAGGTAACCATGATTTTTGCTATATTAAGTTAGCCATCAGTAGATCGCCAAACAAAAAAGAGGGCCATGCTTTTTTCAAAGAATAAAAATTAAATTGTGTTTTAAAGACCACCAACAGCTAAGGTTATTTGGGCCTAGTCAAAGAATAAAAAAAAGAGTGTTTATTTTTTGCAAATATTTACTAGGTGGGAAGTATAGGACTGGTCATCAGTCGAATTTTTTTAATAAACTGCATAAAATTGAATATGTCAACATAGTACATCTATATTTTTGCATAAATGAATAATGATGTGATTATTCTATTTTTATCAAGATGATTTTCAATTCCTTATGCCAACGATTTTTTTTAAATATTAGATTTAACAAATTTATATTTATAGGGACAAGAACTCGATTAGCAAATAAATATCAAAATTACTTTTTACATGAAACCACTGATGCTCCGAAATTACATATCTGTTGAAATATGAAAGAGACGACCGTACAGATATTATATTTATCATAATACTTGCGGCCCCGTCCGGCTTCGCTCGGGTGCTAAGAAAGCCCGGGTGCCATACACTACTCACTCGCTTCGCTCGTTCGCTTGAATATTATAAATACACTACTCACTCACTTCGCTCGTTCGCTATATATATATAAACCTTCCGTGAAAAATTATCTAACTGATGGTGAAAACCGCATCAAAATTCGTTGCGTGGTTTAGGAATTACATTACTCACTCGCTACGCTCGTTCGCTATATATATAAACCTTCCGTGAAAAATTATCTAACTGATGGTGAAAACTGCATCAAAATCCGTTGCGTGGTTTAGGAATTACATTACTTACTTACTACGCTCGTTCGCTATATATATAAACCTTCCGGGAACAATTCCGTCATACATGATTTTTGCGTAACTTTAACCGTTTACGCAGCGCACGCAACGGAAGCTCTCAAAAGGAATAATTTTTCCCGTTTTTGCAACATTTTTCATTGATGCTCCGCTCCTATTGGTCGTAGCATGATATTATATAGCCTATAGCCTTCCTCGATAAATGGACTATCCAACACAAAAATAATTTTTCGATTCGAATCAGTAGTTTCTGAGATTAGCGCGTTTAACTAACCAAACAAACAAACAAACTCTTCAGCTTTATAGTATTATAGTATATATTCAAAAGTATTTTTTCATAAATGAAAGGAATCTTGCTAACGCTTCACATTAGCATTAAGATATTAAAATACATTTTATACTTTCAAAAATGGAAATAAAATGACAAACACAGTGTGACAGTTACAAATTAAATTAAAACAACAAAGGAATATATACTTTCATTGAATCAAATAACTTTTACGAAAATAAATTGTTTTGTATTTCAGTTTAATTGTGTACGATATTATTTTGTAATGACTTTTTTCCTCTCAATATAGACGAATAAATAGACTAGTAGAAGAGAGATTTGTATTGTTGCGAATAAAATCAGACAGTAGCAGACTGCAAAGCCTCAAAACCCAGTCACCCCAATGTGAGACGTGCTAATTAGAGAAATTGGTTTTGACTCACCCTTCTGTCTATCGATTCTCTTGCATAATGTATATCGTTCATTGTGTTATATATGGATGTGAAACTTGGGTGTGTCAAGACAAATCTATCTATAAACAGAATGTAGGTAGAATGCTATTTATGGAAAATTTAGTAGGAATTTATTTACATAATATTAAAAATAACCACAAACACCAAAAAGTTTAACAATTCTCGTCGTACGTTTCGCCGACCATGTTGCCATCTTCAGGAGAGTTTTAATCATCTCTTGACGATGCCTACATGGTTGGCGCAACGTACATCGAGAAATTGTTAAACGTTTTGGTGTTTCGTGGTTATTTTTAATATTTTGTATCTTTTAAGGTGCCGATGAAAAAAATAAAAAAATACGTGGGTCAACCCGATGTAATTTTATTTTTTTTTTATATTTTAATTTGTTATCCAATATCTATATTATATTTTCATTATTAAAAAAAATATATAGTAAAAGCCTTCGGTAATCGAACCTGGGTTTGGCGTTTGTATATGTCGGTAGAGTAATACTTTTCCACACGGCCACCTGGCTGACTGTGTTTAAGACCTTAACATACAAGCGACTAGGCCCTGCAGTCAGGGTTCATTCTGATTGGTCGATTACCCAATCTTGATATCGTTTGACACACGCGCACACACCTAAACAAACGTAACAACTAACTAGTGAACTCTGTATACTAATATGGATAGTTAAAAGCGATTAAAAAATGGGTTTTGTATGTGAAGAATGTTCAAACACATATTCTTCAAGGCAGGCATTAATGTTCACAAAATTAGAATGAAAACTTCAGATAAGGCTTGTAATCTAATTCTTTCTATAAAAGACGATCAATTTTCTGACATTTCAAAATAAAACTTAATTAAAATTTATTTTTCCATTCCAAATTCTCTAGAACACCGTTACTGTATATACATTTTTGACATCCTATAATATCTCAAATAATAATATTAAATTACGTTTTATTTTGAAATGTCAAAAAATTGATCGACTTTTATAGAAAGAATTAGATTACAAGCCTTACCTGAAGTTTTCATTCTAATTTTGTGAACATTAATGCCTGTCTTGAAGAATATGTGTTTTAACATTTTCTACATACAAAACCCATTTTTTAATCGCTATCAACTATCCATATTAGTATACAGAGTTTACTAGTTAGTTGTTACGTTCGTTTAGATGTGTGTGCGTGTGTCAAACGACATCAAGATGGGGTATTCGATCAATCAGAATGGACCCTGACTGCAGGACCTAGTCGCTTGTCCTAAACATAGTTAAGCATGCTGAGTTTTGTTTCACATGTTAACCACTTCCGACTATTCCCGTTTCTTTTAATATTTCAAAAATGCCACTCCAGTATGGGAAAATTAGACGCTATTCACGTCAAAATTACATTTTTTAAATAAAATATTTCATTTTGTAGAAATTGGATTTTGAGTTTTTTTATACTTTACCTACAATGAGCATATTTATTGTAGTTTATATTGTGTATGTATCGGAACTAATAAATGTATGTTTCGTTATGTGAAGAACGATAAATCACTGTTGCGCATGTCACTTAACGGCAATTAAACCGTTCCCCTACAGGATTAAATGTGATTATAAAAGCAGGCCACCATTGCCGCCACCAGACGGACGTACCGCACTGGCATCGAGTATCACCACCAGTGACACCGGGTACCGTCGTCTCTACTGCATTACTATGGCCACAGAATTACCCAATCAGATAAAAAATATGCAGATTTAAATTTGAATAGAATTACAACATATTTGAATGACTACTGCACACAGTGAAATATACTGTGTTCGTTGGTTTACACGGAAAAAATAAAATCTTCTGTCGTGCAGTTAAACTGGTAATGCATCAATCAGCGAGAATCAGTAGAATTCGGGTTCGTTTCTTTAATTTTGTCTTTTATAAAATATCTCTATTTAAATGCGTGAGAAACTCAAACAGGAAAAAAACAAAGATACGTGTAAACATTTAGTTTCGAACGAATACGATGACACTACATATACCCTCAAAAAATATTGACACCTGACCAAGGAGGATCCACAAATATTGCACCAGGGCAAAAATAAACTTTCATATACCACATGTGAAATACCCTGTACATGTACATTTAAATAATGAAAATCTACAATGCAGTTCCTGCAGAAATTAGATCATTAAATGAAAAATTATTCAAGCAAAATTTAAAAAAAAACTCGGGTCGCAGTGCCAAAACCCTGCCGACAATATAGTGTATTTGCTAATACTGGCATTGTGGTTTTATTATGTTTGTTTTCGGCAAAATAAAAAATTTAACCCCTTAATACATCCCTTAAAATAATATTTTTTTCTTAATTTCAATATTTTTATCAATGCAACCTCGGTACCTACCAAATTAAATACACCCTTCAGTAAGTAAAGCATTATCCGCAAACTAGTGTTTTCATAAAATTTGTAAGTCCGGTCCTGTCGGGCCGATTTTATTAAAATTTTAGCAGCACATTTTAATCGTTACTAAAGGGTTAAATTTCAATTTTGAAACGATTCTGAGAATTTTTTCGGCATTTTTGGGCCCAAAAACATTTTTCAACCCCTAAAAACCACCCATAAAATGGTCCGATTGGGCCCATTTTAAATAGGCTTCGTGCGGTGATGGATTTCAACGTGTCTACCAAATTTCGTCAAAATCAATTAACTCTTTCGAAAGTTATAGCCCGCCACACATATATATATATATATATAAACAGACATTTCCAAAAATGGTGCCAAAGTGTTCAGGAGGCTATGAAACGTCGAGAAATTTTGGTCCGACCCCTAGGTCCCGCCATCCGACCGACGCCAATAGTGTATGTGCCATATGGCAAATATACTAAAAATACCTATTAGCTAATACATTCTACAGCATAGTTGAATTTTTGAATTGTTAACTTGTACTTTTATGACTTGTTTTATGCCTGTTTGGTATTAAAAATAAAGAGCATTATTTATTTATTTATTTATTATAGTCGAGACTGGAGCGTCATTTTTGCGACACTAGTCTATTTTGAAAATGAAGAAATCCAAAATTTAAAAAATTACTTAGATCCGGTAATGGTTCGCTTTCAAGATATAGGGTGTCAAACTTTTTTTTAAAATACGTATTAAAAAAAATCCTAAATAACAAGAAGACGCAAACTAATATGACGTTGAAACTTGATGACAGTTTTTAATGTAGGTCATACAAATGAATGTTTTAAGCTAAAAATTGTTTGTCTCCTTTTGCCACTGGCGTGCACAGGGGTAACGCCGGAAATTAAAAGAAACAAAAACAAGAGACCTATGTATATATTATAAACTTTTCGTCTTAGAATCACTCAAAGAATCACCCCTTGAAATTTGGCCACGTACTTCACTTGAAACCTTTAAATTTTAAGATAGTCGAATTTTTAGAATAATGAAAAGACGTACGTTTAGTAGGAAGGTCTCTCAAAGCACATAGACTGTAGTACTGTCACTTTCTACTGCGAAGAAAAATGAACAGCTAGGCCACTGTTGCAACTCACGATGTACCTACTGGACGGTGAGATCGTCATTTAATTATCTTATATGTTATCAATGAATGAATGAATTGTGAATTATAGACGCTCGACAACAGAGGTCATTAGCGTCTTATATGTTATCGAAAATATGATAATATATGCCACATCTGACTACGGAATTATAGGTTGTCTAAATAAAAAAGTTATTTTCATATACAAATAGCGATTCTGTGCTGAAATAGCTGCGACAGTTGTGCGTCGAATGTCGACTGCCAATGTTGATGGTGAATGTGGCGAAGACGGGGTAGCAGGCTATGGATAACAAACAGTGTACGGGGGCTGCACAGAGAAGCCCCTAATGTTTGTTAAGTACAAACCATTAAAACAAAACATGATTACCGACTAATAAATTACTATTAAGCAGATTAACAATGTTGCTGCTGTCGTTAATAGGGCTTACGGTATTACATAAGTGTAAAAGATTCTACTTTGTCACATCGCGTCAAAAATCACAACCGCTGTCACCTGATGAAGGAAAGGTTAAGGTTAATTTCGACGGAAGAAAAATATTTTCAATTTTATAGATTGGACAGGGATCTCTATCACATTGCTAATACAATAATAATATTATTCTTTTTGATAAAGGTACATTTTTGATAGAGGCACCAACTGCCAGTATGAATTAATATTTCCATTTTTCATTATTGTCAATACTAAACTTTATCAGTTTTCAGATTAGAAGCAGGGGTGTATTATACGAATCATGCACTGACAGTACTGAAACAAAAAAATACGTTGTCACTGAACATTTTCAGTTTTTTATTATTTAATAGCTTTTTCAGATTTACCATGAATTTGGTTTCTATTAAAATAAAGTTTTCTTCGTATCAATCAATTTTTCATAAGCAAAATGTATTTTTCAGTAAACCTTTCTGAACTGAATATTTTTCAGGCTAGTAATTTTATATAAACAACGATTATTTTTTATGTTTGAATAAAGAATTAAAATTCGACATCTAAAATGCGAACACTATTAAAACTGGAAGAAGTAAAAAAATAGGATATTGAGTGATAATACTAATCCTATGTTCTACTAAAGTGTGTGGAACACGATGAAAATAAGAAAATTCTCAAAATTGAATGTTTGAAAAAAGACATTTGAATTTCAAGCGACCAACAAATACTAAAAGTTTGCCAGCCTGCTGAAATAATGGATATTGTATTCCCAATACATCGTTTTTATATAAATTAATAGATTTAAACGTAATCTAAGTTCTAAGTTTTATCAAACTTAAAATGAAATACTGTCTTGCCATTTTTAAGATGCTAGAGCGAACAAACATAATAAAATTGTATTTAATCAGATTAAATTTTAATTAACGTTTATAAATTCAGTCCTTATTTCTGACGAAGTATTTTTCTTGTTTCAGGATGGCGAGATTCTTTGTTATCGCTGCCGAAGAAATGGTTATCTGGGACGACAGTCGGCTATAGCAAAGATGTTTCGTCGAATAGTAATGGCGCGGTAAGTGACGTTTCATTCCTTCAATCCTCTGACACTAACTTGAATGCTAACTGACACGTGTATTGTATGGTAATAAACCTTTTATGCCAATCTAACTCAATATTTTACGATTGTCTGTGTAACAACATAAAAAGATAATTTCAAACATAAAATATTTCAACTTAGTAAGGACATTAAAATACAAGCTTTGTTCACGTTGCCATTGTATTGTAATTCAGTGTATAGAAATAAATCAATGAATTGGTACTTTAATGACATCATTACGTAAATAATGTTATAAAGATCTTTTTGACGTAATTTAATAATATCGTAGATCTTTATATAAAATTAATAATAAATAAATAAAACACAACAAAATTTGATTTAACCAAGACGAGTCTCCAATTCATTATTTTTTTTTAGTAATAAATTGAAAATCCAGTTGACACTTTTACCAGCTCTCGGGCTAGAACCCGGGAACTGGGGACTTGTAATAGAGGAACCATAGCAACGCCATGTAAACAGTCAAGGTATTAGTCTACATATTATATGGTAATTGAAAAGGTTTTAGACTTTTCATTGGTTTTCGTTTTTAATTTGTTGAAATTTAGATTGAGAATTTTTTAAATATATTCTATTATATTCCAATTTTTTGGTATTATTTGCTATGCGCATAACTTTGAGTGATAAGAGCATAGAGATATCATAGATAGAGTAGAAAACTAATTAAGGCACAACTGTAGGTGACAGCTGTGTAAGGTTGGAAAAGAGAGATAGAAAACGGATAGTTTCTCTTTTCCTTGTCTTCTGACGCATTTGTGAATTTAAACATTTATAGTAGGTATTGTTAATTTATATCTGTATAACCATGGTTATGTATTTGTGATAGAAAAAGATAGAAGAACATTTCTATTCTCCATCTCTATCTTTTGCACGACACTTTTTTGGGTGGCTTCCCTCCTCTATCTATTTTATCTCTATGGCTAAGAGACGGAATTTATAACGTCCGTGGTGGCAAAAAGCGGAAAATTTTTATGAAGTGAAAGCATAGACCGAGTATGATATATTTGACTATATGGAGAAAACATTGAAAGAAAATTTATAATTGTTGTGTGAAAATTGAGAAACTGCCATTAAAAATACATCTTTTATATTTTTTTCTAAATAATACATTTTTTGTGACATGAACAAGTAAAATGGTGTTTTTCCATGGTGCGTAAACAGTCGCAGTATGAGCCGTTATAAAAAAGCCTTTTTTTCGATACTATTTTTTTATCTGTTTCACTTTTTACACACGATTCTCACTTTTTACGCATATCCGTTTACAATTTACATATTGTCGTTATAAAAACTATCATACGTGACAAGTGTGAAAAGGTACCCCCCCCCCGCCTTTTTAAACTTGTGCGATGATTTTGACAATATCGCACCCGTTTTAAAAAGGCATTTCTCACACTAACTTACGTAATATACTATTATATTTCCGTTTTTGACGAAATAACAGTTGTTTCCATATATAAGTACAATTTTGTCTTAACAGAAATACCACTGATCCCTATATTATTTCTAACTGGATTGACGATTCTGTAAAAGACCATTGTGATGAATCGAAAACTTATTCAGCATCTCAAAATAATGTAAAATATACTAAGTAATGTAGTATTAACCACCACAGTAACTTCCTCTCACTATCGGCTTGAGAATAGCCGACAGTGTAGCAATGCTGTTGCTTACATAGCGTTGCTATGGTTCCTTTATTACAAGTCCCCAGTTCCCGGGTTCTAGTCCGAGAACTGGTAAAAGTGTCAATTGGATTTTCAATTTATTATTAAAAAAAAAATAATGAATTGAAAATATGAATTGGTGCTAGGCCCAAATAACCTTAGCTGTTGGTGGTCTTTGAAAACACACAATTTTCCACTCACTATTCACCATTATGGCAACATTTCAACACACTAGGAGAGCCTTTAATTTTGAATACTTTCGTCGTATTCAGCCCATGAGGAGCGTCAATCTAGTCAGCTAGAGATCAGTGAGAAATACACCAGAGATATGTTACGATGAAAAGGCATAGGTACTCACAGTCATAATGTTTCTAGAACCTTAAGAGTTTATTGTGTTAAATTTAGATGCAATTAAAGACATATAGTTTCGACACAATGAAAAACAATGTTGTGCAGACGCCATAGTCAAGCGAAACCGGTTAAAACAAACCCCACGTCAATTCACCACAGTTTATATGAGTATACGCACTCTTTATCTGTGACAATAATACCTGTAAGCTAACTCTGTCATTCTGTTATTGCACGGGAGTTAGATGTACGCACGTTCGTCTATTGTTATGTTATGAAAGACCCGTCGCCCGTCACCCCTGCACTGTATACCAGCATCCATATATACATGATGGATCTATAATAATTGCTCCGTAATTACAACACTAGATCCCCTGGAAATGGAATTATAATTTTGCCGAACTATCGTTGGGAAAATTAATGGGGTCGCCAACTGTTCCGATGTATCGGAAGTCGTTATTAAATTTCATGCCAGGACGTCCCAATAACATTCTCAAAAGTCCTAACCGAAAAGTACAACATAATTTTCAAAATTCTTACCGTAAATACATATTTACAGTTTCCAAACTTAATATTATAAATGTGTAAAAACATTTTTTGCCATACCCACTATAAAGTAGCTACTTTACATGCATGTATGTATTTTATAGTGGGTATGGCAAAAAGTACCGTATATAACTTTGGTAGCCTAATATATTATTTTAATCAATGTCAGGTGATAAAACGTTTCGCTACTGACTCGCACGTAATAAACAGATGTTTCAGGAAACCATTTTATAATATAACAGGGCAAGTATCGTGATGAAATAATGTACATAGACTAGGTAAGAACGTTCTATGGAGCCCACGTCACCACATGAGCAAAATGACATCGAAAAACTATTTTTGAAGTGAAAACTACCTTAGGAGCGTTAGGCACTCTTTAGTTAAAAAAATATGAATTGGTGCTAGGCCCAAATAACCTTAGCTGTTGGTGGTCTTTAAAATACAATTAAATTTAGTTGAAAAAAGGGAACCGTTCCCAAAATTGTGACTCGGCTGACATAGCTATATCATAAAAACAGTTCGCAGTACACTTGGCATTCATAGCGCAGTTGGTAACGTGTTTGCGTTCTATCCATAGAAACCTGGGGTCGAGACCTGATGACAGCGTAGAATTTTTGGCGTTTTTTTTTTTTTTAATTCTACATGATATTTATTTATATATTTTTTAATTTTTGTTATATTCTTTCTTTGACAATAATTATAATTTTTTTGAAACCAAGGTGGAATTAATTAAAAATACAATATTAGTAATAAATTATTTTTAGTTCATAAATGCGCTATAATAGATGACACCAAAAATTAGAAAATCTTAAATTTTCACTTCTGTCGTGTGGTCATAAGCATACACCCATTTTTTTGGTTATATTCTTTTTCAATACATTTATTATGGCCAAAAATATTCATTGCAAAAAGTAAATTTTCTAGAGTCTTTTTTTTTGTTAAGTAAATTAATAAATCTTGGAGGTAGAGTATAAGAAGAATGGTGTTGATATTTCATAATGTTGGCTTAGTAGCGTTTTCGTAAAAATAGTTATTTATGGCTCACCGGTATATGTGTATAATATGTGCACCCCCAGTCTGTTTGCGCAGCGCTACCCCACGAAGGTTTACGGATTGTAATATCATTGTTGTAAGTAGCTTTTATGTGTTCCGCTCCCCGTGGATTAGATATGGTATAATATTATAAAAGAAAATATTATTCATAAAACAATGGTACATCCAAATGAATGTATTCATGTCCCGGGATATTTTTATTTTATTTCTATAATGTCATAAACTAGACTTATGGTTAAAATGTACATTTTAAGGTTAACGTAGTTGTGATCTGTTTATATAAAATTGTTACAGAAATATCTCGATTAATAATTGCGAGAAAATATTATAATAACCGAAAGATTTGGAATCTAACTGTAACTTAAAATTTAGAAAAAATGTGAGCCTCGTGGGATACCTGGCAGATGTGAAACAATTTCATAGCTTGAACCCCACCACGAGAAATTTATCAAAATAAAATATAGCCTATATCACTCAGGAATAGTACGTGTAGCTTTTTATTAGTGAAAGAATTTTTAGAATCGACTCAGTAGTTCCAGAGATAAGAAGATAAGAAGTTATGATTTAATACCCCATCTCGCAAGAAATTCTCCCCTGCGAAGGTAATTAGTGAAAAAAAATTTAGAATCGGTCCAGTAGTTCCAGAGATAAGAATTTGATTTATTACCCCCCCCCCCCCGCGAGAAATTCTTTCCCTGTGAAGGTATAAAACAGCTCGGAACGACACTCGCTTGTTTAAATTCGCACAGATACACAGCTATTCACTCACTCACACACGTAAAATAGCGAGTGTCAAGTGCAGTAGGTGTGAAGACGCGACATGCAATGTAAAGACGCGACGTTCCATCAAAATGTTTTCACTCCAAGCGCGCCATTAGATGTTTCACATCAAAAATCTACTTGAATACTTAGGTACTTGACAAAAAAATTAACCATTATAATTGATAAAAATTAAACTGGAAAGAGCACATTAACCACCTAACCAAGAAAACATCGAAATTTTTCTTTGCTTTAAGAAGTTCTGTTACGGAAGACGCTTTACTTATGGTTTATTAAGCGCATGTCCAATCTGTAATTGGCTTCAGTATAATTTTCTTGGGTCATTGTGCATATAGGTAGACAAAATACTAAAATTTCAAAAAAAATTATATTAGAAATCGTGTCCATCGTGATTATAATAAAATTAAGCAAAATCGCAGGATAGTGGACAAAATAATTATGATAAATCAAAATGATAAATCAATTCCATTTTTGGACACCTTAGTAACACGCTCAGCTTCGGGAGAATTAAAAACGAATTGGTATATGAAACCTTCCCATTCAGGCAGGCTTCTGAATTTTCGATCAAACCATCCAGTGCAGCAGAAAATTAGTGTTATAAAAAGCTTGTTACACAGGGCAACAAAATTAAGTCACCAAGACTACCATAAGGACAATTTTAAGAAAGTTGAAAATATCTTAAAAGCTAATAATTACCCTGTCAACTTTATACATCAATGCGTTAATAGGTTTATAGAGGACCAAAATCACCTAAATAACACGTTGGATACTGTGGATGAAAGAACTAAGTCTACCAAGATTTATGTTAGATTTCCATTTGTGAAGAACTTGTCTTATAAGATCAACAGATTATTTTCGAACACAAATATTAAGTTGGTGTTTTATAACTTAAATAAATTGGATAGGTTATTCACAAGACTTAAAGATAAGACGCCTATCTCACATCAATCTAATATTATTTATAAAATACCTTGTGTTCTTGGGAACATCATGTGTCAATGTTATGTCAAAAACATATTTCAAGCTTAAGTCCTTATTTCGGTTTAAATATTCCTTGTGTAGATCTGTTAAACTGAATCTTGTGAATTCGTTGATTATGTCCATGTTAAATTATTGTGATTGTGTCTACGATGGTCTAAATCAAACACTCAGTGGAAAACTTCAACGTTTACAAAACTGTTGCGTAAGGTTTATTTGTAACTCAAAACGCTCTGAACGCATTCATCCATATTTAAAAGAATTGAAGCTCTTAGATCTTAAGGATTCCAGACATGTCCATCTTTTAAGTCTGATTCACGACATTTATTATGGTAACAACTCCAATTACTTAAGTGAATTATTAATACCTTTGTCTAGTTTCCACTCTTATGATACCAAAAATAATACAGAGCTTTACATCCCTAAGAGCAAAACCTCTGTCGGCGCAACGAGTTTTTCAGTTGTTGGACCAAAATTATGGAACAATATCGATCATAACGTTAGACATTTAAAAAGTCACAAATTATTTATGAGAACCATTAAAGAACAGATTCTTGTCAATTATTAACATTTTTCCATGGTTGTTTTTTTTTCTGTTTTTATTTGTTATTTTGTTATTTTTAAGTTTATTGTTAAGTTTATACTACTTTTTTATCCTTACCTGTTACTATTTTAATTATTGTTATTTTATATGTCTGTACTAATATTTTGATGGGGCAGAGTAGAAATCAGCTTTGGCTGCACTCTGTTCCCAAATAAAGAATTTATTATTATTATTATTATTATTATTATTATTATTATTATATGTGGGACAAACAAAACAGTTATTAAAAAATAGAATTTATCAGCACAAAATGGACTGTAGAAACATAAACGGCGTTGTCATCTCATCATTTCGACACTGGGCATAAATTTCTTTTCAATGAAGTTCAAATATTAGATAAAGAGTCAAATTGGAAGAAACGCAATATCAGTGAAATGTGTTTTATTAGAAAAAACAATTCAATCAATTATAGAACAGACACTCAAAATTTAAGTAGTCAGTACAATTATATTATGAAATTATACTAATTTTTGTATTATTATTATTATTGATTGTTAAAATTTATAGTCAACATAATTTGTTATCATGTTACCATGTTTTTGTCTTATGTACCCTATCTTATGTTAATTGCTATGGTTAGTAATTAATATTAATTTTCATAAATATTGTTATTTTTATGATTGTACTTGAAAAAGTCTAAATCTATAGACGAAACGTCGTACATTTCATTTAATAAATCAAATTATTTTGTCCACTATCCTGCGATTTTGCTTAATTTTATTTCAAAAAAATGTCTACACATTATAGAAGGGATACATATTAGAGAACACTGTCGACCATTATTCAAGAAGTTTAAGGTATTAACCATTATAGACCTATATATCTTTAACTGTTGTGTCTTTGTACACAAAAACCCCGAGATTTTTAGTAAATATTTATTAGAGCATTCGCACAATACCAAAAATAATTATGTGAAAACATTAACTTCAAAATCAATAGTACATAAAGGTGTTATTAATAACTGCATCGATCTGTATAGCAATCTTCCCATTTCTTTGCGGGAGTTGCCCACTAAAGTTAATTTAAAATTATTACTGATTGAAAGTTGTCATTACTCTTTAAAGGATTTTATCTCAATATAATTTTTTGACTTATTCTGCGCTGTATGGAAAAAAAACTATTATTATTATATTACTAAAACTGGGACTCCAGTACAAGAATATCTAATATTTAATCAATGTAAATTTTATTTTTGATTTTATGTTGATTTTTTTTGCAGATGTCGACAATAAAACAAATAAAAAAATCGAAAATTGTTTAGCAAGTAGGCATATTTAACTACTATCTATCTATATATATAAAAATCTCGTGTCACGGTATTTGTGTTCATACTCCTCCGAAACGGCTTGACCGATTATCATGAAATTTTTTGTGTGTATTTGGTAGATATGAGAATAGGTCGAAAAGTATATTTTATACCGCTAGATGATGAGGGTGTCTCTATCCAGAATTTTTTTATCCATTTTTTTAAAGAAACATTTTTTTTGAATTTTTTATTTTATTTAGCTTTAAAAAATACATAAATGGCGAACGAGCGAAGCGAGTGAGTAATGTAATTACAATATTCAAGCGAACGAGCGAAGCGAGTGAGTAGTGTATTAATAAAATTCAAACGAACGAGCGAAGCGAGTGAGTAGTGTTTTTATAATATTCAAGCGAACGAGCGAAGCGAGTGAGTAGTGTATTGCACCCGGGAAATTCCTAGCACCCGGGTGAAGCCGGACCGGGTCCGCTAGTAATATATATTATTGTACCTACCTACTAAACAGTTTAATGTCTTTCCATCACCTTTCCACATGTCAGAATGAAATCCGTGAACGTGAAGTCAAATCGACATTTATAGGAATAAAAAATAGATAGCATGAAGTGGGTGCCGTTAAATCGATTGTAATCTAATAACTGAAAACACGTTTTGACATCGACGTGTGAGGGTGGCCTACACGCCGGGCATCGTATAAAGGGAATGTTCGTTCGTTCCCAGTTCGTATCCCGGGTTTATAACACGCCGAACAGACCAGTTGTGTGACGAACAGGTAAAGCCTGGTCTGTTTGCTTTTTGTGTGGATCAATACCAGTATAGTGTATTACCTGTACGGAACAGCATTTCATAAACGAAATCTCATTAATTATACAGGGTGGTTTAACAAGACTGAAATAAAGAGAAGACTTTATATCTACATGCAGTGGCGTAACCACGGGGGATATACTCAAACTCCTATCCAAGCACTGCATGATTAATATTCCATGACAAACTAAAAAATCTAAAAAAATTCTGATTATGCTTGCTCTAAATAGAATTGTTTTCAAATAGATGTTAAAAAATTCGACTGATGATCAGTCCTATACTTCCCACCTAGTAAATATTTGCAAAAAATAAACACTCTTTTTTATTCTTTGAAAAAAAGCATGGCCCTCTTTTGTTTGGTGATCTACTGATGGCTAGCTTAATATAGCAAAAATCATGGTTACCTTGATTTACGTACAATTTTCTTTTTTTAGTAAAATATTTGTTTTCTCGAAAACTATACATTTTAGAGAAAAAACATATTTACAGTTTTTTCATATTATAACATCTATAATTCATTTATATTTTTTTTACCTATGTTAATACGTGACATTGAGAACGTTCTTTTAATATCTCAGGATCCACTGAACCGATTTGACTCAAAATCTAATCAGATCTAAGTTAAAAGCTGATAAACACAATAGAACAATCGGCAGGGCCGTATGTTGTTCCGTTTTTACGATATCGAAGGCGAAAAATTGACCACATACACACACACACACATACAAACATCAGTCAGAAAATGATCTTAAACGATTGCTAGGGTCTCAAAACGTGAAGATCTGTTAAAATCTCGAAATATTTTTTTCGGACTAAATCCATTACTTCCTTACCATAGTAGAGGTGGGAAAATAAAAATATAGACCGAAATTGCAAGAAGTAATTTTAGGGCTTAAAATAGTAAAAATAGTATATTGTGTAACTACTGTGATAAATACATCTTTATAGGTACGTCAGGCACGACGTTTTCAGCCCAAGTAGGAGGCGAGCGCACACGAACCTTGGCGAGTGTGCATACGAGTGCTGAAAACATCACGCCTGACGCATAAAGATTTAGCACACTCGTTGCACACTATACTTTATTCAACACATGCATGGTTTTAGACTTTATTTGAATTTAAAAAAACAGTTTTTCATTATATGAAATTGAATTTAAAAAAGCTGTTTTTCATTATAGCACTGAAAATCGTTGCATAATGGATCATAATGTAAGTAGTTACATAATGAACCATTATAGCACTGAAAAGCGTTACATAATGGTCACTAGTCAATAAACGGCTATTTAAGATCCGCAAAACAGATGCGAAAAAACACTAAAAGCGTGCATGAGTTGAATAAAAGATTTTATATAACACATGCACGCTTTTAGTGTTTTTTCGTATCAGTTTTGCGGACTTTAAATGGCCGTTTATTGACAAGTGACGTCATGATCCATTATGAAACGCTTTTCGATGAATAATGGAAAAACATTTGAAAAACCCGTTATCTAATGAACATTTTATATCTCTTTTCGGTGTTATAAATGAAATATGGTTACTATGGTAACGAAGTGATTAAATATTGTATCGAACCGAATGTTTTTATTATGAGATGTACTTCTGTCAGTGACATAAAATTATTTAATTAAAGTCTAAAAGCGTGCATGTGTTATATAAAGTATAGTGTGCAACACGTATGCTAAATATTTATGCGTCAGGCGCGATGTTTTCAGCACTCGTATTCGGTTCGCGATGCTCACTCGCCAAGGCTCGTGAGCGCTCTCCTACTACTCGTGCTGAAAACATCGTGCCTGACGCATAAAGATGTATTTAGCATACTAGTCACACAATATACTGTTATATATCAAATATGAGACTGAAAATGCATCTAGAGAAACGACGTTTGAAATAATAAATTTTTATGGGTTTTGTATAAAATAAAAATTAAATTTAACAATTATACGCAATATGAGCTCAGTAAAAGCTTTGCAAACTTCTTTTATAAATTGTAAAAGTTATCATCAATTCCCTGTTTGTTGCATGCAAAGTTCTTTAATACAAACACGTAATAATTTAGAACCTACTTTAACACAAACTTAATTGTTTTTTTTTAACTCTCGAATGATATTCCAAAAATTCGACATCTATTTCTGAATCACCCGTATTTTTTATTACTATTACGTTGGAACTGTTTATTATTCCATCCGTTTCCCAAGGAACTCCCTACAGGAACTGGAAGGAAATGATTCTTCAAAGTTGGCAATTTATATTAAAAAATTGAGCGGCGAAGCACTGCTCACTATGGAAGTATTTTATTATCCTGTTAACTTGATTTTTTCGGAAGCATTTTGACCTCCATAGTGTGTGTGCTAATGTATGAAAGATCTAAATTCCTTTTTTTTTAAATGGCCCTCTAGATGAAACGTTTGGGAAACTCTGCTATAGAGCGTATAGTAAACGGATACATCGTTCTGCCATCTACATGTTTAATCTCCCGAGGGATAAACAGGACGTTCGCCGTTACTTCGGCTACAATCAGTCAAGCATTTTATGTTTCTATTTCTGACAACGACAACTCTAATGTTTTGAAATGAATAAAATATTTATACATAATAAAAGTTGGACGAATGATTTTTCTCTCCAACTTTATTCTCTCACTTTCATGAAAAATGCACAGGAATTTATTCATATTTGTAGAAACTACAATATACAAGTTTTATATTTATCACCTTCCCGGTCTTTTACAATCATTTCGGAAGTGAAACTTCTTTAGGCGCGGTGGGAAAAAGCGTGGCGAAAGTAGTGAAATACAATCGCGGTACTAGTATAAAGGAAATAATTAACTCGTTAAGGCAGTAAAAATAAAATAAAATTCGTTTCCTCCGTTCCAATAAATTATATTTAAAAGTTTGCATTGTTTTTAGTGTGTCCGAATTTCTGAACGAAAGAGGGCACGAAAGTATACCGATGACTGAGTGAGTGAGAGAGTTTCACTTCTACCGTGAGATTAAAAAGTTTTTTCTGATTTTTCATTGTAAGTCTTTTTTGAAGTGAATACTTCTTATGCGACTCTGGATGCGCAAAGCGTTAAACGATGACGCGCACGCTCCACTACTTTCCATGAGAGGTAGACGCGGGATACGGGGAGTTCTGCCCGCCCTACCAGTATCGAGTATGGGGAAGGCCACGCAAGTCTTTCGCTCTTCTACGTCATTCAACTAATTTGGTGTAAGACTTCAGCCGTGTGTAACGACACACAAAGTACTTTTTTAGATTATGTTGCTTTTACTCGCGGCGTTACTCACTTTACTGTTAATTTTTTGTTACTGTTAAACACCCTTTAGTAGACGTTAGATGAGGCGATTATACAGGGTGGCACATCTTAAACAATGCAGTGAAATATCTCGTAAACGGTAGAAACCATAAAAAATGTTTGATACAAAAGTTGTAGAGTGTCAAGGGGACAGAAGACTGTGATATCAGATTTAACATAGGTGGTGCTGTGCAGGTCAGGCGAAGGTCAGCTTCGATTTTTTCAACTGGTGCTAACGGGAGCTCCGCGCGGACTCTCTTCCTATTCCAGAATACGATACAGTATTTAATAGCGAACAGTAAATTTTTAAGATATATATGAGCTAAAGTTAATAAATATTGAGATATTCAGAAATTAAATAACAAATTTAATTTGTCAATCCGGTTCTTTTATGAATTGAAATCAAGCCAAGAAGACCGGTGCGTAAATCATGTCTATCTGCTATGCCATAATTTATCTAATTGTCGTTCATTTTGGCTCTTATTTAATTTCTAAATATCTCAATATTTATTAACTTTAGCTCATATGTACCTTAATAATTTACTGTTCACTATTAAATACTGTATCGCATTCTGGAATAAAAATACACTGTTACAATTAAAAAATCGAAGCTGACCTTCGCCTGACCTGCACAGCACCACCTATGTTAAATCTGATATCACAGTCTTATGTCCCTCTTGACACTCAACTTTTGTATAAAACATTTTTTTATGGTTTGTACCGTTTACGAGATATTTCATTGCATTGTTTAAGATGTGCTATCCTGTATAAAAAACCGATTTGAAACAATTCGTTTTTGAGAAACATTATTATTTAAATTGGTGGTGTAGACAATAACATCTAAGAGAAAGTGTAATGTCTCAATGAGTATCAAAGAAGCAAGCATATTCAACTCACAGCGTCAGCTTTCGACGCCATGCATCGTGCTTTACTTCTTTTCAAAGGCAAGCGAACTCATTCAGTTCAAGAGTCTAATCTAGACCTGCATGAACCTCCTGGGACGTCGTAAATACGTTACATTGTACCTACATTGTTTGCATACCTAATGTTTCGTCATGAATTTGCATATAATAGCTTTGTTCGCGTTGTCAGTATAGTGTAGTTCAGCGCAAAAATGAATCAAAGAATTGTCATCGTAATACCACACATTAATAATGCAGCTCGTCCTACATTTTTTATTTAGTTTAATTAGAATCTATTACTACAATTAATAATAGGCAATAAAAGATATTTTTTGAGAATTTTTGCAAGCTTATTATGCAACTAGCTGTACCCGCGACTCCCCTCACGTGCATTTCGTTTTACTGCTGTTATTATTGATATAATATCATGATAATTTTTAAAATTTCCCGTGAACGACAACCCCTGTAAAGTAAGTAAAAACCAATATAACACTAAAAACGTATGTTCGAATTTACCACAACAAATTATGTAAAAAAAAAACACTGTCGTTTTATTACAATGCCAAAAACTGTTAGTTCACAATTACGAAAATTTATTATTTAATAATTCAACGCCAATTACGGTTTTTTTAAATAAATTATAAGTAACATAATTATGCATAACACTTTTGACAGTTCTCATATACCTACAGATCACTTGTTTTCTTGAAAAAACAATGTTACCAAACTAACTTCCAATGATACTTTATAGTAATATCAAATCCCGTCTGATGTCGCTAGTACTACTCAATTCACTATTTTCAATCACTGCTAATCCCCCACGAGGAATATCGTGACAATTCTAATTGGAGATAAAGACACAGTCTATAATAATTTAAGGTATAGATTTGCAGTTTCATTAAAATCTGTCCAGTGGTTTTTGCGTGATAGGCTAACAACACACACACCAGTTATCATTTTATTATATGACATAATAGATAAAATAAAATATTAGTAAAAAAAACTTTTTAGAGACAAGCTTTTATTGAAATGTACCGAGAAATGTACTAAAAAGGAAAAAATAATATTTAATAATTCTGGTTCATAATTATTATAAAAGCGGGGGTTGTAATCTCTACGATAGTTTATTAGTCGCGAATAATAAACTATCATAGTTTATTAGTCGCGAATAATAAACTATCATAGAGATTACAACCCCCGCTTTTATAATAATTATGAACCAAAATTATTAAATATTATTTTTTTCTTTTAAGTACATTTCAATAAAAGCAAAATTTGAGCAAAATTATTTTAGTGGTTTGTGCGTTACGTGCAACTACAGACAGACTTTCAACAAAAACTCAAAATCGAATTTTTGCATGATCACAAAATTTCTCCTAGATATACTCCGTATATGCAGGAAAAATAAAAATATATTTTACCTTGCGGAGTTTTTCTTATAGCTATAATAGTCAATAAAAGTTGAAGTGTAAATGTGGGCACACATACATAGTATGAAATCGTTTTATTCGACTTAATTTGCCACGCTTCTTATCAGACACGTGTACTCGTTAGAGTTACCACCAACTCTCTATCTACCCCAATTCGTCCCTTAATCAACGCCAACCACAGACCTCTGTGCTTCAGTCTCTTTCTTCGCACATTCGAGGTTTTTAATGCTAGCTGTAACAAAAATAAGTTACTCATGCTAGGCTGCAGAACGTATTGTCTGAAAATCTGATTTGACAATGACCCTAGGCTGTGACCACACAGATTTCTTGATTAGAAAAGCATTGTAGAATTTTTAATCGACCTTGATTAAAAAATAACTGTTCGATTGTAACGATATTTGTTTAACTGTGTATTATAAAGATAAAGATAAAGATAAAGATATAATTTATTTCAAACGATGTACATATATACATATTGAAAAAGTCAACAGAAACAAAAAATTCATAATGTATCATTTATAAAGTCTTTACTGGCATAATAACACTTATTCATTAATATATGGCTTTACACGCTTTTAAATAAAAAAGAACTTGTTGTTTTTATTTATACACTATATAATATTATAACATTATATAACATTATATAATATTTGTATGTACCTATTTAACATACTTTTTGGTAAAATTTCCTTTAGTGCAGTGAAATGGGCGAAAAAAGACCGATTTTGATTCGGTTTTCTTTATAAATGACAAAACATTTTTGCGGGAAGGCTATATTTCAAAATGGTGGGACGCTAATGACCTAAGTTGTCGACGCGTCTATAATTTACAATAAATAAATTAAATCAAAATGGTGGCCAAATGGGGGTACTCCCTGTTCCGAACACTCACCAGCAAAACCCCCCTACTAATCCCAAAAAAAATCGCTGCCTACACAAAATACACAGTTGATTTTAAAAATTTACTGCATTACTGAAAACAAGATTTTTTTAGGCAGATCAAAATTTGGTTTGAAAAACTTTTTTTCAGTGAAGATCAGTAGGTAATTTGTTTTTCTTTGTCTACAGTCTAATGTTCTACATAATAAAAAGTTTGAAAACGGTTATTTCTGCATATATAAAAATAAAACGAATCCAGAAATTATTATAATATGTATCACTAAAATAATAGATAGATAGATAGATATTTATTTGATCACAGTCGACACTGACAGAATGTATGTGACAACTGACAAGTCAAAATAAGTGTATGTTAATTGAAATCATAAAATTCTTTCAAATCATAAAAGCAATTCACAATCAGGAAATTTTTCAATGTGCGTTTAAAAGAGCTAAAATTGCTGTCTCGAAATGATATATACGAGTTATCATCAAAAGAATTCTCTATTTGAACCATTCTGTATACTTAGTTATCAGATAAGTACGTGTGTCTCCAATATTTTACTCCTCCCTTTATAATTTATATGTATTTAGTAGTGAGTAGATGCTATTTAAGCAATTAGTGATAAAACTGTCGCAATTAGTAATTAATGGTCCAATACATATTTATGTAGCAAGTATAATTTATTGTTCATATCTATATTATGCTGGTTTCTGATACGACTTTCAGCTTCAAATCTAGATTTCAAAATGCCAATTTTTTAACTAAATGGGCTCCATTTATTTGTAAACAAATTATATTCTTTAATCTAGATTAAAGACTAAAACTCGTATACCAGAAACCTAGCAATGCGGTTTTATATCCAGAGAATGTAAACATAATTGTTCTCAGTATTCTGTCTGTCTATTTGACAGGTTGGCTGCCATTGTTTTCTTAGCTTCTAAAAAATCAAAATTCAACTCTTTATACTTCACGTCTGTAATTGGGTTACCAGTTCCTCCAATTATGCGAAATTTCAACTTTCTATACTAAAAGGTCTCTGAGAAAAATGCCTGTGAAAGACAAACAGACTGACACCGAAGTAATTCCAATAGTGTTCCGTTTTGTGCCGATATGGATACGGAACACTAAAAATCGATATATATTGTTACAAAACTGTTTTCTGAGTTGGCGGAATAAATATGTATTTACAATATTTATTTACAATAATTAAAAACACAACAATAATAAATACAACAACCAAAAGTCAGTTCTAACAATCAACACAAGTAATTAACGCTTAACTATATACAATTGACTACACTAATATTTATTTTATCAGGTGAATTTATATCACGGTATTTATATCCGATTTATTTCTAACGTTTATTTATGTCGGTCATTTACTCAGTTACTTCAGTACTATTTTTTTATATCCACTCCACTATTTATATCACTGTACTGACTGATTCGACCGTTGATTGATTTATATCACTGATCCGCTTGGTTGCACGACTCACCATTCACTGATTGATTCAACACGACACACTCGCTGTTTATATACCTGCGTTGCCTAAGCCCAGTGTGTGCTCGTATTCTCTAGAACTTTCTTGAAGGTACGAGTTGTTCAGTAAGCAGACCCCCTTTTCTCAGAACTGTTGCCCGCCGTTCATATACAGGGTGATCCGTAACAATATTATTAAATTTGAAGGTCCGAAATCCAAGCCCATACATATGCAATTCTTTTTATAAGACTTAAGTACGTTTAGAAAGACTCCCAATCATCGAAAAGGGCTAAAAAATAAAATTTGTAGAGATAACCATTTGGGGTGTCTAGAAATAGGTCTTGTCGAATTATAGATTAAGAAACATTTCTTTATTTAAAATGACCACGTGTGAGGCCCACAAAGTAACCATTTTTTGTGCAATATTGTATCCCCCGGTCGCATTTGGAAACTGTTTGACCTAGAAACGTGGAATTTGGTAGATATTCCTCACGAATAAAACTGACGACATATCGAAATCGGTTCAATCGTTTCTGACGCTAATGACCTCTGTTGTCGAGCGTCTATAATCCACAATTCATTCATACGTTTCTGAGATAAGCGTCTCAGAAATAATAACTGTGTTTACAAACGAAGTTGATACTCGACCGATTTTTCACGTCAATTATATCGTTTACGAGATATTCTGAATGTAAAATAATCGCCAAACACCCTGTAAATACAATTTTTATTTATTCACTGCATACCTACCTACCTAATAATATACAATAGATAATACGGCGTGACTCAGGGCGTGATATGTGCGTGTCTGTGTGTGTATGAAATGAAAACGGGAGGTATTCGGACGCACCTGACGTCGACTTGTAACATTCCCACACATTCTGAACTTCACCTTCCTGTTGTCAAGCAGAGGTGAATTCTCAAATTCCCGAGGGGGAAAACTTTTTCATAATTGAGGTTGGCCTATTATGAGAAACGTTATATAGGCAGTTTTATTATAGAAATAACCGAAAATAAATGTCGGAAGAAAAATTGATCATAAAAGCACCGGTTCTCGATCACTCATTCATTCACTCATTCATTCACTCATTCATTAACTCATTCATTAAGTAGGAAGGTACAAACCCACGAATCCACGACTGGTACAAGACAGATTATATTTTTCTTTTTAAAGAACTTACATCGGGTTTTTTTTAAATTTTAATCTTATTTTTACCAACAATAGGTATATCGGTGCAAAAAAAATTAAAAAATATGAATTTGAGAGTTATATTTTAGCTGTAGTATAACACACTGACAAATAAATATTTTCTAATTTCTCCTCACATCAATAGAGTATGTTATTACATTGTTAGTAAAATGCAAAACTACAGAGTTAAAATATTAATATTTGATATTTTCCATTGTATTTATGTCATAATTTATTTTGTCAACTTTTAATATGAAGTAGTCATGAACTAACTTTATCGTATTTCTTGGCATAGGAGTATATTATGGATTGTTTAGTTATTTTGAAAAGCGATTTAAATAAATAAATCGTTGTAGTTGTATGTCATAGAGCAGTGACATGAATATTGTAATTCAATAGTTAACAATACTTCGAAATACATAGTAGAGAATCCATTATAGAGTAACGTAGGCGGGTTATTTTACATCAGACCTTGATGTCAACATTGGTAACATAACAGTGAGACTACAGTCTGATGGCGAAAATGTTGTGTTGACAGATTTACGAAGATAGAAAGTAGACATTTTCAAGGAAGATCTTTGCAAACACCTGGGACTTACACATAGTATGCTACTATAAATTTAGGAGAAGTTTTGTGTTTGTGGGGACCTATCTTAAACTTCAGTGTGGGTGAAAAGCTAGAAGGCACATTTCAGAAGTACTTTATACTACCAGAAAACTTTGCTAGGTCTTACAAAGATATTATATAACTTTATACAAGGTGTAACAGAATGAAATCGGCAAATTCATAGAGTAGATTAAGAGGTAGATTGTGGATTATAGACGCTCGACAACTGAGGTTATTAGCGTGAGTAAATTAAAGTGAAAAATTAAAATGGGTAAAAAATTTAGATTAACATATATATTATCTAAAACGAAATTTCTATGTTTTTAAATGTTTAACAATATTTTTAATAGGATTTCGAAGGTTACATGGTGAGAGCCATTTGAATCGAATTTCGAGCCTGGAAAGATCCGAGAAATCCACGATAACACATTTTTATGTTCAACGATTATAAAGTAATTTGCAGAAAATAAAACAAAAAAATTATTTATCAAATCATTAGGTCATTTTTGTCAATAAATGGACAGATCAGAAATTATATCGTTTTAAAAATTTGGTTACAAAAAGGGGTCCAATGACGTTTCGAAGTTTTCTGATTTGATTTGAAGGCTGTACGACGTCACAACGTTCCATTTCGATTTCAACAGAATATGACATTGTAATCAATTGATTCTTTTTATAACATTGACGAGGACAGTGTGGTCCAGTGGTTAGCGTCGCGGCCTCTGGATCAGACTGTCGTGGGTTCGAATTCCGCCACCGCTCATGGATTTTTTGTGATGTCATTTAGTTTTAAGTTAATTGTTATTTAATGTAATCAAGACGCTAATGACCTAAGCTGTCGACGCGTCTATAATTTACAGTAAATAAAATTTATAACATTGAGGTTTTATTTTGTAAATTAATAAAAATGATCATTTGTACGCTATATATCCCACATTTGTAATTTTCTTAAGTTTCAAGTAGTTCCATAATAATAATTTTCCTACTTGAAAAAATCATGTTTAAGTCCGCCATATATTACATGAGAAAAATCACAAAATCTGAACAAATAAAGCTTAAATAAATACTCTGCGTTTTTATGTGTTCCTATTATAACCGAAGAAAATCTTTCAGTAGCAATTACGTAGATGACGCGTTATAAAAACGAATAATGTAAGAAAAGAAAGCGATGGAGTAATAGAACAAGCATATTCAATATTGATATATCTGTGGTCACAAAAAAAACGTGTTTATGTACGGATATTTTGTAAAATAAAATTTGGTGCATAAAAAGACGAAACAACACTTTTGAAATTTTAATGTGAGTGAATCAATAGGAGATGTTACGCAAAGTTAATTGTAGATGTCGCTACCAGTACAAGCAGTAAACAGGCAAATGTCAAGCTTTTAAGTTATTTATTTGCAAAATTTTAAGAAAAGCTATGTTGGAAGTGATTTAAAAGGTACGGGCATTTAAACATCGAACAATTAAAAACTTTACTAAGACAACTTAAAAGGCAAGAAGAAATATTTGGTAGAAAGGTATGTCCCTATTATGATGGTACTGTAGAACCTGTTGATTATCTCTAAAGCATAATATTATCACAATATTATCTAAAATGAACTATATATCAAACCATGAAAAGATTTCTGTGACCTAGTTTCAGCTAAGTTTTCAGTAATAATCGATAAAAATGTGTATTGATAAACCTAAGTCGATTGAATCGCCAAAATACACACAGCTTAAGCTGTCAGATGTTGTTTACTGATTGCGCTAATAGCGCCCCTAGTGAGAGGAAGTTGCAGTATTATCTCCTATTTCGCTCAACTCGTTCACGTATTTAGCCGGTCGTGCATTGCTGCAATCTTTTTCCATTACAACTATACTCGTACCCACCGATGGACAAGAATTTACGAAATACACTTTAAATTTTACTTAAAATGTGTATGTTATATCTCTACATAGTATAAATTGAAGTCGCTTTTCGCGTCTGTCTGTCTGTCTGTCTGTTTAACCGCTAACTCCTCCTAAACCACGCAACGAATTTGGTGCGGTTTTCACCATCAATTAGATAATTTTTCACGGAAGATTTATATATATAGCATAATTAATAAATAATAATAATAAATAATTAATTAATTAAATTCGTAACCCGACCGTAAGAATTCGCAACATACTTATATCATAAAAACGACCGTACATTACTGTTCCACTCGTAGCGTAGAGGTTGCGTCGCAGCAATCTTACACAGGGACTCGGGTTCGGAAACTGATGGCATCGTAGAATTTTTGGTTTTTTTTCTCTAAATTCTACCTGATATTTATTTATATATTTTTTTATTTTTGTTTTATTCTTTCTTTGACAATAATTATAATTTTTTTGCGAGTGAGTATAATGTAATTATAATATTCAAGCGAACGAGCGAAGCGAGTGAGTAGTGTATTCATAATATTCAAGCGAACGAGCGAAGCGAGTGAGTAGTGTATTTATTATATTCAAGCGAACGAGCGAAACGAGTGACAAGTGTATTTATAATATTCAAGCGAACGAGCGAAGCGAGTGAGTAGTGTATTTATATTATTTAAGCGAACGAGCGAAGCGAGTGAGTAGTGTATTGCACCCGGGCTTTCTTAGCACCCGGGCAAAGCCGGACGGGGCCGCTAGTTTTTAATATAAAGCAAACGTCGGCTTAGTCCAAATTTTTGAAGATTGTGGATTATGGACGCTCAACAGCTGATGTCATTAGCGTCTATAGGTGTGTATTAGAATTTTTCAGCCGGTATACACAAACCGACTGGTACGAGCTCCGGTACCTGGAAGCGCTAATCCCATAAAACATTGGAATGTAGTTTGCATTACAATGCTTCCCCTGGCGGGGGAATTTTTGAAGACGGGTACCTAAGTACATAATAAACGAACGGAGAGAACGTACCTATTGAAAGTTTGTATCTTGTGATGGCACAGCTGAACATTGACAGCTTTAGTTTAGGCAGATTTGTGACGTCACGTAATAGTTTTACACATCAATAGTATATTTTTAAACACACGAGTGACGTCACATCCGTCATCAATTTCCTTGACAGAAAATTCTGCGTTGACGCGAACTAAGAAGTTTCACTTCAGAATTCGACTTAACCACTTTTCCTTGTGATCACAGCTGAGAATAACAAAAGTCTCAGAGCAGAGAGACGGCTTGGCGAGAAGAGAAGCCCTCGTCGGCCGTCGAACGAAAGAAGGAAAAGCACGACGACAGGATCTATTGCAACAACAATGTGTACATGTCGTATCATTTATCTATCATCATGATTCCATTATGGAGACAGCGCGAACAGAGGGCGGGACACGTGATATATGTGCGAACTGAACACGTGCTTCTATACAGTATACTCTACACTACCGCATACAAGGTGCTTCTTCTGCTTGGATGCTTGTCCACCGCGGGGTTACGTACAATGCATACGGAATTATGTCATAAATATACAGAGTGGGCACACAATAATAACATATCTTGACGTCAAACAGTTGCAAATTTATGTGCCATCTACGTTATAACAACGAAATAAAAGCAATTATTTGTTTGAGATGAACTTTGCACAAAATCATTTTGGTACGTCAAAGTTTTGAACTATTATTATTATTTATAACTTTCCTTATTTATTATTGGTAATTTTAATACATATAATTCTGTCATAATCATTGACATAACACAACCATTTCTGTTCACGGTATAACAATTTTTTACGATATGGTGGAAGAGCCGGTCAATATGGTGGAAGAATGGATTAATATGGTGGAAGAACGGGTTGATTTATTAAAACTAAAACAATTCATCCATATTGTTACAAAACTGTATGGTAATTTCGGTAATAGTAGATCTGTGATATCTAGATGTGTAATGGACAATATTACGACGAGTGATAACAGTATATAAAAACGAGCGATAGCGAGTTTTTACAGTCACACGAGTCGTAATACCATTACGCACGAGATATATATGGTATACACCCCCCTCTAAAAATACCTAATTTTCAGTTCATTTTCAAAAAAATTTGACAGTTAATTTGCGTCGCCATCTTTACTTCTACAGTAGGTATGCCGTGAAGTTCGTGAGTAAGTAATGGCAGGCGCACGCAGAAATTGCTATGACAACCGTTTACTTACCGCCTTAGTGCGCTCATCTGTCTTTACCTGCGATACAGACATACCCATCTTTTTTTTTCAAATCATTACCGTGTATTCGAAATTTATATTTTCGGACTATTACAACTCACGCTACCTGGTATGTAATCTACAAAATAATAACAATAGCGTGAAATGAGATTTCCTGATGACAAATTACTCTGTTTATGTACCTACAATACTGTTTTGTCATTTACTTCGTATTATTCTATAGGAGTATAGGACATACAAAACATAATGTACCAGAGTATTATTTTTAAATTCTGTTTTATATTCTACTTCGAAAACAAACGATACAAAACAGATAATTTCCATATGAAAATATTTTCTGTTTTGTGTAAAATGTATACACCACTTTGTTATTTTTATAGATATCATTATATTTTTTCTAGTTTGAAATCTTATAATTGAAAATGTCTAGGCATTTTTGAAGTGAATAATCTGATAAAAAGTTAATAAAACGATGTAACCAGGGCGACGTAAAACTAATCTCATAATATTTATAGATATAAATATTTATTCTGTAAATGTCAATTTATAACATTTTCTCTTATTATTTATGTAGATGCGATGTGTAGTGTAAACTACACGTCCATATACATCATAAGGAAATGTAATAATTTTAATTTCTGTAATTAATAACTATACTAACGCATCGCAATAACAAGGGAAATGACGTCACACTACAAGGCAATATCAGAAATATTTATTTATTCAACCTGTCACCATCGGGACTCAAACCTGAAACTTCCAGTTTCCCGGTTGCTGGGTTATCAATTACCTACCACCACAGTGACACGTCTAGTTGTCTTTATAATTCATATATAAAACATTAAAAATGTATTTTCCAATATTATTATTGTAGATTATAGACGCGTCGTGTATTTTCCACTACATATATTATGCAAGAGTTAATATTTTTAACTAGCAAAGTTATGATGACATGTGAGAAGTAATAATTATTATGGGTGAATCTAATAAAAAAGTTTCCAATTATAATATTACAGTCAAGAGCCATTGTTCTAATGAATGAATGAATTGTGAATTATAGACGCTCGACATCAGAGGTCATTAGCGTCGCCATTGTTCTACATCGTCAAGACAAATTAATAGGAAATACTTTAATATGTGAAATTAAATAACTAACTTATGATGTAGAATAATTTTATGACTTTTGACTGTAATATTATAAATGGGAAATTTTTCATTAGATTCACCCATAATAATTATTAGCTCTCACATGTGTGAAGGTTCAATTATAATTTTGCTGGTAGAAAACATTAGCTCCCGCATATAGTGAAAAATACTTTTAAAATGCTTTATAATATATGAATTATAAAGACAACTAGACGTGTCACTTTGGTGGTAATTGATAACCTAGCCAGCGCGAGACTAGAAGTTTCGGGTTTGAGTCTCGACGGTGACCTAGGTTGAATAAATACATTTTTCTGATATTGCTTTGTAGTGTGACGTCATTGGGTGTCTCTCTTGTTGTTACGATATAAATAAATAAATATACGTTTATTGTTCCTTTTATGAAACAAAAGGAGCGGGATTCAAACATAATGTTTGTTCTTCCACCCGTCCATTTACAAAAGACAAGTACAGACATTTTAAAATATTTACACAAAAACAGTTAAAATTTTTTAAAAACAATCCAAGATTAGTTAATGCTTTGAAGCCTTCTACGATCAATTAATAGCTTGGTTATATAGTCAAGCTTAAAGTTTTTAAACTAGATTTATCGATAGTTTGTTTAATAATGTCACTCAGCTCGTTTAAATGCTTCGGCGCTAAGTATGAAAAGGACTTTTTGAAAGAAATAGAGAAAAAACGGGGTATAACAAAACTGATATGTCTGCTGCTATATGGATTATTACTGATTTCTAATTTGACATTAAGATAATTAGGTTCAAGTGTATTGAGAATTTTAAAAATAAAATTATATAAATGCAACAAGCGTCGCTCAGACATATTCAAAATTTCGAATTTTAATAGATAAGGAGTGATATGTTCCCTGAAGGGGATTTCATAAATAAATCGCATACAAGCATTTTGCAGTTTTTGTATTTTATTACGAGTCACAAAGTCTAGTGAACCTCCATAAACAGCATCACCATATTCAATAATAGGAAGAATCAAAGCATTAACCAATCTTAGTTTCATTGTTGCAGATAAAAAAGTCTTGTAGGAATATAATACCTTAAGTCTACTAAAAGCAAATCTAAATTTATTTGTGATGTGCTGGAAAAATATACACGTCTATATATTTTTTTTAAACATCTAAGTATTTTCCAGTGGCTTTTGGTAAAACTAGGAATAATGATGACTTAAATTTCATAAAAAATGAATAGAAAATGCTCTTTGTTAGATGAAGAAAATATTTTCTTTCGTCTAAGTTATAATTTGGCCAACGACACTGAAAAATGTATAATTAATTTAATAATTATACACGCACTTATAACAAGAATGAACTCTGTATTATTCTTATTAATTAAAAAAACAGCGAAATCATTAATCCATTAGTTAATTTATGCACTAACAAAACATAACCTACAAAAAATGAATGTCAGTGTACCAGACAAATACACGCACACACCAAATAATATACAGTAACTATTCTTATGTGTGTAACATTGGGGTAGAAAATCGATAGAAAACGAGCGGTTGCAAGCGGGTTGTACAGGTCGTCCTGGGCCTTCGCGTTTCATACACACCGACACTATAACTGAGTTATTATTGACAGGAAGAAACGTTTCCCTACAGCCGTAATAATTTGATTACAGCCGTTATATCTACTTCTATATACTATTGTGAAAGTTTACAAAACGAGTGCACAGTGTACTTGAATGAATTGCGACTATACAGTCGATGCTTTCCAAGTGTAGGAGATTTTTCGCCACATTGTATTCACTTTCGGTAAGGACGTAAACATCTAATACTGTGTTCATACCAATGACCTATTTACCTAGCTTTCTAAACACTAGACTGTGAACTCAACGCATAATATGACGATTTTTTTTTAATTTTAGTTTCCATAAGTTAACCATAGTGACACTATATCTTAGCCTTAAATTAATAGAGATGATATATTGAAAATGTCGCCCCTGCAGCGTAGGCGAGTTGACTTACTAATTTTTGTTCCGTTGGATCTAAAAATAGGTCTTTATGTTTTGTTTTATTTAAATTATGAATAAGAAAAGAGACAAGAGGTGACTTAATTCGCGGAGTTTTAATGTTATTTTTTTTTGTAAATAAATGTATAGTAGTTTTTTATTCCACTGAATTTAACTGTCAGGGGTGTATTAATGTTTTTATTGTTATTAAGGAAAACAAAATACAGCAACATTGATTTTATTTTCGTATAGATTAATGTATTTTATTCCTTTGGATTTAACTTTAAGATACTATGTACCTGTCAAAAATATATATATTAGAAAACTTTTTTCGGGAAAACATAAAATGTGTTTTGGGCCCGTGGAGTAGGTATTAATGTTATTTTCTTACAAATAATTGTATTACCTATATGTTTCATTGTATTAATTGTAGCTATTTTTTATTGAAATGCAAATTGCAATGAAAAAAGCTGTAATTTTTTTATCTTTTAGGGACGGATTAAGATAATTCTTATCTATTTTTCAGCTCAATTATTATTTTTTTGCTTTGTATTTATATTTGTAGATAATTATGAAAATTATATTTGGGGCGAAATTTCACAGAAGGCTGTTTTCAATTTTTTGTTGTTGTTTTAACAAATTTTAATCTGATTTGATTACTTCACGGGGCCCGCTAGTTGTGGAATAATTTTTAATTAAAATATATTTAATAGGAAGATTATAAACAAACTAACACATGAGAAAATTCAAACCCGACTGAGAATAAAAATACCTAATAATTTAGGTTGCATAATTCAACAGTTGACAGTCTAGTAAGTGATGATGTCATTGGTGAACACAGTCCTGCGTGTCGCTGCTACCAACTCTTGCTCTATCTGTGTTTATAAGTGTAAATACATGGAAACAACTGACGATCAACAGCGACGCAATGTATCACTGCGCATGACTTATTGATATTTTCTTCTGTAGCACATTTTCTGTATGCGCACCGCACTGTTTGACCGATACCCGCCAATTTCAAATGCACAACCTCAAAAAAAATTCCCAATTGCACGGAAACAATAAAGTTCGAATTTGATTTGAAATTTTTTATGGACCCCAATATTCAGTTGTCAGTTTTGATGTCAGATTTTTTTTGTGTTGTAGTTTATTGAATAGTTTGAATAAAGTTGCTAATATAGTTTTTAGATGGTAAGACGCAAGATGAGTGCAATTTTGAAATGATGAAATGGTTCTAAAAATATATTTACTATTAATTACAAAAACATTTAAGACGTAGGTAGTAGGTACTGCAGATATTAGGGAGAACAATGCAAAATGCTTTTTAAATTACGATTAAATCTATTAAAATTCGAATGCGTTTTTATTAAAAAAAACATCACTATTTTCTGCACTTCCACCTTAATATGGTGGAGGCGCAGGTTTTCAGTAATGTAATGATTTTAAATGAATTGGCTAGTATAATTTTTTAAAAACACTAAGAAGAATATTATAGAAGAATAGAATCAGGATTAGCTAACAAAAATGTTCATGTGAAATAAATAGACAATAGAATAAGTAATTCGCTTTGTTAAAACTTAGGTAATGATCAATAAGAAGTATGCTATCGAAATGTTACACGGCGTTTTCAATCTTAATCAAAATATGACCTTCTCCAAAAAGAGGCAAAATATAATATTTTATTTTTCACTAAACAGCAACAAACCGCACCCCAAACACATATTTTATTTGGAATAGAATTTTTTTACGAGATTTTAATCAACTTCATATGTTTGTCAGTCAGTCTAGGCCAAATCTTGCAAGTCAATTTATAACACTTCCACATATTCGATAGATTTGACACATATATATTATGTGTTCTCGATGATAATAAATGAATCAATCGTTTTATAATTATTAAATAATCAATTAACTTTACTAAATTAATGTTTTAATAGTAAAACATTTTGAATGACCAAAATGGACAAAATAAAATATAAGAAAAAAAAACTTCTTGTATAGACAAGAATTTATTTAAATGTACTAAAAAGGAAAAAATAATACTTATTTCATAATATTTAGATTCATAATATATAAAAGCATGGGTCGTGACTAATAAACTATATCATATAGTTTACGACTTTTACAATTTAAACCTAAATTATTAAATATTATTTTTTTAGTTAATACATTTCAATAAAAGCTTGTCTTTAAAAAGTTTTTTTTTTCACTTATATTTTTTAACAATTATTTTTTCATTGTCGATATTTCGATCACTATAAGACCTTTTTGCCATACCCACTATAAAATAGCTGCTTTACATGCATGTATGCATGTAAAGTGAGTTTTCACAGGCCGACGTGCGGGAATGTATCTTTCCCGCACTAGTGTGGGAAAACAAACCATTTCCATAGTGATTTATGTTTATTCGCCCTGATCTGCCCGCTATTACCTACTGACAGCTACCCTCATCCTACCATAGAAATGAAGTTGGCGACACAAATGAACTGTCAAACATTTTTGAAAATACTGAAAATGAAGTGAAAATGAGCTATTTATAGTGGATGTGGCAATAAATGCCATATATATATCTATATATGTAATGATATTATGACTCGTGTGGTTAAAAAAGGTTAAAATTCGTTATCGCTCGTTTCAACAAAATGTCTCCTCAGTTATATATCTACGTCATTACGCAACTAGATGCACAATCTACTTTTACAATGGTAAATACTAGTTTGAGTTAAAAAAAGCTTTGTCTATTATGCAAAGAAAAACCTAATTTAAACACATACAAATAGTAATTCTATAGTAATTACTACAAGTCGTTTCCATTGAATTGCACCAGATGTGTAATTTTGAAATACACACATGTACAAGAACCCTTTCTTTGCGTTTGTATGTATTTGTATAACGTAATTTTGGTAATTTTGTACCTACTAATCGAGTAGTTAATTAACTTCTCTAAGGTATAAAGTTTTAGCATTATAATGTATGTAGAATGTTACGCTTAGACTTAATTGGCTTCCGGACACCAATAATTGAGAACTATTTGCATTAAAAAAATTGAAGCAAATCTAAATGGAATCTGCATTTGTCCTGATGAAAACATGGAGGTAATATATATTATAGCATTGCGTTCTCTGTTATCATTTTGATAGATATTTGTGTGAAAACAAAGATGTACTAATAATTGTCAAAATTTTATCTACTTTAATAAATAAATTTAAAATAACACTTTTCGTAAGACAACCAAATTTGACTCACCGAAAATATATATTTTTCTAGTCCTATGACAACTTATTTTTAAATTTTAAAAATATATTATAGGTACACTAAAAATATTACCCAAAAACGAAATTGTTGTTAGGAAATTATTTTTTAATATTTGTATATTTGCGCCAATGACCTGAGCTGTCCGGCGTCTATAATCAACAAACTAATTTAACTGTATCTTATATACTACGTGTAGACGCTTATAACCTCAGTTGTAGAGCGTCTATAATTTACGTTCACTTATATACTACGCTTATTATGTCACGAAATTACTTATATCGGGACCCGATTCACAACAATCTAAAAAATACAACAATAATTGGATAAAAATAGTGTTTTGTGTTCGGAGTATTGATTTGTCGAGAGCAATTATTCAGTTTTTCTAATTGATATGCATACGTTTATATAAAAAGGGATATTCAATCAGCAAATAGAAACAGAGTGATGTGTAGGAGAGAGAAGAGAAAAGATACAAACGAAATGCAAACTAATGAATATTAGAACATGCCTAGTGCCTACCCTTTGCCGTGTTGTGTGAGAGGGTCTCCTCTCCTCCAGTTCTCTACCTGCTTACGGATTGAGAGGTGCTTGACTGTCTAATGACATTTTCATGACATGCATGATGAACACGACAGTGGCTGGCAAACTTTGCAACAATTTATTATGATTATTAGTAATTTTAATGATATGTAAACATCTTTACTGCGACCCCCCCAAACATTTTCTTCATCGATAAAATCTCATGGAAGTGACGTGTTCCGGAAGGGAATTCAGCTGTTTTGTTTGTTTTTTAGATTATATGTAGCTATCATGATATTCAAATGTTCTAACCATCATGAAAGTACCGGGTAGGGTTGCCAGGTGTCCGGCTTTTTACGGTCGGGTCCGGCCAAATATATACAAGTCCGGCATGTCCGGCTTTTGTTAGGCTTTTTAGCGATGAAATATAGAGAACACATATATGTTGGTTGGTTTATCTATACCTATGAAAGTATAGGAATATACACACGTTTAAGGTTGATCTCGCAAAAAACTGACTGTTATTGATTATTAATAAACGATTGAAAATACCCAACTGACTCTATTTCAATTTAAAATACGTATTCCGGCTTTTAAGGCAAAATGTCCGGCTAAATATAACGCCGCGTTCGGCTTTTAGGGCAAAATGTCCGGCTAAATATAACGCCGAGTCCGGTTTTTCTATATTTGGACCTGGCAACCCTAGTACCGGGGATTCACTGTTTTTCAACAGTTAATTTCACAGGATGGATTCCCGTTTCAGATGAGGTCATTCGGTAATTTCCAATTTTGATCGTAGTACCATGCGACGTTTTAGTAAAGAAATTACTTTATCGGTTTTCATTTGGTACTAGAAGAAATTTCGATACGCGTAACGTCACAAGATCCTGTCCAACGCATGCGCGTCCTGCGTACAATTTACCTTCAATGGCTGTTTGTTTTAAATTTGAATATTAAATCGAATATAAATTATTTTTGCATATAGCTACAAAACAATGTCTTCTATATTTGCGACAATCAAAAATGCAATCAGCACGGACCGTGTGACATCTCAAAATTCCCTGTTTATGGTTCTGTATTTTAGTTTTACAGAGTTTATAATTATTTTTTTCAAATAATAAAAAATAAGAAAATAAAAAATATTTTTTAACAAAAATAATTTAGGTAATTGGTAGCTATGTATTACGAAGCCTAAATTTTAAGATGGATCGATCTGAAAAATATTGCTGGATCCGTGCAAAACTATCGAGAGCCGAGATTTGTGTCCCTGAGAAAATATTGTAATAAAAGCCATTTTCTATTTTTAAATTTCTTTAGGTAACAAATAATTTAACATTCACTTCAGGATTTTTTTTAATGTAAAACATCCTCAGTAGCATGGAATAATATGCAATACTTTCCTGTAGAATGTTGAATATGGCATATTAAATAGATTTATACGGCTGTTTTGCAATTGAAAATTTTTATTGGAAGAACAGCCAATTACATAATTGATTCCTGCAAAATATATCGGAAAAAATCATTTTGAAAACCAGGTTAGAGTCCTGACTGTGACTATATGGTTGTCAAAATGATTTTTTCCGATATATTTTGCAGGAATCAATTATGTAATTGGCTGCTCTTTCAATAAGGCATGGTGCGTAAATTTAAAAATCAGATCATTCATTTTTGCGTGATTCTCGAGCGAAAACAATTTCATATATATTTGACAGGACCATTATCCAAGTGTGCAAGCTTTCACGGCCGGCATTGTTCCAAATCTTCATGGTTTCCGGGCTTGTAGGCCGTGGTCCGGTGGTATTTCTACCTGACGTTTCGTCTACAACTGCGGTAGACATTCTCAAAGGCGATGTGGCAGCGGTCGAAGTGTCCTCCTTGGCGGCTCACAGGTTAGTGTGTCGGTTACTGGTGTTCTCCCTTCTTTTATACCTAGTGCCAGTGTGTTCTCTGTTCGGTCGTAGTCCGTCTCTCTGCCATTGGTCAACTGCGCAATGTGTAGTGGTGGTGAGAATATACAGAGAGGTCATAGAAATACATAAACACACACAGAATTTCAACCGAAAAGATGAAGGCCTCAATCTCAGTAAAACCTGGACACCAGCACTCCGACATACAAAACCAATGACCAATCGTACAAGGACGGGATACGACCGAGTAGAGAACTCACCACCACTACACATTGCGCAGTTGACCAATGGCAGAGAGACGGACTACGACCGAACAGAGAACACACTGGCACTAGGTATAAAAGAAGGGAGAACACCAGTAACCGACACACTAACCTGTGAGCCGCCAAGGAGGACACTTCGACCGCTGCCACATCGCCTTTGAGAATGTCTACCGCAGTTGTAGACGAAACGTCAGGTAGAAATACCACCGGACCACGGCCTACAAGCCCGGAAACCATGAAGATTTGACAGGACCATTGTTTTGACGCCACTCGAACATTCAATAATGTAGAATTCACCCTCCTTGTGTGGAGCTGTACACTAATGTCAACTGTGGGTCCACTAACCAAGTATACACACGCGTAGCTTGTAAAAAGGGGACCGCGTTCATTAATAAAATATACAAAGATACCTATAACGACGGTGCATCATCGCCTCACCCCTCAATTCTACCCCTCTGCTACTCGGAGCGATCACTGTTCTTCTTTTACCTGTCTTTGTATTGCTTGGTATTGATAAACATAAAACTCTTAGGTGTGTTATGAAGTATTAGAAATATCTTGTATTATGTCCGTCTTGTGACTTCTTGTGAATTTACACTACGCGTTTCTGCAACGAGTTGCCATCTTCAGGTGTGGTTAATTATTTTTTTTAAAAACACACATTGAGTATTCGTAACACTATATAATATTATAATGCTAAGCAATGTGTATTGTGTCGTGGTCTGTGAAGTACTTCACAAACCACGACATAGTACACAGTGCTTAGCATCATAATATTATATAGTGTTACGAATACTCAATGTGTGTTTTTTTTTTAAATAATTAACCACACCTGAAGATGGCAACTCGTTGTAAATTCACAAGAAGTCACAAGACGGACATAATACAAGGTATTTCTAATACTTCATAATATTCACATAGTGACTTGGAGACCCAACACTCTAAAAATGTATCATAAGGTGTGTTTGTTCTGAACTGCTAGAGGCTTGTATTGTTGGCAACTCACGGAGACAACTGCATGTTTGTTGGTCAAATTATCGGACTCTTCGAACTGTTTGAACTTGATTCTAGCTGCAGTTTTAGACTCTTGGAACCGCTAAAAGCCAAGGTCAAACAGTTCGAAGAGTCCGGGAATTTCACTAACCAACAAAGCAATTGTGTCCGGAGAATTTTTGTATTGACAACAAGCACTTCAGAAGTTCAGAGCCTGTTCAGAATTTACCAAATACCAACAAACAGTAAACACTATAATTTATTCACTTTTCTCAAATGCATCAAGCTAATAGTTTAGAAGGGTCCTCAATATCCACCATAATTGAATTGATGAGATTAAAAAGGAAAAGATTCCATTTGACCTTATTTTCGGGAAATTGAAAAAAAGATTTTTACTAAAGAACTAATAGTCAAAAGAAGAACTTATAAATACAAAGTTGTTCCTTATGGCCTTACTAAATTATTATATTCACATTTTTAAAATTTAATTTGTATAAAATATTATTTATAATACGCAAAAGATAGTGGAATCTTTTCTTTTTTGATTTCATTTCAGAATACTATTACCAGAAAATAATAAAAATCCATTTGTCAAACACGAAAATAACATTTATTCGTAAAGAATATGATTAGTCATTGATTACAACAAAAAAATGCATTTTTTGTCCCTTCTGAAGTATTATAAAAAAAATTGAAATTTAAAAAAACGGTTTTCCTAAAAAATAAGTAGGTAATTCAACATTTGTTACTAAAACAAAGACAGGAAAGATTCCAACAGTCCTAATATATGGGTGAGCCGTTGTAGTTTTAACTGAGATCAAAAAGGTAAACATTCCAGGAATGTTTTCGTTCTATATCTCAGTAAAAACTACAACGGCTCACCAATACATTATCATTGTTGAAATCTTTCCCGTCTTTGCATCAGTAGATACGTCTTCAGTTTTTAAATAAAATGGCTATCTCACTTTATTTTTAACAAAATATGGAATCTTTCCCTTCTTAATCTCACCAATTCAATTATTCTATGATTTTTTTTTTAATTTTATCATTTGACTTTCAGAGTAAAGTGGAACCTTATATTAATAATTTGACCTCAAGCTTAGTATATGTTACAATTCTAAATCCAAATTTAGGATTGACATAAGTGCAGTCAAGTCATGTACTAAAAGAATTAATAATTGATAGGAGTAAGTACTGATGAAACATTATTCAAAACAATTTTATGTATAATTTTTGTTTTTTCTATTCAAAGTTTTAAAGTTTCTTAAAAGGAAATACTTCGACAATACTCTGATAATAAAATTCAATTACCTTTGCTAAATATTAATCAAGTTTACAAAGTATAGTACCTACGGCAAAGCATTTGGAAAATTATTAAAACATGGTATAGTTTTATTTTTACCTGGTTGGTATTCATGGTAAAATTTTATCAGACATTCTTTCTATATACAGAGTGCCGCAGAAGGATTTTGGGGGCATATTCTTTGTGAAATTTCGAAACCAAAAGCCTTTCATATCGTTAAAGCAAGACTGCAATGGTCATCCAAGTAGGCGAAGCGTATTTTTAATACTTAGTTGAGACGATTAGATTACGCCAATCTACTATCTAAATGAGTAGATAATAAATATAATATTAAATCAATTGAGCTGGAAATTTAATTTTTAAAATTTACATCTAAAATATACCCTCGCTGAGCTTTAAAATAAAGTTGGATTGATTGTCAAAAAAAAAATTTATGTACAGCGATATTTAGACGTTCTGTTGGCGCGTTAATTACTTGGCGCGTGTCTGTTGCGTATAGAATATAGATATTTGACAAACAGGCCTCGCCCGGCGCTAGAAGCAACGCACATAATAAAGGCGAGGTCAATTAAGATCTACATGAATCATTCAATTTGTCTGTAGCTCCTGTAGCATGTATTTAGGTATGAATATTGCGTAATCATGTAATGCATTGTGTCAGCCCACTAGACAGATTAATCAAAACACGTATCAGTCATTATTTGATACAAAAACACATCATTGTTACGTAAAAAATATTAAAAGTTCTACATAGCACCTTTTACACTAATATTTACATATCATACTAGCTATTACCCGCGTCAACAAACATTTTATTTTATTTATTATACGCAAACGCGAACGAAGGCCGATATAAAGTAGTCTATATCTCTTCAGTTTAGGAGTCCTAGATATACGTTTACCAACTAAGAATTTTATTAGTGTAATTTAACTTAACATGAAAATAAAGATATTTATGTAGATCACTTCGGTAAGTGTTTTTAATAAGGAATTTATAAGTGTAGGTATAACTACACGAATCCTCGTGTAATAATTTGTATTATGGATTAATAAATTTCTATTCTATTTTATTCATTTATTCTTGAAAAATGTGACAGAGCGAAGAAAATATTTTTTTTTCAAATATGTAAAAATTTTTTTTTAATATGACAATAAATAGTAGGTATAGTATTTTTTTCAAAATTTTTGACAGTTTATTTGTGTAGCAAACTTCTCTTCTATAATAGACTGAGAGTAGTAGTCCGGCGCAATATAGTATCAGACTCTAATGACCTCTGTTGTCGAGCGTCTATAATCCACAATTCATTCATTCATTCGCAATATAGTAGGTAATATCGGGCGTATAAACATAAATTACTATGGAAATGATTACTTTCCGACACGGAGTGTGAGAAAGTTAGTTTTCCATACACCGGCCTTTAAAAAGTCATTTTACAAGCATACATACATGCATAGAAAGCAGCTATTTTATAGTGAGTATGGCGAAAAAGTATTTTTACATCGTTAATTTACAGTTTGGAAAAAAGAAACTCTCGTAATCCTAAACCTTTTTATTTTTAATCATATCAATAGTCACGAGTACCTACCAATATAAACATCCAGGTAAATAACAAGAAAACTAGAAAAAGGTAAGTAATTTTGTAAGCACAGGACCTTGTATCGTTTACAATTTTTGAATGAAACCATGGAAAATCCTCAGTCTAGATGGCTACTAAAAAAATGACCTATTTTCCACAGGAAAGAATAGTTCAAACCTCTAAAAGCAAAACACTCTCCTTTTATTTTTTTTTCAGCCAAATTAACTCCCAGTAACAGTGGCGGACTAAGCCCGTCGGAGACCCGGGGCGGCAGAACTAAATGAGGTCCCCGGTCTGCTTAGAAATGGATGTATTTGTAGTTTAAATTTCGTAAAAAATAAATAATATAGATTCAATGGCTGACAAAAAAAAATCAAATATTTATAATAAACGACCTATACCTACATTTATATTTTGTATACGTACGGGGCCTCCAACTCCAAACTGCCTCTTACTTACTAAACATATTTTGGCCTTGTTTGGGATTTGATTAAGAAGGACTTATCGAGATTTGGTGGCCCCCCAGGATCAGAGGCCCGGGGTGGGCCGCCCCCTCGCCCCCCCCCCTCCTTAGTCCGCCACTGCCCAGTAACAAAGTTTGAAACACCCACTAATCATGATATAAACACAAAATTGTAATGGAATCGCTTTTTTTTCAAAGAGAATATTTTTTGACCTTTTTTTGCCACTACACATAAAATTCAATCTGCGTTTCAAAACGGTTTATTTACTCTCCAGTAGAGATGTAGGCCATTCAGAAATTTATTTTTAATATACTATTAAATGAAATTAATTACAATGAAAAGAGGCAGCATCACCCAACAATTGAAAAGTTATTAAACTGTTTCGAAATGCAATTTATAGATATGAAACCGCACAAAATATAATTTACAAAAAATATCAGTAATTCAACATAATATGTTACTATTCCTGGCGGATTATATAGTCCCTTTTCCGCTTCTGCCTATATGTTTGCGATTTACTTGGAAACCGCTGGACCAATTTAAGTTTGGTTTTTACTATTGTACAGATAATTATCCTGAAAGTGCTTTAGACTGTAGATGCTAAATCATGAGGGCACGGACTGCCGACAACGTCAGGCCCTTGCATCAGGCTTAAAAATTAATTTTAGCTTCAAATTAACACACTAGAGACATCGAACGGAATTTATTATAAGCTCTTAGCTCAGCATTCAACCTCTGCCACTTTGTTTTGAAATTGGTCACTTTAAAATGAGAAATACGCTAAGTCTTCGGAGCGGGGAGTACGGGCAACGCCGGGATTATGGAGTAGACTCTTTTATAACAGTTATACTCTGTTCCCAACCGACCAATCACAACTCAAGAAACAAAGAGATGCGCACATTACTTCGTCTTGAAAATGAATAGAATATACTCGTAGTAGGTATACCTACTTGCATTTGTAAATAATTTTGTATATTATGTATTGTATGTTAAAAACAGCTTGCCTATATGAAATAAATGCTCACTGAATATATCCTTGGTGAGGATTTTGTTTACATACTGTTATGTAAAATAAACAAAACACTAATTAGTTAAACCATTATGGCAGACTTTCAACAATATTACAAATACGCAGTAGGTATATGAACACCAGTGTGTTATACCAGGGGCTCCCAAAGTCGGGGTCGCGGGCTGATTTTTTAGGGTCACGACTTGTTTCCGTGATTATAGAATTTATAACTCTCGTGATCAATTTCTATATTACTTTTACTGTACTTTTTTATATACTTAAATTCTTAAATAAACGACTTAAGTTTGAATTGCTGCATTTTTTCCTAAAAAATCTTTTTTATAGACTATTTTGCAGTGGCGGCTCATGGGGTAGTACCACAGTGCCATGGCACTACCCCTAATTTTTCAATTTTCTCTAAAAATATTTTTTGTTAATATTTTTATTAATATATTTTTTTTAATCAATTTATAAAATTATCGATCGTCCGGACAGCAGAGTTCAGCCTAAATCGCACAAAATTCCTAAAACATTTTCACCACGCGATCAGTAACACGTATCCTGTGCCATTTAATAATAGGCACAGTGTAAACAAAGCATACCTTACGGTCCTTATATGTGAGCAAGAGAGATAGAACTATGACTCATGATTTCCCTATGCTGTAATGCTAAATCTAAATGAAATGTGTGCCAGGCACATTATTGGCGATATTCTGTTTGGTCATTGTTGGAATTTACAAGCATTGTTGTTTCGTTTAAATGTTATTGTTGATAACAATTTTGTTTTATTATTTGACGGTTTGCATTGTCAACATTTTTTTTTAGTTTGTGTAGCTTTGTAGTTCAGTGATTTGTGAGAGTACTGACAGTATCGTCTTAACTCTTAATTTCCTTAGTTTGTTTTGTATATCTATTGAACATTATTGATAACTATTCGCCGCTATGACCACAAACAAAGTGAATTTTTTAAAAATCTCTTTTAGTGCGCTCTCTTTAGAGGAAAAACTTCAAATAAAAGAATTAGGGCGGCCATTACTTGATTTAAAAATTGAAAAACAAAGTGGAAGTGGACAACAAAAATCTCGCTGTCGCAAATTCAATAAAAATATTTATGATAAAAACAATTGGTTGTGCGGGTGTGAGGAAGAAAAAAAATTTAGGTATGCTATCGGTGGAAAAACATTTTGTTAGTGGAATTGACAATTTTAATAATAAAGTAATTGATAAATTTACAAGAAATAAGGAAAGAAGGTGGACTTTATTTATCGAAAACTTTACGTCATAATTTATGTGTTGCGTAAAATATATTTTTTATTTTATTATTTTGCCAGAAATGTGTAGAGGTCTTGAACTTTATTAAACTGTTTTTTTTTCTCGGATTTCTATTGTTGCACTTTGTGCCAGTGTGTACTTGTTTAGTCAAACATAGACAGTTGCGTGGATAGTCACTAGGTAAGTTATTTTTCTATGTTTTATAGGTACTTCTTTTCTATTTTGACCTTCGTTTAAATAGGCACGAGCCGCCACTGCTATTTTGTACTTTGTGAGGAAAAAATTTTTAAGGGTCGCAAAGGCTTTTGCAATTTTAAATTAGGCTCATGATCAAAAAAGTTTGGGACCCCTGTATTATACACTCTTGTTTCATTTATCAAAACTACACACTTGTTCATTGAAATGTTTTTGATAATAGAATACTGACATGAATTTTGATTTTTTATTATACAGAACGAAAATATACGTCAATGTGAATAAAACTCTAAAATCTGAGAAACATTGAACGATTCGGTGAAGCACAAATTGCAATCATATTATAAATGCGAAAGTTGTATGCGTGTCTCTCTGTGTGTATGCTTGTTACCACGCAGAGGACAGTGTGGTCCAGTGGTTAACGTCGCGCCCTCTGGATCAGACTGTCGTGGATGTTTTGTGATGTAATTTAGTTTTATGTGAGTTGTTATTTAATGTAATCAAGACGCTAATGACCTAAGTTGTCGACGCGTCTATAAGTTACAATAAATAAATAAACCACTCAGCTCCATAACGGCTGTACCTACAGATTTTCATGAAATTCAGTATATAGTTACTTTAGGTCCGGAAATATTAGATACTAGGGTACTTTTCAGCCCAAAAAAATGTGTAGTTCCTGTGGGATAGTAACAAAATATAACTTCATTTTTTTTGCATTTTAGAGTATTGGCGGAATACTACTAATTTTATAAACACTACCAGCCCGGCTTTGCTTCGCAGGGATAGAAGAGTTTTATGACAGCATGTATTGAAGTTCAATATGCTGTAATAAAACTATTCCTGTTTAATGTATATATTGTTAAATTGATATTATTTTGGAAAATAATTAAACTCGTTATTAAGAAATTTTTAACATGTGAACTGTTTTATTGTTCAAGTATTAATAATCCCAGATCTACATATTATTCATAACATGACATATTGTATTAACGTATATCAATTCAGTTGCTATGGCCTCGTCATCATCTTTTTGTTTAGATTACGTGTCACGTTCTGGAAACAGTAACAGTATTGATAATAGGGCTGTAACATTCGTCCATCCTGACAGATTGCGGTCCCCGCAATGGAATGCAGTGTGATAGAAATTATTTGTTCCATAATAGACCTGAAATTATAATTGTCATTAATAATAGGCATAATTATTTGAACATAAAATATGTTTAACGAGAATACTTTTTCTTCTGCAAAATAATATAGGTATAAGATTATGTGCGCAAGCACATAACATGCAATACATGCCACACCCATAACACCATATTAAAGACCCATTCATTGTTACTTCCGAAAACGAGCCATGACAACTGGGTGCATAAATCTAAAAAGAAAAACATAAATGCAACATTCTAGCAAATCGATAAGATCACTTCTCTCTGACTCGCCATTTGAGTCACCGTAACTCAAACTTGCTCCATCCCTGTCCACCGAACCACAGGACCTATACAAAAAAATAAAATTACCAAATTAATAAATAACTCCAATTCAATTCATCAACAAAACTCGTTCGAATCCTATTCTGGTTCAACAAAGAATGCCTGTACCTTCGTCACTTCGTGGCCCAGTTTACATAATAAGATAAGAAGTTATATAACATAACAATTAAGCATGGACTAAACATTTGCATGGAGACACATGGTGAAGTTCTTGTGTATTTCCATCTCAAAGTTTCAGCTCAGCTGCAGCAGTCACAGTGGCTGAAAAGGACTTACCTATAACATATTATCATAACAGAATAAACTGCTAACAACAAAAATGAAATGATTTACTTTATTGGCGATTACTCAAAAAGCGATAAGAAAAACACAAGCAAATAAAACATTTTGAATCTTTGATAACACAATAACATTATTTTTTTTTCTTTTACATCATTCTGCATGTCCTGCTATGTAGGATGGGTTTTTTACAATTTTTTTTCATATAAATAAAAATAATAGTTTAAAACAAGCATAACATTAATATGTAAACATAAATTATGAAACATTAAATGTCCTGGGTGGTTTTTTTGGTATCAGCACTAAATATAATTATGTAAACACCTGTATAAAAAAAATAATAATTAGTTTAATAAATATTTTTATCTTATCTATTATCAATCAGAGTATAAGAGAATATCACTAGCTTGAGTTCAAATATAATATCCCTGTAGAGAACAAAAATAATCATTTTTTTTTTATTAAAATATTTTTGCATGCAAGACCATATTTCGGTTTCTTTTTTTTTTATATATAAATAACATCATGTCAAGATCATAAGTACCTACTGTATTGGATTTTACGGTCAAATACAACAGAACCATGTAACTGTCTAATGTCTATAACATATCATACGTATACATTATTTAGTCGGACCTATCGAAATCCGTGCCAAGACGTGAGGCTTATCAGTTGAATTTCAGCTGACATCAACTTGTTCCTGTCATAAAACGCAGAACATTCATAGGTTCACACAACATACCACATACATCACCACAGTTAATGAGTCACTGTCACCCCCATCCATTTCGACCCGAACTCAGACTCGAGCGTCTATAATTCACAATTCATTCATTCGACCCGAACACGGCACAACACCTTTAAGCTGTTTCTACCAACATGTACCCATAATCAAATCATTCGTCAACATACATTCCTCTCAACAGTCTCAACCCCAACAGACATATCACACACAGACTCGCAAGTACAATCTTTATTGAAACATAACACAACATCAATAGGAGTATTTTCATAAAAAAAAAATTCGACTGATGACCAGTCCTATACTTCCCACCTAGTAAATATTTGCAAAAAATAAACACTCTTTTTTTTTATTCTTTGACTAGGCCCAAATAACCTTAGCTGTTGGTGGTCTTTAAAACACAATTTAATTTTTATTCTTTGAAAAAAGCATGGCCCTCTTTTTTGTTTGGTGATCTACTGATGTAGCTTAATATAGTAAAAATCATGGTTACCTTGATTTACGTACAATTTTCTTTTTTTAGTAAAATATTTTTTTTCTCGAAAACTATACATTTTAGAGAAAAAAAATATTTACATTTTTTTCATATTATAACATCTAGAATCCATTTATATTTTTTTTTACCTATGTTAATACGTGACATTGAGAACGTTTTTTTGAATATCTCAGGATCCACTGAACCGATTTGACTCAAAATCTAATCAGATCTAAGTTAAAGGCTGATAAACACAATAGAACAATCGGCATGCCCGTATGTTGTTCCGTTCTTAAGATATCGAAGGCGAAAAATTGACCACACACACACACACACATACAGACATCAGTCAGAAAATGATCTTAAACGATTGCTAGGGTCTCAAAACGTGAAAATCTGTTAAAATCTCGAAATATTGTTTTCGGACTGAATCCATTACTTCCCTACCATAGTAGAGGTGGGAAGTAACAAAGCACACTTTCACAACTGTTCACATTCAAATAGTCAGCAAGTTACTGTCAAGCGTCAACCATCTGATTCTGAACCGCCCCTTGAATCTTGCTGCAGTTTCCTTCATATCATATCAGTTCATATCATTACCATTATTGCTCAGATCATGTACGGTCCACGTTCAAATTTTTACTAATGACCTAATTCATTTATTTTCATTTTTCCAATTTACATTATAGTTGCGTTCAGTAATATGAAATATCATGACTGTCGAATTGCCAGGATTTTCTGTTCAACTTGTCTAGGGCACTCTGTTACTAGGACAGTTCATATAAAAGATGTCTGAACGTACATTAGAATCCGTCTATTACGACTTCGTTTATGACGGCTAACCGTTTTTAGCGACATAAATGCAAACTCAAGTTAGGTTTCAAATAGACGTACTATGAAAGCGCATCCGTATAGTACGACTCCGGTTTAAATGACCAACTGCTTTTAGCGACCTAATTTTATAATAATCGTCCAGTTAGAACGAAATTATAATACATATTGTTCCTCTGATCTGTAATACACACATATGTGCAATGTTTAATTTTCATTAAACTCACATAATACATACATGCATAGGTATGCACATCTGTTTTGTAAGTGTTAACAAATTTTGTTTTTTTTTCATAGAATTTAATCTATTGTGCACTTATATGTATTATATAAAAACAAGCTTAAATTATGCGGTCGCTTTGTGCATCGTCCGATTAATACGACATAATGCAGTCGCCGGTCCCTTGAAAGTCGTTCTATCGGGATTCTACTGTATTTATATTTTGTGTGCCTTTATGGATGCGTGTATAGGTATGCATAGAATATGTATGTATATAATATTATGCATGTATGCTAGGTGCGTGTAGTGTGTGTGTGTGTGTGTATACTTATTTTATGCAAGCATATTATGAATTTTAACATTAACATTAATTGTAAAAGTAATGGTCAGTACTAATCGATTTTGAAACTTTTAATTTGAAGCTTTTCTTATTGATGATAACTTTTAACTCCTTAGATAATTAAAATTTGAATAATTAAAATGTTAATTGACCTTATTGTGTTCGTTACCAAAATCATTAGGCAAATTTTTTTCGAAATTTCATATTATATTATATAACCTTTCATTTCTTTTATACTTGTTTTATACTTGTCATTTCCTATAACATATTATGTAATACTATAAGGACCACCATACATATTATTAACCTTTGTAGATAGATAAATAGATAGATAGATAGATAGATTGTAGTATTCATGCCTTTCCTGTAAACCTTTGAATTTTTCCAGAGAACTAAGTCTCCCCTGTCATATTGCTCACTATTTTTCCTTTCATGTCATATCTTTCCTTAATTTTGTCTGATACCTGTTTCATGTAGTCATGAGCCTTTTTTTCTCATTTGGACTAGATCACCTATTGACTTAGTTACCAAATCATGTAACGTTTCGCCTGTATGATTAAACATTAGCTGAAATGGAGTAAACTTTGACGTTGTAATTATAGTGTTATTTTCCTTTTACATCATTATTTTTAAAGCATACTTGTGCTAAGTAATACATATCTGATGTCGATTTCAAGACTCACCCTTAAAACATCTGCATTTACTATTTCGGCACATTCGTTACCTCTTACTATTACCTTTTATTTTTTCGTTTCGACCACTCAATGACCCATGCTCTGCACCACCAGATTGACGTCGTAGCTTGAACTTTGAAGGACATCACCAGCTGACAGCTATACAAATCAAAGCCGGTCCTGTCTGATTGACACTACTTGTGACAACGCCAACAACCATAATATCATCTCCATCCTTTAAACTGACAATGTTTACATGTACTGTGCGTACACCAGTTTGTGTAACCTGCACTTTGCAACTCTTCCACCTATAAGTTCCGTTTTCTAGGCATAATATCTTCAATAGTCTTGTTGTCGCTAACATACCGACCATTGTCCTCTCAAATTCAACACATTAGAGGTCACATATCTCGTCTTATCATTTTTACCAACTCATGCCCAAAAACATCAGTTTTTATTTTCATTAATATCAACGTCATAGCGACCTAACATTTCATTCCCACAACTTTTGAATTCAGATCTCAAATGTATTCGATAGTTGCCACTTTTCCCCAAAACACAACGATGATCTTTATCCTACCAGCACCATTCCAATCTATTCGAAGAATTGAATTCATGTCAACCAAAACTCCAATTACACATACATGTATTCATTACATATTGCAACACATCCCTCAACATAACACCTCACAATTCCAAAAATATTTTTCTCATTAAATACACTCAACTTTAATTTAATTTTATTCATTAAATTACTTTATGATTTCCAATTTTTATCAGTTTACATTTGATTTACAGCCGCATACTGGAAGACAATCTTAATAAACCGAACTGTATCGTTTACACTATTTCATTGTCTTTTAACACATATTATCTTTGCAACTTTTCCGCCATATTTTCATATTTACCCAAAATGCGAACCTAATGTAACATTTCAATGGACTAACAGTATTTTTGCATCATGACAATGACATAAAATTTCGTCATCATATAAGTTCGTAACCAATCACCACATATCACAATAATTTCGCAAAATACACTAAAATCAAGACGACTGAACTGGTATGAGCCAATCCCACTTCTGAAATTTGTTAAATTGATATTATTTTGGAACATAATTAAACTCGTTATTAAGAAATTTTTAACATGTGAACTGTTTTATTGTTCAAGTATTAATAATCCCAGATCTACATATTATTCATAACATGGCATATTGTATTAACGTATATCAATTCAGTTGCTATGGCCTCGTCATCATCTTTTTGTTTAGATTACGTGTCACGTTCTGGAAACAGTAACAGTATTGATAATAGGGCTGTAACAATATCTTTAATATGTATCATACTAGAATTACTGAAGATGCCTAAAAGTCGAAACGTTTAATCTAAGCTATCTAAATATAAATTGGCTGCAAATTTTTTTTTCCAAAAATCCTATTAATATTGTAATGGCGCAAGCATTATAGGCATTGTCTTTTGTTATATTGAACCATGCAATATATGCGGTTCTTGCTTTTTGGTTTCATTTTTATAATTTGTTTTCAAATATTGACAAGTACTGTTTTTTTTATTTTGCTTTTTTTCAGTAATATTATTATAAAATAAACAATAAACTAGCATGTAATTAAAAATTATATAAAATATACATGTCAGTGGAAAAATTACAAAATTATACTCTGAGCAAAATCTAAAATAATTTTAAAACCTGTAAATAATTGTAAAGAAATAAAATCTTAATCTAATCTATAATTTGTTTTGTTTCGTAGAAGTCATTAACTAATTTAATGGTGCCTACATGTCGCTTGATATTGTTAATTTTATTGTTTTAAATTTTGATTTATTAGGAGTGTTTTTGACATTTTGATTTTGATAAAATAATGAGTATTGCTGATTTTATTGTTTAAATGTCGATTTGATAGGAGTGGTCTTGACATTTTGATTTTGATAAAGTAATGAGTGTGCTGCAGTTTTGTGCTGTGGTGACATTCTTGAATTTTCCTCCCTTACCTCATTCCCGTCATATTAAATAGAGATGGAGGAATTGGAGAAAGATGTGCGAAAGGGAGAAAGGAAGCTATGGCTACAGGTAACGATACTAACTGACTTGTGGCGTGGCGTAAAACTGGGGGAAATTTTGGGAGATATAAAAAGCAAAGTCGCAGAACTCCGGGGAACAGATTTTTTAAATTTGACTTGTTTGACAGTCTTTTTCAAGACAGTTTTTTTTAAGTCAAGTTTCGTTCGCTCGAATTTTATAAATACATTCATCACTCGCTTCGCTCGTTCGCTCGAATATTAATAATACATTACCCACTTGCTTCGCTCGTTCGCTTGCATATTATTAATATATTACTCACTCGCTTCGCTCGTTCGCTCGAATATTATTAATACATTATTCACTCGCTTCGCTCGTTCGCTTGAATATTATTAATATATTACTCACTCGCTTCGCTCGAATATTAATAATACATTACTCACACGCTTCGCTCGTTAGCCCGAATTTTATTTATAGATTATTGCTCACCTACGATACCTATATAAGGAACTCCTGTGCAAAACCATAGATGTCGTTTTTTACACGATTTAAACACTGTGACAAGTCAAGCAGAAGGCTTATCTATCAAGTAACTGTTCTCGAGGAAAATGCTCGAAATAAAATCATGGTTACCTTGATTTACGTACAATTTACTTTTTTTAGTAAAATATTTTTCATATTATAACATCTAGAATTCATTTATATTTTTTTTTACCTATGTTAATACGCGACATTGAGAACGTTTTTTTTAATATCTAAGGATTCACTGAACCGATTTGACTCAAAATCTAATCAGATCTAAGTTAAAGACTGATAAACACAATAGAATAATCGGCATGACCGTATGTTGTTCCATTTTTACGATATCGAAGGCGAAAAATTGACCACACACATACACACACACATATACAGACATCAGTCAGAAAATGATCTTAAACGATTGCTAGGGTCTGTGAAGATCTGTTAAAATCTCGAAATATTTTTTTCGGACTAAATCCATTACTTCCCTACCGTATAAGTAGAGGTGGGAAGTAATAAGGAAAAAAGCTGGTTTTATTAAAGCTATTTGACTAAACTGGTTTTGGCTGAACTTTATATACAGGGTGAGTTCGACCACCCGTATCAGTCGTTTTTTGCGAAAACGGTTAGTCGTAGAGAGTTGTGTCAAAAATTTGTATTATAAAAGCCCTAATAAAGAATCGAATGGTGATAATTTTTTTTCCGGGAAGGTCGGCTTCCCTATTAGTTTGCTCCAGAATGTTCAGAACTCCGGAATTATAAATGTAACGATAGGTCGAAAGTGGTATTGTTGAAAAGATCTTTAAAAAATAAGCAAGTTTTGTAGAAAAATTTTTTTTATTACTGCCACCCCTGTTAAGTAATATTTGTTTCAAATTACTAAATTAAAATGTAATAATAACGAACTTTTTAAAAGTCCGCATTTAAAATCTAGTTACCTATCTATCGATCATTACACACTGAAGAAGTACACTCACAGTATAACCAGAAGAGCTCAGTAGTATGTATTAAAGAGTAAATGGAAGACAGTTTGAACACTTGTGACAATGTCTAAGGTTGCTAGATTTTTTATGCCGACTTAGATCGTTATTATGAAATTTTGATTTAATAATTTCGAAGGATTGTTTCTTAACAGGGGTGGCAGTAATTAAATAATTTTTCCTACAAAACTTGCCTATTTTTTAAAGAACTTTTCAACAGCACCACTTTCAACCTATCGTGCTTTCTAAAATTCCGAAGTTTTGAACATTTAATAATTTATATTTATACTTATAGAAATTTACAGGGGTGGCAGTAATAAAAAAAATGTTCTTACAAAACTTACTTATTTTTTAAAGATCTTTTCAACGATACCACTTTCGACCTATCGTTACATTTATAATTCCGGAGTTCTGGACATTCTGGAGCAAACTAATAGGGAAGCCGACCTTCCCGGAAAAAAAAATTATCACCATTTGATTCTTTATTAGGGCTTTTATAATACAAATTTTTGACACAACTCTCTACGACTAACCGTTTTCGAAAAAAACGACTGATACGGGTGGTCGAACTCACCCTGTATATGTTATCCGAATTAATGTAAAAGAAATTTAATCGGGTTTTCACAAAAATAACGTGTTCAATAATAGGTAGGTATCGGGTTCTGGGTATTAAGAACGAACTTTTACTGATTTCAGGTTTCAACGCTAACAAATACGGATAACAAAACATTATTAACATTTTTTTTGCATATTTTATTTATTTACAGTTTTTTTCAGTAAAAGCCGTAATATATTTTAGCCGTGAAATGAAATACATAATATAATATACCTACATCACGCATGTAAACCAAATAATTGAAAATGCTTCATTGAGTCGTTAATTCACAGTAATAAAGATCGTTACCAAGGAGTGCTAATGTCTATCGTATCTTTGTATTATTTCATCCTAACGTATTATATGCATTGGCGGATCCAGCATTTTTTTATCGGAGGAGTACACGTGCAACTTGTCTAGACGCTGGATATACAAAACGGAACCGGGAACGTCAGTACAATAAATTCCTTATTTTTTCGTATCAGGAAAATTATTAAAGTCAGATAATTTCATCAAAAAAACGTTATTAATATTAAGCTGATTCTAATTCCGTTTTGGTAGGGGCATATTATCTGTTAGACAAATAATAATAATAGTCAAATAATACTAAGAACACTGCGGTTAAGAACTATAATAAAATAAATAAAAAACTTTTAAGTTAAACAGTTTTATTTTAAATCATCAGCTGTACCAAAAACTAGAAAATAATTAGGACACAAAACCAAGGGGCACTTTGTGTCGCTGCGTCAGGGAATAAGTAATAATCTGGGACTTTTAACAGACTAAAATGGAAACGTAGGGCGCATTTGAAATATTTCTGTTGGTGGTCTTGGAAACGCAGCCCCTTGGTTTGTGTCCTAATTATTGTCTAGTTTTTGGTACAGCTGATGATTCAAAATAAAACCGTTTAACTTAAAAGTTGTTTTAACTATTTTTATTTTCTAATTTTTAGTTTGATTTCTGACCCGTATATCATTATGCAAACTCCTCATCCTTTCAATTGTTCACCTCCTGATTCCATCATCAGACCCTCGTTACCAAGTTGAAATTATCATAATATTGTATTGTCACGGGAACTCAATGTGTGTGCAAAGTTTCATAAGAATCGGTTAAGTAGAAGTAGTTGAAAAAGCTGTCGCAATATTTGAAACAAAAATAGTAACAAACAAATATGGAGTCAAGCTAAATAAAACCGTTTAAAACAATTTAATCACTTCTTAATCACAACAATAATTTTAGTAGTTGCTGATGATGAAAGCGCTGCTCTCCAAATGTACACCCATTTATAAAAATATTGTAGTTGAGAAGTGACTAAATTGTTGTTTAAAGTTGACTCCAGTTGGTGTAGAATAATATTGCGATCCACAATATTGATGATGATTGAAGCAAGAATTAGAAATTTTTTCCCAATGGCAGCATGATTAATAAAATGCAATTCTGATTGTTTAATATTGGCATATGTTTACTAACGTTTCGCGTCACTCTTTGTGCCATCCTCAGAGCGTTAAATGCTGTCACTATAATGTCAGTACTTTGTTGAAAGAGATTTTAAACGTCATAATGTAAATTAGAATTGTTACAACGGTACAACAGTAATGCTGGATTTATCGTACAATTTTAACAGGATGTTTTCTTAATCACGCTATTAAATTCTGATTGCTACGTGTTCAATGGTTGCTGCGTTTTTATTTTGGCATATTGTTGATTGTTACCATAGCAACTGTCATTTAACAGCGTGATTAAAAAATAAAATTGTACGATAAACCCAGCATGAGGGTTTTTTTAGATGTATAATCATATTTGGTAATTTACTTGTTCACAATAAAAACTTTGCAAACAGGTGTTTATAACCTCGACACTTAAGTTAAGTCCATTCTGCTTTTAGATTGATAAACGTTTAATAAATTTGTAATTTATTTTGATTTTAGAACGCGTTGCCGAAAGTACCGGTGCCGCCTTTGGAACAGACGATGGAGCGCTACCTGGTGGCCATGCAGCCAGTCGTGTCGGCCCCCCAACTGGAGCGCACCAAACAAATCGTTAAAGCATTCAGTGCTCCCGGAGCTCACGGGACTCGCCTTCAGCAGTATTTGATGGAGCAACAAAATCTGAAAGATAACTGGGTAATATGATCCTCCTTTAATGAAAACCTTATAGCGTATACAAAAGTACCAAAAATAATTTTATATTTGCACAAAACGCATCGATTCTTCATTAATTATGTTTTCGTATGCTTACGCAATTGAAATCGAATATATTTAAGTCCTCCAATTTTTTATAGTTTATTTTTGACGATACTACAATTCACAGTGGCACGGTCTCCCTGGTCTCTGACGGTCTGACCTCTCCCTAACGATGCTCATTAAAATATTCCAAAATTTTGCATTAGAGCAGTGTTTTCCAAACTGTGGTATGCGAAGAATTTTAGTTGGTACGTGACAGAAAAAATATTTAACCGGCTTAAAAAAATGAGGAGGTTGTCTTTTTTCAGTTCAAAGTTATTAATAGTACAGTTTATTTAACTGGTAAAATAAAATAAAATCCAAAATATGGAATTTAACTGGCATATTTTACTTCTTCCGTTTACCTGTTTTGACTTACCGATTGTTCCTATTTAAAATAGATTCTAGACTCTAGAGTTTATGGTACTTCGATTGTACGCCGACAGGGCCTCTTTTTTTTAAGTAGGGGAAAATCTTACATAAGACACCCAGCCTGGGTAGTATCGGATTCTTACCGACTAAAAACCCCTACCTTTCGTCCCCTGGTAGCGCGGAATTGTCGTCACCGACACACATCGCGGATACCAGGTCACCTGAGAACACGATATTACGTTGATTGTCGAGATCTCATTTGAATCTCCCTCTCCTTAAGCTCTTTTGACCTCATTATTTCTTCCATTGCTCCGCTAATATAATTCCAATGGTCAGCGCATTTGATCATGGTATCCACCGTGTTTCCAACTTCCAGTGAAAAGCCGAGTTTTCCATTCATTTGGTTCCGGTATTTTTCCCACCTTCCACAAACATAGAACGTGTGCTCCGGCTTGTAAGTAACACCACAGTACAAGCATAAATCGCCCTCTGTTTTGCCGATTCTCTTGGTGAAAGATCTAAATGAACCGTGGCCTGTAAATACCTGGGTTACAAAGTAATTTATCTTCCTATGCCTACACTTGGTCCAGTTAATAACATCCGGGATCAACCTCTTAGTCCACTGGCCCGTTTTTTCCCAATCCTCCCATCTTTTTTGCCATTTAACTAATGAATCGTCTCTCGTTACTTCCTTTGAGATCGCACAATGACCATTTATTTCCTTATATAAGGCGTACCTTTCCTCCACCATGAGGTCTATAGGCACAATCCCGACATGGCCAAGATCCCGAAAAAGATACCAGCTTATTTGGAAAACATTGCAATAGAGGTTAGCAAAAAAAAAATGACCCACGTCACATCATCGTTAGCTCATCGTGCGAATTTTTAGTATATCTTCTCAAAAAATAATAATAATGAAATTCAATATGTGGGGTGAAGTGTTTCAGTTGAAAATTATGTTTACTTTAAAAAAAAATATATCGTGTCCTATAATTCTTTTATATGTTGGGTATATATTTTGTTGTTTTTATGTCAGTATATTTATTTTTGAAGTAAACTTTTCCATTGAGACACTTCACCCAGATATTAAATTTCATTTTACATTGGAATTTGTTTTTATGTTCACTGAGAAAGGTAATTGAATTGTTACAAAAAATGTTCCAGGAGCTTTTTAAAGTGTCAAAGTAAATTGAAACTGATCGGGGTCTCCAATTTTGCATTATACGATATGCATAGACAATATATTTCTTGCCCACTATATAAAATAGCTACTCTACATGCGTGTATGTATGCATGGAATGGATCAGTTAACAGACAGGTGTGTTGAAAGTGTTTTCAAAACACACTAGTGTGGAATATAAACAGTTTCCATAGTGATTTCTGTTTATTCGCTCTGATTCGCCCGCCATTACTAATTACTCACGGCCTACTAAGAAGTGAAGTTGGCGACGCAAATGAACTGTCAAATTTTTTTGAAAATACTGAACATGAAGGGAAAAGTAGATATTTTATAGTGGGTATGGCAAAAAGTACGATAATATATATGAGACCATTAATTATTAACTTATTTTTGAAGTGAAACTTCTTATGTCACGGTAGTGTAAGTTCACATGCAAATAAATTAGACCATAACGAATAGGGAAACGCGTATATTTTCCATTCAATGCGTAAATAAAAGGCGGGGGAGAGGGGAATATAGATGACCTCGTTCTTTACGAAGTAAACCGCTAGTAAAGTAAGACGGACGTGTTTCAATTTTCGTTACGCTTTCAGTCGTAGCAAAGCATCAGTAATAAATAACAATATATGAGCTAGGTTATTGTGGACAACAATATAATAATTATTAATTCATTGTTGAATTAATTTATAATTATTAAGCATCAGTAAAATGAGACTAGTTAACTTAGAAGTTTCACTTCCAATGCGTGTGGCAGCCTTGCACCCATTTCCTTAGAAGTAAAACTTCTTTAGTCGTAGCGATTTCTAAAAAGTATAGATAAAAAATAACGGAAGTAGTCGCTCAGCAGCCGCTTCTATAGTGATGGAAATCGAACAGGTGACCCCCTAGGAGGGACATTGGAATATGGTTGCTATCGTAAATTGAATTCTAATGTTCTTCGGGAATTAGCGCTCCCAGGGACCCGAGCTCGTACCAGTCGGTTTGTGTATGCCGGCTGGCGGATTCAAATACACAAATGGATTATTTGTTGTGTTGAAGACGCTAATGACCTGCGTTAATTAATTAATTAATTAGAACAGGTGAAAAAGAACAAGAACATGCGGAAGTTGTCAGTTTTTTATTTAGGTGTAGTAAGTCAGCGGGAGTGAGGTAGTTTTACTTCTACCGTGTGGTCTTAGGCACACGCACTCTTTTTTTTTGTTACAATAATCGATTGATATTTTTATTAAAATTCAATTAGATATTAGTCGATAACCCTTGAATGCGTGAACATTTGTTTTAGATATATGGTAGAGGGTAAAAGTACATCGTCGGTCGGTGAACATCAAAAGGCATCTAGTTGCCGATAGCAACTCCGAACTGTCAGACGCACAACAAAAACAGGGGACTGGAGCCTATTGCAATTCAAACTGCTTATGCCACTTCACTAAATTAACATTTATGTTATTATGTACACATTTATAGATGCTCTAGAAGTATTTATATTTGCCGACGTATCGTAAGGATTATTACAGGAAAATACCTACATATCACGGGCGATCTATTAATATGTCCTAACTAGAATATTTCTGTCGGAAATATATTAACAGAATGCAAGGACGTAGCCAAGAGTTTGTGCAGGGGGGGGCAAAACGAGTGACGGGGGGGATGTCTGGACGCCCGGGGCTGCACCGCGCTGTTCCCGTGGACCTCCCGAAGCCTCCGTGAGGTAACCACTGACTGTAATACTTAGAAGTAAGTATTACATACAAATGAAGGTAATTTGAGCATGGAAATTGAAGTGATCCAATTAATGTATATTTTAAAAATTTAATATGAATTGTTATGTACATGGACAATGGACATTTACTGGATTTTTGCTCATGCCAGGGAGGGGACACGTGCCCTCTCCTGCCCCCCTTGGCTACGCCCTTGACAGAGTGTAGCTAATTTACTGAATATTATGGCAGCTAGCAGAACATGTTTACAATAAAATGACTGATGCTATATCTACTAAAATGTGTTTTATAACACTTAAATATTTTCAATTTTTCAGATAGAATGTATTGCCCAGTAGCCCACGATATCATATTCGCATATGAGTTTAAAAGGGTGCTTCTATAACAATTTACTCTTCAAATTTGGTATACCTTTTTTGTTTTGATATAAAAGGCTACCGCCTCGTTGGAGAGCCACGCCGTTTCCTTACTTGAATTTAAAATATACGTTTTTAAATAAATACAATTCGTAGTGTTATCCGTGACGAATGACGATAGCAACTATTTTAAACAGGCATTCAACAAGTTAAATATTATTTGATGCAGGCATTAGCGTCGATTACAAAATTTTGAGAGGCACAGATTAAATTAGAGCAGTATTTTCGAAACATTACAATCTGTGAATCTCAAAATACATTTTCCCAGAGGTATGGTTCGTAATTCATAAATGCTCCTCTTTTGTCACAAGAAGCTTGTCGGTTCTGTTTCCCATTATTCTGTATAAAAAATGGTGCAACAAATTAAACATCAAATAAATTGTTTGATTTAATTACAACTTTGTAAGCAAATTCTAAAAACAATTTTGAAAAAAATCGGGAGGGGATATGTGTCCTCGCAACACGACGCGACCGATGCAAAATTCAATTTTTAAACACATTTTCTGATATGTTCATACCTTTTTCACAAGCAGTTGTACTTGAAAATTGGTAGCAAATATTTCTTAGTAAATACCTACTAGCTTTCCGGCCCAGTTCGATCGGATAGATTTTGATTTGGCAACAAAATAATCAAGAACAACTATAATATCCCATATGTTACTTTCCTGTATTCTTATAGTTTAGCTATCGTAGTTACACCAATTAGCTCAGAAATTGTCTTTTTCACATTTTCGCTCACTACTCATCCTCCTTTTGACAGAGCTTATATTATGTTAGTCGGGAAGAAGTAGGTTTTTAATCAGTGACAATTTGACAAGCATACATACAAACTGTTCCTTTTTAGGGTTCCATACCTTCGATCGGAACCCTATTACTGAGCCTAAAATGTCACAAGACTCTATCTCACAAACGGTAAAGTAGCTAGTTATAATTTTAGTATAGATTTTTACTTTGTGTTGTGAATTTTCTCATACATTTGCTTAAACTGCACTTTACATTTAATAATAGAGAACGTATAAAGTTTCCTATTAACAATTACTTCACAATTAATGTAAATGATTAGTTTATAACTAATATTAGTGACTGACAACAATTAACAGAAACAGACACTCGCAAATTAATATTGTCCAGTAATGAAATGATTGATGATAACTAACGAAATGAAACATTAGTCCGTTAAGGTGAAACATACCTAAACTAAACTCAGAAACTGTCTCCCTGCTTCCATTTCTATACATAACGTGATCTTGTTAACTATGAAAATTGTTTGATCACCGATTCGGAAAGCAAATGTTGTATTTTCCACTTCCCCTTCTGTATAATTCTGTCGCCCTTCACCCTTGAGTATATATTCTACCTAGACATTTCACTAATAACAAAATTATGACTTAAACTGTATCTATAATCATATATCTAACTATTTAATTAGAGTCTAAAGTTTCTAGTTATTTAATATCTGTATATTTAGAGCGTTTAAATTATCTATTATATAAAATACACACCGTGTCTCTCTGTCTTTCCTTCCAGAGATTCTTTTTGAGACCTTAACATAATTATACATGCTGTATTAATTTGTTTCACATGTCAACCACTTCCGACTATTTTCATTATATCTAATATTTCTAAAATGCCACCCCAGTATGAGACATTAAACGTTATGCACGTCAAAAAATTATAAAAAATGTTCGTTATGTGTCAATTTCTGTGCCGACATAGTAGTGTTTTTGCTACAAAATACATGCAGTATGGTACAGAGGCGTAGCTAGGTAACCAAAGGCCCTGGTGCAAAAAAAAACTGGGGCCCTAACTAAACTATTTAGGTTTTATCAAGTCAAAATATGTGTGTCCAATTGGAAAGCAACGAATATCTTTCTTGTGTATACTGGAACTCGAATACACAATATAAATATTTTTTTAAGTAACAGTTTACAGAAAAAAATTTTGAATTGAAAATAATATAAAGTTTTCTATAAAAGGTTTTTGTAGCAATAAAGTTTTAATTTATTTAACGGATTATTTTTATAGGCTGTTTTCTTATTGTCAACCCGCTAAATGTGACAGTGAATCTTTCAAGTTGGCAACACTGCACAAACAACAGAAAGAATACAGGGGAATTCCCCACAAGTTTCGAACAGAAGTCGGAACTTGTTGAGAATTCCCCTGTATTCTTTCAAATGATTTGTCATGATTAAAGTCGTGTTGCAACCTATTTTATTTACATTCTGAAGATGGGAGAATTTTTCGCTAGTTCAATATGAGGGTTGATGGTCAGTGTCCGAGGGCCCCCTGAGCTTGGGGGCCCCAGTGCACGACATCGTCTAGCCCTATGGTTTCTACGCCACTGGTATGGTATTTAAATATATCATTATGTGACCTTAAATTTGTCCGCGGAGTAACCCAATAACCCATTAATAATCCTTATTATTTAATTATTGTCCATAGCAATGATTCGCAAGCGTTTTATCGTCTGTACCAAGATAATTATATAATTGTACCCGCGCAAGTAATTCACTATCTGCATTCTTCAACTTGCAAGTTTGTAGTTTAACAAATTTTGAAAATCCGGCTTTGTCCGACCAATTTTGTTTGAATTTCAGAGATACATTTTCATTTTGTTTATTTATTTATTGTAAATTATAGACGCGTCGACAACTTAGATCATTAAATAACAACACACTTAAAACTAAATGACATCACAAAACATCCATGAACGGAGGCGGGATTTGAACCCACGACAGTCTGATCCAGAGGCCGCGACGTTTACCACTGGACCACACTGTCGTCTATATTTTCATTTTGATATATAAATAGTTCTGGTTCTTTTTTCGTTTTTTTCGGGCTTCAATTTGTGTTCAGCTTCTGAAAACACCTCTTAAGATGGTTCGATGATTTGCTGTGTTCGACACTAATTTAGTGTATTTGCACATATACTGTATATGCGCTAATGAGAATATAAAAAATGTAAAATTGGTTTAGCATATTTAAACTAGCTGACATTTAAACACTTTTTTAGTAACTATCCTTTATTTTACTTTTTTAATTGCAAAATTAAAAAACGTTTTTAGAGCTATAAAAACTTTGAAATAGCACAAAAAGCTTAAATGTCGCTTAAAATGCTTATATAGATATCTAAATATAATTAATTATGGAATATGTTAATATCTATTTGACTTTTGTTTATAAAAAGTAAAGTAAATCTACAACGATTTACTTTCTGTTCGAATGAAAGGTCTATAAGTTGTCATTTTTCTTTATCCCTTTAGGGAAGGCAATGTGCAAACATGCGCTTTCGCTAGCACAGTTACAGTAACCCCCAAGAGATTAAAAATTATAATTGGATCTATGTATTTGACTGTGCATCCACCATGAATGAACGGGAAAATTTAGAACGTCTATGGAAAGATCACGCCAAGTTTACTACAACAAATTGGTTTATACAGCGTTTTTTTTTTTAGATCACACTGGTTTATTAAACCTTATTTTTTATTTTTTGTAAATTATAGACGCGGCGACAACTTAGTTCATTAGCGTCTTGATTCCGTTAAATAACAATTCACTTAAAACTAAATGACATTACAAAACATCAATGAGCGGAGGCGGGATTCGAACCCACAAACAGTCTGTTCCAGAGGCCGCGACGCTAACCACTGGACCACTTAAACCTTGTTGAATATGAAGCGACTTAATTATGAGTTACAATGAATTCCTTCCTTTTAATATATTTTTAAACGTATGTACAACAGTAGCGTTCCTTCAGTCAACGACAGTAGGTAACCTAAGTTATATAAGAGATGACATGAATGCTTGGGTGAGAAATGGGTGGCATTGCTGAGTCCGAGTCTATGGGGGTGAGGGGCGTAACAGGAACTAATCATGAGAAGTTAAATATTATATTATTATGTATAATTTGTAAATTGTAATTAGTAATCTCAAGGATCATTTACAGAACTATATGTACCTAAGTATAAGATTTTGTGATATGCAGTCTATTGGACGAGTCAATAAAGCTTTTAATAATAAAAAAAAAAATAAGAGACAACACCCTGCGAACCTTTTTTCGTGTTTAGATTTTTAATAGCAGTTATGAAAACAATTCTATAGTATAATGCGGCAAATGAGTTTTTGCTTGGGGTGGTAACAAGACAGAATCGACCCTGGTAACATATTATACATATTACATACCCAAACATAAATTTATTTTAAAATATTGTTCATACATATCATAAAAAATAAGAAAGTTCACTAAATCGTCGATAAAATTACGTAAATGAAAAGCAAATATTTGCTTTTTTGAGTACTCTCTACAGGAAGCTATCCCCTGCACTCTTCATCTCAAATTCTTCCCCCTCGCCTAAAAACCGTTACAGCTATCCCGACGCTATTTTTAAAGCCAATTTTAGAATATGCTTCAGTGGTCTGGCGTCCAGTATATAATGTACACATCTGTAATTTAGAAGCTGTGCAAAGAAAGTTTTTAAAATATCTCTACTTTAGAAAACATGGGTTTTATCCTCATCAAGGTTATGAACATGCCTTATTATTAGATGAATTTAATTACAAATCCTTAGCTAGTCGTCGTAATTATAATTCTGTTCTATATTTGTATAAAATTTTACACAATATGACGAATGATCCAACATTTCTAAGTCAGATACCTTTTGATAGTCGTACTAGTAGAACTAGAACTGTGTCAACGTTTTATTTGGACACTGCTAAGACTGTGAGAATGGCAAACTCACCTTTACATGTAATGTGCAATCTAGTTAATGAAAATAGTATCGATATTTTGAATATTTCATTAAGAAATTTGAAAACAATATTTTAATCTGTACCTTTTGTGAGTTGCTAGGGCTTTAGTCTGTATACTCATTTTTTAAATAAATAAATAAACATTAAACACCAAATGAAGGTCCAAGAATCACACTTACAGATCCTACAGGCAACTGTAATCGTTTTTATGTGAGGGGACAGGATTTGAGATGAACAGTGCAGGAGATAACTTCCGGTAAAGAATACTCAGATGATAGGCCCATGAGAAAAAATTATACTAAAATTAATTCGTACTATTGCCTAAAAGATAATAGATTTCAACCAATACCATTAAAAAATTATAGCTGGCATTTTTTAAAACCGTTCTCATATTCTTAAAAATTTCTCTTTCTAATTTTCTAAAAAACATGCATCCAACTTCATATTTTATTAACAGCCATAAAGTTTTTATCCAGTCATCTTCAGTATTTGGACACATCTTGACACCGCCAATGTCACCATATAAAATGCTATTTAATGAATAATCCAGCAATTCATATAGTCTAAACTTATCAGCAACCTTAATCATCTGCACGGTGGTTTCAATCGAATCTGTTGTTAGTTTTCCGTCAATCTTATAACCTACAATACTTCTAAATCCTTCTGGATACCGAAATGCAGTTTGTATTATTTCATCTTTATCATTTCCAAAAAAAGTGGTATCTTCGTTTTGAAAGGAGTTTATAATTATATGTATTGATATTTTTAAGTGTTCATTTGATGATAAGAGATAATATCTACACTGAGTTTTCAAATTATTAATATCATAATATTTAGCAGCTCTTAAATAGTCTATAGCATGTATGTCATCAAGAATTCCAACTGGTAGATTGTGAATGGCGCGCAAACAACCAAGTAGTATGTGAAATGGGTAAGGTGACACTATAACTTTTGCTGACTTGTAGTTCTTATCTGTTATTCCGAAACGTGGAAATTTCTTGAGATACTTTTTATTGACTGGCCATCGAGCTTGATCACTGGAAATTATTAAACAGTTGTGTTTTTTTCCGGATAAAAATTTCTTTTCGGTTTTCTTCATTGCTAAATAATTATCAATTATTGTTGTACAAAAAGCTCAGCTATGAAAATTCTTCTTGCGACACAAATAGCAAAAAAAGTCAATTTTTTATAGTGGTCAGTAACAATTTAAACTGAATTGTTGCTTCAAAGTATTAATAAAATTAATATTTTTGTAGCTCTACTATTTAAGTTTGAAATGTTTGTGCTGATCAGCCTTACTACACAATGTCGTAGGTTTTTATTTCGTGAACATTCTAGGTACTTTCTGTACTTAATAAAGATCCTGACTATCTTTTCACGACGAAATAGCAATGAATATAATTACATTAATTTACACTTAAGAACTTTATTTTTGAAAATTGTTTCGCACAACACAGTGGCTTCGACAGAAAACGATCTTAAACTAAACTATAATACAAAAATTCACCAAATATTTATACAGAATACAAGGTCAACAATTTTTCCAGGTCAAACTAATTATGTACCTACCTACTTTTACGATAAGTATTGTCTTAAGCAGTAGCGGCGTTAGGGTAGGGCGCGGTTGGGCGACCGCCCAGGGCGCCAGATTTGAAGGGGCGCTTGCCGCTTGTTCATTGAGCGAGTCCTACTTACTAGTAAATTCCCTAAATCTAGCTACAAAATTGTTATGATGGCAACACTAGAAAGGGAATAGGATGCAGTGTTCGGTCGGAGCAGATAGGGGGCGCCGTAGAAATCTCGCCCAGGGCGCTGATGGTGCTAAAACCGGCCCTGGTCTTAAGTATAGGTAAATAATTAAATTTATCTGGAATAAAAATACCCTTCATTCTAACCAAATTATTTAAATTTTTGATACGATATTCCTTTAGTATGTAGGTAATAATATGTAGGTAGGTAATGAAATCGTTCTTAAAAGACGTGTGTATAAAGTAAGTACACATACAACACCGTAGAATCTTGTTTTACAGCCCGAGCCAATGACTATAGGATTTCACTCAACGCCCGAGCGTATAGAAACAATATATCTTATAAATAATTTAATAAATAAATATACAGTGTGTTCATCAAGTATGGAATTCTGGAAATAAAACTTGGACGCTTTTTAGAAAAAATCCTCAAAACGGTCAACTTTATTTTTAAAAGGGGCATCTTTCTAGGTGAATAACTTTTCGTGACGGTGTTTTGTTTGTCAGTTATGACGTCATCGACTTTTTTTTAAATGACAACCCACAGTTTTTTTGACTGATTTAGATAAAGCTTGACATTCTGAATACAGCCCTATGCAATATGTATGACCTTCAACTTGAAAATTTTTGAGATATTCGATCTTAAAAATTAAAAAAACAAAACTAAAATTTTTGTTTTTTTAAATTTTAAGATCAATTATCTCAAACATTTTCATGTTTATTGCCCCATGCAAAATATGTGACCTTCAACTTGAAAATTTTTGAGATAATCGATTTTAAAAATTTAAAAAACAAAAATTTCAGTTTTGTTTTTTTAATTTTTAAGAATGATCCTCTCAAAAATTTTCAAATTGAAGGTCACACATTTAGCATAGGGTTGTAATTGTATTCAGAATGTCAAGCTCTATCCAAATCAGTAAAAAAAACTGTGGGTTGTCATTTAAAAAAAAGTCGATGACGTCGTAATTGAAAAACAAAACACCATCACGAATAGTATTCACTTAGAAAGATGTCCCTTTTAAAAATAAAGTTGACCGGTCCGAATATTTTTTCAAAAAAGCGTCCGTCAAAGTTTTATTTCCATGGTTCCATACTTTACGAACTCACTGTATACCGGAAATCAATGCGAAAATTTTGCACGCTTTTCATTGTTTTGTTTTTTAGAAATTGGAAACTTTGGAAGATTGGACAATTGATAGGTGATAGGGGTACACAATTTGACATATATTATATCGAATCGTTGCGCCGCCCCCAAACGCCTCCCAGTATACACAACTTTGCTAGTTTAAGTAGCACCCGGTATTTTTTTCGGCGGATTCAGAAAAATGACCTCATTTTGAGCATTTTTTATATAAAATAATACCGAATTAAAGTGAATAATAATTTTATTTCTGAAATATCTGAGGCCAAACTTGGAGAAATTACCATATAATTAGTAATTTTAATTTTCTTATCGCACGAGCTGTGGAAAATCCTAAAGCTGTTTTATGTGGTAATTTCTCTAACTATGATCTCAGATATTTCAGAAACCATTTACTTCAACGTGGAATTTTTTGCACAAAATGAAGTACTTTATTCCTGAATCCTTTGAAAAAATACAGGGTGCTACTTGAAATAACAAAGTTGTGTGTGATGGAAGGCCGTTGGGAGCGGCGCAACGATTCGAGACCTATGTTAAGTTGTCTCCCCCTGTCGAATATCCAACTCCCTGAAAATGTCCAATTTCTAACTCAAAAGGCAAAAAAATGAAATGCGTGACAAGTTTTCGCGTGAACACCCGGTATATATACAAATACACTAAAATACGCTGAAATAGCAACAAAATAAACTGATTGTTTTTTCGACAGACAGCTTTCTTCCCGAAAAGAACGATTAAAATGTTGGTGGCATAAAACTATAGAGGCGTTTACATCCTCATCATCCCTATTAAAGGAAGGAACTGTTGTATGCCACCCGCACAGCAGTTCCAAAGAGAGGGTTGCGTCCAATCAGGGATATCGTGAACACACGCAGGTCCGCCCGGGCAAGCGACAGAGGCCCGGCCTATCTCCTTATGCTAGTCGATATTTATGTCTTGTACGCCTGCAAACAAATCACGAATATTGAATGAACTCATGCAAATATAATCTTTCTCACTCTAAATTCGTCCTTTCGCATACACACCATCTCTCTCACACGCACAACCCTCTTGACTTAAACGTTTTTATAATGAATGATTTATTTTTCATTAAAGCTATCTTATAGGATTTTCCAGATTTCATATTTAAGCGAAAGATTATATGCAATATTTTTTTCTTTTTTGTTATCGTATATATTTATGAACGGAGTTTATTGGAATTGAGAAAATATATTATATTGATGGTTTTTTAAATAAATAGTGCCTCAATAGTAATGATAATATTTAATATTAATATTTAATAATTTAATGTTGATAGTATTGAGTCAATACTATCAACATTAAATTATTAGATCTATAAATAATACGAGTACTGCATTCGTGCAGTTTTAACCATTGATTATCCTGGAACGAAACAACAGATTTTTTATGATTATTTAAAAAAATCTTGTTTTAGGCGTACGACTACTGGATCCACGACATGTATTACGATGTGCCAATTCCTCTCGTAGTGAACTCCAGCCCTGGCATGGTATTTCCACCTAGAAAATTCACAACAGTTCACGATGTGGCTCGATTTGCTGCCCGAATGATTGATGGTATACTAGATCACAAAGAGATTCTTGATAGGTAAATACAAAACTCAACATACAACAGGCCAATAATAAGGAAGCCTTAATTAAGATGCTCGAAGCTTAATGTTTAGAGCACTTACATAAGTCATAAAGACTTGCTACTTGTTAAAAAACATTTTTAATAAAACATTTAACAAGACATATTATTTCATTTATCCTTATCTTATTTTGATAAACAAAATGTGTTTTCAACTCTGAACTTTTGTACTGTAATGTTGGAAGTTAAGAAGTTACTTTAAAACGCTTAATGCACTTTAATAAGTGCTCAATGCTTTTTAGTATTTTTGAAAACGAAAGTGCTTCTTGCGCGGTGCTTCAAACACTTAGGTTCGGCGCTTAGCCCAGCTCTACTCTGCACAGTAATACCTCGACTTCTGCCACCTCGACTTACGAGAACTCTGATTGGTTCCATGACATTTGATCCCAGCAATTTGATACCACGACATTTGATCCCACGACAATTGATCCCAACGACATTTGATCCCAACGACATTTGATCCCAAAAAATTGTCTATAAACTAATAGCGTCTGATAAGTAATAAAGTTATTAAATTTTATTAATTTTATGAAATAATTTAATCGATTATTCCCTTTGTCGGGAAATTTGTTTGAATTAAATTTGTAGACGTTATGATATATTTGTAATTACATTGTTATTAGAATTCTAACGGATGTAATAGTATAATATGTTTATTATTTAATAATCCTTAGATTATGTAATGATCAAGTTGAATAATTCACTTTTATTTATCATTGCCCGGGATACGTCGTAATTTTGTCAAATATTGTATTTTATGAATTAATAACAAATTATCACGTTGACTTTTCATAAACTTTAATGGCATATTTAACAATTCGTTATAATGTGAAAAGCACGAAAGACCAAATTGACTGCACATCTGATGTTTCGAAGTTTCTATGTACAATAAGTAATTTTTCAACAAAATTTAAAAAATACGATATTTGACAAAATTACGACGTATCCCGGGAAATGATAAATAAAAGTGAATTATTCAACTTGATCTTTACAAATAATCTTTAAAGGATTCATTAACTCATAAACACATTATATTTACTATTACATTCGTTAGAATTCGAATATCAATGTAATTACAAATTATATCATAATGTCTACAAATTTAATTCAAACAAATTTCCCTCGATTAAATTATTTCATAAAATTAATAAAATTTAATAACTTTATTACTTATCAGGCTCTGTTAGTTTATAGACAATTTTTTGGGATCAAATGTAGTGGGATCAATTGTCGTTGGGATCAAATATCGTTGGGATCAGTTGTCGTGGGATCAACTGACGGCACACCCTCTGATTTACGCGGTTGCTTACACTCCGCCCGCATTTCAATTGTACCCTGAGTTACGCGAATTCGATTGACGAGATCTTTTTCGGACCCACCTTATCAACAACCTATCTTATCGAGGTATTACTATAATTTGTAGACTAAATTTCTAACATATTTTTACGTTGCCAACTACTTAGATATTATATTTGTATGTAATATTATATTAAGCACACTATTGACCCACAGCATTAATTTCAATAAACTTCATAGAATAAAATGTTTAATTACAATTTCGAAATCTGTTTATCGGGTTGTGTTGCAATTTTATAGAAAAGAACTTCCCATAGAACGAGCAAAATCACAGGGAAAAGAGCAGCCATTGTGCATGGCTCAAAACTATAGATTGTTGACGTCGTGTAGGATACCTGGAAAGGTGCGGGATACGCTCTATTCGCGTCTTTCTGACCCACAAGAAACGCCTGGAAATCTCAATGAACATGTTATTGTGGCCTGTAAAAATCAGGTAATTGATTTATCCTTTAGTTATCCTCGGTTACGTAACTTACCCAAGTGTGTCATTGTAACCAATCATAAAATACAGTTAGCTCAATTAATATGAGACAAGTAGTTCTTCAAAAATCGATAAAAATAAATTAAAGAACTGGAGAATGCCTTTAATGATTTTGATTACATTTTACACACGGATACACCCTTTAGTAGATACCAGTGTGAAATGGCATGCTAGTTTCTCCTAGAAATTGCAGGGAGGGAGGTTTTGGGGCGGCGATGAAGTAGGTACTGTCCAAGTCTACTCCTATGTGGAAAAGTTAGTCCAAGTTGTTTAGGACTGTTTATTATAACCGTATTATTTTTTTTACAGTTTTATTGTGTACCAGTAAAAGCAGACGATCGCGGAAGATTGAATGAAGACGAAATCTGCTCTCAGTTTGTTCACATATTGAACGATGCACCTTGTTTAGCAAGTCCTCCTCCAGTGGGGTTACTCACTGGCGAAAATCGACGAAAATGGGCAGAAGTTCGGGAATCTTTATACCAAAGTAAATGGAAGTAGTAATACAGGCGAACCCTAACTTATGAACATAATCTGTTCTTTGAAATGGGTTTGTAAGTTAAATTTATGTTTTTTTTAATAAAATTTTCATCGTAAAATAATCGGATTGTGTGTTAATTAATAAGTGAATTGAGAGTTATTGGTTCGTCTAATAACCATAAATACAAATTGTTCGTTGCTTTTAAGCTCGTAAGTAGAGGTCCGCCTGTACTCATATTTACCGAAACTTTATAATTTTTACTTCCCACCTCTACTATGGTAGGGAAGTAATGGATTTAGTCCGAAAAAAATATTTCCAGATTTTAACAGATTTTCACGTTTTGAGACCCTAGCAATCGTTTAAGATCATTTTCTGACTGATGTCTGTATGTGTGTGTGTGTATGTGTGTGTGTATGTGGTCAATTTTTCGCCTTCGATATCTTAAGAACGGAACAACATACGGGCATGCCGATTATTCTATTGTGTTTATCAGCCTTTAACTTAGATCTGATTAGATTTGGAGTCAAATCGGTTCAGTGGATCCTAAGATATTCAAAAAAACGTCCTCAATGTCACGTATTAACATAGGTAAAAAAAAATATAAATGAATTCTAGATGTTATAATATGAAAAAAATGTAAATATTTTTTTTCTCTAAAATGTATAGTTTTCGAGAAAAAAAATATTTTACTAAAAAAAATGAAAATTGTACGTAAATCAAGGTAACCATGATTTTTGCTATATTAAGCTAGCCATCAGTAGATCACTAAACAAAAAAGAGGGCCATGCTTTTTTCAAAGAATAAAAATTAAATTGTGTTTTAAAGACCACCAACAGCTAACGTTATTTGGGCCTAGTCAAAGAAAAAAAAAAAAGAGTGTTTATTTTTTGCAAATATTTACTAGGTGGGAAGTATAGGACTGGTCATCAGTCGAATTTTTTTTTTTTATTTAAGTGGGTTTACCATCAACCATTAACCATTCTTTTCACTTTTCTTGAAATAGATTTGGTTTAAGAATACTTAATTTTTTTGACCTTTGATAGTAATAACATATTTAATATAAAATGTGTAACCGTCTACTACTATGTACCAAGCTGTGGTGCCGTCACTAACACCAATATTCGATTTTGTACAATGTACCTATTACAATTGGTCCGCTAGGCTCGGTACAGCACAGCTTTGCTTGTTGTGAACGACAGGTTTTAACGACCAATTTCCCACATACGTGATTTTGTTTACGTGGTCAAATTCTCGTTTCAGACAACAGAAACCGTCGTAATCTCGATTTAATATCGAAATCGTTGGTCATAGTGTGCCTTGACGAAGCTTTACCAGCCAGCTTTAACAGTCGAGCTTTGCGTGCAAGCGGCGATCCGGTAATGAGTAAATGTGGTGCGGGCCATACGATGGGCCTAAGAGACGAAACAAACATGGCGCATCATATGATACACGGTGGAGGTAGTTCCCTCAATTCCGCTAATCGTTGGTTCGATAAGACTATTCAGGTTCGTTTTAAAAATTTTAACAGTCAGTTGTCCACTTTCTTTTTGTTCAATTCAACTTCTAGTACATACATAAAGACAAGTTCCTTTTTCACGATTGTCTATATGTTTGCGAAAGATTAGAAAACCGCTGCACCGATTTCAATTTGGTTTTCACAGTTATGTCATTATTATATCAGGTATATACATTATATTATCAGGCTAATTCATGGGAGGCACAGTCTACTCCGGGATTAACCCTTGGTTTATCGATAAAATATATATGAGTCATAATAATTGTGATTGGTTGTTGTGATCAATTTATGACAGTGACTAGCTTGCAACACTTGTGAGGAAATGCATTGTCATCAGAAAATGGATAGTGATCAGAGAAAAAAGTAGTCGAGTTAGTTGTCAAGTATATAATAATTTATTGTTTGCCGTCTTTTGCCAATAATTATTATTTGCAGGAAAGGATCAATGGCAAGCAATAATTTGTACCTACTTGTACACTCATTCCCACGAATCACGAAGTACACCAGTCGTGCTATTCCAGCTTTCCCTGTAGGATAAAAAGAATATATAACAGCAATAAATTTAAATTTTAGTTGGTAATATCAAACGACGGTGTATGCGGAATTTGTTATGAACATTCACCATCTGAAGGCATAGCTGTAGTACAGCTGATGGAGGAATTATTAAAACGATGTGAAGACATGCCTCCAGGATCAGTTGCTCCACCGACCACAAGTTCATGTTTACCACCTCCAGAAAGACTCGAATGGCAACTTGATGCTAGAGCTCATCGGTCTATCCAAGAAGCTGCTCAAACTGTTGACTGGTTAGTAATTTGCAATTGAAAATACGTTTTAAATATTTATTTTATTAATAATATGGTATTTTTATAGTATAATAGAGGATTTAGATTTCTGCGTGTACAGATTTGCGGGTTATGGCAAAAACTTTATTAAATCATGCCAAGTTAGTCCTGATGCTTATATTCAACTGGCACTTCAACTCGCTTATTTTAGGTAAGTAAAAAACTAAATAAATTAATAAAATATTAATTAACTTGCGTTAGCACCATTATTTTTAAAAATTATCCAAAGTCTCGCTTCAGTTTATAAAATATTAACTAAGTGAACTTCAAATTCTGATTCTATCTCTTGATGATACTAACTTTTCTTAGAGAGACGATCATGAAATTCGTGAGACTCTGGATAATAAGTACATTGCTTTTAATACCTGGCGCATATTACCTATAAGTGAAGAGTTGTAAGATCGCAGTATAACATAATTCGTAACAAGTTATCTAGTCAATATCAATAAATCACAGATGAGTCAAAATAACATCACAAAACATCCATAAGCGCTGGGTGGGATTCAGACTCACGACACTCTTGATCCAAAGACTAGCACGCCAGCAACAGCACTATACTGTTATAGTTTTATTTTTTATGTCTTGATGTAAATTTATTTCACTAGACTGTATGGGCATCTAGTAACTACCTACGAGAGTGCAGGGACGAGACGATTCCTACTCGGTCGTGTAGACTGCATTCGTTCGGCCACTCAGGAAGCATTAAACTGGGCAACTGCAATGTGCCAAGGTGAAGGTGGTACTGGCAGCGTCAACGAAGGCGATGCCAGCGACGAGGAATTACTCAGCACGTCGAAAAAAGTTACATTTAGCTTATATACAGTAGGTCACCATATTTTGTATTATAATTATAGAAAAAATACATTGGTAACAAAATTTGTTTTCGGGATCCGCAATAGTTGGTAGAAATTATAATCCTTCTTTAATGTATCGCAATTAAAATTTTAAGTTTGTTGCAATTAATACGTTTATTTTTAGGAACAAAAGAAATTAGAACTTTGGGAGGCCGCAATTAAACGACAAACAGAAGTAATGCTTGCCGCAATTAATGGTCAAGGTATTGATATACATCTACTTGGACTACGAGAGGCGGCAAAGGACACAGCCCCAACGGCGGCTCATCCATTGCCAGAAATATTTACTGATGAAACATATAGAATTGCCAATGCATTTTTACTTTCCACGAGTCAAGTAAGTCAAATTCAAACTTATTTTAGTATTAAGATCAGTTGAATTACCACGTCGTGAGAAGCGATTTCATTTCTTTTTTGTTTATACGAACCTAAACCGTATTCGATATGTACTTTTGAAATAGATTGAATCGATCCTGAGGGATCCCAAATGAGCTACACTCTGTTATATGGACAATTTTTGCCGTCGAGCTTTATATGAAATGATTTTATTTATTTCTTAACCTTTTGTGTAATCCAAACTTTACATTGTTCTGATCTATTTTAAAAGCCAATCGAATATAGCTACAATGTGCTTTTTACAGGTTCCCACCACTACTGATAGCTTTATGGGCTATGGAGCGGTTGTACCAGATGGATATGGTGCATCTTATAATATCAAACCGGATACAGTAGTATTTTGTTTATCTTCTTTTCATTCGTCCGATTTAACCAGTACGTGGAAGTTTGCACATAGTTTAGAAGAGAGTCTCCTCGCTATGCAAAATCTATTGAGTAATGCTAAATCTGGCAAAAAATAAATAAAATAGTAACAAATTCGGTACTGGTACTAAAGGCACCGATTATAGTATTTGAGTCAACTAGAATGTAGGTAGGTGGTAATAAGCTATTGATTAGGAAAAGTGTTGACAAAAATGTTGTACTTAATAATGAAAGATGATGACTTAAAAGGCACATTACTATATCAATTATTAGAGTTATATTTAAGCGTATAACGACTTTAAAGAAAAAATATGAAAATACCTAAATTGCTTGAAAGCAGTTAACTAGTATTAAAGAAACGGAAACTGTTATTTTTTTCAAATCTACAATTTTGGAATATTTTTTCTAGTTGAAAAATATAATTGTTTAATAAATATGTTAATTAAATCTGTTAAATTATTTCTTAAAAAAAAATATTACGTAGTCAAATAAAGCAAAATCGCAATTGTTGTTGCTAATTTTGTTTCAAATCGATTCGAAATATTTTTCTGTATTTAAGTAGGTACCTACCTACCTATATGAAAAAAAATTGTTGTTTTTGTTTTAAATAATGTTTTCATATACCTAATAGTTATATTCTTATACATCCAAATTTTAATAATTTGAAATACATTGTTGTAGATGCTGTTATTTATTTAAATCTATTTACAAATGTTTTTATAAATTGTAATTGTTATTTTAAAATATTATAGTTTAATGATGTGATCTCACATTTTAAAGAATTATTTATATCCTACATTCTAAAATGTATCTTGTTAAGTATTTATTTAAAATCACTTTAAATTGAATTGTTTTTATAGTCAATATTAATGTTTTTGTTGCTGGAAAAAGTATTTTCTAATTAAAAACGGCGTTAATAAATGAAGCCCTCAAATATTTAGATAAACAATATATGTATATTATATTACTTATAGTTTACAATATATATACAACAAATTATAATTTGTTTAATGTGTTGTTCCTTTATTGCTGAATTTTTTTTTTAAAAATTTAAAGATATATTTTATTAATTATATTATATCAGTTCAAAGTTATTTATACCTACGTTTTATTTCGAAATGTTTAAATAAATAATACAAGCACAATTTTTTTACTATTAATTTAAAAAATATATTATTATGGCGGTAATATTAATTAAAGGCCTTTAAAAAATAATATAAAATCATGTATAATATCAAATACGTATGTAGTCGGAATATCTTATCTGTATACTTGTAGTAAGTATTTAAATTTGCGTGATTTCGAAATAACGCTACCAAATTATGAAAAAATAACATTAATAATTTCTGTCTTTATTGTCTGCTGAGATTTTTTTTTTTAATTTAATTAGCAGCGTTAATTTCAATGTACCTAATAATTAAATTAAGTTTTTAGAATTCCTCAAAACATTTAATTTATAAAAAAAGATTTGTTTGGTAAATTTTTGGGTAAAATTTCTTTACCCGGCTGCGCACGCAAACGATTGTATAAATTTCTTTACCCGGCTGCGCACGCAAACGATTGTGTTTTGAAAAATTATGTCATTATCGACATTCAAAACTATTATGTCATTCGGCATTCTTTATGTTACCTATAATAATTTTCAGTCGCATAAACTCTTGGTCTCTTGATGTGCTGTGCTTGTTAACCTGCTTGTCAGTTTTAAATATTATTTATATTTATATTAATTTCGTAACTGTATTCTACAAATATTATTATTATTGTGTTATAGTTTATATAGTTGCATTTACTTATGTACAAATTCAGTTTATTTTGTGAAGAATTTTTAAATGGACTACTGCATGCATCTGGTTATTTGTTAAATTTTGTTGAAGAATTCTCGTAAGGTAAAATATTTAGTTTTCTAAACTTTATATAAATAATTTGTTTTTTTTATAAATTTACACAATTTCCCCTTTTTATGTCTATATTTCTATAAAACCAGAATCCATAAGAAAGAGAACAAAACTGTTGGTATACTGAAAAGTAGGAATATACCTATTTAAGTGCCAACTGTCAACTAATTAATGGAGCATAATATGTAATTTTTAATTATTAATGTTATTTTATCGCATAACTTTTAATGAACAAGAAAAGTTAGGAATCAAGTTTGGGCTACATAAAGGACCGATAATAATCATTCGAAAAAGTGTTCCTAAATGTTAAACGTTACATATCAAATAAACATATCACTTTATTACATGTTCACATTAAATAATGTATATTATGTCGCTTTCAACAATATAATATTACATAATATTATAATATTGTTATTTAATTATGTATATATTAATTCAAGGGGTCGGCAACATAAATGCAGCTTTTCTTTTAAATACAGAAAAAAAACTTTAAACTCAACTGCTTTAAAACAAAATAAATACCTATTTATGGAATTTTAGCAACTGTTGACAAAGCTTTTAAATAGAAAGAAGACAACAGTATTTAATTTAAAGCATTTCATGGTGAATTTCTAAACGTGGATAATCCTATAATTGTGTTCATTAAGATGCCAATTCATCGTTCCGTTTGTACAATTGACTGTTAATTGTTATCTAGACAACTTTTGAGTTTTTAGTTTCGAAAGAATCAAATCTGGTACCTACCATTTTGAAAATAGGCCTTTTTAAATCTTAAAATAGATAATTTCACTTTGAATTCTTAATCTGTCATCCCCTCCATGGAGGATCTACATCTGTGGGTCGTCACTGGAGATTGTTTTTTTAGCGGAAAAGGGGATGACAGCGATCTTCGGATTTAGAATTGTCTGATTAGTCTAAAAAGGCCAGTTTGCAAAATTTTATCTGATCTAAAAAAGCCTTTTCTTGAATTCTTGCCTAGCCTATTATACTGTATAGGTAAGCAACGCAAAGTATTGATAATAACATTCTAATCTAAAAGTTTGACAAATCGATAATCGAAACTATTCATAAGTAGGTATCACAGTGGATCTCTCATTGGTAAAAGAAAAGCAGCAAATAGCATGCTTGAAAATATGGTCTGCTTATATGCTTCGAATAAGTCTAGACTTTAACAAAAGATACTTCACTGTAAATTGTATGGAATGAAAATATTGAGCGGATTGTTTCATAATAATGATTTTATAGTTTATTTTTTTGTATGTACATACAACATTCGGAAATGTTACATAGCCAGCCATATAAGTAAGACTATAGACAAAGACAGTTGTTAAACAATATAGATTATGTGCTAAAACAAGATAGGTACGTATATACAGGTGATTTAATAGCTCTCCGGCAAACTTTGAAAGATGAAAGCTCATTTACTTAAAAAAAATTGTATATGAACATTTTACTTATTTAAGGAATTAAACATATAAACAGTCCTTGTTTTTACTTGTTAATAACAAAACAATCGTTGTTTTTTTTTAATTTTTTATTATTTTTGTTTTTAAATTAGATGAGTTTGTCGGTGAATAAAAAATTACCTTAAAAAATGGAAAAATTGACATGTGGTGGAAGTCCTGATGTTGGTGGTGGGAAAACGTGTCTCCAGTCGTTTTTACGAGCTTTCGTTCAAATAGTATACAGGTGATTTATTAGCTCACCGACAAACTTTGACAAACGAAAGGTCATCTAATGCTCATCTAATTAAAAAAAAATACAAAAGCAATGAAATTAACGAGTAAAAACAACGAATATTTTTATGTTTAACTCCTAAATAAGTGAAATGGGACATATTGTTACATATTATGTTCATATACATTTTTTTCTTCTTAAAATTAGATGAGCTTTCATCTGTAAAAGTTATATTTATCTTTTTAAAAAATGAGCCTTTTATATACTTTTAAGCGGCCATGTAACATAAATAGAATAAAATGGTAAGACAAGAAACTGTATAAATGCGTACCTACCACTGAATTTCTCTGAATCAAGATGTAAATGTTTATATTATATAAAAGTGAAAGAATATAATTTTTTGCATTTATTTTGAAAATAATTCATTTTTTTAAATTCAATGGAACGTTTGTACGGCGAAAAGTTGACTATCAATGTGTTACATATTAGAATTGCGTTATTCTATAATTCTTCATCGAATCAGTTCGGGTCATAGGCGTGCCCACGGGAGGGGAGGCTACCCTAATTTCCTAATTTCGTATTGTAAATATTATGGAGTGACGTAGACAAAAGCATAAACCATGGACATATAAATTTGGGGACAGAGTACAAGTGAGTAGGGAGGTTGCTGTTGAGAGGGGGGGGCGGTGAGAAAGCGTCGACCCAGTACTCGGGCTGACGCCACTGCTTTGAGAGCTACACGCCTCGACCTGGCCCACCCTAATGAAAAAGTCTGGGCACGCCTATGGTTTGGTTCCTTAATTATAAATTTCTGTTTAAAAAAGCAACTGATAAAAAGAAATGTTTAGACTTTAGAGTTTAGACTATAGTTTTTCTTGAAATCGATATGCATATATTTTGTATTTTATGATATTATAAAAAAGTAATTTAAGCACGATTTCAAAGCTTACAAAACTTTTATTCGATCAGATTATTAAACGTATTTATATATATTTTTGGTACGAATTTTAATGCCATTAAATTATTTCCTTATTTTATTATTTTTAGTATTTGTATACCAGAATAATAATAATAGAATAAAATGATTCTAAAATAACACTAGGTACATGCAACTTGGGTTGGCTGCTTTCCACATGTTGGCTATATCAATTTAATTGTTGTCGAATTATTTAATCTTTTTTATAAACGTAGGTATTACATTTAAAAAGTTTAAAAATATTGCAAATTCAATTCGATTTGATCACTCAAAATTATAAGCTTATTTGTATAACGCTTTTTCTTATAAAAACCAAATAACTAAAATAAAAGAATGCATGGTGTTACCTACATCGTATCATAGCACATTATTATAAAACAACTGAAGTGAAAATTTGAAGGAAAGCGGCCTTGATAAAATGCTGTATTTAACTGGCTAATTTATAAAACTATTTAGTGTAAACATTAAAAAAATATTGTACTATTTATATTGTACATATTCATATATTTACAATAGAGACTAGAATGCGTGTATTAGCAATATATAGAACAATGTATTTAATAGATAACTTATAACCGAAACATCTTGAATTTTATTTAAAATGTAACTGTAATGTTACATTTAATTCGTAACTTCTTAAAATCTGTTGTTTCATTGAAAGCGTTTTTTTCAGAATAAGTATTCGAAATAATTAAAAAGAAATATTAGAAAATTGAAATTGGATTACGAAAATATTTTTTTTATTTTGACTATAAAACCGTTAACCGAGTTTAACAAACATTAGTTATATTGCTGTTCTCTTCTCTGAAAGAACTTGGGTAAATAAATTATTAAAAAAAAGGTCTTCTTATATTTTGCTGAACACATGAAAGAAGGACATATATTTTCATATCTGAAATAAATTCGAAGTTTATAAAATTATCATAATTTGAAGAAATTGCTTACAAGTTGAAATTTTGAAGTTGTTATTTTTTTATAAAAAATTATTTATTCATTTGAACCGTTCCTATAATATTGTAACAGAGAGTACTCGTGAAAAAAATGTTGCGTATGCTTACATGTTTAGGGCTGCTAAATATATAGCTATAGGTGTTTATGAAGTTCGATTCTACATTATATATTATTTTTTCTTTATAAAATAGACAAGACTTCATAAACACTTATATATGTATCTATTATAAAGTAGAGAATCTATTAGTATTAATATGTTATATTTTTTCGTTTTAATTTACTAATTTACGATCAGTTCCATTTCTTATAATAGTTCCTGAAATCACAATAATACTATTGACAAAGTTATATTATGTCGATGTGTGGTTGTTTTAAAGGAGACTGACGAAAAATAATCAAAAGCAAATCTACTACATTTTCTAATTGGTTTGTTTTCTGTCAGTTCGATTTGAAACAATCTTAAAATAGACGAGTGCTCAAATCAAGTCTACGTCCATGACAATAACATCATGGGCCAAGGTTAGTAGAGTATAATAGGTTGCCTCGTTCCGATAGATAGTAGTGGGGAGATGACGTCACTCGGAATGCACCATGCTTGCTCACTTCAATAGAAAAGGTCAGACCATGGGCGCTGCTAACTTTTGGAAATAAAAATCACAGTAACCATGGTAGTGTGTATTTTTTTTTCAATACCTAATAGAAACATGATTCTTCTGGTAGTTTTCCAATTACAGCATTAAAGCGCATTTTGCGGCATAGTGCTCAACGGTGATGTTTCAACTACAGGAATGCTTCGCACAATCGAGCACTTTGAAAAGTACTGCTTTGGGGTGATGCGCGCATTAGATACCAATCAGTAGCATGAAAACTAATGCACCGTTCCAATTAAGTATTAACACACCTCGGCATTGTGCCCCACTGAGTCGCATTATGCGATGTAATTGGAAAATTACCCCAGTTACGAAAAAAATATGATAAGTTGTCAATTTTGCGATAGCTGTTAAGCGTTATGGTGTTTTGTGGTTATCTCTCATATTTTGTGAATATAAAAGACAAAATAATAATTTATAAATTTGTTAGTTTATTCTATTCGTTTCTTAAATTTAAAAAAAATAGTTGATTAACAAGATCTGCCATTTCTTGAGCATTGTTTAATTTTTTGTTTGTTTATATTATAGATATAAATATTATCCTATTTTGTAACATCTACTCTTCTATCTATTTCTTCTTCTGCCAATTTTAAGAAAAAATCTGCACGAAGCACCTAATATATCATAAGCATAATCTTTAGCAATTTTTGCACTTGATTTAAACTGAATTCCAGCTGACGTCATTCCCGCGCTTACGCTGATTGGTCAGATGGAACGAGGCAACCTATACTTTAATAACCTTGATCATGAACTACGTCTATGTCTCAAACTGATTCTGAACCAGTCAAACATTGGGTGTGTCTGTGTACTGAATAATTAAATAACAAATCTAAAGCTGGCAACTTTTTTACCAACACAATAATAATTAAACATATTTTGGATATGGAATGTTACGAGGGTGAAAAGAAATTTCCATTGCATAGTCCCAAAATGTTTCATGCAAGCCGGTAAAATAGATAAATAGGTGCCTACCTATGTGAAATATATACTAATCATTCTCATTGCGTATTTCTCTATAGTATTATTAATATATTATTTAGAACGCGAGATTAGATCTGATAACTTAATTGATAAAGCTTTGGCCTGGAAATGTAGAGATAGTTAACGTAATGCTTTTTTTTCAGTTAGCGTCCAATCCCCCCAAATTTTAATTTAACATGTTTAATACTCTTTACAACTACAATGGAACGTAACAGATTTTTTTAAGTGATCGTGGGCCCTATAGTCTCCCTCCCAAAAAAGTTGTTCCGCCGCCAGAGGACGTTTTACACATTCAATGTTTGCGTATTTAATACTATGTATGTTTACCTCAAAATCGGTAATATAGTCACAAAAACGATACTTTTCATTTGTTACATTTTCACATCTGTTTCTATTTATTTTATTAATGTTAAATTATTATGAAATATTTTTAAAATGAGTGAATGTAAACGCTATAAAAATTTTGTTGTCGATAACTATTATTGTTGTCAAAGATAATTATTTGGTAAATGATGTCTGTAAGTATATAAACATTGCTATATTATTACCCTTTATTAATCTTTATATAATGAAATATGTGCTTGTTCGTAAAATGGAGATGAATCATTACAAATTCTCAGTATAAACCGACAATAACCTTTGAGATGACACATCACACCGTGGCTGATCGAGGAAGTAATTATTCGTAAAATATTTTTTGACTTCAATATGTTTTTCACAATCAACGTCATTACATGCATACATTACTAAATGTTTAGTTAACTTTGACAATTTAGGGCGTCTTGTTTAATAAAAATTGACAAATTATCAAAATAAAAAATATTTTTTCCATATAATAACGAGTGTTTTAGCAGTTGGACTGAACTGACATCTGTTCACAATTAGATCTGAAATGTTATTATTAAATAACGGCAACCATTCGCAGTAAAAGGATTAGAATGCTGGTTGTTGTAAAAATCAAACCTAGAAAATACTAAAAGAACGATTATGTACTTTTGTTTTGATTAAATATTCAAAATATTTTTTCCAGTTTGATAAGGCACAATTTTTAAACAAAAAAGTCCCTTTTTAAAAAATTAAAGTTAATATAGCAGACTGAAGTTTAAATCCGAAGTTCCACTCTTCACTGTACGTTGAAGTCTCCAGCCTATGATCGTTTTTAAAAACCAGCGGTAATGCCACTGCAACTAAATATTCTTCATAATACAGTATTTTCTGAATTATTTGGAAAAAAAATGTTATTAAATGTTAATTTCGATCCAAAAGATACCCTAATGCCAGGTTTATCGTACATTATTTAACACGCTGTTTTGTTAATTCGCTGTTATTTCGTTGCCACTTGCGTATGTTTCATGTGTTAGGGATTCGGTGTAAAAATGTAACAGCGATAAACAAAACAGCGTGTTAAATGTACGATAAACCCGGCATGATTGCTTTGACAACTGTTTAATAGCAGTTTAACCACATTTTAATAAATCTCTCTATTCTATGAACGAGCTTTAGTAAATACTGCTATACTCACCGCATAGATGTTTTATGTTTTCTGATTAGATGTGATATTTTCTCGCTTTTCATGTAAAGTACTAATGTCTTTAAGTTTTTGTTAAGTCATCGGTAAAGAATCGTTCTTTATCGTGTGACGCCCGCACAGTAACTCTTGTCCATTCAATTTAGATTATAGAATGAATAATAATTTGTAATATTACATAGATAATATCGAGGAAAAAAAACACGAAACCGAAATATAACACCGACTTTAAATATGAATATTTAATATTATGATGAAAAAATATTGTTCAAAAATCCTCAAATGCTTGTTATGAAAGTATACGATATCAGAGCTGTCTTAAGGATAAGAAAGAAGGATAAACGATTTGAATAATTGACAATTATTTCACAAGAAAGCAATGATTTTTCAAATAAGTTTAATACGGCGGAAAAAGAGACGGGGGGGGCCAGTGGCGGCTCCTCTATGAGAGCTGCGGAGCTGCCGCACTGCCAGAAAATAACGCACAATTAAAAAAAAATTGTATTATAAATCTGCATAATATGTTTTAATTTCATAATTATGAAGCTTAATTATGAAGCCATCACATAACATAATTATAAATGACGGCATGCCACGGGGCCTATATTCTATAAACCGTCCGCAGCCGTACTAATTTCACTACGCAAGTGACGCGTGCTGCATTATATTTTGCACCAAAATCAATGTGTTAAATAGAGTAAACAAAGTACAGAAAGAGACAGATTTGTATGCGTTAGCAAGCTTTTTAGGTTCACAGGACGCGGTACAGTACGAACTCCTACCATATGCACACAGGGTAACCGTATTATAATAGCAGCGGGTTAAATGTATCTGTAGTCTAACTGATAACGTAGTGGCTTTATATCCAACAGGTTTCGGGTTCAATTCTCAAGACAAGCATAATTTTTTTTTTTTTTAATAAATAATTAGATATAAATATCATAAATAAATATATTTAATAAATTAATAATTTATTAAATTAAATTAATTTATTTAATATCTTTATTTTATTATTTTATCGTCTTTTACAAACGTTTAGTACTAGCACGCGGGATAAAATTTTTGGAGTTATTTTTGTTTTGTTACGTAAAAGAAGTATAGCTTCTGACGTGCGTACATAGTACACACACACACTCTTTTTTTTAATACAATAATAAATATTGCTATAAAAATCACTTATTTACGATTTTAGCGCTAGCGAAATCAATGTGTAGACAAATTATTCAGATCAAAAATACACTTAAAAATTGCATCAAATGTATTTTTGAATTTTTTTTCGAGGTTCCCTCATTAGGGGGGGCTACTCCAATCTCCAGGTTGACTCTGCAGAACACCCATTTAAAATGTTCACGCGCCGCCACTGGGGGGGCCACCCCTCCAGTATCGTCAAGCCCCCCAAAATTGTAAACTAGCATGTTTAACACTCATTAGTCCGTGAGTATATTCGAGGCCCGAGGGGGTCCGCGGACTCAGCTCTGGGATTTAATGAAAAGGGAAAAAAAACGATCGGACACAAAACGCGCGATGAGTAGCGCGGATGGGGGTGTGCCTCGCTCCGGGCCCCTATAGTTACTAGCTTATTTATTTTACTCGACATTAAGCATTATTTTAAATGGGGTCCGCGACAGTTTCGCTAATCTCTAAGGGGTCCATAAGTGAAAAAGTTTAGAAAACGCTGAGCTATACTTAATAGGATATGAATCTTATACCTTTTGACGGCTCTGAAACATCTTTTCCATTTTTTCGTATGTACAAAACTATAAATGCTAATTGCTACGCATCGAATAATTCTTTTGTTCCTGTGATAAACTATTAAAGCAATGTTTAATTTGGCAGAATTCACTGGTTAATATTTATATAGGTAAACAATACAGTATTTTAAAGTTCAGGTAACGTAAAGCAGATAATGTACGACGACAGATAGGCATAAGTATAATTTTTTGAGGCGCTAGCCGCTAACGTTCCAACATTTCATAAATGCAGGATTTTTAGACAAAAACAATATTCGTTTTAAATAAATAATGCGTTTTTATTGAAATTAACAGTTCCTTTCAATTTTTGTGATTAGTTTTTTACTTTTTGAAAAAAACAAATTTGATTTTATACATCAACTTCTTATTATCAAAAGTACAGTGGCGTAACATCGGTGTGCGATGTGTGCGACGGCACAAGGGCACAGCCCTCCAAGGGGCGCCAAAATAAATATTAATACTAAAATTATGTATCATTACTTACTATTAATACCATTTTTGCTGCGGTATCAAAGAAATTCTGTATTTAAGGGCGCAAAAATTTACTCGCATACGGGCGCCAGCCGCCAATTGGTCTAGTTACACCACTGATTATTTATCATTGATTCGTTATTCTGGCGATTTATATTATATAATTGGATTTGGAGTACTTTAAACATTTTAAGGACAACGTTTAATAATGTTCACTTGAAAATTTGTAAATTATCAGTTCTAAATTAAAATTGTTTATTGTAAACTGACCATTAACTAAGTAGCACGGATTCCTAAAGGTACGTGCAGTACGCAGCTGGGATTCTAGATGGTAGCATGTATGGTAGATGGTGGCTGAAATTATAAGAACTTATAGGTTTGCACAACGAAGCTTTGATACTAGCATTGATACAAGCTTAAGTCGCGTTTGAAATGTCAGATAGCGAAGACGAATATTTGTGTTCTTCTACTACAAAGTGGTATATTTTAAATACAAATTTGGCTAGGAGCTATCATGTCCACCCTATTAATAGAAAAAGATCTAAACATGGCGAATTTCATCATTTATACCAAGAATTAAAATTTTACCCAAACCGGTTTTTTGAATATTTACGTATGGAACTTAATACTTAAATACGTCTTAGATTTCACTTATTAAACTAGTCACATCCATTGCTAAACTTGTAACGGCCATTTGACAGTTGTCACACGTTGATTGTAGTAGTCAGCGCGCTGAGAGAATGGTGAGATGCATTCTTGTATCTACCAGCCTTGTAACAGCGCTTATACCTGGTACACTCACTGCTTCGTTGTGTACGCTCGCTGCTCGCATATTTAACAATGCATTAATTTAAGCAAACCCTGCTATGATCTACGCTACCATCTAGAATCCCAGCTCCATACTGAACCTACCTTAAGATTTAAGAAGGTAATAATTTAGATAACTATCAAAGAAACAGTATTTAGGTAACAATAAATAAGAAAATATTAACCAATGAACTATAACTAGTACTTTTTAATTTGTTGATTATTATTAGAGAGCTTGACTGTATTTCTAGAAAATAATATTTACTCACTCATTTGTTGATAAGTATACCTACCTGCTTACATAATTTTATAAGATTTATTTTTTTTTAAGATAAAACTATTATTAAATTCTTTTTATTTAATTCTCATCAGATGAGTGATTATAAACAGGCAACCCAAAAGTAAGAACGATAAATAGATCCGAATATCATATATCAAATTTATCCGATATTGATAAATAAAAGCTTCGTAACGATACAGTTGTCTATTTTTCAGTCATGAAAAGAGACAGCCTTCCTAGCCAAATGATTTTAAGGCACCTTCTCATTTTATAAATTACGAATATACAGGACCAGATAGATATTGTAAATTATAGACGCTCGACAAAATATAACAGGACAAACGAAACTTATTCAAGAATACAGTTAAATTGTTCGCGCGATTTAAGTATCGCAATTTATTATAATATACAAATTAATGCTTAAGTTAGCATTAGTGTTTTAAGTTAGCATTAGTGTAGCATTAGTCATCGAAAATGACGTCACATTATAATGCAACACTGGGAAAATCATTTTTCACACCTATGTCACCATCGGGACTCTGAAATTTCCACCGCGAAAGTGGAAGTTTCGGGTTAGAGTCATGTTTAAAAATGATTTTTTCCAGTGTTGCATTGTAATGTTACGTAAGTTTCGATAAGTGTTTCAAAACGCTAATGTTAACCTAAGCATTAATTTATATACTTATTCAAGAAAGTTTATGTCTCACCATTTTTACGAAGTAAATAAATTTCGTGACTTCGTGCATCTTAGAAAGGTACCTACGTAAAGAGACACATGGCAGTGAAATAAATAATAAAACTATTCTAGAGATCCGCACGCTCGCTGTGGAAAAATCCAGCGCTTCTGGTCATCTCATTTTTTAAATTTTGACGTTTGACACGCAAGTTAACGAAGCTGTACGCCGTCCAGCAAATAGTAGTTACATCAAGTTTGTACTTGTTCGGATCTATTTTAATCAAATTACTTACTTGTTTGTCTAGTGATAAAGTAGTAAACACTTGCCAACCTTATTTATTACTCATAATTTTTAGATAGTCACGTGATATAAAATATATATACAATAGAATACATATCATAATATTTATGTTACGTATAATGATTTTTATCTGTTAAATGTTATAAAAAAAATATAAAAAATAGACTGTGTTGATTTAATTTGGATATTGTTTTTATATACTTCTTAACTTCGTCCTGTATTAGATTTTAACATAAATGATAAGTTTACAGGTTTCTTGTACAAAGTTCAGGTTAATAATCGTTTTTAGCGTTCCGTTACCACGTACATAAAGCTAGCAGGGCCAAAATGTCGTATGACGAAATTGATGGTATGAGAATAAAGAGCTATTTAAAGGCTAATTTAATGCCCCTATTTTAAATTTAGGGTTCTTACCCTTTTAGGCAAAATCTATGGCGCTGCTAGCCTTAGTAAAAGTTAGCAGTGCCAAATTGTCGGATGAGAATTAAAGGGCTCATTTAATGCCCCTAATATAAATTTAGGCTCTTACCTTTTTCGTAAAAATCTATGATTATCTTTCATACAGTGGAAGTACGGGTTACGTATGGTAGGAGGTTGGGTCACATATAGTGGAAGCATCTATACAACATGATAAATAATGGTATGAGATTTAAGGGCTCGTCAAGATCTGATTTAATGCCCCTAACAGTAATTTATGACTCCTGCCTTTTTCGTCAAATCTATGAATATCTTTCATACGGTGGAAGTACGGGTTACGTATGGTGGGAGGAACGGCTCACATATGATGCAAACATACTGTTAAGGATGTTAATTTGGTTATTTTAACGTCCAAATACTATGAATTACTTTAACCCTATATGAGACTGAGTAACCATGTTAAGTTCGCTTTTGTGCTCAAATCAATCCGAGTGCTCTAATGCGTTCGAATTTATCATTTATATTATGCTCTGAAAGATCTCTATCCTGCGTTGGGATTTAAAATCTGGAGGAGATCGAGCACGCTCTTTGAACTCCGAGGAAAGCGAGCAAGCAAGCAAATTTAACCATCTTTAGAGCATTCATTTTAAAAATGAGCGGAAACACGTGTTGTGAGAATGGATAAATTTCGAAATTTATTTGTATGAGGTAATTTTTCAATAGATAAAAAATCATACATTCTTAAGTCTGGAACTACTGAACCGATTCTAAAAATTCTTTCACTAATAGAAAGCTACACTATCCTTGAGTGATATGGGCAATATTTTATGTTGATGCTCGCGAGGAGTAATAAATCATAAATTGTTATCTCTGGAACTACTAAACCGCGATTCTAAAAATTCTTTCACTAAGTTTTAGAAAGCTACGCAGGGGGAGAGATTCTCGCGGGGGGCTAATAAATCATAAATTCTTATCTCTGAAACTACTAAACCGATTTTAAGAATTCTTTCACTAATAGAAAGCTACGCAGGGGGAGAGATTCTAGCGGGGATAACAAATTAACAAATAACAATATACTAAATATACATTAGTGGAGCAATGGGCGACCGCTATTGAATCATAATTTCATACAATCCGGGCGAAGCTGGAATGGGCCACTATAAAAAATATATATCGGCTTTAGTAGTAAGAATTTACTTTACTGGGGCAATTTTTTATTTTTATGTATGTACACTGATTTCTCCTGCATTCGTGAACCGATTTAGATGATTGTTATTTTATACTCGGACTTAACCGTTCTTTGAAGTGAAAACTTCTTTGGGCGCGTTGAGCGATTTTTTGTAGGGGAAAATCTTATGTGTTCGCGTCACCGACATGCTATGGTCTAGAATGTCTCTGTCACATCTGTGTCCGTGCGCATATACAATAAAAACGGCACGTCATTCAGTTGTACCGATGGTGACGATAGCAGCGTATGTGCGTCGTATACATATTTTTTATTAATATGTAGTCAGTAGCAAAGTGACTTACCGTGCAAATGCCCCCCAAGGCATTGTTATTTTGAACCTATTTTCCAGTTTGTCATCTTAATATGTTACGCAGCTACATTAGTTGAAAAATCAAACGCTTCGGACTTAAACGGCCAAATACATACATAGCACCATCTAAAATGTTATGCTTATTATTAAAGATGCGCCGAATATTCGTTTGGTATTCGGTATCTTTTTCACTATTTGTATTCGGCCGAATTATTCGGTTTTGGTGCCAAATATATTCGGTTCGAGTATTTCTATTTTCTTGACTACATTTCGTCAAAAAAGTCCCAAGCACGTGATCTTTTACGCCCACTCATATTTCAAACACAATAAAGTTAATATTATCAATATTTTTGTAATCATAAGCACCTTTGTTCGTATTTTTAACGTAATCGTGCGTTGTTTTGAAGCAAAGTGATAGCGCGGTGTGCGCGGGTGGCGAGGTACGGCTTGCTTGTCAACTAGCCAGCAGCGACACATAGCGTACATGTTAGAACCTGTTTACGCGGCAAAACAATGAAATGGTAAACCGAATAATTCGGCCGAATATCCGGTTCGGTAAAGGTTAAACCGAATAGTATTCGGTGAAACCACTATTCGGCGCATCTCTACTTATTATGTAAAAGGTGGGGTCCTTGAGATCCCAGTCTGTCCCTGTTAATACTTACTCAACGTTTCAAATAATACATATTTATTATTTACTCTTCCTCAGGACATATCATTTTATTTTTAAGATACTATGGAATTCAGGTTTAAATAAAAAGTCTTATTTTTTATTATTGATTTTTTTTGTATTTAAAAAGTGTTTGTTTTTATTTGCTCTGATATTAACAAAATAATACGCAAACATATGTTTCATGCAATCACTGACAGACAGTGGCGGATTAAACATTTGGGTCAAATTTGATTTTGAGGCATCTCCTAAAATTGTATTTTTTTTAATAAAACTTCAAAAATCTACTTTTCTTTTTGGTTTTTTGAGGCCCAAAGAGTGTGCTTCTTGCACTTGTGCGACGCTCCGCCACTGCTCTCCAGAAGCGTACATTAATTGGTATAACTTGATCACAACTTTGTTAAGGATTAAACTGTACAGTCCTTCACCCTAAATGTTTAGTTTTTGCAGTAACGAAGCAAAAAAAAATAATTAAAATTATACAGGTCTTCATTGGCAAACATTTTGCTACTAAGCAAGAGTCAATAGTGGCGCCGCGCCATGGTTAACATACTAAACTAATGAACTATGGTCTATTATTGATAATTTCTTGAAAAAAAATATATCCATTCTATTTTTTTAAATATATTTTTAGTATCAGACAGATAGTTTTTAAGTTTCAGTACAATGAATAATTGTGTTATTTATCCTTAATTACAGCTTGCCGACGTTTCGACCAATATATGGTCATAATCATGGCCTATGATTAAAAAATTACATGTCAAAAAAATATTACTTTAGATACAATAATTTATAACTTATGTTAATCTACTTATTTTTAGTAATTAATTTGAACTCTTGTTTCAATTTTTATTTATTTATTTATTGTAAATTATAGACGCGTCGACAACTTGGGTCATTAGCGTCTCTTGATTCAAAAAATTAGCAATAATAATAGGTAGTTCAGTATGTTAACCATGGCGCCACTATCGACTATGTTTAGTTTTTTTTGACACACATGGCGCCACAACTTAACACAATTTCCATGATGCATTGGAATACCCATATACATATTATTATCTTACAATAATGAGTACAAAAACACTATTTTTATACATATAGGTATCTTATTTTTTATGGTCTCTTTGGATCCATCCAGGCCTAAAACTATTAGTCCAAACAAAAATATGTAAAAAAACTTCCCACATTAGGTGTATTTGTTGGCAAGTCCTAAAACAGTTCTTGAACTCTTTGGACACTCCTGTTAGCAATGGCAACAAACTCTTTGAAATTGTCAGAACCAGTTCAGAACTGCACCAATAAACACACCTATTCAGATAACGGAAAGCTTTTGCACTCCTCCTATTTAATTGGTGATGACTGCTTTTGTGTAGAAATATACTAAGCGACATAATGGCAGAAAACAATTAAATTTTTAAAAACTATACAAATAAAAACTAATATAGTATAATATACATTATATTGTTTAATAAAAACAAAATCCCATAAAATTTATATTTCCAATCAATATGTTTCTATGTATATGCATCATATAAAAAACAGAATTATCTCAATAAGGTGATATAGGTACGGATAGTCTTCGATTTATGTAAACTTGTGTAAACTCAGACTTACTTAAACAATTCCCGAACTACACAACATTTTTGATTAGAATTTACGGAAATCTGATGAAGACAAAGGAATCAACGTCCTCTTTCTAGTTCTCACATGTACCGTGCAGTGAGCATATCTTGTGTATACATACAGTAGGTACAGCTTCGCAAACTCGGACACATATGGGACCGCGCACCATCTGAGTTTGAGGGTTATCCGAGTTTGTGAATAAATGCGTTTTAAATAATAATAATAATTTTTTTTTGCTCTTTTTATTTATTTTAGATTAAAAGAAACACTTTTCTAGGCACAAAACTAAAATACATATTATGTAAGTTTTAAAAAAAATAAAAATAAAATAATATTATGTATATATTTCATAGAGATATCATAAATAGAGTTGGGGAGTCATAGGCACAACTGTGACAGTGTCAGGTTGAAAAAGAGAGAAAACGAATCGGTTCTTAATTTACATCTGTAACCATGGTTATGTATTAAGATGTAGGAACCGTTCTATTCTCCACCTCTATCTTTTGCACAGACACTTTTTTGGGTGGCTTCCCTCCTCTATCTGTGATATCTCTATGATGTATTCACGCCAGTTACTGATTTACACTTGTCTCAGTGTCAATAATAACCACAAACTGCGATTTGATTAGATGTGCAGTTAATGCACCATGCAATAACATGCAAAATGCTTCACGAGCAGTTTTGCAAATGTAAACAGGTCGTTAATTTTTATGGAAGTGTCCGAGTTTTAGAGTCGTGTGCGAAAGCATTACCCATCCGGGTTTTTAGAGTGTCCATGTTAGCGTGTGTCCGGGTTTGTGAAGCTGTTACTGTAATATACTACAGCTATTTTTCACGTGTTAGTGCCTTATTATTTTTTAACAATGGATAGTCGGAATCCAAATTACGTAAAATTTAACTTATGTACGGAATCTCAGAACGGTTCACTTACATAAATCGAGAACTATCTGTATTATTAAAACGGCTCTGACTAGTGCAAATTAAATCAAAAATACCAACTTTTTTACATCGATGTCACTGTAGTCACTTGTACAGGTTCAGTAGTTCTGAAAAATGTATTATGATTTATTAATTTTGCTTAAATACAACTAAAAAAAAACATGAGAATAATAACATTTATCTGAACTTCATATCCGATAAAAAAAAAAAAAAAACTCGCTTTGAACAATTTCACAACTATTTTTTCACACAAAAAGGCAAAATATATACAAGAAAATAAAAATATAGTTAATTATTAAATAGACAGTAGCCATTCCACAAGCAAATACTTTTCTTAATGTAATCAGTCGGCAACCGTGATGCAACAGTGCCCCGAGAGTGGAATCTGTTCTTTTCCTATATATAGGAAAAGAACAGATTCCACTCTCGGGGCACTGTGTGAGTAAGTGGTAACTCAACCAGCCGGAAACTGGGCATTTCGGATTCAAGTCCTGACAGTGGCTTCTGATTTTTTCCTTGTATATCTTAATTGTTTGACGTTTAACATCACGATGGCAGGTTGCCGACTGATTACGTTAAGAAAAGTATTTGCTTGTGGAATGGCTACTGTCTATTTAATAATTATTATATTATAACCACAAAAAACTTAACTCATTGTTGTATTTAAAAATATGGTTATTTTATGTTCTCATAAAATTCCAATTAAAAACATAATCCTGCCTTTGCAGTCGGATAAAAAGTGGAATGACCTAATCGTGTTGTTTCGTGAACTTACGAGGGTGTCAGATTGTACGTCATCCAGCAGTGATATGTTGTTCAGACTTTTTATTCTCATAATTCATTTTACTAAATATAACACAATGAACAATTATTACAAAAGTACAATAGTTTGCTATACATACATGATCATCGTTGTAGTTTCGGTATCGTCTTTCATGTGTTTTTCTAAATTATGCGAATTCAGCAAATTAGATTGGGAAAAGCTTTTCCCGCATGTGTGACATGTAAACGGTTTTTCTCCTGAATGGGACTTTAAGTGGGTCTTCAAACTGCTTGATCCGGCAAATCTAGCACAAAAATTACTTTATAGTAAAATAAACGCGTTTTCTATTATTCCATCACAACCATAGAGATATTATAGATAGAGAAGTGAAGCCATTCAAAAACGCGTCGGTGCAAAAGGTAGAGATGGATAAAACAGGTGATTTCTATCTTTTTCTATCACGCTTGCGCAGTTATTTTTTTTTGTTGGTGGTGCAAACGTGTGATTAAGAAATAAATAAAAATTCAGGTTATATTAAAAGTTATATTAATTAAAAAGTTCCTTGTCTACATGTTATTAGCAGTGTGAATTGATAAATTTTCAGACCAAACTTGGCATGTTTTCAAGGGTCTAATATTGTTCAGTTCTTTAATAAATTCTTTAGTGAAAACTTGCCAAGTTTCATCATAATATTATTGTTAAATTCACTAATCACATTTCAGTAGGGTTTACTGAAATGTTATTAGTGAATTTAACAATAATGTTATGATGAAAAACATCAAATTGGTGGAAGTCAGTATCTTGAATATGGCTCAATACTTGATGAAATTTATTCAGATTATTGGGATCCGTCAGATGGGTGGAGCTTAAAAAACATGGCGCAGAGGGGGGGAAATTTCATATACGGGGTATACTTTTGCATATAATTTTGTGATTTTCGAAGTGATATGAAATGATAAAATATATAAGTGCAATTTGTGATTGGGCCGGTACGAATCCTAAACAAAGGAATTTCATTGAAGGAGAACGTATTCTCAAAGCCGGACATATTATCAAATGTCAGAAATATAACAAGAAAAATGCATGAAAAATGAGCTGTCAAGAATAGTAATCTTTACGGCATTTTGCCTAAAAACATCAAAATTAATTAAAAGAACATTTCCACGAAATTAATCATCCGTTCAATGATCCTTTAAGGCTGGGTTAGGTGTATAATGTAAACACATAACTGCAACATAATATGTTACATTGTAATTTATACAGATAATGTTCTCAATCATCATCATAATGAGTATACATCTTATAATTAATATAAAATATTTTTTTAATTCATAAATTCAGTTTTTCCACATGTCATTAGAAAATAATTCGCTGAAAAGTAAGTTTTACAAGGCAATAACTGATAGTGTTTAATGCCATGATATTAGAAAACGTCGCGAATTCCATTTTCGATAAACTTTTTGTTTATTTTACTTGTTTTATTTTTGTAATAAACAATTTCACGATAAATTTGCACTGTTAGCATGTAACATTTTCCCTCGTTTTGAGTACAATTTTCTGCCACCAGATGTCATATGCTCATTGGACGGATCCCAATAGAGAAGTATCAATTATTTACAATTATCATTGTCTACCTTACAATTTTTTTTGCATACCTAGCAAACCTCATACATTTAGGGAGAGGTTCTATGACCAAGTCGGCCACAATTTTCATGTTATGTCATAAAATATGAAAAGACAATGCACTAACCTTTTATTGCACAGAGTGCAAATATGTGGTTTTTCACCCGTGTGACTGCGCATATGTCCGGTGAGATGACCGCTCGATGTGAAGCCTTTGCCGCAGACGCTGCATATATGCGGCCGATGACCTGTATGGTTTCTCATATGTATGACAAGCGACTCATGACGACTAAACGGTTTCGCGCACAACGAACATGCATACGGTTTCTCTCCGGTATGTGTTCGTTGATGTATGGCCAGAGTATTGCTGCCGGCAAAACCTTTGTTGCACGTCTGGCAGACATACGGCCGTTCGCCTGTATGTGTTCGCATATGAATCGCAACGTAGCCAGATTGAGTGAAACTGGGCACATTAAATTATTCATACGTTTAAGTTTAATAAAATGGTAAAAACCTATTAAAATAATTTGACTATAATCGTACTAACTTTTTTAAAGATTTATAAAGGAAAAAAATTGTGACTGTAAAGACTTGAATCTGAATCCTCCAGTTTTGCGCTGAATGCTGTTCAAGTGAGTGTACAACAATCTTTTAATTTTTTTCTTCTTATACTACCAAACAACATAATCTACTATGTGCGAGAGTAAACTCAACCAATGTATGATTGTATGATTCATTAACGTAGACTCCCGCATGTAGTGGATGATGTCATCTGTGTTAGTATAAAAGGAAACAAAAAAAGACTGGTGACACATCCAACGCTAAACTGGAATATTTTCAGGTTTGAGTTAGTGACAATAAGCCTGTAAACGTCATTTCTTTTATTATGCCATTAGAAAGATCCCTGTCTAACTTAAATTATGCGATTGGATTTTTTTGTCCAGCACTTAAAACGGCTTCACAATACATTTTTGAAGTTGGTTAAATAGACCACACCTTTATTTTTCCTTTCGGGCGGATGACGTCACATGGTCCAAATCGGCTTATTCTACAGCACATATATTTAATACATGTACCATTTTGATAGTTAATTGATAGCAACGGGTGCAATCGGTCTTAGGTAGTCGGGTTGTAACGATTATAAAGCCCGCCTTGGCGGTGTGACATAAGCAGCTATTACAGTTTAAAAATGTGTATCTCCGTAAATACTTAACGTATTGAATTGAAATAAACGTCATTGTATTTCTGGCAATGATTTCTAATAGCAAACAGTCATAATATTTTTTTTTATTTTTTACAGCCTCATTAATTGTTTTGTTTAAATAACAAACCCTTAAAAAAATAGTGTATTTCCATTCTAAATACTTTAGTTTCATTGCTCTAACAAGGAAAAACACATATAAAACGGTATATTTTGTAATTTTGTTAGTCACTGACATCTAGGGTCGTAGCTAGGCCTCGCGCCAGGGGCGCTAACCCTGGAGAGGGCAAAATCAGCGATGCGCATATGATTTTTAAGCAAAGAGCGCGAAACCAGAATCTTGTTTTGGGCGCCGATGATCCTAACTACGACGCTTCTGACATCATACTATCAGTGTGTTTAAATAATAAATAAATAATCGAATATCATTAAAAGCTATACCTAAACAAATACCAAACTTATTTCATATTAAGAATACATTTATTAAAGTACACATTTACCCTTTTCCGCAAATATTGCATAAGTAGGGCCTCTCTCCTGTGTGCACTCGAACATGTTTCTCCAAATTGCACAGCTGTGTGAAACCTTTCTGACATATGTTACAAACGAAAGGCCTTTCACCGGTATGAGATCTTAAATGAATTTTCAAACTGCGCGCCTATATTAGAAACACAGATAAATAGTTAACCTAAACGAGTAAGTATTATACAGAAAAAGAAAGGAACATTAAAACTTTCGAATGTATTAAATTTAAAAATGCATGCCAATCAGGCGACGGAACCATTCCAACTCCAAAAATGCTGAACAGACTTTTTGCGAAAACACGTTTTTTGCACTTCAGAGACCTCAAGTAGGGAAAATATTGTAAAACTGGGAAAAGTGAATTTTGATCTAAATTGACCATTCCCCCACTTGTGAAGTTGGAATAGTAACATGTTAAACCTTTCATTATAGGACAATTAGAGATTTGCGAATGTAATTTACTTCAAAGGGATTGACTCCTTGAATTAATGTCAGCGCCTCTAGCAGCGGGCGCTGTACTACAACTCTAAAAACTTTTACTGAGTTGTATTATTATTAGAGATGCGCCGAATATTCATTTGGTATTCAGTATTCGGCGTATTCGGCATCTTTTTCACTATTTGTATTCGGCCGAATTATTCGGTTTTGATGCCAAATATATTCGGTTCGAGTATTTCTATTTTCTTGGCTACACGACACGGTAATCGTGCGATGTTTTGAAGCAAAGCGCAGTGTGCGCGGGTGGTGAGGTACGGCTTGCTTGTCAACTAGCCAGCAGCGACACGTAGCGTACATGTTAGAACCTGTTTACGCGGCAAAACAATGAAATGGTAAACCGAATAATTCGGCTGAATATCCGGTTCGGTAAAGGTTAAACCAAATAGTATTCGGTTATTCGGTGAAACCACTATTCGGCGCATCTCTAATTATTATCAACAGTGGTTTACAATAAAAAATAAGACCAATGAATATTTTTTAAAAAGCCATTTTAAACCCATTAGTAAGAAAATTAAATTAGACTTTTGAAATTTACTAACCTCAACGTACTGTTTGTTGCAATAATCACAGCTAAGCAGTTTATGTCCTGTGTGATACTTCATGTGTTTTGATAAACTAGATGCCCATTTAAAGGCACGACCACAGATTGAACACAAGTGCGGTTTTCCTTTTATGTTCCGTAGTTCACCAGTATGCTTCTTTTTATGTTTGGATAAGTTTGAACTTTCGGCGAAAGTCATATTGCATATATCACATATATGAGGTTTATTCTCCATATGGATTTTGAGATGTCTTTTTAGAATACGCTGCTCGGGAAAACCTTTATTACATATATCGCAAATAAAATCGTTAGTTTTTGGATGACTCATCATATGAACCTACAATGAAAAAATGTCATACTTCAACAGACCGAGCTGACAATCGGGAAAATACCTGGTGGATGGTGTCTTATGGGACCATTAAAAAAGCTATCATTAAAAAAATGTTTTATTTTGCACTCATTAACCCTTTGACTGCTCCAGACGTATATATACGATTAACTGGGTTACTGCTCCAGCCGTATATTTACGTTCGGGCTGGAAAAAATACTTACAGCAATAAACTGCTATGTCGTATATATACGAGCAACGCCTACCAGATCATACTGGTCCATCCGGAAGTATTTTGCAATTTACCGCAGAATTTTTTTACAGCGATAAACTGCTACCGCCGTATATATACGCACAACACCTATTAGAACACCAATTCTGAACTTTGTTGTGGTTTTTTTCTTTTAAAGTCAATGCGTATGTACACGTGTTTTACACGTGTATACATGCACTGACTGTTCTGTTTTTGATAAAAATATATGTTTTAAACAAAAAAGGCAAAAAAAAACAATTTGATATGATTTGACGGGATTTAGCTTCATTATTTTACCCCACTGATAACAGTGGACTGCTCCAGACGTATCTATACAGAACGGCCGAAAAAATTGCGCACACAGCATGCACTCTCGTAAAATAAATGCGCAGTGAAAAGGTTAATGTTGTAACGAATTACACTACTGGTCAAAGGTGTTACCCGACAGCAAAATAAAGGGTCTGTACTGCAATGTTAAATACAATAATGTTGAAAGATTTAATTAACATAACGAAGAATTACCTTCAAGTCAACTTTAAGTGAAAATGATTCGTTACATTTAGGACATATATGTCTTTGAGACTTGACCGTTTCTTCGTGCAGCATATGTTCTGATACTGTATGTTCCAAATCATTTTGTTCAGATTCAGAATTTTCTGTTTGCTCCATTTCAATTGTATACAAATCAGGTTTCACCTGTAACTTAAATACAAATACTTTTTAAAGAGACTGTTATTTTCTTAACTTGGTAGTCGTAGCATACGACTGTTCTTTGTAGTTTGTTCAAAATCATACGCTTAAATTACCTCCATATCAGAGTCATCAGCATATGCAACGAACTGCTCTGATAGCTGCACTTCTGAGTCTCCATTAATATTTGAAATTTCAACAACATTTGCCAATTGATCAGAATACAACTGTTCTTGAATTTCATCTTTCGTATCTTGATCTTGTACCTGTTCAAGAGCATGAGCCAATTGTGTCTAAAACGATTATTTAATTAGTAAAGCTACAAAAAATTTTAAGTAAAGAGTAATACATATATGTATTCTGTGGAGACTGTATAAATGGTTTATGGACCTGAAACTCGGGGCTAATATATTGTCGAAGAGTTGATTCCGATTTCTCAACAAGTTGTTTGAATGTATAAGCTCGACTACATTGCAACACGCATTGTACACACATAAGATTTGGGAGTCCATCCCCTTGGTCCACCTAAAAAAAGCATGTTATCAACTAGGTATCAATATAAATTTAACATTCTATATTATGTGCCGTAAATTCGAACAATTTTTAGTGTAATTTGATACTCCGCTAGATAATGAAAAATGATATACAAGATTCTATTTTCTCTATAAAAACAAGTTGTTTAAACTAATATTTGCATTTTAGATTTTCTTACATTTAAAAAAGTTTCCTTTTAAATGGGTTAGAAATCAATTTACCAAGCACTCATAGAGTATCTTCTAGCTCTTTTTATAAATTACATTTTCAACGCAATAGAAAAAGAGAGCATATATATTATTACGAGCTAGTCAAGGTTGTGACCATACCTGTATAGAAGCAAAAGAAGCCAGCATTTCATCAAGACAAGCTCCAAAAAGGGGTCTCATATCTCCTTTTTCTGATAAACATGCTCTACATATTCTATCAAGCTGTAAAGGTGCATTTAAGTACGTAGTCATATCCATATTTTTTCAACACAAACTGAGAATACACAAACGTTAAAATTAATTTATTAACGTACGTCTCAACATCCAACACACACTTTCCTGAAATAAAGACGTATGGCGACACTATGTGCGCGTATCGTTACTACGCAGTATTGGAAATAGCATGTGACTAGCGCCATTTTTAAAATATTAAATTTCAAAATTAAAAAGTGCTAAAAATATTTATATGAAATTTTTTGCCGCCTAATATATACTTTAACATTAATAAAATCAAAATTTAAAAATTTAATTGCAATATATTTATTTATAATATTTAATACAAAATATTTATTATAATATTTATACCAATAAAAAAATTCAAACGGTTTGGTGTTGGCGGATTTTAAAAGTATCTATTTTGTGTGAAAAAAATTCGACTGATGACCAGTCCTATACTTCCCACCTAGTAAATATTTGCAAAAAATAAACACTTTTTTTTTTTTGACTAGGCCCAAATAACCTTAGCTATTGGTGGTCTTTAAAACACAATTTAATTTTTATTCTTTGAAAAAAGCATGGCCCTCTTTTTTGTTTGGTGATCTACTGATGGCTAACTTAATATAGCAAAAATCATGGTTACCTTGATTTACGTACAATTTTTATTTTTTTTTGTAAAATATTTTTTTTCTCGAAAACTATATTTTAAAGAAAAAAAATATTTACATTTTTTTCATATAATAACATCTAGAATTCATTTATATTTTTTTTTACCTATGTTAATACGTGACATTGAGGACGTTTTTTTGAATATCTCAGGATCCACTGAACCGATTTGACTCAAAATCTAATCAGATCTAAGTTAAAGTCTGATAAACACAATAGAATAATCGGCATGCCCGTATGTTGTTCTGTTCTTAAGATATCGAAGGCGAAAAATTGACCACATACACACACACACACACACACATACACACACACACATACACACACACACATACACACACACACACATACAGACATCAGTCAGAAAATGATCTTAAACGATTGCTAGGGTCTCAAAACGTGAAAATCTGTTAAAATCTCGAAATATTTTTTTCGGACTAAATCCATTACTTCCCTACCATAGTAGAGGTGGGAAGTAAAAATAATAAATTGTTATATCTACATTCGACATCCAAAATTAATATACTACGGTGACGTCCCCTAGCGCGTAGGTCATTTCGACTTAATACCTTACTAATAAAACAACACATTTGTCGACGTTCTAGAATAATTTATTCCATCTTTAATGCGTACAATAATATTAATGTATAAAATTTATAATTCTAATAATTAATAATCAGTTTTCAGTTTTATATTTTTAATACTATATCTATTAAACTTTTTAGAGTATTAATTCAATTTCGCATGAAATACTTATTTTTATAGACGTAACGCAAAGTTATAGACAATTTTCATAAAATGTGTGTCTCTTTCAGATAGTAGTAGTAGGTAGGTACTACCTACTACTTGCCTTTCAAGAGACAGGTACTTAATACTGATTGTATTATAGTTATTTTTTCCGGCACAGATATAATCAAATTAGATTAATTATTTAATTAAATTGCGTTGCGTCATTATAAAAGTTTGAAGCAAGTGTTTAATTTATGGTTAATTCTTAATAGATATCCAATAATTATTCCCGTTGATTGACCTGTCAATCCATGTTATTTCCCTGAGAACTAACCATGATTTTGATTTAAAAATTGGCCCTTATTAAACTTCACATGCTCCATACGCTGTAACACCAATTGTTCCTCGAACATCCGTTACTTGATTTTTGTCTGCCTTGCCCATCTAAAAATCAATACTAATCAATAATCTACTATAAATAATATCTATACATATAATAAAATCGCAGACGCACTTTTTGTCTGTTTATCTGTCTGTCTGTGTGTGCACGCTAATCTCTGCAATGGTTGAACCAATTCAGTAGAATGTTTGAGATAAGCTTGGGCTAACATGTTTGTTTCAATTCAGTCAGTTCACAAAAAAGATAATATGTTAATTTTAAAGTGCGTCTCGCGCGCGTTGTACCACCGTTGATACAAATGTCAAAACGTAGGGATCATATACCTAAACTGTTTATTTATGTGACACCGTTAATGAAGACTATTTCCAAGTGATTTTAAGCCCGACTTCGCGGTGGAGGGGATAATAAATCATACTTCGCTTCGCAGGGAGATAATTTCTCGCGGGGGGATAATAAATTAACAATATAGACATACTAAATATACGTGAGCGAAGCCCAGCAATGGGTGACCGCTATTAAATCATAATTTCATACCACCCAAGCTGGACAGGTATTCACATTCATCCGGATTTGTCAAGCATAATAAACTGTGTAAATTTCATGACTCCAAGGCACACCGTTGGGGAGTTTTTGTGTGACGGACAGATACGAGTACATATTTTCTTTCAAAATTGGGATAATTATTACATTACACTTTTACTGATATTTAATGATTTTTTTAATATAATAGATTAATAATAATTATATTTTAAAATATGTTTTGTTCAACTTGCCTCCTTTTCATCTTTTCGACTTTGTCCGAAATACAATATTTTTTCATTTGTATACATATGATAATCAGTCATTCCAAGTAAAGACTGTTTTTCCGACATACTTTCAGCAGCAAAATCATCATCTGTAGATCTCCAAGAACCACTAATTCCGCTGTCAGACGATCCAGAATCATCCTGAATATGATAATAATCTTTTACCATGAAAAAAATGGCTGTGATCAAAGCCTAAAATTGTTTAAACACATTTTAAATACATAATTTTGTAGAAATGCCGTATAAGGTAACTAAACCTATTAATTTATAGTCACAAGAAATAGTCATTATTAATTACATTTACTTATATGAGTTTTTAGAAAATAATTTCTCGCTAACATCACTGTTTGTAATTATCATTTTATATTTTAAATAGTTTTTTTCCTTACAACTAACGTATCAATTTATATTGCTAAGAATAAGAGTAAAACATAGGGGTACAATAAATGTAGATAGTCAGTTGCACCATTTTTTTACTAAATTATTTTTTACTTCAGCTAAGATTTCAGTATGACTTGAATTAAAAGCGGTGCAGTCGGATCATGGACATAGGAATCTAGGAACGAAGTATGAAATGTCACATTAGACGAGGGGGGAAGCCGTTCAGGGGAGGGTGCACGCCTATGTCTCATGGACATGTCCATGCTATGCAAATGCCCTCATTCTATCGGCCGCGTTTTTGCGCATGCTCAATTGTGCGTACAGCGCTTGCGCAACTGAAGCGACCAATAGAATGTGGGCACACTTGCTTCCTCACCGCCCCCCCCCCTAAACAGCAACCGACCCACTCACTTGTACTATGTCCCTAGATTTATATGCCTATGAGTCGATGCTTTATAATCCTAATAGACTATAGTAGGTACTTATTGATAAAAACGGAATCTATTGAAATAAATAGATATTTGGCTTAAAAATCAGATCATAGAAATGGTCGTTGTTTATTTGGCTTGCCTATTATAAATCCCCAATTAAGTACCAGGTTCAATTTAACCAACAATAAAATTTTTAATTATTTTTTCAGTTGGTTACTAAAAATAAAAATCAATTGAAAATATGAATTGGTAGATACTGAGCTCAGATAATCGTAAGTCGTGACAGTTAATGACCTTTTATGGTCGCTTAAAAGTGGAAAACAGAATACAGATACAATTTGAATTTTGCTTTAAAAATCGTACCAAGGTAAAAGTGAGTCCTGCCATTACTGTAGCAGTTAACGGAAAACCATAATGTTGATGTAAAACACCTCCTAACGCTGGTCCCAGCACCTCCCCAAGGGCATACATGCAAGACCATGCACCTGCAACAACACTGTATGTTGCTAACGAATCACTGCAACCCCCCTCTCTGTAATAAAATTAATTTAAAATTAGGACTAAAGCTTCAAAATTATATGGAATTGATGTAAAGTTTTTCTATCCACAATTAAAGATCATAATGCTTGTCAGTTGTCACATGATAAAAGTCACCGCTTGTAATTTAAATCCAAAAGACAGAAAATTAGACTACTGAATTATTCTGAAAGTATTTGTAAAAGAATGTTTGTAATTACTTACAATGCACTGGTCAGAACTGTTTGAAATGTAGGTAATAAAGCTAAAGCTACTGAAATGCCTAATATTGATAGAGCGAGTAAATCCAACCAAAGTGATCTGAAAAAAAATAGTAATAGATATAAATCAAAACTATTAATAAGAAATTGGAAAACCGTAATATTATTTCTGAAAAATATTTTTTAATGTTAATTCACGTGTAATTTTCTTACCCTGGAAGGAAAGGGAGAAGAGGTGAAGGTCCTAGCAGCAAAAGTCCAATCGTAGAAAACAAGAGTCCCCACACCATCATTGACCAGTGATGATGTACTTTGTCAGCTAACCAACCCCATCCTGGACTAGATATACCGTAAAGTCCCGAAAATAATAAAAATATTAATCCTATTTGTTCTGGAGTTAAGGAGAACTGCAAACAAATAAAAATAAAATAAATTTTGAAAGTATTACATTACTTAAATCAAAACTCTGATAACATACTTGTCTTAAATGTGGTTCTAACGTGGGATCAAGGAATCCCCAGGTATTGGAAACAATTACTATGACTAGCCCTGTTATCACAACAGATGGTACTTTAATTAAATCTAAAATTGATCCTGATCTGCTCGTAACTGCGGAATCTGTAAGAGACAAAATAAAACATGCAAATTTCATTTTACATAAAATAGAATTCGATAAGATTTTCGTCGACATTGTATATAAAAATTAACAATAATTTATTATTATAATGTACCTATTACCTACCTTCACTTGATTGTAGAAGACAAAGATTTATTGGTACACTGAGAACCATTGTAATACCAAGAACAAAAAATGGAACCGAAAATCCTCCAATCTAGCTAGAGAAAAATAATAAAATTAGTAATTATTCCAAAGAACTTTTCCACGACAAAATAAAATAACACATCACCAAACTGTAAATATCCTTTTTTTTATTCTATACGCGATAAATAATGTCTTATTTTGAATAACTTTTTAATTTAAAGTTTAAGATTCCCGTGTGACTATACTGACTGCTTAGGTCATTTGGGTATATACAATCTAAACTGTAAAGGTTTAAGTACCAAGTGTACCTAACTAATAATTTTTTAGTGGTCATAATTAAAAAAATTTGTAAATGATAATATTATATCATAATATTTTGCTTTGATTTAATAATAAAAATAGGATTGTTGATTTGAATATTATAAACAGAAAAGTCAATTTGTATATCAATAACGTGACGTAAAAATTTTTAATTTGTTGACAATGGAAAAGCTCATGAAAGTGAAATCAGCTAAACATTCTGTACACTCTGCGATAAAGTACATACTGAATATAGAAAACCACCAATAGCAGGTCCCGTACTCATTCCCAGGCCGACAAAAGTTTCAAGAATACCCTGAAAAATAAATCTAAAATTACAAATTTAACTGTACCAGTTGAAAATAAACAGAAAGCATTTGCTTTCTAGTTTCTATTATATCAATAATTTTTAATTTTTTAGATAATTTCTTTGGAGCTTACCAAAACAGCTCCAATTGAATTTGGAAAGGTATTTACAACAAAAACATAACTAGCTGTTGAATATGCACTAGCTCCAACTGCTTCCAAACCGCGCATTAGAAAACATAGTGTTGTAAAAACTGTGTAATCGTCAATGTATTCCAAAATCCTAAAAAAAATAAATAAAGTGTTATACCTCAATTCATAAAGACTACAAAGGACATTAAAGACTCTTTGAAAGTTCATTTTGCTTCTTAGGTGGTAAAATCTATTACCGATGTAAGATTTCAAAATCAGCTTTTACAAAATAAATATCATACCCAAAACACAAATTACATATTCCTGATACAAACATCCCCGTCATAAAAAGATGTTTCGCTCCAACTAACGGTAACTGTAAAAGAAAATAATTATTGTGATTTAAATTTCAATACTTATATTTAGAACTATTTTAAAAATTTGGTTGAATTTTGTTTCCGACTTACTATTTTCCCAAAAATAGGAGAAGATATAAACATAACAAGTGCATAAAAACTGAAAACGAAACCAGATGTAATATCATTCATTCCTTTTTCGGCAGCCTCACGTGGAAAAAATGGTGCCATTATAGACATCGAACAAAAGCTCATAAAATCTACAAGAGCTAAAGACGTTAACGTCAACTTTTGCTTTCTTGTCAAGTTTCGTAAAGCCGATGTTCTTGTAACCGGATTGGTTCTTAGTAAGCGCTCTTTTGTTATTGTTATATCAATGGCTGAATATCTGTCTGAATTAAGGTTCATTAACGATTGACTGCGATTATATTGCCTTCTCTTGCTAGCTCCTGCAGATTCTCCTGAATTAGACAACGTTAATATCGAGTATTGTGCTAATGACGCGTCATTATGCGATTTAAATGACTCTGTTGTGCCATTTGGTTCCGATTTATTTTTTTTGATATTCGGTTGATGATTTTCTGCAGTTTCGACAATTGCTGGTTTCATTTTGAATTTTATTTATTTGTAATTGCTGACTACTAAAAACGATAAGCTGTAATTAATTTTTAAAATAACTAACTTTTTCATGGAATTATGGAAGACCTTATTATAAATTATCATCACTTCATATTTGCGTTCATTCGATTTTTGCTAAAGGGGTCCAAATTTGGTTGTAGATGACGTGAATATTGATCACATTCTTGAATCGTATGTCAACTACAAGAACTATAACTTAAGTAAATGAGAAAGATTGTTTTTCCGTTTGTATAACATATTATGTAGACGTAGTCCAGAAAATATAGGTTCGTAATGCATGGTTCGCGTAAGTAATTTTTTCTTATTGTTCGGGGATGTCTCCTGAGCATTTCACTAAACTGGCGCGGTTTAAAAGTTCATGCTAAAGCCGCCATCAGCGGCTAATTCTGTGAAAATGTGCCCGGGAAGAAAATTGTAGGAAATTCATAAAAAGGGTTTACCATTTTTGTCGTATCATCAACGGTTCGCGAGATATTTAGCATTGAAGTTTTCACAAAGATGACAGATTTAGCACAAACTTTTAGATCGCGCCAACTTAGTGAAATACTCAGGAGATATCCTCAAAAAATTAAAAAAAAATGACTTACGAGATCCATATAAAACAGTGTAATTTTACTGGATTAGACTGCAAATATAATACAATCTATGCCTGAAATATTCAGTGATCAGGTGAGATGCGACGTGTAGCACCTTATCAGCAATGTACAGGATAAAACATTAATTCTTTCAAACTTAATAAAAACTGTGGAAATTTAACAAGATAATTTTTGTAAGTAGGTATCTCCAGTTTTGATGAGGTAAATTTCATTAATTAGTTTTTATTTTTTACCGTTTGCTCTTTGATAAAACTGTAATATACAATACCTGACGTATTTGTACATCGTCTACTGAATCATTATAAAATTTTTGACTGATAACATTAGTTTGATAAGTAGCTAGATATTACCTATTTATCACTATTAAACGCGATTGCAAACGGGACCGGCTGAAGAAACAGACAACATGGTCATTTTCTCGATGCTCTAAAATATATAAGTAAAGGTGAAGCCTTGTAGAATGTAGATAGATAGATAGATAGGTAAGTATCGTGTATTATAGACACTCGCCAACTAAGGTCATTAGTGTTGTAAATCTAGTGTAGATAATATGGTTAGCATTAGTTTAATCACAGTAGTATAGAGTCAATGAATTAATCTGAGTGATAATTCCCAGGATTTTCCAAATAATTGTCTGCTCATCCAGAACGTTTTGCGGGTCTTATTGACTTTTGATTGAACATGTTCTCTCCAATTACTAAATTTGAACACCCAAGTATTTAGTTTGTTGTTTTTCCCATAGAACTTCGGTTCGTAGAAGCCCTTGTTTTTAAAATATTTTAGTTGCGTTAAAGCTAAGCTTGACTCAGGTGAAACTTTTAAGCCGGACCTGCAGGTAATAAATACTTACAAATGTATATTTAAACAAGTAAATATGAAGTTAGAAAATAATTTTCAGTATTGTTTTTTAATAAATGGAAAAAAGTGTAATTAATTATAACATACTAGCAGGCCGGTTCGGATTAGTCCGGGTGCTATGAATGTAGGTAATCACTCGCTTCGCTCGTTCCCTCCAGTTATTATAGCATAATGTCTTAAATCAAAGTATCACCTATCGAACAGTGAAAAAAGTTTTAAAATCTCCCGATTTTCACCCGGGCGAGGCCGGGCCGGTCAGTTTTAATTATACATCTAAACCTTCCTCGTGAATCAATCTATCTAATCGTGAAAGTCGGAGCAAAATCCGTTAGTTAGTTACTGAGAAATCGGTCTTCAGAAATTACTCTCGATTTTCACCCGGGCAAAGCCGGGCCGGCTAGTTATTATAGGCTATGTTCATCGCCATTACGGAAGCTACTCGTGTGCAAAATTTTACAGAGATTGATTGAGTGGTTGGGGCGTGAAAGCGGAACAAACAAACTCACTTTCACATTTATAATATTAGTTAGGATTAATTAAACACAAATCACACCTCATGCGAGGGCGGATTTATTTTAAATTATAATCATAACTAAATAGTAAATGGTCGTTGTAACGGCTTGTTACGGGCCATTTAATTTATTACTATTTAGTTATGATTATAACTTAAAATAAATCCGCTCTCGCATGAGGTGTGATTTGCGTTGAAATCGTTATATATAGGGAAGGAACAGATTCCACTTCGGGCACTGTGTGAGTAACTGGTAACTCAACCAGCCGGAGACTGGGAATTTCGGGTTCAAGTTCCGACAGTGGTTTCTGATTTTTTCTTGTATATCCTATAACAATAGTTTGACGTTTAACAGTCATGATGGCGTAATTTGCCGATTGATAATGTTAAAAAAAAATATATTATCACTAGCTATACAGGTTACGTGAATGCTTGTGGATTGAGATCATTGTTGAATTAATAATTAGTTAGGATTAATGCTATTATTTGACTGACTTGGATGGAAATACAAATAATTATATTATAATAATAACGATAACTTTTCTAAGCAAAAAATACTAGTAGGTACTTATCATTTCATTCGCGCGAATCGGTTAATATAAATTACAAAGTAAATCAGTAATTTTATTGACGTTTGTTTTTGTAGACAAGTTTAATCTGTATTTTTTTAATATTAGAAAATATGTAGAGATAAAACGTTTTGTGTACGACAAAGGGCCATTTGCGTAGATTATGAATGTGTATTTATTTTATCAAAATGTTTTAGAGACCGTCAAAGTTGCAATTTTTAGACCTATTTTGTTGCCAGGTCTATCTTAACAACGCCATTATACCTGTAATTTAAAGATGTAGCCTGTAATTAACGTCAAGTATCACTCATATCCTTTAGTTAATTAACAAATACTAAAAACAGAAAAAAGAAAGCGCCAATATATGCAAACGGTGGGCAAAATTTTTTTTTTATTTTGTACCTATTCTCGTGGAGTTTCATTTAAAAGGGCCTTTTGAGCAGAGTATGAATGCGCGTGTTTTTATTTTATTTATTTTAAGAAAATTGTAGGTTAGCATAACTTGCATATCTAGTATACGGAACCCCACTCTTTGCGTGGCTCGACACGCACTTGGCCGTTTATTATGTTAAACCACAGACTAGTATAATGTAGCAATACGGAAAAATTATTATTGATGTGAAAATGATATCCTTAGTGTTAATTGATCACCTCGACTTACAAGTTACAGTTGACGCACACTGTTAAATGTTAATTCAGATTAAGTTACGAAGTTTTACGCATGTATGTAGTAACGATAGTTCATTCACACGAAGTTACAGTTTTTTATTTAGTCTCATTAAAGTATAAAATTCTCAATGAACATATTCACAAAAATAGCCGTTCTTCGGAAATGAAATTCTGGTACGGCAATAACTTTGAGTTTTAAGTTGATCTTAGGTACCTATTTTGCAAGTTTCGTGAAAATTGATTAAACCGTTTGGCTGAAGGTGCGACGAAACGACATTAGTAAACGCTGCACCACCGTCCACTACTGTGTCTGTGTCTACAGTCGACGCGACTAAAAGTTTCACTTCTGTATAGTGTAGTGTAAAATATTGTACATGGTCCATTTTTTATGCAACTAATCAATTTTCTGAGTTTTTCATTTTCATTCATAAAATATTCATAGAAAGTATGCTTACGTACTGACATATTTTTTCGTATTCAGTTTTCTGTATTATTTATAGTTTTGACGATAACTTTAAATCCCCTAATCAACATTTTCACTAAATTAAAATTTTATTTTCAACACCTACATTTTTTCTTATCTATTTATTCATAGGAAAAATACTCAATAGTGTTAATGCTCCCAATAATAAAATGAACAATAGAAAAAATACAAAGTACGCGTTTACGACATTGTACACAACTATTAAAAAATAAATAGTTGACAGTCAGCTGTTACCCACATATTATAAATTATCATTTAAGGATAAACCGGAAATCCGCCTGAACTATGCTAATATCAGAAATCCTTCTCGTCTCTGTGTTGATTTAAAACAGTTAAAAAAACATAACAGTTTTTTAGAGCCAATGAGGAAATTGCATCCAATTTTTTGAGCTAAGTACATAATATATTAACAGCATGGTAAATTGTGAACAAAACTGCACGTAAATGAAATACTTTCAAAAATAAATTTTGAAATATTTACTAAAGTTTCGCTCTCTAAAAACCGTTTTTACTCATGACGATACATGCAATGAACGTATAGGAAGGATATGTTGAGCGTATAATCTACAATATCTGTCTATCTATCTATCGCAGGAAGGACTTGCGTACCCCTTTTACTTAAATTAGGATATTCAATTGATGTTTGATTAGACTTTCAATTTGTAAAAGTGATTTGAATGGATATTAATATTATTGCAATGGCTGAGCTAATGCACTATAATACACACCGAATCGTTATTTATGATTTAGGAATAAAATTGATTAAGATTAAAAAAGAGGAGAAAAAAGAGAAGATAATTTCAGCTGGGAAGTATGGATGTCGAACTAAAAAATATTTTTTTACCTAATGTCAGATTTAGAAATAATTCGAATAGATAAAATTTCAATTTAATATTATAGAAAGGGGCTACTTATAACAGTGGCGGACTAAGCCCGCCGGAGGCCCGGGGCGGTAGAACTAAATGAGGCCCCCCGCATTCTGCTTAGAAATTGATGTATTTGTAATGTAAATTTCGTAAAAAATGAATAATATAGATGTAATGGCTGACAAAAAAAATCAAATATTTCTAATAAACGTAGGTAGGTAGGTAACCTACCTACGTTTATATTTTGTATACGTATGAGGTCTCCAACTCCAAACTGCCTCTATACTTACTAAACATATTTTGGCCTTATTTGGGATTTGATTAAGAAGGACTTCTCGAGATTTAGAGGCCCGAGGCGAGCCACACCCTCCCCCCCCTCTTAGTCCGCCACTGACTCATAAATTATGAAAACTTAGGTATAGGTATATCAACGGAAGGAATAAGCAAATTAGTTTAGACAAAGTAACATCAACATAATTATGAAAATGAATACTTACAAGTTTATTATATTATCTTGAAAAAATTGAAATGTAATCCAAAAACTCATAACTTCAAAACAACTTGAACACAAAATGTAATCAATGTTGGAAAAAAACTATAAATAAAAAAATATAAGATAATAAATCGGTAAATATTTTAAAACAAAATTATTCATGTAACAACTGACTGTCAAGCGGTCAACAGAAGACTGGCGCTGATTAGAGTTTTGTCAATATTCACAGACGTATATCAAAATGTGAATTGTTTTTAATACTATCAGGGATTTGAAATATTCTTATCATAACCACATGACGACGATGCAATTTATTTATTTTACTTTAACCCCTGTTCGCTGACGAGATTTGTGGGTCCCGGCCGCAAGACCCTGACCGTTATGTATAACCTTTGATTCGTCAATTAATATTATGGATCATCAGACTATTTTGAAAATAATTTATGCTAATAATTAATTGTTAAATTGCATACAATGCTAATGTATTTTTCAATGGTTTTATTAAGTTCGACATGCTGTATGCGTGCGTGCATGTGTATGCGGCGTGTGTGTATGGGTCAAAATTAATGATTAAAATTTGACCCACTAACGGTTGTCCAATTGAGCTGAAATTTTGCACACAGCTTTGCTTCTGATGACAATGCAATAAATAGTATAACTAATATCGTTCTAAAAGCAAAATGGCGGACGTCCCACTCCCAAGATGGCCGCTGAACTTTTTCCTTACAACCCCCTTGAGGGCTCCTAGGCTAACATTTATTAGTATACCCTAAAGGTCGATTCTTAATGATTGAGGTCGATTCTTAATGATCATGGTCGATTCTTAATGATCGAGGTCGATTCTTGATTATCAAAGTCGATTCTTAACGATCGAGGTCGATTCTTAATGATCGAGGCCGATTCTTGATGATCAATGTCGATTCTTGATGATCGAGGTCGATTCTTAATGATCATTGTCGATTCTTAATGATCGAGGTCGATTCTTAATGATCGAGGTCGATTTTTAATGATCGAGGTCGATTCTTAATGATCGAGGTCGATTCCTAATGATCCAGGTCGATTCCTAATGATCGAGGTCGATTCTTAATGATCGAGGTTGATTCTTAATGATCGTGGTCGATTCTTAATGATCGTGGTCGATTCTTAATGATCGAGGTTGATTCTTGATGATCGAGGTCGATTCTTAATGATCGAGGTCGATTCTTAATGATTGAGGTCGATTCTTAATGATTGAGGTCGGTTCTTGATGATCAAGGTCGAGTCTTAATAATCGAGGTCGATTCTTAATGAACGAGGTCAATTCTTGATGATCGAGGTCGATTCTTAATGATCGAGGTCGATTCTTAATGATCGAGGTCGATTCTTAATGATCGAGGTCGATTCTTAATGATCAAGGTCGATTCTTAATGTACGAGGTGGATTCTTAATGATCGAGGTCGATTCCTAATGATCGAGGTCGATTCCTAACGATCGAGGTCGATTCTTAATGATCGAGGTCGATACTTAATTATCGAGGTCGATTCTTAATGATCGAGGTCGATTCCTAATGATCGAGGTCGATTCCTAATGATCGAGGTCGATTCTTAATGATCGAGGTCGATTCTTAATGATCGAGGTCGATTCTTGATGATCAAGGTCGATTCTTAATGATCGAGATCGATTTTTGATGATCAAGGTTGATAATTAATGATCTAGGTGGATTTTTTATGATCGAGGTCGATTCTTAATGATCGAGGTCGATTCCTAATAATCGAGGTCGATTCTTAATGATCGAGGTCGATTCTTAATGATCGAGGTCGATTCCTAATGATCGAGGTCGATTTCTAATGATCGAGGTCGATTCTTAATGATCGAGGTCGATTCTTGTTGATCCAGGTTGATTCTTAATGATCGAGGTCGATTCTCAATGATCGAGGTCGATTCTTGACGATCAAGGTCGATTCTTAAATATCGAGGTCGATTCTTAATGATCGAGGTCGAATCTTAATGATCATGGTCGATTCTTAATGATCGAGGTCGATTCTTAATGATCATGGTCGATCCTTAATGATCTAGGTCGATCCTTAATGATCGAGGTCGATTCTTAATGATCGAGGTCGATTCTTAATGATCGAGGTCGATTCTTGATGATCAAAGTCGATTCTTAATGATCGAGGTCGATTCTTAATGATCATGGTTGATTCGTAATGATAGAGGTCGATTCTTAATGATCGAGGTCGATTCTTGATGATCGAGGTCGATTCCTAATGATTGAGGTCGATCCTTACTGATCATTCAGAATCGACCTTGATCATAAAGAATCGACCTCGATCATCAAGAATCGACCTCGATCATTAAGAATCGACCTCGATCATTGAGAATCGATCTCGATCATTAAGAATCGATTCTTAATGATCAAATCAGTTCATCCGTTTTAGAGCTGCGATGCCACAGCCAGACAAAGGATTCAAACTTATAACACCTCTCTTTCTGCATTGGGGGTTAAAAACTTGTTAATATCATGACTCAACATTAAAATAAAAATTTGTTTTAATTTAACAAAGAATAAAAATAACAATGGTTAATTTTTATATTATTTTATTGTAGTTCATCAGTTGATATTTTTAAGTCAAACTCAAAAATCATCAATATTTTTAAACTTATTTTTGTACATTTTTCAATTTGAAGAAGTTCCAGTTTCATTTCTTTAAACTGATGAAAAAAATATTCAGTCAATTTTACAATATTTTTTTGGAAGTGAAAAAAGATTTATGAGACGGTTGACTGAAAAACTTGTGAAAATGCTTTCGATCCTCCAATGTAAGAAAACTTTTTTTATAAAGTCCTCTATTTAATTTACGTTAATCCAAAATGTCAAACAAATACGCTTTTTTTAATGAGGCTACAAGACTTTTTTCTACCACCTGACGGCGTCACTAGCAACTGCGGTATCTGTCCTTGGAGGCTATAGTTATTAGTTAAGGAGAGGAATCTGAATCTCTGTGGCCAGTAAAGCAAACCGTGCGGCACAAAACCGAGAATAATTTTTCTAGATTTAGCCGCTAGAGGCGCTGTTCTCAGTAAGAACCTATGAGAACCGTACGAAATTTAGTTCACATGTTTCTTTGTTTACGTGTGCATAACGTGATTTTCATATTATGAATTTGGTCATTAAAAATCACCAAGTTCATGAACTTGTTTATCGTAATTGAATTAAATAAAATGAAAACTCATTCAATTTTCACGAGTAGTACCTACACGTTTTTCCCTAAAATTCGATAAGAAAATAATGGTTTCTAACATCGCGTTCAATTTATTATGTCCTTGCTCCCGTGATTTTGCTGGTTGGACTTTCTGATTTACTGTGGTGTGCTCTCAATGTTACAAAATAATTTTATTTTTTATATAGGGTGGTGAACGTAACTGCTGCACATAGGGATTTAACCCGTAAAATCAAACTTTCGCGAAAGTTTGATTTTACGGGTTAAATCCCTATGTGCAGCAGTTACGTTCACCACCCTGTATATTAATTTTTCTACATATATTTTTCAGCCCTAACTTAAAAAAGCAGTATTTCAATTCGTTCCAAATTTGTATTGTGCACTTTACAGTTGTGCACCTGACGTTATTATTCATAAGCTATAAAAAACTGCCTTTTAGATTGGGACAGTAGTATTGTTTTGCCCATAATATTTCGTAATAGACGTTCGGAATAATTTACGTATTTACAGTAGGTACTTGATTACCATTTTTAATCAAATTGTTTTTTTTATTCACGACATGTCAATGACAGATCTTACATTTTGCTGACGTTCGGTCCCTACGTGTCACAGCGCCTCTAGCGACTAAATCTATAAAAATTATTTTCGGTTTTTGGCCCGTGTCCAATGTACACAGATTCCTGTCCTTAACTATATCCTCCATGTATCTGTCATTCAAATGTCAGTTCTATTTATATTTCCCGCCTGATGGTGCCACTAGCAAGTATGTCATTCAAAAAAAAAAATTGTGTTTTAAAGACCACCAACAGCTAAGGTTATTTGGGCCTAGCACCAATTCATATTTTCAATTCATTATTATTATTATTTTTTTTTTAATAATAAATTGAAAATCCAATTGACACTTTTACCAGCTCTCGGGCGAGAACCCGAGAACTGGGGACTTGTAATAGAGGAACCATAGCAACGCCATGTAAACAACAGCGCCGCTACACTCTCGGCTATTCTCAAGCCCTCATTCCAATGTCAGTACTGTTTATATACATCATTTAACGGGTAACGTATATCGCAGTTTTGTATTTATTTCTTTAATTATTTATTTAAAGATGCAATCGAAAAAATTACTCTCTAAACGTTTGACACATATCTTACTTGCCACTAGCGCCATCTGATAGATAAAAAAATGGTAGCCCTCACTGTCTATTCTAAACAACAAAACAGAAATTAATTCGTTTTAAATGCAGTCAGTAAAATAAATGTTAAAGTTTTAAGTATTTACATTATCCTAGACTTAATTTTTAAAATGTTCACAACACTAAAAATATTTTAACATATTGTACGATCAATTGGAATATTTCACGTTCTATTTAAGAAGAGGTGATAATATACAGTAATACCTCGATATACGCAAACACGGAGTAACTTTGGGATATTACTGTATTAGAAATTGAAAAAGATCATAATTCTCTTCCACCTCAAATAAAGTACAGAGTACTGCATAATCAGAGCTGGGCATAGCACTGAACCTAAGTGCTTGAAGCATCGATCATTGAGCACTTTCATAAATGCTCGATTTATTCAAAAAGTGCTTGAAAAATTAAACATCAAGCATTTTAAACTTAACTACCAACATTACAGTACCAAAGTTCAAAACATACATTTTGTTTATCAAAATAAGATAAAGATAAACGAAATGTTTTATTATGCTTTATAAAAATGCTTATTAAGCATTTAAAACGCTCGTTGGGCTAAGACCATAATGAGGCGGTGAGCTATGAGGTAAATGGTGGATAGAGGTGAGATGAGCGTGCGCTTCACCACGGTGCACGGCGTGATGTCAATCTCAGTCAGTAAAAAATATGCTCTCGAAGAAGGCACAATTGCTTTTGTTAACGAAAAATAGTCTTTTGAAATTGAAATATCTACATAATGACACTATTCGGCGTAGGCGACAAAGGTCAATGCAACCCATGAATTGGGACCGTGCGACAAATGGCGAATTCCGTCGGCTCTATGCCAAACTAAGAGAAAATCCTGATAAATTTCACCAATATTTTAGGATGTCACCAGCCACGTTCGATCGAATTTTGTAGTTAGTTGAGCCGAAAATGAACGAGGGGTTAGTGAAGCAATAGTCGTAGTCAAAGGCACACGAGTTAAGCCGACGACCGCCTCGAGTGTACTACACCACTTGAAAAACAAAATGTTTCCATTTTACGCGAACATATCGCGGTTTACATCGCGATACCTCTTACCTACTATAGGATATTCCATAAGCCGTCGTTGATTTGTTTAGTAGGAGGTTCACCTCGCGCTGCACCTCTTATCTTACCGCCTGACTATGGTCGCAGACTTAGGCACTAGGCATTCTTAATGCTCATTAAGCAATTTATAATGCTTACGTGATTAATAAGTATCAAGTCTTTATGCAAGTGCTCTAAGCATCAAGCAGCGAGTATCTGTTTTACAAAGTGCTTTAAGCATTATTGCAAGCACTAAGTTCTCAGCACTGCCCAGCTCTGTGCATATTATATTAATGTTAATTCTTGGAATCAACAAAATATGTTAATTGAAATGACGGATTTAGAGACAATTTTCCTAATACTACTCCTCTTAAATTTAATAGGAGAATTTTGAATTTAGAATTATAATTTATTTTTTATTTATATTAAATACTTAAATATTTTATTAAAAAAATAAGAGTTATTATTAACAATCTTAACAGCTCTTTAAATGCTCATTTCTTTATTTCTATTTTTATCTTAAAATTTTCCTATTTTGGCCAATTTTTATAATTTATTTATACAAATATAAATATTAATTATTGTATACATTAAAAAAGATCAATTAAATGAGCATTTTATAATTCGATGATATTTAAACCACAACAGTAATAAAATAGAATATTTATATTATTGACACTAATGAGCATTTGCATTTTTTTAAAAAAACATACATACAATTTAAACAATATATTATTTTTTAAATATAGCTTGAATGACTCTTCAGATACTGAAGTAAATGTTTAATATAAAATATTTTACATTACATAAATGCTTTTGTTGAAATAGTAAAAAAAGTATAGTAAAAAACAACAAATGGTAAAAAAATTATTTTATGCAAGTGTCTCGACAACTTAAGACTGAAAATGTATTTGGCTTAATAAATTATCACGTCCAATTTGTGTTTTATCTGAAAAGATACAATACTTTTAATAAGAAAAGCGATACCGCAAAATTTTATATAAACAATGAATTTCGTTATTTTTTATATTTTGAAGAGAAAGGGTCAATGTATTTATTTTAAAATTTTGTAGTAAGATAATGTTGGCGAAACTGCAAAACCGCGTAATGCCACTCTGGGATTCCATGTAACTGTTTGAAATAGCAAAATTCATATATGCTTGATTTACAATCTCATTGGTCCATAACCATAAGCATGAGTTGCGCTTGTTTGATTTAGCCAATCAGAGGGACTCTAATATTGTTTGCGCTGTATAACATTTTGTTTCCAACACTTGCGCGGTATTGCAGTAACGTCAGCATTTTTGCAGTATCATCAACGATAAACTGGATTTAAAAATTTCTTGAGCGCAATAATACAATCGAGTTTGTAAATCTAACAAAGGGAATTACAGTTCGAAAGTTTGAATGATCCAATTTTCTCACAGTAAATTGTTCATTTTATATTCTGGCTTAAAATATATGAGTTATAAAATTATTACCTTAAGTATCTAGACATCTTCTTGGAATTGACTGATCAAAATTCATTCTGGCTGCTAAATGGAGATAATTATCATCCCCAATTGGAGCCTGCCTGAAAATTAAAAAACAAAATTATATTACGCTGTTTATAAAATAACATAAAAATACGAAACCGTAAAACCTTCGGTTTGTACTTACTTGCTGCCATATTTAGTTTCTCTTGCCAACGCTCGAAGGTAAGTTCGATGTTCTTTTTCTAGAGCACATGTGACATCTCTAAGTTGCGATAATGTCTTCCAACACGAATGAACATCTTCTACAACCCATTCCGCCGGCATAAAACACACGTCGATATCATACTTTTTAACCAATGATGATGAATCAGACGATTTCAAATCTCTCCTGACAGATATGCATCCCTCAGTAGATGTTGCCGTATCTAAAAAATCACATTAAGATTTTAGTGAATGAGTTAGTTGACGGATTGTGGTGATGGCATGATTTTATGATCTCAATTTGACAAGAAATATCTTTCCTAAATCCTAGTACTCGAACACTCGATTATGAAAGCTTAAAACCGATGATTAATCCTCTTTTTAAACAGACAAATAGTCACAGTGATTTTATTGTGTGACAAATCAAAAAGAAGTAATATAATACACATATGCCAGGTAAATGGATGGAATGGCCGTATTCCTAGCTTAATGATTACATAACTGCAGACCATAACCTCTTAATCAAAAGTTACTTGAATTGAATTATTAATTGTTTCCGAATTTCCTATCCTGTCGGCTAAACGTTAAAAAATTAGATAGAAATACAGTGTTATTAACATTCAGTTGTTCAGAATAACTATTGGGTTTTAGCTCAATAACCATTTAGCAGGTAAAAAATGGGTACAAAACTCCAAATATTAGCTGGTTTCGTCATACCTAATTTGAAAAGACGAAGCATATTTAGTTACCTTTGCTTTCAGCTGCAGTCGTACATTCACACATTTGTGCCAGAAGAGCATCCAAACGTTGCATGTGACTCACAACTAAAGAATGAATTCGTTCTAGTTCTCGTTCCTCGTCGATGGTACAAGTTCGCGGTAAACCACTCCAGTCAAAATCACTACTGCATTTAGAAACTTGCGTACAACCGGTAGAATGTTCACCAGAAGTTTTGCAGCTGGAAAATAAAAAATCAATATTTCAAATTTAATTATGCCTTGGAAGATTTAGTTAAAAGTAGATATAAACGAGCATCAGTAGAATTAGTTTCTTAAGTAATTGAATCTGAAAGCTTAGAATTGGTATAATATTAATTATCTTTAGCTAATAATTATCAAATGGAAAAATTACTATTTAACTAATAATAACCTCAACAGAATCATTCTTTTTTCTTATTTCCTGTCGTCAGCTAAATGTTTGCAATTCAGTAAAACAAAAATTACATTTCATAAGTCATAACTGATGACTGTCTTTCATGAAACAATACACCGATTAACAAATATCGTGATTTGGCATTATTATTGGTTAGAGTCTAGAGATGAATTTAATAGTATTATTGATGATTGGAATCTTCAGATGTCAGGAGGGTACTAGATAATTATTGGGTAATTATTAGGGATGCACCGGGTATCCGGTCAGTACTCGGTAAACGGGGTACAATCAATACTCGGCCTAGTACCGGTACACTGGCATAAAATAAATAATAGTATTTTTTCATTGTTCGACATGATAGCCGTTAACCACCATCGCATAGAGATAAGTTCTATGTATCATTGCAACATAGATAATTAGACGCTAATGACCTCTGTTGTCGAGCGTCTATAATCTACAATTCATTCATTTGCAACATAGATAAAACGATATTAGGGCACATCAAATGTATAGAAGTCTATGGAGTGCTTTTTCACTTGTCGATAAGATCCCGATTTATCATTGACATTGTATTGGCAAATGAAAAAACATTCCATAGACTTCTATACATTTGAAGTGACCCAATATCGTTTTATATTAGTTATAGCACGTTCCTACGAGGCGCGAATCATGAGAATGAGCCACGCTTTCGTGCAATACGTTTCTGTGTGAACGCACTCATTAAACTTGCTTTCGCAAATAACCGTGTACGACCCAAGCGTGAACGGATCAAACGTGTTTAATTTTCAGTCATGGGAAACCATTCGTGAAGCCAAGATTTCGTCACAGCGTAGAGTTATTAAGTTCAATAATAATGAAATCACACGTATTTTGGAATTAAAGCGTCTTTTTTTCGATTTTCTGTCATCGTGTCTCGTAAGCGATCAATCTTTTTTGTTTAGATGGTACAAAAAGCAGAACTCAAAGCAGCACAGCTTTCAACAACTAGATCATTCATGGTCGTGAAAAATTATCTAATCACGAAGCGCGACGAATCGTGTGAACTGTTCATCGATTTTGTATTTTCGTGAGTACCACGAACTAAGCTAAATAGCGTGGCTCACTCTCGTGATTCATTCCCCGTTATAGTGGTGACACAATGTTATAATGCTGAGCAATGAAAAAAACTCTAATTCTTTCTCTTATTTAACCAATTATCCATTCGTTATTATGTCTTTAAAAGGACCGAGTAATTATCAAGAAAAGTCTATCTGAAATTTTTATACAAATTATCTCTATCAATACAAAATGTGGTATATTTCGAAACATGTGAGATAAATTTTCGTGTAACTCACCATAGCCAATGTTGATTGATGTATGCCCCAGGATGGTAACTATCTAATCGACCTGCATTTCCGCACAGCTTTGTAAGTAAATCAACCCATTCTTTTTGTTCAACGCAGTTGCCTGCTTGAACATATAAAGCTCGTTCCCGCTGGACTACTTGAAACATATTCTTCTTTTTAAAAGATTCTTCTGTTAAGCGTTCAACTGCCAATATATCCGATAATGGTATGGTGCATAAGGGATCCTTCCCTGGTGAAAAAAATGTAATTTTACTGAACTAAACAACTAGCAAAAAATATAATTAAAATAAGTGTTCATATTGACACACCACTAAAAATAAGAAAAAAGATGTGTGACGCGGTACTCATGAAAATTGATGTGTAAACATGTGAGCTTTTATCAGTTCGGTTTTACACATGCAAATGTCACCCGAAAACAACTGATGAAGTGCTGAAGTTGTGTTCAAGCAGTGTGCGCGAGATCGCACCACACACACGCACACTTACGCAAGCACATCAATGAGACTTAAGGTTTGACGCTCGAAGCATCACGTCGAATTTTAAACAAAAAACTAGGATGCGGTTTTATGAAACCACGGTGGAAGTGAAACTTTTTGCCATAACCATAAACTATTTTAACCCGAAATCGCCGAAAGTATATAATTTTGTTTATGTGGTTTTAACTCTGCCAAGTAAAAGTGCACACTCCACTAAGTTTGACACTGTATGATAGTAAAATATTAAAATAAAAAATAAATAAAGAAAATCTAATCAAAATAGAAAAAAACATAAATAAATATCGAGTGGAATATGGAATAGTTAAAAAAAGAAACTAAAATTAATGCTGTCGCCCAGATTCGAACCAGCGACCTACTGCGTATAAAGCAGCTGCGATACCTCTACGCCATGCATCCTATTGTGTGTAGTGCTATATTTATGATTTACCAAGTTGTCTGTTTGGGATGATGAACTGTTCAGTAGTAGTGTTGGTATATACATATACGCGATTCTTCGATTGGGCGTGACTTCGACACGCATAACCGAACGGAAAAAAAATGAGGCTAAAAAGTTTCACTTAAAAAGATGGAAATAAAACGCTTAAAAAGTACCTTTATTTTTTGAATAAGTGAGATCATGTGTAGTCAGTCTAAAGTATCGTTGTTTGAAATTTTTTCTCCCAAAACGGTTACGTCCTTGTGCTCTTTTGATCATAACCCTGTAATGGAAAATTATGCATCATTTTCATTTTAAAACACTACAACAAGAAACTATTATAACATACCTAATCCTGCTTCATGGCAGCAAAAAAACGAAAATATTAAATTAAAAAATATTATTACACACATAAAAATAAACAGTCTATTTTTGCACAGAACATTGTCGGGATGGAATATAGGTAATATGAAGATCTAACGCTTAAGTGATACCACATTTATCTATTAACTTTTGTTAATAGGGATTTGACATGAATGTGTACGGGCTAATCTTGAGAACACATTTTGCTGTACTTTCATTTTCTGCCATCAGATGTCAAATCCCTATACAAATGCAGGTATCTATTTTGTTCATGTGAAAAAACATATAGGTAAATATTCTTTTCTTTGAGTGTGGGCGTTTATGATGAACTGGAAAACGATTTTATAAAAATAAATATTTACTTTTTTGTAGCACCGTAAAATTCCTAAATGCAGCTTAAAAATGTCTAAAATGGATATGAATACTGGTTGACAAATATATTTTAAAGTTTTAATAATATGTGATCTTGTACTGCTAGAGAACAATCAATTAGTAAAATTGTATACAATTTTTAAATTTAGTTACCCTTCTTTAAGCAGAACAGGTGTGTCGATAGGCCCTCCTCTTTCTCCAGGATTCCTAGAACTGGCTGATATTATTTCCAGGAACTGCCGTATAGCTTGTATGTGAGCTGGCGTCGCTACAGCTTTATGTACACGTCCCATATATTCTTCTTTACAAGATGGATGAACTAATACAGAATTATTTGCAGCTTCATCCATGCATGTGTTTCGAGCACTTACCAAGTTACCTAGCGACTGGATAGTTTTTGATATCAATGTGAGCGTGCGGTTTGTTTGAGAATCCTGCAAAAGATAATTCATTGATCACACAATATTTTATTCACATTGGAAAGTTTCATTTTGATATTAAAACATAAATTCAATTTTTTTATGTAATCTGAATAATTTTGCAACATCGAGGGCAATTGTAATTTTATTCGTAAATAGTTTAAGTGACAAATTTTGCGAACATGAAGTATTTATACCAAAAGACTTATTATTACATAGTCAATACTATTTTACTTCCACAATGGTTACAGATTTTTGACGTTGATTCTCTTAATTTACTCATAATCGTATTGTCGCTTGATCTAGTTACCGTGGTCCAATTGTAAGTGAGTGCACGTTGAAGTTGCAATGAATTTTGCGAATTATTCATGAAAGATATGAACGCTTTGGGGTAGCGGGTTATTATCGAGTAACAGGTAGCAGTACATAAAAATCGATTCTATACAAATCAACGGATATCCATAAGTATTCTTAGTGTGAATCAAACCTTAGATGCCGACATACAGGCAATTTCCCTTATCTTTCAAAAAATGTTTATTAGTTGAAATTACTGATTACTTGCAATAATTCCTACTAAAACGCTTCCCTTTATAACAGTGAAACATTTTTTGTAATTTAGAAATTACAGTCAGAGTTTGCCATATGACGCAGGTTTTTAATTAATTCTCAAAGGTAATAAATTTTACTTACAATTTGTTCAGTAGTGAGATCAAATAATCTTGGACCTAAAATGGCAGGAGCGAAAAATCGCAAGAAGATGAATCCAGATATAACAGAGTATCGCACTTCTTTATTTTGAGGGAAGTAAATCATTGCACACTCTTTTAAATTATGGAATATTTGGCACATAAGTGATGGACAGTAGACTGCACTTTGTGTTATTGCCTCAAAAACTTTATTCACATATTCAATTAAATTCGATAAATTGATTTCGATTGTCGCTGGATCTTTAACTCTTGTTGGATCTATTTCACAGGGTTTTTTTTCGTTAAAAATTAAATCCATAGCTGGACGCAATGTTTTGTGTAAATAATGTAGGCCTGATAATCGCATCGTTTCATCCATCATTTTTGAAACCAATGTGTTGCCACGAAATATCGTAGTTGGATCACTAAAAAATATATCAATCAATCAATAGGAATACAATATGACATAAAATAGTTACAATACATGACTATGAAAACAAAATATTTACGTTAATTTGGATATTTCGTAAGTAGCCAATAGCCTAATAATAGGAATGATTTGACCATGATGCATAAACACTCGTACGACTGGTTGAGCAGCCTCCATTTTGCTAGAAACTATTTCGCCTAGTACATACACTGCACTAGATGTAATAGGCTAAAACAAAATAATGAAACAATATTATTTAATCTCCACTGTAAAGTTTAAACACAGGTATTATAGAAGGCTTTAATAGTTTAAAAAACAAAATAAAAACAAATTAATAATTATTAAATAGACATTAGCCAATCCACAAACAAATACTTTTCTTAACGTAATCAGTCGGCGAACATGCCATCGTGATGTTAAATGTCAAACAATTAAGATATACAAGGAAAAAATCAAAGACCACTGTCAGGACTTGAACCCGGGTTCAAGTCCTGACAGTGGTCTTTGATTTTTTCTTTGTATATCTTAATTGTTTGACGTTTAACATCACGATGGCATGTTCGCCGACTGATTATGTTAAGAAAAGTATTTGTTTGTGGATTGGCTAATGTCTATTTAATAATTATTATATTATAACCACAAAAAAAACTCAACTCTCATTGTTGTATTTAAAGAACAAATTACTTACTTTCATTTGTATACTTTGAAGTAATAAATTTCTAAGTCTGTCGTAAGATTTTGTAGGAAAAATATAATCTGCTATATAATGAACTTGTAACCTTAGCGAGCCAAGAGAATTATCTGTCGACAATCTACTCCCCGGTGGTGTTGAGCATGAAGCCTTTCTCATAGCACCTCGTTCTTTACTTTTTCGAGGTTGTAAATAGTACCTAAAACACAATTGGAAATTTTTACCATAATGATTCTGTTATCGTAAAGCAAAGTGGTAGGTGACTATGTTCAATTTTTGGTAAATTAAAATTATTCACTGTAGCAAAACGTAGTTAATTATTGGATGATCCATGTGGTTAATAAGCAATTTTAAATTTAACTTAAGAAATAAAATGTTACACAAAATGGAACTAGAAAAAAATATATCAACAACGCGCGCTTTGTAGCCACATCACATGCTTGACAAATTTGCAATAAAAATATTCTCTTTGAATAATATACTTTTTTAACAGAATCACGGTTCTGATTACATCACATAGGTATTCCACACATTTTTTTTGTTTAATAATAATTATATTTTTTGAATGAACAAAAGTAAATATTATTGTAATATGCTTTATAATAAAAACCCAAACAAAATACTATCTATTTACTTAGACTGTGTTTTGTTACTGTAATAGTTATCGACATACCATGCATTCGTAGATCTAATTTGCTGAGTGTTGCTTCGAAGTGGTATGCGAACTTCACCTAAAAACAGATCGTCTCCTCCCATTCCCGTATCATGCCATAAAGCTACATTGACCTCATAGGCATCGGCTTCTCCCACAGGACTCACTACATAACCAGCCCCGCTAACACTGTCACTGCCTCGGTTATCACTTTTATAGTCAGAACTTTCAAACACAAACACTTCATCGAAACGGGGGCATGTCGTCTTTTTCTTGACTTTTGTCCTTTTGGTTTGTTTTCTACCATTTGAATATGTAACTGTGACAGCCGCATAAGAATCACAACACCTATTTTTTAAAGTTAAGTCAAAGCACTCTATTACTTTTATACTCAAAAAGTGAGTGGTGAGAGACATATTTTTATTTAACACTGGCTCATATTTTAGTTCAATGTTTGCTTTGCCCTGAACTTCACTATCGGCATCGACTGGACGTATCGGAAACCAATGGTCTTTATTATGGTACGAATTCAGATCTTCCCGCTTTATGGCTACCTTCCCCAGAACTTTATCTTGCTTGAGATGTCTGTCACGATCATATACATATATGGACAAGTATCGAAACGGTCGTGGTACCTCAAATTGGAACTCTTCTCCGAAGAAGGGACTGAACAAAAATTAATTGTAAATTTTATGCTAAAATTAAAATCTATAGGCACACATAAGAAAATAAATACCATAGAGTTTTTTCCATCGTCGTTGTGCGGAAAATCTCTTCTTGGTCGAGGGCCACCGCACAATAGACATCACGTTGTGATGCAGAGCCATGAGTACGACACTGTAAATTTTTTGCCTCACCTGATAAAAAAAACACAATCAATGTATAAGTAAATGTCTCTTTTTCAAATAAATAAATCTTCACATAAAAACAGTATTTTGTTTAAATTGTTTTGAAATTGCACAATATACAAATAGAAACTGTTATTTTGTACAGTGGGTGTCTTACTGTGTCAAGGTAGTTAGGTTATTGGAAGTTAATGTACAGTATTATACAAACCAATTTTAATTTTCAAACGTTCTTCAGTTCTAACTTTTTTCTCTAATTCTTCCATGACTCCATAACTGAGTCAGATGGAATATAAGTAAAGGTTAGCCACTTCCGGAGTGTTGCAATGGCTTATAATAAATTATGTTTGCTTTGTCGAATGCTCGAGGTATCGCTGTTCATTAAAACTACACAAACCACACTTATAATACACGATTATCTGTACACACATATAACGAACTCGATAAAAACACGTTATGTCGTTCCATTCACAAAAGCAACATTGTACTCTTTGCTTACATTTACAGATATGATCGATCAAATAACACGATATGTTTATTTATGAAATTTACTTATTTTTTTATCAATTTCAACCGTTGCTCATATCATTCACGTTAAATATACAAATAGGATGTATTTCCTACATGTGTTAGTTGTAACACACGGACGGTTCACTATTAATGAATGAAAATAAAATCTTATCTCCTGTCCTTTGCTTTGTGCAGTCGCTCGCAGTCTAACTCGAATGGCAGACAATACAAACGCGCATACGCCCAATGCAATGCATACTGTTTCGTAATATGGGTAATGTAAATGGTAATATGAATCTAAATGCAGGAAATTATCCGGATGTGGGATTTTCTTCAAGGGCTTCGATTCTGCGGAAACATCAGCTCGCACTCACATGTTTACGTAAAGTTAATTGGCATTTTGTATATTGATTCTATTTCTATATCTGTTTATCTGTTACTAGATAACACTGATAGGAAAATTACATTCATAAATCGTTATACAATTAACTATTATCGTTATTAGTTTTTTGTAATCAACACATCAAACGACACGAAACTTTATCGTATTATACAAATTAGATTAGAAAGTTTTTTTTTAATTTGAAATTAGTGCTAGAAAAACATTTTATAGGTGTACCTAGAAAAGATAAAATAATGTCACGAAGGACGAAACACAACGGTCATAAATTATTACTTATTTCGAAACGTAAATAAAAAATCATTTACTTATGGAAAGCTGTATAGAAATAAAGTAGATTTTAAAATCACGCGTAACAGGAAGTCGCGTTGCATTGTTTTAAAATATGTCATGTATTTTTCAGCTAATACAAGCACTTACCTACCTATTTCTTGGAATATTAGTTTCTGTGAATATTAATAATAAAATTTTATTAATTTATTTGTAAAACAATTTTAATTGAGTTTTTTGCTGAAATAACAAAACCCACCGATCATCAATGCTTAAAATAAAAAAAAACATATTTTCAAAATACAGCTGACTACAAATTAATGTAGTAAATCAATAATTTGCGTTTGTTTTCTAATTATTTAGTGTTCTTTTGTAATTTAGATTTAAAGTAGTTCATATTTCAATTCGCGAAGAAAAAATGTCATTGTTTTTAAAGAAAATTAGTTCGTCCTCGAGCAGGTTTTAGTGTCAGGGTCGGTCTTAGCAAATTCGGAAACCGGATTTGCGAATGAAATTTTTTAACTTCCCGCGAAAAATTGAAGATTTTAAAATTTTTTTTTTAGTCCGATTTTCGAAAATCGAGTTTTCAACAAATCTCGGCGTTTTGAGGCCCTAGGAAGCTATTCTGACCATTTTGGGATGGACGTCCGTGTGTGTGTGTGTGTGTGTGTGTATGGATGTATGTAAACACAAGATATCTTTAGAACGAAACGATCGATTTGGACGATCAATACGGCGATCGAGAGTTCATCAAAACTTAGATCTGATTAAATTTTGAGCCCCATCGCACAAGTGGGTTGAGAGTTATACAGCAAAAATGTAAAAAAATATTTTTTTTATATTTTGAATAGCTTGAAAACTACTCGTGCGATTGGGTTCAAAATTTAATCAAATCTAAATCGTGAATACCTCTTTCGACTGTCGCAAGATTCATCAAAATCGGTCAATTGGTTCACGAGATATGGCACGACAAATATTATTTTTTTTTAAATTAAATTTTGTTTTATCACAATTAATAAAGAAAATGTTAGTTTTGAGCTCGAAGTACTCAAAAATATTATTTTTTTACGTTTTTTTTATTTATTTAATAATAAAAAAAATTAGATTTCTAACCAATATTTTTGAGTGTTAGAGAAGATTGTGGTTAAAAAAATTAAGTCGAGGGCTCCTTTTTCTAGTTCAATTTGGGGCCCGTTTCTTGTAGTTACGCCACTGCGTATATATAATATGGTTTCGATATATTCAGAAAATGATGAGAAAAAAACAAGTAAATAACATTTAAATGTTGTTTTATTAGTTGACAAAAACGTCAAAGCGCGACTCGCAGCACCGAGCCTCCACCAATCGTTCACTGCCCACAGGTTAATGCGTGATTTGACAAAAATGAGATGTCAGTTTATGTGACATGTGTGTAAGTAGGCCTACGAAATTCCGTTACGTTAAAAATTTTTAATTGAAAAACAGAGTAGGTCTATACTGTTTACAAAACTACTAATTTATTCAACCAAGGGGCTATTGCCCCCCTGGTTTGGTGGTTTGTAAGTAGGTCTAAGTGAATGATTAAGTTTAAATTTGAAGAGTCTTGTACCTGATGCTCACATTTTCTAGTGAAAATATTGCGTGCGACAAAAGGAAGGCGTTGGTAATTACATATTATACGAATTCGTTGTTATTGTTTGCCGATCTCACGGTGTTATTATAGTACAAAATATGTAGTTCAGGTATTATATTTTGATAAAATATGAATTTTTGATGGAAGTATAGAAACCTGCGTCATGGGTGGGTGCGTTTTATAAAAATGGTAAAAACAATGACTGAAGGCAGCACCGTACACGTTGGAAAACACAGCAAGACATAATAATATTATTTTCTATGCTGGTTTCTCGATTATTTAGCTTAGCATATTCTTATAATTATTAGATTTTTGAATAAAATAAAAAACTTTTTTTAAAAAAACCTCCTTCAAAAAAGCCACTAAAAAGATGAAAATAAAAAAATTTGAGGTCTGCGTCAATTTTCTTGCTAAAACTTTTTATATAGGTATCTACTTTTATTTTCAGAACAAAATAAAATATAGTTACTTCTTACCGCAACAGTTTTATTGATGGATGTACATTTCGAAAGCTATGCTTTCATCTTTAGCGAACACTACATCATTATGTAGTACATTATGTAGTGTTTGCTGAAGATGAAAGCATAGCTTTCGAAATGTACATCCATCAATAAAACTGTTATGGTAAGAAGTAACTATATATTTTATTTTGTTTTTATTCCAACCACAGTGCTCATATATTTTTATTTTTACTTTTATTTTATTTTTATTTTTCTCTTTTTCGTGGTTTTTTGACTTTTTGAAGGAGGTTTTTTAAGCTTTTTATTTTTAACTCGCGGGGAGGGGGTAATTCTTGGGGAACAGTAACAAAACCTAACTCTGAAATTTTTTTGCATTTTAGCGTATAGGCGGATTCCTACTAATATTATAAACACCAGGGGGAGAATTTCTCGCTTTAATAAATCAGATTCTTAGCACCCGGGCGAAGCCGGACGAGGGGCGGAGGACCGCTAGTTAATAATAAATTCGAGTAAACGTGGGAAGCTCAAAAGGGAGATGAGTAGTGAGCGAAAATGTAATTCAAATCAATTTCTGAGCTAAATTGGTTTATGCTGGCTAAACTTTAAGAAATACAGTGAAGTGATATGAGAAATTTGTTGATCTTGATTATTTCGTTGCCAAATTAAAATCTTCCCGGGCGAATCCGGACCGGAAAGCTAGTTGAATTATAATAAAAATTGAAATGGGAAGTAAGAAATTTGATCCGCCTTAAGAATATTTTTTCTAGCAGAAGATTATTCTGTAATAAAATGATGACTATTATTATAATTAAACAAATTACCTATAGTAAATTTTTAGAAAACTTAACTTCTACAGCTAAAGAAATAAAACAAAGAAATCAAACACTAAGAAGGTATTTGGTCCCTATAGAAGTAGTAGGTAATGAAAAGTAAATCTAATAATTTATAAATTCGTTTTTGCTTCAGTTACAATTATAATTTTACTCTGATTTTTATATTTTGCACTACTTCATCAAAGATTTTTTTTACATTTTTTCATTTAAAAATGAAAAAGAAACATTACAAGAATATTATTATAAACAATAACAAAATTATACTAAAGAAACAATAAAATATATTATAAAATTACTGCTACATATATGGTGAAAGCAGTGCGTTGGTTTAATTCCCACAGTGTGTAATAATAATTGTTGGTTTAAAATCATGTCGACAGAAGCAACAAAAGTCTTATTTTGTTGTTTTGTTTCTGTTAAATGACTGTTATTTGGGTTGCGGCAATACAGGCGAAAATGAACACAACGAATCGATGCCTCCATAATATTTTTTTTCGCCATTCGTTGCTATTTAAAACACAAGTTGTTTTCTTTCGATAATCCACCAGCATTTCTTACTCAACAAATTTACATTATAACTTTATAAGATAATAAACATAGTAGTTTGGCAGTTGCGTCTTCTTAAACAAAAAAAAAACTCGGGTCGCAGTGCCAAACCCTGGCGACAATATAGTGTATTAGCTAATATAGGCATTGTGGCATTATTATGTGAACAGTGAACTTAAGTTTGTTTTTTGACAAAATAAAAAATTTAACCCCTTAATACATCCCTTACAATAATTAAATTTTTCTAAATTTCAATATAAGACATGGATTTTATCAGTACAATATCTGCACCAAATTAAATACACCCTTCCATAAGTAAATCCGTATCAATAAACTAGTGTTTTCATAAAATTTGAAAGTCCGGTCCTGTCTGGCCGATTTTATTAAAATTTTAGCAGCACATTTTAATCTTTACTAAAGAGTTAAATTTCAATTTTGAAACGATTCTGACAATTTTTTCGGTATTTTTGGGCCTAAAAACTTTTTGGAACCCCTAAATACAACCCTGAAAATGGTCCGATCGGGCCCATTTTAAATATGCTTCGTGCGGTGATGGGTTCAAATGTGTGTACCAAATTTCGTTTCAATCGATTAAGTCTGTCGAGAGTTATCGTGTACACACACACACATATATATTTATATATGTATATATATAAACATTTTCAAAAATGGTGCCAAATTGTTCAGGAGGCTATGAAACGTCGAGAAATTTTGGTCCGACCCCTAGGTCCCGCCATCCGACCGACGCCAATAGTGTATGTGCCATATTATGGCAAATACACTAACAAAGTGCGGTGAAACGCATATACCTATACAGGTTTTTTTGAAGTCGTATAGAAAACATTCGGTTTTCGTACGGGCTATTTTACTATAGTAAGTGACTTCATTTCACTCAACGCTATACTTCTCACCAAACATAAGCAGATTTTGGATTTTTGCCGTTAGTGTAGGGACACTCCACATTCAACAGCATGTTTGGAAGTGGGTTTGAATTTCCGGCGAATGATTTATTGATATCTGTGACCACAAGGAAACACCACTTATGTCGGAATTTACGGTAATGATAATAAAAAACTGATACAATGAATAATAAATATGTTACCTACTTCAATTTCTTCGTCATCTAACGAGCATATTAAGTAAAATATATTGCAACTCTTAAAATTAAATAACAAATCCATTATCCTTACTTACCTTATCAAATTGTACTATTTCACACTATCATCCTTACTTTCTCTTTGTTTATATTTCATATATTACAATTTTTTTATATCTTCCTTGTGACTTGGTAGTTGATGCATATGATTTCCCTCTTCTGAAAAGTCAGCTGTACGTAACTTCCAGGGACGTATTTGTCATAATATGGCGAATAGGGTATTTGCCCGGCGGGGCAGATTTGAGACTAGTGCAACCGCCCCGCCGGTTTTAAATATCAAAAGCAATCTGCAGGACGCAGAGAAAATAGAACTGAAAGGAGGGGAGACATTTTAACAATACGTCTCTGGTAGCTTCGCGATGGTATCGGCGCTGTTACCATGGTTTTATGAATGGTGAGGTAACTCCTTTCAGAAGACATGTGATTATACGTAGTATAAAATTTATAAAGCAGGATTCCGCGATCTAAGGTTATTCAATAATAATTAACACTGTAGTTATTTCTTCTTTCAGTTATTCAACTTTTGTATTTGTACAATTTGTAAATATATTTTTATAAAACTGAAAAAATTAGATAAAAAATTTGCAGTTGGTTAATTACTTAGGTACTAGAGTTCGTTCAAGATAATCAATGATGATTGAATTTATTATTTGTAGTTAGGTATATCATAATAAATTGTAAAAAAATAACAAAGTGAAACTCAAATATAGAGTTGATAATGCCATAGAACTAAAAATATATTGGAAGAAAACGACTCAAAAGTGGCTTAGGGAGTCGTTTTCTTCCAATTTCATCAGGATCACCACGTATTCTGTTTTTTCAATCAAAAACAGATTCTTATCATCTAAAAATATATTGACACTGATTTTCTAGTAAATAGAAATCAAAAGTAGTTTATCGTTATCTTGAACGTAAAAATTATTCTTTGACTAGATAGTATGAGTATTATTTTATGTCGATTTATTTTTTTTTAAGTACAGTAATCGTTTTTTCATCAGCAAAATTTAAAATTCGTGGTTTATTAACATTCGCTTCAAAATTTGAAATAAATGCGATACATAATCCAATTCCAATTGAAAATTGTGTAATATGAAACTATTCTGAAATAGTGGCGACTTTTTCTAATTTTAATTGAATATTATTTCGAAAATGCAAAATTTTGTTCATTTAATTAAGTCAATAATTAAAATAATAGCTAAACCTTATTATTGCTTTTTTGGGAAATGATTGATGTTATAATTTCTTTTTAATATTTTCTCGACGTAACAAAAATAAAAGAAAATATAATTCTGTAATATTGTGAGTTACTGGTAATATTTTTTTGTGTTACCTTTATTAATTTTATTGAAAAAATAATTTGCAATAAGAAACATATTTTTTTTACGAACCTTACCTAATATTATAAAAACTGTGATAAAAATGTAAATTTCAATTATCCTAATTTTCAGTCACAGTGAATCTTCTACTGTTTATCATAATATTACCTCAATGTGATTGTTTTAACTTAGAGCAGCGTTTCCTAAGCTGTGGTTCGTATTTCTTATTCAAAAACAAGATATTCTGGCAAGACGATACTTATTCTAATAATTGATCAAACGGAAAATCGAAGAATGCTTTGTTGAAAATTTCCGTGAAAGCTGTGCTGACTAGATCGTTAATGAGTGGTCTGATTACCATAAATCCTGGCTTCCAGGTAGCATTTATTATTCTGTCTAAGATACTTTCTGTAAAAAAATATCAAACTTTAGTCGTAATTAAGATTCATTTAATATACACGATGTGATATATTATCATTGAAGACCTTGGCGAAAGAAGGAAACAAGCCAAAGCTTAATGAGTTTTATATTAAACTGCGTCAGAGATAGGCAACTGATTTTGTTTGTGGGCCGCATATAAAAACATTTCGCGGGCCACAAACAATAAATTTGTTTTAAGCGCTATTTTTACCTTCTTACCCAAATACGCAAGGAGAAAGGTAAAGTTTTTGAATTGTTTCTTTCTTTTATTCATAACATAGCTAGGTATATGTGTTTGGGTTGGTAGTAGTACCAAGTAGTATTAGTGCAGTAAAAACTAGGCGCGTGTACCCGCGCAGTAAAGTTTTAAATCGAGATAATTGGCGATGCGACGGGCAGAGAGACTGCTTGTTCCTTCTGGCCCGTAGGGGCAGAAGGGAAAGCTTCGAGGGCGGGAACTGGCCCGCGGGTCGCTAATTACCGATCGCTGCAATAGTTTAAGATTCATTTCTAAAAAAAGAAATAAGCCGTTCCTTTATAAGCTCTGACCATATGCTACACGAGTAACCAACATATTATCAATCAGTACAAGTCGGCCCATCAGATGACAATACGCATAAATACTAAAAATGATAATCGAAAGAATCTAATTTCTTGCTCAACTTGTAACTTGCAAGTAAAATTTATACCCAGCATTGTATAATTTGTCAATTTTTATTCTGCGTATTAATCAGGACTGAACCGGTGTGTATTGATATGTTGGTTATGTGCCACGGCTGGGATTGAGCAGTCCATTAATGTATGGTTATAAGTAATACTGTTTTTGAGGTACCTATAAGGTTGTAACCTGCTACATATATGCTATTTGACAACTTCCTCCACAAGACTTTCATCGTTGGAATATGTAACAATTTAGGTTAATAAATAAAGTGCGTCGTGCGACATGTCAGATATTTGAATAGAATTTTTGGCAAACGTTTCAATATTAAACGTTACCTATTGGCTATTTAATTACTTTATTTCATAAATCCACAGTCTTCTTAAGACATGCATTTTTAGATTATATAAAGAAACTGATAGTTAATTTTTAATGCAGAAAAAGTCTAATTCAGAAATTTTGTTACCTAGTTTCATTTGTCAGTCCGTCCTTTAAGTAGTCTCAAACAGTCTCACTTTTGTCAAAGTTATCCATTCTTGAATTGATTTCAATATAACATTTCGAAAATATTATATTACTTTATATACTTTATGTCCAAAGCATGTCCTTCCTGTGTCAAATTAATAAAACATAAATAAAAACAACGGCATTGGTTTAGAACAAAAATATCTTGTTCATTGGATAATAAATGATTTGGTTTGTATAACAATCAATAATTTATATTTTAGGGTATCATAGAAAGAGGTCTATTAAATTAAAATCTTATGAAACCTGTAGTAAAAAAAATAATAAGAATTTGGACAGTTGACTCCGTTTTAAAATACTTTCTGTTTATTTTTTCAACCCAATATTCAAAAGAAATTTTTTATTTTATTTGTTTTCAACTGTAATTGGAATCAAAATTATTTCTCAACGTTTTGTTTTAAAAAACGATTTATTATTCTTTTTAATAATAAACTGGGCTTGAGAATAGTCGAGTTTGTAGCGATGCCGTTATTTAATCTGCGTTTCCATTGCTTCTTTATTACAAGTCCCCTGTTCTTAGATTTTAATCTGAGAACTTGATAACCAGGCCCACACTTAAAGACCCAGGGCCCCTTGGCACTTGACAGTTGGACCCCCCAAGCCCAAAAAAGGAAAGAAAAAATGAAAAAATGGAATTGGATGGAAATTTAGCAAAAAAAAGAGTCGCCAATTGAGTTATCTTACAACATTTTTGAGCTTTTTTTCTTTAATTTCCATCTCCGCTCTGGCCAGGGCCCCCTCGGCGGCTGGGCCCCTAGGCCGGTGCCTTTTTGGCCTAGGCAGAAATCCGGGCCTGTTGATAACAGTGTCAATAAAATTTTCAACTTGTTACCACCGTGTAAAGCTTACAGATACAGCGGTTTCACTTACTGTTGGCACCTTTGATGTTCTGTCACCAAGTTTTGTTTTTTATACCACCGTCGGACATGCGCGTTAGGCAGCCATTGAGAAGCCAGCGCTCTGTGACTGTTTCTATCATGGACATAGGAATCTTCAGGGGAGGGTGCATGTCTGTCTTATGGACATGTCCATGCTATGCATGTGCCCATGTTCTATTGGCTGCATCTTTGCGCATGCTCAATTGCGTCAGATGCAGCCGGCCGTGTCTTTGCGCATGCTCAACTGCTCGTACAGCGCTCGCACAACTGAAGCGACCAATAGAATGTGGACACACTTGCCTCCCCCCCTTAACAGCAACCACCACACTTGCTTGTACTACGTCCTTCTATGTCTATGGTTTCTATAGAACATGACCTGATTCAGTGCCATAGACACATTAGCTCGTGTATTGTGCATAGGCCATAGACATAAATCACAGTTGGTACTGGTTGGTACACTGTGCATAAATATAATATGCCGGTCCTGCCTTCAAAACTATACTAGGTCGACGCATGCGCACTGACTTTCTTGGGATAGAAATATTGCCGAGTGGAGAAACTGCTTGTGTACGTTTAAACTGTATTGTTACTAGGCCCAAATAACCCTGGTTGTCACTTGTTGGTGGTCTTAAAAAACTTAATATCTAAGTGATACTTTAATATTATTTTTACAAGTTTTCAGATTATAATTCGGAAACTGGGATAGTTAGCCTTTGTAAACGCCATAATATTATAAAGAAAGAAATATATCTAAATGATATCGCCTATTCGTTACCGTTTTCAGATCTTAATTTCTTTATAAGATTATAAGCCTGCAATTTAAATGTATTTTTGAAGTCAAACTTCTTTAGCGAGACTAGTGAATCGAAATGACCTCGACACAAAAAATACCGACACAAAAATTCAAACATGTATGTACCGATAAATGTTACGCGCTCATGCAGAATGATTCAGACATCTGAGTTGTTCTGCATTAAGTGTACACAATAGCTTGGAGTAATATGAAATATTACATTTATTTAATGGATACTTCATCGTTGTATTCACCTGTTATGTTTACTTTACATGTTGAGTTGTCTGTAGTTTAGCAGTGGTGTTGGAATATTGACTCTCGCATGTAGTGGTTTTTCAGTGACAGAATGCTTTAAAGGGAGAAAGTCGATCGTTTGAAAATGTGTCAACTCAGTCCGCCGCGATAGTGGAAAGTTTAGGGTTAAAATTCCTACGGTGACATAGGTTTGAATTAGTGAATTTTTCCTGAATACAGCATTGTGTTACGTCATTGTTCTTACTCAGGTGTTTCATATACTGTTTGCAGTCATTACGCATTCATTTAACTATTAAATTTATTGTTTCTTACTTTTACTACGAAATGCTGACAGAATTGCATCTAGCAAATATTAAAAAAGAGAGGATAGGAGATATCATTTGAAATGTAGTTATTGGATTATACATACCTAATATCTTCCTACCCCTAAGTAGATTGCTGATGTGCAAATCTAAATTTTTGATAGTTTGCACATTAACATTGACTTTGAGTGGCGTTTTATTGTCAACCGTTCCATCGCGCAAGGTTCGTGGCTTACGCGAGATGGTTGTCGTTTGAATTAGATCATATAACGTCAAATTCCAATGGCCTTTATTTGATATTTTCTGACCCATTATTGTTCCAACCATTTCGTATTCACCTTCTAAATATTTGTCAGGGAAAAACTGCGTATACTGAATTAAATTGTTGACCCAATCGCTCCTGTAATATTAAGATAAAAATATATTGAGAGAGTAAAGAAATACCAATTAACTTACCAGTGGCGGCGCTAGGATTTTTTGTTAGGGTAGGCCAGACTTGGGCATGGTGTTCTGAAGGTGGGCCAATAATATTTGTTCCCAAAATTTCAGTGCTCGTAAAAATTTTAACCCAGATTACTTGCTATAGAATTTACAAGAAAAATTGTTGAAATTTCGAGGGTTAAAAACGTATTTAAAAGATAAACTAGAGATCGGGGATTATTCCAGGGTGGGCCAAGACAGTTTAAGGTGGGCCATGGACAACCCGGCCCACCCTCTAACGCCGCCACAGTAACTTAATTAAGAAAAAACTTATATTATTTTTATGACAATGTTTTTAAATAAAATGATAGTATATTGTGCAACTAGTGTGCTAAATAAATTGTTATGCGTTCAGCACGAGTTGTAGGCGAGCGCGCATGAGTGTTGGCGAGTGCGTATTTACGATCCGCATACGAGTGCGGAAAACATCGCGCCCGACTCAAAGATTTAGCACACGCGTTGCACACTATACTGTATTCAACACATGCATGGTTTTAGAGCTAATGGATTAATGTCAAAAACACCGTGGATTCACTGACTGTAGTAGACACTAGGGATACATCTCATTTTAAAAACATTGGATTTGATACAATATTTATTTACTTCATTACCATAGTAACCATATTTCATTATGTAACGAGTTTTTCAAGCGTTTTTCATTATAGCATCGAAAAGTGTTTCATAATGGATCATGATGCCCCCAGTCGATAAAGGGCCATTTAAGATCCAATTTACAGACACGAAAAAACACTAAAAGCTTATATGTGTTGAATAAACTTGTTTTAGAAAGAAGCTGGTTTTCGGTTTCACCATTTAAAACTATTTTTAAACATGCGTTGTTGATAATTCACCTGAATCTAGTGACATGCGACAAGGTCCATCCGGACTCTCTGACATTTTTTAATTTTAATTTATAATTCAAATTAGGAATTCCGATTTTTTGCAGTACTTCAGAAGCCATGAAAGGATCAAATGGAGGCAGGCCCCATTCAGGAACACCTAAAAATAACATTTCATAATTAGTACAACAAATTATACTTAATTATGTTTTCATTCATTTATCTTGATACCTTAATCGACAAGGGACTAGGCCCTGCAGTCAGCGTCCATTCTGATTAGTCGAAAACTCCATCTTGATGTCGTTTGACACACGCGCACACACACCTAAATGAACGTAACAACTAATAGCCTTTCTGGCTTTGTTGCACCCTAAATAAAGTTATATACTATTCTATTCTAACTAGTGAACTCTGTATACCTACTAATATGGATAGTTAATAGCGATTAAAAAATGGATTTTGTATGTGGAGAATGTTCAAATACATATTCTTCAAGACAGGCATTAATGTTCACAAAATTGGAATGAAAACTTCAGGGTATGCTTGTAATCTAATTCTTTCTATAAAAATCGATCAGTTTTTTGATATTTGAAAATAAAACCTAATTTAATATTGTTATTTGAGATATTAGGATGTCCAAAATTTATACAATAACACAGTGTTCTTGAGAAATTGGAATAGAAAAATAAATTTTAAATAAATTTTATTTTGAAATGTCAGAAAATTGATCGACTTTTATAGAAAGAATTAGATTACAAGCATACCCTGAAGTTTTCATTCCAATTTTGTGAACATTAATGCCTGTCTTGAGGCATGTATTTGAACATTGTACACATACAAAACCCATTTTTTAATCGCTATCAACTATCCATATTAGTATACAGAGTTCACTAGTTTGTTGTTACGTTCGTTTAGGTGTGTGCGCGTGTGTCAAACGACATCAAGTAGGGTATTCGACCAATCAGAATGGACCCTGACTGCAGGGCCTAGTCGCTTGTCCTTAATCGTTACAATATGACAGTACATTTAATATTTATTAACATTAATTCTTAGTAATAATCATACGTGGATACTGTTAATATGGCAGGAATGGCGAACTTTTTCACATCTACGTGCCATATTTTTTCAAAAAATGTTTAATGTGACCATGGCGTGCCAACAAGCAACCAAAGAAGTTTAGTGGATCTCAAAAGTAGATGAAAAGAATTATTTCGATAATGCATTGAGCGCCATGAAACTTTCGTCTACTTGTCGTATCAATCTCATGTTAGTTGAATGATAGTCAAATTTTTTCGACAACATCTAACATATTTTTAATTATTTCGATTGTGTACCACAATCATTGCCGTGCCGACATTATTCTGTTGCGTGCCATAGGTTCGCCATCCCTGTAATATGGTATTAATTTTAGTTTTTTAATTGTTACGTAAAGAAATGGAAGTAGGTACACATATATAATGATCCGGTCGAAAAAATTTGTTCGAGATAAGGTCAGATTCTAATAATTGTACTATACAAACACGTAAAGAAAAGTTTTCCGCATGGCGACTTGCGTGTGTATATTTGTCTGCAGTGTGTTTACGGAAATTCCTTTCGTTCTCAATAATTTTTACAAAAATGCACCGATTTGATTTTGGTGTCCATCGGATTAGTGGTTTTGGAAATACACGCAATTTTGTGCATATTTTATATAACCATATTATAAGTACCTAGTCTATAATTTTCTGGAAAATTCCACTGACATTTTTCATATTTTGGAACATAGAAGTCATTTGACCAATGAAAAAGAAAGAGAGAGACCAGCGTTTGTAAAATGGGTTTAAAACATTGTTTCAAAATACAAATAGTCGTTAATTATTCGGTGAAAAATAAAAGTTATTCCGCTGTGAGATAATAAACGAAACAAAAAATATGCACCCATAATTAATAGAAAAGGAAATATTTACGGAAATTCGTTCCGTACGATGCTCGTATCAAGGAACTTATTTCGTAATTAAATAAATGAAAGTTATTTACGTATTTGTTAGTGTTATTTTTTATTTAATTTGCCTTTTTAACGAATTTATATTTGCGTCAGAATATTTACGTCGCGCCGTCAGAAATATTATCAATACTTAATCATACTAATTATGCAATATTTTTATTTCTTTTTGTATTTTGTACAAATCTTCAACAGGAGCATGTGTCTCTAGAATTCTTATCTGTTTGTCTGTCTGTCTATGCAACCATGACTCGAGAATAGCTGGATTCATTTTGATTAAAAATGTTACTTTTATCGATTGACGATTGATAACCAAATTTAAAGTTTAGGATGCTTTATATCCAGCTACTTAAGCTAAGGTTTCTGTTAAAATCGACATTAGCCCGAGCGAAAGTTATAGATGCTAATTGCTAATATCTTATAAATATAATTAAATACGTTGTTTATAGAGTAAACTTATTATTACTAATTATAATTTATAATATACTGTCATAAAATGTAATATTAGGTACTTATGAAATGAATTAGACTTGCTACGGTTCTTGTAAAATTTGCAAACATAATATCTTAGTTTTTACTGAATATTATTGTAGCTTATTATTTTCTTAAAAAAATATGAAACTCGTATCAATCAGTAGGTATCTATACTCAATAACAGTTAAATATATATCAATTTTATCATAAAAAAAACTTATTAGTGTATTTGCCATATGGCACATACACTATTGGCGTCGGTCGGATGGTGGGACCTAGGAGTCGGACCAAAATTTCTCGACGTTTCATAGCCTCCTGAACAATTTGGCACCATTTTTGGAAATGTTTATGTATATATATATGTTAGCACGATAACTCTCGAAAGACTCAATCGATTTTAACGAAATTTGGTACACACGTTGGAATCCATCACCGCACGGTACCTATTTAAAATGGGCCCGATCGGATCATTTTAAGGGTGGGTTTTAGGGATTGAAAAATGTTTTTGGGCCCAAAAATACCGGAAAAATTCTCAGAATTGTTTCAAAATTGAAATTAAACTCTTTAGTAACGATTAAAATGTGCTGCTACAATTTTAATAAAATCGGCCCGGCAGGACCGGACTTACAAATTTTATGAAAACACTGGTTCGAGGATTGTGATTTACTTACTGAAGGGTGTATTTAATTTGGTACAGAGGTTGCATTGATAATAATATTGAAATTGAGAAAAAAAAATATTATTTTAAGAGATGTATTAAGGGGTTAAATTTTTTATTTTGTCCAAAAACAAACTTAAGTTCACATAATAAAGCCACAAGGCCCGTATTAGCAAATACACTATATTGTCGGCAGGGTTTGGCACTGCGACCCGAGTTTTTTTTGGAATTAGCAGTAATTATAATTTCTAAAAATAAGAAATATATTATGAATAATGAATATATCGAGGTTACCGTCTTGACCGAGAATAGATGTCTTTTACATAAATTTCAATGCATTTTTGCCGAAGTAGTTGAAATGAAATTCAATTACAATGTAAAAATTGCTAATGTTATTAGTGTCAAGTGAACTACATTAAATTGTTTGTTTTATTTGCAATTTACTACATAATATATTATATTTTTTACAGAACACGTGCGCTATTAATTATTTTCTTATATAAAATGTGAAACTCACAGTTAGTGTTTAATAAAAGTTACCTACTCATTATTTTCCTTATTCAAAAAAGTCTAGTTTTGGTTAGGCATTAATTAGTTACCGTCTTGATCGAGAATTGATGTCTTTTTTAATTTTTCAGACATAAAAATCGCATGCTGATACGATTTTTGCTATTATTTTGCTTATTTGTTGTTATTTCTTTTCGTATAATTTTTTAATAATAATTATAAATAACAACAAAAAGTATTCTACAGTTTTTTAAGTGCAGTATATTTATTCAGTAAGTATACTTACATTTTGTATTCTAATTAGAGTGGAAATTGGTTTTAAGAGTATTCTCTACCGGAAGTTACCCTCTGCACTCTTCATCTCAAATTCTTTCCCCTCGCCTAAACACGGTTACAGCTCTCCCGACGCTATTTATAAAGCTAAAGGGTTCGGGTAATCGCCAAATGATAGTCCCAGAAATCACACTATAGATCCTACAGGCGAATTTTTTGAAAAAAAAAGTTTTGGCTGCGTGTGAAAGAATACTTACGTAATTTTTAAAAAGTTGTAAGTTTTTCCAGGGAAATGTTTTTCAATTTTTCGCTTTAAGAATCTGCAGTTGATTCTTGGTCCTTTATTTAGCGTTTACGCGAACCCTTTGCTTTCAAAATAGTGTCGGGAGAGCTGTAGCCGTTTTAGGCGAAGGGAAAGGATTTGAGATGAAGAATGCAGGGGGTAACTTCCGGTAGAGAATACTTTTACTATTCGTTTGTAAAAACTGTGAAATTTTTTAGTCATTATATGAAATACTGGCATTAAATTGCATATAAATTCAATCATTAAATTAAAATGGTTTACTTGAAATGTTAACTAGCAGTTGTCGTTCTATTTATAAAGAAGTTTCACTGTATAAAATTCATGAATAAAGCGGAAAAGGTATTAACAAATGCAATTATATTATATTTTAATGACAAAATTTGCAAAAATGAAAGTAAAAATACGAACAATCATTCATTAAAATTAAATGGATGTAATATTTAAAACAAATCGCAACTTTATTTTGGCGAAAATTTAGAATTATTAAAAATATAAATGTAAGGTTTTTAAGTTTAATAAATTATAATTTAAAAAAACTAAAAAACACGCTTTAATGATCTAAAAAGTAAAAAATATTTAATTTTATTGTAAAAAAGCGTGGGGTGCTTTGTATCATACTTTCATACTACCCCACGCTTTTTCACAATAAAATTAATTATTTTTTACTTTTTAGTTCATTAAAGCGTGTTTTTTAGTTTTTTTAAATTATAATTTATTTTTGCTTTTTAGTCCTGGAGATCCTGGTCAGGATAATGGGACAAACTTATGGAATTATTGTATTGTAATCGGCAAAGTTTCAGTTCAATCTGAAGTTTTTTGCTTTTTTTTAGTCCTGGAGATCTTGGTCAGGATAATGGGACAAACTTATGGAATTATTGTATTGTCATCGGTCCTTGATAAGTGTGCAAAGTTTCAGTTCAATCTGAAGTTTTTTGCTTTTTTTTTAGTCCTGGAGATCCTGGTCAGGATAATGGGACAAACTTATTGAATTAATGTATTGTCATCGGTCCTTGATAAGTGTGCAAAGTTTCAGTTCAATCTGAAGTTTTTTGCTTTTTTTTTTTAGTCCTGGAGATCCTGGTCAGGATAATGGGACAAACTTATTGAATTATTGTATTGTCGTCGGTCCTTGATAAGTCGACAACGTTTAAACTAAATCTGACCGTTCAAAGTTGGTCAAAATCAAGTTCAAAGAAGTCGGTTACAAACTGACAAACAAGTAAACATACAAGTGAAGCTAATAAAAGCGTGTTAAAAAGACAATCGCTTTATTAAAAAAATATTATATAAATATAATTTATAATTAATGTTTTAAAGTGCATTGAGTGCAAATAAAATATTTAATGCCAATAATATTTGTATTGTCTGTTTTTGAACTTTGTATTAAAGCATTAAAAAATAGATTATGCAATGAGTAAAAACAAATATTGATAGTTATTCTGGGTATAAAATATCCTTATTTGTTTAATAGGGTAATCGAAAATTAGTTGGTGATGTTAAAACAGATGATTTCATAATATCGCGAGTTTCGAACCAAAGTGAACAAATTATACCTACTCGATTCTTAAAGTAATAAAGCGGTTTCTCCAACTCATATTATGACTGATTGTTTGTTTTTTTTACAATAATAACTGTAATTCATTTTCAATAAGGTAATTTATTAATAGATATATTATATTTTTCAATATACAAGCAGTATGAAAATTTATGTGAATTATATACTGAATCTATATGAAAAACATATTGTAATTTTTTTTGAAAATTTATTTATATATGACTGATTATCTTAATATATAAAAATCCCGTGTCACGATGTTCGTTCACGCTAATCTCCGAAACCGCTCATTCGATTTTAATGAAATTTTGTAAATGTGTATTGTTTCCTGCAACTTGAGAGATAGGACAGTTTTTATCTCGATAAGTGACCCTTAATATTTTTTATTGCGAATTTAAGGATTTTTTATAGGACAAAGGGTCGTAATTCATTTATAAGTTCTGTAAGTTTTTAACATCTTAAACAATGCAGTGAAATATCTCGTAAACGGTACAAACCATAAAAAAATGTTTTATACAAAAGTTATATAGTGTCAAGGGGGACAGAAGATTGTGATATCAGATTTAACATAGGTGGTGCTGTGAGAAGGTCAGCTTCGATTTTTTAATTGTAATAGTGCATTTTTATTCCAGAATACGATACAGTATTTAATAGTGAACAGTAAATTATTAAAGTACATATCAGCTAAAGTTAATAAATATTGAGATATTTAGAAATTAAATAACAGCCAAAATGAACGAATATTAGATAAATTATAGCATAGCAGATAGCCATGATATTACGCACCGGCCTTCTTGGCTTGAATTCAATTCATAAAAGAACCGAATTGACAAATTAAATTTGCTATTTAATTTGTAAATATCTCAATATTTATTAACTTTAGCTTATATGTACCTTAATAATTTACTGTTCACTATAAAATACTGTATCGTATTCTGGAATAAAAATGCACTGTCACAATTAAAAAATTGAAGCTGACCTTCGCCTGACCTTCATAGCACCACCTATATATTAAATCTGATATCACAGTCTTCTATCCCCCTTGACACTGTATAACTTTTGTATAAAACATTTTTTTAAGGTTTGTACCGTTTACGAGATATTTCACTGCATTGTTTAAGATGTGCCACCCTGTATAATCCATAAATTATTATTAATGATCAGATTCTGATGACACAATTTAAATGTAGAAATCAATAAAATCAGGCCATAGATTTGTCGTTAATTGATTGGTAATTTCTCATTACCTACTAAATAATTTTATACAAATATTACTGCATATATTATATTTTTTCTTTTCAATATTTTCTCCAGAATTAATGCTCATAGTTCTATTATGATGTAACATACTTTCACGGAAGAGTAATGTGATTTGATTCACGTACATTGTCATTATTTAAATCTCATAGCCAGAGGAAGAAAATTTGTTTAAAGATCAGGCTAGCTATATATTGTATGTTAAAGTTAGTGAATCTGTTAAGCAAAATAAGTTAGTCTTATATTCTAACGCCATTGTTTATTAAAGTTTTACCTAATTATTATGGAAATAAGACTGCAATTTATTAATACCCTCGCAATTTACTTTTGGAATGTATTTTTACCTGTTTTAAAAAATGGTCGAATATCATTTAGCGCGTCTCTGATGCAGCTGTCGAAATCATCTGAATTTTTGTGACACAGCGTGAAATGATCGGCTGAAAATAAAAATAATGTTTGAACAAACACAATAACAGAATACGATTGTAAATATTTGAAATTAATGTTTGAGGGTTGCCTTTTCAATTATATAACTTTGTAATACAGTAGAATGTCGAGCGTCTATAATTCACAATTCATTCAATACAGTAGAGTCTATGTAACCTGGCTCATCCAGTAATCCAGAGTTGCGGGCAGCTTTTTGCGACCGCATTCTCTTTACTTTGTATGTTGTTTTGTAAAAAAAGCACAGTGCAGTACACAAATTTATTCTGTAACCTTCCTGTAATTCGACACACTCCGGTATGATATGTACCGGACTAGTGAGAGACTAAAATTTATTGCAATCGAAAAATAGAAGAGTATCTGCAGACTCTAGTGCACCGATTGACAATTACTTTTGTTGGTAGGCCGCATGTCCGTAACAAACAAATTTGGGGGCCACAAACAATTTATTAGGTCCTATTTACTCAAATATGCAAGGAGAAAGCCAATGTTTTTGGATTATTTCTTTCTCACATTTTTAACATGTATCTGGATTGGTGTCAGGGCCAGAAGGGTGGACGTCGAGGGCCGAATCTGTCCAGCGTGCCGCTAATTGCCAATCACTGTTTTCTTGTTTTGCAGTATCCCAGGCTTTGAAGCTAGTTCTCTGCTTTGAATAATTTATTTTATTGAAGAGACATTCACATACCTACTATATCATGCATACTTGGGGAAGGGGGAGGTGGTCGAAAAAATGTGACAGAGTCAGGGGGAAACTTGCTGATATATCGTTAATTATTATTATTTATCAACTTATCAGATTTCTCGCTAGGCCCTTGGTAGAAGATGATGAAATGAAAAATAAAATACACACTTGTAAATAAATTGTTTAACAAACACGGATTATTTACTCGACGATCGTTTCTGGTTATTGTATTAAAGCATCTTCAAGAGCTTAAGATGGGTCAATAGCTCGAAACGATCGTCAAGTAAATTAATCTGTGTTTGTAGAACTTTTTTCAAGTGTGTGTTTTATTTATTATTATTATTTAACTTTTATCTAAATTAGTGACATCACTATCTAGGAAATTATTTCGTGACAAATGAGAAGGGGGAGGGCTCAATAAAGACAAACAATCGCAAGACATAGTGAATGGCTCCTGAGCTGATTCATCGCGTAATTTTAGATTTATTAAACACATACTAAGAAGTTCCAGGAAAATAAGTGAAATCCTATTAATAAAAGATTTAATTGAGTCGACGTCTTGCAAAAAATTGAAAATTATTTTGTTTGATCTTTTAGTTCTTTTTCAATATATCATTATTTTAAGGAAGTTATCATGCAGAAAATGATGTTTCTTAAAATGACTGCAACATTTTTGTTATTAAAGGTCATTCGCTTTTAAGCAATGTTTTACTTGACTTTGCCACTGTTTTACTATACAGAAGTATTACTTAAGTCTTAAATGAAAGCGGTTTCGGTTACCCTGACCGATATAAATTTATGTTATTTACATATTTCAGAATATTATGCAAAGCTAATAACGACACATGCCATATACAAAGAACGCGAAGAAGATTTTGAATTTTATACCTTGAAATTTAAAATTAATTGGGGTTGCTCATTAATTTTTTGATCAAATATTTAAATATAAAATATAAAATTACAACCTTGGTGATAAAAATCTGCAGGCGAATTGTATTTACAAGTACGCAGGCGAACTCGAAACTTACGATCTTAATGAAAATTTTTTTTCGTTGGAGAGCAGCCAATTATATAATTGTTTCGAAACATATTGGAAAAAATCATTTTACCAACCAGTGGTCACAGTCAGGATTCTAACCTGAACCTTTCCACTTTCGCGGCGGAATGAGTTTACAATACTCAACCGTGACATGATTGCTAAATTAAAATTCTCCTTATATGCTTCAGAAAAATATTAATTTAGCAATCATGTCACGGTTGAGTATTGTAAACTCATTCCGCCGCGAAAGTGGAAAGGTTCAGGTTAGAATCCTGACTGTGACCACTGGTTGGTAAAATGATTTTTTCCAATATGTTTCGAAACAATTATATAATTGGCTGCTCTCCAACGAAAAATTTTTCAATTGCATTTCAGCCGTATAAAACTATTATTTATCTTTACGACCTTAATCTTTGAAATATTGTGTATGAAAGTTGACTGTATTTTTATCGTACAATTTTGTTATATTTGCGTCTTTATGTCATGTTCGTAAGCGCCAGATTTTCTGTCCCATCAATAAATTTGGATCTATGCAATAATTCGTAAATCCCCCCAGGGGGGACATTGGAATGTGGTTGCAATAGCAAATTGCACTCCAATGTTCTTTAGGAATTAGCGCTCCCAGGGACCCGAGCTCGTGCCAGTCGGTTTGTGTATGCCGGCTGGCGGATTCTAATACACAAATGGATTATTTGTTGTGTTGAAGACGCTAATGACCTGAGTTGTCGACGCGTCAATGATTTACAATTAATTAATTAATAATTCGTAAATATTTCTTGAAAGTTTGTAAGTAGATGTTCGCTTGTACATGACTGAGATTACATAATTAATATTGTATTCAGAAGGCGGAAATGTCTGGTGAATTACTCAGAAGGAAAATTCTAAAATCTTTTCTGGATGTCTTCACAGATTTTATTAATTTATTGTAGATTATAGACGCGTCGACAACTTAGGTCATTAGCGTCTTAATTACATTAAACAACAACTTCCTTAAAACTAAATGACATCACAAAACATCCATGAGCGGAGGTGGGATTCGAACCCACGACAGTATGATCCAAAGGTCGGCTACGCTAACCGTTATACCACATTGTCCTCTTGTCTTCACAGAAATCCGGTACTTATGTATAGATAGAGATATAGATTATAGACGCTCGACAACAGAGGTCATGTCTTATCGGTACCTATGATTTGACTATACCGAGACTATACTTATGTGCGAAGTTAAGGGAAGCAAAAGAAGAATTTGAATAAATAATATTAAATTTTAACTTTCGATGAAACATGCAGCGTAAAAATATTATCATTATTTATTGGAATAACAAGAGATTTGAATCAATGGTTAATGGTTATGCGCACATTGTTAAAATTTTGCAATCGCAAAAACCCAAAATTTTATAATATTTGTGTCACTGTCTTCTAAAGTCTTAAGGAATACTTGCGGAGCAAGTTTAAAATAGCTGCGTATCAAATTGGCGCGGCTATAGTGAATTATTGTTATTATTTCCGTGTACAATTCGCAGTTGTGTGAAAAAGGCTTTACAATCAATTAAAATCAAAATCATCTAAAATATAGAGTAGGTATAGTCATTTTTTTGTAAAACATAATATTACTACTTTACAAAAATTATATTGGCACAGAGAATTTTTCCAATAAAAAAATAGTTACTACGTTCAGCCTCTAAGGGTACATACCGAAATTTTTTTGAGCGTTGGTCAATAAAGCCAAAAACACACAACACACAAACACACACGCGCACGAATTTAACAACGAAATCATTGTTGAGTAGTTATTAGTTAATAATAAAAATTAAAAGTCTCATTTAACAGTGGATAATTTCAATTCAATTATTGCACACAGAACGTTGATATTCCATACATGTCCCAATACATAATATTAAACTATAAACTCGATAGATTTATAAAAAAAATATCAACTGACATAAATTCTTTAACATCCCCACTTGGTGATAAAGTAGGTACAACAATAATGAGTTGCAACACCGCTTCTATTATATCTTGACATAAAATACAATCCGAAGACCGACTAAGTTAATATTTAAATTGCAATTGCTTTGGAATCATGGCACATGTCTGTACGATTATTGCAGTGAAATACGTAAATATGGATGTAGTAGGAGATTCGTTGTTTTAGTGGACTGGATTATGGACATAAGAGAGTGCCAGGTTCTGTTATATTATATAATCACTTTCACCTTCTCTGATATGAATGTTGTGTTACGTACCAGCATATATATTAGTATCTATAAGTTATGTTACGGAGATATCTACGTAGTTAAATTTGCTACTATACTATAATCTGATGCATGCATTACCAGATTGCGCTGGTTCTGGAGATGGTATAACGATGGAATGTTTTGGGTAGATCCAACGACCTTTTACCTTCAGAACTGCGCTCATTTAGATATTGGCTTATAACGGAAACGATATCTAGAGTAATTCTTTGAGTATATTGAAAAAAATTCGACTGATGACCAGTCATATACTTCCCACCTAGTAAATATTTGCAAAAAATAAACACTCTTTTTTATTCTTTGAAAAAAAGCATGACCCTCTTTTTTCTTTGGTGATCTACTGATGGCTAGTAATATAGCAAAAATCATGGTTACCTTGATTTATGTACAATTTTCTTTTTTTAGTAAAATATTTTTTTTTTCGAAAACTATACATTTTAGAGAAAAAAAATATTTACATTTTTTTCATATTATAACATCTAGAATTCATTTATATTTTTTTTTACTTATGTTAATATGTGACATTGAGAACGTTTTTTTTAATATCTCAGGATCCACTGAACCGATTTGACTCAAAATCTAATCAGATCTAAGTTAAAGGCTGATAAACACAATAGAATAATCGGCATGGCCGTATATTGTTCCGTTTTTACGATATCGAAGGCGAAAAATTGACCACACACACACACACACACACACACACACATACAGACATCAGTATTGCTATAAGAGTCTCAAAACGTGAAGATCTGTTAAAATCTCGAAATATTTTTTTCGGACAAAATCCATTACTTCCCTACCATAGTAGAGGTGGGAAGTAAAAAAAAGTTTAATTAAATTAAATTAAAAATAAAAAAAACCCAACGCACAAATCAAATCAATGAAAACTGAAAAGTAAGAAATAATTAATTTCTACTATAGCTGGCCCTACGCATCGACTATTTCTTCGTTTAAATGAAATAGTTAATTCATAAATGCGTTAGGGAACGCTGAGAATGGCAATTTTTTCATTTTATAGTGGTCCGGGGTCCCCGTTGCATTTATGAATTAAATATTTCATCCAAACGAAGAAATAGTCGACGCGTCGTGCCAGATTCAATTTGTCATTTAATCACCGTAATTCTTCCCCCCTTCACACTCTACAAATTTTATATAAAACACTTTTTATAGTGAGGTAGCTCAGTGAAATTATCGATACATGACGGATAAAAGCACTGAATTTTTTTGGCGGCCGAAAAACCTCGAAATTTTACCACCTTTTTTGCTTTTTACGAAATATCACAGAAACGGTCGACTTAAGCGGACTGGGGTATCGAGCGATCGAGCGCAGCCCGATCGGCCGGTAGGCTGATGGGCCGGTCGACTGATGATCGACTTTTTTCCTCTTACACATTTTTTTTTGTATTTCTATTTTCTCTTTACCTACCTACTGAAAAGTAAAACTTTTTAATTATGTAAATACTGCGAAATTTTTGAAAAATAAATTCGACCCGATTCGTTTGATAGTATGTCTATTTATAGAAAAAATAACACTGAATCGACACGAACAACCCGCACTTTTAGTTTCAAAAATATAAACAGCATCTGAGAGATTTTTGAGTTTTCTTAAAAATGCCAAAAGTAAGAAATTTTTGAAAAATAAATTCGACCTGATTCGTTTGATATTACGTCTATTTATAGAAAAAATAACGCTGAATCGACTCCAAACCCCCGCACTTTTAGTTTCAAAAATATAAACAGCATCTGAGAAATTTTTGAGTTTTCTTAAAAATGCCAAAAGAAGAAGACCCCCTCTTTGTACAAATTTGCGAAATTTTTGAAAAATAAATCTGACCCGATTCGTTTGATATTACGTCTATTTATAGAAAAAATAACATGAATCGACTCCAAACCCCCGCACTTTTAGTTTCAAAAATATAAACAGCATCTGAGAGATTTTTGAGTTTTCTTAAAAATGCCAAAAATTCTTAAAAATTACAAGGTGAAATCTGTTCAAAAATTTCTACTCATGGAATTTAGTACCTGCATCTGCCGCAAATTTTGATTATGTTTAGTTTTAATTTTTTATATTATTCCACAATTTACTTATTTTGAATAACATTGTCCAAAACACATTAAGAAATAATTTATTGGTAATTATTTTTTCCTACTATCGAATTTGTGTTACTAATCCACTTACAAGGTTGACATCTTTCAATATTGTTGTATTTTTGAAGAAGAATACATAACATTTATAAAGATTACATTTTCTTATCAAATAAAGAACACAGTACCTAATGATATTTCTTAATGAATGCTCGTGAATGCTTTAACCTGTCGACATAAGCTATGAAATGTTATAATTACCACAAAACACCAAACCATAACAAACACTCTCGACGTACGTTTCGCCAACCAAGTTGGCATCATCAGGAGATGATTAAAACTAAACACTATAAACACTAATTACTGCCTATTTATAGACTACCTAAATAGGCAGTAATTAGTGTTATGGTTTAGTTTTAATCATCTCCTGATGATGCCAACTTGGTTGGCGAAACGTACGTCGAGAGTGTTTGTTATGGTTTGGTGTTTTGTGGTAATTATAACATTTCGTATCTTTACACCAAAGGTTCCACCACTTTTTATTGACATAAGCTATAATATTCTAATAACTCGATACTTAAGAGACCTCACAGTAATATAAAATTGTTTTTTTTATTTATTGTAGATTATAGACGCGTCGACAACTTAATTACATCAAATAATATATCACTTAAAAATAAATGACATCACAAAACATCCATGAGCGAGGTGGGATCCAAACCCACGACAGCTTGCTCCAAAGGCCAGCAAGCTGATCATTACACCAAGCTGTCCTCTCTAAAATTGTTACAAACAATTATTAACATTTAATTAGTTTCAATATTTTTTAAACAAACTATGTATAACTTAATTAAGAGTGCATTATAGTACGCTAAAAACGTCTGTATATGCTTTGATTCGGAAAATTGTAGAAAAAAATAAAGGAATTTTCACCTAAAAATTGCTACAAATAATATAAACGATACGAGATGCGTCAAAATAAAAATTTATTAAGAAAAAAATAATTCATTTAGAAAATGAATAAAAGAAAAATTGACTACTTTTCATGTATTGACTATACAAAGATAGACATAGGTAAACAAAAACATATAAATTAATGATTAATAACATTCTAATAACATTCCTTGAGGAGGCAAATCTATAATAAGTGAACATGTTAATTTCTGATTTTTAAAATTTTCATTGACCTATGACTTTTTGTAAACCTTCTGGTCAACATCTAAATTTTGCTTTCTTCGTGAATTAAAGTGCAATGATGGGAGATAATCATTTAGTAATCTCTACAGAGTACAAACGGAAAACATTCTCTAAATCAGAGGCTCTCAAAGTTAGTTAAATTATACTTGACTGTATAGTCTGAAGGTTCATTAGTGAATACTTTTTTAATTTGTCGTTATCTCAAAAATCATAGTGTTGGCTAGTTGGGCTATAATCATAATGTATGAAAATAGCCCTTTTTCGTGACGTCGCTCACGAATGTCGGTTATGACAGAAGCCTTATTTTACCTGATCGTATAGCAATGACAACACGCATTATTCCTGAAATGTAGCAGGCATTAATAATTTGAAGTAATTTTATAATATATTAGATGATGGGCACAATACCTGGCTATTCTCGGATTAAGATACAGTTCCCGTTAAAACTGAGATTAAAATGAATGAATATGAGAATAAAACTGACGATTACACGAGTGAAGTGACATGCAATAAATTTATTCACAAACTTCTAGACATGTAAGTATGATATTTGTAATAAAATCGATTAAAATGATATTAATTTCGTGTCTAGCATTTTAGGGATCACTGCTTTATAGCAGGTATAAAGATGTATGAGCTAACTTTCACACAGTTTCAGAAGAGATGTTTATAATATGTATACCTATACTGGATGCTTCAAAATTCGCGCACACGGACTGGAGATTGTGTTACCTATATGCGATAAAATCAAACAAAAAACCGGTCGATCAGATCGGTATATTTCGAACTACCTCGGTTTTGAAATCTGAAAATGTTAATTGGTTCAAATTAATCCATGATAAATATCGGAAAACAAAAGGTAGATCAAAACAATTCAAAGGTTAGGACACAAAAAAATAGTTCAAAACAATTTATTGTAAAAAGTTTGACATTTTCATTTTCGCATCGTACAATACAGGACCGAAACCGAAACAAAATTTTAGGTAGGGCATCAGAAAATTGAAATAGGGTGGAAATTTTACAAAAGATATGATATTCCTGTATGTTGACTATTTTTGAGGCAGAGAATTGTCACTCTATGCCTCCCTCCCCTAGCTACGGCCCTGCGACAGTATCTTGCAATATTTCTATCAATCCAAATTTTAACCAATTGAATAAATAAAATATATCGTCTTCAACAAATAACTCAGACATTCTAGGATCGTCTTGTTTACTTTAAAGACTTGCAATTTTTGGATTTTTCAAACCGTGGTAGCTCGAAAAGAGTCGGTTTGTTCAAAAAAAAGTAAAGGGACTTTTTGTTCGGTTTTTGTCGCATAACAACACCTTACAATTAGTGTGCCTGAATTTAGAAACAGCCTATATATTTAATTAATTTATAATAGCGCCTAAAATTATAGGTCTACTAACACATGACATGCCTTCTATGTCTATGCATGCCCTGCACTTCAAAGTAGGTTCAACTTGCTCCAATCATCTAGGTGTATGCATATTATAATAGTAGTGAGATACGTTGTGTAATATTACGTTCTAGTTGTATATATTTTATTAAAAAAAAAATTAATAAACAAACACTTGAAAAATGTCTACACATTTATTCATCTCAACGATCGTTTCGGGCTTCTAACCCATCATCAGAAGTTTACTTCAAAAGTTTTAAAGTAAACTCCTGATGATGGGTTAGAAGCCCGAAACGATCGTTGAGATGAATAAATGTGTAGAAATTTTTCAAGTGTTTGTTTATTAATTTTTATTCAATCAAGTTCTACCAAGTGCCTAGCGATAATTCTATAGAATTTATATATTTTATTAGTGTATTGGCGTCGGTCGGATGCCGGAACCTAGGAGCGGGACCGAAAAATCTCGTCGTTTCACATCCTTCTAAACAATTTGGCACAAATTTTGAACGATAACTCATTTTCAAAAATTTTTGACAGTTAATTTGCGTCGCCATCTTTACATTTACAGCACGCTGTGAGTATGTAATAGCAGGGGAGGACAGTGTGGTCCAGTGGTTAGCGTCGCGGCCTCTGGATCAGACTGTCGTGGGTTTGAATCCCGCCTCCGCTCATAGATGTTTTGTGATGTCATTTAGTTTTAAGTTAATTGCTATTTAATGTAATCAAGACACTAATGACTTGGTACGCTTGCTGGTTTACATCATCGTACGAAACCTATTTAAAATTGGTTTGGGTGTTGACAAAAATTTTTGTACAAAAACACGGAAGAAAATATTGTCTATTAATTAAACGCCAAACGCGATTTTTTAATAGAGCGATTTAATGTTTTTTGTGAAGGTAAAAATACATATTTCGGAATGCAAACGAAAGTTTATTATTTAGCCACATTATAATATTATGTACAGTGTGCCCTTTTTACCGCACAGGGTATTGTTTTTCACGTGTATCTGGGTATGTATGTATGTATGTGGGATTCTTTATTTCCTCGCAGCATTCAAACGGCTGAATGGATTTTAATAAATGAGGTGTAATTCCATTCGTCTAAACAGTGCTATGGTTATAGGCTAGGTTTTGATTTTTTTAAAACCAAAATGGCGGCCATAAATACAAAATGGCAGTAGAGACGAAAAAAAATTGCGTACCAAATTGAGTGGCATATCACTGAATAGGTTTTTCAAAATCAAATTTGATAAAACAAAACAAAACGTCGTCAATAAAAAATTATTAAAAAAAAAAACCCGACTGCGTAAAAATCGAACATTCTAACTCTTCTTTAAAAATAAGCAAACTTATATTCGAGCATTTTTTAAAATTCAACCTCTACGGGGGTAACACGGGGGTGTAGGGTTTTTTGACTAATCAGGCCAAACCGCTGAAGCTAGAAACTTGAAATTTAGACAGTAGGTTCCTTTTGTGACTTAAGCAATAAGCACCCAATAAGAAGGTATTTTTCGAAATTCAACCCCTAAGCAGGTCAAAAGAGGGTGTTAATTGTTTTTTGATAAATTGTTCATATCTCAAAAATGGTTAGTGAGAAGTATTGAATTCAATATACCAACTCTTTATTTAAAATAAGCAAATACATATTCGATCGTGTTTTTTTTTTTTTAATTATCCCTTAAGAGGGTGAAAAGGGGAATTATAAAAATAGTCTTTTTCCGAAACTGCTCGAGTTAGAAACACGAAATTTGACTTGAGTATTCTTTGCTAAAATCGAAGAGATCAATGTTCGACAAATTATCGAAATCCGTATCCTAAGGGTTAAAAATGGGGGTGGAAACCTTTATGAAGGACACGCTGTATCTCTGAAATTGCTTAAGCTAAAAACGTGTAACTAATCATAAATTCATAGCAGCCGTACGAAGCCGGACGGGACCGCTAGTATATTATAACTGACTGATCTCAAGTAGCACAGGTTCGTTGATAATACGTTGTTTTTAAATAATTTTGAGCTAAATAACTGTTAGTAGTTTATTTTAAAAACGTTAACAAAATGTATGAAATCCTCGTGCCGAAACAACATGTAAAATTGTGTTATTACATGGTTACGGACCGTGCGGAATCAGTTGCATTATAAAGTCGTGTGTAAAAAACCCTTTTTTCTCTTTTGTTTCACTTTTTACAAACGGATGTCACTTTTAACGCACATCCGTTTAAATATTCTCGTTATAAAAAATCGTGCGTGAGAAGTGTGAGAAAGTACCTCCTTTTTAAGACTCGTGCGATGTTTTTGAAACTCGTTTCCGGCGGAGTCGTCTGCAACTCGTTTGAAAACATCGCACCCGTTTTAAAAAAAGGCACCTTCTCACACTTGGTACGCAATATACTTAATTTCGTTCTTTTATAAACATTTCGATTAATTAACAGTGGTTCAAATATCAAATAATTAAAGAAGAAGTAAAACATTAAGATAATATTATAATATACTGTTTATAATTTTGTAACTACTGGTTAAATATAATAACATGCTATTTAAACATAATTTTCAATAATTTATAAAAAATGTACCTATTCTTTTTATAACGATGGACGTTGAGAAATTATATTGTTTTAACAGACAACAAATGAACACTCAGGTATATTTTGTTGCATACATTTTATAACTTACGAAATAATATTTAAGTCAAAGGTTGCAATTATTTTTATTTTTATAGATATTATAATGCAATTAAATGCATAAGCCATAAATGCCGTGGTTAATAAATGGTTCTATAGTTAATAATATGATAATCGGGCAACCGGTCACCGGGCTGCATTTTTAAATTGTTGTGAAACACTGAAACATAGTAAATGCTTATAAAATAAGAAAATATAGTATAATTATGAATGAAGATCGATTACGTTGCATTACTAAATTGAATTCAATTTACTAAGAAAATATATTAGGTGATTTATTACATTTTTAATTGAAGTCAGGATTTTAGATTTAAAATAAGGGCGACTCGTAGATTTTCAGAGTGGATAATACTTAATAATAATGAAACTAAGTTTGGTTAATGCTTTGATTCTTCCTATTACTGAATATGGTGATGTTGTTTATGGAGGTTCACTAGTCTTTGTGACTCGTAATAAAATACAAAAACTGCAAAATGCTTGTATGCGATTTATTTATGAAATCCCCTTCAGGGAACATATCACTCCTTATCTATTAAAATTCGATATTTTGACATTAAGATAATTAGGTTCAAGTGTTTTGAGAATTTTAAAAATAAAATTATATAAATGCAACAAGCGTCGCTCCTTGTTGCATTTATATAATTTTATTTTTAAAATTATATAAATGCAACAAGCGTCGCTCCTTGTTGCATTTATATAATTTTATTTTTAAAATTCTCAAAACACTTGAACCTAATTATCTTAATGTCAAATTAGAAATCAGTAATAATCCATATAGCAGCAGACATATCACATTTGTTATACCCTGTTTTTTCTCTATTTCTTTCAAAAAGTCCTTTTCATATTTAGCGCCGAAGCATTTAAACGAGCTGAGTGACATTATTAAACAAACTATCCATAAATCTAGTTTAAAAACTTTATCCTTGACTATAACCAAGCTGTTAATTGATCGTAGAAGGCTTCAAAGCATTAACTAATCTTGGATTGTTTTTAAAAATTTTTAACTGTTTTTGTTTAAATACTTTAAAATGTCTCTACCTATTTGTATTTTGTAAATGGACGGGTGGAAGAACAAACATTATGTTTGAATCCCGCTCCTTTTGTTTCGAAAAAGGAACAATAAACGTATATTTATTTTTTTATTTATTTATTTCTTAATTATGCTATCAATTACGTAGACAACATGAAATTATTCAATATTAATAACAGATATTTTTAAGATATTTTTCTTTATACAAAATGCTGCAAACATTTTAACTCTACTGCGTGCAAGTTGCTTGTTTTTAATTATATTATGTAGTACAGTAGTACCTTGATTATCTGTGCGCGATTTAATCGCTCCGCGGTCGACTGATTATCCGTGCCAAAATTCGAACAGTGCGTCATATGGCTTTTCATTTAAGCCTGATGCGACTTCTGCGCATTTCTTGTCATATGAATATGCGCGGGTTAAATTTTTTTAGGCAGTTTGAACACGTTTCTGGCACTTTTATTGATTGAAGCTCATATAAGGAACAGAAATTATAGCTAGCGCTGAGAACAAAGAGCGAACGACAAGAAAACAAATGTATTAAAGAGATTTATTTGCGCTATCTCCAAAGATACAAATCAAATAGATCAAAAGTTGGGTGAGATTTAATAATTATCATCCAACTTCCAAGAGCGAACCACTTTCAATCGTGCAAACTGGGAGACGTAATAACTGCATGTGAAGGGAATGTGGAAAAAAACAAGTTATTTCCTTCTGACAAATGGCTGAGTAAATTGAATTTGAAGTTAATCACATTCCTTGTTCTCTTCCCATCCAATAATTTTTAGTTTTAAAATACACGGTGATCTACCTATTTATTTTACCCTACAATTTACCCAGTGCTGAATACCGTTACGGTTTATCAGATGGCACTAACAGCTCAAAAATCAAAAAAATGTGACATACCCTGTTCTTTCCCCATTCCTTTCATGTAGGTATTCTGTATATTTGTATTTTGCATACAATAAACGGTTATGAAACTAGATGTGTATGTTGAAGCTGTATTTTCAGGCTTTTAGGGTTTCAAGACAATTTTCATTACACGTACTTTTCAGTTATCCGCACTTTGCTAAGTCCTACCCAGCATAAATAATTGATGTTCTACTGTGTAAATATTGGAAAAGGTCAGGAAGTCGTTCTGTTTGCACAAAAAAGCAGTAGTCAACCGTTTAAACATAACAAACATTACACAAAATAACCGCAAACCCGACTTTAGAAAATTTCAAGAAGCTATCACATAACACATTGATTTTTCTGTAGACGAAGCTATATGCCCTTTTACTTTATATATGTGTATGAGTTTTGAGTTATATGGGTAAAAAAAAATTAGTAAATGAATATTAGTAGGTACTATAACTACTACTAGAAATAAGTAGATATTTTTAAAAAAAACTTTTTAACAAAAAAAAACCCTCCTTCAAAAAACCACCAAAAAGAGGAAAATAATGAAATTTTGAGGTCTGCGCCAATTTAATAAGATATGAAGTCGGTTAAAAAGTATAGTATAGTGATTAATATCTTCTTTTTAACCAACTTCATATTTTATTAAATTGGCACAGATCTCAACATTTCATTATTTTCCTCTTTTTAGTGGTTTTTTGAAGGAGGGTTTTTTTTTTGATAAAAAGTTTTTTATATTTTACTTTTTAGTGTTAAAAAGTGACATTTACCTTAAAAGAATCACACACCGTTACTCACTTTTATTAAAATCAGCCGAACTACTGAACCGATTTTGATGAAATTTATATGAGATCAATCTGAAAGTATATCCTTTCAAATAAAAAAAAAATTTTCAAAATCAGTTTATAAATGACTGAGTTATGAGGTAACAAACATAAAAATAAATACAACCGAATTGAGAACCACCTCCTTTTTTGAAGTCGGTTAAAAACAAGGGAAAATTATTTCTCAAGATATTTCAGATGAAATAATAATAATTAACCAATTATAATATTGTAATTAGTTACCTACTTCACGATTTTAAGCTATATATCAAATATATTACATCTTCTATAGAGCTATTAGGTATACGGTAATGACAATAACAAATAATTTAAAATGTCAAATAAGCGTTGCTTGATGAAAACACATTAAATATATTATCTAATTGAATAATTTCAAGCTGCAACTCTGCACCTTCAGGCAGCGTCGGATTTGTACATTTCTTTAGTACGCTCCACTGACATACGATAAGCTACGTGACGCCATTCTAAATTCAAAATGGCGGACGCCCCAAGATGGCGGCTCACCTTTTTCTTCGCAACCCTCTTGACATGGGTATCAAATGAAAGGGTTTCATGAGCAGAATACGATAAGCTACGTGACGTTATTCTAATTTCAAAATGGCGGACGCCCCAAGATGGCGGGTTACCTATTACTTCAGAACTCCCATGACATGGGTATCAAATTAAATGGTTTGCGGAGTAGAATACTATAAGCTACATGACATCATTCTAAAATCAAAATGGCGGACGCCCCAAGATGGCGGCTTTCATTTTTCTTTACAACCCCCGATGTATCTAATGAAAGGGTTTGATGAGTAGAATTAGATAAGCAACATGACGTCATTCTAAATTCAAAATGGCGAACGCCCCAAGATGGCGGCCCAATTTTAATTTAAAAATTGTAATAGATATAGGTATATAGGACTAGCAGTCCCGTCCAGCTTCGCCTGGGTGCTAGAATTTATGATCTATTATCCCCCCCGCGATAAATTCTCCCCCTGCGAAGCGAAGTTGGGCTGGTGGTGTTTAATAATATTAGTAGGATTCCGCCTATACGCTAAAATGTTAGAGTTACGTTTTGTTACTATCCCTGCACTGGGATTCCCCCCTCAGCGAGAAATTTATCATTAGAGATAGTGTAGTTTTCTATTAGTAAAAGATTTTTTAGAATCGGTTCAGTAGCTCCGGAGATAAAATTTATGATTTATTCTCCGAAGTCGCCTGTCATGGTTCTCGCTTCGCGTACTTGCCTACACTTTATAATATTATATAGGTAGTCAAAAAATCCTACACCGCCGTTTTACCACCTTTGGGGTGTAATTTAAAAAAAACTCGAATAACCTATAAGTATAACCTTCCTAAATAAACGGGCTATTTAACAAAAGCATTGGTTTTCAAATTGGACAGGTAGTTCCTGAGATTAGCGCGTTCAAACATACACAAAAACAAATTCTTCAGCTTTATTATATTAGTATAGATAATTTGTTTTGTTCCAACTATTTATTTTTTTAGGTAGGCTTATGGAGATAGAAAAATAGAAAAGTGAACGAAAATGTAAAGCAAGTCGGGGTTCCCGCACGCGAAATCTGAGCTAAATTGGTGTACGCTGGCTAAACTATGATTATTTTGCTGCCAGGAAAGCTATCTTATATAAACTTAGATCCCTTTTGTCTGTATGTTCGCGATTTATTTGAAAACCGCTGCACCGATTTCAGTTTGGTTTTTACGGTTATATAGAGCATTATCCTGGGAGTGCTTTAGGTTATATTATAATCACGCTAAAGCATGGGGGCACGATAAATGCTGGATTTACGACACTAATTATATATGAATAAGCTCTTGGCTGTCACTTTATTTTGATATTGACCAAGTCATGGGGAGTACGGGCAATGCCAGGCATAACAACTGGTATAAAATAAATTAGAAAATTTTATCTTAGGTGCTTAGTATTTTTCCAATGATTTAATGAATAATGAATGGAATTTATTAAGTTATATACAGAATGTCCAAGATAAGCATGAAATGCATGGAGATTTCCTAAACGGTAAGAGACAGAGATTTGGTTAAATGAGAGAAAATATTATGCAGTAACTACTACCCTATGTGCATATTTCATATTTTATTTGGCTTGCGACAGTCAGTTGAAAAACGAGTTTTTCCCAGCCTGGGTCAGCTATGTCGTCGCTTTTTTATAGGTTTCACGAATGCTCCATATTCTTTCAAATTAGCCACTAACCTTCCAAACATAGTTGACCCAGGCTGCCTTCTTTCGGGATATTGGTTGAGATACATCCGTTCAGCATCTACTCCGCTTCTACGTGACAAAATGTCAAACTTTTCATTATTATTGTAATATTTCATCACAAACTTTTCAGAATATTAGTAATTAATAATAAATAAATCACGTGGAGACGAACGCTTACGCTTAGAACCTGACAGGAATGAGAGCTGTATATGTTGCAACTCCATGAATGAATTGTAAATTATAGACGCTCGACAACTGAGGTCATTAGCGTCCCTGTTGCAACTCCAACTGTTTGCTTAAAAATCTCTTTCGAATGGCTTCATGGTCATCTTTGACTTGTATTTAAAAAACAAAGTTAATTCAAATAATATCTCTATAACTATATCTACAAATAAATAAAAATATGAAAAGAGATTTGAAATATGCATAAAAAAGTGCCTTAATAAAGTGAAAATATTTTTTTCTAACTTACTTAAGTAGCGAGTTATAAATAAAACACGAAAATAGGAAAATCTTGTTTTTCAACTGTCTGTCGCAAGCCAAGCAAACTATGGAAAGTTTGACTGCGCAGGGTAGTAGTACCTACTGGAGATTCTGCACATTTTGTCTCATTTAATGATTTAACCAAATCTCTATCTCTCAGCGTTTAGGAAATCCCCATGTATTTCCCGCTTATCTTGGACACCCTGTATACCTATGCTAGAAATCAAGCTATTCATACCGGAAAAAATACAGGCATAATATTAAAGCCAGTATCTTGAAATATCTGGTATAAAGTAATTAAGTAATGTAATATTTGTACCTATATCATAATATTATTTAAAAAATTGGTCGCAGTACGAAACCCTGCCAACAAAATATTTAATTAATTGCGAGTGTATGTTAATACTCTAATTTGTTGTTACTGTACGGCACACCCTATTTTTTGAGCAAAGAACTTCTTTTTGAAAATATTGGAAAATAGACGAGCTATTAAATCAAATATTTTAGGTGTCTTTCTTGACCTAACGTTGGAATCTCCCTCTCCATACATATTTTGTTTACATATTATTAGCTGTCATTGTTAAAAATACGGAAAATTTAAAGGCTTTAAAATTAAATGACTTATTTTAAATATTGCATTTTGTAATAACAACACGTATTTTCGATATAAAGTTGCGTTCACAAGATATAATATGAAATATAAAAATATAGAATAGGTACCTGCTTTATTTATTGTTTATAGTTTATTGTTTTTTGAATAAAAAAAGTTTCTTTTCAAAAGGGTCCAAATATGGGAAATCGATGAGCTAACCACAAAATTTTGCTGGTATAGGTGTTCTTTTTGACATAACGTTGAAGTCTTTCTCAGAATTGTATTTCTAGTTATTATAAATAAAAAATGCAGAAAATTTATGAGCTATCGAATTTATATTTATCTATTTTTTAGATACCTATCCTATTTGCGTTTCACGGAAATTATGTGAAACTTTTAGGGTCCCGCTATCCGATCAATATCAAAATTAATATAGTGTATTTGCCCGTATACCTATTAATGTTTATAGGGAAGTACACTAATTATTATATCATATATAATAATTTTTAATTCTATTGTATATTTAAAGTAATTAATTAATTTATAATATTGTTTTGTGGGTTTCTGTTTTTATCGACTATTGAAGTCTTCATAATATCTTTTTTACATTATATTGTTTTCAGCTTCGCTATTTATTAGAGATGTAAAAATGTGTAAATTGTAAAATTATATAATTTGATGTAACAAATCAACTGATTATGTGTTTTAATAAATAATAATACGTATAGGTAATAATATTATGCCATATTATGTATAACGCTTTCTTTGACATAGTAGTAGGGAGATCAAAACGGAATCCTACTAATATTATATATACTTCGCAAGGAGAGAGATTCTCGAAGGGAGACAGGGGGAGAGATTCTCTCGGGGGCAGGGGAGATTCTTGCGGGGGGATAATAAATCATAAATTATTATCCCTGGAACTAGTGAGCCGATTTTAATAATTCTTTTATTAATAGAAAGCTACACTATCTCTGAGTGATATAGGCTATATTTTATTTTGATACATCTCTCGTGGGGGGAGGGGGGTAATTCCTGTGGGATTGTAACAAAACGTAACTCTGAAATTCTTTAGCATATTAGCGTATAGGCGGAAAAAGGTAACTTGAATTTGCTAATATTATGATATTAGCAAAATCAAGTTACCTTTTTCTTTTTGTTCTCTAATTTAAATTAAAGTGTATCAGTACATTTAAAATAATATATTGTTGTGTCTTTCTCAATCAACATTAATACCCTACATTGTCGACCACAACATTGTTTTGTTTTGGTAGTTTCTATTAGCTACGCTTTTGAAACAAACAAGTAATTCAAAATTATAATTTCGTTGTGATTAGACCTATTTTAGACTCGTCTTGATTAAATCAAATTTTGTTGTGTTTTCTTTATTTATTATTAATTTTATATAAAGATCTACGATAATATTAAATAACGTCAAAAAGATCTTTATAATATAATGGTACAAATGAATAAAATGATTTACATTTTTTACGAAGCGTCGAAGAATCTAGATGTTTTACAAACATATAAACCGCTAAGATTATTCCAACAGCCTTTCAGCCAAATCCTTGATTACAAGTCAGTTATTTCAAGAGATTATAAACCGTTTGTTGACAGAAAAGTTTGCGGATGGTACGCGAACTTTTTATCAGAGTAAAGCGCATTAGGTAATTTCTATGACCATGGGTTGCAGATGCTGTAGAACTGTAGGGTTCGACGAAAGTTTCTGAAATTATCTGTTTGGTTTTTTCGTTGTACTGTAAACACCGCATCAGCTGTGCTAACAAACAAGCTCGAGACTAGTTTCCAACTATAATCATATAAAAAAAAGTCAGGAGGTGTCGTGGGACACCCGACAGAAGCTATGCTTTTTACGCATTGTATATAAAACCGAATTTATCAAAGCTATAGACAATACAATTGAAAAGTTATTATTTGACCGCCATTTTGAAATCAGATGCTTTTTTATTTTTTTGTGTCCTATAGAACTCCTAAATAGATATCAATTTTCAAAAAGATCGGATAATTTTTACAAAAGTACATATGGCCACCATTTTGAAATCTGACGCCATTTTATTTTTTTGTGTCCTATAAAACTCTTAAACATCAATTTTCAAAAAGATCGGATAATTTTTACAAAAGTACATATAGCCGCCATTTTGAAATCTGACGCCATTTTATTTTTTATATCCTATAAAACTCTGAGATATTAATTTTACATAGGGCACTGCCGCACTGCGCCATAGCTACAGTTATACTTTTAATAACATTAGCGTGACGCGAATCTAAAAGTTTACCCCCTGCCAGAAATCGTCTAAGGCGCCTATAGAAGGATATAGCTTCAAAAATCAGAAATGTGTAAATGAAAAATTGATTATCAAACCTAAAATTGTACGTATAATTTTCTACATTGATGATAAACTGAAAGAAAACCTATTTGATGTATCTACTGAAATTAGAATAGAAGCTAGATTTCAACGATGCCGCCACCTGTGCCACTCAGTTATTTATTTTCGATGGAAATTTTTTTGACATTTCATTTTCATAGAAACATTTTTTTGACACACATTTTCAAATTAAGGTTCGAAAACATATTGTTTTTAATTTAAATGGTTGCAAAACTAAAGTGGAAATAAATGGTAAACTAGATTAACTGACAGATATATGCAAATGGTTTTTGTCTCATATGGAGCGTGTCAATGTCAGGATAAAATATATAATATATACTAAATGATAAAGAATACAAAAGGCATTACTCAAATTCTTTTTTCATGATCTATAATAATGTGTTTTGTTATATTTTCACTGCAATTTATTGTAGCCTAGAAGTTTTCTTTATTTGTAGCTTAGGAGTTTTCTTTAAGGAGTTTCACTTTCATTTAATGAATAACTAAAAAGTTTTCAAACGTAGATAATAAAATTTGTATCATTAAAATATATATTTTGAAAGAAAGTTTACTTATATTTTAATATGTAAGACTGTAAGCAATTACTTACTGATGATAATAGCTGCATAAAAAATTAAAACCTTGACGCGTTTCGTTTCAATATTAGCATCATCACATGATCAGTATGCTTCTAATTTTAATATGTTAGTGTTTAGGATACCATATTAATATTAGAGCCACACTGATTTAGAACAACATTGTTTTTTAATTATTTTTCACTGATAAATGAATATAAATTATGACTTTAAAAATTGCAACGGGATGGTAATTTTTTAAAATAAACTGGTATAATTAAAAAATCCCTACAGTGATTAAATGTATTCAGTGCACAACTTTGTCGCCTATTTCAGGGTTAAGATCTTCAGTTTGCAATAAATATTTTATAGTCCAGGTAAAATAAGGTCTGAAACGTAAAACAATTCCTCCACTAAAGAAATTTTGGTTACAAGTCCCTTTTGGCATAGGAATGGCGAATCCGAAGAGTCTATAAAATACAAGGTGGTAAAAGTGTTTTTTGGGAGGGGGAGACCCAAACCAAATTTATCATTTTGTCAAGTGGGGTGTCGATATCTGTGTTTTGGATGCTGAATCGAATGAAAGAAATACTAAGACGATAGAACCTACCCTTATCTATGAAAATTAAATTTAGCTACTTATGTGGAGTTCAATTAAACTAAAAAAATCAAAAATCTTGGAAATTTCTGATCTACAAAGATTGGCTATATATAGGGTAAAGGCACCTATTCCCGCCTGCTTGTGGTCGACTACTTTGATATTCAAATTTTAGATTATATTCCACCGGTGGTGTGAAGTTAGCCCCGCAACTTTCGAAAAAATGATTTTTTTTCGGAGTTCTGGATTCGTTTCCATGAGTTCTGGAGTTCTTTGTAGGTTTAAACAATAGTTCTGGCATTTATCTAGCGATTATTCGAACTTGAAAATATGAGGGGCTAGGTTCACGCTGCCCCCCAAAGTTGAAAAAATTCAATTTTTTTTTGAGTTCTGAGTAGCCCTCCAATAGTTCTGGAGTTCTTTATGGTTTTGAGCAATAGTTCCGTTCGTTAAAACGTACAAATTGAAAATTTAAAAGTTCATTTTGAAAAAAAAAATTGCCCAGCATTCCTCTAATTTTGCTTGGATCAAAAAAAGTCATTTGAAGTATCGCTAGAACTCTTGGAGGGATACTCAGAACTCCAAAGAAAAAAATCGAAATTAAAAAAAAAAAAATTTGTTATCGAGCTAGGTACCTAGCCCCTCAAAGTTGAAAAAAATCATTTTTTTTTGGAGTTCTGAGTAGCCCTACAATAGTTCTGGAGTTCTTTATAGTTTTTAGCAATAGTTCCGTTCGTTAAAACGGACAAAATGAACTTTGAAAATTTCATTTTGAAAAAAAAAATGGCCCAGCATTCCTCTAATTTTGCTCGGATCAAAAAAAGTCATTTGAAGTATCGCTAGAACTCTTGGAGGGCTACCCAGAACTCTGGAGAAAAAAATCGAAACAAAAAAAAAAATTTTTTTTGTCATCGGGCTAGGTACCTAGCCTCTCAAAGTTGAAAAAAATCAATTTTTTTTGGAGTTCTGAGTAGCCCTCTAATAGTTCTGGAGTTCTTTATAGTTTTTAGCAATAGTTCCGTTCGTTAAAACAGACAAAATGTAAATTGAAAATTTCATTTTTAAAAAAAAAATTGCCCAGCATTCCTCTAATTTTGCTCGGATCAAAAAAAGTCATTTGAAGTATCGCTAGAACTCTTGGAGGGCTACCCAGAACTCTAGAGAAAAAAATCGAAACAAAAAAAAAAATTTTTTGTCATCGGGCTAGGTACCTAGCCCCTCAAAGTTGAAAAAAATCAATTTTTTTTGGAGTTCTGAGTAGCCCTCCAATAGTTCTGGAGTTCTTTATAGTTTCGAGCAATAGTTCCGTTCGTTAAAACGTACAAATTGAAAATTTAAAAGTTCATTTTGAAAAAAAAAATTGCCCAGTATTCCTCTAATTTAGCTCGGATCAAAAAAAGTCATTTGAAGTATCGCTAGAACTCTTGGAGGGCTACCCAGAACTCTGAAGAAAAAAATCAAAACAAAAAAAAAACATTTTTTGTCATCGAGCTAGGTACCTATAGCCCCTCAAAGTTGAAAACATTCAGTTTTTTTTAGAGTTCTGAGTAGCCCTACAATAGTTCTGGAGTTCTTTATAGTTTTTGGCAATAGTTCCGTTCGTTAAAACTGACAAAATGAAAATTGAAAATTTCATTTTGAAAAAAAAAATTGCCCAGCATTCCTCTAATTTTGCTCGGATCAAAAAAAGTCATTTGAAGTATCGCTAGAACTCTTGGAGGGCTACCCAGAACTCTGGAGAAAAAAATGGAAACAAAAAAAAAGTTTTTTTTGTCATCGGGCTAAGTACCTAGCCTCTCAATGTTGAAAAAAATCAATTTTTTTTGGAGTTCTGAGTAGCCCTCCAATAGTTCTGGAGTTCTTTATAGTTTTTAGCAATAGTTCCGTTCGTTAAAAGGGACAAATTGAAAATTGAAAATTTCATTATGAAAAAATAATTGCCCAGCATTCCTCTAATTTTGCTCGGATCAAAAAAAGTCATTTGAAGTATCGCTAGAACTCTTAGAGGGCTACCCAGAACTCTGGAGAAAAAAATGGAAAAAAAAAAAAATTTTTTTGTCATCGGGCTAGGTACCTACTACCTAGCCTCTCAAAGCTGAAAAAAATCAATTTTTTTTGGAGTTCTGAGTAGCCCTACAATAGTTCTGGAGTTCTTTATAGTTTTTAGCAATAGTTCCGTTCGTTAAAAGGGACAAATTGAAAATTGAAAACTTCATTTTGAAAAAAAAATTGCCCAGCATTTTTCTAATTTTGCTCGGATCAAAAAAAGTCATTTAAAGTATCGCTAGAACTCTTGGAGGGCTACCCAGAACTCTAAAAAAAATTGAATGTTTTCAACTTTGAGGGGCTAGGTACCTAGCTCGATGACAAAAAAATTTTTTTTTTTGTTTCGATTTTTTTTCAGAGTTTTGGGTAGCCCTTCAAGAGTTCTAGCGATACTTTAAATGACTTTTTTTGATCCAAGCTAAATTAGAGGAATGTTGGGCAATTTTTTTCAAAATGAAATTTTCAATTTGTCCGTTTTAACGAACGGAACTATTGCTCAAAACTATAAAGAACTCCAGAACTATTGTAGGGCTACTCAGAACTCCAGAAAAAATTGAATGTTTTCAACTTCGAGGGGCTAGGTACTTAGCTCGATGACAAAAATTTTTTTTTTTTGTTTCGATTTTTTTTTCAGAGTTCTGGGTAGCCCTCCAAGAGTTCTAGCGATACTTCAAATGACTTTTATGATCCGAACAAAATTAGAGGAATGCTGGGCAATTTTTTTTTTCTAAATGAAATTTTCAATTTGTCCGTTTTAACGAACGAAACTATTGCTAAAAACTATAAAGAACTCCAGAACTATTGTAGGGCTACTCAGAACTCCAAAAAAATTTGAATGTTTTCAACTTTGATGGGCTTGTACTATTGCATATATAACTCCCACACATATAATAAAGATAATATGAATACCAGGAAGATAGTGATGACCCCTCTCATCTTCTTATGTATTCAGAAGTTATAAAAAGGGTTTCAGACAATGAAACGTTATAATTAATTTATTATCCGTACACCTGGTACTTTGTATATGTGTCAATGCATATGACACATATTCATAATTAATCTGTCAATTCATAAAACCAACAATATTAAAGTTATATTAAAATAAATAATAATTTAACATTCTTCAAAGAAAGTATCTTCTTAAGTTTATAAAAATAAGAGTTAAACTGTAATCACAATTATAAAAAAAACTCGGGTCGCAGTGCCAAAACCCTGCCGACAATATAGTGTATTTGCTAATACTGGCATTGTGGCTTTATTATGTTTGTTTTTGGACAAAATAAAAAATTTAACCCCTTAATACATCCCTTAAAATAATATTTTTTTTTCTTAATTTCAATATTTTTATCTATGCAGCCTCGGTACCAAATTAAATACACCCTTCAGTAAGTAAAGCACTATCCGCAAACCAGTGTTTTCGTAAAATTTGTAAGTCCGGTCCTGTCGGGCCGATTTTATTAAAATTTTAGCAGTTCATTTTAATCGTTATTAAAGGGTTAAATTTCAATTTTGAAACGATTCTGAGAATTTTTTCGGCATTTTTGGGCCCAAAAACATTTTTCAACCCCTAAAAACCACCCTTAAAATGGTCTGATTGGGCCCATTTTAAATAGGCTTCGTGCGGTGATGGATTCCAACGTGCCTACCAAATTTCGTCAAAATTAATTAACTCTTTCGAAAGTTATAGCCGTCACACACATTTATATATATATATCCAAATATATAAATATATATATCTATATATATATACATATATAAACTGACATTTCCAAAAATGGTGCCAAAGTGTTCAGGAGGCTATGAAACGTCGAGAAATTTTGGTCCGACCCCTAGGTCCCGCCATCCGACCGACGCCAATAGTGTATGTGCCATATGGCAAATACACTAATAAAATCAAATTGTAATCTTAATTATAATAAAATAAAATTAAATAAATCATTTTTATAAAACAAATAGCTTCCGGCTATTTAATTGGCTGGGTACCTAGAACGATGACAAAAATTATTTTTTTTTTGTTTCGATTTTTTTCTTCAGAGTTCTGGGTAGCCCTCCAAGAGTTCTAGCGATACTTCAAATGACTTTTTTTGATCCGAGCAAAATTAGAGGAATGCTGGGCAATTTTTTTTTTCAAAATGAAATTTTCAATTTGTCCGTTTTAACGAACGGAACTATTGCTAAAAACTATAAAGAACTCCAGAACTATTGTAGGGCTACTCAGAACTCTAAAAAAATTGAATGTTTTCAACTTTGAGGAGCTAGGTACCTAGCTCGATGACAAAAAAATTTTTTTTTTTTGTTTCGATTTTTTTCTTCAGAGTTCTGGGTAGCCCTCTAAGAGTTCTAGCGATACTTCAAATGACTTTTTTTGATTCGAGCAAAATTAGAGGAATGCTGGGCAATTTTTTTTTCAAAATGAAATTTTCAATTTGTCCGTTTTAACGAACGGAACTATTGCTAAAAACTATAAAGAACTCCAGAACTATTGTAGGGCTACTCAGAACTCAAAAAAAAATTGATTTTTTTCAACTTTGAGGGCCTAGGTACCTAGGTCGATGAGAAAATATTTTTTTTTTAATTTCTATTTTTTTCTTTAGAGTTCTGAGTAGCCCTCCAAGAGCTCTAGCGAGACTTCAAATGACTTTTTTTGATCCCAGCAAAATTAGAGGAATGCTGGGCAATTTTTTTTTTCAAAATGAAATTTTCAATTTTCAATTTGTCCGTTTTAACGAGTGCAACTATTGCTAAAAACTATAAAGAACTCTAGAACTATTGCAGGGCTACTCAGAACTCCAAAAAAAATTAAATTTTTTTAACTTTGAGGGGCTAGGTACCTAGCTCGATGACAAAAAGAATTTTTTTTTTGTTTCGATTTTTTTCTTCAGAGTTCTGGATAGCCCTCCAAGAGTTCTAGCGATACTTCAAATGACTTTTTTTGATCCGAGAAAAATTAGAGGAAGGCTGGGCAATTTTTTTTTTCAAAATGAAATTTTCAATTTGTCCGTTTTTACGAACGGAATATTGCTAAAAACTATAAGCAACTCCAGAACTATTGTAGGGCTACTCAGAACTCCAAAAAAAATTGAATGTTTTCAACTTTGAGGGGCTAGGTACCTAGCTCGATGACAAAAAATGTTTTTTTTTTGTTTTGATTTTTTTCTTCAGAGTTCTGGGTAGCCCTCCAAGAGTTCTAGCGATACTTCAAATGACTTTTTTTGATCCGAGCTAAATTAGAGGAATACTGGGCAATTTTTTTTTTCAAAATGAACTTTTAAATTTTCAATTTGTACGTTTTAACGAACGGAACTATTGCTCAAAACTATAAAGAACTCCAGAACTATTGGAGGGCTACTCAGAACTCCAAAAAAAATTGATTTTTTTCAACTTTGAGGGGCTAGGTACCTAGCTCGATAACAAAATTTCTTTTTTTTTAATTTCGATTTTTTTCTTTGGAGTTCTGAGTAGCCCTCCAAGAGTTCTGGCGATACTTCAGATGACTTTTTTTGATCCAAGCAAAATTAGAGGAATGCTGGGCAATTTTTTTTTTCAAAATGAACTTTTAAATTTTCAATTTGTACGTTTTAACGAACGGAACTATTGCTCAAAACTATAAAGAACTCCAGAACTATTGGAGGGCTACTCAGAACTCCAAAAAAAAATGATTTTTTTGAACTTTGAGGGGCTAGGTACCTAGCCCGATGACAAAAAAATTTTTTTTTTTTGTTTCGATTTTTTTCTTCAGAGTTCTGGGTAGCCCTCCAAGAGTTCTAGCGATACTTCAAATGACTTTTTTTGATCCGAGCAAAATTAGAGGAATGCTGGGCAATTTTTTTTTTCAAAATGAAATTTTCAATTTTCATTTTGTCTGTTTTAACGAACGGAACTATTGCTAAAAACTATAAAGAACTCCAGAACTATTGGAGGGCTACTCAGAACTCTAAAAAAAATTGATTTTTTTCAACTTTGAGAGGCTAGGTACCTAGCCCGATGACAAAAAAATTTTTTTTTTTGTTTCGATTTTTTTCTCCAGAGTTCTGGGTAGCCCTCCAAGAGTTCTAGCGATACTTCAAATGACTGTTTTTGATCCGAGCAAAATTAGAGGAATGCTGGGCAATTTTTTTTTTCAAAATGAAATTTTCAAAGTTCATTTTGTCCGTTTTAACGAACGGAACTATTGCTAAAAACTATAAAGAACTCCAGAACTATTGTAGGGCTACTCAGAACTCCAAAAAAAATTGATTTTTTTCAACTTTGAGGGGCTAGGTACCTAGCTAGATAACAAAATTTTTTTTTTTAATTTCGATTTTTTTCTTTGGAGTTCTGAGTAGCCCTCCAAGAGTTCTAGCGATACTTCAAATGACTTTTTTTGATCCAAGCAAAATTAGAGGAATGCTGGGCAATTTTTTTTTTCAAAATGAACTTTTAAATTTTCAATTTGTACGTTTTAACGAACGGAACTATTACTCAAAACTATAAAGAACTCCAGAACTATTGGAGGGCTACTCAGAACTCAAAAAAAAATTGAATTTTTTCAACTTTGGGGGGCAGCGTGAACCTAGCCCCTCATATTTTCAAGTTCGAATAATCGCTAGATAAATGCCAGAACTATTGTTTAAACCTACAAAGAACTCCAGAACTCATGGAAACGAATCCAGAACTCCGAAAAAAAATCATTTTTTCGAAAGTTGCGGGGCTAACTTCACACCACCTATTCCACCTATTGAAAGTCGAGCGTCTATAATTCACAATTCAATCATTCCTATTGAAAGTCGATCAGTTACGATTTTTTGACTCGAAGATACGGCGATTTGAAAGAAAAAGCTTATCATGTGCGACTCACAACCAACTGAGCAACACCCAGTCGAATTGTCACATATCGCTTTGGGGCGTTCCATATTTTATGGAGAAAAGTAACAATTCGCATTACTTGCGAATTGCGATACGGAAACTAGTCTCAGCTTTCGAAAACAAATCTGTTTGTGCTTTTTAAGCGTGTTGTTAACTGCACATGAGATAAACTAGAAAAAGTAAACAAAGCTTGTGGTACGATGCAATTTTCCTGAAATGAAGATTTTTCAAATCGCCGTAACTTCGAGTCAAAAAATCGTAACTGGACTTCCAGTAGCTGGATTGAAAGCTGAGATTCTAGTCTTTCAAAGTGAGATGATGAAAATTGCTCACTCGTGGGTACACTCAAAGTTGACAATTTTTTGCAATTTTTTACCGCTCCACTTGGAAGTGATGCAGCGACGCACAGAAAAGTCATTAGAGAAATCGGACGCCATAGGGACTGAAAGCTCAGGATTTTATTACAATTTTTTCCGCAATGTTACATTTGTTTGAAAATTGATGATTGATCCCCTAATTCAGTGGTTCCCAAAGTTGACTGGACCTCGACCCACCTAACAATAACCTCTTGGCTGTCATGAAGAAAAAAGGGGCATAACTATATGAATGAAGGACTGCTCAGATAAGAAAAAAAAGAGTGTGGGTCTCGGGACCCCCGACAGATGTGAAACATCAAAGAAAACGTTATTGAACTCGGTGGTATTCTCTATGTAGTAGCATATATTTTTTCAAAAGCAGCAGCTAACTGTTATGCTGACGTAATCCTATATACTGCACTGTAACACCGCGTGTGTTACAGTGCACGCCTGAGCCGAGAGAGAGAGAGAGAGCCGCAGTGGTGGGGAGTACAGCAGCGAAGGAGCGGACCATAAATTTCGTTACATATTTCCCCTCACGCGGCTGTTCACAGCCCGAAATAAGAGGTTTCGCATCAAAAAAACATTCAGTTACAATCGAAAATTTTAACACTCAATTAAATAGGAGTGCTATTTCAATGAGAAGGATGTATTTGTCGGTCGGTCGGTCCTATTTTTCAGGGCCCACCCAATATTCGCTCGCGACCCACCAGTGGGTCGCGACCCATAGTTTGGGAAATGCTGCCCTAGTTGATTTATATTTGTACAAATGTGGCCGAACACAGGTAAGTGGTCGGAAATCGGTACCTTTACCCTACAACCCTGCTACAGACGCATGAGTAACAACATTGTATGTATTCACACTTATATTCACATAGCTATTATTTATATTATTATAGCCAGTGAAAGTGGGATCGGACGTTAACATTCGTATCACATTATTTTAAGAATCACACAATCAATATTTCGAGCCAATGCAAGCTTTGCTCTTAACAAGAACATAACACGGAGAGAAAACTTTACTTCAAAATTAAATTATAATTCTCAGAGTTAATTAAAGAGTTTATTTTATAGAATCTCGGGGAATTGTGGTAAAAAATCTAGAAAAGATTAATTTAATAAATCAATATTTATTGTAAAAATGTACGTAAAATTTTTGATAGTTGTCAGTGTTATAGGAGTAACGTCTAGTCTAAAACCGGGGGAAATTCGTAAGTATATTATAAATTTTATTTCTTAGAATCGATAGAGAACTGATTATTTTCATGAAATTTATATTTATGAGTTGGAAAAATTAATAACAACTATTTAATTTGATATACTTTTGTTTTTGTAATAATTGTTAAAAATTGTATGTTAATTGTTAAGAAAATCATTTATGTATATAATATTTAAAAAGATACGTTATATAAACTAGAAAATTAAATTAATTTCTTCTAGTACCTATCTTTTTGAATATATAAAAAATTGGAAGAAAGTTATACAGGGTGTTTAAATACAAAAACTCATAAAATGTTTTAAGAAAGTATTAGTTTCATGCATAATATATAATAGTCTTTATGTAATATTTTGAAACGCGTAACAATTTATAAAATTATTATGATCGATGGAGAAATTGTCACCGCGAAATTATTGAACTTGCAAATTAAATTTATTTCATTTCTTATTTACATAAATATGCATACGGATTACGGAAAATATATATGTATATATCTTGTAGTTGTTGCTAATATAGTCACTTGTAAATTGAGCTACTTTTGGATAAGAAAAAAATAAAGCAAATAATTTGTCTGAAAGTAGTTACCTACTGTTATTTATTTATAAAAAATTGGTGGTGACTAAGGTGATTAACATTTAGAGAAAATGATAATGAATTTTTATAAAGAATATTATATGGCTGCTTTCACATCTTGTCGCCCAAACTTCAATTATCGTCGAACATTATAGGTATGAATTAAATATTTGTTTACCGCTCCGAAACAGTATCTATATTAAGCTACTGAAAGTTCGAATAATTGAGAGATTATAGTAAGTAAAAGCTGTAGAGAGAAAGAAAGAAGTTTAATTTATTGTACCTATGAAAAGTTATTGACTAAAAAGTTTTATCATTTTTATTGCCAAGGCAACCTGCTGAAGAAGGTGGTCGACTTTACCTATTTGATATTTTGATTCTGGTCTAAATTTAATTTAACATGACTTTATAAATTAATATTTTATTTTGATGCTCAACTTGTAATTTTAACAAACTCTCATCATGTAGTAAATAAAACTTGTTTATTTAGGTATATCTGTGATATGTTTAATTTGATTGCTTTTTTGAAAAATTTAAATAATATTCTCAGCTGCTAAGAGTACCTACATGCGCAATAATTGTGAATTATAAGAAAGATGACTACAGGGCTGGTAGATATTAATAATATTAAATATAGATATGGTTTATTCAATCTGTTGACTTTCAAAATGCAAGCACAAACTATAAACGACAGTACAAAGTACTGGTGTGGAGAATGCGGCAGCTGATATAAAAATTATACCGGCTTTCGAGAAACCGGTTCGGTTACGTTAATCTGTATCTTCGTAATTATTGTTTAAAGAATTCAAAATAAATTCATTAACGATCTACATACAGTTCTTCGAGCGCTAATTGTATTATTCATTTGAGAATTGAGCACACAAAATGAAAGCTTCACAAACTTCTGTACCTTCCATTCTCAATATGCAAGGTACGAAGTGCTTCCACTCGTTGAAATATTTTGTTTAAAAAAATATATTGTTATATCGATTTAGATTCAAACATGAAATTATCAGAAAATCGAAAAAACTTAACAGCCATTTAATAGTAATATATAGGCTTAAGTAAAGGATTATATGACAGTCGCGATTTTGCGATACGAGCCTAAGGTTATGTTGCATTTATACCAGAAAGAGTTCTGGTATAAATGCAACATAACCTTAAGAGAGTATTGTAAAATCACGACTGTCAGGTTCGTCACTTTAGCCACGCGTTACATACAATATTTTTTGCAACAACTGTTTCAAAAGTTCAATTTTAAGCAAATAATACACAATTTGGATAAATATTTTATTAGTGACATTATATAGCAAAGTAATCTATAAAGTACTTTATTACGCACGTGTGTTATAAAGTAAAACAAAACAGTATGTAATACTTTATTGAAAGGAGTGCGTTAAAATTTACTTTAAAAACTACCGTTCGAATGCAGTATAAGCTTCCATTAAAGAATCATTTTTCAAACACTCAGACGCTAATGACCTCTGTTGTCGAGCGTCATGAATCTACAATTCATTAATCATTTTTCAAATGGTACACAGCTATCTAAAATTGTACTTTTGATGCAAGTGTTGCAAAAACGATTTTATTTTCAGTTTTTGTTAATGCTTTTATTTACTGAATATTGAAAAATAACCTCTTACACTTTTTTCCAAATCAGTAAAAAATAACCATAAAACACCAATTCTCGGAGTACGTTTCCCTAATCATGTTAGAATCATCGGGAGATAGTTATAATCATCTCCTATAATGATGCTAAAATGATTACATTCATCTCCTAATTATGCTAAAGTGATTATAATCGTGATGATGCTAACATGGTTAGCTAAATGTGCATCGAGGAAGAAATGTTAGTGAGTTATGTGTTTTGTGGTAGTTTTCAATTTTCAGTGTTTTCACACCAAAGGTTCTATTATTCCATCCCTCTATAAGAAATTCATGGTTGTAATTTTATGATAATTTCAGTTTTCTGATGATGTCCTGTTTAGTAAGTCGAAGCTACAAATATAATAGCAAAAGGTTTTCTAAATAAAATATTCCAACTTGTGGAAGCAGAATTATTGTGAATCATTTCAAACTTTCCCTAAGTATAAAAGTTTTTAAGATTTTAACCACAATGAGGCTTACAATAGATCATGTGAATTATAAACTAATTTATGGGAAAGCGTGCGTGATAAAGTGTTTAATACTCTTCGTTGTAAGTATTTATATTAATAGAGAATAATTTGAATCACAAAGAATATTAACGTGACTAATCGGTAAATACGCATTTTGTGTTTTGTGTTTTAAGCTTATGTAAATCCATAATAAAACCCAACCCAATTCACAAATCAGGTGTTCCTACAGAAATCCAAAACAGTCCGTGGACGTCAAGAGTATTCGCAACGCAATTTTTATTTTTCAACATTCGTATCACTAAATCAACATATTTGTAAGCTGTTTACTGACAATCAGAAAAGTTAGCGGATAGTACACTAAATTTTAATCAGAAGAGTTGCCTTAATTCCTAAGATCAAGATCAATCACATATCATTTCAATTTCAATTTATTTATTCCTCAAAAAAAATAAGTACATATAATAATTTATATATAATTATGAAAATTAAGAGGATTTCCAGCCCAACTTGGGAGACCAGTACTAGGGCAGGAGTCCAGAAATATACGATCGTGTACCTATATATTATTTTTTTTCCTCCTTATTAGAGTCAGTTTGTCAGGTGTGTGTGTGTGTGTGTATGTGTGTGTGTGTATGTGAGCGAAGCACGTACATTGTCATAATTTTACGCTAGAATCTGAAATACAACTTTGGCATCTGAATTAGTCAGCAACCAGTTTGTTATTTTTATTTTGAAGGTTTTCTTATTGGTAATAACTTTCAATTCTTGAGGTAAATGAGTGTATAATTCTGGAGCAAGGAACAATATATGTCTTTGGCCAAAGGTTTTTGGCATTTTTGGAACCTGTACAGGATGATGGTCTTGCCACCTTGTAGGATATGGATGACTGACAGGAGTTTGGAGCTCAGAGTGATGGTGATAGAAGGATAGAATTGTTCTAGCATAAAGTTGCTCAATTTGAAGTACGTTAAATTCTTTGAACAATTCCAAGGAGGAGAATAGAGGAGGTTTTTTTAATATAATTCGGATAAGCAGCTTCATTGTATTAATGTGTCTCTAATTATAGTTGGATTATATCTACCAAATCAGCTCAGAGGTCGCCTACATTTTTCCTTTTGTCACTGCGTAATAATATATTATATAACATATGAAAGTCGGGAAGAATTGGATTTTAAACAGTGAAGTAATTTTTCAAATTGGTTCAGTAATTTCTGAGACTAACGTAGATATACTAATATAATAAAGAATGTATATAAATATAGATTTACAACGTTCAGTTTCAATTTAGATTTAAATTTTATATTGATCATTGATTGATGATCAATGAAAATAATCAGAATATACCTTAATCTCAAGTTTAAAACTTAAGCAAAAAATACACTAACGGTACTTACACTTGCGATTGGTATGAAACAAATTAGGACAATGCTACAGTAAATGTTCATTCATATTATGAGGTTACATGCATTTTTTATGTTAATGATATGCTACATGAATATTAAAGAATTAACAATACTTATCTCGAGATAGAAGATAAGTCGATATTGTTTTTATTTGTTGCGATATTTTACACCAATAGGAAACAAATTGAGTCTATAATAATTAATAAATTCCTCACGCAAATGTCCCACATTTGTAATAATTTGAAACTGCATAATTGCATTATACGAGTAATTAACAAAATAATATGTACCTACTACAACATTAATTGGCTACTACGATTTTTAGAACTGACTATCGAAGTTAGCGCTTAATGTTGATTTTTGATGGATTTTTTGAAATTTATTAAGTAAAACAAAAATAAATTATGTTATATTTTTTACGTTTACTTTGAAAATAAATTTTGGGTTTTAGAAATTAGAAAAATTAAAATTCAAATACAAAATTAATATTGGTTTTCATGTATAAAATCTTAAATATAAAAATGTCATGGGACCTCAGCCTGTAATTTCGTTTTTCTGCGGGGCTTTATTATTATTATTATTATTATATTGGATGATACACGTTTCTGGAATTTTTGTCTGTCGAAAATTGTTGGACCGATTTTGATAAAACTTGGTATACTATCAGTTGGTACCTGAACCCGGTTACGCTTTGGTTAATGTAAAGTTTCTGTCAAAACCGACATTAACCCGAACTAATTTCTGGGAAAAAATGACTTTCATGCGAAGCCTCGGACATTTATTTTTCTTGTTCATTTTTAAGAGGTGATTTATTGCAATGGGTAAAATTCAATTTACAAATTTAAATAAAATGATTACTTTTTAAAATAGGATTCATAATATTATTATAGTGCACATGGCCCTGATTATATCATTAGCTGATGTAGAGGTCAATAAACCATATAATATTAAAAAAAACTATACTGTAGCTAACTATACTATACTGACTAAGACCAATTTTGTTTTAATATCACCACATTGATAATAATATATTATTGTGTAACTTTGACTTGACAGAATTAGAAAGAGGCACGTTGAATTATTTGTTGTTGCAAATGGCTCCCAATCCATAATTTTTAAACTGATCCCGAAAGGGACTGACTATAGAATTATCACTCAATATTATTTAATTGACTGCGCCTTCATTCATAGTTAATATTATCTTTGTTCTTTACTATTAAGTGATTGAATCTGATTAAGAATCTTTAATTGAATTCATCACGCCAATAAAATTATTACATCTTTGATGCGTGTCGCGTAAAAACAATCAGGTATTTTCAGTTATGCAATAATATGATGCGTTGTTCTTGAAAATGATTTAATTGCCAATGTGGAAGAAAATGCAAGTATGTCAAAACGAGAGTCGTGAAAAATTGTGTGGGAAAATTAAACGTGATACAAATAGATAGGTAGATGGATTTTACTCTCAATTAAGGACATTAAGGAGAAAAACTAATGAAAATAAGAGTTAATGTAGGTTTCCATTTTAAAAAATAAATAATTTACGTATGCCTGCTTGCATTGTTTGGACTTTTGTATGCTAAGCACCCTAAACAAATATTAACCTTTGACCTTCATTGGGAGGAAGACAACTTCATTTTAATAAAAATCAATTTCATTGGAAGAATGAAAAACGTTATTGTGGCTTAAAAATATAAATATTTTTATTGATACAAGGTGTCTTTTTTGTTCACTGTAAACTATTATAGTTTTTAAATCGGAGATCTGATTGGCCAATACAAAACTTAACGTGACTTGAAAATTTAAGTAAAGATATAGAGTAAGAGTCATATATTTATCGGTTGATTGAACGATGATAAAATTAATATTATTGTATTACTGAAATTACGTGGTTTTCAATATAAGAATATTTGGGGATTTACAAAAAAATATTTGAGAAGCACTACAAATAATTTATTGTAGTGGTTTGACCCTGCCGAGTACAATTTGCAATTGAAATATACAATACAACAACCTTCGACTTTTAACTTATAAATAAAAGAAACTATTATAGGGGCCTTGAGTTAATTTTAAACTAAATATTTGATTGTAAAAATAAGTCATAAATTATAAAAAAGTAGAACTTTAACAGTTTATGAACCCATAATTAATATTTAACGCTTTTTATAAGCATTATATTAATAAAGCATTGCATAGCATCATTACTAATAAAAGTATTTAATCACAAATTAAAAAAATGATCTTTATATTAATTACTCTGATAAATATACAGTGTGTCACAGGATAGATGTAACACGAGATGTAATGAACAAAACATTTTCGAATTTCGGAATGGCATTTGGGGATCGAGTCCTGCTTGATATAAAACTGAGGTACATATTTATTTACATTATTTATTATTTCATTTAGGTGCCAAACAGACTCAAAGTTCAAACAAATGACACCTCTTAGATACAAAAAGAAATAATGATAATGCATGTTAGTTACATAAGTTAGAAAGAAAAAAGAGAGTATTGCCAAAAATGAGTTGTTTCGGTCTTCAAGGTGTTTCATAATTAGCTACTTGTAAAAATCTTCAAAAATAAAGTAGATACCTTTATTTTTCAAAATATGAAAACATTCCACTCAGAAAAGTTGTTTAGAATGCAGCTTTATAATCTTATAAGCAAGACTCGATTTTCAAATGCTATTCCGAAATTCGAAATTTTTTTGTTCATTACACCTCTTGTTACATATCCTGGGACACACTGTATATAAATTACTTTGTAAGCTCTTTGGTACATTAGTCATTTTTAATGTACAATAATATAAAAGTAATATATGATAATTACGTTAATTTAATTCTTGTTTATTATAATAGTAATGCTTTCTTGTAAGAAGGCGAACTAGACCATTATTACTCAGTTATCTTAATCTAGAATTAACACAAAATTTTATACATTTACAACTTGACTTAATATACCTACTATTTTCTTTAATTTGATTTTGCAGTAGGTAATATTGAACTGATTAGTTATACCTATTTAAAATAATTAACTTGAATAATACTGAAAATTTCTTGGATTTTATTGATGTACTTGATGGAAAGGTAAAGCAGGTTATTTTGACCGATCTAAAAGGAACATTTAAACCACTTCAAAATTAGTTTAGAATTACCAACATATTTTTATCTAAATATATTGAGGAATAACTTCTGAAAACTTTAATTAAAACGTTAAGAATCTGTTTTAATTAAAAAACAGAAAAAGTGGTGATCCTGATGATATTAGAGATAAAACGATTCGAAAGTGGCTTAAGGATCCATTTAAGAAGCAAATACTGTTTTTAATGCATTTATTGGCTAAGATGTAAACATATTTTACGAAACGTTAGCCAATAAATACATTAAAAACAGTATTTGCTTCTTAATTGGATCCTTAAGCCACATTCGAGTCGTTTTATCTTTAATTAGAATATTTCGATCTGATTTTAATGATAATAGTGTGATAGTATAGTTTTCGGAGAAGATAATGCTTTCCTAGAATAATAATAGATTTGGGTTCAATGTTCGATGATGAGTAATATAGAGATGTAATATCCGTAAGATATAGCATAACATAGGTATCGACTACCGAGTAGTAATATAATGTTACTACTACTTTCTACACACAAACTATATGTGAACGATGTACATTGTACATATTATACAGAATGTTTCAGAATTAAACATCGTTTATACCCACCAACGCTTAATTACCTTCAACAGTTCAGTCAAAATATTATTTTAATTTTATTAAGATATGGATAAATAACAGTTCAGCTGTGCGATACATTAATAAAATAATAATTGTAAGGAACTAAACGCTAACGACCTCTGTTGTCGAGCGTCTATAATCCACAATTCCCTGTAAGGAACTAAATATAGATTTTTCTCGCAAAGGATCCCGTACACAGCACAATATGGAAAAGTGGTACCGCTCAAATTGACTAAAAATGTAGTATGTTGTTGTTCGGATGGTCTTGATCAAACGTCCTTACAGGCAGAACTCGCGAAAGTCAATAGTTTCTGAGATATTTTGGTCTAAGGTCTCATTTTGTTTGGATTATGGGGAGGCTGCAGGCATGTTTTACAATATATATTTCATGCATGCTACGCGTACATACACCTAATTCTAGGGACCTTGTTGATATAATATAATTTAATATAGTTTATTAATAAATATAAATACTTTGGCAGTAGTACGTATAAAAAATTTTCAGTTGAGTTAATACGTTTTTAAGCATTTTTATTGTATATTACTCAAATCATATAGATAGATAGATAGATAGATAGTTTATTTCTTCGCGTAGCCAAAGTGGATGCGAAAGTCATAAAAATACAAAACGTAATACATTAATACAATATTTAAATACAATAATTAAAAAGAACAGTCATATGGGCAAGCATTTATTAAAAAGTATTTTAAACGGTTTTAAAAGATATTTATGCTAGTGCTAACCTTGATTGATTCTGGGAGTTTGTTATAAAAATAACTACCCTTATTAATTGAGCTATTACTGTACCTGGCAGTTCTGAAACGTTCTAAATGAATATTATTTTGAGAACGGGTATTATAGTTATGAAAATCAGAATTTAAACTCAGAGTATTTAGTTTGGTTTTCACATTAATAACTAGGTGGTAAATATATATAGCATAGAAAGTTAAAATACCTTTTTCAATAAATATTTGCCTACATGACTGTCTGGGATTAAGATTAAAAATAAGTCTTAATATTCTTTTTTGCGCCCTAAGCACTCTAATGCAGTCTGTTGAATGACCCCAAAGAACCACACAATAGGACATAGCACTGTAAGCAAAGGCATAGTAAATTGATAAGAGAGTTTCACTTGTGTAATTTTTCCTTAAAGATCTTAAGTAATAGTAAGTCAGATTAAGTTTTCTACACACCGCATTTACTTGGCTGAACCATTTCAGATCACTATCAACTATGATACCTAAAAATTTTGATGATGTTACTTTATTAATTTGTGTATTTCGAAAATGTATGTTGTCATTATAAAGGTAAGAAGGTTTATCAAAGATTACAAAATTTGTTTTGTCAAGATTCACAATTAATTGGTTCATTTGACACCAGTTTGAGAATTGATACATAGCTCGATTCAAACAATCATACAGTATATCTTTTTCCGACTTAAAACGTTCTGTTCCACTTTGTATATCCGCTGGTTTGGAATCGTAAAGAATTATGACGTAGGCGAGCTTACGCTGAGAAAGTTGATTACTCTCTTCTTTCTTTTTCTGGGTTCTTGGTACCACAGCACATTGCTCGTTATATTTGTGGTTTTAAACAAATATTCGGAAGTGAAGACAGGGAAAAAACATCGCAATTTATTTACTTTCGAAGGGGCCGATGTCGGTATTATGTTCATCCACGCGAAAATTTATATCAATAATTTTATTTCCACGTTCCGTAACGAAATTGAAGTATGATGATGAGATCTGTCCGAGATAAGGTCAAATTCTAATTTCAAACCGTAAAGAAAAGTGGTTTTCCGCATTGCGGCTGCGTGTGTGTGTGTGTGTGTGTCTTTGCCTGCCTGTCTGTCTGACTCTGATCTGACTGTGTGTGTCTGTTCACAAATAACGTCTGCAAAACTGCACCGGTTTGATTTTTTTTGAAAAATACTTGTTTCAGTAAGGACTTCAGGTTTAATAATTTTGGTGCCAACAGGATAAATTGTTTTGGAAATAAACCCAAATTTGAACATATTTTGCACCAATAAATTATATTGTCTAAGAAATAAGTATAAGGGCATACTGGAAAATTTTAGTTAAATTTTTCATCTCAGAAAGTAATTATTTTGGAACATCGTACCGATATTTTATATTGGAAAAATAACTGCATGATCTGCAGATCAAAAGATTTCTGAACGAACGTAATATGATAATTTATAAATGATGTAACAATAAGCTATCGAATCAAACTTGGGGGAATATTTTGCTACGGGTTTCAACTTACAATATAGGAAATCATCATCAGGCACTTAAATATTTTCAAAAAGATGCCAATAGAAGATATAGAGAATATTGTGAAAGGTGTTAAGAATTTGAAACCTGCATTAAATAAAATGAACTTCGGAACACATATTATGTGGAATATGATAATATAATGTGACTAAAATCTAATTTAATGAACGATCAAAAATTATTTTAATATATTTAATGGTGTTCTATAATTTTCCTCAGCTTCTATTTGCATCTTTTTGAGAATATCAATGATGGTTCATCGGCGCCCAGGGCAAGAATTCTTATTCCGCGCCCTCAAAAATTGTTTGCTCGTTTTATTATTAGATTGAAATAAAACACTCATATTATCGCTGATTGTGCCCTCCGCGGATTGCGCCTCTGGTGCGGGCCCCCGATTTTTAGGCCCTAGTTACGGCGTTGATGACTTCGTAATATGTAAGTCGAAACCGGTAGCAAATTAATATTTTCTTAAACAAAATACTTCACCTTGTAGACGCTGTGCTATAAGTTTTTGATACCTTATTGTCAACAAATTATTTAGTATGCAAACAATTGAACATCAATTCTCCGAAGTACTAGATATTTTAGTTTTCCATATTAATTAATATAATGTTAATTATATGCGACCTACAGTAACTCCATAATATGTCGTCATAGTTAATACTTAACTGTTAATCAATTGCGTCATTCCACACTACAAGACTACGTTGATTATAATTTAAATTCGAATACTGTACGCCATTTTGATGTCAATAAAAAAAATGATGTGCAGACACGTGCATTCCAAATAAACAATAGATTCATTTGACTTCATAATGAGTAATAATGCAATACTATATTGTATACATAATATGTTTGTAAACCTGTAAAATATGACGTTGGAGCTACATGGAAATAATAAAAAATATACACTTTTCATTTTCATGTTAAAACTACAATTTTTCATCTCGCGATAGAGGAAAAGTTCGAGTTTGAATCCCGACTGTGACAACGGTTGATAAAAAATTATTAATTATTATATTTTACAAACATTTGATTTTATAAGATAAATAAAAGTACGGATGTATTTCTTTCCATGGCAACGAATACAAATTATTTGTGTTTAATGATATTCACGTCATAGTGGGGCCGTTAAGCGTTTCAACCTTGCACTTTGTGATAGAGAGATGCCACTCGGTACGAATGTTGGTCGAACCCATATCTTCACTTTAAGACGTGAAGGCATTTTGGGCCCCGCGACCGGGCCACTAGACAGGGTGGTTGCGTAACTTTCAGGGGCAAAACGCCTATAACTCAGCAACCGTTCCTCGCACAGCCTTAAGAGTAGTCTCATTGGATTCAGCACACTCTATTTCATACGGAACGGTCCTCAGATCACCTTCGAAACCTCCACCAGCCCGCGTATAGGGGTGAAATACAAGTAATCCATTGAAATGTTAAATTTTTGTAGGCTACTTTTGCATTTTGGGTAGGACAAGGTTTTTTTTTTCGTTGCGTGGGGGGAGGCGGTGTAAATTTAAAAATGAGTTTTCGGGGTCGGCAGCCACCCCATTTGGCCGCCACCTTGAAAAGGGGGTGTAGTGGGTCCGTTAAGTGTTTAAACCATGTACGACGTGATAGAGAGATGCCACTCGGTACGAATGTTGGTCGGACCTATATCTTCACTTTAAGTAGTGGAGCCTTTTTGACTTTCTCATGTCATATGATATAAACATTTACTCATATTGTACGATCATTTGCACTTACGTCCTTATATTTCACCTCTATACGCGGGCGGGGGAGGTTTCGAAGGTGGTCTGAGGACCGTTCCCTATGAAATAGAGTGTGCTGAATCCAATAAGACTACCCCCAGAACTGTGTGAGGAACGGTTGCAGAGTTACAGGCGTTTTGCCCCTGAAAGCTACGCAACCACCCTGTTTAGGGGCCCGGTCGCGGGGCCCAAAATGCCTTCACATCTTAAAGTGAAGATATGGGTTCGACCAACATTCGTACCGAGTGGCATCTCTCTATCACAAAATGCAAGGTTGAAGTTGGATTCGTCGCTTGGCGGCCCCACTATCAGCTGTCTGTACCGGAGATACATACATAAGTACCCATTTTTTTGTACCATGATTCATCCAATTCATGATCCAGTTTCGCTCATGCTCGAGAACTTAAAACTGAAGATGTGTCTCGAATGCATTTAACCGTGTCGAATTATCTCGTGTTAAAAATTTCAATTACAGACAGAACAATTAACTTATTTGGCTTCTTCTTACCTATAATTATTGGTTTAATGCTTACGCTCAGGTACCCATCGTGTCAAGGGCGTCGCCAAGGGGGGGCAGGGGGGGCAGTTGCCCCCCCCTAGAGACCAAATGTAGCTAGCCGCAAAGCGACCAAAGTGCGAGCAATTGACTTCCTTACCTATTAATAATAATAATAATAATAAAGTGGTTGAAAGTTTTGCAAAAAATCCCCGCAGGTTATGTTTTAATTAAATATTATTTTTGTTAAAATAAATAATTATTACTGTGTTTAAAAGTTTGATTTAGTTATTGTGCTGTCGAGGGCTTGTGAAGTTTTATACATTGATATTAGAACCGTTCTTATTACAATCGTCATCGAGGCAAAGACTTCCAAAGTGTAACGCTTCATGCTCTCGGCGTTCATATTTTTTATCCTCCATAATATTGCCCTATTGCCCCCCCCCCCCTTAGTCATAAGCTGGCGACGCCCTTGCATCGTGTACCGTTATTATTAGTGACTCGGTTACGAAAGTTGTGGGAATTCTTAACTTAAATACTGTCATTAATAAGGGATAACAATTTTTTTTAATAGCGTTGAAAAAAAATATGCAATCATCAATTAATTAATAAAGTGTAATTTATTTTCTTTAGACCTATTTTGATTTTACAGAAGAAATTTGTCATTGATCATAAAATATTTCTTTGTTACAGCTCCATATGTGAAACAATGTAACGAAAACGATCCGAAAATAGCCGAATGTTTTATTCAATCTTTACACCATTTACGACCTTACCTTGCAAGAGGAATACCTGATATTGAGTTACCATCGGTGGAGCCTTTTAAAATGGATGAACTTTCATTGTCTCTTACAACTGGACCAAATGGTTACAAAGTGACCTTAAGAGATATTGATATTTATGGTGCCAGTAATTTTACTATTTCGAAACTGAGGTAGGTATTTTTTTTAGAATTATTTTGTTGTATAAAACTCAAATGATCAATTTAGAGGATTATGCTAACTGCTTATTGAATTTCCATTATTATTTTTTAAATTTTTGGACTTAATAGTATCAAAAATGATGAAATTATTAAAGTGTTGTTCGAGATTTTTTGAAAATGGTTACGCTTTATGCGATTTAAATTAAAAATTACTAATCAGTGACGAATAAAAATAATAAAAAATCTGGTTTATTTTTTGAGGAATACGATATCAATGATTATCCAAATGAATGTAATTGCAGGTTAATTGAAAATGGAAAACCGTTCGAGGCAAGAATTCGTATACCTCTCCTTAAGATTAATGCTAAGTATTCCAGCAGTGGTGTGCTAATCATTCTTCCAGCAAGTGGAAATGGAACTTTCCATGCTTCGTTTGGTGAGTTGAGTGCACTGTCTGTAGTAATTGTTAATTTACAAATTTATTTATTTTTTCAGTAACATAAACTGTCAAGGTGGAGATTATTAACTTTCGAATGCGCGATTATTCAAGTATGCACATGACAATATACAGTGTGTCCCTGGATCGGGTTGCCAATAGGAAAAACCTTTTTATTATGCGTTTTACGAAAAAAATTCATTCTTCATAAAAACTGCTTGTTTAAAAAATGAGAATCCCATAAAAAAAAAATTGAATCAAATGTACAGGGAGCTTAGATATTAAGAAAACATAAAAATGCTTCAAGAGAGAAGTACTCAAATTGAACTCGTTGACTACTGCTTGGATCCGTTGCTATAGTATTGAACAAAATGAACCCTTTTTTTCACCAACTTTTTTTCGACAATAAAAATTTTTAAGCACCTTGTACATTTGATTTAATTTTTTTATGGGAATCTCATTTTTTAAACAAGCAGGAGTTTTATGAAGAATGAATTTTTTTTGTAAAACGCATAATAAGAAAGTTTTTCCTATTGGCAACCCGATCCGGGGACACATGGTATATCGGGTGCTTGGGTGAAATCAAGCTGAACATGATATCTTTCTTTTGAAAGGTGAAATTTTATTTAAGTAGAATTATTACAGAAGAAGATATTGAGAACAGCTAAGATCATTAGGACGCTGTTGTTTTGTTATCATGGTTCACCTATTACAAACAGATAGATATTGTAAATTATAGATGCTTGACAGTTGAAATCATATTCGTCTATTACAATCCCCCAATTTTCAGGTTCTAATCTGAGAAGTGATAAAATTATTAATTGGATTATGAATGTTTTGATTAAAATTATAGTGACGGTTGTCAGCTGTTGTTATATTGAAAATTTAATACCACTTGGAATATTATCTCCACGCCAACTTCTACAAAATTTCAGCGTTCTATGTGGAAGAGTTTTTGGGCAAAATTTATTTTGTAAAGATACATAAGTAAAATTTTATAAATTGTTTTTAGATTTATTTTTTATAAATTGTTATTAATTCATTAAAAATTCCAAGTAGAAATATATAATACGTCACCAAATATAATAATACAAATTTAACAAATAAAAAACGAATATATAATCGTGTTTTTTTATATAATCGTATTGAACACCCGGTATAATATGTATCTACTTATTATATAAAAGTAACTAAAATATGAAACATGTACCTACATAAGACTGGAACCGTAACTCCACCGAAAATTGTAACAGTTCTAGTAACATATTTTGATTTCAGTATATAATTTAAAATGTGTGATATAGAAAGTGAATCGTTTTATATATTATAATTTAACATTTAATGTTCATATCTATTAGTTTTCGCCTTTGAAACAAAACGATTATAATAATGTCTATATTAGTACAGTAGAGTCTCCGTTATCGAATGGAACTAACAGAAGGTCGGATAAACGGAGATATCGAATAGTACGGAGAGAAACGCAAATTGAGTATAAGTTGAAATTTTTTGCATGGTCTCCCCTTTGTTTAGTATTTTTACTAAAAATACACAAAAAGTAAAACTTTTAGTTGAACAAAAATTTTTGGTGCTATAAATTTTTGTTCAATTAAAAGGTTTACTTTTTTTCTCTTTTCACCTGCCATTTAAAACAAATCATAATCCCAGTTCGTAGGATACATTATTGTAGACCAACAAACAATATGTCGAATAAAATAGAATGTCGGATAATAGAGTTGGACTCTACTGTGCTTGTAAATCCATATTCATAACGCAACTAATAAGTTTTAATACATTAATGTCCGTCTTCTGAAAGTACAGGAACGTAACTTCAGTCACCACAGTTTTATGAATGGTAATAGTATCAATATTGTTACAAAACTGTCTTCTGAGTTGGCGGAATAAATATTTATTTACAATAATTAAAAACAAAATAATAATGAATGCAACAACGAAAAGTCTGTTCTAACAATCAACACAAGTAAACAATAACTAAACAGCAAAGCAAAACAAAACAACTAGGTATCTATAATAATTCGTAATTATTATCACTACACTAGTATTTAATTATCAATTTGGTTATTTATATCACGGCACTATTTATATTACTGATCCAACGTAGACTTGAATGCGTGACTCACCGTTGACTGATCCCCTCACTTACTCGTACTGACTGTTTATATATGCTGCGTGGCGTAAGCCTACTGCGTTCTCGCTTTCTTTAGAACTTTCGCGCAGGTACTAGTTGTTACAGTAAGCAGACCCCGTTTCTCAGAACTCTTGCCTGCCGTTTATATACAGGGTGATCCGTAACAGTATCATCGCTAAGTTACGTATCTGTCAATTCAGAAAATGGGCGTAAAGTCTGGCGTTGATGACTGATAGCAAATGATACAAAAATGTGAAAATGGTAGGTTGTAATTTATTCTTTTTTTATTTACAGAGGATGTCTTAGCGGTGGTTCGCGGGACAGTCGTAAACACGCCAAAAGGTGGTTACAATTGGTTACATGTGGATACACTGAATGTTGATCTTGCTATTAAAACTGTACGAATGGCCGTAAGAAAAGTCTTCAATAATAATCGTATTTTGCGTAAGTTAACAATTTTTCGTTTTTATAAATTATGTAATTTCACAAAGATATTCTGCGCATCCAATGCTACAAAATCACCATTGAAATAATGAGAAACTTATCTTTACCACTTTAATGTTTTGCTATTGTTTACTAATTTTAATTCCTTGATTTTTAGACATTTTACAATTTCCATTGCCTTACCAGATTACACATGTATTTTACTTTTATTTTTTCAGTGATTTATTCTTTAACGTAAAGTTTACTTTTTCGCACTATTTTGATCAAATAATCTTTCAAAATTTTTCGTCATTTCATAAACATAGTTGTTAAATATCTTTGACAATAATAATTCGAAAAAAATATTGTTCATTGACTATTATAATAATATAATATTGTCTTTATTTATTTCTAGTTGAAGCAACCAATTTGTTCCTGAGAGAAAATGGCCAAGAAGTATTACATATTATGAAACCTCAGTTGAGAGTGAAATTATCAATGCTTTTCCAAAACATTGCAAATCAATTATTGCTTCATGTACCTGTCCAAACCTTTTATATTACGGAGTCAGCAACGACGGTTCCAACGGAATAATTTCAATCCTTCTTTCACGTATTTTCTACGTAATTATTGAATGAGTATTTATTGTGTTATATGTATTGCAATTTAATTTTTTCCTTCATGGAGAACTCTAGATAGCTGAATATTAAAAGAAAATAATAGCCCCGACATTTTTGGACGAAATTTAACCAAAACTCAGCAATATACACTCACAGATAAAAATATAGAAAATTTTTTTTTTATTTCTTTTCAAGTTTTTCATATTTTAATCGGAACGTTTACTGCTGTGGCGAAGTCTTCTCTCCGCACGCTCTTTAGGGTAATATACACGTAATTTCGAAACAAAGCATTCAGTTTCACTCTAGAACAGTTAAATGTTCAAAGAGTTAGACGCGGTGGATCCCACATGGTTGGCAGCGGGCGGGAGAAATGACGTCACGCCACTCAAAAATTTTTGTCATACAGTTCAACTCTTATAACTTTGTCATATTTAAGATATCTTAATAATTCTTATACAGTTTGACATCATTTTGCTTTAATTTTCCTTGATAGGTACTGAAACTTAAGAAAAAAATCCTAAAGCCCCTCCTGCATGGTTTCGTTCTGATGAAATCAACATTTCATGAATAATGCTTATAAATAAATATTAGTAAAAAAACTTTTTAGAGACAAGCTTTTATTTAAATGCATTAAAAGGAAAAAAATAATTTTTAATAATTTAGGTTCATAATTATAAAAGCGTGTGTCGTGAACCTATGATAGTTTATTAGTCACGACCTACGCTTTTATAATTATGAACCTAAATTATTAAAAATTACTTTTTCCTTTGTAGTACATTTAAATAAAAGCTTGTCTCTAAAAAGTTTTTTTACTAATATTTATTTTGTTCATTTTAGTCTTTCAAAATTTTACCCCCCTTTGACACCCGTAGGGGTTGAATTTCGAAAAATCCTTTCTTAGTGGATGCTTACGTCAGAAAAGGAACCAACTGTCCAAATTTCAAGTTTCTAGCTTCAGCGATTTGGCCTGGGCAAAAAAAAACCTACATTCCCGTTTGAACCCCTTAGGGGTTGAATTTATTTCTAAAAACGATTTATTCATGTATTGTCATCGGGAATACATATGTGTACAAAATTTTAAATCGATCGGATACGTGGAAGTCGTTCAAAATTGACTTGTAAGTTTTGACCTAAACAAACTAACACACAAACTAACTAACATATATTGCAAGTTAAATAAAAGCTTGTAAAAAGGTGCGAGAGCGGTCACTACGAGTTTACGATTCGGTGCCTATGAAAACAAGAAAGTTTTTAATTTTGACAAGTTGACAGTAAACGCGGTGTAAATTATTTTTTTCTATGTTTAAGAGCTACAGTCTGGCGTCTAAATGCAATACATTTTACAATAATAACCCTTTTAAAAATGTTACTATAGATCTGAATGATGGTTTTAGAATCAGTAAATACATTTACATAAATTTAAGTCACATGCATTGCAAACGTTTCGAAAAATGTTTGCCACATGAGAGCATTAGTGCAATTCTTTCTTAGAGTAAAGATTATTGATTTGGGATAAATTAATAAGATTTATACGGCTGAATTGCATTTGAAAATTTTTCGTTGGAAAGCAGCCAATTATATAATCCTGACTGTGACTATGGTTGGTAAAATGATTTTTTCCAATATGTTTCGAATCAATTGTATAATTGGCTGCTTTCCAACGAAAAATTTTCGTGATTTCAATTTACCAAATGTAGTCTAATGTAAAGAAATGGCGAGATGTAAGATATTTCTATTTTATGGTGGCATAGGTGCATCACGCATAGCGTCACGTTATATGCAACGCAGACCTGTAGCAAAAAATATTATGATTTTTTTTTAGAAATGGCAAACTTGAGGTAACCATTGCTTTTAAAACGAATCGATGAGTGAAAGAACAGTATAACTGTAAAAACGCCATTTTGAAATCATCCTTTAAATTTGTCTTATATCTCCACAGTAATATCGTTTTTACACTAAACGCTTTACTAAGCGTAATTATGTATCGCATTTTGTATCGTTCTTTAACTCACTGAATAGATGGACATTTAAAAATAATTTTGGCTATCTTTGTTAAAAATACCGTTTTTTGGAGTTATACTATTTTTCCACTCACTGATTCAAACATATTGTTCCATCATTGACATTTTTTGTAAGAAATTCAATATGTTACAAAACTGTTGATATGCCATTTTGCACTGTTTATTTTCATTCTAGGCGGCTAGAAAAAATACATTTATCACTCTTGTTTCACTTTAAAGAAGACGGCTAGAAAAAATACATTTATCACCCAGCCTTGTGTCACTTTAAAGATGTCATTTTATTCTGTCGCAATTATTTTTGGTAATTCTGGTTCAGAGTATCCTTAATAATTTCAATAATTTTGCGAAAGAACAAGTTATGTGAAATATGCCGGTTCTGTCAAACAATATGGTTTTTTGCTGCAGACATATAATGGATATAACATGCCGATTGCCGGTGTAAGTAACGCTCATACACCCTTGCTACCAGAAAATGGTCCTTAATGTTACAGGTGCAACTATATTTAATTAATTAGTAATTAATTGTGTACTAAACATTGTTATCAATATTTTTCATAAATGATGTTATATTATGTTAGATGAACAACTGGTATTGTAATCAATAGAAGAATTTATTAACTGTTAATAGTAGCAAGTAGTTGATGGTTTGTACAGTTTTTGTGGATAAAATATAGTTTTAAAAATTGTTACAAAGCACAAAATGAACACTAAAATGCACTTGTTAAGAAATAAATTTAAATATTTATGTAAATTTAATTAAACAAACATAATTAAATTATTAAAAATTTGAACTTACAGTTTTATTGTCCCGCATCAATTCAGAATGTTTCTTATTGAATATGACCTGCAAGAGAAAAAAAAGTAAATTTTTTCCTAAATAATAAATTATTAGGTACTTACTTTTATAAGTGATCAGTCTAAGATTTAATCAAAGTCATGTGAAAATTTTATGAAGAATACGAATATCTCAATTCATTATACTGCCTTTTATTCTAAAGTGAAACGATGCGAAAATAAACGCTTCCATATATTTTGGCGTGTTCACTGAATTTAGCGCGTTATCACTATTCATTTTATAAATTAAAGTCCCTCGCCGCGTCTGTCTGTATGTTCGCGCTAAACTCAGAAACCACTGTGAGGGTTTTCATTCGCTTTTCACCAATAGACAGACTGATTCATGAGGAAGGTTTAGGTATATAATTTATGAATATTTTGTGCAAATTTGCTAAAGTTATGATGATATTTGTCGAATAAGTCGGAAAAAAATAACGCATTGGCGGAATATACTAATATAATATAAACACCACCAGCCCGGCTTCGCTTCGCAGAAGGAGAATTTATCGCGGGGAGATATTTCCCACCAGCCCGGCTTGACATCGCAAGGGGAGAATTTCTCGCGGGGGGAGGGGGTTAATTCATAATACCATGGGTGGGGTAGATTGTGGTCAGAGCATGAAGGAACCCTGATTAGAAATTACGAAATGTGGGAATTTCAAATAGTACCTTAACAGCTAATTACGAAATTTCATTTGAATATTGAAACATCAGAATAAATTATATTTAATTGCACAACTTTTATTTTTTTCTAAATTTTGGTCGACTGGCATTCTTTTTCAACTCTAATGCTCAGAATTATAATGAATACAGTGTGTCCACAGACTCATCCTCAACATGGGGATCTCCGTTCTTATGGGAGATAGAGATTTGGTTAAATGAGACAAAATGTGCAGAATTTCCAGTACTTCTACCCTGCGTAGTCAAACTTTCCATATTTTGCTTGGTTCGCGACTGACAGTTGAAAAACGAGATTTACCCATTTTCGTTTTTTGTTTATAACTCGCTTATTAAGTAAGTTAGAAAAAAAATATTTTCACTTTCTTAAGGCCCTTTTTTATGAAGATTCCAAATCTCTTTTCACATTTTTATTTACTTTTATAGTTTCTGAGATACGTGTATAAACTTTGTTTTTTTAAATACACGTCAAAGATGGCCATGACACCATTCGAAAGATATTTTTTTTCTCTTTAATTTGATATGAGGGTTGATGGATTTATTTTCAAAAATAACAGAGTTATACGTAAAACAATGATTTTTAATAGTAGGCTATGCTAAATTAATTGATAAAACAACAGAAGGCTTAGCAAACAGTTGAAATTCGCGTTGATATAGTAAACGGCTGTTTTATTTTTGCTGTCAAAGTGTAGTTTGTTGCTAATTTGTCAGTTTACTAAGTGATTTATTAAATTTACTTTTGTTATCATGGAACCATTTTGTAACAATGAAAAATTTGATATGTTATCTTGTTACATTCTATGTCACAAAAATTCGACCAGAGCTGCAGAAATGTACTTCGATCAGTATCCAGAACGAAGACAACCTCATTCGTCTATTTACAAAAACTTACGAGTAAATTTAATAAACTATGGATCATTTAAAAAGCCGTTTACTAAGTCAACGCGAATAAGTGAAGAAGACAAACCTACTGTTTTACGACCAATTGTTGAAAATCGCTTATTTTTCATTGTTACAAAATGGTTCCATGATAACAAAAGTAAATTTAATAAATCACTTAGTAAACTGACAAATTAGCAACAAACTACACTTTGACAGCTAAAACAAAACAGCCGTTTACTAAGCCAACGCGAATTTCAACTGTTTGCTAAGCCTTCTGTTGTTTTATCAATTAATTTAGCATAGCCTACTATTAAAAATCAGTGTTTTACGTATAACTCTGTTATTTTTGAAAATAAATCCATCAACCCTCATATCAAATTAAAGAGAAAAAAAATCTCTTTCGAATGGTGTCATGGCCATCTTTGACGTGTATTTAAAAAAACAAAGTTAATACACGTATCTCAGAAACTATAAAAGTAAATAAAAATGTGAAAAGAGATTTGAAATCTTCATAAAAAAGGGCCTTAAGAAAGTGAAAATATTTTTTTTCTAACTTACTTAATAAGCGAGTTATAAACGAAAAACGAAAATGGGTAAATCTCGTTTTTTAACTGTCGGTCGCGAACCAAGCAAAATATGGAAAGTTTGACTACTCAGGATATTAGTACTGGAGATTCTGCACATTTTGTCTCATTTAACCAAATCTCTATCTCCCATAACAACGGAGATCCCCATGTTGAGGATGAGTCTGTGGACACACTGTATAGTTAAATGAACTTGAGACACAGTGGCGGCGCTAGGATTTTTTGTTAGGGTGGGCCAGTGTTGGGCATGGTGATCTGAAGGTGGACCAATAACATCCCCAAAATTTCAGTGCTCGGTAAAATTTTAACGCAAGTTACTTGCTATAGAATTTATTGGAAAAATTGCGGAAATCTCGGGGGTTAAAAACGTATTTAAAAAATTAGACATAATATTGGATATTAATTACATATAATTATGCACATAAGGACATGTATATATTTGAATAAATCTTTAAGGTTCAAATACGTTATTAATCAGTTTATAATTCGTGAGTTGACTGATGAATGATGAATAATTTTTAAAATAATGTAACTTAGATTGGGGATAATGCCAGGGTGGGCCAAGGGGTGGGCAAAGACAGTTTAAGGTAGGCCATGACCCACCCTCTGGCGCCGCCACTGTTGAGACAATACGTTTAAATATTTTATCTCGTAACAAAATCTGAAATATTTATAAAATTATCACGTACGTTTTGTGAGTTTAATTTGAAAAAGTTTTTTTGTCGATTCTGCAGGTTGTAGCTCTAGGGTCAAAAACCCTAACCGGTTGGTTTTGCTCAAAGATAATTTGAGAGGTTTGCGTAATGAGGCTGCAGGAAAAAAATGAATATATTGCTGTTTCCTGTTAGAAATCATTTCCAGAAATAAAATGGTGTTTATTTCATTTCAATACGTTAAATATTTACGCAGATACAAATGTTTAAACTTTAGTAGCTGCTTACGTCACAACACCCGTGAAGCGGGCTTTATAATCTTTACAACAAGGCCGCCTAATCCCGATTTTACCGTTGCTATCAATCGGTTAAAGGAGTTGGGGCATAATGTCGACTATGATGAGAAATTTACCAAAAAAATCCATGATACAACTTGGGGTGTTTTGAATGCACACGCGGAGTTTGAGCTACATCGCGACTGCAGATTTTGAGAAAATAAATTGTGAACTCACTGCGTCTTAACATGACGTGCTCTTATGGGAGGTGATTGAATTTGATGTAAATAAACACATCGATCTCTATTTGAGGCGATGAAAACATGACGAAATTTTTATATTATATAAATAAACCTTTTTGCTAAACAATTACCTAGGTCCGATCAAATTATTAATAATAATAATAATAATAATATTTATTTGTGGTGCCAGAATAGTGGGTACAATCGTCATTTTTAGTAGGTCCATCAAGGACTCAATCATCCATAACTTAAAAAGTCATCCAATTTATAAAAAGCGGTTGTAAGTAGGAATTCTTTCTATTACTGAATAGATTTCAAATTTTTCCAATGTTCGATAGCTGGTAATACTTTGCATTAGAACATAGGCTATAATAACTGGAGCGAACGAGCAAAGCGAGTTGTTAATGTATTAATATATCATAAATTCATAACAAATCAATTAAAAATAGTTTCTTTGAACACATCTATGGTTAGAAGACAAGATAACTTATGTTGAATTTTTCGTAATTTTTCAACTTTTTTTGCGTATAATTATGTAAAAAATCATTTCTGTCACCGAGTGCCTATATTCTTAGCAATGAAAAGATACATTATCATCGATCACATGCCTTACCATTCGAGCGTCGTTAACGACAAGTTAAATGAAATTCAACTACTAACTACTGTACATTTTAAATCTAAATAAATTTTCAAAAACGTGAGGCCTCCTCGGTTAACTCGTTGGGTCCCGCTCGTAAACAATTTGAAATGGAAAATCTTATCGTTTTCGAAAACTTATTAGCCAAACGCATGTGATCGACGGTACTGCCCTTTTCATTGTAGCGAAAAATAGAGAACTGAATCAATAAATGAGTCATTACTTATTTTACCAAAAATTCAATACAAGAGGTTTCGTCGTCCTGCAAAGATATTTTTAATCTTCAGAACTCACAAGGAATAAAATGACAAATGAGCATAAAAAATACTATTATATGCCTTTAGAAATCTCAAATTAATGTCCTACGAAAATGAGCTTTTATAGCCTTTTACCAAACTAAATATAATTTCTAATTTATGGAAGTAAAATTAAAATTTATTAAATATAGGTATGTACTGTTCACAATGAACGATTTTCTAGACAAAGATAAATTGTATTCCATTTCTCTCATTTTAATAATAATTACGAAATACAAATTAAACTACAACAGAAGACAGAAATACCTAACGGTGCACTCAAAGACGCCTTGCTATCTCTTTCTACCTTTCACCAATCAAATAAATCCAGAAGTAGGTTTTACGGATCTGAACGATATTGAACGATTCTCTTAAAAAATAAATCGTTCTTTTAACTGATTCTATTTCTTGGTATTGAACATTATTTTATGAGGCCACGAAAGTCAATCACACAAAAAATCTTTAGTAAAGGGTTCCAAAATAATTGTATCTCAAGAGGAAATAATATGGCGAAGAAAACAGGCCGTAGAAGCAGGTGAGGACCTAGGCTTTCCGGGGCCTAGGGCTTATTGAAGTCCAATGGGATCTCATTTTTTTAGATTGAGTCTTTAAATTGGGGTTTAAATTTCGATTTTTTGGGCCCTTGAGACTTGGGGGCCCAGGGCTTAAGCCCTATTAGTCTCTATGTAGATCCGCCCTTGCGTGGGAGAAAAACACTGTGAAGTATGCATAATAATCGAAGAAATCGTACAAAGTCAAATCCTTTTGAATATGGTAATTAACTTCCCATTGGAAGTTATTGTAATGGGTCCGAAAATCGAAATCAAAATGTACAAATTTTTATGTTTCAAGGTCACTGCACTATTTTTACACTATTTTTAGAAAGATGTCTGATGTGTGTATGTGTGTGTACGTATGTACGTACGTACGTATGTGTCCATTTATTTCTAAGACGAAATCTCGAGAATGAAAAATGATATCGACTACGTTAGGGTGCAAATCGACGCGTATTAACGTATATATGATCTGAAAGAAATTTTTTCAAAATCGGTTCAGCCGTTCTTTTTTCTTAACCAAATAGACTCCAAAAAAGTAGATTTTACACAATATCTCGCGAATAAAAAATTATATCGACTTCGTAAGGGTGTCAATCGAGGCGTGTTAACGTCATTTTGATCCGACATAAATTTTATAAAAATCGGTTCAGCCGTTTTTTTTTTTTAATTATTGTTAAAAATAAGTAATAATTATGTTTTAATGATTAAAATGATTACTTTTCTGTGTAATATCTAATTTAATTAATGTTTATCAAACTGGGAAGTTCGTCGTGTGGACCTAAAGGGTCGCACTTTAATCCTAATAAACGACCCACCTCACGGCTTGTTTCAATATTATATTAAGACCGTATTTTTTTAATAATAAGGATCCTTAATAAATTTGAAATTTCCATTTTCCAATAAGATTTATTTATAAAATTAACGCGGAGTTACAAGGGTGAACAGTATACACCCGATTCTGGATAGATTTTTCAACGCGGATATTTTCTATCAGTAGTTTCATTTTGAAAATTTCAGCTGACTATTGATGATTTCATATTATAAGTCAAAACAGGTAACAAAATACTTTTTAACAAAATATTTTTTAACAAAATATTTCACGCTGTGAAAGCCAGATTTAAGATATTTTACATTTCTTAAGTGTAACTGCATTCAAATTATTATAAACATATTATCATTATCTGATGCTATAATTTTATAAATATAATCAATTTTATTAATGTTCATATTAAAAATTCTATTATAACGTAATAACAGTTATAAAATTGTATGCGCGTTAAGCATCATCAGTAACAATAATCAGAAGGTGTTAAATTACAAAACTGAAAAAAATTTCACCGTATCTAGTTTAGTTCAATATAACAATTGAATCATGTGACTCATAAATTTGTTTGAGTGCAAGGTACCATAAGGCGGGTACATATTAAATAAAACTCGATGAAGTCAAAGTCAGGGCCGCGGAGTCTTCAAGAACAGTTCTAGAGCTAGGTCAGTCATCATCAGGTTGTTGAACGTAGACTTCGAGTGACACGAGAGTGGACTTTCATAAAATAACAACATGAAGTGGACACAGCGGTTGCTTCATCCTGCTGTTCTTCTTACAACTATAATCCTGCAATGCGTCAATGCGCAGCAACGTAAGTACCAAGTGTTTTGATTATTTCGAAAGTGCATGAATATTTGAAAATACATTCCAATTTGATTCGAGTTCGAACTTTTTTAAATATCTGTTATCTCTTCAGAATCATAGACTATTTTTAGTTGTAGATTTAAAATACTGACTCTTGTAAAAATGGGGTGGCCACTCGAGGAATATAATTTAAAGCTTATTGAATTTTAAAGTATATGTTGTGAATAATGCAGCGAAAATGGCTTAAATGATGGTTCTGGCAGAAACCCAACCGTTTCCGGATAAAAAGTATCTTATAGTTTTGATAGTGTCCCAAGATTCAGCAAAATTCGTCAGCAATTGGATAGACAGACAAAAATTGTAGAAAAAAAATTCCCATAAGTCACGAAATAAAACAAAATTACAGATAGAAATTATTATTATTAGTATCTATTGATAATGTGAAATGCCATTTGAAATTATTGATTAAACAATTACAATAAAATATGTGTTACCTACTTAACAAAAAAGACAAATTCTTTGCAATTGTCGATGAGGCAAAAGACAATGTCCTATTAATGTAATTTATGAATCTATGATTTAAAGGACTCTTAATTTTAATTTTCTAGGTTTGTAGGTATTGCTTGGTTTTGCTAGGCTCAAAATAAACCGCACAATAAATTTTAAGTGACTTATTAAAAATAAAAAGCGGTCCAAGAGCTTAAATCAATTAATTAAACCGCATATTAATATGAAATCGCTTTTGTTGCTGTCATCTGTCACTTTTGAAGTGTGATTTATGATGTGTTGACAGTAATTAGATGGTGTTGGTTTTTATTTGTAAGCATTTAAAAAAAATACATTGTAGCCTAATTCCTTTTCCTGAGTTCCATCGTCTTCAGAAGCTTGTTTTGCGCTTATATTTTTAAAATTGAAGCTTAGCAAAATCAGGCTAAAACGAAAATCGAGTGATTTATTATTGCTGTAAAAGCTTTAAAACCAACCTTAAAGGACTTTTTATATCGGGTTTTTTCAAATAGCAATAAATGCTCGATAGCTTAAGTCACTAGCGTCTATTGTATTTTATCATTTATAGGAAAATTTGTTTATTGCGTTTCATTAGTTTTTTTGTATCCTGTAACCTTTCCGTAAAAATGTCCTGTCGTATAAAGAAAGCCACAACAAAATTGGTCCACCCATTGAAGAGTTATGATCCCACAGAGAGACCTGCAATGTACTTACAAACATACGACCCAAACACGTCATGATTCCTCTACCTGTGGGTTAGGGGTTAAAAAAAGCTATCGCATCTCGTTTAAATTACCTCATGTAGAGGTCCTGACTCCTGTTATTATTTAAACGACTTTAAAAAAGAGTCTCGAGTCTCAAGTTGACTGAATTTTTTTAAATGTATGTTACCTACTTCATAAAAGGACACACCTTTAGGGTGGTCCCAAATAAGTCTTACTTAAATCCGTTCAGTAGTTTAATTTAAAATGCGTTTGTTGTAAGACTAGTGCAATAATAGGTAGGCACTTTCAACTACGATTATCACGCACATAGAAAAATCATTAACTGGACAAACGATGTGTTGTCAGTGCGTGTTAACAATATCATATTGAACGTAATTCCAATTTAATCGATTTGTTATTCAGAAGAAAGTGTACTCATAATTACAAATATGTGATGTTCTGTATTATAAAGTGTGAAATTGCACTTATTAAATTAAATTAAAATCATATACTTATACACATTTAATGCATGAAATATAATAATACATAATTGGTTTCCGTGAATCATTTAAATTCACTTTCTTCAAGTCTGTCAAAAATCACTCAAGTTAAAATTATTGGGTTAATTAACGTGTTTTACCCAACAACTTACATTCCTAAAAAATTTAATTTTTACTAATATTTGATATTATTGTAAAAGATTATATTATGTACCCCCTACGTGCAAGCTTTTATAATAATATTTGTAATAAGATAGTTTGCATCCTGAGAAAGGACACAGGCTACTTTTTGTCAAAAAAAAAAAAAAAAAACCGGTTTCGCCCGAGTGACCACAGTAATATCTAGATCTACCGAATCGATTCTAAAAATTCTTTCACTAATAGAAAGCTACACTATCCCTGAGTGATATAGGCTATATTTTATTTTGATAAAAAAACTACTGAACTGATTCTAAAAATTCTTCCACTAATAGAAAGCTATACCTACTATCCTTAGCTTCGCTTCGCAGGGGGAGAATTTCTCGCGATAAATTATGAATGTGAAGCCAAGTCAAACTAAAAATATATTTGGTAGATTTATTTATGTTTTACAAAAAATTTTCATATACAGTGTAGTTTTAAATTTTTTCATAAAAAATTATTTTGGTTTAAATTATATTCGGTGTCAATAGGTTTATATTCTTATCAATACACATTATTAGAAAGAAATATTGGATTTTACAACACGTTTTAATAAACGAAAATAAATTGCAATAAATCGACCTCATTTTCAAAGAATCAATAAGAAATTGACCGGTAGTCATAAGTAATGTATGGTATATACGTATTGTTGTATCATTGTATAGATGGTACACTGTGTTCAAAAATTGCAACGTTTACGTAATGATAATCATTATTGGTACAGAGATTTTATATTAAAATTTCATTTGCTGTCATAGAATTTTGATTCACTTAATGATAATATTATCCTTCTCTTATCTTTACAAAAAATAAAGAAACACGATATAATGTAATTAAAATCAGATCAAGATAAAACGATGTTTGTTTACAACGAAATTTTAATATTTGTTGTTTTTGATTATTTCGTTGCCAAGCCAGAATCTATCCGGGCGAAGTCGGGGTGAAAAGCTAGTAGATTTATAACGATAACAATTATCTGACGAAAACTAGAAAAATTCATGATATCAGAAGATATTGAACTGTTCTATTCAAATCAAAACTGTCCAAATAGTTTTGGTCATATCACTCACTATGGCACATTGCAAAATTAACGCTTTTTGGGAAAATGACTGATTCATAAATTCGTAAAAGTTTTGTTAAAGTTTTGTCATTTAGAGTTTTTTGTTGAAAATTTTTGAAATGTGCCATTGTTGCAGCCGGCGAGATTATGGTTAGTTTTAAAAACTGAGTGATTCAATTATAGTATAAATTGTGTATCTAGTTGCATAATGACCCAATGAAGCATATTACTGACGAGTAGTGTTAAAATGAGTGATAACGAGTTTAAACATTTGCACGAGTCATAATGTCATTACACACTATAAAATAGCTACTATAAAATAGCAGCTTTTCACTTCATTTTTAAAATTTTTTGACAGGTAATTTGTGCCGCAAATTTCACTTATATAGTAGGCCGAGGCACGCACAGGAGTATGTAGTAGCGAGCGGATCAGGCGAATAAACATAACTATGGAAATGGTTTGCTTTCCCACACTAGTGAGGGAAATATTCGTTCCCGTACACCGACCTGTCAAAAGTCCCTTTAGATGCATACACACATACATGTAAAGCAGCTTTTTTACCCGACTGCGCACGCAAAGGAGTGGTAATGTGTTTATCAGCCTATGTATGTTTGTATGTTCCTTTGAAGCACTACACAGACCAAACGCTTGGGCCGATTTTTATGATTCACACGTCAATCGATTCCCCTTATTCCTGCGAGTGTCACTTAAGACATGACGTTAGTGAAAATTCAATATGGCGACTACAGGACGCCATATTGTGAAAATGAAAAAAATGTAAGTCAACAAACTATGTCAAGTGGGGTATCGTTGAATAGGTATTTAAAAATCATTTTTAGTTTTCCCTCAACATTTTTCGATTCGACTGACCATTTAGGATCTATATCGATTTATTTTTAACTAAAAACATTTGAAATAAAAAATTTATTAAAAAACAAAAAACCCGACTGCGTAAAAATCGAACTTAAAAGATGGAAACAAGATCAAATGATAACATGCAGTCGGAGGTATTTCTGTTCAATTTGTTACTACTATGCCTCCGACTGCATGTTATCATTTGATCTTGTTTCGATTTTTACGCAGTCGGGTTTTTTCTTTTTAATAAATTTTTTTATAGTGGGTATAGCAAAAAGAAATTTTTATCATTGTGCAGTTGAAATAAATTTGAGCAAAATACAAAATAAAATTTAAAAAAAAATGGATAATGCATAACATAAGTTATTCTTGAACATTATGTATTTATTTTAGCCCATGCGGTCTGTTGCATTACCAATCCGTTATCCAGATGTAGGTTTGTGTGTTACAATCTTTAAATCTTGTTTGTGTCAACCGATTTGAGATGAAAATCAATGCAGCTCAGGGGTTTCATTTTAAAGATCGTGATTATTTCCCTGAAAATTCCTGCATTGCATGCATTTCTTTTAATAAAAATCTGTGTGCATTTCTTTTTTACAAGCTTTTATTTAACTCGCAATGTATGTTAGTTAGTTTGTGTGTTGGTTTGTTTGTTTAGGTCAAAACTTGCAAGTAAATTTTGAACGACTTCCACGTATCCGATCGATTTGAATTTTTGTACACATAACATGTATTCCCGATGACAATACATGAATAAATCATTTTTAGAAAAAAATTCAACCCCTAAGGGGTTCAGACGGGGATGTAGGGTTTTTTTTTATTAATCAAAACTCAGGCCAAATTGCTGAAGCTAGAAACTTGAAATTTGGACAGTTGGTTCCTTTTCTGACGTGCGCATCCACTAAGAAAGAATTTCTTCGGAATTTCTCGAAATTCAACCCCTACGGGTGTTAAAAGGGGTAAAATTTTGAAAGATTAAAATGAAAAAAATAAAATATTATAGTAAAAAAAACTTTTTAGCGACAAACTTTTATTGAAATGTACTAAAAAGGAAAAAATAATATTTATAATAATTTTGGTTCATAATTATTATAAAAGCGGGGGTTGTAATCTCTATGATAGTTTATTAGTCGCAACCCCCGATTTTATAATAATTATGGACCAAAATTATTAAATATTACTTTCCCCTTTTTAGTACATTTCAATAAAAGCTTGTCTCTAAAAAGTGTTCTTTTTACTAATATTTTATGATTTACATAGTAAAAATATAAATACACATACGTATTTCAAAGGCATGGACAGATGTAATTGTTTTGTATTCAAAGAACGAAACACATTAAAAATGCATTTCAGGTTATTGGTCATTGTGAGGTGAATGTACTCAGTACTGTCAATATATCGACAGCTCAAAACTACTTAATATAATCTAAGAACTCGTGGTCAAAAATTGAAAGATTTTCGTAAAGGCTAATATTTTGAGATTAGCTAGTATTTAAGATGTAAATAATTAATATAAGTACTAGTCAGCATGTCGCCTGTTGGGGCCTCTGGCGTCGGGGCGCTTTAAAAGGTGTAAAAACATTCAGACCTCATTTTGATAAGACCGCCCTATCAGCAGTCGGTAGAAGTTTGGAATTTCTACCGACTGCTGATTAGATCGGTTTTATCAAAATGATGTGTGACTGTTTTTTTCATAAACTATATTCAATAAATTAACCCTATTCCAAATTTCAGCTTTTTAAAACACGAGTTTTTTTACACGTTTTAAAGAGATCCAACGCCAGAAATCTCGACCGCTGACTAGTATATTTATTTACACTCTAGATCAGGGATGGCGAACCTTCTCACATCTACGTGCCAATTTCTTAAAAAAAATGTTTAATGTTGCCATGACGTGCCAACAAGCACCTAAAGATATTTAGTGGACAAAAAAATTATCCAAACGTAGATCAAAAGAATTATTTCGATAATGTATTGAGTGCCATATGAAACTTTCGTCGACTTGTTATTTGAATGATAGTCAATTTTTTTCCACGGCATCTAACGTATTTTATAATTATTTCGATGTACCTATACCTAAATTAATGGCGTGCCGACAATATTCCGTCGTGTGACACCTATGGCATGCGTGCCGAGGTTCGCCATCCCTTGCTCTAGATACTCGCAATTTTTGATCACGAGCTCTTGAACTATAAACTTTGTCTTGCGCACGTAATAATTTTTATATAACACATGCACGCTTTTAGTGTTTTTTCGTATCAGTTTTGCGGACCTTAAATTACCGTTTATTGACGAGTGACGTCATGATCCATTATGAAACGCTTTTCGATGATATATTGAAAAACATTTGAAAAACCCGTTATCTAATGAACATTATGTACCTCTTTTCGGTGTTATAAATGAAATATGGTTACTATGGTAACAAAATGAATAAATATTGTATCGAGCTGAATGTTTTTATTATGAGTACTTCTGTCAGTGACATTAAATTATTCAATGAAAGTCTAAAACCATGCATGTGTTATATAAAGTATATTGTGTGACTAGTGTGCTAAATACATCTGTATGCGTCAGCGCGATGTTTTCAGCACGAGTAGTAGGGGAGCGCTCACGAGCCTTGGCGAGTGAGCATCGCGAGCCGAATACGAGTGCTGAAAACATCGCGCCTGACGCATAAAGATGTATTTAGCACACTAGTCACACAATATATTATTATGCTTTATTACATGTTAAATTATAATATATTCTATTCTGTATATTATGCACAATATGGATTAACAGAATATTTTCACGTTGTTTGAACGAGTATTTGCAGAGAAATTTAGACGATTTCATCATACTTTCGCTAAATTTCGACGCGTGTATCTTTTGCAGGTTTGCTTTTAAAGTTCTGTGATTTTAAAACCTTTCGAGATAATAGTGCGTAGGTACTTGAATCAAACTATGCCATTATTAAAAATTGCCCAACAAAACTATCACAGAAGTTATAAGGATGTATGGCACGTATAGCCACAGGCACAAATATGTATTTAAGTAACTAATCTAAAAGATACCAGCATACTGGGTTTCTTAGCTAAAACTTTCATTGCTCAACCCCTTTTTGTCGTATCGTAATATTGTATGTATGTATGTATGTAGGTATAGAATAGCTATGTCACTCTGGAGAGAGTAGGCTTTTAAAAAGTGAAAGATTTTTTTAAATCGGTTCTGTAGTTTTCGAGATTAGCGCGAAGAAACAAATAAACAAACTACATTTTTATGTAATAGTAGATGTACCCGCGGGTTTGCTCGCCCTCGATTAGTATATAACGGGATGCTGCTGCTTCCTGATGACCTAACATATGATTATTAATAATTGTATCTTTGAAGTTGGAGTTTAAGCTAACGATTAATAATAATTTGATCGAAAAACTATTTTACACTCAAACAGTCTAATATTCGTTTTACAAAGTACTTAGCGAGAATTGTAGGTGAAATTAGTACAAATAATCTAATTATTACTTAACCGGAAATGGTTTCTAAATGAAATCTGGGTTTTTCGATATAAATAATAACGAAATTAGGTATGACTAGTACCTAACAGTTAAAAAATATATATCAAAGCACGCATTAACAAAAATAATTTTATTTCCGTTTTGTTTAGAGTTAATCTAATGCTTTACCTATAATTTCTATAACGTTAGAAAATAGCTTCGTAATTAACAAATTGAAAGAAAGTTAAAATGTATTTTTAATGTTTACATCTGGCGATACTTATATTCCAGTGTATACTTATATTTACTTACATATTATGTTAGTTTGGCATTAGAATTATTTTTTGTCCGTCAATGTCAAGTGTATTTTGAAGATTGGGTATAGAAAAGACATATACTTTCACTTTTAGAGATGATTCCAGCTGTAAGAAAGTTATTTTTAATATGCATAAAGTCTACACTTTTAATAAGACGTGTCTGATAATATAAGAATTGGAATTAATATCAAGTAAAAATGTATGCCATATTTGGGAAATTCATTCAGTTCATTCAAAAACATTCAATTTTATGTGAATAATGGCGCTATTTTGCAGAGTCAATGTTAGAAATTAAAGTGCTGTTAAATTTTTGCCACTTTCTAACAGTTTCGACACTAGGGTAAGTTCGGTTTGCACTCGATTGATCGAGCCGATAATTATTATTATTGTAGATTATAGACGCGTCGACAACTCAGGTCATTAGCGTCTTCAACACAACAATTAATAATCCATTTGTGTATTAGAATCTGCCAGCCGACATACACAAACCCACTGGTACGAGCTCGGGCTCCTGGGAACATTGGAATGCAATTGCGAGAGTAACTACATTCCAATGTTCCCCCTGGGGGATGATCGAGCCGAGCAAGCAAATTCTTGGTCACGTGACAAACGAGGAATTCGCAAATCTAAACAATTTCAAATTTTAAACGTCAGAATAAAATTGCGCCAGTAAATTAAATTTTGATTACTAAAGCCGATATAATATGTTCTTTATTGTTCCTCATTTTTGATTTAATTCAACATTTATATGGTTTATAATTTTTTTCGTTTTATTCGTTTATTTTAGAATTAATAGTACTACCGGCTGTTAATTTTTTCGACCCTTAGATAATATAAGTGATAATATAAGAGATAAGAGGTGCACAAAATAGAGAAACATGCAGACCATTATTCAAACAATTAAAAGTTCTCACGGTATACTCCAAATATATATATAATTGCCTAATATACGTAAAAAACAACTTCGAAAAACTCAAAAAGCAAAATATTATCTACCAACATGACACAAGACACAAATCAAACTTGACAATACCGTTTCACAGATATTAAAGATCTGCTAATGGTCCAAATTTTTACTGTATAAAATTTTACAACAAACTACCAGATACAACAAAAAGCTTGGAAATAGGAAAATACAAAAAACAATTCAAAGATTTATTAATAAATAAGTGTATCTATTCAATAAAAGAATTTTTGGAAATTGACATAATATAGTATAATAAGTAGTCTAACTCATGTACCTTACGCATTATACTATTGTATTGTTTTGTTTTTTTTTAATAAAAAAAAGAAATTTATTATTATTATAACAAATATTTTATTTAAACATTCTGTGCAATATAGATTATTGATTATTATTATTCTTTGAATAAATGTTATATGTGTATTTTTTTTATTGAAAAATTACCTCATACAAATAAACTTCGGAATTTATTCATTCTTACAACACGTGGTCCTTCTCATTTTTAAAATGAATGTTCTGAAGATGGTTAAATCTGCTTGCTCGCTCGCTTTCCTCGGAGCTCTTAGAGTGTGCTCGATCTCCTCTAGATATTAAAACCGAACGCAGGATAGATATCTTTCATCTTTCAAAGCATATAAATGTTAAATTCGAACGCATTAGAGCACTCAGTTAATCTGAGCGCCAAACCGAACTTACTCATTACTATAAGGTAAAGTGAGACAGAAATTTTACATTGCTAAAAATTCTAACATTGAGCATACAGAATTGTACCATACATTGAAAATTTCTGTAAAAACAGTTTAAAAAGATAATTAATAAGTACATAAAAATTTAACTGCATTTTCAAATAAGCAGGCGCAACACGTCAATTCATGTATAAACTGCACAGTACACTCGAATCACGTTATAAGAATGCTTTTAGAGAGATTTGATTTTGTAGTTTTTATTATGAAATACATTTTTCAACTGCAGACCTAACAAAAATTAAATTCAATGGTAACAAAAAAAGGAAAATTATATAACAAAGACAGTCATAATTCAGAGATTACAAAACAAAATATAATAAATTTTTAAACATAAGATCAGAGGCGTAGTACGAAAAATGTGCTCTCCCAATTACTGTCAAAATTACTCGGAATTTATTCGATAATTAGTTGAATTTTTTGAACTCTCTAAGACTTTGCTAAAATTCAATATTATTTATTTAAAGGAATTTTGATATTCTGATCGGCATTAAATTTAAACTAAACGAATTATTCTTGCAAAGATAATGATTTATTGCACTTCCTTATAATTTAGTGACTGTTTGGGCGAGGATGAAAAATAATCGTTATGATCGGTGGATGTTATTTCTGAGAAATTACTTTAGTACTTGCAGCCCCGTAGGTGGCCTTTTAGCTTTATCCGATTGTAGCGGCAAAGAGATGTTCTAAACTTGTTATAATAATCAAGTGTTTTCATATTTTTGGGAATTAGCGCAAGAATCATATTGTGAAGATGGCATAGAATTGAATTATGTACTTTACAAATCTAGTTTTAGATATAGTTAAGTAATAATTTTATATCGATTATAATTAAAATTTAGAAAATTCTCCCTTTAAACGAAGGCATTATAGGTCTATATGTCCGCGCATTGCGATTGTGACATATTCGTAATTTATGTATAGTCGCGGACTTAATAAAGTCTACACTTGAGTTTTTCAGTGTAAGTTCACAAAAAGTCAGTAACTTAGCATTAAATTTTGTTTTTAATATAGATAAATGTAAATGTCAAAAATTAAAAGAAATAATTGTCGTTTAAATGCCTCGAAATTATTAAAACAATGAACAAAAAAGAAGAATCATTGCAAGATTGGAGGAAGGAATTTGCTAGTATCAAATATTATCACATTTTTTTGTGTTTTAATGGAAGCATATTAAGTTGAAGAATATTAAGTAATTTGGATTGTATAATAAACAACTGAGGTGTTCAGATAATAAATTTTTATTGAATTTTTAGGATGTTAGTAATTGATACATTACTATCAAAAGCCAAATTACAAAATGCAAAAATTTAAAAACCCGGTAACTAGATGATACAGGTGTAAACTTTTTTAAGTCCGCGACTGTACATTGTCTATTTTTGTAAATTAATTAATATATTTTAAATTTGTACGTTTTTTATTTTTATTTGCTACTCCTTTTGTCAGTAGACACAATTAAATAACAAAAAAACAAAATAGTTTATAGTTACGAAATAGACATAAAATTTTGATATGTACGAGTATCACGTCAAATTCTTTTAACCAATGACAACACGTTTCGGTGTTAATTTAAAATATGCAATTTTAGATACATTTCCAACTGCAATATTATTTAATATTTGTTTAAATATAACTTGTATTTGTTGATCTATGCGTATTTATGTTATATGTATATTGTATGATTTACTGTAAATTGAGAAGCATTGAGATGAATTCGAGTGTATTAAAAACACCCTACAGTAGCGACAACCAGTTTAACGTATTTGTTATGTGTTACAGCTTATTACATAGAGAGATGTTACAAAGACGATCCTAATGTGAACGAATGTCTCAAGAGCAGTGCTAATGTGTTGGCTGAACATTTTCGACGTGGTATTCCCGAGCTAGGAGTTACAGAAGTTGAACCTATCGTTATTGACGAGATCGGAATAGCCCTTGGGTCCGGCCCTGACGGGTACAGGGCCAGCTTCAATAATATTCAAGCTTTTGGTGTCAGCAATTTAACAGTAACCAACGTCAGGTAATTTCATACAGATTAATTGTCTCTTGTTTATTTAACCGAATACAATGTAACGTTAGATAGTATTTGATTCAACTAATAACGGTAGTTGAAATTGGTTTTTAGGTATGTGTCTTTACTAAGCATTGAAATCATTTAAATGTTTAATAAAATTATTACTCAAGTTTTTAAGTAGAAAATGGACCTCTTTTTGAGCATTTGCATAAGAAAGTACCAGGCTAAAGTGAAGATTTCTGAAATATCTGATATCGAAGTTGAAAAAATTACGGCATATAATTTATAGTTTTAATTTACATCGCATGAGCTATGGAAATTCCTGAAACTGCATTTCGTTGTTAATTTTTCCAACTTTGACCTCAGATATTTCAGAAAACACTTACATTAGTCTGGTACTTTCTTATACAAAAACATTCTCAAATTGAGGCTTTTTTACTGAGTACGTCGAAAAAATACCAGGTGCTACTTAAAATAACAAAGTTGTGTGTGCTGGGGGACGGTTGAGGGTGGTGTAACGATTCGACACCTATGTCAGGTTGTGTCTCCCTATCGATTTTAACTCAAAAAGAAAAACAATTAAATGCATGGACATTGTTCGCGTGGACACCCGGTATTTAAAATAAGCGTTTTTTTTTGTCCAAGAACTTTCAGCGGTTTCCACTTGCTCAATTTTGATATATTTTTTAAATAATCGTACTGTAGAGTTCCCAGACCTATTTTGTTGTACTATTTTTTGAAATGTGATATAGGATTGTGTCATCGCTCTAGAGGATATGTTTTATTAATAAATCAGAATGAAATTCTACCTATTTTGCAATCGCTATGTATTAATAAATCATAAATTCATAGCACCTGGGCGAAACCGGACGGGACCGCTAGTATTATAATAATATTACGTTTATATATTTTTCAGGACTGACTTGGATAGTTTACAATTTCAGTACACACTTATGATTCCTCGTATTACAGCGCGCGCTAAATACAGGTCAAGTGGTGTTCTGATTCTTGTCAAAGCTTCTGGAGGCGGTGACTACTGGGGAGAATATGGTTGGTATATTCTATTATCATTCTATTATTATTCTATTATCAAAATTTAAAATTATATCTAGCACAAATTTTACTTTTTATGAACTTGACAAATATTTTGTCAAGTGTTTTAAAAGAAACTTATAAATCAATTTATATTAGAAATCGTGTCCATCGTGATTATAATAAAATTAAGAATAATCGCAGGATAGTGGACAAAATATTTGGTTTATTTAAAAAGTCTAAATATATAGACGAAACGTCGTACATTCAATTAAATAAACCAAATATTTTGTCCACTATCCTGCGATTATTCTTAATTTTCTTATAAATCAATTTTCACAAACATTCTATTGGCACCTTTTTGACAATGCCAATTATTTTTTGATATCCGATGACCACTGAATACTAAAATATTATGAAGTATTAGAAATACCTTGTATTTTTTTATGTCCGTCTTGTGACTTCCTGTGTTTTAACACGACGCGTTTCAGCAACAAGTTGCTATTTTCAGGTGTGGTTAAATTTTTTTTAAAAATTACACATTGAGTATCCGTAACACGTTATAATATTAAGCACATGCGTATTATGTAGTGGATTGTGGAGTACTGATTTAAATTTCGAAATTTTATGTTTTATATAGTAGGTAGATGAAATGGACGTGTGAGTGTGTGTGTATTTATGTAGACGATTAATGAGTGTTACGGATACTCAATGTGTAATTTTTAAAAAAATTTAACCACACCTGAAGATAGCAACTCGTTGCTGAAATGCGTCATGTTAAAACATAGGGAGTCACAAGACGGACATAAAAAATACAAGGTATTTCTAATACTTCATAATATTGATATAGTCACTGGGAGACCCAACACTCTAAAAATGTATAATACTAAAATAGCTTCCATAAAATATCAAATCATAAGAATCAAATTTTTTTCGACCAACGCAAGTTGGAATCATCATGAAATGATTATAAAGTTTCAATAATCTCCGAAATATGCGTCAAAAAAAATTAAGTGTTCGTGTTTTGGTGTCTTGTGGAAACTCTTTTAGTTGTCTTAACATCAAATATTCCATCCCTCTTCAATATATTCGTTGATGATGACCAGTTGAAAGTAGTAAAATATTTTTTAATCAAATATTTCACCACGTGGAAGTTGGATTGTGAGTTTTTCATACTTTTTGTCATCTACGAATTCTTAACGTTTTTTTCTGGTGGGGTAACTAAAAGCTAATGGACCCACAATAGATCCCTACTCGATTAGTTAAACATTAAAAAACACAGTTTTATATTAACACGTTGACTGCCGTAAGAAGCATAACTTGTTGCTCGAAGAATCGACCATAACAGCCGCGAGTATCACAAGTTGATTCTCAAGCACTGCAAGCTATAATAGCCAAGAAAAGTATCATTCAATTCTCAGGTCAATGTAACTTTTATGCAGCCCAATATACACGGCTGTAAGCATTAGAAACTATGCGTGGCCTGCACCTGAGTGAATAGATAGTTGATTCTCAGGCTTGAAATGTTTGTAGTTGACATTTCCATAAAAAGCAATGAAACTTCAGATAAAATATTATTTATATTTATTCAATCAAAAACCAACATTTAATTACATTTCTAAATAAGAAAATAACTACTTTTTTTCATATGATTCAAGCGTATGCAGACTTGTTTACATATGAACGGCATACGATTCATACAGCCATTACGGCAAACTTCAACTATATGGGCCACGTGAACATTTAGTGTCTCTCGGCTGACAAAAACAAAAAAATACATTTTTTAGGGAAAAATAAATTCATTAATGTTAAAGAACATTATCGCTATCCTATTCAAGGACAAAACAGTTCTAGCCAGAAGGGACCAGATATTTCTGATTATTGCGGCAGTCAACGTGTTAAAATAAAGGCTCTTTATTTTTTGTTTTGATTTAGTATGCCCGTTTTTTCTGTCATTCATATTCGCAGCTGGTGGCAGTAAAGGGTCTATATTTGCAATTTGTTTGTCACGTTTGTGTATAATTTCTAGTAAATTTAAAAATTAAAAATAAAATTCGAAGCACCATTTGAGATAAATATTTAATATTTTACATCAAATCCAAAACTGGCTAGGAATTGTTAAATTAACCACACAAATTATTATAAACATAAAATTCTACCTGTACTTCCACCGTCTTGCGAATGTTATCTAATATGCGAATAACTTAGTGAATAGTGAAAATTATATTTTTTCAGAGGGCGTGAAAGTAAAAATATATTTTAAAGGAAAAGCTCACAAAATTCAAGGACAGACATATTTGAGTTTAGAGGCACTTAAAATGGATTTCAGTGTGCGTGATATAAAAATGGGAGTTGAAAATGTTCACGACGGAAATACGGTTTTACGTAAGTTACTTTGTTATTAATCAAAACTCTCCATTTACTTTCTTAACAAATAACAATTAAATAATTACATAGAATGATGTTATTATCCCATATTTAAAATAATTTATGTTTGTTGTATGTTTACCTTTGCGTTTTGATATACCTACGCGTTTCCGGAAATGTTTTTCTTAAATTTGAGGTATATAAACCTTTTAGCCTTGTATCTTCGAGTATATTGTTTCAGTTTATTATTAAATGAAATAATTATAATAGCAAATATGTTTGCTTTTAAAGAGGGCTACCATATTTTTATTCGTCAGATAGCGCTAGTGGCAAATATAGTGATTCTATTTTTAACCATTATTAAGGAATAAATAATAAATAAAAATATAAAACTGCGATTTAGCCGTTAAATGATTGAATTCAGCTAATACTTCACTAGCTAGTGACTCAGGCAGGCAAAATATAAACAATACTGACATTTGAATGTAGCAAATACCTGCATGTTATACTGCAATAGGGAACATGCATGTATCTTTTTATTAAGTAGTAAATAATCTGAACTAAATGACACCTAAACCACTTCGTTTTATTACTTTTCAATTTGAAAGCTTACTAAAATCGTTTTTCTAATTAATTATAAATGTATATGAAGATAATATTTTTTTGCAGAGGCGGCACTGAATCTTTTTATTAATACAAACGCTCAAGACTTACTGAAAGAAATGAAACCCGATCTCAAGAAGAAACTTATGGTAATCATGACAAACTTTATCGAAAATCTATTTGCGAACATTCCGTTCAATTACTGGATCGCTTAAAATAAATATATTTTCTGTAAAAAAAGTCATATTTTTTCTGCTATTCTGTATTATAAATGTAACATAGTACCTACAGCTAATTTTTTCTTTATTTATTTGAATATCGCAAAATATTATGTTAAATTATGATGTGTTTTTATAGAAATGTTATCTACACATCACACTAATTGTCGTCACAATGTGACACTTGACAGTCCAGGAAGGTAGATAAAGACAAAAAATTAACATAACTATCAATTATAACATTTATAATACAGAATAATAACGTTAGTTTTAGCAATTTGTATAAGTTCTGCAATGCTGTTAAAATCAAATGTAGATTATGTGATATTTGTAAAGCACAATATCAAATCATAATATAATATTTATTGAAAAGTCATAAATAGTTTGAAAAGTGTATATAAAATGTAATTTAGGAACAATAATTTTGTTGTTAATAATAGCAATTAATAAAAATCAATATTTGAACTAATATTATTCTGCACATACACTACAGAAAATACTATTTTTTAGCATAATTCTCTTTAATCTATTAACAGTACAAATTCTACTATTTTATTTATTTATAATAATTCACTGTATTTATTGTGCTGTGAAAAAGTGGTTCTGTATAGTTTTGTTAGTTCAATTAATATTATTATAATAAACTAAACAGAATCTTTCAGCTTTTTTGGAAGTACCTAACTCTTCCTCAAAGAATATTCTAAACTAAAAATCCTTCAAGGTTATATTTTTTTCTGAATATTTTTTTAATAATGCTCCATAAATAATACAAATTATATGTAATCAAATATTATTTATTTAATATTGCATCCACGAATATCAAGGCCTATATTTTTAGTTGAATAATGTAATATTTTATTTCCGTTGATATATAAGCGATATATGTTTTAAATAAAATCACCAACAACTAATTCGCTATTCTTTATTATTGTGTTTCATTGTGTGAAATAATAAAAAAATATTTCCTGTAAGATCATTATTTTTTTAAACCCGAAAGCCATAATAAAATATAATAAAAAATTTGAATATTCAAAAGATTTAGTATTTTTATGATATTTATGATTTTTATGATGATTTATTTCATTTCTATGCGCTAAGTATTTACGGAGATACAAATTTTTAAAATTTAATACCTGCTACGTTACTAAAGTCAAAGTGCGTTCGCTGCAAATATATGCTCTATAACCTATATAACCAGGCCGGCTATGTTTCCTGTACACTGATCTCGCACGCCCAGAGTGAGATGGATAATGTATTAAATATATGTGTTGTAGTAGATGTTTGGCGCTAACGCCGTCAGCCTTTTGAAAAGAAAAATATTTATTTAACCAACTTGAAAAATTGTGAAGCCGTTTTAAGTGCTAGACAAAACAATCCAATGGCATTATTTAAGTTAGATGGAGCGCATTCGGAATCCAATTATTTAAGAAAAAAAATCGATTATTGGCTCATTGGATAATAATAATTGCTATTTATTTCTTGAATTAACACAAATTTATTCACAGAAATTACGCGTAACAACTTTTTGTTTGGAATTTCGTTTTCTTGTGAATTTGTTTGCTTTTTGGATATTTTGTCCGATAGTTAGGCAGGAGAAAGAGTTTCCAGAATGTTTTTTTCTGTCAATTTTGTCTGTACTGGCATCATTCGAAAGTAGCTGGATCGATTTTAATTAATCTTAATACAATATCAATTGATATTAGTGACGTCTCAAGAGAGTGAGAATCGCACCGGGTGACACCATCAGATGGAGTGACAACAAAATGATTGTCTATAAAATTTTCGTGTAGTGTTTCAACAAAAATTAATTTTTTTATATAAACATAAATATCCCTGAAGTAAGTTATATCAACAAACGCATTTTTGTAAGCTCATTTTAGATGTAATAATGTAACTACAAGGTTAAAAATTTATGCTAATTTACTATTTGAAGCTTCTAAAGCGCCCTGCTTGGAAATGTATTAGTTTTACTAAGGGTTCTGTATAATGTTTGGTTCGACGTTCTGGAGGATGTCCATGAGGGTGTGTGACATCAGAGCTAGTCTGTAAGGTTACATCAACCCAAGTAACGCCACTGCTGGATTTCCAATCTTGAAGTATAGACGAATGTGTTATCTATGTATTTGACGAGTTTCTGTGGTTTTAAACGATTAAAAATTATTATTATTATAATTAAGGGACGTTACTTTACTTGCAATATAGGATATTATTTATCTGGCTGCTTTGGTAAAGACAGGCTTCTGGATATTAACGCAACGGTCAAGCGAACGAATCTTCGGTCAACAGCTAGTTGTTGATAAGACATAATGGCCTAATTTCTGTAGTTCAAACGCAATAATATAATTGTTAAATTTTCTATTTTGTTTTTGCTTTCTGTTGTCTTACTGTTTCTAAAATGCAAGCTGCAAGTTTATTTTTCTATTATAACAATGACTGTTATATAAACATAATATTTCAAGATATGATGCCACTAAGAATGATAAATAATAATATATAGAAACTAAAAATACATAATAAAATTATGTAGATAGCCATAATATTTATACCTAATGCAGATTTAAATTGTTCTTTCCGCTAAAACCTATCCATTATCTGTATTTTTATCGAGGTGCAAACTGATTATTGAACACGCATGCTTATAATACATATAATAAAATGACAATACCTACACTCTATAAGGTTCCTTAATAATGATGAAAACATTCTGTCTGCAATTTCACATGGTTAACCACGTGCTCTGAATTTTTATGACAAAGACGTGTTTCGGCTCATTGCCATATTGTAATTGGACTCAAACAAAAGTCGTACCTACTTACATCAATTCAATTCTAAAGGTTTAATTCCGTTTTATATACCAAGCGTTATCAGAAAACCTGAGGTGACAGTTGATTTTAGATGGGGACAATATTATACAAGCGATAGGCCCTGCAGTCAGGGTCCATTCTGATTGGTCGAACACCCCACCTTGATGTCGTTTGACACACACACACCTAAACGAATGTAACAACTAACTAGTGAACTCTGTGCTAATATGGATAGTTGATAGCGATTAAAAAATGGGTAAATTTGCATGTGGAGAATGTTCAAATAAGACACGCATTAATGTTTACAAAATTGAAATGAAAACTTCAGGGTATGCTTGTAATCTAATTCTTTCTATAAAAGTCGATCAGTTTTTTGATATTTCAAAATAAAACCGAATTTAATATTGTTATTTGAAATATTAGGATGTCCAAAATTTATACAATAACAGTGTTCTTGAGAAATTGGAATAGAAAAATAAATTTTAAATAAGTTTTATTTTGAAATGTCAGAAAATTGAACGACTTTTAATGAAAGAATTAGATTACAAGCCTTATCTGAAGTTTTCATTCTGATTTTGTGAACATTAATGGCTGTCTTGAAGAATATGTGTTTAAACTTTGAACATTCTCCATATGTACAAATTTACCCATTTTTTAATCTCTACCAACTGTCCATATTAGTACAGAGTTCGCTAGTTGGTTAGTAATAATAAAACGAGACAATAAGGTTTGAATTAAATATTGACGAATATTTTCTTATAATTGAACCAAACTGATTTCTCTGCCGAATTGATGTTGTCATCTCAGCCATTAAATTAACAGTATGAAATTATGAGAAAGAAGTGTTGTTTATATTAAATTGATTTGAAATGATTGCGTTAGTCAGACATCATACCAATTAGATACACGAACTACAGATTAAAGAAATGTGGTTGTTGCTAAAATTTAACGAACTGCAAATGACACAAAAATATGTCAACAACAATAACGACAAGAACAAAACTGACGCATCGCAACGTATACAAACATGATAATGTCAAACTACTTGACATTATTTATAATGACCTGTAATGTTGCATGCTTACAAAATATCTAGTTACCTTGTGGTTAATATTGGTAGGTATTATCATCCATATTATGTTGTTATACTTAAGGTTCTACCGTACCCTATAAAAGTAAAACTAATTTTTAGAGCTCCCAAATGGAATATATTGCGCCATAACTTTGTTTGAGTAAAAACTATTTAACAAGAAGAATATTATGCACACCTATATGGTCACGTTGTCAACAATTGTGTAAAAAATATTTAATGTGCTAATCTCTCTTTATTTTTAATTTTAAAACTTGAATCTTAACACAGTTTTTTATTTAAAAAATTCGACTGATGACCAGTCCTATACTTCCCACCTAGTAAATATTTGCAAAAAATAAACACTCTTTTTTTTATTCTTTGACTAGGCCCAAATAACCTTAGCTGTTGGTGGTCTTTAAAACACAATTTAATTTTTATTCTTTGAAAAAAGCATGGCCCTCTTTTTTGTTTGGTGATCTACTGATGGCTAGCTTTGATATATTAAAAATCATGGTTACCTTGATTTACGCACAATTTTCTTTTTTTAGTAAAATATTTTTTTTCTCGAAAACTATACATTTTAGAGAAAAAAAATATTTACATTTTTTTCATATTATAACATCTAGAATTCATTTATATTTTTTTTTACCTATGTTAATACGTGACATTGAGGACGTTTTTTTGAATATCTCAGGATCCACTGAACCGATTTGACTCAAAATCTAATCAGATCTAAGTTAAAGGCTGATAAACACAATAGAACAATCGGCATGCCCGTATGTTGTTCCGTTCTTAAGATATCGAAGGCGAAAAATTGACCACATACACACACACACACATACACACATACACACACACATACAGACATCAGTCAGAAAATGATCTTAAACGATTGCTAGGGTCTCAAAACGTGAAGATCTGTTAAAATCTCGAAATATTTTTTTCGGACTAAATCCATTACTTCCCTACCATAGTAGAGGTGGGAAGTAAAAATCAATTGTAGGTTATCTTCAAAATACCATGAAAAAAAAACTCGGGTCGCAGTGCCAAAACCCTGCCGACAATATAGTGTATTTGCTAATACTGGCATTGTGGCTTTATTATGTGAACTTAAGTTTGTTTTTGAACAAAATAAAAAATTTAACCCCTTAATACATCCCTTAAAATAATATTTTTTTTCTTAATTTCAATATTTTTATCAATGCAACCTCGGTACCAAATTAAATATACCCTTCAGTAAGTAAAGCACTATCCGCAAACTAGTGTTTTCATAAAATTTGTAAGTCCGGTCCTGTCAGGCCGATTTTACTAAAATTTTAGCAGCCCATTTTAATCGTTACTAAAGGGTTAAATTTCAATTTTGAAACGATTCTGACAATTTTTTCGGTATTTTTGGGCCCAAAAACTTTTTGGAACCCTTAAATACAACCCTGAAAATGGTCCGATCGGGCCCATTTTAAATAGGCTTCGTGCGGTGATGGGTTCCAATGTGTGTACCAAATTTCGTTTAATTCGATTAAGTCTGTCGAGAGTTATCGTGTACACACATATATATATATATATATATAAACATTTTTAAAAATGGTGGCAAACTGTTCAGGGGGATATGAAACGTCGAGAAATTTTGGTCCGACCCCTAGGTCCCGCCATCCGACCGACGCCAATAGTGTATGTGCCATATTCTATGGCAAATACACTAATGAATAGGTTTCATAAAATTTAAATAAATATTTGTATAGGTACAGAAGGAAGGAACAGAATATCTATAACGAAACAACTGATATTATTCTTTGGCAGTCAATAAATGGGAAATCCGCGACTTTTGGCAAAGAAAAACTGACATTGATGATTTACGGTTATGTTTGAAAATTTGTCCCAGGATTGTCAGTATAAAAATGGACCAATGGTTTAACATATTATCTTGTCTTTAAGTTGCCAAACTATTGGTTCAACTAGGACAAGTATACCAAACAGACTTAATAATCATCAATATGTGCATGCAAATTTGATTGTGCTTCAAGTGACTACTATAGAATACACCTTAACTTATTTAATATGCGTGTCCGAGAATTAACATGAACCAATCTCGTTTAGGACACGTCCATGAAATAAGTTAGAAGGCCTGAACCTCACAGCGCTTATTGACAAATGTGTTACCAGGAAATTTGACAATATTCTGCAAAATCACTCGCACAGATGTTATCGAAATTACGCTTATTGAATACTAAATAAAAATTATTCAGGCGTTTATTTTTAAAATTTGTTTCTCTTAGAATCAGTATTTTTATAAAATTATGTTGTAATTTATTTATAAGGAATGTAACTATCGTAGATATTAAATTAATAGAATTTTGTTCTATTTGGGGTGATCATGATTAACTAGTTGTGCTCGCGGCTTCGCTCGCGTAGATTTCGAATTGTCGCACAGTTGTTTTTGATCTATCGTGATTACAGTTTACTACGTTGCCAAGGAATGACAGCCCCTGAACTTCTAAAATATTTTCTTTACCTAACCGTGAAAACCGCAGGAAATCGATTGAACAATTTCCGAGTTTATTGCATTCAGAATGACAGACAGGTGTTGGCTTTATAATAGATATCAGCTTTGTGACTCGGATTCGTTCGAGTGGATTTTGGTTTCGTAGCGAAAAAATCAAGAGGAACACATTTCTTATATACCACTTGTAGTGCAGTCGACATTCATCGATTTAGCTTAGAGTTCATGTGCGAATCAACAACTACGAGTAATTCTAAATGTTCGCTCTCTGCTCATTTTATTTTTGTTCTTTTTGATGTTACGTAATAAATAAAAATAAATAAAAATATGGTTTATTATCATACAGTTAAAAATTACACAATTTTTACAAGATTTTGGATATTTTGTCCGACAGCTAGACAGGAGAAAGAGTTTCCAGAATGTTTTTTTTTCTGCCAGTTTGTACTACTACTGGCATCATTCTAAAGTAGCTGGATCGATTTTTTGATATTAGTGAAATCACTCCAGGGAGAGTCGATGGCGAATTGTAAAAAAATTGTGTCTGCTTAAGACCGCACGGCCGAAGTGAAAATTTCTATGGTGATCGTCATCGATTCGGAGAATATAATATAAGTATTAAAAAAAATAACATAATGCGTTATCATCGTGTTGTACAATGTATATGTATACCTAAATTAAAGTCTGATACATCCAAAAAACAACATTCGCTTCGAAAGCCATTCTGACTGCCATTATAGTTACATAACACCGGGCACAGCTGACTATTTCCACCTCGCTCGGCTAAACTCGGCTCTCCCGAGTTTACCCGAATGAGCATTTCACCTCAGAACCTGATCATCTGATGGATCAGACTTATTTACTGCCCAGGAAAAAGAGTGCTGCCCGATGCGCCTAAAGAAATTTTCACTTCAAAAGAAAACGCCTTGTGTTTTAAATATATTATAGATATTACTTAGAAAAAGTTTAGTCATTGTTAAAAACAATGTTGGATGTATAGTGTATACACTAATTATTTTATGGGAGCAGCTTTGAAACTAAGAGAGACATGTGAACAAACTTTATGAAAAATAGCACGTATACCATTATATGTATAAACATTCAAATCATGAATGTTGTAAATAAATCTTGGAAATTGATAAAACCATGAATCATTTACGAACGTCATTATAACTATTTGCATGAGATATGCAAAATAGTGTCAGTCAAAAAATTGTAAACAAGATGGTTTTTTAAAAAATGATTACATAAATTAATTTTATTGGACAGGTAAATTGAAATGCTGTGACAAATTAGATGATAATAATTTATGAGACAATTCATTCATATCTTTTGTTAATGTTTTTACAGAGCTATATGAATTAATTTCCTGTTTCAACATTCAACAATTCAAGGTCAGTTTTATTTCTAAAGGTTCGGTTGCATAACTTTCACTTAAATTTTCAGTTCTACTTAAACTTCAGCTAAGATTCCATTCCTAATAATTATATGATTAGAAACACAAAATGTAACCATTACTTTTCTTTAATGTAATTTACTTGTGCTATGAGACCTTCTTGCGTGCCAAATTTCAAGATTCTAGGTCAACGGGAAATACCTTATAGGTTTTGATGAGTGTGTCATTATCAAAAAAATACATTTTTTAAAATCTTTTTATTGCATTGAGTTAGAAGCTTGAATTTTTTTGCAGGATTATGGGATCGTAGACCCTAGTATTTGATATTAATTTCAACGTGATACCTCTAATTGTTCCTGAGAAAAGGGCCTAAACCATTGATTCCCAAAGTGGTCCAGGTGGACCCCCAGGGATCCACGGGAGTCTACGTTGGCGTGACAAAAAAATGGGGGTTCACAATTCGTAAGCGGGGGTCCACGAAAATGTATCTGGTTTCGATAGTGAAGAACTAAAATGTTGGCTTGACTTCACCTATCAATGTAGGCAGACAATATTTTAAGAAGCTCAGCGACTGTTACTTGTAAAAACTTGCATATTCCATATTCAGTACAATGTACTATTTCTACTATTTTTCTTTTTATTTTTACCACTCCGAATGGGGGGTTTTCTAAATAAAATAAGTGAGAATTGATTGGTTTCTTGTGCTGTGAGTAGATGTCAAAAAAGTAAAGTTGGATGGAATCACTTTTTAGATTGGCCAACTTTACTTTTTTGACATCCACTCACAGCACAATCAATTAATTAATTAACCAACCAATTCTCACTTTTTTTCGAAAACTTAATTCGTGCTTGGAACTCAGCCGCAACGCAAATTTCCATAGTTAGATCTAATCTTCACATTTTTTGTCGAATTTTGAGAATATGGTAGAAATGTAGCTGCAGGGGGTTCACCGGAACCAGCAAAATTTTTAAAGTGGTCTATGAGAAAAAAAAGTTTGGGAACCTCTGGCCTAAACAAACAGACAGACGAATAATAAAGTGATTCTATAAGGGTTCCATTTTTTCATTATGAGGTACGAAACCCTAAAAACTGTTCTTAATAAGAACCACAGATGTGCCTTGGAGTCGACTCTGCAGGACAAACGAATAAAATAGCCAGGAACATGAGCGGCGGAATATAGTTACTTGAGTACTTTTACGTTGAGAAAATATTACTAAAAATTTACATTTCAACTAAAATTTAAGTCAAAAGGCATAATATATCTATAAAAATATAAATTAACAAAAGAATGAATGAAAAATACATAATGTGCTTTGTAGAAACGCTATAATCAGACAACAAATCTATGGTTACTTGCCAAAGCGGTTTATGTCATTTAATAAAATGACATTTATTTATTAATTTAAATTCAGAAACAACGACTGAACTAAAGTTCCAAAAGTTGTACAAAATAACAATGCTCATAATTAGTACATACAATTAAAATAAAATCGTTTTCAATTGATTTACCGTTACACAGAAAATATCAACATTTATGTCATTTGCAGAATTACACATACAAATCAGAGGGGAGTTAGCCGTTTGGGACGTTTTTGGGCAATGAAGATAAAACGTAGGAGCATTTCTAGTTCTTAAGGATGCTACATTGAAAGGGGTAAGACTAAGTAGATGCCGATCATCAACGTAATTATGAATTATTTAAAATTGAACCCTTCCCCCTTAGCTTCAAGGATTTAATCCTATGTGCCAGCCACAATATGATAAGGATTAAACACACAAGGATTAAAGGAACCAACACCTTTTCTCGCCACAGGCCCTCGCAGCATTAGGAACCCAAGACAAACACAGGACTCAGACCTTGGAAAAACACACAAAATGACTACTGTCAGTAGTTTAAAATTTTAGAAACCATGATTGAAAAAATATATTGACATATTTTTTTAAAACGAGGTGGTCGTACAAAAACACTGCGGCTCAACCAGAGCTGAACCCACACGATTTTTTTTCAGCAGCGAACTTGGTGTCATATAAAACACTGGAGCCGTTTTGAAACGCATTTGAAATTTACAAATAATAAATTTAAGCAAATTCTAACCGACAAACAAACACACCAAGCAAAAAAATGATGTTCGATTTGTTAATGTTGCTTGTGAAGGAAGGTGCATTAAGGCCGTGCTGTTTCTTTCAATTGCAGTAAAACTGACTAAATCACTATACATACGTCCACTAGAAGTAAATTTAAACGGTCGTTATTAATTTTATTTAAGTAATAATTCGACATAGACCACTTTGCTTTCTATAGCCAGAGATATTATGCATATTATATTATGACAGTATTAGAAAGCATATACCGATGAATTATCCCCATGAAGACAGAGAATGCCAGTTGACAATGACATTGAACAGACCATTACACACTGACAACTATTGTTCAGTCATATAAAATTAGGGTAACTCGTTAGAAAATAAAACAACTAAATAAATTATAATTTAACAAGCCGTGAGGTGGGTCGTTTATCAGGACTAAAGTGCGACCCTTGAGGTCCACACGACGAACTTCCCAGTTTGATAAATATTTAATAATAATAATTAAATTAGATAATACACAGAAAAGTAATCATTTTAATCATTAAAACATAATTATTATTTATTTTTAACAGTAATTAAAAAAAAAAAACGGGTGAACCGATTTTTATAAAATTTATGTCGGATCAAAATGACGTTAACACGCCTCGATTGACACCCTTACGAAGTCGATATAATTTTTTATTCGCGAGATATTGTGTAAAATCTACTTTTTTGGAGGTTATTTAGTTAAGAAAAAAGAATGGCTGAACCGATTTTGAAAAAATTTCTTTCAGATCATATTTACGATAATACGCGTCGATTGGCACCCTAACGTAGTCGATATCATTTTTCATTCTCGAGATTTCGTCTTAGAAAGAAATGGACACATACATACGTACGTACGTACGTACACACACACACACACACACACATACACACACACAGACATCTTTCTAAAAGTAGTGTAAAAACAGTGTAGTGACCTTGAAACATAAACATTTTTTTTCCTTTTTGATTTCGATTTTCGGACCCATTACAATAACTTCCAATGGGAAGTTAAAAAAACTAAAAAACACGCTTAAATGAACTAAAAAGTAAAAAATAATTAATTTTATTGTAAAAAAGCGTGGGGTAGTATGAAAATATGATACAAAGCACCCCACGCTTTTTTAAAATAAAATTAATTATTTTTTACTTTTTAGTTCATTAAAGCGTGTTTTTTAGTTTTTTTAAATTATAATTTATTTTTGCTTACTCCTGAAGATCCTGGTCAGGAAAATGGGACAAACTTATGGAATTATTGTATTGTCATCGGTCCTTGATAAGTGTGCAAAGTTGGAATCTATAATTGGTTTAGGTACTCAAAAATGTATGAATTCAAATTAAGGAACATAATAATTACAAAGTTTAATAATAATAATAATAAAATTTAATTTAATATGGATCAAATATACTCTTTTTTAAATTTTAGTTTAATGGAAAACGCAAAAAAATAGAAATATTGAATGTACGTTTTTTCATAAAATGCCACTGAATGATTAATGCCTAAAACAGATGAGCACGTAGCATGATTATAAATAAAAATATAAGTCCGAACACAATAATAATTATTATTATGCGTTACAATAAGTGCCCAATGTTCCCCTAATCCGTGTGTATAGTGTGTAATATATAGGTACGACTCACTATTCTTGAGGAAACTGCAAATCAAACTGACAAACATATTTCCACCATACAGAATGATTTAAAAAAACAATTTTTGGCTTTGAAATAGCTTAATTCGAAGGAAAACTTTTTCCCATAGCTCATCCATTATAAATATCTGATTAAAGTATCAGTTGCACTTATTTTGAGTTTTTTTAAGGCCACTGACAACCAGGGTTATTTAGGTTAGCACCAATTTATACAGTGGCGGATGTAGGGTTGTGGAGGCCCCTGGGCAGCCGAGTCGAATAAAGTTGAGACCCGTTTTTTGTGCTAATTTTCAGAAATGTTCAGAAATGTTACCCAGTTTGTCTACTCCTAAATTTGACACTGGTTTTCTAAGAAAACACGTAAGTACAGTAGATTTTCGTTAAGGTCTACGGGTCTGTTTGGGGAACAAATGCTATCATAACGGGAGCTCAAAAATGTCTCATTCCTTTATGCAAAATTAAAGAAATGATTTGCAAGAATATAAAAATTTGTGCAGGGCCCTGTTGCCCTCCCCCAAATTCCTATTCCCAATTTATTGTTTTTTAATAGTAAATTGAAAATCCAATAGATAATTTTTACCAATTCACATTTACCAAAACATCATTTTTTTTCATTTTGAAAACAGACCAACTACTAAATATAGATTTCTAAAAAGATAATAAGGCTATAATTTGAGTTAAATCCTTGAAAATTATAAAATGAGGAAAAAAAAGTGTGTGTGTCAGCTCCGACGCACGACTGGAGTTTACTCCTTAAGTACGATTGCCTTTGACTATGCAGTAGGCAAACATACATACTTACATGCGTCAGCTGTCGCGCAGCATACCCTGTACACGTCGGCTGTATACAAGTATACACATACATTGAAAGGTGCGCAAGGTACGTTGCGCAGAAAAATGTAACGCTTTTTAGTTAACGCTTGTATAAATTTTACTCCTCATAAAATGTCCATATCGGGGGCCTTATATGAAAATCGATTCTAAAGGAGTAAACTCCAACGACTTTCATAAAATAATAACGCAAATAATTCCTAACCTTGATAGCTTTAGTATTATGTAATTAAATTAAGGAAGTCCGATTTTTTATGTAAGAAAATTCGCTGAATATAAGTCCGGCACAAAATTATAGAACAGTCGGTATACAGGCAATACATAATAATATCTGATATTCCGAAACAGTATCCGCGAAACGCGTCTGCTTCACCCCCACCAAACGTGCAAATACAAAACAATTGTCTAATGCCGGCATAATATAAAAACAAATACGGACATCTTGTTACTCTATTACTTAATCTTGAAACTGAAAGTACACACGTGATTTTGAAATAGCAACGTTCAGTATTGGGACCAGGGTTACCAGTGCATTCTCCTTTACCGGCCAACAGAATTAAACGTAAGTATAATAAAATACAGTGCGTCCCATTAACGACATTCTACGGTGGATTATTAATTCGCTAATTTAATTTATATACACAAATTCACTTCAGTTATAATGACCTTTTTATAAGGATTTATTTGGAAATATATGTTTTATAAATAAACAAGCAAGAGTGTACCTTATTAAAATTATTAGTAAAAGCTCTAATAAAACAGACTATTTTATACATATTTCTGCGTCACTGTTTTCTTTGAAACATGGAATGAATCATAAAAAATTCGACTGATGACCAGTCCTATATTTCCCACCTAGTAAATATTTGCAAAAAATAAACACTCTTTTTTTATTCTTTGAAATAAAGCATGGGCCTCTTTTTTGTTTGATGATCTACTGATGGCTAGTAATATAGCAAAAATCATGGTTACCTTGATTTACGTACAATTTTCTTTTTTTAGTAAAATATTTTTTTTCTCGAAAACTATACATTTTAGAGAAAAAAATATTTACATTTTTTTCATATTATGTATAACATCTAGAATTCATTTATATTTTTTTACCTATGTTAATACGTGACATTGAGAACGTTTTTTTTAAATATCTCAGGATCCACTAAACCGATTTGACTCAAAATCTAATCAGATCTAAGTTAAAGGCTGATAAATACAGTAGAACAATCGGTATGGCCGTATGTTGTTTCGTTTTTACATTATCGAAGGCGAAAAATTGACCACACACACACACACATAAATAAATACAGACATCAGTCAGAAAATGATCTTAAACGATTGCTAGGGTCTCAAAACGTGAAGGTCTGTTAAAATCTCGAAATATTTTTTTCGGACTAAATCCATTACTTCCCTACCATAGTAGAGGTGGGAAGTAAAAATAGAATATTTTTCACTTTTAATGATTGTCGAGTAGTACTTGTTATTAATCTTTTGCCATACCCACTACAAAATAACTACTTTTGATGCCTGTATTGGGCCATTTGGCAGGCAGGATGCAAAAATGTTTCCATTACATTATAGCAAGTGCGGAAAGTAAACGGTTGCCATAGCAACTTCTGTTTATTCGTTCTATCCCCCTGCGATTACATACTCACGACCTTCACGGCCTACTGTAAAAGTAAAGATGGCGACGCAAATAAACTGTCAACATTTTTTGAAAATGAAATGAAAAGTAGGTATTTTGTAGTGGGTATTGCAAAAAATACCGTATATATCTCGTGGGTAATGGTATGACTTGTGTGACTGTAAAAACTCGCTATCGCTTGTTTTACATATACTGTCACCACTCGTCAGTAATATAGCCCATAATGCATCTAGATATACAATCTACTATTACACTTTATCTGTCGAATCCTATTCGCATTTTAAAAAGATTCAAACTCAGGATTTTTACCTTGTAGAATTATAAATATAGCACTGATGAAACGAAAAAAGGACTACAATTATTAATATTAAGAAAGTTAAATACTTTTTTCACAAGTGTGCAAGCTTTCACGGCCGGTATTGTTCCAAATCTTCATGGTTTCCGGGCTTGTAGGCCGTGGTCCGGTGGTGTTTCTACCTAGAAACACCACCGGACCACGGCCTACAAGCCCGGAAACCATGAAGATTTGGAACTTTTTTCACATATTTTAAACAGAGTTTAACTTTTGCACTACAGAGCAATTAAATATTTTTACTTGAGAAAAAAATATTCAAAAATATGATAAAGGCCAAAAACTTACAAATTTTATAATAACATACTGACAATTTGCATTCTATATATGAGATAAGTTAATCTCATCACCAGTTTTGTAAAAAAGAAAGAAGACAAATAACGATGTAGATTGTAGATATTTGCTGTTAAATGGTTTTACATTATGCATTTTATCTAGAATGGTTTAAGTGACTTAAAATTGTATGTAATTAAATTGAAACTGGAAAGAATTATAGGAGCCATTAACACTATTTGAATGAAATAAGCCTGGATGAAAAAAAAACATTAATTGTACTCAGAATGCATAACACCTTGTCGAAGTAGTCATGCAGAATATATAAAAAAAATAAAATAATAGTTTTATTGGATAAGTAAAAAATATTCCTTATGCAACTGAAAATCATAAAATTATACATGCAAATGAATTGAAATTTCCTATGGAAAATCGCAACGCGGACGCACTGTATAAACGTATACATATCCATACACCACACCACCAGCATGCCAAGCTAATCACAGATTTGCAAATGTTACTCCACCATAAGAGATAATGCTATATGACCGTTGCCTTAGATAAAATGTTAAACTGTTACTGGTTGTGAATCAGTCAACAGTTTTAATTAATTATTAAATTTATCAACGATATAAAATTTGAAATTATTTTTTCAGTGTTTCAATTTTTTCAAGTTATGAGGTGGAAAATGACGTGCGAAAATTATTTTCATTTTGTGATTTTTTCGATACTATTTAATGCCATTTCATCATTTGGAAAAGAAATTCGTAAGTAATTATTTTTTTAACAAAAAGAATTTTAATCAAATTATAATTGCAATTTAAAATAAAATATATTTTTTTCGTAAGATAATAGAGGGTTGATAATATATTTAAAGTTTAATTTTAATTGGGGAATAAAAATCAAAATTTGTTTAATTTTCATAACAAGTGTAAAGTTTCCTTTTATAAAATAACCGTTATTTTCAACAATTGTTTAACCTTTAGCACAAAAACAGTATAATAATTATTAAATAAAACACACAAAACTGGCTATAGCTGTCCAACTTTATTTTTAATACTACGTTTCGGTCTGTTATAAGAGACCCTTTTCAAGCACAACCTGTTATAAGAGACACTTTTCAAGCAGTTGTGCTTGAAAAGGGTCTCATGACAGACCGAAACGTAGTATTAAAAATAAAGTTGGATAGCTATAGCCAGTTTTGTGTGTTTTATTTAGTAAAGTAATCTTTTTCGCTGTCGATAGAAGCTAATAAGTAATAATATTATTATTGATTATATTTTGAGAGCTATCTATTTTTTAAACATTCTGTATACTTACTATAACTAAGAAAATTTTGATATGATTTGGTTAGTATTATATCTGTTACTCTTAAAATGTGGAACTAGTACCCTTCCGGTCAAACCATTAATAATATAATATTATTTTTTTTTTAATTACTGTAATATAATTTGAAATTTTCAATTATATAAGACGTCTATATTCATAACAGCGCGGTGGAAATTGTTAATTGACATCAAAAATGTAATATTTAAAAGCGAATTATTTTTGCCAACTGTCAAATTTGCAATTATGGTAAAATAAGGAATAAACTATAAATATCTTCGAATTTTTAGCTGAATAATTTCTTAATTATTTGGAATATGTGTTAAACGTAGTATGAATTTTAAAAGATTTTCAAAACAGGGAAAATAATAACTTTTTAAAGCACAATCGAGCTTTTGGCAGTAACGTACATTTTCTCCGGAACAAAAGTTCACAACCTAGTGTGCTCAAATTTAATCTTTTTAAAAGCACAAACTTTTTACCAAAAAAATTTCAAAAAAAATCAAAAACAAAAAATTTTCCCACATGGTGTGAACTTTTTGGCGGACACTGTATAATATTATATAATACTATTTATGAACAAAAGAAGTAATACATTTTGGTTATGATTTAATTTTCTATAACAAATAGTAAAACTCTATTGCATTAAAGTTTAACTATAGATATCAAAATATTAAGACAAAAATCCTGTAGTTGAGTGTTTACTTATGGTAAAGATAAAAGGTAAAAAATATTGAATTCCATTAATTTTTCTGTTACATTAAAAGTGATAAAAATGTCTTGCGCTTTATTCAATAAGAAAAACGGTTTGTTGATTTTTTTGCAGTAGATTAATATTAAGTTTGACACAAATTCATTTATTATTTGCGACATACTCATATGTTGAAATGTTTTGTATATTATATTCGGTTCCACTCTTACAATTTCTCACGTAATTTTTGTCCATCCGAAAATAGATGGCATCAATTAAATTTAATGAGTTTAATGTCATTAAGCCTGTAAACATTTCAATAATATATATTAAAACATAACATAGTACCTATGTAGGCACAAATATTTAATACTTTAGAAATATTGTATTTTTAGTAATTGAACAAGGAAAAATATATACAATTAATAAAAAAAAACACTGCTGTTAGATGTTTGTCACTTAACAATTGATAATTGCATAAGCCAAAGTGGGACAAACATTTTATAGCACTGTTAATTTTTAATAACACTAATGCCCGGGTTTATCGTACATAATTTAACATGCTGTTTAGTTAATTCGCTGTTATTTCTATGGTTACTTCGTATGTTTTATGTGTTATTCGGTGTAAAAATTTAACAGCGATTTACAAACCAGCGTGTTAAAAGTACGATAAATTCGGCACAAAACTATGTAGGAATTTAAGGTTGGTTAATTTTCTAGATAATTTCTTACTAAAATAATATTGAAATAATTATTGATTTCAAATAATGTATTCAATATTTTAAATTCCCCAACGTTTTAAAATGTTTTAAATGATCCCTGCACGAGATAAATATAATATGCAAAAAATTATCGCATTATCTGGATATTTACTCGTAAAAATATTCTCTCATTTTTCTGGTCATTACATAGGTACTATACTCCGTGTCCGGTCTCAAATGTGACATAGGAATTTAACATGGTATTGTTCATTTTTGCTGATTCGTGTTCGCCAATTCAACGTACAAGAAAGGTAATGGTACCTATCGAAAGATAAAATTATTGCGCATCAAATGATTCTAAAAATACGACCAAAAATAAAAGTTTTACTTTAAAATACCAATTTGAAATTTACTGATTTTGCAGTAATGATTTCAAATTAAGTAGGCGAAAAACAAAACACTGAAAGAAGTGTGCTGTAATAAAATTGTCAAAAAACTTAATATTTATTATAATTTTATTTTTTTTATTAAGTATTACTTTTCATTGTTTAATAATAAAAAACCAATTAAATTCTTCATTACTTAGATAGGTACCTACCTGTTTATTTTCTTATTATAGACTTGGCGAGTGGAAGTAAAAGCCAAAATACTTAAAAATGGCACACAACGTTAATTCCCTATGTTCGACTTTGAGACCGGATAGCCGGTATAAGCTTTAATCAATTCTATAAAATATTAATGTCAAGTTATAAAACACAAATTTACATCGTATCTTCGCGAATGTGTAAAAAAATAATATATTATCAGGAAGGTTAGATATGTCAAGTGTTTTTAAAAATAACGAAGTTATACGAATATGTGTAATAAAATATGGACAGTGGAGACTTTGACGATACATAAGAAAGGAAGCCGCACCATATTGAGCTCCTCTGTAGTACAATATTTTTAATGAGGAAACATTCAAGTGCTGCGATACATTTTTCGGAGTATAATATATCTATTTTTATTATTTTAATACAGTAGCGTACTATGCTTTTTGTGTCTTTAAAATATATTTTCATAAAATTCAGTATTTTAAGATTAAAAGATTAAAAACAATTAGGGGTGGTCCTGGATTGGCCCATAAACTGCACCACATCCTAAAAGGATTTAGTAATTAATATTTTGAAATTATTTTTCAGCTGATTTTATACACGTTTGTAATGTGAATGATCCAAAAATAGAAGAATGTTTTATAAATTCAACATATTTCATCAAACCAAAATTAGTAGAAGGTAAGCAATAATTGATTTATAACCCCAAATAAAATTTAGTATGAAATTAAATTTAGTTGGTAGTATACTTATTTCTTTGTTACCTCAATTTTTTACAAAATGTTAAAAATAACCACAAACACCAAACCATTTAACAATTCTCGACGTACATTTCGCCAACCATGTTGGCATCATCAGGGAATGATTAATAATCTCCTGAATTCTGATGATGCCAGTATAGTTGGCGAAACGTACGTTGAGAATTGTTAAATGGTTTGACGTTTTGTGGTTATTTTTAATATTTTGTATATCCACACCAAAGTTTCATCATTCTTCATGCCAAACCAAATCGAAACAATCTCTTTTTTTCAAACTACCAATTAAATTTTATTTCAATACTTAATTATTTTATATTAAAAATAAGACAATATATTATGAAGTATTAGAAATAACTTGTATTATGTCCGTCTTGTGACTTCTTGTGAATTTACACTGCGCGTTTCAACAACGAGTTGCCATCTTCAGGTGTGGTTAATTATTTTTTAAAAAACACACATTGAGTATTCGTAACACTATATAATATTATGATGCTAAGCACTTTCACAAGAAGTCACAAGACGGACATAATACAAGGTATTTCTAATACTTCATAATATGTATTAATATATAGTGATATGGAGACCCAACACTAAAAATGTATCAAAGACAATATAGTTTGCCAGTTCATCATTAATTGAATTAGTGTGTGATATATCTGTTAGCTGAAAAAACATGTTACACAACAAAGTATCTGTGCGTTTCAATGCTAGAAAATTCATTAAATTGTGAACTACTACGTAGTTCACTAATTGTTATTTTTGCTGTTAGAAATACTCATTAATATTGTAGTGTAACTAGTGTTCAAAAACCCTTTATGGTTCAGTGAATGAAGTTGAAAAATCGTGAAAACTTCTAAACTCACCATAACAGCTCCGATTTTGATGAAATTTTTTAAAATGAAATTATTGAAATCAGAAACATTCTAGCTCTCAGACTCAAAATTTTTATTTTACAACATTCCTCCGAATTTTCTTATACGCTAGTGTTGCATATATTTGTCGTTTTACAAACAATAATTATTCAATCTCGATTAGATTTTGTATGTTTATTTGAGACGTATTAATTGACCTAACGATTCTGAAATTTTTAGTCTTCCAAGCTCAATATTTTCAATTCTAGAGCAGTTTTCCCCATGGATTTTCCGCGAGGTCACAAAGATCGTTTATTGTGTTAAAAATATTTATTGAATATTGATGAAATTTTGCATATGTATTTCACAGTACAAAAACTTTGAAAACGTTATTTCCACTATTTTTCATTTTACATCAAGTTATTCTCCGAATTTTCCTATACACTCGCGTCGCGTATGAAATAATAAACGTTTGGCGTTTTCCAAATAATTATTCAATATAGACTAAATGTTGTGTGCTTATTTGAGACCAAACGATTCTGAAAGTTTCAACCCTCTTATAGGTTCATTATTTTCATTTCTAGAGCAGTTTTTCCTAGTTCAGTCAAAGAAGCGGAAAAATCATTAAAACTTCTATAAGCCTACCAAAAATTCGATTTTGATGATTTTTTTTAAATGTTTGTTATATCCAATTCTTATTTTGAATAATAAATAAAATTAAAGTTCAATAGTCTCTACAAGTCTGTGTATTTTTCAAAATACGATTAATTTGAATTTAGACAATTAATTAAATATTAATTGCACACGAAATAACGTAACAGCGAAGTATCCGTATCTGGTAAAAAAAGTCCGAATACAGAGTATTTGGCTATTTTTACGTCAAAAGTATCAATATTTTGTGTCCACACGCAATATTGTATTCGTATCCTATACTCAAATACCCTCTAGCTTTATTCGTACCCAGCTCTGAGCTCTGGCGTGAATGAAACCCCCGTGAAACAGTCTTCCAAAGTTTACGAAACTGTAATTAAGAATGGTTATAATGCATAATTTGAACACAACAAAATTTTTTGTTTAATAATTATAATAATTGATAAATTAAAACGTTTGACGTATTTATATTTGCGGAAAAACACGTAACGATTATTTAATTCAAATAGGTAATCAGTTTAACTACAATACATGTCGTTTAACTACAAAAATCACATAAACATAAAACACGACAAGAACTATGATTCACAAGTATTTAAATTAACTTGTAGACCATGCAATAATACTAATTAACTTCAATCAAGGGATTTAAAAGACCTTGGAAACAATAATACACATTAAACACAATTAGAAAAGTTTATTTTGTGATTAGATAAATATTGTATTGGTACCTACGAATTCAAAACTTAATCGACCAAATAACATGTTCCGTTTTTAAATAATTTTGTGTTTAATACATAATTATATATGTTATCGGTATAGTATAAAATACAGGGATTGTATAAAATACCTATAGACCGAGAGCTATAGTGACATTTTTTTAATAATATTTGCAGGTCGATCGATCGGTATTAAGGGGTGGCAGATCACCCTAAACGTGTCCTGTACCCGACGAAATTTATATTTTTAGTTCAAGGTCAAATTTTAATATGTTGTTAGGCGACTGTTTTAAGCATATATTTCAATTTGCAGAACAAAATGTCGTATAACCCCTCTCTAGAGGGAAACTTGCTCGCCTAGGTGTTTATATCGTTCTGCAAGGGGGTAATACCGACATTTTGTTCTGCAACATGTGAACATATATGTTAAAACAGTCGCCGTAACAACAGTTAAAATTTGAACCTTCAAGACTAATAATATAAATTTCGCGGGTACATGACACGTTTAGGGTCGATCTGCCACCCTTAATACCGACCAATCGATCGCAAATATTATTATGGCATTATTGGGTCACCGACAAGCTATACGAACAATTTCAGATACGGTCATTCAATTGAATCAGGGAACAGACAAAACTGAATTGTAAATGATTATTTTATTAGTTGCAGACGGCATTCGAGAATTTCTAGGATACTGATTGTTCAACCGGTGCATTCCTGTAATGAGGTACGCATGAAGATGCATAGCGAGGATGTACCTACTGTCAAAATAATACGAAGAAGCCGAAGAATAACGTCTCTTTGTTCCAAAAGCGCTTGGCCCTAACAACGAGTCAGCAGCGGTGTTAAAGGGTCGGATTTGGAGCAACACCTTATTTGACTCGTATCTTTTAGAACTCGGGTTGAACAATTTAATTCATTTTTGGTAGACGATCGGTGACTACATAAGTCGAAGCGACCGTAAACGGACAAAATTTTGTTGGCATGTTGTTCTTACTTTCTACTGACATTGAATATTATAGTAGGTACAGTGCGTCCGTTTAGTGCTCAAAAATCCATATAAAAAAAATCCCACATCAACTGCAGCCAGAATCCTTGTACAGGTCAACCTTATTTTTTAACGCGCATCTTTTTTGACAGCGGTATTTTTTATACCCCCACGCCAACTACTTTCCGGAATGACGTCATCGCCTTTTTTTGGAAATAGACAAATAGGTTTCCAGTAATAAGTTTTTTTAACGTCGTGTTCCTGAAATGTTGACACTGTAGTATGTACATTTTTGTTATTTTTTATGTTTTCAACACCTTGACATTCTTTGATTTTTTGATATTGACTGCGAATTTCAAATAAACTATTTTTATTTAATGTACATTTTTAGACGTGAATATTCTCAATAAGTTGTATATTTTATCGCAGTTTTCTGTGAAATTATAATAAGTTCTCACAAAATGTTTAAAATTGAAGTTTTGATGGCAATATAAATACTTCGTTATAAAAAAATGAAGAATCTACAGTAAAAATGTATTTCCATTTATTTTGATGACGTTATTTTTTACAATTAGTTGAAAAAAGAAATCCTACAAAAATAGAATATACTTTTTTTATTGAATCGAATTCAAAATAAGATAAAATATTGTTTCCCTTAATTTTACAATTACCTTCTCTACCTACATTCGATTAGCAGTCGCCGCAATTATTTCCCTATTACAGTTTATGTACTTAGCTATTATAGTGGTATATCCCACCAAAAACATAAATGTGAAAAAATGGGCCAACTTCGATATAAAGGACAAGTGGGTTTGTCGGCTTTGCCGAAAAAAGAATTCAGATGTAAGTGGGTGCCAAGTTTTTGACTTGGCAAGTTTTCATGGTTAATATAAATAATAAATAAATAAAGTTAGATCTGAATTATTTTTTCGGCAAAGCCGACAAACCCACTTGTTCTTTGTACTGAATTGCGTTTCTTCAGATTAATTACGTTATTGGTGGAATATTACATTCGACTTAATAGTATATTGTGTAACTAGTGTGCTAAATACATCTTTATACGTCAGGCGCGATATTTTCAGCACGAGTAGTAGGAGAGCGCTCACGAGCCGAATACGAGTGCTGAAAATATCGCGCCTGACGCATAAAGATTTAGCACACGCGTTGCACACTATACTTTATATAACACATGCATGGTTTTAGAATTTAATTGAATTAAAAAAAAAAAAAAAGAACAGTTACATAATGGTTCACTATGTAACTAGTTGCATAATGGTTCATTATGTAACTAGTTACATAATGGTTCATTATTCAACTGTTTTTCATTATAGCACTGAAAAGCGTTGCATAATGGATCAATATGTAACTAGTTACATAATGAACCATTATAGCACTGAAAAGCGTTACATAACGGTCACTAGTCAATAAACGGCTATTTAAGGTTCGCAAATCAGATACGAAAAAACACTAAAAGCGTGCATGTGTTTTGCGTAGGTTTCGCTTCTGTAGTGTAAACAAAAAATCACTATTTGCCGAACGGCGTTCGTTCGACGGCATATAACTGTATTTAGATTTGGCCACTTACAAACTAGCCTTCCAGATCACTGACTGGAATCACTGTTTGCCGAATGGCGTTCGTGTATCAGTTATGATAACATCTGGATGACCGAGCTTTGCTCGGATGAGTTAAAAAAAATAGTAATTAAAGTTCCCATTTCATCAAAATCGTTAGTCGTTTTTAAGAAAAAAAATTACATACTTATAAGTAGATAATATTATTATATGTCAGTATACGTCATACTACATAACGTATGTAGTAATGTACCTACATATTTTCTAATAATTACTGATTATTTTAATAAGTTAAAGATTGGCTGTCAGAGTAATTTGACATAAATAATGAAAATAGTTTGTTTTTTCCAAAGCCTACTCACCATACGACACTGTTTTATAACGTTAAAAAAACTGTTTTTTAAAATGATAAAATCGATAAGAAAACGAATTTTTCCAGGGATGAGACCTAGCTAGATCGATTTTTTGCCCTCCAAAACCCCTTTTCAGTAAATTTCATCCAAATCGTTAGAGATGTTTTCGAGAAAATATTTATATAGGTACATATATACAAGATTTGCTCGTTTAATAATATAGGGGATATGATTTGTTTTTCGTTGCCATGATTACACCTTTAGCGTTAAATATTTAACGTGTTAACCGGCCCTAACTCGCAAAAGAAGTTTTATAGTTTTTATTTATGCAAATTTGAAAGCAGTTTGTTAGATTGTTTTTTATAGATGCTTGCTGCATTTGCGGTACGTACAATTAATAAAGAGTCCAACACACATGCATTAATATAATATGTATTATGCATAGGAAATTAAGTTATATATAAAAATCATGCAAATTATGCACAAATTTCACGGCCATCTTATTTTTTTCCGTTATGCTACACACATCCTGTTCATTATAATTTTATTGTAATTAAAAGAATTTATAGATATCCATGAAATAATTACATATTTTTTAGGGTAAGGCAAAAACAAGGTGTAAATAAGCTTTGTTAATTTTCTAATTCATTATCAATATTATTTTTCGCTTGCAACAATAAGCAAATATTATATCACCAATTACCAGGGTCATTTAAGGAAGTTCATTAACAAATTTTTTTAGGGTTCCGTACCTCAAAGAAAAAAATGGAATCCTTATGAACAAGCAATTTTAACAATTTATTTGTATATCGTGTGCATACATCAACATTAGACACCCTGTATTTCAATCAAATAATCTTCTTTTATATTTAATTTTTTTAAATTTTTCATTTGTTTCATATTATTTAAACTGATATTTATTGAAAAATGTTTTTCCTCTATAATATATTAATTAACTGTAATAATATTACCTATTAAGAATGGGATTGAGAATAACAGATATCACTTTTTACAAGCTTTTATTTAACTTGCAATGTATGTTAGTTAGTTAGTTTGTGGGTTTGTTTAGGTCAAATCTTGCAAGTCAATTTTGAACGACTTCCACGTATCCGATCGATTTGAAATTTTGTACACATATGTATTCCCGATGACAATACATGAATAAATCGTTTTTAGAATTAAATTCAATCCCTAAGGGGTTCAAACGAGGTGTAGGGTTTTTTTGACTAATCAACGCTCAGGCCAAATCGCTGAAGCTAGAAACTTGAAATTTTAACAGTTGGTTCCTTTTCTGACGTAAGCATCCACTAAGAAAGGATTTTTCGAAATTTAACCCCTACGGGTGTCAAAGGGGGGTAAAATTTTGAAAGACTAAAATGAAAAAAATAAATATTAGTTAAAAACTTTTTAGAGACAAGCTTTTTTTAAATGCACTAAAAAGGAAAAAAATAATTTTTAATAATTTAGGTTCATAATTATAAAAGCGTGGGAATGAATGAATGAATTGTAGATTATAGACGCTCGACAACAGATAAAAGCGTGGGTCGTGACTAATAAAATATCATAGAGTTCACGACCCACGCTTTTATAATTATGAACCTAAATTATTAAACATTATTTTTTCCTTTTTAGTGCATTTAAATAAAAGCTTGTCTCTAAAAAGTTTTTTTTGCTAATATTTTATTATTTTGTAGGTATGTTATAGTTTCTATGGATCATCTATCTTAAACTCCCAGTTCCAAGGTTCTAATGTGAGAATTGGTAAAAGTACCTACCAGATTTATTATCCAAAATAATAAAAAATTGAAAATAAGTATTGTTACTAGGCCCAGATGTTCCTGGTGAATGGTGGTAATAAAAAATGAGCCATCATAATTCGTCGGTAATAATAATAATAATTAACTTACTTCAAAAAAAGAGGAGGTTCTATATTCGGGACCTATGTGTTTTTTTATGTATGTTTAACGATTTCTCCTGTATTTGTAAACCGATTTTGATGATATTTATTTAATTTAATAGGGAATACTTACGGGGTGGTCCCATATAAATTTTACTTAAATCAGTTCAGTGGTTCGACGGATTTTAATAAAAAGTTAGTAACGGACTGTAACACCGTTAAGGTAAATGTCAAAAATCAAGACAAAAGTTGGTTAATAACGTGCAAAATACCTACGTATTGTAAAGCCACTAAAAAATAAAAAACTTGTTAGCAAAAAACAACCTCCTTCAAAAAAGCCACTAAAAAGAGGAAAACAATAAAATTTTGAGGTCGGCGTCAATTTAATAAAATATGAAGTCGGTTAAAAAGTATAGTATAATTTATTAATATCTATTTATTAACCGACTTCATATTTTATTAAATTAGAACTGACCTCAAAATTTTAATATTTTCCTCTTTTTGGTAGCTTTTTTGAAATGGGGTTTTCTCTTGTTAAAAAGTTTTTTTATTCTGTGTTTAGGAATTCCCGAGTACAACATTCCGAGTTTGGAGCCTCTGGTTATAGACGAATTGGTTGCATCCGAAAGCAATGGAGGTGGATTGAAAATCACCGCCAACAATGTCAAGGCTTATGGAGCCAGTGACTTTTATATTCAAAATCTTAAGTAAGTGTACTTGCATAGTTAATTATATACAAATTAGTGTATCGTAATCACTATTTATTTATACATAATCAGAAATGTGTAAAGTCTATTACTTCACACTAGGTCACAACCATTCAAACATTATATTATAATATATTATATAGTAGTGCACATAGTGTAAGTCGTGAGCCTGGCTGATTATTCACCGAGATACCGGGAATTTTTCGGTGGGCCTTCGCGTCATAGTAAAAAATTGATTATTACGATAATACTGCGGAATTATTTAAAAAAAATAAACAAAAAACCCGACTGCGTAAAAATCGAACTTAAAAGGTAGAAACAAGATCAAATGATAGCATGCAGTCGGATGTCTGTCTGCATGTTTTCACTTGATCATGTTTCCATCGTTTAAGTTTGATTTTTACGCAGTCGGTTTTTTTTTTTGTTTAAATAATTTATTTTTATTTCCTTCCTTTTAGTTGAATCTACTCATCTAACCTTTTCATTTGATAGCCCACACAAAAGGTTTTACCGATTTTTTGCGTACTGACAAAATGGCGTCTGGCATCCGCCATATTGAATTTTCCGTGACGTCATATAGGTACCCTATTTAAAATCTTTTTAACAATCTTTCTTTTGAGCCCCACATCGATGCATTTAGAAGGAAAATTACTTTTGCATTCTGACAAAATGGCGTCTAGAGTCTGCCATATTCGTGACATCATATACCCAGTAGCACTCGTGAGACTATGACGAATCTATAGACACCTCATTTTTCAAAATCCGTCAAGCCGTTTAGACTACAGAGCGTGTCAAAGTAATTGTATTAATAAACATACTTTGAAGTCCAACAAATCGCAGTATCATTACAGCCTTTAGGAGTGAGATTGAAAATAGTATGGCGCAAAAGGGGAATATTTAGATGCGCAACGACTTAAAGAGAGGCTACTGTACATAATATAGTGTATATAACTAAACCGTTAGACAGGTGTATTGCAGAGTCTGCAGCATTTTGCATACAAGCTGAGTGTGGCAATAGTTTTAGAGACAGGTTCGCTATGACGTATTATGTTGTGCAAGATCACGTAGTTAGGTTAGGACCGGCTAGGCTTACCTGCACATTAATAAAATAAACGCGAAACTATATAAAATGAATGTTCATTACAACAGATTAAAAATGTTTATTTCAAGATCGAAATGTTTCTTCGTTAGACGAAACTGTTCTTTATACAAGATATCGATACACAGTACACACTCTATATTTTTTTCACTAGTATAGACGTTAATTATGTTGAGTTTATGATACGACTTTCAGCCTGAAATCTAAATTTAAGGATGTCAATACAGCGTCCAACGTTTCAAAATTTGATCATTTTGAAAAGTGCATATTTTAAAGGCTGAGAATAAACCGCCAACGATGGTGTGATGACGTAGAAGACTAGTCACACTTCTTTATCTATAGAAAGATATGTATATAAATATCTGCCTCGTGGTTCGCAGCGATTATTCGCTTTCAATGGGCTTTCAGTGGGCGTGACACAGTAAATCTACACTGTAAGAAATGAGAAGGCCGATTACATAGATTATCGATGGTCCATTTGTAGCCAGCGATTAATCTGGTAATAGGCACACAAAGAGACTATGGCGTCGCAAACAGGTATCGCCTGCACATCGCGTAGATTCCATAAAAACACATTGCGCATGCGTGGTTATTAATTTTACATTAATTTTTTTTGTATTCATCCATTTTATATATGTAATTATACATTTTATTTTGTAATTTTTACACACTTTATTGGAATATTACACAAATTATGTAATTTTAATTTACTTTATGTAAAAATCACAAATTTGTTTAACTTTACAGTAAAAGTCCAAGTTTTTATGAAGTTTTCCGTGTAAAAATAAATAATAATGTAAAATCACTTAGAAAATCGAGCGATTTCTACCTTAACTTTCAAAGTATTTTTACATCCATTTTTTACAGTGTAGTTTAAAATTCCATTGAATATAGACACTTCTCGGATTTTTTTTTAATTTAGAAAAAGCTTCCGAAAAATTCTCAAAAAAATGGTTTCATTATCTATTTGTAATGTAGATTCCAACAAAAAAAAAATATGGGTCGCCCCATATTTTTTTTTTTTTTTGAAACAAGTTTTAGCATCGAGCGGCTGTGCCGCTCTTGCCAAAACTTGGAGAACCTTCGGTTTTCAGAGTAGTTCTGTCTTCTTATTACAGTCTATTACAATCTTACCTCGTAGGACTATACCCCGCTTGGCAGCAAACCACACGAGTTGAGCTTTCGGCTCTCTTGTATTACGGGTTTTTACACTCAAGCAGGGCTATCGCCCAGCTTGACTGAATAATATAGTAGATGCTTTGTTAGATAGTTTGTAGATTATAGACACTTAACAGCTGGTTATCGGCGTCTATTATATTATGTTTTCGTTGTCCTTAACATGTACGCAGGTACTACATAAATGTGATTTTGAGGATGTTATATTATATTTTATAATTAAATTATAGTATATTTAATTAAGTAAATGAAAGAAAGAACCTAACTTATGGATGCTCGATAACTGAGGTCATAAGCGTATATTGCATAAATGCAAGTTTATTCCCTAATTCTAAACCTTATATAATTTAATACAATAGAATCTCACTAAACCGGTGCTCCCCTTTCCGGAGCAACGCTGGATATCCCGAAATGCAGGATTGCTGGAAAGATACAGAAAAGTAACATAAATACGCCGGATTACAACAGGTGACGGGCGGATTATCGACGCCGGAGTATTGTAAACGCCAGATAAAAGAGAAGCTAATGAATTTAAGACACTGGAGAAAACGCCGGATAACTGAGTATTAGTGAGATTCTACTATAAGCTGAAAATATGTAGAAGTTTACACTTTTCAAAACTTATAACACGAGCTTTTCATTGGTAACATTTAATACTGGGTAATTGAGAATTAGAGGCGGAAAAAACGTGGGTATACTGAAGTCTAAGAGAACATGACGTTGGCATTGTTTAAAAAATAATTTCGTTATTTTAAATTTTAATTGAAAAACCGGGAACCCCCAATCCCAACGTTTATGAAAACTGTATCGATAACAGAAATGATTACGTGGTTTTATTTATTATTCACTGAATTAAAAATTATGTAATTTGAATTTATTCTGTTTCATAAATTCAAGGTACAAAAGAGTAGATTTATCAAAAGCATTTCTAAATTTATTGTCAAAACGCGAGAAAATAAGAATAATTGCAACAGAGGGGAGAATTACACTGAACCGAGTTAATGATTATTGTTAATGTATTAAGAAAAAAACAACCTCACATTTATTGAATTACTAGCTTTTTTGTCGAAAATCAAGATGAAAACATTTTTCAAACTCTGAGAAACTTTGACCTGTTGTAATTTAATATATGTTTACCTAATTATTTCAAAACGAACGCAACAATGACATGTTATATACTTACACAATACTTAGGAAACTTTATTAAACACTGGCACTCACAAATTCATAAATGTTTGCGCAATTTTATTAAAAGTGGAACACGACGCCCGAGAAAACTGTTAGCATATCGTTTGCGTGCTTCTGCAGAAGATCCGCCAGCTTCACCGTATAATAAAACCACGTATGCTTTTTCAATATTCGTAAAATGTGCCTACTGTTTTATGAACATTACGGCAGGGCAATCGGTATAAAAACTGATTATAAAATTATGCATTTTATCCTAATATTATATAGCAGTTACATAAACAGTGGGTTTGTACAATTTGTTCTTAGCGATAGTATATTATGAAATTTAATTTGTCAGTGGCGGGTATAGTTTTTCTAATGAAACTTTTTCATTTTTTTTCTCGAAAATGAACCTGGAGATTTATTTCATATTTTAGAATAGTGATTAACTTAGGCCTATTTTATTTGTGGAATGCTTTTCAGCCTCTATTTCTGAATTAGCCTGTATTTTAACACAATTTATTAGAAATATGAAAATGTTAATCAACAAGAATATTGGAAAATAATTATTGAACGCATTTAATTACTTTATGCCAATTTTTTGGTAAAATGTTACTTGCAGTTTAAACCTACAAAGATATAATCTGTATGGTTAATTCAAGAACACAGGTTAATAACAGCTGTGTGAACTTGTACCCCGACTTTGAGATAAAAAAAATTTTTTGTCCAATCTATAGCTTTTCGTTTGTAGTTGTTTGTAGTGAAAAGATTTTTGTTTGTAGTTGTTTAGTGATTTTACTTTCGTTTGTAGTTCAAAATTAAGAAAGTTACAGCCAAGAAACCAAACTTGTTTAGGCAAAAATCTGAAAAAAACATGTTATATCTACCTAAAAGCCATAGATCTATATCTGAAATTAGAAATTGTGTCTATGACGCGCTACCTGAACCCAGAATCCTCGAGATGGTGTTTATGACGCTGGGATTTGTGCGTAAACGAATTCGATTTTTTGTTTGTAGTTCGCTTGATTTTGAACTACAAACGAAAGTAAAATCACTACAAACAACTACAAATGATTCCGAACATGACTGTGAAGTCGGATTTTCGAAATTCAAAAGTGGAGGGGAGGGGAAATTTTTGATTTTTTTTCGAAAGCCGTTGAACTACAAACAAAAGTCTTTTCACTACAAACAACTACAAACGAAAAGCTACAGATTGGACAAATTATTTTTTTTTATTTCAAAGTCGGGGTACAAGTTCACACAGCTGTTAATAACTTTGTTAGTTTAACATTTAGGCAACATTTCTATAGAGGTTATTAGTTAATTTGTAGCGTTGTGAAAACTGTATTTACTATTTATTCATTATTCGAAACACGCCAATGTCGATACAAAGAATTGCTGAGAAGAAAATATAATTGAATATAACCTCGAAAAAGTTTCGTGAGAATACGAATCGTAATTTTATTATGGCATATAATAAAAAATGAAGATCGTTATAATATGCACGCTTATCCTAACATTTATGACATCAAAATATGATCAAGGAATATTAATAATAATTAAATATTATTGTTTTTAATTAGTACAAATTTAGAAATGCCATTAAACTTTTCTTTGTTTAGACGGCAATAAAATCATTATTATTGATACCACCTACTACACAACACGTTTTGTTTATAAATTAACTATTAAAAAAAAGACAAAACAAATTTATTCTTCAAGGTCGTTTGATACAGTCAATTTCATTAATAATAAAAAAAGCATTTTTACCGTACGAATGCCCGCTTGGAATGTAAATTATAAAGCCTATTCAATTTTTGAGATCGTGTAAAAATTCCATTTTTAGTTTTTGGCGAATTTGCGTTTTCAAGTACCCTTAACCCAAAAAAGTTCTAATCTACATCAATTTATTATTAAAAACAAGCCGTGAGGTGGGTCGTTTATTAGGACTAAAGTGCGACCCTTGAGGTCCACACGACGAACTTCCCAGTTTGATAAATATTTAATAATAATAATAATTAAATTAGATATTACACAGAAAAGTAATCATTTTAATCATTAAATAAAATCAATAATTAAAAAAATCAATCAATAATTAAAAAAAAAAAAAAAAAAAAAAACGGCTGAACCGATTTTTATAAAATTTATGTCGAATCAAAATGACGTTAACACGCCTCGATTGACACCCTTACGAAGTCGATATAATTTTTTATTCGCGAGATATTGTGTAAAATCTACTTTTTTGGAGGTTATTTGGTTAAGAAAAAAGAACGGCTGAACCGATTTTAAAAAAATTCCTTTCAGATCATATATACGTTAATACGCGTCGATTGGCACCCCAACGTAGTCAATATCATTTTTCGTTCTCGAGATTTCGTCTTAGAAAGAAATGGACACATACATACGTACGTACGTACATACGTACACACACACACACACACACAGACATCTTTCTAAAAGTAGTGTAAAAATAGTGTAGTGACCTTGAAACATAAAATTTTTTTTTCCTTTTTGATTTCGATTTTCGGACCCATTACAATAACTTCCAATGGGAAGTTAATAAAAATTTAAAATATTAGGTAATAGGTAGGTAGTTATTAGGTCCAGTCACAGGGGCGGATTGGGCCACCGGGACACCGGGAGGTTTCTCAGTGGGCTGGTACCTTCAGGACCTGACTGGCCGGCCGTATCCGACCGCTGTATTTTAATAATATAAATATAAGAATTAAGGAAAGCGATATATTTTCCGATTTAAAATGCTGCTCAAAAGTTTACTGTAGAAGTCCACAGTGTTATTTTGGATAAAAAAGATTTCAAGTACATGGGAAGCTTTACATATTTTGAGTTTATTATCGCCCACAAATTTTCCCGAAATAATAGAAAAAGAATTCCTTCAGAGATTGCGCTGGATAGTTTATGCGAGAAAATTATTAAATTTTATATTGGAGTTACAACAGAAAATTTAAAAAATAAATTAATTAGTTTTGCTAATAATTGGTCGTCTTTTAAAAATTCCCTTTTTGACCAATATACATCTACCCAGGACAATCAACTATCCGAGGAAGAAGAAGAGAGGATGACAATATAAGCAAGGCATGTTCATCCTAAAAATTAGGAAAAAAAAATGTAAAAATTGTGCTATTTGTGGCTACCAGATGTTACATAAATACAATTTATTTACCGAGTATTGTCCGGTGTTAACATTTGCGTTTACATTTTTATTAACAATTTCTATTACTGAAGTGAGTTGTGAACGATCATTTTCACGACTTAAATTTATAAAAAACTAGCCGTTACCCGTGGCTTCGCCCACGTATTTTACGATTTATAATTTTATTTATCGATCGAGATTGAGATTGCTTGGAATCGAGGGTTTTTAAAAAAATTTTATTATACAATACAATGTACCTACTTCAACCTATAAGAAAACAAAAAATATAACTAACTTAACTACAAATATCTGGGTGACCGAGCTTTGCTCGGATGAGATCAATAAAAATAGTACTTACAAGATATTGATTTTGTATTATTTTCTCAGAATATTATTCCGAAACGATTAACTGTCAGAATATTTTGACACAAAGTAGTTTGTTTTTTCCAAAGCCTACTGAGAGCTGGTAAAAGTGTCAATTGGATTTTCAATTTATTATTAAAAAAAAAAAAAAAAAATAATGAATTGAAAATATGAATTGGTGCTAGGCCCAAATAACCTTAGCTGTTGGTGGTCTTTAAAATACAATTTACAATCCAAAGCCTACTCACCATACGACACTGTTTTATAACGTCAAAAAACTGTTTTTTAAAATTTTATTAATACCTACATTACTCACTCGCTTCGCTGGAATATTAATAATACATTACATTTGTTATCCCCCGCGAGAATCTCCCCCCCCCCTAATTTGTTATCCCCCCGCGAGAATGTCCCCACCTAATTTGTTATCCCCCCGCGAGAATCACCCCCCTAATTTGTTATCCTCCCGCGAGAATCTTCCGCCCTAATTTTTTATCCCCCCGCGACAAATTTCCCCCCTAATTTGTTATCCTTTGCTCGTACGCTCGAATTTTATAAATACATTACTCACTCACTTCGCTCGTTCGCTCGAATATTAATAATACATTACTCACTCGCTTCGCTCGTTCGCTTGAATATTATTAATATATTACTCACTCGCTCCGCTCGTTCGCTTGAATGTTATTAATACGTTACTCACTCGCTTCGCTCGTTCGCTCGAATTTTATTAATACATTTTCACTCGCTTCGCTCGTTCGCTCGAATATTTATAATACATTACTCACTCGCTTCGCTCGTTCGCTCGAATTTTATTAATACATTATTGCTCATCTACGATACCTATATAAGGATCTCCTGTGCAAAATTTGTTTCGCCCCGCGAGAACCTTCCCCCCTAATTTGTTATCCCACCGCGAGAATCCCCCCTAACTTATAATCCCCCCGCGAGAAACTTACCTCCTAATTTGTTACCCCCCGCGAGAATTTTCCCCCCTAATTTGTTATCCCCCCGCGAGAACCTTCCCCCCTATTTTGCTATCCCACCGCGAGAAACTCCCCACCTAATTTGTTATCCCACCGCGAGATTCTCCCCCCTAATTTGTTATCCCAGCGCAAGAATCTCCCCCCCTAATTTTTTATCCCAGCGCGAGAATCTACCCCCCTAATTTTTTATCCCACCGCGAGAATCTCCCCCCTAATTTGTTATCCCCCCAGAGAGAATCTCCCCCCTAATTTGTTATCCCCCCGCGAGAATCTCCACCCCTAATTTGTTATCCCCGCAAAAATCTTCCCCCCCTAATTTATTATCCCCCCGCGAAAATCTTCCCCCCTAATTTGTTATCCCCCCTCGATATTTTCCCCCCCCACGTAGCTTTCTATTAGTGAAAGAATTTTTAGAAACGGTTTAGTAGTTCCAGAGATAAAACAAAAACAAATCTATCCCACGGGAACCGTACATTTTTCCGGGATAAAAATTAGCCTATAACATTCTCTGACCCCTAAACTACCACTATGCAAAAAATCATGTCGATCCCTTGCTCAATGAAAAACAAAAACAAAACTATCCCACGGGAACCGTACATTTTTCCGGGATAAAAAGTAGCCTATGTGCTATTCCAGGCTATAATCTATCTCTGTACCAAATTTCATCCAGATCCGTTCAGCCGTTCTGGCGTGATTGAGTAACAAACATCCATCCATCCATCCATCCATCCATCCAAACTTTCACATTTATAATATTATATTAGATTAGATTAGATTAGATTAGATTAGATATATATATATATATAGTTAGATTAGATTAGATTAGATTAGATTAGATTAGATTAGATTAGATAGATTAAGGAACACGTTGTCAGACAATTTTTTGAATGTATTTGTGAGAAAAACGTGTACTATTATATTATATTGACAACGATTCTTTAGTTTTAATTTAGTTGTTATTTAATGTAATTTAAGACGCTAATGGCCTAAGTTGTCGACGCGTCTATAATCTACACTAAATAAAATAAAGACAACGATTCTGTCATAGACAAAATGGCTGAATCAATTAGTAGTTTGTGTAGGAAGGAACTATCCCCTTAAAAATTGTGAGTACAAGTAAAAATTTTTTTCTAATAATATTTTAAATCCTTAATAATTAACAGACAGATACCAGATATTTAAATATTTTCGTTGTCAAAAATGTATGTTATCCTAACCAGAAAACCAAAATGACCTTGAAAAAACTTCAATGACCTTGAACTTTTGAAAAATTTTAGTCTGTGCCCCCGCAGTACGTCCCCACTGAGGACTAAGGACCGGTAGCTCGTAAGTCCCGAGTCGGTTGACTACCGCCAGTCCGCTCCTGGGTCCAGATAGCTCTAGCTCTTTTTTAAAATATAATTTATCAATTTAACATTTAGGCACTAATATTAAAGAATTTCGGGTGTTACAGAAAAATGATTTAGGAGATTTACATAAAAATCACAAATTTCAACAAAATTGACATTCTGTACATTTTTTCTTTACTTGTTGGTGGCTTTAGCTTGCAAGCAGCAGCGGCCCTAGACTATTTTCAGGGTAGAGTGAGAAGTTTGACTCCTTTAGTCGACACTTAATTTCCTAAACACGTAAGTACGGAAAATATAAAAGAAGGTACTATCGTACCTTTCGAATTCGAAAAATAACGTAGTAGTTTTTTCGTCACTAGATTTTGGCACCCTTCCTGACCTTGAGCCGGCACTGCTTGCAAGATTATTATCGCACGAGGTCTATTAGTTGTGTTCTATTTATGAATAGGTGGAATTTTTTAAATAGCTTTAAATGAACATTATTTTTAATTAGGTACATACTGTTGTGTTAAAAACTTTTATTGTTTGTGTAAATTATTATCTACAATTAATAATAAACTGCAGATGTTTTAAAATGCCCATTTATTCTACTGGACTGAATTTTATCATTTTTGAAGCGCGATGCTTCTATAGGCGCGTTAAACGATTTCTGACAGGGCCTAAGTACTGAGTTAAAATGACTTGTAACTAATTATTGACGTCGGTCGGATGGCGAGACCTAGGGATCGGACCAAAATTTCTCGACGTTTCACACAACAATTTGACTTTCTCTGTCTGTATGTCCCTTTGTACTCTTATAACTCGAGAACCACTGATTTTTGAAGCTATGCTTCTATAGGCGTGTTAGACGATTATCTTTTTGAAAATTGATATTTAAGAGTTTTATAGGACACAAAAAAATAAAATTGCATCAGATTTCAAGAATGGCGGTCAAATAATAGATTTTCAATTGTATTGTCTATAGCTTTGATAAATTCGGTTTTATATACAATGCGTAAAAAGCATAGCTTCTGTCGGGTGTCCCATGACTCTTGACTTTTTTTTTAAATTACAGCGGTATTTATTCTTGAATCACTGATGACCTCAGCTGTTGAGCGTCTATATTCTACAATCTATCTTTATTCTTGAATTTTATGTGTTCAGCGCAGGTAAATTTCGTTACCTAAGTTTCTTTTAACAAACTGAACATTTTTACGAAAACCTGATATGATATTTTATTTTTTAGACTCGATTTAAGCACACATAGATATGATTTTGACGTGGATCTTCCCCACCTATATATTGAGGCTTCATACGCAATCGATGGAAGAATTCTCCTGATACCTATTAGAGGACAGGGTCCAATGACTGGAAATTTCAGTAAGTACATATTATTCACGTGAAAACTATAACTGTTCGCCGGACCGAGTGCAGTAATGTATCTATGCTTAATATAAATTAAAAGATTTATACGGCTGAATTGCAATTGAAAATTTTTGTTGGAAAGCAGCCAATTATATAACCGATTCCAAACATATTGGAAAATCAATTGATTCTAAAGCATATAAGGAGAATGTGATATTAGTAATCATGTCGCGGTTGAGTAATTGTAAGATCATTCCGCCGTGAAAATGGAAATGTTCAGGTTAGAAACCTGACTGTGACTATGGTTGGTAAAATGATTTTTTCCAATATGTTTGGAACCAATTATATAATTGGCTGCTTTCCAACAAAACTTTTCAATTTATACTTAATGTTCTAGCAATGTAACATTCAATTTCTTGGTGCTTTTTTAATTATTATCACCTTACTACTTCACGAAATATTGTATTACTACTACATTGACGTATACACTTTTAATTTTTACAGCGGATTGCATTGGACGTGTTTTAATGCAAGGTGAATACTATGAAAAGGAGGGAGAAACTTATATTAGATATAAATCTCTAACAATTAAAATAAAAATAGGAAATGGACGCATTCATCTGGATAATTTATTCGGAGGCGAAAAAACCCTTGGTAAGATGTTGCACGCTTATTATTTTCTTTGCTAAATGACAATAAAAAATCAGTATTTTTATTTAATGTAAAGTTTAATAGAACATTTATAAAGGAATTCCCATTTTCAATGTCCAGTGGACATCTCTGTTGTCATCGTACCTACATGAGTTTGATCAACCATTGTTTCCGACTTCTTTTTAGCATATTATTTTCTGTGATTTCTATTTTCCTTTTAATTTAAATATTCGTTATCCGTCCTCTCAATTCCTCAAGAAATTTCTCCCCTTTGCTATGTTAAAAAAACTTATTTAACTAATTTAACTATGATTTTTTTACAGGAGAAGTAGTTAATGGTGCCATTAATAGCAATTTTGATGCATTTGCTCATGAATTGTTACCTGTGATTGAGAAGGCTCTAGGAAGAGTATTTCTAAATGCAGCTAATAGTATTGTCGAACCGTTCACGTATGAACAACTATTTCCAACAGACTAATTCATTTACTGTTTGTGGATCTTCCAGTTATATTGTTGTTAAAGCTAAGGCCCTCATTAATGTAACTTTTTAATATTGACTACGCCGTTTACGTAGTCTACTGTGGGTTCAGAAATGCCTTTGGTAGTTGCATTCCAGAAAAGTATCGAGTCATTTAAAGATTTTTTGCGATAGTGAAAATAAACGAAATAAAAAATACATAAAATTCTGTACTAAAGTGTATTAACACAATGATAGAGTACAAAAAATATTATCCGGAATTATTAAACATTACTTAATAGTTTGTATTACGTTATCTTGAGTCGTCTATTATAACCCCCCTGTTTTTAGATTTTAATCTGAGAACTACAGGTAAAAGTTTTGACTGGATTTTCAGTTCAATATTAAAAATAAAAAAAGTAATAAACTGAAAATCGAAATTCTTATGAAAAAATATTTTTTTCGACTTACGATCAAAGAGTTTCTTAAAGAACAATGATTTAATGATGCCGTAGTCAATATTTAAATGTTAGTTAATTAATATAGGCGATTTTTAAGTAGAGACTCAATTTTAAAAATTCACGAAGAAGTTTTTAAGGTGGAGTTTTAGTCAAATCGATTAATAACATAGGTAAATTTAAATCAAAATTGTGGATTTTTCAAGTGTTGACGCAGAAAAAAAAAACTGTAAAATGTTTTGGTTTCTTATAAGTCTTATAACCAAAATAATATATCGATATTTCTTTTCGTTGTAACATGATGTTTTTGTGACAATATTTAAAATTAACTACAAAAAATTGATATCAGTAAACTAATTGTACAATACATTTTTAGAGTGTTTGGTCTCCAAGTCACTATATATGAATAATAAGAGGTATTTCTAATACTTCTTATTATTATAATTGTACAATTTTAAACGCTTTAAAATAAGGACGATAAGGTAGGTTTATCGTCAAATAAAGCGTATTTTGAAACACTACCAGAACAAAATTTTCATTTTTGACTTCAACCCCACTGCAATAGAAAATTGTTAAAATGTTGTTATTGTATTTTTTATGAAAACTTAGATACTTAATATGTTAATGTGATCACACAAATCAATCACAGGTAAACCACTACTTACGAACTTTCATTTAATTAATTAATTAATTGTAGATTATAGACGCGTCGACAACTCAGGTGATTAGCGTCTTGAACACAACAAATAATCCAATTCTGTATTAGAATCCACCAACCGGCATACACAAACTGACTGGTACGAGCTCGGGTCCCTGGTAGCGCTAATTCTCAAAGAACATTGGAATGCAATTTGCGATAGCAACCACATTTCAATGTCCCCACTGGGGTGATTACGAACTTTCAGTAATTAATGTACGAACTGATAAATAATATGAAATCACATTTTATTTAACGTGCATAGAAGTTCATATTTACGAATATTTTACCCTTCGAATTTTAGAAATTAAAAAAAAAAATTAATTTACTTAAGGATATTCAAGTTACATTTTGACAAAGATGAAAAATACATGTTCCATAGGCAGTATTTCAGAAATGTTATTGGGGGGAAGGGCAAAATCAGACGCTGGGCTTTTGAATTTTTTTAACGGAGAAGGTGGTGGTTAGATGGAACGCAAAGACAATTTTATACTATAACAATTAACAATTCACAATTTTCTATCGGAAATAACTTCTTGTTGAGACTAAAAGTAAAAGTGCTATTAAAAATAACGTAAATTTTAACATTAGGTGCGGGCGGTGCGGCCCCCTCTTGACCTCAGATCCTTTATATTATGCTATGTTCGTAAGTTGAGGTTCATCTGTAATGTAGATATTTTTTAGTCTGAGCCTTTTCTGATGTTATTTCGTTTGTAACAATTAAGTTACATATTTTTTTTGCAAAAATGACATAGGTTTAGTTAGAAAATTATATGTGGTAGGGGAATGTGGCAGTTTTTCACGGTCACAAACATAATAATTTTACATAACATTGCATCTGCTCTTTACAACAACAAAAAACGCTAATGACCTTAGATGTCGAGCGTCTATAATCTGCAATCATACAACAAAAAATACATGCTACCAAGTCTTAAATTATTATTGTTTTAATTTAATTTGAGTAAACTGACTTGTAATTTTATTTGTGACCACCTAGGCTAGGGGTCGGCAAATAGCAGCTCGCAAGGCGCATGCATTTCTTGAGGTACGCGCGCATGTATGGTTCTTCAGATATACTGAATATGTAAATAAACTACTAAATTTTCATGTTTATTGAAGATACAGCCGTACATGATGTATTTATGGCTCTCGAAAAAAATATAAATCTTCTGTCTCAAAAGTTTGCCGAGCCCTAGCATAGGTATTCAAATGTACATGTATAGGTGTCAAATTTTGCAAATATTATACATTCTTCCAAGTCTTCATGGTTTCCGGGCTTGTAGGCCGGGGTCCGGTGGTATTTCTACCTGACGTTTCGTCTACAACTGCGGTAGACGTTCTCAAAGGCGATGTGGCAGCGGTCGAAGTGTCCTCCTTAGCGGCTCACACTGACCTGTGAGCCGCCAAGGAGGACACTTCGATGCCTGCCACATCGCCTTTGAAAATGTCTACCGCAGTTGTAGACGAAACGTCAGGTAGAAATACCACCGGATCACGGCCTACAAGCCCGGAAACCATGAAGACTTGGAACAATGCCGGCCGTGAAAGCTTGCACACCTGGATTATACATTCTGTTACATTTTATCGAAGGAATGACGCCGTTTTACTTTTCAATTTAAAAATGTGCTTTAGTTTCTTAAAACATTTTATTGTATACAACTAAAATTAAGAAAAATCGCAGGATAGTGGACAAAATATTTGATTTATTTAATTAAATGTACGACGTTTCGTCTATATATTTAGACTTTTTCAAGTACATAATAATTTTATTACAATCACGATGGACACGATTTCTAATATAAATTGTATACAACATTATAGTTTTGTAACTTAATTCATTTTTACCTCCTTGGCGTTAAACCCCGTATCAGTATTATATAATTAGAGAATGAAGTAAGTAACAAATAATCAATTAATACCATTATATTATTTAAATGTGTCTATAATGTAATTTAAATGAAAAAAATCATGCATGTATACATGTGTTTTTTTCGGTACAGCTAATAAAATATGACCACTGATTGATAACTTTTTATTTTTATTACATTTTATTTATTATGCTTTTAATTAAGAAGAAAGTTTTGAGAATATCTGATTGTTTGGCGTTATCATGGTACGTTCATTATAAACTTCCCAATCTCAGCTTCCGGTGTGAGGCCTTGCTTCTAGGTTCAGTTAATAATAGCAGTTGAGGGTCTTTAACATGGGCATAGGAATCTATAGGGACGGACTATAAAGTAGCACTTTAGACGAAGAGGGGAAGTTATTCAGGAGAGGGTGCATGCCTGTTTTATGGACATGTCCAATGTCCATGTTATGCATGTGCCCACGTTCTATTGACCGCGTCTTTGCGCATGTTCAGTTGCGCCAGATGCAGCAACTGAAGCGACCAATAGAATGTGGGCACACTTGCTTTCTCACCGTCCCCCCCTTAACAGAAACATCCCTACTCGCTTGTACTACGTCCCTAGACTTCTACGTCTACGATCTTTAAACAATAAAAGAGTAATTTTAGTGCAGTAACGCCAGAAAAAAGGGCGTTATCTTGGAACTGGTGAAAACAACTCCGATTTGAATGATGTTTTTATGGTAGGTATACAGGGTGACACGTTGAAAACTTACAATGGCTATATCTAAGAAACCAAAAAAAATTTTAAAAATCGCTGAAAACAATTTCTATAATAGGAAGGGGGAACCAAAATTATGTAATAACTAACCTGTTTTCACTTACCCCCTCACCCCCAGCCACCCCAACTAAAGAATCTTAAATAGCAAGCCCCTAATTGTGATACCTTATCTGAAAGCTCTTAAAAAATGCTTTTCAATGGTACCCTACAAAGCTACATTCGATGTAATAATACAGGCCTAAAATGTTTAAGAGTTTATTACACATTTTAATGGTTTTATTTTGAAAAACTGACAATTATTACATCAGATGTTAGCTTGTATGGTACCATTGAAAAGTATTTTTTAAGAGCTTTCAGATAAGGTATCACAAGTAGGGGGTTGCAATTTAAGATTATTTATTTGGGGTGGCTGGCGGGGAGCTCTCGCGGTTTTTTTAAAAAAGCTTGTCCCTGACCGGGTAAGATTTGAATAATACCTAAGTAATTCCGCAAAAATGAGACCCTTTTCAATTAAAATAACAATATCTTGTTATTTCGAAAAATAATTTAGGTGTTTTATACAATTTTGGAATCTGGATGAAATTAGTAAGGTTTTGAAACTATGGGCACAACATGCGTTTAAAAAATGTGTAGATATCCCGAAAACCGTGAGGATTTTACTGGGCTCATGTTTTGATATTTTGGTATACTGGTTAAAGTCTTACAGAAGGTTTTCTGAGTACCCTGTATATGTATAGAAACAGTTTGCGAAACAAAAATTGAACACAGTTATATTATTATTTATAAATTATAATTTTTAGAAAGAACGGGATAAAAAACTAATACTCGAAAGTGGAAAGGAAACAAGGCGGTTTTGGTACTATAAATCTGATAAAAAATATATAACAATAAAGTAACGTGTATTTTTAATACATTATTATTACAAAACAAACACATCGATATTATGTATAGGTATATACAATCTGTCTAATTAATTGAAACTGTATTCACAAGTTATGTTGAAAAGTAAATTCATAAAAATGAATTTAAATAAAAGAGCTCGAGAAAAAACAAAATTTTAAATATTTAAAAAAAAGAAGATAATAAATCCGTAAAATATTACATTTTACTGTATTAATAAGGTACTAAAAGTATTAAAATTATCACGAGTACTTTTTAATACCTGAAAAGTATTTTAAATGTATTTTTGTTGGTCTATGATAGTTCAGCAGCTAGTGACTTTTAAAAAATTAATAATTTTTAATAATGTCGAGAATATCACATTGTTTAAATTTATTTACGATTCTGGGAATACTTTATCTATTTCGAAATTTTTCGTGATTTTGTTTGCAATCTCCAACAAAACTGCCGCTGTTTGTTTTTCTATATTTGGTTTCAAAACATTATAAAATTCTTCCTTATTTTCATTTAAGGCTTGATTTGTTGCTTCACCTAAAACAGTAAAATTCGGTTAACACAAAGAAAGTACTTTGTTTTATATAAAACTAATGTTTTCTATGAAAGTAAAAATAAAATCTTAGAATTGATTTTATTTTGTTGAAGTAAAAAATGAAAAAAGTCAAGTAGAAAACTTTGAGGTAAATTTTTTTTTTTTTGAAAAGTACTACGACAATACTTTGAATCCAATTTTTCCATAAGTTGAAATATTAAAAATAAAATATTTCACTCTTATTTTAGGCTTACATAATATGAAATCATCATCTAGTAAATGAAACAGTAAAAAAAACTGGGCAGAATATCAAAAATGAAATTCATTTCGTAATCGTTTCGCAACATACATAATACATTTGAAATTTAAACAGGTAAACACGAAATGGTGGGATTCCTCGAGCTTTGAAGAGGGCTCGTTGTTTTACAAGTTTATTTTTAGATTTTAAATGTGCATTGTATCCGCTGATAAGTGAATACCGTTCGACGCGTCGTAATTGACGATCGAGAATATTTTATAATACACATTCAGCATGTGATTATAAGGGCCATAATATTATTTTAAAGCAAGATACGATTTGTTACACCCTTAGCGACTTTCGCCTCAGATTCTATTTGCACCTTTTGGATAATTTCAATAGCATGATGATAATAATATTATGGAAAATCTTATATAGTGTTGCCGTCTAGACAAGACAAGACTTTCAAAATCTTGTCTTGTCTTGAAATATCAAGACTTCACTAAGTCTAAGTCTAGATAAAGCAAGTCTTGTCTAGTCTTGAAAATTTCTAGAAAAGACTTTTGCAAGACTTGTCTTGAAAATCTATACAAGACAAGACAAGAGTCTAGAAAGTCTAGATCTAGACGGCAACACTAATCTTATATCAAATATTTCACTTAAAGGAAATATAATTGTGAGTTTTTCATACTCTGCCTCGTTTTAATTCTTTCTTACCGATTATTGAATCTCCTCCAAATAAATTTTGCAAATGTATTTCAAAATTTTTTAATTTGATGTCAAGATCCATTCTTGGGAAGACCATGTGTTTGTTACCCTTTTTGGTTGTGATTATTTCTCCTTTAAGAACGCAGTCTGCAATAATATCAGTTGCGTTGAAAGTCAAAGGACCCTTGCCCTTAATTGGGACGACCAAAACACGAAAATCAACATCATAATCAGCTTCAAAGTCCAACTTGGGCAGGGCGATTGTTATATAGAATGTGAATGTAGGAATATCGGCTCTGCGGACGTAAAGATAGATTTATTAATATTGCGTTCTATTTTCTAAGATACAAGGGTGGTAACTAACACTCAAGTTTTGTATAGCAAATGACGAAATATGTCTAAATTTCATGTATTGCCACCAATCTATCCACATTAATAACAGTGTACAATTTTGTTGTATTTTTATTTTTCAATTTTAAAACAGACGAAAATATATTGACAACATTTCTTTAATTTATTTATAAAAAAATAATACTTTTTTAACCCCCGACAAAAAAACGTGTGTATCTGTGTCTCTGTCTGTGGCATCGTAGCTCCCAAACGGATCAACCGATTTAAAAGCGGTTTTGTTTGTTCGAAAGATGGTATTTGCGCGATGATTCTTAGCCATGTTTGATTGAAATTGGTTCAGCCGTTTCCAAGATTTTCAGCTTTGTGCAAGAGTTTTAAGTGAAAAATTACATTTTCAAAGCAGAAAATTAATTGATTAGTTAGTTTACGAAGAAAATATTTCATCTAAACGGTGCATCGGGCCAGAAATAGTATATTAATTATTTCTCACTTTTTAAAGCTTTACTTTTTTGCGTCGGGGGTTTTTTAAATTTTTAATTTAACTTTTTTAAACGTTATACGTTTAATTGATAATTTTTCTAAATATAAAACAAAATAAGAATAAGATTAAAAAGTGAAATGACTGGATATAATTCGTAAACCAGGGGTCGGCAAGTAAATTATTATAGGTGGGGTCCGGATACTGTTGAAAATTTTTATCGAGGTCCAAAAAAAAAAAAAATAACAACTCATATTCTTTACTAATTTTTTATTTTAATTTTCACTCACAAAATAATATGAAATACAATAGATAGGCATAATTGTATTCAAAAATCAATGGGAGAAATTACATTTGCGGTCTTGAGTCAGTTTTTTAAAGTTAGGTTCACGCGGGGAGCAGCTTATGCGAAGAGTGCTTCAAGGTGGGCGGTCATTAATCTTGAGTGATATTGGTTCTTCAAAATGTACCTCTTTGTTACCGCCACAAAGCACTCGAAAATAAAACTTTCGTAGCGGAAAGTACAAAAAAATATTTTTTAAATAATTCAAAAAAATTTTGGTGGTACAGTTTTTGACCTTCCGCGGTCCGGACTTAGACCGCGGTCCGCCAGTTGCCGATCCCTGATCTAAACAATGAGTATGTAATTTAAAAAAATGACGAAAAGTGCAATGCTTGCACCTCAAATTGGTTTGTAGTACGACAAAGACAAGATAGACTCTATCTTCCTCGCTCACCCACGATGGGGATTTAAAGTGAGATGTTTAGATCTTAAAATTGATCTGTTTATATTCTATATTATTAAAATTTAATGATATTTTTTAATATAAATAGTCAACGCTTTGCGTATGAGATGTCCTTGAGTGAAAACAGTTGCGTGTTTCTGGTTTACTATATCTATTGATTATATTAACATTAATAAATTATGCCCCGTTAGCAAAATAATAAGTATATTAATTAGGGTGAGATTGTAGCCGATGGCTTTTTTTGTTCTTTTTTTGAACATAGATTTTTTAAATTGCGGTAAATTATTTATTTGATAAAATTATTATTTTTGAAAAATAAGATGTAATTATTGTGATAAAAAGTTTTGAATTAGTTAATATTTAATAATTAATATTGCTAAATTCAATTATCTTTTAATATATTTATAATACAAAGTTTTTTACAACTAATTTATCAACGCGCGTTTCGGATGACGATGGAATAGTATTTCGAAACGTACCTACACATTTTTAAATTAGCTGTGGAACTTATCCGAGTGTTGTGTTGTTAATATACTAACGGCCCCTCCCGGCTACGCCCGGGTGGTATGAAATTATGATTAAGCGTACGAAAACAGTTTTTTTTTGACAAAACACCGTCATAGTTCAGCCACTTTGTACAAAAATATTTACAACACACAAACCTTCCTCGTTTATCGCTCTTTCTATTAGTGAAAACCGTTTCAAAATCCGTTGCGTGGTTTTGAAGAAGTAAGCGGAGAAAGAGACAGAGGCAGATAGCGACTTTGTTTCATACTATTTAGAGATTAGAGAAGAGAAGATTTAATCATTTTGTGCCACGTTACCCAAGTATCACTACCAAGCAAAAAAACAGTTCCAAGTCTTCAAGCCTTGCACACTTGGATAAAAAAACAATTCATATAATATTATCTTTAATTGTTTGATTAAAATATATCGGAAAAATTTGAAATTGTCGCTCAATATATTTATTATAAAAGGGCCTTTATTTGCTGATTCTCTCGCGTTAAATTTATTTTTTGGCTATTGTTCACTGCTCAGCCCCCTTTAGTAAAAGCGCAATGATATGTAGATTATCAATTATTTCGCGATGTATAATAAACGTGAAAGTCCGGTCAAAATTAGTTCAGTAATTTTTAAGTTAATCCGAAACAAACAGACAGACAAACATATAAAAATTCTAAAAATGGTCTGGGTATTCCATAAACTGTACAGCTGAGCTGAAATTTCGTTAAAAAGTTGTAACTACATTTACAGATTCAATTTTATTTATTTGAACTATCTGCATGATAAAATAACATTTATTTAGTTTCCTAATTAGATGTAGGTACTTGTTAAATGATTTATTTTGAGAATAATTTTGATAAATAAAGCTATATCGGGAAATAAAACAACATGAAACCTGTTTGGTTTGTTGAAGATTTGAAGCAAGTTTACCTTCAAATCCAGTTTTTCGCTTTAATAATCAATTGTATCTAGGTATTATACAAAACTGATACAATAGCATATTTTTTTAGATACTACTTTTAAGCAAAAAATCAGAACCAGCTTAAATTTATTTAGCCTCACAAATTTCTTAAAAAGTCTAAACAAACCAATATTTTGTAGTTTATTAGGTTGTATAGAGTATGCGTTGGTAAATAAATTTCGCTGAAATGAAGTTCCGGGAGTCGACATTTTTTTTTTGGAAATGCCCTCCTCTTTAAGAATATTTGTGTTTTAATTCTTAAATATTAATAGTTTACGAGTTATTTGCAAAAAATTGAGCCCCATTTTTTTTGAAGTCTTTAATTGTTAATAACTTTTGCAATTTTTATCTGCAGGTTTGAAACTTTCGCACATTTTTCTAGACGTCATTACGAATCCAATGAGCATCACACATATTTTAACTAGCAGTAGCAAGAATAACACGTTTTTCAACTTGTGAACTAGACTATTTATATTTTATTTTGATCACTGGCAAATGCCCTATTATAGATTATATTTAAAATTTTTCCCCCTTTCCTGATATTTAAATTCATATAAGTAATGTAGATGATAAAAAATCGATAATTATACTTCCGAGTTTAAAATACCATGGTCGTTGTTTGCAAAGTGCAAGGTTGATCATATTTTGTTTTGAAATAATTAAGAGAAAAAATTACCTTGCTTTTCAAGACTTTTTACACGAATAAAAAATTACTTTTTAGTGTATTTGCCATATGGCACATACACTATTGGCGTCGGTCGGATGGCGGGACCTAGGGGTCGGACCAAAATTTCTCGACGTTTCATACCCCCCTGAACAGTTTGCCACCATTTTTGAAAATGTTTATGTATATATGTATGTATATATATATATATATATATATTTTTATATATATATATATATGTGTGTACACGATAACTCTCGACAGACTTAATCGATTTAAACGAAATTTGGTACACACATTGGAACCCATCACCGCACGAAGCCTATTTAAAATGGGCCCGATCGGACCATTTTCAGGGTTGTATTTAGGGGTTCCAAAAAGTTTTTGGGCCCAAAAATAGCGAAAAATTTGTCAGAATCGTTTCAAAATTGAAATTTAACTCTTTAGTAAAGATTAAAATGTTCTGCTAAAATTTTAATAAAATCGGCCCGACAGGACCGGACTTTCAAATTTTATGAAAACACTAGTTTGTTGATACGGATATACTTATGGAAGGGTGTATTTAATTTAGTGCAGATGTTGTACTGATAAAATCCATGTCTAATATTGAAATTTAGAAAAATTTAAATATTTTAAGGGATGTATTAAGGGGTTAAATTTTTTATTTTGTCAAAAAACAAACTTATGTTCACATAATAATGCCACAATGCCTGTATTAGCAAATACACTATATTGTCGACAGGGTTTGGCACTGCGACCCGAGTTTTTTTTTCTATATATGATGTTTTGCCATAGAATATTTTGAATAATACCCACGAACTCAAAATATACAAACGACCAATCTTTTGATTTTTACAATTTGTCTTTATTTAGATCTAGTGCTAATGGTTAAAAAACTCGGGTCGCAGTGCCAAACCCTGCCGACAATATAGTGTATTTGCTAATACAGGCATTGTGGCATTATTATGTGAACTTAAGTTTGTTTTTTGACAAAATAAAAAATTTAACCCCTTAATACATCCCTTAAAATAATTAAATTTTTCTAAATTTCAATATTAGACATGGATTTTATCAGTACACCCAATTAAATACACCCTTTCATAAGTAAATCCGTATCAACAAACTAGTGTTTTCATAAAATTTGAAAGTCCGGTCCTGTCGGGCCGATTTTATTAAAATTTTAGCAGCACATTTTAATCTTTACTAAAGAGTTAAATTTCAATTTTGAAACGATTCTGACAAATTTTTCGATATTTTTGGGCCCAAAAACTTTTTGGAACCCCTAAATACAACCCTGAAAATGGTCCGATCGGGCCCATTTTAAATAGGCTTCTTGCGGTGATGGATTCCAATGTGTGTACCAAATTTCGTTTCAATCGATTAAGTCTGTCGAGAGTTATCGTGTACACACATATATATATAAATATATATATATATATATATATATATATATATATATATACATACATATATATATAAACATTTTTAAAAATGGTGCCAAAGTGTTCAGGAGGCTATGAAACGTCGAGAAATTTTGGTCCGACCCCTAGGTCCCACCATCCGACCGACGCCAATAGTGTATGTGCCATATGGCAAATACACTAAAAAGCCAAAACACAGAGAAATTTATTTATTTGACATTTGATGTTTGGTGGCAGAAAATTAAAGAATAGCAAAATGTGGTCCTTCGTTGAGGACCCGTCTTCATGTCAAATCACTACAAAAAAAAAATAAAAATTCCCTCTGAATTTCACAAAAAAAGTTTAAAAAATATAAAGGTTTTTAACGCGTCTATTATACGAGGTCCCTGAATTTTTTATTTTCATTTATTTCCATTTTTTTTAATTCATAAACAGTTTTCATCATTTATGTAATTATAATATATTTTTTTATAAATAAATTCAGAAATTCTCATAAACAAAGACGATAGATGCCTCATCCATCTTAGACCTATATCTATATATTTTTGATTTAAAAAACATATCCGAATTTTACTTTACTTATATTTTTATAGACACTAACGATCTCAGTTGTTGGGTGTCTATTATTTACAGTTTTGCAGTATATAAAATGCAAGAATGTTAGTATATATGGAATTCTTAAAAAAATCATATAAATTGCATAATTACTTTTACTTACTTCATTTTTAGTATTTTAAAGTTGCTTGCGCCATGAACTTTGACATTGCGGCCAACAGCACGGAACTGTGATGAATCACCCCCCGAGCCAACTATTATTTCAGGAATAATCAGCGGTTCAAGTCCGGGTACGTCAAGATCTGGGATACCTTTCGCTAGTTTCGGTTTTAAGTTCTCTACACTTTCGGTAATGCATTTTTCTACTTGAGGATCATTTCTTTTACAGATGTGTATGTATTTGGCTGAAGAAAAAAAATATAAATGTTATATACGTTATTATCAACTTCTTACGTAGGACATTTCAAAGCTGATTGTTTATTTAGGTCTTTAAGGATTCGGTATTTTAATAATTTATGTACACAGGTAAGTCACGACAAGCTTACAGTGAGATTAATATGTTAGTAGAAGTACGACTATTTTGACAATTGAAGACTCGAATGGATGAGGGTGATATATCACAAAATCACAATTTGAAGGAAATCGCAATAATTAGTATATTGCATTACAAGGGTTAAAACATAGCGTTTGCAACCAGTGTGAAGTTTACAAAAGCTATGTCTCGTTCCGAGTAATTGCATATTATTTTTCACAACTCTATTGACAATTCGATTTGAGGTACCTGCAATTTGGACGCGCAAAAAAGCCGTAAAAATATTAGATCTGTCAGATCTACGTGAAATTTATCTGGGGTTATATCTGTCATTTTGACGTTTTCGAATAGGTTGTTGGCGCGACTCAATCGCTCTATATCCCTTTTAACAACGTTAAAAAACAGAGAAAACCGACAACTGAAAATTTTTATCCCTAGGGTTGAAACTCGCAGTTTCAAATCGCTAAACAGCTACCGAAAATCGAATTTTCAATAACGGCGTTGTGGAAAGTATATTGTGTAACTAGTGTGCTAAATACATCTTTATACGTCAGGCGCGATGTTTTCAGCACGAGTAGTAGGCGAACGCACATGAGCCTTAGCGAGTGTGCATCGCTAGCCGCATACGAGAGTTGAAATCGCGCCTGATGCTTAAAGATTTAGCACACGCGTTGCACACTATAGTTTATTCAAAACAAGCATGGTTTTAGACTTTAATTGAATTAATGTCTGGATATTATTTAATTCAATTAAAAACAGTTACCTATACATATAATGAACCATTATTATTATTGCATAATGGTTCATTATGTAACTGTTTTTCATTATAGCACAGAAAAGCGTTACATAATGGCCACTATTCAATAAACGGCCTTTTAAAAGGTCCGAAAAACAGATACGAAAAAAAACTAAAAGCGCGCAGACATGTTGAATAAAAGTATTTTTATTTACATAAACCGATTATGCACAATGCACAAGTCACATTCATCCACATTGCAAATTCCACTTTTATTAACAAAATGCATTTTAAAGTTCTAAACGTAGCATATTATTATAGACATAGAAACTTGATTTATTTAAAAAGAGTATTCTCTTCCGGAAATTACCCTCTGCACTCTTCATTTCAAATCCTTTCCCCTTGCCTAAAAACGGTAACCGCTCTTCCGACGCTATTTTTAAAGCTAAATGGTTCGGGTAAACGCCAAATGATGGACCGAGAATCATACTATTCATATCATACAAGCGAAAATTTGAAAAAAAATCCTGGAAAAACTTACAACTTTTTAAAAATTACGTTATCTTTCACACGTATAGTCAACACTTTTTTCTCGCCTGCAGGATCTTATGATTCTTGGTCCGTCATTTGGTGTTTACTCGAACTCTTTAAGCTTTAAAAATAGCGTCGGGAGAGCGGAAACCGTTTTTAGGCAAGAGGAAAGGATTTGAGATGAAAAGTGCAGGGGGTAACGTCTGGTAGAGAAGACTCTTATCACTCGAATTTTCAATTGGTATTGCTTATACAGGGGATGAATTATTTGAAGTGAAACATATAAGATCATAGATTATGCATCTTGGCTAACAACACAATAATTTACGTGTTATTGCCAACGTGAAAATGGATATATAGGAAGATCTTATCTATGTTTTATTTCTAATTATTTATTGATTGTGAAATAATTTTGTACTTTGACGATTTGTATCTTGTATGGAACAATGCAAATATAACTTTATAATTATTATAATTTTGAATGTTTCGCTTAAATTATTCACTTTGTAGGTAGAAGTGACTATAAGTGACTATAGTGACTATAAGTGACTATAAGTGACTATAAGTGACTATGTTGTACAACATAACTTTTATCGCCATTTATTCAGCACTTCCGGTTTCAGCAGAAGTTACCGACTTTAAAGCAACATTCTGTATAATTATGACACATTATAAAGAGTTGTATTTTATTTACTCATAATATAAGAGTGATATCTAGGCTTTAAATGGTTTATTTATATTAATATAAATTATTATCAATTGTAGTAAACGGTGAATGAAATGCAAAGCTTTTGGTATGAGCTGCCGTTTAGCCGCTTAATTACATCTAGATCATTTTAGAAATGAAGAGAATTTGATAGAGAAAGTTATGTAACTTAAATATTCTTCAAATTGATGACTATTTTTTAATAATAATTTTCAGTTCTAGTGATATCAGCCTGTTGTCGATATGTCATTGTCACAAATAAAAATATACTTTATAAATTGCAGTAATCTATAAACTTCAAATAAAAATGTTTAAGAGGAAATTGTTATTATTATGGGCACTGACTTTGTTAAAATTATGTTTAATTAACATTTAAGTGATGTATAATGCAAATATAACTCACGCATCATACTTTCAATGTTACACACGAGGTTGTATTTTTTCAATTTAGAGCTGTTATAATAATGAAAAAGTTGCACAGAATTAAAAATTGCATCTAAAAAGATGTATTATTATAGATGTGTACTTTAAAGTGCCGAAAAAATACAAAGAACAGATCTGGGAATCGATAATTCTAAACAAAAATAAAAAGTGGCACCTATAATTTAGAATTCAAAATGAAAGCCTGGAGTCTTCATCTCAAATCCTTTACCCTCGCCTGTAAAACGGTTCCCGCTCTTCCGACACTATTTTTAAAGCTAAAGGGTTCGGGTAAATGAAGGACCGAGAATCACATTATATATACAGATCCTACAGGCGCAAAATTGAAAAAAATTTCCTGGAAAAACTTACTTACAACTTTAAAAAAAATTATAAATTACGTTATCTTTCACACGTAGCCGAAACTTTTTCAAAAAAAAAAAAAACGTCTGTAGGATCTGTAGTGTGATTCTCAGACCTTCATTTGGCGTTCATTTAGCTTTAAAAATAGCGTCGGGAGAGCGGGAACCGTTTAATAGGCGAGTGGAAAGGATTTGAGATGAAGAGTGCAGGGGGTAACTTCAGCTATCGAATACTCTTAATAAAGAAATAGTCAAATAAAACCAATGTCATTATTTTGCAACTGATTTAAATATTTCTTTATACGAATAATTAAAAAGTAATTATAAGTGCATCAGCTTTAAAATAAATATAGTTTTTTTTTGCCTGCAGTTAGTTCTTCCAAACTTCGCATTAAATATTATCATACAAATTACTTTTAATTGTTTTTTTATTTTGTCATTTTGAAGTAAAGAGCTAATAACTACATGGAATGTTTTCAAATGCGATTGTTATCTGTATAAATAAAGTTTAAAAATGAAATTTTGGTTTTAATTAATTTGGACAGTTAATAAAAATAAATCTCTTGTATTGCATTAAAATGTACAAAATAATATAGTTTAGCGTTAGGCTAGAAATATTATTAAATTTACTTACAGCATTCAATTATCAAATAGTTAACTAGCAAAATTTCCCACAAAAAAAATAAAACTAATAATCAAAATTCCACTTTATAACATAAATATTTTCAGTGTATGTTAAAAAAATTAATAAAATAAATTACACATCACAAAAACAATAATAAACAATGTTAATATATAATTTTAATTATATGACAATTTTACTGTTACTGTTGACGGCATTTGAGCTCTGAAGATGTAAACATATTTTACGAAACGTTAGCTCGCTAATGACCTTAGTTGTCGAGCGTCTATAATTTACAATTTACGAAACGTTAGCCAATAAATGCGTTAAAACAGTATTTGCTTCTTAATTGGATCCTTAAGCCACATTCGAGTCGTTTTATCTCTAATATCATCAGGATCATTAAATTTATAATTCCGTCAAAATAAAGAAGAATGTTTTTAAACAATAAATACTAAATTTCGATATTTAAATATTGCAGAGCACATGAAAATAAAATAGATAAATATGGTAAAAGTATTGAAAGAAAGTACTTACGGACTTCTTTTGGCGCGGCACTAACACAGCTAAATGCAGTTAATGCAAATAAACAAAAAACCACAAAAACACTCATTTTTCGTAAAATCCGATTCGAAAGGCGCTATTCCCCGCACAACACAACTTTTCAATATTTATATTCCGAACACGTTCATACAGCGCTTGTTGAGTGCTAATTGCAAATTTTGTTTTATATTAACAATTCTTTTATACTACCACCAAATAAAAATAACACAAAAAACTATTTAATACGTCATCCTTTAGAGACAAAAAGAACGAAATCTGTAAAAATTTAGAGAAGGGAGAAATAATTTAATTTAAAAAATTTATATTGTTTGAAGTGGGGATAAGTGGAAAACTTGACAATAAATCTGCAGTAGCGTAGAGGGTGGGGTCATTCCGGTAGTACGAAATAAAAAATATAGTGAATTTAAAGACGATGAAGGAATTATAAAACAATTCGTGACCATGACTAAAGAAATTCGTCCGATCATTGGCAAGGTTATGTATGGTGGTTATCTTCTGTTAATCTATGAAATTATGTAATGTTAATTGAGTGATAGCGTGATTCACTTTTAAGCTACCTAATAATAATCATTATCTATACCAGAGAATTCGAATTTTAAATAATAAAATTTATTAACAGATTTGTTTAGAAATTTTTCAAAATAACCTAACCCAAGATTATATTTTATTGTTAACTCAGCTCTCAAAGTGTATACGTTTTTTGCAAATATATAGTACTGTTTTATAAAAAGTTGTCCAGTATACAATATACATTTATTATCTACATTTAAAAGCTGTATAAACAATTTATTTATACATTGTAGATCATAGATGCTCGACAGCTGAGATATCAGCGTCTATTACAATAATATAATATTTCAACGCTTGTGTATATGTATGTGCGCCATTATCTCTGGAATTACTGAACCTATTTGAAATTTGTTTTTACTCTTTATAAGCCTACTTCTTCTTACGTAACATACACTACATATTATTAGTTATTACGCTACTACAAAAGCAGGATGAGTGAAAATTTAAAGCAAGTTCGAGAAATAATAATATGCTTTTATGTATGGCAGCGAGGACAGTGTGGTCCAGTGATTAGCGTCGCGACCTCCGGATCAGACTGTCGGGGGTACGAATCCCACCTCCGCTCATGGATGTTTTGTGATGTCATTTAGTTTTAAGATAGTTGTTATTTATTGTACTTAAGACGCTAATGACCTACGTTGTCGACGCGTCTATAATCTACAATAAATAAAATATAATTGTATGGCAGCGATTACATCAGCAAAGATTGGATCGATACTTGGGCTATGAAACTTTTACCAGGTTATTTAGAATTGTATGAGGAAGGATCTTAAATTAGTCGCATTATCCGACTTTATTCGGGCGATCCGGAATCTTAATTATCATAATTCATATTTGTCGGGTATACAAAAATGGTGAGCCTTGGTTTCATGAATATTACAGTTTATTATATTTTGAAAATCTGGATAAATGTGACTATTTACCCGACTGCGCGACGCAAAGGAGTGGTAATGTGTTTATCAGCCTATGTATGTATGTATGTATGTATGTATGTTTGTATGTTCCTTTGAAGCACTATACAGACCAAACGCCTGGGCCGATTTTTATGATTCACACGTCAATCGATTCCCCTTAGTCCGGCGAGTGTCACTAAAGACATGACGTTAGTGAAAATTCAATATGGCGACTACAGGACGCCATATTGTGAAAATGAAAAAAATGAAAGTCAATAAACTATGTCAAGTGGGGTATCGTTGAATAGGTATTTAGAAATCATTTTTAGTTTTCCCTCAACATTTTTCGATTCGACTGACCGTTTAGGATCTATATCGATTTATTTTTAATTAAAAACATTTGAAAAAATCACATAATTTAAACTTAAATTCCAGTGCAATTGTGATGTAGCCTAGCTAGGTACTCATAACTAAAAAGTATAAAATAAAAAAAAATAATTTAAAAAATCAAAAACTCGACTGCGTAAAAAGTGAACCAAACTACGTACATAATAAATAAAAAAAACAGAAGAAAAAAACAAGCACTTAGATGTCCGGTGGTCTAGAATTCTATAATATATTATTGAATGAATACTATTGAAGAAAATAAAATATATTCTAATGGTGGAACATAACAACTGAACAGTCGGGATCCATTATTCGACAGCCAATCAAATTTTTCAATGGATCCGAATGTTCAGTTGTTATGTTCCACTATTAGAATATATTTTATTTTCTTCAATATTATTCATTCAATAATATATTATAGAATTCTAGACCACCGGACATCTAAGTGCTTGTTTTTTTCTTCTCAGTTTTTTTTTATTTATTATGTACGTAGTTTGGTTCACTTTTTACGCAGTCGGGTTTTTTGATTTTTTAAATTATTTTTTTTTATTTTGTTCCTTTCTCGACTTATGTTAAAGCCGCACCGGGCAGATAGTAAAATATCATACAAGGACACTGAAAAGTGTGAAATGTATAAAGAATTTAAAAATATATACATAACCGACTTCAATAAAAAGGATAAAATAATTTTTTCTCCATTTTACAGTCACCTTTCTTATCCACATTCAATTAGAAATTAACGTATATAAACCACAATACATAGAAATAATTGCAACGATTAAATGTAAATTAAATGTAGATAGAAAAGGTGATTGTAAAACGAAGTGAAAAGCTATTTTATCCTTTTTTTATTGCTTTTTTGAAGTCTGTTCAATTTTTTCAAAATTATTTTTATTGCAGATTTAAAGAATCGATTGCAACTCCACAACGTGTCCATTCATTTCTTCAGTTCTCATGCGATATTAGCAAAAAAACAATTTAACCTTAGCCTGGAGCAACACAATATTTATGTTCTTTCTAATTCATTTTATTTACAATCAATGAAAACGTTCACTCTTAAGGTAGAATTACATCATACCCTTAATTACGATCATAATCTGTAATTAAAAATTAAAAAATTTAATACACAAAATAAGGATATATAAAATATAAGTAAAGATATTGTCACCATTTCAAGTGTAGAACACAGAATTTCCGGTTTAGTGGAATACTCCAAACTTTTAACAGAATATGAATCGACATAAAAATTAATAAATGCGTACTAGGTGATATCAAAAAGTTTTATAGTCCACTAAATGGTGTAAAGTAATAAATCAGTTTGATTCGAAGTTTTTGACAGATTCCAGTGGTACCATAAAGTAGGTTCCTATACTCTATAATTTTTTAAAAACTTCAAACCAAAATGATTTGTTTCTCTGGACTATATAATCAAAATTTTAGTTACAAAAAATTTGATACTTAAGTTTTACACCAGGGTCTAGTAGCGCAGTTGTTTTGAAAACTATTCGGACTGAATGTTTTCTTCCTGTCTTGTCGGGGAGGTTGACCTAATTATAAAAGTGTAAATTGCCAATCGGTTAGCAGAGTCAATTTTTTTTTACATCACAAAAATTTATGCAAACGGTAAACAAAGTTTTTAAGCCAAACATTTTTTTCGTAATAAGTACCTACTCAGTCTTTTTCTACATAAAAAGGTCCTTAGACCCAATTCTGTATTTCTGCTGCTTCATTTGTTATAAACATTTACAAGTTCATAAAATTTGAAATAAGGTAAGTACCTATTCTCAACCATGAAATAGTACATTGTGTTACTAGGGCCCGAGTAAAACACAGTACTTTTTGTAGTAAATACATTGAAAGAACAACATTTATTTACCAAAACACCGTAAATTGATGTTGTAGGTATTATATTATAGTTTACAATTATCGCGTAGGATGGCGCCACTTTCGCTTACTTTCGACCCGAAAAAATTTCTCAAGGGATGACTTTTGCGCGGCTTTTATTTTACATCATTTGCGTGAAAAACCTTAACTTTCACCAGCGAAACGATGCCTTTTGAACGCACGTATTACAAAAAAGTTTATTTTAGAGGCGATGTTGTCAAGTTTATATGGATAATACACTGGTTATTGTTGAAAATAACCTAGTATACAATAATATATCTAAACGCGTTATTAAAACAACTCATTGGCCTTAACTTTAAACTGTTTTGATGCTAATTTGTGTAACTGGTCATCAAAGAAAAATTGATTAAACAGTCTCTTTGTTCCATGATATACAGGTGATCTGAATGTCTAGGCAATTTATTAATTTTACAATTAAAATTAAATTAATTTAGTTAGAAGGTTTTTTTATTTGTCGATGATGACGTGTCTAAACGTTTTATTTTTAAGCATGTTAAAGACAGTTTGTATAACCGTTTAATGAAAGTTGAGCACTTGCGAATTAAAATTAAATTTCCATTTTTTGTAATCATTAGACTTATAGTTCAGAGACCAGACCATGGCTCTTGGAAAATCGATTTTTCTTCTGGAATGTTGTCTTAGGGGTAGTAAGCTATTTCTAACTTGGTAACATGATCTGCAAAATTTGTATACCAGATATCCCTTTTCCCAAAATCATCCCCAGATATCCCCGAACATCCCCGTATATCCTTAAACATCTTCGGACATCCTCGGAAACGATTTTTTTTAATTTGCTCAACATTTTATTATAACTATAATAATTTTTGTTCTAAATTCAACCGTTTGGAGAGAATTACATAGGTATTTCTAAAAACATTGCCTGGAATAAGCCTTGGTGCCATTTTGACGGGATCCAGACCGTAAAAAAAAGTATGTACATATTTAGGATTCTTCATACTTAGTTTTTTTTTATTTTTTATACAAAAAGCATATTTATGTATCTTTTGACAAAACAAAATAACTAGGTACATATTATTGAATGTTTAAATTTCATTTGAGTAAAGGAAATGAGATTAAAGACTCGTTATTTTCAAAAGTTTATATTTATTCTTTTTATTTTTTTTTTTAAAACACGAGCTTTTGACAAAACTTTGATGGAAGAAGAAAATGTTTTCGAATACATTTACTTAAACAACATTTTTAAAATTATTGATATAAATTTACGTTCATTTTCAAATCACAAATTCTATGCTTGTTAAAAATCAAACGAAGCGCTTTTTTGTGTAATGACACTTTTCTACAACCGCGTAACATATATCCTGAACTAATGAAATTTAATAAATTAAACTTAGAAGAACCATTTTTCAGTAGAATCGCCTGTATTTTTAAAGCAAAATAATATAGAAAATGCGCATTATATAAATAATTCCACAAGGATTTTTCGTTAAGCTAAACAATAACGAAATTAAAAAACTACCAAATATTCAGCATAAATTATTCTTCTCCATACCTTGAAAAATAAATCATCTATAATTTGTTTCCGAAGCGTGAGTCAGATAAAACAAAATTATTATCATTTGTTTTCTTATGTCATCGACTACATAAATAAAATTGACGTCAAAACGTCGGTCTCAACGAGTAGGTACTTTTATATTATCATCATCATGGGGTGTTACAGTTCATCCTGCCGCAACCCATTGGCAGAATAAAAATAAAAATAATTGTTGCTCCCTATTTGTCTGCCTCAATGTTCACACACACAGACAAATTTGCATGTGTATTCGATACACAGGAAATCCGACGGTCGACTCTAGGACTATCACTCGTTTTTTGTCATAGCATAATAATACATACCCTATGTTACTCGAAAAGGGGTAGGCTTTTGAACACAAAGATTTTTATAAATCAATCTAAGTAGTTCCTGAGACAAATTATTGCGCACATACATATTATACACATGACTGCATTAACCATATACCTACAAACATACATGTTTTTAAGTCGATAAAAAAACATTGAAAAAAACTATAACCCTTCCTTTTTAGTAGTCGGGTTAAAAGAGATATACGCTAGTTTCGATTTCCTATATAGTTAACATTGTGTTTCTATGGCAGAAACTTGGCGTTATCGACGAGTTGTGGAATTTGCCACCGAGTAAAGTGAGGGTGGCAATCACACGAACCGCAAACGTCAACTTTCGGCTCGAGTAACATACGCAGTATTTTTTGTAATAAGTGTAATAAAAGAACAACATTAAATACTTGCAAAAACATCTTAAATGGATATTGTTATAGATTAGGCGAACTATCGGATATAGTATACAATCATCGCGTAAGATAGCGCCACTTTCGCTCAACTTTTATTTTAGGTCACTGGCATGATAAAGTCAACTTTCATCCCTGAAAACAAGTATGTAATGATGCACTTTCAACGCACGTATTACAAAAAATAATTTTCTCTTATTACTGTGAAATAACAGCACTTGTCTATAAATTTCGACCAGCGACATTGTATTTCAACAAGTTTCAGAAAAACGGTACATGAAAAACGATTGTTGGAGTAATGGCCGGTTTATCATACATTTTAATCACGATGTTTTTTTAATCACACTGTTAAATGACGGGTTGCTATGGTAACGAAACGCAGCAACTTATGAACACGTAGTTGTCAAAATTTAACAGTGTTATTAAAAAAACATCGAGATTAAAATGTACAATTAACCGGCCATAACTCTCATTGTTTTTCACTTTTTTATGCAGGATCACTTAGGTAGGTGGTACCGTGGTAATATATTCAGGTGCAAATTTTATTTTTTTCAAATTACATAATTTAAATTTTTATTATTTTATAAAAAATATGATATGCAATTAATTTTACCGTTTTACGGTTGAGATTATAACGGACATTTGTCTTGGATTTCTCTCAGCTGGAACAAAGGACGGTCGAGTTTCCGGAATTTAATTATAAAAGTAGCCTACTTGTCCTTGAAGAGCGTGCTGCAGAAACATTTAAATTTTATATCCATTCAACAATAATAGTGTAAAAAATTTCTGTTATTAGTTATGTTCTGAAAATTTTTAATAAAATAGCTATATAAAAATTAAGACCAACATCTATCATTAGTATTAACCTTAGATAAAAATTAAAGTCATTAAACTACTTCCTGTTTAATCGGAAGCAATAAAAATATTTAGGTTTTCAGAAATAGAAATTATTAACGAATTTAAAACTCTTCTTTACAAAACAGTGTAGTTGATTATATTATAATGAAATGTTATTAAATTTATTTATTGTAGATTATAGACGCGTCGACATCTAAGGTCATTAGCGTCTTTCAACTACACTAAATAACAACTAACTTAAAACTAAATAACCTCACAAAACACCCATGAGCGCAGGTGGGATTCGAACCCACGGCAGTCCAGTCTAGAGGCTGTGTCAAATGTTATTTAAATTGCATTAACAAAAAAAAAAATAACTGGTCAAGTGCGAGTAGGACTCGCGCCATGAGAATACCGTATCGTTATAAAAATTTAATGAAAATTAAGTTTGTCAGGTAATAATTCCCAGATATATAGTTTACAAGCATCGCGTAGAATGGCGCTCCAGTCGACCGCAAGATTGGTTTGCGTACAAAGCTATATGTTTTTAACTTGTCCTCTAGATGATTTCTACAATCTACATACTGTAACAAAACTGTTTTCTGAGTTGGCGGAATTAGTATTTATTTACAATAAATGCAACAACGAAAAGTCAATTCTAACAATAAAAAAACTTAAACGGTAATTATTGAACTAAACGAGCCACTTAAATAACACTTAACTATATACAATTGACTACACTAATATTTATTTTATCAGGTGAATTTATATCACGGTATTTATATCAGATTTATTTCGCTGTTCAACACTGTCACAGTACAATCTACACTGACTGATTCCCGTTGGCTGATCAATATTTATTTCACTGTACTGACTGATGGCACGACTCACCATTCACTACCTGATTCAACACGACACACTCCTGTTTATATACCTGCGTGCGGTGTACGCTCAGTGCGTCCTCGTATCCTCTAGCGTTGTCTGGAATCTTCGATACCATTCCACGCTTTACTAATGTGACCTTTCTTTCTCGTGGTTTCTATTAGAGGCAGAGGCGTAGCATCTTGGGGTTTGCTACAATACTTATGAGTTATGAAATACGTGATTTTTTTAAAGGCTGTATTTTTATATTGCATTGAGTTAGAAGCTTGATTATAATTATGAGCTTATAGATCTTAGTATTTGATATGAATTTCAACTTGATACCCCTAGTCGTTCCTGAAAAAAAGTGTCTTGACGGACAGACAGAGGACAAATAACAAAATGATCCTATAAAGGTTTCGTGTTTTATTCTAAGGTATCGAACAAAACAAAAACAAATACATCTAACGAACAGTGAATCTAGCCAAAAACGAGCAGCGTTTTTTCAAAACAAGTCATTTTACAAAAAATTGAAAAAAGTTGACACAGTTAGTAGAATAGAATAGAATAGAAATAATCTTTATTGAAAACCTATAAAAAGGTGTAATAGCGTCATACAGAATAAAGATATACAACTAATAAATTAAAAGTATTAAATAAAATAGTTGGACAGATTTGTCTTAGAATTGCACGCGGCAATCATACGGACAACTATCTATCAGCAAATTCTTTACTCTATTTTTGAAAATTGCAAAACTCTGAATTAGTATGCTTGTTGATCTCTTCTTTTTGATTATTTCCATCAAAATGGTGGGAGCGCATGCGCAGTCGTGCACAGTAGTCTATTCTGCGACAGAAAATAGACTGTGCGCTTCCATATTTTTGATGGAAATAATCAAAAAGAAGAGATCAACGAACACACCCAGTAAAAATTATATTGTCAACCTGGTTTTCCACTTGGTTTTCCAACGAAAGTAAAATACTAGTTATATGAAAAGAAATTAATTTATTCTATTTTTAGTGTTAACAAGTGGAAAACTGTACGAATTTAATAAATATAAAATTCACTAAAATAATAAAGTAAAAAACAACGGAAAAATAATTATTTATGACTTATGGGTACCAAAGGAAAAGAAAAAACTAAATGATTGCTGTTTATACAGAAGGTTTTTAGTAGTTTTGTTTGTACTGTTTTGCTGTGAAATTTGCATTGTTTTCTTTTTTAAACCTACATCGCATAAAATAGCTATCTTTAATGAATAAAAATAACAAAAAATTGCGGTTTGGGAATTTTGTACGTTATTTTATGTAACCATTTCTAAGAACTAGCTACAAGAAGAATCGACAAAAAACAAGATTAAATTTTTTGTTGGCTGAAAATCAATAATAATAAAATGATAAAAATAAAAAATAGTCTTCTTAAGAATAATTTCTGAGAAATTTTGAATACAGCATGCACCAAAAGTGTAATTTAATATTACTTTTGCCGAAACGTGGACTATTTAAATAGGTATGTTATAATTTTGTCTGTTATAGTTGGTCATAATTTTGTTAATTTATTAATTTTGTAATTTATTTGCAAAGAAAAATAGAAAAATACAATTTTTACCAAGATATATTGATGTTGTAAGATATTTAAGTAAGAAAATGAATTATACCATTTATATAAGTGATGCTGGCAGAAACAGGCAGACAAATAGACAAAAAGTCTACGTCCATTAAGCTAGCAGAGCAAAGTCAGCAGAACACGATTACAATAAGCGGACCGGAGAAATTCTCAAAAAAACGTCTATCGTGAACTTGAACCTCGAATATCTGGCAACGCCGGCACGATATCGATGGGGATTTTTTACACGTTTTTTAAAACACCGTAACAAAGATGTATTCAAAAATTCAGCTAACTGGGAATTATTCCGCCGATGAGCCGTTTTCATGTCTAAAATTATTGGAGTGTACCAGATAAACAAAACTCGTGATGCTGCGTCTTATGTGAAATTCACTTAAGTGCAAATTATTATAGTATATTATGTGCATGACATGATCCTTATATAACAACTTGTCTGCGTTTTACATCTTAGCATATTATAATTCTGAAAAATCCAAGGTGAGCGAGTCAATGGAAAAGTAATGCCACAAAATATAAGTTTTGAAAATTGCAAAATAGAATATCCGTTTTAATGACGCATTGGACAATAAAAAAATGCAAAAAAAATGAATTGTTTACTACATTTCAGATAATATGCAGAGGTATTAAAAAAATGACATACCTACCTAATTCACCGATGAAATGCAACATTCATAAAATGCACGGCACTCTGTCATTACATAAAAAAAGACTTGACCTTCAACTTAAAAAGAAAAAAACAGTTTCAAATGCCAATTTATTACTGCTCAATAAAAGAAGATAATAATTTGTATGTCTCTCTACAGTTTCCCTCCCCTTCTTCCATACTAAAATGGCAGTTTCACTTGAAATTGTGTTGCTACATCATGTCATATTATTTCTTATATCCTTAAGTATTTAGCGTTTATAGAAAAAGATAATTTTTTTAACAAGAATCTCCATAACACAGGCTATATTATATCACTACGCTAAGACAAAAGAAGAATGAACAGCGTGCGAAAATGTAAAGCATAGTCGGGGAACACGCGTTTTCTGAGCTAAAATGGTGTAGGCTGGCTAAACTATTAGACACATACAGTAATGTGATACATGAGAGATAAAAGTATTTGTTGCTCTTGTGTATTTCATTAGGGGTTCATCCAGTTCGGATCCTCAGTAAGGTAGGTGCTTCCGTAATTCGAAATTAATTTTTTCATAAACACAATGAACGTTCACTGACTACACTAATATTATATATTTACTAACAGCCCGGTCCGGCTGAGTCCGGTTCGGCTTAGCCCGGTACGGTTAGCCCGGGTGCTATGAATTTTTGATTATACTTTATTAATACGTCACTTATTCGCTTCGCTCGTTCGTTCCAGTTATTATAGCCTATGTTCTAAATCAAAGTATTATCTATTGAACATTGAAAAAAATGTGAAATCGCTTCAGTAATTTCTGAGATTACCCCCGATTTTTTACCCCGGCGAAGTCCGGCCGGCTAGTTATTATAGCCTATGTTCATCTCCATCGCGGAGCTACCCGTGTGCAAAATTTTACAGAGATTGGCTGAGTAGTTGAGGCGTGAGAGCGGAACAAATAAACAAACTCATTTTTGCATTTATAATACATATATTACTAATACTAGCGGTCCAGTCCGGCTTCGCTCGGGTGCTATGAATTTATGATTTATTATCCTCCCCTGCGAGAAATTCTACCGCTGCGACCTATGAGAAGCCGGGCTAGTGGTGTTTATAATATTAAAATTGCAGAGTTACGTTTTGAATTACTATCCCACAAGAACTATACATTTTTCTGGGATGAAAAGTACCGTATGTCCTATTACAGGACCTAAAGTAAATATATACCAAATTTAATGAAAATCCGTTCAGTCTTTACGGAGTTGAGTGGTATAACAAACATACACACACACTTTCGCTTTTATAATTATTATCTATTAGAGAATAGAGTTAGAAATTAGTTAAGATTTAGGGTATGAAGTGTTATACCACCCTACAAAAAACCCTCCTAAGTATTTAGTGTATGCTCTTAAACTTCCATCCGGATAGTTCAGGTGTATTCATTCAATATTATTGAGCTTCATAAAAATTTCATCGCAATAAACGGAATTACTATAATTTAAATTCATCAAACCTTTTAACAGAAGATTACAATATTGTAGTTTTACACATCTTGTCGTTAATTACGGATAACCTCGCAATTTCATTTTTATGATTCAAAGTTAAATATTAAATTTTTTATTAAACATGTTTCCTTGTGGAATAATAGTAGTGATTTCTTATTATCAATCAGACTCATCATTGATATATAATCGGATTTTGTTCGTTGGCAACAGAGCAGGCTTAGGAATTTTAATAATTTTAATAAAATTTTATCATTTAAATTCCAATAGCTACGAGTGTGTCTTTCAGGTAAAAACTTTAGTAAGTAGGTTCTCAAACTCTGCGACAAAACAACTTTGATAGCCTGATTGCGTTCTATGAAGGAATAGGATTGTTCAAAGATGGAATATGAAAACTTATTTTCAACAAAAACGTGATACTACAGGAACGCTGACAATATGTAAAATTAGTGCCCGACGCCTCAAACAGCTAACAAAAAAGTAGTTTTTAATTAGAAATATAATATTTGTTCTTAATAATACAGAAGTAGGTTAATTTAATCTCATTTCGCACCAAGTCAGTCCAGTCCAGTTGCGTCTAGTCAAGTGTTGTCCAGTCAAGTCAAGTCAATATTTCCTTTCGCACTGAATACGTCGCGTCAGCCGTCCCACAAATTCTGATCGAAGTTCGCGACAGGTTTAGTAAGAATTTTGTGTCAAAATGGACGTACTTCTCCAAAGCATAATTTTACGTCGGCTACACAGAAGAAGAAGGATGAAGAAACGACAACATCTGTTTTGGGTTCATCCCATAAATACCAGGAGACCAGTGTTCGGTTCTTTTAATCATTTATTTCCGGACTTACTAAAAGACCCCAAAACATTTTACAATTACTTTCGTATGAGCCCAGATTTATTTCTTCAACTAAGGAATTTGATCGCTGAACGTATTCGAAAAGAAAATACCAACTACAGAGCTACCATTTCACCAGAAGAAAGACTAGCCGTTTTCCTCAGGTAAGAAAACCATTTCAAATAAAGCAACAAAATATTATGAAAATGTGTATTTATAAAGAAAACAAAATTCTTACAAATAAAATAACAAAATTCTTACAAATAAATAAGGTGACCAACCGTCCCGATTTGGCCGGGACAGGTTTAGAATTTTCTCATCATGTCCCGGATAAAAAAAGTGTCCCGGAAAGTCCCGATTTTATTTTCAAATTATGAATTTTACCGATTTTTAATTTTTACTTCAAAAACTAATTTAAATTGAATGCTAAAGCTTTAAAAGCAATACATTCTCAAAACAAATTCGATTTTAAAAATATTTAAGTTCATATTTCTTATCCAACATATATTTTTAATACGAGTTTATATTTTCAGTTTTTTTAGTTTCTCAAAAATGTTAAACAGCAACATTGCTTATGAATTTTTTATTTCTATTTTAAGTTTAGATTTTGCTTTATAAATTATATTAAATTGTTATTGTTATTGAAATCTATAAGTATAACTTAGTTGTTACACCTTGATTTGTATTATTTAACTTACTTTCTTCACAGGATACAAGGCCACAAATCAAAAACGAATTTGAGAAAGGCAACAATTGGTGCCGAAACGTCGACATTAAAGAAATTTAACAAAATTAGTTTTTGATTTGTGGCCTTGTATCCTGTGAAGAAAGTAAATTGAAATCTATATAAGTAATAGGTACGTTTTTTTGTTTATTGTCCCGGATTTGAGTCAAGAAGAGTTGGTCACCTTACAAATAAAACAACACTCTGACAAATAATACAAGATTATCCAGGTGTGCAAGCTTTCACGGCTGGCATTGTTCCAAATCTTCATGGTTTTCGGGCTTGTAGGCCGTGGTCCGGTGGTATTTCTACCTGACGTTTCATCTACAACTGCGATAGACATTCTCAAAGGCGGTGTGACAGCGGTCGAAGTGTCCTCCTTGGCGGCTCACAGGTCAGTGTGTCAGTGACTGACACACTGCTCGGAAACCATGAAGATTTAATACAAGATTCTTAGAAATTAAACATAAGTATTTACAAGTAATGCACTACATTCGGCTCCAAAGTATTTGTGGGTGAAATGTCATCAAGAACTTCTAGCGAATGTGCACTACTAGCGGCCACTGATGGTGGATATGATTGGGAACGTAGCTTTGACTGTAATAAATTAATGACTTCACCTTTAAACTCTAAGTTTTCGAGAGGTCCAAGTAGTTTAATGGATGGAAGTAAACTTTTAAGAAACAAGAAATCAGGATCTTTGTCGTCCTTCGCGTTATCCGAAATTGCCTTTAGGTGTTTAAGGTATTGCCTATCAATTTCATTTTCGGTATCAATTTTTTTCTTTTGTCTTTTCCCCTGAGACTCGCGTTGATGGTCTCGCATTTCATTTTCCGCTTCGTTTGCTGGAATTGGTTTTTTCGTTCCAATAAATAAGCCAACAGAAGGTGTAGAGCAACGTGATGTACGAATGACGTCGTCTGCCTGCTGATGAAAGTCCTCTTCAAGCTTTTGTGGCGATTCTTGGGGCGACCATTGGGTTTCTTCTTCAAGCTCATATTGAGACTCAATGTGATCAGAAGTTTCATCAGTATTGGCAGTGGCGGATTCTGGAACGTTTCCTGACGTTGTTTTATGTTTTATTGTAGGATCCAAAAACCACAGTAATTTAAAATACGGCCATGTTATTTTCGGGACACTGTTTGTATTGGCCCTAGAAGGGACACTTTTCAATTTTCGTTTTTCTCGCATGTAATTGCTGCGTAAATTTTGCCATTTTGCCTTGACAACTGCATCTGAAACAAAAAACAGGAATAGGATTGTTTATTTGGGCAGACAATTAATTCAAAGAAAAAATATCTATCGTAAACAGCAACTAAATACATATAATATGACGTGTATCTCTTTTGTTGTAGGTATCTAGCAACAGGAGAATCATTTACATCCCTCAGCTATACTTTTCGGATGGGAATCAGTACTATTCATTATGTAGTGAAAGAACTGAATGAAGTAGTTTGGACTATTTTGCAACCATTGTATATGCCTGTGCCTACAGCAAAGACATGGAGAGACACTGCACAATCATTTTATACAATTTGCCAAATGCCGAACTGCATCGGGAGTATCGACGATAAACACTGCCGAATGAAGTGTCCGCTAAACGCTGGCTCTCAGTTTTACAATTACAAACATTTTCATTCTGTGGTTTTAATGGCTGTCGCCGATGCAAAAAGCAATTTCATTTTGATCGACGTAGGAGCGTATGGTAGAGACAACGATAGCACAGTTTTCTCAGAATCTACAATGGGAAGAGCATTTAAAGCAGACGCACTAAATATCCCTGCCTCCCAAGAAATTATTAATACTGATATGAATATACCTTTCTATTTAGTAGGTGACGAGGCATTTCCTTTGGCTGACAATTTAATGAGACCTCATAGGCAGTTAAATTTTTCCAACAGAATATTCAACTATCGTTTGTCCAGAGCACGACGCACGGAAGAGTGTGCGTTTGGCATATTAACTAAGAAATTTGGTATAATTCAAAAAGCCATCGAAACTGATATACAACGGAATGCTCAATTAAATGTGCTTGCGTATTACACAATTTTGTGCGACAAACTCAAAACGAAAGTGACAAAATTCTGGAAACGGAGTTTTTAGAACAAAATTCCAATAATCTTCAACTTCAGTCCTCGAGACCTACAAGTACCCACAGAGGAAATACGAAGGCGATGCAGGTCCGAGAAAAATTAACAGAGTATTTTATGTCTCTAGGAGGTTCTGTCCCATGGCAAAACGAAAAATGTCGAGATATTATCTAGACTGTATAGATCTATAATTCTATACCTTTGTTTCATGAAAATAATATACTGTAATAAATATCTACTTACCAGTTGTGTTCAATTCTCTGGCTATACCTCTCCAGACGGCAGCAATGAAATCCCGATCTCTGTGCTGCGCGTGCTTGGGATTGTAGATTGCCTCTTTTGCTTGCACTAGTAAAATTAAGGTTTCTACGTCCATTCTGACTGTCAAGACTGGACAGAATGGCATTTAGTGATGTGCAAAAAGTATCAATTCGTTACTTGCTCCATTCTGAGTGTCAAGACTGGACTGACTGGCATTAAAAATTCAACCGGCTGAGTCGCAATCAGTCTTGATAAGTCTTGACGCGATCGGACAGGACGTGACGCGCTTAGTATGAAACCAGATTTACACATTGCCTTTATTTCAACGATAAATTAATATGTTCAATCCAGTAGCGTCCGACTTGACTGGACGCGACTGGACTGGTTTGGTGCGAAATGAGCCTTAGACTCGAGAATAGCCGAGCACGTATGGACGCTATATTGTTTATGTGATGGTTCGTCTTGTTATAAATCCCTGCAGCTTGCAGGCTTTATTTTGAAAAACTGGTGAAAATATCAATTGGATTTTTAATTTATTATTTAAATTAACAAGTTAAAAAGATCTAAATATAATTATAAATCTAAATATAATTATTAGTAAAAAAAACTTTTTAGAGACAAGCTTTTATTGAAATGTAAGAAAAAGGAAAAAAATATATTTAAAAATTTAGGTTCATAGCTATAATAAAAGCGTGGGTTGTAAACTCTATGATAGTTTGTTAGTCGCACCCCCCGCTTTTATAATATTATATGAACCTAACTTATGAAATATTATTTTTCTTTTTAGTACATTTCAATAAAAGCGTGTCTCTAAAAAGTTTTTTTATAAATAGGTATCTATTTTATTTTGTTAATTTTCGTCTTTCAAAATTTTACCCCCTCTTGACCCTGGTTGGGGTTGAATGTCGAAAAATACCTTCTTAGTGGATGATTACGTCAGAAAAGGAACCTACTCTCCAAATTTCAAGTTTCTAGTTTCAACAGTTTAGCCTGGGCGTTGAATAGTCAAAAAAAACCCTACACCCCCGTTTGAGCCTCTTAGGGGTTGAATTTAATTCTAAAAACGATTTATTCATGTATTGTCATCGGGAATACGTCATAATAATAAAATGTAGGTATACAAAATTTCAAATCTATCGGTTACGTGGAAGTCGTTTAAAATTGACTTGCAAAATTTGACCCAAACTTACTAATGCACAAACTATATAATAACAGGTGAAGTTAAATAAAGGCTTGTAAAAACGCTCATTTCAACAGTTTTATTTATTTTTTTATTTTATTTGTTACATGTGCTAGAAGATTTTTTTTAAATTATTTTTATTGAGATTTTTATTTTTGTTTTAAAATTTCAAAATATAAATTGATAAGTATACTAAATGTGTTTTATTTGAAATGGTGTCCAATTATTAATTAATTTACGAAGCATACTCGTATTCACATAAATTTTTTACTCGAAACTTATTAATTGCTCGTTTATTGCAACTGAACGCACCAAATTATGGTATTTTCCATGTAGAATCTTTTAAATTAGAAATAACATCATCCTGCGGGTACATTTAATAACACATGTAATACAAGAGCCGGTAACATTATTAACATGGCTACAGACACAAAAGTTCTGTGCACTTTTTTTGGTACAAGGATAACATGGTTGACTGGTACATTACTACTGCATTGCAATATTATATATACTTATATGTGGAAGGTGCATAAAATACAAGGGTCGATCAAAATAATATACAGAGTGTCCACGCGAAAACTTTCTACGCCATTTTTTTAATTGAATTAAAAACTGGAAACAGTGAGGGGTTGGATAATCGATAGACGGACACACCCTGGCAGGGTGCCCACGTGGAAAATTTTCACGCCATTAATTGAGTTGAATTGAAAACTGGAAACTTTGAGGGGTTAAAATTAGGGCATCGAGAACCGGCCATATTTTGAGAACCGGTTCTTTCGGTTCTGAGCTTATACCAGAACCGGGTACCCGGTTCTTTCGGTTTTATTGGTTCTTAGCTATAAAACAGTAAGCAGATTATTTTTAATATTATTTATTTTAGGGTTTTGTTCATTACGAACATGATACAAGGGAAAGATCGTAAATTAAACAATAAATTCCATATCAAAGAATTATTTATTTTAAGAACAATAGTCTTTTTAAGTATTTTAATTACATACTTATCAAATAATCAGTTTTTTGCAAGAACCGTAAGAACCGAATTACCCGGGCATTTATATTTAGAAACCGGTTTTTATTTTGCTTCTCGGAACCGGGAAAAACCGGTTCTTTTGGAACCGGGAAAATCCGGGTTCGATGCCCTAGTCAAAATATGATCAATAGGGGGATACAGTCTGACATAGGTGTTGAATCGTTGTGCCGCCTCCGGCACAGACAACTAAATAGCACCCTATATTTTTTAGGCGGATTCAGGAGAAGGATCTCATTTGGAGCTTCCTGAAAAATAGAGGTGATGCTATTTTATGGAAAGCTTTCGAAGAAGATTGAAAAAAATACCAGAATAACCAAATTCACATTAGTTTTTGACTTTTAATGGCAAAAACACAAAAAAAAAACAGCTAGCTAGCTTATGCGAGGTTATGAATGAACGATGAATGAAATATTTAGTTATTTCTCCAACTTTGACCTCAATTATATTATTATTCATTTTAACCTGGTACTTTATTATATAAACATTCTCAAAATGGGGTCTTTCTTTTGAATCTATCGAAAAAATATAGGGTGCTACTTAAAGTAACAAAATTGTGTGTACCTGGAGCGGTGCAACGAATCGAAACCTATGTCAGGTTATGTCCTTCTATCGATTATTATCCAATCCTACAAAGTTTCCGACTTCTAACCCAAAAAGCAAAACAATGAAATTTTTTGCGTGACACTCTGTATATATCCAAATCATGGCCCCTTAAATGTCAGTTTGTAAACGCACTTCCTCCATCTTATAGATTTATTTTAAATATGAGTATTGTAGCTAAGTTATATTTAGTTCTATAAATTATAAAATGTAACAGTAATTCCCGTAATAAAAATGTAATAAATACTCTTTTAATATAACAAATTAATATAGTGTGAATTTTCTACGATTTTTTTGTAGAAATTGTGATCCTTGATTTTATTGATTGATAAAGGTCGAAGAATTTCTTCCGTGGCTTATGGCCTAATAATTATTTAACATTTAAGATGTCTGAAGATGACAGGATCTACTGTCGAAACGGAAGATTAATATAAATAATTTCAACATCAGTGTTGCGTTTTTCTTATTGATCCATACGCTACGGAAAAAATTCTTCAACATTTATCAATCATAACAAATTTAGTTAGGAAAATATTGAAGTGATAAATTTTATACCGTCCTTCGTACAGCCCGGTAGGGATTTAGTAAACACATATTCGTATAATCATGTATTATAAATATGACAAATTCAACGCTAGTTAAAGATATTGAAAGCCTCCAATTGATTTTAATTATTTTACTCTGGCGAAAACATACTTCAGTGTTATCAGCAAGTATGTCTTTATTAGCTGTACATGGTTATTTTAAAAGGTCGGTGTATATCCCTTTTTGTAAAAACGTGCAATTTTATATTCCTCCGTTTCACGTAACTGCAGGCAAAATCTGATAATTATGCATGGCTTAGTTATATTATCTGTCCCTGGGTTGATTATATTATTTTTGATATAGTTCTATATAAAAAAACCATAAGAATACACAAAGTATAAAAGACGCCGATGACAGGATTCTAATCCATGTTTCCCATTATTCGCTTACTTCTACGTGACTTCAGAACCAAATAGTTATTAATTGTTCAACGGATACCGATGTCTTTGTTAATTCCATTTATCATTATCAAAAAAGTGAAAAAATGTGGGCCTTTCAGAACTCCGGATTGCTTTTGGTGTTGGAAAAACATTTCGTTATATTCCACTTCATTCCCTAGTTACCGAAAACAGAATACTTTACGCTATTTTAAGAATTTTACCCGCTATTCATTCGCTAACAGGTTTACCACAAGCCAAGTCAGTACCAAGTTAACAGCATTGAAGGTAACAGAATTTTTTTTTAAATTTACATTATAGACGCGTCAGAAAAAGAGTTTCTAGTGCGTTTCTTGGCTCAAACTTACGCACAATGGATAAATAAATGCGTTTTTATCAGTATTATCACAAGAAGATATATACTTTTCAAGATTTAGTACCCACGTCAAGATCAATTCGCTTACATATAAAGAGAGCTATTTGCAATGTTATTAATGGCTTCATGCTTCATACTTAATTTAGAGATAGTAGAATGAAAATAGTAAAACACTAAATTTAGAGATGTTTGCAGAACTTAATTCAATGGACTACGCTTATACCAACACGGATGACATTTTTGTTCCAAAAATAACGGAGAATACATCCAAACCTGAAGATGTCCCTAAACCTTGTATTGTATGCATTTTGTCAGAAGTACTTTAGGAAAAATGTATGCCCCTGCAGACGGCTGACCATTATAATATGTTGTGACTTTTGAAATACCGGCTTAATCAAAAAAGTCACAGAAACCAAATCTATTCGTCTTTCAAAAATGTGTAAGATGAGCTTAATATCGTTAAAATCCAATCACAGGTTACGGAGATACAGCTAAATGAAAATATAATAGAATATCCAATATGGCGGCCAAATGACCAGGATTTGAATCATGTGGCCAATACTTTTTAATACTTCTATGGGTATATAATAAGGATCAGCAATCAAACTTAGGGCACATAGTAGTACACACGTGAGATGAACTAGCTCTTTACTAAATCTGAATGATATAGGGACCAATAAAAAAAACTCTAGTGGTTATTCGTAAGTAATTATAGTATTTATCTATCAACTCATAAAATATGTAAAAACAATATAATAATAATATTGTTACCTTACATACCAGATCAATAAATTATTATTTTAAATGACGTATAAAATAATACATTTTTAGAAAAGAGTGGAAATTCCAGAAACAATTATTATATAAATAATATATTATATTTTTAGATTTATAAGGATACGCACTTCTTAGAAATCTAAAAATCGTCATTAATAATTTTTTTATTTATAAATTAGATGCAAATAATAAAGTTTATTACTTTAAAATTTTAAATTACATAAACAATATGCTAATTAGAAATGTAACTTTTTTATTTTGGTACATTGTATTATTTTTTTATTAAACAATAAATTATCATACAAACGATTATAAATATTACACTTCTAAGTACTTGTAATTTTTAAACGGATTTAAAAAACTTGATTTTTTATTAATTGTTATTTTCATAATATAATTATTGCGGTATGCCTATAATTTTAAAATTAATTACCTATTAAATTTAATTAAAGTTCCTGGCTGCTTGTAGATTTTTTCGAAAGGTAATCGAGTCGAGATGGATGGAAGGTCCAGTGGTCAATAATTTCTAGTTCTATAACATGCGTAATTACGTACATATAGCTAATATAAACGATTACACAAATGTGTAGGACACGATAGGTGAATGGCCTACCGTTGTTTATATTTTATACTGTGAGTGTGAAGTGTCATTTAGAAAAACATCAGCAGTATATAGGGCCGCATTAATAGTTAGAGAATAGAGAGTGTAACGCTCGATAACAAAGGTCATAAACGTCTGAAGAATAGAGAGTACCAGACTAACATTCGAGTTCGAAGCTGTCGCACAGACAATGTATAAACACTTTGGATCAACTTTAATGTTACCTAAGGATTTTAAAGACATCAGCTCAAGTAAGATACTAGACTTCATTTACTGTCTGGGAATCCTAAAGAACTGATGGAATATTAGGGGAGCTCAATAGACCTTATTGGTCGCAGTGCATACCTACAAGGGCCCCTACTTTTAATTCTAATTCTAATTCTAACATTCGAGTTGGAATCATGGCGAAGGATTTCAATTCTCTATGCTTCCTGAATTTGACACAATACTTCCTATAACACAACAGTTTAATTTCACATAAGTTTTTTAAGGCTCCCAACCGCAAGGGCTATTTGAGTCTAGCATTAATCCATATTTTAAATTTATTATTAATGATGCAATGATGAGTCAATAGTCACATTAATGATGTCAATGTTTTAGGTATTCGTTACTCAATAATCGCTTCTTGAGAAGATCCGAAAGTACGATTACTTATAGCGGAAAGTATTCGTTACTCCAATTACTAGAAGTCAAGTAGTATCAAAAACAGTGACGCTATGTATCGATATCAAAATAATGCGGGCAATAGCGAGTGTCTAAAGAGTACTAGTAATTATTTTCACCACGAGTAATCATACTTTCGGATTCTCTCGAGTAACTATTACTGAGTAATGGATACTTAAAATATTTACATCACGAGATGGTTTATCTCCACCAAGAACACGTATTATAAGGATAAATATCTGGGTGCCGAGCTTTGCTCGGATGAGTTCAAAAAAATAGTACTTGTATGCTGTGAGATATTATTTTCTCAGAATATTATTCCGAAACGAATTTATTTCTGAAACATTATTTAAATAATTGTTTCTGTTAAATATTTTAAATACCTATGTGTATTTTTAAGCGCAATAACTAAGTATCAACTTGAATCAAGCATTTTTTCCTGTAAATATTACTTAGGTCGCCATTTTCAAATCTACCGCCGTTATTGTTTTGTTGACTGAAGAACTCGCAAAAACCGATTTTCATAGATTGAATATCTTGTAAAAATGTTCGAATCAAATGAAATTCTGCTTGCCCGTTGCCGTTTCAATAATCCATTTTTAAACATTGATACCAAATATCAACTTTATCGAAGTACTTTTTCTCTGTGATGTCATCTTAGCAACTTCCAGTAAATTTCAAATATTTTTTTTGCATAGAAGGTACCTACTGAAAAACTCACAAAAATCGATTTTCGAAGAAATAGAATTCATATTATATCTTTTAATAACAAACGTCAGACTATAAACCTGCAGCGCAAAACTTTTTTGCATGCATCTTCACCATAGTTTTTAAAAATCGATGCGTCGCTAGAAGTGCGGCCCTTCGGGCCGCCGTGCAAATTTTTAAACAAAACTTTTTTATATGTATCAACAATAGTTTTCAAAAATCGATGTGTTTTTACACAGACTCGCGGTGCCAGAAGTGCGGCCCTTCGGGCCGCCTGTTTGTCATTATTTACATATTGTGCAAGACACTTCTTATAGTTTAAGAGCCAGTGGCCGGCAGACAGAAAGTATTTTACCAAAGTTTAAATTTTTCTCAGCGACTCTCCTATAGCTACTATACATGAGATGGGGAGTCACTAAGCCGAGCGAAGGTAGCGATGACGTCACTCACGTAAGATAGGTACAAAAATCAGACCATCTTCAAAAGTATTTTACCAAAGCTGCCGCTTGGATATTTTAAAGAATACAACTATTGTTATTAAAAAATGCAATGGCAGACAATTTGGCCGGTTATAACCTCATGGCAGACGTCATTGAAAATTTGAAAAAAAAAAAAAATTCAAAAGTATTTTACCAAATCTGATTTTTATATATGTTGTTTATAATAATATTAAAAGTTTAAATTTAAGACGGCAGACGTTTTCTCCGGTTGTAACTTCCCGGCAGACGGTAAAATCTTACCTATAGTGCGAGTATAAGTACCTACTGTAATCTCTCTTACTTGTATAATATCTGCATGCAAATGGATAATCAAGTAAAAATGAATAATAAACTATGAAAATTATAAAAAAATACTTACTATTTTAGAGTAATAAGTAGAAAAGATGGGTCGCTTATAAAATAACAATAATTATAACAATATAATGACAATAATGGAAATATGATCAAAGTTTTTAATGATACTATTTTTTTGTTTACATTTTCGTTTATAATTCGTCAACTTCATGTTCGGAATCATTTTCAACATGATACGACTCATCATTTTGCTCATCATCGACTGGATCATTATCTGTAAAAATGCAATTAAAATTTGTAAATTGAATCAAGAAAATTTAAAATAGATTTTATTATAATAAAATTACCGGATATATCCTGGATAAAATCGCTAAAATAGTATCATTAAAAACTTTGATCATATTTCCATTATTGTCTTTATATTGTTATAATTATTGTTATTTTATAAGTGACCCATCTTCCCTACTTATTACTCTAAAATAGTAAGTATTTTTTTATAATTTTCATAGTTTATTATTCATTTTTACTTGATTATCCATTTGCATGCAGATATTATACAAGTAAGAGAGATTACAGTAGGTACTTATACTCGCACTATAGGTAAGATTTTACCGTCTGCCGGGAAGTTACAACCGGAGAAAACGTCTGCCGTCTTAAATTTAAACTTTTAATATTATTATAAACAACATATATAAAAATCAGATTTGGTAAAATACTTTTGAATTTTTTTTTTCTTCAAATTTTCAATGACGTCTGCCATGAGGTTATAACCGGCCAAATTGTCTGCCATTGCATTTTTTAATAACAATAGTTGTATTCTTTAAAATATCCAAGCGGCAGCTTTGGTAAAATACTTTTGAAGTTGGTCTGATTTTTATACCTATCTTACCTGAGTGACGTCATCGCTACCTTCGCTCGGCTTAGTGACTCCCCACCTCATGTATAGTAGGTATAGGAGAGTCACTGAGAAAAATTTAATCTTTGGTAAAATACTTTCTGTCTGCCGGCCACTGGCTCTTAGGCTATTATATTAGTGTTCATTTACAGTTTTAACCCTTGTGATATATTATACAAAATCTATGTAGAAATAGGCTTCGAATCGATCTGACAATTGACCGAGTTATAAATAAAAAAAACCTTTTTTTAATTGCTCCCCTCTGGGACCAAGATTCCTACCTAGATCGATTTCTCGCCCCGAAAAATCCCCATTCTGTAAACTTCATCAAAATCGTTATTTGTTTTTGAGAAAAAAAAGTCTAGGTAAGATTATACGTCATACTATATTTAACGTACATAATATACATATTTTATATAGGTAATATAAAAATAACATACTTAGGTACCTATTTATTTAAATATTAGTTAAAACTACTTACATAATTATGTTTAGTTTTTATTTCTGTTATTTTTTACTATACAAATAGTTCACGGATTATTTTAATAAGTTAAAAATTCTGTCAGAGTATTTTGACATATAAATAATGAAAGTAGTTTGTTTTCTCCAAAGCCTACTCACGATATTACAATGTTTTGACAGGTCAAAAAACCGTTTTTAAAAATGATAAAATCGATAGGAAAACGAATTTTTCCAGGGAAGAGACCTAGCTAAATCGATTTTTTGCCCCCCGAAACCCCTTTTTGGTAAATTTGATCAAAATCGTTAGAGCCGTTTTCGAGAAAATATTTATATAGATACATAGAAACATATATAGGTACATAGAAATATAGAAACATATATACAAGATTTACTCGTTTAATAATATAGGGGGATTAATTTCACAAATATCTGGTAACCTGTTGCTGTTTGAGCTTGGAAAAAGGTATTGATATTTTGTCAGTTTTTGTCGTTTAAGAGCTGAATATCTGGGTGCCGAGCTTTGCTCGAATGAGTTCAATAAAAACAGTACTTGTATGCTGTGAGATATTATTTTCTCAGAATATTATTCCGAAACGAATTTATTTCTGCAACATAATTTAAAATAATTGTTTCTGTTAAATATTTTAAATACCTATGTGTATTTTTAAGCGTAAAAACTAAGTATCAACTTGAATCAAGCATTTTTTCCTGTAAATATTATTTAGGTCGCCATTTTCAAATCTACCGCCGTTATTGTTTTGTTGACTGAAGAACTCGCAAAAACCGATTTTCATAGATTGAATATTTTGTAAAAATGTTCGAATCAGATGAAATTTTGCTCGCCCGTTACCATTTTAACAATCCAATTTTAAGCATTAATACCAAATATCAACTTTATCGAAGTACTTTTTCTCTGTGATGTCATCTTAACAACTTCCAGTAAATTTCAAATACTTTTTTTTGCATAGGTACCTACTGAAAAACTCACAAAAATCGATTCTTTTAATAACAAACGTCAGACTATAACCTGCGCAAAACTTTTTTTGCATGTATCTTCACCATAGTTTTTAAAATTCGATGTGTTTTGATACACATGCCTGCGGCGCTAGAAGTGCGGCCCTTTGGGCCGCCGTGCCAATTTTTAGATACGCAAAACTTTTTTGTATGTATCCTAACAATAGTTTTTAAAAATCGATGTGTTTTTACACAGACCCGCCGTTTTGTCATTATTTACATATTGTGCAAGACACTTCTTATATTAGTGTTCATTTACAATTTTAACACTTGTGATATATTATATAAAATCTATGTAGAAATAGACTTCGAATCAATCTGACTTTAATTGAGCGAGTTATAATAAATAAAAAAAAACACCTTTTTTTTAATTGCTCCCCTCTGGAACCAAAATTCCTACCTATATTAATTTCTCGTCCCGAAAAATCCTCATTCTGTAAATTTCATCAAAATCGTTAGTCGTTTTTGAGAAAAAAAGGTCTAAGGAAGATTATACGTCATACTACATTTAACGTACCTACTTACCTATACTACATATTTTATATAAGTAATATAAAAATAACATACCTATTCATTTAAATATTAGCTACAACTACTTACATATTTATGTTTAGATTGTATTGTTGTTATTTTTTTACTTTTCAAATAATTACTGATTATTTTAATAAGTTAAAGATTGACTGTCAGAGTAATTTTGACATAAATAATGAAAATAGTTTGTTTTTCCAAAGCCTACTCACAATACGACACTGTTTTATGACGTTAAAAAACTGTTTTTTAAAATGATAAAATCGATAAGAAAACGAATTTTTCCAGAGATGAGACCTAGCTAGATCGATTTTTTGCCCCCCGAAACCCCTTTTCGGTAAATTTGATCAAAATCGTTAGAGCCGTTTTCGAGAAAATATTTATATAGGTACATATATACATAGAAACATAGAAACATATATACAAGATTTACTCGTTTAATAATATAGGGATAAATATATACATAGTACATATATTGCGGAATTTTATTTATGAGAATTATTTCTATGGCCTCGTATAGTTGTAATTTTTTTATCTTTTATTTTATTTTTTATCATTTTTAAATTTATTGTAACCACTGGCGACGCTTCCTCCTATTTTATATAGTGTTTTTTTTTGTTTCGATGCTTCGATGCTTTTTTGTTTCGATAAAAATAGAAGTCTTATTAATGTCATAGTGCTGCCTTAGGGCTTAGCTGGCAATGATTGTAGATAATGTAAGTGTTGCGTAATACCTCATAACACGAGAAACACAAGCGTCTCTGGTTTTATTATAATTAAATATAGGTCGTTTATAATCAATGTCTTGAACTGATTTTAATCAAGTAAAATTTTAATTATTTCCCTATAAAACTTACTCTCCATTCAACAAATCTATGAATACCGTCGTAAAAGTATTTGAGAACAGAGTTGGATTTACAAGTTTTCCCTGTCATTTCAAGTTTCAGTTTGAGGCAGGTAAGTATTAGCTTAATTAATTTCATTATGTCTTCACATTAATTATAGTCGCGAAAAAAATGGTAACAATTTTCTAAAAAATATGCATAAACAAGAAATAATAAAACTCGGGTCGCAGTGCCAAAACCCTGCCGACAATATAGTGTATTTGCTAATACAGGCATTGTGGTTTTAATACGTAAACTTTGTTTGTTTTTGGACAAACTAAAAAATTTAACTCCTTAATACATCCCTTAAAATAATATTTTATTTTAATTTCAATATTATTATCAATGCAACCTCTGTACCAAATACACCCTTCAGTAAGTAAATCACTATCCGCAAACTAGTGTTTTCATAAAATTTGTAAGTCCAGTCCTGTCGGGCCGATTTTATTAAAATTTTAGCAGCACATTTTAATCTTTACTAAAAGGTTAAATTTCAATTTTGAAACGACTCGGACAATTTTTTCGGTATTTTTGGGCCCAAAAACATTTTTCAATCCCTTAAAACCACCCTTAAAATGGTCCGATCGGGCCCATTTTAAATAGGCTTCGTGCGGTGATAGACTCCAACGTGCCTACCAAATTTCGTCAAAATCAATTAACTCTTTCGAAAGTTATAGCCCGTACACACACACACACACACACACACACATATATATATATATATATAAATATATATACATATTATATAAACAGACATTTCCAAAAATGGTGCCAAAGTGTTCAGGAGGCTATGAAACGTCGAGAAATTTTGGTCCGACCCCTAGGTCCCGCCATCCGACCGACGCCAATAGTGTATGTGCCATATGGCAAATACACTAAAAACCAAAAGTTATTTACATATACAGAGTGTCCTGAAAAAGGATGTACATGGCTTAAGTATGTGTACCTGACGTTCTTTTAAGTGGAAAAATTCTAATAAACACTTGGATAAAGGCAATTGCTACAAAGTTATTCCCACTTTTAATAATTGCGAGGAAACAAAGGGCCACAATTTAATTTAATTGAGAAGGTTTGAAAATTCGAGGTAGATCTCCTGTTTATTCGAACTTTTCCACTTAAAAGAACAGCAGGAATTAAACTACGTGTACATCCTATTGCGAGATGTTGTTTGAATTAAAAATTGCTTCACGAAGGAACCGAAGGAATTCATGAATAATTAATTTAATATTGCTACAATTATATAAGTAGCAATTACCATTATTCAGTTATTCGATAAAATAATGATTAATTGTGAAGAGATACTTAATTTTTATTTATAAATTAATTGTTCTATAGTGTGTTTTCTAAAATTAAATCGATGAACACAAAATATCTTCATTAATCAACCTTTTAATTCTTTTTCAGGATCTACATAATGTGAACATTACAAAAATTATAAAATGTTTTAAATTTGTACTGAAACATATTATGCAGTTACCTTTATGTCGAAAGTGACAACAATATATTTTGTTCAACACCCGCATGAAATATGTAATTTCGTGGCTCTACTGAGGGTGGGTGAAATAATGAATTCCCTGACTGTTGACGTAGAGAGTGGGCGAAATGCCATTTCGCCCACGCTCATTACGGGGAACGTTTACGCAATCAATCAGGTCACCCATTATTTCGCCCACGCTCAGCAGAGCCACGAAATGACATATTTCTTGCGGAAGTTGAACAAAAATTGTGTGCGACTATTGGTCGAAAGAGGAGATTCCACTCGTGTGTTTTACCGCACTCACTACGCTCGTGCGGCAAAATCCATACTCGAGGTATCTCCTCTTTCTCCCACTAGTCGCACAATATACTCTTTTAAACCGTGTATTTTAAAATTGAAAAAAGCCAAATACCGATTTAATTAACCTTTCTTCTAGAGTTTAGATTCTAGATCAATCTTTTTTGTGTCGAGGAATCCTTGCAATATTTCTGGGAATCCCTATCTAGATTACATATATTAGGTTCGAGAGAGATACATTACAAAACCGACTTGTTAAGTAGTAGGGTTAATAAAATATAATAATAATTAATAGTAAATAAGTTTCAATAAAATAACGCTGAAAGGTGGCAAGTTAACCTTTTCCCCCAATCTTTTGCAAATTTTCACAGAACACCGGACACGGGCTTGCGAAACCACAGTGTTCCACGGAACTCTGGTTGAAAATCAAGGTTAATGTGGGCTGTGTGCTATCTGAAGTTTAATTTTCTCTTCAATGGTTTCGTATCATCAATCATATTATTTGTCTTTAAATTTCGAAAACTATAGCTGTTGCAAACATCGTATAATAGTTTTCCTGTAAAGTATACCTTTCATACCGCTAGTTGTTTTCGAAATTTTAGCTGTACTGATTTTAGAGGGGACGTTTTCAGGAAAATCTCGAAAACTACGTAGCAAAATTCTGAAAAATTGTTTTGAGATCCATAAGAAAAAGCTTTTCAAATGATAATCCACATGACTTAATACAAATATTTTTATGGTATGTTAAACTTGCCCCCCCCCCCCAAATTTACGGGAAAATATTTTTTAGGTACTGACTATTGAAATGTAATATATGGGTTAACTATGCCAAATTTCGTCCAGAGAACTTCGACTGTGACAGACATACGGACGGACAAATGAGGGATCATATATAGGATGTTCCGTTTTCTTTTTTAAGATACAGAACTTATAAAAACTGATAAAGGTAAATATGAAACGATAGGTATTTTTTTTTTCAATTGGACTTCTCTATAGTAATTTTGGTAGTAATATTGGCACGTCATTCCATTTTCTCGCTTATTATTTAGTTCATCAACTAAATTTATGTCACACTAGGAGCTGAAGGTAGTTGAGCAAAAATATGTTAGTATTTTATATAATTTGATCCAAATGATATTATGCAATGTTTTAAAAAGTTCAATATTATAAACTTATTAAGTTATTGCATGTGATATTCAGAACCTACGAAACCTTCCACGTGTTTAAAGATAATATAAACGTTTGATAATTTTTTGTTCGTTTTATAATATAAGAATCTCAATTAATGTCAATTTACGTCAGGCATTTACGAATTGACAATGAATATACTGCAAATGTATCTATATAATAAGTCAACTGTAGCGAGAGAACAAATTCATAATATAGATTTCAAAATGTGTCGCCAACAGTTTTTCAAACAAATAATATCTTTGTCATTGGAACTCCATTATGAGTTAGATTTCATTATTTAGCTCTATTTACAAATAAACCTTTTGAAGTAAGGCTAACATGTGTTAATAAATTCATACTTTTGTTATTAAATTACAATTATTCTTAATAATTAACCCACATAAAATTGAAAGGAGATTCTGTTAAACATATTTTTTTTAAATTGAACTAATAAGGAAATCAAAAAGGGATAAAGTGATTTTTCTCTTCGTTTTAAAATCACTTTCCCTACTTTCAATTAGAAGACGGCGCAATTACTTCTCTATTGTAGTGATACAATATATATGTATACCTACACTTATTTATCCCACTTCTGATATTATGTTAGAATATTATATATTATATATCTACGGTATCAATAGTCATAGTAATTTTTCGCCAACTTCTAATGATTTATTATGACAGTTTTGTATTAATTTTCTAAATTTTTGTTACCTTCAATTGCACCATTCAAATTTCGATCGAAAATGTCATTTACCTGAAAAAAAGGAAAAAAGTTAATTAAGTCACAAATTAGAAATTAGTAATCTCTGGTCCAAAATTTATACAATAACAGTGTTCTTAAGAAATTGGAATAGAAAAATAAATTTTAATTAAGTTTCATTTTGAAATGTCAGAAAATTGATCGACTTTTATAGAAAGAAATAGATTACAAGCCTTAGGTATCTGAAGTTTTCATTCAGCATTTAATTTTGTGAACATCAATTGCCTGTTTTGAAGAATATGTGTTCGAACATTCTCCACATACAAAACTCATTTTTTAATCGCTAACAACTATATCCATATTAGTACCTACAGAGTTAACAAGTTAGTTGTTACGTTCGTTTAGGTGTGAGTGTGTGTCAAACGAAATCAAGACGAGGTATTCGACCAATCAGAATGGACCCTGACTGCAGAGCCCAGTCGCTTGTGCTCTTGAAGATTGTTAAATCTGCTTGCTCGCTCGCTTTCCTCGAAGCTCATAGAGCGTGCTCGAACTCCTCCAGATGTTAAAACCAAACACAGGATAGAGAACTTTCAGAGCATATAAATGTTAAATTCGAACGCATTAGAGCCCTCAGATCGATCTGAGCTAAAAACCGAACTTACCCAAAGTTTTACTTTAATATACTGTGTTTATATTATGGTGTAATGCTTGAGTGATCTGCCTATAAATTTCAAATGTAGGAAATCGATTCTCGGGAACAATAGACTTTGTAATGCAGTGTATTTGTTTAATACATTTTATTTGCCAACGTCTTTATCAAGGCTCTGTAACAATTAATAAATTTATTAATTGTTACAGAGCCTTGATAAAGACTTGATTTAAGTCGAAACGTTGGCAAATAAAATGTATTAAACAAATACACTGCATTACAAAGTCTATTGTTCCCGAGAATCGATTTCCTACATTATGGTGTAATGTTTTATATTTTGGATTTTTACTGGCCATTTTTGCAGAACATACTGTGTATGTACAATAGTTATATACACACATATGCGTTTTACTATTACTTAAGGAAATTTCACTTTCAATGTAGAAATTACCTGACGGTATACAATGGTGGGTATAATATGACATAATGCAAAAAAAAACATTTACTCGTATCAGTAGACCATTAGATTTTGAACTGGACTTAGTACTTAACAGGTCACAAATTACTATCAGTAACAAGATACTTACATTTCAATCGCAATGAAATTATAAAGTTTTATGATTTACGTTTCATTATAGTTGAATGTCTCGGCTCAAGAACTAAAGTTTCATTGTTACTGCTCAAAGGACGTCAATGTTTATGATAATTATTAACACTTGTTTGTTAAAATTAAATCTATTTGTTCAGAAATGATGTAGTTTAATAAAAAAATATAAAAAAAGAACAAGTTTTCTTTACCAAAATTGCAGACCTTGAGCTCATTTGTTCAATATATTAATAAGTGTTGGGAGAAAATATAAAACAGAAATTTATTTAAACTGGTTGAAGTGACACTACTGGTTTATCAAAATGTTTTCAAAAACAGTGAGTTTTGGTGTTATATTTTGGACATATATATTTTTTATGGAATATGTAGCTGCTGAACTACGTAAGTAAATTTTAATGTTATTTTTCACAATAATATATTTTTGATTTATATTATTTAATAAGATACCTAATTATAAAAATATACATTTTAAACAAACTAGTTACAATTTTGAAATGACTACAAACATTATTTCAGTGACATTTTAAAACTTTTATTGTCATTTTTCCTGACAAAATAATTTCATGGAAATAAAAACATTTCTAAAAGCTTAGATAGGTAGCTACTATTGATTAATTATAACATATTGTGTCATATTAAACACTTCGAAAACTGGCATATTTTAAATGTTCTCGAAATACACTTTTAATTGCGTTATCTTTTTATTACAACTGAAGTCAGCAGCGCTTTTTAATATACGTTTTATGTTATATATAATATATTAAGTATATTATAATTTGCCCATGAAGGAAATATATGCAACTGTTAAAATAAAGGAAAAGGAAGTAAAGTTAATACATAATTTTAATTTTACGATGCTACAAACAGTTAATCAAATAATCATTAACAATGAGAGATGTTTTAGGAGTACGTATTCAATGTCAAATGATTTATATATCTTATTTCGTAAAAATTTATACTTTTAATTATCCGTGTAGATTTGTTTGTAAAATGACATTATTTATATTATTTTATAACATATGCACGCTTTTAGTGTTTTTTCGTATCGGTTTTGCGGACCTTAAGTGACGTCATGATCCATTATGAAACGCTTTTCGATGATATATTGAAAAACATTTGAAAAACCCGTTATCTAATGAGCGTTATGTACAGTCGCGGACTTAAAAAAGTTTACACCTGTATCATCTAGTTACCGGTTTTTTTAATTTTTGCATATTGTAATTTGCCTTTTGATAGTAATGTATCAATTACTAAGGTTATATCCTAAAAATTCAATAAGAAATTATTATCAAAACACCTCAGTTGTTTATTATACAATCAAAATTACTCAATATTATTCAATTAAAACATAAGAAGATTTGATAATATTTGCTACTAGCAAATTCCTTCCTCCAATCTTGCAATAATTCTTCTTTTTTGGTCATCGTTTTAATAATTTCTAGGCATTAAAACGACAATTATTTCTTTTAATTTTTGACATTTACATTTACCTATTAAAAACTAAATTTGTTGCTAAGCTACTGACTTTTTGTGAACTTACACTGAAAAACTCAAGTGTAAACTTTATTAAGTCCGCGACTGTACCTCTTTTCGGTGTTTTTATTATGAGATGTACTTCTGTCAGTGACATTAAATTATTCAATTAAAGTCTAAAACCATGCATGTGTTATATAAAGTATAGTGTGCAACACGTGTGCTAAATATTTATGCGTCAGGCGCGATGTTTTCAGTACGAGTAGTAGGAGAGCGCTCACGAGCCATGGCGAGTGAGCATCGCGAGCCGAATACGAGTGCTGAAAACATCGCGCCTGACGCATAAAGATGTATTTAGCACACTAGTCACACAATATACTATTATTTATCGAATAATTATTAGAACAAAAATTTGTTGTTTTTTTTTAATTTTTAATAGATTTACAGCATTGTATTTATTATCATTAACGATAAATTTACAGGACAAATTTGTTTTTTTTTTTAATTTTTAATGGATTCACAGCATTGTATTTATTATCATTAACGACAAATTTACGGGACAAATTTGTTGTTTTTTTTTTAATTTTTAATGGGTTCACAGTATTGTATTTATTATCATTAACGACAAATCTACCACAAGAGAAATTATAATGTTATGGAAATATAAATTTGGATATAATTTCTGAGCTCCGTAATATAGATATAGGCATGAATGACCTTGAGCTTGTTCGACTTTTACTTACCTTGCTCGCATTTTAAGTGGTACCAACTAATCAGATGGAATCTAAAGAGTAGCGTGGACTCCGAAACACGGAAAGTCTTATTACTGATTTTAGAAGATTTTATTCAGGCAGTGTTATATTAAATTTCTGAAATATTAAGAGATATTTTTCTTTTTTATAATTTATATATACTGCTAGTTAAGTGGGCAACGCTATACAGTTCGGCCGGCGACGCGACAGCCGAACTGTATGAACGCCGCCCGGCAAGCATTGATATGTTGTTTATACTACAACTACAGAAGTGAAACTTACGTAAAATATACTTCTAAATGTTATAAATTGACTTTTAGATTTCAAAAAATTTAAATAAATAAATTACTTTTTTTATATTAATGGGGGTCCGTGACAATTTTATTTATCTCTAAGGGGTCCATAGGCGTAAAACAAGCGCGGATCCACCGTTGTGGGCACGGTGGGCATGCCCACAACCCTAATTGAGGTCGATAGGCTGATGTTGTATCCAATGCCTTAATAAAATCAAAAAAAGAAACGTAAGCTTGAATTTGTTATTCAAGTAAGCGCCTAAATAAAATTATTCAGTGTAAAGTGTATACTTTTAATTAAATCTAAAATCTGATATGCTTTCAAACTGTAAAAGTTTCATCAAAATCGGTTCAGTAGTTTGGAGTCTAGATGTTATATTATGATGCGCAAACACGCAGGGCCGGCACGTGCGCCTGGTCGGACAGGCGATCGCCTTACGGCGCCATATTTTTAGGGCGGCATATTTTTGTAGCAGCGAATTTTTCGTGCGGTATTCTACTTTTTAAAAATGATTATATTGTTCGAGTTTTCACCGATTCTTAGTTCTACCTTCTACTACTAGATAAAAGATGTCGCATGTCGCCCAGCCGCTTTTATTTGTTAAGTAAATAAAATATATCATCGGTTTATTATTTTTTTTAATATGTGGGGGGGCGGCAAAAGTTGTATTCGCCTTAGGCGGCATATTTTGACGCGCCGGCCCTGCAAACACGTCTCCTTTGTAGGAATGCAATGCACCCATAGATCGTCAGTGAGTCAGTAGTCTAACTCGCACTTGCCCGATTTTCGGAAAGCCGTGACCACAACCTTTTTTGAGGGCTGGATCTGCGCCTGGCGTAAAATGCTGGGTTAGACTACTTCTCCCTCTCATACCCAAAAATGCGTTTTACACCATTCGATCTAATAGGAGTAATGAATGAATTGTGAATTATAGACGCTCAACAACAGAGGTCATTAGCGTATGTTCTAATAGGAGTATTCTAATGAGATATCAAATTTTGAAAATATAAGGAATTCGTAACTGTAAGTCGAAATCGGCTAAGCACGAGCCGTAAAGTCTCCTATTATTAAGTCTTATATGTACCTAATATGTAGGACAATACACGTATTGTGAAAGGAACGAAGTGATTACTACAAATTAAATTAATATCAACAAAAAATACAAAATATCATGCGTTGACACCGTTCTATTATGACAACACACATAGATAAGTTTACAGATTGATTCATAAGTTTGTTATCGCTTTTTTAACATACTCTTTTCTTGAAGTCAGTTAAAAAGAGGTGATTAATGGAGATGGGCACATAAGAAACGCGTAATGTAGATGGCAGCAGATTTATAGCCACCTAATTTATCATTGATGTTCATAGAAAAACGCGTGAGAAATCAAGTTTTTTCCCTTCTGATAGAATGCAACCACTTCTTTTCAGTTCCGGATCCTTTGGAAATACAAAACCTCTATGATTTGGACATTGGTAAACACAGCACATCGGCATTGTCAACGATTTATTATTTTAAATAATTTTATTTAGTACACACTATACTATGAACTGCCCACAGACCGAGGTGGTGGCCATCTCCATTCAACCATAGAAAAATTTTAACGTACGTTTTTATGTATGTGCGTGATTATATCGAGTATTACTGGACCGATTTTAAAAGTTTTTTAGTAGATAAAAGTCTACTCCATCTCGAGTACACTTAAAAATAGTTTTAAATACTTATGTTTAATAACTTAACTCTTAGCTTAAGCAACGAATAATTTGTGGATGGAAAAGTCGAAAGCAGAACGTTTGACTTAGGAATTTTGTTTGGACTAGTTAGGAGATAAACATACTAAAAGTCCTTACCCCTCCGAGGTACGCCCGAGGGGGGGGGGGCACAAAGAAGGTCCCGTTTTTTGGTTTTTTGCTTTTATCTCGAAAACGGTGCGTCGTACGAAATTTTGTTGTAGTACATAATGAAAGCTGATAAAATTCTCTACAGCTTTAACTTTCACACTTTTTATCTATCTCCATTCTTTGCCTATAGCTATGAGCTTCGAAAAAGGGCCGATTTTCAAAAATGTGTTAAATTCTCTGTAACACATTGTAACAATACGAATTTGCCAAAATCATTTCTAATTGCCCACACTATTAAAAACACCCACACACTATTAAAAAATAACAAGCTGGGAGTACCTCCACGCGGTGAAGGAGGAAACAGTTTACTTTTAAACTGGATAAAACTCCCAATAATATCAATGAATAAAATTCTCGACCAATTTTTCAGACAATGTATTAACAAAAAATTACAACAAATAATTCAAATAATTGACGTTTCGATCCGGATTTGGATTTTCTTCAGAATCGAGCTAAAAAAATAAAAATATAAAAATTAATTATTAATTAGTTTATATCTAAGAAATTAAGCCGTAGATTCGACAGATGAGGAGAAAGAAGAAGAGGCAAACGCTGAGGAACCACAACCAGGCCCGTCACGCCCAAAGAGGCAGCGAATTAAATAATTCATTTTTTAATAAGGTGGATGAGCAATAAGAAATGATTTTGGCAAATTCGTATTGTTACAGTGTGCTACAGAGAATTTAACACATTTTTGAAAATCGGCCGTTTTTCGAAGCTCATAGCTTGGCAAAGAATGGAGATAGATAAAAAGTGTGAAAGTTAAAGCTGTAGAGAATTTTATCAGCTTTCATTATGTAGTACAACAAAATTTCGTACGACGCACCGTTTTCGAGATAAAAGCAAAAAACCAAAAAACGGGACCTTCATTGTGCCCACCCCCCCTCGGGCGTACTTCGGAGGGGTGAGGACTTTTAGTATGTTTATCTCCTAACTAGTCCAAACAAAGTTCCTAAGTCAAATTTTCTGCTTTCGACTTTTCCATCCACATTCCCCTTGTGAGCACTCATTGACTGAACTATCTAGAAATTAAAGTTATTATAAAGTTAAGAAAATGTTATTATATTACATATTTACGTTATTGAAAATATTTGAAGTGTTGGTACATATTTTGTATTTTTCTATTTTATATAGTATATATTTTATATTTTTTTCCATAATATTAGCATTGCTAAATAAAGATCACTTATTATTTTTAAAAGGGGGATGCGCAGTGAGCAAAAATATAGAGTCACGCATATAATATATATATTTTGTTGGTATGACTGATTTGGATGACACTTATTATTTAAAATTGTGTGAGGTAGACCTTTAGACTAATTGCACCGGCTTTATCCGGGCAATCCAAAATGAAATAAAATATAGGGACACAAAATATGAAATGAAAGTTATTAAAATCAAACCGATTTGAAAGAAGAAAAAAATTATTTTTCCCTTTGTTTTACAATCACCTTCCCTACGTTCATTCGGCGTAAATAAACGATTATGACATAGAAAATAATTGCGCCGACTTCTAATTGAATGTAGGTAGAAAATGTCATTGTAAAACAGTAGAAAAATATTTTATTTTTAAAATTATTTATTTATTTATTCTACAATAGGCTAGCTAGATTTGTTAGTACAAAATACATTATGCATTAATTAAATAATATGTCAAATTCATTTAGGCGTTAATGATCTATATTCTATGCTGTAAATCTAATTCTACAATCAATCAATAAAATTCATGTACTAAATGAGGACTAATAAATGAGTAAATACACAGATAACATTTATTTTTATAGAGTTAAAAAAATAAAGTAAAATTTAATTCTGTCTACTTCGAAAATCTCGGCGGTGCATTTTTGCAATCGCTGGGAAAAGAAAATTTACCATTAATGTGATCTTTATTTTTCTTTTCAATATTTAAGAGCAACTAAAATTCCATATTGCAGCAGTAACAAACGTTTGAATAAAAAATACTATTGGAGAGATAATACATTTCTGGCGCAGTTTATATTATAATATTATATTGTAGTAATGTAATAGGAGGTTGCAGTCTTTGCGAGTATTGATATCTCCAAACTCAATTACAACATAACTATAAATCTAATAAATTATTTACATGCCAAATACCAGTTTAATAATATTAATGAACTTGGTAATTTCCATCTTCAGAATTGTCTTTTAATCATTTAATTATTTTTTCTAATACCATTGATTTAGATTCAATTAACGCCAAGTTTACAAAAAATTTAAATTAAAAAATACACTAGCTATGCTTTAGAGTTATAGAGTCTGTATAAAAAAAATTTAATTTTGCAACTGCAAATTATCTTAACTAGTATTTCCTGATAATAATTTTCACTTTCATGTCCCATATGAAAATGGAAGTGATGAGGTCGAAAAGTCGTGTACAAGATAAGGTTAGATTCTGATTGTACTACCCTGGAAACGTAAAATAAAAATACTTTTAAAAAATTTGAACAGACTTTTAATCTTGTTCGATTCGTTGACGTAATTCGTCGCAAAATAAAAGTAAGCTTATCAGTTTTTTATACACATACTGGGAATTTTTTAAAGAGTTCGCGGTTTATTTATTTGGAGTAATGCATATGTGTTGAAAACGATGGGAGTCATTTCGAACATTTAAATATATATAATATTTCACAATTAATTAATTTTGCTACTAAAATTGACATTCTAAAAAAAATAAAAAAAATGGATGCGTGTACCTACTTTGTACGCGCGTTAGAAGTTATACTTTTTGGGCGTGATTAAAAATTAATTTTTAATTTGCATGCAAATAGTTTATTGAAATATAAAATAATAAAAGAGGACAGTATGGCTCAGTTGGTAGCGTCGCGGCCTCTGAATCAGACTGTTGTGGGTTCGAATCCCATCTCTGCTCATGGATGCTTTGTGATGTTATTTAGTTTTTAAGTGATATATTATGATATTTTGTTGTATTTAAGACGCTAATGACCTAAGTTGTCGACGCGTCTATAATCCACAATAAATAAATAAAATAGTAAAAGGACTGGAGTGAATTTATTTATATTTGTTAATATGGTAACTATGGAAATCATTAATGCTGCAACTTCATCCTGTTAAATTTTCGTCACGCGATGCGCGCGCATCGGAAAAATTCACTCTCATATCGCGCCAAAAGAAGTATAGCTTCAAAAATAAATAAAAGCCGACCATCTGTAAAGACTTATGAAGACTTTTCGACTCTAGGTAATGCACTCCCTACTGTATGTTCAACAAATATTATACATTTGTATTTTAAGACCCTGGTTGTAAGATATAGACTGTTTCCAAAATATTTTGCCAAACTTCAAAACTAAACAGGGGTCGTAATTCTTTTACAAGGAATTTAATAATTTGCTTTTGAAGTCTGGATAAAAAGTTAAAAATTTGTATAAATTTGAATAATAGGTACAATCGCAATGTGTTTGACCAATGTTTATAAATGCATAATATTTAAATTTTTTTTTGTAAAAAAAAAAACTTGTTATGATTAAGCAAATAACAATATTTTTATAAAATTATAATTTATGTTTTTGAGAACTAACAGAGTTGTAAAGATTATATAAGAACATGTTTTCCCGGATATTGATGATCTGTTTAACGAGCAAAAAACTTGATTATAATTATTAGTTTTACATAATTATACTGAAAACAATTAACAAAGGAAATTAATACCTAATCAATATTATGATTAGACTTCTAGACCGTGGTTTATCATATTGATTATTAATTTCCTTTGTTAATATAAAAATGTCGAAAACAATTCTCTCATAATTTGATGATGAAAACAATAAAGTTCAGAACATTTTATTTTCATGGTATATTTTATTCATTGAAATTGTTATAAAAAAGAAAGAGCAAATACGTCTTATTAAAATAATACGAAAGTCATTTCAGGCAAGTGTCTCAAGTGTCAAAGTCAAGGTAATATGGCTAGTTGTTTTTTTTTATTTTTGTTTCCAATAAATTTATTATAAGAAATATTTTTTACGAACCAGTTTTTGAGACTGAATGACGACAAAACATACTTTGTCCTCTAGTAAATAGTGTTGAATGAAAATTATAACAGAAATCTCGATATTATATGGAGTAAATTTCTATTTGTTAAAATTTTAGATCACCTTTGTGAAACTCTGAAAGTCAACTTAAACTTTTGTGAAATTAAATGGACAACTTTTGTAAACAAATTGAATATAAAAAATGCATTCGATATATAAATTCATGGCCACTGTAACGAAAACTCATTCTTCATTTGAAGATTGTTATCAAATATGCTAATTTATCCCACCATTTGTGTGTTTTTTTTTGTTCTGACTGTTTAATGTAATGTTGCTTTGTTTTTTTTCAGCGTCGTATATCAAAGTATGTAAAAAAACTGAACCTGACGTAGATTCATGTATAAAGACATCAGTGGAAATATTACGTCCAATGTTACTCAAGGGTATTCCGGAATTGGATGTTCCTCCAGTAGAGCCGCTAAAAATATCTGAAATTTCGCTAAAACGCGGTCCCGAAGCAGCCAATATTGCAGCCACAATCACTGACTTAGAAGTTTGGGGACCTGGCAGCTTTAAAATTCTTCTTCTGAAGTATGACTTTCACTAATATTGGGCTGTTTAGTCATAGGTTATTCTTAATTCTGGGGGTAAATTTTCTTTTTTAACTGGATTTATGATGTTGCATTAAAAACACTTCCGCATTTTTCAAACCATTTCCGAGCTATTGAATAAAATGCCCAGATTAAACCAAAATTTCTGAAGAAAATTAAGGAATTTTGAGAAAATTAACTAAACTACATTAAACTTCATTTTTCAACTTTGCTAATTATAACAGTAACAATTTACAACTGACAATTTTTGTTCTGTTGAAAATATAAATGGACATCGAAACACCGACAGTATGAAAATTGTAAAAAGTGTTTTCTGAATTCTGTAAATCAGTTCTCGAATATACATAATATTTAATAGGTGTGAACTTGAAAATTGTGGCTAGACACTTTTCGTCTTTCTTGATCCTGAACATTTTTTACATCGAAAAAATAAATTACGTTGGCTTAACAAGTGGAATATTTGACGATCAGATTCAAATTATTTTATTTAATAAATGACAACATTGCAAAAGAACTTAATATTCATTATTGGAAAATTTTAAAAGATCCATGGTGGAGAAAGTAAAAAAATAGATATAGAAAATTTTATGTTAGCCATGACATAAAAGTATAATATGTATGCCCTTTTATTAGTGTATTTGCCTATAATACATACTATATGCGGATAAATATAACTCTAATTAAAAGAGAAGCATAGAATGAAATCGTTGAAACGCAATAATTTATTAAAATACGAAGAAATAACCCAGCTGCTTTAAAAATCGAACTTAAAAGATAGAAACAAGATTAATTAATAATAACATGCAGTCGGAGGCATCAGATTTCTGCTCGTGTTACTATATGTATGACTCCGACTGCATGTTATTATTTGATCTTGTTTCCATCTTTTATGTTCGATTTTTACGCAGTCGGGTTTTTTTGTTTTCATTTAAATAATTTATTTTTATTTCCTTCCTTTTAGTTGATTCTACTCATCAAGCCTTTTCATTTGATTCCACACACAAAAGGTTTTACCGATTCTTTGCGTATGGACAAAATGGCGTCTAGGGTCCGCCATATTGAATTTTCCGTGACGTCATATATTTTGTAGCACTCGCGAGACTATGACGAATCTATAGACACTTCATTTTTCAAAATCCGTCAAACCGTTTAGGCTACTTCTAGGCGTCGACCAAAATGCAAAGATATAATATACATACACCCGAAAAACATTACACTCCCTCGGCAGTCGGGTAAAAACAGCTCGTTATCACAACAGTGTTTGTTTCCATATGTACATAGTTTACAATACAATACAATGTTTCTTAACAGTTTTTTTCTTGAATTTTAGACAGTATATTATAACAGAGTATAATCAATGCAAATGGTATAAACGCACGTCCTTCATACTTCTTTTGTCTAGGAAACACGATATGTGACGCCACGAGAAAAAGTAATTTTTAGCAGGCGGAACATAAATATTTCAAAATTTATTTCTGAGCATATCTGTTAGAAATCAGAATAAAGGTGACGCTTTATTAACATAGCACCAAAGGCACCGCAGATTATTTTGATGTCCCGTAGGGCTTAGAGAAAGATCAGAATCAATTAAAAATAACTCTGGAGTTAGTTACGTATCTGGACACGAATTGAAATTAATAATATTTTTGCCATACCCACTATAAAATAGCTGATTTAGATGTATGTATGTGTGCATATAAAGTGACTTTTGACAGGCCGGTGTGCGGGAAAATATTTTACCACACTAGTGTGGGAAAGCAAACCCTTTCCATAGTGACTTATTTTTATTCGCCATGATCCTCCCGCTATTTACCTACTGATATCTATAACTCTCGGCCTACTATAGAAGTAAAGTTGGCGACACAAAATGAACTGCCAAAATTTTTTGAAAATACTGAAAATGAAGTGAAAAGCAGCTATTTTATAGTGGGTAATGATATTATGACTCGTGTGACTGTAACTACTTGTCAGTTCGTCAGTAATATACCTCATTACGCCACTAGATATACAATCTACTATTAGGTACAAGAATGAAATTATTAAAATTAGATTTAGTAATCAATAATATGTATATAACTTTTGCGATTTTGCGTAATGTAAAATTTATTGTTGCTTTCTAGGTTTCAAATACATTTGCCACATAGCAAAGGTGCGAAATTTTAAATTAATAATTCATTAACAGAAAACTAGTTTCTGGTATTATAGTCAGAGACATCTAGATTAAATTAAATAATATTGCGTATACTCTATATTCTATAATAATAATTTGAACTTTATTCTGTCAATCATGTTGCGGTTATGCTAATGAAAACTTTTTGAAGGACGTGTTCGTTATTTATGAAGTTACGAAACATTTCGCTTCGCTGCTTTCAAAACTGATTTACATTTTTTTTCTAATGCGTGCCTACCTAAAAGATTTTCTCGAACCCAAAGATCATTTCTAGTAATATTTTGTTAACGGGATACAACGTTTTTAATTTCTTAAGAAAAATAGTAATGTTTATGTCTGATTAATGAATTGTGACTTTGTTTATCAATTAAAGATTTACTAGAATAATTGCATAATCTTTCATTTTCGCCTGTAAAAAAACAAGAAAATATTGTAGTTCTAAAGCCGACCGTCGGCTATCCTAGACAAATTTTTCTGTGAGTTAGCATTGGGACAGACAAATGGGGAGCTACAATTAATAATTATTATTCTTATTTTGCTGGAAATAGAAAAACTAGAGCTTCCAAGGGGTTGCGGCAGGAATAACTCTGGCACCCTATGATGAAAGTACTCGTTCAGAGCAACATTTTAACGTAAATTTTATTTATGTAGGTACTTAGTTGATGACATAAGAAAACAACCAAAAAAACCGGCCAAGTGCGAGTCAGACTCGCGCACCGAGGGTTCCGTACAATAATAAAAATAAGGAGTTAAATAGGGTTAAAAAATTAACAGATTTATTTATTTAAGCTTATTTTAAAAAAGTTCTTTTTCTTATATTTTGTTTTGTTATTTTTATTGTTTCAAAATTTTTCCGTATCAATTAAATTAATTTTTAAAGTAAACAAAATATATTGACAAAATATTTGATGAATAAAAAAAAACAAAAATATTGCGATCCGAAAGCTCGGGATCGAACCAGGGATTTTTAGATTTTCGATCGAACTCTCTATCAACTGAGCCAGTGAAACAAATTAATTGATTAGCAATTTTTTTTATTATTTAATTCTAATTAATATTTGCCAGGATTCATGTCACAACAGCACACAATCTGTGAATATTTCAACTAGCAGTCTCTTACCGTTTGTGAAATAGAGCCTTGTGAGTTGTGATAGGCGGACGGACGGACAGATATCGTAGGCTCTGTAATAGGGTGGAGATACGAAACCCTAAAAATGACTGGAAGTGACGTCAATATCCCGTGATCTTGCAGAATAAAAATAATAATAATAAATTGAAAAGTAAGCCTTTCCCGATCCAGAAAAATGTATTAATCAGCTATACAAAAAAGCTTACAATGCAGTGTACACAACGTTTCGATGCTAATTAGATATCATTATCAAGTGTAATAATGATGTCTAATTAGCATCGAAACGTTGTGTACACATTGTAGACTTTTTTATATAGCTGAAATAAATTTTTCTGGATCGGGAAAGGCTTCCTTTTCAATTTATTATTATACTCACCGATTCTCGCATTTTCAAATAATAATAATTGTGACTCCCTATTTGTCTACCCTAATGATAACTCACATAAACAAAGTCTGTGTATTCGATACATAAGAAATTTAATGGTGGTCTCCGCTTATTATACTGGCTCTATACCTATAATTTATTTTAATTGGGAGGAGTTGTTTACAATGATCCATTCGGAGAGATTGATACAATATATTTGTTTTCAATCTGACCGTTTATTATACATGCCCGTAGTTCTGACGCGCAGTTACATGAAAAAAGTGTATAAAATATCTTCTCCTAACTGGCTCTTGAAGCAAACCAGTAGCTTCAAGGGCGCAACAACTTTAACTTTTGATACCATAATGGATTAACCTTCACCCCAGATCAACTAAGACTGACATATTTATCCCATTTAAACGCGATAGTATATGTCCAACAGTTTCATAATATAACTAGCCGTTACCCGTGGGTTCTCCGACGAATATTTCGATTTATGATTTAGTATCCCCCCGCGAGAAATTCTCCTGCGAAGAGAAACCGGGCTGATGGTGTTCATTCGCTCGATTCGCTTGAATTTTATTATTACATTACTCACTCGCTTTGCTCGTTCACTTGAATATTATTAATACATTACTCACTCGCTTTGCTCGTTCACTTGAATATTATTAATACATTACTCAGTCGCTTTGCTCGTTCACTTGAATATTATTAATACATTACTCGCTCGCTTCACTTATTCGCTCTAATTTTATTAATACATCATTGCTCACCTATGTTATATAAGGAACTCCAGTGCAAATTGTCATGCTTCTAACTTCAAAAATGACAAACTTCCATACAAACTTTCATCCCCTATTTAACCCTCTCAGGGGTTGAATTTCGAAAAAGGAACACACTGTCCAAATTTAATGTTTATATCTTCAACGGGTAGACCTATACGTTGTCTGTCAGTCAGTCAGTGAATGAATGAGTAACGGAACTGTTTTATATAATTATATATAGATAAATAAAAAACATCTATAGAACAAAAAAATGAAAAAATGTGATTATAATATGATCAAAATCTAAGGTCATTTCCAAATGAGATTTTCTGACAATGAGTTCTGCAACCCAGCATGAGTCATGTAAGAACTTAATAGATATATTATTATGGTATCTACCAATATCTTCCTGCCGAATGAGTTCCGATAAACCGCTTCCGCGCTAAAACTCAATGTATAGACCCATTCTTTATGACTTTATATACACAACATTTATAAATATAGGTACACAAAATTTTATTTTAAAATATCATCGTATTTTAGTGATTGTTAATAATACTGCATATTTAAATGTTTCAGATCAAATTTAGCAAAAAATGAGTTCTTCTTCAAAATATTGGTTCCAAAACTATATTTTGAAGGAAAATATGTGATGAACATGCGCGTTCTATTACTAACCCTTAACGGCAAAGGTGACATTACTGGAAACTTTAGTAAGTGCAAAATCATGAAAATAAAATTAACTTCTTGTATTTGTAGTCCAAGCTCTGACCGTTAAAAGGTCTATTGGACAACACTACTAAAATTTTATTGTTAAATTCAACAGATAATATGATAGAAAACATCATATCGGTGGTAGACTAATTAAATGTTTTTTATTATTTTTTGTTGTCAGTATCTCGAATAAGGCTCAACACCACTTAATGAATACAGATTATGCTGCAGAACTATCACTTTTGTACAATTCATTACCTGCCTTGCAAATTCTTTTTGCATACCTGGCAGACCTCTCCTTAAATGGATAAATTTTCACTATGAGGTCTTCCAGGAATGCAAAAATTTGCAAGGCAGACAATGACAATTGTAAATAGATAATAGATTCTTCATAATCTGTATTCGACATACTGACAACAAAAAAATGATAAAAAAAACTGAATTAGTCCCATCATAATATTATCTGTTAAATTCAATAATAAAATTTTAGGAGTGTTGTTCAGTAACTTAGGTCTTAGACTATTGTACGGTCAGATCTTGGACTATTATCTTATATATTTTTTCGGTTCAATAATTTTGTTCGACAACTACTTGACTTACAGAAATGATACAAATTTTAATTTTAGGTAATTACAAAGCCGACGTATTTATGAAAGGAAACAAAGTCAAACGTGGTGAAACGGAACATCTTATATTCGACAAAATGAAGATGAAAATCGATATTGGAGAAGCAAGAATTCATCTAACAAATTTGTTTAACGGTGATCCAGTTCTGGGTTCGGCAGCCAATCAAATTATCAATGAAAATTCTAAAGCATTTGTTGATGAAATCGCTCCGAATCTAGAGAATGCTGTTTCTGATTTATTTACAGATATAGCGAATAGAATTACAATAAAATTTCAATATAATGAATTATTCCCTTAGCAAAATTAGTTTTATCGTTCTGTTGCCATCATCGATATAATATAAATAGTACCTACCCATTGGACTGCTAGTCTGGGCTGCACAGGACAAACGGGGTAGAAACTAGACAGAGATAGAGTAATTTCGAGGAAACGTCTAAAAGTCGTCAACTAACCTTGTTATATTTCATGATTGGTGAAAAAAATATAGAATATAGAACAATTATAATTAATTATTTTTCTGAAGATCGGTATACCGGGTGTCCGGTTTCAAAGTCGAACATAGGGAATTAACGTTGTGTGTCATTAAACTTATTAGAAAACATATCCCTAACTCTCCGTAAACTAGCACCGCTGTGAAAGGTTTTTACCATAAAAACTCTTTCTTCATTGGAGTAATTATTCATTTTTACTTTAATTATTGTAAAAATGATTACGTGCACCAATTGCGAATACAAAAGTTTTTTGACAATTTTATTACAGCACACTTCTTTCAGTGTTTTGTTTTTCGCCTACTTAATTTGAAATCATTACTGCAAAATCGGTAAATTTCAAATTGGTATTTTAAAGTAAAACTTTCATTTTTGGTCGTATTTTTAGAATCATTTGATGCGCAACAATTTTATCTTTCGATAGGTATCATTACCTTTCTTGTACGTTGAATTGGCGAACACGAATCAACAAAAATGAACAATACCATGTTAAATCCCTATGTCACATTTGAGACCGGACACGGGGTATATTCAATAAGTATTAATAAAAAAGCCTCTTCCCGATCAAATTTTCGTTTATTTTATATTATAGGCGACGTTTCGACACAATTACCTATATGTGTTCTTCAGACCACACAAAACGATAATAATTATATATTTAATAATAATCAAAATTTGTATGTAGTTAATACATATAAAACGTCGCCTAGAATATAAAATAAACGAAAATTAGATCGGGATGACGTTTTTTTATAAATACTTAAAACATATTATAATGTATGTCTAAACTTAAAATTTAATGTTTTAAAATATAATACAAGGAAAGAAGAGTTTAGAGGTTATTTTACAAGCTTGTGACTTAATACGTGTGATAAACAGTATTGTCCCCTTCTTTCAACCGCTTCTTGCAAACGCAACACGAGTGAATCTTTATGGTTACTTCTTTAGACGTAAATAACCAAATACACGAAAATAAACTGAGAAGTTGACTTCTTACGGCCCTTGCAATATGACGTAACCAGCAAACAGCCAAAAAGAAAAAATCAGAGACAAACGTATTCCTCGAATTATCACCCTCTCTATCCTGCGCATTTGGACGCGTAGTGGTCCAGTACTACTATATTATTATGTCGATGGTTGTCATAATGTTACAGAAACATTAAAAAAATATGATCAAGATTTTTAAATATTAAGTATACGATTAAATTTTGTTAGAAAATCGGTGATATTTTTGTAAGGTTGAACAGAAACTATAGCTAGAAAACAATTGATAATTTTTTTTTATCCGAAATTATCAGTACTTTTCGTTACTGCATTATTTTTATTTTTTTAATATAGGTACTTAACTTTTTTAAATCGAAAAATTCTTATCAATATTTTTGTACTTTTTTTGTGTAGATAGCTGAAAATAGTGTAAATAATAAAAAGTTAAACATAATGGATTTTTTTAAACCTTCAGCACCCATGAGAAACAACATTCATCAACATCGTGTCATATATATAGGTTTTAATAAAAATAATTTTACTTAATTAAACATTTATTTTTTAATTTGTTTAGGTTCTTCCTGTGTACAGGGTTGCCAGATAAGTTCGTTAAAAATACATGACATCGTGAAAAGGGGTATTATTACAGGTGGGATGGGAGATATCTTCATTAAACTGCACATTGAAACATTGTTTTAACGGAATAAAGTAATAGTAATTTATTTTTATTTGTTTCTAATGAACATAAATTAATTTCATCAACTTGTTAAACTAAACGTAAAATTCATGCGCTGACGCAGAAACACGAGAATGAATACCACTTGAACAGTTTCTTCGCTATAGGCATTTGGTAGAACATTATTGAATAATAAATAATATAAAAACACAAACACTTGAAAAAGTTCTACAAACACATTTCTTTAAAAGTATTAATTGTGCGCTCCTGAAAAAAACACTGGAGCGATTTATATCAAATTTATTAGTCGTTACTTATAATATGAACGGGGGACACAATACTGTACAAAAATTGGCACACGTTACCATTTTGGACTAAAAAAAGAAATATAGGTACTTTTTTATTTATTTATTTCACCAGAGGTAATAAAATTTACCTGTACTTAGGTCTGGAAAGCTAAAACTAAAACTCGATCAGACGAATTTTTATTTACCTAAAGGCACATTTTGACGCCTATGGCAAAACGTTTTGAAAAAAAAAATTTTTTCGTTACTACTGTCTAGGGTGTCTATGAAACCCTAGACAGTAGGGTGGAACGAAAAAAATTTTTTTTTCAAAACGTTTTGCCATAGGCGTCAAAATGTGCCTTTAGGTAAATAAAAATTCTTCTCAAAAACTGGAGGACCTATCTTTGTATTTTCAGGTTCCTCATGAGACTTAAAGTTTGAAAATTTTTGTGATTTTATTGATTTTTTAAATTGCATTGAAGTACTTAAGAATATGTCTGTTACATCTAACATAGTGCATATTATGAATACTAATGTATGCCAAAAATACCCTCCAAGTTAAATTACTTAATTTTTATGTTTTCCGGTTCCTTTAAAATCTCTCCAAATCTGTCCAATTCCAGGTGTGAGCTCATACCTATTTTACCAAGTAACTGTGCTTTAGGCAACCCGTAACTAGAAGTTCCCACCCAAATGAGACTTAAATTACCATCCGTAGCACTTGCTTGTGATAGAACTGGGGTGTCAGATCGTGCTGCCGTCATAATAGCAAATACGGTGTTGGAGAATATTGGAATGGTATCCAAAAGTAGCTCTACAAAGACAATCGATAGAATGAAAATCAGGAGAGCCAGAATTTCTCAGCGTAGAGCAACTTAAATCAACTTAAATGCCGGTATCTTAGATCAACTTAAATGCCGGTATCAGGAGTGTTTTTTGATGGTCGAAAGGACCATACTTATGATAAAAATACAAATAAACGAAAATGAATTGTGGAAGAACATATTTCTGTTCTGAGTGGACCTGGTTCTAAGTACTTGGGCCACATAACGCCGGAAAGCGGCAGCTCTTTTCATATAAAACGGTCTTTAGTTAATTTCTTGGAAGAAAATTTCGACATATCAGATTTAATAGCAGTTGGGTCAGATGGCACTGTTATAAATATGGGAGTGAAAGATGGAATTATTCGTTTATTAGAAAATGAATTAAAACGTCCCTTGCAATGGTTAATTTGTTTATTCCATTTTAATGAACTTCCATTACGGAATCTCATAAAAGCGCTAGATGGTGAAACTTCGGGCGCCCGCGGACCCAAAGGTGACATTGGACAAAAACTAGGACACTGTGAAAATCTTCCTGTTGTCAAGTTTGAAAAAATAGAAAGTTGTCTATCGAATTTTGACGTAAAAAAGTGTGATTTAAGCACAGATCAGAGCTGCTAGAAATAGTTAAGTAAATTGAGTCAGGTAACGTTTCTGCTTCTCTGGCATCAAGAACACCAGGAAAACTTTCTCACGCGCTATGGCTTACTACAGCTAATAGAATTTTAAGGCTTTATGTTGCCAATGAAAATTCTTCGGAATCTCTTTATATTTTAATAAATTACATAATAAACGTTTATGCCCCTTTCTGGTTCCAAGTAAAACTTTAACCTTCGTGTGTGGAAGGTGCAAGACATTTATTTACTTTAATAGAAACCTGCAGACTTTTTCCAAAAAAAATGCAAGCAATTGTTCATTCGGTAATACAACGCAATAGCTTTTTTGCACATCCTGAAAACTTATTGCTTTCATTGATAACGGACAGAGAACAAAAATACAGAGAACTTGGAATACGACGCATTCTTAAGACACGAGCCGTAAAACTAAAGAAAGTACGGAATTTTGTATACCTAAAATAAACTTCGAAGCCAAGCTTTACTCAGAAATGATCTTTTGGAGTGAGGTAAATGTAAATAATTCACCAATGACCGCTAATATGGAAATATCATCAGCTAAGGCATCAGACGTAACTTTTCCTGATTTACCATACTTTCCCTGCCATTCGCAAGCTGTCGAACGATGCGTCCGTCTTGTAACTGAGATCACTAGCAGTTTGTGGATTTATACAAACCCGTATAAAATCGAGAAAGATGTTGCCATCATTTGAAACAAAATCAGACTATTTCAAAAATAGATTACAATTTATATACCCACTACTAAAATTAACATATTTTTTGTTGGTTTCTTGTGTTTACTTATGTTTTATTTTCAATAATTCTCTTTTTTTTATTTGTTATTCACGTTTTTTTTTTCTGCAATATAATTAATAAATATTTGTGAAAATGCCTAAAGCACTTAATTTTGGCTACCATGAGGAACCTGAGGTTATTCAAATATCATTTTCAAATTTTGCATGGTGATTTTTGATAGCTCTAAGTATTTTTTGGTACATATGTCAAATGTCGATGCCAATATTTGAAGCATAAAAAATAATAAAATAAAATAGCATAAAAAATATTTTTTTCATAAACTTTCACCCCACTGAGGAACCTGAAGATGGCAAAAAATATTTTTTAAATTTTGCACGGTAATCAATAATAGCCAAATACACCTTTTAAAAAGTGTGTGATAATAATTTACAAAATTTTTTAGAAAACTTTATTTTTCGGTCCACCCTACTAGACAGCTAGACCTTCAAAAATTTTATTTTTTTAGTTTCTTTTGCGATGTACGGAATTTTTCTAAATATAAATTAAAAAATAGAAACATTAGGGAACACTTATAGCTTAGGGGTTAGAAAGCTTTGGCAGATGAACAGAATATATTGGAAATAATATGGTTCCATCCTTGCGGTACGGAACTCTAAAACAACAATAAAGGAAATCTGCTATGATTAATAATTAGCTACACTTCAGCACGAATATAATTAAAATTCATTATGACCACGTAATGAGACTTTAATAATGAAATGACCACGGAAAATACAGAATCCAGAGTTTATATATATGACAATGAAACTGAATATATGAATTAGATTGAAGTTTGTTTTGCTTGTGTTCTTATGAAAATTAACAAATCATGGAATACATTCTTACCTTAGTTATTTTTGCATCGATTTGTGCAATACATGGAGCTAAATTTCGTAAGTGGATAAAATTTATTTAAGTATATTAACTACAGAATTAATTTTTGAATTACTTATAAAAAACCAGACAATTCTTTAATATTTCCTATAAAATTCTAATAATTATTATATCGTTTTATATTATGTTTTATCTCAACGCCGTATAAAAAACTATACTATATAAAAATACATGTTTTACGATTTTTTATTCTACAAATCTTAATCAATAGATACATCAAAGCCAAAACATAAAATATATTCCAAACACAGGAAAGTCCGATAGCATTGATAGATATATTATCTGTGATGTGTTATTGATTAATTATTTAATATATTAATTATGTTTATTAAAATATACACCAATAATGTATAAACATGTAAATAAACTTACTATAAACATTTAAAACCTGTATACTAGTGGAGGATATATTTAAGTTGCACGAGGGCTTGTTAAATTCACACCCTTGGGTGTGTTGTGGGACCCCTAAATTAACTGCATCGGGACCCGCTGTAGCTTTCGACGGCCTGCATTGATTAATTAAAAAGTTTAAGATATATTATACTTGGTTCTTTTAAAAAAAAATTTCTATGTAAATTTTTATCTAAATTTAATAAACAATATGTAAAAAATACTCTTTTTGGTGGTCTATAGCCTATACTATAGCAACCTAATTGCTGAAACCTCAATAAAATTGTACACAGAAGCTGCATATATTATTATTGTAAGATTTTTCCAATAGATGTGTGGGTCTCGGTTAGAATATTTTTCACAAAAAAGACAGTACTGCTTCGAATTTATTTAGATATAAAATATTCGTTAGTGAATGAATTTCGTACCATTAGGCGTTCGAGACACTTGTGTCGTAGGAACACGTCTCGAGGCATGTGATCGTCAGTTCTGTCTATTATCATTACGGCGAAAAATGAAGAACTGGATCATTAAATGAACTGGATGATTCAATTATCATTGATCTTATTTTTACCACAAATTCGACATAAACGGTTTTACTTTGTGCTCACAGATTAATCGCATTAATTTTAAATTTAATAATCTAGTGATTTTTTTGAAGACACTGAATACTAAAAAAACTCGAGGGTCGCAGCGCCAAATCCTGTCGACTGCAATATAGTGTATTTTCTAATACAGGCATAGTGGATTTATTATGTGAACTTAACCCCCTAATACATCCCTTACAATAATAATTTTTTTCTTAATTGCAATATTATTATCAATACAACGTCTGCACCAAATTAAATACACTCTTCAGTGTAAGTAAATCTGTATCCGCAAACTATAGTGTTTTCATAAAATTTGTAAGTTCGGTTCTGTCGGGTCGATTTTATTAAAATTTTAGCAGTACATTTTAATCTTTAGTGAAGAGTTAAATTTCAATTTTGAAACGATTCTCAGAATTTCTTCCTTATTTTTGGGCCCGAAAATTTTTTTCAACCCCTAAAAACCCTAGATAGTAGCCTTATATAAAATTTGAAAAAATGAGCAATTTTCGAATTTGAAAATGGAACAGATAACATTAATTAATAATCAAGATTAATAAAAAAAACTATTTGGTTTTTGTCTTATTTCACTTTCAGCAAGTGATATTACATTATGCAAGAGAAGTGATCCTGATTTAGATAAATGTCTAATCACGGCATTTGAAAAGTTTCGTCCTTATATGGCCAAAGGCTACCCCGACCTTCATTTGCCACCTTTGGAGCCTTTTGTTATATCTGAGCTCAACATTAACCATCAAGCTGAACCGTTAACCCTTAATGCTAAATTTACAAATATCATGGCCTACGGTGGAACCAACTACAAAGTCGAAAATTTAAAGTAAGTAATATAAATGTTGGAATTATTATTAAACTAATAGAGTACGTGCATGCATTTTTTACTGAAATTAGAGACTCAAACTAAAAATTTTACTGTATAACGCCTTTTGGCAAAGTATTTGCTCTCACAGTACTGCTAGTGATGTGCTAGCACATAGTCTATAGTCCTATACTCTGTAAGTCTATATTGTAGTGGCAACGACGATATTTACCTATTTATGACGTCACGGCGTGTTTACTGCGGGCGTTTACGTTTTTAAATTTTAATTTACAATAACAAATTTATCTTTAAATTTTGAAGTAAAACATTCACAGGTATTGTTTATTGATATCGGGCTTGAGAATCGCCGAGCGTGTAGCAGTGCTGTTGTTTACATGGCGTTGCTATATGGTTCCTCTATTACAAGTCCCCAGTTCCCGGGTTCTTGCCCGAGAGCTGGTAAAAGTGTCAATTGGATTTTCAATTTATTATTAAAAAATAAAAATAATGAATTGAAAATATGAATTGATGCTATAGGCCCAAATAACCTTAGCTGTTGGTGATCTTTAAAACACACGATTTCGAACGACTTCGATAATACATTAAAAAAGAAGTGTGCAAATTCCGTATTTTAAAAATTCATTTATGGATCTCTCTAAAATCTATAATCGTAAATAAACATCTGAAATATTGATAATATCAATAGTGAATGCAGTGTCAATAAATGTTTAGAGATTTGCTACAAAAGAAAAAAAAACTGTCCTGAACCCAAATCTTCCAGTTTTGAGCTGAATGTTCAGTCCAAAAAAGCAAGCCACTTATAAACGCAACCGATTATTTGATACTTAGATATGACATTTTTCTAATAGATATCGGTAGTATAATTTGTTTTAATAATAATATATTCGTTTGGAATCCAGTGCTATATTAAGATGTAGGTACGTTGCTTCCTCAGGACTCACGTGTTTACCACGTGAGATTTTTCCTTCAAAGCTATAAGAGTTTCGTTACAAAAATAATATAATAATACAAATTATAAACGTCGTAAATGCAAACTTTACTATAGTAATTGCGTTTCTATTCTGGATCTTTCAGCCAATTTGAAGATATCGTCTTCAACGAAATTTTTCTCAGCTATTTTCAGAATCGCCCTAGTGTCTGTTTCATAGCAGATATTCTCACCAATTATATTATAGACACCCGCAGTCCGCATGACGTACTGATTTAATCAGTAATCATTAATTTAATTGAATGTACAAAAACATCATCTTTATATAATAGAAGACACGGAAAACCCACCAAAGATAGAAAAAGACATTACATTATTTAAATAGAGAACTTCAGCTATTCTTGCCTACGGGTTAGTTAGTTTAGTAATTAAAATATGCTTCCATAATGACATAATTACGCCATTTTTAGAATAGTTTTAATTTATGTCCGCCTAATTGTTTTTAATTTAAGTTTTTTAAATATGTCCTTCATTGGTCAGCCAGTCAACTAACAATGAGTGTCTGTATACTAAACGTCAGAATGTATGATATTGCACATTTTATAAACGAAGGAACACATTTTGATGTGGTATGGTTAATTTGACATGAAGGTTACATTTGTACAAAAGCTTGTCACAGGTGACTAAATACAATTTTTTCAGAGTGGATGTTCCAGCGTTAACTATGGACCTTAAATTGTCACTTCCAGAGTTATATGTAACGAATGATTACGAATTTAAGGGTAGTATATTCGCAGTAAGCTTAAATGGAACGGGGAAATCAATTGGAAACTATAGTAAGTAAATTGAAGAAAACATTTAACACATCTGTTTCGCTATATTTGAAGACAGAATAATAAAGCCGAAGTGTGCAAGCTTTCACGGCCAGCATTGTTCCAAGTCTTCATGGTTTCCGGGCTTGTAGGCCGTGGTCCGGTGGTATTTCTACCTGACGTTTCGTCTACAACTGCGGTAGACATTCTCAAAGGCGATGTGGCAGCGGTCGAAGTGTCCTCCTTGGCGGCTCACAGGTCAGTGTGTCAGTGACTGGTGTTTTCCCAGTCACTGACACACTGACCTGTGAGCCGCCAAGGAGGACACTTCGACCGCTGCCACATCGCCTTTGAGAATGTCTACCGCAGTTGTAGACGAAACGTCAGGTAGAAATACCACCGGACCACGGTCTACAAGCCCGGAAACCATGAAGACTTGGAATAAAGCCGAAGATTTATTGTTTTTAATAATAGGGTCGTCCCAAGTATCAAAATTTGATAATTTTGAATAGTGTAGTAAGTTATTCCCCATACATAAACAAATAATGAAAACCAACTTTATCGTTCTTATATCCTTCCTCTTAATTGCAAACAAGATTTTAAAAAAACTCGGGTCGCAGTGCCAAACCCTGCCGACAATATAGTGTATTTGCAAATACAGGCCTTGTGGCTTTAATACGCGAACTTAAGTTTGTTTTTGGACAAAATAAAAAATTTAACCCCTTAATACATCCCTTAAAATAATATTTTTTTCTTAATTTCAATATTATTATCAATGCAACCTCTGTACCACATTAAATACACCCTTTCATAAGTAAATCCGTATCAACAAACCAGTGTTTTCATAAAATTTGAAAGTCCGGTCCTGTCGGGCCGATTTTATTAAAATTTTAGCAGCACGTTTTAATCTTTACTAAAGAGTTAAATTTCAATTTTGAAACGATTCTGACAAATTTTTCGGTATTTTTGGGCCCCAAAACTTTTTGGAACCCCTAAATACAACCCTGAAAATGGTCCGATCGGGCCCATTTTAAATAGGCTTCTTGCGGTGATGGGTTCCAATGTGTGTACCAAATTTCGTTTCAATCGATTAAGTCTGTCGAGAGTTATCGTGTACACACATATATATATAAATATATATATATATAAATATATAAATATATATATATATATATATAAATATATACATACATATATATATAAACATTTGCAAAAATGGTGCCAAATTGTTCAGGAGGCTATGAAACGTCGAGAAATTTTGGTCCGACCCCTAGGTCCCGCCATCCGACCGACGCCAATAGTGTATGTGCCATATTATGGCAAATACACTAAAAATGTGTTCATTTCAAACGTATGAGCTTAGCCGCCATATAATGACGTCAAGTTCAATAAATTTTCAAGGCATTACATCTAGTCAGTAGTCATTCTGAAGTGCTTCAGTCTCTGGATTTATTAACAGCGGTTTTTTTAAGAATGAACCTCTGTGGTTAGCGATGGATTACTATAATGAAACTAAATTGAAAATTATTAAAATTACCAAAACATGTTCCTAGGTGATGTTGCAGTTGATCTACACGTTACATTTAAAACAGAACAAACGAAAGGAGTGGACCATCTAAAAGTTGACAATGTATCGGCAAAAATAAAAATCGGCGGTATGAAAATAAATTTAATTGATGCTGCTAATCCTGATGCTGGTATGTAAAAATTTTCAGTTTTTAATTTTATAATTTGCATTTAAATTTCGATCAAAAATAAATATTATCTAACTACATATTTATATTTGATGAAGTTTTGTGTATTAATTCGTCTTCTAAATTATCGATTAATTAATTTATTAATATTGAAGGCTTTTGAATTTTTTGCAATACAATAATACCTCGAAGTTACGTGACAAATGGGACCGACAAAGATTGCGTAAATCGAATTCTTTGACTGGGCGAAATACGGGCTGAATTTTTGAGTGAGAGGTAAGGAGCAAAGCGGGAGGTGAAAATAAGCAACCGTATGAGTTTGCATCAGTCGGGGTAGCGTAAGTCGAGGTATTACTGTAATTAGGTATATCTAGACTTCAAAGCTATGGGTTTGCACCTGATTATAGTAATTTTGTTTAATAATATTTAAGCCAGATTTATCAGTATATGTACTATATGTCGATATTTCTTGATTAAGATTAAAAGGAAAAAAAAAGTAATTATTCATTATTATAAGATGTAGAAGTCAGCCCGCTATTAGTTTGTTTGGTTTTGTAGCGTGATTTTAGAACTATAATCATTTCTAATTAAATATACCTAATTAACACATAATTAAATGAATTTTATGTTTTAGCTTCTCCTCTTAGCTTCTTGGAAAATACAGAAGGCCTATCTGAAATGTTGCAACCTATCTTAGATGACACCGCTAACAGTCTAATTTCAACATTTTTCGATCAAGTTCTTAGTAAAATATCTATTGACGAATTATTGCCAAATTAAACGGCAAAATACTTATAATTGATTTGGCGCTATATGCTTAAAAATGTTGTACAAAAAAACATGTAAACATATTTTCATATTATGTTTATAAATTTATTTAGAGAATTTTATTTACCGATTAAAATTAGTTCTGAATATCCTGGTATAAAAGAATCGATTGATTACCAGTCCTATATTTCCCACCTAGTAAACAATAATGAACTAAAAATTACCGTGATAATAAACACAATGACCTTCAAGTACCTCAACGTTCAAATTTGTGTATTGTCTATCTCATTCTGACCGTGCGCGACAAATATACAGGGAAGATATATACAGCATTGTATTGTGAATTATAGACGCTCGACAACAAAGGTCATTTGCGTCTGTGATATACACAGCATATATTTGCAAGAAATAAACACTCCATTTTTATTCTTTGAAAAAAAAGGATGGCATGATGGCCATCTTATTTATTTATTGATCTACTGATCGCTAGCTTATAGCAATAATCATGGTTACCTTGATTTACGTACAATTTTTTTTGTAAAATATTTTTTTCTCCAAAAACTATACATTTTAGAGAAAAAAATTATTGAATTTTTTCCATATTATAACATCTAGAATTCGTTTAAATTTTTTTTACCTATGTTAATATGTGACATTGACAAAGTTTTTTTAAATATCTCAGAATCCACTGAACCTGTTTGGCTCAAAATCTAATCAGATCTAAGTTAAAGGCTGATAAATACAACAGAACAAACGGGGCATGGCTTTATGTTGTTTCGTTTTTACGATATCGAAGGCGAAAATTTTCACCACACACACACACATAGACATCAGTCAGAAAATGGTCTTAAACGATTTCTAGGGTATCAAAACGTGAAGATCTGTTAAAATTTCGAAATATTTTTTTCGGACAAAATCCAATACTTTCCTACGATAGTAGAGCTGGGAAGTAAAAATGTGCTATATTCTCATATTTCAAATATAAACCAATATTTGAACATTTGAAAATCGGATTTTCTTTACTTTTTTATAATTTATACCTTGAAAATAACCAAATATTGATTGAAATGTCAATAAAAATATGAAAATTTAGTAGATTGTATTATTATACCAGGATATTCCCTACCACTAAATAATCTTTTATAATTAACTTAGTTACTGTAAATTGGCATGAAGTTTTAAAATATATTAAAGTTTATTTTATAAAAAAATACTCAGTGTAAAATTGGTTTTATACTTTTAAATTATATGAAAAAACAATTCCCAAGGAAGTCAAGACTACCTTCCGTAATTTATGCGTAATAATATATCACCTACTTGAATTATGTGTGAAAAACTAGAAATGTGAAATATTAGCAATTGCATTTGAATTACACGAAAAGAAACTACATCTTCGGTTAGTTCCGTGACTATTAGCACTAATAGCACGATTGGGATCAACAGAGAAATTAATGTGAAGCGTCAGTGCGTTGGAAAAATTACTGATCATGGAAATCGCATTGAAATACTAAAAGCTCGACTAAAAGTCACAGTGGAAAATATCAGAGTCAAGAATTGTTCTTCATCGACGACAGATATTGGCAAAATTGTCACCTCCATTAATAAATATTGTGTCGAGATTAAAAAAAAAATGAAAGGATGGGACGTCTGTGACATACAGACAGACAGACGACAGACGGACGGACGCACGGACTGACCGAAACTATAAGGGTTCCTAGTTTCTACGGAACCCTAAAAACGAAACCTCCCGTTAATAAGTTTCATTGTTTAGTGACTCAAATAATTACCTAATTTTCTTGAACTTTGTATTTTACATAAAAAAGATATAGGAAAAACAATTTTAATAAAAAAAACTTTGAAGTAATCCTGCGTTGGTTTCCTGGTAAGATAAATACAATTGGCCATTTATACGTTTGAAGTCTAAAAACAATCATTTTACTTTATATTGCATTTTGTATTAGGTAATGAATATTTACTTTAATTTACAGTGTTTATTTTAGGCTTTTTTAAAACTACTAAATTTCTAAAGACGTTGATAAACTCATCACTGCTGGGAGTCTATAAAATTTTATATTTTTGTCTTTTGAAAATGAGGCTGTATAAAATAAAAAAATAATTAATATATGAATGTTTCCTAATATAATAGAAATCATTGCCAGAAACACAATGGCGTTAGAGAGGGCAGTATAGCCTAGTGGTTAGCGTGCTTAGTGCCGCAACCTCTGGACTGGACTGCCGTGGGTTCGAATCTCACCTGCGCTCATGAATGTTTTGTGATGTTATTTAGTTTTAAGATAGTTGTTATTTAGTGTAGTTGAAAGACGCTAATGACCTGAGATGTCGACGCGTCTATAATCTACAATAAATAAAATAAACACAATTGCGTTTATTTCATTTCAATACGTTAAGTATTTACGGAGATACAAGTTTTTAAACTTTAATAGCTGCTTACGTCACAACACCCGCGAGGCGGGTTTTATAATCTTTATAACCAGACCGCCAAGACCAATTGCACTGTTATAATCAATCAACTATCAAAATGGAACATATATTATATACAATATTATATGCTGTTGAGTAAGCCGTGATATTCGGGGCACGTGACATCAGCCACTCGAAAGAAAAAATAAAGATGTGGTCTATTTAACCAACTTATGTATTGTGAAGCCGTTTTAAGTACTGCACAAGAAAATCCAACGGAATTATTTAAGTTAGACGGGGCTCTTTATAATGACATATAATAAGAAAAAAGGCTCATTGTAATTTTAAATTAAATCTTACGAATAAGTTCTATTTTTTCATTTGCGTTAACTGAGATTTTAATCACTTACGCACATTACAATTGACATTCAATAGAAATATTTTATGAAATTCTAATAAAAAAATGAGAAAAAAAACTGCTATTTAACTGAAACCCTATATAAAGTACAGAAAAATTGCACAACTTAATAGAAGGGTGTTTTCACGACAAGATGCAGTGCTTTGCGTTGATTTTTCTTTCTTTGGTTTATTCCGTTTTTGGAGGCAGATTGCGTAAGTAAACATTTTCCTATTTACAAAACGAGATTTAGGTTAAACGTCTTTTGTGAGATTTCAATACGTCTTCATGTTTTCATTAACTCATTTGACTAAAAATCGACAGTACATACCGTGTACGAACATAATATTAAAATTGAAATCTCGACGCTACAGTTACCATTGATATAATTTTAATGTAAGTATTGATGTTCGGACATAAAGAAAAACTAAAAGTTTACTAAGTTATAAAATCTTAGAGAAATTTGTCATGTATTTGAATTTGATTGATGAATTCGTTTCCATTTTTTTAGCAAATGATATTCCGATCTGCAAACGAAATGATCCAAACATAGAGAATTGTTTGCTAACATCAATTGAAAAGATTCGTCCGTACTTATCAAAAGGCATTCCTGAAATTCGTCTTCCTTCATTCGAGCCTCTTTTAATACCAGAACTCAAAATTAACCGTCACACCGACAGTTTAAAAATCGATGCAAAATTTACAAACGTCAAAGCTTATGGCGGCACCAAATTTCACATTGAATTTCTGAAGTAAGTAAAATAGATAATTGTCGATTTAGATTTAAATTTTCATTATTTCCCGAAGTTGTGTTTTGTTGAACAGTCAAATAAGAAAATTGTGTAAGTTTTAGTTGTACTAAATAGCTTGGTGTCTACATTTTTCTCAATTTTTTTTATTTGATTAATGGTTTCCCGTAATGTATTTTTAAAAATGTTTAGTTCGAGTTATGATTCCGAATTTACCGTATTTACGATTTAATGATTTAAATAGAATGTAGAGACCTCAATGTTTCTATCACAAAGTCGATTTTCTCAGAAACTATAATATTTGCTATCATCTTGAAATTTGGATAGTTATAAAACTTGTGTATAGTCGCACTTTCTCCAAGAGTCAAAATCACAAAAAATATTTGGAGGGGGTCAAGTAAGGCATCATATGAAAGAGTACTCGTTACACATTCCACAGCAATATTTCTTTTTATTTTAGGTCGCGTAGTTTTAAACATTAGCGAGCAATAATATTTCATATAAAACTAACGTTCCCCTCTTACATCCGAATTTTTGTTATTGTATGGATAATATTTAATGAAATATAAATTAATTTAATAAGCTAGTTGTAAGGAAACTTGGGCACGCTCGATACACTCGCACTTATCCCGATTTTTTGTTTTTAATCTAATTAATAAAAAATTTCAGAGTGGACGTGCAAAAATTGTGGGGTGAGGTGAAAATTTCATTCCCGGAGTTACACATTACTGCTGATTATGATGTTAAAGGCACAGCATTATCTGCACCTCTAGATGGAAAAGGTTATGCAAAGGGAAACTATAGTAAGTGATGTTTTTTGTAAGCATTATTATCGATCATTTTGATTTGCATAGTAATAATTATAATACAGCAGAATCGTGATTATCCGTCAGGAGTCGAAACCGTTGGGGTGCCAAATAATAAAAGTTCATTAAGATAATATAACAAATAGTGAAAATGGTTAAATGTACCAAATAACGAATATTCAGTCGAATTCGTTTATCGATTGTGAGTTATATGTATAAGTTATATATATGAAAACATTATATTGAAAATTCGACCAAAATCGATTCAGGAGTTTTTGAATTAATACCAAACAAATATAAAAATAAAAATTTTGAACATGGTTACTTCAGTATAAGTATCTTATAAACTGTACATTTAAATCGAAACTTCTATAAAACTGATAATTACAGACAAAGATACGTTTTTATTTATTTGTGTAGATTGATAAATTAATCATTAATTTAGAATAATATTTTTTTCTTTTCCGTAGCTAACATTAACGCAATAGTTCAAATGACATTAAAAACTACAAAAATAAGTGGAGTTGACCATCTTAAAGTTGAAAAAGTATCAACAAAACTAAAAGTTGGAGGAATTAAGCTTAATTTAGAAGATCCAGTACACCCAGATATCGGTAAGGCCTTTAAACAATGTTCCATGTTAATTAAAGTTTCAATATTGTATGTCTAAAATTTGTTTTAGCTGCTCAAGTTACCTCATTTATTAATGAAAATGCAGATAATGCAGTTATCATCTTGGGACCGGTTTTGGATGACACAGCAAATGGATTAATTTCAACATTCTTTAATCAAATTCTCGAAAGAGTATCTTATGAGGAAATATTTCCAAAATGAGTAATCCTATAAGAATATATAATAATCACAAAACAAACAACATCGAAACAAACTTTTATCGTATTATGCTTTTGTGTACTTATTATTATTAAATTAACTCAAATTGTACGCAATTTTGAAACAACACTTCTATTACTTTAAATAAAAAAAATTCGCAATATATACCAATATTATTATTATACATTTCTTTTAATCATTATCTCCTTTCACAAAATTATTCCAGATTGTGTAATTTTTTGTTTTTATCAACATTTTAATCCACCTTGTGAAATGTTCTACAATCTACGCTATTTTAAAAATACGCGATCTGTGTAAGAAAACCCTCTTCATGAATGCAACCTGTCCACCCGATGCAATATTTTTAGCATTTCGTTATGTAGTTGGCAATTAGATAATCCATTTCAAGTAATAATAAAAATGACCAGAAATTGAGTGGCAGGTTTTATTTTCTATTCGTACATCATTATTAATGATTATACGAATAGATTATGAAACCCGTTAGAAAATAAATTTTCTGCACTAATTATTTGGACGTTGTTGAAGAACGAGTCAACCAGATCTTGAGATTTGGTTCAAATAAAGCTCTGTACGGAGATTACCAATAATTCTATAATGTGGTGTATTTTTTGCCTTTAGGTACATAGATTAAAAGACAAATTTTTGATTTGTCAGTCATCAAAACTCTCAACATATTTTCAATTTTAGTCCCTTCTCTCTATATTATCCCGAGTTATAAGAAGTAGATAACCAGTTAGCAACACTTTGATGGGTTACGTATATTTAAATCTGTCCTTTTTATGAAAGGCAATGTTTTTACGTAGGTCGAATAATTTATACAATGATTTCATGAAGTTGGAAAATTAAAATTACATTTCACAAAAGGGATAAAAATATCGTTCATTTGATGAAGAAAAATAAGATTACACAATCAGGAACTATTTTGTAAAATGTATAATCATTTCACGAAAACTGCAAGTTGGTAGAAGTTTGAAACTTTTAATGACTGTTGACTAGGTCGTTTTTGTGAAAATGATGTCTGACTGTTTTTTTCATAAATTATATTCAATAAAGTAACCTTGTGGAAAATTTCAGTTTTTACAAATCACAAGTTCTTTTATATCTTTCAGGTGTCCCGATCGCTAAGTTGCTGACTAGTATATTTAATTACACCCTAAATACTAGCTAATCTCAAAATGTTTACAAAAATCTTGCAATTTTTTACCACGAGCTCTTGGACATTAGCTGTGCTCATTCCGTTTCGGCAGAGATTTTTTTTAGCCCAAAGCACTTCCAGGAGAATAAGAATAAGAATTGTTTATTGCAACAAAAGAAGCAATGGGAACAGATTCAATCATCAAGATTGGTCTTCCATCTGCCATTACAATAACAAAAAATAAAATACAGAATGCTTTATAGTCTATACAACAGTGAAAATCAAATTAAATTGAGATCAGTGGTTTTTAAGTTTATCTCGATCATACAAACAAACGCGAAAAGGGGACTAATTGACTTCATAATAATTTAATAGGTAGGTATATATTATAGAGTATGTAAACATAAGAAATGATAATCTTTCAAGCAAATCCAGTAGTATGTAGTAAGTTCAAGATTATCAAGAATGGTATTATTTCCTCACACGTTAGATTCATTGCCAATTCATATTTCAAGATAACATAATTTATTAATTTATAACAATATTATACTATCTCGAAGATCCCTATAGTGCATCCATTTTCATAAGCAACACACAAATTCAGTCTTGGACAATAGTGAATTATTTTAATTAGCAGAATACGATTTTTTTTAAAATCGTCAGGAGATCGAAGAACGGTTTTAAGCTCATTTATATTCTGTCTTATTAGACATTATTTAAGTTGTTGTCCTTTAAATTTTTTTTTCAAACGTTGAAGTTTTTTAATTTATTTATTGTAGATTATAGACGCGTCGACAACTTAGGTCATTAGCGTCTTGAAGTTTTTTCTTTGTTCATATGAGAGTTTTCGGAAGTGCGCGAATATTAAAGTAGCATCTAGAGGGGAAGGCAAATATTAAAATGACATAATATAAAGAAAAATAAATGGGGCACAGTCTCTCATAAAAGACGAAATTCTTTGCTATGTAGGGAATGAACAATTTTTTGATGTTGACCGAAGGTTATGTGTACCAGTAAGAGAAATTATGTAATCTCTTAGTAAAAGAAGTATATTCTTTTTATAAGAGAGTTACTTCCACGGTCCGATTTTATCATAAAAATGATAAGTCTCTCATTTTACGTAAAGACGTATCTGCCATTCACACCACCGTTACGCCACTTCGTGAGAAGAGAGTCAGGCTTAGGGCGGCTGTTCGGTGGCGTATCTCACTTTTTCAATTTTTGTCTGTTACGCCTTTATGTGCGATGAGGGACACATTATTTGTTGTCTGTTAAAAGAGAAATTATTAAAATAAAACCGGAACTATTGTAATAATAATTTATCAATAAATTGACTAATTATACATTAGATTTTAAGTTTTTAAATCGACTGCTAAGCAGACAACTGTAAAGATTTATTGGAGTACGAAGTATATTATGTAAATTCAGAAAAAATAACTAGTATGTGCACTTTTATAGCAAAATAGAAAACAGTGATTTGTACCCAACTCTCCTTAACCTGGTTACTGCCAACATTGGCCGACATTCAGGAATTAATTCAAGTCTATAAAAAATAATTATTTTATAAGTAGTTCTTTATTTACTCGCAGGTACTTAGACTTCGGCAGTATTGTGATTTCCATAACATGACAAACATGTGTCGCAATTTTGTATTGTGTATTCTTGTGTTATTTTACATTTCAACATTATGTTTGACCAAAGATTTACGTAAGTCGATTGAATCAATATTACATTAACTTAACAATCCCGGTTCACTAAATTTATAAATTTTCGATTTACCTGATAAAATTAATGCATGATTGATTTTAAAATATAGACACTCGACAACTGAGATCATAAGCGTCTATAAAATATAATTGTTAGTTTATATAGGAAGAATTACTGAATGCATATCTTACTATATTGAACATATTATAAATTTAGACTAATTTAGACAAATTCTTTGTATTTCACCTTTCTGTCCTCAACATTCCATCCAATCATCCAAATAACCGGGCAGCGGAAAGGCATTGTTTACCACGTACAGTATCGTAGTAAGTAATAGCCAACTTTGCATAACCGGGTATTGGTTTGAAGTTGTGAGGGAATTTCTCAAAGAATTCATCTGCAAAAAAACAACAAACGATTTAGAATCGATACGTCAATATAAATAATAGAGTTATTCCACATAAAGAATATTAAGAACACTGTCTACTCGTTATCAGATTTGCAATAAAAAAGACGGGCAATTGCAAGTAGAGCTCCGTACCATTATAACAATTTAATAAAAGTTAAGCTTATCACGTAATAATTCCACATAGAATTAGAAATTTATGATTTTCGGATTTTTTCCTTTACTAAGGTTCTAGAATCTAGGTCAACAGGAAGTACCCTATAGATTTTTATGAAAAATTATGAAAAAGCGAGTCCGTCAAGTATCTAAATATGTACGTGATTTTCAAAGGCCACATCTTTTTATTGCATTGAGTTAGAAGCTAGAATTTTTTTACAGAACTATAGGGTTCCTGAGAAAAAGGGTTTTGACTGGTTCCGTAGTTTTCATTCTGAGGTACGGAACCCTAAAACACGAATGAAATTTAATATTGCATGGGTTTTCGTATGGGTCTAAATCAAGTACATGATCTATAAATATATGCCAATAATATAATATATCCAAGTGTGAAAAACTGATTTCTATAGTATTAGCTTTGAAAAATGACAATTAAATCGACATATTCTATGACTTCGAAAGTAGATTTAAGTTTAGAGTACTCTTAGAACTGAATTTTATCACGCTTTTCATGATAATCCAGTGCTTGAAGAGTATACTTTAGCGTTGAAAGTCGTATCAGAAACCCAGCATTCAATAATATTCGTAACAATATGTTTAATTATTTAGCGGCATCATTTCCAAGATGCAAACTAACCGATCCGAATTTAAGTGAATGTTTACTGAACGCCACTATAACTGTACGACCATTTTTGGCCGGTGGTATTGCGGAACTGGGAATCCCGCCAATTGAACCTTTGAATATACCCATGGTGAAACTCGAACAGGGCACTCAAGCTGTCAATTATAAAGCAACGCTTACTAATGTCAACATACGAGGACTTGGAAAATACAGATTTAAGGATATTGATTTCGTGTAAGATTTAACTTTAATATAGGTAGTGAACATTAACATAAAATAATAGATTGTATATCTAGTGGTGTAATGATTTTATTGCTAACGAGTAGTGACGGTATGTTAAAACGAGCGCATAATATCATTGCGCATATGGTATTTTTGTCCTCCCCCCTATAAAATAGTTGCTTTAGTCTTTATTTTCAGTATTTTCAAAATTTTTAACATTTCATTTGTGTAGCCAACTTCACTTCTAATAGTTAAGAGTAACTATAGCACGCACAGTAAAAACATAAATTGATGTTGTGCGGGAAAGTTACGTTCCCGTACACCGGCCTGTAAAAAGTAATTTTACATGCATGCATACATGCATGAAAAGTAGATTTTTTAGAGGAGGTAGGGCAAAAAATATATACTACGGTCTAAAATTTCTGTTTCTTATTTTAATTGTTGTTATCCCAGAGAATAAAACTATACAAATTTGCTATGCCTTGTAGGTCAAAAATTTTAAATTTATAAAATTATTATACTTAATAAAACCTCTCGAATCTAAAGCTTAGAAGGTCACTGAGATTATCCTTAAGACATCTGCTGTTTTGGAAACGTTTGAAAATATAAAAAAGTATTTTATTTCTTCCGGAAAATTCTATTTTTTAAAATTACTAACGACTTGTTGCCGTTTAATAATTTATTATAGTCTATAGATATAAAAAGATGTAAAAAATATAAGAAGAATGTTGTCGACAATTTTTCTTCAAAATTTTCTAATCAAAATGTTATAAATTTAATAGTTCCATCGGCCCTAAACATTACAATATTCGTGGAAATGTTGACATCGGCGAAGTGAAACTGGTTTGCGATTACATAATAATGGGACGGGCTCTTCTGTTGCCTATAAGAGGAAATGGCGTGTTTACAGCCAACTTCTGTAAGTACCAATATGCATCATCAATATACTATTATGTAAAATAATTTGTAATGGGACCTCTGCCTGTCATTTCGTTTTCTTGCTTTTAAAAAAATATTTTGTATCATCCAACATTGTCCGGACTTTTTGGGTCAAAAATGTTATAACCTACTACCTGACAAAATCAAAGGATTCTCATATAAATATTTTATAAAAATTATTGAAACATTTTTAATATTAGAGCCTTTTTATAGTTTTGAAGAGTACTACAAATGTAATATGGTTACAAGCTTTAAAAAAGTAAACTCCAACCTATTGTAATTTCTTTGTGATCTTATATATTTCTTGTATCTTGACAATGTCTATACAATTTTTATTGTGTTTTGACTATAGTAATAGTATAGTATAGTAAGACGGAAGAACGCTTTTTCAGAGTTTTTGTCTGTCTCTCCGTCTTTTTGGATGTTGTACGGACTTCGTCAGTCCAGTACATTATACTGATTTTGACGAAACGGTGTACATTATTTATCGATATTACTTAGTATACGGTAGGTACTTGTAAATCGGTTACGCTCAACCTAAGTTCTTGCCGAAATTGAACACGATCGAATCTGCGGGCAAAATTAACTCATGTGAATGAAGCCGCGGGAGAAAGCTAGTATCTAAAGCATCTTTAAAGGTGTAAATAACTGATTCTAGCTCAAAATAATATGTTCTTTGCAGTTCATTGATTCACAAATGTGCATTTTAAATCTAAAGAAACCCGTACCGTTTCTAGTTGAATCAGATTCTTCTTAGCTTCTATTGTCGATTTTTTGACAACTTTTTTCTAAGCAGAATATTCTGGAAACTGGACTTAATATTATATCAAGTTTAAATTTTTAATAAAACCGATCTTAATTTTACAGCTAATGCTAAAGGTGAAATTGATATGAGTGGAATGGTGATCAGACGTAAGGGTGAGGAATACTATCAAAATCACGAAACGATGATAAAAATACAAATAGGTAAAGCAAAGGCGAATTTCGACAACTTATTCGATGGAGATAAAACACTGAGTGCGTACCTACTTAATTTTACTTATACAAAAATAATATTGATTTCTAACATTTATTGTACAATTAAATAACATTTTTAATGATAATTAATAATATATAAACTCTATATCTACTGATCATCAATAGATTTTATATTCTTTTTTTTAGGTAAAGTAACAAATGAATTCCTAAATATGCACGCCAAAGATATTGTAGATGAAGTAAAACCAGCTGTAGAAAGTGTCATAGGAATGATAGTAGACGATATTGCGAATAAAATTTTTGATAGTGTTCCTTTTAGAAAACTCTTTCCGGTTGATTAAGTTAGTTTAATCGAAAAGTTGCATAATTTCGTTTTTAATAAAACTGGAATTGGATTCTATTTTTAATGTTATTAAACATGAATATTGAAAAAAAAATAACAAAAGATTTGGAATCGACGGTTAAGCATCAAGTAGCATTTTATCCCAACATCAACACATTAAGATTAAAATTTTAATACGCGTTTCGCTAGAAAAGTTAATATCATCAAGACAATGATCATACTCATAAATGTCGAGGTTTAATTACGTATTGGTGTTTTGGATAACATACTCTTGATTTTTATTTATTGTTTGAAAGAATGTAACATGTAATAATTATTTATTGTAATTTATTATTTATTATAACAATAAAATCAATAACAACAATATTACAACTAAATAACAACCGTAACAAAATATCATACATTTGGGGACTTACGTATAATTACAGTTGAATTAATCTAATTTGTTTTTTACATTATTTACAATAAAACTGGAAAAAACTTAAACTACCTAAGAGATCTTTTGTAGAAAGGAGACAATTCTAAATTAACTAAATGATAAATGATGATCATTTTATTTTAATGTATAATGTTAAAAATACTTTATTTTGATCTCCTGCCCTAGCACTGGTTTCCCAAGGCTGGAAATCCTTTATTATTAGGTACTATTGTTTTGAGAAATGATTTTTTTTAAATTTAAGAAAACTATTGTGGAGGTAAAAGTTCATCTACGGGGAAAAGTCTGAAAACTCTACTAACAATTTCATAAACCAATTTGGCGACTGTTTTCTCGATGAGTGGAGTTACTTCTTTTAAAATTTCCACAGAGTTTTCATTAATCATCTTGTTGGTTTGATCGCTAAGCTGTTTATTTCCATTGAACAAATTGTCAAAATGTAAACTTCCACCACCAATATCAAGAGATACTTTTTCTTTTTCATTCAAAATCAAATATTTCTGACCATCTTTAGTTTCATATTTGCCACCGATCAACAGTTTAGCTCTTGTGTTTGCTATAAAAATAAAAAAATACATGTAGATTATATAAATAGCATATGAAATTCATAGGCAGAGCTGGGAAAAGCACTGAACCTAAGTGCTTGAAGCACCGAGCATCAAGTACTATCATAAATGCTCGATTTATTCAAGCAACAAGCACTTCAGGTTTCAAAAATGCTTAAAAGCATCGAGCACTCACTAAAGTTCTTGAATAAATTAATAAACAAGCATTAATAATTTTAAAGTAGCTTCTTAACTTCCAAGATTAGAGTACAAAAATTCAAAGTTCAAAACACATATTTTGTTTATCAAAATAAGATAAGGATAAAAGAAACATCTTTTATAATAAAATTAAGAAAAATCGCAGGATATAAATCTTTTATAATAATACTTATTAATAATAATAAGTTTGTTGAATGCTTATTAAGCAATTTATAATGCTTACGTGCTTAATAAGTAGCAAGTCTTTATGCAAGTGCTCTAAGCTTCGGGCATCTGTTTTACAAAGAGCTTTAAGCGATATAAGTGCTTAAAGCATTAACGCAAGCACTAAGTTCTCAGCACTGCCCAGCTCTGTTCATAGGTATATGAAAAGTCAAAATAACTTACTGAAATTTCCACTGGAACGGCCTGAACCAGTTACAGGTAAAACAAGTATTTTTCCAGTAATTTCGTATTCGCTTAGAAGATTAAGTTTTGGGAAAAATAAATCAACTTCCATGATAAGTTTTTCCAAGTCAATTTTGAAATCGTTTATTATAACGCCACTGGATCCAGAAACCTTGACATTCATAAAGGAAGCTTTGAAGCTCACCGCATTGCCACCACCGTGTTCCAGGACGACAATAGGCAGTTCTAACGGGTCAAACGGTGGCAAACTGAACTCTGGTATGCCCTTGGTGAAATACGGTCGAAGTCTCTCTACTTCGTTTATTATGCACTGGTTTATGTTCGGATCATTTTGTTTACAGGGCGTAATATACGGGGCTAAATAAAACAAAATTTACACAATTGTTATTTTTACTATTTAATAATCAACAATAATTGAGTATCAAGTGTAAGTGAAATATTGTAGTATTTACAATTTTATTAGGTAGGTACAAAAAACAATTTTTTACGGTCATAGGAACTGCTCACCTTGTTACGACTTATTAAGACACAAATAATCGATTCGGGACAATATTTTTTCCTCAGAAATATTTTTTATTTTCCCGTCAGACTCGATATTAACATGTTTAAAAGTAAGTAATGACAGACGACAGTGTAAAAATGGACCAACGACTTGGTATCTAAATGATACCACAAAACGAATCATTGACGCTCCTGAGAAAGTATACTAAACAATGCTATGTACACAAAAACATTTGGAATATTTAAAAAATAAAGGGTCCAATGCACACCTCGGACTAACTTTTCTATACATACATCGTCACTCTAAAATCTACATCCTCTCTCCCTTCTTAATGGTAGATACCGCAAGGGAGTATCCATGTGTAAAATTTAATCAAAATCATTGGAGCCTTTTTCGTGAAAAAAATATATTCCAGTTTTTTAGCTATATTTACCGGTTTTAGGGGGCCACTTCTCCCACATGCAAGTTGGGACCGATTTTGTGATTTCGTCTAGAGGTGGTGCAAAATTTAAGCAAAATCGCTCCAATCAATAGACAGATAAACATTTTTAAAAACCTAAACCTGTTTTGTGGGTTCACGGGAAATCGAATCTTTGCACGATCATAAGACTTCCCCTGTACTTATACTTCGTATACAGGAAAGCAAAAATTTAGTTACATTAGATTTTTTTAAAGTTGTTTTTAATACAAATCGCTAATAAAATTGTACCCATGTGTTGAGTGTAAAATGCAATATTGTTTACTGTTATTAATAATAATTAATAAAACAATACTTACGTAGATGTTTTCCGTTGACTTTAGCAAGCACAGCAACTATAACGATGAAAACACCAGTAATATCAACGCACAGACGCATTTTGCTTATTTTTCGGAAAACTGTAATCTTTACCAGATCGAATACTGATTACTACAGATAAATGTCCTGTATTTATATACAATAAAAAATAGAAAAAATACTAGTTCTGTGTTTCAAAATTACAATAAACTATTACTGACGTACATATATTTCAAAACAGTAATTTCTTCATTTTATCCAGTAATAAGAGCAAAAGTGCGTATAAATTTTGCAGTTTGCCTTCGTATTTCCTGAATTTGCAATGAATGATCAATATACGTTATTAAATTGTTATGTAACTAATATTGTAATTAAGCCATTTATAAAAAAAATTTAATAATAGATGAGGATAGCACGGGTCAGTAATTTTAATACTGAGTTTAAAATCGAATTTCCTGGGTTCATATCCCAAGTCCGCACATGGGCGTTGTTTGGTTTCTAGACCTAGCTGGAAGCTACATTTATTTTAATAGTGGTTCATTAGTGTTAATCTTAATTATTGAGATGTACTTACTAAACTTTATAGTCTGATAAATAATAAATTAAGAAAAACAAAATTATCGTAGACAGTCGAAATAAACGAATCACCTCGCGAATCACCAACTTTTTTTCAAACTCTGTTTCTAATAGTGCAGGCGCCAAGAGGTAATCCGTATTAAAAACCCGATGGACTCATTCTATTCATTTTAACGTTTATTTGAGACCCTTATGCGAAGGAAAACGCAGGTTGGCGGATCTCAAAGCTGGTCCTTTATTTGTCCCCCACTTTCTCACCTCAATTTTGAGGAAGTTGTTGTATTAGAAACATGAAATTTGGAGAAAACATTTTTTCTATAACGTATGGACTCACTAAGAAAGGGTTTTTCGAAATTCCACCCCTAAGGACGTGAAAAGGGGTATATATTTTGTTTTTACAGATTTATTCATTCTGTCCATACTATTGGTTTTCGAAACATGAAATTTGAAGGACACATTCCTTTTATAACGAAGGGACCCACTAGGAAAGGGTTTCTCAAAATTCCACCCCTAAGGCGATGAAAAGGATTAAATGTGTTTTTACAGATTTAGATAGATAGATAGATAGATCTTTTATTTATTCGAAAAGCCTTGCAGCATAGAACATGTCAATAAAATTTAAATAAAATAAAGTACTAAAATAAAAAAGCAATACAAAATATATACTATATTAAAATGTGTCATCCAAATATTCCTTTATACTATAATAACATTTGTCTATTAGTTCTTCTTTCATTTTTTTTTTCAAACATTTTTTCATCATATACTACTATCAATATATAATCATTCTGTCAATACTACTGGTCTCTGAAACATGGAATTTGAAGGATATAATATTCTTTTTATAACGTAGGCATCCACTAACAAAGGGTTTTCAAATTTACACTTCTAGGGGGGTCAAAAGGGGTAAATGTGTTTTACAGATATTTAATTTACACCCCCTTAGGGGAGTCTTATCAAGTGCCGATTTATTAATCGTTTTTCAGAAAGTATTTCCTGTTAGTGGCAAGGGAAACTAAAATCATCTAGCCTTGAGACAAAAGGTTTTTTTTTGTAATGAAAATATATTTTATCAAACAATACAACTGCGACCATCCAGGACCAAATAATGCATGTTATTAGAAATGTATTTTTCACCGTTTGTTTTCGTAAAAAGTAATTATAGCAATTATTAGTTGAGAAATTTAAACAAAAGCATAAAAATGACACAAATTTAATGTAAACAATAAATACATAATATTATTTTCATAACGAAAATGCGAAGCAAGCAAATTTAAAATATCCGTATGCATCAGCAAAAATGACAAATAACAATGCTAACCAAAACTGAGGTTCTTTCATTAGTGACTGGACATTTGATGTCAGAGTTCTGTCCGTCGCGGTACCACGATGTCGGTCAAGCTCTGCTACTTGCTAGTTTTACTGGTTGCCGTTCACTTGCAAATAGTTGCTTCCAGATCGGCTCATCACGAATTACGTGAGTATTAAACCAAAAAACAAGCTATTTTTAATTTTTGCGTCAAAATCGAAATTAATTATTGCTGTTGTATTGTAATGCATAGTTAAAGGATCTGTAAAACAGGACTAAACGAGCCGGTTCAGCTCGGCACACTACGGAACAATAGGAATTAAAAAAACATGACGGTCCGTGAGGTTTTGTCGGATTGTACTGTGTCTAATAGATACAAATCTCACATTTTGCCTATTACTACAGGCCGAACTGAGTCAATTCAGTGCGCATCCTGCATAACAGTTATGTAATATTCAAACTGAAAGAAGCCAGGATGTGAGTCTGTCTACAGCAGTCGATCACACGAACATAAGAAATATTAATAAAAAATACTTAGACAATAATTGAGGTGAATTTTAATAGACATTATTTGGCCGTTTTACTTTTTGTGACAGTGAAGTCACATCCTGGTCTCTTTTATTGACTGTAACCCACAGTAAATTAGTCGGCGACAGTATTCAATATTATGCAAACTTTTGAATTTTCCAGTAAAGGTTCCAATGTAATATAATATCCTTATCCCAAGATCATTTTGCTAGGAACAATTTCAAGAAATTATTTTTGTCGCAAGATCATCTTGCTAATAAATATTCAAGAAATCATCTTTGTTGTAAGATTATTTTGTTGGGAACATTTTCAAAGAATTATCTTTGTTCCAAAATCACCTAACCAATACAAATTTCAAGAAATTATTTTTGTTCAAAGATTAGTAGATAAAGGTTTTAAAAATGTCATTCCAAGAAAATTTGACTAGTAAATTTTCCAGGGAATTATTTTTTCCCCAAGATTATATTTTTTAAAGTGCTAAAGAATAACGTTTGTTCTAAGATTGCTCGGTTACTGTTAGTAAAATTTCCAAGAACCATCTTCATTGCAGTCACTCAAGAATAAATTAACTGGTTTTAATTTGTTCATAGCTTCATTTCTTAAGGTATGTCATCGTAGTGATCCAAAACTGAACGAATGTATAAAGGAAAGCATAGAAATAATCAAGGGCTATCTACCCGATGGCATCCCGGAGCTTAACATTCCAAGTTGTGAACCACTCATCATACCTGAAATCGTTCTTGATCAAGGCAGTGGTGCTGTCGCTGTTAGATCCACCTATTCCGATATCAATGTCTACGGACCCTCACAATTCACAATAAAAGCTGTTAAGTAAGTAGTTTTGTAATTTGTTTATTGATGTATTAATTATCTCCAAAATGGAGCTAAATTGTAACAGGATGAATAACGAATATAAGCAATTGACCAATTTAACTTAGCAACGATTTTGGTATTTGAATTACCGTACCGGTGACAGAGGTTTCAGAGGTTGCATTTTTCTTCTTTGTAAAACTGTCTTGTGAAATATGCGATCAGTACCACAGAATTTAGGAAATTGTTGTGGAATTGATTTTGACAGAGAAATGTTGCAGAAAGAGCTCGATTTTGATTTTCTGAATTACAAAGCTAATGATCTTAAGGTCGATGCACTCCTTTTATGTTTTTTTTGTTCTTGTTAAAAAAAGAGCAAAAAATAAGTTTTTCAATAAATTTAAGAAATATCATAATATGAAAAATTTCACTTCTCATGAGTATTTGAAAAATGAAAAAATCAACTCTAAAAATTGAGCACTCATAGAACCATGCATACAATAAATAATTTAAATGACATTGATTTTTTTTTATTTTAGAATCGATTTGGAGAAAAATAGAGTACGGATAAAACTATTCATTCCTTTCTTAAATATGACAAGCAAATATACTATGGAAGGTCGAATCCTTTTATTACCAATATCAGGATCAGGGGTTAGCAAAGGAAATTATAGTACGTATTATAGTGTTCGTTTCCATAAGTACATAGTTTACATAGATACAATGCAAAAAAGGACTTTTAAAAAGTATTTTTTTTGGTTTTTAGGCAGTATACTTAGTATAGTTCTGCAATCACTGTTGTAATTTTTCTCGTAATTTTCAACATCCAATCCAGTATAAGTGAATTTTAATTTTGAAATTTATTTTATAGGCAATATTGATGCAACAGCTACCATGCAAGGAGAAATAATTACCAAAGACGGTGAAGAATATTTTAATGTGAAAGATTTTATTGTTGATTTCACCATAGGTCATGCCTGTATCGAGTTAAAAAATTTATTTAATGGCGACCCAGAACTAGGTGAGTTGAATGTATATTATACATTAAAATTTTATTCGAATTTGCTATCATGGTTGAAAACACATTTTTCGAAGCAGCATTTTGTCGTATTGCAACGCGTTGTGTTGTAGTGTGAGAATTAGCCTTAATATCGATATAGAATATCGCCTCCACCGAGACAAAATTGGATACAAAATGATCCCCCCAAAACGATGACTTTACCAAAGCACTTTTGACATCAACGTCTAAAATCGGGGGGAAGGGAAACGATTCACTTAAGCGCAATAATTTATTAAAGTTTAACATACTATTCAAATAGAAGAGCAATTTTAATGGATTTTAACAGTGCCGTAGCTTGCCTTAAACGGGCCTTGTATCAAAATTTGATAGGGGGTCCAAATGAAGGGTAAAAATTTTTCACAAAAGAAACAAAAACGCTCGCATTGAATTAAAATAATTATATATTGATTATAAACACTTAGAGGGCCATTACTGCGTAAATATGGTCAAAACTCGTGTATGACAATTTTGATCATGTATGAGAATGAATCCATATTATTGTATGATAAGATATGATTTTTTTCCCGGGAAATACGGCCTAAGAGTTAAAGTGAGATTGTGGATAACATTTTACGAATTTTTGCTTACCCACGTTCGGGGCCTCTGTAGGCCGGGGGCCCTGTATCATTGATACGGCTGATACGGCGGTAGCTACGCCCCTGGATTTTAATAAATTAATTTGTTTCAACGAATCGTTATAGATTTTTCTCCAGTTTTATAGAGTTTTGTTCAAATGTGGACGTATATTTCCCTTCTGCATAATAAAAACCTTCCATGCAAAGCACCCCCTATTGAGTTATTGACAAAAGAATCAATACATAACAAATGCTAATTATTAATTCAATAAATTTATACCTTTTATATTATATGCACAAAGAAGCGTAACGTGTACTTCCGCACGAAATTCAGTTTAAAAACAGTTCCCTGTTATAGTTACATCTGGTTATATGATAACATTTATACAGACTGATTCTATATAAATTATACGAATAATGAAGATTCCTCGAGTCAACAAATTTCATGGATGCTTATTTCTTTTTAGGGTTCCGTATATCCTAGAATGAAAAAACGGAACCTTTATAGGGATCACTTTGTTGTCTGTCTGCCTATCTGTCTGTCTGTTTAGAATGTTTCTGAAATGCGTTAAATTTATTTTTTTGGGTTCTGTTGCCAAATGGCAAAAACGGAACCCATATAATTTAGTGTTGTCCGTCTGTCCGGATGTCACAGCCATTTTACTCGGAGACTATTGGCACTACATAGATAAAATTTGGAAGTAACGTGTTTTCTATGACCCGCATAACAATGGTGAAGTGAAATTACGAAAAAAAATTAGTAGTGGCACTCCATACATGTAATTATTGAGGGATGAAAAATAAAATTCCAGTGCACATAAGCGTGTGAGGTATCTTTAGAAAGGTCTTCAAAAATAACGTATAGAAGTTTCAAAATGATTTTTTAATTTAAGTCAATAGTTGGTGAGATATGCGCTTCTACAGTCCTAAAAAGTGTGTCCCCCCTCTAACTTTTCAACTATGGGTAGTATGGTAGTAGAACTTATAAAATTCTTTCAACGAAAATTGGTTTGAATAAGATATGTTGTGTAGTTTTTGAGATATGGTATAATTTGGAAACCGAGTTGGGAACCCTTCACTGTGCGTTGTCCGACACGCACTTGGCAGCTTTTTCATCTAAAACTATTGAATTTGCATTGTAAAATTCTAGTAATCGTGGGGTTCTGAACCATTCGTTAAACGATTTAGGAGTCGTATCTACTTTAATAGTCCGTGATATGTTTGTAAATACGAGTTGTAAGTTTCTTAAAAGTTAATAGGCAGAGGTTCATTTGTAACTCATTTAACATTAAAAATCGCCTGAACCAATAATTAAACACGAAGGAATAAATATATTTTTTTTTTCTTAATTATGTTATGCGGTTTGTTCTTTTAATATTTTTTTTAACATATTAATAATTTAAAGTCGTTGTAATACCACTATTAAAATTGAGAATTTACCACTTTATGATATGTTTACAGGTGATGCAATGAACTTATTCTTAAACGATAACTGGAAAAATGTCGCCAATGAAATTAAACCCGTACTTGAAGATACAATTGCTAGTTTATTCAAAAAATTCTCAAATAAAATTTACCACAAATATCCAATCAAGAAATTACTCCCACCATAAATAAATATTGTAAATAATATCTATTTTTATATTTTAATTTTTATATTTGTAAGTTTATGTACTATGTATATTTTGTGATTGTTTGAAATATAAGAAAAAAATTTAATCTTGTTTAAAAATCAATGAATAAGACATAGGAGTTCATGATTTTGGTGAAGAAATTAAAGGCTTTCCAATCGTCTATAGATATATGTACACTTATGCAGAATACTCGATACATCACATTGCGGAATTTTTAGGTAAACATTGCATAACAAAAGTAGGTAGGTGCGTTAACCAAAACAAAATAAGTAATAACATACACACGAGGTGGACAAGCATGCGCATAGGATCTGATTGACTGAAGAAAGGTGCAGATAGTCATTTCTCTTTTAGCTTTTACACATTGTTACTCAGCCATAATGTTATGACGCCTAAAATAATATGTAATCTGTACAAATGAGAAAGTAAAGAAATGTTCACATACATTTCTTCTTTATAAAACAAATCCATCTACCGATATCCAATTGCCAGACAGACTTTTGTGTCAAAAATATCTAACTAATTCTTTACTGCTCAAGGCGTCGGTTTTCCATGATTCCTTTATGCAAGGCTGCAGAAAGCGTTGTCAAAAAATCTGATTTGTAATCGTATAATAATTACACTTTTTATACATTGCAGGAACAGTCTATGAATTTGTCTCATCGAGGAGAGCAATATATTTTTAACTTCCCATAGGAAGTTATTGTAATGGGTCCGAAAATCGAAATCAAAATATATAACAAATTTTTGTTTCAAGGTTACTACACTATTTTTAGAAATATGTCTGTGTGTCTGTGTGTGTGTGTGTGTGTGTACGTACGTACGTACGTATGTGTTCATTTCTTTCTAAGACGAAATCTCGAGAATGAAAAATGATATCGACTACGTTAGGGTGCCAATCGACGCATATTAACGTAAATATGATCTGAAAGAAATTTTTTCAAAATCGGTTCAGCCGTTCTTTTTTCTTAACCAAATAGACTCCATTACACAATATCTCGAGAATAAAAAATTATATCGACTTAGTAAGGGTGTCAATCGAGGCGTGTTAACGTCATTTTAATCCGACATAAATTTTATAAAAATTGGTTCAGACGTTTTTTTTTAAATTATTGTTAAAAATAAATAATAATTATGTTTTAATGATTAAAATGATTACTTTTCTGAGTAATATCTAATTTAATTATTATTATTAAACGAGTTATTAAATATTTATCAAACTGGGAAGTTCGTCGTGTGGACCTCAAGGGTCGCACTTTAATCCTAATAAACGACCCACATCACGGCTTGTTTTTCCTTTTTTTTGTCCAAAATAGCGATGTGGATGGGCCATAAAGTGGCCAATTTTGATACAAGTTATTGTGTCCCCCAGTCGTATTTGAAAACCATTGGATCTAGAAATTTGGTAGATTTGATATGTAGTCTTTACGATTAAAACTAACGACATATAAGTTTAATCAAAATTGGTCCAGTGGTTTTTGAGATATATGCCTTATAAACTCGTGAGTTATACGAACAAGTACGAAATATTCTGTGTACAAACGGGTTTGGTACTTTGTAAGCGTTCGGCCTTTCTATCAAACGTTCAGTGTCGAAACGCCCACGGTGATTCGAATACTCGTGTTGGCGTCTTTCTCAATTTCCCCTTATTGGGTCCGACAGCACGTTACTGCAGTGAAGTTAGGTTTATCTGATTAACCGGACGTAGGCCTTCACCACGCCCATATTAGAATCGTCTTCGGGATGCCAGTGTATTTTTTTTTAATTTATTGTAGATTATAGACGCGTCGACATCTCAGGTCATTAGCGTCTTTGAACTACACTAAATAACAGCAACTTAAAATCAAATAACACCACAAAACATCCAGGAGCGCAGGCGGGATTCGAACTCACGGCAGTCCAGTCTAGAGGTTGCGGCACCAAGCATGCTAACCACTAGGCTATACTGCCCTCGATGCCAGTGTAAATTTGAATCGCGCACTTATGAATCTACTTCTGCTTACTCAACTGTGGGGGGTATGATGTAGCTGTGGTGTGCTTAGCCTTCGTACGATTTCTACAATTTTATTTTTTTGAGAGTTTTGGGATAAGTATGCCAACCAGAGTTACTGTAAACCGGTCTTTATAAGAGACAGAATGTTCGTACATATATTATAACGGAAGGTAGCAATAAGAAAAAAATACGAAATATAATACTTTCACTATAATATTATGAAAAGCAAGTGTGAGGTAAGATATGATCATACCGGGCGAAATATGCAATCGCTTCTTATTTATCAAAAGACCATTGAACAAAACAGTCAGTAAGGTTATTAACACAGTTACTAAATCAGGTGTTAACAGTTGTCTGAAGATTCAAATTGCGTATTTTTTTTATTTAAAATTAATATCAATTTTAACATGGAAATTAGACAATGTGCTTCGGTGATATTTTTTTTGTTTGTATGTGTTTTTAAATTCAATACAGCCGTTACAACTTCTGAATTACTGGCGAGAATTAACAACACAGCTCCTGCTTTAAATGAAAGACGTAAGTATAGAATTATTATTATCTATAAAATTAAGAAAAATCGCAGGATATAGTGGACAAAATATTTGATTTATTAAATTAAATGTACGACGTTTCGTCTATATATTTAGACTTTTTCAAGAACATAAAAATAACAATATTTATGAAAATTAATATTAATTACTAACCATAGCAATTAACTATCCTGCGATTTTTCTTAATTTTATTATAATCACGATGGACACGATTTCTAATATAAATTATCTATAAATATAATAAAATCGTAAACATACTTTTTGTCTGTATGTGCATGCACGCAAATCTCCACAATGGCTGAACCGATTTCGATGGGACTTTACAGATTTGAATAGAAGGTTGTCAGGAGTGATTTAGGCTGCTATTGTTTAATTATTATTCAACCCCTAAGAGGGTAAAACGGGAGAGTAGGGTTTTTTGACTAATCAACGCTCAGGCCAAACTGCTGAAGACATAAACTTGAAATTTATACAGTAGGTTCCTTTTGTGACGTAAGCTCCCAATAAGAAAGGATTTTTCGAAATTCAATCTGGTAGTTATCGTTAATGCATTAGAGAAAATCGTTTCCCTTAAAATGCAACATCCACTGAACAAAAACACATCACAAACAATAATGACCAAAATAATGTAATTTAAAGAATTTTGCTGCAATTTATTTGTTTTTAATTAAAATAATGATAGTAAAATATTATGTTTTTGTTCAATGAATGTTGGTATTGAAACGATTGTCTCTAATAATAGTAGAGAATGCATTCAATAATTATTCAAGAAGCATTCTTTAAGATGAATTTATGCCATGAATTTTGATGTTTGAAATAATTTTATTCTATCTATTTTTACTCCATAACTCGAATTTTCCGTAACTTGAATTTTTTTGATGTCCCTAGAAAATCGACTTCGGGAAGTTCAACCGTAGTTGCGATGTGGAGTTCTCAAAACGCCGTTATTTATACTTAAATTGTATCCAAAATACAAAGAAAAATGTATATAAGTACCTACTGCTTTTGTTTGACTATACAGTTAACTACAATTTTAAATTAACGAAACGAACATGGCGGTAGATATGCCCCTTGCAGCCTTACAGCTTTAATTGAGAAATTCTCGTTGATTGACTGAAGGATCCCGAATAAAAAGTGAGAACGCAATTACTGCAGCCATTCCAAGGCCGTAGCCAGGGGGATCACCAGGGTTCACCCCTCCCCTCAAATTTTTGCAGAGGTTAGAGTAAACACGTCGTTTGCCAACTTGATTTTAAAAAAATAATGACGGAACCCGGAAAATGAAATAGTAAGAACTCACAACCCCGCCTCAATTTTTTTTCTGGATAAGGCCTTGAGTCAATCAACAAACATTTCTCTATTATTCTTAGGATAGCCCTATCTGTTTCATAGCAGAAATTCCACAAAATTCAAAATTCTTTGCAAAGTAAATCATTTCTATCATTTAAAGTGAGTAACTCTATAATATAATATAACACGCACACGGTTAATTTATTCCGTAGTGCCAAAAACATAAATTGAAATCACATTGGGCATTATATTATATTGCAAGATAGTTAAGGATTGAATTTTTTTGCACTCAACAATATTCGTTGTGACAAATTTCATGTACGATAATATGATTCATTAATAAAAAATTTAGGTAACCATAATTGATAACATAAATTTTTAACTTGTTTTTCCGAAAAAAAAAACTTATTTACAACCCATAAAATTATACCTACACCATCACGTAAAAAAAACTGACATATTTGATATTCTATAATATATTATTATCAATTTTGTTATCACATTTGAATTATGGCCAAACCAATTTTTAAAATGAATATTACTGATTGCATCATAGCTGTAGATCCGCTCTAACAATATTTAAACATGCATGCAAGAATTTGTGCATACTGCTCTAAGACAAATCTTGTACATATGTGGAAGTTATATAATACAAACAACTTTCCCTATGAATACCTATTCAAAATGTTTGATTAGTCGATGCATAGTCGTAATTTTATGCAATAATGCGTCAAATACAGTTCAAGGGTAAACAGTAATAATTTGAAAATTTAAAGGGCGTCTAAACTCCTCCTTCCCCCTTAAAAGTTTATTACACGTTCCCGATCTTATTTTTGATTCAATGATAGATTTTTCAGCGTCAAATTACAGCTAATAGTGACTAGTCCCTTTTTGGGGCGTCACAGGCCAAATTAAAACAAAAATTAGGCTCTGCAACCCTCTTCGCAATATTAGATAGCTTTACGTCAGCTCTACTGAAAAAGATTTCCAATGTTTTTAAAAAAGTGCTCAGTAGTATTCCTAGATCAGGGACGTATTTACCACATGGCGAAAAAGGCACTTGCCCGGGGCGGCAGACTTGAGAGGGCGGCACAAAGGCCACGTCGGCCGGCCACGGGCATGGTGATGATATGTCATTTTTATATCGATACATTATTGATACATAAACTGCTAGTATTATCACTAACACGATCAAATTTTATATTTTCGTTTACTTTTTATATTTGATGGATTTAACAAACCATATTGTTTTAAATATCAGAAGCAATGTATGGGACACCTAGTGTTACAAGCGACACAAAGTATTATTTTTGGTCCTTGTCCGCTGCATTTAAACCCCACAATGTATGTTTTATTCGAGTCATTTTATGATTGGCAATTGGCGTTTTGTGTGTAATGTTTATTTGGTCGTCACCACACTACAATTTACATTAATTTGTCAGGATATCATAATTAGATCTAGCTAATTAAATGTCTTAAAACAGTAAAAATGCACACAATAGAAGTTATCCTTCGTTTAGTAACATCATTCCTTCCAAAAGGATATTTATTGTGGGATAAATGTGACTACCTACACAATTTTCTAAGTAATGATAATGAAATAATATGTAATAAATAATTAAAAAATCTCGCATTTTCAGCATCATGGCTTGGAGCATGTAAGAAGAATGATCCGAAATTGGATGAATGTCTGCAACATGTGTTCCTTAAAATGTTCCCTCAACTCGCTCTCGGTAAGATATTATCTACCTATGTTTATTATTATACCGACAATAATTGCTAGGTACCTTAATTCCGAAACTTCTTACGTCGGTGTAAAAAATGGACCAAGATTTTGATATCTTACTGATATAATTACTAATTAGAATACCTACTTTGTCCCCAATTAATTTCTAGGTGTCACTAATCCGGTCCATTAATATGCAACATAAAGTAGTATTTAGATCCTGTATTTGCCTCCGTTTTTGAGAGTTGTCTTTCAAATGCTTCTACTGCTCCTTCTTTGATATCCATGATTCACTGTTCTTTCTTCGATATCCATGATTCTTATCACTTAGCACCATATCTGTCCACATTGTGTGTTCTTAGTTTCAATTCTTTAATTTAGAACTTTTTAGTTTTTACAACAGTAGTAGAACATGTTGTCAACCATACTTGTCCCCACATTACGTAATATTATGATGTTATCTACAATATGTTAATGTCACCGTAATGAGCTGATTAATTTTATTTTGCGATGTATTTCCAATTGCGTTATAGAATTTAAAAATGATTCGATGATGATTCAATGGGGAATAAAAATATAATATTGTACAATTTCTAAAATTCTTAGTAGTAACAATGCTTATATTTTATTTGTAGGAATTCCGGAAATTAATGTGGAACCGTTTGAACCTTTGAAATTACCAGAAGTGACTGTAAGCAAAGGACATGGAGCTGTTACTCTCAGTGGCGGACTGTTTAACCTATTTGTCCGAGGTCCGTCCAAAGCTGTTCCAACATATTCACAGTTAGTTTTTATATACCAATAATTGTTATATGGAAAAAAGTGATAAAGAAATTAAAATATGAATAACAGAATAGTGTAGTATTTCCCATCAAAATTAAATAAACTAATATATTTTTATAAGCTTGACGAATATGCTGTAATAGCTAAATGAATACTACTTGGTATACGTGGTGATTCATGACGAGAGTAAAAACTTCGGGAGGTGATAGAGGGGTTTAAAATAATATCAAAAGTTCATTACAACATGTGTAACAAAGATACAAGTATTGAAGTTCTAAATGTTTGGATTATTATTTCGCAAATTAGGTACATTCAGTGACAGAATGCTTTAAAGGGAAAGAGTTGATCGTTTGAAAATGTGTCAACTCAGTCCTGCGCGATAGTGGTAAGTTTAGGGTTAGAATCCCTACGGTGACACAGATTTGAAATAATAAATTTTTCCTGACTACAGCATTATGTTACATCATTGTCAAAATGGGTATTTCATATATACTGATGTAGTCGTTATGCATTCATTTAATAAATGATTAATATTTTAGAGCTTTTGCTTTCTGCAATATATTTTATTGAATTATTAATTAAGAAAATTTTTTTTCAGCATGGATTTTGAAAAAATGAAATTTGATTTTGGAATAGATATTCCGCAATTGGATATAAATTCAAACTATAACTTGAAAGGAAAAATTCTTGTGTTGCCTTTAGTTGGTCACGGATTATGCAAACTAATTCTAAAAGAAGTCAAAACGGCTATCAGTACTAACATGATATTAGAAAACATCGACGGACGAGAAGTACTTCTTATTAAAGATATGAAAGTCAATTTCAGAGTGGGTTATATGAATGTCGAATTAAACAATTTGTTTAATGGCAACAAAGTTTTAGGTATTTCTTGATTACACTTAAATTTTTTGTTTATTAGACAACTGCTATATTGTTTTCAGCACTTTTAAAAATTTAGTAGACTAGGTATATATCTACCGATTTATCAACCCCCGGAGGGTGAGAGGAGGATGGAAGGGAGAGAGATTGTACATTATAGACGCCCGATAAAGTCAGTAGTAATGGACCAATGATAATTACTTACATCAAAAGTGTTAAGACGTTGATTCATCTAGTACAGTTTTCTACAATAGATGGATATGACTGAAATTGAGAAGTTTCCTCTTTTTCTATAAAAAAAGTAAAATCAAAGCAAAATGATGTAAAACTATGAGATATCTTAATAAATGTCAAAATTGTTCGAAGTTGACAAAAAATTTTGAGTAGCGTGACGCCATATTTCTTCGGTCCGATGCCTGCCATGTGGGATCCACCATGCGAGCACCACGTGCCAAAAAGAGTGTTAAACTCTTAAAACATTAATGCTCAGTTTCTGATACAATTTGCAGCTTTAAATCTAGATTTAAAACTGAATGTCGTATCAGAAATCTAGCATTACAGTTCTAGGATCACTGAGGTAAAAGTAATAGAAGAGACATACCGTATACATCTGCTTATACAAAGTTGAAGCCTGGTCTGACGTCACAGGGCCGAGTGAACATCGCGACCAAACACGGGTTGAATTGGGAATATTATTCTTTTCTTCTTCTTCTCCTCACATATAAAAGTGAGGGCCGAGTTAAAATGGCGACTGGCTTCACTTTTAAATGCTTGTAACGTCTCTATTAGTTTAACCTCAGTGTCTAGGATCAAACTGAAGTAGTTTCGACACGAGCGTGTGAAGAGATGACATCACAGCAGTAAACGTTCCGGTTAAAATATTAAAGTTTAAAAGCTTATTTCTTCATTTTTATCAACAGATTAAAAAAAAATGTTTAACTAGTACCTAATTTTGTTTTGACCTATATTTTACTATGACTTAAGAAAATATTGCTTTTTGAAGCGATGAAAACTTCTCCATTGTCGAATGTCTATAACTTACAATCGTTCATTCACTCACACATAAAAATCTGACAAATTCGGTTATTGATCTATGCTCACTAAGATTTTCTTATTCATATTATACTTGGCTAAATTCTTGGACCCTTTTTAACGTCCTATATAAACGCATGAACTTGGTTAGTCACAAAATAAATGTTTATATAGGACGTTAAAAAAGGATCCAAGAATTTAGGTACGAATGTTTAACAATTTTATGTTATTTTTTAGGGAAAACTGTAAACAATTTCCTGAACCAAAATGGATTAGAAGTAATTAGTGAATTAAGTGACAACATTGGAGACAGTTTGGCAATAGTTTTCACGAATATTATGAACAACATTTTTAGCAAAATTCCCACTGATTTGTGGTTACTTGATGAATAAATAGTGTTATTTTTAAATTGTTACAATTAGTGTGATTGTTTGATGTTTTGTTATGTGCAATTATTTATGTTTTTATAAAATATATAAAACCTGAAAAATATGTTCCTTTGATATATCTTGGCACGATGCGACCTCCTGAAAGTTTATTATTAGATTTAAAATTAATATGTTGTTTTTAAGGTCACCAACAGTCACGGCTATTTGAGCCTAGTACTAATAATAATACATTGAAAATCCAACTGATACCTTTCGAACCATAATTATTTTTAACACACGTTTAACACCTGAGATATACAAATGCCCATCATTAATCAACTATTGTCTCCTAAACTGTTGGGCGTTGGCCCTATCAAAAATATAAAAAGAGCAAAATTTATGCAGGATTTTATGCTCTGCCGTTTGAGTTCTTTTAATTTTTACATAGAACATTGCGTAAATCAGCTAAAAGCAAACAAATTTACAGTAACGGCCTCCATTTTTAGAGTTCCGTACCTACTGGGTTCGAATCGCGGCGGGGGCAGATGTGGCTAGGACTTTTTCCTACTGCCTCACGCCGAGAAATGGTAATTCCTGTACCGGCCATCTTGTTTGAGGTTTTCCATGGTTTCCCTCAATAATTCCAGATGAATATCGAGATGGTTCCTTATTTAAGGCCATGGCCGATTACCTGTCAAACTCCTATGCTCCCAAAGTTGCCTACCTTATCTTGATGTCCTAGAATTCCTCCATTTGCACATTGCTATTAAATAACTTAAAGTATAATAAAAATGTATAGTAATGGTGCGAGTGGCGTCTGTTATGACATAATGTCGAGAAACGGACGTTAAACGCATTATTATGATTATTATTATTATTTTTAGAGTTTCGTACCAGAAAGGAATCCTATTGTTGTGCTAACGATGTCTGTCTGTCCGTCCGCCTGTCTGTCACAGGCCTCTAACTTCTAAACGAAATGAGTTTAAATTCACACATAATATGTATTACCGCGGCCCAAAGACGGAAAGAATAACAAAAGATAAAAAAGTTTTATTTAAGTGAGGCGTCCATACATGCAAATGGGGGTCCAAAAAAAATTTTTTTGTACCTGTTCTTGTAGGGTACCGTTGAAGAGGGCTTTTCGAGTAGATTATGAATGTGTATTTATTTTTATTTATTTTATCAAAATTGTAGGTTTTAGAGACCCTTAAAGTTGCAATTTTTAGACCTATTTTGTTATCAGGTCTATCTTAACAACGCCATTACCTATAAAGCTGTAATTTACGTCAAGTATCACTCATATCCTCCAGTTAATCAGCAAAATATACTAAAAACAGAAGAAAAGAAAGCGCCCATACATGCAAACGGTGGGCAAAAAAAAATTTTTTTTCTACCTATTCTTGTGGGGTATTGTATTCTTGTGGGGTATTAAAAAGGGCCTTTTGAGTAGATTATGAATGTGTTTTTATTTTATTTATTTTATCAAAATTTTACATGCAAACGGGGGCAAAAACATTTTCTTGTATCTATTCTTGTGGGGTATCGTTGAAAAGATGTTTTTGAGTAGATTATGAATGTGTTTTTATTTTATTTTTTCTGTCAAAATTATAGGTTTAGAATAACTTACATAGTAAGTACGCAACCCTACTCTTTGCGTGGCTCGACACGCACTTGGCCGTTTATTCAATATTGCGGCCATGAACTATCACAGTATCGCACACAGTAATTAAAAACTGACATGCTGAATAAAATAAAAAGTTTAGCGGTTTAGACTCCTATAAGATAACGGTTTGTATTAATTGGATGTAAAATTCAAATTTTTACCCCTAGTGCTAGTTGAATTGTAAGTTTTTTTTGCTGATACTTTGCCAAGGCATTATTGACAGTATTTTAAATATTTACTGGTATACACTAACTTACTTTACTTTCTTAATGCACAAGAAATATAGTTTACGGTGCGAGATTCAACAGCGACAATTATTTTGCCAATTGCTTGAATGAAATCTCACATAATTTAAAAATTCATATCTAGAATTGCACTTTCAATACCTACATTTCTAATAAAACGATTTTTAAAATTATAATTCAATGTTATATTGATTGCTGTAACTTGCGATACTGAAGGTTGTAATATTTCAACACCAGCTACAAAACAATTCACATACCTACCTAATTTCATTATTAATTAAAACGAGTAAAAATATACAATTTGAAACTAATTAATAAGTTCCTGTTAAAAGAACATAATATCCTATCAGCACAAATAAAAATTAAGAACTTTTATTGGATATTTTGTAGTTTCAGTGCATTATTAAAAATAATATTAAACTGAAAATATATATTGGTACCAGACCAAGATAACCCTGGAAGATCGTAACCTTAAAAAGTGCCAAACCCTGTTGACAAAATAGTATGTTGCAAATACATGCGTTGTGGCTTTTACATGTATTATTATGTGTACAAAATAAAAAATGCAACCCCTTAATGAATACCTTAAAATAATTAAATTTTTTTCAATTTCAATATTCGACATGAATTTTATCAATACATCTGCATCATATTATATACGGTCTTTTCCCATTTCGTGCTTTCTCACTTAGAGCGTTTTGGGATTTCTACCCGTTTTGGTGCCAGTTCGGGCATGTAATACAAAAGTGCCACTTCGTGCGATTTCGACAACGCCCGAAGAGAGAATATTTTAATAAACGCCCGAAATGAGAACATCCGAAATGGCACTAAACCATTATGTACATCCTTCAGCAAATAATTCACTATCTGCAAACTAGTGTTGAAAATTTTTTAGGGATACCTTCACTAATTAAATCTTTAATAAATTGTTAAATTTTGATTTTCAAACAATTTTGCTTTTTTTTCGGTGGTTTTGAGCCCAAAAACTATTTTAAACCCCTAAAAACAACCCTTAGCATCCAGGTACAGCAGATTTGTATATACCATCTGCATGCATGTACATAGTACATACCTACATAGGAAATAGGTATGTTTTACCTGATATAAAAAGTATCAAACTAAGTCAGCTCAATAATAAATAATTATTTAATAATTAATCGATTAATGAATTAATAGAACCTATTTAAGAGTACAAAAAGGACAGATTTATTGGTGAGCAATTGAATAATATTCTAAGTAATTGGGTAAATATTTATTAACATACATGATTCTTATCAATACTTTGTTTTGGACTTGTGCAACAAAAAATGCTTCATTAAATGAAAAACTGCATTTAATGAAAATCTTTGTTTACGTAGATATGAATATTGTATCTGATAAATACTATTAAACTCAAATTAGCTGAATAATAACTAATTAACTAATTAGAACTTAATCTCAACTATTTAATTAAGAGTATAAGAGGACTGATTTATTGGTAAGCAGTTTTTAATTTAATCTTTTTAGCGTTGTACCTATATTTTATCTAGTATAGTATTTAATAATGTAATTGATTTGACTTGTTTATGTTTACTGTATTATGTGAACATAAAAAAATTATTATTAAATAAAATTATGAATAATTAAAATTTGCGCAAATATTTACCTAATATTCATGCATATTTTAATACATACTTCGATGAATGTTAGGGTTTCATTAAATGGACATTATCTCCGTAAAACAAAAATACTGTCAATCTTGTCAGCGGTAAAATCCCCTTAAAAAAATCGTTAAAAATGAAATTTCATAAAATAGAAGTTACTTGAGTATAGAAGTTCTACTGTATATTATGATGTCTTAATGTTACACAAAACTAAAAGCAACTGTTCTGACTTTTGACGTACTAAGAATGATTTTTGTGAAATTCGACCCCTAAAGGTGTAATTTCGAAACTGTTGTTAGAAACACGACAAATTGGTATGAGTACGTATTCTTTGTGAAAATCGGTGAGATACTTGCTCGACGAATTTTCGATATTCGCGTCCATTTATGGGGGATTGTAGTTTTCTTGGAGGGTTAACGTGAATCTCGGGCAAAATATTAAAAATACTCTTCTTAAAAAATAAAGGATCAATGTTCTACGGTTTTTCGAAATAATTATCCGAACGGGTGAACGGAGAGGGGATGAGTTTTTTTAGAATAAACTAAACACTTGGCATTCTAAGTCCACAAGGACGAAGCCGAATACAATATAAAATACAAAATAGGAACAAGATCTCAATCTGCAATATCATTTGTGCTTGCGAATTTTTTTTTCTATTTTGGATATCTACAGTGTGTCCCCGGATTGAGTTCACAATAGGGGAGATTGACCATAAATTTTCGAATTGAAATTTCATATTTTGGGATTCCGCCCTGCTTGGTCTGAAACTTATTTTTAGTTTACTTTCGATTTTTTTAAATCAAGTAGGCCTTTACAGTTGAGTAAAACCTCTTTTCGTTTCAGTAAAGTTTCAGGTAAGTACGCAAAAGTGTCACTAAGAATGAAAAGTTATGGCGTTATGCAAATTTTCAGAATGATCGGCCTACTTTGATAATAGAAGTAAAAAATAGGAGAAAAATATTTCTTTATTATTAACGATTACATGATAAATCTTAGATGAGAAAACAGGGTGATACTTCAAAGTTTTGACGTGTATCTAAGATAATGACAGTAAATTGTTTGCTTTACTACGACGCGATTGTTTTTCAAACAAAACAAAACAAAAGCGGATTTTATCAAAGTAGGCCGATCATTCTGAAAATTTGCATAACGCCATAACTTTTCATTGTGAACAACTTTTCTTAGTGACACTTTTGCGTACTATAAACGGAAAAGGTACTTTACCTGAAACGAAAAGAGGTTTTGCTCAACTGTAAAGGCCTACTTGATTTAAAAAAATCGAAAGTAAACTAAAAACAAGTTTCAGACCAAGCAGGGCGGAATCCCAAAATATGAAATTCCAATTCGAAAATTTTTGGTCAATCTCACCTATTGTGAACTCAATCTGGGGACGGACTGTATAATATAATTTACAAAGTAATGTATTGGGAAAGTGAAATGCAATCAAACACCAAAAATCATTTATCTTTTAATAATAACTTCTTCGGGTTTTTATAAACCAAACGTTTACAAACTGTATACATTTTTTTGTTTAAATACAATAATACGAATTTGATTTTTCTAAAATTCAAAATTAATTAAATAGGTAAATAAATGATGTTTGGTGTTTGATTGCACTCCACTTTGTAAATTTGAATAAATCATGGAGAATATAAATCTTAATCTATAATATAATATAATAACTATACCGATATCCATATATAGGTATGTTTCAAATTTTTGTGTCTGCAGTGCAACTTTCAAAATGGCACCAAGCTGTTCAGACTCATGATTGACATTTCAACCAGGTTAGCATCACTAAGAGGATGATCATTCTCACTATGGTGTGATTTTAATGAAGTCAAAAAGTAGGCTTTTAAACAATCGAAAGAATTTTTCAAATCAGTTTAGCGGTTTACGAATTTTGAGGTAACATACATATTACATACAAACTTCTTCTTTTATAAATCTATTTAATATATTCTTCTTTTATATTATCCTACTATAAAGATTTAATTAAAGAGAACCCTGGTCAATCAAACAAAAAAACTATAATATGCATGTGCATTTATTTACAGCAAACAATAGCTAATAATGTTAATGTTATAATGTCATTAAATGAGAGAAGTAAATAATCTCAATTTGTTGAACTTTTTTTTATATAAATGTCCCCACTACATCAAATATTCATGATATATAAACAAACTCTTCAGGACTTTCACTGGTTCCCGAAGAGTTTACCGAAAGACTACCATCACGTACTTACGCGTATTTACAACAATATATTATTTAAATATATGTCAAATGTGACAATAGGTCTATGTGCTGCTAAATAATTGAATACCTTCATCTATTGCCGTTGTCCATACATAAACAATCACTTTCTGTCATAGACAATCCTTCCAGTTCAAGTATTGCCGTGTCAGTTTGATGTATTTATTCATTAAAACGATTCGTCAATAGTAAAAACCGGCATTCTTTAAAATGACATGCTAGATTAAAGTATTTGCTGTATAATTTAAGTACCTATTGTGAATTTTCTGTGATAAAAAATTTTAAATAATTATGTTTGTGCAAATTCGTATTATTTTGTGTATATTGACAGCGGTAGTAGCAGGAATTGAATTTGAAACACGTAAGTAAAATTTTATTTTGAAGGTTTATATATTATTAGTTGGCTGGGGTGTTTTTTTAAGACCACCAACTAACTGTCAGTGTTATCTATACTAATTCATATACTAAGTATTTAAACTGCAATTATTTTTTTATAACAAATTGAAAATCAAATTGATACTTTTATCAGCTGTTCTCAGATTAGAACTTGAGAATTGGGAATTTTTAATAGACGAGGTACGGATACGCCATAAACAATAAAATCGCAATTAGATCGACCATTAACAAACCCCTTTCTTCTTTTCGTAATTGGTAATTTCTAAACAATTTAAACAACAAATGAAAATTATAATCAAATATGAGTAGGTTTAAAATATTAGCGGAGAAATTAATTTACTTTAATTTATTCCTTAAGGCTTTTGCATCGATTGAAATAAATAGATTATAAAATAACAGATGTACTATATTTGTTCAATAGCTGAAGTTATCTACACGAATATACAAAAATACACTTAAACAGAAGTAAAATAATTTTTCAATAATGATTCTGAAAAACACAAGTATATTTTTTTGTTTGTGTTTTTTTGCTTTTGATTTGTTATTTGAGGGTTTGAGAATAGCCGAGCGTGTCACAATGCTGTTGTTTACAAGACTTTGCTATGGCTCCTCTATTACAAGTCCCCAGTTTCCGGGTTCTAGCCCGAGAGCTGGTAAAAGTGTCAATTGGATTTTCAATTTATTATTAAAAAAAAATAATGAATTGAAAATATGAATTGGTGCTAAACCCAAATAACCTTTAAAACACAATTTCATAGCTGTTGATAATTTTACAGTTTTTTTTGGATAGGAGTTTATGGCCCCATAGCTGTCTATAATTCATAACTTTGTTATTGTTTTTTAAAGACCACCAACAGCTAAGGTTATTTGGGCCTAGCACCAATTCATATTTTCAATTCATTATTTTTTTTTTAATAATAAATTGAAAATTCAATTGACACTTTTACCAGCTCTCGGGCTAGAACCCGGAAACTGGGGACTTGTAATAGAGGAACCATAGCAACGCCATGTAAACAACAGCGTCGCTACACTCTCGGCTATTCTCAAGCCCTCATAACTTTGTAAAAATACATTTTTCTAAGAATTACTCTCTCTTTCTCTTTTTCTAAGGCCACCAACAGTTAGAGTTACATGGGCCTAGCATCAATTCATATTTTCAATTTATTATTTTTTAATAATTAATAGAAAATCCAGTTGTCACTTATATCTGAGGTCTCGGATTAGAACTTGAGTACCGGGTGCTTGTAATAGAGGAGCCAATAGAAATGTCATTTAAACAACGGCAATGCTATATTCTCAGGAATAACTATTTCAATTAAAAAATCGAGTTAGTACAATCGGTGAAAGATAACTTTTCACTTAAATAACACGGAGCGACGTAATAATCTCTTACGCATAAAACGTGATTTTTAACGTACGCTAATAATAATTGTTTTTATTATCATAGATTGTAAGGTCACGTAAATAAACTCAAATTTCAATGGATCTATACTGAAGTTATAACAGAAAGAGAAAAAATGTGCACTTCAACAGAAAAGTGTGACATAGATATGTTAATAAACTTGGTTGATTATCAAGGTCTGCAAAACAATAGAGTAGACAAAATATAATTCAGAATTTATAACATTTGAGTAAACACATATTTTTTTTACATTTTTTCTTTTTTTGAATTGTTTTACACACATATACATATATATTTTATCATTCCACGAAAAAGAAGTACAAGCTCAAAACAAAGTTGTCTGGTGTCCCGTTGGTTTTAGTGATTCAACGATTCATGTTTTTTTCGATTATGATTAACAAAGCAGTAGTTGTACAATTACGATTATCAATGAAAATATAACGCAAATTTTATTCTTTAAATAATTAGCAAATCAATAAATTAGGTAAAATAATTAAAGCTGAAAACATAAAACTCATTTTTTTTATTTTTACTTAGACAAACACACGATTTAAAAAAACTTTTTTGATAAGTTACAAAAATAAAATCGCAAATTCTGCTGAAATATTAAAAAGAAACTAATATATTAAAACTCAATATTCCAGGTTAACACTTAACATTAAGCAAATTCTTATAAAAGCATAAAATTTGAATATTCGATAATTGTGAAATAATATTAATTGTACAATAGCAATGATCGTAATCGTTATAGTTACATCACTAGTTGATTTGCCTCAAGCAATTTCGTGATCCCTTCGAAAATTTAAAAATTTTAGATTTAACATCAGCTTTCATCTTTGAACTGTCTATGCCCTATATATTAATTATACTAATACGCACAAATATAATCTTGTCTCTGACAAAATTACACCTTCAGAGTGCCTTACAGTAACTTAAATTTAAGTAAACCACTCCTTGCCAACGTAGGTGTAGCTGTTCCTAATAAACTTACTGAAAATTTAAAATCATCTGTACATGCAAGTGGGCTCAAAAGATTATTAAAAAGTAATATTTGCTGGAAGATGCTTTATGGCTCAAACGGGTACTTAAAAATCAAACAATATTCAAGATAACGTGTTTTAGAAAAAAAAATGAGTCACTTTGTCAAAACCTTAGTTACCTCATACATTTTCAAATAAAATCTCAATGAATAATTATATTTATGGGGAGAATTTTCTGATCGATTTTTAATAAAATTACTGTCACTATAAGGATCATACTTCTTTAATGATGATTGGTATTTATTTCATAATAGTTTTGTTATAAAAATTACATTATTGTCGTCATAATGACTCACGTTATGTCATCAAGTTCTTCAAATGACTGTGAGTTATTATGATTTGTGAGTTTAATGCATGAATAGAACACTCGTGCACCTTTGTTAAGAAGTTAAGTCAGGGATGTGTAATTAAAAAAAAACAAACATAAAAACTGTATTTATACCTATATAGGTCAACTTTATCAATTTATTAATTTAGTATTTTATAGTTATCCTATCTTTTCTTCTCACTTCGCTTGCGTGAACGTAAATTTTGTCCGCAGATTTGATCGCGGTTTTCACAGAAACCCTATGTTAACATAGTCCATTTACGTTAGTATTCTATTCTATTAGTCCAATCTCTGACAGTACTATAGTCTACTGGATAACACTACTAAAATGTTATTAGGTATTAAATTTAACAGATAATATGAGGAAAAACATCAAATCGGTGGCAGATTATTTCAATTTTTTTACTGTTTTTTGTTGTTAGTATCTCGAATACGACTCAATGCTTCTTGATGCTATACAGATTATAAAGAAGTGTCAATTATTTACAATTATCATTGTCTGCCTTGCAAATTTTTTGCATACCTGGCAGACCTCTCTTCAAATAATGTTCAATATGAGATCTACCAGGTATACAAAAAAAAATTGCAATTGGTATTTGGGAAAATCTGTAATATTTTTTAATTTTCTAAGAGTCATAACTCCATCAACAATAAGTGTTTTTCGGAAAAGTGCAATAGGAAATTATCACATTATTTTTAGTCCCTCAATCCACCATATCAATTTTGAACCAGGCTTTAAGAACAGTCTGTATACGCACGTATAGTATATATTATATTATTTAAAATACCCGAAAACAATAAAAAATTCGTTAAGTAAACTAAATTTCAGAGAGAGATCCCCATTACAGTTTTAATTAAGTATTAATACTGATAAATAATCAAGCAAGAATATATTATAATGGTAGTGTATTCACTGTAGTTTTGAAATGCTATATTTAATTTTTGTACATAAAAATAAAATACAAAACAGTATCCCAATTCCGTTTTTTTCCGGGTAATAATAAAATCATTTAACATGTAAATAAAAAATATACAATTTAGCTCAAACTTTTACCTTCAATTATTTCATCCTTAGGTACTATTGCACTTACTTGAATCATTTATGAATATTATGTAACGATCTTTGTATTACATATGCACGAACGGTACCTGCTATATGAGGATGGTGGACCACTTTGATCTATCGTATAGACCAGTGGTACTTCAAATTCGGTTTTGACTACAATCAGTATTATGCGACAATGAAATGGAAATTCGCACTAATAATAATGTTAGGTTTTTTGTTATAACGACAATTTTGTGTCTTTTTTTTTGTATGTAGACGAAACCTCTTTTAATTTTTATGTTAATTCACGTTGAAAAACCACCCCATTAAAGTTCTTAATTTTAAAATATGAGTTGATGAGCAAATTTTTTGTCATTCGAAAAGCATAAAAAATATGTGATTAACAGTGCTACTCGTTTCCAGCGCAGCGAATGATAAACTAAAATACGATTCCCATTGGAACAGTTTTGAGCAGCGCGACACTAGACGACATGACGCAGCAAAATACTGCTTAAAATTGTCAGTACATTATTAAACGAGCCCTATTCTCACTTAGCAGCAAACAGGGCATAAATGGGCCAACAAGCAGCAAAAGTATTAAATTGTTTCATTTTAGCTTTGTGTTAGTGTGCGCACTGCGCAGCAGAAGCAGCAACGCAGCAAAATAATCATCAAGGAGCATTGAAATCTTGCTGGTCTATGAAGCGGCGCGTCACGCTGCAGACCAACATCGGAATACCCACGTACTGCCCCATGTTGCGCTGCTCAATGCTGCTCTAATGGGATTCATTCTTAATGCATGACGCGAACTGAATCGACACAGTTCAGTCCGAAATACCAGGGAACTATTGACATTTTTAAAATATATAAGCAGAAGCGGAGACCCATATACTGTGTCGGATTGGTTTTGTGCTCAACCGATTCGATGCAGTGTGCGATTCTTCGTTTATTCTTATTCCTTCTAAAAGTTTAGACTATTCCGTGTCGCACCAGACAAAACCGAATCGATTCAGTGTTCTGTTCTGATTCCACGACTTCAGATAATGTATTGATAATTTGGTACCGCTTTATTTAATAAATACACGTCAACTGAGAATATAATTACAAATACAACAGGTAAAGGTCGAAAATAATTTAAGTATGTCATTTCCTTATAAACATAGTAAGTACATGTGGTGGAACATTGTTGTAGTTGATCATCTCTCTGACCACAAGGCGAAGCGATTTACGTTGCATTTTTATTTTTTTTATCTTACATTTTAAGCTCTGTTTTTTTGTAAAGCATTTTTTTGACCGGCAATTAAATTCATACTTTCAATTTATTTTTTTTCAATAATAAATTCAAAAACCAATAGGTGGTATAAGCGTGACGTCACACCCGAAGTGCACCATGGGTAGCGGCTATATTGGTGAAGCGCATCCACTAAGAAGGGATTTTTAGAAATTCAACCCCTACGGGGGTCAAAAACTAAAATGAACAAAATAAAATATTGGTAAAAAAACTTTTTAGAGACAAGCTTTTTTTGAAATGAACTAAAAAGGAAAAAATAATATTTAATAATTTAGGTTCATAATTATTATAAAAGCGGGGGTTGCGACTAATAAACTATTATAGAGTTTACAACCCACGCTTTTATAATAATATTATGAACCTAAATTTTTAAATACTAGCTGCCCTGTGCAGCTTCGCCCGGGTGCTAAGAATTTATGATTTATTATCCCCTCCCGCGAGAAATTCTCCCCCTGCGAAGCGCAGGTTGTTGATTAGTAAAAAGAAATGCTCGAATAGCCTATAACCTTCCTCAATAAACGGGCTATCTAACAGTAAAAAAAATTTCAAATCGACCTGGTAGTTTCTAAGATTAGCGGCTTCAAACAAATAAGCAAACAAACTCTTCAGCTGTATTATATTAGTATAGATTATTTTTTTCTTTTTTAATACATTTCAATAAAAGCTTGTCTCTAAAAAGTTTTTTTTTACTAATATTTTTTTATTACAAACCCTACATAAGCTACTTAGTCTTGTGTGATCATTGTCTGTCAGATGGATATTAATGTGTACGTCATATTCACACATCATTTAGTGAAAAGTGACCGATCACAATAAGTGAAAGTGATGCAATACGTGTTATATATTATTGTACTAAGGCGTCAGTCAATAATGTTAGAAAGATTTTCACTTGTAAATTTTGACCTAAAATATATATTATAAAATGTGTCGAGAATAATGAAGTTACCTAGTGACCTAGTGTACATGTACCTACTTTATAGAAAGAAAGACGTCGGAACGGTTGACGTCGGAAAATGACTAAAGTTATATTCAAAATCATGGAAGGACAACATAGTATTGTACACCCCTAATAAAAAATAACGCACCACTCAGTTTTAGGGTTCCGTATTCCGTATGGAACCCTATTACCCTGCCTACGACGTCTGTCTCTCTGTCCGTCACAGGGCTCTATCTCACAGACGGTAATTGGTAGCTAGTTTAAATTTTCACAGAATGTGTGTTATTGTGGCCTGAATCCTGGCAAATAATAATTAAAATTAAATAATTAATTTTATTAAATTAATGTTTTAATTTAACTCATTTCTATACTATAATATATTTTTAGCAACACTTGCATCAAAAGTACAATAATTTAGATGGCTGTGTACCGTTTGAAAAGTAATTCTTTATGGAAGCTTCTGATGCGTTCGAACGGTAGTGCGTGAAGTAAATTTTAATGCACTCCGTTCTATAAAGTAATACTGTTTTGTTTTACTTTATAACACACGTGCGTAATAAAGTACCTACTTTATAGATTACTTTGTTGTAAAGTCACTAATAAAATATTTATAAAAATTGTGTTTTATTTGCTTAAAACAGAACTTTTGAAGCAGTTGTTGCAAAAAATATTGTATGTAACTCATGTCTATAGTGACGAATCTGACAGTCGCGATTTTACAATATTCTCTTAAGGTTGTGTTGCATTTATACCAGAACGAGTGTGTGTTTACTGCGTGAGCCGAAGGCGAGTGCGGTATTCACACGAGTAACACGAGTAACGGAACATCCACCTGTAATTTCGTTTTCTTGCGGGTTTTCCGCATACTAACAGTTAGTATCCAAACTTACCTCAGTACGCGATAAGCCGAAAGACCCTAGAAGAATGGCTTTTATTATAGAAATAAAATAAATAATATATTAACTATTTGTAAACGTAAAGTCGCACTGACTCATAAGAAAACATGCTTTAGCGATCAAATAAGCAAACTAAAAATTTCTTTTATTTTATGAAAACCAGAAGTCGTAGATTACGAATTATGATATCAAAGAAATTGCATTATGTTATAAATAGTACCTATTATTAATGTTTTTATCATGCATTGCCTATTATAAAATTGTGCTTGGATTGCAATGATATGTTATAAAAACAGTATAATGATGTAAGAAAATAATAAAATAGTGACATTTTGCTACTTTCTCTACAATTGATATAATATAGGGTTTTGCGCTTAAAAACATTTCCGTCAATTTGAAAAACTAGAGTCCTTATTAATTAATATTGCATAACGTTTGATGACCCTGTAAAATATCACAGGTAAAATTCAAATTATTTAAGATGAACATGCGACGACAATGCTAAGTAAGTTTTAAACTCCCGAGATATCTAATGAATTTAAAAAATAAATTTGTAGAATTTGTGTTTAAATTATTATGTTGTTTCAATGGTGTAGACAGAGGGTAAATTTCTGTTCTGCTAAATAAAATGGCCGTATCTGCAAAATGGAAGTTCATTCACTTGTTTATCACATATTATTACATCAGTTTAACATAGTATCAATCATATAGCCGCTTTAACTTATAATATAGAGTTTTTAATTATGAACAAATTTTGTATTCATTTTTTTTCACCAAAATATATTGGGAAGCAGGAAAATTCATAAACATGATTTTATATGTAAAATCCCTATTACCCGCAAAGCAAATCAGCACCCGGTATATATTTTTTTATTTTATATTATTATTTATTATATTCTGACTGCAGTGACTGCACAACCTTTGTTGTTTCGGACCATTATAATTATCCCAAAAAATTGACAACAAACAGTTTCAAGTAGTATTTTTGCTCTCATAATATGTGAGAAACTTGTGATCTTTAAATATATTGAATTAGAAGTTGCTATAATTAAATAGAACAATTTGATCCTTGAAAACAGTGTAGAAACTTGTCGAAAGTGAGCACTCCCTTGGCACGTAGGATCAATAAAAAATAATATATTACAATTAATAGAAGAAATTCTTTGTAGCAAAGGATCAAAATAAATGAATGAATGAATTGTAAATTAAAGACGCTCGACAACTGAGGTCATTAGCGTCTGGGATCAAAATAAAGCAATAGTGATGATTGAAATTGCATTTTAGTACTATAATCGTCAATTTTTTTTTATCCTTTTCTACGAAGAATTGTTTCTACTAAATTATTGTTAAGAGTTTTTTAATAGTAATTTTTTTTGTTTTTTTTTTATAGCGGAGTATATACGACCATGCTACAAATCCGATCCAAATTTGAATCAATGCATTCTAAAATCGTTCAATCACCTTCGACCATATCTAGTAAACGGTATCGCAGAATTACAGGTACCAAGCATTGAACCATTGGTGGTTCCTCGGCTGGTTATGGAAAATTCAGTGGGTGCCGTACGAGTTAGAGCACAGTTCACGAACATAAGTGTTACTGGACCAAGTAATTATGAACTAACTGATATAAAGTAAGTTTTTACTATTGGACAGATAGATATTGTAAATTGTCGACGCTCGACAACAGAGGTCATAAGCGTCTTATTACTATTCGTTTATCAATATTTATGATCAGTTCTCTAAATCTGCTTTAAAATGAAGTTTGTGGACATATTCTCTTCAGCCTTATGATTAAAATACTATAAATTGAAAAAAAAGTTATTCTCAAACCGCCGCGTCAACTTGGAAAATGGTGGTCAAAATTCGGTTTTTGGCCTTGTTTTGAAAATCAATAATTTAACAAAAAATTCAAATAAAAATTATTAAGCATTTAATTGTCTATTATTTTTGTCCGTACTATTTTTCGATTTGACCAATTCTGCAGGCATAAAAGCAAAGCGTATCAAAATCGAACCACCCGTTAATAAGCTACGACGCAACAGACAAACGTCAAACATACACACAAACACCGCGTCAAACACATAATACCCATGTTTTGCGTCGGGGATAAAAAATCACATCGCGAAAACCCATGATTTAATTAACGTACTGTCCTTTGCAAAGCCATAAACCAAATTTTATCTAATTTTTTTTTGAATTTATAGAATTTTAGTCAGAATATGTGTACAAATTCTCTTTCTTCCCTTTTTCCGAAATATCCAAAAAATACTACTCTATAATAGTGATATTTAAATTAGAAGAAGCCAAGGCTTAGCTTAGTCTACACAAAAAGTTAGTGTTATTGGTCAGTTTTTGCACCAATGTTGGTACCTACTACTAAGCCTGCAAATTTCAAAATAGTACAATGTACTACATTTATTTTTGATAGACGAGAGGACAGTGTGGTATAACGGTTAGCGTAGCGGCCTTTGAATCACAGTGTCGTGGGTTCGAATCCCACCTCCGCTCTTGGATGTTTTGTGATGTCATTTAGATTTAAGTGATTTGTTATTTAATGTAATTAAGACGCTAATGACCTAAGTTGTCAACGCGTCTATAATCCACAATAAATAAATTAATTTGATAGACGAAAATAAAAAAATATCTTGTTTGTATTAATTCTTGTAAGTATCTTTTTATTTATTTTATAGAGCTGACCTAGACAACTGGAAAATTGAAATAAGTTTAAAACTTCCGCATGTCGAAATGACGGGCAGTTATGAAGTAGCAGGGCAAGTTTTATTGTTCCCAATTCGATCGAAAGGCGATTTTTGGGCTGCATTTGGTTTGTATTTTAACAGTAGACAGCAGGATATTGATTATTATAAATACTGCAGAATCTAGCTTATTTTTTTGAAATTATTGTCAAACAAACGGTTCACGCGAAAACTTAATTAATATTTAAAGCACGTTAGTTTCAAAATAATTCTAAATAATTTATTTAAATTAATATTCCAAATTCACGTCTGCATTTCTTGTTTTTAACACGCTTATATTAGTTCACCTGTATGTATGTTTGTTTGTATCTAACGGATTCTTTGAACGCGATTTTCACCCACTTTAAAACTTCAGATATTGAACTGAAACTTTGCACACTTATCAAGGACCGATGACAATACAATAATTCAATAAGTTTGTCCCATTATCCTGACCAGGATCTCCAGGACTAAAAAAATAAAAATAAATTATAATTTAAAAAAACCAAAAAACACGCTTTAATGAACTAAAAAGTAAAAAATAATTAATTTTATTGTAAAAAAGCGTGGGGTAGTATGAAAATATGGTACAAAGCACCCCACGCTTTTTCACAATAAAAGTAATTATTTTTTACTTTTTACTTCATTAAAGCGTGTTTTTTAGTTTTTTTTAAATTATAATTTATTATAATCTAAATTTCGTTATCTAGTTGTCATTAAAAATAAAAAAACGTCATATACGAAAACAAATAATATTCAATATTTTATATCTTAGAAACAATACTCTTTTTTTTAAATATTATTGAAAACTGCATACTACACAACGATTTTTTTATGTAGAAGTATTACTATCAATCATGCATCATAAAGAAAAAGAAACAATAATTATATAATATGTTTTATTTTAACATATTAATATTATCTTATAGCAACATATATGACACCATTCACATGGCAATCAATTGCGCAGAATTATTTACTTATAAAACATGCACAGTATGAATATTATGTCTGTGACAAAAAAATAGTACCTAATTGTTCAACATATTTACAATATACATGCAATAAACAATAGAAAGTATTTAACAAAAAAAAGGTCACTTGAATATTTTTTTTTTACAAAGAAGAGACGCAGTCAACATATTTTTCACTAAATATGCAATCTGTATAATATTTACGTTTCCAGTTGTTTTCTCTATGAATTCAAACATACTGTAATTAGTTGTAGAGCATAGAATTTGTGTGTTTTAAAGACCACCAACAGCTAAGGTTATTTGGGCCTAGCACCAATTCATATTTTTAATTCATTATTTTTTTTTTTTATAATAAATTGAAAATCCAATTGACACTTCTATAACCCGGAAACTGGGAATTTGTAATAGAGGAACCATAGCAACGCCATCTAAACAACAGTATTGCTACACGCCCGGCCATTCTCAAGCCCTGTAGAGCATCGAGCTGTTGGTTTAGTGCCCAACATTGGTGTTACCTGATCTGGGCCAGGAACCAAGTTTCCTATTATGTCCTAATAGTATATTATGCAACTAGTGTGCTAAATACATCTTCATGTATCAGATGCGATGTTTTGAACACGTCACGAGTAGTAGGTGAGCGCGCATGAACCTTGGCGAGTGCGCACTTGCGAGCCGCATACGAGTACAGAAAACATCGCGCCTGACGCATAAAGATTTAGCACACGCGTTGCACACTATATACTTTAATCAACACATGCATGGTTTTAGAGTTTTATTGAATTAATGTCAAACACCGTAGATTCACTGACAGCAGTACCTGTACATCTCATACTATAACCATTGGCTTTGATACAATATTTATTTACTTCGTTACCATAGTAACCTATTTCGAAAAGAGGTACGTAATGGTTCATTATCTAACGGGTTTTTCAAATGTTTTTCATTATAGCATCTAAAAGCGTTTCATAATGGATCATGACGTCACCAGTCAATAAACGACCATTTAAGATTCGGTTTACAGACACGAAAAAACATTAAACGCGTGTATGTGTTGATAAAAAATTTTTCATTATGATACGATATTGCGAGGGTAGAAAAAAATCCGCGGTATTTAGACCTCAAATTTTCAGTAAAAGTAATATTTTCTTTTTATACTTTCGAACCTTCCACTTTTAAGAAATACTGTAGTAGAAACTATGTAGAAAAAATAATTCAGAATTTGTATTTCGTTGTTAAGTAAAACTTAAAAACATTTTTAGCTAAATTTTGCGGCTTTTTTAATTCCAACATACATGCATTATTGATTTTATGGTACTTTCTAATAAGGTTTAAACCTCTACGTTCTACATTAAATATCTTTTGAATAAACACGAATACAGCCAGGGTTTTTGACATCCATATTCACTTAAATTGGCAGTGTTACCATTAAAAGTTTTGAACTAAGCTATACTTAATATAGCCTTCTAATAGTAGTAGGACCAAAAAATCGACATCCTATACTATATATTATTTGCAACGTGAACAATATATATTAGGGTGGATCAAAAAAATCAATTATTTTTTTTTTACAAGTGACACGGAAAAATGGGTAGCTAAACACCTTAAAAAAATTCTCACCAAATATGAGCTCTTAATTTTAATATGAAGATCCTCCGCATCACAGTTTTTTATTTTTTTCTCAGTTCAATAGAAAAAAATTCATACCTCATCATTAATTGATTGTACAGAAAAATGTTTTAAGAGAATTTTGTAAGAAATTTAATGCTCTACAAAAAAGGTATCTTATATTTTTTCCGCAAACCTCACCATTTGAAAGATATTGAAGATTTAAAATAGTCATTTATTGTCGAGTTATAAAATTCATAAACAAAAATTAAATTTGTTTTAAAATAATCAAACTTAAATCTTCAATATCTTTCAAATGGTGAGGTTTGCGGAAAAAATATAAGATACCTTTTTTGTAGAGCATTAAATTTCCTACAAAATTCTCTTAAAACATTTTTCTGTACAATCAATTAATGATGAGGTATGAATTTTTTTCTATTGGACTGAGAAGAAAATAAAAATCTGTGATGCTGAGGATCTTCCTATTAAAATTAAGAGCTCATATTTGGTGAGAATTTTTTTAAGGTGTCTAGCAACCTATTTTTCCGTGTCACTTGTAAAAAAAATAATTGATTTTTTTGACCCATCCTAATATATATAATATAATATATATTATATAATAAAACCATCAAAAATTATTATTATTCTATTATTATGTACAGGTGACTTATTTATCGACCACAAATTAGATTTGATTAAAATTTTCAACTCTTTTGCAGATAATTCAAACGGCACGGTCCATATTTGGGGGAAAATGGTGAAAAATAAAGACGGTATTAGATTTATGAAAATCGACAAATTAATTGTTGTAGATTTTGCGGTTGGAAAATCAAGATTTAAAGTTAAAGATTTCTTGAATTATCAAGGAATTATTGGTAAATGACATTTATGTAATATTTTGTAGTTTAATTTTTTTTATCCTACCTCCTATAAAATAGCTGCTTTTATGCGTGTTAAGCATGCATGTAAAAAGACTTTTTACAGGCTGGTGTGCGGGAATGTAACTTTCCCGCACACATGTGTGGGAAAGTAAACAATTCAATAGTAATTTATGTTTACTCGCGTGTTTACTGTGCGTGCTACAGCTACTCTTAGCTTACTATTAGAAGTGAAGTTTGCTACATAAATGAAATATCACAAATTTTGAAAAAACTGAAAATAAACCAAAAGTAGCTATTTTATAGAGGGTAGGACAAAGATACTTTATATATCTCGGGCGCAGTGCTATTATAACTCGTGTGACTGTTAAAACTCACTGGAGCTCGTTTTGACATACTGTCACTACTCGTCAGTATGAATATACCCCATTACTCCTCTAGATATGCAATCTACTATTGTTTTATTTCTGAAATTAATAATTTGTACACAATATTTTAAAAAAGATTTTTCATTTTTATCAAAATCGGTTCAGCCATTCTCGATTCATACTGATAACATGCCAAGAGGCAGATAAAAATGTTGGGAAAACGCCTTCCTGTTTAAGTATCATACGAAATACTCAAAAATCCAGAAAATATCTATACTAATATTATAAAGCTGAAGAGTTTATATGTATGTTCTATTCGTAAGGGCTAGTTCAGACACGGCGGAATCTGCGTGTTTGGGACCGCGCGATTTGAACCGCGGAAAAATATACTGCGTTCAAACAGCCGCGGTGAGAATTGAGAGTGTAGATATGCAGGAAATACACACCTCTTTTCAAAGATGGAAGTCAAAGAAGCAATATGTTTGTATTTGTTCCAATGTCCGAAATGTGCGACCCCCGCAAAGCAACTGAACGCCGATACGGCATTCTATAGCAATAGAACCGCAAGAATGCTGCGCGGTTCTATTTTTCGGCGGTAGAATGGCGGCAGCCGCGCAGATTGACGATTCTCGCGGACATGTATGAACGAATATGAAGACGCTAATGTAAATTAAATCCGCGCGGTCGATCCGCGCAGATTCCGCCGTGTCTGAACTAGCCCTAACTTTTTGACAATTTCAGAATACTTAATAATATTATGTATTATGTAAGTCGAAACTGGTATCAAAATGTTTTTAACTAAAATATTTCACTTTGTGGAAGCTGGAGTTTATTCTCAGTTAATGAAAATATTATTTTGAATGACATTTTTGTTGTAGGTGTCGCTTTAAATCAATTCCTTAACCAAAATTCAAAAGAAATTATCGAAGAAATGAAGCCTGCAGCATCTTTAAGTATTGCAAGACATTTCAAGAACTTACTTAATGCAGCCTTCCTCAAAGTTCCACTTGAAGTGTGGTTACCCGATGCATGATTCAGAATTCTTTTAAAACAATTAACTAACTGAAATTTAAATAAATAATATTGATATTGTTAATTAGTATTAAATAAAAATGTTTTAACTTTTGATGATAAAATAAAATCTAAACAATTTTTATTGTTTTCATTTAAATTTTAACGTAGGTGATAACTTATTGACTATTAAATAATTTACAGACAACATTGACAATGGCCTGTAGATATGTGCGAAACAGATTTTTTTTAGAAAATTTGCTGTCCATTAGAGACAAAATTCAATTTAAATCAGTATATAATAGGCCAGTGTTTTCCAAATGGTACTACGCAGTAGAAAAAGAGTTGTCAAAACAAATAGTTTGTGAATTACTTTTTCCTCTGAAAATGAAAGATACTTTCAAGTTTCAATAAGTACTGGCATTTAATTTCTACCTATCATAACTTATCAATTATCGCTGCTTGTCAGCGTTAAGAGCGTTCTGGTGCATCGTTCTATGGCGCGCTGGCGATCAGACACAACTTGTTGAGTTTAACCGCGTGTACCGACGTATAGTAAACGTTATTGTATTGTTGAAATGGCGAATGACGAAGACAATTTTACTGAAAAACTAATTGAAAGTCACCGCAAACACCACCGCAACAGTATGGTCTATCCAAAAAACGCCACCGCCACCGCGCTAATGTGCTCAGGCCTTTACAGTACAGTTTACAGGTGAATGTACTACCACTGAGGTAAAATCTATAGAGGACGCATACCGTATACAACTGCTTATTCAAAATTGAAGTCAGGTTTGACGTCACAAGGCCCAATAAACAAGACACGGGATGGATGGGAATATTATTCTCTTCTTCTTCTTCTTCTTCTCTTTTCTTCTCACATATAAAATGAGAGCCTTTACTTTTAAATGCTTATATTCCCTCTATAGCTTTAACCTCAGTGTGTACTACCTACTTGGTATATACCATAAAAAAGCTATAAACCAAACATCTTCCATAGCAGACCTGGTAGCGCGTTTACTCCGTATGCAGAAGGTCGCTGGTTCAATTCCGGTTGGCACTATCAATGTATTTTTGGTTTTTAACACTATTCTATATTCCACTTGATATTTTTTCTATATATATTGTCTCAGTTTAATTATTTTTTTATCATTTTTATCATGCACACAGTATAATTAGCGGGGTGTGCACTTTTGGCTTTGCATTCGCCAATGATTCAGTTGGGGAGAGTTTCTCGCGGGGGTACGATGGAGTTTTTTTGCGGAGTAAAAAGATGGTGGTGTAGGGGGCAGTCACCAAATAACGTACGCGGGGGGGTTTTGGTGCGGTGTGGCGTTTTTTGCGAAGTAAAAGAGGAGGTGCAGAGAAGAGTCCCCCAAAAAACGTACGCGAGGGGGGGAAGTGTTTGTGTGATGACATTTTACGCTGAGTGAAATCCAGTGAATTAATTCAAGACAGATCACGTGCTCCTCATGATCTGACGGCTAGACTCTTTCTTTTTTAACTTCGATGGTACATCGACAGGGTCAAGGTCTCAAAAGTGGCAAAAGGTCGAAGTTTGGGGAACACTGTACTAATTTACTATAAAAATTTATCGTTGAAGAACTCTATGATATAGAGAAATGGTGATCCGTAGATGATGTGGCAAAAGGATCAAATAAAATTTGCAATACTTATGATTAAATTTGCATTTATAAGCTTACGTTTCGGTGCTCATTGCACCATCGCACAGCATTGATGCTCTGAGGATGGTGCAATGAGCACCAAAAAGTAAGCTTATAAATGCAAATTTAATCATCAGTATTGCAAATTTTATTTGATACTTTTGCCACTGAGTTTTTCTCTTCTAATTTCTATAAAAATTTATCCTTTAGAAAATGTACCTACTTGCATTGATTCTGCCCGACCCCGCTATAATCTGCTTTGAATGTAATATTGTGTGAATGAAAATAGTACGTTTGATGCTAGATCTAGTGGCCTATGATGCAACATTTAACCATACATGAATGCTATAACAGACAATGTCTAGAGCCACTATTATCATCCGCTTAGCGCCTTATCATTTTTTACTCATTAAATTTTAATTGTTAATTTGACAATATTATGCAATTTTAAAATAATGAACCAATTATTATTTACAAAATATAATCAAATATGGCATGTTGATAATGTTGAAAAAACATCAAAATTATTGTAGATATGCTACGAGTTCAGTACAATTTGACATCGATGCATCGAATGCATTTTTTCTTCAGGTCCTGGCTGATAATTTTTTACAAGCTGGATAAATTGTCATAAATAAAACGTTTATAATTATTTTGTGTGTGTGGATGTGTGTATTTTTAGTGTGTAAAAACGTGTTCGGATGTTTTACCAACAGGCGCAAATCAACTGTGCCAGAGATATTGTATTTAAATAAATTATTAAGAATGAAGATTGGTTTATTTATTTTTTATTTATTGTAAATTATAGACGCGTCGACAACTTAGGTCATTAGCGTCTTGTTTACATCAAATAACAACTCACTTAAAACTAAATAACATCACAAAACATCCATGAGCGAAGGAGGATTTCGAACCCGCGACAGTGTGATCCAAAGGCCGCTACGCTAACCGTTACACCACTCTGTCCTCCCGATGAAGATTGGTGACGTTGATTTACTAAATTGAATAAAGAAGCCTCTTTTTGATCCAACAAATTTGAACAATAAATTATTGTTGGATCGGGAAAAGACTTTTTTATTCAATTTAGTAATATTGAATTTATCTATCATTGATAGATTGTATCCCTTGCTCATGGCTTGATAAGCAGGATTGCTAGACTTTTGCTTTGTTTTTATTATTGAAAAGCGTTGAAAAATAAACAATAAAGTTAACTTATCATTTTTATTGCAAAATAAAGTAAGTGTTCAACATGTCACGCAAATAGTCTGACATTTTCCACTCATTGCTTCAATTCATCGAGACTATTCACAGTTCTTGAATAAATTAATGACTTTAATAAATATTCCCAAACGAAAAAGTTCAGTGGGGTCAAATCTAGATATCCAGATTGCCAAGCAATTGGATTCCATCGTCCTATATATTTGTCGTTATAATTTATAATTTTGTTTTAAGAAATCTCTGACAATAACTGTAAAATGCGTAGGAACCCCATTATGCATTAGCCATAGATGCAACCAACCATCATCGATGGGGTAAATATTGTAAGATCGATGCTGGGTTGCATAAAGCTTTATCAGTAAATCTAAGCTGGCAATGCCTTTTGATCTTGATTCAGCCACAAAAGAGGTATTGTACAACTTTAAAACGATTTTGATATAAAAATAATTGATCAATTGAACCGTTATTTTATTTAAAGTTTAACATAGTTTTTTATAGCACTTTCCCTTTGAAACATTTTTCTGGCATTTAAATTTAAACTAAAAAAGCGTTTCTTGTGTTGCAATTGTTTTTGGGTGAGTACAATTTAATGTCGTGCAATGTAAATATAAAATTTAAGAACGTCTTTAAACTATAAAAACCATAATAATCTAAGTTCATTGTCAACTTAAATTTTCTGACAATGCTTTCAACGTTATGCAACCCTTACCTATCTCTGAGACAGTTGCTTTGATGGCTCATGCTGATTAAGGCTTTTTTCTTCGTTTAAATTAGACCTACTTATATTTAAGTGGGTAAAATATTTTTTACTGTACCCACTACATAATAGCTACTTTTCCTGCATGTATACCGGCCTGCATAGGGTCATTTAACAGGCAAGCGTGCCAAAAACGTTTTCTGTAGGTACATAACTAGTGCGGTAAGTAAATGGTTGCCATAGCAACTTATGTTTATTAGCACTATCCGCCTGCAATTGAAATGTAAATATAAAGATGGCGACGCAAATGAACGGTCAAATTTTTTTTGAAAATACTGAAAATGAAGTGAAAAGTAGGTATTTTGTAGTGGGTATGGCTCGTTTTTACATACTGTCATCACTTGTCAGTAAAATACCCCATTACGCATCTAGATAATATACAATCTACTATTTTAACATTCTGTGTAAAAAACAGAGGTTTTTAGATTTTTCTTCATAAATTTACATAAATTGTTATGAAACTAATTTATTACAGACCTTAAAGTTCAGTGATTTTTCTTAGAAATATTAATTATTATTATTATAATTTATTTTTTTAATAATGTACATTGGAATATACGTCACATTGTAATCTACGATTAAAGTTTATAGAGAATGCGTCAATATAATGTTTTTAAAAATTATATTTTATTGTTATATTTATTTGTTTCATTATCAATTATCAGATAGAGGTGTCTTCAGACGACAAAATAATATTATATTTATGGAACTTCCACACGACAACATTTAAAGAGATAAATGTGCAAAAATAGAAATTGATAATTAAAAATAGAATATCTAGAATAAAGCAGATTGACAAGACTTTTGCCAGTTTATAAAAAAAAACTTTGTAAATCAAAAAAAATCAAGAATCAAGAAACAAACGATTAGTGTTTTTGGGTTTTTATTAATAAATTGCTGAAGTAAAAAAATCTTAAATAATAATCTATACTAATATTATAAAACTGAAGAGTTTGTTTGTTTGGTTGAACGCGCTATTCTCAGGAACTACTGGTTCGAATTGAAAAATGATTTTTGTGTTGGATAGTCCATTTATCGAGGAACGCTATAGGCTATATTATAATATCACGCTACGACCAATAGTAGCGGAGCATCAATGAAAAATGTTGCAAAAAACGGGAAAAATTATTCCTTTTGAGAGCTTCCGTTGCGTGCGCTGCGTAAACGGTTAAAGTTACGCAAAAATCATGTATGACGGAATTGTTCCCGGAAGGTTTATATATATAGTGAGTAATGTAATTATTATATTCAAGCGAACGAGCGAAGCGAGTGAGTAGTGTATTTATAATTTTCAAGCGAACGAGCGAAGCGAGTGAGTAGTGTATTGCACCCGGGCGAAGCCGGACGGGTACCGCTAGTTAAGTATAAAATGAAAATCAGTTTTAAATTTTTTGCCATACCCACTACAAAATAGCTACTTTCAATGCATGTATACCAGCCTGTTTGGGTCATTTAATAGGCAGGCTGGCAAAAATTGTTTCCATTACATAGCAAGTGCGGTAAGAAACGGTTGTTATAGCAATTTCTGTTTATTCACTCTATGCACCTGCAATTACATACTCACGACCTACTGTAAAAGTAAAGTTGGCGACGAACTGTAAACATTTTTTGAAAATGAACAAAGTAGATATTTTGTAGTGGGTATGGTAAAAAATACCATATATATCTCGTGAATAATTGTATTATGACTGTCACCACTCGTCAGTAAAATACCCCATTACGCATATATAGCATTTTAAAAGACCTATCCAACATTACCTCGATGATATACTTACGTGAAAATTTAGTTTGGCCACAGCATACAATTTTTAAAAAATAAATAATATTTCGTAAAAAATATGTTATTCAAGTAATAGTAGCTCGTATATATTACAAGCTACTATTACTTGAATAACATATTTTTTACGAAATATTATTTATTTTTTAAAAATTGTATGCTGTGGCCAAACAAAATTTTCACGTAGGTATATCATCGAAGTAATGTTGTATAGGTCTTTTCAAATGCTATAAGACTTCCTAGCCTGAAAATTGTAATTTAATATTAACGAGCTATGAGCATACAAAGTCGTTTGCATTGCGTCTCCTCGTCCAATTTATCAACCGTTTGTCAGAAAAAGCATCAATGTAGCGTTTAGTAAGTACTTAACCTAAGTTCACTAAAAAATAAAAGTTTCCTAAAACTTATGTATTATATTTTCCTGACGTTTGTATCCACATTAGTGGCTTTTCAATAAAAAATTATTATTATTATTATTATTATTATTATTATTATTATTATTACGTCAATTTACAATACATAAAACGTACCGACTAATTATACCCTATGGGGTATACCTTATGGGTTATAAGTATAAATGCAGGCGGAAAGGATAAAAAACGATACTGTGCGACGCTTGTAATGAAAATCTGACATTCACTATTTACCACCTATACCTGACCTTATTTTAAAAATAAAGGATGTGTCTAGGCGCGCTATAAGGCACTTTTAAAAAATATTGAAAACCTTTTTCAGTGGACGTAAAATCATCTAATATTTAGATGAGCGTTGTGTGACCTTAACACAAAATTTTTAAAATTTGACACCCCAAGAGAAAACCATTAGCTTTAAATTGATGCAAAAAATCTATTCTTGAATGAAAAATACAATCGAGAGCGTGTAACAAAGTTTCAGGCGGGAGGAAGGGGGCTAGACCGCTCTTAAATCCTAAAATGTGGACAAACATAACTCACTTCATAATTATCAATGTGGCTGCAGACTATATAAATTAATGTAATCTAGAGAAGAATTAAACAGATGGATGGCTTAAATGCCGGTATTATAATAACGTTATGACGCATTTCATACAGCAGTAAAATGGTGGTTCCAATAGTTTGCTTGTTTTTTAACATAGTTATTTTCATTTAGGCTATACGATGAAGTGAAGTGGAAACCACTGGAACTACCATTTTCTTACTTCTTGAAATATGGCGCAAGGCACGATGAAGCGTAAATCTATCCCGGTCTGGTATGACTTCTTTGTATTTAATTACGAAAACACGATATTCGTTAATATTTTATTTTATTGTAATTCATAGATTTATATTAAAGACAGTTAGCATCTCAGGTCATCAGCACTTGTGTAACTACCAATTTCTTTTAATAATTAGTTAAAAAAAACGATTCAACAAATAATTAATTAAAATCACTAATAGTTTCGTCCTCAAAGGGCATAGTCAGATAATAATTCAAAAGTTCAGAAAATCTGAAAAATACTTTTGAGTAAGTTTTTAAATACTTATCAACACATAATTCTGTTTTAAAAATTATAAAAAAATGGCTATTAGCGTCTTAGAGAAACAAATTTCGAACATAAGCTAGTTCTCTTTTAATCCGATCAATTATTGTCAAGTTTGAAGACGATAAAAAATAAATGTATAAGTTTTATTGTTTTTCGTGTCAAGTCATAAGTTACTACACACCAATGCCAAGCTATTCAACTATAGCCTTTCTGGAATAAACAATATCAATAGCACGTCTGACCCATGTTGATAATCAGTAAACAGACAATGTTTTGATACAAAGGGCACTCATAATCTCAGATATATAGGTAGACACACACATTATAATAAAATTGAAACATTTCGGGAAATTTGTAATTCCGGGAAATATTACTTCTGTTTATAATAAATTCAAATTTTGTTTTGAAATTTATCAAGGCGATGACTGATTTTACTTAAAATTGAATTTTGTCGAGCGTCTATAATCTACAATATTCATTCATTCATAAAATTGATTTTTCCTAATTTTTTGCGTTGCTCACTGAAATAATATTATTGATATTACGTAAGAACAATATTTTTTGTATATTCAATTCTTTATTCAAACTATTAAATAGGTTAAAATTTAAAAAAAACTAAGGATATTTTATTTTTGAAGATTAGGTTCAGTTTATTTTTAGTGTATTTGCCATAATATTGCACATACACTATTGGCGTCGGTCGGATGGTGGGACCTAGGGGTCGGACCAAAATTTCTCGACGTTTCATAGCCTCCTGAACAATATGGCACCATTTTTGAAAATGTTTATATATATATATATGTGTGTGTGTGTGTGTGTGTACACGATAACTCTCGACAGACTTAATCGATTGAAACGAAATTTGGTACACACATTGGAACCCATCACCGCACGAAGCCTATTTAAAATGGGCCCGATCGGACCATTTTCAGGGTTGTATTTAGGGGTTCCAAAAAGTTTTTGGGCCCAAAAATACCGAAAAATTTGTCAGAATCGTTTCAAAATTGAAATTTAACTCTTTAGTAAAGTTTAAAATGTGCTGCTAAAATTTTAATAAAATCGGCCTGACAAGACCGGACTTTCAAATTTTATGAAAACACTAGTTTGTTGATACGGGTTTACTTATGGAAGGGTGTATTAATTTGGTGCAGATGTTATACTGATAAAATCCATGTCTAATATTAAAATTTAGAAAAATTTTATTATTTTAAGGGATGTATTAAGGGATTAAATTTTTTATTTTGTCAAAAAACTGTTCACATAATAATGCCACAATGCCTGTATTAGCAAATACACTATATTGTCGACAGGGTTTTGGCACTGCGACCCGAGTTTTATTATTTTGTATTAAAGCAAGGCAAAACAAATTATCAAATGTTTAGATGAATAACCTAACAATCATAAATAAATAAAAAAAAACTCGGGTCGCAGTGCCAAAACCCTGCCGACAATATAGTGTATTTGCTAATGCAGGCCTTGTGGCTTTATTATGTGAACTTAAGTTTGTTTTTGGACAAAATGAAAAATTTAACCCCTTAATACATCCCTTAAAATAATATTTTTTTTCCTAATTTCAATATTATTATCAATGCAACCTCTGTACCAAATTAAATACACCCGTCAGCAAATAAATCACTATCCGTAAACTAGTGTTTTCATAAAATTTGTAAGTCCGGTCCTGTCGTGCCGATTTTGTTAAAATTTTAGCAACACATTTTAATCTCTACTAAAGGGTTAAATTCCAATTTTGAAACAATTCTGAGATTTTTTTCGGTATTTTTGGGCCCAAAAACTTTTTTCAACCCCTAAAACTACCCTTAAAATGGTCCGATTAGGCCCATTTTAAATGGGTTCCGTGCGGTGATGGATTACAACGTGGCTACCAAATTTCGTTCAAATCAATTAAGTCTTTCGAGAGTTATGCCGCGAACACATATATATATAAATATATATATATATATAAATATATATATATATACATATATATATAAACATTTCCAAAAATGGTGCCAAATTGTTCAGGAGGCTATGAAACGTCGAGAAATTTTGGTCCGACCCCTAGGTCCCGCCATCCGACCGACGCCAATAGTGTATGTGCCATATGGCAAATACACTAATAAAATCAATTGTAATATCTAATTTCAAATAATTACAATGAATTGTTGAAACAACTGACATCCTATTTAATTTATGTTACGAATATTTTGAGGAAAAAATTCAAATTTCTCAGTCTTAATACCTGAGTTGTCACAGTTGTATTTTTTTTTATTAATTTCTAGGATTAGCTGTAAATTAGCTATAAATAATTTATATTTGCAGTTTATTAATATTTTAAATATTAAATTGAAAATTCAATTGAGAGTTCGTTAAGAATACAGGAGTCCAAACAATATACATAAAAAATTCATTAATATTCTCTTTCAATTTTTTTTAAAACTTTATAATTTTTTCAGGTTTTTCAGGGTCTTCGAATATTTTGGATGATAACAAAAATGGGGGAATATTATATTGTCGGATTTTTTGTCAGTTTATTTATGCGGGCATGCCCGATTTTAATGAACCTGGCACAATATCAGTTGATACTCAAACAGTGACGTACTAACGGGGGGGGAGGTCCGCCCCGGGTCGATCCTCAGCAAGAGGGGTCTCCTCTATGACACATATTTATATTGCCATGTCATTTTGACTTAAAAAATTATATTTATTATATATTTTATGTTAGATTTTTAGTCTTTACTGTAGACAATTCTTCTGTTCAAATTAAAAACTATACCCTGTGTCATGTATTTTTTATTAAACAATATTTACCGCAATTAAACATTAATTTTTTTTTAAAGGGGCCTCGAAATCAAAAGTCACATCGGGCCTCAGATAGTGTTAGTCCGCCACTGTATCCAAACTTAAAGTATAGGGTACTTTTTGCCCAGACACATTCAAGTTAAGATAAAGTTCCTGTCAAAGCCAGCAATAACGCAAGCGAAGCCTCGAAGTTAGTGCAGCTATATATAAGTAGACATTTTCAAAAAGAAAGCCAATGAAATATCAATATATTCGCAGTAATAAGGTTTCCCGGGGTCCTAATTTGAAGTATGCGTTACATGTAATTACGATAGCAGCTAGTACCAAAAAATTTGCATTGCACACATCGCACACCATAAATAAAGAATTAACCATTATCCGGTCAATAAATTCATTAGTCTGTTATATAAATGAAAATAATTTAATGTAGTACAGTGTGCAACAAGGTGAGTACCAGTTCAATGAAGTAAACAACTGTATCCAAAAATAGCTCAACTGGTTGGTCAAAAATCTCAATTTATATAAAAAAAATATCAAAATAATTGGCTCCGACAATCCGAGCTTCCATGTTGTTTACTCTCGCGTTCTCTAGAAATATCTTGCAGAGATGACCCCTGCAATTTGAACTGTCGATATCAGTTGTCAATAAACCAATCATCTTTGTGTATTCAAATTCCCACTCTTTTCCAGCCAATCAAATTTTAGAAAACATACTATTTTCAACTAGTTATCAATGTGAGGACAATACATTTTTAAATAATTAAACCATGTGTAGTGTAAGAACTAATATTCGACAGTCAAGCGCTGAGCAATAGCTTGTTGTAAATTTTAATAAAATATTTGTCGTAATTTTAAAAGCAACTTGTGTTTTATTTTTAATATATAGTATAAATATTTTTGTTCTATAAAATCAGAGTGAAAAAAATGGATGTGATCTGTAGTTGTCTCCATAATGAAAGAGTGGAGATTTTATTATGATAAAGACTTAATTTATGAAAATATTTCAAATTTTTACTTAATATCGCACGAAAGACATTGTTTAATTTAATATTTTAAATTATTTTTATTATTTATTAATTGTGATATTAATTATAGTTATAGTTAACCATACGATTTTAAAAATTAACACTAAGTATTAATATAATTTAAGTACAATATTTAAAAAAAACAGCTTCAAGATGACTAAATTTTCAAGAAGGCAGTGGCTAACATTAGTAGTTATAAGCATCGCTGATTTTTGTAACGCAATATGCGTGTCTTTGCAAGCACCTTTTTATCCTGAGGAGGTAAGCAACTTAATTAATATTTTTTTTATATTATACTCTCAAAATAATCAAACAGTATTCATTGAAATCTAAAATAATCATTTATCAATGAAAAGTTTATAAGTAATAATCTATTTATTTGAAATTATTTTGTTAACAAATGGTAAATATATTAAATTTATTTTGGAAAAGTAAGCACGTAATACAACGAAAGAGATATGAAAGTATGCTTAATAGAATCAGTGGGTCTTTTTCAGAGTTTGTAAGCTTGGAAAAGTTCTAAAAGATCTCGAATTTCGCCGAAAAACAAAAACTCACAGGGTTTTTTTCTAACAAAACGTATTTACAAAAAAAATACTATAATAAGCACACGTAGGTACAATGTTGTACCTGTTTTGGTTAAAAAGTTATGAGTATTTAAAGTTCTTAAAAAAATATACCCATATTTGAACACCCAAGCTTCTAAACCGAAAGAGATATAGAAGTGTCCTTGTGCTTATCGGAATCAACGTGCCTTTATTAAATAATTATAAAAGTGCGGTCAATTATTTCAAAAATATTTGAAAAATTGGATTTTAGCACAATTCATAATTTTCCTAAACTATCAAAATTACCATGCGAGAAAATATATGCTAATTGCAATAACTATACGTGCACCTTTATCTCGTTCAGATTAGGGGTCATAGATTTTAAAGTTTCTTAAAAAAATTATCATCCCATTATTATTAAAGAGGTTCAGAAATTAAGAAGATTGAAAAAAATATTATATCAATGCGTTCATATGATATAATACGATACTTAAATCAATCCAAGGCTCAGTATCTATATTTCAATTTTAAACAGAATTTTTGACGACAAAATTTGACGTCATTTTTTATCAAATTTCTTTATCCAGTGACTGCCCTTGCTTTGCGATAAATTTCGTAAACTTGTGGAAAGTCAGTCACTGATCCATATTATAAAATATTAACAATAATGTTTATTGTTTATGCAACATGAAAATTGTAATAAACAATGATTTTTAATCAGCATTAGTTGCCAACCAATATTTTTTTTAATCTGGATGTAATAAAACATGTTTACATTTGACCCTATATCATAGTGGTAATTAGATCGTGATAAACTTATTTGCACGTAACATACACTTAAATTATATGTTATTGATAGAATGAAATTTACAAATTTGATGTAATTAATTTGACAATAATAAATTTTGCACTAATTTAATAGTTCAACGTCAAAAAATTGATTAGTAATGCCATGAGGGGTCATTAATTATGGGTAAATAACACAAGGGCGAATAGTAAGAAAAATTTGTTGGGCTGAAGTTCAAATTATCACAAAAAATCAAGGTTTTATTTATAGATTAAAGCAAAAAAACTATTTTAGATATGAAACCATTTTTATAGAAAAAAATTATCTTAAAATCCACATAATTTAGATGGCTTTACGTCTTGCACAATTAATCTTTAAACAAGCCGTGAGGTGGGTCGTTTATTAGGACTAAAGTGCGACCCTTGAGGTCCACACGACGAACTTCCCAGTTTGATAAATATTTAATAATAATAATTAAATTAGATATTACACAGAAAAGTAATCATTTTAATCATTAAAACATCAATAATTAAAAAAAAAAAAAAAAAAAAAACGGCTGAACCGATTTTTATTAAATTTATGTCGGATCAAAATGACGTTAACACGCCTCGATTGACACCCTTACGAAGTCGATATAATTTTTTATTCGCGAGATATTGTGTAAAATCTACTTTTTTGGAGGTTATTTGGTTAAGAAAAAAGAACGGCTGAACCGATTTTAAAAAAATTCCTTTCAGATCATATTTACGTTAATACGCGTCGATTGGCACCCCAACGTAGTCGATATCATTTTTCGTTCTCGAGATTTCGTCTTAGAAAGAAATGGACACATACATACGTACGTACGTACGTACGTACGTACGTACATACGTATACACACACACACACACACACACACACACAGACATCTTTCTAAAAGTAGTGTAAAAATAGTGTAGTGACCTTGAAACATAAAAATTTTTTTTCCTTTTTGATTTCGATTTTCGGACCCATTACAATAACTTCCAATGGGAAGTTAAAAATTCACAGATTTCGCAATCCTTTCAACCATCGAGGACATTGGAAATGATAACAGCATATATGAAACATAATTAACTGTTTATTATACACACAATATTTATCAATGCACTGTTTAGTTTTGTCAGGAATAACCCTATTATTCTTCTGTTATATACGCGTTCACATTTGCTTGATTATTTAACTTTTAAATGGATTTTTCTACAGTATTTATTAACATTTGCTATGCTAAAAAATAACACCGCAAATCGTCGCAAATACCTCTCAATTAACTAGACATGATATAAAACACATTTCAAAAAAATTGCACTTGTTCAATTTTGCATGATTGCTCCTCACTTCATCGCGACACCGTTATCTTTTGGCCTTGAACGAAAACTCGTAACTCTGCCCCCATATACGAACATAAACATTTCCAATGTTAAAAAATTTGATATTTGATATTTTCCGACACTCGTAATACGAAGCAGAATGAAAACTTTTTTTTTTTAAGAAAATATTTTTCGATTTGTACTGATAAAAACCTTTTAGACCAGGAGCCCAAGGGATGTTCGTATGCAAAATATGAGTAACGCGTTCTGGCATCTGAAAAAGGTTCTAGAGGTCACAGAGTTCGATATTATTCATGTTGCCAGGAAAAATTATAGTCCAATATATTTTTCACATATTTGAACCTCATTTTTGAGGAAGTTGCTGTAAGAGACACTTTGAAAGATGAAATTTGGAATATACATTTCTTCTATAACGTAGGCATCCACTAAGAAAAGGTTTCTCAAAATTTCACCCCTAAGGAGGTAAAAAGGGGTAAATGTGTTTTTACAGATTTAATCATTCTGCCCATACTGCTGGTCTTTGAAACATAATACTTGGAGGATACATTCCATTTATAACGTAGGCACTCACCAAGAAGTGTTTTTTTTAATTTCACCCCTAAGGGGGTGAAAAGGAGAAAATGTATTTTTTACAAATTTAATCATTCTGTCCGTACTATTGGTCTTTGAGACATTAAATTTGGAGAATAGATTCATTTTTAACATAGGCACCCACGAGGAAAGGATTTTTCAAAATGTAACTCCAAGGAAAGGGTTTTTTTAAAATTCCACCCCTAATGTGTAGGCTCTATGGATACTTCTGTCTCCAAATATGAGTACCACAAACTGTTTTTTTTTTTGTTGACCCTGGCTTAGCCTTCAGCCAGTAACTGATCCTTTGAACTGTTTTGTGATACGTTTACCTGAAACCTTAAGCTATAAGAAAGACATGTTACCGGGCCCCCGTGTAGTCCATTCTACCCCTAAGAGGGTGAAAAGGGGTGAATGTGTTTTATTGCAGATTAGGGGTAGAATTTTGAAAAAATCTTTCTTAGTGGATCCGTACGTTGTAAAAGGAATGTATCCTCCAAATATCATGTTTCTAAGAGCAACGGTAAGGACAGAATGATTAAATCTGTAAAAACACATTTACCCCTTTTCACTCACTTAGGACTGGAATTTTGAAAAATCCTTTCTAAGTAAGTGCCTTCTTTATAAAAGAAATTGAAATTCCAAATTTCATATTTCAAAGACCAAAAATATGGACAGAAAAAAAAAAATTGCGGCATTTAATCAACTGGCAACATCGATCACACTGTAGTTTAAGATCACTGAAACTCATATCCGTTGCCAAAATCCGTTACTCATATTTTACATACTCACTTCCCTCCAGCAACCGCTCTATTTGTACTCATTACGAAGTCTGTAATAGAGACTAAATTTTTATTACAATTTTGTCAGATTTTAAAATTTTCGAATACGAAATATTTTTTTAAATATGATTTTTCTTGAACTATACATAAACACCAATTTCACTCTAAAAAGTATAACAAAAAATTAAAAACACTCGATTACGTCATATGTTAAAAAACGAAAGCAAAAGTGTAGGTTATCAATATCAAGTTTAATTCAATTTAATCAAAAATTCAAATTTTTGTTAGCTTATTTATAAAAAAAATTGTCATTTATTAATTATTTTGATTATTATCTTTTTATATAATGAAACTAGTTCAAAGATCGGAGTAGACTAAAAAATGCGACCTCTGATGGAATGTTAACTGATTAGTAATTAATACTATCTGTCAGTTAATTAGTAATAAATATTTTTTGGCAAATTAAAATTTTCCTGATACTACATATCTGTATTCGGTACTCGTATATTTATATGATTGATCTAAGAAAGTTGAGAAACTTGTTTATTTCTTTCTTCAGAAAATTATACCTCACTTATGACAGTTTTAAATTTTTTATATATTTTTCGAATAATAAGGTATCAAACCCTATTTTTTGATAAGAGAGACCAAAATTGCCTTTGGCTAACTTACCATCCTAAATGAAATTATTATTAACTTCCCACTGGAAGTTATTGTAATGGGTCCGAAAATCGAAATCAAAAAGGAAAAAAAATTTTTATGTTTCAAGGTCACTACACTATTTTTACACTACTTTTAGAAAGATGTCTGTGTGTGTGTGTGTGTGTGTGTACGTACGTACGTATGTGTACATTTCTTTCAAAGACGAAATCTCGAGAACGAAAAATGATATCGACTACGTTAGGGTGCCAATCGACGCGTATTAACGTAAATATGATCTGAAAGAAATTTTTTCAAAATCGGTTCAGCCGTTCTTTTTTCTTAACCAAATAACCTCCAAAAACGTAGATTTTACACAATATCTCGCGAATAAAAAATTATATCGACTTCGTAAGGGTGTCAATCGATGCGTGTTAACGTCATTTTGATCCGACATAAATTTTATAAAAATCGGTTCAGCCGTTTTTTTTTTTTTTTTTTTTTTTTTAAATTATTGATGTTTTAATGATTTAAAAGATTACTTTTCTGTGTAATATCTAATTTAATTATTATTATTAAATATTTATCAAACTGGGAAGTTCGTCGTGTGGACCTCAAGGGTCGCACTTTAGTCCTAATAAACGACCCACCTCACGGCTTGTTATATTAATGAAACGAATACTGTTTTTATTTATAATGAAAGTTAGTTACCTACTGTCAGGATTTGAACCCGATACTTCCAGTATCTCGTTGGCTAAGAGTGCTGACAGTGGATAATCAAAAATGTCCTAGTATAATATATAGCCAACTCCCACCTGGCCGCCATTTTCAGTTTCGACAGTGACTTTATATTTTTATAAAAATAAATTATTAACACTATTATGTTTTACAGGCGGAGAAAAAAGGCGCTACGGCTTCGGAATATGGTCTCGTTTTTGGCATATTTGAATTAGTCGTCTTCATTGTTAGTCCAATCTATGGCCAACACCTGAATAGAATCGGTCCAAAATTTCTATTCAATTCGGGAATATTTACTACAGGAATATGCGCTATTTTATTTGGGTAAGTTATTTATTAGTTAGTTAATTTTTCGTGGAAATATTATTTGCTACTTAACTTAACAAAATAGGAATACCTAACTATAAAAACCAGTCTGATACCTTTTTATTAATGTAAGATTCAGTTAGTATTTCTTCTGAAACTCAGCATTACTGATTTATCGAAAAATCGTTAGAAATAATCAGCTTTATTTTGAACACTCTTAATAAAGCCTCGTTTATAAAATCCAGACCTAGCAGTCAAGTATATTTCTATTTTTTGAAGTTAATGCAATATTGTTTCGATAAACCAATAGAACATTTTTGTGACAAAAATTGTTAATTTACTGAAAAAATATTTTAGGTTACTAGACAAGATAGAAGGGCATTATCCATTCATTATTCTTAGTTTTATAATAAGAATAGTTGAGGCGATGGGCAATGCAGCTTTCTTAACTGCCAGTTTTGCTATTATTGCGAAGGAGTTTCCAAATAACGTGGCAACAACTTTCGTAAGTATTATAAACACAAAATATATTATTTTGAAATTACTAATTCATTGTTTTAATGACGCAGGCATCATTAGAGACATTCTTTGGCCTTGGTTTGATCGTGGGTCCAACTGTTGGAGGGGCACTTTACCAGGTTGGAGGCTACACAACCCCCTTTGCCGTTATGGGTACCGCGCTATTTATGGCAGCTATCATGACCGGATTTGTACTTCCTGATCATGGACAACAGGATCAGGATTTAGATAAAGGCCGTGAGTATCTCGAATACAATGCATATTGCTTTTAATTACAAAGTTCACTACAGAATTTCTGTCTATCCATCATGTTAAGCTATAAATAAAGTCTGTCCCTATTGCGTATTTTGCAATTTTTATTTTTAAAAATAGACTCAATAGTTCAAAAGGCATTTCGTTATTTATATATTTAGGTATATAATGAATAAAAACAATTTTCGAAAAATTAAATTTTAAACTGCATATTTTTCAAGATTACATAAATTATTTAACAGTAGATTCTAAATAACTTTCGTATTATGCAAGTAATTTGATTACTTAAATTACCTATGAGAAACGCTCGTAACTCTAAATAATATTATATAAGAGAGACCACCCAATGACGTCACGTCAATTTGTACATAATACTGTGATAAAAGGCCTGCCGCAATGCGATGCTTCACCTGGTGTCATGCTTAAAAGGGCCCTGTGAAGTACATAATATCATAGGATTGGAAATTGGAATATATAAGTCTTAAATGAAAATTACTTTTTAGAGGCTTATTCAAAAGAGTCTCGCATGTGCAGAGCCTCATAAATTTGAGGCCGACTCTGTTACTATGCTTATGTGTAGTTCATACTTTCATAATAGGTAGCACATATTATATCTACATTATATTAGTTTCTAGCGGCTATTGATTATCTAAATCACATAGATTTATTCGAAATAATGAGAAGTTAACTCACCTTAAGAATTTTAGATGTCCCTTGTACGTTTACTACAAGTAATATTCAGCGTAATGTTCAAACTTAACACATCACTTAATACAAAAGCACCAGAACACTAGATAATTATTTATTAATAAATAATATAAACCTGTCCACATTTGTGAAGTAAGTGATTATTTAATGATACAGCAAGTTTCAATTTCAGTCTCGACTTTTAATTTTTTTAATGACCTTTACAAGTCCACATTTTTAATAATACCATATTATATAATATATTATAGTTATAGAGCATAATATAAATAATATCAGCAGCACAATACCATTTTAAGAGTTTTAAAAGTATTAACTCACAATCTATTTAAACTTTATTTTCAAAACTCTATAAGTTAAGGGAAAAAATATATATTAAACATAGCTATTCGCCAGTCGAAAAGAAACAAGACAGGACTACCTGAATTTGAATTTATTGAATAAAAATATTGCATCGTCCGATTACATAACAAGGTCAATATGATTGCAGGTCTCAAACAGCTTTTAATAATTTAATTACTCGTATTTCATTTAAAAAATTATTGAGTTGATTGAAATTTGAATATTATGATTAACATTTGAAAATTAAACAAAACACGAAGTTTTAAATTATTTACACAAGAATTTAGTTTTGTAACAATTGTTTCGCACAGCATAGTAGCTTCGTCGGACAAAGATCTTAAACTGAATTATTATACATTGACAATAAAATATTATTACAAAATTTCAAGTCTGAAATTTTGTCTAATTATTTTATAAATATTTTGTGAAATGTTCAGTAACGTCAAAACTCTTGTCCTACCCAAAATGCAAGGTTAAATGTAACATTTCAATGGACTACGTTTAATTTAGATTAAAATATTTGGGAGTAATTGCCACGTTATTTGCATACATCTTTATTTATTCACAACTTGAATCGACAAATATTCTTATATTTTAGCGTCGATTTTGAAAGCTTTACGCATTCCTGGTGTGAGTCTGGCAGCTCTAAGTATCATCGCTACCAGTATGTCAATTGGTTTCCTGCAGGCGACACTCGAACCCCACCTGAGGAAATTCAAGTTATCGCCTGTTGTATTGGGGTTGATGTTTGTAATTAACGGAGGAACATACGCTATCACAGCACCCGGATGGGGATGGTTGTGTGACAAAAGCATGCCTCCCAAGATCGCCACCGTCATTGGCTGTCTTCTTATATCAGCAGGATTCATGCTGTTGGGTCCAGCGCCATTCATACCACTGCCAACGTAAGCAAGCATTTAATAAATTTAATATCTCCACCATTTTTTAATATGGCGTATAATACAGATAAAGTATTAATAAAATATACGCAAAATATCTCCTCCGTTTTGTATACATTGGGTTCCGTAAATAGGTACAGACTGACATATAGGATCGAACACCAAATTTAGCCACTTCGTCGCCATTTTGGACCAAAAAAGAAAGAAAAAATGGTTTCTTACTCTGCTCAGTGAAACCTATTCAGAGACCCCAAACATTGCTATCTTTGAAAATTTTAATTTTTGTTTGTGTAAAAGTCTTCTGTGAAATAAAACTCGCGTCGTTTTAAATATTTTATTGTTTTTCTGGTGACTCAAGCAGAGAGCTCGACAGAGAGAACGTAGGTGTCAGTAATGTCAGCTAAATAATAAGTTATTTCAACTCAAAAATTTATTTACAGAATATTATTGGTTACAATAACTGGATTGGTTTTACATGGCCTTGGTATGGCAGCGCAATTGGTTGCTTCTTTTACGGATGCCCTAAGAACTAGCGTGTAAGTATTACAACTATTTTGACTTTTTTTGTAAACCTCTGTAGCCATGGAGTACTACATAAATTATTTAAATGTTGTCACTTGACAAGTTTAATAATAATTTATGTGTTGTAGGAGAAATAATAATTATTTAATGCCCATTTAGAATGTTTCAACTGATTTCTGAAACATATTTTCCGGATTTCATTTTAAAATATCTAAATTGATGTCTTAATTTTACACTAATTTTCAATGTTTTATCATTTTTAAATTATAAAATTTTATTAAACCGATGCTCAGTGGTATTCCGGCACGTTATCTATACGAAATCCGTAATGTTACCAATAATCTAAACATAAGTAATTTATTTATTGTAGCGACCACGGATTTCCCAATAATCTGGAAACGTTCGGTTTAATATCTGGTTTGTGGACTAGTACGTTTGCGCTAGGTGCATTTATTGGACCATCTATTGCAGGAATTCTTTATGATAATATTGGATTCAGAAATGCATCCATGTTCATATTTGGACTGCAACTATTTGTGGCAAGTATAACATTCATATTATTAATTTTAAAACTGCCTGGTACATTTTCAATTTTTGACTATTTTCGCTAATAAACTGAAACTTCATATTTCTTATCGCATACTAACTGCCCAGACCGGTTTCGTTCGAGTGTAGGTACATAGCTATTTTCGCTCATTGATCAACCCCCTTTTGTCGTAGAATAATAATACATAGCCTATATTGCTATTTGCTCGTCAAAAAGATTTTTAAACAGTGGAAGAATTTTTTTAATCGATTCAGTAGTTATCGAGTAACATAGATACAAACTTTTTCTTTTATGTATTAGTAGAGATTACGAAAAAAATAGTGATCAATTTGATACTGAAGTTTACGGAAAATAAATATTTGATACCCTGTATATGTTCACAATTAAAATATTTTGTGACAACCATTGATTAATCACGTGAACAGATAATGGTATCATTTTTATTATTATTTATTATGAATAACAAATCTCTATTATTGCTTGATCGTATTTAAAAACTAAATGCGTAAAAATTAGAATTGCTGAACCTTGTAAATTAAGAATTTATGGTCTTCAGATATGTAGACCTAAAAAAACAATTTTTTTACAAAACGGTAAAATTTGAATTTAAAAAAGATAATTCTTAACGATGTGTATAGTAGCAGGGCTATTTCGAGGCGACGCGAACGCCCGCACAACTAATCTTGATACTCTTCTAAAATCGGTGGCCCAAAGGCGGCACCTAATGTTATTCCAGCCCGGAACATCATGATTCGTTTATTGCAAACCCCCAAATCTCAGGTTGTAATTTGAGAACTTTATTATTAAAATACAAGTTGAATATTAATAAAAAAATATTACTTTGAAACCGAAAAGCTTAGGTAACTCTGGCAGTTGGTGATCAAAAAGTAGTGTCGTCAAAATTTTTTTTTTATTTTTACAGGCTTTTATCACATCAATCTTCCTGCTGATGAACAAGAAACGCCGACACTATACGCAACTGCCTCCTCCTGAAGTCGAAGAGACTAAACCAGCTGCCTGCGATGTCAACGGAAGTTATCTATCTCAAGATAGTAATATGATGCAATCTACCAGGAGGTTAGTAAATGCCAGTTTTTCCATAATTTTAACCTTTATGCAAGCGACAGAATGGACATGGACACTGCCAAACTTGACCGCTAGGGGCGCCAGCTATATAATCACTTCGGTCTGCGGGCAGTTCATAGTAATGTGTACAGAATAAGTTTATTTAAAATAATAAATCCTCGACAATATCGATGTGCTGTGTTTACCAATGTTCAAATAATTTTGTATTTCCAAAGGATCCGAAACTGAAAAAAAGTAATTATATGCTATCAAAAAGGAAAAAACTTGATTTCTCGCGCGTTTTTCTTTGAAAACCAATAATAACTTAGGTGGCTATAAACCTGCGGCCATCTATATTACGTTTCTCATCTCCACTGATGGTCACACATACTTGCTACTAGGCACCCCTGCTACTACTCAGTAGACGACGTGACGAACAAAATTTGTTCATATTGTGTTATCTTTTATAGCAGTGTGAAAACAGTGAATGGAATCTCAATTGAGCAGAGCAGACCCGCGGCTATGAACAGTTTAATAGCTTGTAATAGTTACAAGAGTAGGGCGTGGCCTCGTCGAGAAAGCGTCGAGAGCATCGGAGCTGCTACAGTGACTTTGGCAAACGGCGCCAGTCATAGTTATGGAACACTTGAAAATCGAAGACATAAACCTTACGTTGAAGATTTTGCGTAATTATCTGTCGATTATTTATTTTTATGTGAATTAATGTTTATGTCGAACATCGGGAATCTCTCAAAAAACCAGTGTTATTCGCTAGTGTTTATAAACCGAATTATTAATAAAATGAACACTCGGTCAAAATGTCATTTCAATGGTGACTGTAGTTTTTCAAATTTGGTTCTTCGTCAAAATAAAAATTCCTCTCAGGTCTTAATTTTGTATGGAAATACTACAAATACAAAATTCATTAAAAACTCTTGGAGGATTAGTTTTCAGAGTTTATAAACTTTATTCAAGGCTATACCTTTGAACTTTTATCAATTTGAACAGCTCAAATCAGTTTTTTATAACTTACTGACTTTGATATCATTAATAATGCCAAAGTAGGTATGTCTTCTGCAGTTGCTTCCATTCATCAACCAAAAGAGTTAGACATAAAATTATGTACTCTACGTTGAAAGAAAATGTTAATTTTTGCTGGTTTTTTTTATAATGAAGTACATTTTAGTTTTTCATTTAAATATGGATAAAAATGTATGAAAATACGAGAAAATATACTACGTTTTTAATTAATGAACGCAATTATTATCGATAATGTTTTTATTCTTTGTTAATATTATGTTTTGATAAATTTACATTTTGTATATAATAACAGTTGTAAAATAAATACCTAATGTGTTTTCAGTTTTCGTTTATATTAATCCGCAATTGAACTTTTATGCTGCAGTTTCAGTTTTTAGTGTTCCGCACCAAAACTGGAAAAACGGAACACGTATGGCCCCACTCCGGTGTCTGTCCGTATGTCTGTCTGTCACAAGCTCCCAGAGGCAACCGGTACAAGAGACTCGAAATTTGACATAGTTAAAGCTTGTTATGGTCCAATGCTGTGGTTTAGATATGGATAAATAATTTGGATAATTAAAATATTGGGAGGTCAAACAGGTGATGAAAAAATGAAAAAAATTCAATCTCATCGAGTGGGGTGTCTAATAAAAGCTAGTGATAAAATAATAATAAATAGTGATAAATAATTACCCCAATTTTTCGACGTTTTTCAAAGAGAGAGATTGTAGATTATAGACGCTCGATATCTAACGTTTTTCAAATTATTCACAAAATATTAATAATATTAATGCTATTTAGATCGAAATTTCACTGAATTATTCAATTTTTATTTTTGCATATTATATTTTTGAATGAAATTTTGTAAAAATTTAAATTATCAGGTTTCTGAAACATATTTTTTAATAAATAACTATAGGCAAATAATTAATTGCTTGTTAAATCAAATTAAAATTAAAATCTTAAATTACAAACCATGTGTAGGAGAAAAAGTCACGTGTCATAAAACGCTCTAGCAGTCTAAGCACAAAACGTGAATCCGTCCATGCGAAGTTTATTTTCGATTTTACGTTCTAGAAAACATCAATAAATCTACTCATCAGAATAAATTGTATTTGTGTTGCACAGATTGTGTACATAATATCATGTAAATAACTTAGTCAACAATGTTTTCAAATCATTTACTTACTTTACACATCATCCCTTGCAGTTGAAGGCGTAAATTATAAAGGGGAATCCTCAATCATAATAATATACCGTTTTCAAATTATACAGGGAGTTTCGTATTAATCTTCCTCACAGTGCCGAATTTATATTTTTTATGAGTGTAGGCCACTTTATTTCCGCCGCCCCATGTACATTTTCTCTAAAATAATAATTTTCCATTTGTAGTAAAGGGGCCTCCTTTACTACAAATGGAAAACTATTATTTAAATAAACGAATGAAAGTTAAATAAACGAATGAATTAGTCATTAAGAAAGAGAGCGTAAAAAAGAAACAAGATATACAATTTTTTACGGGCCTTTTTAATAGCAAAATCATCTATAATATCACAGTTTATAATATATAGTTTATAATACATAGTTTATAATATCATAGTTTATGGTGTTCATTATCTCTGCTTCTATGTAGAGAAGAGCCAGAGAATTCATTTTTTCTTGAGACAATGAAGACCTTTAATAATTTTTCACGCGTTTTAAACAGGAAAAACTCCTTTCCCCAGAACAATTTGTAGCCGGAGTGGAAAGTGCAATGCGGAGAGCTATATCCAAGTTAGGGTAAACATTAGACAGAGTTTGATTCCTCAAAAACGCTGAGAGACTGAGTAGTGAGTTTGATCCAGGCTTCAAAGTATAAAAAACCATGAGAAAACCAGTGGAAATGTTTGACTTTTATCCTCTGAAATCAAGTGACCGTCCTCTGAAATCTGCCGCCCCTAGGCCGCGGCCTATACGGCCTATTTATAAATCCAGGACTGCTTCCTCAGCTCTTAAAAAATACTAAATGTGTTAGTTGTTACACTCCTACGTTATTCAATTCTCAAGCTGGGTTGCAAAACGCATTGTCAGAAAATTTGGGTTGATACTTCACAGTGGCCTTAGATTGTAATTGCATATATTTTTTCGTAAAAGAAGTAGGTACCTATTATAGAATTTTAAATCGATTTTGATCGAAAATTAACTGACCTATTGTAAGTAATGATATTTTTTTAACAATTTGTACTTAAAACATATTTTTATACAGTTTTTCGTTTGAATCAACATTTTTCTAGACATTTTTTAGTGTATTTGCCATATGGCACATACACTATTGGCGTCGGTCGGATGGCGGGACCTAGGGGTCGGACCAAAATTTCTCGACGTTTCATAGCCTCCTGAACACTTTGGCACCATTTTTGGAAATGTCTGTTTATATATGTATATATATATATATATATATATTATATATATATTTGGATATATATATACATATATATGTGTGCGGGCTATAACTTTCGAAAGAGTTAATTGATTTTGACGAAATTTGGTAGGCACGTTAAAATCCATCACCGCACGAAGCCTATTTAAAATGGGCCCAATCGGACCATTTTAAGGGTGGTTTTTAGGGGTTGAAAAATGTTTTTGGGCCCAAAAATGCCGAAAAAATTCTCAGAATCGTTTCAAAATTGAAATTTAACCCTTTAGTAACGATTAAAATGTACTGCTAAAATTTTAATAAAATCGGCCCGACAGGACCGGACCTACAAATTTTATGAAAACACTAGTTTGCGGATAGTGCTTTACTTACTGAAGGGTGTATTTAATTTGGTACCGAGATTGCATTGATAAAAATATTGAAATTAAGAAAAAAAATATTATTTTAAGGGATGTATTAAGGGGTTAAATTTTTTATTTATAGTATTTTATATTATAGTATTAGCAAATACACTATATTGTCGGCAGGGTTTTGGCACTGCGACCCGAGTTATTTAATATTATGTATAGATCAGTTATTTGTTCTTCTGTCAGTATAGTCTAAAGTTCTACATAATAAAAAGTTTGACAATGGAATTAAACTGTTCCGGCATTATACAGGGTGTCCCAAAATTGCTGGGACACAGAACTACCACGTGTAGTAGAGGTCAAAATAAGTCGATTGGACCCAATTTATTTATATAACAAAATGTACCGTTTGCCCGTGAGAAGAGTTCAAAGTTTACATAAAAAAACACATTTTTGTACGCTGTTCAGAAATGAGTGAAACAAATTGAATGAAATTTGACAAAAGTGCATTTTAGAGGATTACTCTTCTTTCGGTAATCAAAGAAACCCAAAAAAAATTGTAGAAATTTTGAAACCACCCTCACCCCTTGATATTTTTTTCAGAACTTTCTAAGGGGTGGTAATACGATTCTAAAATTTTTTTTTAACGAGAAGACTGATTAATTATCTTCATTTTGTTACTCTTGTAAAAATTTCGTATTCCGCATAGTTCCGAAGGAAAAAAATGTTTTCTGAAATAATGCTAACAGATATTCCTAGTACAAGTTTAATAAAATTGTAATACAAAATTTTATATACAAAATTTTATGTAAACTTTGAACTCTTCTCACGGGCAAATTGTACATTTTGGTATATAAATAAATTGGGTCCAATCGACTTATTTTGACCTCTACTACACGTGGTAGCTCTGTGTCCCAGCAATTTTGGGACACCCTATATATCAGTTATTTGTTCTTCTGTCAGTACAGTCTAAAGTTCTATATAATAAAAAGTTTGACAATGGCATTAAACTGTTCCGGCATTATATATGAAAACTGTAATTATATAATCACAATCTAAGGTAGTCGCCAACTCGAATTTTCTAGCAATAAATTCTGAAAATCAGCATCAATGTTGCTCCGTGATTGAAAAAAAGTAAAGTATGTTTAAATTTCTAAAAAATCCGAGAAAGATTGATAAGAGGCCACTTTATATGAATGCTAATATTATAACATTCCTCTACCGTATCTGACATAATAAAATGTTGTTTCACAAAACCATTTTTATACAAGGTGATTCTGTAATGAGTACCATAAATGATACAGGATGTACCTACTGTCAAAATAATACGAAAACCAAGAATAACTTTTTTTCCAAAAGTTCTTCCCTAACAAGATACAGGGTGTTAAAGGGTCGATTTGGAGAACACTTATTTGATCGTATCTTGTAACTGGGTTGAACAATTTAATTCATTTTTGGTAGTCATCTACTACATAATAAGGACCGTAAACGGACAAAATTTTGTTGCATTTGAACAACCCAGTGGCGTAGAATTGGGGGTCATGTTCCAATAGAGGACACTTTGAAAACTTACTTTAATTTTAATTTTATTTTTACTAATTTTTATTTTTTTGTTAATTAAACTTTATTACCTAGATGTATTCGACTTTAAGTATTTTATTTGTTTGTTAATAAAACTTTTTCTGTGATAACTTTGCAGCCTGGTATTTCACATAGTGACACGCAAGTCAGAATATCTCGGAAACGGACGCTTCTGGGCAAATGAAACAAGTGTACCTTTTTTGTTGTATTTGAACCAATAATACTAAAAAAACAAAGAAAAATGGAAAAATCCCAACAGCAACTTTTTTTGGGGGGAAAAAGTGACTCCCAATTCTACACTACTGGGTTGTTCAAATGCAACAAAATTTTGTCCGTTTATGGTCCTTATTATGTAGTAGATGTCTGCCAAAAATGAATTAAATTGTTCAACCCAGTTAAAAGATACGAGCAAATAAGTGTTCTCCAAATCGACCCTTTAACACCCTGTATCTTGTTAGGGAAGCACTTTTGGAAAAAAAGTTATTCTTGGTTTTCATATTATTTTGACAGTAGATACATCCTGTATCATTTATAGTACTCATTACAGAATCACCTTGTATAACGGTGCAGATATTGTGACGAGCTAAGGTATCTAAGTTACGATTAACGGCCATTAAACTTATATTTGATAAAAATTATCGCTTTATTAATGTCAAAATATGATTTCATTAATTATATTTATAAGGCCACCCGAGGTCATAACATGTTCAGGGTCAATTTTCATTGAAAATACTTTAATATTTAATTAAAAATGGAAGCATGCCTTATTTCGTTACTTAATGTTCAAATTTGTTACGAGTAGTCTACGTTCAGAATAAGCGCCCTTTTTTGACTGTGCGAATAATCCTCAGAACAGAGATATTATAGAAGTGGCATATCACAGATTGTAGGTATGTACAACTAAAGCCAAACGAGACATGCGGGGAACAGTTGAAACAATTTAAAATATAATAAAATATTTTTCTGGTGTAAATGCAACATAACTTTAAGAGAGTATTGTAAAATCGCGACTGTCAGATCCGTCACTTTTGCCACGCGTTACATACAATATTTTTTGCAACAACTGCTTCAAAAGTTTAATTTTAAACAAATAAAACACAATTTGGATAAATATTTTATTAATGACATTATTTAGCACAGTAATCCATGAAGTGATTTATTACGCACGTGTGTTATAAAGTAAAACAAAACAGTATTACTTTATAGAATAAAGTTCGTTAAAATTTATTTTAAACACTACCCGTTCGAGCGCATCGGAAACTTCCATAAAGAATCACTTTTCAAACGGTACACAGGCATCCAAAATTGTACTTTTGATGCAAGTGTTGCAAAAAGAGTATTATTAACACTACGGAATACAATCAATGAATGATCATAATGTACCTGACACTTGACAGGTCGTACTTTAGTGTATAGTTGTGGTTTCACAAGCGACGTGATAATATGCTGCTCTGAGGAATAATCAGTAATATTCAAAACAACAGTGTTAACAAATATCTATAATGTCCTGTGCAAGTGTAGCTGCAGTTTAAAATACTTACATCTCCATTTACAACGAACTGAATTTGATGGCGTCATAAAAATGTTAACATTTGAAAGTAGATGCTAATGACCTCAACTGTCAAGCATCTATAATCTACAAACTCTCTCTGTTTGCTCTTTCTCTCTTTCTATAATATTTGAAAAAATAGTGCTACCCCAAATATCTGCACATTAAAATAATTATAATTCTCGCGTTTCAGTATACATAGTAGCATCACCAGGACGTATGAACACTTCTAAAATATCATTTTTCATCCATGTTTTCAATTTGATATGTTGGTATTTGGGATAATATTAGTGTTGGGACTCGAGTTGTGTTTCACTCGAGTGACTCGAGTGGTTTTTATTTTACTCGCAGTCGAGTCTAATTTATTTTTACTCGGCTTTCGAGTGACTCGAATCGTCGAGTGACTCAAATCGGCTAGATCCACTCGATTGGCGAGTTGACTCGGAACACTCGAATGGCCTGTAGTGACTCGGGTGAGAAGTACAAGTTAAGCCATGCTTAGCCGATGTGTGACATACAATATACATGCCTTATTCTTTCATTTGAAACTCAGTACATAGTTTGAGTTGTTTTATTTGTTAAATATTTGTGTAAACTGTAAAGCTGTTTGCTAATAGTTCGTGTTTAAAATGAGTGAGAGCTACACTGAATGTGGTTAGTGGTTACTCATTATTATGACCTGCCTGTATGTAAAAAAATGACTCGAGTTACATTATCACTCGAGTGACTCGAGTCTTATCTTCACTCGAGTGAAGAATTTGTCACTCGAGTCTTATCTTGAATCGAGTGGCATTCGAGTGTCTCGTTTTGTACAGGCGAGTGACTCGAGTGAAAAAATCTCACTCGAGTCCCATCACTAGTTAATATACCCATCAGCTGCTGGGGTGAAGTGGATATGTAGAAGTAAATATAATCGGATAATTTGTGTATATTGGAGTTACATATTGGCATAATAACGTTATAGCGCGGAAAATGAAAAAAACGGTTTTATTAATTGAAATGTTATGCGATGGTATCGATTGCAACTCTAAGTAAGTACCTACAGATAAAATTAACTGGTACGGCTCCACCGCACTGACTTTCTCGCTCAACTACATCGACCGCGAATTTTCGTTCATCAGTAAACTAATCTTTCTGGATTTTTCGGAGACAATGGAGATATATGGGCACTGCCAGACTTGACCGTTAGGGGCGCCAGCTATGTAACCACCTCGGTCTGTGAGCAATTAAGTAGTTTGTGCAGAATAATTTTATTTAAAATAATAAATCATTGACAATGCCGATAAGCTGTGTTTACCAATGTTCAAATCACAGAGGTTTTGTATTTTCATAGGATTTGGAACTGAAAAGAAGTGGTTGCATGCTGTCATAAAAGAAAAAACTTGATTTTTCGCGCGTTTTTCCATGAAAACAAATCATAACTTAGATGGATATATACCTGCTGCCATCTATATTACGTTTCTCATGTGCCCATCTCCATTGAATAATGGCATATTGTAGTCATTAATGGCATATCGGTTTATAAAATATGAACAATTTTCATTTATCAGTATATCCCTATTTGAAGCTGTCGGAAAATAAAAAAAACCCTGAGAAATTCCGCAAAAATTCATGAGTTTAAAATTTGGTTTAGATCCAATAAACGGTGTCTCTGCAAATTGTAAATTGTGTTTTAAAGACCACCAACAGCTAAGGTTATTTGGGCCTAGCACCAATTCATATTTTCAATTCATTATTATTTTTTTTTATAATAAATTGAAAATCCAATTGACACTTTTACCAGCTCTCGGACTAGAACCTGGGGACTTGTAATAGAGGAACCATAGCAACGCCATGTAAACAACAGCATTGCTACACTCTCGGCTATTCTCAAGCCCGGTGCCTCTGCACATACGGACGGACGGATATCTCAAGCTGGCTTTTTCGATATGTAGTGAGCATGAAATGTCTAAATCCGTTGAAATTTCGGATTTGAATTTTTCGCCATTATAAAACTCTCTTCGCTTCTATGATCGCTCGAAAGTAAAAATTGAATAAGCAGGGTGAATTTGTAAGTTAAGATAATATGCTTCAGCTCAAATACTGTTTACGAATGGTAATAAAAAAATATGGAGACGATGAAGGAAAAACATGTCTACATAAAAAATAATAACTTTTTTCTCTCCAGTTTAGGGTACGATTTATTCTTGAGCTTCACCGTCGATTTAGATCTCTTGTTGAACAGATATCTGATACCTTCGCAAGTTCAACAAAAGAATTCCTCACAGTTTTTCCTAGGACTTCGCATCAGAAGAGATCCAAGTTTTTAATTTGGTACAAATATTTATTAACAAAGCTTTACTCATTGAATTTATACAGCCTTACTCATAGTTTCATAGAAAAAACATTATTTGTTTTATAACCATTTTTGCTGAGATTTCTTTACACATATTTCCCAAAAGGCGAGATTCACATAACGTGAAGAATATAGTCTTGATATTGTCTCGGTATGAACTGTGAACATGCTATTGCTATACTTCGGCTTTTCTAGTTGAGACTAAGAAAGTCTTAAGTATCGTCTCGGTTTCGTCTCGTCTCATCTCGTTGCGAATTCCCAGTTCGACCAGTAAATTAGTGTTTTATCTCCTCTTGAACACGGCCTTCTGCACACCCCTCCACTTAACCACCCACCTGTACACACACACTAACAAGTACACACACATACACCCCAACCAGAAGAGGTACAACGACTTTTAATATATACAGAGTATTTAATTAAGCGTGGAACACGACTAATCCATGATTCATATCAATATTAATTTTCGCTACTTTATTACATTGCGGTTCGCGTTTCTCAGGTGAGCTGCTGTAATTTGTATTTCTATGGTTTTCTGTTTTTTCTACAGAGATTTATTTTATACAGCTAAGAAAACCCGTTCTTCATAATATGAAAGAGATTATGTTAACTACCACTAGCAATAAATCCTTATTTGTTAGAAAATTTGATTTGACAATGACTAGATTGTGATCAAATAATTACAGTTTAATGTTGTTGTGAAACTGCCTGTCATGTAGAACATTAGATTGTACCTCACATAGATAGATGATTGGTCTACATAGAAAAAGATCACTTTTTCAGCTGAATTCTGATCAATATGCATAGAAAAATGTTGTTTTGAAGTGGAAATTGTACAAAAAACTATGTTAAATACTTACATGTATAGTATACACAGTTTAAAAATATATAGTTCCAATCGATCAATTATTTTTCGAGAAGGATCGATTTAAAATTCTACAATGTTTTCTTATAAAGATGTGTGGTCACAATCTAAGGTCATAACTTACTTTCAAATAAGATTTTTGGCAATGCTTTCTGCAACCCAGCATAAGAGTATGTAGCCTTAAGGTTGATATCGAATTTCTAGTATGACAACTATCTTAAGATCGGGGATCGAATCAACCTTAAAATATGTTTAAGTTTCATAAAAATCTGTTTTGGGATGACGTGCGAATCGATAGACAGAACTACATTTTTTTTGTATCGATTAATTATACAGAGGAAAAGTTTGTATGTTTGTTTGTTTGCGGCGGGTAATCTTAGGAACTCTTCAAGCGATTTGAAAAAATCTTCACTGTCTAAGAGTCTACTTTTATCGAGTGACATACGCTATACCTATGGAAAATTGTTTAAAAAATTCACTGTACTATTTTTTCTTTGTAATCCACTACATACATATTTACGTTAGGTCTTATGGCTCATAGCCTACTACAAAATTTTAAATGTTCTCAATGTTATTTTCCCTATGTTCAGTAAAACCGCATATTATTACGTCACGACAAAAGAGGAATGACGAGCGTCTATAATCTACCATACCTTCTAAAAGAGGAATGAACTTTTTTAACTTTTAAAATTACTGATTAAGCTGTGATCAGCTATTCACATTTTACAGTGTTGAATGAGCTAAATTGGTGTACGCTGGCTAAGCTAGAGTTCCAGTAAAGTGTTTTGTTTTCCCTTGATTATTTCGCTGCCTGGTCGGGAATATTTATTAAACGTTAAATGTACGCAATAAATACAATTGAATAACAAAAAATACAATTGAATTTTTCCTGACTACAGTGTTGTGTTACGTCATTGTTCTTACAACAGGTGTCTTCATATACTGTTTGCAGTAATTATGCATTCATCTAGTTACTTAAATGTACGGTTTCACGTACAATACGTAGAAATAACTTGAAAACAAGTTTTTAAGATCCAAGAAAAACAAAAATACCTCTAGCTCTTTAGAAACTATCAAGTATATGATCGAATTCCAAAACTAAAAAGTCATAATGAAAAATTGGTTAAACATTGGCATTCTTATATGCATGCGATTTTTAATATACCGGTAGCATCTATATAGAAATATACTATAATTTCTCGCTATTTCCTACATAGTATGTTTATTTTTTCTACAATATTAAAAGTATAAAATACTTTTAATAATAAATTTCGTGTAAGATTGTCTAACAAATTATCATCCATATAAAACAAGACTAACGTTGTAGAAAGCTAATTTAATTGTTCAGCATCCCACAGCTGTTTATATCTGGTTCACGGGAATGGGGTGCACTTAGGTAGGGTGAATGGTGAGCTGAGTTAGGTGAAGATCGACGTTGGATGTACGCTATTCTCTTAAGCCACAGGTGACAGTGTTAATAGCTGAAGCCACCGCCATTATATTATATAATGCACATACAGGTTGTTTGAAAACATTACAGTTTATTTGGAGGCATCTTTTACTCCTACAGATTTACTTATATATTTTAGTAGATATGTGATCACATAAGACCTAATGCATGGATTGGTAGTGAATCTATTTTTGGATTATCTAATTTTTGTGTGCTGATCTTTGATTTTATTGATTTTGAAACCACCATTTGGTTAATTAATATTATTTTTGCAACACTTGCATCAAAAGTACAATTTTACATGGATGTGTATCATTTGTTAAGTGATTCTTTATGCAAGCTTCTGATGTGTTCGAACGGTAGTGTGTGAAGTAAATTTTAAAGCACTCCGTGCTATAAAGTAATACTGTTTTGTTTCACTTTAAAACACATATGCGTAAAATAATACTTTATAGATTATTTTGCTGTAATATCACTTATAAAATATTTATCTAAATTCTGTTTTATTTGCTTAAAATTGAACTCTGAAGCAGTTGTTGCAAAAAATATTGTATATGTAACGCGTGTCTAAAGTGACGAATCTGACGACAGCCGTCATTTTACAATACTCTCCTAAGGTTATGTTGCATTTATACAAGAACGAGTGTGAGTTTATCGCGCGAGCCAAAACGCAACATAACCTTAGGCTCGTATCGCAAAATTGCAACTGTCATATAATTCGTCACTTAATCTACGTGTTGCATAAATATCTATTATTTAATTATTTATAACAGTTTTTGAAAAGTTCACAAGACTATACTTAAGTATCTATTTTTTTTAAATTAATAAATGGCAAAAAAGGAAGGATTTTTCAAAATACACAATGAATGATTAAAGTAGCACTAAAAACCTGATCTAAATAGCTTTTCCATGATGTGAGTCATTTTAAAAATTCCCAAGTAGGGAAACAAAGAGCCCTAACAGCTTATGTAGTATTTTTGTTATGTTGAAGAACTCTATGATATAGAGAAATGGTGATCCGTAAATGGTGTAGAAATTAGGAGAAAAACTCAGTGGCAAAAGGATCAAATAAAATTTGCAATACTGATGATTAAATTTGCATTTATAAGCTTACGTTTCGGAACTCATTGCACCATCCTCAGAGCATCTAAAATAAAGTTTGATTTATAATCTGTTTAAAATTGTAAGAATTTCACATTAAAAAAAACAAAAGAAAGCAAAAGTCAAAATATGTTTTACTGGGTATATTTTCCCAAAAGTTTTTTGTTCATGACCGTCTTTTAATAGGATAGGTACGTAACTTTGCGGCAGTATCTATCAGGGCATTAGTAGGTATCTACTTAAAAAATATACCTAAACTTTTTCAAGTGCAAGTGTGTCGAGCTTGCTTTTACTTTATAAAAAACTACTTCATGTGTATTGGAATTAAAAACAGTTGATGTTTTCGGGGCAAGGTATTTCAAAATATCAATGTCAGCCGTCAAAACGTCAGTGTAATACTAATCGTTGTACTTATTTTAAGTCTAAAAATTGTGGAATAGTTAATGTCATGTTAGCAATCCTTGTCAAAACAAATAATTTTGTTATTACAATTTTTACATTATTATTTAACATTTGGTATTTGTAGTTTGGTTGTGCAATAGACTACAGCTCTTCATTAATTAAGAAATTTTTTTTTTAATCTGCTAAAAAAGATAAAAACAAATAAGTTTGTTATTAAAATTTTTATACTATTTACCATTTTGTATTTGTAGTTTGGTTGTGCAATAATTAACTACAACTTTTCTTTAATTAAGAAATAATTTTATTTTTATTTGCCTAAAAAATATTCAGGCAAATACCATTTTCCTAGTCAAATAGCATTTAGCTAGTCATTTAGCAAAGAAAAAAGAAAAACCCATTTTCCCAGGCTGAAAGCATTCGCCTAGGCAAAAGCCATTTGCCTGCGACATATACATCATGCAAGCAATGATAGCAGGAGGCTGTATGACACAAGGTATTAAAGTGTTGTTTGCAAGTGGTCCACATGGGAGTATAACTGGCTCCGACGTTAAACACGACCCAACAACAAACTTCATTATTTCATTCACCTGCCCTGCCATCCTGAGACGCATACGATATAAACAGGATGATCATTTTAAATTTGATCGTTTCTAGAGTGATCACCGTTGACCTTGGCGTACCGAAACCTAAGTCATGTGTGTGACGGTAAAGGGGAAAGGGGATATATAGGGATCAAAAGATAAATAATAAAAATAATGAAAATCAACTGATTGCGAAGCATATAAGGAGAATGTTAGATTAGTAATCATGTCACGCTTGAGTAATTGTAAGCTCATTCCGCTGCGAAAGTGGAAACGTTCAGGTTAGAATCCTGACTATGACTATGGTTAGTAAAATTATTTTTTTCAATATGTTTGGAATCAATTATACAATTGGGTGCTTTCCAACAAAAATTTTCAATTGCAATTCAGCCGTATAAACCTATTAATTTATAAATAATAAAATACCTGAACCCATGAGATGAAAATTTTAAATTTAATCAAAAAGAAAACACCGCTAAAAAAGTGCATATCAAAACTTAAAAGTAGCATAGGTACTTATGACAAAAAAGTATAATTTATAAAACTGGAGCAACTCGGAGGATTTGACTACATAATCCGCAGACCGGAGGTTTAAAAAGTATTAAAATAGTTGCAGATTCCGGGTGAAGCCCGGAGAGATTGTCATCCTAAAGGTAACATTTACGTATCAAATTAAATTTAGGGCAAATTTCAATCTTTACTATCCTTACTAATATTATAAATATGAAAGTAACTTTGTCTGTCTGTCATTCTGTCTGTTACCTTTTCACGCCTAAACCGATGGACAGATTTCGATAAAATTTAAAAAAGAGATAGATTGCATCCTGAGGCTACTTTTTGCCTCAAAAAAGCGGCTTCGTCCGAGTGAAAAAAGTAATCTCTGGAACTAATGAAAGCTACACTATTCCTGAGTGCTATATAGGCTATATTTTATTTTGGTTTTCGCGAGGGGAGGGAGGCTATAAATCATAAATTCTTAACTCTGGAACTACTACACCGATTCTAAAAATTATTTCACTAATAGAAAGCTACACTATCCCTGAGGGATATAGGCAATATTTTATTTTCATTCTCGGGGGGGGGGGGGGTAATAAATCATAAATTCTTATCTATGGAACTACTGAACCGATTCTAAAAATCCTTTCACTAACAGAATGCTACGCAGGGGGAAAGATTCTCGCGGGGGGCAGGAGGAGAAATTCTTGCGGGGGGGGGGGGGGTAATAAATCATAAATTTTTATCTCTGGAACTACTAAACCGACTCTAAAAATTCTTCTTTCACTAATAGAAAGCTACGCAGGGGGAGAGATTCTCGCGGGAGGATAACAAATAACAATAAGTAAACTAAATATACGTGAGCGGAGCAATGGGTGACCGCTATTAAATCACAATTTCTTTTACAATTTAAATGTCGTACCTATTAATGTGTGAAATTTACTATTTTTCTACGTGAAAAATTATTCCCGCTCGAGTTCACGCTTAAAAAAGATAATTTTACATTAAATTACGCTTTTTTTTAATAAGCGGCAAAGAATATCATATTTTAGAAGTAAAACTATATCTATTTTACATAGGTTTTACTGTAATATTATATTTTGGTTTAAAAATTAATGCGTTGACATTTTTATCAGTTTAATCCCTCAATGTGCAAATACTTCGACGTATTTTCATCTCTGTGAAAAACTTAATTCTTTTTCTTACTTTTTCTCGTGTCATTTGTATTTACATATTCTTTTGAAGTCATGTCAAACAATCTCCATATATCAAAAATCAAAAATCGCCTAAAGGCGTAATCCATATCACGCATAATATTATACAACGCAGCATCTATACCAATGAGTTCTTATTTTATTGTTTTAAAATTCAGATGAACCAGAGAGGACATATTATATTCTAGAATCACCATACAATATTTAAAAATCGGCCAAGTGCATAAATCAGACTCGCGCACAAAGAGTTCCGTACAATAATAACAAGCCGTGAGGTGGGTCGTTTATTAGGACTAAAGTGCGACCCTTGAGGTCCACACGACGAACTTCCCAGTTTGATAAATATTTAATAATAATAATTAAATTAGATATTACACAGAAAAGTAATCATTTTAATCATTAAAACATCAATAATTAAAAAAAAAAAAAAAAAAAAAAAAACGGCTGAACCGATTTTTATAAAATTTATGTCGGATCAAAATGACGTTAACACGCCTCGATTGACACCCTTACGAAGTCGATATAATTTTTTATTCGCGAGATATTGTGTAAAATCTACTTTTTTGGAGGTTATTTGGTTAAGAAAAAAGAACGGCTGAACCGATTTTAAAAAAATTCCTTTCAGATCATATTTACGTTAATACGCGTCGATTGGCACCCCAACGTAGTCGATATCATTTTTCGTTCTCGAGATTTCGTCTTAGAAAGAAATGGACACATACGTACGTACGTACGTACGTACACACACACACACACACACACACACAGACATCTTTCTAAAAGTAGTGTAAAAATAGTGTAGTGACCTTGAAACATTAAAATTTTTTTTCCTTTTTGATTTCGATTTTCGGACCCATTACAATAACTTCCAGTGGGAAGTTAAAAATAACGAGTTAGGTAAGGATAGAAAAATACAGATTTATTTATAAAAGCTTTAATCAAACCAGTTTTTAAAGTAAAAAAAATATATTAACAGAATATTTCATTAATAAATCCCGGGATCGAACCGGGTACCTTTAGATCTTCAGTCAAACGCTCTAACAACTGAGCCAGTCGACCGATGATGTTAGACGTTTCTTTAGTACAGTATAGAAGTACGACTGGAGTCAGTATTGTAGTAAAATAAAAAACATTAATTTATTAAAATTAATTGATTATTTAATTCCAATTATTATTTGCCAGGATTTATGCCATAATAACACACAATCTGTGAAAATTTCAACTAGCTACCTCTTACCGTTTGTGAGATAGAGCCTTGCGACAGACAGACGCACGGATGGACGGGCAGAAATCGTATAGGCTCAGTAATAGGGCTGCGTTCGGAGGTACGGAATCGTAGAAAGCAAGAATAGAATTATTATTATAGTTACAATCGTATCTTTAATATCCAGAGCTTGGTTATTACGTTCTAGTTATAAAAGTAAAATATAACAAATGTTTTATACAAAAATTATAGAGTGTCAAGGGGGACAGAAGACTGTGATTTCAAATTTAACATAGGTGGTGCTGTGACGGTCAGGCGAAGGTCAGCATTTTTATTCCAGAATACGATACAGTATTTAATAGTGAACAGTAAATTATTAAGGTACAAATGAGCTAAAGTTAATAAATATTGAGATATTTATAAAATAAAATAGTAAATTTAATTTCTCAATTATTCGGTTCTTTTATGAATTGAATTCAAGTCAAGAAGGCCGGTGCGTAATATTATCATGATTCATGGCTATCTTCTTACTGCTATGCCATAATTTATCTAATTGTCGTTAATTTTAATCGTTGTTTAATTTCTAAATATCTTAATATTTATTAACTTTAGCTGATATGTATCTTAATAATTTACTGTTCACTACTAAATACTGCATCGTATTCTGGAATAAAAATGCACTGTTGCAATTAAAAAATCGATGCTGACCTTCGCAGCACCACCTATGTTAAATCTGACTTCTCTCCCCCTTGACATTTTATAACTTTTGTATAAAACATTTTTTTATGGTTTGTACCGTTTACGAGATATTTCACTGCATTGTTTAAGATGTGCCACCTGTATACTTACTTATATTCCTCACAACATGTATATTGTATAATGAGAGGATTTATTTCTGTCAAATCATAACAATTTTAGTTTCTCACAAATAAATGATAACAGAATCGTTTCACTTGTAACCACTCAACTCAGCTTTAATAACGTTGTGCTTGTGGGGCTACAATGTGCTTAGTAAATGGTTGAACTACCGAGTAAAAAATACCCCATACTTTAAGTTTGAGTATACCAATAATAATAGTGTACCAACTTTCATCTATACTGCTAATGCCATGCGCGTACGCAAGTGTGAAAATTCATGAAGCTTACCTCATACTAATCCCTTATGTTTCCCGTTATTGAACTTTGGCACCTGAAAATTCTCCGAATCGTAATTAGAACGATAAGACAATCGTTTATGACCTAATTACAGTATGATAACCGTTTACTCTCATAACTTTTGCTTCCCTCCCACCGTTGAACAAAATTTTCGTACCATCTTGAGCATAGCCGTTTTTAATTGATGTCGAATAGAAAGACACAAAAAATCTGGAAATATAGAAAATTCTGAAATAAAACAGACATAGGTCGTAGTACAATTTTATATATTAATATTATAATTTTAAATGTTTGAGGTCAACACGACTATCAGGTAACAAAGATTTTTGTCAAAACCGACATTCATGTGCTAGTTATAAAATTAACGCGTTTTTAAATATAAGCTAAACCTACGCTCCGATAAATTCAAAGGTTCTAAGTTTGTTGACCATTTCGGTTTCGACGAACTATACCTCCATTAATGAAGTTAGGAAGTTAAGGTGTGGAACAATCGTTGCAAGATGTCTGGCTGACGCCTAATGTTTTATGTACGTTAGCAGTGACGTCTCATGACAATTTTCACAAAATAAATAGTTGCCTTTCGACTTTTACATCGTATTTTTGATTTTTTTTAATTATAAAAACTCCCCCTCAAATAGAAAAAAATTGTCCCTTTTCAGAGCCTTGATGAGCGCGCAACCTCAAGCAGTGCACATCGGGTAACGCTAAAATCGCCGGTGTCAAGGCTTCTTAATAATTTCGGAGATAAAGGGGGGAGATCGGACAGACCGACAAACACGAGAGCGATACTATAAGGGTTCAGTTTTTTCATTCTTAGGTACGTAACGCTAAAAACAGTACAGACCTGTATAAAATGAATCATAAGAACAATTTAAAATCCTAGTCAAAATATTTATTTAGTTTGTAATAGCATTCGTTTATAAAATACTCTTTTAATTTTGTTTTAAATCTATTTAATGGAAGGGTTTTAGATAGTGCGGGAGTGTGTTAAATATTCGTATTGTTGATTGATAGAATCCAATGTAGACATTTAATTTTGTTAATTCAGAAACCTACTTTATACGTAAAATCTACATACGTCCGGCAAACAGTGATTTTAGTTAATTTGGAATGTTTGTAAGTGAAAAAAGCTATACGGTAATTTTAGTCAGCGATGTGGAATGCAAGTTTGTAAATAGGCAAAGCTATACAGTTCGATCGGCGACGGCCGAACTGTATGAACGCCGTCCGGGGAAACAATGTATGTTGCTTACACTATACACTACATAGAAGTGAAACTTTCTCAAAATCTATAATCTCTAAATGTTATAAATTGGCATTTGCGGAATAATATAATATGATTTGTTTTTAGTTTCCATGGTTACAATGTTAACGTTAAATGTAACGCAAACGTTTAACGTCCCGAACTCGCATAAGAAGTTACACATCATAAAAGTTGAAAACCCGTGCACTAATTTATTATCTCTGGTCTGTTGAGTCTTATGGTGCTATTCTGTATAATCAACGTTAGAATTTGCAGTGCTGTAAATTTGTTGTCACTTTCACACAAATTTAATATGACATAAGTTAAAAAGTGAGAGAAAAATTTTACAGCACTGTAAATTCTAACAAAGACCATGCGGAATAGCACCATTAAACTCAGTGATGACTGATGTAACATCTAACAGTAGTTAGAGGATATGTAAGCATTTAATGTTTTTCTTATTCAAATTTATTCCTGTTCGTTGTTTAACTGAAAGAGTCTATTCTCTGAAGTGTTCGTTTTGATAAACATTTGAAGTACCTAAATATACAATAGACAGGGATTTCTAAAAGTGTTAGGTTGAGAAAATAATTACCACCAATTCCGAATGTAATTAATTTAAAAATAAGTTTTATATGCTAAAATGAGTAGAAAAGCTCATTGTAAAAGCTTCCTTCCAATGCCGAAGGAAATAGAAATCTCAGATCTCTACGTTTTTATTTTCGAGCTAACATAGGCGTATAAAAGTCTTGTCATGGCGAAAAAATCGAATTCGAGATTTCGGCGCATTTAGACGTTTTATGGTGTCTGCGTACCGAAAAACGACTTTTGGATGTCCCGTCCGTACATGCAGGACCGAAAGCTAGTGCCAATTTTTTGGTGTTATTTATTCAAGGCCTTTTTTTGTGAAGATGTAGAGGCAGGCATATTAAAGTACCCTGAGTAAGGGATTTTGCTAGGATTTTGCTGGGAAAGGTGCAAACCGTCCCCAACATGTAACAAAAAAAATTGTCACAATTATTATTGATTCAAGGCTGAAATTGTTTATATAGCTTGTCAATGACCCAATAATGTCATTATAATATTTTCAGATCGATTGGTCAGTATTAACGGGGTGGAAGATCACCCTAAACGTGTCATGTACCCGACGAAATTTATATATTATTAGTTCAAGTTTCAAATTTTAATATGTTGTTACGGCGACTGTTTTAAGCATATATTTCAATTTGCAGAACAAAATGTCAGTGTTAACCCCTTCTCTTAGAGGGTAACTTGCTCACCTAGGTGTTTATATCGTTCTGCAAGGGGGTTAGTAATATCGACATTTTGTTCTGCAAATTGAAATACATATATGCTTAGAACAGTCGCCGTAACAACATATTAAAATTTGAACATTGAACTAATAATATAAATTTCATGGTATACATGACACTTTTAGGGGTGATCTGCCACCCCTTTAATACTGACCAATCGATCTGCAAATATTTTTAGAGAAATTCTCAGAAAAATCCAGAAAAGATAGTTTACTGAGCAACAAAAATCCGAGGTCGAGGCATTTCAGCGAGAATGTCAGTGCGGTGGACCCGTACTTTTGATTTTGACTTTTTATGACCAATAGCAAGTAATTCATTTTTTTTTTAATATAAACTTCGAAGATCAAATTAGTGGATGTCATTAGATAAGGCTAGATTCAGGGGTCATAATAAAAGTTATGTAATAATAAAAGTTATATTTGCTGTTTAATTAAAATATAAAAAACCTTAAAATACACATCAAAAATAATATCCAAATAAATAATAATAATAAAGTGGTAAATATACTTTAATACATAATATTGTGAAAACCCTGTATATTTCCCATTGGTGTATTTTGTATTTGTAAAGCATTTATAATATACAGAATGTTGCCAATAATAAGAGTAACCATTAGGTATTTCTTATTTTCTGGGAATAATAAGTAATTAATGGAATGTATTAGAACATCGAGTGTTTTTTATATATAAATTAACGCTTCAAATAGACTTCAAGGTGCTTCCTGAACAGTTATAAGTAGAATGCGGAAATTATTACAAAATTTCAAATACTTTATATTATAAGATATTTTTTACACGCTTTTACTTAATTTTACTTGTATGTAACTAACTAAATAATTATGTAAACAAATCTAGGAATTTACCGAAAAGGGGTTTTGGGGGGTAGAAAATCGATCTAGCTAAGTCTCATCCCTGGAAAAATTCCTTTTGTTATCAACTTTATCATTTTAAAAATCAATTTTCTGATGTTTTTTCAAAATAGTGTAATAGTGAGTACCTAGCTGATGTTAAAATTTATTTCACTGTCCAAGTTCCCAATAACTCATTAAGTATAAATTTAATATAACATGGACGATATCAACAACAATTCTTATACAATATATTATGACAGATATTTTAAATTATCAAAATAAATCGTACATCAATGTTAAAAATAAATTAAAAAATGTTAGTAAAAAAAACATTTTAGAGACAAGCTTTTAAATAAATGCACTAAAAAGGAAAAAATAATTTTTAATAATTAGGTTCATAATTATATAATTATAAAAGCGTGGGTCGTGAACTATATGATAGTTTATTAGTTACGACCCACACTTTTATGATTATGAACCTAAATTATTAAAAATTATTTTTTTCCTTTTTAGTGCATTTAAAAGTTTTTTTTACTAATATTTTTTTAACCACATGGAGTTTTCTGTAACTTTAAATATCTGCATAAAATTACACGGAACTAAAAAATGTTTTAAATATGGGACAACAATTCAATGTCATTTTGTGCCTCCAAGTTTGGCTAAAAAAAAATGACACAGACGAATATTGTGGATGATTATAGATGCTTAACAATTTTATCTATTCATTTTTTTTTTTGTAAAATAGACGGTTTAAAAACAAGGGTCAAAACCTAACTTTTGCCGCCATTTCCCAAGATAGCTCTTGAACATTTTTTTGAGGAATGTATAAAATTTCAATCAAAAGGCATTAAGAGAATGTCTACAAAATCCCTCGCTTGTTGAAATTTTTGACGTAGAACTTATTTATTCCCGGTGATATATAGGGGGACAAAATAATGCGAGACGAAAATACGTTTCAAAAAATGTGTGACGCGAACTATTATAAACGTACGTCATAGTTTGTTTGTGTTGTGTATCATGTATGTCATGTTAATATTTTCAATTTCAAATTAACTGACTACCTACTTTGATTACATAATATAAAAGTTATTAAATTATTGTAAGATAAAATTATAAAAGTAGTTCTACGTCTTCGATTATGGCACAATCGTAATTCAGTAGCCTTTGTCATTTTTTCTGAAATACTTATTTAAAATGATTTTGAATTTGTAATCAACGCTTCGCTGTTTAAGCACATACCTAATATATTAAATGACTTATCAACTTAATAATTTAGGTCTATTTACTGAAAACACGCTGTATATAATAATAATCCAAAGGGAATGAATGTTTACCCAGCGCCAGGAAACCTACAATAATTATGTTGTTTTGATAATAATTTTCATGCTAGATAATAATGTGGGAACAGATTAATAACTTATATTCTATAAACGATGATTCTTAACCTATGGTTCACGGATTTTTATGGCTTCATGATCCGGTTCAATCTGGGACAGCGGCAGCGCCAGTGTTAAAACAATTTGAGATTAGATCGTAATATTATATTGAAACACTAGCTTTGGCTCCCAGCTTCGTAGATTTACTCGCATTAATATCGATTTTGATGGGAAGCTATCTTAACTCGAGTGTAACCTGGTACTTAAAATTTGAATTCACCCTGCAGGTTCATCAAAATAGGTTCAAGTGTTTTCAGGCTAGACCAGTTACAAAAGTTACTGTTTGAAATAAATATGTATTTTTAATTTCATATAAAATTGTGATTTATTTTTACTACGTGTTAAACTGTATAATATTTTAGCCAAATAAGAATGGCCGGGCCGCCGGATTATATCAGGAAATATAATTTTAATTTTATTTTCATACATTTTTCCGTACTTATTTTGTCAGTTCTTCGATCAAGAAGAAATGTGTTTAGTATTCCATTCTATCTTCTAAAAATTAAAACTTTCTAAGAAAATTCGACTGATGACCAGTCCTATACTTCCCACCTAGTAAATATTTGCAAAAAATAAACACTCTTCTTTTATTCTTTGAAAAAAAGCATGGCCCTCTTTTTTGTTTGGTGATTTACTGATGGCTAGTAATATAGCAAAATTCATGTTTACCTTGATTTACGTACAATTTTCTTTTTTTAATAAAATATCTTTTTTCTCGAAAACTATACATTTTAGAGAAAAAAATATTTACATTTTTTTCATATTATAACATCTAGAATTCATTTATATTTTTTTTACCTATGTTAATACGTGACATTGAGAACGCTTTTTTTAATATCTCAGGATCCACTGAACCGATTTGACTCAAAATCTAATCAGATCTAAGTTAAAGGCTGATAAACACAATAGAATAATCAGCATGGCCGTATGTTGTTCCATTTTTACGATATTGAAGGCGAAAAATTGACCACATACATACACACACACACATACAGGCATCAGTCAGAAAATGATCTTAAACGATTGCTAGGGTCTCAAAACGTGAAGATCTGTTAAAATCTCGAAATATTTTTTTCGGACTAAATCCATTACTTCCCTACCATAGTAGAGGTGGGAAGTAATATTGTTTGTTCAACACCCGCATGAAATATGTAATTTCGTAGCCCTACTGAGGGTGAGGGAAATAATGAATTCTCGGGCTGTTGACGTAGAGAGTGGGCGAAATGGCATTTCGCCCTCGCTCATTTCGGGAAACTTATTCGCAAGTGTTGGAGATAATACGACCCAAAAATTACTGTTTTACACTGTTTTGCGGTAATTGAACGAAACATTATGTGCAACTATTGGTCAAAAAAGAAGATTCCTCTCGCGTGTTACCGCACTCGCTACTCTCGTGCGGCAAAACTCCACGCTCGACTATTTTCTCCCACTAGTCGCACAATATACTATTTAAATAGCCTAAAAAGTCATTTTCGTTTTGAGAACCGCTGTTGTAGACAGAACAGGGGCACGGATGATTATTAGCATATTATCAAACCTTATCACCCTTTCAAAGAAATTTCAAAAATCGTAAAACTGATGTAAAATTCTTTGAAATTGCCAAATGAGAATTTCAATTCAATCGATTGATTTAAAAAAAGGTTTGTGTTTACAATATTACATACATTTCGCTAAATATAGTAGCATAATATGTCGTGACGCTGGATCAGTTAATTAATTAGTATATATATAACGTGACTGTGCAATAGAAAACAATTAAAATAATATAGAAACATGAGTTCACGCGCTTATATTTTCTATAGATCGAAAAAAAAACAATAAGTGATCTGAATAAACACAAAGAATTCAAAGTTTTATAAGTATTATTTTTAAATCAAAAATTTTCAAATTAAAAAAAATAGTTAATAAAGTTTAAAGATATTATTCATGCCCAAAATTTATATATTAGCTTAAATGTTCCGTACCAAAATAGGAAAAACGGAACACTTATCACCTCACTCCAGTGTCTGTTCGTTTGTCTGGCACAAGCCCCCAGTGCCAACGGTACAAGACTAAATTTGGTATAGTTCAAGCTTGTTATGACCCAATGCTGTGGTTTAAATATGGATAAATAATTCGGATAATTATGGGTAATTATGGGTAATAATGGGGGGTCAAACAGGTTATGAAATAATAAAAAACCGGTTAAGTGCGAGTCGGACTCGCGTGGAGAGGGTTCCGTACTATTCCGTTTCCCGTGGGAATTTCAAGACTTAGAATTTTCGTTCAAACTTTCCTGTAAACTATGAGTAAGACCCTATATTCCCTATTCTTTTTTAAATTTAGGCTCAGTAGTTTCGGGGTTAAGGGGGGGGGAGGAATGCTCGATTTTCGTATATTTTCTTTAATATCCTTTAAACTATGCATTTTACTTCAAAAATGTCTTCAAAACATACATTTTTCAGAAATTCAAAGTCAGTAGTGTTGTTTCTATGTTATTTTAATTGATATTTTATTCATATTTTGAACATATCTTCACATAAATAACATTTCTACACTGCCTATGTGTCTGCCTAGATTTTAAATATATTAAGTACAAAAAATGTATCTTTTAGTTCTAGATTTGACATAATAATTTGGTAATTATTATTTTTGAAATACCTATTTTTATTAATTATTCTTATATTTATCAATGTACCTACACGTTAAATGACATTTGCGAACCATATTTATTTTTTAATATTTTTTATTTAATTTGTCAATTATTATGTATAAATATTTTTTAAACAAAAATAAATTAGTTTAGATTAAAAAGAACAATTTAACCACTGTTTTTATGATTTCAATAGAGTTATCACTAGGCATTTTGTAGAACATGATTGAATAAAAATAAATACACAAATACTTGAAAAATTCTAGAAATTTATTAATCTCGACGATCGTTTCGGGTTTTTAACCCATCATCAGGAGAGTTCACATTTGACTATTGTGGAGATTAACAAATTTTTGGAATTTTTCAAGTGTTTGTGTATATTTTATTTCATTGTTTTTTATATTAAAATGAAATAAGAATCCAGTCAGAAATAATTTTGTTGTATAGTTACACTTATACGTTTTTAGTCAAATATGACCTGTCTTTTTAGAGATTATTAGTAGTAATTATTAACATTAATAATATTTAATGATAATAATAAATTTGACTTCTATTTGCTGTCGAACAAAGAGAAATGTGCCTTTAAATAAATAATACCAACGTATTTAGATTTCATAATTATTAACTAGTCAAAAATGCCGCAAATTTGTTTCCGATCAGAAATAAGATTTTACTATTTACCAACTTTTCGAAAGTTTATCTGATTTAACTAAGTTTGATCTTTCAATATAATATTAAAGTTATTATTAAAATGGTTCTATTTTGCAGATTATGTTACAGGACAGGTACCCTAATTGGTTTCATAAATAAAATTATTTGTGTATTTCCTATAAATAGTATAAACAGTACCTACCTATATAAGCTGGCAGGTACATGAAATAGTTTGTCATTATTTTCTAATTTAAGAAAAATGTATTTGATGATCTTTGCCAATAGGTAAGTTTTTTACTGACGTCAAATCGGATTTCCATTCATTTACCCAGAGTAAAATATTATTGATGCGACACATGATACCTACACCTATCATAAAACATGACAGTGTTAATTATTCCACATTAAATAATTTATGAATATGATCTATTAATTATATACCGAATGAAATTAAAAATCCTTGAAAAATGCATGCAATCCCTCGGTTATTTACCTGTTACACCACCAGTCATAATTAGGGTTGCCAGGCCTTCTATATTTAATAGAAATCTTTTATATTCAAATGAAATCTTCTATCTTCTATATTCCTAAAATATAAGAGAAAAATCTTTTATATTTTGGCGTTTCAGAAAATAATATTTTAGATTAAAGTATTTTTAGCCATCTTTGAGGATGCCATTAAACTTCTTGAAGGTTCCAAAGTTTCTGTTATAGATGTGTGTGAAATCATGGATAGTCTCCATTCAAACTTACAAAAAGTTATGAGGTGTCATGGGACACCCGACAGAAGCTTTGCTTCGAATTTATTTACATATATAAAAGCTATAGAAACTATAGCAAGAATACGCGCGCTGTCCAGCCAATGATATGCGTTGCAAGGCTGCGTTCGTGACGTTTTTTATATTTTAGGTCCCCATGCCAAACGTGCGTTAAGAAGCATAGCTTCAAAAAAGAAGGGACGGACATTTTTTTGGATTCTTGATTAAATTATTCGAAACTGAAAAAAAAAACAAGACTATATCAAACAATCTTGATATTGAATTCTGTCTTGTGTTAAATTCAGCCATCAATTACTTAGATAAATGGTTTGATTTTAACAAAACCACTTGGCTATCAAAAGTCTCAGTATTTATTTGAATCTTCTATATTTTAAACGATTTCTTCTTAAGCGAATTCTTTTATTTTCGACAATTTGCTTTCTGGCAACCCTAATCAATAACATAACCTACCTTCAATGTTTATATATTTCCAAAATTCTAACACATTAAAATCCATATCAAAAAATGTCGTATTAAGAGTTTTCATTACAAAGACATTTTTTTGATCAGTTATTTGTTAAAATAGCATGTTATAAAATAATAATTTTATTTTCACATTATAGGACACAATATTGTGATTTATTTAGACTTTTTTTTGTATTTTCGCATATACTGGAAAATTTCAAGACAATGTTTCAAAACCCAGGTACCCAAAGATTTTTTTTAAAACTCGTGCGATAATTTTGAAAGTCGTTTTAAAAAAGGCACCTTCTCACACTTGTTACGCAATATATTATTAATTAAATAGTACTTACGTATTCATATGTTTTAAGGTTTCATTTTGGCTTTTTGTGGTATAGAAATGAATTGGAATGCGATTTTTATTTAGCACTTAAATTAATAAATATATGAATAATAATCATAAATAAACTTGTAAATAACTGTTTACTTTTTTATAGCAACACTAGGTATCTAAATATAGCTTAAAAGTAACAAAAGCGTTTAAAAGTGGATATGAATAGGATAAAGAGTTTCAAAACTTTAGCACGTAGTGTAATATTATATTTTGCGCCCAATTAGGAGCATATTATAATACTGTTGCATTACCTAGCCTGCAGCTTTTCGCAGGTATTCTATTGTCAGCTTGTATAATGTCGCCCACTGAGGGCAGCATAAATCATCTTCAAACATGCCTATGATAATATTTATATACGAACGTAATTAACTTCAGTTACTTTTCATGTAAATGGCTATATTACTTCTACATTACGTAATACGTATGTAGGTAGACGGGAATCACTAAATCCTATATTCATTGAGAAGATATTGTAGCAGATAATATTTACACGCATGTGTCTGTATGTGTGAAAGAGGGGAGTGTGCGGGGTGCGTTCGAAATCAACGCATGCGACACACTGATCTCTCAATTATATAGATTGCAGAAAACTCCTATACAACCAAGAGCGTACGACAAGAGGTATGAAAATTAAATTAAACATTTAAAATAACCCGACGCAAAAAAGCAAATCTTTAAAAAGTGAGAAATATAATTAATATCTACTAAATCTGGCCCGATGCACCGTCTATATTTTCCTCGTTAATATATGAAATATTTAATTCATAAATGCGTCGGAGACCGCTGAGACACTGGTATTTTGGCCAATTTACAGTGGGCCCCGACGCATTTATGAATTAAATATTTCATCTAAACGAAGAAATAACCGGTGCATCGGGCCAGATATATAGTAGAGATATTAATTATTTCTCATTTTTAAAGGTTTGATTTTTTGAGTCGGGGTTTTTTAAATTTTTAATTTAATTTTTATTTCATACTTCTCGAACTAACTAATCAAAAACTAAATATTTGAGCTCGAAGTTTCTAGGTGTAATTTTTATATAACTTGTGATGAGAGCTGAAGATCTTGGAAACTGCTAAACCGATTTCAATCAAATACATGGCTAAGAAATACCAGCTTTCAAACAAACAAACAAAACCGCATTGAAAGTGTTTATCCGTTTGAGAGCAGGCAGATACACACACACACACAGAGAGAGAGAGAGAGAAAGGCCTCAAACTTATAACTCCCCTCTGTTTTCGTCGGGTGTTAATAAACATGTGTGCATCCAGTTGTCATAGTGCGATTAGGTCATTAACGATAATCCAAACGTTGTAAGCGCAATTCGGGGAATTTTCAGGCGACAGAGTTCAATAATCAAAATTAAAAAGTATGGAAGTGATTCATTTTTATAATACATTTTTTTTTATTTTTAACGTTCAGTTCATTTAAAAATGTTATGTTTTTATAGCTGTGAATTAAAATCAGGTTACGCTTTAGACCTGCAAATTCTTAATTAAGCGCTACATGTAAGAGTGAACTTTAAGGACACTAAATACATTAATTTTTAAAATTGGTTTCAAACTGAATTCCTGTTTTAGCTATTAATATAAGTACCTAACAGTTAATAATTACCTAACTGAGACCATATCAATCGATTTTCCGTTCAAACTTATATTTCCAAATTGGAGTTTCAAACAGATTTTGCGAATATTCCGCCTCCATCTTTGGTAGTTATTCTTGAAAACTGAATGTCAATTAATTATCATAATATTGACGCTTTTACAATCCTTCCTATATTCTTAAATGATTGATGAATATTAAAAACAATTTACATTCGTCGTGCTACGTTTATCCAAAACTCTAAATAATTTATATTTTAACAATCGTTCATAATTTATTATAGTTTCTCTGAAAATGTTAATGTCCTATAAATATTTTGTACTGATATTTCAATCAATTTTTATTCATTGATACAAAGTATGGAGGACACGACATTCAAATATTATGTGAACATATAAATAAAATACAGATAAAATACAAATAAAAGATATAAATTTAAAACGTTGTTGTAATAAAGTTATGATTTAGAAATATTAGTCTATACGCTGTAGAATACATTCTCAATCAAAATTCTTTTTAAAATGTTTCTAAACTGCATCAGCTTTATAATTTTTTTTTTTAATTTTAGGTAAAACACTGTAGAATTTTATATAGCTATAAAATGCATTGGTTTCAAATAATGCCGTTTTATTTAACGGAAAACGTAAATCCTCTTTGTGTCGAGTATGAATGAAGTCTTGAAAATTAGTAACCTCCTTTTCTGGAACAGATATTTTTGTACACGTTTAAATAGCCTTTGTTGACCGATTTAGGGTGTATTTTTAATTTATGGTCTGGTCGTTTGTTTTGAACGTAACCTTTGAGTGTACTTGGGCGTCTGGATAACCGCGACGCCGTTCCGTTATGGCTATATAAGGTGCGTTATTTGAAACCGCCAATGACTTTAGCTACAGGTGTCTGAAATACCACTACAACATCCGCTTACCGCAACTACATTTTACACCTGTTGAATTCCTTGTTATTACTTAAACTACCTACCTGAACTATTTTAACTGATTGTGTGTACTCCGGAAATAAGTATAGTTTCTGGTTTTATATTCAAAAATTCGGGTCATAAGTGTTTTCTTTTTCGCTTTTAATATGATTGTTTAACGCAATCATCGTTTAATTAATATAGCAACCATGAAGAATTTAAAAATAAAACTTAATCATTTAAAAAACATGTCAGTAATAATATCGCAGAAAGACATTACAAAAGTGGCGACCGCCTTTATGTTAATAGTTTTAATGGACACTGTTTCTGGTAAGTTAATTTAAAATTTATTTTTAGGGTTCCGTACCTCCATATGGAACCCTATTACTCTGTCTGTCCGTCTGTCACAGGGCTATATCTCACAAACGATAAGAGGTAGCGAGTTGAAATTTTCACAGATTGTGTGTTGCAGTGGCATTAATCCTGAAAAATAATAATTAGAATTAAATAATCATTTAATTTTAAGATATTATTTTATTTGTAACGACTTGAAGAAAAATTTATGTTTGCCGTATTATATATTTTCATCTTTGAAATTAAAATTTTACGCAGCGTAATTTTTGTTTTCTATTAACTTCATTAATATTGTATAATAATGTTAATTTATATATTTAAAACAAGGAGTATTTTTTTTTGTTCGAGTACTTTCGATATTTATATATATTTTAAATTACTCTTAGAACTCAGTAGGGCTGCCCCAGCTTTTCTTAGTTTTGTCCATGTACATATAAAACCTGTACTGCTGATAGATCAAAAATTATGAAGCTAACATAGATGCAGGTATATATTTCTGTCTTTTTTTCTGCGGACTCAGCTGGCTGGTTCCTGATTGACTACAGTCATAGATAAAGATATTTTGTCCGAATGAAATAAAGATATATCTTTAATTTCAACATTTTGTTCAGATGGAACGCCCGTACATCGACCAATGACATCATCGGAATAAAAGCGGAATTACTCCGTCAAAAGAGACTCAGATATATTTTTGCTCTCTTCGTTGGCTTCACTCACCGCACACTGAGTAAATAGACAAAGCTTTGTACTATGTATTTTATAAGTAAATATGGTTTTGTCATTTTTACATGTTGACTCAGTCATCAACGGGTTAACACATCGATAACCAGTACGTAACTGTAATTTTGAAATTATCTATAAATCAAATGTAAAACCAGAAGTGGTGTTCCAAATTGATGATCAAGCGTTTTGATTTATTACTAATTACTAATCTTTAACCCATCAAACTACTTATTCTAGCTATGTCGACTTTTGGGTCATCGTATAACGTCAGTTGAATTTATCGAAAAGGTGCAAATGGAAACTCAGCAGAACATTGCTATTGGTGTTCAACCAAATTAATATAGCGTCACCATTTAACGAGTTTATTTCGATTTTTAAGAAAATATATTACAAATTGAAGCACAAGCTTTCAATAATTAAAAGCACTAAAAAGGAAAAAGTAACACAGATGACAAAATATGTAAAACTGATCAAAACGTGGAACGCAACTACCTCGTTGAGTTTCATTTCTTTCTCTAGAAATATAGTATCATTTACTGTTACAATTATAATTTATCGATAATAGCAACATAGTTCTTCACAGTTCCTCATAGACGCTGATGATCTCAGCTGTCGAGTGTCTATAATCTACTATCTATCTATCTATGTAACAGTTCGTCCCACACTTTTATTAGTACAGTGAATTTCACTTAAAATGCAACACCACTGAACAAAATATATATCACTAACAATAATGACTAGGTAACAATATTTGAATTTAAAAGAAATGCCGTAATTATTTTTTTTTTAAATACTGATAGTGACGCATCTCTTTGTTCATTTTAAGTGAAACCATTTTCCCTAATGAATTAATATTTTCCATAACTACCAGGGAAACAAAACTCGCCCATGTTGCATCTTGAGTGAAATTCACTAAATATTTTTTTTGCGTTATTTTCCTTTTTAGTGCATTTAATTAGACGCTTGTAAATGAATCGTTACTGTTGTAGTTTCACATGTTAAAATAATTTAACCAAAGCATGCTTGTCAGCTAATTCATTTCTTATGAACAAACAAGGGGGTGCGCCTCATTCCCCGGGGAGTAATGAAGAGAAACTCCAATTTTATTAAAATTGTAATACCATCAGAAATACACTTGTGTACAAATTTTCACATCACTAGGACTAATTCTTAGAGAATGAAAATCTAGTTAGAAAATTTGAAATTTCAAATATAAACAAACAAAGAAAGTTAAACAAAAACTTGTATTGATCATCAATTTTAATGAATAAATTCCATTCAACGCGTCGTTATAATGAACACGAATCATTTCACACACACATTCAAAACGTCAGTTACAAGGATCAATTGTTACAAGATTCAATTTTTCAATATCATTAACGATAATTTTCTCAGTTCAATTGGTTTATAACCTCAATGTGCCAATTTAATATTTCTTGAATACTCTTCAGTTTTCATATACTAGAGCGTTTCCCGTGAAAGCTAGTTTATATAGTATTTGCTGTATTTTCAAAAAAGCAATGGATTTTCGAAAAGCGGCAATTTTTAAAGAATTAACATTTTATACTCACTATTAGAAACTCAATGAAAAAAAATCATGAAAATCCATCCACCATAACTGAGTTCCGATCTTTTTGATTTTTGAGTCTACTTGAACTCCACTATAGCTAAATTTAATTTTTGTACATAAGGGTAGGTTCTATAGCCTTAGTATTGCTTTCATTCGATTCAGCATCCAAAAAAACATAGCTAACGACACCCCACTTGACAAAATGAAGCAAATTTGGTTTGGGTTCTTCCCCCCCAAAAAACTTTTCCCCACATAGAATTTTTATGGACTCTTCGGATTCTTCTGCCAAAGAGGACTTTTAACCAAAATTTCATGAGAGGAGAAATTTTTTCACTATTGAGGTGATTTTTTGCTTTATTTTACCTGCCTTAAAGCTGCACATAGGGAAATTACCATTGGGAAAAAAACAACAATACAATTTTCGGAAAATTATGTTCAATCGTTAAAAAAACTAGTTATCACTCTTTTTATCCTCGATTAGTAATTATTTTTTAATTACTTTTATGATATTACAAAACAATTAACATCACACAAAATTAATGTATCTATACGAAATACAAATGATGAACTAATTTTGTCAGATTAAAAGATATAGGATATATTTTCATCGATTCTTCAGTTACATTTCGTTAGTTAAAAAGCATATTATTTTTGACCTTTCCTTTTAAAATTGTTTAATGTGGTCATTAAGAGGAACCTATAGAACATTAAAATATCAAATTACAAATTATACTCCGGACGCTGTTAAATAGATACCTTAACTTACAAACCTTAATTGTTCAGTAGCGTATGTACTGAATTGTATTTAATATTTCGAATTAAACGCAATTCATGAGCTGACCGCAGAGAAATATAATTTAAAAAAATGAAATTTTGTAAAATCCCCGATATAATAGTCTTTTAAAAAGAAGAAAATACGGTTACTATTGAAGTTTTCGAATTATTTAACTAATTTCTCTATTTCATTGATTGTATCCACTAGTCTTCTCTATCGTATAAAGGAACTCTTATCAAAATCGGTTCACCAATTGAAGAGCTATTATGCCACAGACAGATCAACAAACCTAAAAATAGACATTTTAACATGAAGAAAACTAACTTCATGCTTGGCAATACTTTTTCAGACGAAAGTCTGTTTCCTGGGCTTCTTCTATCAAAATTTAAATCTAGTTTATAAAAAATCAAAAACAATCAAATTAAAAAAAGACAAAATTCTAAGTGTAGGGACTTTCTATCAACTTTTTCAATGTTTTGAACCATTTAAATCTTCCCTGCTATCTTATATTGTCTTCATCGTTATTTATGATAGATTGTTTTTTCTAGTACGCCTATACGTTACGTTTGTAGTACCTATATCTTTTTATTTTTTAAATATTTTTTATTATAGAAATTAAAAACTATAAACTATAATATTATATAAAATAGATTGATAGATCATTTAATAATTTTTATCGTATTAAAGGATGCACAAAAGGCACTGTTCAACTTTAAATGATCTTTAACCTAGTCCTAGCCCAATATTATGAAATTTATATTAAAAATGCAATACTTAAAATGCTATCTAAGTTGCTCTTCTCTTTTATTATAACTGAATATAGAAAAAAAATGTTTTTATTTTAAATTTGAAAAGAAAAATGAATTTGTTAAATAAAATTTATTGACGGGGTACTCGTCTGAGAAATAAATGTGACTGCACTGTTTTCAATATGTATGTACAATTCCTATATATTTTATTTAAATCTGACAGCCGCTAATATGATTTATTCTCTCTGGTGGTTGCCGTGTTGCTAAACTTTGTCCACAAGTTATAAACTATCTATAGACGCTGTTAAATTAGCTGCTAGCAAGGTCCTGTGGGAGATATTTGATATCATAAAACCCTGTTATTAAACACTGAAGTGCGTCGCCCTTCTAAATATTAGGTGCAAAGTCTCTTCATCATAATAGTTTTGCAGTATCAGATAACCAAATAAGACAATAAAAATTAAAAGGCTGCACACTTAAATCTCAGGATTCATCTCAATTGATTATTACAATTAAATTAAAGTTATTGCAATCAAATAACATATGAAATTTTATTAACCTTTCAACTGACATAGGTTCCGAATCGTTGCGCCGCCCCCAACTGCCCCAGGCGTGCATAACTTTGTTATTTTAAGTAGCACCCTATATACTTACTTTTCGACGGATTCAGATGGACCTCATTTTGAGTATGTTTCGTATAAATAAGTCATTAAGGATTTCTGAAATATTGATCCATGAATTTGGCTGTTTTTTTGTTTGTTTTTTATTTTGTTTAACTACAACTACCAGGTTTATCTGAGTCTCGTAAGGTCTCGTACCAATATATATTTTATTTATTGAAAATTCAGTAATAGTATATTCTCTAGTCAGATTAGATTCTATATAATTAAACGAGATAGAAACGTCATATTGTTAACGACATCCCTACGACCCAGTATTTTTCAAGCCCAAACAATTTTTGTTATGCGTAATTTCCTATCGTGGCCGTGGTAATCAACGAAAAGTGTTGCAAATAGTCACAAAGATCGATTTTGAGCCGTAATAAGGGCTATAGTTTGTAGATATTTAATATTTGTTAAAATCACATAATTGAGTACACTACAAAATATATGGTACTAACGGCTTCACCCGGGTGCTAAGAATTTATGATTTATTATACCCCCTCCGTGAAATTCTTCCCCTGCTGGTGGTGTTTATAATATTAGTAGGAACATTATTTTCATAAAACTTTATCGATTTACGCAGCGTACGCCATGGAAGCTCCGGAGGCACGATTTTTTCCGACATAATCGACAAATATCATCATAACATTAGCTAATTTGCACAAAATATTCATAAATTATATACCTAAACGCTCCTCGTGAATCAGTCTGTATATTGGTGAAAACCGAATGAAAATCCCCACAGTAGTTTCTGAGATTAGCGCGAACAGACGCAGCGGGAGACTTTAATTATTTATAATATGTATAGAAGATAGATTATTCGATGAGGTACTGCAAGTACCAAAAAATATTGTTGAAAGCTTACTGACAATTTAATTCAAAGATAGAAATTTTTAACTTGGCTAACCCTTTGAGGGATTAGCATGATTCTGACAGTTGCTGGCAGTTCTATTATTTACAAATTTGCTGTTATTTTTGAAAGTTCATTACATATTACTTTACTTAGTATTGAGTACTGTATTAAATAAAAATCAGTTGATTCTAGATAATGAGACTCTTGAGCCCTTTTAATAGTGTCAATAATAATATTATTATGTGCAATAATTATTAATCAATCATTCAGTTTAATCTAAATCCATCCATGACAGTTATTATTAGATAATTGAAGGCAATGTAAATATTATATAGTATAATAAAAATAGGGAGTTTTTTTCATAATATGTACGATATACCTAGAATATATTATGTTCTTGAACTAAAATAAACATTTTAACTAAAATATACTCAGGTATAATGATCTTTGGGTATAATCAAAAGTTCTGGTAGGGGAGAACTACCATAAAATGGACATTGTCTTACTCTCACTTCTTAAGTTAGTGGCAAAATGTGTTACCCAGAGAATTTGAGTATTATTGAATACTAACCGTTACCCGCGGCATCGCACTTTATTTTTATTTTTTTTATTATACCTTACACGAGCAAAGCAGGATATCTTGTGAGTTGAAGACCCCTTGTATGTTGTAAAAACTAAACGGATTAGGAATTTGAGTTATGGCGGAACAGATAGACAGACTCACAAGCAGAAAAAAAATCTGAAAATGTTCAATTATTATAATACTAAACTGGTATCATGCAAAATGCCTAAAAAGATTAATTTTCTTTGTTTCTTTTTCACAGGTTCCTGTCTAAGTTATGGACATTCGTGTTGGGGAGGTAATGTATAAATAAATACAAAATTTTATTTCTTGATCCATTCTCACTGACTAATGAAAGTTATAAAAAAATACAAAACCCGATTACGACTAACAAAAAAGTACAAAAGAACCTTATATGAAATGTAACTGGGTAAATCAAATTAAAGTTAAATTGTCAGTTTCTGGTACGTCTATGCTGGGTAATTGGGTTTCGGATACGACTTTCAGTATTAAATTTAGATTTAAGACTGAAATTCGTGCCACAAACCCAGCATAAGTCTACTTTGAAAGTAGATTTGGCGTTGAAAGTTGTACCAGAAACCAAACATAAGTGTGCTAATTATAATAATGAGATGATACGACTAAAGCTCGATTTATATTATCCGGTCAGACACGGCGCGGGAACGTAGCGTTTTCGGCAAGATAAACATTTTTACATGCATTTCAAATACGAGACGGGATCCGCTAAGTATAAATATTCGTATTTGAAATGCATGTAAAAATGTTTGTCTTGCCGGAAACGCTACGTTCCTGTGCCGTGTCTAACCGGATAATATAAATCGACCTTTAAACATACATCTTTTCACTCGTCTAGTCGTCATACTACACTGGAAGCTTGTTCTTATTTTTTTTTGAAGTTTTTTTTTTATTGAAGTTATGACTTCGTATGCGACTGCGGAAAAGTGCGCAAAGCGTTAAACGACGTACGCGCCTCACTACTTTAGATAGAATGAACTATAAGTTCTAAAGAAAATCCGCTTGATGTCACTACAAACTTATTTTAAACTAATTTCTTTAGTTTCTCTAGGTTTTACTAAATGTTGCTGCTACTTAACGAATTATTTTTTATATACTTATATTTTTTAATTTAAATCTTTTTAGTTTTAGTATTTTAGGTTACAGGAAGTGCACAAACATATATTATACCCAATCACATGACCTCTTCCACTACGGTAGTCCGATAATTTTTTCTCACAGTGACTATACCGATTGTCACCTTCAAAGAATCTTTCGACATTTATTTCATTAAAATCAGTTTAGTAGTTCGTGAGCTAACAAGAAACAAAGATACCTATAAACACACTTAATATGCTGGGTTGCAGACATTTGACAAGGATCTTAAATTGTGATCATATGATTACAATTTTTGTACATGCAGAAACAGTTTAATATCATTGTCCCTGTCATAATATATAGAACATTTGATTGTCCTCATGCAAAAACAAATGAATGATCTACATAGAAAAAGACCGCTTTTCAAGCTAAATTTTGATCAATGCTGTTTCGATGTAGAAATTGTACAAAAAACTACGTTAAAACATGTAGGTATACACAATAGGGTATTTGACTAAATTTTTTTTGTGGTATATTAATAGAGTAATAAATTCCGAACAAAATGACGCCTAAATCTCTTCATTCTGATTTCAAATAAGCTCAAAAATAATTTTTGAAATATTTATGTTAGCCCCGCCCGCTAAAAAATCGTTTTTGCTCTATTGATATATGACGTCATAATTTTATGAACTTGCGTTTATATTAGCTAATAATATTATCTAAAAACCCAGAAACAGAGTGTTGAAAAATACCATTTTGTACCTATGTAAACATGATGTAAACAATATGCGATTTTGCTTAATTTTATTATAATCACGATGGACACGATTTCTAATATAAATATGACCTACGTTGCTATGGATACATTTACATTTCACTTATACTTGACGTCACGCGGTGTTTGAAGTCACGTGACACATAGATTAAAAATCATGATTTTATTTATGTATTTAAATATGTTTACAAAACCTAATTAATAAAAATAAAAAATTAATAAATATTTTAGAGCATAAACTTTCATTATAACAAAGTTTCATATTTTATTTTGATCACTGGCAAATACCCTATTAAAAAAAAATTGTTTCAATTAATCGATTATTTTTCGAGCAAGATCGATTTGAAAGTTTACAATGCTTTTCTTATGGAGAAATATGTGTGATCACAAGCTAAGGTCATTATCAAATCAGGTTCTTTGACAATGCTTTCTGCAACCGAGCTAGAGTGTTAACCACGTAACCCTATTTTTGTTTCACTGGTAAAAATAAGATCGATAAAGTCGAATGAAATGCATACTAATTTTTTAGGCAAAAATAAAAATCTGCTACTAGTACAATATTCGCTAGGGTTTATCATTAATTAGTTTTTATATCCCGAGTGAAAAAATTTATATTAAACCCATTTTCCCCACTCATAGCTTTCTGTTATTAAAATATTCTAAACTCTAAAGCGTTCAATAAAGCTCCAATATAATATACCTCTTGTCTTTGGCCAGAATAATATAATTATTAACGGCTTATTAGAAAAAATCGAAATAATAAATAGAATTAGTTACCTTACAGAAAATGTTAAAAAATTAAACTTACCGTTAACAGACAGCTCTTTAAAAATTTTCAATTCACAGTAATAAACGTCGTCACAAATTAAAAACGCTGTCTGAATCACACATCTTTCACAACAAAAATTTAAAATTTACACACTAATAAATAAAGCTCGTTATATTTTAAGTATAGATATGGTTAAAACACACTTATTATTAATAATTGTTACTAAAAATAAATTGTCATATAATTAGTAATAAGTAATTCAAAACAACCACTATTAGTCAATCTGATGCACAACAGCACACTGATTTGAACATGTTTGATGCGTACCTACCGTGCTAATTTTATTTGATTGAATAATACTTCTGTCAGTTACGCAACTGAAGTCGCCAAAGGTCGCATTTAGACGATAGTTTGATAATTTTTTTAACTCTTCACTAGAAACTTAAAAATAAACTGTTTATTAGCAATATTTTTTTTTATTCTTGAAACTTTAAATGTATAAAAAACAAAGCTAATAATTTTTATTGTGTCATATTCTATGTAGGTTAAGGTATAAGCCAATACGCTAAAAAGAATTCTCTTGGAAATATTGTATTCTCTGCCGCCTGATTATAATCAGATAGCTTTAGCAGTTTAATATATAAGGATTCTCAACCCTTCTCTTTTGCAGAGTAGGTACACCACATTGTTTTTTTTCCTGTAATTTCCGAATAGCAGCAACAGATTTATTTAATAGACGATAACACAATTCCAAAATTCATAATTAAAATACTCCATTTTTATAGCCAATTGAATTATTTTCAAACTTTGTCTATATTCAACTCCATATTTGCGAATGGATGATAAGTAGGTACATCAAGTTCATAAAATAATCTTTTTTAAAGCTCACGGTAAACGCAGTGACAGCAGTAGCAAGGATGGGTCGAATGAATGGTTCCTTTCGAAATTGGTGCCAGTGCCATCTGCAATCAGCGAAGACGGTATTCCTCGTCTTTGGCATGCTATTATATCCAAATCGTCTAACGAACAGCTCAAGAATTTCGATTGGGAGAACAGAAATATAAACGCCGATATCGATCAAGTATTGAAACGGTAAATTATCTCAGTTTTTAATTTTTACATAAAACATCGGACATTTCATAAAAAATGAAATCTACAGTGCCGAAGTTTGAACGAATTGAGTTACAGAGTTCGAGCAAAATCGAGGTCACATAAACTATCTTTTAAAGATAAATTTGTTTTTAAAAATTGCACCAGGGTAGGGTTGCCAGGTGTCCAGATTTAGCCGGACGTCCGGTTTTTTACAGTAGTGACAGGCCAAATATATACAAGTCCGACCTGTCCGGCTTTTGTTAGGCTTTTTAGCGATGAAGTTGAGAACGCACAACTAAGGCCCGTTCTAAGTTAATGAAGTAACCGCGAGGAATAAATATAAGGAGGAATAACGAGGCGTAAAGGCTGCTTACTGATTATTTTTTTAGTTTAACACTTTGCGTACCGACGTCAAGTTAACTAGACATACATAATTATTGATTAATATTTAGTGTCCAGTTTACTTGACTTGCAAAATTTGCCTTAAGTATACCAAGTAAAAAAAACAAAAATGCCGTTAATCCCGCAATAAGAAAAATGCTTTATAAACACCTTTAAACAGCAGGAGTGGTCCCAAATTTCAATAGTGTATCATTATCACCAATTACCACCATTCACAAAAAAAATGTTTATTTCGTTCTTTTGCACATGTAGTTAACACAAGGGGGTATATGTTAAAATACAACGACTTGTTAACTAGTCAACGTATTTTTTATTCATTCACTTCTCCAACAGATGTCACTAAAATACTGTAAAAATCAATGTTTGGTTTGAATACAGAGACTAGTTAACTAGACGTCGGTATTAACTGTAATTTTCTTGCGTCTAGTTTACAAGTCAGATGTAATAAGAAAAACGTATGTAAGCACAAACTGGAATTAAGAATAAATTATGTTTTTTTGTTCCGGTACGCAAAGTGTTAAGCACGTTTAAGGTTGATCTCGCAAAAAACTGACTGTAATTGATTATTAATAAACGATTGAAAATACCCAACTGATTCTATTTCTATTTAAAATAGATAGTCCGGCTTTTAGGCCAAAAGTCCTGCTAAATACAACGCTGAGTCCGGCTTTTCTATTTTTGGACCTGGCAACCCTACATCAAAGGCATTATCAACGTATCTATAATTTTTATGCGTGCTTTTTTCTATGTAACATGTTTATATACTTGAATGGATTTGTATTTTATTTATCACATTTTATTTTATTTGGTATTATTATTATTACATATTATTACATGTTTGTTTTTTCTTTATTTTGAATAAATAATGAAGGGATGCTTTGAAAGGGTTAGAAATGATTTATGGTTGCCAATAATTTTTTTTGTGAAAAATTACATTACTTTCAGTCAAACAGTGAAACTTATCTAAAATGCCATTCAATTCAAGAAAGTTCCGTATCCTTGAAGCGTATCTATTAGATTCACAATATCACGTATAGGTTCTAAAATACATTTAGATTACCTTTGAATATATTGACAATTGACATATTGATTCACAAATGAATCTAGAAAACGGTAAATTGAATTTTATGATCTTAAAAATACGCAAGCCAGCCTTAAATACCTTTTAGTACTTTTTTAGAAAATATTTCAATATTTTTTAAATTGATAATAAAAACCGCACGCTGAATTTAATGAGCACAAAAATTCATACACTTAAAAATACATAATGCATTGAGCAGTATTTTTTTCATAATTTTTGAAAAATATCTCTAAACTTTTTCCAATTCACTGTTCTTGCAGAAAGTTGGCATACTGAATTCAGTGAACACAAAATACGCAATAGTTTTCAGCACGTATTTGTAAATATTTTAGATATTTTTCAGATTCACAAAGCTTATAGAAAACGACACCTTAAATTCAATTGAACTGTGAACAGATAAGTCAAACCTTAACTATTTTTTTAGCCATCCATCAAAAAATATCAAAATAGTCACGCCAAAATAATACAAAAAAAATTAATGTAATTGTGATTCTTCTTACATCTGTACAAGACGAAACATTTCTACGCTCCTCTGAGATTCCGCCTTAGACAGGTTTAACTGTAGTTTATTATTAATTTCGTAATAAACATGGATAATAATCAAAGCTGGGCAGAAAACAGGTTAATCCGTTAATCGTTAGTTAACGAAATTAACATTTTGTTTAACGAATTAACTTTTAAGTTAATTTCAAAAATTATTAACGGGCTTATTAACTTTAGTTAAATTCAACTTCCATGCATAAGTCCGTTAACCGTTATTTAGGTACTAAAAAATACAATAAATATTACTAAAGTTGTATGTTTTTATGTAGGTACCTTCCCTACCCAATACCCAGCCTACCCTACCTTCCTATATAGTAGACAGTAGTAGTACCTATACTATGATATCAGAGCTGATAAATGATAATACTATACCTATGTTATAATAATAAACTATTGCTTGGTTGACTCACTGATTTAACATTAAAAAAAAATTCGATAAGTTGCGTTATATTTTCAACAAACTAACGCCTTAACGATTAGCGAAGTTAACTTTTTGAATAACGGAATAACGATTAACGAAGTTAAATTTTAGATTAACTTTGCCCACCTATGGTAATAATACTAAATATCGTATTGCATACAATTAATGTACCATCAGTTTTATATTACTTATATTAAAAAGAAAATAATTGCCAATTAATGAAAAAATACAAGCATAATATCTAAGATTAACTGTTTCTATAACCAAAAGTTAAATATCATTGTGAGCAATCAATGTAAACAGCTCTGTAGAGTGCCAATTGCAATCATTAATGTGAAAGACATTTACACTTTTAAAGATCAGTGAAGTCATTTTGCATGTCGAAATTTTGATAGTCTAATTTATTTTATATAAATTATCTTAAAACGCCTTGTTGGAAGTTTATTTACTTTAGGAGAACGGGATACAAGGCAAATATAAATATCGTTATTTTTTGCCTTGTATCCCGTTCTCCTAAAGTAAATCTAATTTATTTAGAGTTAAAATTTAAGATAAATTTAGAGTTAAAAAGAATTAAATTATCGAAAATTACTACTTTAAAAATAATTGTGTCATATAGAGAATTCCTGCATCAAAGCGTCAAAAATGACAGATGACTTTATTTTTCGAAATTTTCTTTCATAATATAAATATTTTTTGCCATACCCACTATAAAATAACTGATTTACATGTATGTATGTATGCATGTAAAGTGGCTTTTGACAGACCGGTGTGCGGAATAACGTATCTTTTCCACACTTGTGTGGGAGAGCAAACCATTTCCAGTGATTTATGTCTATTCGCCCGTTTCCGCCCGCTGACAGCTACTCTCGGCCTACTATAGAAGTGAAGTTGGCGACACAAAATGAACTGTCAAAATTTTTTGGAAATACTGAAAATGAAGTGAAAAGCAGCTATTTTATAGAGAGTATGGCAAAAAATATCATATATATCTCGTGTATAATGATATTATGACTCGTGTGACTCTTAAAACTCGCTATCTCTAGTTTTAACATACTGTCACTACTCGCCAGTAATATACCTCATTACGTCACTAGATATGCAAGCTAATATAATAATTTAGTACAAACACAAATAGTAATTTATCTGCTAACACCAATGAATCATTTTAAGGACAAGGTTTAAATGCAGAGTTTCTAGTTTGGATGTGAATCTTTTTGGGATAACAAACTTTATCTTTGAGCACTACCATGGATTATAGATCTCTTGATCTTATTTGAGATGTTGAATCAATTATTGTAAATTATAGATGCTCAACAATATTTGAGATGTTAAAAAAAACGAATAATAGGCATTTGATTTCTTTCAGACCGCAAAACGAAGATGGCTATAATTTGCCGTCACTGTTTGCAAATGACGATACACCACAAGAAGATTCAAATCCTGATCCGGAAGAACTGGTAGTCATGGCTGGAGAGTCGGAGGAATCACAGAAACGTCTTCCTCATCTGAAGCTCTATAAACTTATGGTATAAAATATAAATGGCAAAAAAAATTATATTTTTTTAGAGTGAATTGGGTCTATCAAAAACTTATTTTTTGTTTCAGAACCGTTCGAATGAAGAATAAGTTATTTTGAATGTATGTATATATTGTAAGCTATGACTCCCAAATACTTGAGAAAGCATGGAAAATGTATTACTTTTGTCTGTTATTAATTAATAATAATTGTTTCGAAAATATGTAATTGTAATAAATGGCTGGAAATTATAATTACATAGAAATATATTTGCAATTTATATAATTCTTTACATTACGGTTTCCCCTAATTTATTTTAAAATACAATTTTTCATTTTGTGATTCATGATTACGAAAAAGTCGAATTATCAAACAATTGCATTTTTTTATCCGATGCTGGGTCGCGTGTACTACTTTGTAGGTTTTATGGCTAAAATAAGTTTAATTTTTTAATTAATATTAGGAGTAATTAGTTTTTAGTGTAATTTATTTTATACTTACTTGATAGTAAAATATAATAATTTCTGACAAAATAATACTGACACAGACGAAAAACTTCTCAAGTAGCATTTTTTTATTACAGTTTTCAATTTCATTGTTTCTTTGTTTTAACATATGTAAGCAGATTTTAATTTTATAGATAATTGTATTCTCAAGTAAGTTAAATAAAAATATGAAACTGATTCGATTTAATTAATGTAAATTATATACAGGGTGTTTCCTAAAAAAAACCCTCAAGCGATAACTCCGTTATTTATTATTCCATTTCAATAAATGAAAAACTAAACGAAATCTTTCTAGAAACACTACAATAATGAATCAGGTCCTGAAGATGTAAGAAACTATTACGGAACGTTGACATTATTAAAAATATGAATAATAATAAAAAAAAGTGTAGTTTTAATTATCCAAATTGGCTAATACCCGTTACAATTTTTTCGTACAGCAAAAAGACCCTAATTTTGAATTCAAATTAGCTGTTTACTTCTAAACCACCATAACAGCTCCGACTTTGATGAATTTGTTTTAATGTTTGTTACATGACATTATTTGAAATCGGAAACATTCCTGCCAGCGAAATCAAAATTTTCATTTTTCAACAAATTTTCTTATACGCTCGCGTCGCATATATTTGCCGTTTTATAAATAATTATTCAATTTTGATTACATTTTGTAGGCTCATTTGAGACGTATTGACCTAACGATTCTGAAATTTATCTCTCTAAGTTCATTATTTTTATTTCCAGGGCAGTTTTTCTCTCGGATTTTTCTCTAGTAGATATAAGACAATTCGAAGAAAAATTTGTAATTGTAAAATGAAAATTTTGAGTTCGTGGACTGGAATGTTTCTGATTTCAAATAAGGTCATGCAACAAACATTTTTTTAAAAACATCATCAAAATCGGAGCTGTTGTGGTGGGGTTAGAAGTTTTCATGATTTTTTCGTTATATTGACTGAACTAACAACGATATCTAACAAGTTGACTTTAGTGCAATATTCGTATGAAAAAATTAATAAAATATTTATATTTTCGATAATAAATAGGATTTCTTATATTTCTGTCAACGAATATTTTATTTATTCTTTCGAGCAAAAATTGCACCAAAGTAAACTCGTTAGGTATCGTTGTATACGGAAAAAAATTCTCTGCTGGACTAAATAAAAAAATTGAGTATCGCTTGACATTAAAGTTGATGTTGAAAAAAATCAGCGTTAGGGCCTTTTTGTAGTGTTTCTAGAATGATTTCATTTATTTTTTAGTTAATTGAAACCGGACAATAAATAACGGAATTATGGCGTTTTTTTAGGAAACATCCTGTATATCATAAACGACGTAAACATTTGTGAACAATATGAAATCTACCAACTAAATTTAGTCACCAATAAAAAAATATTAATTTATTTTCATCAATTCTTCACAGTTTCAAAGTGTGAGTTCAAATATAGTGTCCACCAAAATGTGTACTTGTATACTTGATTAAATTCGCCATTTAAATTTCTATAGCATCATATTATTAATTACTTATTTTCTCTTTGTTCATTCCGTACAAAATAAATAAATAAATTACATTAACTTTAATAAAACAGAGATTAAAGTTAAATTTGTTTTCAATTTTATTTTGATAAAACGCATTGAATCGGAGCATAAAATACAAGCAAATAACTTTATAATACACTATTATATTATATGAAATATCAATTTATTATTCTTCCATGTTTTATCGATGTACGTGTTGGAGAGGGTGGATTGAAGATATTTTGTGGGAGTTTGTCTCCATATAAAGACACCTAACCGGATATTAATGTTCTGAATGAAAAACTGTGATACGATGCGATGTGAAGAAGTTGACAAGTCGCGTATGTCGTGGTTTGTCACGGCGCCATGATTTCAAGTGTGTGGAAGAATAATTTACAGAACGTTCTCTTCTTGACGACGATTCCGTCTATACGTCTGCAACTGAAAAATACACATTCACCATACATATTTGTACACACTGTAGATAGAATTAGAAGTCAGTTGCTAGCTATTTAAAAATAACGTGACACTTGACAGCCGTTTTCTTTTTTAATTTATTTACATTTGAGGGTAAATCTAAAAATTTAATCTAACACTACAAACATATACTATACCTATGATTGTTACCTAATCATAATCAATTATTGTATATAAGGCAAATTCAGTCTTGAAAACAAAATATTATTAGATATTAAATGCCCTTCTAAGACCAAAATTTAAATTTCAGTTAGTTGGATATTTATTTAACGATTTTTTTATAAGGTTATATTGGTTTCTTTTGGGAGGGGGAATTCAAAATTGCACTAACAGAGTCTGAAATTTTATGTCTGAAAATATTTTGTCTTTGAGTGAATTATAAAAATATTTTACTCGTAGGAAAATGGCCCATGAAAATTACACGGTTGGATGCCAAAATTGAGTCAATATTTAATCAATCATTTAGGACAGAGGTTCCCTAACTGTGTGTCGCGAGTCGCGACGCCCTGGGGCGTCGCGGTGTTATCCTAGGTGAGTCGCGAGACAATGCACACAGGTCAAATCGAAATCAAATCAAAGTACTGGTGACAAATAAATTTAGAAAAAAAAATGAGAGTAGCAATTTCAAAACTTCAGCCCCGATTTAAGAAGTTATGCTCAGAAAAGCAAGCTCATTCTTCTTATTAATTGTATTGTTTGTAATTTTTTTCTAATTATTAGAATAAGAATCTAAAAAATACCTAATGATTAAGATTCTATATTCTTTGGAGTTTACGTTGAATAATAAAGTATTTTTTTATTGTCTGCTAGAGCTACACACAGGTATCTTCTTTTTGAAGGGTGTCTGCAAAAAAATCAAAAAAATTGCAACCTGTATAATAGGGAGTCGCAGTAATTAAAAAAAAGATTGGGAACCCCTAATTTAGGAAATTAAAAGAATTACATCAATTATTTTTCTTAATAAGCATATTTCTTCTTTTAAGGTGGAAATCGCAACAAATTACTTTACTGTAAGAGCCTTTTCATAAGCGTATCTGTTTTTTCATGTCGGTTCTTAACTTCTTTGGTCTCTGGTTATCCCAGTCATGTTCCTATTGTATGTAATCATAAGATAATAATAATATATAAATAGCTATTCCAATTGTGTCAAGTTGTGACGCCATCATTAGTGTGACAAGAAAACTAAACATAGTCAACAGTGGCGCCGCGCCGTGGTAAGATACTAAACTAATGAGCTATGGTTCATTATTGCTAATTTTTGTTATAAAAAAATACATCCATTCTAATTTTTTAAATATATTTTTAGTAATTAATTTAAACTCTGTATTATTTTATTTCGAGAAATTAGCAATAATAGACCATAGTTCACTAGTTTAGTATGTTAACCATGTCGCGGCGCCACTATTGACTATGTTTAGTTTTCTTGACACACTAATGATGTCGTCACAACTTGACATAATTCCCAAAATGGATTGCATGATTGGAATACCTATTTAAATATTATCTTATGTAATCTGAATCAGAAAGATCCCAATGTTTTAATTTAGACTCCTAACTACAAATTAGTACTTGAATCAAATGTGCTTACTAACCCATTGCCTAATAACTGGAGACAGACTACTGAAGGGTATCTGAACAATAGGTTTGAATGACGGGGAACGGAACGCCTCCATGGGAATTGGTTCTTCTAACTCAAGGTCGGAAGGATCCAATTGATCCGATGCCGGTACATTACGACGCCCCTCACTAAATGGAAGCAGAGTATCTTCTGGGGATATGTCGCCGGTGTTGGTTTCAGATCTCTTCCTCCCGTGGCCACCGAAGCAGGCATGACCGAATGCCGAACAGCCTCCTGGAAGCATCAATCATTGGTAAATTAATATGAAAATATGAAACGTCTTGATAAGTTTGTAAAGAAATTGTTAAATTTTTCAAATGTTTATTTTTAAATTGCGCTAGCTGCCCAGACTGGCTTCGCCCCGATGCAAATCGGAATAAATTTATGAATATATAAATAATTAAATTAAATTTATACCGATTTTTTAATTGAAATCGACTGCATTTAGGCGAAGCCGGATCAGGTAGCTTAATGATATACATAGCCTATATTATAATCCAGGATGTGTAGGTACTGTGGATATTCAACATTTCATTGAAATCCGTTGAGCTGTTTAAGCGCGAAAGAAAGACAAATAAACAAACAGAAAACGTTTCATTTAACATGCTTATTTTATATATCAGTAATTAAGTTCGTAATTCCTCGGTAATACATAAGACCAATTAGGATTTGGTGGAAAACCTTCCATGAAATTTTTTTTTAATGAAACTATGGATTCTTGCGTGAATATTTTCATCAGAGTGATGCTTTTTTAAGTATTATTACATTATTACATTGTTGACTGTTAAATTAAAAGATACTGAACTAATAAAAATTTTAAACAAAATTTCCACCAAATTCTAAGTATTATAATACGCCATCAACCCTACAATCAGAGCTGGGCATGTACTTGAGTAAATTGTACTTATAAATGTAATGGGTATTTAAAGTTTTCATACTCATGAGTACATTTATTATTACTACAAAATACTCATGCTCATGCGTGCCCACCACAAGTACTCAATACTCGAGTACTTTTATAAAAATAGTATGAGTACTTTTAGTGACCGTCGCGTCTGACGTGTGGTCCGTGGAGTTAGCAGGTATATCTTATCTATAAAGTATGGGGTCAGCTGTGCTGTGTCACGTGTGCAGGGGAAAGAGAATTCGGGCAAGCACTGTGCAAATTATACAGGGTGAGTTCGACCACCCGTATCAGTCGTTTTTTTCGAAAACGGTTAGTCGTAGAGAGTTGTGTCAAAAATTTGAATTATAAAAGCTCTAATAAAGAATCGAATGGTGATAATTTTTTTTTCCGGGAAGGTCGGCTTCCCTATTAGTTTGCTCCAGAATGTCCAGAACTCCGGAATTATAAATGTAACGATAGGTCGAAAGTGGTATTGTTGAAAAGATCTTTAAAAAATTAGCAAGTTTTGTACGGATTTTTTTTTTATTACTGCCACCCCTATTAACTAATATTTGTTTGAAATTACTAAATTAAAATGTCATAATAACGAACTTTTTAAAAGTTCGCATTTAAAATCTAGTTACCTATCTATTGATCATTAAACACTGAAGAAGTACACTCACAGTATAACCAGAAGAGCTCAGTAGTATGTATTAAAAAGTAAATGGAAGACAGTTTGAACACTTGTGACATTGTCTAAGGTTGCTAGATTTTTAATGCCGACTTCGATCGTTATTATGAAATTTTGATTTAGTAATTTCAAACGATTGTTACTTAACAGGGGTGGCAGTAATTAAATAATTTTTCCTACAAAACTTGCCTATTTTTTAAAGAGCTTTTCAACAGCACTACTTTCAACCTATCGTGCTTTCTAAAATTCCGAAGTTTTGAACATATAATAATTTATATTTATACTTATAGAAATTTACAGGGGTGGCAGTAATAAAAAAAAATTTCCTACAAAACTTGCTTATTTTTTAAAGATCTTTTCAACAATACCACTTTCGACCTATCGTTACATTTATAATTCCGGAGTTCTGGACATTCTGGAGCAAACTAATAGGGAAGCCGACCTTCCCGGGAAAAAAAATTATTACCATTCGATTCTTTATTAGGGCTTTTATAATACAAATTTTTGACACAACTCTCTACGACTAACCGTTTTCGAAAAAAACGACTGATACGGGTGGTCGAACTCACCCTGTATATGATGAAAAAGTTAGTGTTCTTTCTGTCATCTGTGAAACTGTGTTAGTATTGTAAATTTGTACTGTGCTCAAGCCTCAAAGCAAATAAATACTCCGAAGTTTTTTATTTATTTATTTATTTACTGTAGATTATAGACGTTCGACAACTTAGATCATTAGCGTCTTAATTACATTAAATAACATCATCAAATAAAACTAAACAACACCACAAAACATCCATGCATAAGGTGGGATTCGAACCCACGGCAGCTTGATCCGAAGGTCAGTACGCTGAACATTACAGCAAGCTATCCTCAATACCCCGAAGCGTTTGCGTGTGTAAAATTGTTGGATTTTGACTTAATTTATATGATACAAATTATGCGTTTTATTGTATCATCATAATACAAGGTGGCGCAGAGGAAACGCATGTTTTCTGAATGGATAGTATTTCGCAAAGAGAAAGGTGATGACCTCGCCGCACCGCCAACAGAGAGTCCAGATAATGCAGTTTTAGCCATGGCACCGTGGACGACGGAGCGTCGTGTGTTTGCCGTCGAGCAATTATTTAGAAATGATGATTCTGTAGTTACCGTGCAACATTTATTCCGTCGACAGTTCAATGTTGAACGCCGAGGGCCAATTCCAGATCAAAACACGATACTCCGATGGGTTGAAGCATTTCGAACTACCGGATCCGTCATGAAGAGGAAACCACCTGGCCTCCCCCGTACCGTTCGGACACCAGGCAATATTGAAACAGTGAGAAGAGCGGTCCTTGATAGTCCTCAACGGTCCACTAGACGCCGAGCTCCAGCTCTGCGTATGTCCCGTCGATCGCTACAACGCATTCTGCATGACGATTTGCTATTTCATCCATACAAGATAATGATTGTGCAAGAGCTAACGGAAAGGGATTTTGCACAGCGCAGAGAGTTTTGTGCGAAATGATTTTAAGTGTGATGCACAACTTTCAAGAGCGGTTGGAAATGTGCGACCGCGAAGCAGGGCGACACTTGACTGACATTATTTTCCATTATTGATTTAAAAGTGCATTATTATTACTTCATTTAGCTGTAATTTAAACAACAAGCACCAAAAATGTACTCATATACTTCTATTTTAAAGTTTATTTTAGTTGTGTACTCGTATTCATGTAGTTTTGAGTACTTTTTCAAGTACTCGTTTCGAAGTACTTAATATGAGTACTTTTGTCCGTTACTCTGCCCGGCGCTACCCACAATCATTACATAGGAATAATTTTTTCACAAAAAATCTTGAACAAAAAAGTTTTCGCTTAAAATATAAGTAAAGACGATTATTTATAAATTAAGCAATTCTGGAGCTTAAGAATTCTAATATTTGCAATAACACGCACGGAAATAATCGACGTGCAATTATTTTGAATATTGGCACTAGGCTTCAGTTGTTTTGCGGATACGTCTGTGACACCCACTTAAAGAAGGGCAGCAACTGTGCATTCTTAGACCGCACGATCTATAAATGAGCAAACATCTCAAATCCCTGAAGAATACAGAATCACAGTTGTCCTATTGTCTTTGTTTACATTTCATTAAACCTGTATATTTCACAGCTGGTTGCAAATACAATATGAATATTTATAAGTAAATAAAATTCTATTCATTTCAAGAATTATCACAAATAAAAGGAGACATTTTAATTTATGTATTAAAAATCATTAAACAATGTATTTCCCAAAGCGCAAAAAATGTTTTCAAACGTATTATTTTCATGGAAGCAAAAATATTAAAAAAAATGCATTTCATTAAAATAATAAAAGTTTTTTGTTTACATAAAAATTATGTATACTGCAATTGAAAATGCAAAATTAAAAGATTGATAGATATTATAAATTATTGACGCTCGACTACAAAACAAAAAAAACTGAATTTTAATTATAGACCGAGAGCTATATGTTATTTATTCAAGGCCTTATTTTTGTGAAGATGTTGAGGGAGGCATATTAAAGTGCCCAGTGTAAGGGATTTTGCTAGACAGCGGTATGGGAGGGATGCAGACCGCCCCCAACATGTAAAAAAAATGGTCACAATTATTATTGCTTCAAGGCTGAAATTGTGTGTGTAACTTGTCGGTGACCCAATAATGCCATTATAATATTTGCAGATTGATTGGTCAGTATTAAAGGGGTGGCAGATCACCCTAAACGTGTCATGTACCCGACGAAATTTATATTATTAGTTCAAGGTTCAAATTTTAATATGTTGTTACGGCGACTGTTTTAAGCATATATTTCAATTTGTAGACGAAAATGTCGGTAAAAACCCCCTTGCAGAACGATATAAACACCTATTTGAGCAAGTTTCTCTCTAAGAGAAGGGGTTAATATCGACATTTTCGTCTGCAAATCGCCCTTACACAGGGCACTTTAATATGCCTCCCTCAACATCTTCACAAAAATAAGGCCTTGAATATATAACACCAAAAATTTGTCACTAACTCTCGGTCTATTAGGTTTTTTGACTGAAAAATATGTGTTATATTTTTAAACTCCGACCCACAAAAAGAGTGTGTTTAGCTCGTATGTTTGTGTCTGTCTGTCTGACTGTGGCATCGTAACTATTCAATGGGTGGACCGTTATAATATATAACCGTTATATGATACAAAAAAACTAATGAAACGCAAATAACCAAAAGAATTAATACAAATAGCACCTTCTATTTAAAAAGATAAAATATTGCTGTCACTTAGAACTATCGCGATGTAACAGAAATTTTTAAAATACTGGACATTATAGTCCTTTAAAAAGAAAAATAATAACCTGGGCTCGTACTTTCCTATTAGCGTCAAGCTTGTGAGGCTAAGTCGAACCCACGAAGCCACTTAAAGAACTAAGTTTTTTTAATCTTCTTAATTTTTTTTTATGATTTATCAATAATAAGTATTTTTAGTTCCCACCTCTACTATGGCAGGGAAGTAATGGATTTAGTCCGAAAAAAATATTTCAAGATTTTAACAGATTTCACGTTTTGAGACCCTAGCAATCGTTTAAGATCATTTTCTGACTGATGTCTGTATGTGTGTGTGTGTGTGTGTGTGTGTGTATGTGTGTGTGTGTGTGTGTGGTCAATTTTTCGCCATCGATATCTTAAGAACGGAACAACATACGGACATGCCGATTATTCTATTATATTTATCAGCCTTTAACTTAGATCTGATTAGATTTTGAGTCAAATCGGTTCAGTGGATCCTGAAATATTCCAAAAAAACGTTCTCAATGTCACGTATTAACATAGGTAAAAAAAAATATAAATGAATTCTAGATGTTATAATATGAAAAAAATGTAAATACTTTTTTTCTCAAAAATGTATAGTTTTCGAGAAAAAAAATATTTTACTAAAAAAAAAATAAAAATTGTACGTAAATCAAGGTAACCATGATTTTTGCTATATTAAGCTAGCCATCAGTAGATCACCAAACAAAAGAGGGCCATGCTTTTTTCAAAGAATAAAAATTAAATTGTGTTTTAAAGACCACCAACAGCTAAGGTTATTTGGGCCCAGTCAAAGAATAAAAAAAAAAGAGTGTTTATTTTTTGCAAATATTTACTAGGTGGGAAGTATAGGACTGGTCATCAGTCAAATTTTTTTATTAGAGATAAAACGACTCAAATGTGGCTTAAGGATCCAATTAAGAAGCAAATACTGTATTTGCTTCTTAATTGGATCCTTAAGCCACATTTGAGTCGTTTTATCTCTAATATCATCAGGATCACCACATTTTCTGTTTTTTAATTAAAACAGATTTTTAACATCGATTTTTTTATTGTTAATCAAATTTTTATTGTTAATTTAGTAATTTATTTAATTTAGTCAAAAGCTCAACAACTCCTCTTCTCCGTTTCTATTTATTTATTGTAAATTATAGACGCGTCGACAACTTAGGTCATTAGCGTCTTGTTTACATCAAAATAACAACTCACTTAAAACTAAATGACATCACAAAACATCCATGAGCGGAGGCGGGATTCGAACCCACGACAGTGTGATCCAAAGGCCGCAACGCTAACCGTTACACCACTCTGTCCTCATTCTCCGTTTCTAAGTTCTCGGCTCATACTATACAACGTAATATACAAATTCAGTGAGATATTAGAGTTTTCCCTCCATCAGCACTTTAACATCACGCGTACAGTGAAAGGCAGATTTCCACATGAAAACATTAAACTATTATCCAATTATACATTCAAGTCAGTGGAAAGTCAATTATCTCAAACAACGAACTCGCGCCATAAATATTGTGTTAATTGGATAATTAATTGTGTGATTAATGTCGGAACAGAAAGCAAATTACAAAATTTACTTTGTTCACTAATCGCTGGACTGTCCATGCTAACTGTTTTGTGTATACAACTAACTTTTGCTTCCGTAAATTTATATTTCCTTATCAATAGCAAAACGTAAATGCTAAATCAAATTACGCCCAACATATAATTTCACAAAATCATGAATATCAAGATTTTGAAACAAATTTTATTCCATTACATATTTGCAGTAAAGGTAAACACATGGACACCTTCGAAGAATAAAATTCGACAATAACAACATTCTTAATGACAAACTAATCCTAAATTCGAACATAATATACGATACAATAATTAACAACACACAAACACCCAATACTCAATAATCGTCTACGCAAATACACACACATACATATCCATTCCGTCTACGTACTATATAAATCATAAAATCTCGAAATTTAAATCGATACTTCACAAACAACGACATAAACACAGTGCTTAGCATCATAATATTATATAGTGTTACGAATACTCAATGTGTGTTTTTTAAAAATAATTAACCACACTTGAAGATGGCAACTCGTTGCTGAAACGCGTAGTGTAAATTCACAAGAAGTCACAAGACGGACATAATACAAGGTATTTCTAATATGTGACAATTTTTAATATAGTGACTTGGAGACCCAATACTCTAAAAATGTATCAAAAAGTACAATATAATACATCCAAGAAATCAATTTTTTTATTTATTAAATAATAGTACGATTCAAACGACATCAAAGGCTATGTACATAAAAATATAAAGATCAATCACTATTACAAAAACCACACTTAATAAAATTGTTTGTAACTGATTGAAAAATTTGAGGAGCGCATTACATAAAGCTACAACTGGAAAAAAATGCAAAAGAACAGAAAAATGGCGAATTAAAGATATGTTTTGACAGAATTTTAATTGAATAATTATTTTATATCAATATTATGCTACAAAATATAAATTATTAATATAAAAATAGGTAAATATAAATTTATATTAGAAATCGTGTCCATCGTGATTATAATAAAATTAAGAAAAATCGCAGGATAGTGGACAAAATATTTGATTTATTAAATGTACAATTAATAAATCAAATATTTTGTCCACTATCCTGCGATTTTTCTTAATTTTATGGTAAATATAAATATATAAATTCATTCCAAAGTCCAAATTTCCAACGAGTGTAGGTGTTAGGCTTTGTCGGACAGAGGAAGTTTGTATTAAAATCTGTGAATAAACTATACGATGCGTTGTATATAATAATTTCCGCTCTCGTTTTAGCATTCATCATAGGTGAGTAATATTACTGAAAATAAAATAAATGAAGGCACACTCCGAATATTAACGACATAAACACTGTATACGAGTTATAAGTTAAAGCCTACATTATTAATCTAAGGTGGAAACAGAGTGTGCTCCAGGTTAGCAAGCAATAATTTACTATAGGAAACAATAATGAAACAATATTTCTCACGGCTTAGTAGTGGGTACGGTAAAATGGTTTGAAAAATCTCAGTTTTACAGGTTTCAAGCTTGTTTTAGATACAAAAAAATTTAACTGAACCGACCTGAAGAAAGTAATCAGAATGTCTCTAGAAAGAGTACAATAATTTTGTCCTTAGTTTTACAATCACCTTCCCTGCCTACATTCAATTAGATATCGGTGCAATTATTTCTCTACAGACATATAATAATTGCGGAGACCTATGTGAATAAGCGTGTTAAGTAATTTTTTGAAAAATTGGTTTTATTTACCCGGTATACCGGGGGAACTCAAGTAGTAAATAAAACCAATTTTTCAAAAAATGTGACTTAACACCTTTATCCACTTAGGTATTCAATTGTTTATTTGCGCTGACTCTAAATGAAATATAGAGAGAGATTGTAAAATTAAGAGCAAAATTATATTACCCGTTTCAGGGACTTCCTGATTCATTTTTTTGAAATCGATTCAATTTTTTAATCGAAAAAAAAATTCTAAGTTACGTCCTTTAACGAGATTGCTCTGATACAATCCAAAGCAATTTGAACTATATCACACCAAAATATTAAGAAACTACTTTTCATATTGGAAGCTCGTTTTTTACTTTATGCTAGACGCATTCGGATTTTTTGTTCTTTTGATATTTTTTTATTTTACGCTTTTTAGTTTCTTGAACATTTTTTTAAGCTTGTGCACCTATACTTTGATACCTAACATTGAAATTACAAAAATGTTGCTTACACACTGTTCTTAAGAATATGATGTTTGGTATTTGGTATATTTCCAGAGTTGTACTTACAATACCTTACATTTTATAATTTTTGTAGGAAAGTCAGTAACTCAGTGAGTCCAACGGAATGATCAATTGTATGTGTTTATAGATGTTTGTAATTACACAATATGTGTGTATGTTTATTTGTGTAGTTTCGTAATTTAAAGCTATTCTAAAATTAATCAAAATGCACCACATGAGGTTAGTTTCTTACTCTATTCATGCAAAATGATGCTTGTTTCTTATGTGTAGACCGCGTATTATTCATAAGTAGAATTAAATAACTTTAGAATGGCCAAAAGATCTTAGATTTCTATCTCACTCGGTCTATATTGCATACGCTAAGTGAGAGAGAACACTGTATTATGTTTATGACATTTTAAAATAATTTTACTATAATCTTAAAGATGATCTCTCTATAATTTACGCCCTTCAACTTTTCCGATTTTCATCATGGCCAATAACTATGTTAATAAGGAGCAATATTATATACCTAGATGAAAATTATAGATTAAAATTTCTGGGAAATATTATGCGGCTCACGATGCACACTCGCCAAGGCTCGTGTGCGCTCACCTACTACTCGTGCTAAAAACATCTCGCCTGACGTACAAAGATGAATTTAGCACACTAAGTTACACAATATACTATTTTATAAAGATCTAATTTGAATAACCAGTACATTCGTTATCGAAATCGTAACTATCCCGTCATATCCACCATAAATGTTCCGTATCTGCCGCCATGCGAAAAAATCTTGTTAAGTTTACCAAAAACTTTTAATAAGTTATATCTACTAATTAGCATTATTTCTTTTAATAGTTTGCTTTTTATAAAAAAAACTAAATAAAATATTTAACTCGAACTTCGAATAATTTATTACACGTTATATAAATATACGAACACGACACGTTGTATATTTTATAGCTACATAACTATGTTGTGTTTCTAGTTAACTAATTACATATCGTTGAGTGGTCCGTAGAGCGTGGCTTTCTCAACTGCTCGTAGAGCGATGTGATTCCATTAGGTTTCAATTTACCCGCCATAAACGTTAAATATGTCAAATACAATTTTTGATTATCAAGCAAAAGAGCACTGATAATATTTTACCTTCGTAATGTTATAATATAGAGGCTGAATATAATATAGAAACTTTATCAAGCCACTGTTAAACAATAAAACCATTTCTGTCATATTATGCAGTCCTGTTTTTGTAAATGTTGATGTGTCGAAGGAAAATAATATCAATATAAACAATATAACTTTTTTGTTTATATAAATCAGTAGAAATTATATTTTCATTTAGCCATTAATAATTTCACCGTAATTAGTAAACAGCGATAATATATTTTTGAATGAAATAAAAGACAGGAAACTGTTCATTCTAAATTTGTTGGTTAAATATTCATCCATAACAAATTAGCTATTATAATCTCAATTATATAAGTTTTACATGCCTAATGTAGATTATTTACCAAAAGATTTTTCATTTATATCTATAAAAATATGACGGATAAGAAATGAAAAGCTTTGAAAGCTCAGCATGCGTTCTGCACAACATAATATGAATGAAGCAGATACATGAATAAAACCGTCTATAATTTACATCGATAACTGGATGATGAATGGTTCAAAAACCTAACAAGGATAGTTTATGATTTTATGAAATACGAAAATATCGAAAATTATCCATTGTTATTTGATAGCAATGAGCCTGTCAACGACGATATATTTAATATATGTCCCATTTTGATAGTTGATTGATAGCAACGGTGCAATTGGTCTTAGGCGGCCTGGTTGTAAAGATTAAAAAGCCCGTCTCGCGGATGTTGTGACGTAATCAGCTATTAAAGTTTAATAATTTGTATCTCCGTAAAATGTATTGAAATAAAATAAACGCCATTTCTAATAGGAAACAGTTATTATTATAATGGCTAATCTATACATATAAATAAAATTGGCGAGATAAAAAGGGCATTTTAGAAATTTTTAAAATTTGAACGACCAATCCTTGGAATGAATCTGAATTGCCTCTGCAATGATACCTAAACGTATTTTAAGTAAATTTAAAAAATATTTTCTTGCTACAAAAAAGAAAACCATGACAATAAAATAACAATTTTATTTACGTAATAAACATGAAAATTCGCTTGAATGCATCCTGCATAGTGCATACTGCATTGTATAAAAATATGTGTAAATTGTAGTTACGACAAAATATTATGTCAGGGTATATTATGCTAAAATACATCGCAGATAAAATAAAAACATTAATAGCTTATTCTAGTCCAAGAGCTTGTGGTCAAAAATTGCAAGATTTTTTGTACAGATTAATTATTTTGAGATTAGTTAGTATTTAGGTTGTAATTTAAACTTCTACCTAATGATACATTTTACGGACATAATACAAAGTATTTCCAATACTTCATAATATTCTACCTAATGCTGACTAGTTCGATTTTATCAAAATAAGATCTTACCTCTTGGAGTATTCGTATCTACATGTTTAGCACTAGGAAAAACGTAAAAACGGAACCCTTCACTGAGTGTGATCCGACACGCACTTGGCCGCTTTTTTCTTCTTTATATGACATGTTACGCATATCAACAATATGAACAACAAATGAATTTAATTGAAAAATGCATTTTTATGATTTCTGTTAAACTGTCAATAAATTTTCTGTTGTATCTTAAGTTAGTTTTAGTTGTGGACTAAGAGCTGATAACACTTTTTTTATATAAGACTTGGAACGTTTTTTAAAAGATTACTTTTATATATCTCCACAAGAGGTAAATAATCTATCATTCCAAACGCGGGGCAAAACCACCCCATATTTTTTTTTTGTTCACTCTTGCGAAAAAAATAGACTTATGTGTATTTATAAGACTTGAAATTTGGACAGTTTTTTCTTTATCATTAGTAAAGTCTAGGAAAAAATTGACTAACTCCCTGACAGATAATATTCGTCTGTCAGGGAGTTAGCCCCGTCCAAACAGTCTGTCAGTTTTTTTCTAGATTTTCTGTCCAAATTTCAAGTCTAATAAACAAACATAAATCTATTTTTTTTCGCCAGAGTGAACAAAAAAAAAATATGGGATTGTTTTGCCCCGCGTTTGGAATGACAGACTATTTACCTCTTGTAGAGATATATAAAGTCATCTTTTAAAAAAAGTTCCAAGTCTTCTAATAACACATAAAAAAGTGCTATCAGCTCTTAGTCTATTGGTTGTTTTGGGCATCATGATGGAATATTTTTTATTTTACTTTATGCTACCAAATAGGTTACTGTTATTCATACAATGTTTGTATTGTCTCTGGAGAATTAATAAACTACACTAAACATAATATATAAAAGACCATTTTCAAATATAGATTATCTTAATAATTATTTGCAATTAGCAAAACTGACAGTATAGGTATTTAAATGTATCTATTATTATTTAAAATTAGTTCTATGAACATAAAGTCATTCAGTTATTTTCATATGAATATTTTTCATAACTTTGAACCACTGAATATATCTTTGAATTGTTGCAACTTTCTATTCTACTCGGTACTGTTTATGATGGTGGAAGTGGCGTGACTACTTCACTCTTTTAATAAATTTTTACTTTGACTGAATCAAAAATTACTAGTGTTTAACTCTTACTTAGTCGAAGTTAAGCTGAAAATCAAATTAATATGATTAAATATACACTGATTGACAATTGAGTTCGTTTTTACAAAAAATATGTTTTTTTTTTCAATTTATTTTTAAATTTGTCCCACCATTTTGTTTAATGTACAAAATGCTCACAAAACATATAAGTGCGATGACCGCTATTCGCTGAGACATGTAATGCGGATTGCCATTTTCTATTATAATACTCGGTACCTACTATTTATGATGGTGGAAGACACGTGACTACTTAATGCTTTCAATAAATTTTTACTTTCACTGAATCAAAAATTAGTAGTGTTTAACTCTTACTTATAGTCGAAATTAAGCTGAAAATCAAATTAATATGATTTAATATACACTGATTGACAATTGAGTTCGTTTTCACAAAAACTATGTTTGTTTTTTTCAATTTATTTTTAAATTTGCTCCACCATTTAGCTAGAAAACGTACAAATTGCTCACAAAATATATAAATGCGATGACCGCCATTCGCTGAGACGTGTAATGCGGAATCAATGAAAAGATAAAATTATATAAAAAAACACGTCAGTCGTCATTTGATCCTCTCTTTAATACGTGACGTGTTCGGTTTATACTGTCGGACATCAGATCTAAATTGGTCACGTGACATAGTCCGAAATTTGTCAAGATGTTCTTTTATTCACATATATAGTCAAGTTACAAAATTTAAGATAGTGAGTCATGCAGTTATTATACTTCACTATTTCTATAAACGGAACAGTTTTTAGGCATGGGACGCTTATGCTTTCATTATTTCATTGCTTTTCCGCTTCATTAAACTTGTTACGAACTACGCATGACTCAGTATCTTAAATTTTGGAACTTTACTATAGTATGTTAGACATCGGTCTCACAAGGATAGGGCTGACAGGGCTCTAACTTTGGGGCCCGGGGTTAGGAGAAGTCCGGCGTGGCATAACTGAAAGAAACTGACTTAATTTATCTTAAAGCACCTGGATTACCGAACTTAACTTGTAAAAGGCAAATAATTTTTTTTTATAAATTAATTTCTTTTACCCGAAAACTTTTTTTGCAAAAATTCAATCAAAATCATAATTTATTAGTTTTCAAGGAAACATTTCTCCATCTCAACTGAATTTTGTAGATAAATCTTTTTATGCTTCTTTTGGCGCGTTATGAAAAAATGATGAGAGTGAATTTTTACGATGCGCGCGCATCGCGTCACGAAAATTTAACAGGATGAAGTTGCAGCATTAATGATTTCCATAGTTACCATATAAACAAATATAAATAAATTCACTCCAGCTCTTTTATTATTTTCGATTAATTCAATAAATTATTAGTATGCAAATTAAAAATTAGTTCTTAATCACGCCAAAGAAGTATAACTTCTAGCGCGCGTACAAAGTTTTTGGCCTAGGGGCCAGCTTCAGGATGTGGTGCCAGAGATGTTAGATAAGAAATCTGAGTTACTTTTGGATAAGAACAATTAATATAAGAAATAATTGGATAAGCAGCCAATTTTTAATTATATTTCTTATTAATAGAAAAATTATATCAAGGAAATGTCAGTCAGGATTCAAACCTGAACCTTTCTACTTTCGCGGCGGAATGAGCTATCATTTACTCAACCGTGACACGATTAACAATCAAACTTTTTTTCTATTAGCAATTATTTATTCGTCAATTTTTTTCAGTACATGCGAGAGTTGAATTATAATAGCATACTTGAAGAAGCCTCTAGAATTCACTTCTTCAACTATGCTATTGTAATAACCATGAACAATATTTTCATAACACAATATTTGTCCACATTATTTAACGAAATCTGTAAATTTCAAAGTACCGTAATTTTTTTTATTAGAAAGTTCTTAACTATTTAATGAAAGACAACAAAAGTTTAATTTAAAAAATGCCTTGTTCTGTTATTACGAACAAAATGGTACATTTAGTAAATATTTTCTCAAAAAATAAAAAATAAATTTTATATAATATTTGTAGTAGGTATATTCTCAGGTATGTGGACACAAATAAATAATGATGTTCTTTCCCTCTAGTACGACGTTTCGCCAATTTATTTTAGCTGAGAATATACCTACTACAAATATTATATATTTATATCATGGACGAGAACCTAAGTAATTATTAATACATTTTATGTTATAAATTGAAAATATGAATTGGTGTTAGGCCCAAATAACCTTGGCGGTTGGTGGCATTAAAATCTGTTCTATGTTTATATGTTCAATGTTTACAAAGTACTTTAACAATTTCCAATCAATTTATGCATTCATCAGTTTAGAAATAAAATAATGATTGTGAATTTATTTTTGAAGTTTTATTTTAGTAAACATTTTTTATATGAGAAAAGAACCTAAATACAGATGAAAGAAACATTTAGTACATTAAACTATAATTGATTAAAAATCCTACGAATTTTTTTCACAAAAATCCAGGCTTTTATCGGTTCAACTATAAACCAGACTAATTTCCATGATTGAAAAAACATAAAAAGTTCGAAATTTGTATCGATTAGTAAGAGTTTGTTGGAATTGTTGCGTGGTTTGCTTATAAGCCATTAATGTAGCCATCGATGTAGTTACTAATTGGTAAAATGTTCACAGTAGAGATAGCTAAATTAGATTTAACAGGGGTGGCTAAAGAGGGGATGCAATGCTCATCCGCTTACCACGACAAATAAATTTCAATGGAGAATCTTATACCGTTAACATTTTCAGACATTAGATTTTAAATCTAGATTTTTTTTGACCATTACACAATACAATTATATATTTTTCTAGCATTATACGACAGCATTATAAGACAGATTTTTACTCTTAGCATAAGAATTATTTATATAATTGGAAAATTTCTTATTTTAATTTAGTCTTAATAGCCTTTCAATTTTGTTTTGTTTTTTTATAAATTGCTAGATAAAGAAATGTTTATGTAACTAAACGGCCTGTTTTTGAAATGAACGTTAAGAAATAAGAAATACTTAAACTAAATCATATGGTATTATTAATGTGAGTAAACTTTGATTATAAGAAGAAGCTTTTAGAGGTATGTGACAGACAGACAGACAACAGAGATCCACCATAGAGGTTTCGTTTCCTTTTTACGGGAGTGAAAAAAATTATATGCGGACATTGTTTTGTGTTTTCATTTCAGAATTAGATTAGTTTAGTAAGCGTTTTATTATATAACTTTAACTTTTGACCGTAATTTAAATGAGCAGGCAGTGAAATTCGACCGTTTCGTTGTGAAACAGCAACAGCAATTACCAATTGTCACGTTTATGCAATGTGATTGTGTATTGATTTGATGTATTGTTATATAACGTGCATTAATCCTTTTTCTCTCTACCTTTGTATGGATTTCAAATTGCTAGATTTAATATTTTATCCAGGCATATTGTATATTATATAAGTGGTCAACGTGGACTAAAAATATTGGGATCAGCAAAAAATATAATAGACGTGAGAGAGAATTATAAAATAAACAGTAGGTAAAAATACTAGTACCTTTGTGAAAATGTTTCAAATTAGCGTAACTGAATTTCGTAAGCATACTTACTAATACCATATACTATTATACACAAACTGGTTTTCCAATTTGTCAAAACAATAAAAATATAATTTAAAACACAAATATTTATTTGCTTCATTCTTTAATAGCCAATGTTTCAACACAATAGGGATGTAGACACTTTTTTGAAAATGCTTTTAATTTATAACTATGTATTTATTATACTTAAAAAAATATTTAATAATTTTATATTCGCATTTTCATTTAAAAAATGTTTTGCATTATTATTTTCAAATTATCTCGCTGTGATGATGTCAAGATGACGTCACGCCCTGCTAAACGTCAAAATTTGTCTTCGGTGATCGGGTGTTTTTATTGTTATTATATAATATATTCCATGTAATAACGCAGGTTAATCAAAGATTTTCTGTTTAGTTCATAAGAAATACCACAAAGCATTCACTGGTATTGATAATAATATGTCAAACGTCAGAATAGGTGTTTGAGTTCACGTGATAACAAGAATAAATTATTAGTTTTTTCATTTAATTATTAAAAAACATTTTGAATATCTAGGTATATAAAAAAAATTATATGATTTTCAGTGTTTATACTATGTTATTATAGAGTATAGGCCATAGAGGTTCCCTAACTGTGTGTCGCGACGCTCTGGGGCGTTGCGACGCTATCCTAGGGGAGTCGCAATTTCAGAACTTCAGAGTCCCGATTTGAGAAGTTATGCTGAGAAAAGCAAGCTCATTCTGCTCATTAATTGTATTGTTTGTAGTTTTTTATGTTTTCTAATTATTAGAATTAGAATCTAATAAATAATAATTAAGATTCTATAGGTATTCTTTTTCTTTGGAGTTTTATTTGAATAATAAAGTAATTTTATTGTCTGCTAGAGCTACACACAGGTATCTTCTTTTATAAGGGCATCGAAAAAAATTGCAGCCAGTAAATAAAGTCGCAGTAAAGAAAAGATTGGCAACCTCTGGTATAGACTATCAAAAAAAATTAAAACGTGGTATTTGTTTTCTTTTAGTGTCTACAACCCTATTGTGGCTTCTTCAGGATCTGTAATAGTAATTTTAATGTCAAAAATACTTTTAACAATAAAATTTCATATCCTGAAGAAGACACAATTTGTGTTAAAACGTTGGTCATTAAAGAATTTAGAAATTAATATATAGTATTGTGATTCTTTAGATTTTTATCCCGTTCTGCTAAAGTAAATAAAAATATACTAGAGCAGCATTTGTCAACTTTTTCAGTCCTGCGTCCAACCAAAGCGTAATAAAAATAAAATTAACGCTTTACAACCCTACTGAAAAAACTCGGAAAAACTTAAATTTTGCTAATGCATGAGTAGATCCACGTACGGACAAATTTTTAAATGAAAAACTAACTCAACCATGATACCAATTTCTTTTTACATTTGGAAGTTTGTCAACATGTGGATTCAGAAACTTGGTACCTAGCTACCTTTTAATTCTAAGTTTTTATTTGAATATAGTAACATTACATTACATTAAAACAATAATACACTGTCACTATGTACTTAGCTAGATAGATATTGTAAATTATAGACGCTTGACAGCTGAGGTCATTAGCATCTATGTACTTATAGTATGTAACAATATGATTTGGACTGTAATTTTTTGAAAATATTTGATGTGTGCGTTATAATTCTAGGAAAATGTTTTCCCCCTTTTATTTATTTTTATTTTCGCGATTCCCATGATACGTCAGAGCAACCCGTATGGAGGTTACGTCGACCCACAGGTGGAGAATAGATGAAATAAAAGGTATATAGATAGAGGACGGTCGAGGAACGCGGCACTATGAACCTCGCTTTGACATTTTTAACAACTTATTATTCTAACTGTTGACCCAAAATTGGAATGAAACAACAAATTAACGGTTATATTCTAATTGAATTTATACTTCTTTAGCTAGGGTAGTGAATTTTAATGATCTCGAGTCAAATTACCGACTCAAAAATTAATGAAACGCTGATAAGAATAAAACGGCTCTAACGATTTGGATATTTACTAAAAATAGGTTTTGGGGGCAAAAAATCGATTTAGTTAGGTCTCATCCCAGAAAAAATTCATTTTATTGTAGATTTTATAATTTTAAAATCAATTTTTTGACGTTTCAAAATAATGTAATATTCTAAGCAGGCTTTGATATAGGTGTTATGATATCTATGGATTTTATTAATAACAATTATTTATTAATCCCAAAAATGCTGAGAGAAGAAAATCAAAACTGTTATTGTACGAAGTATAACTTCGACAGTGCGCTTAACCTTTTTTTCTTAACAGTTTTGTTATTTATGAACATTTAAGCGAAGGGCGCTTTGATAGAAAAAAATACATATTGTTTAAATTCATTTAATTCATTCAAAGATTCGACAATACTTTTCGTCCTCCAACAGCTAAATATTGAAAAAGTACATGTTGCTATTATTATCAACACGCCTTAGTTGGATTTTTTTGTTTATTTTTTATATAAACTGGGTATGAATTGAATTGAATCGTGGATTATAGACGCTCGACAACAGAAGTCATAAGCGTCAAACTGGGTATGACCTATAAACATTGTATGATCTCAAAAATTCATTATCTGTGACCAAAATGCAAAACAATATATTATTATGTTGATCTTTTGGTAATATTTTCTATATCCTTAAAAGTTTCATCTCTACATAATATATTTCAAATTTAAAGTGATTTTAAAAATGGCTTTTCAATCCTACAAGGTATCTAGGTTACCAGGAATCTATATTTTGCAGTCATTAAACCGTCGCGCGTCCATATTTATCGAATTATCTTCCAATCATCCGAACATCCTCCGAATTGAATGAATTTTGTTCGACTCAACGTTCACGACGTTCGTGCAGTTGGAAAGACGATAGTATCTCGATGAATATGATTTTTCATTACAGTAAAAAATATAGACACTTATGACCACTGTTGCTGAGTGTCTATAATCTACAACATCGATCTATCTTGTGATTGACGACGGTCTCTTTTTATTGCAGTGAAAAATGGAAAATTGAATGATTGGACATACACGGTTTTACCTTATCGATATAAAATTCGTAAAAGTGAGGGATTACAATGAAGTACCTAATGTATATATGTTTATGGTTTTTAATAGACGAACCATAATTGGCAATTTGATATTCACCTAAAAAAGTGCGCCACGTGGCATCAAGCACACGGCGTATACAAAAAATATGACTTCATGAACTGTTACTACGCCGCACAGTGTGGTATTTTCGCAATTCAGCGAATTGTTAATGGGATCGTTCTGCTCAGGAAAATTGAAAGGATTTCGTATTAAATGCTATCGTAGATCAATATAAGTTCAATCACCAAACTGCCTATCAGTTGAAAATATTGACAATTTTAAAAACAATTTCCATGATTTTTTAACAAATATATGTTAATTTTTATAGTATCAGTGAATACATTAGCGTTTAATTTCTTTGTTGAATAGATATTGTAAATTATACACGCTCGAGAACAACGGTTAATAGCGTCATAGTGTTTCTTAAATAATTATTGTAGTTGTAATAAATATTTATGTAACGTGTCCGCAAAATGGAGATTTACCGACAGTCGAAATGTTGCGACATGAGCCTAAGGTTTGTAGCGTATTTATGAAGTTTGACGCGCGAGCCGAAGTCGACAAGTTGCATATAATATTTTTAATTACTATTGCTCAGAACATTTAATTTGACAGAACTAGAAGCTTAATAAACTGTATTCAAATTTCAAAATCATCGGTCATAAAGTATTACAGCTTTTATCCACTTTCGTCCAGTAAACTAAAATAGTAGGTATACAATATAAGGTGTCACTTTGCGACCTAATCTGGTAAAATAAAAATAGTACAATAAAGTGTTTCGTTGTGGCATAGTCCGCTAAAATAAACGATAAAGTAGGGTCTCTCATAATCGGCTACATACGGGGCGCCACTTAGCGCTCGAAAATTAAATTTTCTGATGAAGTCTAACAAAAATAATATGTATTTACCCAAATAACCTAATAATAGATATAATTTTATGACAAATTATTTAAAATGTACATCTTTCTTAAAGTTAAAAAATAATACCTATACTCAGTTTTCAAACAAAATATAAAAACATTCTTATTAGAGCGGGCATTTTACAGTGTAGATGAAATTTTATGTTACCAGTAATTTTATATTTCTTATTTTAATGTGAACTTTTTTTGACGTGTCAAATAGATTTATATATCAATTATTGACAAAATAAATATCTATCTATCTAATCTATTCTAAGACAGGATGGTTCAAATTGACATACAGACAAGATAAGATTCATGTGTAAAACAGAATACTCGTCTTTATTTGCGTAAAAAGAAAACTATAATTACTTCTTTTTTTATTGAAACGCTTAAAAAATTATCCTATAAACTGTTTAATTCCGTTTTAACGGCGTCTTCTTCCCAAAGACAGAAAAGAAAATCTTCTTCGCTTATCGAATTGATTTCGTCATCCTGTTACAAAAATAAACATGAATGTCTCGCATTTTAAATTTTCCAATAATTGCTGTAATTCGTTTTGTGCATTTGTTATATAATGGCATTTTAAAAAAAATGCAAAATAAATAAATCCTGCTGTGGTTTATTCCTTTCAGTGGCACTGATAAATAACGAACACACTTTCACAAGATATAATATTTTATTTCAAAGAATATTTTGCTACCGATTTTAATTTGAAATTAAAATTGTTATCAGGCAACTGAAATTTAATATATATATATATATATATATATATAAATAGAAGCCGAGGCCAATATAGTTAAAGGAGAGAAAAAATTAAATATGACTCTTTTACCTCACATTTTTAATAAATAATACATTGACAATAATTCGCAAAATGCGTTTGCTAACGTTTTTATATGTATATTTTTTAAATACAATATTTCACGTTGTGAAAGTTTTGTAAAGTTTTTCAATATTCTCTCAGCATTCAAGAATGGAACTTATTATATCAAATTTTATAAATAACTACCTGAAAATGTAAACTAATTTGACATAACAAAAAATAGTATGTCGCTTTCGAGAATTCTAATTTGATAGACATTTGACAATTTTACTTTCAAAAATATTCATCTATTCGAAAGTACTTTAAACTTTTATTGGGACAAATCTAATAAAAAACATTTCATGTCACTTTAAAAAAATTATTTCGCTAACAGTTAACAGGCGGGTTAAACTTACAATGAATTGAAAATTGTTGAGATTAAAAAAATTATAATTATAAATTTGTACTATAAAGTGATTAATAATAATAATATAGTATATTGTGTAACTAATGTGGTAAATACATCTTTATGCGTCAGGCGCGATGTTTTCAGCACGAATAATAGGCGTGCGCACACGAGCCGCATACGAGTGCTGAAAATATCGCGCCTGACACATAAAGAATTAGCACACGCTTTGCACACTATACTTTATTCCATGCATGGTTTTAGACTAATTGAATTAATATCTAGACATTAATTGAATTAAAAACAGTTCTATAATGAACCGTTATGTAACTAGTTACAGAATGGTTCATTATGTAACTGTTTTTCATTATAGCACTAAAAAGCGTTACATAATAGTCACTAGTCAATAAACAGCCATTTAAGGTTCGCAAAACAGATACGAAAAAACACCAAAAGCGTGCATGTGTTGAATAAACATATTTATTGCAGAATAATAATTTTAAAAAATATTTTATGATCGAAATAGTGTATTTCTTGCAATTGTTAAATCAAAAACCTAATACTTATAGCTTAACGTCTGTGTACAATTATAATGCAATATTGACGACCTATTCGAACAACAAAATTATAATGGTATTTAAATGCTCGACGTTCCTGTCAAAATAAAAAAAAACTGACATTAGTTTTTTTATCAGCGATATTTTGGTACAACATATCAATTGAAAAGTTTAAAAAATTGTATAACTTTGTGTTGGCATATTTGTTTAGTTAATAAAAACTGATGATAGGATAAAGGCACGAGTTTCCGACCACTAGGTACTAATAAAAAAGAAATACTATCTAATTTTTTGATTTGCTTGTTTTCTTCTTTTACGTAGTCAGATTTTATTTTTACTTCTACTATGGTAGAGTAGTAATGGATTTAATCCGAAAAAAATCTTTCGAGATTTTAACAGATCTTCACGTTTTGAGACCCTAGCAATCGTTTAAGATCATTTTCTGTCTGATGTCTGTATGTGTGTGTGTATGTGGTCAATTTTTCGCCTTCGATATCGTACAAACGGAACAACATACGGCCATTCCGATTGTTCTGTTGTGTTTATCAGCCTTAGATCTGATTAGATTTTGAGTCAAATCGGTTCAGTGGATCCTGAGATATTAAAAAAATGTTCTCAATTTCACGTATTAACATGGGTAAAAAAATATAAATGAATTCTAGATGTTATAATATGAAAAAAATGTAATTATTTTTTTTCTCTAAAATGTACAGTTTTCGAGAAAAAAAATATTTTACTAAAAAAAATTTTACTAAAAAAATAAAAATTGTACGTAAATCAAGGTAACCATGATTTTTGCTATATTAAGCTAGCCATCAGTAGATCACCAAACAAAAAAGAGGGCCATGCTTTTTTTCAAAGAATAAAAAAAGAGTGTTTATTTTTTGTAAATATTTACTAGGTGGGAAGTATAGGACTGGTCATCAGTCGAATTTTTTTTTAACTTTTATTATTAAATAGCATGCAATGCAGTATGCAAAAATTTGAGTGAATTTGTACGCGAAAAAGTTTTCACACTAAAATATAAAAATATAATCTAAGCTAACATAGTAAGTAGGTATTATCAGGTAATATTACCGGTCAATATTCGGAACTGACTATTTCAAACGACATATGTATGGAGAGAAAGATACCCGGCACACCTGAGACACCTAAATATTAATACAATATCCTACATGGATATGTCCCTTTCGCAATTTACTAAAATGGATTCCACTAATTAACTACCAAATAGCCTATAATTCCGCATTGTCATCATCCATGATTACTGTTAAGAGCTATTAACTTTAAAAAGCTGTGAATAATAATTAAGAAATTATTACCAAGTCACAAAACATAAGTAATTAAAAGCAAAACATTATATTGACCTATGCTCGCATATTGTTTGTTTTTTTTTGGAAACAAAGTTTTGTTTTTCATTAGAAGTTTGACCCTGCATAATATTACAGTAATCAAAGGACATATTATTATGTATGGTTCTAAAACCTAGAAGGCGACGAAGCCCATAACTACATAACTACTAAATAAATGTCTTAAAACTTAATCTTCAAGGTTAATATGAACATATTTCGAAAAACTCGGGTCGCAGTGCCAAAACCCTGCCGACAATATAGTGTATTTGCTAATACTGGCATTGTGGCTTTATTATGTAAACTTAAGTTTGTTTTTGAACAAAATAAAAAATTTAACCCCTTAATACATCCCTTAAAATAATATTTTTTTTCTTAATTTCAATATTTTTATCAATGCAACCTCGGTACCAAATTAAATACACCCTTCAGTAAGTAAAGCACTATCCGCAAACTAGTGTTTTCATAAAATTTGTAAGTCCGGTCCTGTCGGGCCGATTTTATTAAAATTTTGGCAGCACATTTTAATCGTTACTAAAAGGTTAAATTTCAATTTTGAAACGATTTTGAGAATTTTTTCGGCATTTTTGGGCCCAAAAACATTTTTCAACCCCTAAAAACTACCCTTAAAATGGTCCGATTGAGCCCATTTTAAATAGGCTTCGTGCGGTGATGGATTTCAACGTGCCTACCAAATTTCGTCAAAATCAATTAACTCTTTCGAAAGTTATTGCCCGCACACATATATATATATATAAATATATATATATATATATATACATATATAAATAGACATTTCCAAAAATGGTGCCAAAATGTTCAGGAGGCTATGAAACGTCGAGAAATTTTGGTCCGACCCCTAGGTCCCGCCATCCGACCGACGCCAATAGTGTATGTGCCATATGGCAAATACACTAATAAAGAACTTTGAAATGCCGCAAACATCGAAGAAATTCGGAGTGTATAAAGCGTAGGAAGTGGAATTGGATAGGACACACGCTACGAAGGGCAGATGAAGACATAACAAAGCTGATAGCCTTGGACTGGATCCCGCAGGGATATCGTTAACGAGGAAGTCCAAAAATATCTTAGAGAAAAACCACTTGCTTAAAAGTCAAAAATATGGTAAAGGATAGAAATAGGTTTAAAATTTTCCTAGAGGCTCTATGCTCCATATGGAAGAGGAATTTTATTTTTATTAGTATTATTTATTAAAGGACGTATGTCGTATATAAAATTTAAGTCAATAATTATGTGACATTTGAACGCTAATGTAAAAAGCTACCCGATGTTACAGAAAGGCAATTAAGCAAGTGGATGAAAAATCTCAATTATAAATAAAAATGTTGTTGAAATTGTCGGAAGTGAGCACTTCCATGCTATAGAGGATCAATAAGAAGCAATACTGATTATTTCAAATTTGTATTTATACTAACGTTTCGGTATTCTTCATACCATCTTCAGACTCTGAAATTGCTATGAAGAATACCGAAACGTTAGTAGAAATGCAAATTTGAAATAATCAGTATTGCTTTTTATTGATCCTCTGTGCCACGGAAGTGCTCACTTTCAACAATTTCTACAACTGTTTTCAAGGATCAAATTGCTCTATTTAACTATAGCAACTTCAAATAAATAAAAATCGCAAAATACAACAACTTTTACGTTCTATGCGATTTTTTATACAACATAGTTCACTTTTCATGGACTGACCTCGATATTTTTGCCATTTTGCAACGATGCAAATTTTTTTTGGCATTGTGTAATTTACAAACACGTGCCTTTACTGGTATTCAAATTAAGTTTATGTAATTCCACCAGCCTTCTGTGGTCACAAAAAATGTAGAATTTCCATAATAATTTTATTTGGGTTTAAAAAACGGCTAAACGTTATGTAGAAAATTTATTAAAACATATCTAAAAACATGAGTTCATTAAAAAATTTAATTTTAGGCAACGCTATACGGGTCATGTACTTGTAAGCTCATAGAAAAAATCGATGCAAATTAAAATTTTGTTGATCTACTAGACTCTCCAATGTATATTTTCTTCTACTTTTTTTAGTGTTCATTATAGTTTATAACCTCAAGAAGCTATTATAATTGTTTTAAAGCTTGTGCCGTAAATAGGTTGTAATAAAACTGGGTTTAATAAGAAATTTGAAAGAAAACGACAAAAAAGTGTTTTCCAATTTATTTAATCGTAATAATTAATCTAAAATCAAAATATAAGTTTTTCTTTCTCAAAACCTATTCGTGATAGCATATTTGAAAACTATTGTAATAGTTCCCTTAGGTTATAAACTTTAATGCTTAGTCAAAAAAGTTTTTAAAATAAACACTGCAGGGGAGCGGGAGCTAAACAAAATTTTGATCTGTATGGGTTTTTCTATGGTCCCAAATTAGGTTCATGATCCTGTGTAATCTATGGCTGTAGCTACTGCAAGATTATTCTTGCATAGATTCCACAGTGATTCAAATTGATTTTTTTACAAAATGTGAAAACTAGGGAAAAAATTTAAAATTTTTTAAAAATTAATGTGTTACAAATCTAGCCATAAACGGAGTACCGAAAAGAGAAAGAATGGGTGAGGACTGATTCGTAAAAAATAACATGAAGTAATTTTCGATTTTTGTTAGAAAAATTTATAAAACTTACAAACTACAAACTAACGAAGATATACAATACACATTTACATAATTGACAATTAATGAGAAATTGTAAAATTATAATAAATGTGAACTCGCTAACTTAAGGATATATTCAAAAGAAGAAATTACGTTTCCTTGTCAAGATTAAAAAAAAGGCAACAATAAAATAATTTTTGTCTACAATGTCTTTATAAATGGTTAATATGTTTCTATTTCGGTCATTAATTTTTTCAAATTAATAAAATGGAACATTAATTTCTAATCAAAATACAGATAAGAATATCTGTAGGTTTTTTTTACGGTATTATAATTAATCAAGAAATTATTAGTCCTATCCGTAAATAAAATCACATATTAGTGAATAACACAATATATGAGACGACATATTATCGCCATGATATTTAATAGAAGGCTATAATATAAGAAAAATGTAAATGCCACTGTCGGGAAACTCCCGATTAATTGGGAGTTTCGGGTTCAAGTCCCGACAGTGGCATTTACATTTTTCTTATATTATAGCCTTCTATTATAAATATCATGGCGATAATATGTCGTCTGATATATTGTGTTATTCACTAATATGTGAATCTATTTACGGATAGGACTAACAATTTCTTTTCAATTATTTGCGAGAAAATTACTTATAGCATCGTCTGATGTCCTTATGTTAATTTCACTAAAATAGTGAATTTGTACAGTATAGGAAGTAATAACAATATTGATTATTAATCTAATTGTTAACTTAATAATTTCTTGATTAATTAATTTCTAAATTCATTCTAGATCCGGCATAATAAACAAGGAAAAACTATTGATTTAACAAAAGGCAATATGTAAAAATATCGAAATCTAAATTCTTTATAATATACAGGTTGAAACCGGCAGCACTTTTTCAAATAACGCATTATTAGCCCTCATAAGATAATGTTGAATTTCGAGTTTTTCATGCCTACTTAACACTTTGTATTTAATTCTTTACTTTCGAAAATGGAAAAAATATCAAGTTAATGAAGTTTCAGTTCACAAAATCTGGTTTAAATTAATTCTTGTTATTAAATGGCATTAAACAAATTTTCTTTTCTATGAAACAAAACGTAACATTCTAAATAAAATGAGCGTTGAGCACCAATAATGAAGAAATCGAACTCATTTTCTTCTCATTGCACTTTTGTGCACTAAATACAGATTGTATCAAATTAAACCTGTGCATAGGGCATTCTGTGTGTAAGACAGAGATCGATACATAAAGCAATAAGTAAGAATGAGATAAATGATCGCTAATAGGATGTTACGTGGTTACTGTAAATTAAACTGATAAAAGATTTACATTTTTACAGCATAGAAGGAGCGAAAAAACAAAGATGACGCTATTAGGTTGTATAAATATTATTTATTTACAGTAACCACGTAACATCCTATTAGCGATCATTTATCTCATTCTTACTTATTGCTTTATGTATCGATCTCTGTCTTACACACAGAATGCCCTATGCACAGGTTTAATTTGATACAATCTGTATATTCGCACCCTATAGAAAATGATGAAAATACAGTGGAACATTAAAAGTAGAGAGTTGAAAACTAAAAGCAAAGTATTACTGCTTATAAATTACTCGTATTCAAATTTATTTAGATTAACATCTTTCTTTTAAAAAATCAGTACTACGACATTTAAAACTACGACTAAATTTAACTGCAGGTTCAGTGAATATGAACACGACAAATAAATGAATAAGATGTAGCTCTCAGTTTTCAATAATTGTAAGAATAGGATTTACAATAATTGTAAATCTATAAAATATATTATTGTCAAAATACACACGTGAGAAAGCTTCAAATACGACATCTAATAATAATTAACAATGAAAGATAAACAATCAATATGATAAATTTCCCATGTATATTGATTGTTTATCTTTCATTGTTAATTATATGTTATTGAGTTATAATTATTTATTAATTATAACAAAATAATATACGTCATTGATAAAAAGTAGTTTTTGACGGATTTGAAAGAATAATGTAATTTGACTTACGTTTCGCTTCGGTGAAGTCGGCCATCACCAGCACAATGCATACAACGGAAGCGACAATGAAAAGGAGTGACATGGTTTCCTTTCGTTCCTGGTTCTTCATTATGTTTACAGGTGTTTTGAAGAAAGATGAATTTCCGTACCGCGGCAGCCACAACAGACAGACAATGGAAGAATTGTTCTTACTAGATAGTGACGTGCTAATTTATGATATGTTGCTTCAGCCGTGTCGCGGACAGGAATGGTTCCAGCGCGTTCAGCGCTCAAGCTTTTCAATTCAAAAGCACAGAAGACAACCGCCCGTTTATATGCAGTTTGAATATAGCCTCAGAAGAGCTGTTAACGTGCGCAGGCAGCGTGTGGACGCACTTTACGTGGGAATTGCTTTATGTATATACTCGTACACATAAAATATTACACATCATTATTGTATATATATTATGTGTTTATTATTATATATAGGGGGTTTAATTTTTTTCTCAAATTCGAGTTTTAGAGTTTTGTGACTTTTTCTTGAATTTCATGTAAAGGGTGTCTCAGCAAGAACTTGAATTTCGAATTGCGCACCATTTTCGACTGTCAATTGTTGAGTCAGCCATATTTGGTGTTTGTTTAATTAAAACATTGACATTTACGAAAATGGTGCGTTATAGCTTGGAAGAACGTTTGTTAATAGTGAATAGTTACAAACCAAGTTTTCAGGTCGTGTCATCTCTCGTTTTGGAGACCAAAACTGGCCGTCAAGAAGTTGCGATTTAACTTGTTTGGACTATTTTCTCTGGGGTTCTTTGAAAAGTAAGATCTATGCGAACCACCCTGAGACAACTGAGGAACTCAAAGAAGAAATTTCACGTCAAATTCGTCAAATCCAGTAGCCCTTACTGCAAAATTTCGTCAAAAGAGTGCATACCTGCCAACAGAGCAACGGCGGCCATTTAACCGATATTTTGTTTCATGTGTAAATGTCATCACTACCTCCTGCTGGATTTCACGAATTTGGCGTGCAATTTCTTTGTAATGGGTTTTCACTATTAACAAACGTTCTTCTAACCTGTAACGCACCATTTTCGTAAATGTCAATGTTTTAATTAAACAAATACCAAATATGGCTGACTCAACAATTAACAGTCGAAAATGGCGCGCGATTCAAAATTCAAGTTCTTGCTGAGACACCCTTTATATTGGAAACTATTAATTATTACGTCTGTTCCTACTAATATAGCAATGCACAATTTATTATGTTTTGTATTTTGTTACTTTATTACTTCCATGTTCCATAAGATAAAAATTAAATTAAAAATCTTAAAAACCCCGACGCAAAAAAACGAACCTTTATAAAGTGAAAAAATAATTAGTAGATATCTATTATATCTGGCCCGATTCACCGTCTACTTCTTCGTTTAGATGTAATATTTAAATCAAAAATGCGTCGGGGACCGCTGAGACATTGGTATTTTTGTCATTTTACAGTGGTCTCTGACGCATTTATCATTTATGATTTAAACATTTCATCTAAACGAAGAAATAGACGGTGCATCGGGCCAGATATTAATTATTTTCTCACTTTTTAAAGGTTTGCTTTTCTTGCAACGGCGTTTTTTTAAATTTCTAATTTAATTTTTATTTCATACTTTTTAAACTAACTAAACAAAAACTGAATATTTGAGCTCAAACTCGAAGTTTCTAGCTGTAATACTGGCCGAGATTTCTATACAAACTGTGATGAGAGCTAAAGATCTTGGAAACGTCTAAACCGATTTCAGTCAAACATGGTTAAGAAACATCTCGTAAATACAAGCTTTCAAACAAACATAACCGCATTGAAATCGATCCATCCGTTTAGGAGCTACAATGCCACAGACAGATACACAGACAGATACACAGACAGATACACAGACAGACTGTAACGGTTTTGGGTTCTTTGGTTTACTGTCTCACAAAGCTACGGTATTTCGAATACCGGTTGTGTGTTTTTTGCCCCCAGACTGTCAGTCTGAGTGTGCTTCGGCGTCAGGCCTCTGAAGACTTCAGACTTGTATTTTGTTCTGTCGTTGTCTATTTTTCTTGTCATTGTCTATGTTATGTAACCATCTGTAATTGGAGCTTAGCTCTGTTGATTGGTGAAATAAATAAATAAAATAAATGAAAAATTATAACACTCCTCTTTTTTCGTCGGGGCTAATAAAAATGGAAGTACCGTGCCCGACATAAGATTAAATTCTGTTATAGACATGGCCTCAAAATATGAAGAAATGTAGTTTTCCCCATGGCGGCCTGACTGTTTTTGTCTATGTAAGTTTCTTCTGCAAAAATGTTGCGATATGAATGTTTTTTTAATTTCTCAGTAAGGACTCCGTATTGATTTTGGTGCCAATCGGATAGGTGGTTTTGGAAATATACCTAATATGATAATAGATAAGAGCTTTCTGAAAAATTACATTGAAACTTTTCATTTTAAGAATTATTATGAAAACGATTTTGGAACAAGTCAGATATTGCACCCCATATACGGATTTTTCTTGAATAGAGTATTTGCAGTTAAACAAACATATTATTTTTATTTATACAAAAAAAGTTCTAAAAATATAAAGCATTCGCAAATTACGCTAACGTCTTCTTATACTAACAGTATATGCTTAACCAGATCTAAGTAATTTTCATATTATGATGTAAACTATTCCGAAAATCAGGGTAATAAGGAGTCATCATATTTTTTTTCAAAATGAACATTCCCAGTACCTTTTTATTTAAAAAAATGTTTGGTTTAGTTATACCAAACGATTTTTACAACTTTCTCTATATACCCCAAAGTATTTTAATTCAGATGTTACATCCTGTATAATATACATATAAGGTATACAATCACTATATAAGTATATATTCACGCCTACAGGAAAATGGTAGATAAAGACAGAAATGGCTCAACATACATGCAACCTGTTGAATGTGTTGCTACGTGCTATATTATGAGATGTTGAAAAAATAATTTCCAAAATATAGTTGCCGTATAGTGGCGTCGTCAATAAGGATACTGTCCCGAGGGACTCCAGTCTAAGGCTTTTAAACTAATTAAACCCTCTGTACTTCAAAGCTTTCGTGTAAAAAATTAATGCTTTATCAGACAGTAATGTTATAAACAATATTACTATTATTTAATTAACAAAATCTACCATTCTTAGCGTGACTATTTGTTTCGGATACAGATCAGAATAAAAACCACAAAATCCTTTTTACCAGGGAAAATTCAAATAAATCAAGATTTAGTTTCATTGACTTAAAATGTTTTTTAAAGAAATTTCGATAAAATCTGTTCACACGTATCAAGTTAATTTTCAAGACACAATTTTACTGTCATGATGGTGGACGGAAAAGGTGAAAATAATATTTAAATTACTGAAATTACTTTCACCAGCATGTTATTATGAAGATAAATAAATGTGAATAAATGTAGGTACTACTTCTCTACATAGTATAAATTGAAGTCGCTTTTCGCTTCTGTCTGTCTGTCCGCTAACTCCTCCTAAACCACGCAACGGATTTTGATGTGGTTTTCAACATCAGTTAGATAATTTTTCACGGAAGATTTATATATATAGCAACAGCATAATTAATAAATAATAATAATTAATAATTAATTAATTAAATTCGTAACCCGACCTTAAGAATTCGCAACATACTTATATCATAAAAACGACCATACATTAATGTTACACTCGTAGCGTAGAGGTTACGTCGCAGCACTCTATGCACAGGGACCCGGGTTCGGAAACTGATGGCATCGTAGAATGTTTGGCTTTTTTTTCTAAATTCTACATGATATTTATTTATATATTTTTTGATTTTTGTTAAATTCTTTCTTTGACAATAATTATATTATTTTTGCGAGTGAGTAATGTAAATATAATATTCAAGCGAACGAGCGAAGCGAGCGAGTAGTGTATTTATAATATTCAAGCGAACGAACGAAGCGAGTGAGTAATGTATTTATAATATTCAAGCGAACGAGCGAAGTGAGTGAGTAATGTATTGCACCCGGGCGAAGCCGGACGGGGCCGCAAGTAATATTATAAAAAATAAATAAATAATATGACCGCATTCATAATAACTAAATTGCATTTTTGGTTAATTTTTACTTGTGAAACAATAAGTAACCATAGAAATGAAAAAAAATTGTAATTACATTACGTCAAATGCTAGTATTTTTGGTGTTAGAATGGTCCCGTCGCACAATTGACTGACATTTTTGCCTTATTTTAAATTTCAATCTGACAAGATTGAGCATAAAACTATGCCTGACCACAAGATATTTTTAATGGTGACAGAGCAGATCCGATCGGGTCAGTTCTAACCACGTTTAGCGTTAGACCACATGCTTTAATCTGTTTAATTTGCTAATAACCTGATAATAAATTTTAAAGGTCTCAAGCACTTAAGAACACGGGGCCGTGTCTATAGTGGTGGTGTCTCACTTTAACTTATGTAATATCAAATTTGTAAGAAAATGACAAATATTTACAACACTGTGAATAGCAGTGACACCACAAAAGTCTGATCACAACGAAAGTTTAAGTTAAATTGTTTTTAAAGCGTGTCGGTACAGAAAGTAAAATAAATTAATATTGTGACATCAGTAAAGTGACAAATGAAATCTGATAGGATGTAATTATTCAAAATTTACACTTCTATAAAGGGATGATGATGAAAACATAAGACAAACTAAAAACTGAAAAAAGGGTAAAATCGACGTTTATATTTATAACAGACAGAATAGGATTATTACATGGCGAATGCTAGATAAAAAGGCAATAGCGTATTTTACTGTTTTTCGGTAAATATCTTAAATTGTTTATGTGGTAGAAATGATTAGCCTAAAATTCTATTTTGTTAAATAAAATTTCTAAATAGCCTAAAACGGAATTTTTAATTTCAGAATAAAAATTCCTCGCGAAAACGTTAGCCACCAAAAGCGGTATAAAATATAATATTATCGAGCAAAAACTATATAAATAAAACACACAAAAACTGACTATTTGTCCAACTTTATTTTTAAATTCTACGTTTCGGTCTGTTATAAGAGACCCTTTCAAGCAATAATGATCTATACACTGTTATAGTGTAGGTATAGATCATTATTGCTTGAAAAGGGTCTCTTATAACAGACCGAAACGTAGTATTTAAAAATAAAGTTGGACAGCTATAGCCAATTTTTGTGTATTTTATTTATTAAAGTAATCTTTTTTGCTGTCAGTAGAAGCTAATAAGTGAAAAACTATATAACTAGGTAGGTATATATTTTATTTGTACTCGGGCGAAGCCGGACCGGGCAGTTAGTATAACCTAAAACCTGGCTCGAGTTTTAGAGTATATAAACGGATAGACAGGCAGATAGTGAGTAGTCACAACAGATGAGTGGTTGAGACCCGGTACCTTTACCCTATATCTGTTTATTTTCGATCAAAAGTTTCAACGATTGTGCGAAATGCTACCATAATGGTAGCTTTTTTTTTAAGCGGAAGCCTCTTCTGACAGTAGATACGCATCGACAAGAGATTCCACTTCCGAAGCGCATATTATTGAAAACTTTTCGTCATTGCGATGAGAGTTTACTTTTGTATTTTGCATTTATTTGTTTATTATCAATTTCGCAACATTCGATATGTTAAATAACAGCTTATTCGCAGCCATCATGCTTTTATAAACTACCACTGATATTTGAAACTGTAATAACTAGTGTAATTTGTATTTAAAAATAAATTTTACTAAGGCGTACTGTGTTTAGGGAACACTGATTCCTATTCTTTTTATGGCGGAACATCACAAAATGGCTGTTTCGGCTATAGTTTATTTTGGTTTAACGTTTCGAAGTATTTACCAACATAAAATGCATTATTAATGTATAAATGTAAAAATAATAGTATATTGTGTAACAAGTGTGCTAAATACATCTTTATGCGTCAGGCGAGATGTTTTCAGCACGAGTAGTAGGCGAACGCTCACGAGCCTTGGCGAGTGAGCATCGTGAGTCGAATACGAGTGCTGAAAACATCGTGCCTGACGCATAAAGATCTAGCACACGCGTTGCACACTATACTTTATTCAACACATGCATGGTTTTAGAATTGAATTGAATTGAATAATTTAATGTCACTGACAGAAGTACATCTCATAATAAAAACATAGGGCTTGATACAATATTTATTCACTTTGTTACCATAGTAACCATATATTTCATTTATAACACCGAAAAGAGGTAAGTACATAATGTTCATTAGATAACAGGTTTTTCAAATGTTTTTTAATATATCATCGAAAAGCGTTTCATAATGGATCATGACGTCACCAGTCAATAAACGGCTATTTAAGGTCCGCAAAACAGATACGAAAAAACACTAAAAGCATGCATGTGTTGAACAAATAAATTTGTATTAAAAAAAAAAATTTAAATCGATTTTTTTAAATCAATCGTTTTTACAGATTCCAACAAGAAAACGTTTGTATCCGTTACAGTTTAGACGTATTAGGTGTCTAAAGTTACGCAAATAATAAAAGAAATTGATAGTTTTCTTGCAATCTTTAAAGTAAAAAAAATGTATAATGACTTTTCAATTAAATCATAATTAAGTAGTACCTATCACAGATACTGACGATAATAACTTACATGGAATTTTTGCATTTGGTAATTTGAACAAAACTCTAAAATATTAGAAATATTGAATAATTCGTTGAAACGTATTAAAGTTGCAGTGCTATTTAATCTGCATGTGACGTCAGTAATAAGTATAATAATAAATAGTTGTTATCAACAAAGGCAAGAAAGCACTTTGGACGTTAATAGAAAATATGATTGACGTCACATGTCATTTAACTAGCACAGCAGCTTTAATAAATTATTGTGCTTTACAAATTGTACAATGTTTCTCAAATTTTAGAGTTTTGTTCAAATTGACATATACTTTTGGTCTGCAGTATAAAAAAAATGTGAAGTTAAAAATTACATGCAAATACCCTATTATTAGTGTCTTTAAAAAATAAAAATATAAACTTTGATTTCATAATTAATTATTCTATAGAGTTTACCTAAGTGCACGTGGTTATTGGAAATATATACAGGGAAGAAATGAAAGGTGGTAAACAAACCACTTGAAGTAGTGAACTAATAAAGTAAAGTATGGCGGACCCTTTAATATTATTAATAATGGATTTTCAATATGTTAAAAATATGATATGATCAACCAAGATAAATCTCACTCTACAAAGATAGGCAGTTATTGGCACTTAAAAACATACACAATACAGTAGAATTATCACTTTTCAGCATTTTTCAAATTACTCATTTAATACGAAAGCCATTTCGATCGGACAGATTATAATTTACATAGGTGCGCTGTTTTGGAATCTAATTCAATCTTTTTTCTAATTAATAATTTAAAAAAAGTTGCATAGCTATTGTTACTTTTAAAAAAATCAGTGTGTCCCCGGTAATATCAAGAAATGTGTAATTATTCAGATTTGAATACAATGACAGCTATACAGGGTGTTTTATAAACATTGCATCAAATTTATAGAGGTTATAGAAGGCATCAAAATAAGCAATTTTAGTCAATAAACCCCTGTCCGGAAATGTGCCGCTTTGGCGGTAGGATAAATGACGTTTTAAGATGCCACTTTCGTAAAGACGTTGATGAATCCTGCCAAAGATGCCATAGTCAGGATGGCGACGTGCCGAAAATCTCGCGACATACAACTCTTTTGCTCGTTTTGAACTCCCGTTAGCTTTGCCGTAAATAAAATGTATGTCGGCGAGTTCGGCATAAGAATATTGGGCCATGTCAATAACAAATTAATGCAACTGACATCTTGTCAATAATGTTTCAAGGCGCTCTTGGTTGAAATACGCTGCTTATCGAGATGCAAATTCCGGACAGGGGTTTATTGACTAAAATTGCTTATAAGGTTTTTTTTTGGAAAATTTTTTGCAGCCAAATTATTTATTTGAATGAGTTATATTTATTTTAAACGTTTCGCCTTTTTGGGCATCATCAGTAATATTCTGAAAAGTTATACATATATACATTAAAATGAACAAGTTATAATACAGTATTAGAAAATAAAGATAAATGAATGAATTAGATTCAAAATACTTACATTTTATAGTGAAATTATGATTTATGAAATTATTAGAAACGATGTTGTTATTAGCGAGGATTCTAGACAACTGTTTCTATTTTCAAAATGAAGGAAAATTATGGAAGCTATTGTAAGTGTATTGTTGTATTTGTATGTGAGAGTGTATACTTGTATTCAGGCGTACCAATTGTATAGATAAACGAACAACTTTAGGAGGTGTAAAGTACTATTGTTTTAGATGTACTATTGTATAGATGGGGTATTTTTTTATTTTTATTTAATGAGGGGTGTATTTGTTATATTTTCTTTAATTGTATTTTTTTTTCTTTTAGTGTAAGAGGTTGAAGTATGTAGAATTTAGGTTTTTAATATCAGTTTTATAATTAATAGCATTATTGTGTTTTTTAATTTGAAGCATTTCATGAACTAGTCTTTTTTTGAAGTTTTTTTCAGTTATTAAGATTTTGGGTGATTTAAAATTACAATAGCTTCCATAATTTTCCTTCATTTTGAAAATAGAAACAGTTGTCTAGAATCCTCGCTAATAACAACATCGTTTCTAATAATGTTCATAAATCATAATTTCACTATAAAATGTAAGTATTTTGATTCTAATTCATTCATATATCTTTATTTTCTAATACTGTATTATAACTTGTTCATTTTAATGTATATATGTATAACTTTTCAGAATATTACTGATGATGCCCAAAAAGGCGAAACGTTTAAAATAAATATAACTCATTCAAATAAATAATTTGGCTGCAAAAAATTTTCCAAAAAAAAAACCTTATAATATCCTCAGCCGTACTAAACTCACTACCCAAAATTGCTTATTTTGATGCCTTCTATAACCTCTATAAATTTGATGCAATGTTTATGAAACACCCTGTATATAACCTCAAATAATTTTGTAGTTGAATAAGGAGAGTGGATAAAGCTGACAGTTACGTCACTTCGATGGAACACTACTTCCGTGCCATTTCACGGAATTATTCTTGCACAGATTTTTGGGGGGTGCCAGTAAAGATGTTTACACATCATATGGTGTCCGGAAATTTTAACCTTACTTACAAACTGGAAAGATGAAATTTAACATTTAACTGCACGAAAAAAATAAAAAATCTCATTTACTCTAAAGGATATGAGGTAAGAGTTAAACCCGTGCAAAGAATGTGTTATTGATAGTTTCTTTTGTAATTAATTTAGTTAAATAAATAAATGCTTACTAAACAAAAATTTTAAAAAAAAACAACAAAACTGATAAGAATCCTTCCCTCTTTAAATGATATTCTGGTTACGCTACTGGTTGCGAAACGTGAATAATAATAATAGCAAATGTGCTTCACTTGTCTCTTCATCACGCACGTTTATGTACTGCACTGCGAACAATATAAAACCAGGTGCATTTTTTCCAAATAAAGGAGATATAAGCATAGCCCTGCTCTCCATTAATTATTTTTACAATTTTACACACATCAGTAGTAATATATTAATTAAAAGGATGATACGTAGAATTTAAAATTGTCAATTAATTACTTTTTCGACGCGTTAGGCAATACAAATCGATATTTAAGACTTAGAAAAATTAATTCAGATTACAATTTTCTAATAAGGGTTTACTATAAACTAGCGGTCCCGTACGGCTTCGCCCGAGTGCTATGAATTATTTATGGTTAGGTACACGTTTTTAGCTTAAGCAATTTCAGAGATACAGCGCGTCCTTCGTTAAGGTTTCCACTCACGTTTTTTGTCCCTTAGGATACGGATTTCAATAATTTGTCGAACACCAATCTTTTCGATACCAACAAAAAATACTTATGTCCAATTTCCTGTTTCTAACTTATCTTGATTTAATAATTATTAATTAATTCAACAATGAATTCAATCCACAAAGCATTCACTAGGTAGTGAATAGTATTTCTTAACATATCAATCAGCATATTATGCCATCCTGATTGTTAAACGTCAAACGATTTAATTTGAATATACTTCTGAATCATAATAATAATGTACATGCCGGTTTATACTACTAAAATTCATATATTACCATTTTAGTATTGCAGTCGCCAGTCCTGCTTCGCCCCTAAGGCTTTTTCAAACGTATAAATGCAAACTTTTCACAACGTTAATGTTTGTACTGAGTACTCATATCTTTCCAATTTGGATTCAAATAATATTATTGTTGATTTAAAAAAAATATATTTTACGTTTTAAACTAAAGATAATAAATTAATGTCGTCTAATTAAATAGTATATTTTAAATACAGGGTGGGGCAGAGTAAAGAGCGGTTTTGAAAAGGCTGTAAAAAAAATGTCATCAATTTTTCAAAATTGTATTTTTACCACCTTAAAGTACATCTTAAATTGGTAATTGGTAATTGTGTTTTAAAGACCACCAACAGCTAAGGTTATTTGGGCCTAGCACCAATTCATATTTTCAATTCATTATTTTTTTTTTTTTAATAATAAATTGAAAATCCAATTGACACTTTTACCAGCTCTCGGGCTAGAACCCGAGAACTGGGGACTTGTAATAGAGGAACCATAGCAACGTCATGTAAACAACAGCGCCGCTACACTCTCGGCTATTCTCAAGCCCTTACATCTTAAAGTACATAAAAAAGCATTCAAGAAAATTAAGTTAATATAACTAAGTTTTAAAAATAACTCCAATAAGATGACGCCCGTTCAGGCGTAGACATTCTTCCGAACGAGCATTGAAGTTCATCACATTCCACAGCATTGCCAGTGGGATTTGAACCACCTCCTGTCGGATACGTTCTTTCAGTGCTTCAACTGTTCTTGGTGGGTTATCCTAATAAACTTTGCTCTTCAGGTAACCCCACAAAAAATTTGAAAATGGGTGCGAACACGACGTGCTTGCACGTAAGAGCTGCCATTTTGATAAAACGCTTTTGACGCGATACTGAAGTGTTCACCGCTCCATTGCTACTGATTACTAAATGCTAACGTGTCAGGAATATGGCCGACTGCATCCCCACCACCTCCCATCAGCTGAGCACGATTCCCGTGCTTTTCAAAGTCGCTCTTTACTCTGCGCCACCTTGTATTTATTATGTATATTAACAAAAGGACAGCTAATTGGTGTAAATGGTGAGCGTGCTGACCTTTGGATCAAGCTGTCGTGGATTTTTTTACAAACTCGCTCATGGACGTTTTGTGATGTCGTTTAGTTTTAATTGATGATTTTATTTGGTGTAATTAAAACGCTAATGACCTAAGTTGTCGTGCGTCTATATTCAACAAAAAATAATTTGAATGTCTTAGGATCGGCAAATAGATTTTCATATTAATATTTCATTTATTTAATTAATGAAGGTTACAGAAATGCTGTCTCCATTTATATTTATTATATAAGCTTCGTACAATTAAAAAAAAAACAGTATTAAAGAAAGTTACTAAACTACGTGTTTAATAAATATAAAAATTACAAAAATAATAATAAACATTATAACAAAAATAATAAATAACATAACGTTTCAAGGGCCAAAAAATAGTTATTAAGGAAAATTAAATTATTAAATTTGTTATTAAAAATTAAAAGTGCCTGCACCTATCAGCTCACAAACATAATCTGAATTTTATTTTTAACAAAACAACCTCACTTTAAAACCGATTAAGTTCAACGCGTATGTTTTCTCTGGCGCACAGTTCAACAAACCGTAGCTTTAGATTGAAAGAGCTTCCACATGCACCTCGATTTCTATCCCTTTTCTCACATCTTCTTGCACGCACCCCTAGGTGTACGCCTTCTAATGTTTATAAACAACTTTCCGTTCAGAATGATTTATATAATTACATAAGTGCTCAACTTCCTTAACATTATTACATAATAAAGTGTTTACATAGAGATTTAGAAGTTAAGTGTTCAGACAGCATTAGTTAGAAAATCTCACTTTCTGTTAATTTTAACAGCATTAATATCAGTACGTCGCATTTAAACAATGGCGTAATTGAAGTTGAAATTATTGTACACTAGCGGCCCCGTCCGGCTTCGCCCGGGTGTTAAGAAAGCCCGGGTGCAATACACTACTCACTCTCTTCGCTCGTTCGCTTTCTCACTCGCTACGCTCGGTATACTATGTAAAGAAGATAAAGAAGATACGGAATTCTGTAAAACTATGAGCACAAACTAAACTAAAAAAATTATAATTATTGTCAAAGAAAGAATATAACAAAAATAAAAATATATAAATAAATATCATGTAGAATTTAGAAAAAAAAGCCAAAAATTCTACGATGCCATCAGTTTCCGAACCCGGGTCCCTGTGCATAGAGCGCTGCGATGTAACCTCTGCGCTACTAGTGGAACAGTTGAGTACGGTCGTTTTTATGATATATATAAGTATGCTGCGAATTCTTACGGTCGAGTTACGAATTTAATTAATTAATTATCCAACAAGACGTGGTAATGACATAAGGTTGCCTAAACATAGATTGGAATTGAGTAAGAGAGGTCCAAATTATATGGGTCAAAAACTGTACAATCACCTAAATGACAACATAAAAAACATATCTAACCCCAAACGTTTTAAGATGGCTTGCAAAAATTTTCTTATAGACAAGTGCTATTATAAAATTGAGGATTTTTTTTTGTAAAAAAGTGTATGTTAATTTTAAGCAACAGTAGACATTATAGATATCTTTTAAAAATCTTTTAAAAATTTTAACTCACAAATTATTTGTCTGTTCATTGTTTATATATATTTTTGTATTGACATATTTCATACTCCATTGGAGTTTCAAGAAATAAATAAATTTTGAATTTGAATTTTGAATTTGAATTATTGATTATTATTATTTATTAATTATGCTATATATATAAACCTTCCGTGAAAAATTATCCAACTGATGGAGAAAACCGCATCTAAATCCGTTGCGTGGTTTAGGAGGAGTTAGCGGTTAAACAAACACGTCACACGTCACAGTTTGTCACAAAATGATGCCCAATATAATAGGTACAATTGATTCACTTGTTACATAATATAATATTAATCTGAATCAATTATTGACCTTTTGTATCCAAATTTTGGCCATGCAAATATACTTATATCTTATCTTAATTAAAAAATAAATAGTGACGTCACATCAGAAAGCTTCCCCTGACCGTATGTCATACTTTATCACATTTTTAGATCCCCTTCCTCCCCTTGTATGCGTGATTTCATTTTTAAATGGCCCCATAAGAGCATTTGATACCTACAAATACCCCCTGCACTCTTCACCTTGATCCTTTTCTCTCGCCTAAAAAGGGTTATGGCTCTCCCGACGCTATTTTCAAAGCTAAAGGGTTCGGGTAAACGCCAAATGAAGGACCAAGAATCAAACTACAGATCATACAGGCTATTTTTGAAAAAAAGTTTTAGCTACGTGCGAAAGATTACGTAATTTAGGTCAGAATCGTGGGAATTTGGACGGTTGTAATAAAACACCAAAATTTACTAGTAAATTTTGGTGTTTGATGATTTCAAATCATGGACACGGAAACAGAAAGTCAATTACGTAATTTATTTTTTTAAGTTATAAGTTTTTCCAGGATTTTTTTGTTTTTCAATTTTTCACCTGAAAGATCTGTAGTATGAATCTTAGTTCTTCATTTGGCGTTTACCCAAACCCTTTAGCTTTAAAAATAACGTCAGGAGAGCCATACCTAACCGTTTTTAGGCGAGGGGAAAAGATTTGGGTTGAAGAGTGCAGAGGATATTTGTAGGTATCCAATGCTCTTAACGAATAAACAATGTTACAGGTTTGTTATATTAATTATCAATGACACGCAACAAACATGCGACTTTGTAATACAAAAATAGTAATTACATCCAAACGAGTGAACGAAGTATTCTCTTCTGTACAAAATTATTAAACTAACTTCACGAAAAATTAATTTTTTTTTTGACGACTATATTTTCTAATTATTCTGGTAAAATGCAGCACTAAAAATTCACATTTTGTATTTTTATGATGTAAAGTAAAAGCATATAGGCTATAATTTTGTCAAAGAATAATCATAAATTAATTATTATTAAAAAAATGTCCACGCTATGTCCACGTGAAGGTGTGTAATGAGTATGCTGAGTACATTAATACTGTAATGTGAGTTCTTACTCCACGCAAACCTTTTTGTTATGAATATATTAAACATTGTAAAAAGCTCTACAGAGAGCAAATAATACAATGTGTTCACATGTGAACATTTTAATTTTTCTTAAAATAATCAAATTTATAGATGCAAAAAAATCTAAAAAAATACGCTTATATCAACGTACTGAAAGTAGAAAATAAATTTCTTTCTCTTCTATAACATTTAGAAGCGTGGGACACTCATTATACCTACCTATATTTTACTTAATTCATCGAGTTCCCCACACTTTTAAACATTGATATAAGCGTGTTTTCTAGATTTTTTCGAAACTATAAATTTTATTTTCAAATTTTTAGTCATTTATTTTAATTTTTAGACGGCTGGAGACATGTTCTCCCAGCATCAACACCGTCACTTCCACCATCTGTTTTTAATTCTATTTTTTAACTTGTTATATAAAATATATTATTATTGCCAAAATATCAGAATGCAAAGTTTCACGTTAACTGGACATTTGGAAAAGGGTGAAAATCGATTTGCAAAATTTTTTTACATACATACTAACTATATAAAGTAGTACAAGTGAAGCTAATGAGCGTGTTAAAAACACTAATTTCAATAAAATTAAAAAAAACTTTTTTCTTGTAGTAAAAAATATTTACTAAAAATTGTAAATAAAATATGCCGATGTTAACGAAAATATACATCGGATGAAAATACTTCTCTAAATTTTTAAAACAGCTCTGAATTCTGAATTATTTGCACACTCGGCTATTTATTTACTTTATATTATAGCGGGGGCTCAGCCAATAAACCCTTTCATTTACTTTCCAAGTATTTCATATATGAGAGAATGGTTTCGATGTTTTTTTTCGTTTACAAAGAAAATACATTTAATGCAAGTATTCTAAATATAGATATGTGGAATCACAACAAGAATATTTAAAAAAATATGTAAATATTTATAAAAAAATCATTACATTTTCACAAAGCTTAAAAAGGTTTCATCATAAGTAAATAATGAATGAAAGATTGATTATTGTTGGTCTATAGGCACACATACAAGGACGTGGAACGGTGAAAGTATTGTGGATGAGATACAGTTGGTCCCCATCCTAAGGTTTAACGCTGTGCTTAAGGTATAAACGACTTACGAATTACGACTTAAGGTCTATTTATACTATCCGGTCAGACAGGCCCCTCTTTTCCATTGGCCACTGTGGGCAAGCGCCCAGGGCCCCGCGATCGATGGGGCCCCCTAGTTCCTGTCAGATTACCAACCGATATTACCGGTAAATATATTTATTGTGCGAAAATCAAACGATTTATAACAGATAATTACTGACTATAACACCTACCTACTTACTTATAATAAGTAAGTAGGAATTATAGTTATCTATTATAAAAAAGCTAATAAGTAACTTATTAGCTTATTTGGTATTCTAATGAACAAGGGGCCTAACACTGGCAACTCTGTCTGGCTGCCTACATATACAAGGTGATTCCCCTAAATTATTTTTAAGTTTTATTGATTTTTAATGTTCTTTTATTGACATTCAACTTATCACTCAAAAATTATGTACAATTTTACAAAAATGAAATTATTGTAACGTAACTAAATGAAATTATTCGTCATAAACTTTAAAGAATTGATTAACGATTTCAATCAACATAGATTTTTAAGCACTAAAAGAGTTACTTTTCCGGATTATATTATAATTACCTATAATTCATTTAATGTGATTGTAAAGAAATAAAAATAACAGTCAAATAAATCTAGAATTTTGCTTATCTACTCCTTTTGCCTGTTTTAAAAAAATAGTCATCTGTCATAGTCATAGGGGCCCAATTATCCTAAAGTGCCCAGGGCCTCCATTAGGTTAATAACGGCCCTGCGATCAGACACGGAGCGGGAACGTAGCGTTTCCGCACAGTGTCTGACCGGATAAATTAAATAAACCTTTATGCACATGCATAGACTAGACGCTAATGATCTCAGTATTTGTCGAGCGTCTAAATATACTATTTCTCCCTCTCTTTCCCCCCCTCTCTTATACAAAGGCGTGATCGAAGTAGGGGGTCAAGGAAGAGCAGTTTAGGGGGATCAAGTGCAGTTGCCTATACGGGGGTCAAGGAAGTGCATTTGTCTAAATGATATGGGGCCTATTCAGTGGTGGACTTTCCATAAGGCCAACTAGGCCCAGTCCTAGGGCGGCCAATCGGCGCCCGTGGCCGGCGGCAGCGAACGCCCGCTATTTAGCTCAAGCACGGTCAGGGCGCGGCGGCGTGCACTGAGAAAACTCTATATGGTCTTATAACTATCAGAGACAGAATTTGTAGTTCTTCTAGCTATATGAACATGGCTGCCTTACTTTGTCTCTGACAATCAAAAAATATAACTAATAATAATAATGCGTTTAACGTCCGTTTCTCAACATTATGTCATAACAGACCCCATTCGCACCATTACTGTTATTTTACCACTTTCCATGGCCTTGAATAAGGAACCATCTCGATATTCATCTGGAATTATTGAGGGAAACCATGGAAAACCTCAACAAGATGGCCGGTACAAAAAATATAACTATGACAGTCATTTCATATGGCTCTGGGAGACATTCGTTTATGCCTTATGGTCCCTGTTAGACACCTGTAATAAAATACTCAGTTCTGGTCAGTTGACTACAATAATTTATACCTACTATTATAATATTATAGCCACACCATCTTACCATATTATTCTATTCACCATAGCTACAGTGTCTAGCGAGTTGTACAAAACGCAATGCCAATTTCAGTACAACTTTACATTTCTCGGCAGAAAAGTTTTTTCAGAAAGGGTCAACTGGTACTGAACGGCCTAGGGCAGGGGTCGGCAACCTTTTGAGACGGAAGAGCCAAAAGTTACAATTTACAAAATTTCCCAGTTTTTAAAGAGCCACTAACATTTTTATTTCAATATTATGGTATTTGATTAAGATTAGGTATATAAATTTGATTCTTGATTTAAAACAATAGCTTTAAATATGAAATAATATTTATTCATATAAAAACATACAAATGTTTCGCACAAAACATATTAAAGTATTGTAGCTAGCTATGCAGTGCACCAATAACTAAACAAACAGAACAGTGTTGCCACATTTAAAAAATGTCAGCTGTCCGTATACTCTCTACTCCACCTATTCTCATTGTTCTCTGTTGAGTGTTTTTATCCTGTTTAAAGTTTTTTTTGCAGTATAATATTTTTTATGAGTTTTGAAAATAAGATAATGTAATAATTAATATTTGCGCATGGAACTGGAGAGCCGCATCTTGACATCATAAGAGCCGCATGCGGCTCGCGAGCCGCAGGTTGCCGACCCCTGGCCTAGGGCAGCGAAGAATACTAGTCCGCCTCTGGGCCTATACTACCATCGAGTACCGACCACGAATGTATAACGCTTTGCTTAGCGAGTCACGTGAGTCGCTAAACATAGCGACATATAGGTACGCGATACTAGGCCTCATTACACATTTGTTTAAAAAATAAACATTCAATTAGAAAGTAGACATTCAACAGAAAAAAACAAAACATTATCCAATTCATAAAGTACGAGTTATGGAACACTATTTTCCATAATTTTTCTACATAAGGTTTTTTTCAGTATTCATTATGAAAATCACTACTTCGTGAAAAAATAATAAGCAAAACATCTTCCTCCATTCGAATTTATGTAATTGAAATTCCTGCATCCAACGTAGCTGAACGAATTGAAAACGAATCGCTTAGAACAGTGTTTCTCAAACGTATTTCATGGAGTACAATTTATTTTTTTAATTTTTTTAAGTTCAATAACAATTTAATGGTATGTATTGGTATTCAAAATTTATTTTAGACAAATAATAATAGTGCCTTTATTAATTTAATCGAATTATCGAATGAGTTCTTAAACTTAAAATAAAAATTGAACTATGTCTTATATAATATGCAATATTTTCAAACAATGTAACTCAGATTTATTCTTGTACATTAATTCGAAAAACACTGATTTAAAGAGGGGTGCCCAGCCTGTCGATCGCGATCATTCGATCGATCCCCACAACATGCTCTTTTGCCTTCGAAAAAGATTTTTTTTGAAGCCGGACGCGTGAATGGAGGCAGGTGTTACCCCAGTGTAGTTCGTCCACGATTAGCTATACATCAAATTCAAGCGTGTGTAACGCACTGTTATATAATATGATATGCAATAAACAAAAATTGTGTTCTGTGCCTTAAATTATTATTTTTTTGTATCTACATATATTATGTTATTAGAGTAAACAGATCGATAAGCTGAATGTAAATAAATTTTAGAGGTCTACCAAAAATGTATAAAGATTACTTTTTTTTGGTACTTACCTAGTATTGAATATAATAATATACAAAACCATTAGGATAGGTTTCATCAACAGTTAAGCAGTCGATCTTCGGGCAAATTATACGTTGTATTAAGGTGATAACAAGCATATAAAGGTTAAGCACCGCTGATCTAGAACATATCAGATATGAAAGCATATTGACCAGGCCCGTATCAAGGAATCATTTCATAAAACGGTCTTTAATCTTCAAAAGCAGGTTTGAAATTTGTAATAAATATATATATAGGTAAAAAAAAAGGTATAAAAATATATTATTGCGAACCCTCAAATCTGGCTCATATTTATACTTCTCGTATAGATAAATGAATTATCAATAGCTTGATTTTTTAAAGTCAAGAGCACCAAATTTCTTATGTATCGGTTTACTGATCTCTATAGCTTAGCCAGCGTACACCAATTTAGCTCAGAAATCATGTACTTGCTTTACATTTTCATTCACTCGGAAATGAGTAGACTATCAAACAGTGAAAGAATTTTTGAAATTGCTTCCATACTTCCTAAGATTCCACAAACAAACCAACATATAAACTTTTCCTCATTATAATATTAGTAGGAAAATGTTTATTGTTATTTTATTGCAAATTAATCAATTATTATTGATTAATTCACAACAAATCAATTAAAAAATATATAACCAATTTTCATTAAAATAATAATTTCGCCTAGCAAAGCAACTGCAAATGAATCTAAACATAGTAATTAATGTAATTTTATTTAACATTTCGGAGTGAATTATGAAAGCATAATAATATCCAATGCTCGTTACGCCGTATCTTAATATATACATTAAGATCGATGACACACACAGCGATTTGTACCGAGGCGGTTGCCAAGTCGGCACGAATGTTTTTCAATGGTGCAAAACACACACAGCGCCGAGAATTTGCCTGCCGACTGAGAGACTACTGAGCGCCGCCTCGACACATTCTTCTCCACAAGAACCGCCTGGCCGCCGACTGGACACTGCTGTGTGTGTCAACTCTGCAGTCAAGCGTTTTTTGTGGAGAACGACGTGTCAGTCAGCAGGCAATTCTCGCCGCAGTGTGTGTTTTGCATCATTGAAAAATACTAACATTCGTGCCGACTCGGCAGACGCCTCGGCAACCACCTCGGCACAAACCGCTGTGTGTGTCATCGACCTTGATCCACACCTGTGCAAAGTATAGTATAAAGTTATAACTACCATCAGTGCTATACAGTATACATATTTACGGACGACACAGAAGGAAAAATATTAGATAGGTACAATTCAACAATCTGTTGAAATAGGGATAGCCAATCAATCAATATCCGGCGCATATAGGTTATGTATATGAAATGTGCAGGGGGATTTTCTTTCATTCCTTTAAGTTCCAGGTTATGTTCTTTACACGTTTGTATCATAATAAAGTTGATCGGACCATACACTCATACATTCACTGCAAAAATAAAAAGAAAATAAAAAAAAATTTTTAAATGGCATATCAATTTGAGATATTTCAGATGTGTTCGTTCATATTTAAACTGATTATAGGATTTGTTTTCATGTATTTGTAATGTATGCTAAATAACGCCTATCCATGAGTTCTTGTCCATAACGCTCCATCAAATATTTTGACTGTTGGTTAACAGGATATCTACAATTTAAATCATCGAAAACGCAAGAAATCAAACGAATTTTTATTTTATATAAACTTGACTATCTTCGGAAATACCTACCTAGAACTAAATAAACCGAAAATTCAGAAAATGATAACATTCAAGATATCGACTTCTTCATCCACCACGGTGCGAGTCAAAAATTTATGTATATCACAAATCGTAATGTCCGTGGTTGGGTTAATTAAAGAAAGTTTCTATAAGCAAGTAAAATTTCAAGTCAACTTGCCAGGCAGAAGTGTTCAAAATTTCCGATAAAGTGTACAATAGAATATAAGAGTTAAATGGTAAAGACCCGAGTAAGTCACCGCGACCTAGAAAATCTATCGTGTACTCCTAATTTCCTATCGGTGTTTCACAATGGAATATGATAATAATAATAATAAAAGCCTGATATAGTTCTCCTGGATAAAACTACGCGATTTATGTATGTCATCGAGTTCTCAGCTCCTGCTGAAACTAACATAGTCGCGAAGGAGACTGAGAAGCGGACAAAATATCAAGATCTTCTCTTGAGCTCAAGAAGCAGTACCCAGACTATTCTGTTAAATTAATTGTCCTTATAATTGGTGTTCTTGGTGGAGCCAAACCGTCACTGCTGGCAAATATAAAAGCTATCACGGCAGGTCACCGTAATGCTGAGTCACTAGTCTGCCGCATGCAAAAGGCTGTGCTTATTGGGTCGCTCCGTGTACTTCGTGCGCACGACCCAAACTCACTGTAATCGCCCATTTCATGGTTTGAGACGCGGTTATAGTTTCACCTTGCTCCGCAAGTATCCCTTGTGTGACGGTGATGAACCTGAAGTTTAGGGTGCTTGTGGATCCGAAATTCTTAAGGAATTCTTCCTTCTCCATAATAATAATAATAATAACAATTCCTGCACCTACACAATAAACATTGACCCCACGCTAATACTCGGCTTCGACCCGTACAGCACTGTATCCGGGGTATTCCTGTGAAATCCAAAGGGTATAATAATAATATTAATATTTTAATTGACAAAGTACCAAATGGTACAGTTCAGTTATAAGCTGTTATACAATTTAACCTAATATTTAAGGTAGATATGGTACTTACAGCACATCAACTGACAGATATCCGGATCGCGCTCCTAAACAGCTATACTATACTTGTGGTGCAATTCCCCTCTTCATAGAACTCATTTTGAGTCTAACGTTTAAGCCAATTTCTTCTACTTACAGCCTCTTTAGTTACCTCCGCGCTGCCGTTTCACCAGGCGTTCCAATATTTCACCTGTACGCCGCACCGCTTCGGTAAACTTCGACATTTTTTTAATCTTTAACCCCAATCGTTTTGCCCATAAATACACATGGCGACGCAGTACTCATTGTGATAAATTCAAGTGTCTATTAATATCTGATTTATTTTAATATTATCAAGTTACAAAAATCTACAGTATAATTACATAAACTGTACAATAAACATTTACATAACTACTAAGTAGTGTATACTAATAATAACCTCTCTACGCACATCATAATGTGTAAAAATGTTAAAAGAGAGATATTGTGATTAAAAGGGGTCTAGCCTCCTTCCTCGCACATACAACTTTGTTACACGCTCCCGATCACATTTTTCATCCGAGAATAGATTTTTTGGCGTTAAATTAAAGTTAATAATTTCCTCTTGAGGTTACAGGATAAATTTTAAAAATTTTGTGTTAAGGCCACATAACGCCCTTCTGAATGTTACATGGTTTTACGTTAACTCAACTGAAAGAGCTTTTAAAGAGTATCTACTAGCGAGCCTAGACTCAACCCTAATTTTTAATTTAAGAGCAACACGGACCCTCTAAATTAAAAAATAAAGTCGGGAGAGTGTAAAAAGTGAAATGTGTTTTTCACTTTTTGCGTTACGAGCGACGGACTGTATAATTTTTTGTCCTTGACGGCTGCATTTAAATCACATAAAGTATATTTTATTAGTAATTATATAATCGGTATTTTGTGTATGGTATTATTCAAATGGCTATATCAGAGAGTCGAGCCCTCTTAACGGCTACTAACAGAATTTTTTTTTTAAATATTAGGTATGCTTATGTTGGAAGTCTGTAAGCATAGAAATAACTGGTTATGAAACACAAATATACGACGCTCGCTGGTCGTAAATGCACAACAAACTTTACGGTCCATACGTGATTGATAGTCCAGTCCACTGGATCAACTCTTTATAATCATATTATTATTCTGTAAATAATAGAAGCTTTTCATACATTCTATGCAACTGAGCTATTTTATATCACCAGATCAACCCAAAGTCATAAGAAATTATTTGCAATCCTTCATCAAAATATAGGAATCTGTAATTAATTTGTTTAATTACTCTTTGTATAGGAAATACGTTACACATAACACTCGGTATAAATATACTGCATGTAGGGCTCCAAGAAGGCTGGGGTTTCCGGGAAATTCCTGGAATTCATCGGTTTGTCCCATGTGCAGCAATTAAAGTCTTCAATTCAGGAAATGCATGATTTTAATGAAACCTCGCAAGTGCCGATACTTACATTAGATTAGATTCGTATAAATTACGAAGACTTGCTCAGTTTAATATTTTATCCGTTTTGAACCCGATGGTGATAAATTCGTATAAAATTAAAGCCTAAGGATAAATAAAAAACAATAGTTCAGAAAACATAAAATTTTAATAACTTTTATTTTACTTTTTCCCCTGAAATAAATTATGTAGTAACCATGGTTTAATACAAAATTTAATAATTCAATATTCAACCGTCACCTCAGAAATGTTCCGGAAAACTTTGTTTTCGATCTAGAAACAACTGCATGACGCATAAATAGAAGTACATCTCATGAATTTATATATCGTACTAAAGCTATACGCCTACTAATAGAATGAAGAAAAAAAATCTTAAAGATTTATTTTCAATTACAAATTTACGTTTACTTGAAATGTGTTCGAAAGCCTGCTTGCGTTTGTTACATATCTCTTAAATTACAGTAAGTACCTATATCGATATATGAAGGTAAATTATTATCAAAATTGTTTTTTTTGTCTTTTTTAATTATTGTACTTCAATTCGACAATATACAGGGTGTTTCATAATACAGTAGACTCGCGATATAGTGAACATACTGTATAGTGAACTACTCCAAATAGTGAACTGACATTTTTTTCTTAATGTATTCTGTAGAGTGAACAAATTGAACTCTCGAAATAGTGAACCCAATAGTTTATTTAGTTAAACAAACATGTTAAAGCAGGAAGACGATTTAAAACGTTTTGTTTCCTTCTGGGCTTATACATCACCCCAGTTTTCTGCAGTATAGTAGTTGCATTAGATCGCGTCACGAGTAGGTATTGCAAAAAATAGGAAACATTAACTATCCCTAAGTGATAAAGCTAAAATATTGGAAGATTTAAGTAAAGGTGTCGGAGTGACCTTTTTATCTAAAGAATATGGTGTTGCTAAATCTATTATATGCGCAATGCAAAGCAGAAGGGTGAGGATTTTAAAAAGGGTCAACAACACTTTCACAGGACTAGGAAAAACGTTCTTTTAATAAATTTAAAAAAATTTCTCAGGTTTCATACCACAACGACACACAATCTGTGAAAACTTATAGCTACCTCTTACCGTTTGTGAGATAGATGATCCAACATTTCTAAGTCAGATACCTTTTGATAGTCGTACTAGTAGGACTAGAACTGTGTCAACGTTTTATTTGGATACTGCTAAGACTGTGAGAATGGCAAACTCACCTTTACATGTTATGTGCAATCTAGTTAATGAAAATAGTATCGATATTTTGAATATTTCATTAAGAAATTTGAAAAAAATATTTTAATGTGTACCTTTTGTGAGTTGCTAGGGCTTTAGTCTGTATATACTCATTTTTTAAATAAACATTAAACATTAAACATAAAGCCTTGTGACAGACGAACGGACGGGCAGACATCGTAGGCTCAGAAATAGGGTTTCGTTCGGATCCAGTACGGAATCCTAAAAAATATGGTTTCGCACGCATACCGTGCCCTCTCACCTAGCCAGCAGCAGTCAGTAACAACCGATATAGACAACTATTGCCTAGTTACCGGATCATCTATGAACACGCATCCAGGTAAAAAAATACGTGGATTAAAAAAATATGTGAGATCGCTACATTTTTAGTAGGTAGGTACCTACATTGCGGTATAGTGCAAGGGCATATGTAATTCTGTGGTATTTTTAATGTAGTATCTCCGAAACGGTAACAGATATCCAAAAAATGGTTAAAACCTTTTTTGTTCTTTATTTTATTTACAACAAAAAAGGTCTTTACCAAAATTTGCCTAGAACCAACCGCAAGCTAGTTACAGAGACAAAAAAAATTTTATCATATAGGTCGTCCGCCAAAAAATTGGGCAATACACCTGGTAGTATCTGATTGTGTGACTCATGAACTATCCATCCCACGCAGTCACACTATTCCTTCATTCGAAATCCCACTGGCTAGGAAATATTTACTCATGTCCCTGCACTAGTAACCGAATCTAGTTAATTTTCCAACACACGGTACATGTATGAAGTTTAAACACTGACGTCATCAACCAGTAGTCAGTAGTCAGTTTGGTGATTTACCTTCGTATTGTGATGCTTGTACCTATATTATAATTTGTAATAATAGTAAAATGTAAAGGTACCCTAAACACATATTTACGCGTGTCTATAGTTATGCGACCCGTAACCGGAACGACTGAACAACAACCAACTAATAACAACAGGTTATTGTTTTTGTTTATGAGCATCCACTGGCATCATACACGACAGCTAAGAAACTTATGTATATGTATAAATGAGATAACATTAGTGATGTCCTTTGGTTGAACAAAAGTTTATTAGGTCTGTTTGGTAGTGGTACAGGTACAGTTGTTCACAAAACTGTCTGAAAATTGATTAATGTTTGGCATAGCAATATCAAGTTAACTCTTAATACAAAACATCGGTCTGTGAGACAATTAGCGTTACTTTATATTATAAGATACGCCTTCCCCCTCCATATTTACTATTAACCTACACACCGCATTACTACTCAGTTCGTGACTGTTATATGAGATATATTATATCGATTTTTGAAAACGTGCCGGTCTCACGGACCGACTGTTTCGTATTACGTATTGAATGCCTATAGATTCAATATGTAAGTGATATAGGTCTATAAGACCGAATGTTTCGTATTGTGTACTATTAATAGTTTTCAGGGCAACATTTTTATTTATTTCAGGACCTGCTGTATGAAACTAAAATTAACTTGTTTGATTTAAAATTTAAAAAATTTAGAAAAGTATTAAGAGACCACTACTTAAGTAGGATAAAATGAATGGTTCTCATAAATATTATGAATAATTTTTGATAACATATTTCTATTTATGTATAATTTGTCAAATGTATTTTATGGCAAATGATTTTTTATTGTATGATATGCTATGTATTTTCAATTGTATTTTATGTCTTTTTTTGTAAGTATATATTTTTTTTTCTGTGGCCTGTTATTGAGATTTTCCTGTTGACTGCATTAAATAAATAAAAATAAAAAAACCTAAAAAAACTAACAAATTCCAAATACCAAATTCACGAGAGAGAAAGAGAGTACTGTACTTCAATAGAGTTTGACTATACATAATATTCCGTTGATGTATAAAATAAACCTAGTTTTAATAATAATCTAAAACCTTAAAACATACGATGTTTCGTGTTTCGGAGTGGATAATGCATGTTAAAATACATACATAATAAGAGTTCACAGTTACTTGTTAATTACCCGTTGATAATATATTCTTATGACGAATTTCTCTGGAAATGTTACCCGAATATTGAACTAAACTAGTAAAATTGTCCAAGCTCTGACCATACAAAAGTCTACATGTCAAGACTACTAAAATTTTATTATCATGAATTAAACAAAATAATAATATGATGAAAAACACTAAACAGGTGGCAGACTAACTCAATTTTTGGAGTTTACTCCTTAAGAATCGATTTTCATATAAGGCGCCCAGTATGGAAATTTTATGAGGAGTAAAATTTACACAAGCGTAAACTAAAAAGCGTTACGTTATCTGCGCATCGTACCTTGCGCACCTTTCAATGTATGTGTATACTTGTATACAACCGACGTGTACAGGGTTTGGTGTGCGACAGCTGACGCATGTAAGTATGTATGTTTTCCTACTTTAAGGAGTAAACTCCAGTCGTGCGTCCGAGCTGACACACACACTTTTTTGCTGTCAGTATCTAGAATACGGCTCAACATTACTTGATGAAATTTATACTGATTAAAAGGAAGTATCAATTATTTGCAGTAATTATCATCGTCTGACTTAAGCATATTTTTTTTCAAACCTGGCAGACCTCATATTAAACATTTAAATCCAAATGAAGGTCTTCCATGTATGCAAAAAAAATTGCAAGGCAGAATATGATCATCAAGGGCGTAGCCAAGGGGGGCAGGGGAGGGCACGCCACCCCTGGCATGAATAAAAATCAATTAAATGTACATGTAGTACATAACATTTCGAATATTAAAATTTTTAAAATATACATGAGTTTGATAATTTCATTTCCCATGCTCAAATCATCTTCATTTGTATGTTATATACTTTATAATTCTTAGTATTACAGTCAGTGGTTACCTCAGAGGGGCTTCGGGAGGTCCAAGCCTCCCAAATTAAAAAAAAATCGTCTGCAGCGCTAACCACGGGAACTGTGCGGAGCGATCCCGGAGATCCAGACATTCTCTCCCCCCGTCACCTCGTTTTGCCCAGCCCCCCTGCTTAAAACCCTGGCTACGCCCTTGATGATCATAATTGTGAATAATTGATACTTCTCTATAATCTGTATAAATTCCACCAAGTAGTGTTGAGCCGTATTCGAGATAGGTAGGTACCGACATCAAAAAATGATTTAAAAAAATTGAATTAGTCTGCCACCGATTTGATGTTTTCCATCACAATATTATTTCTGAAATTCAATAATAAAATGTTAGTAGTGTTGTTCAGTAGACTTTTGTACGATCAGAGCTTGGACCATACCTACACATCTGATGCAGAACATTTATACAAAAACTCATTGAAATTGTTACCCTACACAATTATTATTATTATCCCAGTTGATAAAATAATGTCAATATACAAACCAAGTCACTCTTAAAACACATTTTTTATACCAAAAAAGTTGTCTATAATCGATAAGTAATAAATAAAATATAAATACATGTTTTGCCCAAATTATACACTGTAAAAACAGAAGGTGCGTCACTAGTTACAATAATTTAAAGAAATAATTGGAATTGTTGGCTATCTTAAATAAATTCGATAAGGTATGGGTATAGGTAAATTTCGAGTACTTAGTCCATTTTTGACGAGTCGTCACATTGCGACTCTATAAACTCATTTCAATGATTCACAAAAGAGTGAAACGCACCGTTTCCGAAATAATTGTCACCAACTTTAATTCAATAGAAGCATTTTAATTAATGTATAATAATATATGTTATGGTGGTTGTTATCTGAGAATAAAAGGCCTTTGTACATATTTTGTTGACAATGTGCGAAAACTCTGCCATGTTTCATAACATTTTTTGAAATAAAATGAACGGAACCCAATTTCCGAGCTTATATGGCCTATAGTCTATACGATGTTTGTCCGTCTGTCACAAGGGTCTATCTCACAAACGGTAAGCGGTAGCTAGTTGAAATTTTCACAGATTTGTGTTGTAACATGAATCCTGGCAAATAATAAAAATCAATCTTTAATTCCTAGGAGGCTCCCCATACATGGATATTATATTATACTCGTATAGGAGCATTAAATGCAATATACAAGATTATCCTAACGCTTATTATTATCTTAACGCTTATATTACTCAGTGTACCGTTTCTACTGTGCACTGTAACAAGTCTCATGAGCCGCTCATGTAACAAGATTCGAAAGTGTGGACCACTGGACGGGGTTTTGAGCGCAGTTCGAGCCGACCTTGAGCCGCTCGTTGTGATCTGTCTAGAGTCGGTTTTTTTCGGCGAACACAAAGTTATGCTCAGCCTTAGGGAGGATGGCAAATATACATGTTCACAAGTGTGTATATGTATGTAGTGCAGACTCACTGCTCAGTGCTCAGTATTTCTTTTATTAAACACTTTTGCATTTTATTAACTTTTTCTGTGCTAGTTTGGCTTATCTCGTCAAGTAAAACCATTAAAAATTTAATTGAAAATTATTGGTCTTATTAACTTCCCATTGGAAGTTATTGTAATGGGTCCGAAAATCGAAATCAAAAAGGAAAAAAAATTTTTATGTTTCAAGGTCACTACACTATTTTTACACTACTTTTAGAAAGATGTCTGTGTGTGTGTGTGTACGTACGTACGTACGTACGTATGTATGTGTCCATTTCTTTCTAAGACGAAATCTCGAGAACGAAAAATGATATCGACTACGTTGGGGTGCCAATCGACGCGTATTAACGTAAATATGATCTGAAAGGAATTTTTTTTAAATCGGTTCAGCCGTTCTTTTTTTTTAACCAAATAGCCTCCAAAAAAGTAGATTTTACACAATATCTCGCGAATAAAAAATTATATCGACTTCGTAAGGGTGTCAATCGAGGCATGTTAACGTCATTTTGATCCGACTTAAATTTTATAAAAATCGGTTCAGCCGTTTTTTTTTTTTTTTTTTTTTAATTATTGATGTTTTAATGATTAAAATGATTACTTTTCTGTGTAATATCTAATTTAATTATTATTATTAAATATTTATCAAACTGGGAAGTTCGTCGTGTGGACCTCAAGGGTCGCACTTTAGTCCTAATAAACGACCCACCTCACGGCTTGTTCATTTTTATGGGACCCGAAAGATGAAAACCATTTTAAAATTTTTTTAGAGAGGATGCTTGGAGAGATATTTATGCAGCAATAGGGCGACCCGCAGATGAATGCAAAAAGAAAACACAGTTTTTTGTTCAGACACCTTTTTTTATGGAAACAAACAACACACAAACTTAATTGGGCTCAGGATTTGTTCGAGGTCAATGCTGGCTCACGTAGTGCTCAAGAGAGGCTCGGGCATTCATTGTTTCCACTAGCTTTAGAATATTACTTCGGGTAAAACTCGCAACGCGCTCATCTATTTATTTTATTTTATGAAACGCGTCACTTTGGGGAGCCAGGAGCATTGAACTGTAATGTATTACGCAATAAAAATGCAATCAGTTTTCAATATAGAGAGTGCAATGCATCATGGGATCAAACATACAACAATTGATCCCTTCTCATCACAAGCTACTTATATATTTGTGGTCACACGATAAAATGGAATATGTAAAATTTTGATGATTTTTTTATGTATCTTCAAATATTTTTTACCCTACAACGGCCCCAAAGAGGGTGCGTGTCTCTTTTTCGCTGCAAGGAAAAAAGACAGCATTGGTATTTGGCAGCCATATGCCTTGACGTACTTTTTTATTACACACGCGTCATGAAGGATGAGTTGAATGAATGCACTTTTCTAAATCTAAAAAACTGGTAAAAACGATTATTTTCGTTCGTAATTTTCAACGCTCGTGCGGAATAAAGTACCTTCAAATGAATGACTAACATATGCATAACTCGAAGGGGGCCAGGTAGGGTCGGCCCACCCCAGAGTGCCGTCTGATTCACCCTAGAAATAAGGATTAATGAAAAATAATAAGTTTTTTTAATATGTTCTCAACAAAAACTAATCAGATAGAGAGACTGGAATCCAGCCCACCCCAGCTTCAAATTCTAATTAGGTACGCCAGTGATGACCAGCTGTATTCTTTTGTTTCTGGACGGTGAAGACCAACTGAATCACTACTTTAATTTTACCACAAATTTTGCGTGTAAGCTGTTTTGCCTTGTGATCAGAGATGTAAAGCTATGAGTATGAAATATAAACTTATAAATATGTATGTATGTGCAATGTTGAATGGGAAAACTGTCAATTTCTAGCGTGTTTCCGGTCGCAAGCGTAATGTTACGCATATTGTGTAATATAAACTAACCTAATTCTATAAAATGTTACTTCCCGTTATATTTAAATCTACTTTTCTCATTCATAAAACTCTATATTCATTTACCTAATTGCTCACATAAAATTTTTCCTAGATTAAGAAATATCTTCTCTTCAGACAAGTGCATATCTACATATAAAACCAGAACCCAGGACGCCAAAGTTTTAAAGGTGGCGAAATTTTGAGGATACTAATTTTTTTTAGTAGATACTATAGATACGCAAAATAATTTAAAATATTCATTGTTTTTCTTTAAGGTCTAATCGAAAATTTTCAGTTCTTACTCATCTTCTTTCTCTATCTTTCTCTACATAGTATAAAATGAAGTCACTTTCCGCGTCTGTCTGTCTGTCTGTATAACCGCTAACTCCTCCTAAACCACGCAACGGATTTTGGAGCGGTTTTCACCATCAGTTAGATAATCTTTCACGGAAGGTTTATATATACAGCGAACGAGCGAAGCGTGTGAGTAATGTAATTCCTAAACCACGCAACGGATTTTGATGCAGTTTTCACCATCAGTTAGATAATTTTTCACGGAAGGTTTATATATATAGCGAACGAGCGTAGCGAGTGAGTAATTTAATTATAATATTCAAGCGAACGAGCGAAGCGAGTGAGTAGTGTATTGCACTCGGGCTTTCTTAGCACCCGGGCGAAGCCGGACAGGGCCGCTAGTAATATTATAAATAAATGGTTTGGCATTAATCAATTATAGGCAGTGAATACACATCTTCGTTTTTTCTCAACTGATCTTGATGAAATTTAAACCTTGTGGTTTTCTAAGGCAGATAATTTCATGTTATTGGAAGACATATAATATTTTGTACGGCCCGTTCCATCCCTAGACGACGAAAAGAGCCAGAAGGAACGGGAACGTTACAATTTACAATTATTTTTACTTTAATAAATTTTTAACCCTTCCCCACACTCTCTCCCTGCATTTTCTAGGAGGAACTATTATACCTACATCTCATTCTAACACTAAAGAAGTATCCATGTGTAAAATTTGAGAGTCGTTTTCAAGAACAAAACATTTTCGTTTTTACCAGTTTTTAGGGGGTCACTTCTACATTTGAGTTAGGACGGATTTTTCGATTTCACCTCTGTGTGACCGTTCTGATCGTGCATGCAAAATTTAAGCAAAATCAATCTAGTGGTTTTGGCTCTAGGTGTAACCACAGGCAGACAAATAGATGACAGACAGACTTTTTTTTAAAGATTGTAGCACATGTATTTTTAATATTATAATATGTCTAAGGTACTTGTGTTTTATTGATGCGTTCATTTATCATCAATTTCAAAAAAGGCAAATGTTGACTTGTTCAAGGCAATATAGTGATTGGTTGTATTTTTGACGCACGTAATCAATCTATAATGGAACATCAAGAAGGCACGATCTCCCATTACAAAAACGAAAACCAATATGCCCTTATTACATTTTAATGCTGGTTTGCAGAAAGCATTGTCAAAAAATTTGATTAGACAATGACCTTAAATTTAGAGATTTTATACATGCAGGGAAAGTTTAATGTCGTTGTGAAACTCATGTAGAACACTAGATTGTACTCACACAATAACAAATGCTTGATTTGCATAGAAAAAGATCGTTTTTTACTAAATTTTCATCAACATGCGTAGAAAAATGCTGTTTCGAAATGAAAATTGTGTAAGAAATCATGTTAAATACGTCAGTTAAAAAAAATGTCGTTTTAATCGGTCAATTGTTTTCCGAGCAGGGTCGATTTAAAAGTCTACAATCCTTTTGCTATGGAGAAATATATATGGTTACAATCTAATGTCATTGTCAATTTAGATTTTCTGGCAATGCTTTCGACAACGTCAAGCAAGTCAGCCATGTTGAAAATAGTTATACTGTCAGTATAACAGCTATTTTCAACATGACTGACTTAATCATGCGCATAGAATTATAGAAATAACAATTGGATCTAAGAAGTTCTCTTCCTTTTCTAATTTGCGCTAAATTCTCTTTGATTCTAAGTCACTATTTTTGACATTGACAAGCCGCAAAAATTATTAATGAAAATACTATTAATGTATCATTTTTTATTCATTACGTTATTAATACAAATTACAATTATATATAATTATTATTATTTAAAAATAATGTGTTGTTAATAATAATGTAGTAAATAATTATGTACAGTAGCATATTTACTAAATTACCTAGTTATTAGTGGCTTATGTCAATGCTAAAAACAGGAAAAATTATTGTTTTCATTGCATTAGGAGCTGAGGCGTCAAAAATATTACCTTTAATAAACGGCGTCCTCCAAAAATTCGGTATATGAAGATTTAAATAATAAAAAAAATGTACTTTTTAAACAATCCATAATTTCATATTTAAGAATGTTTCAATATTGTTGAAAAATATTTTGTAACAAATTATTTGCATAGCAGTTAGCTAATAATTAGGTACGTAGAGTTGTTTGTAGGATCTTTTAAAAAACAAGTCTAATGCTTAATGTCAATTAGGTATTATGATCATTGAAATTCGCTAACGATTGCAAAATTCACGATTTGTCAACCCATAAGGTGCTAATTACCATACAGAGTGTCCAAAAAATAATGAATGATAAATATTTGAAAAAAGATCTACCTACATTTTAATCATGAATTGAAAAAAAATTACTGAGAAATGTGTTTTCCAAAAAAAAATCTGGAAGTTAAAAATGCATTTTTGCACTGTTTAAAAAGCTTTTTTTCAGTCACTGTTAAAGTTATTAATTAATTTATTGGAAATTTAAGAAAATTGTGAAATCTGAAAATCTAAAGGGTTATATTATTAAGGGGTTGAAAACATTCTTGGGCTCGAAGACACTGAAAAAATTAGCGGAATTATTTCAACAACGCAATTTAAGATTAAAATGTGCTCCTAAAATTGTTATAAAATCGGAGAGACAGGGTCTGACTTGCAAAATTTATATAAAAGCGCTGTACTGAAGGAGTGTACTAAGTATATAATTCGTTGCAGACGTTGGACTGATAAAATACTTAACAAATATTACCGACACTGAAAAAATTTAATCATTTTAAGGGGTACCTATATGAAAGGGTTAATTTTTTTATATTGTGTGCAAATCAAATTTTTGTTAACACTATGAAAAAGTATTACCACAATGCCTCATGTTTTACTGTTTTGCAAATACACAATTTTGTCGGCACGGTTTGGCACTGTGGCCAGTGTTTGTGTTTGTTTTTTTGTGTGTAATAATTAAACATTTCTCAGGCTGGAGTGAAATCGTAAGATCTTACATTGTGACTCAATATGAGACTTTTACACCAGATGCGGCGCCCGAAAATTTAACAGAAGGGGAAAAATAAGATTTACTTTAGCCGCTGTCGCCAAAATTCCATACTAGCCATCTGTGATAATTAGTATGAACTAAGCGCTCACTAATTTTTTTTTAATTGTTCTTGTACATATTTAAATTTACAATACGCTGTTTAGAAACAACTTGTATAACATATTATTATAACAAACGTTTCAACAAATTATAAGTAAGTAGTAACATAATTAATATAGGAACACATATTATAATATGTGGGTACATATTCACTATTGTTCATTATTATAAATAAACTAAATATAAATCAGCTGTCTCTACCTGCACATGAGTAGTACAGACTTTTTTTTTAATTTCACTGACTGCGTAAAAAGAGAGGAGACAATACAATAATATCATTGTTTAGATTTCAACAACCGACAATCAACAGTTCTGTCCGTTACATTTGCAATTTAACAACAAATTAAACAACACTAGTGATTTAACCATTACATCTACATGTTGTGATCGGATGTGATAATTTTGTGTGAAATTAAAAAAAATATATATTAATTATTAAAGAAATAATATGTGAGAACAATGTTGTCTTTTTAGCGGTTGTCCCGCTAGATCTGGAATTTTTAAATTTTATCTAGTGGTGAAAAAGTGGAATTGTGGCAGAAAATTCAGGGATTAATCTTAAATTCCAGATCGGTTCTTCTTATTATTAATATTTTAACATAATATTATAGTGTAGATTATTATACAGTGTGTTTAGATAATTCAAAAGATGCGTTTATACATTTAAAATCTTTTTTTTAATTAATTTCTTAATAATAATGAAGTGTTAAATTGAAATTTTGTTTTTTGTGGTAGGTACCTATTATATATTATCTAGCAGGAAGAAACTTTGAATCGACAAAACCACTGAGACGATAAAACTTTTATAAGTTTCAGATAATTAGGTATACCTATCTACCGTTATTTAAACGCAAAAAAAACAAATTTACACAATTGATATTATTTTTTCATCTAAAACTACAATTTTAATATTGCAAGTGAATTTAATAAGTAGGTATACATGTAAAATAAAATAAATTTTAAAACCATGAAAACCATGAAAAACCGCTCTAAAAATACGAATTTCATAATTTTTAACAAAATATGTAGACATATTTTATGTCTTTAGTTTTCTAAAAACCATAAAAACTGAAAAATAGATGATGACTGACAACTTACTATCAGAGTCCGACCGAAGCTTCGGCTTCGTCAACATTCGGCCAAAAAATGAACCTTCGGCTAAACATTCGGCTTTGGTCAAAATCAGACCGAAGGTTGTGGCCAAGGACGAATATTGAATTTACTGAGTAAACGAGTCAGAATTATTTTAATTAAATCATACACACAACTCTGCAAACAAAATGACAAGGTACGGTAATTACGACTGTGCCGCAATTAAAGATTCTATACACCTTGTCCCAGACTAGTGTCCTATACATAGAGAATTTAGCATTGGGACAAAATGAATGGATCAGAATAAGCCATGATATTCTTAATGATTCATTATTTGCCAAAAGCTACTTGTGACCAAACTTTCTTCTTATGGAAAACAATGTCAAATATTTACACGTAAATCGTATGTATACATCAAAATGGGACATCCCGTATAGTTTTGTCTTAAAATATTAACATGACATACATGACACAAAACACAAAAAAACTGTGGCGTAAAGCTATAGTAGTTCGCGTCACACATTTTGTTTTCTCGCATCCTTTTTCCCCCCTATAAAGGTAAAGACGTAATAGCTCTATGTTAAAACAAAAAATGTTGGAGCATACAAGTAATTCAAGAATTACAAGGCACGAAATTCATATTATAATACAATTTGATTTTGGGTAAAATCAAAATTTTGACAGACATTTGGCCCACATTTACCTGCCTTTTTATCGCAAAAACCGATTTTCAAAAAAAGGATTAGGTACCTATTTAAAAAAGTGCGACTTGTACTCGGACGAATTCGTTATTCGGGCCGTTCAGCTAGTTATAGCCTATACAGTGTGTCCACAGACTCATCCTCAACATGGGGATCTCCGTTGTTATGGGAGATAGAGATTTGGTCAAATGAGACAAAATGTGCAGAATCTCCAGTACTACTACCCTGCGTAGTCAAACTTTCTGTATTTTGCTTGGTTCGCGACCGACAGTTGAAAAACGAGATTTACCCATTTTAGTTTTTTGTTTATAACTCGCTTATTAAGTAAGTTAGAAAAAAAATATTTTCACTTTCTTAAGGCCATTTTTTATGAAGATTTCAAATCTCTTTTCATATTTTTATTTACTTTTATAGTTTAAGAGATACTTGTATTAACTTTGTTTTTTTAAATACACGTCAAAGATGGCCATGACACCATTCGAAAGAGATTTTTTTTCTCTTTAATTTGATATGAGGGTTGATGGATTTATTTTCAAAAATAACAGAGTTATACGTAAAACACTGATTTTTAATAGTAGGCTATGCTAAATTAATTGATAAAACAACAGAAGGCTTAGCAAACAGTTGAAATTCGCGTTGGCTTAGTAAACGGCTGTTTTGTTTTAGCTGTCAAAGTGTAGTTTGTTGCTAATTTGTCAGTTTACTAAGTGATTTATTAAATTTACTTTTGTTATCATGGAAACATTTTGTAACAATGAAAAATTTGATATGTTATCTTGTTACATTCTCACAAAAATTCGACCAGAGCTGCAGAAATGTACTTCGATCAGTATCCAGAATGAAGACAACCTCATTCGTCTATTTACAGAAACTTACGAGTAAATTTAATAAACTATGGATCATTTAAAAAGCCGTTTACTAAGTCAACGCGAATAAGTGAACAAGACAAAACTACTGTTTTACGATCAATTGTTGCAAATCTCTTATTTTTCATTGTTACAAAATGGTTCCATGATAACAAAAGTAAATTTAATAAATCACTTAGTAAACTGACAAATTAACAACAAACTACACTTTGACAGCTAAAACAAAACAGCCGTTTACTAAGCTAACGCGAATTTCAACTGTTTGCTAAGCCTTCTATTGTTTTATCAATTAATTTAGCATAGACTACTATTAAAAATCAGTGTTTTACGTATAACTCTGTTATTTTTGAAAATAAATCCATCAATCCTGATATCAAATTAAAGAGAGAAAAAATCTCTTTTGAATAGTGTCATGGCCATCTTTGACGTGTATTTAAAAAAACAAAGTTAATACAAGTATCTCTAAAACTGTAAAAGTAAATAAAAATATGAAAAGAGATTTGAAATCTTCATAAAAAATGGCCTTAAGAAAGTGAAAATATTTTTTTTCTAACTTACTTAATAAGCGAGTTATAAACAAAAAACGAAAATGGGTAAATCTCGTTTTTCAACTGTCGGTCGCGAACCAAGCAAAATATGGAAAGTTTGACTACGCAGGGTAGTAGTACTGGAGATTCTGCACATTTTGTCTCATTTAACCAAATCTCTATCTCCCATAACAACGGAGATCCCCATGTTGAGGATGAGTCTGTGGACACACTGTATAACCTGGCCAGACAACGTATCTATAAATTAAAAAAATCGTGTTAATCGGATCAGTGGTTAAAAAAATGCTATTTATACCCGGACGAATTCGAGCCGATCAACTAGTTATAACCTATACCTAGCCAGACAACGTATCTATTCTATTATGCGAAATCTATGTAAAATTTTCTCCTCTTTCGTTTAAGACAGGTTTCGAATCGATCTGACTTGAATTGAGCAAACTATAAGCAAAAACACCGTATTTTCTAATTTGCTCCCCTCTGGGACCAAAATCAAAAATCGAGCAACGTTAAAATCAAATAGACCTCGAGAGGAATCGAACAGAAAAAAATTTAAATCGGTTCATCTGTTTGGATTGTACGACTGATACAAAAAAAGCGTCACAGATTCAGATTCACAGACGTACAGACAAAGCGAATGTACATAGAGTCTAGGGATATCATAAATAGAGTAAGAGAGTCATAGGTACAACTATAAGTGACAGTGTCAGGTTGGAAAAGAGAGATAGAAAACGAATAGGTTTTCTTTTCTATGTCTTCTGACGCATTTGTGAATTTAAAAATGTATAGTAGGTATTGTTAATTTACATCTGTAACCATGGTTATGTATTTGTAATAGAAAAAGATAAAAGAACACATCTGTTCTCCATCTCTATCTTTTGCATCGACACGTTTTTGAGTGGCTTCCATTTTCTATCTATGGTATCTCTATGGTATAGAGACGATTCTAGCTTTGCTTAGGTCGCGCCTAAAACTGAAAAAATATAGGTACGGTCTTCTCAGCATTATACAATACCTTCGGCTTTGGCCGAATGAGAGTAAAAAGCCGAAATTCGCCCTCAGCCAAAAAACTGGCCTTTGGTCGGACTCTACTGACAACCCTTAGCGTAGATTTGTTTTATGACCAATTTTTGTTGTGTATGTTTCTAAACGGGATGTTATTTCAATGTTCTAGGAAGATTCTAGAACAGTTATATCGAATTATTAAACATACCCTACATTAGGTAAGTGACGAATGTAAAAAGGGTTTGTTTTCTGGATGTTATGCTGCAAGATGCAACTTGAAAGAGCAGGCGACAACAATACGCACCATACAAAGAAACGAAGTTGTCTTCACTACCATTACCGCTGCTGGGATGTCTTTGTCCTGCAGCTTTTTATCGTATTCCTGCCGCGGGTTCTAGTTCCATTCAGTCATGCATTTGCAGGTATTAAAACTATCTATTATTATGTTCACGGAAGATGGCTTTCGCTGAGTTTTCATAGAAATTTTTAACTAAATGTTTAACTAAAAGAAATACCTACAGGCGAATCTCTACTTACTAACTTTTAAAAAATGAACATTTCGTATTTGCGAACGTTGCACGCACGAACCTCTCGCATATGGACATTTCAGGATGCAAATTTAACAAAATTAATGAAAAAATCTTACGAAGACAATAAATTTAACTTTTCAACTACCTACCTATACATATTTCTAAGAACATATTATTACAAGCGCTTATAACTTCAGTTGTCGAGCGTCTACAATTTATAATCTATCTATCTTCAAACAACACATAGGGTAAGTTCGGTTTTGCGCTCAGATCAATCCGAGTGCTTTAATGTGTTCAAATTTAACATTTATATCCTCTGAAAGATCTCTATCCTGCGTTCGGATTTAAAATCTAGAGAAGATCGAAAACGCTCTATGAGCTCCGAGGAAAGCAATCAAGCAGATTTAACCATCTTCAGAGCATTCATTTTAAAAATGAGCGGATACACGTGTTGTAAGAATGGATAAATTTCGGAGTCTATTTATATGAAGTAATTTTTCAATAGGTAAAAATCTGCTAGGTTACGTTCGGAATTGTTTAGATGGCTCGAAATACTCGCTTGTCAAGTGACCAAAAATCTGCTCGCTCGACTTGATCAATTGAATGCAAAACCAAACTTACTCATAATCTTCGTAAATTGTTATTCGAAATAGTATGTTTAAGATTTGGTGAAAGATATGCTTAATAATAATAATTTTACCCAAATATTTATTATATGAAGTAGCATTTGTTACCCCCCCCCCCAAACGGTGCATCAGCACTATGATGTATGAAAATCATCACTGGCTCGCGCACTATTAGATATAAATAAACTGATTGATTATTTTATTAGATGAACTAATATTTCTACAAAAGTCATCATATCAAAACATAATTAACGTATACTTATTACATTATTTCGAAAAGATTTTTTTATTATTTGCAAAATACGACCCGCCAAAAATCAAATTTAACGAAAGTTTGTAATCAGTCTTCAACAATTTCATTGCACAAATTTAAAGCAAGTACTACTTATAAATAATATTACACTAATCACTTTGCGCATATTAGGTATTTCACTCAGTTACAATCCTCATTATCATATTATTATCTATTTTAATTTTGAAATTATTGCACCGGGTGGGCAGTATAATTATTACTTATTAGTCTTAATAATACACAACTATAGTTTCTAAATGTAAATATAGGGGAGCAGGTTATAACAATATTATTCTTGCGATTTTTTTCTAAATTTATTATATTAGGTATCTATCATTGAGCTTTTGTCAATATTGTCAAGGTCTTGTGTTTGAGTTTATAACAATTCTGTCCTTAGCGTTTGTTCCGTTTTTAGTATCAAAATTATTCGTTTGATCAACGAGAACTAAATAGTAAACAAAGTTTAGTTTTTGTCAAACGAAGGCAACAAGTTACAAGAGTAAAAGGTATAACCTTAAAATACTATTGAGTCTTTGAACAGAAACTTCTGAAAGATTGGTTACATAATAAATTATCTTTATTGTACTTAAAAAAATTCGACTGATGACCAGTCCTATACTTCCCACCTAGTAAATATTTGCAAAAAATAAACACTTTTTTTTTATTCTTTGACTAGGCCCAAATAACCTTAGCTGTTGGTGGTCTTTAAAACACAATTTAATTTTTATTCTTTGAAAAAAGCATGGCCCTCTTTTTTGTTTGGTGATCTACTGATGGCTAACTTAATATAGCAAAAATCATGGTTACCTTGATTTACGTACAATTTTTATTTTTTTTTAGTAAAATATTTTTTTCTCGAAAACTATACATTTTAGAGAAAAAAATATTTACATTTTTTTTCATATTATAACATCTAGAATTCATTTATATTTTTTTTTACCTACGTTAATACGTGACATTGAGGACGTTTTTTTGAATATCTCAGGATCCACTGAACCGATTTGACTCAAAATCTAATCAGATCTAAGTTAAAGGTTGATAAACACAACAGAACAATCGGCACGCCCGTATGTTGTTCCGTTCTTAAGATATCGAAGGCGAAAAATTGACCACACACACACACACACACACACACACACACACACACACACACACACACACACACACACACACACACACACATACACACACACACACACATACACACACATACACACACATACACACACACATACACACACACATACACACACATGCACGCACACACACACACATACAGACATCAGTCAGAAAATGATCTTAAACGATTGCTAGGGTCTCAAAACGTGAAAATCTGTTAAAATCTCGAAATATTTTTTTCGGACTAAATCCATTACTTCCCTGCCATAGTAGAGGTGGGAAGTAAAAATATAAACACTGGACCAAAAAATGAATTGAAAAAGTATTTGCAAGTGTCTTTAAAATACATAATAAATGGGACGGCGCATACAGGAAATCTAGACTAGTTACTTAAATAAGTCATATTACAACTGTAATTAGTCATATTATGTTCAGTCATTAAATTCAAAGTGTGATTACAGAAATTTTCTGATCTGATGATATAAATTATTTACTGTTACAAATGAACTCGACCTCCCCTACTGCAAGTCATCTCTCATGAACAAGACTGTAACCATTGACTGAGGTTCCTTCACTCAACGCTATAGCATAATGCACTATTGTAAAATTTACATGTTCATATGTAATCGGCACGTACCTATGCAAAATAGTAATTATTAATGTTACTTGCTTGTAGAATAACAGCTCTGTAAAATTGTGTTGAGTTAAATATCACGTAAAATTTATGCCAGAACAATATTATGTAATAGTACCTTTACCAATATCTAAGATGAAAATGTCCACAAATTTGTCGTCCACACGGGGAGCCCCAGCATTAGCCACATCGTCGGGACGTAGTTTTCCGATATCCAAATTCGATTTTTCTTTTTAATGGAAACCACAGTAGTTGATGCTGTAGTTAAAAAGACTGAGTTTTAGCTTTCAGAAAATATATAAGTATGTATATTGCTTTTTGTGAGCAATTAATAATTATTCTTACACTTGTCTAGTATGCAATGAAAACACACAAGTGAACATAATCAAATTTGCGCTATGGGCTGCTTGTAAACTTCATGTTAGGTCGACCACGTGTGAAGCTGTTATAATTACATAACCTATATGTTGCGCACCTGAATATTTAATCAAGATGAAGGCAGTATTTATGCAACCTTTTGAGGTGACATTAGAGACAACACGACAATATTTTTTGTTTCAGAAGAAAACTTATCAAAAGAAAGGACTTGACAATTAAACAATAATTGGATAAATATTTCATATAAAGAAATTATTAACATTTTATTACATTTTTCACTTTGAAGCCTGATGTTGCGTAATATTATTTCTATGCGACACTGATAATTCATATTGTTTTTTCGTAATATTGTTTTTTCATGCCTGACTTTATTATTGGATAGAGATAATTAATGACCTAATTCCAAGATTGGGATTACTTCTTTGTAAATCAGTCATCCGCGACTGAGCTGTTCAAATGTTGGTATACAAAAAATACACAGAACAATTGCCATGCATTCACAGTACCAAAAAATAAAAGGTCCGACACAGCTCGGTCTAACTTTTCCATAATATATGCATACCTACATTGTCACCTGGAATCTTTTTCGAAAAAAAAAATGTTTTTCAGTTTTTTAATTCTGTTTTACTTTTTTAGCGGACCATTTCTTACATATTTGAACTAGGACCGATTTTGCGATTGCGCCTCGGTTTGAGCTCTAGATGCAAGTACAGACAGACATACGATAGACAGGCATTTCTTACAAACAACTTTTTTGGGTCCAGGAGACTTTACATTGTGTAAATTCACCAAAAGCTCGAAATCGAATTTTCGAATGATCACAAGTCTTTTATCTTACTTAGAAAAACAACACATTGAAAAAAAAGTTATCAGCAGACAGTACAGCAGCCTAAGAGAAAATATCAGATTGTATTTATTATAATCCAAAGTCATCAGGAGTCACTTTTCAATGGTTGTATAAAAACTAAGCACTTTGCAGCACGTGTTTAGTTTTATTTAGTTAGCTTTTATTACAATAAATTATATTAATTAAAATGAAAACTAACAAACATGAAACAGTAGGTACATACATATATGTATAATTAAAGCGCTGTACGTACAAAGTGATTTTATTATACCTTCTTTACTATACAAATATTATATCACAGAAGAATCCCTTAAAACAATAAATTTTACTAACAAAACTGTTACATTTTCACCAGTTATGGCAGTTTTGAATTTAAATGCCAGATTGCAAATATAATAAATATACTTTAAAACAGAAATATTATTTTTGAAAATGGGAACCCGGAAATATTTGTAAAATAAAATATTTCGCCTGTGATGATATCGCTTACATAGACATAGTACGATGAATAGGTTATTGTCGTTACTGTAGCATAAGTAATTAATTTGTCTACCGTCAGCCGTCAATCCGATAACTAGTGATTTTTTTTCATAATATGTATAAAATCCTTTTAATAAAGTTAATGCGCAAATAAAAAAATATTATTGTACGACATCATACACATCATGATGCATATTTATTTTAAATAGGTAGATAGGTAATGATCGATTTTACAGTCCAAATAGCATTTCCTATCGTTTCTCTAAAATATTTTTGAAAATCCCATTTTTTCCAAAAATATCAAGAAAACAAAATATCGTGCACCATATAAAATAATTGTTGGTTTCATCAACAAAAAAATCTTTCATCATCTGTCTTGATTAATCAAAAAATACGAATCCCACAGTTCTTGTGAATACGTTGCATAAGCAAAAAAATATAAATAATACTAAAATTAACGTGCATATAAATGCTCTACAAGTTATATTATTATATAAGTCAATGAAGACAATGTCATTTGCATAAAGACAGTTAAAAGTGAGAGTTGAACAATAACAATTGAATGAAGCGAAGCACAGAGTGTATAATAGTTTTAAAATTATTAAGTACTTTTAGATATTATATAGATTTAAACCTCGAGTTAGGAAACACTTGACATTTAAAAATGTACCTCATATTTTGCATAATTTAAAACAGTGGTAATCAATCTGTGGTCCGCGTAACTGTAGAGAAGTCACCCTATAAGGGGTACGCAAAATATATTTAATGTGGCTATACATTTTTCTTGATTTTTTGACTATTTAATTATATTTTTTTGACTAAAAAATCACGTTTAAAAAAATGGGCACGCTCATGAACAATCTAAGCTCCGTTGCTATGGATACATTCATTTTTTACTTAAAATTGACGCCACACGTTCTCACACGGTGTTTAAAGTCACGTGACACATAGATTAAAAATCATGATTTTATTTATTTATTTAAATATGTTTATATAACACATGCACGCTTTTAGTGTTTTTTCGTATCAGTTTTGCGGACCTTAAATGACCGTTTATTGATGAGTGACGTCATGATCCATTATGAAACGCTTTTCGATGATAATATATTGAAAAACCCGTTATCTAAGGAACTTATGTACCTCTTTTCGGTGTTATAAATGAAATATGGTTACTGTGGAAACAAAGTGAATAAATATTGTATCGAGCCCAATGTTTTTATTATGAGATGTTCTTCTGTCAGTGACATTAAATTTTTCAATTAAACTCTAAAATCATGCATGTGTTATATAAAGTATAGTGTGCAACACGTGTGCTACATATTTATGCGTCAGGCGCGATGTTTTCAGCACTCGTATTCGGCTCGTGAGCGCTCTCCTACTACTCGTGCTGAAAACATCGCGATAAAGATGTATTTAGCACACTAGTCACACAATATACTATTATGAAACTTAATTAATAAAAATAAAAATTCTAATAAATATTTTAGAGCATAAACTTTCATAATAACAAAGTTTTATATTTTATTTTGATCAGTGGCAAATACCCTATTGTATTTTTTTTTGGCAAATCTCTGTTTTTTACAAATTCAGAATACTTAAAAAGAATGAGACGGGATCGAAGTGCACCCGCACTTCTATAATGCGTTAAAATTATACTCCTAACAAACAAATTAATTCTTGGAAGTAGGTGCAAAACAAAAAGACACACAAAACAAAAAAACAAAGAGACAATTTTCAACAAAATCATAAAAGCGTTCAACTTAATTAAACAAGTCTTATATTGTGTACCTAGCATAATAAGGCATTCGGTCTAAAAGTAGGCGTTCAATATGTAATGCATGGAGGTTTTTAAGTTGCAAAAACTGATTTAATATAAAAATAAAATACTATTTACGCGGACGGTATAGATAAAAGTCATTGAACTTGAACAAGTTTTTAACATGCTGAGGCGTTCAAAGTTTCACTGTGTATTGTTGTTTCAGCTAATATTTCAGCAACTCAACTTTCGAATGAAAATGATATTGACTCCAACCAAATCAACAATTTGAGCACTGAGTTCACACCGAACAATTCACTGCAATTGAAAGACGCTAATAATATCACGCAAGACAATTACATTAAAATAGATGTGCATAATAATGAAAGTTCACCGGAGTTTGATGAGGCTGTTCAGTCTTTAATGCAGAAAATTTTCAAAACTCAATCAACGATCTCCTTGGCGTTGATTTCTGATAAACATTTAACTCAACACCTATTCTCAACAGTTTATCTTGGTTACTCAAATAACCCATTTGGATCATCAAAACGATACGATCCAAAAATAATGTGAGTACATTTGACTTTGATATATTATAAACATCTTCATGAGCCCCTCCCAAACTAATATATCTCGAGCTTCCGTAAGATCTTACACTGAGAGGCGACCGGCGACATGCCTCTAGGCCCACGGCCAATGTAAAGATGTTTACACATAATAGATCGCGAGTGCTTTGCACTCACAAATATTTTTTTTCTCCTACCTAGGCCGAAAGTTCGTACTTTCGTCCCTGCCAAGCGGGAACAAAGTCGCTCTTTATTCCCGTGGTACGGACAAGTGCGCGTGCGCAATAGTACTTATGCCGGCTCTCACGCACCTACTTCTGTCTCCTACACATTAGAATTATTTTTTAATAATTTCAATAATAAAATAAAATAAAAATAATAATTTTAATATTTTTTTTTTTCAATTTTGCAAACTTTCGGCCTGGCAGGAGAAAAAATAGTATGCGCAACACGGGAGGAAATTACTACATCTCCTCCCGCGTATTTGCCACCCTTGCCGAAATGTAGCTCTTTCCTCCCTTGTGGCACAACGTACTATTATTGTCCTATTTCATTCGATTCACGGCAGAGCCGATTAGTAATTAATTACAACTATAGAGATATTAGACTAGAGTACGCTAAGGATACAGCTGCCTGTAAGTGGAAGCGATAGAGGCGAAGAGAGAGATAGATGCCGAGTGACCTCTATGCATATGAATATATTAGAGAGATACAAGGTTAGTAGAGTATAGGTTGCCTCATTCCGATAGATAGTAGTGGGGGGATTACGTCACTCAGAATATACCATGCTTACTCACTTCAATAGAAAAGATCAGACGATCGCCGCTGCTAATTTTTGGAAATAAAAATCACAGTAACCATGGTAGTGTGATATGTTTTTTCAATACCTAATAGAAACATGATTCTTCTGTTAGTGAAAAAAATATGATAAGTTGTCAATTTTGCGATAGCTGTTAAGTGTTATGGTGTTTTGTGGTTATTTTTAATATTTTGTGAATATAAAAGATAAAATAATTAATTTATCAATTTGTTAGTTAATTCTATTCGTTTCTTAAATTTAAAAAAATAGGTAATTAACAAGATCTGCCATTTCTTGAGCATTATTTAATTTTTTGTTTGTTTATATTATAGATATTAAAACCTAAATTTTGTAATAAAAATAAAAATTATCCTATTTTTTAACATCTATTCTTCTATTTATTGTCTCCTGCCAATTTTAAGAAAAAATCTGCACGAAGCACCTAATATAAATAAGCATAATCTTCAACAATTTTTGTACTTGATTTAAACTAAATTCTAGCTGACGTCATTCCCGCGCTTACGCTGATTGGTCAGATGTAATGAGGCAACCTGTACTCTAATAACCTTGAGAGAGATAGATGTATAGTGATTCCACTATCTTTTTTCTATGTATTAGAACACTCTGCATCTATCTCTCTCGTTGCCTCTATCGCGAAATCAGTGCTCTTGCGTACTTCATTCTAATATCAGCTCTATGGTTACAACTATCTCCAGGAAATTTAATAGACCGGCGCTTCGCTCTGAGGAATAAATGCACTCATTCAAAAGTCAAAACTCAATAGTAAAAAAAAACAGATTTTATTTATTTTATATTTTTTTAAAACGAAAGATAACAAACCGATAATAAAAATTAAAATACATATAAACCAAAATTAAAACAATAATAATTTTCTTAACAAAATAATCGTATCTTTGAGCTACAAAATTTTCAGAGCTTTAGACGGTCCAATCTGCCTCTAATTCACGGTCAAGATTTAAATTGAAATATTCTAATTTACGGAACAGAAAAATTACTCTGGTTTTTTTTTATTCAAACGGGTACTGAGGCCATAGCCAGATAAGTATACTAAAATAGCCTACGGCAAGGTTCCAAATGGCATTAGGTATGTTATTTCGTCACTTACTGATAAGTATTTAGAGAAAAATCGCTATTGACCTATCTAAAATATTCACGGCCGACAGAAAAAAATAAAAACTGGAAATTAGGTTCTTTTATTACCTACTTAGAAAATAATAGGGGTAGTTTTCCAATTACATCGCATAATGCGACTCAGTGGCGCACAATGCCGAGGTGTGTTAATGCTTAATTGGAACGTGCATAGTTTTCATGCTATGTTTTCATGTATCCAATGCGCGCATCACCCCAAAGCAGTACTTTTCAAAGTGCTCGATTGTGCGAAGCATTCCTGTAGTTGAAACATCACCGTTGAGCACTATGCCACATAATGCGCTTTAATGCTGTAATTGGAAAACTACCAGGGTTACCTATCTGAAATTTTGAAAACATTTTTTATAGTGAGGAAATGACAGACCAAATCAGTTGAAAACTATAGACAATTTTAGTCTGCTTATCCGGCTATGGCCTTTCAAAGACAAAGTCATTTTGTTATTTCTTATCTGAAATGGAAATTGATTCGCAGATAGTTTTAAAAGTGAAAACTGAAAACAGTAAAAATGTCATGACATATTCTATGCATAATATCAAATTAAATAATTCTTCCATAAAATAGGAATTACAATAAAAAGACAAGCTACAATTACCTGTTTAACAATGTACAAAACACAAAGGTCATTGTTAAAATTATTCATATTATTAGGAGTCAAGCAACCGAACGAAGCAAACGTGACACTTTATCGTTTAAATGTTAAAGGTTGATTCACATTACACCTATCGGTTGGTTAGTTAATTAATTTTATAAATATGTTTGGCATGTCAAAAAAAAACAAATAATTCAGAGCATATTTTAAGCAATTTTCACTGGGCGGCACCAGAGTTCGAGAGTTAGATCCACTAAAAAATGTTGCAAAGCGTTAAAGACAAATAAAAAATACGCAATTTTAAAGCATAGTACATTTTATTATAGCTATTTATTGAATAAAAAACTAAAAATTATAGTGTGGTGTCTTTTGCATCTTAACCTGCCTACCCCTCATACTGTAGTGTGCAGACTGAAGATACAATATAATATTATGCCGAAAAATTAAAATTCTAACTCTTGTGCCGCCGGCACAACCGACTGTCACTAGGCGACACATACTCGTCACTTATGTTATTTTATGCTCAGAAATAATTATTAAAAGAAAAACAGAACAAATATATTAAGATAAAATTAAGCAAAATCGCAGGATAGTGGACAAAATAATTTGATTTATTAAATTAAATGTACGACGTTTCGTAATCAAATTATTTTGTCCACTATCCTGCGATTTTGCTTAATTTTATTATAATCACGATGGACACGATTTCTAATATAAATATATTAAGTTTTTAAAAAATATTTTCACTATCAATACGTTGTTCTGATGGCAGTTTATTATAGTAGGTATATGATTATGAAAATATTTAATAGACTTTTGAATCTACTGTTATTCTATTTTGATTACGTTACCTCTTCTAGTTTACTGAAATTAAATATTTATTCAGGACATTCCATAAAAAAATAAGCACGTCCTGTTGAAGTTAAAATTTTATTATATTGAAAAGGTGCGTCATTCAGCGACAGTTGGTGTCTTCATAAGTAGTAAATAAATAACTAAAAAAAAAGTTCTACGCTTCTGACTTCGTTTTAGCAATAGAGAATTATGAATATGATATTAATAAACGAGATAAAATAAAACTAATGGATGGCACTTTATGCTGTGTAAAATTTACATAATTTTTTTAGTTACTATACTCAAAAATAGTCACTGTGTTGATAAATAGTTTGGAGCTTTTTAACAGACTTCAAAAGAAGGAGGAGGTTCTATATTCGGCGCCTATGTTTTTTTTATGTATGTTCACCGATTTCTCCTGCAGTTGTGAACCGATTTTGATGATTATTGTTTTATTTAATAGGACATATCTTCGGGGTGGTTCCAAATAAATTTTACTAAAATCGGTTCAGTGGTTTTCTTTTTTAAGTAAAGTAATCAAATATCAAGACAGAAGTCGGTTAATAACGTGCAAAAAAGTCACTAAGAAAAGGAAAATAATAAAATTTTGAGGTCAGCGCCAATTTAATAATATAAAGTAGATAATAATATATAAAAAGTTTTAGTAATTAAATTGGCGCCGACCTAAAAATAAAAGTATTTTCCTCTTTTTAGTGGCTTTTTTGAAGCAAGTTTTTTTTTGTTAAAAAGTTTTTTCCCCATAACATTTAAGTTTTGCCTAATTTCCTTTTGTTTTCTTTTACTTAAACATCAACTGCAGAGTTGGGAACGCTGTGTAGGTACATGATTTTTATTTTTGTACATAAAATTGCATATTATTTTGTTAATAAAATCTTATGTTATCTTATCTTGCATAAATTTGATTTTGAAAACGTTGAAATTTTGTATTGACGGATCAAATTACCAAAAACTATTTTTTGGAAGATTACCTTAAAATTTATTTTAACAAAAAAATCAACATACATTTTAATCAACAATCAATATGATAGATTCCTTACCGTAACCGAATTCACCTTAGTGAATTACATAAGAAATATCGGACTACATTATCATTCTGATATATTTTATTAAAGTAGGATATAATATTATGTGTAATGTTGTTATAAATAATATTAATAATAGCTCTCGCAGTTAGTGGATCTGCGAGGTATTGGTGCTATATATAGGAAGAATTATTAGGTGTGCGATGTTTTGGCACTGTAGGCGGCTCTCACACTGAAGCAACAAGCAATAAGCAACTGGCAATACGCAACACACAATAATATTGCTAACAAGTATTTTACGTAGAATTAAATTGGGGGTCTCACATTAGAGCACCTCGATATCGGTCGAACCAAAAATATTGCTGGTTGCGGCGATATTATTTCTAGCGATGCACCGTCCATGTTGAAAAGCGATAATTATTGCAGTATTGCGAGTCGTGACGTACGAAGTTTGTACATAGATAGCTACGTTTTATTATTAAAAACTGCTCGAAAAATATGTCGGACGATCCAGTTTTTAATACAAAATTCGTAGAAATAGTGGAAAAATATCCCTGTATTTACGATTTCACTCGAAAGGACCACAGCAAAAGAGAAGTGATTGAAAAAACGTGGAAAGCTATTGAGGCTGAAGTGAAACTTTCAGGTAAGTTTATTAAATAGATTGTTTTTTTCTTAAATGCCGCCATAGTAATATCATGTCATCGGAGTCGTCGGATGACATGATGATCAGAGGTTTCTGGCAATACTGTTGTTTCAATGTGAGAGAAAACCAAAATAATATTGCGTATTGCTTATTGACAGTTGCTAGTTGCTTATTGCTTGTTGCCTCAGTGTGAGAGCCGCCGTAGAGTAAATGGAAACTTGCCCGACGCGAAATTGGGAGTTTCGGGTTCGTGTCCCGACGGTGCATTTAAATTTTTCGTATATAGCCTACTTTAATAAAATATATATCAGGACGGTAATGCAGTCTGATATTTCTTATGTAATTCAGTAAGAGTGAATTCGATTACGGTAAAGAATCTATCATATTGATTGTTGATTAAAATATACCGTATGTAAATTTCTCAGGTTTGGTTACATTTTTATAGTTGACTACTGTGTATTAGATTCTGTAATTGATTTTTGGATTTCATAATGAAGAGACAATTTAATTAGTAGGATTTATTTTAACCAACGTACATGATGCTTTATAATCATTGAATTACCTGGATTAATTGATTAATTTTGGCAAACAGACGTTTTTAATATGAATCTTCCTTTATTCATGACATTTATTTACGCTAACATAAAAGCAATTATGTACTTTATCCGTCAGCAATGCATTCCACAGACAAAAACGTCCCGTGTGGAAGAAAACAGTTTTACAATTTTGCTTTCTATGCTTCATTCAAACATATTATACAACACCCATGATCCACAGGCAACCGGGACTGCTCTAAATTTGTTTAATCATAATGTAGATGCTATAATAAAATAGCTAAAATTTAACAAAATTGATTTCTTAAAACACAGGCACATTTTTGCGACAATACAAAGTGAAGTCTTGAATTATTATTATTTTAAATTGTTATAATTGTAGGGAGGGGGGAATAATTTTTTTCAAAAAAATTAAAATTGCAACTATGTAGGTACTATGTCTACCGAATGATGCAGATTGTAACAAAATATATTTTTGAAATTTATTATGTAAAATATAATCGGCCGTGGAGCGAAAATCCGGGCTTGATGGAATTTCTTTAGGTGAAGTAAGTATAGAAAATATGAGCCCGGAAGAAACCGCTCCTCAACTCCTTACCCCACACCCCCTTTTTCGTCCTGACGGTACCAGTTATATCTTTGTGTTTATATAATTATATACTAATATTGATAATAATCAATACTTTATTAATATACAAAAATACAGTGTGTTTTTTGCGGGGCTTTTGGGTACTTTGCAGGGCCGTAGCCAGGGGTACGCCAGGGCAGGCTGAGTCTGTCCTGGAAAATGTTGAGCCTGCCCTAGACGCTAGCCTGAGCTTGCTAAGAATTTCGAAATTTCTGCGCGGAGTTGTACCAGTGGTGATTCCTCTGAAGTGCTGCGGAGCTACAGAACCCCCGGTATAAATAAAGATTTTATGTACCTACGTGCTTCATAAAATTTTGATCCTGCTTGCATACGAACAAAATCGTACATAAACTCAAAACCTTGAGTAACTTTGAAGAAAATTTCATCAGCAAAAGAACCGATGCGACGATTACAATTTTTAGAATTTTTTTTTTGTATGTAGGTACCTACAATTATTAATTATCAAAAGTCAAGGTTTTGAGTTTTTGTAAGATTTTCTTCGTCGTCAAGAATTAACACTAAGTAGTAAGTACTTTATGTGAGTAAATAAAAAGTTACTGTTTCAGTGTGCTCACTTTTATGTAATAGGTACCTACTACTACTACAAACAAAATTAACGGAAGTATTGCGAAATATGTAGATATAAATGTGGAAAAATTCGGCTTTCAGCCTGCCCTAAATTTTTTTTAACCAGTCCTGATTACACAGTCTGGCTACGGCCCTGGTACTTTGCATGATACCCAGATGGGAAAACGTGTTTCTAGAATGTTTGTCACAAATTATCACTCGAAAACAGCTGGACTGATTTCAATGCAACCTAGTATAATATCAAATATTACTCTAACTTCATGTATGTACTTACCAAACTACATCGTACTTTTTTCTTAGCTATTTTTAGAATTGAGATAACGAAACAATAGGCAAAATCAACGTTCACGTGACGGAAGCCCGAATAAAAGCTAATTATTAATAAAATATGCGATCTAATTCCGTACCTTAAAAAAATTATTCAAAAATACGCTTTTAGGAAAAATGTATCCATACCAATTCCAGCCAAGCCGAAAACAACACCAGCAAGTGACATCGATTTGAATACAATACCCGATGCACCAAATTTAAAACTTGCAATGGAACTTGAGGGACCGTTGGCGAACAAATCAGAGACCAGAGACAAACGCGGTGTGATCAATTTGTACAACATGGTAAGCTGTGCAACCGGCTGTAATCCTTTGATTTACAAAGGTTACGGATGCTACTGTGGATTTCTTGGCTCAGGATTTCCCGTCGATGGTATAGACAGGTAACATGCGATTTTGTACTTTATAGTACCAAAGGATTTGGAATCTTCTTGAAATATAGAATAAAAGTTACTAAATATTCACAGTTATGTGAGGTGGGGGGCTGATATGGCGACCGTTTCTGGCACCAATATTTTTACATAGTTCAGTCCACTGACCTGTGTAATTTTACTTTTCGTCTTCGAAGAACGACTTAAGAAAATTATTTTAGGCCACCTGGCTACACGTTGAGGGAACTGGATAATTCCTTACAGATATTTTATTTGATAGTTTGATAATTAGAAGGTAGACACTCATATGACACTTTATTTAAATAGTATAAGACAGCCATTTGAAAGTATCACCTCTCTCATTAAATTTTCACTGCACGATCCTGCAGGCCGCTAATATTAACAAGTGGTTATGGACACCATTCGGCCTCTAACGACACCAATTGTCTTAACCTGGGAAGGTTAACTCATCCCAGGTCAAACGAATTAGCATCTTTTAAATGTTCGAGACACAAAATGTGCCCAACTTGAATGTCATAAGCGTTAATAATGAATTAGAAATAATTTTAAAATTATTATGTTACAGATGCTGCGAAATACATGATTGGTGTTATGATAGAGCTAACTGTCCCATGTTTTTAGAGTATTTTGTGCCATATTTATGGAAATGCTACCATGGACGACCTATTTGTGGTAAGACTACACTCAATTTAAAAAAATGCTATAATAGAATGGGTTCCACACTTTTCCGTTATACCTCCCTTTTGCCAGATTTTTATTGCGTTTCTTTAAGAAAACCTGCCATATTAGGTATTAAACCAGCTAGGGTGAATAATTTAAAAGCAGTAGGGAACTTCAGAATTAATGAAAATAATACATTAAAAAATACATTTTGGTGTTCAATGGGAAGCACGAAATCGTTATACAAACATTTAATTTTTACTTCATTTCATTTGTCCGAGACTCAACGCCTTAGGCACAATTTCGCGGCACCCTGGGGAATCGCGGCTCACGGTTTATGAGCCACACCTATAATCACATTTAAAATCAATTTTCTCTGCTTCTATCAGAGTATGATCCGTTTAAAGTGCCTGTATTTTTTATGTATGGCATTTTGTAGGACACTCTGTATAATTGTTTCAATTTTGTTTTGTAGCAGCCGACTATGATGGTTGGCAAAGCGATACACCCTGTTCGCGACGCTTATGTGAATGTGATCGAGCATTATCAGAATGTTTACGGAGATATGAGTGTCCAAGAAGACGAGCCGTTTGTACCACATCGCCATGGAGACTAATTCAAAATACGTTTATGATATTTTGAAAGCGATAGGCAGCACCCTTGTTCATAATATAAAAATACTAATTATTAGTACCTACTAAGTAATCACTGTTAGATATTTATTTTTTATTATTTAATACATAAAGAGTTTAATAAAATGTACAATTATTAATTAAGTTGAAAATTTATTTTGCGATTTTTGAAGTAGGTACCTACCTACCTACCAAACTTTACCTGAACAAAACAAAAATCCTCTACGAAAAATATACCTTATTATGCGTAGTGAGTTTAGTAGATACGGCTGAAGATAATATAGGATTTTTTGGAAAGATTTTTGCAGTCAATTATATTTATATAGAAAAAGTTTTATTTATTTTAAACGTTTCTATATAAATATTATTGGCTGCAAACATCTTTCCAAAAAATTCTATACCTTATTATTTTAATAAATAAAACACACAAAACTGGCTATAGCTGTCCAACTTTATTTTTAAATTCTACGTTTCGGTCTGTTATAAGAGACCTTTTTCAAGCACTACAATTAGTAGTGCTCGAAAAGGGTCTCTTATAATTGCAGACCGAAACGTTGTATTTAAAATTAAAGTTGGACAGCTATAGCCAGTTTTGTGTGTTTTATTTATTAAAGTAATCTTTTTCGCTGTCGGTAGAAGCTAATAAGTGAATACAAACAAATGATCAAACCACATACTAAAAAATCAAGGGGCAAGCCATAGGCCAGCTTTAAAATAATTTACTTCAGCGAGTTTATGAGCGCTGTAGAGACATCTATGAAATTGTTGCAGAAACTAAGAAATAACCTTGAACTTGAATCGATGAATGAAATTAGTAGTAACAGCATAATATACAGAACGTAAAACTCAGTGGCGCTCATTCCAATTTTCCGCCTTCTTTCAAAGTGGAATTAAAAATTTGCAAGATTTTTTAATTCCATTTCTAAACAGCAATCAATTTAGGAAATAGGAGGTATAACATTTTTTATTTGGTATATGAAATATATGAAAATTTAAGTAAAGGACCTCGGATGTGGGTATATTTAGGATCCACGGATATGCTTCAACGGCCCTGGTATTGAATAACAAATCTATGAAAACGTGGAAAATAGTTTTAAATTTTTTTAGTACCTTGAAGTACATTTGTGTACTTTAGCGAGATGCCACTGCTATTTGTCTTTATTGCTTTATCGGAATACATATGACTCGATATTGTTATAAGCATTATTAAATAGGCCGCGAGTTTGCGTTGCAAATGAAAAGTCATAGTAAGCCGGCTGATTTTGATATCGATAGTTGATCTCAGAGAGAACGTATATAAATCTCTGGTTGATCTCGCACAACTAATCAGTAAACCGACCGTCAGCTGCTCAAGTAGCGGTGGGTTTGGGTGTGAGAGGCTGCGAAAATGGTAAAAAAAAATTTTAAGTAATAGTACGCCGGCTGAAACTTGTTTTTATAAATAGTTGACAACATTATGAGTTGAAAAATAATCGTCAGCTGCATCGTGGAAGGGGGATTGTGCGTCAGCTGGTCGCATGAACTTGTAAAAAAACACGTAAAATATTGCGCATTTCACTTTTTTGCACTGACAGCAGCTGAGACAATTTACGTTACCTAGGATTATAATAGCGATATAATCATAATCCTAGGTAACGAAATTGTCTCAGCTGCTGTCAGTGCAAAAAAGTGAAATGTGCAATATTTTACGTGTTTTTTACAAGTGTATGCGACCAGCTGACGCACAATCCCTCTTCTATGATGCAGCTGACGATTATTTTCCAACTCACAATGATGTCAACTATTTATAAAAAAACAAGTTTCAGCCGGCGTACTATTACTTAAAAAAAATCTCTTTACCACTTTCGCAGCCTCTCACACCCACACCCACCGCGGGTGCGCCAGCTGACGCTTGGTTTACTTATTAGTCATACCAGATTTATCGAAAAAGATAACCATCGATCGGCGTAAAAACACTACCTAAAATGCAACGCAAACTCTGGCCTAAAAGGCTGCGTTCAGAATTAATGGCAGCCGAATTATAGCGTGATAAAGCTGCAACTGCACGTACAAGGTATAATTAGGTCAGTAAATATTTGAAATCGCGTACTTTATCACATCCAAAACCGTCAGTTAGTGCTTCATAGTCCTTTTTATATCTTACTCCAAGCCATTAACTACCCAAGCTTTGTACCAAGTCATATTTTTCATTTATTATTATTTTAAAAAATTGAAAATCCAATTTATTGATACTTTCAGCAGTCCTCAGATTAGAACCTATGTAAGAACGGGGGGTTTGCAGTTGCATCTTTCAATAATTATTTGCAGATATGTTATTAAAATTAAAAAATTTTGGAGCATACAAGTAATTCAAGAATTACAAGGCGCGATATTCATGTAGGTATTGTGTGTAAACGGTTTTACCGAACATAGGGAAAATAACACTAAGAAGATCAATTTTGTATTAGGCTATGGCCATAAGACCTAATGTAAAATATGTATTGGATTACATAGAAAAATAGTGCAGTGAATTTTTTAAACAATTTTCCATAGCAGCGATTGACTATTAAGCGAAACTCGGAACCTGCTAAATAAAAAAAGTCATGAGGTGTCGTAAGATACCCGACAGAAGCTATGTTTCTTACGCATTGTATATAAAACCGAATTTATCAAAGATATAAACAATACAATTAAAAAGTTATTATTTGACCGCCATTTTGAAATCTGACGCCATTTTATTTTTTTGTGTCTTATTAAACTCTCAAATATCAATTTTCAAAAGGATCGGATAATTTTTACAAAGAAGTATATACCTATGGTTGCCATTTTAAAATATGACGTCATTTTATTTTTTTGCGTTCAATAAAACTCGTCAATATCTATTTTCAAAAAGATCGGATAATTTTTACACAAAAAGTACATATTGCCGCCGTTTTGAAATCTGACGTCATTTTATTTTTTTGTGTCCTATGAAACTCTCAAATACCGATTTTCAAAAGAATCGGATAATTTTTACAAAAAAATACATATGGCCGCCATTTTTAAATCTGACGTCATTTTATTGTTTTGTGTTCTATGAAACTCTCAAATATCAATTTTCGAAAGGATCGGATAATTTTTACAAAAATGTACATACGGCCGCCAATTTGAAATCTGACGTCATTTTATTTTTTTGCGTCTGAAACTCTCAAATATCAATTTTCAAAAGGATCGTATAATTTTTAGAAAGGAGTACATATATTTCCGCCATTTTGAAATCTGACGTCATTTTATTTTTTTGTGTCCTATGAAACTCTCAAATATCAATTTTCAAAAGGATCGGATAATTTTTACAAAAAAGTACATATGGCCGCCATTTTGAAATCTGACGCCATTTTATTTTTTTGTATCCTATGAGACTCTCAATATCAATTTTCAAAAGGATCGGATAATTTTTACAAAAAAGTACATACGGCCGCCATTTTGAAATCTGATGTCATTTTATTTTTTTGTGTCCTATGAAACTCTCAAATACCGATTTTCAAAAGAATCGGATAATTGTTACAAAAAAGTACATTTGGCCGCCATTTTTAAATCTGATGTCATTTTATTTTTTTGTGTTCTATGAAACCCTCAAATATCAATTTTGAAAAGGATCGGATAATTTTTACAAAAATGTACATACGGCCGCCATTTTGAAATTTGACGTCATTTTATTTTTTTGTGTCTTATGAAACTCTCAAATATCAATTTTCAAAAGGATCGTATAATTTTTAGAAAGGAGTACCTACTACATATTTCCGCCATTTTGAAATCTGACGTTATTTTATTTTTTTGTGTCCTATGAAACTCTCAAATATCAATTTTCAAAAGGATCTGATAATTCTTACAAAAAAGTACATATGGCCGCCATTTTGAAATCTGGCACTATTTAATTTTTTTGTGTCCTATGAAACTCTCAAATATCAATTTTCAAAAGGATCGGATAATTTTTACAAAAAAGTACATATGGCCGCCATTTTGAAAAATCTGACATCATTTTATTTTTTTGGTGTCCTATGAAACTCTCAAATATCAATTTTCAAAAGGATCGGATAATTTTTACAAAACAGTTCAAATGGCCGCCATTTTGAAAAATCTGATGTCATTTTATTTTTTTGTGTTCTATAAAACTCTCAAATATTAATTTTCAAAAGAATCGGATAATTTTTACAAAAAAGTACATATGGCCGCCATTTTGAAATCTGACGCCATTTTTTTTTTGTGTCGTATAAAACTCTCAAATATTAATTTTCAAAAGAATCGGATAATTTTTACACTACTTCGTGACGTGACGTTTCACTTTTTATTATTTAGGTCCCCATCTGAAACGTGCGTTAAGAAGCATAGCTTCAAATAAAAATAGGTAAAAAAACTTTTAAGTTAAACGGTTTTATAAATGTTTTAAAAAGAAAAAAATAATATTTAATTTAGGTTCATAAGTATAAAAGCGTGGGTCGTACACTCTATGATAATTTATTACAGTCACGACCCACGCTTTTATACTTATGAACCTAAATTAAATTTTATTTTTTTCTTTTTAGTACATTTATAAAACCGTTTAACTTAAAAGTTTTTTATCTATTTTATTTTTAATTTTTTAGTGTGCTTTATTTCCTTAGTCTGATTTTATAACATTTATCCGATCCACTGAAACGTTACCGGAGAAAGACCTTTTGCCTGTGAAAATTCAAAAGTACGATTTGCATCCGGACGAAAGCCGGGCCGGTCAGCTAGTTATCATAATATTGTATTGTCACCGGAGCTACACATGTGTGCAAAATTTCAACTCAATCGGATCACGGGAAGTGGGTGAAAATTCAAAAGTACGATTTACACCCGGACGAAAGCCGGGCCGGTCAGCTAGTTACCATAAATTGTATTGTCACCGGAGCTACACATGTGTGCAAAATTTCAACTCAATCGGATCACGGGAAGTGGGTGAAAACTCAAAAGTACGATTTACACCCGGACGAAAGCCGGGCCGGTCAGCTAGTTACCATAAATTGTATTGTCACCGGAGCCACACATGTGTGCAAAATTTCAACTCAATCGGATCATAGGAAGTGGGTGAAAATTCAAAAGTACGATTTGCACCCGGACGAAAGCCGGACCGGTCAGCTAGTTATCATAATATTGTATTGTCACCGGAGCTACACATGTGTGCAAAATTTCAACTCAATCGGATCACGGGAAGTGGGTGAAAATTTAAAAGTACGATTTACACCCGGACAAAATCCGGGCCGGTCAGCTAGTTACCATAATATTGTATTGTCATCGGAGCTACACATGTGTGCAAAATTTCAACTCAATCGGATCATAGGAAGTAGGTAAAAGTTCATAAGTACGATTTACGCCCGGACGAACCGGGCCGGTCAGTTAGTTACCATAATATTGTTTTGTCACCGGAGCTACACATGTGTGCAAAATTTCAACTCAGTCGGTCGCAAGATTTGTAACAAATATACGGGATCAAGCTAAATAAAACCACCATTTAAAAAACAATGCATCACCTACTTATTTTTGCGTGATGCCAGAACATACGTTTTTATTTGAGAATCAGTTCGGTTGCTTTTGCGTGATGCCAGAATATTTTAAAACTCGCAGTCGCATAAGAAGTTATTTACTTGAATAAAAATCATGTAAATCGGATCAGTGGTTCTCGAGTTATAAGCGTACAAAGGGACATACAGACAGAGAATGTCAAATTGTTCGGGAAGATATGAACGTCGAGAAATTTTGGTCTGATCCCTAGGTCTCGCCATCCGATCGACGTCAATAATTAGTTACACGTCATTTTAACTCAGTAGGCCAGGGTTTTTAAACTTAAATTCAAACATCAGCAGTCAAAAAATTGAATAACTATATTGAAATAATGCAATATAAGGCAGAGCATACGCTATCTTCCAATATCCATATCACACTGTGCAACAGACAAGGACAACCGAAACAAGCCGTGAGGTGGGTCGTTTATTAGGACTAAAGTGCGACCCTTGAGGTCCACACGACGAACTTCCCAGTTTGATAAATATTTAATAATAATAATTAAATTAGATATTACACAGAAAAGTAATCATTTTAATCATCAAAACATCAATAATTAAAAAAAAAAAAAAAAAAAAAAAACGGCTGAACCGATTTTTATAAAATTTATGTCGAATCAAAATGACGTTAACACGCCTCGATTGACACCCTTACGAAGTCGATATAATTTTTTGTTCGCGAGATATTGTGTAAAATCTACTTTTTTGGAGGTTATTTGGTTAAGAAAAAAGAACGGCTGAACCGATTTTAAAAAAATTCCTTTCAGATCATATATACGTTAATACGCGTCGATTGGCACCCCAACGTAGTCGATATCATTTTTCGTTCTCGAGATTTCGTCTTAGAAAGAAATTGACACATACATACGTACGTACGTACGTACGTACATACGTACACACACACACACACACACAGACATCTTTCTAAAAGTAGTGTAAAAATAGTGTAGTGACCTTGAAACATAAAAATTTTTTTTCCTTTTTAATTTCGATTTTCGGACCCATTACAATAACTTCCAATGGGAAGTTAACAAGTTCGCGATTTATTAGATAAAGTCGCATTTATTTAGCTTAATAATCATATAAATCTGTATAAAAAAACTGTTTTGACACAATATTATACATGAAATCTCTCTAAAATTTTCTGCTCTTTCGTTTAAGACAGGTTTCGAATCGATCTGACTTAAATTGAGCAAACTATAAGCAAAAAACACCGTTTTTTCTAATTTGCTCCCCTCTGGGGCCAAAATTCAAAAATCGGGCGACGTTAGGATCAAATAGACCCCGAGAGGAATCGAACAAAAAAAAGTTTTTGAAAATTGGTTCATCCGTTTGGGCTGTACGCGTGACACAAAAAATCCGTTACAGATTCACAGATTCACAGACAAAGCGAGTGTATATAGGCGCTTCTAGCTTCGCTAAGATCGCGCCTAAAAAGGTACTAAGATTGCCAGAAAAAATGTATAAGTCAAAACAAAATATTTGTGCTTGAGCACCCCAAAACTCCTTTTCAGTAAATTTGATAAAAATCGTTAGAGCCGTTTTCGAGAAAAAATTTACATACAAGATTAGCTCGTTTAATAATATAGATCATGATACCTAATAACTAGTTGTCCCGAGGATAGTGTTGTGTATCGCTATGGCAGTTGACACTTATGTGAGGTTACGGCTTAACAATTGTTTACTGGACAGTGAGACACGCCATGTTTCTGTGGTAACCAGTGGCGTAACGTACACCCCCGCAGGCCCCGCGTGGTGGAGAGGCTCAGCCATCATAGGGGCCCAACCAGGTCGATATATTATATTTAACTACTTTTACAAATGTAGTACATAAAGTACCTATAAACTGCAAAATGTATCGTGATAAGGGCCCCAAACTTAATTTTGCGGGGGGCTTAAAAGTTTGCGTTACGCCACTGGTAGTAACGGCCATATTGTACAGCAAAAACGTGTTAAATTTATTATGGTTAAACTAAGAAGATTTTATAAATATGTGAAAACAGTACAATTCAGGAAATGACGATAATGAATTATATAATTTAATATTTTTAAATAGGTAATATGAGTTTCTCTGAACGCAGCAAAAATTGGCTTGTCTGAATAATTCAAATCGTAACACTTCCAATACAAGCTGTCAACTAAACAGCTACATAACTTCAAAATATTAGAGTACACAAATAAAAGCTTTGTTTTTTGGCTTTATAATTAAAAATCATATTTTAAACATGATTATTTTAACTGAGATTAATTTTAGTACATACTTGATATGGACAAACTAATATTTTTGTGTATGGTATGTATTTTTCATCTTGAATTTGTTACTAAACATGGACATCCTCATAATTGATATTTTAATATAATGGAACATTTTTTTGAAACTGACACTTGGGGTAAATTGTAAATGTCATTCATCTTTTACACATTTTGAAATATTGATTTACCGATCCTATCGAAATATGTTTGTTAATGGCGCCAAAATTAACTTGTTTTCGTCAACATTTTTTATGCCCCAATTATGATTTATCCGTAGAAACCCACCCAACAAATGAGGCAGTTGGGGTTATTTCGAGCTGTCTGTTTAGTCCCATCAAACAAATTAATTGGACATTTAGTTTAAAAATAAGTGTACCTACCTATAAAATAGGTACCTATATTATATAATATTATTATACGTAGTAACACAATCTTATTAAAAAATATCAACACAAAAAACGATTTGTCAAATTTATTTTAATAAATTCAAATATTTAACTTGAATATTTTGAGTAATTAAAGTGCATATAACTTAAAATGAGCTTGTATTTTCATCGCATTATTAAGAAATATTCTGAGCAGTGACAGGTGAAAAATCAGACCAAAAAAAAAAAAAAATAGGTAGCTGGTATATTAGCAAACGGAAAAGATGAAATGGTACTAGGCTCAAAAACCCTGGTAGCATTTGGTGGTCTTAAAAAATGCAGCTGAGCAAATTGATTGCAGAATGTTCAGTTTTTTATTAAACATGATAATATTTAATGTAGATAATATGTCGGACAAGCAAAGTACATCACTTAATCCCTCTTCAGTACCCCCGCGTTTACGTAGGAAGGCTCGGGGCTTCACACGAGCTAAAGGTAGGCAAGCATGCTGTGTTAAGTGCTATGACTTGAATGGAATGGGTTTAACAGACCTCAATCGGCACCTTTATAGCCATTTCTTCTTAACGGTTTTAATGCCTTTTTCAACTATTAACTTCAGCTGATTTTATATTGTTCAATGCTTTTTCAAGGCATGCATAACATAATAATAATATGTACCTCTTTGACATTAAAATTAGATACTTTATCGTCTTTGTCTTAGTATTACAAATGTTCAGATTAACAGGGCTGTTAAATGATACGTCACCTAACAGACTTCTGTAAGCGATTAATGTGGCCGCTATTTGAGGAAAGTGGAAAATGTTAGGAAATCCGGAAAAAAATAGTTTTATCGGTAAAATGTTCAATTTTATTTTGTGTTGAGTGGAGTTTACTATAGATAGGTAATACCTACTGTTTATAAAAAAATCAAGGTTAAAGTTACGTGGTACAGGTGATGTAATAGAAAGAAAAAAAATCATTCTTCAGATCTGGTGAGTTCTGCTGAACCCACCCATCGATTTTGTACTTAATTTGGTAACGGTGCTCATTTTATACGCTTTTTAAGTAAGAACTATTTAGATTTTAATTCTACTCTAATTGCTTAATTGATATAAGCTTGAAAGTAAGTTACTGAGCACAGGTTTGTTTGTAGCACTCCGAGATTACAGCATGCTAGTCTTTAAATACTGACAATCGCAGTGTATTGTTTGTTGCATTAAACCTTAATTAATATACTCACAATAAAACAAATTTTATCGACGGACGTCGTTCATTTTCGGGGTAGTCAAAACTACAATTTATCACCGCTTCAATAATTTATATCCATACATGCTTATCTTACTTTTGTAAGATGGAATTTTTTGCGTTTTATTCTGGAACTTAATCATCAAAAATCCTCTGTAACCAGGGCTTCTTGCCCAAGAAGGATAACTGTAAAAATTGGCCGATAGCTTGGCCTTGAGATTGCACAGATAATTCTGGAATTAGTACAAATTAAATTACTTACTGTCAAATATAAAAGCAAAAAAAATATATATATCAGGTTATTGTGAAAGCAGAAATAGGTTGCACATTATTAGAAAGGTGGTAGAGTTTAGTTTTACCTACTCCGCAAAAGGAGCGGTTGATGTGTTGTGGTTTTGCATTTTTTATTTTTATAGTACTGAAAATGTTGGTTGCAATGGAACGCTCTCACAATGAATCCCAGTCAGCCAACAATGAAAGTAAAACAGAAGAAGGCACTGAAGGAACAAACGGCCAAGCAACTGATTTCCTTCATTCTGGAAGAACGGGTAGAAGGAATGCGCTGCCAGACATATTAGGTGAAAATGCTCATGTCAGCAGTTCGGATCTGCCTAAACAACTCGAAGCTCTCTCAACCAGAGGTATCTATGTTCAATTGTTTTGCGGTTTACACGAGATAATATTTACATAAAGACCAACTGTTTATTCCTATAATATTCAGTCTACGCTATCAGAGTGGTCACACATTTAGAAAAGTCGTGAAATTTGTAATAAGTTAGTAAAAGGAAATATTCATAATGATCAGAAAAAAAACATGAAAATATTATTTTTTTGATGCAATCTTGTGGAACTACTAGTGAACGCATTAAAATTAATTTGCACGTTTACTAATAATATATTGAAACGTTGTAAAATTTTAAAATGACAAATTGCCATTACCTAATGAGGCATTTTCCTGAGAGTAGTTCCTTCAATTATCCACGAGAGGCAGCACTTGTGGTAGGTACAAACATTATTTATTCCCCATTAGTGTCGTATCATTTTAGTGTTATAACTTAATTATTTAATTAATTTACTAATAATAATTAAGTTAAACCACTAAAATGACACGACACTAATGGAGAATAAATAATCTTTGTACCTACCACAAGTGCTGCCTCTCGTGGATAATTGAAGGAACACCATGGCTCATTAACAAGTAGGGAAAAATCGAAAAGAAAAACCTAGAAAAAATTCTTTATTCCATTTTTTTATTTATTAAAACTTTAGGTATCACTTACGAACACAATATCTTTAAAAAAAATTAACCTTCTTTTTAGATATGGACAGCCAAAACGAGGCATCTACATCTCAACAGTCAAAAGACATAAATACAACAGCAAATCAAAGATAAAAGTATTTTCATCAAATTGATGACTGATTGTGATTTAGATCTGATTTAAGAGAAGTTGTGATTTAGAAATAATTGGTTTTATATTAATTTATTAAAAATGTCAAAATAAGTTTTTTTATTTTTTAGCATTTATGTAGATGTACTATGTACATTTTAGCTATTTTTTTTGTAAATCTTCACGGATTCATAAAATACAATAATATAATTTCCTTTATTTAGTTGTTTTAAATTTTAACAGTTTGTTTCATGACAAAAAAAATCTTCGTGAAAATTATTAGAATTATCTTTTTGTGCTACCTCCATAATAGGTATTAAGTTTTCGAACACCTTTGTTGAAAGGTGTGTCCCGACGTTCAATTCATCGACAGTGTACTGGACTGCCCAACTGCTCGTCTGGACTGCACGAGCAAGAAAGTGCGATAAAGTTGGGTCATATAACATAATATTCCGTCTTCGTTCAACAACACCCAGATCTGCTGCTGATGAATAGCCAATAAAAAAACGTCTTTTTTCACCATTTGGTAATTGGTTGCACAGTGGTAGATTTGCATTCCAGTTCTTCACGTCGATGGTTCAACCCTTATTTGCAGCGTCTAACCTACCCTTAGTTTTCTACTGTGACACCTCTTTAAATCTATTCCTCCAAGGTTATATAAGAACCTAAACCAGCGCTTCCCAAATGTTTAAAAAAATTCGAGGAATTCTGTCCTAGTCGAACGCCTATAAATTTCAAAATTTTATTTCCTGTCCTATCCTAACACAAGGATTTTGATTAAAAAATATTATTATAACATGTAAAATTCGTTTTGGAATATTGCAAAAAAAATATTAAACCAGTTCGTTAAATTAATAAACTCACGTTAAAAACCGGCTTCCCCGCTTTTCGTTGCAATATTAGTCCCCATCAAATTTGTGATAGGTAGTGATATATTTCTAAATTACCTCTCCATGTAAGATTGCGCTATAAGCCTATAGCACAGTGTAAAGCTTACTGATACAGTCATTTCACTTTGGTTGACTACTGTTTCTTGGAAATTATTACCTCATAAGATATAGTTCATTGAAATGTTACATTAAATTTGCATTTTGGGTAAGACAAGGTTTTTTTTTTCGTTGTAGGTTTAAAATTAAGTTTTCGGGGTCAGCGGCCACCCCATTTGGCCGCCGCCTATAAAAAGGGGTGTTAACAGGTTTTGCACTGTATCTCCGTAACGGTACATCTTACAGAAAATTTGTAGAAAGATTTTTTGTTTAGAATTGAATTTTCTATAACTTTATTTGTGATACTTTTTGTCGTAAATTGAATAATTAAAAAGTTATTTGTTATAGAAGATAGTTTTTTTTTTAAGACCATCAACAGCTAAGGTTATTTGGGCCTAGCACCAATTCATATTTTCAATTCATTATTTTTTTTTTAATAATAAATTGAAAATCCAATTGACACTTTTACCAGCTCTCGGGCTAGAACCCGGGAACTTGTAATAGAGGAGCCATAGCAACGCCATGTAAATTATAGAAGATAGAAATTTGTTACAACATTTTCTTTTAGCGCTATAAACAAAAAATATTCTATCTTATATAAGGCATATCTTTTTAATTATTCAATTTACGACAAAAAGTATCTCCAGCAAAGCTGTGGAGAATTCGATTCTAAACAAAAAACCTCTCTCCAAATTTTCTGTAAGATGTACCGTTACGGAGATAAAGTGCAAAACCTGTTAGCACCATTTTTTAAGATGGCGGCCAAAAAGGGTGACCACCAACTCCGAAAACTGAATTTTAAACTTACACCGGCCCCCTTACGCACCGAAAAAAAAACCTTGTCCTACCCAAAATGTAAGTTTAGCCTAAAAATATGTAACATTTCAATGGACTAATAAGCGACCTCTAAAACCGAGCCATCTTTTTAACTTCCCATTGGAAGTTATTGCAATGGGTCCGATTTTGCAAATGAAACATTTTGACATATCTGGACGTTTTGAGGTCCCTAGAGTCCGCTATTATTTTTAGAGAGATGCCTGTGTGTGTGTGTATGTACGTTCGTTCGTACGTTGGTGAATTTTTTTCGTCTCGCATGCGGCATATCTCGAGAACAAATAATAATATCGACTCCGGTACAATTTCATTCCACACATATTTACATATTGAACACTTGCTTAGGTTTGCAGGAAATTTCAATTAGCGTTTATTTTTTTTAATCTCTAAGGGCACCCAATGGGAATTTAGCAGTGTGGTTTTATTCATCTTTTGTATTGTCTAGACTCTAGGTCATAGATAAAGAGAGTAGGTTACTTGTTATTTGGATAATGTAATTATGTAGATAACTCCCTCCCCTATATACATCCCTTCACATGAAACTTTCAAGAATATCACAGTTTGAAAAGTGCTGGTATAAACCATTGCTTTACGTAAGGTACAGATATGCCTCAAAAATCAAAATTTACTAAATGGATTCGAGTAAAATAATAATAATAATCAATGGAGAATATTTATCAGTAGTGTCATTTTACAAGTAAGTAAATATAAATTATTTATCAAAAATTGTTCCCATAGAAAATGGGTTACGGGGAGTCATATTTTCTTATGGTAAATTATTATTAAATTGATGTTCAAATTTAAATTGTATAATTGTGGTATTTTCTATTATTGCCTATTGGACAAAATAATAATTAATAATAAGTAATGGTTGTTCCCATTTACGACTTCGAACCCAAATATTTAAAAAACAGTAATATTTGAGCTATTGCCTATAATATAATAATAATATTACCTGCAACATACTACAATATTTTTTAAGTTTTAGCGATAGTTTGGATATTAATAAAATGTGTACTCAAAAGAACAGCTACCTATACGGAATAGAGGTACCTAGTACCTACCTAATATTAATTATCATAATAGGTACCTACATGATTTAAAAAATACATGCTGTAAAGTTCCAGGGCACTTTAACTAAGACGAAAGGTAATGTAGGCCGAATTCCGAAATTTAAGGGACGCCGAAATTTGAAATGTATAACAAATTGCCAATTAATAAGCGCAAATTATTATTGGTCGTTTTTGTTTATTCAATTTGCCTAGGAGCGCTAAAAGATTTAAAGCGCCCCTACTGTGAACTCCATTCCTGCAACATCTGCTTTCACAGAAAGATTTTTTTCTGTTATTAACTTAAAATGGAGAGAAGAAAGAAATAGAGCTTCTATAAAATTAATAAAATATGAAATAGGTATTAATTTATGTTAATATGGACTTGGACTGCTCGAATTTCTATAGTAATTTCTTAAATAATAAAACCTCATTAGATAAAACAAAAAAATGACAATTAATATAAGTACTTTGAAGAATAAATAAAAATTAATCCTTTCATAAATAAAACACACAAAACCTGGCTATTATAGCTGTCCACCTTTATTTTTAAGTAGGTACCTACTATAGGTACGTTTAGGTCTGTTATAAGATACCCTTTTTAAGCAATAATGATCTATACACTGTTCAATCAAAAAAGGGTCTCTTATAACAGACCGAAACGTATAGTACGGGATCCGGCTGCAGAATTAGTACGTTCATCAATCATCACGTAGGTAATCAAACTCTGATTTTTACATATATTTATGAATAGAATAAGACACTTTTCACAAGGTGCCGATCAAAAAGTGCCCGCAACTAATTTTAATTAAAATAGCGTTAATTGATTTTTCACAAAAAATTTCGTTCACTTGTTAGTCAAATAAAATATCATCCATTTCACAGCAATGTATGTAAAGTATGTAAAAAGTTATGGGTGCTGTTACCTGCTCGGCCGCAACCTAATCACAGCCAGGTGTAAACAGGTATGATTTAGTTATATTTATACGTTCATGACGTATATTCATTTCGTTTATACCACATTAAAGCTAATTTTGTTCTGACCATGACGTTATAAGGCTGCCTATGAAAAAGTGCCCGCAAATAGGGGTTGCCAGCTGTTGAAGATGCTAAAATTGTACGTAAATCAAGGTAACTATGATTTTTGCTATTAATTAATAGCAAAAATATAAACATCATGATCAGAAAAAATTTTATTTTTTTTAGTAAAATATTTCTTTTCTCGAAAACTGTACATTTTAGACAAAAAAAATTTACATTTTATTCATATTATAACATTCTAGAATTCATTTATATTTTTTTTTACCTATGTTGACACGTGACATTGAGAACGTTTTTTTTAATATCTCAGGATCCACTGAACCGATTTGACTCAAAATCTATTCAGATCTAAGTTAAAGGCTGATAAACACAATAGAACAATCGGCATGGCCGTATGTTGTTCCGTTTTTACGATATACCTAGCATCTTCAACAGCTGGCAACCCCTATTTGCGGGCACTTTTTCATAGGCAGCCTTATAACGCCATGATGAGAAAAAAATTAGCTTTAATGTGGTATAAACGAAATGAATATACGTCATGAACGTATAAATATAACTAAATCATACCTGTTTACACCTGGCTGTGATTAGGTTGTGGCCGAGCAGGTAACAGCACCCATAACTTTTCAAACTCTTTACATACATTGCTGTGAAATGGATGATATTTTATTTGACTAACAAGTGAACGAAATTTTTTGTGAAAAATCAATTAACGCTATTTTAATTAAAATTAGTTGCGGGCACTTTCTGATCAGCACCTTGTGAAAAGTGTCTTATTCTATTCATAAATATAGGTATGTAAAAATTAGAGTTTGATTACCTACGTGATGAACGTACTAATTCTGCAGCCGGATCTTAGGCTAGCAGTAGGTACTTAAAAATGAAGGTGAACAGCTATAGCCAGTTTTTGTGTTTTATTTACTAAAGTAACCTTTTTCCCTGTCGGTAGAAGCTAATAAGTGAAAATTAATCCGTACTTTTTATTTTCGCAAATTTCTTGAAAATTCTATATTTTTTAGCATTACATGGAAAAAATACTATATTTCAATCCGAGTTTCAATCTAAAAAAGGTGGCAACCCTAATCTTGAACGAGCAATGCTTTTAATAGTCTAATGCTCTGTTTCTGATACGACTTTCAGCTTAAGTAGATTTAAGAATGTATTTTGTTTTCAACTTAGAGAACTTCATTTAGTAGAAAACAAATGACATTCTTAAATATACATTTAAAGTTAAAGGTCGTACCTATCTGAAACTCAGCATTAAAATTTGGCTGATATAAAATTTGAATCATTTTAATTTCAGAATATAATTTTAAAAAAAAAGATGGAACATAACAATTATGAAGAACGCTGTACAGCTATTTGCGAAATATGCAAGTCACAAATCGAAGTATTTAACAACAATATACAGTTTTCAAGGGATCTTCATAATCAAACAACCGAGCATCAACTCTATGCGAATCTGTATGTTTTCCTTTGTATTTACATTTACTTGATCTTACTTTATATAAAGGACAAAGATATTTACTAGTTTTACGACCATTAGATAGCGCTAATCGCTATGTTTTAGGCATATTTAGATCCATAAAGTTCTGATATTGTCTGTTTCGAAAGTGTAATTTTCCCTTTTCTTTATAGAACTGTAGAAAACAATGAAGTATCAAATCAGCCTGATTCGGATTGCCGAATAATTTTAAAAGAGACGAATGAGAATGGCGCTGACAACGTAATTATCGCCTTGGATAAATTTACTCTTTTGTGTCTTGTTTGTAAAATACGAATGTCTTCGTCGTGTGTACAAATTCACTTGAGAAAAAAACGTCATCGAAATAAACTCGCCAATGCTAAACCAGAATGTTTAGCTCGTATAAAAGATTCATCAAACATCGAATTGGCCGAATTAGTAAATATAGTACAGTATATTGAAAAGTCTAAGGACATGTGTTCCATTTTCTTTGTAAGTAAACGTGAAATAAACTGTAACGTTTGCAATGTTCAAATGACAAGCGAGACTGTTCTATTTCATGTCACAGATGTGAAGCACATATGCGATAGAAAAAGGTATTTTGCACTTCTTATGGGGAATGGTGAAAACGAAAGTGAAAAAATTAAGAGAAATGTTTTAATGAGTTTGGTTACAAACAAGTTAGGGTTGGAATTATCTGAAAATAGTGTATTTTCATGCATTGATGACGATTTTGTTATGTGTCATGTCTGTCATGCAATTTTTCCATTTTTTAATACTGTCAATCATATAAAAGATGTGTATCATCAAGCCATCATTCACGATTACGATCATTTTCCGGATCAGTTTACTTATAAAATTAAACTAGATGTAGACTGCAAAGCATCCGATTTACTTCAAATAGTTTATCACATAGAAAACACAGGTTATCTTTCTTTGAAGCAGGTCGATGAAGACTATTTTAATTGTATCGTTTGTAGAAAAAAAGTTTATATCGATTTCGTATTTGTTCATATTTCCAATAAAAAACATAAAAAAATACGTAACAATCTACTTAAAAAAATACAAAAATCGGTTACAAACAATGAAAATTCAAAAAAGAAAAGTATTATAAAGGAACAGTTTATTCAGTTTATGGAACAGACAACATCTATTAAAAAACAAAAATTAAATGCTATTTCACCTGTTCTTGTTCTTGTAAATGGAAATCTTGTCAGATGTGTTTTGTGTAATGTTGTAGTACCACTAATTTATGCAATGGTTCATGTTAAAGGAAACTACCATCAACTATGTCTAAACGATGATAACCGATTGCCTACGATTTTAACAGATCAGGTTACTTTTGAAGTGGATGTAGCTTTAGACGATATTTTACAAATTATTTATGAATATGAAAATATTTTTGCATGTAGCATAGTATATTCCGATAATAATTTAGCCTGCACCCTTTGTAAGAAAAATATCAAAACTAATGCAGTATTTTCTCATATTATGGCAAAAAGTCATAAAAAACGAGTTTTATTAGAAAAACAACGACTCGAACAAATTTTTAAATCGTCATTAGATGAGCCTTCTTTAAATAATTTTTTTCCTTTTGAATCCTTGATAGAAAGCGTTGAAAATAGTAAGAACGAATTTTCAAATTTTTCAATATTTTGTAAATGCTGTAACGAGCAAGTGGAATTTATAAATTTCAAAAAACACTTACTAAAAAACGGGCATAGATATTTCACGAATGATTATAATGAAAAACGGTTGAAAAAGAGAACGAATGTTATAAAAAAAATATCCCCAGATATTGTTATCCAAGGTGTCCAGCGTTACGAAAAAACAAATATACCAACACTAAAGCATATCGATAAAAATATTTTGTTTTGTACTATTTGTAATGTCGGTGTTGCAGTTGAATGTGCTTTCATACATATTCTTACAACTGACAAACATCAACAAACAAAAACTGTAGAAAATAACAATAAAACTAAGTTAACAACTGAGCATCAAATCGATTGCGTTAGCTTACAAAATTTAGCATATGTTAATTTATATAACATAGGTTGTAACATTTGTAAGAAAATTATACCAGTTGGACTTAATTACCCCGAAATGCATGTTTTAGGCAAAAGACATCAAAGAAAATTAAAGCGATTGTTAAAAAAGGTTCACGAAGTAAATAACGAAAATGTAGATAGCCAGTCAGTTTGCTTAGGTCATAAAGTAGAGAAAACAAACCCTCGATTTAGATCGGAAAATAGAAACCCGACTTATCAGTCCATTCCTTTACCCAATAACTCAACTCAGATCAATGCAAATCCTAATACAAACTATTTCAAAATGAATGCCGCGCCAGATAATAATTTAATACAACATCGTACTCAGGAATCTTTAAGCAATAGTTCTAACATTAATTACTTCCATCATCAGTCTTATAATATCTCATCAGCCAATTCTACATTACAAGGGCCAACTCAAAATAATTATAGTTACGGAAATAGCAATAATTCCATGCTGAACAGTGTTAAATTATCTATGTATAATCCATACAGTGTACACCAAAATCCGTATTACCATCAACAGAGAAACAATTTTCCGAATGCTATGCAACAGGGAAATATGCCCAGTTCTTATTTAAATATTGCTTTAGGAATAATGAATATAACTGGTCAGCCAACAAATAATTTTAATCTTACTGGTGAAAAAGGCTTATATAATAAAAGTCAACTCGATTTTCAAAATATGTCATGTGATCCGAGCTGTTCTTACAAAGGTAACAGTAATATTCCACCCAACACTCATGTACCAACTAGCCATAATCTTCCAGATAATGTTTTTAATGGAAATTCGATCAATGAGTTTCCTATTACTCAGAGCATAGTTAATAAATCGATATGCAGTACTAATAGTAACCTAAAACCACTTGCTGATGAAATTGTCAAAAATTCACCATTGGAGCAAAGACGTTTCAAATTTTTAACGAATTCTAAAAATGTTCCTGGCCAGATTGGCATAAAACAAAGCATCAAAGATGAAGATTCATTGAGAAAACAATCAGTTGGTGAAATTTCGAAACCTGCAAGTAGTATAGGAACTGATTTAGAGATCCGCAAAATAATAGATAATATTTCTGTAAATAGCAAAATTTCACGAGATAGTTATCGTCAAAGTTCAATTGAAAAATTAAGAAATTACTATCGGGATGTGGACAGTAGTAAAATGGAAATACTTGATTTATTGTATGATAGTTTAGGGACAGTCGAAATGGCTGATCAAGAAAGTACAAACAGTTTAAATTTAGTTAATAAAACTGACTCACACAACACTACAAATTTAGCTCAAATAACTAATGTACAAAGTATAAAGGTAGCAGACTTGGTTACAGACTCTGATCAAGAATTAAGTACAAAGGCAACTGATTTTCTTCAAAAAACTGACGTACAAAGTACAAAGGAAGAAAACTCGCTTAATGCGAATGACCAAGAAAGTAGAAAAACAATTGGCCTAGTTAAAATAACTGACCAAGAAAGCACAAAGACAATTGGTTTAGATAAAACAACTGTTCAAGAAAGTACAAAGACAACAGAGTTAGTTTACAAGACTGATTTAGACAGTACAAGGGAAACAGATACGGTCAATGCCACAGATCAAGAAAGTAAAAAAACAGTTGGCTTAGTTAAAATGACTGACCAGGAAAGTATTAAGATAACAGATTTAGTTCAAAAGACTCACTTAAAAAATACAAAGGCAACAAACTCCGGTAATACGAGTGATCAAGAAAGTAGAAATACAGCAAATTTAGTTGATCTAAATAATTATAGTCAACAAAGAACAGATACAACAGACTTGATCAGTGTGTTTGATAGGCAAGATAGAATCAATCTTACAGAAACAACACAGTTGATAAGTGCCCGACAAGATTCAACAAACTTGGTTAATATAAATGACCAAAAAAGTATAAAAATCCCAGAACTGATTAATATAATTGACCGTCAAGATAATATATTATATACAACTGATTTACTTCAACCGACTGTCCACAAAAGCGCATTGGATAGAGTGAATGCTCAACAAAATACAAAAACAAAAGCATTGACTGATATAAGTGACCAAGAAAATACAAAATACTTATCTCTTGCTGAAACATTGGATGAAAATAATACGTCGAGAGATTATGTGCCATATGAATCTTTAAAAGCTGGTTTATCAGATCTTGTATTTGACTCAAACAAGAAAGTATCTGATACAGCCGCAGGTCTACATAGTTTAAGAGATTCTGTAGTAAATTCAAACGATAGAAGTAATAACTCAGATAGTAGTGTTGCTGCTATTTCACATGGAACAGAAAAATCTTTGAATGTTTCCAAGAGTTCAGAATGCCCTGAAGTACCTAAAAGTTCAAACAGTATCCCTGATATAAATAGCTCGAAAAATGCTGAAAGTTCAAACAGTAAATCAGCTTATACAAAATGTGATGATTTATTTGATATAGAGAGTGATCCGTTTTCTAGTGGTTCTAATAGTAGTTTAATTGATATAGAGAGTGATCCGTTTGCATCCGATTCTAATAGTAGTTTAATTGATACAAAGACTGATAACATTACCGAAAGTTCAAAAAATAGTTCAGTTAATATTTGTCCAGTTGATACAAAGACTGTTGAAAAGAAAGCAAATAATATTTCCAAAAATTCACAGTGTACAAAAAATAGCAAAAATGATGTAGAACCGAAAAATATAATTAGTGTAAATAAACATTTTGCTAATAAGGAAGGAGAAATTTTAGAAAATGCAAACGTTCAAAAGAAACGAAGATATAGAAGAAAAAAGAAAGTTCCAAGAGAGCTTGTTGAATCTGAAGAAGATATTATATTTGCAGAAATTGTACGTCAATATTAAAAAAATAGGATTTTACAATATTATGTACTTAGAGTAATGTTTGGATAATCCGAACAGAAAGTTGCCAGAACCCGTTCGTAATACTAACGTTCGGATTATTGAATACAAAAGGCATTTTCACGCAAAATCTCAGCCTTTCGTTGGAGTGTGTAACATGCTTTCGTTTACAAGCCATCGCTTGAAATATCAGTGAAGGCGTTGGTCATACCCTCGTTAGACGCGCACGCATAATATGCAAAGATAAATAAGTAGTAGTTCGGATTACAGAACACAGGAGTTCGAATTATGGATACCACTTTACAGTTTACACTATCGGGGTGTTCGAATTATAGAGTAGTTCGGATTATCTAACGTTTCGCCATCAGATTGTGGCATCATCAGAGATGTTAGTTGTCACTTTTTATGGACAGTGAATTGTCAGTTGAAATAAATATATTGTTAAGGTGGCGGTTCGCGCCGCGACAGAGACAGGAGACCGGAGGCAGAGACGGGAAACCGAGGCAAATGTCTCCGTCTCCTGTGGTTTAGGTACTGTGCACCGAGACCAAAACGCAAGACTGAGACATGACCTAGGTTTAATCAGTATTGTCGAATCGTTGGAGTAAATCGTGTCGTATTCTGGAAAATTATTAATTCACAGTGTATTGGAAAACCATGCAGTTATGAAGTTACTATTGGAAGAAGAAGAAAAAGAAGAAGACGATGACTTGCTATTATATTATTATTATAAAACGAAATGAAGAATTTGGCTATCAACAAATTATATACAATTAGAGGCCAAGAAGGATCGTTTTCACTTTTGATAAAGAACCATTTATTATCCTTCAAATTTTCATCTCTGTATAGGCCGGTTCTCACGGGGCGATTTTAGTTGATCAACTAAAATTGAACTTAAATTGAACAACTTTTCGTTCCCACGTTTCAATGAAAACTGATTGACTGTTTCAACTTCAAAATGGCGCCAAATGCAGTTTTCCGTGCAGGTCTAGGAATAATAGTCACTTTAAGGGACGAACTAAAAAAAATTTAATGAAAATGACGAAACAACGCAAAAAACGTCGTTTTTGGGTTAGACGGTGAATTTCGAGAAGATATCAAATTTAATTTTATTTTTAATGTCCGCTATATACAGGTCTTCTAACCTCATTTCACTCTTTATAATATGTAATGCATTTTCTCGGCAATCTTTATTTCTGTATGAGTCTAATTTGTGATTCCGCAAACAATCGTGTTTTTGATACAACTCTAAGAAATTTAATGTTAATTTTTCTGACCACTTCATTATTATAAATAATAATATAACACTTCGGGATACCAGACAACATTGACAGTACTGACAGACGAATGAACTGAAGTTGACTGACAATACAATAGTTCGCAGTTCACACGCTTCAATCATGTTTCAAATAGCAGTTTCAACTAGTTTGAAGTTGAATATGACTCATACTTGAACGATAAAGTTAGACTCAGTCCAACTTTTGTGGAACCGACTAAAATTGATCAACAAAAGTTGAAATATAGGTTCTCACGCTCATTTTCATTCGATTTTAGTTGATCAACTAAAGTTGATCAATTAAAATCGCCCCGTGAGAACCGGCCTTATGAGTCAAGTTGAGAATTAAATAACACAGGATGCTGTCGAATCATTTCAATCAATTTATCAGTGTCTTCATCAGAAAACGACGTCAATTCTGCACGTGCTTCTCGAGCGAGACACGCGACACCACTTGTCCGGGGTGAAGACCGTCTCGCGGTCTCCTGTCTCGGTCTCGCTTGCGAATTGACACACATACGAAAGCCTAAAGTCAAGTAACGGTCTCCCGTCTTTTTCTCCGGTCTCAGTCTCCTGTCTCTGTCGCGGCGCGAACCGCCACCTTTAATTAACAACATGAGTTTGCAATTGGAAAACTTTTTATAATATTATTAATCTTGAAAACAAACTTGTACTTAAAAGTAAAATTTAATTACGTAGTCTGTTCAACGTGAAAACCAAAGCATTACCTATCATGAAAAATTTCGAGTAGGCAGGTGCAAGTATGTGTGCGCTGGCCCCGAACTTGCCCGAATAGTAAATATATCAACGTTAAATTTAAATTTAGGTGTTTTCTTTTGTAATATTATTGTTGAGCGTCTATAATCTACAATCTATCTATCTTCATTTTTGTAATTTTTGATATGATTTTCGAATACCTGAAAGAGAAATAATTTAAGTATCCATATTCTATATACGACCACAGAAGATGACTTACTGAAGCGTCAATACTTAATAGCCAATCTAGGTAGGTATTTTTATGCGCAATATCATCCGCCATGTTAAAAAGAGTTAAGTGTATATTTATACTAGGTACATAGGCGTCGCGTTACTTAATGGTAATATTTTTAAATTAATATATTCAAATTTACTTGAAGTTTCAATATTTGTAAGATTTGCATTTTATTTGAAAACAATTAAAAAAAGAGTTGACAGAACGGCCTAAGGTTAATTTTTAGGCGCGATCTTAGCGAAGCTAGAAGCGCCTATATACACTCGCTTTGTCTGTGAATCTGTGAATCTGTGAATCTGTGAATCTGTCACGCTATTTTGTGTCACGCGTACAGCCCAAACGGATGAACCAATTTTCAAAAACTTTTTTTTGTTCGATTCCTCTCGGGGTCTATTTGATCCTAACGTCGCCCGATTTTTGAATTTTGGCCCCAGAGGGGAGCAAATTAGAAAAAACGGTGTTTTTTGCTTATAGTTTGCTCAATTTAAGTCAGATCGATTCGAAACCTGTCTTAAACGAAAGAGCAGAAAATTTTAGATAGATTTCATGTATAATATTGTGTCAAAACAGTTTTTTTATACAGATTTATATGATTATTAAACGAAATAAATGCGACTTTATCTAATAAATCGCGAACTTGTTTCGGTTGTCCTTGTCTGTTGCACAGTGTGATATGGATATTGGAAGATAGCGTATGCTCTATCTTATATTGCATTATTTTAATATAGTTATTCAATTTTTTGACTGCTGATGTTTGAATTTAAGTTTAAAAACCCTGGCCTACTGAGTTAAAATGACGTGTAACTAATTATCGACGTCGATCGGATGGCGAGACCTAGGGATCGGACCAAAATTTCTCGACGTTCATACCTTCCCGAACAATTTGACTTTCTCTGTCTGTATGTCTCTTTGTACGCTTATAACTCAAGAACCACTGATCCGATTTATATGATTTTTTTTTAAGTAAATAACTTCTTATGCGACTGCGAGTTTTAAAATATTCTGGCATCACGCAAAAGCAACCGAACTGATTCTCAAATAAAAACGTATGTTCTGGCATCACGCAAAAGTAAGTAGGTAGTAGATGCTTTGTTTTTTAAACGGTATGGTTTAATTTAGCTTGATCCCGTATATTTGTTACAAATCTTGCGACCGACTGAGTTGAAATTTTGCACACATGTGTAGCTACGGTGACAAAACAATATTATGGTAACTAACTGACCGGCCCGGTTCGTCCGGGCGTAAATCGTACTTTTGAACTTTCACCCACTTTCCATGATCCGATAGAGTTGAAATTTTGCACACATCTGTAGCTCCGGTGACAATACAATATTATGGTAACTAGCTGACCGGCCCGGTTCGTCCGGGTGTAAATCGTACTTTTGAATTTTCACCCACTTCCCGTGATCCGATTGAGTTGAAATTTTGCACACATGTGTAGCTCCGGTGACAATACAATATTATGATAACTAGCTGACCGACCCGGCTTTCGTCCGGGTGCAAATCGTACTTTTGAATTTTCACCCACTTCCTATGATCCGATTGAGTTGAAATTTTGCACACATCTGTAGCTCCGGTGACAATACAATATTATAGTAACTAGCTGACCGGCCCGGCTTTCGTCCGGGTGTAAATCGTACTTTTGAATTTTCACCCACTTCCCGTGATCCGATTGAGTTGAAATTTTGCACACATGTGTAGCTCCGGTGACAATACAATATTATGATAACTAGCTGACCGGCCCGGCTTTCGTCCGGGTGCAAATCGTACTTTTGAATTTTCACAGGCAAAAGGTCTTTCTCCGGTAACGTTTCAGTGGATCGGATAAATGTTATAAAATCAGACTAAGGAAATAAAGCACAAAAAAATAAAATTGCGTCAGATTTCAAAATGGCGGCCATATGTACTTTTTTGTAAAAATTATCCGATTCTTTTGAAAATTAATATTTGAGAGTTTTATAGGACACAAAAAATAAAATGACGTCAGATTTTTCAAAATGGCGGCCATATGAACTGTTTTGTAAAAATTATCCGATCCTTTTGAAAATTGATATTTGAGAGTTTCATAGGACACCAAAAAATAAAATGACGTCAGATTTTTCAAAATGGCGGCCACATGTACTCTGTTGTAAAAATCATCCGATCCTTTTGAAAATTGATATTTGAGAGTTTCATAGGACACAAAAAAATAAAATGATGTCAGATTTTTCAAAGTGGCGGCCATATGTACTTTTTTGTAAAAATGATCCGATCCTTTTGAAAATTGATATTTGAGAGTTTCATAGGACACAAAAAAATTAAATGGTGCCAGATTTCAAAATGGCGGCCATATGTACTTTTTTGTAAGAATTATCAGATCCTTTTGAAAATTGATATTTGAGAGTTTCATAGGACACAAAAAAATAAAATGACGTCAGATTTCAAAATGGCGGCCATTATATATACTTTTTTGTAAAAATTATCCGATCCTTTTGAAAATTGATATTTGCGAGTTTTATAGGACACAAAAAAATAAAGTAACGTCAGATTTCAAAATGGCGGAAATATGTAGTACTCCTTTCTAAAAATTATACGATCCTTTTGAAAATTGATATTTGAGAGTTTCATAAGACACAAAAAAATAAAATGACGTCAGATTTCAAAATGGCGGCCGTATGTACATTTTTGTAAAAATTATCCGATCCTTTTGAAAATTGATATTTGAGGGTTTCATAGAACACAAAAAAATGAAATGACGTCAGATTTAAAAAAGACGGCCAAATGTAGTTTTTTGTAAAAATTATCCGATTGTTTTGAAAATCGGTATTTTGAGAGTTTCAAAGGACACAAAAAAATAAAATGACATCAGATTTAAAAATGGCGGCCATATGTACTCCTTTCTAAAAATTATACGATCCTTTTGAAAATTGATATTTGAGAGTTTCATAAGACACAAAAAAATAAAATGACGTCAGATTTCAAAATGGCGGCAATATGTACTTTTTGTGTAAAAATTATCTGATCTTTTTGAAAATAGATATTGACGAGTTTTATAGAACGCAAAAATATAAAATGACGTCATATTTTAAAATGGCGGCCATGGGTATATACTTCTTTGTAAAAATTATCCGATCCTTTTGAAAATTGATATTTGAGAGTTTAATAAGACACAAAAAAATAAAATGGCGTCAGATTTCAAAATGGCAGTCAAATAATAACTTTTTAATTGTATTGTTTATATCTTTGATAAATTCGGTTTTATATACAATGCGTAAGAAACATAGCTTCTGTCGGGTATCTTACGACACCTCATGACTTTTTTTTATTTAGCAGGTTCCGAGTTTCGCTTAATAGTCAACCGTTGCTATGGAAAATTGTTTAAAAAATTCACTGCACTATTTTTTCTATGTAATCCAATACATATTTACATTAGGTCTTATGGCCATAGCCTACTACAAAATTGATCTTCTTAGTGTTATTTTCCCTATGTTCGGTAAAACCGTTTACACACAATACCTACATGAATATCGCGCCTTGTAATTCTTGAATTACTTGTATGCTCCAAAATTTTTAATTATTGTGTCGATGTAGGTAGTACTTGTTTGAAATTTCAAAAAGTTTTATTTTTTAACTTTATCATAAATTAATGTTATCATTTGTGCCAGTCCAAATATGTAAAAGAAATGTGATATTTTTTTAAGTATATTTTTTGCCAAATTCTACAAAATAAAACCTTAAAACGACTTTTTGTAACCCTAAAAATGTTGAAATAATTTCAATATTAATTAAACTATATAAGAGTTTAAAAACATGTCGAATTATTCATTATACAATATTACAAACAAATTATTTCGTTTTGATCTTACAACGCATTATAATCCAAATTTAACCTAACCTATAATTAGTATGTTTATTGTGGGAATATAGTAAGTACTTACCTATGATTGTAAAAACTTCCAAAGAATAAAAAAATAGAAATATTTTTTTGATGTGAATACATTAAGTATGTCATAGCCAAGTCTAGACATTTTATGAAATGGCCATCCGATATAAATGAACATTTCACGAAATTGCTAGTTAGATACCTAAGTATACCAATGCCAGCTGGCTACGACCAGACCGTGCGTAACTGCAACCCCAACTAATGTATGAACTAAAGGGCGATATTTGAGGTATATTGACATATCTTAATAACACTTCGCAATTAAGCTTTTTGAATCGCAAGGATTGTCTGATAATAATATAATAATAATGTTTTTACTCATCGTACCTTGTATTTCTAATATTTAAAAGAAAGAGTTCTTGTTTATTACTCATGAAATATAAAGATTTATATTTTTATTGGATCGTGGAATTTCGATTACAAAAACACGAACCGGATTTGGCTTTGATCAACAAATAGTATGTTTTGTTGCTTTAAAATTTAAATGACCAAAATTATACCTACGGCGCTTCTGAACGTCTTGCATATACTTAATTAATTAAATATTCCAGTAAACATTGATTTATTGATTTGTTTTCTAACTGAAATAAATCTGAAACTGTTTTTATAACCAAAATTCCGTTGTCTAATTATTACCTACTAAGTACAATTCAAACCAGTTTTCGATTAACGATTAATAATTATAATGATTAATTATTATTTGTAATTGGCAATCGTGTTATTTGCATGTAAAACAAATTAATTAAGTCTGATCAACACTTTTTGTGTTGAATTAATGTAAGTATGGTATATTGCATATAACTGGAATTGATATTTGTGGCTTATTTGTATACGTATAAATTCAATGAAAGATTAATAAAAAACATTTTTTAAACGTATTTCTTGAAAACTTGTTAATTTTAAGTTTTTAACCCCATACTCAAAAAGAGTGGTGTTATGTGTGTTTAGATCGTATTGTGCTGAGGTAAAAGATATAGAGGAGACATACCGTATACACTGCTTACACAAAATTGAAGACAGGTTTGATGTCACAGGGCCGAGTAAACATGGCGGCAAAACACGGGATGCATGGAAATATTATTCTCTTCTTCTTCTCACATATAAAATGAGGACCGAATTACAATGGCGAGTGGCTTCACTTTTAAATGCCCCCCAGGGGGGACATTGAAGTGTGGTTGCTATCGCAAATTGCATTCCAATGTTCTTTGGGAATTAGCGCTCCCAGGGACCCGAGTTCGTACCAGTCGGTTTGTGTATGCCGGCTGGCGGATTCTAATAGTTGTGTTGAAGACGTTAATGACCTGAGTTGTCGACGCGTCTATAATCTACAATCAATCAATCACTTTTAAATGCTTATAATACCTCAGTGGTTGTGGCATGGTAACTTTTCAATGGATGGGCCGATTTTGATGCGATTTTCCTTATACGACAGAGCATGTTTGCAATAAGGTTATAGGATACAAATGAAATAAAGAAAAAAGTGAAATAATTCATAAACTTCCATTTTGAAAGACTTAAAACTAATAAAGAATTTAATTTTGAATTACCAATTTTCTAAAATATATCAGTTTTTGAATTTATATTGTAGAAATTATACAATAATTCTTATGATAGTAGAATTGAAAAACGCATTATCTTACATAATTTTTATTGAACAAATTAAACCGTTTTTGTCGGTAAAGTGACATATTATTACCTATACGTCACTTGCCATATATTTTCCAAGAAACAAACTAATTATCTGTCTAAATAAACATGATATACGTAATATGAAGTTACTATCAGATTATTTATATTTTCAAAAAGGTGCAAACAAACCGAGAACATTATAGGTATATATTATATTAAAGGTTCTTAGATATAAAAAAGCGGCCAAGTGCGTGTCGGACCATACACCGGTTTCGTAGTCGGGAAGAACGTTCACGGTTAAAATTCAAAGTTATAATAATAATTTTCTGGTATATGATAAAATCAATCGATTTAAAACCCCTTATATCCACACCATATTATTCACATAACAATTAGAGGTGAAAATAATAAATATCTCAGACAGCTAGGCTGCCATGATTTTTGAGCTATATCTAAGAAAAAATCAAATGACCACTGTCGGGACTTGAACCTCTAATTGTTATGTGAATAATATGGTGTGGATATAAGGGGTTTTAAATCGATTGATTTTATCATATACCAATTAATTACTGTCCACAGAAACTCAAAACGTTGTTTATCTATAGGTAAAAATAATTTTCTGATTTGCAGTCTTTAATTTAAAGTTGAACATAGTTTTCCAAAAATAAGTTTGTATTTCATAGTATTTCTCAAAGACACTGTGAAAAACAAAGTTATTTATTTATGCAGTCGCTAAACTCAAAAAAATAGATTTTAACCGAAAATATCCCATATCTCAAAAACTGCACAACATATCTTATTCAAACCAATTTTCGTTGGAAGTTCTACCACCTTAAATTTTTTTCAGAATTTTCCACCCCATAGTTGAATAGTTAGAGGGGGGGGCACACTTTTTACGACTTAAAAAAATCATTTTGAAACTTCTAAATCATTTTTCAAGATATATATAACGATACCCCACACGCATATGTGCACTGGAATTTTTTTCATCCCTCAGTTACATGTATGGAGTGCCACCCCTAATTTTGTCTTCGTAATGTCACTACACCATTGTATAGCGGTTCATAGAAGAAATCTACCTGCCAAATTTCATCTATATAGTGCCAATAGTCTCCTAGTAAAATGGCTGTAACATACGGACGGACAGGACGAAATTATAATGGCTCCGTTTTTGCCATTTGGCTGCGAAACCCTACAAAGATAGAATCCTGAGACCTGTACCAAATTATTATAGCCCTTATAACTCACATAATATGCTGACAGGTAATGTAAAAAAGCTATTCTTTAACATTCTAGACTGTCTAGTCCCTGTAACCTCAGCTGTTGACCATCTATATAATCTATCTATTTATCGATAGGCAACATTCAGGGTGGAGACACATCCGAAACGACAAGCAACAATAATTTGTACAAAGTGGCACCCAAGCACACGCTGTTACTCAAAAAATCGCAGTGTATTCTGGCACGGCACTTTTTTTTGTAATTTTAGTAATTTTTTGAGTTTCGAAATTTTATAAACAGCTAAATACTTACAATTTACATTTATACACCAAAATGAAATATAACGAAATCAATTTTTTTAAAGTTTCCAGACTGTTTTTTTCGCCTCCAACACTAAGTTTTGGATGAAATCCAATTTTATATCATTGTCCATGATCCAAACGGTACCAAAATATGGCGTCTTTTAACCATAAAATTCACATAATTCAAGTAAAAACTACATAATATTATGTTGAATACAACGACCTAAGTTATTTTAAATACATATTCAGAATACGCATTAAAAATGCGCTCAGAAACCCAACATGAATAGCTAATGTATGAAATTAATTTTGTAGGCATAATAGTGACAATTTTCCCCCATATCACATTTATTTCAAATTATTCCATTCATTTGGTAAATTTATTTTTTATACGATAACCTTTCTGATCTTGTAATTTTATATTTTTCAGTTCGGAAATAAGTTATTTGTAAAGAGATCAGATAACAAATCCTTTGACGTGGCAACAGAATAAATAATAATGCTAATAAATACAATATCCCAATTTCCATGTTGCGTCAAGGTAGTAGGTCGTTGTAAATAGGACGCAAATTGAAAGTCTGATGACAACAAATTTGTCATAACAGATCATATTATTGTGATATCACACACTTTTCTATTTTTGCGATGCATCGTATATACCGAGGATTTTACAGATGTGGGTTTTACTGACATCTGCAGAAATGGATGCGGTTTTTGACGTCAACATCTGCAGATGCGGATTCGTGAAATGAAGTAAAAAAGATTGTAATTTATTATCATTTTTCAGAAAGTCGTTATTTTCATTACTTAATATTCAAACGTTAGAATTGGTAAATTATATTAAACTTGCACACGCAGCCGAATTCTCGATCCCCATTGGCCAAGTAGCCAAAGAAATCGAGCACGCGTCAAACGTGGCGCGCCCGCTCCCGATGATCTTGTCATGACTTTCATCGCATCCGTGTCCGCAGCATTAGTTAACTTATAAATTCTTCCTCAAGAAAACGTTGTGTTCGGTTCGTAAACTTCCGGCCTCCAGTTTAATTCTAGGTCAATTTTTGGCATATAAACACCTCCGGCGCCAAATTTTTGCTTTAACTCCTAAACTAAAAGAGATTCCTACAGAAGTGCAGCACTTGTATAGAATTTAGCGAGTCATTTTATATCAATTCAGTCTTCACTACTAGATGCTTAGCTTTACATATTTTTTTCACAAAGGAAAGCTTCTTAAATATTTCTCAAATTCAGTATGCTTATAGAAAATGGCACGTTGAATTCAACGAGGACACAAAAAACGTAAGTAGCTTGAAATTTTTATCACTTTCTTGGAAAATATCTGGATATTTTTCAAATTCACTGTAAGGGTGTTAAAAAAAAAGTGTAACATATTTAAAGAGGTAATAGTATGGACCAAAATAAATAAAAAAGTCTTAGTAAACATGAGTCTGCAAAGTAACGGTTTCAGACTTTCGGACATATCGAAGGTTATTCTTTTTTGAAACATTTATTTGCAATTATTTATTACCTATTTACCTATTATGTGCAAACAAACAAAAGAAGCTTCTAGCTAAATCAAAAAATAAAGTTACATAGGATGTTCAAAGTACCCTCCTTCCATTTCCAAGCAGACACGACATCTTTGTCTGAAAGATATTAGAACTCTTTCTAAAACCCCCTCATTGGCTCGGATTTGTTGGCATTTTTTATTAATTCGTAGCTGCAGCTCCTCGAGGCTATTTACAGAAGTACCATAGAATAATGTTTTCAAATATCCCCAAAAAAAGAAATCTAGAGGGTTTAAATCAAGCGATCTTGCAGGCCTTAATACAGGTCCGCCCCCTTCCATATCTCCGAAACCGTTACTTTGCGGACCCATATGTTTACTAAGACTTTTTTGTTTACTTTGGTCCATACTATTACTTCTTTAAATATGTTACACTCTTTTTTAACACCCTATATATATGCTTATAGAAAACGATACGTTAAATTCCCCAAACACATGCAATGCGCAAACTTAGGGTTTTTTTACTTTTTTGGAAATTATCTTACATTTTTTTATTTATACTTTTAGAAAAAGATACCCACGTTAACCTCAGGAGTCAGTTAGCATACAAAATATGCAAGCCATGTTAAGCCGTGGATTCTTTCTTTACTTTATCTTTGCTATTGAATCATGAAAAACAGATTCGACGAAAATTTAATGGAAGAGGCGGGCGACCTTATCTAAATATAATATTATTTCCTAATCCCTACCTACTATCCTTGGTAAGAAATAACCATATTTCCATGATTCAACTTTATTTGTACTTATCAAAAATTTTAAATTTCTTGAGTTACAATTTTCTAAAAAGGGAAATAGGTAAAAGAGGACTTGACACTATAATATAAAAGATACCAAAGTCAACAAAAAAAACACAACTTTCCTTCTATAGTTCTATATCGCCTAATATTTTTTAAGATTCGACCGCCCGCGTCGCTACTTCATCTTTGTTTATTCGTGACTTAAGATATTAACTAACTTTTGCTTATTCTAAAATGTCGCAGCTAGGGTTATCGGCGCCCAGGGTAAGATTCTGATTTCGCGTCCTCAAAAATAATAATATGCATTAATAAAATTCTTTACTCAATACTACGATAATCGTATTACTATATTTGTGCCCTTCGAGGTTTACGAGCCGCTGTTATCAGGCCCTAGCTACAAACACCGATTCTAAATACAAAATTTTCCTGAACTTGGTAACTGATTTTAAATAGCATATTAATCATTTCACAATGTTTTTATGATCTACTTCAGAAATATTTTTCTCACTGTCACGTCACTGATTAATGATTTTGACGTTGTATTTTTTGTTTTGCAAAAGTAATGAACCAAATAATATAATACTTAAAACTGCTGATATTATTCGCGGGAGGCAGTCAATAAGTCATAATTAATCGCAAAATAATACTCCGAGAGTAAAATTATCACTCGCAGTTATCAGTGGAAAGAAAAAACAACAGAGTCTTGCTCATTTTTTTATTAATAATATAAAGCAAATTCTTCCAAGATTTTTAGTATCTAGGTAAGCAGTACGATCTGGGTTTTTTGACGGATTTAGGAGAGATGCAGATAGGCATAGCTCCTTCAAATAGGAATTAAAAACAACATTTTCCTTGTTATTGTTATTGAATGGACACACGCTAGCGCAATGTAACTATTAAACACTTCGCATGGAAACATCTCACAACCTTCCGGCCTGGCAATGATTATAGTAGATACAGACATTGTAAATTCAACTGCAATTAGCTGGCCATAGTTTGGGTCACTTCCTTAGCGGAATTATCCTATAAGTATTTAAAATTACATAGAAAAATGCACACTTTTCGAATTTATTTTAATTATAGAAAAACCGTCTAAGAATTTCTCGAAAAAAATGTTTTATATTCTATTTGTAATGTAAATTTTAACCCTAAATAAAAAATGTGGGACATTTTTACACTATGGTGACATGGTACATTTAGTATAGGGTATAAGTCCACTAAAATATTGTTGCACACACAACGCGTTTAAATTTTTAATGAAAATTAAAGATACGTTGCACTTTGATTTGCTATTTAGATATTTTTTTATTTTTTTACGATATTAGCTGTTAATCGAATCTGATCTGTTTGTCAATTTGATAGGATTTACAGATTTGGTGTGAATAACAAATGTAAGTCAATAATTAATGATAAACTCTCAATAATTATTTTTACATAGAATGACGAGTGACCACTGTAATATAAACGTTTTTCATCTGAGATGTTTTTTATAACAACACTATTGTGTATTGATATACGCCGTCTAATTGATATTGGGTTGAAAACATAAATTATGTAATTATAAATTAGAATTAAAAAGGCGGTAAAAAGTTATGTTCCCAAAAAAAGTAAGAAGTATTCGAAATACTCGTAATATGATGGGGAGCTTGGAAATGCTGACTTTATATCCAATAAAATGATTATAAATGATTGGAAAAGATTTTAACAAAGAGTTACCTGTGTTATCTAATCTGATCGTCATAGAAAGAGACGTCTGTAGAAAATATTATTTATGTATTTTTCCTTTTTTAGAACGAAAACGACAAATTATTAATTTTTTCATGTCGCACGAATTTCAGATTACTCTGTGAGAGCGAAAATATTTTTACCCATGGTTTACTTTTTGCGCAAAATATTTTTATCAACTATAATCTATATGTATAAACTATACACATATATAGGGTGTTAAAAAAAAGTGTTCGGAATTTTTATGGGCGTATAGTATAGACCAAAATAAGTGAAAAAAGCCTAATGGGTTCGCAAACTAACCGTTTCAAAATTCAAAGATATGAGCTATTTTCAGAAATGTACTATCTAAGAAAATAAGAAAACAGTGTGTGGTATCAAATTTACGCATTTTACAATAAGTACCTAGGTGTTCTACATGTCCCCCTTCCATCTCAACACAGATTCACATCTTCTTATAAACGAGTTTCGCACCTTTTCAAAAATTCCCGATTTTACTCGAATTATCTCACAGGCATGTTATTCGCTCTTGTAAGTGCGCTACATTATTAATATCCCCAAGCAAAGAAGTCCAAGGTCGTTAAGTCAGGAAACCTGGGAGGCCATGCCACTGTGTCTCCTCGTCCTATCCATCTTCTATTTGATTTAAGTGCTCCCTAACCATAACAGGTAAGGTGTAGTAACTTGTTTTTTATAAAAGCTCATATCTTTGAAACGGTTAGTTTGCGGACCCATGTTTATTAGATTTTTTCACTTATTTTGGTCTATAAGTACTATACGCCCTTAAAATTTCCGAACACTTTTTTTAATACTCTGTATACACCGAAACGGTTTTTTTATTCCGTTGGTATTTGCATTATTACCTAATAAACAAAAATGAATTGACGTACGCGATTGCTTCGTATTTGACCTCAAGAGAATTATGGAAATCTCTAATTATTTGATTGACAATTGTATCAATGACGATACCTCGTTTCCTCCAGAAATGTGGGCAGAAATGACAATTAGCAATAAAACGACTGTGAGTCGTTCCATGCTTTAGGAATCGCATCCAAAAATTTTCATCTTCGTGGAGGCTTACTAGGCGTGCAAAACGACAGGTAAGCGAAAATCGAAAGTATTCACTATTCGGTGAAGCGAAGCATGTCGTATAAAAAACCCGTTTTTAAGAAGACGCATGGAACACATTATTTCGAAGATTGAATGGTATCCGGAGAAAAAGAGCAAAACAATTCGGACAACTACAGATTAGAGTATAGGTATATAAAAGGGATCGCTTATTATTATCGAATAAAAAGTAATAATTATGTAGTTTAAAAATTTCATTTATTTTTCAAATTTATCCCCCTATATTATTAAACGAGTAAATCTTGTATATACCTATGTATCTATGTATATATGTATATATATAAATATTTTCTCAAAAACGGCTCTAACGATTTTGATCAAATTTACCGAAAAGGGGTTTCGGGGGGCAAAAAATCGATCTAGCTAGGTCTCATCCCTGGAAAAATTCGTTTTCTTATCGATTTTATCATTTTAAAAAACAGTTTTTTAACGTCATAAAACAGTGTCGTATTGTGAGTAGGCTTTGGAAAAAACAAACTATTTTCATTATTTATGTCAAAATTACTTTGACAGTCAATCTTTAACTTATTAAAATAATCAGTAATTATTTGAAAAGTAAAAAAATTACAACAATAAAATCTAAACATAATTATGTAAGTAGTTTTAGCTATTATTTAAATAAATAGGTATGTTATTTTTATATTACCTATATAAAATATGTATAGGTAAGTACGTTAAAAGGGCACTGCACAAAAAGTTGCCGATAATAAACCGTTCGAGGCGCTGTCGTCGCTGTAATTGTAATATTTTTCAAAATATTGTGAGTATTTCGTCTACTAGCGTATAGAGGACACTAATATAACAATAATTTTTATAATTGATCTATGATGACAGCAAAGTTAGTAATGATATAATATTTCTGAAATTGCCATGGAAACAATGTGAATAAAAAATTTAAATATTTGAGAAATGTTGACACAAGTGGACACAAGTCGTGTCATAAATAGTTAATAATGTTGAGTTGAAAGTTGAAAAATTATAATTTCAGAGCAGAAAATTAATAAATAAGGACATTTATGAAATCTTATAGAACATGTGCGAAAAAATGTATAAATAAAATCTATTAAAACGCTTGAATCAATCAAAAAGAAATAAAATCTGAGTCAAGAAGAAAGCATTTATGAAATTTCTCCTATTAGAAAAAAATAACTCTATGACAGATCTTGGAATTAGGCAATACGTCTGAAAAGCCCAAAAGAAGAATAATTGAAGTGTAATAAAGATTTAAAAGTGCCAAGTGAATTTATAATTTTTTATAATAATGTGAATGTAATAAAATTAAGAAAAATCGCAGGATAGTGGACAAAATATTGTGTACTTGAAAAAGTCTAAATATATAGACGAAACGTCGTACATTTAATTAAATAAATTCAATATTTTGTCCACTATCCTGCGATTTTTCTTAATTTTATTATAATCACGATGGACACGATTTCTAATATAAATGTGAATGTAATGTCACTTTTTATTACCTATATAAATTTACTGTGCTTTTTTATTTTACATAAAATTTCTGTGGTGTCATTTTTGTAATAAGCGATATGAAAAGTTTCATTAGTTAATTAGTTCATTTCACTATTCTTACTTGTAAAATGAATAAAATAAATAACAAATCGAAGAAAATTCATGCATAACAGTCTATAAAATGATACTAATATTTTTAAAAATTTACGTCGTTTTGGATTTCGATTATTTCTTCCCATTTCCCTGGTTACTGAACTATTTTTTTTCAGAAAAACCTGGAAAATATAAAAAATCTAATCTCAATTTGAAAATTGTGTACGTGGTACCAACTTTACACAATCAAATAAATTTCTCAAGAGGAAAATTTGATAATTTAAGTTGTCATATTTAGAACATCTTTGAATTCGATACTTTTTATGTTTTCATGTTAATTGAAAATTGATTATTCATATTCATAGCAACCCGTTGCCTTGAAGAAAAAATCTATTTAGAAAACAAAATCAATCTCAAAATCTTTGAAAAACACGAACTGAACAAGAAATCGAAAACTGACATTTATACCATAAATCAAGATGTAAACAAAACGTACGTAGCGTCATTTCTTAGACAATAGCTACACTTTTTTAGTTATTGATAACACCGCGGTTGCATTATCTGTCATTAGTGACTTTTTACTAAACGATTTGCTGTTATTATTAACAGTTTCGTATTGAAATTTAGCATATCCATTTTTTGTCCTTCAAAGTATGTTTTAAATGTCTAAAAATCCTTTTTCATTGAAAAAAATATTTCAAGTTCAATCTGAATTCCTACTTTTATTAATTTCAAGACATGACCCCAAATATGTTTAATACAAAGAATATCATCTATAGAATCTTACAGATCTCACAAATTGACTGTATTGTTTATATAAAAGCTGATTCTTTGAGTAAAAAATTGGGAAAAATGACATATGGTAGCGCTATCTTTTGAAATTGGTGCCAGGCAGATTCCTATTAAACAGTTTTTCTTTGTTGAACAATAATAATTTTTGATGTGCAAATTTTGAATATTTGGATATTTAAATATTTGTCATAGACTGTAGTTAGCTTCTTTCCGGATTCAAATGAAAATCAAAATGCACTACTTTTATTATTTTTTATCGTTGTTCAACAATAACATTTATTATACATTTATACAACAGCTGTTCTTTGTTTTTGGCTAAGTATCGTTTGTCGCCAATTATTGCTCATTGCTCTGTTTATGTTTTGATTTCAATATGCGATTTATGATTTTAGATTAGCGATAGAGATAACAATTTTTCCAGAAATATAATGTATTTTTTTTCAATCATTTAACAAATAACAATAGTTATGCTATTTGTTATGACTGCCCAGCATTGTTTGTTTTAAAAATTGTTGGGAAACCAGTGTAGTGAGGGCCGTGACTATTTCGATCTCGGCAGACTGCCGGATCTTTGTAAAAATCCAAAAAACAGCGAAATTTTGGGCCTTTTTCAGTTTTTATTAATTTTAACTATTCGAATAGAAGTTTAAATGAATATTCGAATACTTTAATTTGAAAAATTCCGAGCCCTATTATAAACAACAAACAAAACAAACTTCAACAATGCGTTGAAATCGATCAGAGCTAATTTACTTTCAATTTATGGACTACTGATCATAGATTAAACAAATTATTATACTTTTAAATCATACCTGAAAGATTCATTTTTTCGCCAATATCTCTCCACAAAAGACCTTTCACGTCCCTGTTGTGGTATCTTAAATCTTTTATCCCAAATAGGAGGATTTTCACGTATTAGATCAATTAAAAGTGATTTGTCCATACTCACAATTGATATTTAACAACGTCTTTAAATAAAATGGTAATAATAGCTAGCATAAATTTAGAATACACAACACTGTTTGTTGAAAACTGTCAAATGTACGGCCGTAGTCTGACGAAAATATCAAACATCGTCCGACCGTCGGAACGTGTCTGTTGCAATCTGACATCTGGCGCGGTCTGAAGTGATAACTGTAGCCACTTCAATAAGGTTACTGGTGTTTGTTCACATCCGACAATAATACGGATCTGATCTGGTCGGAAACGGCGTCAATGTAACGGGTAGCCTCAGCCTTACGATTTTGATGAAATTTACAGAATGGGGATTTTTCGGGGCGAGAAATCGATCTAGGTAGGAATTTTGGTTCCAGAGGGGAGCAATTAAAAAAAAGGTGTTTTTTATTTATTATAACTCGCTCAATTAAAGTCAGATTGATTCGAAGTCTATTTCTACATAGATTTTATATAATATATCACAAGTGTTAAAATTGTAAATGAACACTATAATATAAGAAGTGCCTTGCACAATATGTAAATAGTGATAAAATTTCTGGCGCCGCGGGTCTGTGTAAAAACACATCGATTTTTAAAAACTATTGTTAAGATACATACAAAAAAGTTTTGCGTATCTAAAAATTGGCACGGCGGCCCAAAGGGCCGCACTTCTAGCACCGCAGGCATGTATATCAAAACACATCGATTTTTAAAAACTATGGTAAAGATACATGCAAACAAAGTTTTGCGCAGGTTATAGTCTGACGTTAGTTATTAAAAGAATCGATTTTTGTGAGTTTTTCAGTAGGTACCTATACAAAAAAAAATATTTGAAATTTACTGGATGTTGTTAAGATGACATCACAGAGAAAAATTACTTCGATAAAGTTGATATTTAGTATCAATGCTTAAAATTGGATTGTTAAAATGGCAACGGGCGAGCAAAATTTCATCTAATTCGAACATTTTTACAAGATATTCAATCTATGAAAATCGGTTTTTGCGAGTTCTTCAGTCAACAAAACAATACCGGCGGTAGATTTGAAAATGGCGACCTAAATAATATTTACAGGAAAAAATGCTTTATTCAAGTTGATACTTAGTTTTTACGCTTAAAAATACACATAGGTAGTTAAAATATCAGAAACAATTATTTTAAATTATGTTACAGAAATAAATTCGTTTCGGAATAATATTCTGAGAAAATAATATCTCACAGCATATTAAGTACTGTTTTTATTGAACTCATCCGAGCAAAGCTCGGCCCCCAGATATTATTTTATTATACAGACAAAAACCTTTATCTGAAAGATATGGAATTAATATTTACCTGAATGGGTCGTCAGGCCATAAAGTTTCATAAAGTAATTTGCATGCATTTCGTGCCCCACCGTAAATAACAATCAAGATAAGAAATTGTTAGATAACTAAAAATAAAAATAAGTTCAAACATTTTCAAAAACGTTCACATTTTTTATACGTGCCTACTTTAGATAAATTTTAACACGATAGAGTATATTTACTCAATATTCCATTATATTGGCTCAACTATATCAAGTAAAATTGCTATAAACTGACACATTTTGTTCAATCAACGAAACTCAAAAATTGACAAAAGCAACTTCCCGAAGAATGTTTTAAAATTGGTAGCTACACCTTTAACTAGATAATTTGATGAAAATAAAAAAGCATTAACTGATTTGAAAATAAAAATGAAAATATCCAAACATTTCAGCATTTTTTATTTTTAAAATTGGAACATCGGATTATTTTAACAATCCAAACCGGTTCTTTATCATAATTAATTTTTAAAACAGTTTAAAATAACCCACGTTTTAGTAAATTCAAACAAACTAGATGGTGCCCCTCAGGTAACCCTTTGTCGAGGGTCTATATTCTACAATAAATAAATTCGAGTACTCACACACACCATAGTAATTTGTGAATAATTGTTACTAAGGTTCATATTCGTTGTGGAATCCGGCCAGTTACTCAGATTATCACTACATAAACAATATTTAATTACAATATATAAAGTGAGGTTGTTTTCTTGTTTGGTAGTTAGTATAAATTGTTGGAATTTATCGGTGCAGGTCAACAAACACGTGTGTTTTTGTCTTTAGTACTTGTTTGTCCAAACCGACTATTATTCAAGTCATCACTCGGTCGTCAATCGTCATTTATTTACTCTGTTACATTAATATTCCACGGTTATAATAAATTGTTGTGTGTCCAGTGTTCGTCAGACAGTCAACTCTGAACAGCGGTTAGTTCAATTAATAATAGTTCACACAAAAGCGTAGTTTTAATTATCGCAATTATTTTTTCTGCGATAAAGTGATCAAAATGTCGACGCGAGCATTAAATTTTGGGGCAGGACCAGCAAAACTTCCAACAGAGGTAAAACAATTTAATTAATAAATTTTATATGCATAATAATACTATAAAACTTAAAAGTTACAAGTCATTACTTCAGACTATTAACTACCAATATTATTAATCACATAATATATCACGAATCACAGCTAGTCGTGGTCCAGTTGTTCTTTTGTTTCGTTACAAATAAAATTAATATTTAAACAATATTAACAAAAACTCGACTCAATCGAAACTAAAAATATCTCTACTTATTTTCAATCATCTATTTTTTCCATTTTGTCAGTATTAGCTAAATTTACATTTGTTGCAAATAAGCATTTCCTTATTTAAACAGATTGAGATTTTGTTTTCCATGTATGCAAATTTTTTCATCGCATCTATATTTCCTTCCCCGCAAGTTTATTTAGTAACTACATTGTTGGAAAAATATCGACTGATACAATTTCAAATCGTAAATTAAGATAAATTTAAATTTTGAGTCAAGAGTAGGTACATCGAACTTCATAATAGTTTAGATAATATGTCGTTCATCTATAATGCTGCCCTCCTTCACACACCCAGTTTTAATTATAACAGCTTAAATGATGTTTATCGTAATTTTGCAGGTCCTTGAGGATGTCCAGAAAGAGTTACTTAATTTTGCGGGAACCAATATGAGTATAATGGAGGTTAGCCATCGGTCAGCCACATACCTCAAGGTCAATAATGATGCACAGAAAGCAGCCAGAGAATTATTGTAAGTACAATTTGTCTTGACTAGCGTACACTATGTTGTGCTTTTTTAAAAAGCCCAGCCAGGGTTGTTTGGGCATAGCACCTATTCATATTTTCAATTTTATAGTTTTTAGGGTTCCGTATATCCGATGAAAAAACGGAACCCTTATAAGATCACTCTCGTGTCTGTCTGTCTGTCAGTCAGTCCGTCTATCACAGCTAATTTTTTCCGAATCTACTGGACGAAAATAATTGAAATTTGGTACATATATATAGAGTTAGGTGACCCAATCACGGACGTATAGCGTAAATAAACGAATTCCGATTTTGGGGGTTAATTTTGAGGAATAAATTAGAAAATCGAAAAAGAAGTTCAAGTGCATCATGTGGCGTAGGGCTCGTTATGAGAAATACAAATATATTTTTTTTATAATGCATAGTTTTTTTTATAATGCATAGTTTAAAAGATATTAAAGAAAATATACGAAAATCGAGCATTCCCCACTCTTATCTCCGAAACTATTGAGCCTAAAATTTTTAAAAAATAGGGAATATAAGGCCTCACTCATAGTTTACAGGAAAACCTAAACGAAAATCGTAAGTTTTTAAATTTTCACGAGAAACGGAATAGTACAGAACCCTCTCCACGCGAGTGCGACTCGTATTCATCGTTTTTTTTAATAGATAATAAATTGAAAATTCAATTGATATCAGTTCTCGGATTGGAATTTGGGAACTAGGGGCTTGTAATAGAAGTCATGGGAACGGCCATATAAACAACGACTTACGACATTACTACACGCTGACGCTCGGCTATTCTCAAGCCCTATTGCCGTGCTAGGAAGAAAAAACAATTACGTTGCTCTTCTTTAGCACTGTAGCATATGACCAGTTGGAGTGACGAACGCAACAGGACCATTTCCACGACTTCTACAGTTTAATTTAATTTATATTCTATTAAAATTCTAATCATGTTTACTTTTTTATTTTCAAAGTATCTAGATTTAGAAAAATAACTTTTTTTACAAAATTTCCTTTTAAAAATGAGCAGAATAACAAATCATTATGAAAAGTATACCGTTCTATATTTGAAAAAAAAAAAACAAAGTTATAGGATATATCGCTTCTGTCCGTTCACCGATTTTCCCCAAAAACAATTTGATTTCGATTCGCTTAGCCGTTTGACCGGAAACGTGTTAAGAACTTAACAGACGCACAACATTTTTGAGAAAACACGTTCCTTGCACCCGGGGGAAATTGCGAAAAGTGAATTTTGACCTAAACTAGTATCATTTACCTACTCGTAGAGTTAGAATGGTTTTCTCTTTGCGAGATAATATTTTACATTTAAAAACACGAACGGTCTACCGGAAGTGATTTCAGAACAGTGTGGATAGAGCTTAATAATAATTACAGATGCAATACGAAGTTAGAAAATGGCATAATTAAAAAATTAAAGCCTCTTTTTATTATCGTTTTTTTTTTTCGATTAATCAATATAATGATGAAATATGTTCCTATTTTTTTCGTTTTTGTTCGGTTAAACAATATAATGATGAAATATGTTCCTATTTTTATCGTTTTTGTTCGGTTAATCAATATAATGATGAAATATGTTCCGATTAAACAGTCAGCTGCTAGCATAGGGAATAGGAAAATACTTTGAATTGACGATAACCTTTTCTTTGATCTCTGCGAATAAATCTAGTTTATTCTAGTTTTAATAATTCTGTAACAATAATTACTGATAATGACAATTGATGAACTATTGACCTACTGATCTTATTTAATTAATAATTAATCATCGAACGCATTTTGAACTGGATTTCCGAGAAGAAATACGGCGATGTATCATTTAAAAGAATATATCACTGGTTTGATTGTTGAACTCTAAATTAAAGCTGTATAGATATTATGATTTGAATAAATATATTTTTGAATTTCGTTTTAATTCTGATTTGTAAGATTCCGTATCAAAATGGCAAAAATCAGAACATTTTATAGTGAGACTGTATTGTACGTCTGTCCGTCTGTCACAGGTCTCTAACTCTAAGGCTAGGTTCACATGGCAATACACCGCGCGTTTTTTACAGTATTCGATTTTAACCGAATAAACAGCGGTTGTTCACACGGTTCCATTTTCATTCGTATAAAAAACGAATAGCTGCAGTATATAAATAGGCTGAAGAGAATTACAGTAAAACTGTGAATCATATTTTCAATAGCTTTTTAGATTTAGCGCAAAAATAAATCATTAGGATGATGGTATTGATGTGTCATGAACGATTTCCTGCAGCAGTTGCCGGGAAACGAACGACTCCTTTTATTTTCAAATGTATTTTCCCCATAGAGTATGATTTTCCCGGGGATTATTATTTATTTATTAATTATTTTATGTGACAACATGATTGACCGTTTTTTTATTAAATTTTTAATGTTACCGAAATATTTAGTACCTAATACTTATTTATTCTCTCGTCTTTATTTAAGTATCTATGTTTATATTTATTTAATTAATTTGACGCAAGATTCAATTTTTAGCACCTGTAACGATTCCCTCGTTGGCTTCTATTTTTTGACAATATTAATTTCCGTAATGATTTTGAAAATTAAGTAGCTACATTCTACAATAGCTCAAACCCAATATTAATAATATTATGAAGATTCATCTTTGTACGTTGTTTGTGTTTTTTCCTATTTTTCTAAAAAATATTCAACCAGTTTTATGAATCTCTCTTAATTTATGTTTATTTTTTACAGAAATATACCCGACAATTACAAAATACTATTTCTACAAGGAGGTGGTTCTGGCTTATTTGCAGCCGTAGCAATGAATTTATTAGGAATTACAGGAAGTGCAGATTATTTAGTAACAGGTAAAAATTAATTAATTCTTTAATAGCTTTCTTGGGCTGTATTCTTTGTAACGCAATTACCTACTAATTATAACTTTTTTCTTGTGTTTAATCAATTACTTGTGTATTTTTAAAGGAACTTGGTCAGCAAAGGCAGCTAAAGAAGCAGAAAAATATGGAAAAGCAAATTTAATATTCCCTAAAGTAGAATGTGGAAAATATATTGATATTCCGGATCAGTCAACCTGGAAATTAAATTCTAATGCTTCGTATCTTTATTACTGTGCAAATGAGACAGTTGATGGTAGGTATTTTTAGATTTATCAATTTTATATCTCAACTTTTGTTTTGTTTGTTCATACGGGTGGTTTAGAAATGAACTGAGCTAACCGACATTTTTTTAAAAATGAGTTCGCTGCATCAACATTTCATAGAGATGTCACATAATTGATAAAAACTAATGAAATATTAAAAAAAAATTATTCGGGTGAAGCTAAGCACTGAAATAGAACCGAAATCTTCAATATCTTGAAATACCAAATCATTTTGTGGGCTAGGTACTTAGTTAATTTTACCTCTTTATAATTACAACTCAACCGTAGACTTATACATTCTTATAATATGAAAAATTCAAACAATTTGTTTATTTTCAGGTGTTGAATTTCAATTTATCCCAGAAACCATAAATAATATTCCGCTGGTATCGGATATGTCGTCGAATATAATGACAAGAACACTTGATATTTCTAAGGTAAATGAATTTCTGTACCTATTTATATTTTATCAGAATTTTATCTTCATTGTTCGCACTTAAAAAGAGTTTTCGTATAGAAAGTACAGAAAAAATTTATAGACAGACTCTATTACGACGCTTGCAGATATGTTTACAATAAGTTAATTTATTCTTTATTATTAAGTGTCACTTCTATTGAGTGTGACCACGACACACCTGATCTGTTTTTTGTTTTCCAGTTCGGCGTTATATTTGGTGGTGCTCAGAAGAACATAGGTCCAGCTGGTGCAACCATTGTAATTGTAAGAGAAGATTTATTGGGCAAAGCGATGGATATCTGTCCAACAATATGGAACTTCACTCTGCAGGCCAAAGACAATTCTGTTTACAATACTCCGTCAACATTTGCGGTTTACGTGACTGGCAAAGTATTTGATTGGATTAAGAAGAATGGCGGCGTGGAAGAGATGGAGAGACAAGCCATAGAGAAAAGCTCTGTGCTTTATAACGCCATTGAACAATCCAATGGGTTCTATGTTTGTCCAATTAAACACCACGCAAGGAGTCGTATGAACGTGCCATTCAGAGTTGGTGGAACCGGCGGCAATGAAGAATTGGAGAAACGTTTCCTTAAAGAGGCCGAAGCACTCAGAATGTTCCAGCTGAAAGGCCACAGGCAAGTTGAAATTATTCTTAATTGTAGTTTGAATTACGGATATAGGGCTTTATATTTAACTAACAATTCTTTATTTAACCTTAAACGTTGTCAACAATCAACTTAACCTGCTAATAAAGATGATGATGACCAAAGAAACGTTTAAGGTAAAATAAAGAAATTAGGGAAATTTTCATCTAACTTTGAAATTAATTAGTTTATTTCTCTTATTTTACAGAACTGTTGGCGGAATTAGAGCATCGCTGTATAACGCAGTAACAGTCGGTGAAACAAATACTTTAGTGTCTTTCATGAAAAAGTTTTATGAAGCAAACAAAAGTAGCTGTTAAAAATTGTAAATGTTTAATAGATGTGGTATTCCGATAAAGTCGCGTACTGACGTACTATTTGAAAATTATGTCCTCTATTTATTAACAAATAATTGGCGAGAAACTGTTTGGTGTACATTTTGAACGCTGATTACAAATGAAATTTTTACAAACGATTGATCTAAATGGTGGTAATTGATAAAACGTGAAAAGCTGTTTCTTAATTATCAGAATAAGTAAGTCGTGAACTGTGGACACAATGTGATATTATTCACTTTAGACTTAGTACTCAAATTCTGCGGCACCAGAAATGAAAATATATTATATTGATAGGTAACCTGCGGAGTTCTGATAAAAATGGAAGTATTTTAATTATAAGTTATTATAAATTTCTTTATTATAAGAATTAAAGCATATATTTTATGTTTTTAAGTAAAAAAATTGTAAATATTAATAAATGTTAGCAGATTTGATTAAAAACAGCATAAAAAGTCGCTAGAAAAACTGGTTTTTAACAGGACAAAACAACAGTTTTTCATAATAATACTGTTGTTCAGAATTTCTTCACGATATTCATAAAAATATTTTGTAATTTATTCATAAAAGTATTTATTTAATAGTAATGAAGATATTACAAAAGTAGTGTAAAATATGACGTTATTGACTGAATCAGTAACGGCATGATACATTATTTTAATAAATCTTTAATAGAAAACAAATTCTTGTACCTATTTAACTTGAATTTAATATTATACCTATGTCCTATTATTGAGATTCCCTCATTTTTTTGAGTTTCCAGAGATCTCTTACGAATCCCAACTTTCAAAACGTTTTCAGTTTTTGGTCATTTTATGTGTCTGTATTTAAAAGTCCTCGCTTTTTAAATAAAGTGTCCAACGCATCTTCTAAAGCTTTATTTGTGCCGCGTAATTCGTCAACAACTTGTTTACTCCAAACAAAATATTCACAAACTCGCTGTTTAGTCCAACCGGTCGGAACACCGATTTCTAGATCTCTAAGGTTATATAATTTATCAGCTAATTTCACTAGTTTTGCCTGATGGCTCGAATCACGAGCATGGACGATTTGGAGACGTTTTCTTTCTTGTTTAGGTAAACTTTTATCATCAGTGACTTCTTTAACAATTGTAAGAATTTTTGAACCGAATTTATTTTCGATTTCTTCAAATGTTGTGTCAGTATCTTCTACGGTGTCATGCAAAATAGCCGCTTGTAGTACGTCACAATCAGTTATATTAGCTTCTTCTGTTAAAATGTAGGCTACACCTAAAAGCATACTACTTATAACAGAAAAACAACTTATCACAGAAAATATTTAATATTTGATTGTTTATAAGACACTATTGTCATTGGCGTAGCTAGCATTATTCTCTGAGGACTGGGGGGGGGGGGGGGTCAGCCGGTCAACACGATCGAGATAATAAAACAAGTAGTACCTATATACATTAACATTTCACAATCATATGATATTTTAGACATTAGATCGAAACTTTCTGGGAAGGACATCGGGCATTCTGGAAAGGCGTGACCCCCTGCCTTCCTAGCTACGCCAATGACTATTGCATCACAAAAGGTAGATTAAAATTTATTACTTTCGACAAATTGAACGTCGCAGAGTTAATTTAGAGAATAGCACAAATCAATTAATTAACACAATAAGTGTTCATTTTAATTTAAAATTATGAAATGGAAAAATCTAAATTAAAAAAATGAAACAAACTACGCTGTTATTAAAAATATTATTAATTTGAATTTTTACCTATTGGATGATTGATATAAGGTGTTTTTTGAGCATCCCGCCTTCTTTGATCTTTATGTTTAACAGCAGCAAAATTTACACATTTTATAATTGCTTTCATTAAATCTTCTTCTTTGGCAGACATTTTTAAAATACCTGTATTATAACGAAATTAAAAAATATGATTCAATATAAAAGAATCCGAAAACAATAATATAATTTTTATTTGCTGAAAGCATCAACATTTTCAATAAAACATCTTTATCATTACCTATAAAATTACGTGATAGCAGGGTACGAAACTTAAAGGAATGAAACGACACGACACAATGAACTAAATTTTGAAGTTTTTTCATCAAAATATCTAAATAAAGCTTAAAAGATATGGCAATCGAAGAACCTCCGTTTAGATAGACTAATAATAAATTTTGTTCGATCCGCAGGGATGGCGAGTGTTAACCCATATTTTTTGTATAAGGATTTTAACGCTCTTTCATTTGAAATTACACTCATCTTATTTTTTTTTCTGGGGATTTTTGTCAAAAAATTATATTTTTAAAGGGGCGGCCAAGGTCCCCCGCCAGGATGTCGGGTGTTAACCCATATTTGTTGTGTAAGGATTTTAACGCTCTTTTATTTGATATGACACTTAACTTATTATTTTTTACCGCGGGGATTTTGTCAAAATTTTATATTTTCAAAGGGGCGGGCAGCGTCTCCCGCCAGAACGGCGAGTACCAACCCGTATTTTAGATTAAAATTCCGTGTTATATGGCAACATTTTAAAATTTCAACTTTTATCTCGGAATTTTAGACTAAAATTCCATGTTATATGACAAAGTTTTAAAATGTCGACTTTTATCTCGGAATTTTTAAATTAAAATTCCGTGTTATTTGATGAAGTTTTAAAATTTTGACTTTTATCTCGGAATTTTAGATTAAAATTCTATGTTATATGATAAAGTTTTAAAATGTCGACTTTTATCTCGGAATTTTTAAATTAAAATTCCGTGTTATATGACAAAGTTTTAAAATTTCGACTTTAATCTCGGAATTCTCAAATTAAAATTCCGTGATATATGACAAAGTTTTAAAATTTCGACTTTTATCTTGGAATTTTAGATTGAAACTCCGTGTTATATGACAAAGTTTTAAAATTTCAATTTTTATCTCAGAATTTTTAAATTAAAATTTCGTATTATACCTATGACAAAGTTTTAAAATTTCGACTTTAATCTCGGAATTTTAGAAACTTTTATTATTTTTTTTTAAGATGACCCTTCCACGCCTTGGTTATAATCCAATATTAAAAAAAATTGTTTTTTAACTTCCCATTGGAAGTTATTGTAATGGGTCCGAAAATCGAAATTAAAAAGGAAAAAAAATTTTTATGTTTCAAGGTCACTACACTATTTTTACACTACTTTTAGAAAGATGTCTGTGTGTGTGTGTGTGTGTGTGTACGTATGTACGTACGTACGTACGTACGTACGTATGTATGTGTCAATTTCTTTCTAAGACGAAATCTCGAGAACGAAAAATGATATCGACTACGTTGGGGTGCCAATCGACGCGTATTAACGTATATATGATCTGAAAGGAATTTTTTTAAAATCGGTTCAGCCGTTCTTTTTTCTTAACCAAATAACCTCCAAAAAAGTAGATTTTACACAATATTTCGCGAATAAAAAATTATATCGACTTCGTAAGGGTGTCAATCGAGGCGTGTTAACGTCATTTTGATTCGACATAAATTTTATAAAAATCGGTTCAGCCGTTTTTTTTTTTTTTTTTTTTTTTTTAATTATTGATGTTTTGATGATTAAAATGATTACTTTTCTGTGTAATATCTAATTTAATTATTATTATTAAATATTTATCAAACTGGGAAGTTCGTCGTGTGGACCTCAAGGGTCGCACTTTAGTCCTAATAAACGACCCACCTCACGGCTTGTTATATAATACTAGCGGCCCCATCCGGCTTCGCCCGGGTGCTAAGAAAGCCCGGGTGCAATACACTATTCACTCGCTTCGCTCGTTCGCTTGAATATTACAAATACACTACTCACTCGCTACGCTCGTTCGCTCTAATATTATAATTACATTACTCACTCGCTTCGCTCGTTCACTATATATATAAACCTTCCGTGAAAAAGTATTTAACTGATGGTGAAAACCGCATTAAAATCCGTTGCGTGGTTTAGGAATTACATAACTCACTCGCTACGCTCGTTCGCTATATATATATATAAACCTTCCGGGAACAATTCCGTCATACATGATTTTTGCGTAACTTTAACCGATTAGCGCACGCAACGGAACCTCTCAAAAGGAATAATTTTTCCCGTTTTTGTAACATTTTTCATTGATGCTCCGCTCCTATTGGTCATAGCGTAATATTATATAGCTTCCTCGATAAATGGACTATCCAACACAAAAATAATTTTTCAATTCGAATCAGTAGTTTCTGAGATTAGCGCGTTCAACCAAACAAACAAACAAACTCTTCAGCTTTATAATATTAGTATAGATGTTTTTGAACTACCCATTAAACTTAGAATCCAACAATTTTCAATTAGTTCACTCGATGGCGCTACCATATCGTTAACATATTATGATATTACCCAAGATTTAAACCGTAAGGGGCAAAGGCACGTTTAAAATTGACGTTTTGCAATTTATATAAATAGATTTTGAAAAACTACCCGTTTTTTAATTTATTTGTATAATAATTGAGTTATTTCCAAATTCTACATATTATGTGCCCAATTATTGCGAAAAGCGGTTGTATTTATTTAGTCAATGGTATAACTTTACAGGCAATCTATTAAATATAAATATTCTGTATATTATGTCACAGTACCGTAATTTCTAAATTTTCACTTTTTTATAAAGTAATTCACCAAAGTAAATTGCATAGACTTAGGACAAGGTAAATTGCAATTAAACGTCACTCACAATCAACTTTAACCTAACTTATGTTATATACAATCTTTATACAATACAAAAAGCGAGTGAGATGTATTTGGCGTACACATATAAAAAAGAAATGCAAACTGCAAATCAACAATTTAAATGAACTAAGAGTGAAAGAGCAATCGCCAGTCGATGTTTTCCCGCCAATTTGCGGCTGATCATTTACAAATTAATTTTTCTTTACAAGAAAAACAATCTTTCAATAATACTCAACATAAAATTAAAATACAATGGATGTAGCAGACGCACAAATAGGTCAGTTACGTGTAAAAGACGATGTTGGAATCAGAGTTCAGAAACTATTTCAAGATTTTTTGGAAGAGTAAGTACTAAGTATACGTCATGTAGATATTTTAACCAAAGATATAGTTTTTTCATATATTCTATACTTCTTTCTGGGCGTCACTACATTTAAATAAAACATGCCTGTAAATAAAAAGTTGCGGTTATTTATTCATACATTTTTACTCTTAGATTCAAGGAAGACGGTGAAATAAAATATGTAAACCCAGCTAAGGAACTGGACAATCCCGAACGAAGCACTTTAGAAGTTAGTTTTGAAGATGTAGAAAAATACAATCCAAACCTTGCAATGACTATAAGTGAAGAATATTACAGAGTATATCCATTTCTGTGTCAAGCCGTTCGGAACTTTGTTAAAGATCGTGGCGAGGAGAAAAAAGAGAAAGACTGCTATGTTAGTTTTATTGATGTACCGATAAAAAGTAAAGTACGTGAATTAACCAGCGTTAAGATCGGTACACTTGTTCGTATTTCTGGACAAATTGTCAGAACTCACCCGGTGCATCCAGAACTAATCTTGGGTACGTTTACATGTTTGGAATGTCAAACAGTCATCAAAAATGTGGAGCAACAATTTAAGGTAAATTTTGTTTCAGAGTAACTTATGATATGGTTTTTTAAGCTGCTAATACATTAAATAAATGCCTATTTTGCAGTTTACAATTCCGACTATATGTCGAAATCCAGTTTGCAGTAATAGACGTCGTTTTAATCTTGACGTTGACCAGTCACTATTTGTTGACTTTCAAAAAGTTCGAATCCAAGAAACCCAAGCAGAACTTCCACGAGGATGCATTCCACGATCTGTTGAAGTAATTTTACGAGGCGAAACTGTTGAAACATGCCAGGCTGGAGATCGTTATGACTTTACAGGAACGTTAATAGTCGTTCCAGATGTGAGTGTCATGTCTATGCCGGGTGCAAAGGCAGAAATCGGTTCGCGTCATCAACGTGGTGAAAGTGCAGCCGAAGGTGTCCGAGGACTCAAATCCCTTGGCGTGAGAGATTTACATTACCGATTGGCATTCCTTGCTTGCAGTGTGCAAGCTACTAACTCGAGGTTTGGTGCTATGGATTTACCCGTTGAAGAAATCACTGTCGAAATGATGAAGAAACAAATGACTGAAGCGGAATGGAATAAAGTATATGAAATGAGCCGAGACAGAAATTTATATCAGAATCTCACGAATAGTCTTTTCCCTAGTATACACGGAAATGATGAAATTAAACGGGGTATTACATTAATGCTTCTTGGAGGCGTCTCGAAAACAACTATTGAAGGTAAAACATAATGTTTGTATTACTATAAGTTGACTTCGGTTTTTGTTAATTATTTTATCGTTACAGGAACTGCACTAAGAGGAGATGTTAACATTTGTATCGTTGGAGACCCTAGTACAGCTAAATCACAGTTCTTAAAGCAAGTATCAGAGTTAATACCGAAAGCGGTATATACATCTGGAAAAGCTTCTTCAGCCGCAGGTTTAACAGCAGCTGTCGTTAGAGATGAGGAGTCGAACGATTTCGTCATCGAAGCCGGAGCTCTTATGCTAGCTGATAATGGCGTTTGTTGCATTGACGAGTTTGATAAGATGGATCCGCGCGATCAAGTCGCTATTCATGAGGCGATGGAACAACAGACTATCTCAATCGCCAAAGCCGGTGTACGAGCAACTCTTAATGCACGGACTTCTATTTTAGCCGCTGCTAATCCAATCGGAGGACGATACGACAAAAACAAATCTTTGCAGCAAAACATTGCACTGTCTGCACCAATTATGTCAAGATTCGACTTGTTCTTTATTTTGGTCGATGAATTAAATGAAATCATTGATTATGCAATTGCAAGAAAAATTGTCGACTTGCATAGCAACATCGAAGAATCAATTGAATGTATTTACACACGAGAAGATGTCATTCGCTATATAACTTTTGCTAGGCAGTTTAAACCAATTATAAACGAGGTTTGTATAAATTAATAAGATAGTTGAACTTGGTTGTAATGAATTTTGAGGGAATTTTGTTTGTAAAAACCGTGATACATTATTATGTAAACGATTTACACTAATACATATTTTAACATCCATTTCTCAAGATTATGTCATAATAGTCATTTAACAGTCGAGCATCTATAATTTTACATTGCTATATTTCAGGATGCGGCTGATTTACTGGTGGAACAGTATAGTCAGTTGCGTCAACGAGATGGTGCCAGCACAACAAAATCAACGTGGCGCATAACAGTACGCCAGTTGGAGAGTATGATACGTTTAGCTGAAGGAATGGCAAAAATGGAATGTGCTGACTTTGTTCAACCACAGCATGTCAAAGAAGCATATCGGTTATTGAATAAGTCAATTATTCGCGTCGAACAACCAGATGTCGATTTAGAAGACGAAGAGTTTGTGCACGAAATTGATGGAGATGACACTGAAAATACTGACGCGCAAGAAACCGATGAAGCTGCGCCGGCTAAAAAGAAATTGACATTATCATTTGAAGAATATAAGATGTTGAGTAACATGCTTGTTGTTTATATGAGAAATGAAGAAGCTAAAATGGAAGACAAAGGTATTTATATTGTATTATATTGTATTACCAACTCCAAAATTGCCATCGTAAAATCATTTTTTGAGATAATAAGCCGTTTTCGTAACCCTCGTTACATCTTCAGATCAAATTCATTAAAACAAATATAATTTTTGTTATTGCGTCAAAAGTCAAACATTCTCTCAATACATTATTCAACTGTGTGTTCCATCGAACCATACTTAATTAAAATATGATTTGTGGAGATAATCATTATCATTGTTTTTATAAAAAAAAAAAAAAAAACCAACATGTCAGCAGTGAAGCCTGCGTGAGAAAATAATTTGAATTCACTGCTGGCATGTTGGTTTTTTTTTTTTTTTATAAAAACAGTGATAATGATTATCTCTACAGATCATATTTTAATTGATAAGTATGGTTCGATGGAACACACAGTTGAATAATGTATTGAGAGAATGTTTGACTTTTGACGCAATAACAAAAATTATATTTGTTTTAATGAATTTGATCTGAAGATGTAACGAGGGTTACAAAAGCGGCTTATCATCACAATAAATGATTTTACGATGGCAATTTTGGAGTTGATTTCATTTAGTTCATCAGTTTTTTAACTATTTATATTGTGTTCAACAAAAAAGGTATATTTATTGTGTATTTCAGTAATTTTTAAATTATATTTTAGAAGAAGGAAAAGGCGGCATTAGAAGAAGTGATGTGATAAAATGGTATTTGGAACTGGTTGAAGATCAGTGCGAATCGGTAGATGAATTATTGGAAAAGAAAACAATTATTGAGAAAGTTATAGACAGGCTTACTCATCATGTAAGTAGAAATTAGAAAAACAGTTGAATTCAGGGTTACAGGATAAATGATTGGATAAAACAGTTGCTACATTAACAACAAATTTAATTTGTGCAGTTTATAAATACTAAAAACGATCTCACTTAAATATTAAGTATTTCGGCGATCTTTCGTTTTCCATATTTATATATTTCTAATAAATCTGATCTCAGAACATTCACCTCACATTTTTCATATTATAAGAAATTAAAAGTTATATTTTTTTCAGGATAATGTAATTATTGCTTTAAAAAGTACAGGATTCAAAGGAGCCACTAGTGAAACAGAAGAAGACGAAAAAGATCCATTATTGGTTGTGCACCCTAATTATATAATTGATCAGTAGTTTTATTTTTCCTGTTTTGTTTTTGTATAATTTTTTTATAAGAAAATAAAAATTCTTTTTAAAAAGTTACAGATTTTTTTTCCACATTTCAATTTTCATGTAAATTTTTTTCTATAAAATGTTATAAGGCAAATTCGAATTGAAAATACAAACGAAATTTCGTAAATTTATTGTTAAGTTTTTATTAAGTAGGTATAAATAATCTGTTTAGTTCCCATTATTGTCGATTTTTTGTCTACTGTTTATTCACTGATGTACAATAAAACTTATAGTGAAAGTTCGATCAAAATTGGTTCAGTGGTTTTTGAGTTTGATTTAATTGGGCGTATATCTATTGAAATATTAAACTTTGAAATTGCATTCACGGTGCAACGTATAAGCCTGAAGCATAACGTGATCACTTACAAGAGGGCCGCGTCTAGCGAAATTTTTCACCAAAGTACGTTTCAAACGTCGAGCGTCTATAATCTACAATCTCTCTAAACAAACTTGAAACAATGCAGCTTCACGTTGAGTTCCCATCATGTTTGCGAGTTTATTTAAAATTACAATGTACATAATATATTAGTGACTGAATTTCGTGTCGAGCGTCTATAATTCACAATTCATTCATTCATTCTGAATTTCGTTTGACGTTTGGTTTGAGACGCGCTGCTAAATGACAGCTATGCTTAAATATGCTTTCCTTAGTGTTATGATTCCTTGCTTTTTCAAAATTTTATATCTCGAAGATGGAGCCATTCGATCTAATAATTCCTATGGGGAATATTTTATCTAAAAAAACTGGTCAAAATCGGGATCCCCGACTGTAATATTTTGAATATTATGAAGTATTAGATATACCTTGTATTATGTCCGTCTTGTGACTTCTTGTGAATTTACACTACGCGTTTCAGCAACGAGTTGCCATCTTCAGGTGTGGTTAATTATTTTTAAAAAACAACGACAAACCACGACATAATACACAATGCTTAGCATCATAATATTATATAGTGTTACGAATACTCAATGTGTGTGTTTTAAAAATAATTAACCACGCCTGAAGATGGCAACTCGTTGCTGAAACGCGTAGTGTAAATTCACAAGACGGACATAATACAAGGTATTTCTAATACTTCATAATATTCATATAGTGACTTGGAGATCCAACACTCTAAAAATGTAATATTTTGTCTTAATTTCGCTGAATGCATCAAAACATCGACCTTTAAGAAACAGCGAAAAACTTAAGGAAGTGCTGACATAGGCGTAACTAGAGGGGGACCAGATGGAAACGACCCCTTCTAAAGTCAACCCCCCCTAGAGATAAGGATTAATAAAAAAATACTACGTTGAGTTTTTTACGAGTTTATTTTTCAATGTATTCTCAACAAAAATTAATCAGACAGACTGGTACAGCCCCCCAGCTTCAAATTCCAGTTACGCCAATGTGCATACAATATTTACTTTAACTGTTAGCCTACTTTCTACAGTAGTGCGCCACTGTTTTATTTACTTCGTTAAATCATTCATATCAATGTATTTACATATTATGACTGAAAATTGATTGGTTCTAAAACAGATAAGAGAGCGCACCAATGTGACTCCTCAAAGACGTTTTCGATCAAAAACACATACCTAGTACCCTGTACCAAGATCATTTCATATTCAACTTTGACCCGGTGCGGTTGTGTGGTCTGTATTTTATAATAATCAAGATAGTTATATCAGCTATTGCATTAAAGTAGTGGTTTCACACCTTTAGGCGTGTTTAATCTCATCAAACCGAGTGATTTTATTAGTGGTACAACATGAAAGCTATTGACAGAAGAACTGTAAGTTTAAACTTGATACATTTTTACAAGTAACCTACTTCCAAATATCCCATGGACTTGAAACTTTGCACACAATATATAGATACCTATAGTAGTTCCAGTAATGTAAGTAGTGACAATAAGTACAATATTTTCATGTCTATTGAATTAAGAGAGCGGGTATAGCCATCCGAACCTGTCGATGGATTCGATGAAAACAGTACGTAAAAGCTTGATTAAAAAATATTTTCGACTCGTCCACGAAGTAATTGAAATTGAGGAGAATATTATCAAAGGTATTAAAAAATTTAACAATGTACCTACCTATAAAATTAAAATGGCCCTTGTAACTTGCATATTTAGGGTTCGCATTCATAGCGGTGCAAGGATAAAAGGAGTCTCAGTAGGTGTCTATCTGTACCGGCTGAACTCGAGAACTACTGAACGGATTTAATGCGGTTTTTACCATTCGATAACTTATTTTTCGGGGAAGGTTTAGCTCTATAATAACTGTTCGGCCCGGCTTCGCACGAATGAAAATCGGATTGAATCCGCTATACTGAACAGATTTGAATGCGGTTTAGATCTATATTAGGTGCCCGACCAGGCGCCCGCGCCGTCCGAGTGCAAATAGAATTGTTTCCAAGTTGGATTGAAATCATTAATTCAAGTTTATTCAAAAACGGTATAAAATATATTATATTAAACCCAATATAATCCGATAATAATAATAATACGTAGCGAAGAGTTAATTAATTATAAATTTAAGCGAACGATCGAAACGAGTGAGTAGTGAGTATAACGTATTAATTAATTATAAATTGTTACCCAAGAGAATCTGGACGGGACATCTAGTACCTAAGTATCTAAAATCTATATTTTAACTTAAAAGAGCTCCTCTTCAACTACTACATTAATACATAAGTTTAATTTGATGTAGGATTAGCATCTTTTTGACAATTTCAAGTGCTCATACGTAAGTCGAAAAAGATATCAACATTTTTTAGGCGCGACCTCGGCACAGCTGATGCGTCTGTATGCACTCGCTTTTACGTGGTGTTTGAGCTTAACTCATTTTAAGTAAAACGTTTCAATTTTGGAATAAAAAGTCGAGAAAATGATTAATATTTTTCAATTCTTTGACTCAGAATTAATATCATAATGTAACGTGTTTTTTTTAAAGGCGATAATAAAAAATTACCTAATCTAACATAATATATACAGGGCACAGCTGATTGAATATTGTTACTGAGAATATTTTTACGTCCAGGCGTAAATTAACGTACTTTCTCTATAGTGTATGTATTAGCGTTCACTCAACGGTATTAGGTAAAAAAATAATTTTTAAATATGAGAAAAATTATATCAAAAACAATCTGTTTTCGTATCAAAAAATATTATTTTGCTTATGGCATTAGCCATTATCGCTGTTATAGCTTGTTTGCATAATATAAAAATTCAAATTTGTATAACTATGTGTAAAAGATAACAACTCATGTTATGATAATAAAATACAGAAATGATTATCAAATGCCTCAAAGTCAACACAAATGCAATAAATATTGGAGACTGGGGTAATATAGATTATGGTGTACTCGTACAAATACTTACTTCAATAATTAATGTTAACTTTTATAAGTTGGCGTATAGAAAACATGTTAATAAGCTTTTTTTATAAAATACTATTAGCAATTATTAGTAATTACTCATATATTATGGGGTAAATACGTGGACCCGTGGGGCTAAAACTTGGAAAGGCGAATATTTTTTAAATGGCGCGGCGTCCTCATCTTAATTATTATTTCATATATTATATTTCAATAACATATTATACATAAAGTGAAAAAAAATATCCAAGAATATACTTTTGCATTTTTTCACATTGTGTGATTAGCCGAATTCAGTGTCCTATTTTCTTTAAGCATTCTGAATTTGAAAAAAATCTGACAAAACTTTCCTTTGAGAAGAAAATTACACTAAGGTCACTATAAGTACTCTAGAATCACAGCAAAAATAAGGTTGCTGATATAAAAGTGACGCAAAATTCGATAAGAGCCTTAGCACTAGAAACTCCACAGAACAAGAATGTACTATGTTCTGTGTGTACTTTTATAGTCACAAAACGGTGTTTTGTGCTTTTAGTCCAAGTGTTACGCGGTGAACCGACATAAAATTTCTGCTCACCACTTTTGTTTCCTCCACCACACCTAAGTCAAATTAAATATCTTTAAAAATACGAACTATAGAAATCCAAATTTTAGCTAGATAGATATTATAGACGCGTGACAACTTAAGATTATTAGCAAAGACAAATACAGTGTCTTTTAGAATAGTGTCAATGATTAAATCGTAAATTCAAGTAGCATTCAGCGTAATGGTTTGAATAATAAAGCTGATAATTATAATATTATATAAATTACTTCTCATTAGGAGTATTCGATAGCGGAAGTTACCCTCTGCACTCTTTATCTCAAATCCCTTCCCCTCGCCTATAAAACGGTTCCCGCTCTCCCGACGCTATTTTTAAAGCTAAAGGGTTCAGGTAAACGCCAAATGAAAGTTAGAGAATCACACAACAGATCCTACAGGCGAAAAATTGAAAAAAAATTCATGGAAAAATTTACAACTTTTTAAAAAAAATATAAATTACGTAATTTTTCACAAATAGCCAAAACTTTTTTCAAAAAATTCGTCTGTAGGATCTGTAGTGTGATTCTTGATCCTTCATTTGGTGTTTATCCGAACCCTTTAATATTAAAAATAGGCGAGGGGAAAGGATTTGAGATGAAGAGTGCAGGGGGTAACTTCCGCTATTGAATACTCTTAATTAGAATCGACCGAAATTGCCTGTCAGCGCCAGGTCTAGTTTTCGAGGCATTCGACAGATCAAGAGCTTGTATTATTGTATAATATAGGTATCAGTAACTAACAGGTAGATGTCGATCAGCTGTATAAAAATATTTATACCTACATTAAATTTTTTCAATTTAAAAAATGCTACCTATATAAAAAAATAGGGATACTCTCTTAGACATATTCAATGTTACAAAAAATGTTAAAAGATTGAATTAATAGTTCTAATTACACTGCTTTTAGAATTGTATTAATAAATAATTAATTGATGCGGCTTGAATACTTACATTTCATTTTTCGAAACTTTTTATCAAAGAAAACTATTCTAAATAATAGAAAAAATAAGATATAAGTTTTTACATATTGTTAGCTTTTTTTGTATCACGAAGTCGAAAGTATGTATGTTCATTTTTTATTTATATCACCCAAAGACTGTCACGAAATGTTACCTGCATTTAGATAATTGATTATGAGAATGACTACACAAATGACAAGTTATAAACTGTCGTTAGGGGAAATAAATTAATTTTCGTAGGTTGGAATACATAAATATCAAATTAGCACACATATACACGCATTACATGTCGAGCGTCTATAATCCACAATTCATTACACGCATTACAATATATTAATACACAACATGTAAGTTTCAGTTATTTTAAATCTGTTGCATCTATATTCTATGTACATATATAAAAATGAATGTTTGTTTGTTTCAAATTTGTTTGTCCCGTATTCGTTCCTATACCATTGTCCATTCATCCGATTGCGATGAAACTTTGGTGAGTTATTGTGCGCACGCCGAAGAAGGTTTCTGTAGGTTCATAAATTCTTAGCACCCGGGCGAAGCCGGGCGGTACCGCTATAAGCTATTATTATTATCATTATAAAAATCTGAAACAAATCGATATTTTTACCCGACTGCGAAAAGGAAGGGTAATGAGTTTATCAGTCAATGCAATAGAACACATCAAATTTTTATTATCCATGCATCTTCGATGACCTATAGGCTATCCTAAAAAGTATAATCGTCATCGATATGAATGCGACATCAAGAACGATTTCGTACGCGACCTTTATTTTTAATAGTTTGGATATTTAAAATTTTCGAAAACGGTTTAAATACCAAAAATTTCTTATTTTTTAAAATTTAATTATCGCTAGATGAAATCTAATTCTTGATGTCGCAAACTATTATGTTAAGTATATTAATGTTCGTACATGCATTGGTAATAATTAATAATAATTTCTCGATGATCAGATTATTTTTATTAATGCAGCTCTATTAATCCATAAAGAAAGTCCTCTGTGGTTTATAATTATACTATGATTTATGAATTATTACATTTATCAGTATAGTCGGTTCAACACATGGATGCATTGGTTGAACAATAGATACCTACTCAGTCAAATGGGGGAAAGGCGCACTTACACATGCGCCTCTCGTAAAACTATTTATGTAGGGTAAAAGCAGATAGTTTAGGCAATGCAGAACAAAATTAACAATGAACTTCCATAAGATAAAAGGTATACGCGATGGCGATACTTGCATACACTAGATGGGGGCAGAATATCAAATATTAAAATTTCATTGAAACTGTAAACAAGCTAAAAGAAAAAAATACGGTCAAGTGCGAGTAGAACTAGTGCCTTAAAGGTTACGTACCGTTAAAACAATTTAATACAATTAATAATTTTGCAGGGTTTTGTATAGCAGTCGACCGCAAATAAAATATTAAGTTTGTAAAATTAATTTCTAGAAATCTCTGACTACTGTGTACTTAATTGTTTTTCCAATTCTCCAAAGTAATGTGTACAAATAATCTCTTTTAAAAAATTTCATTTGAAATAATTTTGCATAAAAACTTGTAACAATGATTCACTTATTAGCTTCTACCGACAGCGAAAAAGATTACTTTAATAAATAAAATACACAAAAACTGGCTATAGCTGTCCAACTTTATTTTTAAATACTATACGTTTCGGTTGAACAGCTATAGTCAGTTTTTGTGTATTTTATTAGTGTATTTGCCATAATATGGCACATACACTATTGGCGTCGGTCGGATGGCGGGACCTAGGGGTCGGACCAAAATTTCTCGACGTTTCATACCCCCCTGAACAGTTTGCCGCCATTTTTAAAAATGTTTATATATATATGTATGTATATATTTATATATATATATATATATATATTTATATATATATTTATATATATATGTGTGTACACGATAACTCTCGACAGACTTAATCGATTGAAACGAAATTTGGTACACACATTGGAACCCATCACCGCAAGAAGCCTATTTAAAATGGGCCCGATCGGACCATTTTCAGGGTTGTATTTAGGGGTTCCAAAAGGTTTTTGGGCCCAAAAATACCGAAAAATTTGTCAGAATCGTTTCAAAATTGAAATTTAACTCTTTAGTAAAGATTAAAACGTGCTGCTAAAATTTTAATAAAATCGGCCCGACAGGACCGGACTTTCAAATTTTATGAAAACACTGGTTTGTTGATACGGATTTACTTATGAAAGGGTGTATTTAATGTGGTACAGAGGTTGCATGGATAATAATATTGAAATTAAGAAAAAAATATTATTTTAAGGGATGTATTAAGGGGTTAAATTTTTTATTTTGTCCAAAAACAAACTTAAGTTCACGTATTAAAGCCACAAGGCCTGTATTTGCAAATACACTATATTGTCGGCAGGGTTTGGCACTGCGACCCGAGTTTTTTTATTATTGTAACAATGATATTTCTTTGTTTCCAACATAATATGTACATATAGATAAGCAGTAAGTCAGATATTAAATAACGTCTTTTTTAGAATTTTTTCGTAGTATTTGTTCGATTATATAGTATTTCAAAACCTTGTTTAATCAATAATTTGAATTGTAAATACATCCAATACAGCTTACGAGTATGTAACAACAAAATCAACTAGAATGGTGTACGTTTTTTACGTATCGAACATACACACTGATAGTGATCTGATAACAATATGAAACGATTGCTATTTGCTAACTTAAAACTGACCTCCTCCCCACTCTCCTCTACAATAGATGTGACCTTCCGCGTCCTTAGAGACACTCCAGCCGGCATACTCCATTTAACACTTCTCAGTAAATATTCGCTGTGCAAATTTGACGACATATACAATAATTATTTATAAGTTATCGGTGATTAATTTATTAATTCTCTGTCAGTTTTCTTCATTTATCAAAAGGTAATTAGTCTGAATTATATTTTAGGTAAAATTTATATTTTTATAGTGTAAATAAATAAGTTATTATTAATTATATTTTAAAATTTATATGAAAGCAGTGAGGTTATACTGTTTACCTTTAAATCGTTCTTTATTGTTTTTATGAATGTAATTATTATTGTTTTATAGTGTTTGTATTTACTAATTGACTAATATTAAGTCAACTAATGGAGTTAATGCACTGAATAAGTATCTGTATCACGTGATGGTTTTGTGAGCAGTGACAACTGTCCTTGAATAACATTGAAACAATTTGCGGTTATTTTCCATCATTTTGCGAACAAATCAACAAACTTTAAATAAAATAGGAAAAAAAAACAGTTATTTTATAGTTTATAGTGAGATCAAGAAAGTTCTGAATTTTTGAACTAAAAATCAATTTATTTACCATATAAATAAAACTTTTTTTCGAACTTTTTAAAATGGCAAGTAAAACTATGTTATTCCCAACTTATATATTTTTTTAAATAAAAATTACGTGCAAAAATACCTGCATTTTTTAAGATTCTGAATAGGTAAACATGTTAGGTATATTATACCATTTAAACCAGTGATTCTCAAATCTCAATTATTGTGACTCTAGGGCCCCCTAAATTAGATACGAGAAATGAAAGACTCCCTTAGTGATGCAAACAACGCAATAGACGCTAATGACCTTAGTTGGCGTTGCCCAGCGTCTATAATCTACAATAACTATTTATAATAGTGAAATTAAAAATTTAATGAACATAAGAATCATTTCAATGATACCAACAATGAACAAACAGCTATTTTGTTTCTATTATTGTTATTTAGTGTACCTCAGTATTTAACTCTATACTTAATAGTAATTGGTGTACCTACATGATATCCAGTGTTATTTCATGGAATAAAGAACATTTATTATCATTATTATAACATAAGTAAGTGAAAATTGGACATTCTCTTTAAAACCTGCGATTTCCCTCGAAAAAGTTATAAAAATTTGACATCAGGGCTCCCACTTTGAGAAGCACTGATTTAAACTGCAAAATATCCCAAAAAACCTTTCCTCACAAGCGTATTATTCAAACTTGGAAGCATATTATTATTAATAATAATTAATTGCAGCCTCCTCCTTCTAAAGTAAATAAAATTTACCTTGGGCATTGCATTGGTTTACTGTAAGAATAATCAAATTAAAGCCATAATTATATTGTGTAAATGCAATAATAATAGACATCTGTTATATCTGTATCTTGTATAATATAGTACACATATTTAAAATTTTTATCGGCAGTTTGAGTTGGTAGAATTATAGTAAACTAGCGGCCCGGTCCGGCTTCGCCCGGGTGCTAGGAGTTTCTTGGGTGCTTCGCTCGTTGGCTTGAATATTATAACTACATTACTCACTCGCTTCGCTCGTTCGCTTTTTCACTCGCTACGCTCGTTCGCTCGAATTTTATTAATACACTACTCACTTGCTTCGCTCGTTCACTTGAATATTATAATTACATTACTCACTCGCTTCGCTCGTTCGCTCGAATTTTATTAATACACTACTTAATCGCTTCGCTCGTTCGCTCGAACATACTAACTCGCTTCGCTCGTTCGCTCCCGGGTGGTATGAATTTATGATGAAATTATGATTTATTAATACATTACTCACTCGCTTCGCTCGTTCGCTCCCGGGTGCTACTTAGTCTCGCTAAAACTCAAAAACGGCTTGACCGATTTTAATTTTTTTTAATCTAAACCATTCTCGAATCGACTTAATCACACACACAAAATTTCATCAAAATCAAACCAGCCGTTTAGGAGGAATTCAACACGGACAGAAGAAATATATATATATTATATAATCTTATATACCGTGCGAGTTTTTTCAAAGCGTACATAGGCTGTTTCACAATTTAAAATCGTGGTATAGACCGTGGTATGCAAGATACTGGTTTGCCTGGAAACTGTACACTAAATAACGCAGAGACTTGCCCACAACTATTTCCCCCAGAATTGTACAAATTGTACATAAGAACCTCTTCTTCCACGGTGTACATTTTTTATAGAAAAAATATTAAATAAATCTCTGAACTTATAAAATTTATTATCACAACTCAATAATTATAATAAATTGTAAATAAAAACATTCGTTTCCATAGTTTCTAACAATATCTATACCACGATTTCAAATTGTGAAACAGCCTATGTACGCTTTGAAAAAACTCGCACGGTATAAAATTCTCGTGTCGCGGTGTACGTTATTATACTCCTCCGAAACGGCTGGACCGATTTTGATGAAATTTTGTGTGCTTATCGGGTAGGGTGGAGAATCGGACAACATCTATTTTTCATCTCCCTAAATGTTAAGGGTGGTCCACCCCAAATTTTTTTTTTTTATTTTTTGGACAAAATTTTTTTTTTTAATTTTTTCATGATTCAGCATTGAAAAATACATACAACTCTAAATTTTCACCCTTATACGATCAACCCCTGATTTTTAATCGCGATTTTTATATTAAGCTTTAAAAAATACATATATGGCGAACGAGCGAAGCGAGTGAGTAGTGTATTTATAATATTCAAGCGAACGAGCGAAGCGAGTGAGTAGTGTATTTATAATATTCAAGCGAACGAGCGAAGCGAGTGAGTACTGTATTAATAAAATTCAAACGAACAAGCGAAGCGAGTGAGTAATGTAATTATTCCTAGAAATTATTAACAACGTTTGCCGGATCAGCTATACTAAATATACGTGAGCGGAGTAATGGGTGACCGCTATTAAATCATAATTTCATACCACCCGAGCGAAGCCGGGACGGGTCCGCTAGTAAAGATATATAAAATTCTTTTCGATTCTGTTTAATTGATTTCAATAATGTAGTATAGTAGTAAAATAAAATCTGCCAAGCAAATTTTGTTACTTATAAATTTTAACCGATCTTCATAAAGTTAGTCTTTAGTTATTGAAAATTATATTTAAAACTTCCTCCCATATGAATTAATTTATGCTTGATTAATTATATCTAAATATTAATTAAAATAGCTCTTTTTTATATATATTTTTGAAAAATAGCATATTATTTTAAAGTATGAAACTACCTTTCGTTTTGTGACCATTGTGACGTCATGATGGTGATAGTTAACGTTTTATAGATAAGTAAAATAATTTTAACCGACATTATATTCTTAAGTTTTGGCAAAAAAAATAAAGATCCTTAAATGGGGGGTTTGCGGGCGGCTTGTGTTGGGAAAAACTGTTTCCTATAGAAAAAAAAATTTTAACTGAAGCTTTGATACAAAAGTTAATGTCATAAAATATGGCCTGCATGCAAAATTTCATTCAGATCAGTTGCGCCGTTTCCGAGATTAGCCCGGACAGACAACAGGCTTAATAGGTATTTATTTTAATAATATATAATACTTATTACTTACATAAACTTGTACTTACGAGTAGTATCATGTAAATAACCAAATATTATGTATTTATTTTGAAATCACAGACAGACACTTCAATTTTATTTACATAGATTGTAAGTAATACCGATTTTGTTTAGCAAAAATAATAATTATTTTTAACCGATTTATAAAGCATTAATAAATTAAAAAAAAATCTTTTTTAAATATAAATGAAAATATAAATAAATAAATAAATAGCAAGTGAAATAAAAATATAAAATAAATGTAAAAAAAATATTATGATGTCGATCGGAGTCGAACTGAAGAACTTATGTTCGTACCGATGCAGAGCTCTAACCACTAGTCCACGATCGCTGTATTATTATAAGCTATCCAAAATAATAAAATAAACTTGTTTATAAAAATTAAACTAGTGAACGCATTTCAGTAAATTTAAATAGGGTTCTAGTCTGATAGTAAAGAAAGCGAATAAAATATGAACCAAAGCGATTCGTCAAGAACTGCGATCTGTAGAGCTCGGACGTTCGTACGTACGTACAGACCAATCGACAACTGCTGTTCGCGATTTTCAATTCCAATTTTAGAAGTAATTATGAACTCGGATCAATCTAAAAATGGTTCCATTTTATAGAACAGAATCTCCCTTTTTCAAAAAGCTACAATTTGAATGGATTTCGTGCGAAATTAACCTAGATATAACTTTCTGTATGAACGAAGCTCCGCTCTGACGCGCTAACCGATAATAGAGCACATCCGCTAGACGTAGTGTAGCGGCATGTGCAATTATCATTATTTGTGATACATTTTTTGATTACGCGTTATAAAAGTAAACAAATGAGTTATTAGTAACATATTATTTAAATAAAAAATAAACGCTTCTTTTATAATTTGACAGAATAATAATTTAAGAAATTAATTAAAGCAATTTTATAAAGTAAGATGTCAAAAGAAGACTTTTTCGATGATGACAATAATGTAAGTTAATTATACTTAATAATATTTTTTTTCCTTTTAATATTTACACGTAATATTACCTATAAAAAATATTTTGCCGTAAAATAAATTTAACAACTATATTATAATTCTCCTGTCAATGAAGGATCAAATTATTTATTTTTCGATGTATTAAAAAGACGTTAGCACTGTAGATGAATGTGCTTCGAAGTATCTTCCTACTGCAAAAACGTGTCGCGAACGCCAAGCTAAATGAAGTTCATTTTAAACCCAAATAAACTCGAAACAGAGAGGTTCCCCGTTTTTAACCAACTTCAAAAAAGGAGGAGGTTCTATGTTTTTTTATGTATGTTCACCAATTTCTCCTGCATTTGTGAACCGATTTTCGTGATTATTGTTTTATTTAATAGGGCATACCTCCGGGGTGGTTCCATATAAATTTTACTTAAATCGGTTCAGTAGTTTTACTGATTTTAATAAAAAGTGAGTAACGGATTGTTAAGGTAAATGTCAGTTTTGACATAGCGTAAGTTTTTACACAGCCTAAAAATTTTGTATCAAATATCAAGACGGAAGTCGGTTAATAACGTGCAAACGACGTATTGTAAAGCCACTAAAAAGTAAAAAATAAAAAACTTTTAAACAAAAAGAAAGCTTTTTGCGAGTCTGTTTAGGTTTAAAATGTACGTTAATAAATGAATTTTATTCGCCTTAACGTCACGGTGCTCGTATGATAGAAAGATATACCTCGTGTTCTAGGTTTTTTCATTGCTCCAAAAAAATAATTTTGGGTGACCCATCTGCATACACAAACACTACTTATAGATATATTATACCCACTGGCCACTATATCAAGAAATATACAGGGTGTGCTACTTAAAAAAGTAGCACAGCCTTTATATTTCACATACCTAAAGATATACAGGGTGTGCTACTTAAAAAATTGATTTAAAGTAAGTTAAAGTTATGCATTTTCCAACTATTTTCACTAACACCCTGTATAATTAAATATAACTCGGAAGTATCTGGAGGGTAGCACATGCTATGGACTAATACTTGACACGCAAAAATTGACTCAACTTGAAAAATGTGGTTGGTGTGTAATTTAGTAGTAGATAACGAAAATGTAGAATTTTGCAGAAAAAGTTGAATATTTTGGCAACGTCGCAACCGAATTTCAAAAATGGCACAATTTTAAGTAGGCTTCCGAATGGACAATAAGATGGCCTGAAAAGATACAGGGTGTTCTATTTATAAAAATACAAGTCAGTTATAGGTACATGTACAGCTAAAAATAATTTTAAAGAATAGTGCTCTTATTCCAATCCAACTTTTGTTTAAAACTTCTAATGCTCATAATAAATGAGATATCGCCCGAGACATTCTTAGTAACTCACCCTGTATAGAATATAAACAAAACGACGATGTTGTCGCTTTGACTTTGTTGTTGTTGTGAATTAATAGAGGTCAAAAGGAAATTCTACTTTTTGTCCATGAGTACCTAGGTATAATTTTTTGTGATCCCGAATAATTTTATTTGAAACCCGAAGCCCGAATAAAGTTTGCCCGAAGTCTTCGGGTCAAAATGACATTGTTGGCAACAATGTCAACGGATTAAAAAAAAACGGTAAATCGGTTCCTTTTTTCTCTAGTAAAAAGAGGTTATGCATTTTGTCGACACAAGCGAGCTAAAGCTCTGATAATAATAGATTATTAAAGTCAGTGCACATCTTCTATTTAAATCTTATATCATTTTTGTACAATATCGTCTTTTGCAATGAGAGCGATAAGGAAAAACTACTGACGAGTATAGTTCCGAATCCGGTCGGCGCGGCGGCCATTGCATCACAGCGCAGCGGTGCTTTTAATAGCGAACAAAAGCTTTTTCAAATAAACAGTATTGAGTATAGTAGATAGATCAAATACTAGAAAGATAACATATCCGTCAGCTTTGAAAAACACCATAATCTGTAACATTGCAATACTGCACACTCTGTGTGAAGATCTCTTCGTGTAGTTAGACTTTAAGAAACAAAACAACATCGACGCACGCGTAAAATCAATGGTCCGTGGTGTCATGGTACCTTAGCTTGTATAATAACGTGTTGAATGTAATACTGTTTTTTTTTGCACAGACAATACAATTTTATTCCTGTTGACTTATAATGTAAATAAAAACTTGCTGTACAAATCGTATATGTGCCCCAGGTGTTTTTTTGGCATATGAAAAAAGACGAGTTGTAAAAAAGGGGAAGGTGTATTGTTGAATGCTGCGTCTGTGCAAAGCTTTGAGAAAAATTGGTCAAGGTGGGGGAATTGAAATACTGTGTCATTTCACTGGCAAGGGCACCCTGACACGCTCTTTTATAAATAATATAGTGGTGATTCGTTTCTTGAGTCAAAAGGAAATATTTTTCTTAAAACAAAATTTTCATAATATTACAAATTGTAAGTTAAGTACTTGCTGTGCAAAAATGGTGTGGCCAACAGTCGATTCGACAACTGAGGTATTATACAACAAAATGTAATTTATTGTACCGAATCTTATTTTATGTAACAAAGCAGTCAGCTGTTTAATTTTAAATTGTTACATAAAGGGCGATATTAATTGTTATTATTATTATTGTAATTTATAATACTTATTATTAATTATAACATTTTTATTGAGACTGCATTGCGATGGTGTAACTATTAATTTAAAATAAGGTTTGTTTGACTAAAAAAAGTTAAAATTATGAAGTAGATGCCCCAAACTTTTTTCTGGCAATATAAACATTTTAAATTCTATTTCTTTTCTTAGAAAAGTTGAAGTTAATACTCTCATTTTAATCTGCGCACCTAATCTCAATATTTCAGCTTTTATTTAAAAACTTAACGTCAATTTACATTGCAGTTAATAGTTTCATAAGCTATGGGCACAACATGAGGCGACACGTGCCCGCACGTGAAATTGCGTGTTAGCACACGCATATTGTTTGTTTTGACATGAGATTTTGCGCTAGAAACAACTATTATGGTTAACTATTGTCTTGATTTTACTGCGGTACGTAATTTCACGTGCGGGCGTGTGCCGTGCCATATAATATCGACAGCTCCTTATCAATGTATATTATATAGCATAATCCTCATTTATATTATCATATTATAAAGATTAAACTGACTGTTTTTCATTAAAAATTTATAGCAATGAATATTTCGATATTTTTGTACTGTGTGTAGTAAATTATCAATATTTAAAACATAATTAGAATCGTAGGTATAATTTTATAGTTGACTGAAATATGTATTTGATTACATATTAATCGATCACCAATATGTGTCGATATTATTTTTTTTTACAAACTTTCCCATTGTTATTTTTCTGTTTGAATCTCTTTGCTTGTTTTAACTCATCCACACATGATTTTCATTTTTTGTTATTAGCTGAAGGTCCACCCATCAATTGTTTTTTTTCAATCCTTATAGTTGATTATATTAATATTATATTAATTAGGTAGGTACTTACTTTATCAGGTGTCAGTATTGCAATGGTTTTTCATTTTATTTTCAGATGGCTTCGTCGGACTCAGTTCCGCGCATGCAGCTGCAAGCAGTGGATGCTACCAGTCGTCTCGAACACATTTGCTCTTTAGATATTCAATCTAAGGCATCTTACGTTCGTTTATCTGGAATTATCTGCACTATCGGTAATCATTTTTAAAAATCAATTATTGATTCCGATTATTTTTTGTAATTGTTATTTGTTATCGACTTTACTATAACACTTCCGAATTAAAAGAAATCGTGTGTGCACCAATATAGTAAAATAGTCACCCTGGGTACCTATTGTGTATCTCGTTTCTAGTGGTATCACTAAAGTGATATCACTAGATACGAGATACACAATAACCCTGGGCATGAAAACGACAGCCATTCAGGCACTATCAGGTGTCCTTCTTCAGGCTCCATGTCCATTGTTCGAATTGCCTATATTATCTAGCAGATTGATACGCTAATTGCCTCAGACTTCAGGGTGCGTGTAAAGAAGATAACATCGTGAAGGGCAAGAACGGGGACTGATAGTCTAAACAGTAAAGCTTAGGAGAGGAAACTCTGATTTATCGATCAATGATTTTAATGAAGGATATTTTTAAGGCCTATTTGTGAAATAAATTACATAGATAATTTAATGGTACTTTTGTTTTAACCAAATTGTAATACTAAGTAGGAAGAATTTTGAATTCGTTGGTGACACGTACAACTATTTTATCACCAAACACAAGTACCTATCGTGATTTAAAAATCTCGACGTACATTTTGTTCATAAAATCAGCATTATCAAAAAAAAAAACGATAATACAATATATTAGTCTGTTAATAATGTTAATTTTCTAAGCGAAGTAGGTATACATCCAGTTTAATAATTAATGTCGATGGCAAAAAAAATTGTATAATTTTATAACTGCAAGAAACTGAAATACAGAATATAATGTGAAAATGTTTGTAACAAAACATAATTGTTTTATTATCTTGGTATTTTATCTAAATTTTTCCACATTGATTGTCACTATTTACATTTATAGGTAGGTAAATAAAATATAAAAAATGTTATATTTTAATTTAAATAACCGTATCTTTCATAATATAATAAAACTTTATTTATATAATTCTTATTATTATTGATAAAAAAATGATATCGGAACAATCAAACATTTTCATATTTAATTCTGATTAAATTACGATAAATTGAAACCTGATTAATTCATAAAATGAATTCAAGTAAAATGATTTAGGTGTAGGTACACATATTATGGAAATTCATATTAAATTCTATTGCAGGTACAAATCATAATTAATGAACAGATAAAAAGGAAATGATGTAAATATAATTTATATATTATAATATGTATGTATTTTTATTTTAGGCCCAGCCTCTCGCGACCCAGCCATTTTGGAAGAGATGATGGAAACTGGAATGAACATCGCCCGACTGAACTTTTCTCATGGTACTCATGAATACCATGCTGAGACGATCCAAAATATTCGAAAGGCGGCAAATAATTACAGTAAAAAATTGGGAATGCCTTATCCTTTAGCAATAGCTCTGGATACCAAAGGTCCAGAAATTCGTACGGGCTTACTAGAAGGTGTACGTTGGAAAAATTTAAATAATTCTATAAAAATATTTTTAACTGCGTTTTTTGAGTAGAATTTTTTAGATTATACTCTTGGATTAAAAATTCCATTTTCCCGAAAAAAAAATCAACTTTTATTTTTGTATATTATTTATTTTGCAAATTAGTAGAAAAGACGCTTAGAATTAATATAGTTATGTTTAATATATTTTAGGGTGGTTCAGCTGAAGTAGAACTAAAAAAAGGCGATACAATAAAATTAACAACAGATAAAGCTTATGAATCACAAGGAAATGCTGCAATTGTCTATGTTGATTATGAGAACATTTTGACCGTAATTAAAGTTGGCAATCGTATATTCGTTGATGATGGTTTAATATCATTGATTTGCACAAACGTTGGCACCAAAGCATTGACGTGCACTATTGAAAATGGTGGAATGCTCGGCAGTCGCAAAGGTGTAAACTTGCCAGGTGTGCCTGTGGATCTGCCAGCTGTATCAGAAAAAGACAAACAAGATTTAAGTTTCGGCGTGGAACAAGAAGTCGATATGATCTTTGCATCGTTTATTCGCGACAAATCAGCTTTGAGTGAAATCCGCGGAATTCTTGGTGAAAAAGGAAAGAAAATTTTAATTATATCGAAAATTGAAAATCAGCAAGGTATGACTAATCTTGACGAAATTATCACAGCATCTGACGGTATTATGGTTGCTCGAGGTGATTTAGGTATTGAGATTCCACCAGAGAAAGTATTCTTAGCCCAGAAGACAATGATAGCTCGTTGTAATAAAGTTGGCAAGCCTGTGATTTGTGCTACGCAGATGTTGGAATCAATGGTGAAGAAACCTAGACCGACCCGCGCAGAAGGTTCTGATGTAGCTAACGCCATATTAGATGGAGCTGACTGTGTCATGTTGTCAGGTGAAACAGCAAAGGGTGACTACCCTATCGAGTGTGTCAGAACAATGGCTAACATTTGTAAAGAAGCCGAGGCAGCCATTTGGCAAAGACAACAGTTCATTGATCTTTGCAAGAAAGCTTTGCCACCAATAGATGCAGCGCACACTGTTGCTATAGCTGCCGTTGAAGCTTCAGCCAAATGTCTAGCTGCTGCCATTATTGTCATCACAACATCTGGAAGATCAGCGCACTTGATATCGAAGTATAGGCCCAAATGTCCAGTTATTTCTGTCACTAGATATGGTCAAACTGCAAGACAAGCCCATTTATTCCGGGCTATTTTGCCATTACACTATGATGGTAAGTTAGCATTGTTTATACTAAAAGCTGAAAATATAAGCCTCCGCGTTCTGCAAACTCCCAATCGGATGCTTAAAATTAATAACAGTTCATATTTTGACACTGTCCGGAAATTTTTTTAATTTGTTCAGTGGTCTTTGTACATAACGCAGAACTATTTAATAATTTTAAATTGAGATTAAATTTTTAAGTTAAAAATTTAACGGGATGTTTGCACGGCGTTTTCAGACATTAAGGTATAAAAGCCCGGGAGTTTGCGTTGCAAATGAAAAAATCATAGTAAGCCGGCTGATTTTGATATCGATAGTTGATCTCGTACAACTAATCAGTGAACCGACCGTCAGCTGCTCAAGTAGCGGTGGGTCTGGGTGGGAGGCTTCGAAAGTAATAAAAAAACTTTTTTTAAGTAATAGTACGCCGGCTGAAACTTTTTTATAAATAGTTGACATCATAGTGAGTTGAAAAAAAAATTGTTAGTTGCATCGTGGAGGGGAAATTGTGTTAGCTGCTCGCATGAACTTGTAAAAAACACGTAAAATATTGCGCATTTCACTTTTTTGCACTGACAGCAGCTGAGACAACTACGTTACCTAGGATTATGATCATATCGCTATCATAATCCTAGGTAACGTAATTGTATCAGCTGCTGTCAGTGCAAAAAATTGAAATGCGCAATATTTTACGTGTTTTACAAATTCATGCGAGCAGCTGACACACAATCCTCCCTCCACGATGCAGCTGACAATTTTTTTTCAACTCACTATGATGTCAACTATTTATAAAAAAAGTTTCAGCCGGCGTACTATTAAAAAAAAATGTTTTTTACCACTTTCGAAGCCTCTTACACCCACACCCACCGCGGATGCGTCAGCTGACGCTTGGTTTACTTATTAGTCATACCAGATTTATTGAAAAAGATAACAATTGATCGGCGTAAAAACACTACCTAAAATGCAACGCAAACTCCCGGGCTATAATGATGTCTGATCACTGAAGGGAAAAAAATTATGTTTTATTTTTACAGCCCCACCTCTAACCGATTGGTTAAAAGACGTCGACGCTAGAGTACAATTCGGAATTAAGTTTGGAAGATCGAATGGTTTCATTAATTCCGGTGATCCTGTTGTAATTGTGACAGGATGGAAACAGGGTTCAGGATTTACGAACACTTTACGAATTGTGTATGTACCGGTATATCATGGTGATGGGGTTGATTATAGACGTGGTGTGGAAGTGTCGTAGTGTTTTGTGAGACAGCGTTGTCATGCTAACCCCTCATTTAATGGTGTGGTGATAGCGTGGAATTGTGGTCAGTATGCTTGGGGCCTTTTTAAATACACAGAGAAGCAATAAATTATACAAGGAGAGTTAAAATAAATTGACATAAACAATGAAAAAAGTCACAATCAGTATTTTTTTAGAAAAGGCGAGGTTATATTATAGCGATGCCATAGTATAGAAATGACAAACTTTTTTATGTTCGCGTGCCAAAAATAAAAAAAAATCTTGACTTGCTGACATGCCCATTGGCCAGTATGATTAGCATTTGTGTGAGAGAGATAGGAATTTTATTGGGTGCCAATAAAATTGGTTTTATATGGCGTTCCATGGCTTATCTAATACAAACCTTAAATTCCCAAGAAGTAATATAATATCAATATAGTATTTAAAGTTATCAAATATGATAATTTGAAAATATCAATCGGTAGGGGAAGTCCGGGAGACTTGCTCAGATGGGAGAGTTGAATCACCTTTTAAAACTCAACTTAAATTTCGCGCTAGTGAAACGTCAAGACGGTCATTGGTAGATGGCGGGAGGCCAATAACCAGCACGCCGCCATTTTTTACAATTTCCAGTGTGTTTGGCTCTCAGGTTCGGAAAGGTGTTTTTGTTACGGCGGAGTAAATTTTATTAATTTATGTAGTTTTGAGATTGCGGTCGTGTTTATAGAGGTACGTTTTGTGTGTTATTATTATTGTACTGCCTGATTATTGTAGTTTGACGTGTGCTAAGTGTTTTTTCGCTAAAATTGATTATTTTTTCTGTGAGTAAAATTTAATGTCAAAGTAGTATATGCGGGAGACTTGCACCATGGCGGGTGAGGGAGATATGCTCAGAGGTTCATGTCTCCCTCTATAATGTTTGTATGAGGAACAAATCAGCTATTGATTTACAATGCTCTTCTTTAGCTCCTATGGAATCAAGAGACCAAGCTATACTTAATCTGTGCACTAATTCATCACCAATACCATCTTCTTCAAATGTTGAAGTAGTGACTCCAGAGATGGTGCGACCATTTCCAAAAGCATCTCCGAGAAAGATGGCTCGACGAGGCCGTCAGCCTAGCAAGACCAAAATATTGACAATGACCCCCGAGAAGGAAAATAGCAATGAATGTCTGTCAGAAACTTTAAACAACATATTATTTGATGATACTAAACGACCAAAAATGAAGCTAAAAGAAATTCAATCCAATGTTACGAAGAATGATGAAATAAAAAAACGAAAGATGAATATTGAGAAAAGAGTTTTTGAGAATAGCGACACTGAATCAGAAAATAAAAAAATAATTAATAATAATAAAACTAATAAAAAGGTTCAAGAAGACACTAATAAGAAGATATTGCGTACGCTGATAGTTCCAGTAATAGTGATAGAAGAAGAGCAATAACTGTGTTTCTTTATAATTTAATTTTATTTTGTGATGTTTTGTTTAATAAATCTGTTATTTAAACAGAAAAATGTTTTCATTTTCCCCTTTAAAAAGCAATGTTCAACTCTCCCCAGACCCCGGTTCAAGTGTCCCTAAGGGTGGGGAGAGTTGACTCATATCCCATTTTTCATTCAAATATATATAACATATTTCAGTACTATAATATCGAAAAAGTAATTATGCATAAGTAAACCTAAATAAATAAGCTACTGTTTATTATTATAATTAAATCACAAAGTCTCATTTATAAGAAAATACGATACTTTAAACAAAAAGCGGTTCAACTCTCCCGGACTTCCCCTACTTAGCCAATATTATAACCTTGCTAATTCGACGCCTTAAATACGTTTTTAAAAATGCATTTTGCACTGAAATTAATTCTCCATGTATAGATTGTCCATCTAAATAGGGTGTATTATTTTAAAAGATGCAGTGGAATATCTTTGAAATTACTGACTTAAGAAAAGAAAATGCAAAAAAAGTATTTAGGGGCCAAGGGGAAATCTAACGCCAACAAAACTTTTACCGCATGTTGTCCCATTTACAAAAACTCGGGTCGCAGTGCCAAAACCCTGCCGACAATATAGTGTATTTGCTAATACAGGCATTGTGCTGTTATTATGTGAACATAAGTTTGTTTTTGGACAAAATAAAAAATTTAACCCCTTAATACATCCCTTAAAATAATATTTTTTTTCTTAATTTCAATATTATTATCAATGCAACCTCTCTACCAAATTAAATACACCCTTCAGTAAGTAAATCACTATCCGCAAACTAGTGTTTTCATAAAATTTTTAAGTCCGGACCTGTCGGGGCGATTTTATTAAAATTTTAGCAGCACATTTCAATCTTCACTAAAGGGTTAAATTTCAATTTTGAAACAATTCTGAGAATTTTTTCGGTATTTTTGGGCCCAAAAACCTTTTTCAACCCCTAAAAACTACCCTTAAAATAGTCCGATTGGGCCCATTTTAAATAGGCTTCGTGCGGTGATGGATTGCAACGTGCCTACCAAATTTCGTCAAAATCAATTAACTCTTTCGAAAGTTATAGCCCGTACACATATATATATATATATATATATAAATATATAAATATATATATATATACATATATAAACAGACATTTCCAAAAATGGTGCCAAAGTGTTCAGGAGGCTATGAAACGTCGAGAAATTTTGGTCCGACCCCTAGGTCCCGCCATCCGACCGACGCCAATAGTGTATGTGCCATATGGCAAATACACTAATAAATTACGCATTTAACCATTTTCCTTTGTGGAAATTGTTTTTTCTTCGAATAAAAGTTATTTTTTTTAAATGGAGCAATCTCTGGCATAACTTTTATTAACGTAAGATGCCTCCTTGGAATCCTACAACTTTTTCTAACGATATTCGACTGTAGCCTTTAAAATGGGATACCGTTCATAAATAATACTACTTTTTACTGTACCTACTTACAGCTGCAGAAAGACAATAGATCTATTCAAAACAACATTAATACGTATAGGTACTGTTTATTTAAGCGTGTCTTCAAGTAGAATTAAAAAGAAAATACGAAAAAAGTTATGAAATCTGTTCATAGATATGGGTCAGTTATTTTGTTTTTCCTAAAAATTCTGCACCATTTAATTAATGTTAATAAATTTTTTGTTGCTTTGAATTTGTATCTACCTATAGCTCTTCTCTTTGTGTTATAATTAAAAGCATTGCTTGTTTAAAATTAGTTGATTTTAACAAATTTTGCATGAAATGTTAACATGCTTACTAATTCGTTATAAAATCTGAACGAATTAACACCGTGTTCCGGTACATAAAAAATTTATATTAGTGGCTTCTGTTGGCGATTTAACATTAGTATAGTGTCTTATAAAACTAAGGTTTCGACATATTTATTTTATTATGACCGTTTATTGTCGTCTTTTATAATTTGCTTGGCTTTGCATGTGATCGTAGCTTTGTAAAAAAATAATATATATGCATAGTTCACTGTTTATTTATTGTAACAGTTATCAGAATAGATATAGAGAACTGGACAACTCCATCCGTATCTTATGCGCGCTCGCATCAGATTTCGCTGAGAGATTAGGTAAAGCGAGCGTCTACGAGTGTGTGTGTGTGTGTGTGTGTGTGTGTGTGTGTATACACACTCGGCGTGGCTCGGCTTTAGTTGTCATTTAAACTAAGCAGCTAAACACGAGAGTGTACTGACTGCGCTCGCACTCGCCGCTCGGTTCCTTTGACTCGCGGTCAAAAAACCGACTTTATACAGAGCGCTCCCGAGACAAGACAGGGCGCTACGAGGACGGCCGAGCGTTGCCAGTACACTCGCATTCGGATAGTCTCGGTATCCCTCGACGAGAGTGTACTGCCGGCATTAACAATGCATTAAAAGTGGCCATCAAAAATGAAAGAGAGATCCAGCTTATATATACTGGGTCTGGCACTAATACTATGTAAAATACAACTGGCCGTCAGACGTCTCTCTCTCTCTTGTCGACTGTACTTTTCAATCACTGAAGGAGGAGGTTATGGAGACGCTACAAGCATTTAAAAGTGAAGCCAGTCGCCAAATTTAGTCAGATCATTCGTTTTGTATATAAGAAGAATAATAGAATAATATTCCCTATTCAATCCCCTGTTTGGCGGCTATTTTTGTTAGGCCTGTGACATCAGACTTGGCTTCAACTTTGTATAAGCAGTTGTATACGTACAACGTCTCTATTACCTCTTAACTCAGTGTTTTCAATGCGGCGCGCGCTGTCCAGTTCTCTATGTCTATGGTTGTCAGTTTATACGTTTGAAAAATCAGACAATACTCGCTCATAATTATTTATTTTTATTTTTCAGGAATGTTGAATAAAAAACACACTTCCTGAGATGCTGTCATCATTTTAGAGTATTTTTGATATTAAAATGAAATAAGAGTTGGTTCAACTCTTTGTCTACCCGAGTAAAGATTTGTAAGTCTGTATATTATTGTTTATAAGGTATCCTTTGATACCTTTTTGAATTAATGGTAGATAATACTGTATTATGTATCTATATTACAAATAAAATAATTATTTAATCATTATCTGTTGTTTTTGTTAATATTATACTATTAGTACTAGCTTCTAGTCGCGACTTCACTCGCATTTATGTCGCTTTTGTGTTTAGAACAATAATAATTTGTTCTATGGTTTTGTGAGGAAGCCTTAGTGTAACTGCATAAACTGTTCCATGTATTTGGATAGCTGGTATCAATTATTATATCTTTAATCTGACGCTATTATGTTCTTTGGAATTTTTAAAATAAAGAATTATTATTACTTAGCGTACCAAATTAGCAATTATCAAGTACAACACAATCGGTCTGGCTGTTCTCAAATGATGCCGGTATTTAAATAGAAATAATTATGGAAACATGTTTTTCCATATAGGTATAAGGTAGGTAGAGCCGGGCAATGTGGTCCAGTGGTTAGCGTCGCGACCTCTGGATCAGACTGTCGTGGGTTCGAATCCCGTCTTCGCTCATTGATGTTTTGTGATGTCATTTAGTTTTAAGTGAGTTGTTATTTAATGTAATCAAGATACTAATGACCTAAGTTATCGACGCGTCTATAATTTACAATAAATAAATAAAAATATAAGGTAGGTATCATACAACAATAATTATTAAACATTAAAAAATCCGCAAGAAATCAAAAATGCAAATCCAACTACTATATTGTAATAATTTAATATTATGTTTTTATTAGTATTGACTTTGATATTATCGTTGATTGAGATCTTTGAAGACGCTAATGACCTTCGTTGTCGAGCGTCTATAATCCACAATTCATTTTTCGAGATCTTTGAATAATTAATTCTGAAAGTTCTATGACTGAGATATTATTTCAAAGATATCGCGTGACTATAAACTTCGGACGTAGTATGATGGGGTGGGCATCGAATTCGAATTTACAAATATTTTTAACTTGTGGCGGAAATTATTAATGTTTGAACGTTCCAAGTTAATTTATTACATGGAAAATAAAAATTGTTCGAAAGCCGAAAGGTAGCATGTAACACATTCCAAAAACTGTTTAAAAGTTTCAAAATTTCCTTTCAGTTAAAATGCGTCAAAAAGAAGGTTCTCATTGTAGATGGTCGTTCCTCTTTCGCCGCTTTCAAACATGATAAACATCCCACGGTTGATAACTTGATGTTTTTATCCTTTTTTAATACAAGGCAATAATAAAGGATGACAGAAACCGGTCAGCGCGGCGCAGAGAAACAGGCATACTAATTTCTTAGTTCAATAGTTGGTGTCGAAACCGATTTAGTATGAAATCAGATTTTTCTATAAATCTCAATTTAAAAACAAAATTGTCCAAATTACTTTTCCTATTTTCTATTTGTAGGAATATCGGACCATCTATTTACCGGATTTTGGAACATTTTTATTCAAATTTCGTTTATTTCATATTCAAATGTGTTTCGAAACGGTTTGGAATTACGTTTTGAACAAACTTAAATGTCAAGTCACAAACGAAGAACACAAAATTACGTGTGTCATTTCGAAAAAGAAAATTGAAATGTTCTGTATGAACTGAAAGCTAATTTTATAATTGTTGCCTTTTGAGTTACAAAAACGACAAAATGCAACCTTATTACTTTATTTTGTTAATTGTAAGTAATTAGGTAAACTATCTAAAAATATCACTCGATAATGTAATAATAATTTAAAGCCGGTAATAAAGAAATACAAAGCAAATATTAAGTTATTCAAAACGGTTCTTGCAAATATTTATGTTTTTACTACAAAAATTGTTTACCTGCGAAAGGTTCGTTATTTCTGCTATTACAATATTCGTGAATATTTTAGGTTATGCTGGTTCAGGTTCCTTATTATTTTGCTAAAGTTAATGTACAAAAAAATGTCATTGATGATATTGTTGAAATAAAGGAATTCAAAAAGATATTACGCACTAAAAACAATGTGTTGGTGTGCTTTACCAGCGGTACTAAACAATCGTCGCAGGCCATAAAGGTATTCCGAGAAGCCGCCGCTATTGTTAAAGGACAAGGTACAATGCTATTGGTGGACTGTTCAGGGTAAATACCTTTTATGTTAAGTAATTTTAAGTAAACTGACCGTAAAGTAGTACTGAAAAAAACATAATGTCACCTAATGGCTAATAGGTACATTATTATTTACGTTTAGTTATAACTATAGCTTTCTGACCCGGTTCACCCAGTAGATTTTGATTTGGGAGCGAAAAAATCAAGAGCAACAAATCTCTCATATTAATATAATATATTATCACTTCATTGCACTCTAATAGTTTAGCCAGCGTAAATACCGTAGAGATATATCATAGATAGAGGAGGGAAGCCACCCAAAAAAGTGTCGGTGCAAAAGATAGAGATGGAGAATAGACGTGTACTTTTATCTTTTTCTATCACAAATACACAACCATGGTTACAGATGTAAATTATGCGTCATAAGACAAGGAAAAGAGAAACTATCCGTTTTCTATCTCTCTTTTTCAACCTGACACTGTCACCTACTGTAGACTGTTATGCCTGACTCCCCTACTCTATCTATGATATCTCTATGGTAAATACACACATTTAGCTCAGAAATAGCGTGCTGGATCCTCGTTCCTCGACTTGATTGTTATTTTCGCTCACTTCTCATCCCTTTTGCCGTAGCGTAATAATATTATAATGTCGGTTACTTTTAAACAGAGAAAGAATTTTCCGAATCTGTTCAGCAGTTTCTGAAATTGCCCGCCGTAAGCAAACATACAAACTTTATCTCTTTAGTCTTTATTTTTTTTTTGAACGGCCCTAGTCAGAACTCAGAGGTGGATTGGGCAATGGGCATGATGTGTTCACAGGGGTACCGAGTATTGGCGGTCCTGCCAAACTCATTACCTTGATAGAATTTAATCATAAGTATGCTATACACTATTTGTTACATTCCAAAACAGTAATTTTCCATATTCAAAAAGTGAAGTTGTCCAAAAAACGATGGTAAAGTCACATTATTTAGCTAACAGTTTACACATATTTTCAGGGAAGCTAAAAAACTTTGCAAGAAACTGAAGGTCAGTCCTGATCCGTACGTTCTGAAACACTACAAAGAAGGCGAATATAATAAGGATTATGATAGACGTGAAACTGTGCCATCTATGGTTAATTTTATGCGAGATCCGACTGGTGATTTACCATGGGAAGAAGACTCAGCTGCAGCTGACATCGTGCACATTCCAGACACAATAGTAGGTTCTTTTTTTATGGGCTAATTATACTGATCATTAACTTTAGCCAAGCTAGGTAGATATTTTTGACACGTAAACAAGTTATTGCACTTTTCTATTTTAATACTTACTAAAAAATATCCCAAAATAAAAATTGTGGAATATTATTTTAAAAAGTAAATTTATGTTATTATTCAGATATTTTCTTTTTAAAATCGTACTTTAAGCGGATTTTTTTTCAATGGATTAAAATTTAAAAGAAAGTTTTTAATCCCTGATGTTTGTATGTTAGTCTGTCTGTCTGTGGCATCATAGCTCTTCAATGCGAATATTCACGGTTGTGGGTACACTTAAAGTTGACAACTTTTTCCCTGCCCAGTGCCCACTTGGAAGTAGTTGTAGTGCAGTGACGCACAGAAACGTGTATTCGAAAAAATGGTGTGATTGTTTTTCGCAAAGTTACATGGGTTTGAAAATCGGTGAAAAATATTTCATTTAAGTAACAATAGTAATGTGATTAAAAGACAAAAATAATTTTGCTTACGTACCAGTGCAGTTCAGGTTGTGGTTCAGGTCCTTATGGCCTTTCTACTTGAAGAGTGCGAGGTAAGTTGAACCCTCTAGCCCACTGGTACAACAAATATTTTTTTCTTTGTAAAGAACTATTATGCCGGAGGTTTTTAAACTTTGTAATTTTATTTTTGTATCTGAGCAAGTTTTAGAGCAACTTTAGAGTAAGCGAAATAATTAGCAACTGTTAATACATAGTAACGTGATATTTTTTAAACAACTGCAAAAAAGAAAAACGTTATTTTAAATATGTCACAACACAATAATTTTAAGAGATTGTTGTTTTTGGGAAATAATTATTATAAACTGAAAATATTTAAAAGAAGATATTGTTGGGTATACATAAATATTTCTTTTAATTAATTATTATTCTGGTATAAATGCTTTTTATTTAATAGACATTATGTATTTGCTTTTTTCTGCGATAAATGTCTAAATAACCTGAATGACGGCTTTGGAGTTGTAATCTAAAATACATATATGTATATTTAAAAGGACACGGGTGTTTGCTTATGTAATTACAATAAACACTGGCCGCAGTGCAAAATTCTGCTAATTGCATTTAAATGTGAAATTAAATTTGTTTCTGGACTATATAAAACATGTTGCCCTTTAATCCCTTAAAAAGATATTTTTTGAAATATTGGCATGCATTTTATCATTCCAACATCTGCACCAAATTAAATACATCCTTCAGTAAGTAATTCACTCTCCGCGAACTACTGTTTTGATAAATTTTGATTATGTAATTTAAATTATCTCTTTTCTCTTTCTCAAAAAGGAAACTAAACCTTAATTATAATTTGAAAAAAATAATGTTTAACATGATGATTTATTTATTGCCTGTTTTAGAGCTTAGTAAAATTTCTCAAAAAGGAAACTAAACCGACGCTTGTGATGTTCTATGCGCCGTGGTGTGGTTTTTGTAAAACTTTAAAACCGGAATACGCCTCCGCGGCTTCAGAACTGAAAGGTCAAGCGTCGTTAGCAGCTATAGATGTGAATCGACCTGAAAATGCTGCAATAAGAACACAGTACAACATTACTGGGTTCCCTACTTTACTGTACTTTGAGTAAGTATCAACAATGGTCAATGGGATTGTCTCAAAACGAAAAAGATAAAATATTGATAAACATGATGGACTATAGAATGGTTACATAGTTCGCGTTCTTCCTAGGGCCGTAGCTAGAACCAAATTACAAAAAGCTGGATGTTACTGCATTCTGGTTATTTTTATGGTAGGGAATTGGTGTTTTAAGGTAGGTATGCCATTGGTCCCTAGCTACGACTCTGGTTCTCCCATCTAGGTATTATACAAAATTCCCAAAAACCCTGAAAAACTCTCGAGAAAACAAAATTACAGGGCAGAGAGGATGAGCCGGTAAACACAGACCTCGCCTGCGGTCAATGCGCATGCGTTAGTATCTTTAACTGTTCTCTTTGTTTACATCAGACTAGGTAGACTATCTCGGGCTTGCTCGGACTTTACTCTAGTGAAGAATAGTATTTATGCTGACTTGTATAGCGTAAATTACCGCTGATAAACTGCAAGTTGCAAAGCTTTTATGTGTTTTTTATATAACTCAGTATATCTTCTTTTATCTTTTTTTTATTAATAGATAAAAAAACAAGCCGTGAGGTGGGTCGTTTATTAGGACTAAAGTGCGACCCTTGAGGTCCACACGACGAACTTCCCAGTTTGATAAATATTTAATAATAATTAAATTAGATATTACACAGAAAAGTAATCATTTTAATCATTAAAACATCAATAATTAAAAAAAAAAAAAAAAAAAAAAAATGGCTGAACCGATTTTTATAAAATTTATGTCGGATCAAAATGACGTTAACACGCCTCGATTGTCACCCTTACGAAGTCGATATAATTTTTTATTCGCGAGATATTGTGTAAAATCTACTTTTTTGGAGGTTATTTGGTTAAGAAAAAAGAACGGCTGAACCGATTTTGAAAAAAATTTCTTTCAGATCATATTTACGTTAATACGCGTCGATTGGCACCCTAACGTAGTCGATATCATTTTTCATTCTTGAGATTTCGTCTTAGAAAGAAATGGACATATACGTACGTACGTACGTACATACACACACACACACACATACATCTTTCTAAAAGTAGTGTAAAAATAGTGTAGTGACCTTGAAACATAAAATTTTTTTTCCTTTTTGATTTCGATTTTCGGACCCATTACAATAACTTCCAGTGGGAAGTTAATAAATAAAATAAAAATAGTTGTAGGTATACCTACAAATATATAGATTTAAAAAAATTAATATAAATGGCCATTTCAAGCTCTTGTGGAAATATATTTTATTTTAATCTATTATTTAATAATATATCACTTGCAATTTTCAGTTCTTCTTGGTCTGGTTTCGTCATAGTTGTCTTTTTCCTCTCATTATTTTTATCGGTGGAGAAGAAATTTGATTGTTTTTTTGAAAGAACTATAAGCTTCTCTTTTAGTAGTGCGATCATTGTTTTCTTTCAAACGCTTCAAAAACAAAGGTACTTAATGCATTATCAATTTTCTCTTTGATTCAATTTACATTTTCAGTATAATTATTTGACGCAATTAGGAAGTTTCCATTGGACGAAAATACTAATTATGATACTGTCACATCATTATAATAAAGATAACTTTAAAAACTCTGAAAGAATTATTTTGATATCTTTAATTTCAACGGAGATATTCAATTTCTTGTACGTGGGGTCGCAAACGAAACTGATTTTTGAATATGACGTCACGCGGTACAAGTTTGCTGTTTTTTAGCTTTGTGAGTAATTAGAACCTAAGTTACTTAGTAACTATTTTATTGTAATACAGACTTTTCTATTTATATTAAATTAAAATTAACTGTCAAAAATTTATAATGTCAATATTTTCCGTCATCAACTGATTTGTTTTTAGTGTTTCCATAACAATTTACGAGTTTACAGAAAGAGATTTATCGGAAGTTACCATGTTAAATTACCACACATACAAACTGAAAATAACTTTTAAAAATATCGTGCCGCGTGACGTCACCCGGACTGAAAACGAAATTTCTTGGAGAATTGTCAATTCAAACTTTGAAGTAGCGAAACTTTGTTGTTTTTAAAGATATTTCAAAAATTCTTCCGCTATTAATTTTATAATTTTTAGAACTATGATTTAGACCAAAAAAATAAAAAAGGGAAACTTCCTAATTGTTGCAAGTTTGTGGTCGGTTTTCAAGTGCTTCTCCAAATTCCACTGACATGAAAACACCTTGTTTCAAATCAAGCACATAACACCCATTTTTCACACTAACCGGGTTTCGTCGGCCATTCAAAGAATCTATATTATACTAGCGGTCCCGTCCGGCTTCGCCCGGGTGTTAAGAAAGCCCGGGTGCAATACACTACTCACTCGCTTCACTCGTTCGCAAGAAGATAGATAAACGGATTACTACAGGGATAATGACATCGGACGGAATTCTGTAAAACTATGAGCGCAAACTAAACTAAAAGAATTATAATTATTATTGTCAAAGAAAGAATATAACAAAAATAAAAATATATAAATAAATATCATGTGGAATTTAGAAAAAAAAGCCAAAAATTCTACGATGTCATCAGTTTCCGAACCGTCCCTGTGCATAGAGCGCTGCGATGTAACCTCTGCGCTACGAGTGAAACAGTTGAGTACGGTCGTTTTTATGATATATAAGTATGTTGCGAATTCTTACGGTCGGGTTACGAATTTAATTAATTTATTATTATTTATTAATTATGCTATATATATAAACCTCCCTTGAAAAATTATCTAACTGGTGGTGAAAACCGTATCAAAATCCGTTGTGTGGTTTAGGAGGAGTTAGCGGTTAAACAAACAGACAGACGCGAAAAGCGACTTTAATGTATACTATGTAGAGATTTGCCAAAACATTTATACTCTTATTGCACTTCATCACACGAAATCACAGCCCACAGGCGCGAGTAAACATAAACCTGACAGTAGTGACGTATGCGCATTGACCACAGGGGCAGGAGACATCTGCATTTACCGGCTCCTGCAGAGAGGTCACGTTACAATTTTTTATGTAAGTCTGGATCTTTCAGAAATGGAGCAATGAAGTATCTTTATGAGGGAGAAAACAACAAGCAAGGCATTGTATCGTTCATGAAAAATCCGCATCATCCGCCTGTGAAAATAAAGGAATCAGAATGGTCTGACACAGACAGCGAAGTCGTCCATCTTACATCGGATAGTTTTGATCCAGTATTGAAAGATGAGGGCTCGGTGTTGGTTATGTTTTATGCACCGTGGTGTGGTCATTGTAAAAGAATGAAACCTGAATATGAGAAGGCTGCTGCCGAAATGAAAGCAAAAAACGTAAGATAATCTGTAGCCAACAGACCTTTTCATCATTTTCACGCGCAAGTGCCACCGCCATTGTTATAATCGCGATATACAAAAGTTTCGGGCACTTTTTGATGCAATTGCTGGCTCAATAACGTTTTTCAATGTTAATTTAGATGAAAGTTTTATTGACTGTGCTAAATTAGTGCACAAAATAGTGGAAGAACACACTTGTGCTCAATTCAGACGGTGGTTGAAGTGCCACGGCCGGAAAACTAGTGGAAGTAAACGAAAATTGGTTGCAAGGTTAGAGTTCCACCTATCATATATCATTAAATCGTAAGAAGTTTATCTTTAGAAGTACTGATATATTTTTCTACAGTGTTGTACCAGCTCTTTAAATAATATTTCTTGTTTAATTACTATTTACTTTTTCAAAATCAATCACTTTTCACCTGTTAATATGAAAAGTGCCCGAAAAATACGGCGGAAGTGGGCGCATGCGCAGTAAAAATATTCGTCGATGAAAACACCTATTAATAATTTTTAATAATTTGATCATTAAAAAAAATTCTGCTAGTTTTATATAATTTAAATTATGTTGTTTATTTAGATACCAGGAATGTTAGCAGCTTTGGATGCTACTAAAGAAACAATAATCGCTTCCCGTTTTAATGTACGCGGTTATCCCACGGTTAAATATTTCACATTTGGCGACTTTAAGTTTGACGTGAACGTAAGAGAAGCTGATAAAATTGTTGATTTCATGAAAGAACCTAAAGAGCCACCTCCACCGCCACCGCCAGAAAAACCGTGGGCTGAAGAAGAATCGGAAGTTGTTCATTTAGATGAAGAAAACTATAAACCATTCCTTAAAAAAAAGAAACATGTGCTTGTCATGTTCTATGCTCCCTGTAAGTTTGAATCACCCCAACATCAAGCCAGTTTTTTTTTTGTCGTATTTACATTAATTTATGATGGATTATTTCGGCATTATTGTCTAGTGAAATTCATTAAGTCGTACGAGTTCGTCTTATGCTAAAAACCATTTTTCACCAAGTCTCAAATTATCCATTTCTTTCACGTAAAATAGATAAGTGATCCTTGTGTTTTTTATTTTGACTTTTAAACTCGATTTTCCCAAAGTCAAGATTTCTATACTAAATTATTGTTCGTAAACCAATGATATTTTCCCACTTAGAAATTAACTATTTTAACAGCAGTTATAGATTCTACATTAATAAAAATCACGTGAACGGAAAATAATTTTTTTAGGGTGTGGGCATTGTAAGAAAGCAAAACCCGAATTTACAGCAGCGGCTGAAAAATTCAAAGATGATCCAAAAGTTGTGTTTGCTGCTGTAGATTGTACATTACATCAAACTGTTTGCAGTGCAAATGACGTCAAGGGATATCCAACTATTAAATATTTCAATTATTATAAAACCATAAAACCGTATAATGGTGGCAGAACTGTAAGTTCAAATTTAACTCCTACTTCTAAAGATTATTCGTTGAAAAAGTTTATCCTAAAAATCTATATTCCAGGAAACAGATTTTGTGCGGTTTATGAGTGATCCAGAAAGTCCAGCGATTCCATCCCCCTTACCCGAGGGCACGGAATGGGGCGATTTTCCTGGCTCCAATGAAGTTTTACAACTGACTGATGCGACATTTGATTCTGCATTAGCCGAGAATCAATTTGTTCTTGTGATGTTTTACGCTCCATGTAAGTTTTTTAGAATTTTTTGACTTGTGAAAGCTAGTCATATGAGTTTTGATAACGAAGCTAGCATCTACTTGATGATCGTTTTAATTTAATTTGTTGATGATTTTGGGGTAAAAATATTATTCCTTTTTTATATGCATTACTATCGATTCCCGATTTTATATTAAAGCGAATATTTATCAACATTTTTTTCAGGGTGCGGGCATTGTAAAAAGATGAAACCTGATTTTTCATTGTTAGCATCAGAAACCAAAGACCTTCCAGGACGTATTGCTGCATTAGACTGTACTACAAATCCAGTTACAGCAGACAAATTTAAAATACAAGGTTTCCCAACAATAAAACTATTTTCAAATGGTAAATTATTGTCCGAATACCAGGGAAAACGGACCACGGCCGACTTGAAACAATTCCTGAAAGATTCCATTAAACAAAACAAGGACGAGTTGTGAGTTTGTGAACGAATTGCACAAAAATATTAAAGTGAGATTTTATAGTGTCGTGTGACTGTTGGGATTGAACATATATATTATAAACGGCGACATTCGAGTGTTATTTGTGAATGAATAAAATCCATCTTCTGGGGTGTAGAAGAACTGTGTTTTTATGTGGTTTTTTGGTGCTTAAATTCGATTAATTCCCGACAGATGTAAAATTCGGAAAAATTGGGGTTAAAGGATCCTCTCACAATAGGGTATATGCATGAAAATTGTTTATTCATTATATTAATAAAGCAGTAAATTGTGAACAAAATGACACATCAAATACTTCATTCTGATTTCAAATAAGTTCAAAAATAAATTTTGTAATATTTATGTAAGTGCTGCGTGCTAAAAAGCGTTTTTGCTCGTGACGTCATGATGCATGCAAGTATAGAAGACGAACATTTATATTATCTACTAATACCATAGTTCAAGTAATAAATATGCTCAATGGTTGAAATTAAAACTCGACTACAGTTAACGCAGCAGTACGAAACAAGCTTCAGATATGAAAAATATTCATCAAACTTATAGGTGCTTAAATTGTTACAGCAGACCATTTAATTTTTTAAGAAGAGTCTTTATCATTATGAACAATATTCAATACCTCTGAAATTTACCTCAACAATTTTTTTCTCGCTTCTTTTCGACCTTTCCAAGCGACATATTTGCGGACCATTTGAGGCTCTAGCTAGGCCTAGAGCCTAAACTGAACGGGATTTATTTTTTTATTTTATTTATTGTAGATTATAGACGCGCCTACAACTTAGGTCATTAGTGTCTCACCGACTGAATGGGACATAATACAGAACTGCCTTAAGAGTATTCTCTACCAGAAGTTACCCCCTGTACCCTTCATCTAAAATCCTTTCCCTCGCCTACAAACTGTTACAGCTCTGCCGACACTATTTTTAAAGATAAAGGGTTCGCCAAATGAAGGACCTTAAGAATCACACTACAGATCCTTCAGGTGAAAAATTGAAAAACATTTTCCTGGAAAAACTTGCTTTTTAAAAATTACGTAGTCTTTCACACATAGCCAAAACTTTTTTTTAAAAATTCGCCTGTAGGATCTGTAGTGTGATTCTTGGTCCTTCACTTGGCATTTACTCGAACCATTTAGCTTTAAATATAGCGTCGGGAGAGCGGCAACCCTTTTTAGGTGAGGTGAAAGGATTTGAGATGAAGAGTGCGGGGGGTAACTTCCGGTAGAGAATACTCTTAATTACCCTCGAAACAATTTAATATTAATATTCTATGTTAATGTTAAAAAAATCTATGATATAGAGATATGGTGATCCGTAGCTAATGATTGAAATTAGGAGAGGAAGTTTCTGTTGCCAAAGAATCATATAAATTGCAATACTAAAGTTTAAAATTGCATATCTGTGCTAACGTTTCGGTGCTCTTTACATCATCTTCAGAGCATCTAAAAATTTATTTGAAAGTTATACTTTGTATAAGAAATCTGTATAAATTTAACAGTAAAAAAAAATATACGAAACAATGCTGTCGGACAATCAGTATATTGTACAATATTAAATAATACAGCATCATGAATTTTGTGATTTTATTAGAGAAAAATTTGTAAAAAAGTCATCAGATAAAATATTAAATTGACCCGCTTTCTAAAGAACGGCTATTAAAACTGAAAAAATATTTTTTGGAAAAGTATTGAAGAATCAGACATTGATAAGTTTAAACTTGTGTGGAAACCAATTTACATTAATCCTTCAGTATTGCAATTCTATGTTAATGTTCCTCACCTCAAATCATGAAACCTCCTTGATGGTCGCCAATCGTTATGCTGCAGAAGTCTACAATTATCTCTATCGATTGAGCTTAAAAACAGTATGTTCAATAACCACTAAAAACATGTAAAAACCAAGAAACACATGATTTTAATAAATTATTGCATTTCAACGAATCATTCAATGTTTCTTAGATTTTAAAGTTGTGTTCAAATTGATGTATAATTTTCGTGCTACTAAGCAAATAAAAATGAGATAAAAAAATTCATGCATATACCCCATAAAGGTACGTACAGTACGCAGCTGGGATTCTAGATGGTAGCGTAGATCATAGCAGGGCTTGCTTAAATTAATGCATTGTTATGGTGCGTTCAGACGCGTGCCACGCAGCCTGGCAAGCAGTCCGGTACGCAGCCCGGCAAGCAGTCCTATACGCAGCCCGGCAAGCAGTCCGATACGCAGCCCGACGTCCGTCGGCGGGCCAAGCAAGCTATTCACACGCACGGGAGCAGGCCAGCTAGTGCTAGCAAAGTAAGCATGGCGGACACCGCGGACGATCTCGTGGCGGCTATTGCGTTTGGTTTGACATATTTTTATTGGAAAAAAAAGTCGTCCGCACAAAATCAAGTTATTCAGGTCGTCCGTTCGCCACAAAGTCACACGCAATAAATACTGGCGCGATGCACGCGTGTAAACAGGTGCACGAGCGCAAGCACATTCATCCTTTGAACTGGGTCGAAAAACCGACACTCGTCCGGATCGGCGGCAAGCAGCCCATTAACACGCTTGTGCCCGTTGAATGTCGCGTTGAACGGAAGCGTGTGAACGCACCATTATACATGCGAGCGTACTCAACGAAGCAGTGAGTGTAGCAGGTATAAGCGCTGTTACAAGCGCTGATAGATACAAGAATGTATCTCACCATTCTTTCAGCGCGCTGACGACTACAATCAACGTGTGACAACTGTCAAATGGCCGTTACAAGTTTTGCAACGGATGTGACTAGTTTAATAAGTGAAATTTTGCCAGTTTTTATTTAATTTGTTTTGAGTTTTTTCTAAGACGTATTTAAAAGTGTTAGGTTCCATACGTAAATATTCAAAAAACCGATTTGGGTAAAATTTTAATTCTTGGTATAAATGATGACATTCGCCATGTTTAGATCGTTTTCTATTAATAGGGTGGACATGATAGCTCCTACCCAAGTTTGTATTTAAAATATACCACTTTGTAGCAGAAGAACACAAATATTCGTCTTCGCTATCTGACATTTCAAACGCGACTTAAGCTTGTATCTATTATCAAAGCTTCGTTGTGCAAACCTATAAGCTCTTATAATTTCAGCCACCATCTACCATACATGCTACCATCTAGAATCCCAGCTGCGTACTGCACGTACCTTTAGGCTGGAACATGAAACCACACAGGATTTTATCGTGTTACACAGGATCGATGACAGGAGGGACTATGGGTACAAGTGCACCGAGCCCTGAAATGGAGAGGGGTTCCATTGCAAAATAGAATATTTTTTTTGAAATGTTTTAGCACTCCGAGTTTTACAAGCATTTTGATGTTCACGTCAATTTGATAAACGTGACTGATACACATTTTTTAATTTTTTTTTCAAACTGCGGTGGGGCTCTTAAATTTCTGTCGCCGACCCTGGCGTTACGTATTTTAATTTGATTGCTTCCGTTTATATAGAAATTCCAAACTGACAGTTAGGTTGTAACACTTACAAAGGCCGAAGCATTTTTCTATGCAATTGGGCCTAATATTACGATTTATAAAATATTGTTGATGTATTAAATATTCAAGAATGTGATTATTTGTGTTTTATACTTATAAAGAAGTGGAATTCAGGGTTTTCGAAGTTTTGTGTTTTATTGGAAGCATTTTTATTGATTCCAGATCAGGATATGTCGATCTTTTGACAAAATATTGAAGTTAATATAGTACATTAGCGGCAAAGGGACTTAGGGTAGGGTTCTGAATGTGTTTTACCCAAAGACGTAAAAATATAACGTCTTTTACGTCTTTGATTTGGGCTTGAGAATAGCCGAGCGTGTAGCAATGCTGTTGTTTACATGGCGTTGCTATGGTTCCTCTATTACAAGTCCCCAGTTCCCGGGTTCTAGCCCGAGAGCTGGTAAAAGTGTCAATTGGGTTTTCAATTTATTATTAAAAAAAATAATGAATTGAAAATATGAATTGGTGCTAGGCCCAAATAACCTTAGCTGTTTGTGGTCTTTAAAACACACACACGTCTTTGGTTTTACCAGTATGATAAACCGTTTGTTAACATACTGGTAACTATAGTACCAACATTCTTAATGACAAACTAACACTAAAATCGAACATAATATACGACACAATAATTAACAGCACACAAACACCCAATGTTCAGTAATTGTCTACACACATACTCACATTTCCGTTTCATCTACCTACTATATAAATCATAAAATCTCGAAATTTAAATCAGTACTTCACAAACCACGACATAATACACAGTACTTAGCATCATAATATTATATAGTGTTACGAATACTCAATGTGTGTTTTAAAAAAAATAATTAACCACACCTGAAGATGGCAACTCGTTGCTGAAACGCGTAGTGTTAAATCACAAAAAGTCACAAGACGGACATAATACAAGGTATTTCTAATACTTCATAATATATAGTTTCAGAAACCTCCCTTTGATAGTTTTTGAAACTAACTTTATCATGTGACTGTCATGGCCTGGAATAATAAAAAAATGCTTTTCTATACGTATCTATCACACTATTTCCTTACTAATCCCTGCAGCTGTATATTGAGGTGGCTTAGTGAAATTACAGTTACATGGCGGATAAAAGCACAAAAAAAAGTACCAGTACTTTAGGGTATACTAATAATTGTTCTCCTAGGAGCCCTGTGGAATTTCTAAAAAACTTTTGGCGGCCGAAAAACACGAAATTTTACCACGTTTTTAGCTTTTTCCGAAATATCTCAGAAACGGTCGACTTAAGCGATTCTCCCACTATGTAATGTTTTAAAGAGGATTACATTTCCTACAATGTCATCCCCACAACTTTTCTGTGATATTAATGGTAAGCGCGCCACAGCTTTTTGAAAATCACTCGTTTTTTGTAACATTGGTAATTGTGTGTTTTAAAGACCACCAACAGCTAAGGTTATTTGGGCCTAGCACCAATTCATATTTTCAATTCATTTGTAACATTGGTAACCAATGGTTAAAATGTAATGTCCTTTTCAATAGCTTTATTTATTGTGTTCTTCATCGAATTTTAAATTGAAAATATATAGTATGTTCATAAAGCAAGGTACGCCCTAAATCGTGCTTTTTGTCCCATATCAAAGTCTTTAAAAATTGAGAAGTTATAGGCAGTCAAAGTTGAAATCATCTCAGAGTTTTGCGTGTTTTTCAACACGCGTTACGAATACCTTCCATACCGAATAAAAAAAATCCGTCTGGGAATCCATAGGAAATTTAATGCCCTAAACGATGCTTTTTGCCCCATCTCGATAACTTAAAAAATGTTCAAGTTTTAAGCATTTAAGTCCAAATGAATTGAATGAAAAATTGCCAAATAGAAAAAAAAAACTGATTTTTAAAACGACTTAAATGCTTATAACGAACATTTTTTAAGTTATCGAGATAGGGCAAAAAGCATCATTTAGGGCAATAAATTTCCTATGGATTCCTAGACGAATTTTTTTTATTCGATGTACTCGTAATGCGTAATGTGATGATGCGTATAACTTCTCAATTTTTAAAGATCTATATATGGGACAAAAAGCACGATATAAGGCGTTCCTTACTTTATGAGCATATGTATTTTCAATTTAAAATTCGATGAAGAACACATTAAATAAAAAAATTAAGCAAAATCGCAGGATAGTGGACAAAATAATTTGATTTATTAAATGAAATGTACGACGTTTCGTCTATAGATTTAGACTTTTTCAAGTACAATCATAAAAAAAAAAAATTTGCTTAATTTTATTATAATCACGATGGACACGATTTCTAATATACATTAAATAAAGCTATTGAAAACGACATTACATTTTAACCATTGGTTACCAAGGTTACAAAAAGCGCGTGATTTTCAAGAAGCTGTAGCGCGCTTGTCCAAGCTCCCATCGTATAAAAAGGTAGGTCCCCACAGAACACTAAACACTTCACATTTAAAATGTGAAAATGGTTGGAAAACATCTAAAAACATGTTACGCCCGGCCCGGCAGACAAGTAAAAATTTCTTTATTACTATTTTTAATGAATTTTTGAAATTAGCTTAAAAAAAATGAATTTACTTTTAGAAATACCTGCTTGAAATTTACACAGTTTATGGTAAATAATGTATCATTTTTGAAAAGAATTGTCTGGCTGATAATTTTTGTTAATTAACATCTGACAGACCTTTTGTTATAACTGATTTTTTTTCATGAAAGTACACTTCATAACACCTTGGTTTTTGTTTTAAAATAAAGTTTGAGATCTCCCCTATCTATTAAAACATGTTTGACTGGACATTTTTGTTTAATTACCTTAGAAAATTAAAAAATCGGGCGACATCATACACAAGTAGTTCTCAAAGGAATCGAACAAAAAAAAGTTTTTCAAAATCGGTTAAGCTGTTTGGGATATACAACCGTTTAGGCTATACGACTGATACAAAAAAGTAATATAAACTAAGCTTAATTTTAAACTCAATTCACATTGTAAAACCGGTCCCAAAAGAAGGTTTTTTTTTTGCATTTTTTTCTCAAGTCAGATATTGCATCTACTTATAACATTGATCGACGCTAATGACCTCTGTTGTCGAGCGTCTGTAATTTACAATTCATTTATTCTTATAACATTGATTTACTATGGATATTACGATGAAAAGTAAGTGACACCACTATAAGCTGTAAGGACATTGACGGTGTATTAACTTCCCATTGGAAGTTATTGTAATGGTTCCGAAAATCGAAATCAAAATGTATAACAAATTTTTATATTTCAAGGTCACTACACTATTTTTAGAAAGATGTCTGTGGTGTGTGTGTACGTATGTTATCATTTCTTTCTAAGACGAAATCTCGAGAATGAAAAATGATATCGACTATGTTAGGGTGCCAATTGACGCGTATTAACGTAAATATGATCTGAAAGAAATTTTTTCAAAATCGGTTCAGCCGTTCTTTTTCTTAACTAAATATACTTCAAAAATAGATTTTACACAATATATCGCGAATAAAAAATTATATCAATTTCGTAAGGGTGTCAATCGAGGCGTGTTAACGTCATTTTGATCCGACATAAATTTTATAAAAATCGGTTCAGCCGTTATTTTTTTTTTAATTGTTAAAAATAAATAATAATTATGTTTTAATGATTAAAATGATTACTTTTCTATGTAATTTCTAATTTAATTATTATTATTAATATTTATCAAACTGGGAAGTTCGTCGTGTAGACCTCAAGGATCGCACTTTAGTCCTAATAAATGACCCACCTCACGGCTTGTTTTATTATTATAATGAACAACAATAAAAAAGTATTTTATTTTAAACAGTTCTATAGTTTATTTGAAAAGATTCATTTTGCATTTGAAATAGGGAGTCATTGTATATTTTGCATGTTCTAATTCAAAAACATCGTTGCAACCAAGTTACAACCATTTTGCACATCTATGTGTGGATAATATGAAATATATCTAATACTGAAATCATAGACTGAAATATCCAAAGCGTAGCTTTAGAAATTAAATCAAAATGTTGTGACGACAATATACTTAGATTATACATTTAAACAAATGAAATCGTAACAATAGTTTTGCCTAACCTTTTCAAAACGAGTTAATGTTGAGTGTTTGTGAGGAATTTCGACTAAATGTACACTGAAATGTGTATCCGGCTACAGAGGAAAATTTGAATGATTCGGTTAAACTTGCTGAACAATAGAGAGACAAACGGGTAGGTCGGACGGCGGTACCGGGCTACATATAGTATTGATCTATACCGTGTGGGGTGCTATATATGTGTCACACATACGTACGTACAGCGCTAGGCAAGGAGGTTTCAAATGTTGAGGAGATGCTGAAAATCTGATTTTAATACCTGTTGTTGTTGAACGTATTTTAAAGTTGACAACGTTCTTTAAATTGGGAAATTTTTATAGACATAGGAACAATCTATGGTTGTATTAAACAATAAAAAAAAACATGGAAAATATCAAACAATTGAACGGACAACTATTTATTTATGAAGGAATTTAGTCATGGACAAAAAGTTTAGCATGAATTGCTTCAGGTGAACACAAGAAAAAAGTGAAGAAACAGAGTGACCCCAAAATAGCCCGTTTGGGGTCCGCAAATTTGTGGTCTAATCGATACCACTTATGATGAGACATCAAATACAAAAAAAATCAAGTTGAGCATAAATAAGGTTTTAGAGATATGGAGGGTCAAAGCGATCAAAATTGTTTCACATAGCCCAGTAAGTGAAAATGATAATTCAATAGTTTGGAACTGGTCTTGATATTTTGTTCTCAGTTCCGGAATTCCCTCTTCCGGAACCAGTTGTGATATTTGTAGAAAAGTTCTCAAAAATACTACACCAAATCTATTTGAAATTACCAGATCTGGTTAGTTTGGTTACTGTTTTATCGTAATTGTTGCAACAAAACAGTTAATAAAATAACCAGATCTGGTGATATCAAATAGATTTGGTTTTTAGTTATATGCAGAAGATTGAAGAAACATATCGTCTTTTTTAAAATCGAAATAATATGTTTATGCATGGATATAGAAACTTTTAGTCGGAAATTTGCAAACAAAAAAAATCAACATTATCGCTATATTCAGGCCCACTTTCTGGTCGGCAAATTATGCAAAATGTTGTTAATTTTCAATTTTTTTTGTAAATTCCGCAATTTCGATAATAATTTCTTCAGTTCCGGGATTAATAGATTTAAAAATCTGCGCAATTGCGAATTGTCGAGCGTCTATAATCTACAATTCGCAATTGCGAAATTTGGATTGCTATGGTTCCTCTATTACAAGTCTCCAGTTCCCGGGTTCTAACCCGAGAGCTGGTAAAAGTCTCAATTGGATTTTCAATTTATTATTAAAAAAATAATAATAATGAATTGGTGCTAGGCCCAAATAACCTTAGCTGTTGGTGGTCTTTAAAAACACACACACACACACACACACATGCGAAATTTGGAATTCCTGTATGAAAGCCCTACTCCACAATAATTTTAAACCTCCTCAGGATGTCGCTTTATACGCATGCATTTCTATAACGACTGTAAATGTGCATTTATAGTTCCCTCACTGATTTTACCTGTGAACTTACAATGTGTTGGAAAATTTTGAAATTATTTTTTTGTAAGAATATTGTCAAATACGAGAATTTGTATCTATCCTATTTATTTCTCTCTTTAAAATTAATACCTATTTATTTTTTATTTACTGACATTTATTTTATACTATAAAGCAGTTATTTTATCGATTTTCCAATTTCGAAATAAACTAAACAATAAACATAGACACAAAAGTTTTCCCTTTTTTATAAAAAAAAACCGAAAGTATTTGTAGAGTTGTTTCGTAAAATACAAATAAACAAAAAATAATGATGTTCTGAATCTGATGTACATTTTCGCCTAAGCTGTTGAGTCTATAATTTACGATATAAGTACGCGGTATGGCAATGAGATATAGTGTTTTTGAAAAGACTGTCACACATTTATTTTCGAACTAATTTCAAAATTTATTGGTTTCATACATTACTGGTACATTGCCATTTGAGAATACATAGCAAAACATAAGAAAAAAACAATCAACTGCGATGTTGAGACAATCTTGTAAACGGGTGAAGAAATTGTCTATAATATTATCCTTTCAAGCCATGGCACGCGGAGCCCTTTGAATTTCTCGCGTTGTTCTCGGAAAGAAATAAGACAAACAAAGCTTTTGACCAATGTGTTGTTGCTCTTCATGATAAATGTTTTGTAAATTATCATAGAAAATAAATATTGAAACAGACACACCAACATTTTATTTCTGAAATGTGCAGTGGGCCTATTCGGTCACCGGAAATGCCATCTTGTGACTACTTAGTACTTTTTATGGGGCCGCCTAAAAGCTCAAGTTTACATAAACAAACCACGTAATCTTGAAGCCCTTTCCGAAAACATAACACGAGAAATTCAAAGGGTTCCGCTCAGACCCGGACTTAAAGACCCAGGGTCCCTAGGCACTTGACAGTTGGGCCCCCCAAAGCCCAAAAAAAAGGGGGGGAAATGAAAAAATGGATTTGGATGAAAATTTAGCAAAAAAAAAGTCGTCAATTGGGTTATTTTACAACATTTTTGGGCTTTTTCTTCTTTAATTTCCATCTCCGCTCTCACCGGAACCCTCTCGGTGGCTGGGCCCCTAGGCCGGTGCCTTGTTGGCCTAGGCAGAAATCCGGGCCTGGTTCCGCTTGAAAGGAGACAATTTCGCCACCCGTCTGCATGAATGCCTTAACATCGCAGTTAATTATTTTCCTCTTATGTTTCGTTATATGTATTTTAAAGCGGTAATATACTACTCTACAGTAATGTATGAAAACAATACATCTTGAAATTGGTTCGAAAATAAATGTGTGACCGTCTTTTCATAAACACCATACCTCCTTGCCGGACCCAGTACATATAGTACATTCATACATAATATGTATTATCTTGTATATGTATTATTATGTATGCATTAGTTTACATCGAACTTTTCAATTTTTTGTTATAGTAATGTAGGTACTTTCGAAAAACTTTCAATACGGAAAAAAGTAAAAACCGAGTAAAAACTAAACTTTTGAAATTATAGATAGGTACCTACCTAAGTAATTTTTAAGTAGTATAACTGAATTGGTATATGATAAAATCAATCGATTTAAAACCCCTTATATCCACACCATATTATTCACATAACAATTAGAGGTGAAAATAATAAATATCTCAGACAGCTAGGCTGCCATGATTTTTGAGCTATATCTAAGAAAAAATCAAATGACCACTGTCGGGACTTGAACCCGAAACCCCCAGTTTCCGGCTAGGTGAGTTACCGATTTCTCCACAGTGCCCGAGAGTGGAAACCGATCTCTTCTTATATATAGCAATTTCACGTTGAAAACACACTACATGCGAGAGTCGACTATCTAAATAAACTGCACAGCATAGTACAGCTATAATTAAACAGTCGAATCATTATACATGCGAGAGTTAACAATTAACAGTATAACTGAAGGTACAGATTATGTCACCCTCCCCCCAAGGGAGGGGGGACTGACAGAGCTCTAGCTGACGAGGTCGACCAGCTGAGGTGACCAGAAGTGAGAAGACAAAATTCGAAGTAGTAGGCAGAGGTGGCACGCCAAAGATCCTCCCCTGGGGGCCCGTTACAGGATATAGGAGCTATGAATTATGTGCACGGTTGCGTGCAGTGACACAATGCTGTCACTATTCGCACAAATCGACTTTTTTCATTTGAGTCCTGTGGGCGAATTAAAAAATAAGTCATTGTTCGCTTTATGCGTTTTGTGCAATATTGTATAAAGTAAATGTATCTATTCGTAACTAAACATGACAACTTAATTATTATCAAACTACCCTTTTAGTTCCTTACAGGCTCACATCAAAAAACGGATACCTGTTATCGATATTTTTTAGGTGCGTCCTTATTTGTATAGTATCGCTTAACAAATTGATTTTAATAATAATCTCCATAAATGAATATTATATAGTTATACCGAAGCCACCATAAAATCACGGTTCCTATTTCTGCCACTGTGATCTACCCCTACGTTTCCCCTCCGTGCTTGTGCATACTTAAAAAAAAAGGTAAAACAAACTTTTTATGTTAAATGGTTTTATTGTACAATTGATGATGCACTAAAAGCTAGAAAATAATTATGGGTTATCAATTTGGGGCCTTGATCAGATTGAAATAAAATCATGAGACGCATTTAGTATAACAATCGATTTGACTACAATATTAAGGCCAAAGAAGACAGTCGAAAGGCCAAGCTCCAACAAAAGAAAGTTTTCTACTAAATGCGCCCACAATTTTATTTTAGTCTGATCAAAACCCCAAATAGGTGACCCATAATTATTTTCTAGCTTTTAGTACATCATCGATTGTACAATAAAACCGTTTAACTTTAAAAGTCTTTTTTACCTTTTCTATTTTTAACCCCCCCAGGGGGGACATTGGGATGTAGTTGTTATCGCAATTGAATTTCAATGTTCTTTGGGAATTAGCGCTCCCAGGCGGATTTTAATACACAAACATGTTATTTGTTGTGTTGAAGAAGATAATGACCTGAGTTGTCGACGCGTCTATAATCTACAATAAATAAATAAAAAAAATCTATTTTTAACTTTTTACTGTACTTTATTTGCTTAATCTGATTTTATTATGCATTGATCCATTGAAACGTTACTGAAGTGCAGTTATAGACGCTCGACAACTAAGGTAATTAGCGTCTAATCATCAAATTACATCGAATTAAAACGAAATCACAAAATATCAAAGAGCGAGGGTGGGAATCAAACCTACGACAATCTTATCCAAAAGCCAGCACGCTAAACATTACACCAAGCTCTCCTCTTAAATTTGCACTAAATACGCCTCTGGTTAACGACCATCGCCTTACGTGATTATCATTTTATTTTCAATACAAAAATATCACCATACACAATACATGCCGGGGGCAGCACGATATTTTCTTTCGAGATAGCCATAAGACATATTTGTAATAACTATATCATCATCGAATTAATCTTTATCGTAACATAAAATGTCAAGATTGAATGACGTTTCTTTGCGGATTTACTGAGCTCTCCTGGTAAGGTAATAACAGCTACGTACAAATGAATTCAATTATTTTTTGCCATACCCACGATAAAATAGCTACCTTACATGCATGTATGTATGCATATTGCATGTAAAGTGACTTTTGACAGGTTGGTGTGCGGGAACGTATCTTTCCCATACTAGTGTGTGAATTAAGCAAGCCATTTCCATAGTGATTTATGTTTATTCGTCTGATCCACCCGCTATCACATATACTCCTGTGCCTGCCTCGGCCTACTATAGGAGTGAAGTTGGCGACGCAAATGAATTGTCAAACTTTTTTGAAAATAATGAAAAATAATGAAATGAAAAGCAGCTATTTTATAGTGGGTATGGAAAAAATATGATATATATCACGTGCGTAATGATATTATATTTCGTGTGACTGTTAAAACTCGTAATCACTCTTTTTAACATACTTTCACTACCCGTCAGTAATATGTCTCATTACGCCACTAGATATACAATCTACTATTACGTCCGGGTGTCCCGTAAGGAAATAAAGTATGGTGATAGGTCAGAGATAACGTTAGATTACGATTGTATCTACTATACGTCTATACCCCCAAACCGTAAAGAAAAGTGTTTTTTCCTCATGGCGGCTGTGGGTGCGCATTCGTTTATTTGTACGTTTGTCTGGCTGTGCCTCTGCGAAATTTTGAGGAATGCATCAATTTGATGGATTTAAAAAAATATTTGTCCTAGTAGTAAGGACTTCAATTGAATCATTGGTTTTGGAAATATACGCAATTTAATGCATAATAAAGTAGCGTCTACGCTTATAGACTTCATGGCAAATACCACTGAAAATATTCATATTAAAAATTATTTTGAAAAATGATTTGGTACATGGAAGTCATTTACAATTCCTAATAGGTACTCGCTAATGACCTCAGTTGTCGAGCGTCTATAATTTACAATTTACCTAATAGGTACTGATATTTTAAAACTACTTTCATCCGAGCAATAATCTGAGAAAATTTTGGTAATAAAATATTTATCATTTATAATTTAATCAGAACTCATTCATATTATTATGTTTGGTTATATTTTGCGCAATGCTACAGAACAGAAAGCACATTACGGCATTTTATAAATTTCGGTGCTGTTAAAAAGCTTCTATAACTAACGGTATGCCGATTCCCTGTAAGTTACAGTTAAAAAACACTGTAACATTACGAAATCTTATTTGAGATATGTAGTAATTTTTCAATGAATGAGTAATTGGGTACTAACTGTAGTAATTTGTGTGTGAGAATAAGACGCGATTTGGTGTGTTCTGGCAAGGTACAGAGACGGTGGTTAAAAAGATTTTTGACGAACAAGGTTAGTAGTGTTTGAAATTTGTTTGTGTGAACATTTAAAAAATATGTGCAAAGTGGTGAAGTGAATTTAATTTAAACACCATCAAGAAAAATTTGGAGTACTTGGTAAAACCGATCCAAATTACTTTTGTTTATATTGTTTCTGTTGTTTTTCACTTAACTATCCATCATTTAATAACTAACCAATATTAAATCGCAATAACACATCTATCTTTGTTCAGTGCGAGCACGTGGATTTCATTCGCGAATTTTTAATTTAAATATATAAATTGTTGTAGCGTATTATATTTATCCATGTTATTGTTATATCCCGTGGTTTAAATAGTATTTTTGTTTGTTGTACAGGGGTTTATAATATTATTGTTTGTTTTACGAGACGGTTACCGCGTGCTATTCGTGCATCAGCCAATGCAAATCGTCTCAACACACAGAATGTGTTAGTATGAACGTTTATAAGGTTTTTTCATAAGGATTTTTTTTTAAATTGAGTACAAAATTTAAGTTTTCAATTAGCGGGCTATGCCTAAACTCTATCAGTTAAATAAATTTAACTAGTACCTAAATTTAATTTATACAATTTTATTTATTTGTCTATAACATTGATAACACCAATGACAACTGACTGTAATTCACAAGACTTAAATAATGTGTCATCTCCATTAATCTATGATACATTATTCAATGTTCAGTTGCAATTTGGCAACAATGATACAACCTTTTTTCCTGATTTCGCTTATAATGTGATTAGTTGTTGCTATCAAATAATTTGCACAAATGCTCGATCCATTTATATTTTAACTAACATGTGGTGGAAGTCCCGGTGTTGGTGGTGGGAGGACGTGTCACCAGTCGTTTTTGCGTGCTTTTTCATTGCTAATTTAAAAATAAAATAGGTATTTTTTCAAACAAGCTTTTATTAAAATGTAATAAAAATAAAAATAATTTTTAGTTTAAGTTCATAATTATAAAAGCGTGGGTCGTGCGAGTGTTATAAACTATCATAAAGTCTTACGACACGCCTTTATAATTATTATGAATCTCGCACATTAATATTATTATATTGTTCTTTTTCTAGTATTTTTCAGGAACATTTTGAGCGTCGAACTAGGAGTTTCGGAGAATAGCTATCCTCGGGCAAAGAACAGGTAATAGAGTAAAATATTGATTTTTTTTCAAATGGTTTTCAAATCAAAATTAAAAATAGGTAATATACAAAATTTATATTTTTAATTCAGGGTATCAACTGTCAGGTTCATCTGAACGTAATATTAATGAATATTTTCAATTTATTATTATTTTTCCTAGTTCTAAACAGAAAATTATATCACATCTGATGCGTTTGAATAGAGTGACATAGACGAACTATGTAATGCGTAAACGCATATGGGCTTGAGAATAGCCGAGCGTATAGAAATGCTGTTGTTTACATGGCGTTGCTATGGTTCCTCTATTACAAGTCCCCAGTTCCTGGGTTCTAGCCCGAGAGCTGGTAAAAGTGTCAATTGGATTTTCAATTTATTATTAAAAAAAAATATAATGAATTGAAAATATGAATTGGTGCTAGGCCCAAATAAACTGTTGGCGGTCTTTAAAACACACACATTAAACGCATATAAAATTTGACATCTGTACGATCTCAGCTATTGTGAAGTCATAAATCAATAGATTGTTCAATAAAATCGTCAGTCACATTTTGTGGGTGCGTATTTAATAGCTGACAGATTAGGTGTAAGTGAAGCTATTGAGTCAGTCATAGCCGATGTCGCATTGCTTCTATTGCTACACAAACAGTGCATTAAAACATCAACACGAACGAAGATGAAGAAAAGGAAAAGGAACTGTATAGTATCGGTTTGCTTATCGAATCGGGTCGCATATGTGCCGTATTATACCGAGCCATAAGCAAAAATTTTTCCAAGGGAGCATGCGTGCATCGTTCACTGTAAGGGCGTCGCAACGTCAGAGAGAGCGTCAGTAGACATGTGGCTGTCGCGTGCGGTGGACGACGACGCTGACGCCGCCACTGTTATTATTTTGAATCGGTTTAAAAAGGCCGCCGTGACGTCCCGTTCGAGCGCTTCCGTTCAGACATGTGATGACAAGTGACATAGAAGTGAGTGGCATTGCGGCTCCTTTTATAAAACGGTGCTGGAAGAATTAGGAAGATCACTAGAGAGATATAATTTTGTAGGATCACCATGGCTGGTTCCACCACAACTACGGCGGTGCTGGGATTACTAGTGTTGCTTTTGTACGATTTGTGTGAGTTCGGTGACACTGTAGGCACCAGTGCTACTGTGCCTGCTGTACTCTCGACTACAACAGAATTTGATCCTGGTAAGTTATCGACAGAGTTTAGATAGAAACTCATCATTTCTAGTATGCGCTAGACCTAAATACGATAGCAGCTCGTACCGAAAACATTACATTGTAGTCGCCGCTTACCACAAATTAGGGATTGAGAATATCAAACCCTTGTCAATCCAGTCATTTATCATATAGAATGCGTTGTATCTCAATGATGCCCGTTTATTAGAACTGCGGACTTGTACCATTGTTTTGAACGGCGGTGGGGTGGGGAAGAAGGAGCAGCGGCGCCAGAATACTTGAAGCTTTGTAACGCTCACTGGTAAATCGTGAGCATTGAGCAGACATTACTGGTTATTGTTAACGAATACAGATACGACAGGGTGACCACAAACTTGGAAAAGTTAAGGCATTTTTATAGGTCAGGAAAATCATGGAAATTTCAAAGAAAAATATCAAAATAATTAGTTTTTTTTGCGATTTAAACTTTGATGTCTTGATATATTTGTTGAAGATGTCAGTCATGATATTTGTTGAAGACAATGTCTTTAGTCGCTAGCATCGTTTTCAACAAACACATTGTATTTAGGATCACCTTGTCTACGTTTAAAAATCAGAGTTCGATGTTGATGTCTTGTTTACAAACATCATGTTTTCGATAGGAAAACATCAATGATGTTTTAATGCATCATTCGATGCCAACATCGATGTTTTAAATTTTGTACATCCCTAGAAAATCTGTAGAAAAAAAGAGATCTTTGGTAATATACTGCAGACATCATTAATGTGATTTTTCAATGTTAAAGAAGCATCGCTATAAAAAGAGTATTAGGTAGTACTTTATTCTTAAAAGAGCTGTATTTATAAATTCACAGTTACAAACAAGTATCTACAGAAGGTGACGATAAAAAATTAAAAAGGCAGTTTACTAAAATAATCTAGAATTAGTTATGTTTACAGTACAAAAATCTATTTTTACATTTCTATTACACTAGAAGAATTCCCCAAGGGCAAACTACTCTATAGGTAGGTACGGCAATTTTAAAAATAACATTATCAGCGTTGATGTTGCGGTTGTAGTGTATCAACGCTGATAATGTTATTTTTAAAATTGCCATAAACAACGTAAGCAAATTTACATTACGTCATTCATTTGCTCTCTGGAGAGTAGCTGTCACTCATTTGTATGCTGCAGTGAACTTTATAATAGTATAGTATGGAGTTCATTGTTTGTATGACATGTACGATATAATATTATTATTTGCACATCCACATAACAGAGCTGTAACTAGCGACTTTTATTTTAAAAAACATCGTAAAATTGAGTCGTTAACAAACATTATTACTACTTGAACAACCATTATTTCTATACAGAACATCTAATAGGGCATTAATTTTTTTTACTAAAAATCTATTTTTTCTACTGAACATATTATTTCACGGCACATGGGCATTATGATACATTTGAACTATTATATACCTTAAGGAATATTTATACAAAAAAATTACGTGCATTTCCATTGAACATGTACCCGTATGCATCTATCTCACCATGTGTAATTTAATTCGTTCACGTTTGCATACGTTTGAATATCATACTTGTTGTAAGACATTTCCTGTGCCATTCATCTGAGTTGAAAAAAATGAGTCTTGACAGACGGACACCCAGACAGACAGACGGACAAATGAGTGATCCTATAAGAGTTCCGTTTTTTTCCTGTTGAGGTACGGAACCCCAAAACGGAAACGTATATTTTTGAAATCTTTATCCCATCAAAAACATTCTTGTAAAGAAAAAAAAATGCCAAGTCTCGCAACACTTTCGCCGTAAAAAGTTTTGAGATCCCGAAAAGTACCAAGTCAGCCATTCTATTACCTTTAACTATGAAGTTAGCAAATTACTCGATAGTAGTCTTAAAACTACACAGGTAAAATAAAGAATAATTTATAAATAATATTTTATGACTGTAAACTTGTAGTACCTTTTGAGCTTGGCAATCATGTGGCATAGGTGCATAGTGTTGAGATATTGTTTTTATTAAAACTTTATCGCACGGTATCATATATCCTGATGCCACGTGAATGCCAAGTTCAAAAGGTACTACAAGTTTACAGTCATAAAATATTATTTATAAATTATTCTTTATTTTACCTGTGTAGTTTTAAGAGAGCTATCGAGTAATTTGCTAACTTCATAGTCAAAGGTAATAGAATGGCTGACTTGGTTCTTTTCGGGATCTATAAAACTCTTTACGGCGAAAGTGTTGCGAGACTTGGCATTTTTTTTTCTTTACAAGAATGTTTTTGATGGGATCTCAGTTCTTTTTGTAAGGTTGGAAAGGGAAAATCACAAATATTTGAATTTTCTCGTTACTTGTACGTGAAACCCAGCCTGCATACCAAATTTCAGCTTTCTCTGACTAAGGACCTATAGAAATCTGCAACACCCCCTTTTAGGGGTTGGAGGGGGAAGATCACACATGTTTGAATTTCTTCGTTACTTGTACTCGAAACCTAGTCTGCATACCAAATTTCAGCTTTTTCTGACTACGGACTTAGCCTATAATAATAGATAATAATAATTATTAACAAAGATATTATCTACTAAAAAAAATGTAAATATGGTTTATTAACAAAAATAAGAATTGTCCGTTTCAAATAATATACCTAATTATTGCACTTGCACATTGATTAAGAAAATATCAGCCACTGTAAATTTACCGAAAGCAAATGAAAAAGACGCAATACTAGAGTTGGGTAGTTCTGAACATGTATATAGCTCCAAGAATAATTGGGCTTGAGAATAGCCGAGAGTGTAGCGGCGCTGTCGTTTACATGGCGTTGCTATGGTTCCTCTATTACAAGTCCCCAGTTCCCGAGTTCTAGCCCGAGAGCTGGTAAAAGTGTCAATTAGATTTTCAATTTATTATTAAAAAAAAAAAAAAATAATGAATTGAAAATATGAATTGGTGCTAGGCCCAAATAACCTTAGCTGTTGGTGGTCTTTAAAATACAATTTACAATTCCAAGAATAATTCCATGAACAATTCGATAACAGCCAGTTTTAGTTTTTTTGTTAACAGATTTCTGCTTCTCGGTATTTTTTAATTATTTTTTTTGTGAATATTTTTATTGACAATAAAAGTTACAAATGTATGTTACCTGTTTATATGGTTTCCATAACAATTTTCAATTTAAAGAGAAACTTTGTATTAATTAATTACCACACATACAAACTGAAAAAAACATTTAAAAATATTTAGTGCTGCCAACATAAATCAGTTTTTATTAATAAAATTAAGAAAAATTGCAGGATAGTGGACAAAATATTTGATTTATTTAATTAAATGTACGACGTTTCGTCTATATATTTAATTAAATAATTTAATTAAATAAATCAAATATTTTGTCCACTATCCTGGGATTTTTCTTAATTTTATTATAATCACGATGGACACGATTTCTAATATCAGTTATTATTATATAACTAAAATTTTACGTAGATTTGGTTTTTAGTATACTACTTTTATTTTATCCGTTAGAAAACATCGTAACAGCAAAATGAAAGGTAGCATTTTTGTAGGGAAACCGCTAGCAACGACTTTTTTAATTACAGAACTGGGACTTGAAACTGTGATGGGAGGTGACCTGATATGCAAAACATCATATTCGTGATGTTTGACATAATCTGCATAATTATCACGTATATGTAATTATAAATTAGATAGGTGATTTTACAATGGAATACATTTCAGAAAGAATAAAGCGAAAAAATGCCTAACGGATATTACATTAGTTTATTAAATTTCTGATGAATTATATTTGAATATAGAGAATGGTTCTTAAAGTTTGATTTGACACAAATTTAATGTGAGAGACTTGGAGAAGAGCAATTTATTACTTCCCACCTCTACTATGGTAGGGAAGTAATGGATTTAGTCCAAAAAAAATATTTCGAGATTTTAACAAATCTTCACGTTTTGAGACCCTAGCAATCGTTTAAGATCATTTTCAGACTGATGTCTGTATGTGTGTGTGTGTGTGTGTGTATGTGTGTGTGTGTATGTGGTCAATTTTTCGCCTTCGATATCTTAAGAACGGAACAACATACGGACATTCCGATTGTTCTATTGTGTTTATCAGCCTTTAACTTAGATCTGATTAGATTTTGAGTCAAATCGGTTCAGTGGATCCTGAGATATTCAAAAAAACGTCCTCAATGTCACGTATTAACATAGGTAAAAAAAAATATAAATGAATTCTAGATGTTATAATATGAAAAAATGTAAATATTTTTTTTCTCTAAAATGTATAGTTTTCGAGAAAAAAAATATTTTACTAAAAAAAATAAAAATTGAACGTAAATCAAGGTAACCATGATTTTTGCTATATTAAGCTAGCCATCAATAGATCACCAAACAAAAAAGAGGGCCATGCTTTCTTCAAAGAATAAAAATTAAATTGTGTTTTAAAGACCACCAACAGCTAAGGTTATTTAGGCCTAGTCAAAGAATAATAAACAAGCCGTGAGGTGGGTCGTTTGTCAGGATTAAAGTGCGACCCTTGAGGTCCACACGACGAACTTCCCAGTTTGATAAATATTTAATAATAATAATTAAATTAGATATTACACAGAAAAGTAATCATTTTAATCATTAAAACATAATTATTATTTATTTTTAACAATAATTAAAAAAAAAAAAAAAAAAACGGCTGAACCGATTTTTATAAAATTTATGTCGGATCAAAATGACGTTAACACGCCTCGATTGACATCCTTACGAAGTCAATATAATTTTTTATTCGCGAGATATTGTGTAAAATCTACTTTTTTGGAGGTTATTTGGTTAAGAAAAAAGAACGGCTGAACCGATTTTGAAAAAATTTCTTTCAGATCATATTTACGTTAATACGCGTCGATTGGCACCCTAACGTAGTCGATATCATTTTTCATTCTCGAGATTTCGTCTTAGAAAGAAATGGACACATACATACGTACACACACACACATACACACACACATACACACACACAGACATCTTTCTAAAAGTAGTGTAAAAATAGTGTAGTGACCTTGAAACATAAAAATTTTTTTCCCTTTTTGATTTCGATTTTCGGACCCATTACAATAACTTCCAATGGGAAGTTAAAAAAGAGTGTTTATTTTTTGCAAATATTTACTAGGTGCGAAGTATAGGACTGGTCATCAGTCGAAGTTTTTTAAATGTAGTTAAGATATTTTGTAGAGTCTGTTGTAGTTGTTCTCGCAATTGCATTCCAATGTTCTTTGGGACTTGGCGTTCCCAGGAGCCCGAGCACGTACCATTCGGTTTGTGTATGTCGGCTGGCAGATTCTAATACACAAATGGATTATTAATTGTGTTGAAGACGTTAATGATCTGAGTTGTCGACGCGTCTATATTCTACAATAATAATAATAATAATAATAATGTAGAGTCTCTTTTCTGTCATTTAATTTATTGTTTTTCATTATATTTTTCTCGATACACAATTGTTTGTCCTTAAGATGCAGTGTGCGTGTGGAACACTTAAATTATTCTATTAACAGATCTGGCGATTTATTACTTTAAAATTTTCACATCGGTTGAAAAGTCGACATCTGACTCTGGTATGTGTTTCTAGGGTTAATAATTTGTTGAAATTAATTACTAACATGAATGGCTTGAGAATAGCCGAGCGTGTAGCTATGCTGTTGTTTACATGGCGTTGCTATGGTTCCTCTATTCCAAGTCCCCAGTTCTTGGGTTCTAGCCCGAGAGCTGGTAAAAGCATCAATTGGATTTTCAATTTATTATTAAAATAAAAAATAATGAATTGAAAATATGAATTGGTGCTAGGTCCAAATAACCTTAGCTGTTGGTGGTCTTTAAAGCACAAAGCGCAAACCAACATGAATGACCTATACAGTGTTTCTCAGAATTAATTTGCGATGGTCTTGAAAAATGCGACGATGAAAATTCATTGTAGGTATATTTTAAATATAATTAATAGACTCGTGAACTCGCCGCCTTGGAGAGTTCTGTTTCAAGTGTATTTAGATTTAGACGTGGAATATTATTTTATTGCACAGTTTTTTAGCGCCCTCAATTTAAATACCCTTTTTAACTTCTATTTACACTTTTTTGACAATTTCATTTGCCTGATGATGCGTTCATAATATGTAAGTGGAAATCGATATAGCAAAATATATCTTCAAATATAACTTTTTTTAAATAGCTGCAGGAACGTATCTTTCCCACACTAGTGTGGGAAAGCAAACCATTTCCATAGTGATTTATGTTTATTCGCCCTGATCCTATTACCCACTGTCAACTACTCTCGGCCTACTATAGAAAAGAAGTTGGAGACGCAAATGAACTGTCAAAAGTTTTTTAAAATACTGAAACTACTTATTATTATGTAGAAATTAGGAGAGAAAAACTCAGTGGCAAAAGGATCAAATAAAATTTGCAATACTGATGATTAAATTTGCATTTATAAGCTTACGTTACTGTGCTCATTGCACCATCCTCAGAGCATCAATGCTGTCAAAAAATCAGTATATTGTACACTGTTAATTTATAATTAACATCATGATTTTTTTGTGATTTTTTTAAAAAAGATATAAAACAGTCAATGGATAAAAATCTTAAATTGGATCTCTTTCCAATGGTCGGTTATTCTAACTGAGTATTGCAAATTTTATTTGATCCTTTTGCCACTGAGTTTTTCTCTCCTAATTTCTACATCATCTACGGATCACCATTTCTCTATATCATAGAGTTCTTCAGCATACTTATTATTATATATTCTGTAAGTTGATTAATTAATTTTAGCGATTGGGCTCAGTACTGACAGCTATTCTCGACTTACTATAGAAGTGAAGTTAGCGACATAAATGAGCTGTCAAAAGTGTTTGAAAGTACTGAAAATGAAGTGAAAGTCAGCTATTTTATAGTTGATATGGCAAAAAATACCATACTATGTATCTCGTGCGTAATGATATTATGACTCGTGTGACTGTTAAAATTCGCTAAGCTGGTTTTAACATAATGTCACTTACTCATCAGTCATAATTATTATACGCAACTAGATATACATTCTACTATACCCAGTGGTTGGAGAGTAAAAAAACTCCGAATTCGGAAAGCTGGAAATGGTTTTATTCCCTTCATTTTAGGTCTGGAGTGAACATACTAAGTTTTTTCCCTCCTGCTAGTTGAGCTTTAGCCGCTGCGTGCAGATTATTAGTTAGAAACATGTGTTTTAATTAACATCAAAAAGTAACATTATGCAATTAAAAAATGTTTCAAACAAAAAATGTTTGCCTTAAAATTGTTCACATTTTTTGCCCCAAACATTTTTTGATAAAACTTGTCGTTAAGCCAAAAATTAAATTTCTTATTGTTGAAAATATCTACTGTTGACATTACGAACCTAACATTTTTGAAATGTTCGATATGAACGCGAAGTACTCTAGTAAGAAGAGCTGTTTAAGAAATATTACATTACCATACTAGGTTTGTAGACCTATTTATGGGCTATCGAACTGCATCGAAAAATTTGGAAAATCTTGTTGCGGCCACCCTACAGACACAATTTTGCCAAGGTAGTATTTTTTAGACTGGAAATGGAACACTCTATGCTCATGCTCTAGTTAAAAAGTGTGTTCCAAAAATATTTGATTTCCATATGGGGGCTATAGACCTATTAATGGGCTATCTGACTGTGTCGAAAAATTGTGAATATTTGCAAGGGACCACCCTACAGAAGCTATTTTTCCAATATCAAACTTTTTTACCTCAAAAATTCTATCTCAAAGAATGCTTCTGTAGGGTGGCTGCTTTTAAATTTTCTATTTTTTTTGACACAGCTAGATAGTCCATGGATAGGGTCTATAATCCTTGTATGGGAACTTAATATTTCTTAAACACTCTTCTTACTGGGGTATTTCGCATTCATATACAAAATTTCAAAAGTGTTAGGTAATTTCAATAGTGAATATTTTCAACAATAAGACATTTAATTTCTGGATTAACGACAAGTTTCATCAAAAAATGTTTGGGATATTTTTTAATTGCATAATGTTAATTTTCGATGTTAATTAAAACACGTGTTTCTTACGATAAATCTGCACGTAGCGGCTAAAGTTCAGCTAACAGGAGGGGGAAAACTTAGTATATTTATTCCAGATCAAAACTGAAGGGATTAAAACCAAATTTCAAATTCAAGCGTCCAACCACTGGCCTATAACCTCACTGCTACTTGTATAATATAAACGAATTATATTTATTTATATTTACATATATTTCACAAGTAGAGGTCGCGTTAACATGTTTGTTTTATAAATATTCTGCATTGAACATTCGCTGTTGACAAGAAAAATGCAAATCGGTTTTTCTTGAAAAAAGTAAAATTATATATAAACTCATACTTCAACTAAATAATCTACATGTATATAATCTATATATATAAAACAGTTCCGTTACTGACTGACTGACTGACTGATTGACTGACAGACAACGCCCAGGTCAAACCGCTGAAGATATAAACTTGAAATTTGGACAGTAGGTTCCTTTTGTGGCGTAGGCACCCACTAAGAAAGGATTTTTTGAAATTCAACCCCTAAGGGGGTTAAATAGGGGATGAAAGTTTGTATGGAAATTCATCATTTTTGAAGTTAGAAGCATGAAATTTTGCACAAAAGTTTCTTATATAACGTAGGTGAGCACTAAGAAATTTTCTTTTGAAAATTCATCCCCTAAGGGGACTAAAAAGGGGATGAAAGTTTGCATGGAAGTTCGTCATTTTTGAAGTTAGAAGCATGACATTTTGCACAGGAGTTCCTTATATTACGTAGGTGAGCAATAAGAAAGGATTTTTCGAAATTCAACCCCCGAGGGGGTTAAATAGGGGATGAACGTTTGTATGGAAATTCGTAATTTTTGAAGTTAGAAGCATGAAATTTTGCACAAAAGTTTCTTATATAACGTAGGTGAGCACTAAGAAATTTTTTTTTGAAAATTCATCCCCTAAGGGGGCTAAAAAGGGGATGAAAGTTTGCATGGAAGTTCGTCATTTTTGAAGTTAGAAGCATGACATTTTGCATAGGAGTTCCTTATATTACGTAGGTGAGCAATAAGAAAGGATTTTTGAAAATTCATCCCCTAAGGGGGCTAAATAGGGGATGAAAGTTTGTATGGAAATTCGTCATTTTTGAACGGATCTGGATGAAATTTGGCACAGAGATAGATTATAGTCTGGAATAGCACATAGGCTACTTTTTATCCCGGAAAAATGTACGGTTCCCGTGGGATAGTTTTGTTTTTGTTTTTCACAGAGCAAGGGATCGACATGATTTTTTGCATAGTGGTAGTTTAGTGGTCAGAGAATGTTATAGGCTACTTTTTATCCCGGAAAAATGTACGGTTCCCGTGGGATAGTTTTGTTTTTGTTTTTCACAGAGCAAGGGATCGACATGATTTTTTGCATAGTGGTAGTTTAGGGGTCAGATAATGTTATAGGCTACTTTTTATCCCGGAAAAATGTACGGTTCCCGTGGGATAGTTTTGTTTTTGTTTTTCACAGAGCAAGGGATCGACATGATTTTTTGCATAGTGGTAGTTTAGGGGTCAGAGAATGTTATAGGCTACTTTTTATCCCGGAAAAATGTACGGTTCCCGTGGGATAGTTTTGTTTTTGTTTTTCACAGAGCAAGGGATCGACATGATTTTTTGCATAGTGGTAGTTTAGGGGTCAGATAATGTTATAGGCTACTTTTTATCCCGGAAAAATGTACGGTTCCCGTGGGATAGTTTTGTTTTTGTTTTTCACAGAGCAAGGGATCGACATGATTTTTTGCATAGTGGTAGTTTAGGGGTCAGATAATGTTATAGGCTACTTTTTATCCCGGAAAAATGTACGGTTCCCGTGGGATAGTTTTGTTTTTGTTTTTCACAGAGCAAGGGATCGACATGATTTTTTGCATAGTGGTAGTTTAGGGGTCAGAGAATGTTATAGGCTACTTTTTATCCCGGAAAAATGTACGGTTCCCGTGGGATAGTTTTGTTTTTGTTTTTCACAGAGCAAGGGATCGACATGATTTTTTGCATAGTGGTAGTTTAGGGGTCAGATAATGTTATAGGCTACTTTTTATCCCGGAAAAGTGTACGGTTCCCGTGGGATAGATTTGTTTTTGTTTTATCTTTAGAACTACTAAACCGATTTTAAAAATTCTTTCACTAATAGAAAGCAACGCAGGGGGGCAGATTCTCGCGGGGGGATAACAAATTAGGGGGAAGATTCACGCGGGGGGATAACAAATTTAGGCGGGAGATTCTCGCAAGGGGATAACAAATGTAATGTATTATTAATATTCGAGCGAACGAGCGAAGCGAGTGAGTAATGTATTAATAAAATTCGAGCGAACGAGCGAAGCGAGTAAGTATTGTATTATTAATATTCAAACGAACGAGCGAAGCGAGTGAGTCATGTATTAATAAAATTCGAGCGAACGAGCAAAGCGAGTGAGTTATGTATTAATAATAATCAAACGGACGAGCGAAGCAAGTGTCTAATGTATTAATAAAATCCGAGCGAACGAGCGAAGCGAATGAGTTATGTATTATAAAATTCGAGCGAATAAACACGACCAACCCGGCTTCGCTTCGCAGGAGGAGAATTTTTCGCGGGGGGGATAATAAATTGTAATCGTAAAATACGTGGGCGAAGCCACGGGTAACGGCTAGTATACAATATAGTATTATACTTCGAATTAATATTATGTAGAAATGGCCGTGTGCTGACTTATCAAACAAGCCAATCAATTATTATTATAATACTATGTATGTTATATGATATCTACACACTTCGAATGAAACTCGTTGTAAATTATTTTTAATTACAACTGGAGTCATTGTTGTGACTCAGTGGGGATTTCGTTTCTTTAATGTAGAAGTAGAATTATATTTTTTAACTTCCCGCTATCGAAAATTCGGGAAGTTATTCATTTCAGTCCGATTTTCTGAGCTTGAAGAAGAAAATATTTTTGAAAATTATGGCCAATAAATTTTAAGCAAAAATATTTTCTAAATAGCTTTCGTACAATGCAAATAATGTCGAAAAATGCGAGAGATCCTTAAACCGTTTGAACTCTACAGTGGAAAAACCTTTAAAACAATAGACCGTTCTCGGTTCTATACACAATGAAAAAAAAAATTACGTCACCTTTAATAAAGCGTTCACCGGGGAAATAAAAAAAAAAACGATGTAGTGACATGCGGATTAATATTTGATTTGTTTTTATAAAGGGGGTGTTATTTATTAAATGTGTATGGATATTTTTTGAAAAAAAAACTATATCAGTATCTCACTGCATAGAATAATATTGTATATTCGTGACACAAAATCGCGTGACCGATACCTTTAAAGACACGCCAAAATCGAAAAACCATCTGTATGAGTTTCTACAGTATAAAGGTAACCTTGAGAATATTCTCAAATCATTGAATAACATTTGAATAATATACATTTTGACAGATATCATATTTTTAGTTCACAAAAGGTTACTTTAAACATTTATTGAAATATTTCCATAATAGTATTATAATGTAGACCCACATATATTTCAATAATAGTGCCAATGCTTTGACGATAAAAAAGAAAAAGAGAACAAGCGACATTTGCTTAAAGAACAGTTTTATTTTTCTATAATAGTATTTCACTGTAGGTACTGAAAGAATTGGTTTTCTACTATAGAAGTCCTAAGTTACACATTAATGTTGTACCATTTAAGTCAATGAGTTAACTTGTTAAATGAATAATATTTTATTATATACTCCCTGGTACTGACTTAGTCAAGTCTGGTAGGAAATAGTAGATTGTATTTCTACTGTCTTAATGAGGTATATTACTGAGGGGCAATGACAGTATGTAACGAGCGATTGAGCGAGTTTTAACAGTCACACGAGTCATAATATCATTACGCACGAGAAATATAATTATTAATATGGTATTTTTTGCCATAACCACAACTTTTCACTTCATTTTCAGTATTTTTAAAAAAAATTTGAGTTCATTTGCGTCGCCATCTTTCCTTCTACAGTATGCCATGAAGGTCATGAGTAAGTAATGGCAGGCGCACGCAGGCGTATAAAGCGAATAAACAGAAGTTGCTATGGCAACCATTTACTTACCGCCCTAGTGCGGTAAAGGAAACACTTTCCGCATACCTGCCTGTTAAATGACTCATTAAATGCCGTTAATACATACATCGAAAGTAGCTATTTTGTAGTGGGTATGGCAAAAAATAATTTAAATGCTTTTTTAAATTTATTTCGAGTCATGAACTGTCAGGTTTATCCGTACCGATTCGCTTTTCAATATTTTTTGAAAATTCAGTTGATACTTTCATCAGTTAGATTAGAACCTGGGAACTAGTGGTTTCGAATAGACAAGTCATGAAAATGTAACATTCCTACGATTTCAAAAAATGCTCTTAAGGTTCAATATTCAATGCCTCTTTGATAAAAAAAATAGTAGATTGTATATCTAGTGGCGTAATGAAGTATATTACTGACGGTATATTACTGTCTAGAAATTTTCAAGACAAGACAAGACTTGCTTTATCTAGATCAAGACTCTTGCCAAAACTCTAGACAATTTTCAAGAGTCTAGATAAACTAAGTAGTAGTAGGTAAAGTAAACCACTCAGTTAATCTAGACTCTTGAAAATAATCTAGAGTCTTGATATTAGACAAGACAAGAGTCTTTTAATCTAGACTTAGACTTAGTGAAGTCTTGATATTTCAAGATAAGACTTAAGTGAAGTCTTGTCTTGTCTTGTCTAGACGGCAACACTAGACAGTATGTTAAAACGAGCGATTAAGCGAGTTTTAACAATCACGATATCATGATATCATGATATCATTACGCACGAGATATATATGGTATTTTTTGCCATACCCACTTTAAAATAGTTGCTTTTCACTTCATTTTCAGTTTTTTGTGTCGCCAACTTCATAGTAGGTCGAAGCACGCACGCACAGTAGTATGCAATAGGGGGCGGATTAGGCGAATAAAAATAAATCACTATGGAAATGGTTTACTTTTCTACACTAGTGTGGGATAGATACTTTCTCGCACACCGTTCTGTCAAAAGTCACTTTACAGGCATACATACATGCATGTAAAACAGCTATTTTAGAGTGGATAAGGCAAAAAATACTATTTTGATTCTGATTCGACACCTGTGTTTTTATTTTGTTTCATCGTATATATTTAGTCACCGAGCTGGCCTGATATGTATACATGCATAAATAAATAGTATGTGTATAACCACCAAGATCTTTACAGTAGATAAATGAATGTGAAAACTTTGAGCTTTGCATGAGCTTTATTCGATGTTACTATGTGTTAAATGAAACGAATGCTAGCCAATGGTCGATATTTAACTTACTTTGCATCCTCTGATAATTTAATTAACAATGAGAAATAAACATACTTTGGCCCTCTGGTTTGAATTTGAATCAATATTATATTATACCTAGACTTTCGAATCCAACGAAAAAATTTAGAAATAAACATACTTTGACCCTCTGGTTTGAATTTGAATCAATATTATATTATACCTAGATTTTCGAATCCAACGAAAAAATTTAGAAAATATATAAATATCGGGTAGGATTACCATACGTGATTTTCATGTTCCAAAATAATTTTTGGAAAATAATTTCTAACATGAAAAATGTTAGAAAAATTTGCTAGAAAGTCTTTAGACGGATACTTATGGACGATATTGTTAGAGGTACAAAATATGCACAAAATTTATATTAGCATATTTCCAAAAAAAGGCATGTGTTGCGGCACACACGACCAAACTAAAAGTTCTATTTTTGTATAATTGATTATTCTAAACGTGGAAAATAAGATATTTAAAAGTGATTTATTATTTTCAATAAAAAAGAAAAATTAAACAAATTTAATATTTCATAATATTATTTTGCAGATAGAATTATAATGTAGAAACTTAAAAATATCTATGTTATTATTTTCAAACCTAGCTAGGTTTTATGCGCAAATAAATTTGCTGAGCGGAATAAAAATAGATAGCTAAATAATGCAATATCGATATTACATAAAATGTTAATGGTACCTATACTATCTTCTGCTTGATTAAACAAAATATTATTCTGCAGAATAAATTTGATCAATATTATTTTATACGTTTAAGAGGAGTCTATAGTCGAGCCGCTTAACAGATGGAACAATGAAAACGCATGATCACCGCGTGCAAAGTACCTGATTGGTTGCTTGAACGTTCGGGAACGAAACTATATGCGAAGGCCACGCCTGCGGCGCAAGCTATTCATGTGTTTTTCACGTGATCACTCTGTTAAGCGGCCCGACTATAGCTCCCTCCCTCCGGTCTAAAAGTTTATTACACGCTCTTTATCGTATTTTTGTTCTGAGTATAGATTTCCGTACGTCAAATTGAGAATAGTGGTACCTCTTGGTGTGCTACAGGCTAAATAAAAAAAAATTGAATTAAGGACATTTAGGGCTTCTCTGAATATTAGCTCTGTGAAAAAGCTTTTCAATATTTTTAAAAGTGGTCGGTAGCGCGCCTGTACACGCATCCTTTATTTTTAAGGCCAAAACAGACTCTCTATATAAGTTCAAAAATACAGTGGAGAGAGTGGAAAGAGTAAACGTCTATTTTTCAATTTTTTGTGTATTAACATGTGACACACATTATTATTATTTTTTGCCGAAACGTTGACGAATCCTGATACTGTATAATTTTGTTGTCTGTTCAATTGATCGTTAATTTATTTATCTAATCATATTACTTTAGAGGTAGAAGATCAGTAATTAGGTCTCAAAATCTAATATTATTTTTTTTCTTTGTCGGCTGCAAATACATTTCATAAGGTATATTTTTTTACTAATTTTATAATCAGTATTTGTGTGATCGCAAGGATGTATTTGGTCATCAATGACAGAGTCCTCTTGACACTTTGAGTAAACATAAATGTTTGAGTAATATTTTTAAAATTTTTTAGCGATTTTTAACCATGTTTCCAAAAGAGAAAAAAATATAAAAGCAACGTAATTTCTACTAGGGATGCACCGGATATCCGACAGACAAAATATCCGGCTTCTATATTATTCGATATAGCCGGATAATCGAATAGCCGGATATTTGTTGTATCCGGCCAAATATCAAAATAACTAAGAATTGAGTTATATTTAAAATTTTGTATTATATATTTCTAGATAATTTTCAAAATCTCATTTGTATAATAACAATTCATTACAGTATTTTGATATTTTCCCATTAATTATTACTAACAGAAATGGCATTTCGTAAAAATTGACACGAATATTTATAGCGTATTTAAATTTAATTTGTAGTATTTTTATTCGGTTGTTAGATATTTTGCCGCATATTCAGTAAAGCTAAGTGTCCATTTGAGAGAAAATCTCGAGATTAGTCTCAGGGTATTATCCATTTGAGATCACTTTCGCTCTCGAGACAGTTGTTTGAACTCGACAGAGACTCCAATCTCGTGACCAGGAAAATTTTGTGTCGACTTGAGAGTCAACTCGCAGTCAATCGCAAGTTTTTTATTTTTATCTTTTATTTTTTTTCGAATTTTTTTTTATCTTTTGAATGGCTGAACCGATTCGAATGAAATTTATACTAGTTATAGATAATATTGGAAGGTATTTGTAAGAAAATAACTAAATCTGATCACGGAAACATGAAAAAAATGCATGAATATTTCTAGATTTTTTTTAACCCTTTTAAAGTTCTGACACAACTACGAACATTTTTTTGTAGAATCTTGGGATAGCTTTTTACCACAAATATTTTTTTCAAAACGATCAAATGGGTACGCGATACCTAAAAAAATAATGTTTTTTTTGTATTTTATTAAATTATGATGCATTGAGGATAAAGTTGAAACTCATTGAAAAAGCAGATTGAATTTTTGGGTGCGTGAAGTTAGCCCGGAAAAAAATTTTTTGTTTAAAAAAAATTAGAGGGGGTAAAACGAAATCAATTGGAGGGAAATGAAATCAATTGGGGGGAAAATGTGGTTTAACGATGGACAATTGATTGAGCCGTTTACCCCCCAGCTCGGATTTTTTCCGGGCTAACTTCACGCACCTAAAAATTCAATCTGCTTTTTCAATGAGTTTCAACTTTATCCTCAGTGTATTATAATTTAATAAAATAAAAAAAACATTTAGAGAAATTATAATATTTATTGCGAATAAATATTAACTTCAGTCACTTGAAAAAGTCTCAGGTCTTCCAACATTGACGGAAGACTTGAGACTAGGTCACGAGAGCGGGAATGAGCATGTCCACTTGTGACACGGGCAGTCTCTGATACCTGCACCTGCTTGTCTCCGAGGTTGGTCTCAGGCCCTTATCCATATGTGAGTCTAGTCTCGAGACTACTCTCGAGACTGTTTTGTCTCAAGTGGACACTTAGCATAATAATATGTAACCGACCGAATTATCCAGTATATCCGGTAACAAAAATTATCCGGTTTTTCAGTATTCGACTATCCGGTGCATGTTCAATTTCTATAAATAGAAGAAGTTGGTCGGTTGAAGTGTTTATTGGTGGCAGAGTACAGTAGAGTGCCGATTATCCGACATAAGGTCGATTTATATTATCCGGTCAGACACGGCGCGGGAACGTAGCGTTTCCGGCAAGACAAACATTTTTACATGCATTTCAAATATGAATATTTATACTTAGCAAATCCCGTCCGTTCAGACACGTATCAATACTCGTATTTTAAATGCATGTATAAATGTATGTCTTGCCGGAAACGCTACGTTCCCGCGCCATGTCTGACCGGATAATATAAATCAACCTATAAACGGAATATGTTAATTTAATTAAACAAAAAAATACATTTTAAATTACATGTACGTACAAATGCTTAGATATACCATAATGAAAAAGTATAGCGGATAAATCAGAAGTCTGATAATATTCGACGCAACTGTAGTCGTAATTAATAGTTTTTGCCATACGAAAAAAGGAAAATCGTGATTGATGTGTAGATAGATATGTAAGTACAACGACGGAAAAGGAAGTCTTTTATACGTCATTAATTTCTGTAAACTCTATGAACCAGACCGCGCATTTTCTGAGTGAGTAAAGTTTAGTGAAGAAGAGACATTTCAGAGTGATTAATTTGTTACAGATACCTCAGTTGACAGTTTATGGTTACAAGAAAAAGGAATCGGCATTTTCCGATGCATTTTCATTACTGTTAAAGCTGTCGCGCCTTTGTTATACCATGCCACGTCACAACGTGCAATTTATTCTTTTTAATGTAATATGTCTCCGCGAGTATTTTATGTCTCCCCTTAAAATTGTTATGGCTCTTACATAAGTTGGTTTCTCGTCAGCAATTTGAGCAGCTCTACCGTAATTTTGTACTGCAATTTTGTTTCTTTCAGTTGGGTCAAAATAACCTCTGTGTTATTTTTCCCTCTTGCACCTGCAAATTTTTACCTCTAGGAACAACGTCCAAATTTAATGAAGGAATAAATTTTTTATCGTCAAAAACATTCAATATTGCAAATTTCATGAGAAATTTGGTTCTAATAAATTTGAACGTTGTTTGGTTTTCCTATAGTCCATCCTGAAATAGTGTAGAGTATAAAACCATTTTGGTTTCAAGTTTTGGACAGATTCCGGTGGTACCATAGAGTAGGTACTAGCTAGCCTTCTTTTAAATCATTCCCAAATTCAGGTATAGACGTGGGTCGTTACGTTATTTTCAAGAAACGTAACGAAACCAGTGACTTGGTCGGCGTCACCTGTTTCAAAACTAGTGATTTTTGTAACTAGTTATTTTTATTCAGCCACTGTGATTGCTGGCATAAATACCTTCACCAGTTACCAACTATACAGTTACACACGAAACGAGACGAAACTAAAATACATTAAATCACTATCTAAGTGTTTGTAGCTATACACTGTGCGTGTTCGGGTTACTTCGGATTTATTCGTGTCACTGTCACCCGCTCTCGCTTAGTAACGCATTTGCAAAAATCACTACTTGTAATGTAACTCGAAACTAGTGATTCGGTTACATACCGCGTAGCTAGTTATTGTAACTAGTGACGTGAAATAACGACCACGTCTATTCAGGTAAAGATTTAATAACCAATAATCTTTAAGACTGTTTTGATTTTATTTATAGACACTGATGACGTCAGCTGTCGAGCGTCTTTTATCTACAATTTATCTATCTACTCGATTATACCTATATTTAAATATTGTCATAAATTGTAATAAATACCTAGACAACGTTTTGAACAATCTTAAAGTTTATTGGTTATTGTCTTTACTTGAATTTGAAAATGATTTAAAAGAAGGCTATAATTATTACATGCATACTCTATGGTACGACTGGAATTTGTCAAAAATTTCAAACCAAAATGATTTATTATTTTACACTATTTAACGTATTTTGAGGAAAATCAAACATGTTTGTATTTGGTTTTTACCGATTTTCGGGAAAATCAAAATCCGAAATAAAAAATTGCGAGACGAAATTTATTATTTTTAAAATTCCCTGTCACTATGCGTGTATAAAATGAATAATGAAAACCCTAAAAGGGTTGTGTTCCCGAAAGGGTGCACTTTTTATATAAATAAATTGAATTCAATCGGTCAAATATTATTGTCACATGCGTCTACTATAAAGCGTTGTCGGTCGGTTTTAGAGACATCTGTATAATATGTGAATAAATGGTTTCTAATGGTATACAAAAGAGACCTAAGAGAATGATGAATATTAGTAGAGGAATAGAAGCAAATAAGTAAATGCAACTGTGGAATGCTGCGGTTTTAGGGAAATTGTTTGAAAAATAACAGACACTTTTACTGGAAGAACATTAGTACAAAGCAATTTATCAAACTTAGTTATTTTTTGAAAATAACATTTTTTAAATACTTTTCAAGACAGCTAATACATTCTTGTAGTCTCTATCGCAAATTTTCCATTAGCACTGAAAGCACGAACACGCATAGCGCCACCAGTCGGTTCTCAACGGTCACTCACTCACTCACTAACAAATAGCAAAATATGTTACCGTATTTCATGGATGAGACAACATTGTAACCTTAACAAAATTCCACACAGTTCATGGAGTCACATATGGTACGTGACTTTTTTCTCGTATGAATTCACTTGTGTTCTAACATTTCATTTACATTAAACTATCTTTTGCCTGCATCTTGGCACGCGTGAATGATGATTTTGGCAGCGATTCACTCGTGTTTCAGTTTGTGCCCGGGCGTTTAATAGTCAAAAAATGCTACACTCCCGTTTTACCCCCTTAGGAGTTGAATTTAAAAAAATGCTCGAACATGGATTTGCTTATTTTTAAAGAAGAGATAGTATGTTGAATTTCACGTTTATAGCTTCAGCTCAGTGGCGTAACGCAAACTCTAAAGGCCTTTCTGCAAAATTAAATTTGGGCCCCTATCACGATACATTTTTGCAGTTTACGGTACGTAAATACTACGTTTGTGAAAGTAGTTAAATATATTATATTGACCTTGTTGGGCCCCTATGATGGCTGGGCCTCACCGCCACGCGGGGTCTGCGAGGGTGTATACGTTACGCCACTGCTTCAGCTGTTTGACTTGGGCGTTGATTAGTCAAAAAATCATACACCCCCGTTTTACTCTCTTAGGGGTTGAATTAAAAAAAATTCTCAAATACGGGTTTGCTTATTTTTAAAGAAGAAGTATTTATGTTGAATGCAATACCTCTCACCTTAATGATTTGTGAGATATGAACACACTCTCTTTTGACCCCTTAGGGGTTGAATTTTGAAAAATCCTTTCTTAGTGGGTGCTTACGTCACGAAAGGAACATACTGTTCAAATTTCAAGTTTCTAGCTCTCATTAACGATTTGTGAGATATGAATATTTTCATAAAAAACTCTTCACCCCCTTGTGATTCTCTTAGGGATTGAATTTCGAAAAGTTTCTTCTTGGAGGGTGCTTACATCACAAAAGGAACCTACTGTCTAAATTTCAAGTTAATAGCCTCAGTGGTTTGACCTAGGTATTGATGAATCAGTCTGTCAGTCAGGACATGTGTTTTTATTTTTTAACTATCTAAATTACTTTTAAATATTTAAGTTAATAAAAAATTGAATACTTAAATCAAATAAAATTAAGAAAAATCGCAGGATAGTGGACAAAATATTTGATTTATTAATAAATGTACAACGTTTCGTCTATAGATTTAGACTTTTTCAAGTACATACATAAAAAAAAATTCGACTGATGACCAGTCCTATACTTCCCACCTAGTAAATATTTGCAAAAAATAAACACTCTTTGTTTTTTTAACTTCCCACTGGAAGTTATTGTAATGGGTCCGAAAATCGAAATCAAAATGGAGAAAATTTTTTTATATTTCAAGGTCACCACACTATTTTTACACTATTTTTAGAAAGATGTCTGTGTGTGTGTGTGTGTACGTACGTACGTATGTGTCCATTTCTTTCTAAGACGAAATCTCGAGAATGAAAAATGATATCGACTACGTTAGGGTGCCAATCGACGCGTATTAACGTAGATATGATCTGAAAGAAATGTTTTCAAAATCGGTTCAGCCGTTCTTTTTTTTTTTAACCAAATAACCTCCAAAAAAGTAGATTTTACACAACATCTCGCGAATAAAAAACTATATCGACTTCGTAAGGGTGTCAATCGAGGCGTGTTAACGTCGTTTTGATCCGACATAAATTTTATAAAAATCGGTTCAGCCGTTTTTTTTTTTTTTTTAATTATTGTTAAAAATACATAATAATTATGTTTTAATGATTAAAATGATTACTTTTCTGTGTAATATCTAATTTAATTATTATTATTAAATATTTATCAAACTGGGAAGTTCGTCGTGTGGACCTCAAGGGTCGCACTTTAGTCCTAATAAACGACCCACCTCACGGCTTGTTTGTTTATGGTTACGGCTAAATTTTAGAACAATATTAATTTTACATTTCGGTTACGCTTATTAATTAGTTATTGTTTTGTTTTTGTTACGATTTGATTTACATCAGTGGTTATCAATTTGAATTTTGGTTTGTAAGTGGCTAGCAGGCTAGCTGATATTCCAGCCGCATCAGCATCGTTGTGTGCAGAACCTTTATATTCGCGGTTTCGTTTTCATGTAAACATTCCTGTTTCAACTATTTATACAAGAGAATAGAGTTTCAGCTATAAGTATATGGGTTGATATTATTTTCATTTTTGGATAGCGAAAGCTCAGTGGAATTTTGTATCTATTTATAACATTATATTACTGTATTTCCCGAGGGGTCGCATGTGTACACTTTATTATTTCTATTAAAATTCTGTATCGTATTAACTTTATATAAATTTTGCGCACTTTCAAAATATTAAATCGTTATTATTATTATTAGGGGGCTTGTTTTATTCTTTGACTAGGCCCAAATAATCTTAGCTGTTGGTGGTCTTTAAAACACAATTTAATTTTTATTCTTTGAAAAAAGCATGGCCCTCTTTTTTGTTTGGTGATCTACTGATGGCTAACTTAATATAGCAAAAATCATGGTTTTGATTAACGTACAATTTTTATTTTTTTTAGTAAAATATTTTTTTCTCGAAAACTATACATTTTAGAGAAAAAAATATTTACATTTTTTTCATATTATAACATCTAGAAATCATTTATATATTTTTTTACCTATGTTAATACGTGACATTGAGGACGTTTTTTTGAATATCTCAGGATCCACTGAACCGATTTGACTCAAAATCTAATCAGATCTAAGTTAAAGGCTGATAAACACAATAAAACAAACGGCATGTCCGTATGTTGTTCCGTTCTTAAGATATCGAAGGCGAAAAATTGACCACATACACACATAATCACACACACACACACACACACACACACACACACACATCAGTCAGAAAATGATCTTAAACAATTGCTAGGGTCTCAAAACGTGAAAATCTGTTAAAATCTCGAAATATTTTTTTCGGACTAAATCCATTACTTCCCTACCATAGTAGAGGTGGGAAGTAATAAAAAAAAAATTAAATCAAATCTTTAAACAGCGCAAAAATAATAAGTTAGGTTAGAATCTAGTCTTAGAGAATATGTGGGTCAATATTGTGTCTAGCTTTTCTTATACATAATATAAATTTCAAAGCACACACTATTCCAAAGATTTATACGCTTTTGTGTAGAAAAAGTAAGTTTTTCTTTTCACTTCTTGATTTCCAATCTTCTGGAACTGACAGTTGTTGCGTTGAACGATCCCTTTACTTACAAAACTTGTGTATTTGTTGGTTTTCGCCATAATATTTTACCCCAATAAATCAATGAAATGTACAGGCAGTCACAAAATGAAATTTTCCAGCGTTTCGAAAACAAATCGTTTTAATTATTAAGGTAGTTGTCGTGCTATGGGCATAGTGTCAGAAAATTCGAAATTTTCATACACTCATTAAGGATACTATAATACAAATACCATTAAAATTTGAAGTTGATTGACCATCTCTAACTCGAGATAAACTTAATTAAAGTTATAGCATAGGAAAGGTTGTGTTTTTGACAAGTTTTTTAATTAAAAAAAAAGTAACAGTCAGAAATTTTCAAAAAACTAACTGTTCATTGATGTTTTTGTTCTGAGTTTAAAAAAGAAAATCCAAAAATTATTGACCTTTTTATTGTTGAGATATAATAACGCAAAGTTCAACAATTTATGAGAAAAGATTGACATTTTTATATAATCCAAGCGAACAAACTAAGTGAAATATGTGTAACTATGTGAACAACAGTTTAGGTACAATCTCTAACAAAATTTTTTTACATTTAACACTATACTTATTTATTGTTTTACAGCGGATTATGAACGAAAATTTTGGATGTTATTATCACAAGACAACTACCTTAAGATACGAAATTACCCCGTAGTTACCTACATATTGTTTTTAACTTTTTTCAATTTTTTGTATAACGCGTATCAAAATTAAAAAATTTTACCACTGTAAATATAGGGTATAAATTATTATTAAAACGCCAAAGTATTCTTTCTTATTTCCGCGCTTATTCAAAATGTAATTTTTTAGTACCTAACCTATAACCTATAACCTATAACCAGTGGCGGACTTTCCATAAGACCGACTAGGCGGCTAATTATTTTTATTATTCTATTTTAAAATTTTATTATACCTTTAAATGAAAAAAAAGCTATTTCAATAATAATTTACAATTCTGTATACGGATACATTATCACTTTTCACTAATTACCATTCCTACAGATTAATAAATTATAAAACCTTTCAAAATTTTAATTGTACTGTCATTTGAATCACTGCAAACTGAATGAATTATCATTTTCTGTTATGAATAAATTCATTGTATAACGTTAATAGTATTTTGTGTTCCAATTTATACCAATAGCATGCGTCCGCAATATCGTAGCGTAGTCAACCTCATTTACATTGAAAGTCCGTAAAACTTCATTGCCTACTATGAAGTCTTATTTAGTTTCAATGTAAATGAAGTTTAGCTTACATTGGGACGATCTCGGGAGCACATTACGATCTATCGTAAATAGTATATTATGTATATTGATGCCTTCATCCCTTATTAAATATATGTACAAAAATAATAATATTTATTGACTTGAAAAATGCACATACGCCTAATATAAGGGTTTCTAAGAAGAAATTAATTATGATGAATATGATTTCTAATCACGTGTGTGTTTAATATACTATAGGTAGTAATTGAATCCTCACAAGAAATTAATTATCGGGACTTGTACTAGGACTAACTAGGGAATGCAATCTCGAGCCGAGATTGTCTGGCGAGATCTCGATCAATCTTGACAATATCGAGATTTCGCCTATATTTTTAAAAAGAACGTATTATTTTTTATCAAAAATGCTTAAATTAATGAAAACTACGGGTGGTATTGTTGTTATATTTTGAAAATAAAACAAAATATTAATTGAATCTTGAAACAAAAAAATCAACGTTTATATTTTAAGAAAAGTAATGAATAATAATCATCTGCACAGTGCACTACGCAACAAATCACACAAGCATACAGTGACACAGTTACACAGCACACTATTATATGTCAATTAATTATTTTGCAAAATCGAGATCTCGCGAGATCGAGATTGCATTCCCTACTTGCAACCGAAACATCCAATTTCGCGTTGATTGAGTTACCAGATATTCGATTGTCATTAATTTCTTTCCGTGAAGCTTTGGTGTGCAGATATAAAAAATAAAAATAATCACAAAATACCAAAAAGTTTAATAATTCTCGACGTACGTTTCGCCAAACATGTTGGCATATCTTCAGGAAGTGATTGAATTTAATCATCTCATGAGGAGATGATTAAATTTATTCGTCTTCTGATCATACCAAACATTGTTGGCGAAACGTACGTCGCGAGTTGTTAAACATTTTCGGTGTTTTGTGGTTATTTTTAATATTCTGTATTCATTTCTTTAATTAACGTTTTCCACTACGTACGAGAGTTATTATTTTATTCCCGACAAAAATTCGCTCATTCCTATTTTGTCGTTACATAATGTAACCATGTTCCTTGTGGGCTTTGAAACATCGAAAAAAACAATCAAATCTGCCCAGTGGTACCTGAGACAATAGCGCAAATGCATATATGCACAACTGCAAACATGCAAATATATAAGCATATAAACATTTTTGAAGTCGCAAAAAATATTTAAGCACGTCAGCATTACTATGCGGTCACGCCCAAAAACTGTTTTGACACGATCAAATGTACGAAACCAATATAAACATTTCTTCCCTTTCGTTTAAAATATTTGGAATTGAGCTGACTTCATGTGAGCAAGCTATACTCAAAAAACACCTTTTTTAGGCGCGATCTTAGCGAAGCTAGAAGCGCCTATATACACTCGCTTTGTCTGTGAATCTGTGAATCTGTGAATCTGTGAATCTGTGAATCTGTGAATCTGTGAATCTGTGAATCTGTCACGCTATTTTGTGTCACGCGTACAGCCCAAACGGATGAACCAATTTTCAAAAACTTTTTTTTGTTCGATTCCTCTCGGGGTCTATTTGATCCTAACGTCGCCCGATTTTTGAATTTTGGCCCCAGAGGGGAGCAAATTAAAAAAAACGGTGTTTTTTGCTTATAGTTTGCTCAATTTAAGTCAGATCGATTCGAAACCTGTCTTAAACGAAAGAGCAGAAAATTTTAGATAGATTTCATGTATAATATTGTGTCAAAATAGTTTTTTTATACAGATTTATATGATTATTAAACTAAATAAATGCGACTTTATCTAATAAATCGCGAACTTGTTTCGGTTGTCCTTGTCTGTTGCACAGTGTGATATGGATATTGGAAGATAGCGTATGCTCTATCTTATATTGCATTATTTTAATATAGTTATTCAATTTTTTGACTGCTGATGTTTGAATTTAAGTTTAAAAACCCTGGCCTACTGAGTTAAAATGACGTGTAACTAATTATCGACGTCGATCGGATGGCGAGACCTAGGGATCGGACCAAAACTTCTCGACGTTCATACCTTCCCGAACAATTTGACTTTCTCTGTCTGTATGTCTCTTTGTACGCTTATAACTCAAGAACCACTGATCCGATTTATATGATTTTTTTTTAAGTAAATAACTTCTTATGCGACTGCGAGTTTTAAAATATTCTGGCATCACGCAAAAGCAACCGAACTGATTCTCAAATAAAAACGTATGTTCTGACATCACGCAAAAGTAAGTAGGTAGTAGATGCTTTGTTTTTTAAACGGTATGGTTTAATTTAGCTTGATCCCGTATATTTGTTACAAATCTTGCGACCGACTGAGTTGAAATTTTGCACACATGTGTAGCTACGGTGACAAAACAATATTATGGTAACTAACTGACCGGCCCGGTTCGTCCGGGCGTAAATCGTACTTTTGAACTTTCACCCACTTTCTATGATCCGATTGAGTTGAAATTTTGCACACATCTGTAGCTCCGGTGACAATACAATATTATGGTAACTAGCTGACCGGCCCGGTTTCGTCCGGGTGTAAATCGTACTTTTGAATTTTCACCCACTTCCCGTGATCCGATTGAGTTGAAATTTTGCACACATGTGTAGCTCCGGTGACAATACAATATTATGATAACTAGCTGACCGGCCCGGCTTTCGTCCGGGTGCAAATCGTACTTTTGAATTTTCACCCACTTTCTATGATCCGATTGAGTTGAAATTTTGCACACATCTGTAGCTCCGGTGACAATACAATATTATGGTAACTAGCTGACCGGCCCGGCTTTCGTCCGGGTGTAAATCGTACTTTTGAATTTTCACCCACTTCCCGTGATCCGATTGAGTTGAAATTTTGCACACATGTGTAGCTCCGGTGACAATACAATATTATGATAACTAGCTGACCGGCCCGGCTTTCGTCCGGGTGCAAATCGTACTTTTGAATTTTCACCCACTTTCTATGATCCGATTGAGTTGAAATTTTGCACACATCTGTAGCTCCGGTGACAATACAATATTATGGTAACTAGCTGACCGGCCCGGCTTTCGTCCGGGTGTAAATCGTACTTTTGAATTTTCACCCACTTCCCGTGATCCGATTGAGTTGAAATTTTGCACACATGTGTAGCTCCGGTGACAATACAATATTATGATAACTAGCTGACCGGCCCGGCTTTCGTCCGGGTGCAAATCGTACTTTTGAATTTTCAGAGGCAAAAGGTCTTTCTCCGGTAACGTTTCAGTGGATCGGATAAATGTTATAAAATCAGACTAAGGAAATAAAGCACAAAAAAATAAAATGGCGTCAGATTTCAAAATGGCGGCCATATGTACTTTTTTGTAAAAATTATCCGATTCTTTTGAAAATTAATATTTGAGAGTTTTATAGGACACAAAAAATAAAATGACGTCAGATTTTTCAAAATGGCGGCCATATGAACTGTTTTGTAAAAATTATCCGATCCTTTTGAAAATTGATATTTGAGAGTTTCATAGGACACCAAAAAATAAAATGACGTCAGATTTTTCAAAATGGCGGCCACATGTACTCTGTTGTAAAAATCATCTGATCCTTTTGAAAATTGATATTTGAGAGTTTCATAGGACACAAAAAAATAAAATGATGTCAGATTTTTCAAAATGGCGGCCATATGTACTTTTTTGTAAAAATTATCCGATCCTTTTGAAAATTGATATTTGAGAGTTTCATAGGACACAAAAAAATTAAATGGTGCCAGATTTCAAAATGGCGGCCATATGTACTTTTGTGTAAGAATTATCAGATCCTTTTGAAAATTGATATTTGAGAGTTTCATAGGACACAAAAAAATAAAATGACGTCAGATTTCAAAATGGCTGCCATTATATATACTTTTTTGTAAAAATTATCCGATCCTTTTGAAAATTGATATTTGCGAGTTTTATAGGACACAAAAAAATAAAGTAGCGTCAGATTTCAAAATGGCGGAAATATGTAGTACTCCTTTCTAAAAATTATACGATCCTTTTGAAAATTGATATTTGAGAGTTTCATAAGACACAAAAAAATAAAATGACGTCAGATTTCAAAATGGCGGCCGTATGTACATTTTTGTAAAAATTATCCGATCCTTTTGAAAATTGATATTTGAGGGTTTCATAGAACACAAAAAAATGAAATGACGTCAGATTTAAAAAAGACGGCCAAATGTAGTTTTTTGTAAAAATTATCCGATTGTTTTGAAAATCGGTATTTGAGAGTTTCAAAGGACACAAAAAAATAAAATGACATCAGATTTAAAAATGGCGGCCGTATGTACTCCTTTCTAAAAATTATACGATCCTTTTGAAAATTGATATTTGAGAGTTTCATAAGACACAAAAAAATAAAATGACGTCAGATTTCAAAATGGCGGCAATATGTACTTTTTGTGTAAAAATTATCTGATCTTTTTGAAAATAGATATTGACGAGTTTTATAGAACGCAAAAATATAAAATGACGTCATATTTTAAAATGGCGGCCATAAGTATATACTTCTTTGTAAAAATTATCCAATCCTTTTGAAATTTGATATTTGAGAGTTTAATAAGACACAAAAAAATAAAATGGCGTCAGATTTCAAAATGGCAGTCAAATAATAACTTTTTAATTGTATTGTTTATATCTTTGATAAATTCGGTTTTATATACAATGCGTAAGAAACATAGCTTCTGTCGGGTATCTTACGACACCTCAAGACTTTTTTTTTTAGCTGGTTCCGAGTTTCGCTTAATAGTCAACCGTTGCTATGGAAAATTGTTTAAAAAATTCACTGCACTATTTTTTCTATGTAATCCAATACATATTTACATTAGGTCTTATGGCCATAGCCTACTACAAAATTGATCTTCTTAGTGTTATTTTCCCTATGTTCGGTAAAACCGTTTACACACAATACCTACATGAATATCGCGCCTTGTAATTCTTGAATTACTTGTATGCTCCAAAATTTTTTAAAGTTTAAATTTAAAAATTGGGCTTCGTGGTGCACAACCAGACCTCAAACAAAAATGTGAGTATTTTTAATCGGTTTAAACGGATTTAATTGTACGAGTAATACAAATTAGATTGGTGTACAGACTTACAGCCAATATGAGGATATATGCGCTTCAGCTATTGAGGTCGTGCCTAAAATTTTTTTTTGACGTAAGTGATTTTACTTTTGGGCCCTGTAACAACACAATAAAGTGACGCAGTGATAATTTAACAGCGTAAACATTTGCTGCAGTCACGAAAACGTATAGAATCATTGAAGATACTTTGATAGAATACAAGAATGAGTCTAATTACATAGGTAAATAGGGGTGCAGGTGTCAGACCGATTGTAAGTCGGAACCTAAACAAGAAATATTGCGTTGTTCTGGACGACAACTTGTGTGGATGTAATTAGCAAGCTACCTTACAGTCACTTTAAATTGTGTTAAGGGGCTGTACAAAAACTGCGTCACGCTATTTTTTGTTATTTTTTACCCCGCAATCTTGTGCACTACCTTCTTTAATATTACGTAACATATTACGCATTACATTAAGAACTAAAATATTTTTTATTATTTTTGATTTAAAAAAAACTCGGGTCGCAGTGCCAAAACCCTGCCGACAATATAATGTATTTGCTAATACAGACATTGTGCTGTTATTATGTGAACATAAGTTTGTTTTTGGACAAAATAAAAAATTTAACCCCTTAATACATCCCTTAAAATAATATTTTTTTTTCTTAATTTCAATATTATTATCAATGTAACCTTTGTACCAAATTAAATACACCCTTCAGTAAGTAAATCACTATCCGCAAACTAGTGTTTTCATAAAATTTGTAAGTCCGGACCTGTCAGGGAGATTTTATTAAAATTTTAGCAGCACATTTTAATCTTCACTAAAGGGTTAAATTTCAATTTTGAAACAATTCTGAGAATTTTTTCGGTATTTTTGGGCCCAAAAACATTCTTCAACCCCTAAAAACCACCCTTAAAATAGTCCGATTGGGCCCATTTTAAATAGGCTCCGTGCGGTGATGGATTGCAACGTGCCTACCCAATTTCGTCAAAATCAATTCACTCTTTCGAAAGTTTTAGCCCGTACATATATATATTATATATAAATATCTTATATATAAAATTCTCGTGTCGCGGTGTACGTTATTGAACTCCTCCGAAACGGCTGGACCGATTTTGATGAAATTTTGTGTGCTTATCGGGTAGGGTGGAGAATCAGACAACATCTATTTTTCATCCCCCTAAATGTTAAGGGTGGTCCACCCCAAAATTTTTTTTTTTATTTTTTTGACAAAATTTTTTGTTTTAATTTTGCATGATTCAGCATTAAAAAATACATACAACTCTAAATTTTCACCCTTATACGATCAACCCCTGATTTTTAATCGCGATTTTTATATTAAGCTTTAAAAAATATATATATGGCGAACGAGCGAAGCGAGTGAGTAGTGTATTTACAATATTCAAGCGAACGAGCGAAGCGAGTGAGTAGTGTATTCATAATATTCAAGCGAACGAGCGAAGCGAGTGAGTAGTGTATTTATAATATTCAAGCGAACGAGCGATATATAAAATTCTCGTGTCGCGGTGTATGCGTGAAGCGAGTGAGTAAGGTAATTATAACATTCAAGCGAACGAGCGAAGCGAGTGAGTAATGTAATTATAATATTCAAGCGAACGAGCGAAGCGAGTGAGTAGTGTATTTATAATATTCAAGCGAACGAGCGAAGCGAGTGAGTAGTGTATTTATTATATTCAAGCGAACGAGCGAAGCGAGTGAGTAGTGTATTTATTATATTCAAGCGAACGAGCGAAGCGAGTGAGTAGTATATCAAGTATATCAATAAAATTCAAACGAACGAGCGAAGCGAGTGAGTAATGTAATTATTCCTGGAAATAACGTATATGGCTAAACAACGTTTGCCGGGTCAGCTATACTAAATATACGTGAGCGGAGTAATGGGTGACCGCTATTAAATCATAATTTCATACCATCCGAGCGAAGCCGGACCGGGTCCGCTAGTATACATATATAAATAGACATTTCCAAAAATGGTGCCAAAGTGTTCAGGAGGCTATGAAACGTCGAGAAATTTTGGTCTGACCCCTAGGTCCCGCCATCCGACCGACGCCAATAGTGTATGTGCCATATGGCAAATACACTAAAAATGTAGTTAAGTAAGATCCAATGTGAGTTGTGACGTCATATATAATTTTATGCCCCTCTCCCTCATATTTATTTAGTTTGGGTTAAGAATTAAAGAGAAAGAGCTAACGTTAAGTCAGCGTCTTCTTATCCCAAGACCCCTGTACGCGCTGACTTAGTAAAAGTCTACTGTATTTCGTGTTATTCCTGACTGAACTTAGTCAATTCTGAATTCAGTTCACGTCCCATTAAAACAATCCCCTTCGATCATACACTCACAGACTGCTCAAGCCATCTAATAGAAATACCCGTAGCTCCCATAAAAATAACATAATAAACAGGACATAATTATAACTATACTAGCGGCCCCGTCCGGCTTCGCCCGGGTGCAATACACTACTCACTCGCTTCACTCGTTCGCTTGAATATTATAAATACACTACTAAAGAAAGAATATAACAAAAATATATAAATAAATATCATGTAGAATTTAGAAAAAAAAAGCCAAAAATTCTACGATGCCATCAGTTTCCGAACCCGTGTCCCTGTGCATAGAGTGCTGCGACGTAACCTCTACGCTACGAGTGGAACAGTTATGTACGGTCGTTTTTATGATATAAGTATGTTGCGAATTCTTACGGTCGGGTTATGAATTTAAATAATTAATTATTAATTATTATTATTTGTTAATTATGCTATATATATAAATCTTCCGTGAAAAATTATCTAACTGATGGTGAAAACCGCATCAAAAGCCGTTGCGTGGTTTAGGAGGAGTTAGCGGTTAAACAGACAGACGCGAAAAGCGACTTCAATTTATACTATGTAGAGAAGAGAAGATGTATAGTTTAAATGATGATTTCTATATTATTCTCTTTTTTATCGACAATAAATATACTAGAGGTGGAGACAATGTTCTAACTTATTTTACGTTACAAATTTGTACATATTATGTTGTAATCCTATTAGTTAATACGTGAAATGATAAAAATGCTTCAAGCAGGTATATAGGTAACTTACTAGATAATTTAAATTTCAAAAGTAGCCCCCATGCCTATTGAGTTTGACGACCATTGCAATATTTATAAACTAAAATATCAAAATAAGGCAGTCTGTACATTTAATTAGGACTGAACTGAACCGGTATGTATTGCTATGTTGATACGCGTCACAATTGAGTCTTGACTAGTCATGAATGGTATGGTCGAAGAACACCCCTGATCGTGTGATCAGATTGTGTTTGTTGGATTGTATTGTTATAAGTACAAAACACCGAGCGTATTATGAAGTTCACTATTATTGCTGTTTTCATTCAACTGAATTCATGTTTAACATGTTGAAAATTTCAATTTCTGTTTGATATATAATCTACTAAAATAACCAAATGGAAAAGTTTTTTCATAGATGGTAGTTCTGTAGACCTCTCCCTCTATGATTTTAAGTTGAAGAACTTTAACATAACGAAAATTTATAGATCTTTCTTATTAATATGTCACGCCAGGCGTATACACCTATATTTACATAGGGACTGAAGGGGTTAATTATAGCTCAGGGCGACGGAATAATGGTATAACGTTTTATTCATATCAAAAATAATATCAACAAGAGAGTAAGGAAAAAGGCCGCTTGAACTAGTAAGTCTTGAATCATATATAGCTACACCTGATCTGCAGCGGTAGCTACGTTGCTGAATTGATTCTGTATGAGGAAATAATTTCCACATTACATTAACGCAAACATGGAACGACGTAAAGACATCCAGCTGACTGTGCAATTCCTGCTGGCAAAACCAATCCTGGTGATAAAAGCTTTTACGGCTTATATAGATTAACACAGTTTGACTTTTCAGAACAAAGTGATAGACACTTTCATCACATTACAATTTACATTTACCCGAAGCCTCTTACGTTGATTGAAATTATTTTAGACAGAACTTAACATAATCTTCCATTTTCGTGTGTGTAATGCAACAGAGACACAGTATGAAAAACTCATTATCCGACGTTCACAAGTGTTTTATTAAGTAAAACTTTTAAGCCTTTTTTCATTTGGTTACGCATGTCGAGATCACGTCACGTCCAATAGAAGAATCGCGTATATATCTCAACACTATTGCAGAACACTGCGTCTTACCTAACAGACAACTTGGTACATATATCTATGTATAGTACATAATATACTAATATAATATAGCTGAAGAATTTGTTTGTGTGTATGTTTGAACTCAGGAACTGCTAGTCCGATTTGAAAAAATAAATATTTAGCTCGTTTATTGAGGAAGGTCATAGGCTACTCGAGTTTTTTTAAATTTAACTCTAAAGGGGGTAAAACAGAGGAGTAGGATTTTTAGACTATCTATACTAATATACTATACTAATATTATAAACTGTAGGTAAGTACGCGAAGCGAGAACAACGATAGGTGATTTCGCTTCGCAGGGGGAAAATTTCTCGCGGGGGATAATAAATCATAAATTTTTATCTTTGGAACATACTGAACCAATTCAAAAATTCTTTCACTAATAAAAACTACACTATCCCTGAGTGATATATATTTTCAGCGATTTCGGGTTAAAAGCGTTTAGAGTTATGACAAAAAGTTTCACTTGTACATGTGAACGTGAAGTCTTCAGACGTAATAATTGACATTATCGAAAAGGTAGACATAGAAACTCAAAATCACATTAATTTGAAATTTACAAATTGTGTCTTTAATATAGGACCCTAAAAATAAATTCTTTTGCCTTGTAACCCATTTTTTCTAACTCAGTTTAAGATCTTTGCCTGATGAAGTAATTGTGTTGTGCGAACAATTGTTATAAATTAAAATTTTAATCAATTAAAACGTTGTGTTAATTTAAAATGTATAAATTAATTTGGCTCTAGTAGCTTCAGATTGAATTTGTGATTTAGAGCGATGACACACACAGCGGTTTGTGTCGATGCGGTTACCGGGTCGGCACGTATGTTAATGTTTTTCAATGATGCAAAATACACACCGCGACGAGAATTGCCTGCCGACTGAAATCCGATACTATCAGCCGCCTCGACACATAGTTCTCCACAAGAGACGCCTGACTGCCGAGTTGACACTGCTGTGTGTGTCATCGTCGAGTTGGCAACCGCCTCGGCTGCCGAGTCGGCATAAACCGATGTGTGTGTCATCGCTCTAAACATTTCAATTACGTAAAATAAACATTTCTGACTTCATATTATGTAATTATTGGTTTTTATATTAATTTCGGATGCTATCTATAGTAAGAATAAATTGTGTCAACTATTTCTGGACGTCTGGTGTTATTTGTTATTTACGAACTACTTTATACTCAATCATGACACAATTAAATGTATTGTAATATTTACAATGAATGGGTAACTACAAGAAACATTAAATACAAACATACATTATATTCATTGCGGCGATAATAATCAAATGTCGATATATCTATACAATATACATATTATATTTATTTACAACAAAAGTACATTAGTTAATATGGGTAGTTAGTATACAGTGTGCGTCAAAAGTATCCCTGCCTATTATTTTTTAACGATTTCATGTAAATTGATTTTTGGGATCGCTAAAAGTGGTGTGCAAAAATATTCAATCAAGCTCTCCTTTGAAATTAGTGTAATATTTGTGTCCTCCGAAAATTCTCGTATGAATAAAGAAAAAATTTAAGTTCGCAGAAAAATAAAATATTAAAATGACAAAAGTTTAATAGTCCAATCATAATAGTCGAAAAAATAGGTCTGAAATTGTGTTAATTAGAAGATCGATGAAATTTTAATGGTAGATAGGGGGTGCCACTAGAATACTCCAGCCAAGTTATATTATTAAATATAATAATAATAATTTATAAAAATATAAATTAACGATATATAAAGTAACTTCGAAAGTAATAAAGCGATAAACAGCAAAAGTCGAATAATTTTTAATGAGAAGGATGACCTTCGGATTGTGTAACTGAATCCAAAATGTAAGGTAGAATCACACTGTATATAAATACAATTAGTGCAGGACATAGTAGCGTAATCGCTCACAAAAACCCTAAAATAAACAATTTTGCTTTCGTCGTTTTCAGAAAATTTTTCTGATTATAAAACTGTTTGTTATTTGTTATTATCATTTGTGGAAATTAATTAAATCACGAAAGTTTAAAAAATTTTTTTTTTATTATCAGAAATTATTTTTTACTTCCCACCCTACTATGGTAGGGAAGTAATGGATTTAGTCCGAAAAAAATATTTTGAGATTTTAACAGATCTTCACGTTTTGAGACCTTAGCAATCGTTTAAGATCATTTTCTGACTGATGTCTGTATGTGTGTGTGTATGTGGTCAATTTTTCGCCTTCGATATCGTAAAAACGGAACAACATACGGCCATGCCGATTGTTCTATTGTGTTTATCAGCCTTTAACTTAGATCTGATTAGATTTTGAGTCAAATCGGTTCAGTGGATCCTGAGATATTAAAAAAAACCTTCTCAATGTCACGTATTAACATAGGTAAAAACAAAATATTAATGAATTCTAGATGTTATATAATATGAAAAAAATGTAAATTTTTTTTTCTCTAAAATGTAGTTTTCGAGAAAAAAAATATTTAACTAAAAACAGAAAATTGTACGTAAATCAAGGTAACCATGATTTTTGCTATGCTAGCCATCAGTAGATCACTAAACAAAAAAGAGGGCCATGCTTTTTTTCAAAGAATAAAAAAAGAGTGTTTATTTTTTGCAAATATTTACAAGGTGGGAAGTATTATAGGACTGGTCATCAGTCGAATTTTTTCATAATTCTTAGGCTTTTCTTAATAAAAAAAGTCCTTATAGTCTATTCATTTTCAAGATAGAGTGACCTGTGTGCGTGATTAGCTCGTGTCCCTTTGTTTCTTGAGTTATGATTGGTTGGTCGAGAGAATTTCAAATTTTGCAAATGTACTGGACCGTATATTTGCCTGTTTATTTTGTTGTAAGCTGTAGGTAAGTGACACTGTTGGAGTTGGAATGTATTTTTTCAAATTACTCTATCTTGGAAATGAATAGACTGTAGGTTCTTTATCATATCTCTACTCTATCAATATATGCAGTTATACATTTTTTAGTATTTATATAAACGCGAGAAGTCTATGCATTTCCAGCAAAGAAAGGTATATAAATAAAAGGTATATAATAAAAGGTATATAATAAAAGGTATATAATAAAAGGTATATAATATAATCCCGTTTTTGACAATTTTTTATATAATATTTAAGCAATTTGCAAAACGATGAGCAACCTTAATTTCAAATTTGTAATCCGCTACAACCCTATTTTTAATAAATAACTCGAACTATTTTTAAGGCGCTCATTCTGTATCTCTCTCGCCCTTTCGTGGTTTAAACAATTTCCAGGAATGATAATAACAAATAACAAAAAGTTTTATAGTCAGAAAAATTTTCAGAGAACATCGAATGAAAAATTGTTTATCCTGGGATTTCTGTGAGCGATTGCATCACTATGTCCTGCACTAAATGTGGCATTTCGTATAAAATGTATCCACAAAGGAAAAGTTATGTTGACTTTGTCACAAAGAGTCTGCACATCGTTTGAACTTTTTGACCGCATGCTGGGCGTTGCAACTGACTCTTACATAAATGCAGAATCTAGAGCAGGACCGTAGTCAGAGAGGGAATGTTAAAATAATTTAAAAAAGTATCGACTTGAAAACAAATCTGGAGGACTTATATGTTGGCTCGAGTTCATGCATTATAACAGAATAAATAAAAACTTCTCACTCACCACTGCAGTAAAGTTTCGTCAACATCTGTAACAAAAAAGAAAACAAATCTTTATTAGGCATTAGAAATCGTTTAAGTAACGATTAAAAAATTAAAATAAAATTTAAAAGTTATTATTAAATTGGCAGCAGTCAAGTTCAGTTAAAATTTCATTTATATGAAGCAGTTGTACCTTGTTAAGACGTCTTTAATCTGTATTCACTTTTCTTTTTTTTATTAATAAATTATTATTATAATTTTTTTATTTCGAAATAAATACAAAAATTACGAAAATGCTGTTACATAATTAACCAGCGTTGGTAATTAATCATTTCATTATATTATACTGTTAGGTAGTTGAAAGTTTTAGAACGATTTACTTGTCATTTTACGAAAGGAAACAAGAAGATATATTGAAATCATGGACATAAATAGAAGATAAAGAAGCAGCAACAATAGAATTGAAATCGGAAGTTTAATTATGAAATAACGTTAGTGAAAGATACAGACAGAACAAGAAATTAATGAACATAAGAAACACTATTCCTACTACATATTATGGGGAAGAGATAGAAGATATTTAATCCATTCTTACAACGTATTAGTTCCAACATTCCATGTACCTACTCCTTCCTTGGTTAAGAAATTCATAAAGGAAAGCAAGAAAATCCGTATTTATCTTTCGACGAAAAATGTCGAATAAATATAGATTCAAAGAAGTCATTAGATGAACCAAATGCAAAATATAGACTAAAGTGTTTACAACAATGCTCTGTCTATTCGAGAAAATTAAGTGACGCTGAAATTTACTAGTTTACCAACGCCTGGGTAAAGTAAAACAAAATAAAACAATACAAATTAATAAAAATACAATTAATACATACTTGTGATGAATCTCTATTATTCCCTGTAGCCAAATTCCTGGTTTAGTTCTGAAAACGAGAGGTAAAAGTCACGAACTGACTGTTATTTGATTAATTTAGACACTGCACCGGATGATTGTTTTAATATATGATTTTTAGTGTATTTGCCATAATATGGCACATACACTATTGGCGTCGGTCGGATGGCGGGACCTAGGGGTCGGACCAAAATTTCTCGACGTTTCATAGCCTCCTGAACACTTTGGCACCATTTTTGAAAATGTTTATATATATATGTATGTATATATTTATATATTTATATATTTATATATATATATATTTATATATATATGTGTGTACACGATAACTCTCGACAGACTTAATCGATTGAAACGAAATTTGGTACACACATTGGAACCCATCACCGCAAGAAGCCTATTTAAAATGGGCCCGATCGGACCATTTTCAGGGTTGTATTTAGGGATTCCAAAAAGTTTTTGGGCCCAAAAATACCGAAAAATTTGTCAGAATCGTTTCAAAATTGAAATTTAACTCTTTAGTAAAGATCAAAATGTGCTGCTAAAATTTTAATAAAATCGGCCCGACAGGACCGGACTTTCAAATTTTATGAAAACACTAGTTTGTTGATACGGATTTACTTATGGAAGGGTGTATTTAATTTGGTGTACTGATAAAATCCATGTCTAATATTGAAATTTAGAAAAATTTAATTATTTTAAGGGATGTATTAAGGGGTTAAATTTTTTATTTTGTCAAAAAACAAACTTAAGTTCACATAATAATGCCACAATGCCTGCGTATTAGCAAATACACTATATTGTCGGCAGGGTTTGGCACTGCGACCCGAGTTTTTTTTTATAAATATAACGGGTTAAAAATCGCAAATTGTTATTTTTAACACTTTCACTCATGTTCCGAAAATCCTGGTAGCAGAAGAAAGGGTGTTCGATAGATTTAAATTTTATTTAAAGATAACACCGTCTCGGCTCGACCGAAAACGAGGACGAAGACACTCCCGCACTTTCTGTAAAATTAAATTTTTTTTACATAATATGCACATAAATACGATATGTTGACATGTAAGATGAAATAATTTCCTACTGACAATAAAAATCTATAATGTTTTCCTGATGCACTTCTATTTTGATGTTTCCAGTCCCATTTTACCAGAAAATTGTCAAAATTGCCAAAAGAAAAGAAAAATGTTTGATTTTTAATGATAATTGAATACCAGATTTTGATTTTAATAGAATTCTAATTTGTTTTAATTAATTTATTTTAAATAAATACCTACTTAATTTACAAATGTATTTTGACAGTTTTCTTTCCGAATTTTTAATCTAATAACGAATATTTTATATTTTATACAATTTCAAAAAATAATATGGATAGAACAAAATAATATGTGACTAGGTCAGACAAAAATTATGCAATTAAAACAATACAATAAATGATTGATTAATTTATTATAATGTGTAAATTGGTTGCTAACTTTGAGGTAATTAAATTTTAATACATAGAAAATTGAAGATTTAATAGAAACTGAAATTATCACTACACATTGTTAGAAAATCATAACAAAAACAAAAATAAATACCCCCTAATAATAATAATAATAACGATTTAATATTTTAAAAGTGCGCAAAATTTATATAAAGTTAATACAATACAGAATTTGAATAGAAATAATAAAGTGTATATATGCGACCCCTCGGGAAATACAGTAATATAATGTTATAAATAGATATAAAATTCCACTGAGCTTTCGCTATCCAAAAATGAAAATAATGTCAACCCATATACTTATAGCTGAAACTCAATTCTCTTGTATAAATAGTTGAAACAGGAATGTTTACATGAAAACGAAACCGCGAATATAAAGGTTCTTTAAGCACACAACATAGCTGATGCGGTTGGAATATCAGCTAGCCCTGCTAGCCACTTACAAGCCAAAATTCAAAGTGATGTAAATCAAATCGTAACAAAAACAAAACAATAACTAATTAATAAGCGTAACCGAAATGTAAAATTAATATTGTTCTAAAATTTAGTCGCAACCATAAACCAAAAAAAAAACTTTGTATATTATTTAAAGAATGGATAAAAATCGTATATAGATTAAAATCTCAAATAACTAATCTAGTAATTAATTTGTCCATATTACGTAACGAGACCAAGTTTTAAACTTCATTGTTGATAAGTAATTATAAATGACAAATAAATCAAATATATTAATATCGTAGAATCAGGCCTCTTTTATAAACCATAGTTTTTGGTGTTTTGTGGTTATTTTTAACATGTATAAAAATAATTGAAAAATACAGTAGCAAATTGTATCTAGATTAACAGAAACTTACGTATAGAATAATATAATCAAAGGAAAAATTGTTTTCTGAGAAAAAAAATTGCTGAAGGTTATAGATACACGGAGACCTTAACTGAAAGTATAAATTTTTATTTATTAGCATCATTATCATTACGTCTTATCAGTTCACACCTGAAGCTAAGCTACATAATATTTTATCATGCTCTCCTCTATCTCCACTTTTCAATCACTGTCATCGTAGTATAATTTGATTTAGGTTGATTACTGTTAGCAACTGCGCATGTAAAGAGTTTATTTAAAATGTACAGTCATTTAGAAAATGCTTCAATACGCCTAACTGCCATCGGGCATTTTGAAAAATGACCGAAAACCCACATATGTATTCAAATTAATTTCTGATTCACTTAATTCCATTCAATTCATTGCTAACGATACAGGCAATTAATTTTGTGGCCACAAAGTATTAATCAGCTTTGATCAAATTTGCGGTGAAATGAGATTAAAGACGATTGAATAATGCAAATCTGCATGAAAAAGAGGCAATCCTAGTCCCCACCAGTTACATGCTCTAGAGCATAGGGCTTAGGCAACTTCCTACTACACGAGCGTTGAACGAAATTCATTCACTAACGTACATTTAGAATTAAAAAAATCTGTAAATCGGTTGACCCTGCAAGCCATCCCTGGAACGTCCCGCTATTTTCGAGCGATTTGAGTTTGAAGCACTTGATAATATACCCAAAAGTAGATTTTTGAGCTCTTCGAGCGCAAAACTCTAAAAATTGCTGATAACAACACTATTTTAATTTTTGAAAAGCTATAACTTTTTCGAAATCTGTTGACTACGTAATCTCTCGAACGGATTAACCGATTTTGATCCGCTTAGCGGCATTCGATGCAGTTTTCTGAGGAGAAGAGCTGATTAGACTATGAAATCAATCGGTACAATATTCTAGAAGTTATTTTGAATAAACATCGTTTTAACAACTTTTTTTTCGGTTTTTTTGGAATTTCTCAAAATCTATTGGGTCGTATCAAATTTTCAGGAAATCTAAGTTCAGTGGAACGTAAATCTCGATTCGATCGGTCAAGCCGTTCAAAAGTTATGAGAGGTTTACATACACACACACATACAGACATACTGACATCATCGTAAAAATAGTCAGAATAGGACCCTAAAACGTCGAGATCTGATGAAAACTCGATTTTCGAAAATCGGGGTGAAATCAATAACTTCCCTATTTTTGAAAATTTTCAATTTTCTTAGCGGGAAGAAAAAAAAACGGTGACGCTACACTGTTTTGAGTTTATTTCATTCGTCTTGTCATTCCTGATACTCGTGTATTAAGGTGCTTCTTTTAATTATTGTTGCGAAATATTGCTGCCGGTTTCTCCACATTATACGTACTGGATGGTTTAATAAATCTTTCTGGAATGCAGCTTAGTTCTTTAGGATTTATATAGAGATAAAAAGTTTTTATACAACGCTACACAAATAAAAGGTTTAGAAGAGTTTAAAAAAATCTATTTGAACGTTCTGAACTTTGAAGAAAAATTCGGTAATAGTAGATTGTGTAATATATAACAGTGTAGTACGTTAAAACGAGCAATAGCGAGTTTTAACAGTCACACGAGTCATAATATCATTACGCACGAGATATACATGGTATTTTTTGCCATACCCACTATAAAATAGCTGCTTTTCACTTCATTTTCAGTATTTTCAAAAAATTTTGGCAGTTCATTTTGTTTCGCCAACTTCACTTCTATAGTAGGCCGAGAGTAGCAGTTAGCAGGTAATAGCGAGCAGATCAGGGCGAATAAACATAAATTACTATGGAAATAATTTGCTTTCTCTCACTAGTGTGGGAAAGATACGCTCCCGCACACCGGCCTGTCAAAAGTCACTTTGCATGTATACATGCATGCATGTAAAGCAGCTTTTTATAGTGGGTATGACAAAAACGTTTTTTGTCTATCAAGAACAGAATTATGCAATTTTTGAACATTCTGTACGACATTGGTGTGTAAAGGTCCTAATGTAATATTAATACGCTGTGTTTCCCAAATACCCCAAGGTAGAACACCTATGAAACTTGTTATTTATTGTTTACATTTTACAAGGATGAGTGACAGCCATAGCGTGAGCATGGAAAATGCTCTAAAGGCTAACTTATTAGGTTGGCTTTAATATAAATGTTTTACAGTAAAAACGCGGCCAGAGACGGAATCTAGATATTTTGTTAGAAATAATAAAAAAAACTTTTTTATAAAAAAAAACCTCCTTCAAAAAAGTCACTAAAAAGAGGACAACAATAAAATTTTGAGGTCAGCGCCAATTTAATAAAATATGAAGTCAGTTAAAAAGTATAAGGCTAAGTTATTACACGAGTAAGTAAAACTATTGCAAGTTACTGTCTGAGTGTTTGCCTTGTTACTTGCTTGTGTAAATAGTAGCAGTAGAGAGCACACTTGCTGCAAGTTTTGATAATTGCACGATATAACTACAGTCGCGCGTCCCCCAGGGGGGACATTGGAATGTGGTTGCTATCGTAAATTGCAATCCAATGTTCTTTGGGAATTAGCGCTCCCAGGGACCCGAGCTCGTGTATGCCGGCCGCTGGCGGATTTTAATACACAAATGGATTATTTGTTGTGTTGAAGACGCTAATGACTTGAGTTGTCGACGCGTCTATAATCTACAATTAATTAATTACAGTCGCGCGTCGATGCGAAAATCAGTATTCCGTCTGTAGTTTTATCTAGAAGTTTCAGTTCTGTAGTATGAAGTTTAAACTACAAGGTACATTTTTTTAAATATATTATTATTTATTATTATTGTTAGTATTTAGGGTGGAAGATAAAGCTACTAATTAGAAGCTAAAGCAGTTCCCATCGCGACAAAAACTAACACCTACGACTGACGATAGTGGTCACTTAACCGCCCAGTCCTAGCTACCTATACACGCAAAAGGACTAACTTGGCCGAACTATGCCTTACACTTACTCTAATATTTAATGTCCCTTACTGAAACCTCTGAGGAAAGAAAATTTATAAGCAGCAATGCAAACAAATCAAAATGCCGGCTACACTACGAAGTCAACAAGTTAATATTATATTAATGCCACGTAAAACAGGAAACGTGAAATAATCAGATAAATATAATGAAAAATGCATCACACAGCATTTCTAAAGTGAGCGAATTTTCACATTTATAAAATAATACTCTTAAGCCTCCTGAGACCCGTGCTTAATGTGTTTCCCATTTTAAAATGGCCAGTGTCAAAATAAAGTTGCAGCGTTGAATGCTACGCTAAAGAGCTTATAATAAATTCAATCCAATGACGTTAGTACTACTAAAGTAGATATTTTCGCTCATTGCTCATTTCCCTTTTATCGTAGCATAATAATTTATGCTATAGTGAATAGTTTATGATGTTCGGAAAGAAGTGGGCTTTGAAACATAAAAATATTTTTTTTAACCGGCTTAGTAGTTTTTTTAGTTACAAGCATGTTACAACCGTCCAATTAGAATCGGCCAGACATACCATTTTAGCCTTTTATAATAAGTATTTTAAGAAAAAACATGTTTCATATTTTTATAAAAATGCGACTCTTAAAACAAAAAAATGAAGAGATTTCAAAAAGATGGCTCGAATAAAATATCAAAAATATGTTAAAAGTGATAACTGAAAATTAATATTCATTCAATTAATATTCTCGCGAGATCTCGATCTCACGAGATCTCGAGCCTTTTTTCGAGATTTAATCTCGTGGGCAAGTAATCTCGTTTTTGAAATCTCGTTCGAGATCTCGACCATATCGAACGAGATTTCAAGAACGAACGCGCTTGAAAAAAAACTTATACGTAATAGTTTTTGACAGTCGCGCTAATTGGTTCTGTTTGTTTCTCTGCATATATTGTTTTAATTACTGTTTTCTTGAGTAAAATGGACAGTTATTTAACTTATAACAAGCATTAGAAGGCTAACAAATTTCAAAGTTAAGTGAATACTGAATATGTCTAAGAACAATTCAAACCAAATGTTCGTGAACGTTACTAATAGTAACTTATCTTATGCTTCATAACTCCTAAGAAGTTATTTCCAAAATAATTAATTGACATATAGTGTGCTGTGTGAGTTGGGGTATTGCTGTTATATTTTGAAAATAAAACAAAACTTTAATTGAATCTTGAAACAAAAAAATCAACGTTTATTTAAGGAAAGTAATGAATAATAATCATCTGCACAGTGCACTACGCAATAAATCACACACGTACACAGTGACACAGTCACACTGTCCCAAGTAAGTAGTTTTCATTAAGTTTAAGTATTTTAGATACAAAATAATACGTTCTTTTTAAAAGTAGGCGAAATTTCGATATTGTCGAGATTTATCGAGATCTCGCCAGACAATCTCGCGAGATCTCGAATTGCCAATCTCGAACCCAGACTGATCTCGCGAGATCTCGAATTGCCAATCTCGGCTCGAGATTGCATTCCCTACTGTACACTGCAGTTAAATTTAAATTTGAATAGTTTGAAATTTGATTACACTTGTATACATTAAAACATCTTAATAAAAGTTGTATGATAAAAAAATTGAATTAATCAAGAAATTTTTAGTCCTATCCATAAATAAATTCACATATTAGTGAATAACACAATATATCAGACGACATATTATCGCCATGATATTTAATAGAAGGCTATAATATAAGAAAAATGTAAATGCCACTGTCGGGACTTGAACCCGAAACTCCCGATTACGCGTCAGGGAAACTTGCCTGACGTTAATGTGCAATAGTTACCTATATTACGTAAACTTAAATTTACATTAAACTAATTTAATGGAATATGCCTTAATAATATTTCATTTTTTCAAATTCAAATACATTTTACAAACTTAACGTTTGCAATAATTCTTACATACCTACGTGTCCATCAAATACTTCATGAACATTATCGTAGTTTTTCAGAGCATATTTTAAGAAATTTTCACTGGGCGGCACTAGAATTCGAGAGTTAGATTTATTAAAAAAACGTTGAAAAGCTTCAAGGATAAATAAAAAATATGCAATTTTAAAGCATAAGTAGTACATTTTATTATAGCTATTTAATGAATAAAAAACTAAAAATTATAGTGTAGTGTCTTTTGCATCTTAATCTGCCTACCCCTCATACTGTAGTGTGCAGACTGCAGATACAATATATTAAGCCGAAAATTTAAAATTATAACTTTTATACCGCCGGCACAACCGACTGTTACTAGGCGACACAAACTACAGAGCATAAAATAACATACCTATGCCGCCTACTTTATATGTTATTTTATGCTCTGTATTTTTCTATTAACCCGAACGTGTAAAAATGCATTTTATTTTATTATCAAAATGTCCGATGTTTAGTGATTCCAAACTCAATAACTACCTTTCACAATAATATAATGCGCACAAAATCAACTTGTTGACGGCAAAAATAAATATTATTGTATTCGGTTTTCATCGGATATTTTATGAAAATTATTAGATATACCTAGTTTTCTATTATCCCGAAAGTGTAAACATGTATTTAAATATTTTATTATCAAAATGTCCGATGTTTACTAGTTCCAAACTTAATAACTACCTTTCACATAATGCGTACAAAATCAACTTGTTGCCGACAAAAAAAATATATTTATTTTCTGTTTTATTGGAAAAGTTTCGGAGTGGTGTTTGTAATCTAATAAAAGTGATGAGACGTTCTTCTAACCTGTAGTGCTGATCTCTGACGCGAAACACGTCGTCGATTGCAAGACAAGGTGTATTATTATACACAGGAATGCAATATAATCGTTGTGGAGCGTTCAAGGATCGTATCATGGATCGTATGATATGCACATATAGCTATATATTATTATGTTTGATGTCGCCACTCGCCATTAAAAGCGTTTATGATGTTCGCAAAGTAAAAGGCCTGTTGATTGATATAGGGTCCGGCCCGTGTAAGCTAAACCAAGTGGTAAGTTTTATAAGAGGCGACACTCGGTATTGTCAATAATTAACATAAAGTTTCAATGAATTATTTAGTCTCTTTACCTGATATTTCTATATTTCCTGAAGAAAATATCGAATACCTGCCGCTAGTGGTTACTTTCGCACCAAAAGCTGTTTAAAGTTTCGAAAGCTGTCACTTGACGACTGTAATTAATCGTTAATAAGTACGGGTTTTATGTACATATTTATAATCACTCAAATAATTTATTTGAAACATGGAATGGCTACCTATTAAATTAGTTTAATTTAATTTTGAAAAATTCAATATTTCAAAATTATAATTTATTTAATAAGTATAATAATAGAAATACAAAACAAGTAGTTTTTTCAAAATTATTGATATTTTTTTATATAAAAAAACAAATGAAAGAAGGAAACAAGATATTTTTAAAATATAAGTTCTATTTATTAGTGAATACATTAGTGAAAATTGGTTTTTATTGGCCGTGAAAATTACTATAATTTTGAAAATTTGTCAAAATTACCTTAATCAATAAACATGACATCCATTAACTTCACCATTATGTTATAACACATTCAAGGCATTATGTTTTATTGATATATTATATTTATTGCGATTGCTTTCATCGCCGGTTGACCTTCATTTTTTTAAATTAAAAAAGTTCATCAGGATTGATCAATATGAAAGTGTAGCATTAATTATTTAAATAATAAAAAAAAATCAATAACTGAATATAAACAAGTTTTAATTACAAGAAGTGACTTCAAGAATAAGTGATCTCAACTATGCAGGAAGACTTATAAAATTTTTAAACCGAATATTCGGAACTATTGCAAAATAGACTTAAGTTTGGTTTAGGGAGTTAAATAGTGTTGATTTTTAATTTTTATGTGATTAAAGATTCCATATTTTTAAATTAAATTCATAAATAATGAAAACGAAAAAGTACATTTTCAGCATTTCCCGTCGAAAACTTAAATTATTTAATTCAATTTCTGCATGATAATTTTACAGTAAAGGAGGCTTATAGGAGCTGTTCAATGTCCATAAACAATACAATCTTCTGAACTCCCTTCCCTAATACTATGTCACAATATCACGTACCCTCCTAATTTAAACTAAAAATTAATTATTTTTGATTTAAAAAAATGTCCAAAAGTGAATTATAATGCAACGTTATCGTCACACTTTGTTACATTAAGCACCCCCCCCTCCCGATTCGACATATTTACGCAACTAATGGATAACCCCAAAGGTTTGTCATTGAAAAAAACTAGGATGCGGTTTTATAAAACCACGGTGCAAGTGAAACTTTATTGCCATAACCCTAAACGCGTTTAACTCAAAATTGCCTAAAGTATACCTATAATTTTGTTTACGTGGTTTTGATAATGTAATTTCAACCCTGATCAGTATGGAGACGAACGGAAAAATCCAGATTCTATCATTGGAGGTCAATGGGTATTTGATGTGCTACTCGACTGAATATTCGTACGATATTAGTTATGCAGACGTACAATAACCGCCGCTGCTTTCCGATGAGTACTGGTCTGGTCGACTACCATCACACTTGTATGCAGTCGTACAATATATAGTTATGAGCATAACGTCGCTGAACGTCGCTGCTTTTCGATGAGTAAGTACTGGTCTGGTCGATCGCTTCGTTTGGACGTGACGTGACGCCCAACATGCGTAACCAAACGAAAAAAAAATAGAAATAATCGAAAAAAAAGTGTGTGTCAGCTCCGACGGTCGACTGGAGTTTTCTCCTCAAAGTAGGCAAACATACATACTTACATGCGTATACGGCTGTTACAAGTATATACATACATTGTAAGGTGCGCAAGGCAGGTTGCGCAGAAAAACGTTACGCTTTTTTGTTAACGCTTGTGTAAATTTTACTCCTCATAAAATTTCCATACCGGCAACGCCCGCTCTAGCGGTTACGTCGCCCCGGACAAAAAAACAAATTGCCGCCCCTTAAGAATATATATATTTTTTAAATAAAGGTACATATTTTTTATTTTCAATAAAAATCAAATCATTTTATTTAAATTTTTTCGAAATTATAAAAATTTCCTAGATTTTTGTAAGTTTTGTAAATTTTCTATTAATTGGGTATTGATCACATCAATATTTTTCTCAGACTTACAGCAAAAATGCCTCCCCAAATTTTGGCGACAAATGTCCGGGTTGCCCGCCCCTAGAGCGAGCGCTGATACTGGGCGCCTTATATGAAAATTAGAGATGCGCCGAATATTCGTTTGGTATTCGGTATTCGGCGTATTCGGCATCTTTTTCACTATTTGTATTCGGCCGAATTATTCGGTTTTGGTGCCAAATATATTCGGCTCAATATTTTTGTAATAATAAGCACCTTTGTTCGTATTTTTAACGTAATCGTGCGATGTTTTGAAGCAAAAAGATAGCGCGGGTGGCGGGCGGTGATGTACGGCTTGCTTGTCAACTAGCCAACAGCGACACGTAGCGTACATGTTAGAACCTGTTTACGCGGCAAAACAATGGAATGGTAAACCGAATAATTCGGCCGAATATCCGGTTCGGTAAAGGTTAAACCGAATAGTATTCGGTATTCGGTTATTCGGTGAAACCACTATTCGGCGCATCTCTAATGAAAATCGATTCATAAGGAATAAACTCCAATAATTTTAACACATCCTTCTATACCTACATAAGTATGCAAGTGTTGAGTCATTTCAGTCGAATTTATATTAGGTACTATATCTACATAGAAAAACGCAGTGCAGTCAAGTTTGAGGCGACGCGACGTGGCTCTGCGTTGTGGGAGTCGTTTGAACACGGCAGGTAAGGGATATATAAAGTAGGCGGTGAACAGGTGCGTCGTCTTTGCTAGTTTTACCTGTGCTCGAGATATTGTCAGTCGGAGCACTCTATCAAGACAACAGGACTGTATTTCAAAGATGTAAGACAGCTTTCCGAGAAATCACAAACATATCATTTTTTTTAAACAAAAGTCTATATTTCCTTATTAATCATACTAAATGTATAATTATAAAATTTTAGGGTTTGAGAATTATAGTCGAGCGTGTAGAAATACTGTTCTTTACATGGCGTCGCTATATGGTTCCTCTATTACAAGTTCCCAGTTCCCGGGTTCTAGCCCGAGAGATGGTAAAAGTGTCAATTGGATTTTCAATTTATTATAAAAAAGAAAAAATAGTGAATTAAAAATATGAATTGGTGCTAGGCCCAAATAACCTTAGCTGTTGGTGGTCTTTAAAACACAATTTAACAATTTATAAAATTTTAACAAAACATCTGTAATTTTGTTTTAATAGGGGCCTTTTTGTTTTTATATGATACAGCTATAAACGAGGGAACATACTTCTAAAATGTTTGCCTGCAGTCTCTATTTATCGGCGTCTCTCAAAAACCTGCGGGATTAAAGAAATTTAGAATAACCACTATTAATTGGTACTCAAACTTACAAAGTATAGGATATTTTTTACTCGACCAAGGGTTTAGTTAGGGTTTCCATATAAATATTTCAAAATTTGCATTTACGCGAGCGAAGCCGGACAGTAACTAAGTACTAACCAAATAAATTATTAAAACTTGTACTGCTATATAATGCATTTTTATAATTATCAAATCTAAAAATATTTTTTTGTCTTTGAAAGAAAATTTTGTTGGATCAATTAATGACGTAAAAATACCTCAGCTCTTTTTATAAAAGCTCTGTTTAATTTATGCATGATTATAAATTCACAAATGTGTAATTTGGAAATAATTCGACTACGTCTAAACCGCGCATAAATATTGAACGCAAGTTTTTACAACACAAACCACACAAACAGAATGAGAGGTGTTGCGCCCTCATTTCACAAAACAAGGGGTTGGGTCATAAAACAGGTGTGCAGACCGAACACGGCTTTACTAGGAAAGCTTCGTTTTATTTACACACAAAGTAAGCTTTGTGAAACCTTTAACCCACAAAGAATGCAAGTTCGTTCACACTTTCACAAAGTACGCTGGTGATTTAACTGGTATTAAGGTCTTTTTATGTCCTGTCTGGACTTAACTTTGTCAGAATCCTAATAAGCATCAACACGGAATGTCTACTGCAGATATATTTTTATGGTGAGAAATGAAATTATTTTTGAAGTATAACTTGTTACGCAAGTTCGGGACCTGTAACATGTTAAATATGGTGTAGCCATGAATAAAATTGGGGGCCCTTTTCACACGGAGCTACTCAAACGAAACTAAACTTATTACTAACTATAAGTTAGTAACCAAACTTCACACACGATGCTACTCAAATCATTGTTTAATCACTTGTTTACTTCGAGTTGTCATGATGTCTTCTGATTCAAGAGATGAGGATTGAGAATATTACCTTATATTATTATAATAAAAAAAGGCAATGGCGAATGAAATAACGCCAATATGGATTTATTTAAGTCAATAGTAAGTTAGTGAGATATGCGCTTCTAAAGTCGTAAAAAGTGTGTGTCCCCGGCTAAATTTTTAACTATGGGGTGGAAAATTCTGAAAAAATTTAAGGTGGTGGAACTTAAAAAACACTTCCAACGAAAAATGGTTTGAATAAGATACGTTGTGTAGCTTTTGAGATATGGGATATTTTCGGTTACACGGATAAGTACCTATATTTAGGTACGTATATTTATGAGAGTTCTACAATCTCCGTACTCCGGCCGTGAGTACGGAGGTTGTAGAACTCTCATAAATATACTACTTACATGCTATTTAAAAGACTATAAATTATTATTAAATTTATTATTATCTTTGAATTTTAACCGTGAACGTTCATTCCGACTACGGAACCCTTGTGCGTGGTCCGACACGCTTTTGGTCGCTTTTTTTATAATAAATTGAAAAACCAATTGATAATTTACCAGTTCTCGTGTTAGAACATGTAAGCACTGGGACAGAAAAATTAAATATCTATATTATATGATTTGTTTATTGTTGTCATAATTACACCGTTAGCGCTAAATATTTAACGTAAACGTTAAACGGCCCGAACTCGCATAAAAAATTACACTTCAAAATTACAGTTTCTTAAACTGTTCGTTTTTAGAATCAGTATACATATTATAATGGTGTGGTATATGTGAGACGTGCCGTAGGCTCATACTTAGACAAAATATTATGTTGTGGAGTTGATAAACTATTATGTTATGGCCTGTCATGAATTATCAATCAATATAATTTTGCCTGCAATACACTATTATAGAACAGAATGCTACTATAATGTTAGACGTACTTTTAAAATATCATATTATACAATATTATCTCAGTGACTAATATTTATCTTTATGACTGTTTGGCAGAATTGCCTGAAAATGATCATTGAGACTTTTGCTCTTCTGATGTACAGCAGAGCCAGAAATTACACCAACAAATTAAAAAAATTTAGACGTGTTGAGACCAATTTAATGAACCAATAAAGTGACTAAATATATATAAAATTTAAGTTTTATTTCAGTGGAAACAGATTATAGATTATAAATGCTAGACAACTTAAGTTAATAGAGTCTTCCTTAACCACATACTTTGTCCTTTTTTCGATAAATAATTGTTTTTCTTAAATTTCCATCTCAGTTAATTTTTATTCGACATTTCAAAAAAGTTTTGATACAGCTAATTAAATTTTGAGAAAAATGTAGATTAGTTGATTATACTTCTAAAAGCCTTACATTTCTTTTTGGAAGTTTGTTATATAAAGGTAGAAATAGTAAATTATAGATTTTCGACAACCGTTTGTTATATAATACACTATCAAGTAAATATAGGGTTTTTCTGAGACATTGCCAATTTTCGCACTTCTGCAATCTAAAATGAGTATCATTTACTTTAGATGTGTGTTTTCATTTGTAAAATGCATTCCAGCATTTATGCAAGGAATAGCTAAAATGCTTTCTATTCATGGTTTTAAATCAAAGATTAATTTGAAGAAGACTGACTTCAGATAACAATATTGTATTTCATAATTTAAAATTATTAAACTTGCATAATCAGGAGACATTTTTGGTTTAAATTTCATGTTACAACTTTTAGAAGCAAAGTTATGAGTCTTCAAGAGATTGATGTGATTCCGCTTTGATTACTGTTGAAATCGATATCTGTAGTTGCGCTGCATGGCCTCCCTGCCTCATTTAGTATTATAAAAACTTTACACCTCCCCCCGTTCAAACTACCACATTTTTTACGTGATAAAATAACGCACATATTTCAGTTTTTTGTTTCCAAAAATATTCTAGTTTTAGTTTTCATTTATAGTGCATTACTTACTAAAAGATAAATAATTTAGTACAGATGTTCGTTTGACATTGCCAAATATTATTAAACTGAGAAAAATGCAATCATTTTAAGGGGCGTATTAAGACGTTAATTTTTTAATGCTAAAACATATTTAAATTCACATAATAAAATATTTAAATTCACAATGCATGTATTGGGAAATACACTTTTTAATTTATATTCTCTGCAGCTTATTGTTTTAAATTTTAAGTTATTCTAACTGCTTGACAAAACTCAAAATTATAGTGTAAGTGCGGAAAATTTAATAAATAATATTTATGTGTTGCGACACTCGGAGGAAGTATACCTTCTTATGCAACACTCGAAGGTTACACAGTATATCTATAGATGAGTTAAGCTGAAACAATCTTAAAAAAAAAACAAAAAAATGACGAAAATGGTAAATTCGGTCTTGCTATCCTATAAAGTATAAAGTATACTACCATTACAGACTTATGATTTTATTTATTTTTATTAACTTCTGTATAATTCATTTTAATACAAAAACTCTCACACGTATAGTGCAATCAGTTATGTGTTAGTATATTATATAGGAACAGATTTTTTGCCATACCCATTATAAAAATATTTGCTTTACATGGTATGCATAAAGTAACTTTTGACAGACTGTTGTCCCACACTAGTAAGGGAAAGATAGGTTCCCGATCTTTCCCTTACTAGTGTGGGAAAGCAATCCGTTTTCATAGTGATTTATGTTATATTCGTCTGATCCACCCGCTATTATATTCTCCTGTGCGTGCCTCGGCCTATGACCTGTCAAAAAATTGAAAATACTGAAAATGAAGTGAAAAGCAGCTATTTTATAGTGCAGATATGGCAAAAAATACCATAATATAATATATGTATATCTAGTGCGTAACGTCAGTGGCGGACTAAGGGGGGGGGCGGCTCGCCTCGGGCCTTGATCCTGAGGGGCCTCCAAATCTCGAGAAGTCCTTCTTAATCAAATCCCAAACAAGGCCAAAGTATGTTTAGTAAGTAAGAGGCAGTTTGGAGTTGGAGGCACCGTACGTATACAAAATATAAACGTAGGTAGGTCGTTTGATTTTTTTTTGAGAGCCATTATACTATATTCTTCATTTTTTACGAAATTTACCCTATAAATACATTATTTTCTAAGCAGATCGGGGGCTCATTTAGTTCTGCCGCCCCGGGCCTCCGACGGGCTTAGTCCGCCACTGCGTAATGATATTATGATTCGTGTCCGTGTGACTGTTAAAACTCGTTTTATCACTCGTTTTATCACTCGTTTTAACATACTGTCATAAGTGTCACTACTCGTCACTAATATGCCTCATTAAGCAACTAGATATACAATCTACTATAATATTACTTAATTAAATGAATGCATAATGACTGCAAACAGTATATGAAACACCTGAGTAAGAATAATGACGTAACACAATGCTGTAATCAGGAAAAATTCATTAATTCAAACCTATGTCATCGTAGGGATTTTAACCCTAAACTTTCCACTATCGCGGCGGACTGTGTTGACATATTTCACACAGTGACACATTTTCAAACGATCGACTTTCTCCCTTTAAAGCATTCTGTCACTGAAAAACCACTACATGCGAGAGTCAATATTCCAACACTACTACTAGACTACAGACAACTCAACATGTAAAGTAAACGTAACAGGTGAATACTACGATGAAGTATCCAATTTTTACAGCATTGTGTTACGTCATTGTTCTTACTCAGGTGTTTCATATAATGTTTGCAGTCATTATGCATTCATTTAATTATGTATTTGTTCACGACGTCCGTGTTAAAATTTGTATTTATTGTATAATATTACTGTTGTAAGCTCGGGAATTGCGATATTTTTAATTGTATAGATATCATTTGTTTTCATTGTCATGATTACGATATAGCGTTAAATTGTATTTAACGTATTAAAAAGCCCGAACTTGCATAATAAGAAGTCACACTTCATTAAAAAAAGGTATGTGTCGCGGCACACACGACTGAAGTGAAAATTTTTATGTATGAATAATATAAAAATCATTTAGGGGTAGGAACACGTAAACGCTGTGTCGTGCAAAGTTAGCAGTCGAATGATTTGCCACTGACTGTTTTAGGGTTTAAATTATGTACCGGTAGACGGAACACAGATCCCGCAAGAAGAGTGGATACATTACAAATATTCATTTGCGTTCCACATTTTTTTTTCATATACACATTCTTCGTTTCATCGAGCTAGCATTTTACCCTTCAAATCGTAGAGGCAGTGGTGCCGCATAAGAAGTTTCTCTTCAAAAAAGTGGTGGCGAAAGTAATTTAAAATGGGAAGAATGAGTATTGATTTCAGAAAGATCGGTCTACTCATTCTAGGTCACATAATTTACTACGCACTGTGGTATTCTTGTGCATAGAATATTATGAAATATTACTCGTGAACTTGCACATTCCCGGACTTCCTACCCCCGGATATACGCAACCTTACTGCGGTCACCCCACTGATATATAGGGTGTTCTTTGAAACTACAAGGATCACAAAAAAGATTATTGTTCTTATAGAACAGTTCACATATTTTAACACAGTTTAAAAACGCCTGGCAGATGTGAAACATTTTCATAACTCTCCCCCTGCGAAAACAATTAGTGAAAGAATTTTTAGAATCGGTTCAGTAGTTCCAGAGATAAGAATTTATGATTTATAACTCCACTCCGCGAGAAATTCTCCCCCTGCGAAGATAATTAGTGAAAGAATTTTTACAATCGGTTCAGTAGTTTCAGAGATAAGAATTTATGATTTATTACCCCCCCTCGAGAAATTCTCCCCCTGCGAAGATAATTAGTGAAAGAATTTTTAGAATCGGTTCAGTAGTTCCAGAGATAAGAATTTATGCTTTATTACTCCCCCCCCGCACCGTGAGAAACTCTCCCCGGTGAAAGTATTGAAACAGCAATACACAAATATTTACACACACATACACGTAACATAGTGACAGTGTAACAGTATAGTGCGGGAAGACGCGACGTAACTACTTGCGTTCTGAACGACGTTCCATTCAAACGATTTTACACCCGTGTCTAAAGATGTTTCACATCAAAAAAATCGACCAAGCACCAACTCTGTATACAGGATTGCCTTGGGATATCGTCCCGTTTCGAAAATATGTAATAACATTAATAATTAGTCTATGTCAGTGACTTTAGTATCAGTTTTGACACAAACATTATTTCACCTAATCTTCAAAGACGACCTTTAAACTAATATGTCAATATTTAAGTGCTTATTTATAACCTCTAATAGCCAAGTACTATATTATTTTTTCGGTCAATGGATGCTGGTTGTCACGGATAATTTTCCCACGACTTCGATCGCGGGAACGTCAGTTTTGACAAGCCATATCTTAACCCGATCATCGCCTATACTTTAAGTTTGGATACCAGTATGCTATCAACATCGGTTCAGCCGTGTTCTTGAGTAATGCTGATACAAGTAGACAGACAGAAAATCCCAAGAAAACGAACATTCAGAGATCCCCGTTACAAATTTAAATAGTAGAATAATTGATGTTTTTCCTGTGTAATCCACATTCGAGAATGCGTATATGATTATTCAGTATTATAGTGTGTGAACTTATATTGATTCAAGATAAGAAATTTTTAATCTATGTAAGTAGCACCTGAATCCAACACTGAAGTCTGTGTCAAGTTGTTTGTAATTAATCGTGAATCAGTCTGATTGAACACTATCTGCGTGTCATTTTTACTAACATGTAGTTGACAGCAGTATATAACGCTTGTACATAGAAACTTATGTATCAGTATTATGTACAATTACGATCGATGCGAAACTGATGGTAATCATACAGTATAACCTCGTTGATGTGATCTTCAAATGACTAAAAGTATAACATAGAGAATTTTTGAAACAGTCTTTATCAGACAATTTCAGATTGGGTGATATATTTCTTTTTAAGCAAGATTTACGAGAATTCAGTAGTGAGTAGAGTATACAAACACGCCCTAATTTGAACAGTAATATTTTTCTATATTATGTGCTTTTTTTACAAACGAGTCCTATTTGAAGTTGAGCTATATTTTCTGATGTAATATATTATTATTGTATAGATTTATTTATTAACTAACAGAAACATTCGTTTTTTGCATTAATGATTCACGAATTTTTATGTCAAATTTTTTTATATCCAACTCTCTAATTCATCGGACGTACAAGCTTACCTTTTTTTTATGATATCGTTGTATATGTAACATGCCGTTCGGCAGCAGCGCTAAAAAAAAATCTGTTTCGTTTACACCTAACGATGAGTTATTAACGATATAGTTTTCAACACTTATAATAAAACTGTAAAGGGAGGTTTTCCTGTAAGTTATTTAAAAAAAATTAATTTATTCTTTTTTTGACATTTTTCATAACACCAAGTCATAACTGATAATTTTCAGTTTTTTGCTGTCCGCCTGTGTATCAGACAGTCTATTACGCCGCAACTCCTTAATCCTTTATCCTATTTCAATAGAATTTGGTACATGTATATATAGTCTAAGACTTAAGTATCTACGAAAGGCAAAATAATCTCAACAATCCCTATAATATATAAGCGTTCCCCATTTGAGAATCTGTAAGTCTGGCAGCCTTTCTCCCTTGAGTTTTAGGTGGCAGGTAGAAATTATACAAATTTTTCATACAATAATGTAACCCTATTTTTTATTTATTAAATTATTTTATTGAGTCAATGTTTATTTTTTAAACAATTTCGTCACCACGTACCCATCACAATTTCGTTTGTTATATTTTTATTATTTCAAATAGTGGATTTTCAATAATTTTTTTCGAAGTGTTCACATCAACATTTTGGTTTGGAATTTTAGACTTATAATATATATGTCACCCTTTATGTAAAAAAATATGTCAGACCTTACGTAAATACATGAAATTTTTTTTTAATTGTAAATAAGTCAAACGACATGAAAAGAATGATCAGTCGAGTAGGCAATGTTATTTTATGTATTCTAAATTATTACCCATTAATATAGAATAAAAAACTCGGGTCGCAGTGCCAAACCCTGCCGACAGTATAGTGTATTTGCTAATATAGGCCTTGTGGCTTTAATACGTTAACTTAAGTTTGTTTTTGGACAAAATAAAAAATTTAACCCCTTAAAAAGATTAAAGATTAAAAACAATTAGGGATGGTCCTAGAATGGCCCATAGCTGCACCACATCCTAGAAGGATTTTTGTGCTTCCCCATTAGCTAGATCTAGTCCTCAAATAGCCTGGATCTTCTTATGAGCTCCAGAAGATTTGGGACTAGATTATCCTGTGGAATAATTCCATCCTCGTCTATATATCCAAAGATGGTTGTCCTTCTGTAGGCTAGTGCTTCACATTCGAACACGATATGGGTGGCTGTTTCATCCTCCATATCGCAGAATCTACATAGTGTTGATTCCTGTCGTATCCCCATCACATGTAGGTGTTTCCTTAGAGAAGCGTGACCGGTCAAAAGCCCAATCACCTTTCTAAGTGTTGGCCTACTGAGTTTGATTAGGTCCTCAGTGAGCCTGGGGGAGGGGCCTGCGATCATTTTCTTCCCATGTTTGTTACCTGAAACCAGGTTCCATTCAGAGAGATGTTGCTCGCAGGTCCATTTCCTAACAGTTTGTTGAACACATTTGTAAGAAATCCCACAGACTGGTTCTGGTCCAATGAATTTCACAGAGGCTCCTTGTCTAGCAAGGGTATCCGCTTTTTCATTGCCCTGGATTCCTTCATGACCTGGCACCCACATTAAGAGAACTTTGTTTCTCCCACCCAGGTCATTTAGTAATTGATGACAATCCCATACCAGCTTAGAGCTGAATTTGTAGGATTGTAAGGCTTTAATTGCTGCTTGGCTGTCAGATAGAATACGGATTGGCTGGTTTCGATAGCCCCTCGCAATATTCTCCTGTGCACATACAGCAATCGCCATTACTTCAGCTTGGAAAACTGAGGCGTGAGTTCCTAGGCTCAGACTTATGTCTCTCCTCGGTCTCTCACCGTGGATTCCAGCTCCGACTCCACTGGTCATCTTTGAGCCATCCGTATACCAGATAAGGCTGTTTGATAACTGTGGGATAATTTTCTTCAGTTCCTCTCTATCACGAATGATAGTGTCATAGGTCCTGTTAAAGCAATAGACTGGAGTCATTCTGTCCGACAACATTTTTAATGTGTGGTCATCTATGATTCCAGTAATGCGGGTGTGACCAATTTTTACATCTCTCCACTGCCCCGCATTCTGTAGCCGGGATGCTTCCAGCCTCGCTTCTTCCATTACGTAGAAGTGTAATGGTGGGAGGTTTAGGATCACATCCAAAGCGGCAGATGAGGTGCTGCGTATGGCACCTGTTACGCCTAGAGTTGCTAGACGTTGCAGACTCGCCATTTTGTTTTTAGCAGTAGTCTGTTGTACCTTTGGCCACCATAGTAGTGCCCCATACGTTAGTCCGGGTCTGATTACTGTGGTATATAGCCAAAATGTTAATCTGGGGTTAAGTCCCCAGGATCTGCTAAAAGAGCGACGGGCCATCATTAAAGACGTTTTTGCTCTTTTTAGCACTTTATCCAGATGTATATTCCAGCTGAGTGTTGAGTCTAGGTTCAAGCCCAGATACTTCACCGCTTTGGACATCTGTAGTTCTCCTTCGAAGAGGCGAAGAGTTCTATTAGGCTCCAGCTTTCTTTTCCTGGAGAACGTGACAATTACGGTTTTTTGGGGGTTGACTTTGAGGTTTTCCCCCTCACACCAAGTCTGGACCACTGTTAGAGCTGTCTGCATAAGATCTAGACAGATATCCATATATTTTCCTCGGACCATGATAACAACGTCGTCTGCATAGCCTTGAGTATACATTCCCATTTGATTGAGTCTTGTTAGGAGTTTGTCCACCACAAGGTTCCACAGTAAGGGTGATAGTACCCCCCCCTGTGGACAACCTCGGGCGGCAGATACCTCCAACGTATCCTCAAACAGTGTGGCATGAATTTTCCTGCTTCTTAGCATATTGCCTACCCATTTAGTTAGAGTAGGTGAGCAATCCTTTTCACGAAGGGCTGACTCAATAGACACAAATGATGTGTTATCAAACGCCCCTTCAATGTCAAGGAAAGCCCCTAAGGCTATCTCCTTTGTATTCAGAGATTTTTCTATCCTGCCAATCAGCTGGTGAAGCGCTGTCTGACAGGACTTTCCTGCTTGATAGGCATGTTGATACTCCGAAAAGAGAAGGTTATTCGGCCCTCTTCCTCGGATGTACCTATCAATGAGTTTTTCTAACGTCTTTAAAATGAAAGACGACAGACTGATTGGTCTATAGGCCTTAGCTTGGGTATAAGACGATTTGCCCGGCTTTGGGATAAATACCACTTTCACTTTTGTCCAGCTATTAGGGATATAGCCAAAAGCTAAACTGGCCCTAAATAGACGGAGTAGATGTGGGATCAGCTGATCGGCCCCTTGCTTCAATAGAGCTGGTATTATGCCATCGGGGCCTGCTGATTTAAATGAGCTAAAAGAGTCTAATGCCCATTTAATTTTACTGTGTGTAATGACCTCCTTCGCTAGCACCCAGGATTCCCTCGTTGCTCTGTAGGCCACAGTGGGATAATCCTGTAAATCAAGGGGAGTTCCTGCACAGCGTGAATCAGGAAAATGAGTGCCCAGGAGAATCTCTAGGGTTTCTTTTCCAGTTTTTGTGTATGTCCCGTTGGGTTTCTTTAATGTCCCTACCGGGTTGATAGGATCTTTCGATAAGATCTTATTCAATCGAGAGCAAGCTGTTGTGCTCTCGATTTCCTGGCAGAAGTCTCTCCAGGATTTTCTCTTGGCTCTTCGAATGGCCTGATTATACGTGGTGAGGGCTTTGTGGTATTCGCCCCACGTTCCGGATTTCTTCGCTCTATTAAATAGCATGCGAGTTTGTTTCCTCAAGTTTGCAAGTTCATCATTCCACCAGCTTACCTTGCGATTAGAGGTTTTCCTAGTTGTAGGGCAGCTCTGATGATATGAGGAGATAATTGCCTCCCGTAGTTGGTTGGCTGTCTCCTCAATACCAGTGGCTCCCCTATTAGGATATCCTACTCCTTCCAATTGAACTTTCAGGGTCTCATTGTATAGTCCCCAGTCGGTTTTCCTTGGATTTCTGTAGTGCGTCTTATCCTCCATATCACCAGATATATGGAAGAGAATGTGTCTGTGGTCCGACAAGGATGGTTCCGTCGAAACGTGCCATCCATTCACCTGTTGGCTGAGAAATGATGTTGCCCAGGTGACGTCAATGACCTCAGATCTGACTCGGTTTGCAAATGTTGGTTCGCTGCCCGAATTAAGTAGAACAAAATTTTCCCTTAGAATAAAATCTAAAAGGTACTCTCCTCTTTTGTTCGTATTGCTGCTTCCCCATACTGCATGGTGAGCATTAGCGTCGCAGCCTACCAGTAGGTGTTGCTGAGACCCCCGACAGAAGGTTGCTAACTTTTCCACTTCCGGTGACGGGAGTGGATCTTCATATGGGAAATATATGGAGGCTACAATGGCCTCCATATGTCTGTTCTCCATATGAAGTTTTACCTTGGTTACTGCGACATCTCTGGAACAGAACTCAAGTAGAGGGAGTTGCGACAGGTAGTTGCCTACAAAAATGCAGGCCCTAACCCTGTCTGATGTGGTGTCATAGATCACCTTACCTCCCAGTCCCCCCAATCCCATAACTCGGCCCCGGAAAATCCAGGGCTCTTGTATAAGGACCAGGGTTAAGTTCTCGGCTTTAATGCGCCGGGCTAGTGCAGCTGTTGCTGCCTTACTATGTTGCAGGTTGATTTGCAACACCTTCATCTTCCCTATCCACAGGTGTAGGTTCAGAGAGGATCCTGATATTGACCCGGCCTACCCCCAAATATGGCTTGAGGTTTAACCTTTTTAAGGTTTCCATCGACTCCTCATCAGCTAAACAGACTAGAGTTTGCCCATTGGTTTCCTCCCGTCTGTTGACTATCGTCCAGTCCTTGGTCTTAAGTCCTTCATTCTGAGCATGAAGGAGTTTCAGACAATCAGTAGCCTTCGAATCCAGAGTGGTTTTCGGGACCCACATCAGGATTTTAGATGCTCTAATTAGGGTCTTCGAAGGACCCACTTTAAGAGCAATCCCCTTGAAAGGATTCAAGGAAGCCACTGAATTTTTCAGCCATGAGACTGTAGCCTCATCTTTGCAAGAAAAGACTAGCCCACCAGCTGCATCGTACGCGCATCTCTCGAATTTAGGGAACACGCCCTTGCTCTTGACGATGAGCGACATAATTTCTGTGCGAAGATTGTCCGCCTCCTCCTTTGACAATTTCTGCTCAGGGTGTGATTCTCTCACAACGGCCATCTTAGTCCCCGTGAGAGCCTCCCTGAAATCCATCCTCGCCTCATCATTGCGGGGCCTCTTAGCAGTAGCCCTAGCGGATGAGGGAGTGGAACCATCCGATCGCGGACGTTTGCCCGGATTAGCGGTTTTTGGCCCCTTATTGCTCAGAGCAGTTTCAGCGGTCCCACTGGTCTGTGGTCCTGTTGCTGTCTCTGCTACACGAGAAGTTTTCTTGTGGGGTCTGGGTCGGATATATTTCTCCCCCCTAGCAAGAACCCTGTCTCTAATTAGCTTTCGCTTTTGAGCCCCAGAGATACGGACTGGTTCGATGGCCAGTCCTTCCACTCCAGGGACTAAATCCAGTGCGTCGCCGGCTGAAGTGCCCACTCGACTGGTGCTTGGTGCCTCCAGATCCGTGTGGGCTGGTTGTGCCCTCACCTGATCTAGAGTCTCGACCTCAGGAACAGTGTGGGCTAGTTGTGCCCTCAACTGAACTTGAGTATCGACAGACGAATCTGAGAGCACTGGGCTCTCGGAATCCGAACTGTCGTCGGGGTTTTGTTTTGTCTTATTTTTCTCCATACTTGTTCCCACGAGTAGCGAGGAATTATAAGTCCACCGCAGCAGCGCCTCTTACCACGGTAAGGGTTAACTGTATCCTTGGAGGGCACCCAGGTACTCCAAGCGCTCCGTTAGTGACCGAACATTAAAAGTCCCTCGGCCTTTCAAGTACATCGGCACGGGTCGCATGACACCTTCACTATCGGGACAGGGTGGGCTACGTTTCGTCTGACCTCTATCCTTTGACCTTACCAGCATGGGTGACCCTTCCAGGAGCACTAGGCTCCCGCTGGCATCGCTCTCTGGGTCATTGAGGTACACAAACCCTTCTACCACGTTAAGGTAGTAGCCCCTTAGAAGGGATTTAACCCCTTAATACATCCCTTAAAATAATATTTTTTTTCTTAATTTCAATATTATTATTATCAATGCAAGCTCTGTACCAAATTAAATACACCCTTCAGTAAGTAAATCACTATCCGCAAACTAGTGTTTTCATAAAATTTGTAAGTCCGGACTTGTCGGGGCGATTTTATTAAAATTTTAGCAGCACATTTTAATCTTCACTAAAAGGTTAAATTTCAATTTTGAAACAATTCTGAGAATTTTTTCGGTATTTTTGGGCCTAAAAACATTTTTAACCCCTAAAAACCACCTTTAAAATAACCTGATTGAGCCCATTTTAAATAGGCTTCGTGTGGTGATGGATTCCAACGTGCCTACCAAATTTCGTCAAAATCAATGAACTCTTTCGAAAGTTATAGCCCGCACACACACACACACACACATATATATATATAAACATTTCCAAAAATGGTGCCAAATTGTTCAGGAGGCTATGAAATGTCGAGAAATTTTGGTCCGACCCCTAGGTCCCGCCATCTGACCGACACTAATTGTGTATGTGCCATATGGCAAATACGTTAATAAAAGTATTGCGTGATTATAGATACATGAAAAATTCATATTTTACCTCTCTAATTTCTACCTGCCACCTAAAACGCAAGGGAGAAGGGCTGCTAGGCTTACAGATTCTCAAAATGGGGAACACGTATACAGATGATTTTAATGTTATTTTTACAGACATTTGAGAAAAAACGTCGCAAGTTCTCCGTCTAATAGGGTTTCTCAACTCAAAATATAGGCTACTTTACATTCGGTTTCATTCGAGTTAAAGCAGAGCTCCCATTTTGCAAATAAAGTCGTTTTTCATAGAAAATCGACAAACGACTGAACTGATTTACAGTAAAATTCGGTATTACGGGGCTTCTATACTCAAACGATAGAACTTTACTTTGACCAAATTCATAAACACTTCCAGTGAAATTCAATGAAACACTGTAAAATGGATAAAAAGTAGTCTAATTATTATCTGTTTGATAACAAAAAAACTCGGGTCGCAGTGCCAAACCCTGCCGACAATATAGTGTATTTGCTAATACAGGCATTGTGGCATTATTATGTGAACTTAAGTTTGTTTTTTGACAAAATAAAAAATTTAACCCCTTAATGCATCCCTTAAAATAATTAAATTTTTCTAAATTTCAATATTAGACATGGATTTTATTAGTACACCCAATTAAATACACCCTTCCATAAGTAAATCCGTATCAACAAACTAGTGTTTTCATAAAATTTAAAAGTCCGGTCCTGTCGGGCCGATTTTATTAAAATTTTAGCAGCACATTTTAATCTTTACTAAAGGGTTAAATTCCAATTTTGAAACGATTCTGACAAATTTTTCGGTATTTTTGGGCCCAAAAACTTTTTGGAACCTCTAAATGCAACCCTGAAAATGGTTCGATCGGGCCCATTTTAAATAGGCTTCTTGCGGTGATGGGTTCCAATGTGTGTACCAAATTTCGTTTCAGTTTCAATCGATTAAGTCTACACACACACACACACACACATATATATATATACATATATATAATATATATATAAACATTTTCAAAAATGGTGCCAAAGTGTTCAGGAGACTATGAAACGTCGAGAAATTTTGGTCCGACCCCTAGGTCCCGCCATCCGACCGACGCCAATAGTGTATGTGCCATATTATGGCAAATACACAAATAAAAGTTTTGTTAATGCGTACAATGCCGCGGGTAACGGCCAATGATTACTAAATACCTCAATTATACCACTTATCGTTTTATAAATTGCAAGTATTAATGTATATAAAGAACAACGCAGTGCACAGCGTCAAGTCGGCATCAGGGCGACGTCTGGACGGCCGTGTGCCCCTTATCGACGCCGTAAAGTCGCATGTACACCAATACTTCCGTCGTCATTTTATGTCTAATTGTATTTAAAAGAGTACTTAGTTTGAGTACATTCGTTTAATAAGTAAATAAACGAAGGATTTCAGTGTAATATTTTTTTATTAACCACCACAAATAAGCACAAAGTGTGATGACAGTATTCTGATAGTGTTATTTATTTATAACATGCTTATATTACGGTTACCTTCACTTGAATTTTCTTGAATGTACTTAATACTTATGTAAATATCCCGTCGATATAAAACTTTGCAGTCGTTTGTAGTTTTGATGACAATACGATATTCTGATGTTTTGGCTATGATAATATTTATATAACAAGTTTAAAAAAAATGAAAAAAAACATGTGGTGGAAGTGACGGCATTAATGATGGGAAAACGTTTATTTAATGAAAGGGCTACCTCCTCAAGACTTGAAATTTATGAAATACTGAAAAGTTCATAATTGTAGTTTAGATGATTATTATTGTATTTATTTTATTATAGTTGCTGATGAAGTCATAAATAAATGACGAAACGTCCAATTGATTTAATATAATTCATTTAAAATAATTCCAACTTCCTACGACCTGAATTATTAGTTAGAAAATAAAATTTATAGTTTCAAAAAAAATTTGAAAAACACGCTTTTATCAACGCACTAAAATGTAGAAAATAAATTTCTTTCTCTTATATAACCTTTAAAGAGTGGGCCACTCGATTAATTAACCCAGTATAGGTACACTAATTTAGTACAGTAATTATTAGACATTGTGCAAAAAAATTGTATAGATTAATCCTTTATGCCACTGACAGAACCTGTTGTGTTCAACTTTGAAAGTTTCACAGGATGTATATTATTATAAAAACTTTTCCTACTGCCTGTTATATTAAAAACACTTCAGATTGATATTATATTATGTATGCAGGTTCGGAAAACTTAAGTAGGTACTTGTTGAGAAGATTGAAAAGTGATTGTTAAGAACTCTTGTTGTTCTTTTTTCATTTGTTTCGCCTGTCACAAGAAAATAAAGATTTTTGTATCCACAAATGCCGAGCAATATTTATTGTTTATATTTATATGAAGCATATTTTGGAAAACCACTTTTATTTTGGAATCCTGAACCCAGAACTGTGTAGAAAATAAAACATTCTTTTGATAGAAAAAACAAATTAGTTACTTCTTATTCACAACAATTTTATTATTATGGATGTACATTATGCATTTTACATCTCGAGTGTAATGCTCTCATCGTCAGCAAAAACTGAACAAAAATTATTGTGGTTAAGAAGTGACTAAACTGGTGTTATTTTTTTTAGATTCCAACTACAGAGCTCTCAGTATTCGTTATTCTTTTGAACATCAAACTAATCATATATTATAAAGAAACGAAAACTTAACATATTTCTCTATCGTTACGAAAACAAAAACAAAACAATTAGGACTAAAGTGCGACCCTTGAGGTCCACACGAGGAACTTCCCAGTTTGATAAATATTTAATAATAATAATTAAATTAGATATTACACAGAAAAGTAATCATTTTAATCATTAAAACATAATTATTATTTATTTTTAACAATAATAAAAAAAAAAATAAAACGGCTGAACCGATTTTTATAAAATTTATGTCGGATCAGAATGACGTTAACATGCCTCGATTGAAAGCCTTACGAAGTCGATATAATTTTTTATTCGCGAGATATTGTGTAAAATCTACTTTTTTGGAGTTTATTTGGTTAAGAAAAAAGAACGGCTGAACCGATTTTGAAAAAATGTCTTTCAGATCATATTTACGTTAATACGCGTCGATTGGTACCCTAACGTAGTCGATATCATTTTTCATTCTCGAGATTTCGTCTTAGAAAGAAATGGACACATACGTATGTACGTATGTACGTACGTACATACGTACACACACACTGACACACACACACACACATACACACACAGACATCTTTCTAAAAATAGTGTAAAAATAGTGTAGTGACCTTGAAACATAAAAATTTGTTATATATTTTGGTTCCGATTTTCGGACCCATTACAATAACTTCCAATGGGAAGTTAATAAAAATTCCAAACTTGATGACAATTTTTCATATTGTTTCATTTGAAAAAATATCACACATATTTCGCACGTTCACTGTGTACATTCAAAATTAGCATTACCCTAGGTATTCCAGGGAACTGGCATTTTCTAAAATTTGTTTCTATCTAATTTAGACGTTTATTGATGAAAAACACAATAATTTCCCCATGGAATTCTAAATTACCAATTTACTATATCAAACATGTTTAACTTTTATATGGATTCTGCATGTTTTGGACATTAAATGCCCTTAGGGTTTACTGTTTGGAGTGAATTTTATGAAAACATGGTTGTGTGCATTTTTTCCGTTCAATAGAGTTATTGTGTAAATAATTCATCACGGTAATTTTCTCTGCGAAGAAACGCAACGCATTGTTTAAATAAAAAATGGCGTGTAAGCGCAGTTTTCTTTTCTCATATAAAGAACAATATACTGTATTTTATCCCCAGTTTGTAGCTAAAGAAACCCTCCAGCATTTTACGAACTTCTACTGGTATCTTAGTATACAGAATGTGTCATAAAATTGTATACAAGTTTTGCACAATTATTTTGAAATTGTGTTATTCTTAAGTGCGATATAAAAATTAAAATTTGTTATCAACATAATTTTGCTTAATATCGAAATTAAATCCCTCAGGGGAAACATTGGAATGTAGTTTGCATTCCAATGTTTTTTGGGGATTAGCACTCCCAGGAACCCGAGCTCGTACCAGTCGGTTTGTGTATGCCGGCTGGCGGATTCTAATACACAAATGGATTTTTTGTTATGTTGAAGACGCTAATGAGCTGAGTTGTCGACGCGTCTATAATCTACAATAAATTAAATATAAATCGAAATTAAAGGAAATAAAATCTAAATATCCAATTGGGTTTTTAAATGAATTTTTTTTTTACTTAAATGGAAGGACTCATACAAGTTTTATAGCAAAACTGTTTTTATTTAATTTTTTTGCTTACTAATTATAACGTTATATTTAAATAAAAATTAATTTTTAAACTCAGTTCCGATAACGCGCCGAAAGAATCCGAACGCGTGTGACGTCATTATGTTATCTATGGTCTTTGTATCCATGGTTACCAAGTTAAAAATTTATTATTTTTGATAGTATGTGTAATACATATACACAAATACCAACAAATGCAGACACATTTTAACATAACGACGTCACAAACATTCCTGGCGCGTTTTGAAGTCACGTGATATTTTTTAAATTTTTATTCATTTTAATTAATTTTTAGTAATTTATCTATAGCTTTAAAAAATGTTTTCTTTTCGATTTTCAATATTATTTATGTTAAATTATTAGAAAAAATTAAAAAATTAATAATTTTTTTTAAACTTAAATACCTAATTAGGCATTTAATTTTCAAATTATTCTCGAAGTTTTTCATTGACAAAAAATTACTTTTTAGGAGACTTTCAAATAACTGCAACAGTTCAGTGAATTGTAGACCTCTCTATGTTTTTACGTTTAGGATTTTTAACGTATTGAAAACAGTGGTAGGTATAGTTAAAAATTAAACGCAGTAAATTTTGAATATATTTCGTATATTAATACAGGGTAGAGTAGTGTACAAAAAGATATAATTAATTTATTAATAATTAATAGAAAGTGTTTTCAGTTATATTTATAGCTTGAGTTACATAATTCATCCAAGATTGTATAATACAATAGAGTAGAATACTGGATGTCACTAAACAAACAAATCTTTATAACTAACATAACGCAATTTTATAGACCTTTTCACCGATATGTCACACAAACTGTGTCATGTTAATATTAATGAAACAATCTGTATATATTATACGGGAATCATAAAATTGGTCTGTAAAACATACAGGTGGACTCCAATATCCTCATGGGGCTAGTACTTTGATTCCCTTTTCTTTATGGCAGGGCTTTATACCTTCTTGTTCATGTTATGAGCTTTAGTATCAGAAATGGGAAAACCTGTTCGTTTCAGTGAATCGTTCTTCCGAATCTAGTTCGTTTGAAACATTTTTTGGGTTAAATTCATAGCTATTACTTGAATGTCTCTCATTTAACACTCCTTGGTTTTAACTTCATTTGTCTATCAAGTATTCATTGCCTAGTAAAACACAAAGCCTCTCTTTTTACTCGAAAGTTAATTCGAAATGTAATACCCTTTACTAGTCTTCATAAGTGCACATCCTTAAACAAGGAATATTCTTGAATGTGAAGGGTACTCCAACACAACAAAAAATTCGAATGTATTTGGATTTAAAACTTATGCTAATGAATTCCGTTCATCACGTTATATTTTGCGATGATCGTGCATTATTTAAATAGACATTATGAGCTACAGAATTAATTTGATGCGGGATTAAAATTTGTATCACCTTTAACTATATACAGGGTGAGTTCGGCCACCCGTATCAGTCGTTTTTTTCGAAAACGGTTAGTCGTAGAGAGTTGTGTCAAAAATTTGTATTATAAAAGCCCTAATAAAGAATCGAATGGTGATAATTTTTTTTTCCGGGAAGGTCGGCTTCCCAATTAGTTTGCTCCAGAATGTTCAGAACTCCGGAATTATAAATGTAACGATAGGTCGAAAGTGGTATTGTTGAAAAGATCTTTTAAAAATTAGCAAGTTTTGTACGGATTTTTTTTATTACTGTTTATTATTCTGTTAAGTAATATTTGTTTGAAATTACCAAATTAAAATGTCATAATAACGAACTTTTTAAAAGTCCGCATTTAAAATCTAGTTACCTATCTATCGATCATTAAACACCGAAGAAGTACACTCACAGTATAACCAGAAGAGCTCAGTAGTATGTATTAAAGAGTAAATGGAAGACAGTTTGAACACTTGTGACAATGTCTAAGGCTGCTAGATTTTTAATGCCGACTTCGATCGTTATTATGAAATTTTGATTTAATAATTTCAAACGATTGTTACTTAATATGGGCGGCAGTAATAAAATAATTTTTCTTACAAAACTTGCCTATTTTTTAAAGAGCTTTTCAACAGCAACACTTTCAACCTATCGTGCTATCTAAAATTCCGGAGTTTTGAACATATAATAATTTATATTTATACTTATAGAAATTTACAGGGGTGGCAAATAAAAAAAATTTTCCTACAAAACTTGCTTATTTTTTAACGATCTTTTCAACAATACCACTTTCGACCTATCGTTACATTTATAATTCCGGAGTTCTGGACATTCTAGAGCAAACTAATAGGGAAGACGACCTTCCCATAAAAAAATTATCACCATTCGATTCTTTATTAGGGCTTTTATAATACAAATTTTTGACACAACTCTCTACGACTATCCGTTTTCGAAAAAAGCGACTGATTCGGGTGGTCGAACTCACCCTGTATAACGACTTCATAAATTAGTGTAACCTTGTACTAAAGGAAGATTATTAGTGCGTTTTTTACATATTTTATGAATAAAGAATTGTCAGCGACTGTATATTTTGTATATTTTCACTGTATTATTAGCATAATTTAAGATGGTGACAAAACACTTCGTATTATTTTCTCGGCTTTTTTTTTTAATAAATTTAAATTGAAACGCAGTAGTTGAATTGAATCATCTTTATGTTGTTTTTGTGGTTTAATGCGATATAATCATCTTATCAGTGTTTGGTTATTATGTTACAAAACTTTTGGTACATTTCAAAGTACCTATATTTAGCACTTTTAATGTATTGTATCAGTTATGAAGCAAAAGTAGTTTAGTTACTGAACAGATTGTGGTGAAAGTTTTCGTAATTTCAAAAGCAGAACTCGATATTTTAGAGGATTAGTTACCATTCAAATATTTGTTTGAAATTATACAGGGTGTTAAAGGACTGTCTTGAAATCTAGAAGTATTTAGTCAGGTTGCAACAGAGGGCCCTCATTGTTTTTAAATTTTATTTATCTGATCCTGGGGGCCTCTAAATCTCGAGAAGCCCTTCCAAATCTCATACAAGGCCAAAATATGTTTAGTAAGTAAGAGGCAGTTTGGAGTTGAAGGCCCCGTATATGTATACAAAATATAAAAGTAGGTAGATTACCTATGTTTATTATAAATATTTGATTTTTTTGTCAGCCATTACATCAATATTATTCATTTTTTACGAAATTTACACTACAAATACTACAATTTCTAAGCAGACCGGGAGCCTCATTTAGTTCTGCCCCCCAGGGCCTCCGAAGGGTTTAGTCCGCCACTGAGTAATGGGCATAACAGTCCTTTTCCAATAACATATTCTAACGTTTCCGTTCTTTAAAATGAATCTGTCCTAAATAGCTGTTATAAAATAGCAACGTTTTTGTTGAAAAACATATTATGTATCGCTGAAGTTTTGGTGAGGCGGGAAAACGGGTTTTTAATAATTTTACATTCGTTCCTTTCACTGATCTATCTTCATACATAAAACATACAGTATAAAGGCGTGTGAAAGAGCAAAAAAAAGATATTTACAAAAAGAAATTATTCTTTTTCTATTTGTTTGGACACCAATGACTTTAGTCGTCCATCGTCTATAATCTAAAATTTCTCTTTCTTTATCTCTCATTTAAAATTTATTCTGAATCTATTTTTTAAGAAACAATTTTTTAAGAATCAGTTCTTTTTGTATCTCTTCTTTAAGAACCTGTCCTTTAATCATCTCCTGATGATGCCAACTTGGTTGGCGAAACGTACGTCGAGAGTGTTTGTTATGGTTTGGTGTTTTGTGGTAATTGTAACATTTCGTATCTTTACACCAAAGGTTCCACCATTTTTTATTGTTAACCTGTCCTTTGAAAAGCATAATTCTGAGAACTGTTATTTTTAGAACCGGTTCTTTTTCAGCAATAGTTCATAAATAACTGTTACTGTTATTTCGTCACATCACTCGTGGATGGCATTGTATTTAGTGTTTGTAAAATAACTATAATTATTTCTCTTACCATTTTTTATTGTTGATTCCATCTGTATACTTTGCCCCGTCATCGATGGGTAGGCGCAGCTATACAGTTATTCTTAAAATGTGTTTCCAAAATGAAAGCATAATACCTGGCACGTATTTAGGAGGAGGATTCGGGGAATTTGGACTACACTGAAGCCCTTCGCCTGGTCATTGAAGATTAGATTAGATTGTATATTATAGACGATCAACAACTGAAGTCATGAATTATAAAACTTGCCAACACTCTACTTGCATCTTCTCATGTTAACCTGTATATGAATAATTTAAGTAAATTTAAAAAAAGTTGTTAAGGACGTATTATATCCTAACTATTCTGATATTCACTCAGTGTAGTCATATTATATACACGTAATATAAATTATTACTCATGTTTAGAGTTTTGAATGTTTTGTATTTTTAGGGTTCCGTACCTCAGATTGAAAAAACGGAACCCTTATAGGATTACTCTCGTGTCAGTCTGTGTCTGTTCGTCCGTCCGTCCGTCGGTCACAGCTTGTTTTTTAATTAACAGGTTGACTGCCATGGCGGTCGAATACGACCACTTTGTCATAGTGCTCATTTGCCATGGCGGTTGTACACGACCGCTGAAACACATCGTTGTATTATCTTATTTTCTGTGCCAGCGGTCGTTCTTAGCCTTGCTTCGACTGTGACGTACGACCGCTATGGCATAGAGGCCTAGCACACTATAGGCATTTTTTTAATATCTGATATAGGGCTGTACCGAAATGAGTCAAAACCATTTATTTTAGTTTTTATTATGAAAATGAAAAAATAAATAAAATACAACTCATTGTGAATACAAAAAACATAGAAAAAATAGTAAAATTAATCATTTTTTATGAATTATATTGAAACAGTTCAAACAAAAGTGGGGTTGATTTTCGCAATCCTGGCAGTAAGTGACAACTTTCTTCACATGAATTTTTGATATTTCCCCCTGTATTTTTTTATTGTAGCACCTCTTACAATATTTTCTTACTTTGTCAAATACGCCTTCTTTTTTAGTAATGTATGTGTTTGAACAGATTTTTTAGACGGTATTTCTACTATTACGTCTTGTCTGTCACCTTCTCGCGTAAGAAGTGATCTGACAACATGCTCTTGAAATTCTGTAATTGATATTTTTTGTGGGCAAGTTGATTATAGATTACATGCGCATTGACAAGACAAGTACCCAGAAGAAATTCTATAGCCAATAGAAATAAAATGCACCGTTGCTAATAAGTTTTATCTTGCAACAAACGACCGCTGGAACGACCGCCTGGCAAAAGTGGAATATTAAAGCCGTTTACGCCCCGTAGGTCGTCACCGACCGCTTGATGTTTTTTTCTAAAATTTTGATTATTTTCAATAATTATTAAAAATAAGGCATTAGAAAACTAAGTTACAAATTATTTCCAACTTGGCAAAATGGACAATTTTTATATTTTTTACCTGGCAGTCAACCTGTTTTAAGTTTTACCTAAGTACATATAATTAGGCCTTGGCCTGTTTGTAGGGTCCTTATATAAATAAATTAGCGTATGTTATGGGACAATCAATCCTCAGTGTTATGAAGAGTAAAAAAAATAGGTGTGTGCTTATGACCACACGACAGAAGTGAAAACTTATATATATATTTTAAAATTAGAAAATCAGAAGTTTTCACTTTTGTCGTGTGGTCATAAGCACACACCTACATTTTTTGGTGCATTTTAGCGCATTTATGAACTAAAAATAACTTATTACTAAAATACTAAAATTATATTTTTAATTTATTTCACCTTAGTTTAAAAAAATTATAATTATTGTCAAAGAAAAAATATAACAAAAATTAAAAAATAAAGAAATAAATATCATGTAGAATTAAGAAAAAAATACGTCAAAAATTCTACGGTGCCATCACGTTTCGAACCGAAGTTCCTATGCAGACAACGCAAAGACGCTGCCTACTACGCTATCGGTGCAACTGTACGACGTGCCGTTTTTATGATATGCGAAGGGACGAATGCGAACGCGAACGGTTCACTTTATTTCACTACCCAGGCAAAGAGTGCCTAATGCCCCTAAGGAAGTTTTCACTTCAAAAAAAGAGCGTAGATTGGCTATATTATAAATGTTTGTAATTTTTTTTGTATTAAAAAGCATTTGTACCTACTTTGTGTGGTTCTTATATACTCAGAAAACCAGATTCTCCTACAAACTAAATTCTAGATACATTCCTGCTATGTACTATTCACAAACAGTGTCGAATTTGCATAAACTTCGAAGAGTTGAAATATTGAAAATATGTGAGGGAATCACAAATAATATTATGTATTTTTCAATTTTAATAAAAGACATCAACTGTGCAAAATCGCTAAATCATAATATGTCAAGGTTCGTCTTTATTGAAACGAACATCGTCTTCATACATACAAATAGTTTCTCAATCTTTTTTGCTGCAAAATTAAAGTTTTGATATTTCCATGAAATGTTTCGAGTATGCGGATACCATTCTTCGAGTGTCTCACGGCAGAAAAATGATTTAAAAGAGCTGGTCTAGTGTGACGGAAAATCAGAAATCACAGGTCACTGCTTTATTGAGCTCCTCAGTCTTCATCTAGCCAAATGTAATTTACGTATGTAACAGTAGTGTTATGTTTTATTATTAATTTATGAACAGTTCCAACTTTGGTCATTAATATTGCTTAATTAAATGGTTCTACAGGCAGTAACTTCATAAGTTATTAATTGTAGATCAACATAAACTCTCCTGAGTTGCGCTGCATATCGGAAAGGTACAAATTAAGATTAGGAAAAGATAATAGGTAAAATTAGAATAATTACCTCAGTTGTCGAGCGTCTCTAATCTACAATTTAATCTAATAGAAAAAATCAAGTACCAAATCAACATAAAAAAATGTACAAAAACAAAAATGTGCTAAAAAATTTAAAAACATTTATTATCCACTGGTGTTGACGTCTCGCCTAGTCCCGACGAGAAAAGGCCACTTTCGATCTCGTCTCGTATTTCAAATACTTTCTCGAAGGTGTCTTTCTCGTCTCTATAGTAAGAATCTTGAAAGATCTCGTCCCGACAGTTTAGTTTGTCATCTTTAGCAAAGTAGCGGAAATTATGTTTCTGCAGTGATTATCAAAGTTGCGGAATTCACATATAGCTACCGTGAATCTACTTCCCACTAACTTACAGGTTACTTGGAGTTCTCATTTTGTTATTTTTTTATTATTAAAAAAAAAAATAAAGAAAAATCACTACATTACATTTTGATCATAATAATTTAATTCCATTTATTATTTCGATAATATGACACAATTTCATTGAGATTTCTCGAAGCTCGTTATTCGTTTCGGTGAGATGTCGACAATTTAATCTCGATCTCATCTCGAGACGAGAAAAACTGTCAAATCGTTTTGGAAGTAACATTAGTATCTAACTGGAAATAGAAGTGTAAATTGTATGTTTTTTGAAATATTCTTTATTTTTTGTTACAGAGAAGCGGGGTGACAAGAAATTTGGAGATCCTTGTGATTTAACAAAAGAATGTGGTTTCGAGCATTCAATTTGCGACCTCACGAGAAAATGTACTTGCGAATTGGAATTTCCTATCACTAACCATTTTGATAAATGTGGAAAAAGTAAGTAAATTATTACTAAAATATCTGAGCATTTTGCGTAATTTCATAATCAAACAGTACAATCTTTCAACAGTCCTTTATTATGTACAGTAAAACCTCGTTAATTCGTGTTTCTCAAATAAACTGTAATTAAATTTTTAATTTCATTTCCTTTTTTTACTTTTCAATGTCTGATATCATACATATTATTTTTATGCCATAATCATTTTATATTCTTTTTTGTAGTGTTTTAATGATCATTAAATGAAATAAAATCGAATGAACCTTCATAAAAATTTTATTACAAGTATAGGTAGATAGATACTACAGACAATGTATTAAAAAATGTTTTTGCGTAGTAAGGCTGTCTGGATAATAGAACGAGCCGTCGTTATGTTTTCCAAACGGCCGTGATTTTTCTATATCGACACCAGACAAAATATAAAACAGGCATAAATAAATAAAATAAAACAGAACCATATTTTATTAAAAAAATATGTGACTGTCGGTTTCAAATTACGTATAATAGCAAAATCAGGCATTTGAAATTGCTAAAAAAGTGTAAACTTCAGAACAAAAATAGCTATAGAAACAGCATATAATCACGTTGCTTTTGAAGCTACAACTACACACTGAAGTACGACCTGACAGGTACATTCTGATCGTTTGTTGCTTGTATTCCGTAATGTTAATTACTCTTATGTCGTGTTGTGTGCCTGGATGTTACAATAAAGGTTCCAAAGTGCTTACGAAAAATCAAGATGTATCTTATCATCCAGTAAGTGAAAATATTTTATTATATTTTCAATGTGACTTATTGCTCCCCGTATGTCTCGACTGGTTTCAGTTGTACATACCTACAAGCTGTGATATGCTCCTTCTTATAGCTATCTCTGTTTTGACGTGTAAACAGAAATGAAACGAAGAAAAAATAATAGACTACATATTAATTTGAAGCGCGATTCAATCTTTTTAACAGATTTAACAATGTTCTTATCAGCTTCTATTTCCACCTTTTTGACAATTTCATCTTGCCCTTGATGCAGCAGCGCAGGCATCCATCACAGGATTTTGCCTCATCAGTGCAAACTTGAAAACAAATGTTACAATAATCTTGCCCTTGCTTGTGTTTTTGGACAACATATTGAATTATTTGCCATGTTTCACTATTTACCATAGATCTGAAATGGATAATTGAAACAATCAGAAAATATAATAATAATAAGCTTAATTACCGCGCTACAGGCAACGAAGTGAGTAGTCGGTAAATCCACCCACTGAATTTCCACCAATAATAGACAACTACCGGCTACAGAAACAGTCACCGCTACCGGCTACCTATCCACTGCCATTATTAATAGATATATTTTGTTGCAACTACTATGAACGGACATATTAGAGGATTTTTATAGCATTACCAACTGTAATCACGAACAACAAATAAATTCCCCTTTATGTTTTCATCCAACTATATAACTGTCACGTATGGATCATAATACGTTCGTTTGCTTTCATCTACGCAACAAATATTTTCAGTTGAATTCGCAGAGAACGAATCATGATGCTGAATTTTTCTAACTTTATGTATTTAGGATACTACATCGCGATTTGACTAGTGTTGCTGCCGTCTAGACAAGACAATTAGACAAGACTTTCAAAGTCTTGTCTTGTCTTGAAATATCAAGACAAGACTTCACTTAAGTCTTGTCTTGAAATGTCAAGACTTCACTAAGTCTAAGTCTAGATTAACAAACTCTTGTCTTGTCTAATATCAAGACTCTAGATTATTTTCAAGAGTCTAGATTAGTAGGTAAAGTAAACCTTTACATACTACTACTTAGTTTATCTAGACTCTTGAAAATTGTCTAGAGTTTTGGCAAGAGTCTTGATCTAGATAAAGCAAATCTTGTCTTGTCTTGAACATTTGTAGACAAGATTTTAGCAAGTCTTGTCTTGAAAATCTAGACAAAACAAGAGTCTAGAAAATCTAGATCTAGACGGCAACACTAGATTTGACGATTGCTCAGCGACTCCAAATTTCTTGTGATACATCAGTTGTGTATTTCAGCGAAGATTGTGAGGCTTTACGCTGTTGGTAACTACATCTGACGATCTCCAACCGACTTAATCGCAAAATCGTGCGACAAAAAGTAGCATGTGTGTGTTGGCCCTAAAAGCTTTGTGATTGCTTGAATGAAAGCAGTCTCGTATAATATAGACGACGACTTACATGTATGTCTGTCACATCGATATTATGCGGTGAAACGTCTGACTGCATAAGAAATAGACGATGAATCTTTAACAACTGGCAGCTGGGCCTTTTGCACGCCCATGGTCTAACTGACTACGAATTATATCAGTTTAATAAAAAATGAAGCCTACGTTTTCAACAGACACAATATGCAAGCTGTTTGTAGATTGTTTGGTCTAGCTTTGGTCTGTCAGCTATTATTATTAATTCAGTAAAAAAGAGCTTCGAAAATTTTCAGACAAGTCTAAACGTTTAAACATTTTGAATAATAATAAAACACAAGGTTTTTTTAAAATTTACACTATAACGAATTTACACTATAACGAATTATATCAGTTTAATAAAAAATGAAGCCTACGTTTTCAACAGACACAATATGCAAGATGTTTGTAGATTGTCTGGTCTAGTTTTGGTCTGTCAGCTATTATTATTAATTCAGTAAAAAAGAGCTTCGAAAATTTTCAGACAAGTCTAAACGTTTAAACATTTTGAATAATAATAAAACACAAGGTTTTTTTAAATTTACACTATAACTTTATTTTATGACAATTGTTTCGTCAACACAGTGACTTCTTCAGAACATATTTTATACTACTAGTATAAGATATGTCCTGAAGAAGTCACTGTGTTGACGAAACAATTGTCGTAAAATAAAGTTATAGTGTAAATTTAAAAAAAACCTTGTGTTTTATTATTATTCAAAATGTTTAATATTAATTTACATCAAGTAAGCACCCATTCTATAATATATCTAAACGTTTAGCTTCTTCCCATATTTTTATTTTTAAAGTAACATATTTCTATTAAGCAGGTTTCAATAATGCCAAAAATACCATAATATTAATCACTGCATTTTTTTATTAAGATGTAGGTATAGGTATATAAATTAGTTGTAAATTAAAATAAATTTAAATGTACTAAAAAGAAAATTATATATTAAATTTAGGTTTACAATTATAAAAGCATGTGTCTTAAACTCCATGATAGTTTATTAAAGTCACGACCCACGCTTGTTAAAAAAATATCTTTCCTATTTTGTTTGAAAAACGATTATATGCCAAAACAATTGGAGACACGTTCTTCCGCTGTCAATACCTGGACTTCCACCACATGCTATATTTTTTTACTTTATACAGGGTGTATCACAGAAAACCGAACATAAAGAAAAGTACACAGTACAAATTAGTTAAGATCAGAGTTTGCTTTGCCCTCTATTCATGTAAAAAAACATGATAATTAATTTAGTTAAGTTAGCCATGTGTATTCTATCTTTGTCACGCTACTCATTTTGCTTATGTTTTCTTTGTTGCACTCATTACTTTTCTATGTATTCAATCCTGTGATACACCCTATATATTTATTTGCTGTCTAAATATTATTATATCCAAAATATCCGAATATTGTATTGACATTAAAACTTCAAATGACTGTAAGATTTCAAGTTAATTGGACTAAGTAGAAGTAAAAAATTCGTTTCATTTGATCTTTACAGCTTTGCAGAAAAGTGAAAATAAATAAAAATTTATAAAAATACAAATATAGGAACAAGTTGAGTCAAATAAGAAACTAATGCTTTGTTTTTAATATTGGTCCTTTAAATAATTTTATCCTTGTTGAAAGAAAATGTAGACTTAATTCACTATAGCAATAATTTATGTATTATTATGAAATGATACACATCAAACTACATGATACAGTAAACTTAAGATCGGATACCAACAGCCTAAGCTCCATATACATGGATTTACTTAATAGCTATAAATTAATGTTAAATAAAACTAATTAATAAAATTGGTTCTAACCTATGTTGTCCACAACATAATGACAATAGGATAAAATAAAACCATGGATAGATGGCGACAATATCTAACATTTACACTTAAATATAATAAAAAAATTTCTAAAAAGTTTCTTTACAAAAAAAATTCTAATACATGGTGAAATCCAGTGCACAATTTTATTTAAAAAGCTGTGTTTTTATTTTACATACATTCTTAATTAATTAATTAATTAACACTTATACAACTAATGTCTACGGCTAAATCTAAATTTGGACAAAACAAAAATGTATACATCTAAGGTACCTACTTAAAATTATTATAATTTATAAGTTAGGCTAAATTTCTATATTTCTGTACATTATTTATAATTATTTATGCATTTGTTATACATTTATAGATGCCTGAGGAAGTTAACATTGATTAACGAAACGTTGCTAAATTAGAAATTCAATTTTTGTTTTTTCATCGTCCGTATCCCACAACAATTTGGTTATCGTCTTATATAATATGGACATTAAAAATCAACACATTATTATTATTTTATAAGCTTTTATCTAACGTCACTTGTTAGTTAGGGTCAAATTTTGTAATCCAATTTTAACTCACTTCCACATAATATTCGATCGACTTAAAACTTTGCACAAATGCGTAGTTCTGATGATAATAAGATTTTCATGCCTCCGACCTGACGACGATGGTAAACAGTGGGTCTACCGTCCAATTTGCTTAGTTTGGTGAGAAGTTTTACTTTTTATATTTTAATATAGTTATATTTAGTACATTAAAGTCTCGTTTTAAAAAAAACCATAATATACAAACCTTTATTAAAATAATATTTAAAATACACTATTCGTAGAAGAAGGCAGTTACTAATTTAAAAATGTCACACTAAAAACGAAACTCATTAATGTGACATTTAAAATACAAAATGGTCTCATTCTTATGCAAATTAAAATATCATTAATAATTTTATTTATACCGACGAACGGTAACAAGCTGTGAATGGTCGATATTTATGTTATACTAGCGGTCTCATCCGGCTTCGGTCGGGTGCTCAGAATTTATGATTTATTATCCCCCCCGCGAGACATTCTCCCCTTGCGAGCGTATTAGTATAAAAGCTTTAGCGGTTTGGCCTAAGCGTTGATTAGTCAAAAAATCCTACACCCCCGTTTTACCCCCCTTTCCCGCAAGCAGTTTATCAAAATATAAAAATATAGTCTATAGCACTCAGGGACAGTGTAGGTTTCTATTAGTGAAAAAATTTTTAGAATCGATTCAGTAATTCCAGAGATTACTTCCTATAGGTTGTGTGCACGAAGCCTACTAGCGCCGCTAGTGGGCAATAGTGTACGATTGAACTATTTTTTATTGTTGTCTTATATCGGGAAATTTTTTAATAAACGAATACCATTTTATCTAGCTGTGTGCAAATAGTATAAATAGCATAGCATAAAAGGTACGTGAAAATTATTTATTTTAAGTTTTTTTCTTCTTCAATTTTGACGTATAATAAAAAAATAATCGTGTATGTTTTCTACTGACAGCTGCATAACCTCAAACTATGGCGCCGGTGATTTGTGAACTGGGCTTGAAAGTATTAAGCACGCGATCTCTTTTATTGAGGCTGCATTGAAGAAAGGCGAGAAATTAGCTTTCTGTCATATTAAACATATTGAAGAATTTCGTGATGACACCGTTAAGAATGGAATTATTGCAAAGTGCATCCGGCAAACTTCTGCCACCGAGACACCGTTTTTGAAAAAAAATGACTGTTACGGGTGGTCTGCCTCACCTATATATTATAATGTTGATCATTTATATAAATTATATTAAAGTTGGTGCAAATTGAATAGTTTAATAATTGTATGAGAATACGTTTATTGTGATTTTGTCATTGAAAAATATAATTATTTATTTACATTTAATTATTAAGAAATAAAATTATATCTACATTACATTATTGCAAAAATAAAAGTAAAAAAACTAAAACCCGACTACGTAAAAAGAAGAAAACAAGCAAATCAAAACGTAAGACAGTATTTTTTTGTTATCAATAGTCGGAGATTCGAATACCGAATTCTTTCTTCAACTCCCAAATAGGTTCCCGACTATTGATAACAAAAAAACTGTCTTACGCTTTGATTAGTTTGTTTTCTTCTTTTTACTATTCGAATATCTACTTTAATTTGAAAAATTCGGAGCATTACTATACTATCTTTTTGCATATCATTCCATTTTCTTGTATTAGTAAGCTTAATGTTTTCCACTTCGAAACCGTTTGAGTTTTGACTCCTCCGCATTGCTCTCGCAAACCTATGATAGAAAAATAAGTAGGTATAAAACGTGTTTTTTTTTCATGTAAAATAAATGTCAATGATTTCATGCCTGTAGTAGTTAGTCATATGGAGTATAATAACTATTTAATTTATAAATTATGTAACTCTTTAGTCATTACGATTTACGAATGAATTGTAAAGAATATTATTTTATGTTAAAATAAACCGAATATCGTATAGTAAAGTATTATATTCCAAGTTATCACAATGCCTATTTTGTGCTTTTAATTGCATCAGCACTAAAGAAAGACGAAAAATTTCTTTTACAGATTTACATTAATAATTTCCAAATAAGTTGTAAGTAATATCATGGTTTTACTTACTTTACTTTTATTAACGTTTTGATCCACTTTGGTCGTTTTTCGAGGTTATAACTCCGCGCGGAGAATCTATAAAATTCTATTTTACTTGAATCGCTATTAACACAACAGCCTGGAACACAAAAAGTATTTCCAGAACGCGTAGTTTTTCCCATGTTTTGTTTGTAATAATAATCTCTTCTCTATGTTTGTAATCGAAAAACTTTATGACATTTGCAAATAACAATGCTGAATGCTCACTGGACTATAGTTCAAAGCTTACAATATATCACACTACAAGCGCTCGCATCGATATTTTTATAACTCCGCCCCCCTGCACACAGTCTATATACAAACTCCTTACCCCATTCCCCCCGCGAGAAATTTATCAAGATAAAATATAGCCTATATTACTCAGGAATAGTGTAGCTTTCTATTAGTGAAAGAATTTTTTGAATCGGTTCAGTAGTTCCAGATATTACTATATAATGTACAAGCTCACAAAGTCACAAACTTTTCCTCTTTATAATATTAGTATAGATTAATATTAATAATCTTATGTAGAGTTATATTGGTATATCAGCCAAATTACATAATGGATTCTGCACGATTAGGAAAAATTTATCTTATCAACCATTCTCACAGTCGGGATTCAAACCCGAACTTTTCCACTATCGCGGCGGATTGAGCTATCATTTACTCAACATTCCATTATGTAATTTGGCTGATATACCAATATAACTCTACTTATGTATTTCTCAGTCGTACTAATTTCACTCTTTAACTCGCTCTTTAATAATTAAAAATCTTATGTTCATATAAAGTGATAAAAAATTCGTATAAAATATCTAATAAAATAATTATGCTTACTATTCACGTGCATATAACTTAAATCGGTGATCACGTTTATCTTAAATTAAAAAAAATAATAATAATCACCCTTGAAAAGTCGTAAATATTACCGACATACCAGCAATTCTATAGGTTCAGGCATCATAATATTGAAACGTGTCGCGAAAGCAATAAATAAAATTGAACAGTTTTATTGCTAAATATAATAATTCGAACCATTAAATTTTTATTCAACCGATAATAGAGATTATTTTACATTTTTATTATAATTTTGAACACTGAACATGTTCACAAAATATGAAGTACGATATTTTTGAACATGGAACTGTCAAAGTGAATTTTTAATCTCCTTTATTTCGAACTAAACTTTACCCACGGCTTCGCTTGCGTTAATGTTGGTTTTCTGTTTACTTCTCAATCCATTTATTAATGAAGTGTAATAAAATAGTCTATCTCCTATATAACAGACACTATAGTGAACATCCTATCAAAATCGGCTCAGTAGTTTTTGAGCTAACCTGGAACAAATAAAATGACAAACAGACAGAGAGACATACAGCCATCAGAAATTATGAAAATGGATGATTCAGTCTAGATATTCTAAATGAATTGTATACATTTACAGATAGAGCTATACATTTTTTATTAATTGAACGTGCATTTATATAATTTTACTAGCGGACCCGGTCCGGCTTCGCTCGGATGGTATGAAATTATGATTTAATAGCGGTCACCCATTACTCCGCTCACGTATATTTAGTATAGCTGACCCGGCAAACGTTGTTTAGCCATATACGTTATTTCCAGGAATAATTACATTACTCACTCGCTTCGCTCGTTCGTTTGAATTTTATTGATACACTACTCACTCGCTTCGCTCGTTCGCTTGAATATTATAAATACACTACTCACTCGCTTCGCTCGTTCGCTTGAAAATAATAAATACACTACTCACTCGCTTCGCTCGTTCGCTTGAATATTATAAATACACTACTCTCTCGCTTCGCTCGTTCGCTTGAATATTATAATTACATTACTCACTCGCTTCGCTCGTTCGCTTGAATATTATAATTACATTACTCACTCGCTGCGCTCGTTCGTTTGAATTTTATTAATACACTACTCACTCGCTTCGCTCGTTCGCTTGAATATTTTCGCCTACTCACTCGCTTCGCTCGTTCGCCATATATGTTTTTTTTAAAGCTTAATATAAAAATCGCGATTAAAAATCAGGGGTTGATCGTATAAGGGTGAAAATTTAGAGTTGTATGTATTTTTCAATGCTGAATCATGAAAAAATTAAAACAAAAAATTTTGTCCAAAAAATAAAAAAAAAAATTTGGGGTGGACCACCCTTAACATTTAGGGGGATGAAAAATAGATGTTGTCCGATTCTCCACCCTACCCGATAAGCACACAAAATTTCATCAAAATCGGTCCAGCCGTTTCGGAGGAGTTCAATAGCATACACCGCGACACGAGAATTTTATATATCGCTCGTTCGCTTGAATATTATAAATACACTACTCACTCGCTTCGCTCGTTCGCTTGAATATTATGAATACACTACTCACTCGCTTCGCTCGTTCGCTTGAATATTGTAAATACACTACTCACTCGCTTCGCTCGTTCGCCATATATGTATTTTTTAAAGCTTAATATAAAAATCGCGATTAAAAATCAGGGGTTGATCGTATAAGGGTGAAAATTTAGAGTTGTATGTATTTTTCAATGCTGAATCATGAAAAAATTAAAACAAAAAATTTTGTCCAAAAAATAAAAAAAAAAAAATTTGGGGTGGACCACCCTTAACATTTAGGGGGATGAAAAATAGATGTTGTCCAATTCTGCACTCTACCCGATAAGCACACAAAATTTCATCAAAATCGGTTCAGCCGTTTCGGAGGAATTCAATAACGTACACCGCGACACGAGAATTTTATATATATGATAAAAACTCTCGCATGTACCGTAGCTGCATTTGTTAGTATAATAGGAAAAATTGAATGTGCCATATCATAAACAAATCCAGCACGAATTTTAATATATATAACATGCATGGTTTTAGACTTTAATTGAATAATTTAATGTCACTGACAGAAGTAGATCTCATAATAAAAACATTGGGCTCGATACAATATTTATTCACTTTGTTACCATAGTAACCATATTTCATTTATAACACCGAAAAGAGGTACATAACGCTCATTAGATAACGGGTTTTTCAAATGTTTTTCCATTATTCATCGAAAAGCGTTTCATAATGGATCATGACGTCACTCGTCAATAAACGGTCATTTAAGGTCCGCAAAACTGATACGAAAAAACACTAAAAGCGTGCATGTGTTATATAAAGTAATTTAAAACGGATTCTACGTACAAATTTTTCACTTTATGTTTTATTCATCAAATATTCTGTTACTTAATATATTTTTTTTAGTTTAAAAATATATATAGGTACTTACTTTAATTAAATTTTATTCGAAAAAAGATCAAATGAAAATATAATTAAAAAAACTTTTTAAAAATAAATCTGTTATTTTTTTACCCCTAAACCTAACTTCTTATTTTTATTATTGTACGGAACCCTCGATGCGCGAGTCTGACTCGCACTTAACCGTTTTTTTAAAATATTTTCTTTTTCTAAGTACAACTTTTGTTTTATTTAATTTAGTTTTAAGTACGCGCAAACTAAACAATAGTACTTACCTGTAGTGTATAATTTAATCGATTTCTTGAAATTTACAGAAAGTTTGTGGAATAAATTAACAGAATAAACCTTTACGCGTAAAAGATGAAAGTCTCTAGGTACAACAGAGTGTAGAATTATAAACAGAATTTGAAGTAATTATATACATTTTATTAACTGTAAGTTGACACCTGTAGAGAGTTTAATTAAATTAGCTCGATATTTCCAGCGCAATTAATTGCCCTGTCTTCATCGTTTCAGAACAAAATGGAGTAATTACAAATGACAGCTGCTAGTCAATAAATAACAAAATGACAGGCAGGCATTAAACTGGACATTGACATTATTGATATATTTATAAGTTATTATTTATAAAAGTATTCATACAAATTATCCAGCTGTGCATCAATTATTACAAGCTTTTATCGACAGTTTCTTGACATCAAATTGTGCTATTTTATAAAATTTACTTGATTATATCTCAATAAAAATTCGACTGATGACCAGTCCTATACTTCCCACCTAGTAAATATTTGCAAAAAATAAACACTCTTTTTTTTTTATTCTTTGACTAGGCCCAAATAACCTTAGTTGTTGGTGGTCTTTAAAACACAATTTAATTTTTATTCTTTGAAAAAAGCATGGCCCTCTTTTTTGTTTGGTGATCTTAACTTAATATAGCAAAAATCATGGTTACCTTGATTTACGTACAGTTTTTATTTTTTTTAGTAAAATATTTTTTTTCTCGAAAACTATACATTTTAGAGAAAAAAAATATTTACATTTTTTTCATATTATAACATCTAGAATTCATTTATATTTTTTTTTACCTATGTTAATACGTGACATTGAGGACGTTTTTTTGAATATCTCAGGATCCACTGAACCGATTTGACTCAAAATCTAATCAGATCTAAGTTAAAGGCTGATAAACACAATAGAACAATCGGCATGCCCGTATGTTGTTCCGTTCTTAAGATATCGAAGGCGAAAAATTGACCACATACACACATACACACACACACACATACACACACACACACACACATACAGACATCAGTCAGAAAATGATCTTAAACGATTACTAGGGTCTCAAAACGTGAAAATCTGTTAAAATCTCGAAATATTGTTTTCGGACTGAATCCATTACTTCCCTACCATAGTAGAGGTGGGAAGTAATAATACTTGTTAACTATACCTTTATTTTCCATTATAGCAAATTATTCAATTTTAGATCGGAAACTTTAAAGCCTTTTAGGTTAGGTTATGAATGTGTTGGAAATTGTTCAGTTTTTTGTTTCCGGTTTGGCTTCGCCCTGGTAGATTTCGCTTTGGCAACGAAATAATCAAGAGTCAAAAATCTCTCATACCTTTATTGTTTTAATTAAGCTCAGAAATCACGTGCGGGATCCCCGGCTTACTTTATATATCCAATCACTGCTAATTCTCTGTTCTCAGCTTAATTGTATATTAAAGGAAATAGGCTTTTAAATAGTCAAAGAATTTTTTAAATCGGTTCAGTATATCCTGAGATTATCCGCGACAGACAAACATACTTTTCGTCTTTATAATATTAGTATAAATATGATCTTTCAACTATGATTAGCAAAGAACTCCAGAAAAGCGGATCAATCATGAGAGTTTTTGAAGTTATACTTTTTTTGGCGCATTATGGAAAAATATGAGAGTGAATTTTTACGTTTAACACTATGAAGTTAGTCGAAAGTAACACCATGAAGTTAGTCGGAAGTTCATGATTATAATACCCTATTATCACCAGTCACAATGTGACAAGAGTTCAGTTTTGAATAACATTAATAAAAGCTATAGCTATACAAACGCTCGTTTATGCCGCATTCGTTAAATATGAGTTCGTACTCCAACACCCGTACTGTTTAGATTATTATTTTTCATGATTATAATACCCTATTATACAGCACTGCTATATGTAAGATGTGCGTGGTGTAACAGATAGCACCGCCGCGTCATACGCAATACGTCTCGGATTCAAATCTCAACACAAACATGCTTTTTTTTTAAATAAATAATTAGATATAAATATAATAAGTAAATATATTTAATAAATTAATAATTTATTAAATATCTTTATTTTATTATTTTATCGTCTTTTTTACAAACGTTTAGCTTACTGGCACGCCAAAACAAAAATAACTCCAAAAATTTAAATCCCGCGTGCCGCACGCGGGATAAAATTTTTGGAGTTATTTTTGTTTTGTTACGCCAAAGAAGTATAACTTCAGACGTGCGTACATCTATATATATAAAACAGTTCCGTTACTGACTGATTGATTGACTGACAGACAACGCCCAGGTCAAACCGCTGAAGATATAAACTTGAAATTTGGACAGTAGGTTCCTTTTGTGACGTAGGCACCCACTAAGAAAGAATTTTTCGAAATTCAACTCCTAAGGGGGTTAAATAGGGGATGAAAGTTTGTATGGAAATTCGTCATTTTTGAAGCTAGAAGCATGAAATTTTGCACAGAAGTTTCTTATATAACGTAGGTGAGTACTAAGAAATTTTTTTTTGAAAATTCAACCTCTAAGGGGGTTAAAAAGGGGATGAAAGTTTGCATGGAAGTTCTTTATTTTGAAGTTAGAAGCATGACATTTTGCACAGGAGTTCCTTATATTACGTAGGTGAGCAATAAGAAAGGATTTTTCGAAATTCAACCCCCAAGGGGGTTAAATAGGGGATGAACGTTTGTATGGAAATTCGTCATTTTTGAAGTTAGAAGCATGAAATTTTGCACAGGAGTTCCTTATATAACGTAGATGAGTAGTAAGAAAGGATTTTTGAAAAGCATGAAATTTTGCATTGGAGTTCCTTATATAACGTAGATGAGTAATAAAAAAGGATTTTTGAAAATTCATCCCTTAAAGGGGTTAAATAGGGGATGTAAGTTTGTATGGAAGTTCATAATTTTTGAAGTTAGAAGGATGAAATTTTGCACAGGAGTTCCTTATATAACGTAGGTGAGCAATAATGCATTAATAAAATTCGATCGGACGAGCGAAGCGAGTGAGTAATGTATTATTAATATTCGAGTGAACGAGCGAAACGAGTGAGTAATGTATAATTAATATTCAAACGAACGAGCGAAGCGAGTGTGTAATGTGTTAATGAAATCCGAGCGAACGAGCGAAGCGAGTGAGTTATGTATTATAAAATTCGAGCGAATAAACACCACCAGCCCGGCTTCGCTTCGCAGGAGGAGAATTTCTCGCGGGGGGATAATAAATCATAAATCGAAAAATACGTGGGCGAAGCCACGGGTAACGGCTAGTAAGTACATATACACACTCTTTTTTTTTGTAAATTGATCATAAAAAGTATAATGATGGTGTAATAGTATATTGTGTAACTAGTGTGCTAAATACATCTTTATACGTCAGGCCAGGGCCGGATTAGCCATTAGGCAGAGTAGGCAACTGCCTAGGGGCCCCGCATCGGCTAGGGGCCCCGTGCGCGCACAAAGGAAATTGAAAATGTTTCAGAGAGTGAAAATTTAATTGGAGAATTTGTATCCTCAATGACAATAGGTATTATTGCTTTTTTTCGACGCATGCTGTCAGTTGATGTTGATAAAATACTTCATACTTACAGAACAGAACCATCTAGTATCGAGTAGTAGAACTAATAATATGGATGCGTTACGTAGCGTATCGTATGAATCATACAATACGCTACGTAACGCATCCATATATTAGTTCTAATACTCGATACTAGATGGTTCTGTTCTGTAAGTATGAAGTATTTCATCAACTGACAGTATGCGTCGAAATACTGTATGATAAACAAAAGTTTTGTAATGCTTGATCATCTACAAACGGCTGAAAAGGGGCCCCGAGAATTGCATTGCCTAGGGGCCCCGACATGGTCAATCCGGCCCTGTGTCAGGCGCGATGTTTTCAGCACGAGTAGTAGGCGAGTGCACACGAGCCTTGGTGGGTGTGCATCGCGAGCTGCATACGAATGCTGATAACATCGCGCCTGACGCATAAAGATTTAGCACACGCGTTGCACACTATACTTTATTCAGCTCATGCATGGTTTTAGACTTTAATTGAATTAATGTCTATAGTTACATAATGGTTGATTATGTAACTGTTTTTCATTATAGCACTGAAAAGCGCTACATAATGAATCATGACGTCACCAGTCAATAAACGGCCATTTAAAGTTCTCTTCACAGACACGAAAAAATACTAAAAGCCTGTATGTGTTGAATAAAATATATTTCATGTAAGTGCATATTATAAATTAAATTAACTTCCGTATTGACAGTATAGTTAATTTGCAAAAAGATTAGCACAGGATTAATAATTATTGCATCTCATGTGTAATTAAGTGTTTATTAGGCTACATATAGACAACCCTCATGAATTGAGACTTTAAACGGATCAAGATTAAAATCCTATTAAACGATTAAATACATGTTTAGACTGTGGATAAAATGAAGCTTGAATTATTTGTAATAATGATTTATACACTTCACAATTCATAAACACGGCATCATGCACAATAAAAATAAAACAACAACAAAATAAAAATAATCAATGTTATCATAGTGTGCTTTTAAAAATGTCTTTATAATGATAATGATATAATATATCTCGTCAAATAATCTCGACTACAAAGCATATACTACCTATTATTTACGAAGGTATGATACGTTTTTATATGACACATTTAAACTAACGTACAACACATTGTTAATTGCTTTGTTAAAATGAATGTTAACTATAAATTAAATGTAGTGTTGACGACCTTATAATTGCCAGGTACTCGGCCAGGTACTATAGGATTGCTTTAGGGAAAAAGTAAAGAAAAATAGATTTTTGGAGGATACCTTTATTTTAAGATAAGGAATATTAAGTGCAAAAAGTTCCGTAAGAATATAAAGGTAATTTGTCGCCATTTTGGATAAAATGTCATAAAAACTGTTTTTTGCTTTTTATTTTGTTTTTTCTGTCAAAGAAAATGGTTACAAATATTAAAAACATTGGTCGCAGTGCCCTGCCGATAAAACAGTTTAAATTAATCATTACATGAAATTAAATTTGTTTTTGTACAAAATAAAAAGATTGCCCCTTGAAACAGTCAAGTTTTAATTTTAAAAATAGTTTAAACTGATATAATATGATACTTATTTACTTCCAATATAAAATTACAATAAAAAAGTGCATTTGTTCTACAATTTCATAATAATATAATGAAAATATAAGTAGATACGTCCAGACAAAATCATTTCATAAATTATTTTTTTCAAAATAAGGACTTGCCAGAAATATATAAATAATTCAGTTAAAATATTATTGAAATATTTTGAAAAATGCTGAAAAGTGGGGTAATAAGGAGAGTTAATTTAGTGATAAAGCATTCTGCTTCTGATATCAGACACACCGAAATGTTCGTTAATTTTAGTAATTTAAATATCTCATCGTCGATCTACATTTATGAAATTTTCATTTTAACAAAGATTTTAGTTGAAACGTTTTCATCATCTCAGTCGACCTTTTATAAAATACCTAGGCCTTTTACAAAAGACGAGCTGTCAGTATCTAAATAGTTGGATTTATCCTTTCACTATTCATAACCTGATAGCATATCCATAAACCTAGCCATGTGCCTGGTTCTGACTGCAGCAATATGAAGCGTGCGTGGAGCATAGAACACTACGTCACAATGTCAGTTAGTCGTTCGCTCGTCAGTCGTTGAATAAAGGACCGATCGATAACATTGTCGTGTTCTTGCACCATTATATTATGTACACGATGGTTCATTCAAGTGTCGTTTCCTAGTCAGACGCTGTATGAGTAACGTGATCTTTTTTTTTGGTGTCAGAGCGGGATGCTTACGGAATTTTGTACATAAGTAAAAAAAATATATATATAAAAATATTCTTTGGACAATTCACGCGCGGCCATTTGACCACAAACTCCTTTAGGATATCAGCAACTTCAGAAGCATTATTTATTTCTTACCAAAAGTATATATTTCTAAATAAATACTTAAAGAGATAAATTAACTATTAATAATTATTAAATAAAAAGAAGTAACTTATTTTAATATTTATTTAAATAAAACAGACCAATGCTTGCAAAAGCGGGACATTTTTGCTCTTGATGGGGATAACGCGACAGACAACCCGAAAGCGGGACTGTCCCGCCCAAATCGGGACGTATGGTCACATTATGTATGGGGGTAAAATCTTGTTCTAAGTTGGTCTTATAAGGAGATCTTATAGCTGCAATTTGATTTGCTTTTTGATGCGCATCTTGTAAATTTATTTAAACACCTAACTAAAAACTTATAGTTTGATAGTCAAAATTGCAAAAACTCAATTAATGCGAAATGTTACAATTACCACAAAACACCAAACCATAACAAACACTCTCGACGTACGGTTCGCCAACCAAGTTGGCATCATCAGGAGATGATTAAAACTTTAATCATCTCCTGATGATGCCAACTTGGTTGGCGAAACGTACGTCGAGACTCGAGAGTGTTTGTTATGGTTTAGTGTTTTGTGGTAATTGTAACATTTCGTATCTTTACACCAAAGGTTCCACCATTTTTTATTGTCAATTAATGCGAGCAAAACATAAAATTCGTCTTCATTTTTGACCCAAGCGCCAAGAGCGTATAAATTTTAAGTAGGTTCAAATTGGTGACATCCTATGAGAAAAACTTTATTGCCATAACCTTAAACGCTTTTAACCCGAAATCGGGAAAGTATATAATTTTGTTTACGTGGTTTTGGTAATGTAATTTGAACACTGATCAGTATGGAGACGAACGTAAGAATCCAGATTCTATCGTTGGTGGTCAATTGGTACTTGATGTGCTGCTCCACTGAATATTCGTACGATATTAGTTATATATAGTTATGAATATACGTCGATGCTTTTTGATGAGTACTGGTCTAGTCGACTACCATCACACTTGTATGCAGTCGTATAATATAGTTATGAACATAAACGTCGCTGCTTTTCGATGTATACTTGTCTGGTCGATCGTTTCGATTGGACGTGACGTGACGTTCGACATGCGTAACCGAACGAAAAAACGTGGCTAATAAGGTTCCACTTTAATAATTACTAGCTTTGTTAGGCTTAGCATTGTCAGTGTAAAATATGAACGCCAGATGAGTCTTTCAGAACTGTCAATTGTCATCAAAATGTCAAGATGATAAATTTCTTAATGTTTATACGTCTTATAGTTTTTGGACACTTTGATAGCACAATAAAAATGAACTCAAAGCTATGCTCTCTGATACCAATGAAAATTTTATAATAAAGAAAAAGTAAATTATATGCTGAAAAGGCCCAGAATTTAATGAAACACCGCGTAAAATATGATTATGCATACATACTGCGGTTACAACTCGGAAAATATAACTGGAAAAGTCGTCGAGAGAAAATAAATCTTGGAAAGATGAAATGCTGGTTTGTATTTTTGTTTACCTCGTATGATGATGGTTTCATATTATGTAGGTCAAAACCGATATTACGTTTAGAAATTGTTAAGTCAATTCTTTCATATTTTTACCTATACAGTATTGCACATTATTGCACAGCATCTGAGCTCAGCATCACATAGTAGACGAGCATGTGTTATGAACTGTGGTTCCGTACCCAAGGATGGAACCCTATTGTTTTCACTATTCTTTCTGTATGTCCGTCTGGCACAGTTTTGCCAACTGTGAGGGATTTAATCAAGAAATTATTAGTCCTATCCGTAAATAAATTCACATATTAGTGAATAACACAATATATTAGACGACATATTATTGTCGTCCTGATATTTAATAGAAGGCTATAATATAAGAAAAATGTATTGTCCCGACAGTGGCATTTACATTTTTCTTATATTATAGCCTTCTATTAAATATCATAACGATATAATATGTCGTCTGATATATTGTGTTATTCACTAATATGTGAATTTATTTACGGATAGGACTAATAATTTCTTGGTTATTTATAATAGTGTAAAAAAACCTACAGATATTCTGTATTTTGATTTGTGAGGGATTTCTTCAAAGTGAAGATTTTTCATGGGTAAAAATTGCTATTGCAGAATTATGAAGAAGAATTTACTCTTGTGAAGATTTTTCTTAAAACTGCTGAAAATGGATTTATGACGCACTGAGTATGAGAATCACTGATGATCATTACAATAATGTAAAAAATAGTGGTTTTATTTCTTGTTACAATTCAAATTTTTTAATAGAAATGAAAGTTTTGGTTTTTCATCACATTTTATTACATGTTTTAATATCCGTTTCTTTAATGATAGAGTGTACAAGCGCTTATCCTGCTAGTAGCGCATCTGTGAGTACTTCTGTACAGAGGTAGTAACTGTCCTGCTAGAACGATAAATTTCCGCTCATAAGCGTGTATTTCAAGCAGGACATTTTCGTCCTATTGGCAGTACAGACAAGCAGAACTCCTTCGTCCTGCGGACAGTACAGACACACGATCTCGTACACGTACCATTTTGCGTTGCCATTGCTTACAAAATACACACAAATTTGCCGCCAGTGAAGAAATGTGAAGAATTTTAAAGAGGTTGGCAACGATTTGTCACAGCCTTCTAGCTGCTAAACTATATAAGTGTTGCAATAATGAAATTGGCATATGTAAGCTGAAGACCTAAACCCAGATAATTAATGCTGGTTTTGTTTATACATTGAAAATAGGGTAAAAAAAATAAAATTTTTCAAACATAGCCAATTAATACGGGATCTATGAGTAGCTTCCATCGGCTTAAGTAAGAAAACATTTTTGTTTATTTCTTTTGTCCAAAATGGTGACGTGAGTACCCTGCAAAGTTGCAAATTTTGGTGCCCCCCGATCTCAATTGAAAACTATTTGGCCTAGAAACATGATAATTAGCAGATAGCGTTTATTTCATTTCAATTAAGCCGATACAAATTTTAAAATTTGTAATACCTGATTACGTCACCAGCCCCGTCGCGTTGGCTTTATAACCTTTATAACCAGGCCGCGTATCTTCCCTGATCGCATCGTCGCTTGCAATCATCTTTTAACATGAAACATGTATAATATAATATAATATAATATAATATAATATAATATAATATAATATAATATAATATAATATAATATAATATAATATAATATAATATAATATAATATAATATAATATAATATAATATAATATAATATAATATAATATATGGGCTGTAGTAGTAGGCTGTGATATTCGGAGCTGTTGACGTCAGACGCTAGAAAGTAAAAATAGGGGTGACCGTTGTGGTCTATTCTAACCAACTTAAAAAAATTATTGTGAAGCCGTTTTAAGGGCTAAACCAAAAAAAATCTAACGGTATTATTTAGGTAAAACGGAGCTCATTGCAGTGATTTAATACAAAAAAGTCGTTTGTGGGCTCACTATTATTATAAGACGTCTTATTATTTGCATATCTGTGTTATTAACAACACTGATTAATCATAAACATAAAATAAGACTAGGGTTCACTGCGCCGCTGGTTTCAAAATTTGTGAAACAGGTAGTAGTTTAATATTTTAAACATGCATTTTCTCGACTATAAAAAGTTATATCGTTTTTTTAATGAAGCATATCAACCAACTAGGTGAATATAAATTGGATATTTCAAACACCCATGTGCGCCTAACTGAAGTACTGGAGTTAATCAAGAACAAGCCTTAAATTTTTCACTGATAATTGAAATTTCTCGGTTGATCTGTATTTATACAAGTGATTAAAAAAATGGACTAATCCAAGGATTGAAGCCATAACCGTTAAAAACTGTTTCATTTCAGGAACAGAAACCAAAACCACTATAACAGGTAAAAGTGGAGAAGCGTTTTTGCTTTTGAAATTTTATTTTTTTTTTATTTTCAATTAAAATTTTTTATTATTATTCAGTTTTTATTTTTTCCGTAATTCAAAAGTATATCGTCAAAAACCGAAACCGAACCTCGAACGTTATAGTGATTTGGTTTCATCAATGGAATAATCTGCATTAGCCATTAACCAATGAATTACATTTTCCAGACAACAATGTCGCCATGGACGTTACACGGCTATATAAAAGAAAAAAAAAATAAATATCACTTCTGGGACTGGAGCCCGAAACTCCCAGATTCGCGCTGGATAAGTTATCAGTTATACTTCACAGTAAATTCCCGACTTTTCATCCACTACGGACATTACTATGCGCGACAAAATATCCGGCACGACAAAATATTCGTTAGTCAGAATAACTAAAAAATATTATAAACTATATAAAAACGTTTTTTGGCATTTCCCACCCTGTATCACCCCCTTTTCACCGCGAAAAGAAAACGTCATCGCACCAACAACTCCCCCGCGTAAGTTTTTTGGTGAGCTCCCACCTGATCAATCACCCCCCTTTTCACCGGGCAAAGAAAACGCCATCGCACCAACAGCCCCAGCGTAAGTTTTTTGGTGAACTCCCACCTGACTAACCACCCCTCTTTTCACATTTTTTAGAAATTTTTACAGCGGATATTTTGTCCGCGGATGAAAACTCGTGATAACCTCCACACTAGGTACCCACAGTGACACTGTGAAGTACCTGATAAATATTTTTTTAAAATATATAGCCCTGCAACGTTCATGGTAACATTGTTTTTATTTATTTATTTATTGTAGATTATAGACGTGTCGACATCTCATGTCATTAGCGTCTTTCAACTACACTAAATAACATCACAAAACATTCATGAGCGCAGGTGGGATTCGAACCCACGACAGTCTAGTATAGAGGCTGCGGTACCACATACGCTATCCACTAGGCTACACTGCCCTCCTAGTAACATTGTTGTCTGGAAACTATAATTTTCAAATGAATTAAAGTGAATTCGGATTGTTGAAAGGGGTTATAATCATTTGTTATAATAAACTAACATTCATTTTTATTCACAAGTTACTCAAACTAATTTAAGCAATCGTAATGTTTATTGTCATATACATACATAAATACATACATAAAATCTTCATTTACATAAACTATTTATTAACATTGCCAGAACTGACATTTTTTGTTTTCAGTGTTGTATTGTTTTGTTTTCAGGTGCGAATGTAAATGAGTCATGTTTCTTCACTGAACAATGCGAATATACACATCAAGAGACAGAATGTAAGGACGGCCATTGCAAATGTCGGTTTGAAAGGACACCCGTGCCCAGGGTTGATGGGGGCTTCGATTGTGTAGGTGAGGTCCTGCTTAACTGACGAATAGCACCATATACAGGGCGTTAGAAAAAAATTCAAAGAGCGTATTTCATTAAAATAAGTCAGAAAAGCTTAGTAAACATTACTTCGCAAAAACAACTTTATCAAAGAGATGCTTTTCTATTTTGACATTATTTCAGTGACTTGCGTTTATTCATCAAATGTTTAATGCATCACATTACCGAATCAGAAAATCACCTCGAAGTAGTGATGAATTGAAAAAACTCGGGTCGCAGTGCCAAACCCTGCCGACAATATAGTGTATTTGCTAATACAGGCATTGTGGCATTATTATGTAAACTTAAGTTTGTTTTTTGACAAAATAAAAAATGTAACCCCTTAATACATCCCTTAAAATAATTAAATTTTTCTAAATTTCAATATTAGACATGGATTTTATCAGTACTACATCTGCACCAAATTAAATACACCCTTCCATAAGTAAATCCGTATCAACAAACTAGTGTTTTCATAAAATGTTAAAGTCCGGTCCTGTCGGGCCGATTTTATTAAAATTTTAGCAGCACATTTTAATCTTTACTAAAGAGTTAAATTTCAATTTTGAAACGATTCTGACAAATTTTTCGGTATTTTTGGGCCCAAAAACTTTTTGGAACCCCTAAATACAACCCTGAAAATGGTCCGATCGGGCCCATTTTAAATAGGCTTCTTGCGGTGATGGGTTCCAATGTGTGTACCAAATTTCGTTTCAATCGATTAAGTCTGTCGAGAGTTATCGTGTACACACATATATATATATATAAATATATATATATATATAAATATATATATATATATATATATATATATATATATATACATACATATATATATAAACATTTTTAAAAATGGTGCCAAAGTGTTCAGGAGGGTATGAAACGTCGAGAAATTTTGGTCCGACCCCTAGGTCCCGCCATCCGACCGACGCCAATAGTGTATGTGCCATATTATGGCAAATACACTAATAACAGTAACATTAAATTTGTAACTTTTACCGGAAAATAATCTATTCTAAATAATCTATTCTAAATACACAAATAATATATACTGAAAACCTGTAACTAAATAATCGCTTACTTGAGACTTGCTGCTCAGTGAACTGTTATTACAGACATATTACTAAATAACTGGTTAGGGGCCATCCATAAAATACGTCACGCAAAATTTACGCATTGTTGACCCCCCTCCCCTTTTGTCACGCTGCATCACATTTTTGTCAACCCCCTACCAGGGCCGTAGCTAGGGGGGGCATTAAGGGGCAATGCCCTACCTTAAAACATCCAGTGCCCTACTTTGAGGAATTATTATAAATAAGCCGCAAAGACTGTCACGACAGAGTGACAGACTTGATCTATCTGACATTTGGAAAAACAAGATTAAATTCGTTGGATCTAAATGAAGTTCTTCGGAAATTTGATAACATGGCAAGTTCTGTATTTTTTTTTGATTAAATTGTCATTCACCGTTTTTTTGCTTTTGTAATTTGATATCACCGGATTAATAAATTGTAGTCTTTTGCTTCAGCCCTACTTTAAACTTTCAGTGCCCTATCTTGAATTCAGCTCTAGCTACGGCCCTGCCCCCTACCTAATAATATGTCACAAACCTGCCTTCCCCTCCGATGAATGATAATTTTTATGATGATCAGTAACATAATATTACAAAAATTATAATCGTTAATACAAAAACTTATTTTATTAAACGTCGTGTCACGTCACGTTTGTTCGGACCTCCTCCCCTCTCCTTGTCACATATCATTAGGTACATATTATGTCGATCTTCCCCCTTTTTGCGTACGTATTTTATGGACGGCCTCTTAAGACCTCCCTCTAAATAATCAGTTAGTAAGACATGTTACTAAATAACCGGTTATGTAAGACCTGTTAAATAAAAAACTTATTATTTTTGATCTGTTAATATATACATACTAAATTATAATTGTTAAGTTTATAGACGCTCAACATAATATGGTTATCGTCTCTATACAATTTATATAACAATAAACTCAACAATTTATAATTTCCTAAATAATTAAATACTTGTAAAAGCATTACCTTTATAAGAATATGTCAAAGTAAATGCATTTACAACTTACAAGTGTATTAGCAAATTATTTTATATAACACATGCATACTTTTAGTGTTTTTTCGTATCTGTTTTGCGAACCTTAAATAGCCGTTTATTGACTGGTGACCATTATGTAACGCTTTTCAGTGCTATAATGGTTCACTATGTAACTAGTTACATAATGATCCATTATGCAACGCTTTTCAGTGCTATAGTGAAAAAACAGTTGCATAATGAATCATTATGTAACTAGTTACATAATGAACCATTGTGTAACTAGTTACATAATGAACCATTATGTAACTGTTTTTTTAATTCAATTAAATTCTAAAACCATGCATGTGTTATATAAAGTATAGTGTGCAACGCGTGTGCTAAATCTTTATGCGTCAGGCGCGATGTTTTCAGCACTCGTATGCGGCTCGAGATGCATACTCGCCAAGGCTCGTGTGCATACTCGCCAAGGCTCGTGTGCGCTCGCCTACTACTCGTGCTAAAAATATCAGCACTCGTATTCGGCTCGCGATGCACACTCGCCAAGGCTCGTGTGTGCTCGCCTACTACTTGTGCTGAAAATATTGCGCCTGACGTATAAAGATGTATTTAGCACACTAGTTACACAATATACTATTTTTCAATGAAGTGATAGTTAATTAAATCTTAATATGTCACCTTAATTTCAAAGGCAAAGCAGCAACTAATTATTAGAAATTAATATTCTGTTCTGTTATTTAGCTCGCAATGAGCCTCACGAACCGGAGCGCTATATAGATCCAGCGATGATCGGCGTCTTGGTGGGAATGGCTCTCATGTTTGTCATCATTTGCGTGGTGCTTCGCCTCTTCAGCAAGTCAGTATCGACCTTTATATTCTCACTCTGCTTCTTTTCTTCCCTAAACATTAAAATAATAAATTGCAGCAATAAGTTAGCGTTTAAAATAAATTAATAATTTCATTAATAATAATTAAGTTCGTAATTAAGTAATTTAATAAAAAATGAATGCTTTTTATTTAATGACAAATAATAACATAATTATTATTAATTAATATTGTTATTTTTTTTATCTTTAAATTAAAAGCAATCTATTTTTTTAAATACTGTTTTTGTATATTGAATGAAATTATAAAAATTCTATACCATAAAACATATTTTAAAAGGTTTGTCATACGAATTACATAATACGTAGGACTAACTTACAATAGTAATTTATTTCATGTTAATATTTACATATTGTCTTGCTTTTTTCAAATTTTAATTTAAGATAATTATTTACAATTTTCAGTCATTTGAATAAATATAGTATTATGATGACTCCGCATATACTATTTTATTCAAAGTTATATTTCATATCGTGCTATCGCCCACATGGGATTATATTTTGCGTAAAAAGTGAAGTAATATATAAAAAATACATAACATTGAAGATATATTGCCTGCCTTTAAGGCTAAACATGACTCAGATATGCCTAGCATACAATTACGTGCAGGGCCGGCCCTATAGGTTTGCTGTCGCTGACTTCTTGGCCAAGATAAGCTTTAGCGTTTGAGTCTCTATATACAGGGTGGACCAAGTTATAGTAGCAATAATTCACCATTCGATGGTCCATCGAAAAATAAGTAGACATGCATAATTTTATTTTTTTCCAAAACGCTTCCTAAGGGAGATACAGCCCTTCAAAGTCCAGTTTTAAAAATCAATACTGACAAGTGTCATAAATTATCTCAAAACCAAGTATCGCCCACTTTGTTGGCTATTTTCATAAGTTACTTATTTGTTGTTTTTAATTTAATTAATGAATTATTTATTTAAATTCGTCAAACAGTAAAAAGTTTACAATAATTGTTGTACAAGATTCCAGACATATTATTTTCATAGGTGGCTATTTTAGAAGTGTTCTAAACTTTCAACTCTAATTATCTCGTAAACGAAGCCTTAAATCGAAATTTCGCAAGAGTGACTCTTTTTTTCTAAATTGAACAGGGAATTCGAAAAAAATGTTATTCTTTAAAAATATCCAGTGGCGCAGAAAATAGGGCGGGAAAAGTGAAACAACCCCCCTGTATCTACGCCACTTGACAATTTTGACAAAAGTTACTTACGTCAAGTAATGAGCATCTATTGTATGAATACTTGTACCAAATTTGGTCAAAAACGCATTAATGACCTGAGAGTTAGGACAAAAAAAAGAATTTTAAAACTGAACTTTGAAGGGGTGTATCTCCCTTAGGAAGCGTTTTGGAAAAAAATAAAATTATGCATGTCGACTTATTTTTCGATGGACCATCGAATGGTGAATTATTGCTACTATAACCTGGTCCACCCTGTATATTGTACCGAATGTAGGTACCATGTAGCCACAAAGTTCAAATAGTTAATTCTAAAGTCATAATCAGATGAATCTATGACTGGCTGATGATTAATAATATTGTAATGTCCTTAATAATATAGGTTTGTTCCTACAATAACGAGATAATGACAAGTTAATGATCATGAGCTAAATATGACTAATTGGAGACTAGTCTAAAGTTTGTTTGTTGGAACAGCTAATGCCAAAAAAAAAATCAAAACAGGTAACTAACCGAAGTTTTGACTTTGGCTAGCTTCGGTCAGAAAATTAAACCTTCGGCAAAACATTCGGCTTCAGTCAAAATAAAGCTGAAGATTTTGCGGAAGCCGAACCTTGAATTTAAAAATTCGACTGATGACCAGTCCTATACTTCCCACCTAGTAAATATTTGCAAAAAATAAACACTCTTTTTTTTATTCTTTGACTAGGCCCAAATAACCTTAGCTGTTGGTGGTCTTTAAAACACAATTTAATTTTTATTCTTTGAAAAAAGCATGGCCCTCTTTTTTGTTTGGTGATCTATTGATGGCTAGCTTAATATAGCAAAAATCATGGTTACCTTGATTTACGTACAATTTTTATTTTTTTTAGTAAAATATTTTTTTTCTCGAAAACTATACATTTTAGAGAAAAAAAATATTTACATTTTTTTCATATTATAACATCTAGAATTCATTTATATTTTTTTTTACCTATGTTAATACGTGACATTGAGGACGTTTTTTTGAATATCTCAGGATCCACTGAACCGATTTGACTCAAAATCTAATCAGATCTAAGTTAAAGGCTGATAAACACAATAGAACAATCGGCATGCCCGTATGTTGTTCCGTTCTTAAGATATCGAAGGCGAAAAATTGACCACATACACACACACACACACATACACACATACACACATACACACACACACACACACATACAGACATCAGTCAGAAAATGATCTTAAACGATTGCTAGGGTCTCAAAACGTGAAAATCTGTTAAAATCTCGAAATATTGTTTTCGGACTGAATCCATTACTTCCCTACCATAGTAGAGGTGGGAAGTAAAAAGCCTTCGACCGAAGGTGAGAAGCTTCGGCTAAAAAACTGGTCTTCGATCGGACTCTACCGGTACATAACCTCAAAAACTTTCGTCGAATCCTCTGCTAAGCTCTACTGCAACACGCGGACACGTGCATGATCACAGTTTGACACGATCGCAGGAATTACCTAATGCGCATAATATCTCGCGTACTATCCGCAAACTTTTCTGACTGTAAGCAAACAGTTTACAAGTAACAAATCTGTTGGAACTTAGATCAACTGACTAACAATAATGGATCTAGAGTGGAACAGCTATTGGAACAATAAAAATTTCACTGCGCCCACTTATGACATCCACGGACGGTTTTGGATTTTTGGAGGAACAAACCTAATGACTAACCAAATTTATTGATGTGTGTACTGTGTAATAATAGAAAAACTTCCAACAATAATTATTATTTGCTAGGAAATATATTCTATTTTAGTATGATACGAGTTCACATTTATTTTCCAATTATTTTCACTTTAGAATTTTCCAGACGCATAAGAGGGCCTTCTCTGGCACTTGAGTCCTCGAGAAGTTGTCCGAGCTATTGGTATCTTGAATCGGTTTAAAATAATTATATCAAGGATGTTTTATTGTTAGATTAGATAAATTGTCTCCTTTGTGTTTGCGGTCATAATATTATGTCGCCTTAAGACATACATAGCACTCTGCATAATAGCAGGAAGATCGAAGACGTGCAATATATACTATATTCTTTTTTCTTTTAAATTATTATCCCAGTGCGGTTTGTCATTTCAGTATGTATGTCTTAGGTTGGACATAAAAAAGAGAGAAAATATTGAACCAGTGTCAATTCTGAAAGAATGAGCCATTTTCCTGAAAGTAGTTCTTTCAATTATCCACGAGGCAGCACTTGTGGTAGGTTCAAAGATTATTTATTTCTCATTAGTGTCGTGTTATTTTAGTGGTATAACTTAATTATATAATTAATTTAATAATTAAGTTATATCATTAAAATGACACGACACAAATGGGGAATAAATAACTCTTGTACCTACCACAAGTGATACATTATTAGAGTGTTGGGTCTCCAAGTCACAATACTTCACAAACCACGACATAATACACAGTGCTTAGCATCATAATATTATATAGTGTTAACGAATACTCAATGTGTGTTTTTTAAAAATAATTTACCACACCTGAAGATGGCAACTCGTTGCTGAAACGCGTAGTGAAAATTCACAAGAAGTCACAAGACGGACATAATACAAGGTATTTCTAATAATACTACCACAAGTGCTGCCTCTCGTGGATAATGAAAAGAATTGCTCTCAGGAAAAAGGTTCATTGCAATTACTTATACAGAAAATATTATGGAATAAGCTAAAATCTGCATTGCAACATTATTTTTACCATTCATTCAATACTTACAAAGGCTATATTTTAATTTGACGCAAGATTGACTTTCTTTGACGCTCACACTACTCTCTCTCTCTTCAGCTTTTTTATTTGCATGTTTTGATATTTTTAATGAGACTTAATTTTGTAAATTGAAACTGGTAGCAATATACTGAAAGCTGGATTTGACTTCATTCATACTTTGTCTATACACATTGTATTTGTAACAGTAGCGGCGCTAGGGTGGGCCAGTGTTAGGCATGGTGATCTGAAGGTGGGCCAATACCATTTATTCCCAAAATTTCAGTGCTCGATAAAATTTTAACCCAGATTACTTGCTATAGAATTTACAAGAAAAATTGTTGAAATTTCGAGGGTTAAGAACTTAATTAAAAGATAACCTATAGATTGGGAATTATGCCAGGATGGGCCAAGACAGTTTAAGGTAGGCCATGGCCCATCCTCTGGCGCCGCCACTGCATTGTAACATTACAATGTTTAAAAAACGTAACTAATATCAAAAACTGAATTTCAGTTGTAAAAATTTAGAAATTTAAAAATATGAACATAACAGACTGTTCTGTTTTTCTTAATCTATCGTGTATTGTTCACAGTAAATAAATGACCAACTTGACGACAGCTAAGTAATATTTATTTTTAAGTTATCTGACTATGCTGTTGCATTTTTCCGTATAGACTGAATTTATTATTTCCTGGTAAATGTTGTTTATTTTGTAAGTATAGGCGAACTTTGTAAATAATGGAAAATACAACTTTTTTCGACACCAGTTGTAGTTAATATTTTTTTATACTTAGAGAGATATATATAAAAAAAATTTCATCGATTTTTATAATATATTAGATACCATAGAAAGTATTTTTGTCTGTTTCAACTCATTAGTGATAATATTTTGCAATAAGTGCATTATTTACATCAGAACAAAAAGAAATTCTAGCTTTTTCATCTCTAAGTTATAGCATTCAGGGTTGTTTTGGTATCTTCGTATACTCTAGCAAAGATGACACCGACATCAGAGGCTCTTTATTTGGCTTTCCAAAAGTTGACATAACGCGTATACTAATGTGTTATACCAAATTAATTGATGTTTAGAAATGGATGAAAAAATCTTGCAAATTTTTTATTTCATTTTGTGGTTTATGGTTTCGTAGCTAATTTTTTCCTTCTGTTTATACTATTTTGAGTTTATTTTCTTAACATTTATTTAATAAAAAATGTTCGTGGATCACGGCTGGTGAAATAATCTAATTACAATGTCGTAATAATAACGATTGGGTATTTTTCCATATTTCCAGAGTCCGTTTTCCGATTTCTTTCATTGTTAGTAGTCTTTAAACATAAAGCACGCACAAGTTAACACACATATAGTATTATCAGCAAAGGAAGGGTGACGATGTCGCCCGTTCCGAGAAATGACACGATATTGTATAATTAGTGAAACGTGATTTGAATAATGGTCAGACTAAAGCAATATTATAATGTGTACAAAATTAACATGTGGCACGCTACATCAGTGTAGGAGCTAGGGTCGCATTTTGTGAATCTAAGAAATCCAAAATTACAAACCGTGCAAACTTTTATGTATTGTTTGAAGAGAACTTGATCTTAACATCACTTATAAAAAAGATCATTGGCTTGTATACATTGTTATAGAACAATAACGCGACTTGCAACAATTCCCACGCCTTATTTGGTGTAGTCTGTCAGGATTGTCAATATACAAAATAGACAAATGGCTTGGTGAATGATGTCAATAAGATGTCGAGACATGTCTACTTCTACATCAAGTCCTACGTATATCAAACACAGCAAAAATAAAGATATCCTGAACTCACATATAATTATGCACCTTTTCAGCGCAAGATGGCGCGAGAATCGAACCATCTTCAATACGCCGAATCCTCGTTTGATGAATGTGTCGCTGCTTCGCGAAAGCAAACTACTGCACGGGCAAGAACGGCGCGGTTCTAGGGCGAGCGTACGCGGTCCGAGTCGACAGCCAAGCATGGCGTCGTTGAGACCGCACTCACCCAATTCGCAAGGTACGCGTGTCATTCATCAGCGCTTCACGCGCTCCACCGGTACACTGCACTTGAATTCCGGCACTGGCACCCACCCACCGCAACTATCCACTCCGCACTCCCAACACCAGCAGAAAGCAACAACAACAACAACACCACCACCACCAACAACAACAACTGATGGCACGCGTATATCTGTTCCCGCAGGCTCACGCAGAGGATCACACACTAGCAGTACCGGCTCCGTCAAGGGTTCGTCCAATCATCATCCCAATCATCCGTCATCGCCCACCAATCAAGACGCATCTGGCGCTGTCACAGTCGTTCAAGTGCAAGAGAGCAACACCAAAGCGTAAACGTCAAACAACCAAATTAATGTCGACCCCGGTATCCCTTATCATCAACACTACTTACGCAGTATCTTGTATACAAAGAGAATATTTTTGATTATGTATTTCAACATTAAACAATAATTGGCTTGTTACTCGTAACAGACAACAGTATACAGTTCTTGATGGATAATAATAATTACAGTTTGATTAGAGAAATTAAGTATTATTGTCATACTAATTATTTTAATCATAATTGGCCGTTGCCCATGTCATAAGCTGATGAAATTTCTATTGTCTAGGAGCTAATAAGTCTTAACTCTTGTGATTTAAATTGTTACTTAATTATTTGGAATGCATTACTTGATCATAATTTAAATTTACTCGAGCAAATAGTAAATAAACAGTACAGCGATGGCGGGTCTCTGAATTTGCTTGGAATTTGTCTAAACTATACGCATTTGAATTGAATTGAACTTAGCTCACAAAGAATAAAGTGTATTGTAAAAATGTGTTAGGTACTTACAATTTTTTCATTAAAAATATTTATATTTCTTTTTAATAATAACTTGATTTGTTGTATCAGTCTGATAGATTATACTAAAAACATTATAATAATGAATATAACGGATTTAGATGAAATTCTTATGTCGTATATTATACAGAACATTCTGCATGCAAATATACTTCTATAAACAAGCATAAGAATGATGACAATTTATTGTAGAAATAACAAAATATTTAAATAGTCAGAAGAAGATAGCGGGGTTCAAATGGTTTCAATGAAAACCAGCCAGGATACAAGGATTGTAAAATCATTTTTGGTACATAGAAAATTAACTAATTTATGTGGATCAGAATTAATGATCCTACAATATTCCTTTATTGTATACAAAATATAATCGAGATAAATTAACCCTTAAAATTTATAACTCACCAATAATAATAATTATCAAATTAATATTATTATGATGTACGAGTAAGTCGAATTCTTTACAATATAAGTATGAAAAGCTATATGCATAGACATCGAATATTCTCTTTGTAACAAAACTGTCTTCAAAATTTTAAGCCAAAATAGTATTTATGAAATGTGATAAATTAGTAGGTATATATTTTGGCTATTTAGAAATGTCTTGTTCTATTGATTTTAATAATTAAATAGTTACATTTAGCGGCAATTTAGAATTCGTGTATTTAGTTGAAAAGTGATACATTAAGACATCATTACCGTTATTCAGTTCAAGTCTCCCAGTACTTACCATCCAACAAATGCCTTGCTTGAATTTCGGTAATGTGTAAAAATGTACTAAAATTTTTTCGTATACAAGATGTTTTATGATCGTGTGATATACAGACGAGTTGATAATTAACAATCTGATAAAAAAGAAACTCAAGATAGAAAAGCAGGAATTCTTTATTTATAAGAATCTGATTTTTGAAATTCACGTTAATATGATCTCTTCTACATATCACGCAAACCGGATAGATCTACGAGTATCGCATTTAAACGTTTTGTTTGTTTTTTTAAATACTAATAGAAAAGGAAGTAGCATAGGCAGAAAGGGGTAGAAACTGTGTAGTATATAGAATCTAAATATTATAAATAAAAATTGTGCACTTTTTCCGTCCTCGTTGACAACGTAGGGCAAAATATTGACCGAAACGTTGAATGTGTCATGTTTTATGACTACATTATTAAGTTTAGTTTACACTACATACATAATTTAGAATACTTTGGTTTTAAATTTTTTTGCGAAAACTATATCTTCTTTCGATACCATATCGTATTTCAAATTGAAAATATATTTTTTTTAAGTGAACATTTCTTGAAGAAGAAACTCCTAAGTATACAAAATAAAATAAAGATACAGTTGTAGTCTCGGCATGGGCGTACCGAGGGGGGGGCAGCTGCCCCCCCCTGGACCTGGACTGATATAACTATATGTTAAGTGACAGTCCCACAACTCACAAGTCGTGCTTAGCATAACATTTTACTGGTTCATTTAAAATCATTCAAACAAAAAAAAACATTTTACATTAGTTTAATAGTTAATTTAGTGCCTGATCGAAGTTTTTTTTTGAAAACAAACAAAATGGTGGCCTCTGATAATTTTTTCGCGGATTTTCAAGGAAAAAAGCACTAGTTTTATCGTTTATAAACAATTTGAGGTAAATATAAATTATTTACGTACAAGAAATTCCCAATTTGCCCCCCCCCCCCCCATCTAGGTCAAAAGCTGGGTACGCCATGAGTCTAGGGCTGGTGACGTATAAGGATTATTTTCTATATACTGGTATCTAAACATAGGTCCATTAATTGTTTAGAAATTGAAAACGCGCAGTGCGGGGAATAAGGGGCGCAGGTCTCTAAAAGTGAGGGCTGGACCTTTTTGTAAGTATATTTTTCATACAGTGTATAATGTATTATATTATATAAAGAGTTAAATGAAATATGGGCTCTAACACCCCAAATTAATAGGTTGCATTTTTAAATTAATTTAAAAATTTAACCTGTTTATTAGGGGAGATGCCATATTTCGGTCTGGAGTTTTATATTACCCTGTCTGAATAATGCACTTAATTTTAAAAAGCCCCTTATAAAATGATTTCAAAATCGTTATTTTTTATCACTTTTGGAGGTTCGTGATCCTTAATCTCCCCCACTTCTCAACAAGTCGCCGGTAGATAGATATCAGTATAGAAAGTAATCCTTATGAAATGAGCTGGTCTAGCTGTTACATCAGCTCTCTGTTTATTATGATTAAGTCAAATTTTTCAAAATTACTGTAACGATATCTGATAACATTCTACGTTAAACAAATCTCGAGTCTTAAATATTTTGTAGTTTGATAACGACAAATAAAGTAACAATGTGGAGTTAATATTATGAAGGTGATTAAGGCGACAGCAGTGCTAATTTCCTGCGTGCTAATATTAACAATGAAGGATAGAATATAACAATAAAACAAGCTCAACGCATTGTATGAACTCGGTTTTGAGGCAGATATTGTTGTAAGTACGTATGTAGTGTAAACAATTCCTTTTACAATACCACTATTATGTACTTTAGTAATCTCTCCACTACCGCTCTAATCGGTAGCATGCGTGATGTAAGGGACCATAGTGTCAGAAAAATAAAACAAAAACAATGACTCAGATCATTATTTTGATATAAGTTTTAGATATTATGACAAGGGTATTATCATTTATTAATTATTGTTTACCGACATTTCATGCCAATTACGAGTATATTATGTTAGCATATAAATAGAGACATACAAAATTAGGTACCCACATGCAATAATAAAATATTACCACGATGAAGATATTCACCAACGTACAGTGGTCTGTTTTCATTTTTAATGTTTATTTAATACTAAATCATTAGATACAGAATTTCGTAGGTACCTTTAATGCGTTTACGTTTTCTGTGTATTTTTCTGTAACAGCTATAAAATTTATATTACATAATATTATATAATATGATTGACTTAGTAATCGGTGACATTAGTATATTTCAAAACAAAACGTTTCATTCATATTTTTTTGGTAACATATACTTATAACCAATTTAAACTTACTTAAGTAATTTGAAAAGAGTCTACTGTGCAATTCTCCTTTCTAATATGGATGAATTATTATAACGCCGGTTCATATGGATTTTTCAAGAAAATATGATCAAATCTGAAAAAAAGATAAAAGACCTAATTTATTTATTAATCTTCAAGGAATATTACGGAAATGTCCAATACACAGGACAACTCTTGCAGGATAATTTGTATTTGAATTTTCAAATTAGGTAAATCCGCATTACAAAAATGATTTAATTACAAAAAAAACTTGAATTATATTTAAAAAATTTGATATCTGATCATATTTTCGTGAAACTTGTATAATGTGACTAATTAGGCATCATAATTTCAGAAAATCTATGAGAAAACTCTAGGGAAATTAGAGAACTGGAAACTTAGTTTTCTAGACACTTAATAATAATAAAATTCTTTATTGCTCCAAAGACAAAAATTCCTATAGGAGAAGTCTGCAGTTAAACATCAATATCAATATAATATTTAACGACGAATTGAACTCGTGCAAAGTGCAAACTATCTCATAGCTTGTTCTGAATTCGCCTTTATTGTCACAGAATTTAGAAAATATTGTGGTCAAAATATTATAACTGAGCAATGGAAATTGAAACTTAAATTTATAGAACTGACTGAAGTTTTTTCTGTCAAATACCTACTCAAAGGCATGTAATGGTGGAGAAAATAAATCCACTGCGTTTTAAAAACTGTCATATGTTTTATGATCTTGACAGAAAAACATTTCTTTTGACGAATTATTAACCAAAAAGACGTATCAATTTATTAGACCCCAATAAATATAGCAAAGATTTTGTTTCCATGTTCGAAACATAGTAGATCTTATTCGAACGAGTTTAACGCTTTCTAACAGTAAAATTAGACGTAGTAGCCTATTCAGTTCTTGCCGAGAGTAGAAAAATGCTTAAGAATATTTATAGTTACTTAAATTGTTGAAGGCACGCAATCAAAAACTATATTATAAATAATTGAAAATGCACATAAATTTAGATAATTACGTATTTACAATCATATTAATGTAGCATATTATATTAGTAACAGAAGTTTAAAGTTTCAAATCACATTCGTTTACAGATTATTATATTATTATCAAAATATTTACAAAAGTTTCAATAATCTTTTCAACTTTCACGTTCTCGTACACATCATTTATCTGCCTATTGAAATTAGATATCATTCGTTCGACCTTAAATCAATAATGTTTAATAAAGTTATATAACATTTATAGACATACTTTAGGTATACATAAATATTTTTAAGAAAGCACAATTACTGACACGTTACTTCCACCATCCGTAGCCTCGGTGTTAGCAAAGCGTGTTGATGGTACAGATGGTGGGAGTAACGTGCACTGTTTTACGATATTACACGGTAGAAGATCAGTAGTATAGAAATTCAAAGTTTACAAAAATATAGTATATAGATTTACTGAACACATTTAATATCTAGAAAAGAAAATAAATAATAATTTTTCTCTAGTTTAAAATAATGAAATAATTAAGCTTACACTGTCTTCTTTAAAAAAGGTGATATAAATTTCAGTAACTTTTAAAAACACTGTACCTACTTATAACATTTCTTAACTAATTACAGTTAATTAATTAACTGTATATAAATAAAAACAATAATCAACAAAATGTGATGGCTAAAATGCTATAATTATAAAAAATAAAAAAATTAATAATAATATCTTGAAAAATAATGGGAAATTTTTCAGTATTATTGAAAATATTCTTTTCATTAGTAAACCTTCTATATAGCGAATTTCTAAAACTTCTAAGGATGAATAGAGAACGCAGTTTAATTCTAATGAAACATTACTATCTAGAATGTTTCTCTATACTTAATGAATTCTGTATTTAAATTTATCGAATTTCTAGACATCTAAGTGTACAAAAATTAGGTATATTATTATTATATGATACTTTGGTATTTCTATATAGTATAATAACAAAAATTATATAATATAGATTTATTGCTATTTAAATATTAGCATTCTTAATGGACAAGTAGATAAAGAAAAAAAGAAAACAGAGTTTGTGAAACAGAGACAGAGAATGTGTTCAAACTGATTGATTGCTGAAACAGTGATATTTTCTACTATATTTATTAATCTATTAATTAATATATTAGGTCTGTTCATTTACTGTGAACGAGTTACACGTATTTCAAGCATTTCTGTCTTTCTTATGAAGTCAGATTAAAATTATGTGATATTTTAAGCTTAAAAAAACAGACCTAATATAAAAAACTATATTAATTATTAGTCTACTATACAAAATAATGTTTATTTACTCTGCCACTGGGCGTACACTCAGTTTGCACTGTTCATTTTTGATATAATATAAGACATTAACAAAGGATAGAAACAGTGTTAAGTGCACAGAATAAATAAGCAGATCTTATATTTACTTATTTTTACAGTTTTGGCGTTAAATAATTCTAAATATGAATGACTTATTCTATACGTACGAACCTAGCTTACGATAATTAAGGATTTATTTATTCATGTGTGAAACATTTAAGTTATTTTTCTATAAAAGTCTTATGCTATAAAGTTTTATGTATTTATACCTACTGCCTTATTTCACGATAACTGAAAGCACAGCTTATTTTCGTATTGAAATTGTGAATAACTCGTATGCGGACATTATAGGGTCTTCTAATTAACGAAGTTTTTGTGAAAAATTGCTATTTTATTGAGTACTACCTATATATTATAATATAATAATTATAATTGATATATAGGGATGTATCTACATGCGGTTCAGTAGCTGATCATTATTATTAGATAGGTAGGTACTACCTACCTACTTATTTGGCATAAAAATACGGATACTTATTTTCACTACAACTTCGTCTTAATAAGAATTAGAAGAATTTCCATGTTAATTCCATAATAATGGTAAAACCAAAATTATTTTATTGTGATATTTAATTATTAATCATATAATAATTTATTATCATTTTGAATGTTGCTAACATTATTTCAATCTTGTAATGAAAAATTGTGTCGTTGGGTGTGAAAAATATAGGGAATTTTTTTACACGTAAAGACATAAAAATAAAGCGATTCTAAAATCCAATCGGAATTAGTATAAAACGTTTGAAAAAATGTTACATCACCACAACATTCAAAAGTTTTCTTCAATAAATGAATCAGTCCAATGTTCTTCGAGAAAATCATTCAGTTTTGTTTAAATTTTTATTTGCCGACAGAATGGCATTTTGCATTTATATTTAATTAATTTTAAGTGTGAAAAATGCTTCCACAATTTTTTCACAAATATGTGCGACCAATTTAACCGTGATTAAAATAATTAATGTGGGTTTGAATAAATAAATAAGCATGAACTTTGATAACCGATAAATTTAATAAGTACTTATACTTGCTTACTTCTTAAAAATAACTTTGCTAAAACAAATTCACTCTTCAACAGCAGTAGTCTGAATGATTACCTACTGTACCTACCTTTAACTGCAAAAATACCTACTATACTTAAATAGTTTCAGTTCTATCATAGCATAAAAATAGCTTGAAATTGACTAATTAAATACTTACCTTATACTAGTAAATAGTGATTTGTTCATCAAAGTAATATAATAATAATATTTTCTTCTCAGTAAGATTTTTATCAAGCTTGAATAAGTTATTTCATAAGATATAATTAATATATTATTACACCCCTCCCTACCTTGAATAACCTTTGTATTAATAAGCTTTATAATGTTTGTATTCTATACAATAATCTATATTTACAACAAAATATAATGTATAAGTATGCATTATCACTAATTCTATTATATCTTGTACTTGCCAGAATTTTAATAAAAGCTATCTAAAACAAAAACTATAATACTTATACCTATTTTGTTAATTTACCATTCATAACGCGATCAGCATCTATGACTAGTGATATCAACATTTTAAATATCCTTTACCCAGTAATTATTGAGAAGATCCAAAGGCACGATTACTGGTAGTGAAAAGTATTCGTTACTCCGATTACTAATTTCCAGGCGAATAGTGGCAGTCGGGTAGTTGCAATCTGTTCTCTTTTGAGACTCACTTATTATAATATTATGACCTTGATATAGATACTGGAATCGCATACTACCTTCTACCCGTGACTATTAGTTTTCTCAGTTGTCGTTCGCTCAGCTGTCGGTAGCATAAGACGTGTATTTGAAGCGTATAATCACTGAAATGTAGACTACAAGTATAGGTAATTGATAAGAATTACTCAAAACGAAAATACAGATTACTCCCAATACTTAAAAGTAATCATATTATTAAAAATAGCTTTCACAACTATCAAAAACATTCTAAAGGATATGCCCCCTAAATTTTCAGAAACTACAGTCGAACTTCGATAACTCGAGCAAAATTGGTTGGCAGTAGCGTCGAGAGTGAAAATTAATATTATTTGATAACTCGAAGTCTCGATTTTTTTTGTGGCAAGTCATCGTTCAAGTTATCAAAGTTCGACTGTATATCAAGTTTCACTTATTAATAGGACCGTTTTAAACTCACTCATCGTTCATGGATTTTTTTTAATTTTAGGATGAAATAAATTAACTAAAATACTACTGATTATTCGATATATAATTTAATACAAAAATAATTAATACACTTCTTAATATAAACAATTTATAAAAAAAACTGAGTATAGACGATCTGAATTCAAAACGATTTTTTGGCTCTCCAATCTAAAAATTCATCGAAATCACTATCGTCTTCTTCACTAGAGTTTTCTGACTTAACATCCATCGCATGGTCCCGTGCTGTGGATAACAGTTTTTGTTTTTTTCGATCTAGTTCTACCACCCTTGATAAATTTCTAATTTGTTCATCGACTTCATCTATTTGTCTTTCAGTTGTAGCTTCTTCTTGATCTTCCGCAATAATTGCTGCTGATGTTGATTCTACATCTTTCATTTCCCGTTGAAATTTTTCCCATTCTTCATCGATAGGATTTTTATATTCTTGATTACGAGCCTTCGCATCCATCACAGGATCGTCGAAAAAACCTTCTGGTAATTTATCCACATTTTCAAGTGAATTTTTATCAACTTCCATTTTTTCTTCACTTTCGACATGTTTTTTGTTGTTTAAAAATGATTTCGCTATGCTTTTAATATCATGAACTTTAGTACTACTTGGAGTCAAATCGAAGAAATCTGATGGAATAGTTTGTTTCGCTGTAGAATTCTTTAATATACCTTTAACTTTTTTATTTGATTGTTCACTGGTAGGTGACAAAGCCCTTTTTTTAAGAGGAACAGTGAAATTGTTCGTTTCTTCTTTTAACTTTTTTGCTAATGCTATATTTTCCTTATGTTGTTTCGAATTGATATGTACATTCCAAACTGCTTCGCTTCTTACTATCGATTGACACAAAGCACAACTAAGTTGACCAGTTTCCAAATATGTATGTATTGTTAAGGAAAAAAAATACAAAATATCATTTTGTTAGTTCTACAACCACAGCCTTTTAATTTAGAATATCGTAATTTCAAATGTTTAAATTAACGTTAAAAAATGGTCATAAAATTCTCGGAAAACTTTAATGTGAAACAATATTACATTAGTATCATTAATAAATATTTATATATTATCTTTCTATTTATATACTAAGAATTAAGGAACTTAACCTTAAAATTATAGTGAAAGGATATTTTGCAAGTGGTGAATCGATTTTTTTAACATTTTGTTGTAATTTTCCTTTATGCTCATTCATAAATTTCCGCAGTTCAGTTTGTGATACTTTTTTCTTCGCAATTTTAAACTGTGCTGACATTTTTCGTGTGGTTTTTGAAAAATTATTTTGACACTGACACAACTCGGGCTAAAAATAAAATTATCTCTAACCTCACAGTTTAATTTTATGCGACAATGCGACACCCGACGGCGACTTGCTTAAATCTGCACCCAAGAAGCACCGTTCATAGTCCATAATATTAGGAGTATAAAATTTAGTACCTGTACGTCAAGGAAGATGGCAATTTGTTCATTAGCTCAACAATAGCCATGAGAAAGTAACTCAAATTCAATTTAACATTGTGCTTCCTATTTCCTAATCTTACAACCGTCTGTTTGCTAAAATAGCTTTTTTAGTAATGTCAAACTCTCAAAAAACAGTATTATTTTAAACCTACTAATATACTAGGATTGTATTTTAAAGATTTGTACCTATTATACAATATACACTGTCAATAGCTGCACCCGCGGCTTCGCTCGCCCTAAATCCGATCATAACGGAATTTTGATGCTTCCTGATGACCTAACATGATTATTTATTCAAGGCCTTATTTTTGTGAAGATGTTGAGGGAGGCATATTAAAGTGCCCTGTGTAAGGTATTTTACTAGATAGCGGTATGGGAGGGGTGCAGACCGCCCCCAACATGTAACAAAAAAAATGGTCACAATTATTATTGCTTTAAGGCTGAAATTGTTTGTATAGCTTGTCGGTGAAGCAATAATAATTGTGATCATTTTTTTTGTTACATGTTGGGGGCGGTCTGCACCTAGGGTTGCCAGATGCCCCGTATTTTACGGGTTACCCCGTTTTTCAGGCTAAGATAATACAAAAATCCATAATTTCGAAATAAAATACGGGGTAAATAAAGCTCCAAGTTATACAAGTCAAATGTAATTTTAAGTTATCTTGCAAAGATTTTTATATATTTGCTTCTCAAAATGAAGAGCTTTTAAAAGCTGTTTCTTCTAACCATAAATATAAATTTAAAAAATCGATTATCTGCATTAAACATTGCTGTTTTAATTGTCTCCCGTAAAAATATCTAAAACCCGTATTTTTTATACTGGTAACCCTTTAATCAACTAGCGGCAGGTGGCAACCCTATCTGCACCCCTCCCATACCGCTATCTAGTAAAATCCCTTACTCAGGGCACTTTATGCCTCCCTCAACATCTTCACAAAAATAAGGCCTTGAATAAATAACACCAAAAAACTGTTACTAGCTTTCGGTCTATTAGGAAAAGTCTGAATAATCTGGTGCTTCGTCCGGGTTTTCTTTTTTTCGCTCATTGCCTATAGTACTCGTCAGTCGTCAAGAAGTAGTTTTTAAACAGTGAAATAATTTTTTAAATAAATTATGTGGTTTAAGAATCTCGAATTTTGAGGTAAAATAATACAAACTTATTCTTTTGTAATATAAAATCATAAAAATACAAACACTTCCGTTATATTATAAGTTTAATTAGTAAATGATAAAAGGTTATGATAAAAGTGATTGATTTTAATTTATGGATACCTACACTAAAAGGGGCTAGAATAATGAATCAATATTCAATAAAAATGGTTTTGTCATCGCACCTACTGATTTAATTGTCTTTTTGTGAAACCACATGAAGACATAACCAGATAAAATACAGACCAAAACAATATTATTTTCGATAGAGTTTTCGTAACGTATTCGATTTTTTTATATTTAAATTTCGTATAACAAAAACACCGCGTAGGTTTATGCCGAGATACAATACAATAAATGTATAGAAATATAATGGATAAATAATATGTTATGCAGATTCAGACTGACGTACTAATATGGTATCCCAGTGAAATGTATAATATACTAGCTTTAGGGCCTGGCTTCGCCCGGGTAGATTTTGCTTTAGCAACGAAATAATCAAGCGCCACAAATTTCTCATAATTATATCAACATCACTCTACAGTGCACTGTATCCAGTAAAGGATTAAGACCTTTGGAGGCCCCAAGTACACAAGTCTCGAGGGCCCATTGGCTCCTTGATTTATTAATTTATTCAGTTTTTCTATACAGTCATAGCCCAATATTATTACAAAAGAAAAAGAAGTACAATAAACTAAGTTACAATGTGGTGTTACGCATTTCTAATTTAATAGAAAATAATACACCAAAATTGGGTTGGAGAGGGGTCTCTGAAGACTAGGGAACCCCAAGCACGTGTTTGTTGTGACTTGTGCTTCTCTTTTAATCCGCCACTGATAGTACCTATTTATAATAGTTTAGTGAGTCTTAGTCAACACTCAAGGTACACCAACAGAGATATATATGGGCACATGAGAAACGTAGGTCAGCAGGTTTAACAGCCACCTAAAGACTCAATTCCACTGAGGCAACATTAGGCAACATGTAGCATGCCTTATGTCATCTAGTGTTCCCGGTTCCTTAGGTATGCCACAAAATTTGTCGCACGCGGCACTTGACGTCCAATGATGCTCAATGTCGTATGCGCTTTGTCGTCTGTGTTTGTTGCATGCATCTAAACCAATTCAATAGAAGCAACCAGTTTGTAGCATCATGTCTCTAGAAACGGTCGCTCAACATCTAAACGCAAACCATTTCCCTTTTTAACCGACTTCAAAAAAAGGAGATGGTTCTCAATTCGGTTGCATTTTTTTTATGTTTGTTACCTCATAACTCAGTCATTTATAAACCGATTTTCAAAAAACTTTTTTTTTATTTGAAAGGCTATACTTTTAGATCGGTTCCATAGAAATTTCATCAAAATCGGTTCAGTAGTTCGGCTGGTTTTAATAAAAGTCAGTAACGGCGTGCGATTCTTTTAAGGTAAATGTCACTTTTTGACACTAAAAAGTAAAAAATAAAACATTTTTTAACAAAAAAAAAACCTCCTTCAAAAAACCACTAAAAAGAGGAAAATAATGAAATTTTGAGGTCTGTGCCAATTTAATAAAATATGAAGTTGGTTAAAAAGAAGATATTAATCACTATAATATACTTTTTAACCGACTTCATATTTTATTAAATTGGCACAGACCTCAAAATTTCATTATTTTCCTCATTTTAGTGGTTTTTTGAAGGAGGTTTTTTTTTTGTTAAAAAGTTTCTTATAGAAGGAGATGAACCACTCTTCTTTGAATTCTCTAGTGTTTTTCGTTCGCGATGGAAATTTAAACGCAAATTCTTAATTTTCTTCTTCACCTCAATCATAGTACATTCGTATTTACTCGCTAGCTGCTTCAGCTTACCATTTAAGTGGTTGTCTTTGTAATCAGTAATTTTGTTATTCCACAATTCTGGTGAATTATGATAATCTTCAAAAAAAGAGGTAGTTTTCTCAATATTCCACTCCATGTCGCACGATACATGACGCACAGATCCGCTGACGGTCGACAGGTAAGTGCGACATCGTTCGACACACTGAATCTTGTCGAAAAATGACGTATGCATCCGACAACATGTATTCAACTTGTGGCATGCGGCAAAGATACATGCGTCATGTCGCTCTTTATTTTTTTTTATCAAACATTCTGATTCTGTTAAGACATTTTTTTTACTTTAAAAATATACTTTAAATTATTATTAAATTTGATACGAAAAAAAATCAAAACAAAATATAAGTAAAAACACTTTTTAAAAACAAATCTGTTAATTTTTTACCCCAATCTAACTCCTTATTTTTATTATTGTACGGAACCCTCGATGCGCGAGTCCGACTCGCACTTGACCGGTTTTTTTTAATAAAAATGTAGTTACCATAAAATTTTGTATGCACCTGTACACTGTACAGTACACCATCGATATGTCATTTAAATGTCGATGCAGTAAACCCCATTTGTGAAGAAGGTTATTATTTATTTAAGTCATGAAAATAAATTTACAATACATTATGAGAAATATCCGTTGCTTTGTGTATCACCAAATGAATTTAAAGAAACATCCCAGATTGTCAGTATTTTTTTGTAATAGAAATATGTAATAATAATGTTATGTCAAATCAGCCACACCTTGACGTGTATGTGTGTGTACATTGGCTAGTTCAGGTTTTAATTAATTGCAAGCATGCAACAGGCTAAATACAAACAGCCCACTTGTTTGGGATAAGAATCGATTCAATACATTTGTCGTAGATTTCGATTAACATACAGATATTGTGTACATATTTTGTTTACCAATGTGACTGATTTATTTCTTTGCAATTGAATTACTGAAAAGAATCGAATTCGACATCCTTATGTAATATTAATTGCGCAAATACGGAATTAAAAACGACTATACGCACTTAACATTTATGCATTAAGGGAAACACGAATTAATTAAAGTCTTTCATAACCGTTTTCGAATTCAGCATTAAAAATGTTTTTGTAAGAATTTAATCAATGTGGCGAAATCGTCTTTTAATTTTCATGGGGAATTTTTTATACTTGTTCTTTATACCAAAATTAAGATAACTCTCGGAATAAAGGTTTGTCTAAAATTTTTTTTATACAGGGTGCTGAATTGCTTTGCGGGTAATAGGGATTTAACCCGTAAAATCATAATTCCCTAATTATTTTAGGAAAAATATCTTCAAATAATAGTTTTAGAACATAAAATTCTGCATCTAAATCATTAAACAAAATTAATTTTGCATGCTTTGCAGAAATTTGATATGAAAATAATGTCAAAATTACCTCAAAAACAGATAGTGATAGCCATGGAACTTGAACAAAATGATGACGTTTTAGCTGTCAGAATAATTTCTAATCATTTTGTTCAAGTTCCATGGCTATTGCTATCTGTTTTTGAGGTAATTTTGACATTTTCATATCAAATTTCTGCCGTTACAAAGCATGCAAAATTAATTTTGTTTAATAATTTAGATGCAGAATTTTATGTTCTAAAACTTTTATTCGAAGATATTTTTCCTAAAATAATTAGGGAAGCAGGAAATCGCAAAAGTTTGATTTTACGAGTTAAATCCCTATTAACCGCAACGCAATTCAGCACCCTGTATATAATTACGACATGCATTGACTGTTTAGTGTTTAAAATTGATAATAACGGCAATAATTTAATAAAATTACAGGTGATTTAATTACAACTAGAAGAGGCTACTAAAATGCTCATTTAATAATTATAATTGAAAAATAATAAATATTATTAATCAAATTAAGTTAATTGAAAATATATTAATGCTTCTTCTTTTACTGTTTGAACGTAATTTAATTCTGCGATATTGAAATACAGATTGTGCCTAAATATAATATTACTACTTTTCTTCTTCCTATAATGTCTTTTGAAAACACAAGGGTTAGTGTATAACTTCCGAGAAAAAGAGTGTGCGAGTACTTAATATTATGTTTTTGTTTCTTATCTGCTTGTCCGCGAGATTTAGAAAAGCACTGAACTGATTGTTATGAAACTTTCACCGTATGATTAATCATTCCTTCAAGAAGGTTTTAAACAAAAAAAAAAGGAGTTCGTATAACCTTTACGAGCGGTTGAAGTAAAACTCCTTTGGCGTGTAACAGATAGAGATCACTTTTTTCACTCGGGCGAAGTCGGACCGGCCAATTATTATAATTCGACCCGCGGCGATCGCTCGCCGTGCGAATGTGTAGACGCGCTTAACCTAACACAAATATATAAAAAACTCATCAGAATAATATATCCTAAACATAATATTCAACAATTTCCACATTCTATAATGGAAGAAACCAAATTATTAAAAGAAGAATTTTGGAGTCCGACATTTATTTAGTTCACTCTTAAAGAAAAATATAGAAATAATAGATAGATATTTATTACCACACAAAAAAAAACAATACGGACAAATAGATATTGTAGATTATAAGACGCTTGATAACAGAGGTCATACGCGTTTATAAACTAAACAGGAACAGTGTTACGTAATGTTAAAATGTACCTATTCTTACATAATAGTGATCAAGATGCAATACTAATAGAAATAATATAATGCCACTGTAGCCTATGACTGTATCAGAATTTGCCAGTTATTTGAACTGATAAGACAGTCGTGATCGAGTTTTTTGATTATTCATTTTTAATGTGCTATTGTAATATTGCATGGTATAATGTTGTTTATATGTACTTACGTGGAGTTCAGTAAGTTAATAATATTTTGTGTATAATAAATTCTAACAGATATACGCAACTAAATTGTGCGTTTTTATTTGTGTGAACAGATTTTGGTTACAATTTGTGATATTATAAGGAGTATGTTCAGTTGTCAATTGTCTATAATCTAAATATCTATCTACAAGAAAGTGAGTGAATTTATTTTTAATTATTTTTTAGAAGTATTTTTGAAGTCGGTTTATTTTTTTTTAAATTTTTTATTGTTCTTTTTATTAAACCACATTTAAGTGGATCGTGGGTTTACTTTCAGATTTTATTTACTGTAAACTAGACCAAAGTCAAACATAATAAAAATAAAGTATAAAATACAATAATTAAATAGTATATTGCGTAATGCGTGTGAAATGGTGCCTTTTTTAAAAAGGAGGCACAATAATTGTCACGAATTGTACTTATTACGTTTAACGAGATCATGTAAAAAGATGTGCGTCAAAAGTAAAACAGCCGTGTGTAAAAAATGCTTTTTTAAAACCGTAGCGTCACACTGGACTTAAAAGTGATTGACTTGAAATGCGAGCACGTTATTTCTCGTTACCTGTACTTATTAATTTACGAATGTATTTAAAAAGGATATGAGTCCATTAACTCACATAAACAGATCGATTATCTATGAACTGGCTATGTGCAGTCCGTCATGTGACATGTTTCGACATACAAACATGGAGAGGAAGTTTTGACTCAAAGGGAGTCGTCTCTTACCAGCAAATAGCAATCATACAAAAAGTGTGGCCACAGTAGTCAACCTTTTTATGATACTTCTTAATAATTAACTAACACCCTGTATAATTATTATACAGGCTGTTAGTTGCAATAGTTGGAAAATGAAAAACTTTAACTTACCTTAAGTAAATTTTTTTAAATAGCACACCCTGTATATCTTTAGGTGTGTGAATAAAGCTCGCTTTCCTCTACACCTTTTATATCGAATTATATACAGGGTGTGCTATTTAAAAAAATTTAAGTAACACATCCTGTATACTTTTAGGTATCAAATGTGTAGAGGAAAACGAGCTCTATTCACATATCTAAAGATATACAGGGTGTGCTATTTAAAAACATTGACTTAAGGTAAGTTAAAGTTTAGCATTTTCCAACTATTGCAACTAACACCCTGTATAATTACATTTAGCTTTGAAGTATCTGGAGGGTAGCACATGCTATGGACTAATACTTGACACGCAAAAATTGATTCAACTTAAAAAATGTGGTTGGTGTGTATTTTAGTAATAGATAACGAAAATGTAGAATTTTGCAGATAAAGTTGAATATTTTGGCAACATCCCAACCGCATTTCAAAAATGTATCTTATGTAGGCCTCCGAATGGACAATATGATGGCCTAAAAATATACAGGGTGTTCTACTTTTAAAAATACATGTCAGTTGTACCATGACTACATCGTACACCCTATATATCTAAAAATAATTTTAAAGTATAAGTAGTGCTCTTATTCCAATCCAACTTTTATTTAAAACTTTTTTACTAATGCTCATAATAAATGAGATTCGAAATGAGATATCGCCCGAGACATATTCTTAGTAACTCACCCTGTATAGATGAATGTTCTTTTTGTGTTATTAATCAACTTTATGAATGATTTGTGAAGCTCATGTTACACCTTGTATAAAGTGAAGTGACGATAAGAAGAAAAATGTAAATTTTAGCAGTGCAGTGATCAATTGAAATGAAAACTCGGGTCGCAGTGCCAAAACCCTGCCGACAATATAGTGTATTTGCTAATACAGGCATTGTGGCATTATTATGTAAACTTAAGTTTGTTTTTTGACAAAATAAAAAATTTAACCCCTTAATACAGCCCTTAAAATAATTAAATTTTTCTAAATTTCAATATTAGACATGGATTTCATCAATACACCCAATTAAATACACCCTTCCATATCTAAGTAAATCCGTATCAACAAACTAGTGTTTTCATAAAATTTGAAAGTCCGGTCCTGTCGGGCCGATTTTATTAAAATTTTAGCAGCACATTTTAATCTTTACTAAAGAGTTAAATTTCAATTTTGAAACGATTCTGACAAATTTTTCGGTATTTTTGGGCCCAAAAACTTTTTGGAACCCCTAAATACAACCCTGAAAATGGTCCGATCGGGCCCATTTTAAATAGGCTTCTTGCGGTGATGGGTTCCAATGTGTGTACCAAATTTCGTTTCAATCGATTAAGTCTGTCGAGAGTTATCGTGTACACACATATATATATAAATATATAAATATATAAATATATAAATATATATATATACATACATATATATATAAACATTTTTAAAAATGGTGCCAAAGTGTTCAGGAGGCTATGAAACGTCGAGAAATTTTGGTCCGACCCCTAGGTCCCACCATCCGACCGACGCCAATAGTGTATGTGCCATATGGCAAATACACTAATAATTATAAATCAATTAGGTTTACTGAGTAATGAAATATTTACAAAAAAACGTTTAATTAAACCACTTGAAATCGTTTATACATATTTCAACTCTTGATGTTATCACGTTATTATTGTTATTCAAACGCTAATATTTTTTTTTATTAAAGATGTGACGTCATTATAAAACTATAGGAATGAATTGTGGATTATAGACGCTCGACAACAGAGGTCATTAGCGAAAACTATAGGAGTAGTTCTATACACCTTCGGTTACGGCACAATCGTAAATATTGTGACCATCGTCTTTTTTATGATTAGGTAAAGGTTCAGTGAGTAGTTCATATTATTGTCATTAATGCAGTTGAATATGATTTCGATTACACATTGTTTTATGCCTGTATGCAAAAATAATATACATTCAACTTAAAATATTCTCAAACGTCTAACTAATATCTACTGTGAAATACTCAATTTCTGGTACAACTCTGAAAGTAGACGATAAAAGTATCTTTAGGTCTAAATTTTGCTATTGTTTCCATAGTAATTCAGTTGTAAAAGTACTTTGAAAGTAGATTTTAGGGCTTGAGAATGGCCGAGCGTGTAGCAGTGCTGTTGTTTACATGGCGTTGCTATGGTTCCTCTATTACAAGTTCCCAGTTCCCGGGTTCTAGCCCGAGAGCTGATAAAAGTGTCAACTGGATTTTCAATTTATTATTAAAAAAAATAATGAATTGAAAATATGAATTGGTGCTAGGCCCAAATAACATTAGCTGTTGGTGGTCTTTAAAACACACGAAAGTAGATTTTAGCGTTGAAAGTCGTATCAGAAACTGAGCATCAGTGTAGGCGTTACGCGCATGCGCTGGACTGGGTGTTATTATGTCATGCGCTATTTTTTTTCAAAATAGTGACCTGTGTGCGTGATCAGCTCGTGTCCCTTTGTTTCTCGACTTGTGATTGGTCGATCGGAAGAATTTTAAATTTTGCAAATATACTGAAACGTAGTTACCTTTTTATTTTGTTGAAAGCTGTATAGGTACGTATGTGACACAGTTGGATTGTATTTTTTCAAATTACGCTATCTTGGAAACGTAGGATTATTTTAACGTACTAAAATTCAATGACGTAATTGCATTTTGGTCATTTTATAAATGTATATATAGATGACCCCATTTTCACACCTAAATAATGCCTAAAACAACAGACTTTGTTGGTGATTTTATCGTTTATTCCTGAATTATTTGTTTACAATTTTGAAGAAATTGAATCTATTACTTATTCATGGTAGTAAATTTCAACTATTTTATTCAATAATATATACCTATCTTTTTAACATTATATTCACATATTATGTGAAGAATGCAAATGTTATACAGATGACAGGTTATACGTATCCATCTTACAGTGACGTAGACAGGGGAGTAGTGCAAAGATTTCTTATTTTTTTGAAGCTTTGATATTTTGTGAATTATTGGTTGTGGAATGTGCAATTTGAGAATTTATTGTTTTCTCAAGACTGAGAAATTTAACTCACATAAATATAAGAACAATATTTCTATGTTCCAAAATATTTTTTCCAAATAATTTTTACTAGGTATGAACATTTTTTATGAAAATTTCCGGGGAGCTCATACGATTATAGGTACAAAATTGCGTATAAAATTACTGATCCGGTTAGAACCGCTATTGGCTGAACTGCTGGAATCAGATTACATTACATCAGACCTCCGAAAACGCTGTTTGAAATAAACATGGAATTTTAATCTATACCTACTATTATATAAAGCTGAAGAGTTTGTTTGTTTGTTTGCACGCGCTAATCTCAGGAACTACCAAAAATTTTTTTTGTTAGATAGCCCGTTTATTGAGGAAGGTTATAGGCTATTCGAGTTTATTTTAAATTCAACCCCCAAACGGGGTAAAACGGGGCTGTAGAATATTTTTACTATCTATACTAATATTATAAACTTTAGGCAAGTACGCGAAGCGAGAACAACGACAGGCGAGCTCGCATCGCAGGGAGAAAATTTCTCGCGGGGGGATAAACCATAAATTTTTATCTCTAGAACTACTGAACCGATTCTAAAAATTCTTTCATAAATAGAAAGCTACACTATTCCTGAGTGCTATAGGCTATATTTTATTTTGATAAATTTCTCGCGAGGAGAGGGTAATTCCTGTGGGATAGTAACAAAACGTAATTCTTTTGCATTTTAGCGTATTGGCGGAATCGTACTAATATTATAAACACAACCAGCCCGGCTTTGCTTAGCAGGGGAAGTATACAGGGTGTCCCAAAATTGCTGGGACACAGAGCTACCACGTGTAGTAGAGATCAAAATAAGTCGATTGGACCCAATTTATTTATATGCCAAAATGTACCGTTTTCCCGTGAGAAGAGTTCAAAGTTTACATAAAATTTTATATTACAATTTTATTAAACTTGTACTAGGAATATCTGTTAGCATTATTTAAGAAAACATTTTTTTCCTTCGGAACTATGCGAAATACGAAATTTTTACAAGAGTAACAAAATGAAGATAATTAATAAATCTTCTCGCTAAAAAAAATTGAGAACCGTATTACTACTCCTAAAAAAGTTCTGAAAAAAATGTCAGGGGGTTGTTACCTTGTTTTCTTGGGGTTATGCTGGGTTTTAAATAAATTTGCGAAAATTTCATAAACCATAAGTATAATTCGTTTTTTGTTTAAATAAACTCGTTATTACATAAATTTACAAACATATATAATATTTAATATTTTAGATCATATTTAGTTCCGGAAAAGTAAACATGTATTCATTGGTACGTTTCTCACTATTAATCAAAAGTACAAAAATATTGTTAGACGCATTTAGCAACGCGCCAACAGTTGATCACATAAAAACATAAATGACTCGAATTGGACGTGCTTAATAATATTACATCAGACCGGGGTGTTTAACATGATCGCCGGTCTTGATCATATGAGCCGGGGGCATTCATTTAAAAAAAGAAAAGGGGCGGACAGCAATAGGTCAGTTCCTTCCCTACGTTGTGTTTTTTTATTAAAGATCCAAAAGCATACGGTCGTACATGGATAAGCGTACCGTTCTGTTACGTTCTTTGTGTATGTTCAGTATGTGTGTCCGGCGGTCGATTTTGCCAACGCACCCTGTATGTGTGTATTGGGCGGTCGAGGTTTCCAACGCACCCTGTATGTGTGTATTGGGCGGTCGATGTTTCCAACGCACCCTGTATGTGTGTATTGGGCGGTCGATGTTTCCAACGCACCCTGTATGTGTGTATTGGGCGGTCGATGTTTCCAACGCACCCTGTATGTGTGTATTGGGCGGTCGATGTTTCCAACGCACCCGGTATGTGTGAGAACGACAGAACGCCTTTCGCTTGTAAGCTCTAGGTGGGAACTTAATCCCGGTTCTAGTTCTTGATATAATTGAAAATGACCAGAGGGTCAACTACATGGCGTGTCACAGACTCAGTGAACGCTCATTTATTTATTAAATAAATGAACGATAAATGAATCGAGAGGCCTGCCATCCTACGGCGACCAGACCAAGCCAACTAATAATGGTTTGAAATAGAGACGCGAGCGCGTACAGCCGGAGCGTGCAGGCACTGCGTCTCGGATACAAGTAAGGCGCCTCGCCATACGATAGCGTACATTACTAAATAAAGTTCAAAGTTATTAGATTGCCGTACATAACACGTGAATATTGAAGTTATTTCTAGATATTGATAAGCTCAAATTAATATCCATTACAGGGTGAGGGTGGTTTTAACCCTTCTATAATTTATTTTGGGTTTCTTTGATTACCGAAAGGAGAGTAATCATCTAAAATGCACTTTTGCCAAATTTCATTCAATTTGCTTCACTCATTTCTGAACAGCGTACAAAAATGTGTTTTTTTTTAAGTAAACTTTGAACTCTTCTCACGGGCAAATGGTACATTTTGGTATATAAATAAATTGGGTTCAATCGATTTATTTTGACCTCTACTACACGTGGTTGCTCTGTGTCTCAGCAATTTTGGGACACCCTGTATTTCTCGCGGAAGGGAGGATAATAAATTGTAAATTCTTAGCACTCGGCCGAAGCCGGACGGGGATCGCTAGTCTTACATAAAACTGTGATTTTCTTCATGCCTAATCCTTATTATGTATGTTAAACTATATCTTAACCAAATAAGAACTGCTGGGGTATATATCAGAAACGTGAATTTTAATTTTGCAGTGCAGCCCCATTTATCTGAAGTTTAAAAATTACTTTAACTTTTAAACAATTTAAAGATGGTTTCCTATTAAATATTAGTCTCCGTCACTGTTTACCTGCACGAAAACATTCCTTTGGGACTTAAGAAGCGAAGTGTTCAACATCACCTACGATGTATGTTATATGAATGACTTTATTTTGTTCCACGGAGATGTGTTCACATAATATTACCTCATGTGGCATTACGTATAACATATATCTAAGGCTAATTAACTTATTTTTATTCACTTCTTTCGTATAATATATACTTAAAAGATTAAAAGAGATGTGAGTTCAATTTTGTCGATATCACAAACATTTTACATTTCACTTTACTATTTCTAAACAGACGATCTTTCAACAAAATACCTAAAGGCCGGTTCTCACGGGGCGATTTTAATTGATCAACTTTAGTTGATCAACTAAAATCGAATGAAAATGAGCGTGAGAACCTATATTTCAACTTTTGTTGATCAATTTTAGTCGGTTCCACAAAAGTTGGACTGAGTCTAACTTTATCGTTCAAGTATGAGTCATATTCAACTTCAAACTAGTTGAAACTGCTATTTGAAACATGATTGAAGCGTGTGAACTGCGAACTATTGTATTGGCAGTCAACTTCAGTTCATTCGTCTGTCAGTACTGTCAATGTTGTCTGGTATCCCGAAGTGTTATATTATTATTTATAATAATGAAGTGGTCAGAAAAATTAACATTAAATTTCTTAGAGTTGTATCAAAAACACGATTGTTTGTGGAATCACAAATTAGACTCATACAGAAATAAAGATTGGCGAGAAAATGCATTACATATTATAAAGAGTGAAATGAGGTTAGAAGACCTGTATATAGCGGACATTAAAAATAGAATTAAATTTGATATCTTCTCGAAATCCACCGGCTAACCTAAAAACGACGTTTTTTGCGTTGTTTCGTCATTTTCATTAATTTTTTTTTAGTTCGTCCCTTAAAGTGACTATTATTCCTAGACCTGCACGGAAAACTGGATTTGGCGCCATTTTGAAGTTGAAATAGTCAATCAATTTTCATTGAAACGTGGGAACGAAAAGTTGTTCAATTTAAGTTCAATTTTAGTTGATCAACTAAAGTTGATCAACTAAAATCGCCCCGTGAGAACCGGCCTTAATTGATCGAGCGAATAAAGCGATTAAGATCCCGTTTTAACTGGACTGTTTGACATTTTGTTTGCTTATATGTTTATTTGAATGTTTGATCCATGGTGATGGCCACATGCAGTTTTGATGATCTAGGTCGAAATGATTTTGCTTTCACAACATCATCGTCGTAAATGCAGATAATGATAAGAAAACAAGTCGGTTTAGTAGTTCCATAGATCATAGATAAGAATGTATGATTTATTACCCCCCCCCCCCCGCGAATACCTCCTCGCGAGAATCTCTCTCCCTGCGTAGCTTTCTATTAGTGAAAGAATTTTTCGAATCGGTTTAGTAGTTCCAGAGATAAGAATTTATGATTTATTACCCCCCCCCCCCGTGAGTACCCTTGGGCTACATTATTGTAAAAAATACAGCCCATAATACTCGCTGATAATGTAGCTTTCTATCAGTTAAGTACTTTTTCAGTTTATCCATTACAAACAAACAAACAAACATACAAAAAATCAAATCATATCTCTTTATAATATTAGTTCTGATAATTTTTGAGTACCTACGCAACAGATTTACAACCAGTTTTTAACTGAAGTGAACACAACGTTGCGCAGAGAAATTGGTTATGTGAACAATACTTCACTGAAAGTGTTGACGTGAAAGCATATTTCACATATTTTTTGATAAACGTGCTAAAGAAATAAATAAAATAGTGCAAATTATCCTTGAATTCTGAACTGTTCAACTGCCTAGGTACTAGTGTTGCCGCCTCGTCTCAAGTCGACGAAAACTAACCATTCTCGTCCTCGTCTCGAATTTTGCGATTCTCGTTTCGTTATTTTCTCGACTTCTCAAAGCTCGTCTCGGCGAGATCTCAACAAATTTTTTTCGGAATCCGAGACGACAAAGAATTATTAATCTTGCTTCCAGATTTCTCGTTTCGGTGGCAACATTACTGTCTACAAATTGTATTATAAAATAATATTGTAAACGTAAGGGGGTTGTCATAACTTTATAATTAATATAAGAGGGCAGTGTGGTCCAGTGGTTAGCGTCGCCTTCCAGGTGGACGCAAAAGACGAATTTTTATTATTACCTACATACAGTGTCTCTCTTACTCTTTTACTATCTGATATAATTGTGGCTTTAACATCGAGGGAGAAAAGTTGATAATATTTTTAGATGTAAGCCAGTTAATAATATCTGTTTTTTTGGAGTTACTGTAAAATTTTTTAAATTCGATTCAGTTTGTAGCGTTCACTTCTGTCGGGTGTCTCACGACGCACATTTCTTTCACTTGGGTGCCCTCTAGATCATAAGTGAATTTATTTTTATTATTTATTATAATAATGTTTTATAAGATAAAAAAAATTGTTTTTGTTTCAAATAATCGTGTTTAGTTGTTTGAAATAAATGTCTAAAAATGATTGATTTTTAGGAAATTTCTTACAAAATTTCCTAGTTGCAACGGGGTGGGGGGGCGTGACACCATCGATATCCACCTCGGGTGCCACCATGCTAGGTATGTCACTGATTGTTTTATTGGTTTGCCGCTTGTTACGAACTATGCATGACTCATAATCTTAAATTTTGGAACTTGACTATAGACACAGAAATACTTGTTTCAACATGTAAGTTGGTTATATTAACTGGAAAAATAGAAATATCCAAAGAAAGAAGGCAAAAGAAATCAGAGGTACGTTCACAACTAACACGTAAGTTAATAATTTATTAGTGTGGCTACTGGATAGACTTTATCCATAAATTAAATTTAATAGAATATGTAAAACTAAATGATAAAAAAATGGTGCTCACTGCTTCTTCTTTTAACAGATTTTGTTTTCTTGGTTGTCAGCAGCCTTCATAGCAGTTTTATTTTTATCCTAATACATATTTATAAAGAAATAATTCAGGTATTCCGGTAGTTGAAAAGTTTCACGTTAATTTGTGAAATTGAATTACAAATGTTTCAATACATAGCTACAAAAACATAAGACTAATACATTTCACAGCTTTCGTTATCATTTATAAGTTTGATAGACATTATTTACATTTGAATTGCAAATAAAATTGTCTTTCAAATATTATGTAATATTTATCTAAACTAGCGTTTTTTATGACTTAGGTATATTTAATTAAAATTTTTTAATACATACGATAATTAACATTAGATATAATAATTAAAAATTAATAATGTTACCTTCCTTGGCAAGACTTTGAAATTTTATTAATAAATAAAAAATACCGCAACATGTTTCGGCAACTTAAGTTAATTTTATATTACAGACCAAGCCCTTTTTAACTTCCCACTGGAAGTTATTGTAATGGGTCCGAAAATCGAAATCAAAAAGGAAAAAAAAATTTTATGTTTCAAGGTCACTACACTATTTTTACACTACTTTTAGAAAGATGTCTGTGTGTGTGTGTGTGTGTACGTACGTACGTACGTACGTATGTGTACATTTCTTTCAAAGACGAAATCTCGAGAACGAAAAATGATATCGACTACGTTAGGGTGCCAATCGACGCGTATTAACGTAAATATGATCTGAAAGAAATTTTTTCAAAATCGGTTCAGCCGTTCTTTTTTCTTAACCAAATAACCTCCAAAAAAGTAGATTTTACACAATATCTCGCGAATAAAAAATTATATCGACTTCGTAAGGGTGTCAATCGAGGCGTGTTAACGTCATTTTGATCCGACATAAATTTTATAAAAATCGGTTCAGCCGTTTTTTTTTTTTTTTTTTAAATTATTGATGTTTTAATGATCGAAATGATTACTTTTCTGTGTAATATCTAATTTAATTATTATTATTAAATATTTATCAAACTGGGAAGTTCGTCGTGTGGACCTCAAGGGTCGCACTTTAGTCCTAATAAACGACCCACCTCACGGCTTGTTTATTTATGTAATTGTTTCTTGTCGCCTGATAATGGCAACTTAAGTTGCCTAAACATGTTGCGGTATTTTTTATTTATTAATAAAATTTCAAAGTCTTGCCAAGGAAGGTAACATTATTAATTTTTAATTATTATAATTAGCAAGTGCAAGAGAAAAATGGAGGCTCCTAATAATATTAGATATGTTTATTTTTCAACAAATAAAAAATATGTTTATTCCGGATTAATTAATCTAGGCATTAAATATAAATAAGTACATTTTAAAATCAAGAATATTTATTAATAATACCCACAATTAGTAGTTATCTGATAACAGTAGGTTTTGCTTCCTTCACGTTTTTTAAATAAGGAATGAATGAATGAATTGTAAATTATAGACGCTCGATATCTGAGGTCATTAACTTCTTAAAATAAGGAATTTTAAAGAAGCGAACCTAACAAATTTTATAGCTATCTATTAAAACAATATTTTTAAAAGTCATGTTGATCACTCACGAATGTTTAAGTTTAATAAGGCAACGTTTCGGTAACTATAGTTTGTTATCTTCTTCAGGCCTACAATAATTAATATAAATCATAATGGGTGAGTTCGTTTCTGCGCTCGATTAATCGAACCGAGCGAGCAGAGTTTTGGTCACGTGACAAGCAAAAAATTCGAACCTGCATCTAAACAATTCCGAACGTAATATCTCACCAACTATTGACTTAAATAAAAAAGTCATTTTGAAACTTCTATATCATTTTTCAAGACCTATGTAAAGATACCACACACGCTTATTTGCACTGGATTTTTTTTCATCCCTCAGTTACATGTATGGAGTTCCACCCCTAATTTTTTCGCAATTTCATTACACCATTGTATAGCGGTTCATAGAAGACACCTACCTTCCAAATTTCATTTATATAGTACCAATAGTCTCCGAGTAAAATGGTTGTGACATACGGACGGACGGACAGACAGGACGAAATTATAAGTGTTCCGTTTTTGCCATTTGGCTACGGAATCCTAAAAATTACAATATTGTCGTGACTAGCAGCGTTAGAAACCGGAGAATTATGTTAAAAATCATAAACTCGAAAAAGGACCCAATCTGTGGCGCAAAAAAGCTTAATGCTTTCCTTATACGAGCCAAAAAATCAAATTCGTTCGATAGCGCTGAAATGGCACAGAATTTAAGCGCGATCGAACGAACTTGATTTTTTGGCTCGTAAGGGAAGTATGAAGCTTTTTTGTGCCACAGATTCACTCCTTTTTCGATTTTTTCAGGTCTATGATTTCTCACATCATTCTGCGAGTTTTGAGGAAATCATGTCGAATTTCAACCTTATAGCTCACCGGGAAGGAGAAACAGACATGGAATTTTATTTATTTATAAAACTAAACAGTTGTGCGATTAAAAGTTGTATGTATGCGCCGGCCTTTAACACTAATTGTAGTTATTTTTCTTATTTAATGCAGAATAATCGGACAAGAAACAGAACCAATTTCCAAACGTTCTGTTAAACGGGACCTTACTAGTTATACTTGCTTTAATTGATCAGCCAATAAATGAAACGGAGAATATTCTCGGAAGAATTATTTCATTTATAACAAAAAAAAAACCGGCCAAGTGCGAGTCAGACTCGCGCATCGAGGGTTCCCTACAAAAAATTAGGAGTCAGGTAGGGGTGAAAAATTGTCATATTTAATTATTTAAGCTTGTTTTTAAAAAGCTTTTCTTACTTACCTATATTTTACTTTGTTCTTTTTAGTGTTTCAAAATGTTTACATTACAAAAACATCACGTATCGTCAGTTGGATTTTATCCCGGCTCTTTGTGGTGGCATGCGCTACTCCACACCGCTACTCCACGTGTACCACGGCACAAACAATGGTATATATTTGATACTGCACTTGGTACAGCTCTATGCCTAATTTTCCGTTTCTCGTGGGAATTTAAGGACTAAAGATTTCCGTTTAGGTTTTCCTGTAAACTATGAGTCAGACCCTATATTCCCTATTTTTTTCAAATTTTTAGGATCAGTAGTTTCGGAGATAAGGGGGGGCGGGAATGCTCGACTCTCGTATATTTTCTTTAAAATCTTGAACTATGCATTTTAAAATTATAAAAAAATTATTTGTATTTCTCATAATGAGTCCTTTCATTTGATATCGATTTGATATGTCACATGATGCACTTGATTTTTCTTTAATTTTCTAATTTGCCCTCCAAAATTAACCCCCGAAATCAGGATTCGTTTATTTACGCTATACGTCCGCGATGGGGTCACTGAATTCTATATTATATTATGTACCGTTGAACTTCTTTCGCCCAGTAGATTCGGAGAAATTAAGCTGTGACAGACAGACGGACGGACAAACATACACGAGAGTGATCTTATAAGGATTTTGTTTTTCATTCTGAGGTACGGAACCCTAATATTCTCAACTTGCGTCGTTACTAAAGGACACGAGCTCAGGTGCGCTGACAAGTTAACCAGCTATTAGTGACTTATATAACATTTGGCTTGCAAACATGCATCGTTTTATATAAAGTTGAAATTTTAAGTGGATGTATTTTTACACGAATTGCATATGCTTTAATGTCGCGCTATTAGAGCATAGGTACACCTGGTAGAGCATACCATGACATTACATAATATGTATTACCTGTTTTGATTGATTGAACTTAACTTTTATTGAGAAATAGTAGAATATCTATAAGTGTCTTAATGAGGTATATTACTGACGAGTAGTTACAGTACATTAAAACGAGCGATAGCGAGTTTTTACAGTCACACGAGTCATAATATTAGATATTATTATTATTATTATAGATCATAGAAGCATCGACAACTCAGGTCATTAGCGTCTTCAACACAACAATTAATAATCCATTTGTGTATTAGAATCTGCCAGTCGGCATACACAAACCGACTGGTACGAGCTCGGGCTCCTGGGAACGCCAATTCCCAAAGAATATTGGAATGCAATTGCGAGAACAACTACATTCCAATGTTTCCCCTGGGGGACATAATATTATTATTAGTACGAGATATATGTGGTATTTTTTGTCACACCCACTATAAAATAGCTGCTTTTCACTTTATTTTCAGTATTTTGAAAAAAATTTGACAGTTCATTTTGTGTCGCCAACTTCACTTGTGTGGTCGGCTGAGAGTAGCTGTCAGTATAGGTAAAAGCGGGCGGATCAGGGCGAATAAACATAAATCACTATGGAAATGGATTTTCCCACACTAGTATGGGAAAGATACGTTCCCGCACACCGACCTGTCAAAAGTCACATTACATGCATACATACATGCCTGTAAAGCAGCTATTTTATAGTGGGTATGGCAAAAATGACATCACATGACATTATGTATGATGTACCTACCTATAATGAATAATATATGTATAAGTGCATAATTCACTCTCTAATATTTCCGAACCGTACTATAAAAGTATTTATATAATTATAATTGACTGTGAAGAACTTTAATAATAAGACTAATAAATTAGTCTTTTTCATGACATAGTACCAATTACCCAGACCTTTGACAGATTAAATCATTACTTGCAAAGAATATGATAGATGTTCACAGTAGTTAGTTAACCACATAAATATGTTTCGTTCTTCTGCTGCCCCGTCTTTTCATTAACACGCTGTTCATATTTCTTTTGAAATCTTTTCTACGCCACGAAAAAGAGGACTCGAAATCAAACATTTGCAATTAAATAAATTATACACTGTACGCAAATAATTTTGGTATAGAAATAATGTTTTTCCCTTGACTGCAATTACAGTAGTTTAGTAATATAAAATTTATAATTCGCCATTTTGGAAACTGCATTTTCATAGCGACGAAGTTAAAATCAGGATAAACGACTCATCGTTAAAAAAAAATTAATTTAGATTTTAAACAAGGTGACAAATCATAAAAACTAATTGCAAATCTTGAACGAATATGGATATTATCTTTTAAATTATTACTTCCCACCTCTACTATGGTAGGGAAGTAATGGATTTAGTCCGAAAAAAATATTTCGAGATTTTAACAGATCTTCACGTTTTGAGACCCTAGCAATCGTTTAAGATCATTTTCTGACTGATGTCTGTATGTGTGTGTGTGTGTGTGTGTGTGTGGTCAATTTTTCGCCTTCGATATCTTAAGAACGGAACAACATACGGGCATCCCGATTATTCTATTGTGTTTATCAGCCTTTAACTTAGATCTGATTAGATTTTGAGTCAAATCGGTTCAGTGGATCCTGAGATATTCAAAAAAACGTCCTCAATGTCACGTATTAACATAGGTAAAAAAAAAATATAAATGAATTCTAGATGTTATAATATGAAAAAAATGTAAATATTTTTTTTCTCTAAAATGTATAGTTTTCGAGAAAAAAAATATTTTACTAAAAAAAATAAAAATTGTACGTAAATCAAGGGTAACCATGATTTTTGCTATATTAAGTTAGCCATCAGTAGATCACCAAACAAAAAAGAGGGCCCTGCTTTTTTCAAAGAATAAAAATTAAATTGTGTTTTAAAGACCACCAACAGCTAAGGTTATTTGGGCCTAGTAAAAGAATAAAAAAAAAAGTGTTTATTTTTTGCAAATATTTACTAGGTGGAAAGTATAGGACTGGTCATCAGTCGAATTTTTTTTATATTTGACTTAAGTGTGTTTGTATAAATGTAACGCATGAATATAATATAGTTTCAACTGCATTGTTTAGTACAGTTAAATTATATTATATATTATGGAAACGAAAAACAACAATATGTTTACCTATTGAAAATTTTTCGTTGGAAAGCAGCCAATTATATACCTAATTGATTCCAAACATATTGGAAAAAATCATTTTACCAACCATAGTCACAGTCAGGATTCTAACCTGAATCTTTCCACTTTCGCGGCGGAATGAGCTTACATTTACTCAACCGTGACATGATTACTAATCTCACATTCTCCTTATATGTTTAGGAATCAATATTATATAACTGATCAAAAATTAATTAAATGTAACAAACTAATAAATTGTAACAACTGTTCCAATAGGACGAGCTACAGACTAGTTACAAAGAGAGAGAGAGAGAGGAGAGAGCGAGAGAGCGAGAGAGAGAGAGGAGAGAGCGAGAGAGAGAGAGAGAGAGAGGAGAGAGCGAGAGAGGAGAGAGCGAGAAAGGAGAGAGCGAGAGAGGAGAGAGCGAGAGAGGGATTTCTTTGAAAACAGTAAATTCGGACTCTAAGGACCTAAAAACGTGCAGATATGTCCAAATTTTTCATTCGCAAAATCGGACCCATATTACACCAATTTCCAATGGGAAGTTAATAAAAACATAATAATAATGCACTTTAAGTGTGAGACGGCTTACGGCAAACTCATAGTGACATAGGTAATAAAATACTGACAAATAAAATCGCCTTCGATTATACTTTTCCAGGATGTTTTTGTTCGGCCACTTGTTAACTTCCCATTGGAAGTTATTGTAATGGGTCCGAAAATCGAAATCAAAAAGGAAAAAAAATTTTTATGTTTCAAGGTCACTACACTATTTTTACACTACTTTTAGAAAGATGTCTGTGTGTGTGTGTGTGTGTGTGTACGTACGTATGTATGTGTCCATTTCTTTCTAAGACGAAATCTCGAGAACGAAAAATGATATCGACTACGTTGGGGTGCCAATCGACGCGTATTAACGTATATATGATCTGAAAGGAATTTTTTTAAAATCGGTTCAGCCGTTCTTTTTTCTTAACCAAATAACCTCCAAAAAAGTAGATTTTACACAATATCTCGCGAATAAAAAATTATATCGACTTCGTAAGGATGTCAATCGAGGCGTGTTAACGTCATTTTGATTCGACATAAATTTTATAAAAATCGGTTCAGCCGTTTTTTTTTTTTTTTTTTAATTATTGATGTTTTAATGATTAAAATGATTACTTTTCTGTGTAATATCTAATTTAATTATTATTATTAAATATTTATCAAACTGGGAAGTTCGTCGTGTGGACCTCAAGGGTCGCACTTTAGTCCTAATAAACGACCCACCTCACGGCTTGTTTTGTACGTTTTAAAATCGAATTTCTAAGAGAAAGAAACTATTAAAGCCAACACCGCAAGACAAATTTGTGTCAGTCATTTCCTAAATATATACTGGTAATATACTTGTTAGAGTTTTTTACCAATTTGAAAAAATATGCTTTAATTATTGTTTTCTTTTTTTCAACTTTTATAGATGACAGGTTACCTGTAACACTTTTTTAATTTTTCTATTGTCTATATGTAGATATAAAATTGTATTTGAGTTAATACATTTTTACTATTCATATTTACAATCAAATTTTTTACGTTAGTAGTATTTTTTCCCAGAATAAAGTTAAAACTAAACAGTAAACACATTTTATTTCTTTGCATATTTTTTTCTTGAATTTCAGGTCACTTCACTGCCAGGGTTGTCTGGATTTAGTAGCAGTTCATATTTTCAATTTGTTTTCAGTAATAAATCGAAAATACAATGATATTTTAGTTCTTTAGAATTTTTTTTAGAACTGAAAACTAGGGGTTTGTCATCGACGAACCATGACAATGCTATATAAGATCAGTTTATTTTCAAGCCCAATTTGCACTGTTTGCTAATATTTAAATGAATAACTCGCTATTATTTTCGATTTCTGTAAACATTGATTCACAAACTAAAGAAGAGCTCGTTGCATAGAAAAGTTCAATTGATTTTTAAGTGGTTCAAAACAGGACAAGTGTACAGTGTACCGATTTTTTCTTAATTAGGTATTATATCGGTGTAAATTGTAATTATATACAGTAAATTATTAGATGCATTCATTTCATTTCAGTGTAAATCAACACTTTTTTTAAGATTCGCGCACGCATTCTTTGTATGTAATTAAAAGCGTCATTGCTTTTCATTAATTAAAAGAAAATATAGCCTGAGTGCTGCTCTATGTTGTACATTCTGTTTTTTCACTATTCATATTAATCCCCTTTTGAAATACCCAATAAAGTTGGATGCAGTGTTTAGAGATTGAAATATATAAAAACGTTCCATTGAATATTTTGATCAAATATTTACTTAAATGAATTCCAGCCTACTTTCAGTTTTATTAAAGATCTGTTTGGTTTGCGGTGTGAATGTGTTCTCAGTTCTATTCAGTTCTGTAACTGTTAAGTTATGACTTTTGGAATAAATTATTTAAATATTATTATAGATACTTATATATTAAATTTATGAACTAAAATCCTTTGCAAGCTCTGTATTAAAAACACACTCTGGTGTCTTACTGTTGTTTAATTTTACAGAGAGCGATCTTTAGGTACTTTTAAATCTAATTTGTTAACCCTCGACACGCAAAAAAGGGATGTTACCTGTTTGGGTCGTATGTTTACATGTGTGTCTGCTTTTGGCATTATAGATGTTCAATTGGTGGACCGATTTTGATACGGTTTTCTTTATAGGACAGAACATTTTTGCGAGAAGATTATAGGATACAAAAAAACTGATGAAACACAAAAAACTAATAAGAGACAAAAAACACCTTTTTGTTTTTTATTTACATTCACTTTACAGACCTACGGTCCACTTACAGAGTGTCAAATTAAGCGCACACAAGCAATAATACATTAATAATACATTAATACCACACAAAAAAAATATAAATGCAACATTTCCAAAATCTAACATAAAATAATTAAATAATACTGCCACTTAGATTATATGGTAATGTGATATGTTTACTGTTTTGTAATAAAATTTCATTATATGTATACCTTTCAACAAGGCCTAATGCTGGGTTGCAGAAAGCATTGTCAAAAAGTCTGATTTGACAATGACCTTAGATAGTGATCATATAATTGCAGTTTTTATACATGCAGGAACTGTCTAATGTCGATGTCAAATTCTCTGTCATGTAGAACGTTAGATTGTACCCACACAAAAACAAATGAATGATCTACATAGAAAAAGATTGCTTTTCAAGCAAACTTATGAACAAAATGCCTAGAAAAATGTCGTGTCGAAGTGAAAGTTGTACAAAAAACTATCTTAATTAAATAGATGTACACACAGTTAAAAAAATGTCGTGTCAATGGATGAATTATTTTCAAGCAAGATCGATTTAAAATAATTTTTACAATGCTTTTCTTATAGAGAAATATGTGTGGTCAAAATCTAAGATCATTTCTGACAGTGCTTTTTGCAACCGCGCATAAGTCTCACAGTCTTTGCGTTAATTAAGTAGAAAGGTACGAACCCACTGGTACAAGACAGATTATGTCGGGGGTGTTTCAGATTTTTGAACTTAAATATTCACAAACGCGCGACGATTATAAAGTTATATGCAGCAGAACGTGTAATTTGACATTGATTTTATAAAATTATTGGCACGTGTTTGTCAGTTTTTTTTTAAATTTCATTTTTGAATAAATTATTAATTATCGCCATAGTATAAACGTTAAAACTATTATTTTATGCACACTTAAATCCCCACAGTGTATTCCTTAAAATATACCACTGATAGCGCGTAAACATCTGATCTTATGTTTTTAATATAAGCTACAACATATAAACATGAAAATAACTATAAATCATTTCAAACAAGATATAATAAAGTTTAGGAGTTTATTGCATATTTTTTCGTATTAAATGCGAACCTTTTTGCGTATGTACAAAAAAGGAACAAAACTAACTGCAGTGCGCTGCCTTACTTTATTGACGTAATTATATCGTACATTGCTATGTTAGCGTTTTTATAAACGGGTTAGTTGTATTTAGATTTAGATGAATAATTAATTGTACTTCAATTCCAGAAAAAATTAGTAATCTAAAAATAGTGCAAGTGGATGAGAAAAAACAAAAAAGTGTTACTGTGTAAAGAAATACGATTAAGTAGTATCTTCTTCCTTGGTTAAACATCGAAATAATTCATTCTTTATTTCGGAAGTAGGTATTTAGTGTAAATGTTTTTGTGAAGATCCTAGAATTTCGTACTACAAAAACATTAATCGACACAAAAACTTGAAAATCTATATCAAATCATGAGGATAGAGAAATTTTAATTTAATTTTATGACCTTTAAGATTGATACAACTTTTTTGGTCCTAAAAATCAAAGTGTTTGAGTTATTTACAAATAACTAATTTTTAGACCCTTTGCAACCCTCTGGCATATTCTTCCATCAAAGGGGGACAAAAGTTAAGACCGTTTTTAATTATCAATTTACAATTTTCACAAAAAAATCAGTTTAATTTTTTTCTAGCCAGAAGAGACCTGTTTTGCTTTTGGTAAACTATAAATAAAGTGAATTTTTGTAGTGGTATTCATACTGTGTCGATTACAAGCGTTAATTAAACCGACGTTGGTGGTGTGATATTTCAAGACCCCTAGTTTGAAACTGTGCTTTAGTTTTACAGATTTTACTTTTTTCTCAGGAAGCTACAGATAAACAAGTATGAAAAAATACAATATATTTTTAATGAAATATGAAGACTTAGGAATACAAAATATATGTGGGATGGACCACAAAAGTAAAAAGAATCAATTCCTAATGACTTGGCTGAGTTTTTTTTATTTGTCACATCGAAAGAAAATCATATTAAGGATCAATTTATGTACTGGAAGGTTGACTTCGATGTCCTCAGATTATTATGTCACTGTTCAAAATTGTGTCGGTTATAATTCTAATTTGTAAGTTAAAATAATGCGGACGATGAAACTTCAATAGAAAGTACGTCTTTAAAACTTATTTTAAAATTTATTCGATAATAATTAAATGCAGTATATATTGCCAGAAAACCAAAATTGGCAATTTTTCAATTCATATTTTTTCATAAAAACATTTTAAAATTTTAATCTGATCCCGCTCAAAAAATAACTGATCGAATCAGTGCATTTAATAAAGGGAAAACGGTATCCACTTTACGAAACGGTTTCAGATTGTGTAACGAAATACATTTCATGAGCGTAACGCTGGGATTTTTAACCTCCCTTGGTCGAAGCCAGGTAGAATACTTAGAATGTTATATGTTATTTATTTTTCAGTACTGTAACAACAAAAAACTCATCCCTACTATCTTCAGTATGTAAAAGTATATGATATGAATCGCACAAAAGTTTTTGACGTCTATTTTCATAAAAAAATGAAGCCCATATAATATAATTGTTGTGCATCTTTTCCATTGAGAAAATATAAAATCATCACGCTACAAATTGTACCAAAATACGTGACAACCATGGTTAAATTGTAATGAAATGCTTTATTGACTTTTAAATATCTTTACTGGTCCCTCCTTTCAAATTTCTGTTAGAGTGAAATGTCACGAAAGTGGTATGTCGCGAAATGACATAAAGTATATCACTCTTTCTTTTGGTCAGCTGTCAAAATTTTTTGAGGTTATATTATGTAGCTGTAGTTGTATTCGAATCTTAATGTTTTTACATCTCTTGAGAGTATCGGGGACTCATCATTTTTTGAAGTGAAAACTTCCTTAGGCGCGTTAAGCACTTTTTGGCTGGGTACTGAAAAAATTTGAAGCGTCCGAACTACTTCCGTAAGAATTCGCAATCGTAAGAATTCGCAACATACTTATATCATAAAACCGACAGTATACATTACTTCGATTCATAGCCCAGTGGTTACGTGCTTTGCCTTCTATGCATAGGAACCTGGGTTCGAGGCCTGATGGCAGCGTAGAATCTTTGGCGTTTATTTTTCTTCTAAATTCTACATGATATTTGTTTATATATTTTTTTATTTTTGTTATATTCTTTCTTTGACAATAATTATAATTTTTTTGAAACCAAGGTGGAATAAATTAAAAATATAATTTTAGTAATAAATTATTTTTATTTTATAAATGCGCTCATAGTTTTACAGAATTCCGTCCGATGTCACTATCCCTGTAGTAATCTGTCTATCTATAGATTTATAAACTTATAAACTGACAGTTCAAACCAAGGTGCAATAAATGAAGGATAAGATTTTTTCATGAACTTTAGTTGAAAAACAGCAGCTGTCATAATTAAATTTAAAGGTTAAACATTATAAGTAGTTATCGTTAAGGTATTATATTAATTAAATGTCAGTAAAAACTTCTGATTTTCTAATTCTAATATATATAAGTTTTTACTTCTGTTTAATAAAGAAAATATTACACCAATTAGTATTGATGAGTCCCGTACTTCCACCATACTATATCGTCACTTCCACCACCTTAGCTATCAAAATATCTATAGAATCTAGATATTTGATATAACTTTATGTAAATTTGTTTATTAAACACTCTTATGTCGGGTTTATCGTACATTTTAATCACGCTGTTATGTTAATTCGCTGTTATTTCTATGCTTACTTCATATGTTTTATGTGTAAAAATTTAACAGTGATTAACAAAACAGCCTGCTATATGTACGATAAACCTGACATTAATCAAATGTATGAAGTTATTTTATACAAAATATGAAATTATGTAAAATACTCATCGATGCTTTTATCTTTGCGGCCTGCGGGTATGCTGTTCAATTTTATTCATTTTACCGATAATATTGAGGAGGATTTTCTGTGTTAAGTAGATAATAGGATTTTTTAAATGGAAATTTCTGTATCTAACAACCGTCTTAACTGAATTATTTCATAGTTTACCACTGTACCGCCAGAGATATGAAGTCATGTGCGTAACATATTATTTATTTAAATTTCTTGTCAACTTCAACTCGCACTGTGCGAATAAATCAGTAAAATTGCAACAGAGGACAATATTAAATGAAGACAACATAGGAAAGATGGCTATTACTATGAGATAATCTTTCAATATGAGACACATCTATGTTGACGAAACAAAACGGTGCCATTTATTAACAAATATAGAAAGTGGCTCCTAATTGGTTCACTTTCCATCTAAACTGATGTTTTTCATTTGTTTGATTACGTAGGTGCCGTAGATATTGTTTTATTTAATTTTGTCAATTCAAAACTCATTTTTTAATCGCTATCAACTATCCATATTAGCATACAGAGTTCACTAGTTAGTTGATACGTTCGTTTAGGTGTGTCTGTGTGTGTCAAACGACATCAAGATAGGGTATTCGACCAATCAGAATGGACCCTGACTGCATATGGTCTAGTCGCTTGTGTCGGAATGTTTATGAAACTTATCGACATTTTCCTATTGGCATAATATATCAGATTTGAATCTACGTAAATGTATAAGGATGGTAATTGCAAAATTTTTAAATCGGAAAAGATGGGTCTACAAGGAGTTCGCTGTGGCACTTTGGCGCGAGTGACTTCTGTTAAGTTGGTTGCATGACAAACTACAGCTGGCAATATATTTCACTAACCTTTTTCTGAAACCATGTGATTCATTTAGAAGCATAATTAATTCAGCTATTATAATTATTAAATAGAATTTATCAGCACAAAATAGACTGTAGAAACATAAACTTATTAAGTGATAATAAGACGGCGTTGTCATCTCATCATTTCGACACTGGGCATAAATTTCTTTTCAATGAAGTTCAAATATTAGATAAAGAGTCAAATTGGAAGAAACGCAATATCAGTGAAATGTGTTTTATTAGAAAAAACAATTCAATCAATTATAGAATAGACACTCAAAATTTAAGTAGTCAGTACAATTATATTATGAAATTATGCTAACTTTTGTATTATTATTATTATTATTATTGATTGTTAAAATTTATAGTCAACATAATTTGTTACCATGTTTTTGTCTTATGTACCCTATCTTATGTTAATTGCTATGGTTAGTAATTAATATTAATTTTCATATATATTGTTATTTTTATGTATGTACTTGAAAAAGTCTAAATCTATAGACGAAACGTCGTACATTTAATTTAATAAATCAAATTATATTGTCCACTTTCCTGCGATTTTGCTTAATTTTATTATAATTATTGTTTTAATAATATAACTGGAGGGGGCAGTATAGCCTAGTGGTTAGCATGCTTGGCGCCGCAACCTCTAGACTAGACTGCCGTGGGTTCGAATCCCACCTGCGCTCATGGATGTTTTGTGATGTTATTTAGTTTTAAGTTAGTTGTTATTTAGTGTAGTTGAAAGACGCTAATGACCTTAGATGTCTATAATCTACAATAAAATTAAAATTAAATAATATAACTAATTTTAATATTAGAAGTAGATAAACTACTTTCCAATTTGTGTTTCGGATATACATATTATGAATATAATGACTAATTCAAACATTAACAATAACATCTTTCAGCTAAGGTAATAACCTAAAAACTTTTTTATTTATACATGTTTGTTAATTGATATGTAATATTTTCGTATCTCAAGAAGCTGGAATTCACCAGCGAAACGTTATACACAGCCAAATAAGGTGTTTGATTTGTGTACCTGTCTACTTTCCCGATAACATTTGCTATATACTTATCAATAATGGACGTGAAACCAGAAAATAATGTCATAATGTTGAGAAACCAATTCCAATTTTGTTCCACCTCGAGTAAGAGGTACTAAGAATGTGAAGGTGTGTAAATTAAATATACAAAAATACTAAAAGTGAAAAATAAGAAAAAAATACCAATAAAAAATTATTAATACCTCACAAAATCATATCGCGAGAGTAAGGTATGTGCGTAGAGAGGGGAAACTGAGAAACATACTACTGTTCTGTGGCGGCAACATAATAGATTGACGCTGTGTTGGTGTTTATTATAGTATAGTGAACTTGTTTTCAAGTGACTCAATTTTATTGTTGAAAGGGGTAATGATCATACCATTTTTTTATATCATTTAATTATTTTTTAGATTTAAGACTAATTTTACCCAGTTTTTTCAATTTGGAGACTAAAAAGATCTAAAATCAAAAACAGGCAAAACTATTTTTTGATATTTTTTTATACAGAGCGCATGAGTGTAAGTACGTCTATCCGCTTCTGACAGATATCTTTTTACTTCCCACCTCTACTATGGTAGGGAAGTAATGGATTCAGTCCGAAAACAATATTTCGAGATTTTAACAGATTTTCACGTTTTGAGACCCTAGCAATCGTTTAAGATCATTTTCTGACTGATGTCTGTATGTGTGTGTGTATGTGTGTATGTGTGTATGTGTGTATGTGTGTGTGTATGTGGTCAATTTTTCGCCTTCGATATCTTAAGAACGGAACAACATACGGGCATGCCGATTGTTCTATTGTGTTTATCAGCCTTTAACTTAGATCTGATTAGATTTTGAGTCAAATCGGTTCAGTGGATCCTGAGATATTCAAAAAAACGTCCTCAATGTCACGTATTAACATAGGTAAAAAAAAATATAAATGAATTCTAGATGTTATAATATGAAAAAAATGTAAATATTTTTTTTCTCTAAAATGTATAGTTTTCGAGAAAAAAAATATTTTAGTAAAAAAATAAAAAATTGTACGTAAATCAAGGTAACCATGATTTTTGCTATATTAAGCTAGCCATCAATAGATCACCAAACAAAAAAGAGGGCCATGCTTTTTTCAAAGAATAAAAATTAAATTGTGTTTTAAAGACCACCAACAGCTAAGGTTATTTGGGCCTAGTCAAAGAATAAAAAAAAGAGTGTTTATTTTTTGCAAATATTTACTAGGTGGGAAGTATAGGACTGGTCATCAGTCGAATTTTTTATTTATGGCAATAAAGGAATATTATCTGCCCAGTAAAATAAGACTCTACGGGGACCGTTGGTGGAAATAAATTTTGGAGAGCGGGAGATCGTTTTCATTGCTTCATTTGACGTCAAGTAGAAGTATCCTAGGTTTGCATGGTCCCTTGACGCGAGCTTACCTGAAGGCATCAAAAAACCACGAAATTTTACCATCTTTTTGCTCTTTTCTAAATATCTCAGAACGGTCGACTTAAGCGATTCTTTCACTATGTAATGTTTTAAAGAGGAAAGAAAAGTTGTGGGGATAAAAATTATAGGAAAAGTAATCCTCTTTAAAACATTACATAGGGGAAGAATTGCTTAAGTCGACCGTTTCTGAGATTTTTCGAAAAAAGCAAAAAGGTGGTAAAATTTCGTGGTTTTTTTGATGTCTCACGTAAGCTTGCAGTCGACGGACCGTGCAAACCTAGGCTACTTCTATTTTACGTACAATGAAGCGATCTCACGCTTTCCAACATTTATTTCCACTAACTGGCCTCTTTTTACTTGCCTATAAAGGCATTGGCATTATAAAAGATAATATAAGTGAAATCTCACAAACTACTTATATTTAACTGTGATCTGATCGACGTCTAAGTCTGAGGCTACACTAGATCCGTGTCAGACCAGATCCGATCAGATCAGACCAGACCAGACCAGACCAAATCAGACACTTCAGACGAAGTGGCTACATAGGGAGTGGATAATATCCGACGGACAGTTTTTCTTTGTTGAACAATAATAATTTTTGATGTGCAAATTTTGAATATTTGGATATTTAAATATTTGTCATAGACTGTAGTTAGCTTCTTTCCGGATTCAAATGAAAATCAAAATGCACTGTTTTTATTATTTTTTATCGTTGTTCAACAATAACATTTATTATACATTTATACAACTGTTCTTTGTTTTTGGCGTCCCTGAGTCCTGACCCCTGTCATGAGTATCGGCTGTCGCCAATTATTACTCATTGCTGTGTTTACGTTTTGATTTCAATATGCGATTTATGATTTAGATTAGCGATAGAGATAACATTTTTTTCAGAAATATAATGTAATTTTTTTAATCATTTAACAGTTATGCTATCTGTTATGACTGCCCAGTATTGTTAGATTTAAATTTTATTGTTGGGAAACTTGTGAGGGCCGTGACTTGACAGACTTCAGGATCTTTGTCAAAAATCCAAAAAACAGCTAAATTTTAATTAATTTTAACTATTCGAATAGAAGTTTAAATGAATATTCGAATACTTTAATTTGAAAAATACCGAGCCCTATTATAAACAACAAACAAAACAAACAAACTTCAACAATGCGTTGAAACCGATCAGAGTTAATTTACTTTCATTTTATGGACTACTCATAGATTAATTAATAAATAAATTATATTTTCAAATCATACCTGAAAGATTCATTTTTTCGCCAATATCTCTCCACAAAAGACCTTTCACGTCCCTGTTGTGGTATCTTTTGTCTCTTTGGTCCCAAATAGGAGGCTTTTCACGTACAAGATCAATTAAAAGTGATTTGTCCATACTCACAATTGATATTCAAACACGTTTTTAAATAATAATACAATACAATAAGACAATCTGGTAATAATAGCTAGCATACACAACACTGTTTGTTGAAAACTGTCAAATGTACGGCCGTAGTCTGGCGAAAATATCAAACATGTTTGATCTCGTCCGACGGTCGGAACGTGTCTGTTGCAATCTGACATCTTCTGGCGCGGTCTGGAGTGATAAGTGTAGCCACTTCAACAAGGTTACTGGTGTTTGTTCACATCCGACATTACGGATCTGATCTGGTCTGATCTGATCTGATCGGAAACGGCGCCAATGTAGCCTCAGCCTTACTTTCGTAATTTGTTTATTGTTCTCCTTGTTCACTTTTATGTAGAAACAGCGAACAATAAAAAAATGTGTAACTAACGTAAAATGTTACTTCAGTAATTGTAAATTTGAGATTAATGCCGTTTTATTTTGGTTATGCACAATGTTTTATTTATATTTTATTCTAACAAAGTAACAAACTAAAATTGTTACTGATTATCACATACCTATTGTCAAATGCACGATCGAGTTATGTAAATGGTTAGTTCTCTTAAAAGGATTGGTTTTTAATATTTGAAATTTTTTTAAGAATCTACTTTGTCATTCTTGTCAGAATATATCATTGAGGGAAAAATATAGGTTATACTTGACAAAATGTGAAGACAACTGTCACCAAAGTTTCAGCGGCGTATTCTCTGTTGATTCCAATAATGTTATTTATATTTTACCACAAAAAACGAACATAATTTAAAATAAGTGTATTTAATTTTTTTATTCCTTAAAAACTTTATTAGCTCTTAATTTGTATTTTTAATTAGATTATGTAGAAATTATTCAGTTGAAAAGTAAAAAAATATTAATTTTCTACACTAAAAATGTAGTAGACTACTTTAGACCTGGCGCTAGCAAACAGTTTTTTATTGGGCAATTTATTCGGTCGGGCGATCGACAATCAGCAAACAGATACCTAACTAAATGATTAACAAATAAATTAATTAATCGGTCCATTAAACAGTTGCAGGTGAGTGTATGTTCATATGAACGCTTAGTAGTCACTCGGGCGACTAAAAATTGCTTGTACTCGTAGTCAAAAATCTTTTTAAAACAAATTTTATGTTGCTGTACCTACACCGATTGCGCAATGTAAAAAATTCGACTGATGACCAGTCCTATACTTCCCACCTAGTAAATATTTGCAAAAAATAAACACTCTTTTTTTTTATTCTTTGACTAGGCCCAAATAACCTTAGCTGTTGGTGGTCTTTAAAACACAATTTAATTTTTATTCTTTGAAAAAAGCATGGCCCTCTTTTATGTTTGGTGATCTACTGATGGCTAGCTTAATTAGCAAAAATCATGGTTACCTTGATTTACGTACAATTTTTGATTTTTTTTAGTAAAATATTTTTTTTCTCGAAAACTATACATTTTAGGAAAAAAAAATATTTACATTTTTTTCATATTATAACATCCAGAATTCATTTATATTTTCTTTTACCTATGTTAATACGTGACATTGAGAACGTTTTTTTTAATATCTCAGGATCCACTGAACCGATTTGACTCAAAATCTAATCAGATCTAAGTTAAAGGCTGATAAACACAATAGAACAATCGGCATGCCCGTATGTTGTTCCGTTCTTAAGATATCGAAGGCGAAAAATTGACCACATACACACACACACACACACACACACACACACACACACACACACACACACACACACACACACACATACAGACATCAGTCAGAAAATGATCTTAAACGATTGCTAGGGTCTCAAAACGTGAAATCTGTTAAAATCTCGAAATATTTTTTTCGGACTAAATCCATTACTTCCCTACCATAGACCATAGTAGAGGTGGGAAGTAAAAATGTTGAGAAATTGCCGTCGAAAAATAAGTCTTTCAGTGCTCAATAAATTTAAAATTTTCAACGATAACTATTGGTGTAGATAATGCAATAAAATTATTTGTTCATTTATTGCACGTTGAAAGGAAAACTTATTCCATTTGAAAGAATTCTACAGGTAAGTAATATCTAATGCAGTTATCTCACCTGAAAGTAAACAGTGTGAAATGGGATGAAAAATTCCAATAATAATTTTCTAATATAGAACTGAACAAAATGCAGGTGTATTAATGAGTGGGTTTCAGTAGGATCCTATAATTTAAGGGAAATTCCATCAACAATGACACGAAGATGGTTACAACCACATATGTTGTAAAAATGCAACCAATATTAATTTGAAAATTTAAACATTATTTTGTTAACAAAACTATAGCTTGATGATAAAAATTTAAATTTTAATTGAGCGGTGTTTGGAATGACATATTGTTTATGTTACTGACCGAACGAGCTAAGTATGTGAACTGTGAAGCCCTGTTTTAACATAATCATTCCGAATCTTGTTCAATTTCTTTGTTTTTTGATGTTTGTTGAGTGTACCCAATTTTAACCTAGCCCTAACTACGAACATAAACGATTTTGTGATCAAAACATCTCCCTGGTTGTGGTTCAGAATATCATAAAGGCAGAAAATAATGAGAAAACGAGTACATGCATTTTAAGTAAGTTCTTTTGTTAGTGTATTTGCCATATGGCACATACACTATTGGCGTCGGTCGGATGGCGGGACCTAGGGGTCGGACCAAAATTTCTCGACGTTTCATAGCCTCCTGAACAATTTGGCACCATTTTTGGAAATGTTTATATATTATATATGTGTGTACGGGCTATAACTTTCAAAAGAGTTAATTAATTTTGACGAAATTTGGTAGGCACCTGGAATCCATCACCGCACGAAGCCTATTTAAAATGGGCCCAATCGGACTATTTTAAGGGTGGTTTTTAGGGGTTGAAAAATGTTTTTGGGCCCAAAAATACCGAAAAAATTCTCAGAATTGTTTCAAAATTGAAATTTAATCCTTTAGTGAAGATTAAAATGTGCTGCTAAAATTTTAATAAAATCGCCTGCGGCGGCCTGAAGGGTGTATTTAATTTGGTACATAGGTTGCATTGATAGTAATATTGAAATTAAGAAAAAAAAAATATTTTAAGGGATGTATTAAGGGGTTAAATTTTTTATTTTGTCCAAAAATAAACTTAAGTTTACGTATTAAACCACACTATACTATATTGTCGGCAGGGTTTGGCACTGCGACCCGAGTTTTTCAAATTTTGTGTCAACAATAATTGGAACAATATGTTACAAAAATGTTGAATTGAATCTTGTACTGCTGAGCCTTCATCAGTCGTCCCTGTCTTCTGCCAATTTGTGAGTAGATGCTACGAAATTCAATTACATTGTAGTTATTTAAGAAAACCTGAAGTGAGCTACTTCTACTCTTCATAAACTACAAATCATTCGTATAAATATGGCAAATAAAATGTATACAGATTTTTTGTATTAATCTACATAGAAGTGTAACATTGCTCAAAGCAGCTTGAAAAATTTTCTAGTTGGGATAAGCAAAAGTGTAGGGGTAATACACACACAAACACATAGATATATAGTAGCAGAAGCAGAGCAGTGTGAGAGAAGGGAGAAAGAGAGCAACGTGTGAAGGGTAGCTTTATGAGAGAGGAACGGGAGAGGGGAATACCTGTGGCGTCGTCGCTATCATCGGCACTATCCGATGCGCGTTCCAGACGCTGGCAGGTATATAAGACCAACTCCAACGGCGGGAAATTCGCTATTCGACCGTGGTAATCAGTCCTTTACTACCAACATTATAATATTTTATTAATAACACACTACACGGTGTATTTGTCTGTTCAAATCGTGATCGTATTTTTGACAACTGTGCTCTGTTTGAACAATTGTAAGTACAATTTGCTTGTAGTTATTTTTATTGTAAACTTTTGTTGATAAAATTGTAGAATTGAATTTGCATCTATAAGGGAAATTATTTGATAGGAGTCAAACATCTTGCTCAATAAAATTCATATAGCATTGTTATTTGTTTGATAATTCATATAAAACATATTGGAAACATTCAATTTTATTTTTTGTTTTCAAAAGATAAAATCAGTTGATTTTTTAGTATGGTTCTCGTTTCCATTTTGTTTACAGAAAATATTTTTAGACAATATTATGTATCCAAAAATGCAATAAAATTTTACGGTTTATAATTTGGCAGTTTTGCTTAATGCACAAAGTTCCAGTTTTCAACTTTTTTTATAATCTATTATGGAACAGTGCTTTTATGTAATGAAAAAAGAAATTGTGTTAGTTGAGTTTTGTTTATTAATATACTTATTTGTCTAAAAAATAAGCTAAGCAATCCATCATCGTCGGCTAAATTTTTCCTTCGATGATTTGTATAGTTTTTTGAAAATTATGCAATTGGATTTTTGTAAAACAACGATATAATGTGTGGTTCTTGTTTAAACATTTGAATATAATATTAAAACAAATCACAAAAAATGGGGTAGGTAGTGTTGGGGTCACTATTGTTTAGGTTTCTGGCGGAAAACTTTACAGCTAATAAAATATTAATAACCAATAATGTTTCCATGGTTAATTTGTTCTTTAAAATAAATTAATACATTTATTATAGTAATTTTTAAGACGCCATATAAAATAAATGTACGTATTTCTGTAACAAAAATCGTAACACCGAATTTCTAAAGATACCCGCGGTGTAAGACGTTTTCGGTCAAAAACACTGATAATGACAATTGAAAAAGTTATAAGAATAATTAAAAAAGAAACAAATCAATTCAAGATTTCAATTTCAATATTATTGAGGTAATTGAAAAATATCTCTTCAAATGTTGATTTCAAAAAGGTACATACTGTAGCTTTTATTTTAGTAACAAACATACCTATATGTAAAAATATAAGCGCTTGTTAGAATGACAGCCTAATAGAATATTTTTAAAATGAATAAGTTGTATTTAGCCTTTTATAGCGACTTCGGTCGTGTTAATGTCAGGGTATAAAGTAGCCTGTACTTCAAGTTTGAGCAGTAATTAATAGTATACAGTGTTTCATTAAAAACTGTCCATCCGTTCTCAAGTGATACTGGTGCAAACAACAGACAGACAAGAATTCGGAAAATATGTTTATGTCTAGTCATAAAAACATGCATGAAAACAAAATTACTGGCAGAAGTTCCGTTACTGTTTTTATTTAAGAATTTATGAACATTTAACATACTTAACTGTTCACCAGCAATGTAAATTTCAGCGTAAAAAACTCAACCCGGTTCTGTGAAACAACTCTATTTTCGAAATCAATTTATTAAACTATGTTCAAAACGGATCTTTGAGCAATTTAATCATCGAGATTTTACGACCAACGTATAAAATAAAGAAAATATTGCATTTCACTCTCTCTATTTCTACAGTTTTCATCAAATAGTAGAACGTTTTATTTCCTTATTTATTGCTTTCACCCTGAAATGAGGTCTATTTTTAGGTTTTTGCATATTGGTTGTATATTTTGCATACGAAGCATTGAAAAATAACATTTAAGTAAAATATAAAAGCTTTATAATTTATGGTAAATAATATGTAAAATAATATAAATATAAAAAAATATGTTATTAATCGAAGCATATCTAGAAAAGAATAATATACCTACTCACAAAAGGCGGCAATATAATAATATTTTTATGTATTTATTTATTATGTTTTTATTATTCTATCCGTTGTGATTTTCCACCGCAATTTCCGTACGGCAATTAAAAAAAACTCGGGTCGCCGTTCAGAGAACTGCCTACAAAATAGTACATTTGCTAATACATGTAATGATGTATTTACATGTGTCATTTTCATTACGTAATCTTATATTTGTTTTTGCACAAAATAAAAATTTAACGTCCAATATATATTTTAAAATGATCACATTTTTCTCAATTTTAATATTCGGCACGCATTTTATCAGTCCAATATCTGCGAAAAATTATATACATCCTTTATCAAGTAAATCACAATAACTTTCCGAAAATTATTGTTTTTTTATATTTTAAAGTCCGTTTCTGTCTGGCCGAATTTGTTTGTTGTTAATCTTTATTAAAGGGTTGAATTTCGAGAATTTTGTTTTATGTTTCCGGCCCAAAAAATGATAAACTGACAAACTCATGTGAGTGATAAATAATTTTAAGTTTCAACCTGAAGATGGAATCTTAGACCCGAAACACGTCGTTTTAACAATTATATTGGAAGTACAAAAAACATAGATTTTACCGTTATTATTTTATTTTAATTGTTTATACCTCTGGGCTCTGAATGGTCATATTACGTCTATTTTAAACAAGCTTTGTGCGGCGATGTGTATCGAATTTCTTTTAAAGTTTTCGAGAGACGCGCATACAGTAAAAATACTACAGTTGGAACTATGTTTTAACTACTCAAAAAAAATATGCATATTTTACAGTTGCTTGTGCACTCCTGTAATCTGTTTACATTAATACCAACTTTTTTTGTAAAATATGCATATTTATTGGAAACGTGGGTTCCAACGCTTGTGTATCATTTGAAAGTCAGAAATGACACCCAGGGATATAGTAATTTGTAATTTAATAAATTCATTTTCATACGTTTTTTAATTTATGCCACAGAATAATACGTTGTTATTTTTAATTGGTTTTTTTGGAGCTTAAGTTAAAAGAAAGGTAAGATGGATGGTCTAAAAAAATTCTACTGCAAACCTTTTTAGTTATGGTTCAAGCGCTGATCGTACAAAAGTCACAACACTAAAATTTTATTACTGAATTTAACAGATAATAATATTATGATGAAAAACATTAAATCAGTGACAGACTAGTTCAATTTTCTATCATTTTACAAGCTTTTATTTAACTTCACTTGTATGTATGTATGTATGTCCTGGAATTTTGTAATCAATATTTCACCCATTTCCACTGAAGCTATCGGGCTGAAATTTGGCACACACGTTTGGTTCTCGTGACAATGCACGATTACTTAAATGCCGCCATTTTTAATTCAATATGGCGGACGTTACAAAATGGCGATTTATCATTTCCACAGCAACCCCTACGATATGGGTATCAAATGAAAGGGCTTGATGAGCGAACATTTTGGGGGCAATTTAAGGGCATTTTGGGGACAATTTAAGGGCATGCTGGGTGTCGAAGGAGGGTAAAATTTTGAAAGACTAAAATGAACACAATAAATATTAGTAAAAAAAAACTTTTTAGAGACAAGCTTTTATTTAAATGCACTAAAAAGGGAAAAATAATTTTTAATAATTTAGGTTCATAATTATAAAAGCGTGGGTCGTGAACTCTATGATAGTTTATTAGTCACGACCAACGCTTTTATAATTATGAACCTAAATTATTAAAAAATATTTTTTCCTTTTTAGTGCATTTAAATAAAAACTTGTCTCTAAAAAGTTTTTTTTTACTAATATTTATTTTGTTGTCGGTATCTCGAATATGGCTCAACATTCCTTGATGAAATTTAAACATATTACAGAGACGTATCAATTATTTATAACTTTATCATCGTCTGCCTTGCAATTTTTTTCGCATAGCTGGTAGACCTCATGTTGAACATTTATTCATTTGGAGAGCTAGGTCTGCCAGGTAGGTATACAAAAATAATTTGCAAGGCAGACGGCAATAATTGGTAATAATTGATACTTCTCTATAATCTGTATAAATTTCAAGTAGTGTTGAGCCATATTCGAGATACTGACAACAAAAAATTATAACAAAAAATTGAATTAGTCTGCCACTGATTTAATGTTTTTCATCATACTATCTGTTAAATTCAAAAATTTTAGTAGTGTTGTCCAGTAGACTTTTGTACGGTCAGACCTTGGACTATTTATGTTTTTTGTCGTTTGGCTTTGTATGACACCGAAAAAATGATTCGGTTTTGCTTTAAGAAATTTCTGTAATCTCTACTGAACATAATGTTTCAAATAAAACTAATAAAGTCTTATTCAAGAACATGTAAATATTCGAAGTATAATATTCAACTAGCTACCTTGATAGTTTAGTCAACGAATGATCCTAGCCGGAAAGTCAATAAGCGCAAAAACCGACTACGGGACTTTGTTTGGACTGGCTAATAAAAAAACATATTAAAAGTCCTTTACCCTCGGGTAGGCGCAAGAGGAGAGGGGAACACTTCAAAGGTCCTTTTTTTTGGTTTTTCGAAAACAGTTGGTCCTACGAAAAAATTCCATGCATGAAAATTGTAGCTGACAAAATTTCCAACATTTTCTATATTTGAAGTTTTTTCTATCTCCAACCGTTAACGAGTTATACGCTTCTGAAAACTTTGGATCAGGTTAAGATAAAATGGTAAACTGATATACCATTTTGAAGGAAATTTAATTCTCTAAAACTTTCTTTTGTAAAATGAAAGGCTGAGGCGCTATTGAGGAAAGTTCGGCAAAAAATTTGTGCGAAAAATGTTTTTTCGAAAAAATAGCGTTTTCAGAAGCGTGCGTAACTCGTTAACGGTTGAAGATAGAAAAAAACTTCAAATATAGAAAATGTAGAAAATTTTGTCAGCTACAATTTTCATGCAATGAATTTTTCGTAGCACCAACTATTTTTGAGATATACGCGAAAGACCAAAAAAAGGACCTTTGAAGTGCTTCCCCCCTCTTGCGCCCACCCGAGGGTCAAGAACTTTTAATATGTTTTTTTTTTGTTTTTTTATTAACCAGTTCAAACAAACTCCCGATGTAGATTTTTGCGCTTTCCGGCTAGACCCCTCTTTAGAGCACTCATTGACTGAGCTATGAGGTGAATGTCGTTATTCATTCATAATAAGAATATTTTCATAATGTTAAAAGTAGTTGAAAAATACGAAATAGTCTCTGGAGAATCATTGCTAATGTCTTTTTTGATCGATTTATAGTACATCTTCCCATTTTAGGTTGCTTTCAAAGTTGTTACGATGGTTTTTTATAAATTAAATACAGATAAATTTGAATTTTTTTAATGTAATACGTATGTAACTCTGAGTAGATTCAGGATACAAGATAATAAAAACAAGTTAATAATTAATGATTGAAGTCAATTTAGAGGAACTGTTTCTGCACACATGAAAAATCCAAATTTTCAGAGGGCTGCAACTTCGTAACAAAACATTTTCTAACCCATAGTCACAGAAACTTTTTTTTAAAGAAATCACCTGTATACTATCTAACATTATAAATAATAAACGTCATAATTATTAAAAATTCTATTGGTCTGATTATAGTTTGTTCGTTGATTCCGAATTAATTTATTATATTGTCGTCCATAAAAAATTGAATGATTACTGTTTTTTAATTCAGTCATAAAACTAATTTAAATTTCAATTTTGTAAATACATACAAATTACTTCTGTTAAAATCAAAATTAAATTTGTTGCTATAGGCGTGTATAAAAATATTATAAATCGGTTGATCACTTCCAGTTCAAGATTTAGGTAAACTCAGAATATGGGGTCTTGGAATGTACAATCATGAATCAAGGCTCCTTGAAAGATGAAAAATGAGTCAGTTGTGAGTGAATCATTTGGGACGATATTCTCTATAAGTAGATAAAATTAATATTGTCTCATTAGTTCTTAAGCGGAAAATTAAATACGATTATCATCAATCACCGTTGAATACTAGTTTAATTGAAAATCAATTAAACGCTTTCAAAGTAAAATGTCAATCACTAGCTGGCTGCTACTGTAATATGCGTGATATATAGGGTGTTCTAATTAAGGAAAAGAATTCCTTGAAGGATTTAGACGGAAAATATTATATTTTACGATATAGTTTCATAATATTATATTTACATTTAATATCATTCATAAGTCGATTATATAATAATATATTATACAAAGTAAAAATAATGAACTCGAGATTAAATTAATTCTTTCCGAGTTACTATGCTTCTTGTATTCAATATTATTTTTTCAAAGAGAATTTTCATTTTTTAATTCGTTCTTCAAAAAAGAAATTCGTTTTTATAATTAATAATATATAGGTACTATTATATAAAATTCTTTGTATGTATGTTCCAAATGATTTAACTTAAAATCTTTTTGACGGATTTTAATGATTTTTTAAATGTTCCTGATGATTCCAAAGTCCTATGTATTATTCAACTTTTTAAATTAATTTTTGAGTTAATTAATTGATTAATTTTTTTATGGTTCTCTACTACTAACAAAACGAAATTCCTTTGTATTTTAGCGTATTGGAGGAATCCTACTAACACCAGCCCGACTTCGCTTCGTAGGGTGAGAGATTCTCGCGGGGGGGATAATAAATCAAAAATTATTACCTATCTGTGTAATTACTGAACCGATTTTAAAAATTCACTAATAAAAATTCACTAATAGAAAGTTATACTCCCTGACTAATATAGGCTATATGTATTTTATTTTGATAAATTTCTCACGGGAAGGGGGGATAATTCCTGTGGGATAGTAACAAAACGTAAATCTGAAATTCTTTTGCATTTTTATAAACACCACCAGCCCGATTTTGCTTCGCAGGGGAAGAATTTCTCGCGGGGGGGATAATAAATCATAAATCAACATAAACGTGGGCGAAGCCACGGATAGTGGCTAGTATTTTATATAAGTAGATTTTGTCATCTTGTGCTATAACTAATAATTATCCAAAATAAAAATAGATGATATCTCAAAAATGAATAGTTATCAAGTCACATTCTATTAGGAATACACGAGAAAACGAAATTTCAATACCGACCTGCAATTATCCCAAACGCTGAGATATTTGTATTTTGATAATAATAATTGTAGTTTATTGTAGTTGTAGTTAACTTTTATGTTTATTTATTTTTTAGGGTTCCGTACCAGTAAGAAACTCTATTGTTGTGCCAACTATGTCTTTCTGCCTGCCTGCCTGTTGTCTGTCTGTGTTTGTCTGTTGCAGGTCTCTAACTTCTAAACGAAATGAGATAGGGACTTAAAATTCACACATAATATGTATTACCGCGGCCCAATGGAGTAAAGAATTTGTCGAGCGTCTATAATAAACAATTCATACAACCAAATATTAAAAAAGTTTATTTAGGGGGGCGCCCATACATGCAAACGGGGGTCAAACAAAATTTTTTTGAATTTATTCTTGTAGGTTATCGTTGAAAAGAGCCTTTTGAGTAGATTAGGAATGTGTATTTATTCTTATTTATTTTGTCAAAATTGTAGGTTTTAGAGACCGTCAAATTTGCAATTTTTAGACATATTTTATTACCAGGTCTATCTTAAAAACGTCATTACCTATAAAGCTGTAATTCACGTCAAGTATCACTCATATCCTCTAGAGTCTAGTTAATCAACAAAAAATACTAAAAACAGAACAAAAGAATGCGCCTATACATGCAAACGGGGGGCAAACATTTTTTTACCTATTCTTGTGGGGTATCGTTGAAAAGGGCTTTTTGAGTAGATTATGAATGTGTTTTTATTTTATTTATTTTATCAAAATTGTAGGTTTAGCATAACTTACATAGTACGGAACCCTACTCTTTGTGAAGTTCGACACGCACTTGGCCGTTTTTTTATATAATGATTATTATCAGTTTTTGAGACTATAATATTTGGACACAGAAAACAATAATTAATGATTTACTTATCTTGCAAGGATTTAGCGTGCACTACGTAATTTTGTTTTGGAATCATAGTATTATAAATTTTTGTTGTGTATTTATTCTATGAAACGAATATGAGGCAATTACATTTTATAAAGTGACATTTAACTCTTTTTATACATTTTATACATTTAATCTTATTTATAGCTTCTCGGATATGAGCGAGTTCTCTTCTCATTTATAGCGTCCTTGCTTATTATGGAATGAATGATTAAAGAACATAAAATTATAGTAATTAAATAAGAATGCGTTAAAATTGAAATAAAAAATGTTTACAGCTAAAGCTTTTATAAAATTAACTTTATGACAAGCCGATATCGTTTATCGATTGACATGATATGTTTTACCTACTAATAATGCTTTTCAATTGCAACCAGAAAAAAAATCAAGGCAGCTTTTTCTCCAGCGGACTACATACAATCTTAAATCTTAGTATTTTCTTTTATTTTAATAGCTAATGCTTCGAAAAAATCCATTAGCATAAAAAAATACATTAATAATTTAATACAATAAATAAATAATATAATAATATGTTACAGTTGATATACGCGGTTAATATGGATAAATAAATTGCCGGTTTAATGGAATTAAGAGTAGGTATTTGGTAGGAAAGGTTAGTATTAAAGATTATTTATGATTCCTGTTTCTATTATAAAGCTAATTATTTAAATTTTAGTATTTATCAATAATAAAACTGAAAATTATTTAAATATAAAATTATGTTATCGTGCAGGGGGAAATGGGGAAAGTAACTTGAGCGACATCACTAAGTAAATGGAACACGATACGTATGTAGAACACTCGAGTGACTAAACATTTTCCAATGATAAAAGGAAAATCGCTCATGAGTTAAACTGGGAGTAATATTATAAGTACATCGAATTAATATACAGCGTGCATGTTTCGTTATAAATTGTAACTCAAAGAGTAGTTTCTTACTGGTTAAGGCTCATTTTGTGTATCGGGATATCTAATGTTTCAAAATCATTAAGATTGGTCTATGTCACATTGTTTCCTAATCTGTGGTCCGCGGACCCCTGGGGGTCCGCGAGCATATGTTTGGTGGTCCGGCGTCCCATACGCATCTATCTTATTTAGATCATTAACAAAAATAAATAAATTACCTACGCCAAACATCTCGTAATTATTACGCTTACTGAGCGCGGCTGACTGAAATGTGCAGTGCAAGCGCGCCGGGCGCGGGCCGTACCTAAATGACTTTTCCCCCCACCCCACCGCACTGCCCTGAAAATTGCACCTTTTTTTCACTCAGGGGTCCTTGGCATTATGCTTGATTTCCTTGGGGGTCCGCGGCTGAAAAAGTTTAGGAACCGCTGGACCGTCACTCTATGAAATAGCAAGTAGTTAGACACCATTCTTGCGCGGTCAAATTTGAATTGATGTACTTATTTATGAGGAAAGACTGATAAAAAATAGGTATGTCTATATCGCGGGTACAGACAGATGACGAGAATACCGTTAAACACAAATAAATGTATTCGTTGTTATTGAAAGAAATACATCCACTTTTATTTATTTTATAAAAACAAATGTTCGTAAAATATAATAAATAAATGTGTAGTGAGTAATATTATTTTATAGTGAAATTATGATTTATGAACATTATTTGAACGATGTTATGATTTATGAACATTATTTGAACGATGTTGAACATCGTTCAAATAATGTTCATAAATCATAATTTCACTATAAAATAATATTACTGATGATGCCTAAAAGGGCTTACTGTGTATGAAACCTTAACATACAGTTTTGTTTCACATGTCAACCATTTCCGACTATTTCCGTTACATCTAATATTTCTAAAATGCCACCTTAGTGTAAGACAATAGACGTTATTCACGTCAAAAATGGCGTAATAAAACTAAACTAATAGTAGATTGTATATCTAGATGCGTAATGAGGTATATTACTGACGAGTAGTGACAGTATGTTAAAACGAGCGCCAGCAAGTTTTAACAGTCACTCGAGTCATAATGTCATTACGCACGAGATATATATGGTATTTTTTGCCATACCCACTATAAAATAGCAACTTTTCACTTCATTCTCAGTATTTTCAAAAATTTGATAGCTCATTTGCATCGGCAATTTTACTTCTATAGTAGGCCGTGAGATGTCGCAGTCCGCACGCACAGTAGCAATAAACATAAATCACTATGAAAATGGTTTCACTTACCACACTAGTGTGTTTTGAATACATTTTCAACACACCTGAGTGACCTGACCCATTCCATGCATACATTTACGCATGTAAAGTAGCTATTTTATAGTGGGTAATGGGTATGGCAAAAAAGAAATTTCGATACGAGTGACACGAAATGTTACAATTACCACAAAACACCAAACCATAACAAACACTCTCGACGTACGTTTCGCCAACCAAGTTGGCATCATCAGGAGATGATTAAAACTTTAATCATCTCCTGATGATGCCAACTTGGTTGGCGAAACGTACGTCGAGAGTGTTTGTTATGGTTTGGTGTTTTGTGGTAATTGTAAAATTTCGTATCTTTACACCAAAGGTTCCACCATTTTTTATTGATACGAGTGACGTTACAAGACCTTGCCTAGCGCATGCGCGTATTGCATGCGACTTATCATTTAAGGCACTTCAGTGTGTTTTTGGTGTTGTGTTGATTCGATTTTATGTTTGCATATATAGACACACAGCAAGCTAATAAATCGAATATTTAAAAAAACACCAATTTAAACAAACAAAGTGAAAGTTTGACAGTAGGTTTTAGGCGATAATGGCGGCATTTATTGTATCGGCGACAAGCATCAATTAATTCGTCGCGGGTGGTGTGACATTATAAAACTCTATTTTGGAAATTCTACCTCAATTTGACATACTTTATATTTTTTCCGAGGGGTAAATATCTGCCCAAAATTGTGTACACCATAAATCCTTTTTGGCAAATAAATCCTTATAAATCCTCATAAATCCTTATAAATCCTCGTAAATCCTCATAAATCCTCATAAATCCTTATAAATCCTCGTAAATCCTCATAAATCCTCATAAATCCTCATAAATCCTCGTAAATCCTCGTAAATCCTCATAAATCCTCATAAATCCTCATAAATCCCCATAAGTCATCGAATGTATAAACAATAACAAAACTGTGTTTACCTTATTAATCCAGTCAAATGGTACTTTTAAATTGCGTTAATTAGAAGTTTGATGAAATTTTCCGCAAGGGGTGGCCGCCATCTTGAATTTAAGGGATGAAATCATGTATCTTGGTAAATACTGCTTGTACGTTAAAAATTACTATTACAAAAATTGTTAAGGAGGATCTATCCAACAACTTCTGTTTAAATTTTTTTTGAAATTTCTTATTATTCAAAAGTTATAAATTCTCAAAAATGACACTGTTGGGGGTGGAAACGGTTTTTTCGATTTTACAACAAAACCGTCAATCGGGGCGAAAAATGGTTATAACAAAAGTTGTAGCTTTTGAGTTTCTCTACAATATACATGTATTCAACATTTTTTTGCTTGCTTGGTGCGAATATAGAGGGCGCCAAAAGTCGACCGGCGCCAATATTTTTGAAAAATTTTGAATTTTGCACATAAAAAATTAATTCAAGTCATCGCATTTTCACCAAATACATGATTAGAGGGTTTTAGGGGTCGTTGATTAAGAATCCGTTATCAAATTTTCAAAAAACAAAATGGCGATGATGAATTTGGTGAAAATGCGATGCATTTAAATGGGAGACGTCCGCCATATTGGATTCGCCATTTTGTTTTTGGAAAATTTGATAATGGGTTCCTAATCAGCGTCTCCGAAAACCCCCTAATGAGTATTTGGTGAAAATGCGATGACTTGAATTAATTTGTTAGGTGCAAAATTCAAAAATTTTCAAAAATATTGGCGCCGGTCGACCTTTGGCGCCCTCTATATTCGCACCAAGCAAGCAAAAAAAAATGTTACGTAAAAATATAAAGAAATGAAAAGCGACAGGAATTTTTTGCGAAATTTAAGATTCTGCAATAAAAAATTCACAGATTTCGCAATCCTTGCAACCATCTAGGAAATTGGAAATGATAACAGCATATATGAAACATAATTAACTGTTTATTATACACACAATATTTATCAATGCACTGTTTAGTTTTGTCAGGAATAACCCTATTATTCTTCTGTTATATACGCGTTCACTTTTGCTTGATTACTTAACTTTTAAATGGATTTTTCTACAGTATTTATTAACATTTGCTCAAAAATAACACCGCAGATCGTCGCAAATATCATGACATGATATAAAACACATTTCGAAAAAATTGCACTTGTTCAATTTTGCATGATTGCTCCTCACTTGATCGCGACACCGTTGTCTTTTGGCCTTGAACGAAAACTCGTAACTCTGCTCCCATATACGAACATAAACATTTCCAATGTTAAAAATATCCGAAATAACCACATTAAATAAATCTCCTGGTAAATAAACTGTCTAAGAAAAGTCAAAGTAAACTATCTAGAAAAGTCAAGAATTATATTCCTTTTACTTTGTGACGTATAAATATTATTGAATTAAAAAAATCACTCTCAAAATTTTTATTTTATCGTGGATGTTATGTGCGTAAGTATAAAATATATTTAGTTAAAATCGATATGACGAAAATAGTTTGACGAACAGCCTACACAGCGTTTTAGCTTCTGTTTTATAAGCTTTTTTACATGAAATTCAGAGTCATAAAGATACCAAATAGCTACCTAATGCATACTTATCACGGGCGGCGAAATGATTTGGTATCACAAAATTTAATATTATATATTTTATTTCCTTTAGCTAACCACCTAAGTCGTTAACTGCTAAAATATAAGACGGGATTACGTTGCATCAAATAAGATTGAGAAGATAGCGTAGTGGTAGAATTCTCGCATTCGGAAAGAATTGGGTTCGTTTCCCGACGAAAGCAGATGTTTCATAGGAATTTTTTTTCCACTGACAAACACTAATTTTTATGCCGGACACCTTGTTCAGTTTTTCAATGGTTTTCCCCAATAATTCCAGAAAGACTTCGAGATGATTTCTAATAGACAAAGCCATGAACGTAGGATTTTTTTTACACTGCTTTCAGTCGAGAAACCATACTTTCTATGCCAGCTAACTTCAGATTTTGCATGGTTCTTCTTAATAATTAGACAGACTTTGAGATTAATCATACAAGGACTTGATTTTTTCTAGTGTTTTCCGCCGAGAAACGATAATTCCTATATCGACCATCTAGTACAGGTTTTCCATGATTTTTTTTAAATAATTCTAGACAAATTTCAATACCTTATACAAGAATATGGTCGACAACTTGTCCAACTCTTATATGCTCAAAAAGTTCTTTATCTTATCCTAATAGATTAGGAAAGGAAGGCGTGGCGGAGTCGCAACTGTCTCCTTCTGAATCGCAACTGTCTTCTTCTAACTTTAAACGTACGTTCTGAATCAGTCTTTCCCGTCGCCTTGACAGGACACAACTGTCAAGTTCATTCATTCTACTGACATAACCTCGTTTTTTTAAACACGTTGTCGTCGTCAATAATTAAAGCAATTTGTTATGGGGTGGTGTTTTGTACCTAACTGCAGTCATAATGAAAATTATGACTGCAAAAAGTTTACATTTCCGACTGAAGAAAAAGCTAAAATAATACCTAGATATCCAATACGTAATTTGTGAAAACATTTTTTTTATACTTTTAGCGTACCTTCCCTTGATCTAGCGTAACTCAGACGACTTCAAAACATTTTTCCAACTCCAAATGAAAATAACAAACTCAATTTCTAATTATAATTGCTTAAATTATACCTCGAGAATAAACGTCAACGAGGTTGTTAGGTTAGTAGAATAAACGTCACTGGAATTGGATGAATCAAGTTACGACATCCATTTTTAACAAATTTTTATTTTCAAATAAAAAATTATTTCACACGAAATAATAAAGTTTTGTAGCCAATAATGACGGGATTTATTAATTATTTTTATGAAACAGCCATTGTTTAGGTAAGAAATGTGTTTTAAGAGAATAGTAACAAATATTCCGTTAAACCCCATACATTTTTGAACTTTAATCGAATCCATTTTAAATTTCGCGCTCATATTAGGACCGCGTATTTCTGTAGTCTATTGTGTACAATTATTCTACTAGCAGGAAGTATAGAAGTGTAAAAAATACTAGTAGTCGTAATGCCATACCCTGCTGAAAGAATAGTGTATTTGCTAATACATGCATTAGTCCAGTCACGAGAGCTTAAAAAGGTAGGTCCACCTTGCGTTTTGTGCAGCAAATGATTTTATTTTTTTGTGTTCTCAAGCATATTTAGGAGATGTCAAATCCAAGTTTGCGACCTCTAAAACAGGGCGGGGGAATTTTGGTGGGCTAAAAACCACGATTTTTTTGCACTTTTTTCGGTTTTTTACTTATAACATAAAAACGGTTGGTCCTATCGAAAAAATGGTCCTATTCAAAATTAAAGGGAAATACATTTACGTCAAAATGCACTGGTCAAATATGTTTATGTTCCGATTTTTACCGACTCTACAGAACTTAGAAAAACAAAAAAAAAATAAACTCTTTTTTTGTTTGAAGGCGCTAATCTCAGGAACTACTAGTCTGTAAAGAAGCAAAGTAGTAATCATTGAGAGTCTATACGAGTTTTTTAAAATTTCAATCCCGAACGGTGAAAACGGGAGTGTAGGATTTATTGTAATAACAAGAAATCCTACACCCACGTTTTACCCCCTTTGGGATTGAATTAAAATAAAAATCGAATCACCTATATCCTTCCTTAATAAACGGACTATCTAACAAAAAAAATTTTTTTCAAATCGGACTGGTAGTTCCTGAGATTAGCGCGTTAAAACAAAAAAAAATAAACTCTTTTTTTGTTTGAACGCGCTAATCTCAGGAACTACAAGTCCGATTAAAAAAAATTTTTTTTTGTTAGCCCGTTTATTCAGGAAAGTTATAGGATATACGAGTTTTTTTTTAAATTTAACCCCAAAGCGGGTAAAACGTGCGTGTAAAATTTTTTGTAACAACAACTAATTTTTCACCCCCGTTTTACCCCCTTTGGGATTGAATTTAAAAAAACTCGAATAGCCTATAATCTTCCTTAATAAACGGGTTATCTAACAAACAATTTTTTTTTAAATCGGACTTGCAGTTCCTGAGATCAGCGCGTTCAAACAAAAAAAGAGTTTATTTTTTTTTTGTTTGAACGCGCTCAGGAAATACCATTCCGATTTGAAAATTTTTTTTTTTGTTAGATAGCTCGTTTATTAAGTTAAATCCAATTTCAGTTTAAAATGAAATAACATCATCAACCAAAATTATCTTTGTATTATCAGAAGCAATTGACAAAAAAAGTTAAAAAAACGTGTAGCACGCCCTAGCAGCAATTATAATACTAATGTCATTTGAGATTTGATGTGTGATTTCGTTTTTATTGTAATGAAACGCATTCTTTTTCCTATGAAATGTTTTATGGGTACTATTTCATTAAATAGCTGATAAATTTTTTATAGCGACCATGTCAAATAAAATTATGAATATTCTTTGTTCTTTGTACAAATAATGATATCTGTAGGGTTCCGTATCTCAATAAGAAAAAACAGAACCCTTATAGGATTACTCGTCTGTTGTTTGTCTGTCAGGCTGGTTGGCTGGCCGGGTGTCCATCTTTTTTTTTTGGTGAAAACTGTCAACAATTTGAAGAGAATATAAAAATAAATTGTTGAAAACTTTTTAATTAAATAAAATAAATGTTTTTGGTTGAAAATTATAGAGTATCGATCGATTTAGTTAAAAACAATCAAACAACGATACAAAAAAGTTTGCTTGTTAATCTATTAGTTAAAACTGAAAGTTTCCATAAAAATTTAAATTAGTTTATCCAGCTGGAGCAGCCTTTTCAATTAAATAAGCAATCTTCTCAATGAATATTAATTTATATATATATTCATTTAACGGTAAACATTAATACCTGACAGTTTAATAAAATGAAATATGTATAAGTTGATCATAAATTTGATCTATCATCTTAAGCATGATGGTTCGATAAGTCAACAAACTAAACAAGACACCTTTTAATGAATATTAATATATATATATACAGGGTGAGTTCGACCACCCGTATCAGTCGTTTTTTTCGAAAACGGTTAGTCGTAGAGAGTTGTGTCAAAAATTTGTATTATAAAAGCCCTAATAAAGAATCGAATGGTGATAATTTTTTTTTCCGGGAAGGTCGGCTTCCCTATTAGTTTGCTCCAGAATGTCCAGAACTTCGGAATTATAAATGTAACGATAGGTCGAAAGCGGTATTGTTGAAAAGATCTTTAAAAAATAAGCAAGTTTTGTAGGAAATTTTTTTTTATTACTGCCACCCCTGTTAAGTAAAATTTATTTGAAATTACTAAATTAAAATGTCATAATAACGAACTTTTTAAAAGTCCGCATTTAAAATCTAGTTACCTATCTATCGATCATTAAACACTGAAGAAGTACACTCACAGTATAACCAGAAGAGCTCAGTAGTATGTATTAAAGAGTAAATGGAAGACAGTTTGAACACTTGTGACAATGTCTAAGGTTGCTAGATTTTTAATGCCGACTTCGATCGTTAATATGAAATTTTGATTTAATAATTTCAAACGATTGTTACTTAACAGGGGTGGCAGTAATTAAATAATTTTTCCTACAAAACTTGCCTATTTTTTAAAGAGCTATTCAACAGCACCACTTTCAACCTATCGTGCTTTCTAAAATTCCGGAGTTTTGAACATATAATAATTTATATTTATATTTATAGAAATTTACAGGGGTGGCAGTAATTAAAAAAATTTTCCTACAAAACTTGCTTATTTTTTAAAGATCTTTTCAACAATACCACTTTCGACCTATCGTTACATTTATAATTCCGGAGTTCTGGACATTCTAGAGCAAACTAATAGGGAAGCCGACCTTCCCGGAAAAAAAAATTATCACCATTCGATTCTTTATTAGGGCTTTTATGATACAAATTTTTGACACAACTCTCTACGACTAACCGTTTTCGAAAAAAACGACTGATACGGGTGGTCGAACTCACCCTGTATATTATACTTGATAATTTAATAAAATTAAGCAGACTTTATACATGTTGATTACAAACTTAACATATAATATCTCATTTTAAAGCAGAAATAAGATACACAGATTTTTCTAGTTTAATACCTAATTAACTTGCACACAAATTGCAAATCAGTCTTAACTGATCCTAGTTTCCTATAATTTGTCCACTCGCACAAAGTTGAAATTTGGGCGTCTATAATCCACAATTCAATTCAATTCAAAGTTAAAATTTAACAAGCCGTGAGGTGGGTCGTTTATTAGGACTAAAGTGAGACCCTTGAGGTCCACACGACGAACTTCCCAGTTTGATAAAATTATTTAATAATAATAACTAAATTAGATATTACACAAAAAAGTAATCACTTTAATCACTAAAACATAATTATTATTTATTTTTAACAATAAAAAAAAAAAAAACGTCTGAACCAATTTTTATAAAATTTATGTCGGATCAAAATGACGTTAACACGCCTCGATTGACACCCTTACGAAGTCGATATAATTTTTTATTCGCGAGATATTGTGTAAAATCTACTTTTTTGGAGTCTATTTGGTTAAGAAAAAAGAACGGCTGAACCGATTTTGAAAAAATTTCTTTCAGATCATATTTACGTTAATACGCATAAAGATGTATTTACCACACTAGTTGCACAATATACTAAATTTTAGAATATAATTTTAAATAGCGATCGGGAGCGTGATTTTAATGAAACGAAAATATCGTTGAAACAGCGTTTTTTTCCATATTTTTAACTGATTTTTCAATAATACAAATTATAATAATTTGTCCTCTCCAATGCTTTTGTTTATACATTCCATTTCCTAAGTTTAAAAACTAATTATGGTGCACACACTTTTCTATTTTTATTAGTTTTTAATTTAATTTGGTCTATTTTTTTACAATTTTTTTTAAGTTAAAAACCAGCAGTGCTTACCTTTTATTGAATCGCCTGTGACAATGCATCAAACTAACGTAAAATACAACGGAAAGTAACTGTAGAAGAAAACGAAGAAAATTAATTAAATATTCAAATGCCAACCACAATTTTGGCAACCATTAATTTCTCACACTTACACCAGCAACTTCTTTATTCATATTCGCAACTGACGTTTAGAACAATTAATACTCTATAAAATAAAAGTTTCATTTCAATTAGCCTCATTATAAAGCATTAATTTCTTTTGAATAAATCATTCAAGTATTAAATTAATTTTTATTCCGCATTGATCCATTACTCTATTTTTTTTAATTTGTCCACCCACTTTTCTTTCTGACTGACAATCATTTTCATTTTAACCTTTAATGCTATTTTAACCTTATAAATTAGGTATTGTACAAATCAATTCATCAAATTCATTACAAAGGATTTTTGATAAATATTCATTTTGTTGAAATCGGAGTAGTAATTAGAAAAATAAAAGACAAAATTGTAATCAAAACTTTAATTTTAATAACACGTCATACTTTTCCAAAAATTTCGGAAAAATCTTAAAATATTTTCACCCTACGTTACTAATAGGTACATATTATAAACAAGGTAAAAATTTTTATTCAATTCTCGGTCTTTATCTTTTTGACATTTTTTATTACTTTTTTCTACTGAAAAAATAATAGTACAAACTCGATTACTCAACCCCATCGATCCAACCCTACATGGAATATTTATGTTCTTTTGTTTCTTCATATACTTTATAATATAGCTTTGGCAAACTTCCCTGTTAACATTTTTAAACTTGAAATATTTTAAACTTTGCATTCCATGCGTAATTTTCGAGTTCATCAAAACAATCTTTTTAAAGATATCACAAATATTACAGCTGCATAAAACATTATTAATTTGAATTTGAAAGCACTTTGCAACGTTTTTCATTACCTCCAGGTATTTTGAAACTTTAACAATAAATGTTATTTCAAACAAATATTATTTATTTAAAAGTAGTACAAATATAGATACATGATGTAGAATTTACTAGCTAATTTGTGCCTGTCCCCAAAGCAGTTTTTTATTTAAGTATAAACTATAAATCTTATACGAGTATTATATTTAAAAATGCGTTCTCTCATTTTAATTTTCTTTGCATTATTTGCTTTCATTTAATATAAATTGCGCTAGAATCATAGCAGCAGAAGTTTTGATGTGCTTTATTTCTATTTGTGTGTACAGCTAAATGTTAAATATAATATAATTTAGCTCAAAATTTTATACACCAATTACCTGAATTGCTTTGAGAAAATTGTCAAGGGGAAATGTTTAAATATTTTAAATAATAAAAATCGTGTTATAGCTTTAGTAGTTAAGCTGAAATTTTGTATATAATATACAGGATGATGCAAATGACATTCTTTCAGATTTATCTATCTTCTATCTATATTATAAATAAAATGATAGCGTCCGTCGTTGGGCGTGTATCACTTAAAAACCACTGGACAGATTTTAATGAAACTTTGCAGATTTATACGGATACCTTATAGGCTGGGTTTTTATCTCCAATAAAAATTATCACGATATTTCTATTTATTTATTGTAAATTATAGACGCGTCGACAACTTAGGTCATTAGCGTCTTGTTTACATCAAATAACAACTCACTTAAAACTAAATAACATCACAAAACATCCATGAGCGAAGGCGGGATTCGAACCTGCGACAGTGTGATCCAAAGGCCGCCACGCTAACTGTTACACCACTCTGTCCTCCCACGATATTTCTAATTAATAAATAACTAAAGTTATTATTTTTATGTTGCGTATATTATATACCGTAAAATAGCACTGTATTATATTATAACTGTGATATTATTATTATAAGTAATGCAATAGCGCATTAGCTTCGCATAGGTAAGGTACAGGGTAAGGGTTCAAACACACTTGCGTTTGTGAGATTTTTGTTTTTTTTTTTTTTTTTATTATTATTTATATATTCCGTGAAATTTTTTTTTTTATATTTATTTAAGTACTATATACTCCTCGATATACTCGTAAATATATTTATTTTATTTTTTATATTGTTCCTTTGACATCTATATAAATAAAATAAAAACTACTGGACAGATTTTAATGAAACTTACTGGACTTCCCTTCGCAGGAGGAGAGATTCTCGCGTTGGGAGGCGGTGATAATAAATAATAATTCACTTCGCAGGGGGATAATAAATTAACAATAGGGGAAGAGATTCTTGCGGGGGGGGGGTAATTATAAATTATACTTCACTTCGAAAGGGGAGAATTCTCGTGGAAGGGATAATAATTTAACAATATACTAAATATACGTAAACAGATCCATTGGTGACCGTTATTAAATCAGAATTTCATACCACCCGGGCGAAGCCGGACGGGTACCGCTAGTAAGTTATAAATAAAAACACTCTCGTTGCTATACCTATTTATGATAAGAAGCTAAAAAATCAAGCGTGTGCACTGTGCATCTTTAAATTATAAAATTAATTTCTACAAAATATTAAAAAAAAGTTATTAGAACTTTACTGAAAACAAAGAAAAAATATCAAAAAATTATGTTCCTTACATTTTAGCTTCTAACACTTTCTCTATATTTATTGAAGGTAAATTTGTAACTTTTTAATTTAATAAAATATGAGTTCCCGGCGTATTCGTACACAACAGCTTCATCGACTCCTTGAAATTCATAATAAAGAAACATATCGTTGTTTTAGACGTAGAGTGGTACATAAAGAAATTCAAGGAATATTAACTGCAGGATTGTAGTTATAGAACTCCTGTATATAAAGGAATTTGAGGTACACTTCTCTATTTAGTTTACCGTGATAAAGCTTTAGGCGAAACAAGTAAAAGCCATGTAAACAGGTATTAAGTTAATCAGCAGCTTGAAGGCAGTCTTGGGCTATGAAAGAAACTCATCAAGTTGGATCAAGATTCGAGGACAATAAATTATGCAAATAGTACACAAAGCGAAAACATACGGTTTGTGTGGTATATTCCAGATGGTTTTATCTGTGGTTTGGATGGTTGAAGTGGAGATATTGTATTCCTCTTTCATCTTTAGTTACAATCAAAATCACAGTTTCCTACAACTTTGTCAACCATTTTTGGTTAAAATTACACACAGTCAGGAACGTATTTTTAAATTTGAATCAGGCTGTAAAAATAAAAAAATTAATATATTACTGTTTCCTATTAGAAATCATTGTTACAAATATAATGGCGTTTACTTCATATATTTACGGAGATATAAATTTTTGAATTTTAATAGCTATTTACGTCACAATACTTGCGAGACGGACTTTATAATCTTTATAACAAGACCGCCTAACACTGATCGCACCGTTGCTACCAATCAACTATCAACATGGTATACATGTATAAAAAAATAGACTGTAGAGTGATATTCGAGGCATGTGAAGTCAGCTACTCGAAGGGAAAAATAAAGGTGTGGTTTATTTTAACCAATTTCAAACAATTATTGTAAAGCAGTTTTAAGAGCTAGACAAAAAAAAAATGGGTGTGTGCTTATGACCACACGACAGAAGTGAAAACTTCAGATTTTCTAATTTTTGGTGTCATCTATTATAGCGCATTTATGAACTAAAAATAATTTATTACTAAAATACTAAAATTGTATTTTTAATTAATTCCACCTTGGTTTCAAAAAAATTATAATTATTGTCAAAGAAAGAATATAACAAAAATAAAAAAATATATAAATAAATATCATGTAGAATTTAGAAAAAAAATACGTCAAAAATTCTACGACGCATGAGTTTCCGAATCCAGGTCCCTATGCATAGAACGCAAACACGCTGCTAACTGAGCTATTGACACAACAGTATACATCGCCGTTTTTATAATATTCTTACGTTTTGCGAACGTTTCAGATTTTTTCAGTACCCAGGTAAAGAGTGTCTAACGCGCCTAAGAAAGTTTTCACTTCAAAAATTCAACGGCGTTATTTCAGTTAGACGGAGCTCATTCCAAAAGTCATTTATAGGTACATTATTGATATTGTTGTATGGTTAATTTAAAGTCGCAACTAACAAGTCTCTATTCGTCATTTTTCTCGTAAAAAAAGATTATTATTGTCAAATCAGAAATGCTGCGATGCCCACGAAACGTAGGCGTCAGCGTCGGTTACATTAAAACATACACGCTTGAAACCTGAAAAGAGTGTGTGTGTACTTATGTACGCACGTCAGAAGTTATACTGCTTTGGCGTAACAAAACAAAAATAACTCCAAAAATTTTATCTCGCGTGCCAGTACTAAACGTTTGTAAAAAAGACGATAAAATAATAAAATAAAGATATTAAATAAATTAATTTAATTTAATAAATTATTAATTTATTAAATATTTTTATTTATTATATTTATATCTAATTATTTATTTAAAAAAAAGCATGTTTGTGTTGAGGTATCCATTACACCACGGCACATCTTATAAAGTAGTGCTATATAGTAGGGTATTATAGTCATGTAAAATAATACCGTAAAACAGTACGCTATATTTTAACGAAAGCGGCATAAACGAGCATTTGTATGGCAATAGCTTTTATTAATGTTACTCAAAACTGAAAATGCTCTTGTCACATGGTGTAACGACTCAAGTTGAAGTTTTACTAACGACTAACTTCATACCGTAGATTTTCGTGACGCGATGCGCGCGCATCCTAAAAATTCACTCTCATCATTTTTCCATAACGCGCCAAAAGAAGTATAACTTCAAAAACAATGAAAACTAAATCAAATCATCGTGAAAAGCTTCAAATTTATAACTCAATGAATTACAAATTTTCAGAAAAGAATTTCGAGCTTGACGAGAAAATGATTTTTCGAGCTGAATGACAAAAAATATTTTAGTCATGACGCAATCAACTGTGCCTATACTTATTTAGAATTCTTATACCGAATGTTCTATAATAATAATTAATATGAGCTTGAAAGAGAGACATTCCATTATTAAAAGGAATTTTGTTTCCGTCATTATTGTTCATTCCGAAACAACCGCTATATTTTTTATAATCTATGTAGATACGTAAGTTTCAGGAATTTCATTTAATTTGTGAGCATTTATGGCTTGGTTATTAAAAGGATATTATTATGCATTATGTTGTCTGCCGCCTGGGACTTTTTCTCTGGTGGTGTTGCACGCACGCTTCAATTTATCATAGTTGGTAGACATGATATGAAAATATAAAGTTAAATATTTGTTATATAACAGAAATGAACAAACGTTATCGATTGAAAAATTATAACATGCTATTAATTACATTTTTTTGTGTCTAAAACAACTTCCGACTGTTGAATAATTAAAAATGATATGGAAAAAATAACAATTTGGTCAGCGTGTTTCCATAATTTGTGAATGTCTATCTATTGGTTTGTACCAACTTGAAAATTATGTGATATTTTTACCATGAAAATCGATTTCAATGCGAGAAAATCTGTGGGCAAAATCGACATTGACTCATGTCCGTATTCATAGTTAACCCTTAAGGTAAGTGATAAGGTTCCCTTCGCTGAGGGGCGCTTGAGTGCTAAGGGCACCTTATTCAAAGGAGCATTTCATAGTCAATTTCTTGAGTGAGGGAAGAATTATAGTAAAACTCCATGATTTTTACTTCCCACCTCTACTATGGTAGGGAAGTAATGGATTCAGTCCGAAAACAATATTTCGAGATTTTAACAGATTTTCACGTTTTGAGACCCTAGCAATCGTTTAAGATCATTTTCTGACTGATGTCTGTATGTGTGTGTGTGTGTGTGTATGTGTGTGTGTATGTGTGTGTGTATGTGTGTGTGTGTGTGGTCAATTTTTCGACTTCGATATCTTAAGAACGGAACAACATACGGGCATGCCGATTGTTCTATTGTGTTTATCAGCCTTTAACTTAGATCTGATTAGATTTTGAGTCAAATCGGTTCAGTGGATCCTGAGATATTCAAAAAAACGTTCTCAATGTCACGTATTAACATAGGTAAAAAAAAATATAAATGAATTCTAGATGTTACAATATGAAAAAAATGTAAATATTTTTTTTCTCTAAATTGTATAGTTTTCGAGAAAAAAAATATTTTACTAAAAAAAATAAAAATTGTACGTAAATCAAGGTAACCATGATTTTTGCTACCATTAAGTTAGCCATCAGTAGATCACCAAACAAAAAAGAGGGCCATGCTTTTTTCAAAGAATAAAAATTAAATTGTGTTTTAAAGACCACCAATAGCTAAGGTTATTTGGGCCTAGTCAAAGAATAAAAAAAAGAGTGTTTATTTTTTGCAAATATTTACTAGGTGGGAAGTATAGGACTGGTCATCAGTCGAATTTTTTTTCCTTTAGACTGCAGACCGATTGTGTTTAGTTGTCATTTTTGATATAAATGCGTGTTTTTTGTTTTTTTGTCGAGCGTCTATAATCTACAATTTAATCATAAATGCGTGTTTTTAGGTTATAGATAGTTTATTAGTTATACAAAATAGTCGAACGGTGGTTGTCAAGGTAGTTGGTTGTTTATAATTAATATGGGTTCCAACAGTGGCGGATTTACACATTTACCGCCAGTAGACTATTCAAATTTTGCCGCCCCTACCGACCTCTACAATTCGATACTCTAGTTCGCAATCATATTAATTAAAAAATTTTTGTTAATGAAATTGTAACTTCATGGTTTGTGCGTTGCCCGCGCCTATCCCGTTTTTCCCGTTCCCGTGCGAATTTCGAGATTTTTTTCAATTTTCGACTTTTTTTCGACTTTTCCAATTTTTTTCCATAAGAACCTAATTTGGACTATTATTTACCTACATTTTAAAAACATTATCTAACTTGTGAAACATATTAATTATTACTTGTTGAATTGTTTGTGTGGACCTAATAACATTTAGGTACCTATATAAATATGAATCTTTTTAATTTCTGTAAGACATAAAAAAAAATTTTGGACCCAAATTTGCCGCTCCTAAAATCTGACGCCCTAGGCTCCAGCCTACTCAGCCTGCTGGTAAATCCGCCACTGGGTTCCAAACAAAATTTTACAGAACAACTCCTTTGCTGAATCGATATCTTTTCGAAAATTCATTTTCTTCGTAAAATTCAAAAGGATTTTCAAGATCGCGTATATATCCCTTTTTTATTTTTTAAATGTTCTACTTCTATGTCACATTCATCACTACTATCGTACAATTCGTCAAATTCGTCCATTTTTATAACCTTTATTTTACGTAATATTACACTGTTTACACAGAGAATGCAGAAAACACAATGCCAGCTGTTGACAAGTTAGGTTAGCAGAATAATAATAATTATTACAATGATAATAGTTTTTTTATACGGCTGTATGCAATTGAAAGATTTTTTCGTTGGAGAGCAGCCAATTATATAATTGTTTCGAAACATATAGGAAAAAATCGCATGTAGTGAAAATCTATTGATTCTGAAGCATATAGGGAGAATATTAATTTAGCAATCATGTCACAGTTGAGTATTGTAAGCTCATTCCGACGCGAAATTGGAAAGGTTCAGGTTAGAATCCAGACTGTGACCACTGGTTAGTAAAATGATTTTTTCCTATATGTTTCGAAACAATTATATAATTGGCTGCTCTCCAACGAAAAAATCTTTTAATAATTATTACCTACGTCTATTTGCTTCTTTTGCTAAATTAAGACGCACATACTTTTTCGACACTCAAGGGACATACACCCTTAAGGTGAGGGTGATGTAAGGGCCCTTATAGACGTCAATTTCGACTATGAAACGCATATTCGATTTGAGGGTATGAGTAAGTGTCCCTTACTACTTAAGGGTTAACTATGAATACGGCCGTCAATCAAGGCCGAGAGAAAAACCTAGTTTCCGATAAATACGCATTCGTTACTTACAAAATTAATTTTAATACTAACTATTTTGTACGAATACAATATTTTGGAGAAATGAAGTTTCGAGAATAATTTCGTATATTTTAATATTATGAAGTATTAGAAATACCTTGTATTATGTCCGTCTTGTGACTTCTTGTGATTTCTAATACTTCATAATATTCATATAGTGACTTGGAGACCCAACACTCTAAAAATGTATCGTATATTTTGTTTCTTATTTAACATTTGATTTACAAAACTAAAATCTCATTTGATGTAAAAATCGGTTAAGTTAATTCTTATACTTCTATCAATCGTCTGCATCGTTAACTTACTGCTTTCATGCTTTCAACGAGAGACAGATTTTACAAAGAAACGTAAATACTTTTAGTGTCTCTGTGGCTTATCGGCTTATCGTATTAAAATAGCTACTTAAATGCGCTAACAGAGTAGTTTCTCAATGGTTCTTTATCATGTATTCATTTTATGTATTATTTCTGAAAGGCATTGTTAAGCGTCTATAATTTACAATCTCTATCCATCTGAAAGGCGTGACAGACGACTTATCAAATAATTTATAATATGATTGTCAATGATAATTTAATTGGGGTTTCCACCATTGAAAGGGAATTTCTTTTCAACAAAATATTTAAACATACATATTTTATAGAATTCTATATGACACATTCTGTTTCGAAAATGTAACCAACATAATACTGAGATAGAAAACCGTAAGAAACTATATTTATTTCTATCTGCAGTCAAATGCATAGTGCACTTGCGCTAGTACACATTAATAGGGGTGTAGACACTTTTTACCTGACTGCGCCAGAAGGAGGGTAATGTTTTTCGAGTGTATGTATGTATCTATGTATGCATATTTCTTTATCACGCTCTGTAGCCTAAACGGCTTGACGGATTTTAAAAAATGAGGTGTCATTAGATTCGTCTGAATCCCCAGAGTAACGTAGGGTATATGACGTCACGTAAAATTTAATATGACGGACGCTAGACGCCATTTTGTCAGAATTCAAAAGTAATTTTCCTTCTAAATACATTGATATAGATACCAAAATCAAAACAAAAGAAAGGTTTCGTTGACATTTCAAATAGGGTACATGACGTCACGGAAAATTCAATATGGCGGACGCTAGACGCTATTTTGTCAGTACGCAAAAAATCGGTAAGACCTTGTGTGTGGGGTATCAAATGAAAAGGCTGATGAGTAGATTCAACTAAAAGGAAGGAAATAAAAAATTTATTAAGAAAACAAAAAACCCGACTGCGTAAAAATCGAACATAAAAGATGGAAACAAGATCAAATGATAACATGCAGTCGGAGGTATTTCTGTTCAATTTGTTACTACTATGCCTCCGACTGCATGTTATCATTTGATCTTGTTTCCATCTTTTATGTTCGATTTTTACGCAGTCGGGTTTTTGTTTTTTGAATAAATTTTTTTGAAAATGCTTTTAATTTATAGCTTTATGTATATTATACCTAAAAAAATTCGACTGATGACCAGTCCTATACTTCCCACCTAGTAAATATTTGCAAAAAATAAACACTCTTTTTTTTATTCTTTGACTAGGCCCAAATAACCTTAGCTGTTGGTGGTCTTTAAAACACAATTTAATTTTTATTCTTTGAAAAAAGCATGGCCCTCTTTTTTGTTTGGTGATCTATTGATGGCTAGCTTAATATAGCAAAAATCATGGTTACCTTGATTTACGTACAATTTTTATTTTTTTTAGTAAAATATTTTTTTTCTCGAAAACTATACATTTTAGAGAAAAAAAATATTTACATTTTTTTCATATTATAACATCTAGAATTCATTTATATTTTTTTTTACCTATGTTAATACGTGACATTGAGGACGTTTTTTTGAATATCTCAGGATCCACTGAACCGATTTGACTCAAAATCTAATCAGATCTAAGTTAAAGGCTGATAAACACAATAGAACAATCGGCATGCCCGTATGTTGTTCCGTTCTTAAGATATCGAAGGCGAAAAATTGACCACATACACACACACACACATACACACATACACACACACATACAGACATCAGTCAGAAAATGATCTTAAACGATTGCTAGGGTCTCAAAACGTGAAAATCTGTTAAAATCTCGAAATATTGTTTTCGGACTGAATCCATTACTTCCCTACCATAGTAGAGGTGGGAAGTAAAAATATTTGAAAATCTTATATTTGCATTCTAATTAATTAAAAAATATATTTTGTATTATTACTTTCAAATAATCCCGCTAAAACGTTCATATCCTGTCATGGTGTCAAGATGACGCCCTCCTAAACGTCAACATTTTTCTTCGGTGATCGGGTGTTTTTATTGTTATTATATAACATATTCCATGTAATAACGCAGGTTAATCAAAGAATGTCTGTATAGTTCGTAAAAAATATCATAAAGCATTCACTGATGTTGATATGTCAAACGTCAGAATAGAATGTTTGGAGAGTTGTGACGTCACGCGCCGTGATGGGTGTTTGAGTTCACGTGACAACAAGAATGAATTATTAATTTTTTATTTAATTACTTATTAAAAAAATATTTTGAATATATAAATAAAAATTATGTATGATTATCAGTGTTCATATAATATTATGATAATAGACTATCGAGAAAAAAATTAATATGCATTTATTTTCTTTTAGTGTCTACAACCCTATTGCCGGCAAATAGAAATAGAACATTATACAGGGATTTTCATAATTGAATGTTAATATTGAAGGGGGTTAATCTGTGCATGATTTTAAGACAAAAAGTTCATATAAACTTAAGTTTGTTTTCGCTTTATTTTTAACCGACTTCAAAAAAAGGAGGTGGTTCTCAATTCGGTTGTATTTTTTTTTAAATTTTTTTTTATGTTTGTTACCTCAGAACTCCGTCATTTATAAACCGATTTGGGAAACTCTTTTTTTATTTGAAAGGATATACCTACTTTCAAATTAGTCCCATAGAAATTTCATCAAAATTGGTTCAGTAGTTCGGCTGATTTTAATAAAAGTGTGTAACGGCGTGTGATTCCTTACGGTAAATGTTACTTTTTGACACAATATCAGACAGCGTAAGAAAGTCGGTTTAATAAAAGAGAGTAACGGCGTGTGATTCCTTTAAGGTAACTGTCACTTTTTGACACTAAAAAGTAAAAAATAAAAAACTTTTTAACAAAAAAACCTTAAAAAAGTCACTAAAAAGAGGAAAATAATGAAATTTTGAGGTTTGCGCTAATTTAATAAAATATGAAGTCGGTTAAAAAGAAGATATTAATCACTATAGATACTGTACTTTTTAACCGACTTCATATTTTAATAAATTGACGCAGACCTCAAAATTTCATTATTTTCCTCTTTTTAGTGACTTTTTGAAGGAGTTTTTTTTTTGTTAAAAAGTTTTTTTTTGATATACAGGGTGGTAAACTACAATAGGTAGTAGGCTGTGGCTGTTGAATAATATTCTTTTGTTTTATTAATTTTGACAGTTCAGTTCTTTAAACTCAAAGTTTCGGTGTTATTAACAAAAAAATGAGTTTTTAAAAAAAATCTTTATCACCCCGTATATCACAAATAAAGCGAAAACGGACCTGTTTATATGATCTGTTTGTCTTAAAATCATGCACAAATTAACCCCTTTCAATATTGACAATCAACTAATCTTCTATTAATAAATTAATAATAATACTACATCATATCTTCGTTTCAAATTGTTGGTTACAGACAGGGGTGCGTCTAAACTGGCGATTAACAACTAAATGATTATGTTCATAGAACCACCCCTTGTTAGAAAATATAGATTAGTGCCGACTCGATTACCAGAAACTCGTTTGTGCGCAGAAATGACGCTACTATCTTCTCTAAACGATCCTACTCTACGTTGTGTCAAAAGGAAATCTTTAACTTATAAATATTTCTAAACATATGTAGGTAACTTACTTAAAAAAATGTAATAATATTTACAATATTATTCTGTTATCCCATTATACAAGAAATTATTTTAGAAACATGTATGCTGTAAAGTTATTAAAATCAACTTCAGAGATTAATTAGCCAAAAATAGCAATGCATAATTATTTTATAATTTGTTTATGACATCATAATTAGATCCCTAATTAATATATGAAAACGACTTGAGCGTTGTTTGCTTTATTAATTATAATAGCAATTAAATTTGTACCAACGTTTGTCATATAAATATAATTTTGTTATTATGTATAACAAATTTGTAATAAAATTCTTGGTATTGTGAAAACTAAAAACTATACTAACCGAAAATATGAAATTTTAATTTATAAAAATTGTATGAATTATAAATCATAAAGTTAAGACTTACGAGTCACCATCATTAATAAGTACAAATGAATACTTAATTTAACATTCGTTTTTAAACATTAGGAACACCTACCGAATGACGTAACGTTACAATACACTGTTAGAAAAATTCATTTTAAATCTATGTCACCGTCGGGACTCAAACCCGAATCTTCCACTATCGCGGCGGCTGAGTTATTATCTAATTATTCTAACTAATCCGCCGTGATAGCGGAAGATTCAGGTTTGAGTTCCGACGGTGACATAGATTTAAAATGAATTGTAACGTTACGTCATTTGATGGAGTGTTCCTAGCAGGAATTTCTATTTTAATTGTATGCTTTGTTTATTCATAAGCTAAATTGATTTGTAACTATTATGTGAGTTGCATAATTCAGAAAATATAATTTGGTGTGTATACTGTTTATTGAAAAAAAACCAGTCAAGTGCGAGTCGGATTCGCGTGGAGAGGGTTTCGTACTATTGAAACTTAGGGCTTTCGTTCAGGTTTTCCTGTAAACTATGAGTGAGGCCCCCTATATTCCCTATTTTTTTAGGCTCAGTAGTTTCGGAGATAACGGGGGAGCATGCTCGATTTTCGTTTATTTTCTTCAATATCTTTTTAACTATGCATTTTAAAATAATAAAAAGAATATATTTGTATTTCTCATAACGAGTCCTTTTATTTAATATGTCACATGATGCTTTTGAAATTTTTTTTCCTGTAAACTATGCGTGAGGCCCTATATTTCCTATTTTTTCAAAATTTTAGGCTCAGTAGATTCGGTAATAAGGGTGGAGGGAGAATGGACCAGACACGAGAGTGATCCTATAAGGGTTTTTCATTCTGAGGTATGGAACCCTAAAAACGGATAACAGAAAGGTAGCAAGATAATGAGACCCGAATAATCGAGGTTTTGACTGTAATATTAAATGTCAATTTTCTCTTCCGAGTAAATTTGCCTAGCTGAAGTTTACATTTATTATTAATGTGTCCCTATGCGTTAAACTTAACAAACATAACGAACTTATTGTTGTTTATCTATGTAATGCCCGTAAAGGAAACTGAAAAACGGACGAAACGTTAAGATTCGATTTTCAAGCTCCCCAGGCAGCAACGGAACATTATGTACCTAAAATTAACTGTCCATATAATCGTTGTTTGCAATCAATCCGTCATTGCAGCGGCGGACTCAGCCCGTCGGAGGCCCGGGGCAGCAGAACTAAATGAGGCCCCCGGTCTGCTTAAAAATTGATGTATTTGTAGTGTAAATTTTGTAAAAATGAATAATATAAATGTAAAGGCTGTCAAAAAAAAAATCAAACACTTATAATACCTATTTATATCTGTACATTTATATTCTATTAAGATGACAATTAAATAGCAACTGGAAAATGAACTTTTTGTGAGTATCATGTTTACAATAAAAACTAAAATAAAGTAAAAAACTTTCTTTGTAGAAAGTATTAAAGCTATAATTAAGCGGAACTTCAAACACATCCTAATACTGTTTAAGAGCATTAGCAGCCATGTTGCAGCGAATGCAGCGTATTAGACGATACAAAAATACTTTAAATTGTCAATTAAGATTAAACTAAATTGTTAATAACGATCATCTCACGAACTAGAAAATATTTGTTGGATCAAATATTCTGTGAACAATAGTAAAACATGTAGGTATTATTTTAAGTAAATATATTTTGTTTAAATATGGTGAAAGAAGATTCCTTACAAATAAATATTTGGTTTTCAATATTATTTAAATTTTGTTTGGATAAAATATTATCTCTCATTGAAAATGTTCATTTTTATCAATCAACTTTTTTCGTCCTTTTGCTAATATTGCAAAAAAATTATTTAAAGCAAATAAAACAATTATTTTGCGGTATTAAACAAAATTTTTCTTTCACGCTAATTTTTCGTTGTTGATTACGTCAGGTTTTGTTTTGCATTAAACTTAGAAATTATGTGCTTTTTTCATACTCAAGGTTTCTCACGGCTTGCCTCTTACAAAATTAATGGTAAATATTTGAAAATATGCAGGCAGCTCTAATGGAGTTTGCCTTTTTTATGAAAATAATGCAGCTTTGTTCATTTTCTTGCGAAATCTTTGTCTGTCTGTCTGCTCGTACCAGTATCAATAGGTTGAACAGATTTTGACACAACTTGGTACCCAAACTGGAAGTATCTGGTACTTTTTATTCGGCAATAGGATTGAGATAAAATAAAAACCGGCCAATACGTGAGCGAAGCCGTGGGAACAGTCTAGTTTTATAATAAGTATAAAGTGTAATTAGTTCACAAATTATAATATAGAATTTGATAAATATAATTTCACTGAGCACTTACACCTTATTTTTGATTAACTTTTTTTATAGAGAGTACAGTAGATAGCAAGTGTTTTACCTGAATACACAGGTAAATTTATACCTAATCGAGTCACTTTGAGTAAAATTACACCGGTGCATAATAAGAATACATAGTCTACTGCAATATTCAGTGGCGTACATTTTTTAAAGTTTTTTAAAGTTAAATAGACAAATAAGCCATAAGGATCGTTTTTAAATTTTAGAAATACTACAGTCATTAATGCAATACTAACTTTTCCCCCATTACATTATTTATATCTATTATCAATAGACAGATAGATAGATATACAGGGTTACCTCAAAGACACTAAACACACGCCTACCACATGTTCCTGAGACCAAAATAAGCCGATTTAAGCAAACTTACCTTCTTACAAAATTGCTTAGTTTGGGCGCTATACGGCCCTGAAGTTACAATTTTGAAATCGTTTTTTTGTTATAAATTTAAAACGGCTTGTGCGATTCTGCTAAAATTTGCCACGTTGACATAGTTTTATGGAACAAAAAAACCCATGTTAAAATTATGATTAATATTAATCCATAGGCGTAGAAATCGGGTTTTTCAATATTTGAACGTTTCAAATTTCTACGCCAATGGAAGAAAAGGGGTTTAAGTATAAAATTTAGAATCAGTAACTTATTTGCTACAAAAAAGCTACTCTTAATAAGACTCGATTACTCTCATGGTTTTTGAGAAATTTGTATTTTAATAATCAGCTAATCAATAATAATACGTTGATAATAATAAGTTGATCAGTAAACAAATAAGATGGCCATGCTTTTTTCTAAGTATAAAACTAGAGATAATGAATTAGTTATGCAAAGAGTAAATTAATTTTCTTCGTCTTATAAATCTTTGTATGCATAAAAATGGTGGACACTTTGACCACTTTTTATGACATATTTATTTATTTCTATTCATGTTTTAGTAACTTTACTTCATTTTGTAAAAATTACTGCGAGTTATTAAAATACAAATTTCTCAAAAACCATGAGAGTAATCGAGTCTTATTAAGAGTAGCTTTCTGTAGCAAATAAGTTACTAATTCTAAATTTTATACTTAAATCCCTTTTCTTCCATTGGCGTAGAAATTTGAAACGTTCAAATATTAAAAAACCCGATTTCTACGCCTATGGATTAATATTAATCATAATTTTAACATGGGTTTTTTTGTTCCATAAAACTATGTCAACGTGCCAAATTTTAGCAAAATCGCACAAGCCGTTTTAAATTTACAACAAAAAAACGATTTCAAAATTGTAACTTCAGGGCCGTATAGCGCCCAAACTACGCAATATTGTAAGAAGGTAAGTTTGCTTAAATCGGCTTATTTTGGTCTCAGGAACATGTGGTAAGCGCGTGTTTAGTGTCTTTGAGGACAACCTGTATATTTAACAACATTTGGTCGTAGAAATCATACAAATTTTAGGAGCACATTTTAATTTTTTCTAAAGTTTTAAATTTCAATTCTAAACCAAACCGATTTTTAACTTCCCATTGGAAGTTATTGTAATGGGTCCGAAAATCGAAATCAAAATGTATAACAAATTTTTATGTTTCAAGGTCACTACACTATTTTTACACCATTTTTAGAAATGTGTCTGTGTGTGTAGTGTGTGTGTGTGTGTGTGTGTGTGTGTGTACGTATGTACGTACGAACGTATGTGTCTATTTCTTTCTAAGACGAAATCTCGAGAATGAAAAATAATATCGACTACGTTAGGGTGCCAATCGACACGTATTAATGTAAATATGATCTGAAAGAAATTTTTTCAAAATCGGTTCAGCCGTTCTTTTTTCACAACCAAATAGACTTCAAAAAAGTAGATTTTACACAATATCTCGCGAATGAAAAATTATATTGACTTCGTAAGGGTGTCAATCGAGGCGTGTTAATGTCATTTTGATCCGACATAAATTTTATAAAAATTGGTTCAGCCGTTTTTTTTTTTAAATTATTGTTAAAAATGTTTTAATGATTAAAATGATTACTTTTCTGTGTAATATCTAATTTAATTATTGTTATTAAATATTTATCAAACTGGGGAGTTCGTCGTGTGGACCTCAAGGGTCGCACCTAAGTTCTAATAAACGACCCACCTCACGGCTTGTTTTTAATGTTTTTGGGCCTAAAAATATTTGCAACTCCATATAATCCTTAAAATATTCTAATAAATAACATTTCTTTGTCATTAAATAAAAGAAAATGTTCCGAATATTTTCTGCAGTGTTCTTGTTAAATTTTTTTTTTTAATTTTATTTTGAGTTGTTGTTTGAGTTGCATTTCCGCCCTTAGCTTTATATTAATGCAGCACACCACTGCCTTTTGCGATCATGTATAGGAAGCTAGAAAATATCTAGTTAACTGTATTGCCTAGTAAACTTTGAAAGCTGTGTTTATTCTAAACCAGAATTTTATCTAAATCTTTGTGCATATTCTATATTTTAAAACAATTTGAACTACTTAGGAAAATTCACATTTTCTACACGAATTTTTGTATCGAGTTTAAAAAAATGTTTATCCTTATCAAATCAATTCAAGTCTCTCACAATCAGGTGGTTTAGATTATTTATATGAATTTTCGGAGAGGCGCAATGATTAACTCTGCGGGGGGCTGAGAAAGTTTATGCTCCCCTGTTTTACTAAAAAATCAAAAATTAAATATATTTACATCTGTTTTCAAAAATATCTTATTTTCTTGTTTTGACATTATTATTGTAGTGAAAAAAATATTAGTTTTCTTACAGTTAGTAAATACTCAACATTTGTACTTTAATTTAGAGACATGTAATTTTTTTAAGAGAATCACATATTACATTTATCTTTTCTTATATGTGCTAATAAGTTTCATGAACTAAATGAACATTTTTATATGACGTCTACAAAAAAGGATATTTTTGTACAAGTGTCATAAGAAGTAGGTACAATCATTCAGCTATATAAGAAAATTAGAGCAAAACATAATCCCGAGTAGGTACTTCATCCAACTTGAAAACTTGTGTTTCTTGCTTTTTTTCAACATTAATGTGACGTCACTTCTGAAGAAAAATTAAATGAAACATCATAAATTAGTTTTTATACAACATACATTAGTAAGTTTCTTATCACAATATTTTTTTATTGGAAGCAAAAATATTATGTCTAAAACTACTAATTGCTCTAACAATTTAATGTAGCTGTATTCAGTGGTAATTAAAATAATTATACCAATAACTTCAAGACCAGAAATCGAAAAATTTTCTAGGTGACTTCCAATTGCCTTGATAACCTTGGGGAAAATATTTTTTAAATCGAATCATTAAAAGGGATATATACCAATATGAAACGAGGGTGCAAGAATTAATTTCTAGAACTGATAGCTCAGTTACAAGGTGGAGACAAAATATTTCAAAAATAGTACCTATATAAAAAACTTCACTTGATCCATATGCCAATCCTTTTTAAAAAAAATCTCGAACTATAATATTTTGTTTGAGAAATAAAATATTATATAATATACAAATGAATAAAATAACTACTCTGTTCGCTAATTACTAAAACTAGAAAACATCTACTTTAGATATGCGTTGAAATTCAATAAGGCGCTGACACTAGTATGCAAACATAAGCATACAGCACACACGCTTGAATCAATGTCATGTTTTCAAACATTCGACATGTAACATACAACCACCGTCCACATTGCATTTAGTATATTTGATTTTATTGTTGTCTATGAAGGTGAACTCGCAGTTCAATTTCGGTATTTGTGCAAATTGGTTGCATTTTTTTTATAAGTGAGCGATACTGACAATGAAATGATGATTGATTGTGCCGCGTATGATGTGATGAATAGTTTAGTGAAAAAAAAAACGAAAATTAAAATATAATGGCTGATTTTGGGTCAGCAAAATTTTTAAAAATTTAAAAATTTGATCGTCTGTAAAGTCTAACTGGCAACTGAGAGATAGATTAAAGAAATAATTTTATTTTCAGTATCTCCATCGGGTCAAACAATAAAAACTCGGGTCGCAGTGCCATAACCCTGCCGACAATATAGTGTATTTGCTAATACAGGCATTGTGCTTAGGGCATGCAAATATTCGGATGTTTCAGGTATTCGAATATTCGCTCAAAATTTAGCCAATATTCGAATATATTCGAATATATTCGAATAATTGGTAAAAATAATAAAAACACTGGAACTTCAATAAATGACTTTTAATTATTTAAAATCAACACGCCTACTGCACGTCCATAAATCCAATCAATATTTTAACAACAAAAGCAGCTTACTTCTAATTAAAAAGAGATCAAATAATCATTTTTACTTTACTTAGTTACGTAAAAATTCAGATCAAATCAACTAAATATTAGAGCGCACATAGCTTACGAGAACCATAGATCAAATGAACATATTTAAGTAATCAAAAAAATTCAAAATTCTTTCTTTCTGTTTTTCCTATTCAAACAAAAATATTAAATGAGCATCTAAGACGAATTTTTATTAATTAGTACCACAAAAGTATGGGATATTGCTCCCCTATAAAAAAAATACTTCACAAATAAATAATACGTCTATTAGCACGTGCGAAGAGTAAATCAAGCATTTAAGTACACGTACGTAACGTAACGTAAGTAAGTAGTTATATCAAATAAACATGCAATAATTAATAAAAAAAAACTTTCCTCGCCCCGTTTCGATTCCCCTCCCACGCCCTAGCGCGAACTTAGAGCTAGTGTAGCGTTTGTAAGATGTTTTAGCGCCGTCGTAAACCGTTTTTAAACAATTTTAATTCTTAACAAATAATTCGAATATATTCGAATAATAGGAATTACTATTCGAATAATAAATGCAGCCGAATATTCGCTATATTCGAATATTCGAATATTCGAATTGCATGCCCTAATTGTGCTGTTATTATGTAAACATAAGTTGGTTTTTGGACAAAATAAAAATTTAACCCCTTAATACATCCCTTAAAATAATATTTTTTTTCTTAATTTCAATATTATTATCAATGGAACCTCTGTACCAAATTAAATACACCCTTCAGTAAGTAAATCACTATCCGCAAACTAGTGTTTTCATAAAATTTGTAAGTCCGGACCTGTCGGGGCGATTTTATTAAAATTTTAGCAGCACATTTTGATCTTCACTAAAGGGTTAAATTTCAATTTTGAAACAATTCTGAAAATTTTTTCGGTATTTTTGGGCCCAAAAACATTTTTCAACCCCTAAAAACCACCCTTAAAATGGTCCGATTGGGCCCATTTTAAATAGGCTTCGTGCGGTTATGGATTGCAACGTGCCTACCCAATTTCGTCAAAATCAATTAACTCTTTCGAAAGTTATAGCCCGTACACATATATATATAAATATATATATATATATATACATATATAAATAGACATTTCCAAAAATGGTGCCAAAATGTTCAGGAGGCTATGAAACGTCGAGAAATTTTGGTCCGACCCCTAGGTCCCGCCATCCGACCGACGCCAATAGTGTATGTGCCATATGGCAAATACACTAAAAACAAGAAAAATCCTTTCCCATAGTAATCATAAATCTCTTTGATGTACCGCTCTTATAGCAATCACAAAATACGTATATGTGCGCTGTATGGTACTGTTTGAAAACACACCCACGCTAACTCAGTTTTTTGTGTATGCTATGACGTATTTGCGTTTGTTGTGTGGTCATGTTTGCATTCTATGTGTCTGCGACTTAAAGATGTCACCATTCGATTAAGGTCGATAAGTTTTCGTCTTATTATCAAGATTAATCATTGTCCGTTCTCGTTTGGATATTTGTGTAATGTCGAAGAACTGGACCTTTGAAAGCGTTTTCGATCTTTGATCCAGCATTCGTCTATTTTTATATATTTATACACTGTAATTGGAACGTGAAAAAAAAGATTGTATCTAAACTGAAAAGCGCGGGAAAACCGAACGTCTTTCCTTATATCTGTTGCATTCTATAACCAATATGATCGTCATCTAACGTGATTCAACATCTCTTCATATCTGTGTATAGACGCTGTCGGCTCATATTAGCTTTAATTATAAACCTTGATGCGACGGTCAGCCATTCACAGGCGCGTGTCAGTGCGTGTTTTCACGCGCTCTCATGTTATGTAAGCTCTCTTCTCTCTCGTTCTCTTTCTCTCTGACCTAGTCCCAATGGACCGAATACTGATTACATTCTAAGCTCGATACGCCTTTGTAGAAACCTGTGGCTGGCGTTATTTTGTGAATCAATTTTATTGAACAAAACGGATTCAAGTACGGAATTTGTAATCAATCTTAACGCACCATCATGAAAACTGTGAGGAATTGTGTGCATCAAATGGAAACTAAAACTCTATATTTTATCAATGAATTTTAATTGAAATTGCTACATTTGCATTATTTTAAAATTTAGACACAACTGGCCCTTGTGTATAGTGGATTAAGCATAAAATTAAGAAATATTAGTAAAAAAAACTTTTTAGAGACAAGCTTTTATTTAAATGCACTAAAAAGGAAAAATAATTTTTAATAATTTAGGTTCATAATTATAAAAGTGTGGGTCGTGAACTCTATGATAGTTTATTAGTCACGACCCATGCTTTTATAATTATGAATTTAAATTATTAAAAATTATTTTTTCTTTTTTAGTGCATTTAAATAAAAGCTTGTCTCTAAAAAGTTTTTTTTACTAATATTTATTTTGTTCATTTTAGTCTTTCAAAATTTTACCCCCCTTTGACACCCGTAGGGGTTGAATTTCGAGAATCCATTCTTAGTAGAGGCTTACGTCAGAAAAGGAACCAACTATCCAAATTTCAAGTTTCTAGCTTCCGCGATTTGGCCTAGGCGTTGATTAGTCAAAAAAACCCCACATCGCCGTTTGAACCCCTTAGGAGTTGAATTTATTTCTAAAAATGATTTATTCATGCATTGTCATCGGGAATACATATGTGTACAAAATTTCAAATCGATTGGATACGTGGAAGTCGTTCAAAATTAACTTGCAAGATTTGACTTAAACAAACGCACAACCCACAAACAAACTAACATACATTGCAAGTTAAGTAAAAGCTTGTAAAAGTAGATGATACGGGTCTACCGCACTGAAGTGTATCGATCGCGGATTCTCGTTCACCAGTAAACTACCCTTTATGGATTTTTCTGAGAATAAGCTGCTTGCTTATTGAATGACCATTAATGGACACATTGATTTATGAAATCATTCAAGCCGTTTTAGAAAAAATCGCAATTTTTGATTCTCAATCATAGTAGGGGTTGGAAATAAGAAAAACCTCCCCTGAGGAATCCCCTAAAAATCCATTTAACGGTGTGTTAGGTTAGCCTTTGCCCTTTGCACATACGAACGGACGCGCTTTTTCTTGTATGCAGGGACCATCTGTCGAAATATCGAATTCAATTTTTTTCGCCATGACACTTTCTTCACTCTCATGATGGTCACTCGAAAGTATAAAAAGATCCTTTGAATCGGCGTTTCTCAACTGTTTACTTTACCATTGTACGGAATAACATACTATAGAAATAAATAAAGTGCAAGAATTTGATTTTTGGGTTTTTAGCTTTCAAGTATCTTGAACCTAGTTTTAGAAAAATGCTTGTCATCCGTTCTGTCATCTGTCTGTCTGTCGTCACACGTAGAGCACAAACCACTGGATCGAACACGATGTGTTTTCAGGACGGTTGTATCTCCAGGCTAAATCTCAAAATCGACCCCAATTAAAATATGGCCCCTTAAAAACCGGTAGAAAAAGATTATAAATCTGAAAAAATTTTTTTTATCAGAAACAGTTCTAACGATTTTGATTAAATTTTACACATGCATACTTCCGTAGTATGACTTATCAGTATGATAAGGCATGATTAGATGCTTCTAGAAAATGCAATCTCCCAGGCTGTGTGGATTGTACTTGCATGCCTACCCTAGACTTGCCCTAGACTCCTAGATGGGAAAGTTAGTTCGAGTGTTTAAATTCTGGCAGTGACAGGCAAATCTTTTAACAGATAGATAGATTGTAGATTATATACACTCGACAGAATTTTTAGGGTTCTCACATTTAAAAAAAAAGGATATGTGCCTCACTCACGTGAGTGCACGGTCGAAGTTATACTTCATATTATATTTACATTTTTGCTTTTCCTCTCTCAGCAGTTTTACTAATAAATAATTATTATTAATAAAACCCATGGATATCATAACATCTATACATAAGTATCCAAAGCTTGCTTACAATATTACACTATTTTGAAACGTCAAAAAATTGATTGTTAAAATTATAAAATCGATAAGAAAATAAATTTTTCCTGGGATGAGACCTAGTTAGATCGATTTTTTGCCTCTCAAAACCCCTTTTCAGTAAATTTCATCCAAATCGCTAGAGCCGTTTTATCCCTGTTAGCGTTATATTACAGCAATTAATTAATTTTTGATTTGGTAATTTTTACTCGAGGTTCATTTTCAACCATTACACTAAACGACTTCGTCCTTCGATGGAATATGCTCTGATTTTAAATACGATCCACACAAATATTTTTGAAGTTATATTTGTTTAGCGAGGGTGCTAAAGAAATATAACTTCAAAAATATTTGTGTGGATCGTATTTAAAATCAGAGCATATTCCATCGAAGGACGAAGTCATTTAATGTAATAGTTGAAAATGAAAATTTTCAGTTCCACATTATTCTAAAATTTTCTTTACTGTTGTTATCAACAAAATAATTTACTACAATTAATAACAGTGTCTATATATTTTAAATAATGAAAGAATTTTTCTAATAAGAAAATTGTAGACATCTTATGTTATAATTAAAATCAAAAACAGTCAAATATAAATTTATAATATGAGACTTTAATTAATTTCTTGCTTCTAAAATTTTCATTAATTGTAAAAGTTTCACGTCTGTTTACACTTTACCTATATGTATGTCAGAGTTAAATATTGTAACTTTTTATTTACGTGACAAAACCTCGAATTAAAATGAACCTTAAATACCTACAATGATTTTCACATTACATAAAATTTGGCAATCTTCAGTAGATTATTATTATTGTAGATTATAGACGCACCGACAACTCAGGTCATTAACGTCGAATCTTCAGTAGAAATAATTTTAGAAAGATAAACAATTAGTGATTTTATACATTTAACAATAAAGCTGTCAAGATTAAAACAAACACTTTAGACTTTAATAAAAAACTTTTTAACAAAAAAAAAACCTCCTTCAAAAAACCACTAAAAAGAGGAAAATAATGAAATTTTGAGGTTTGTGCCAATTTAAAGAAATATGAAGTCGGTTAAAAAGTATAGTATAGTGATTAATATCTTCTTTTTAACCAACTTCATATTTTATTAAATTGGCACAAACCTCAAAATTTCATTATTTTCATCTTTTAGTGGTTTTTTGAAGGAGGTTTTTTTTTTTGTTAAAAAGTTTTTTTATTTTTTACTTTTTAGTGTCAAAAAGTGACATTTACCTTAAAAGAATCACACGCCGTTACTCACTTTTATTAAACCGTCACCGACTTTCTTACGCTGTCTGATATGTCAAAAAGTGACATTTACCTTAAAGAATCACCCGCCGTTACTCACTTTTATTAAAATCAGCCGAACTACTGAACCGATTTTGATGAAATTTCTATGGCTCCAATCTGAAAGTATATCCTCTCAAATAAAAAAAATTTCAAAATCAGTTCATAAATGACTGAGTAACAAACATAAAAAAAAAAAAAAAATACAATTGAACTGAGAACCACCTCCTTTTTTTGAAGTCGGTTAAAAAATGCAAAACATGTTAGACATTATACACTATACCAGAGGTTCCCGAACTATGCGGCGCTATCCTAAGGGAGTCGCAAGTTCAGAACTTGATTCTAGAGAACAACATAGCTATGAACGCAAAATCAATCTTGCGGTCGAGCGCCATCCTACGCGATGTTTATAAACAACTATGTCTGGGTATTATTACGTAACAAATTTAATTTTTATTAAATTGTCATAACAGTACAGAACCCTCAATATTTTAGCAATTAAAAGTTAAAACGAATCATTTGCGAGTGCTTTCACTATAATCATCACTAATTGTAAGTGAATCTCTGTTGAAGGTAAACATATCTGATGTCACTCTTTAAAGGTAGCTTGTTAATTATTTTTGTCTTCATTACAAGACGACTTAATCCGTAAATAAAAGCGGCGTGAGATTAAAATGAAGATTTTCTTTATGTCAAGACGCAAAGAAGCTGAGATGACTATAGGGAAATATTTTACATGTTCATAAAAAGACTTTTTTAGGTAGTCGAAATTTTAATAACTGCAGACTGACTTTTTTTGAAGTGAAAACTTCCTTAGGCGCGCTTTGCTGGGCTGTTAACAACAATGATGTGAAACGCACCCAACGGTGACAATCGGGGTTACTCAGCTCAAACACGAACACGTATTTGCAATATGCTGGTAATAGTGTGTAGTTCATAAGTGTGCTAATAGATGACACTAAAAACTTAATACGAGTAAAAAGTCATTTGTAGTTCACAATATATTTTGTTCACATATATTTTGTAGTTCACAAGTGCGCTAACAGATGACACTAGAACTTAATATTATTATCGTTAGGTACCTAAGCCGATTTTAATATATTTATGATTAAACTGTGTGATTAAAAAATTACATATATATTTTAAAATTAGAAAATCTGACGTTTTCATTTCTGTCGTGTAGTCAGAAGCACATACTCATTTTTTTTAAATACCTCATTGTTACGTAAAAGTAAACGTTTTTTTCATATTCTCAGCTCTATATCTGAAGATGATTATAATTTTTTTAGATGTCAATAAATTATCAAATAATAATAAGAATAAATAATAAATTATCAGTTAACTTCATGTATATCTATTACTCGTGTTTAATATTCCTATAACTGTATGTCTTTTTAACCGACTTCAAAAAAGGAGGAGGTTTTATATTCGGCACATATGTTTTTTACAAGTTTTACTTCACTTTTTAGTTAGTTATTTAGGGTCAAAACTTATAATTCAATTTCAGTATTTTCAATTCAAAAACTTATTTTGTAAGCTTTTCGTATGTAATAATTATGTGAAATTTCTCATTACCTAATTAACGTTTAGTTGTAATTTATATTAGATAAACAAGGTACATATCAACCAGAGCATATCAGCCTTAAGGCTACGCTCGATTTATTTATTCTTTTTGCAACTGTATGTTTGATAACTGTTCATTTAGCAACTACATTCTTTAAGGACCTGCCCTGTTAGGAACTGTTATTATTGAACAGCATAATTCTAAGAACTGTTACTGTTATTTCATTCCATCGCAAGTGAAATCATATAGAAGCGATTGATACGTATCATAACTTTAAATAATTAATATATTGATATGTTATCATTATAATTTTGATACACGTATAAGCATAGAAATTAAATTATGCAGATTGTGGTTCCATTATACGCATTGTGTTAATTATTCAGAAGTGCGTACGTTGCATGAGGTCATGAACTGATTACATTACATTGCCTATGGATCGTTCGTGTGTATATATGCTGTATAAATAAAACTTGCGTGCTTTTTTGTGCGTTCCATGGTTTCAAAAACATAATTAATGCTTTCCAAAGTCACTCATGTGAATCATTGAATAAAACTACCAGGTTCCTAAATTATACCTTTTATATCAAGTTATTTTTATTGCAGGACAAAAGGTAAAAATCCACAGATCATGATTCTATATTGTCTTATAATAAACCACTTTACACTGAAACGAAAATTTGTCTAAATTTATAAAATTTCACAAAACCATGAGCTTTTCAATGGTAAAAAAAACTTAAAGTAGCAACTAATTCATTAATTCGGATATTGTATTGAATAAAATCTGCGTAGATGCAACTTTGTATACTTTGATATGGATTGGTTATTCTATATAGATTTCTAGTCTTTATATTCGGCTTCACTCGCGTTAAACTCGACTTGAATGTAGCCTGTTAAAAATTAGCTTATACTTTAAGTTTGGATACCATTTAATAGTATACCAAATATAATTTGAATAATATATATTATATACAGGGTGCTGAATTGCTTTGCGGGTAATAGGGATTTAACCCGTAAAATCAAACTTGTGCGATTTCCTGCGTCCCTAATTATTTTAGGAAAAATATCTTCGAATAAAAGTTTTAAAACATAAAATTCTGCATCTAAATCATTAAACAAAATTAATTTTGCATGCTTTGTAACGGCAGAAATTTGATATGAAAATGTCATAATTACCTCAAAAACAGATAGCGATCGCCATGGAATCTGAACAAAATGATGACGTTTTAGCTGTTAGAATAATTTCTAATCATTTTGTTCAAGTTCCATGGCTATCGCTATCTATTTTTGAGGTAATTTTGACATTTTCATATCAAATTTCTGTCGTTACAAAGCATGTAAAATTAATTTTGTTTAATGATTTAGATGCAGAATTTTATGTTCTAAATTATTCGAAGATATTTTTTCTAAAATAATTAGGGAAGCAGGAAATCGCAAAAGTTTGATTTTACGGGTTAAATCCCTATTACCTGCAAAGCAATTCAGCACCCTGTATATAATTTCCAGCAAATAAAGACAAGAATTCTGGAAATTCTTTTCTTTGTGTAAATATCATACAAAATGCCCAACAAACCCGGAAGAGAACGAAAATGCAGAGACATAAATCCGTATAAATAAAACAGTAACATGTCCCCTGTCTGTAATTACGATTACTTAAGACATTTTAAAGTAAAACTTTATAGCCTCGTTTTTTCGTTCGGTTACGCATGTCGAGTGTCACGTCTACGTCCAATCGAAGCGGTCGGCCATGACCAGTACTCATCGAAAAGCAGCGACGCTATATTCATAACTATATTATACGTCTACATAACTATAATATCGTACGAATATTCAGTCGAGTGACACATCAAATACCTATTGACCACAAACTAATAGAATCTGGATTCTTACGTTCGTTTCCATACTAATCAAGGTTCAAATTACATTACCAAAAGCACGTAAACAAAATTATATATGATACATTTTTAGAGTGTTGGGTCTCCAAGTCACTATATGAATATTAATAATAATAATAAATGTCTTTATTGTACGTATTTAAAAATACAGAATTGCGTCAAATAGATACTTTACAGATAATTTATAAAAATTATTTTCTAAGAGAAAATTTTTTATTTGACATTTAAAGTGTTTGACATCGTTTGTGTCCCTTATATTTTTAGGCAACTTATTGTACACTCAAATCATGGCATTGTGTACTCCTCGACGTGCCACTTCTAAATTTGGTTTATCAATTCTAAGAGAATGTTTGTTCCTGGTGTTATGGATTAGCAAATTTATTTTAAACAGGTCCGGATTGTGAAATATTAGAAATACCTTGTATTTTTTGATGTCTTTCTTGTGACTTCCTGTGTTTTAACACGACGCGTTTCAGCAACGAGTTGCTATCACACGTCCATTTCATCTACCTACTATATAAATCATAAAATTTTGAAATTTAAATCAGTACTCCACAATCCACTACATAATACGCATGTGCTTAATATTATAACGTGTTACGGATACTCAATGTGTAAATTTAACAAAAATTTAACCACATCTGAAGATAGCAACTCGTTGCTGAAACGCGTCGTGTTAAAACACAGGAAGTCACAAGACAGACATAAAAAAATAGAAGGTATTTCTAATACTTCATAATATAAATAAAATTATATACTTTCGGTGAATTCGGGTTAAAAGCGATTAGGGTTGTGGCAAGAAAGTTTCACTTGCACCGTGGTATAATAAAACCGCACCCTATAGTTTTTCTTGTTGTTGTATGTTATCTAGACGCGAGAATATATTTTCGCAATATTTCTGCCTGTTCATTTGTGTCACGAGAAGACGGAAGAACCGATTTTAATGAAAATTAGTAGGTACATTAATTATTTGGATACCTACTTTTTATCCCGGTACGTTCATTTCCGCTACGTTCACTCCAGCAAATTTCTGGGCAAAATCGACGTTCACGGAAGTTAAGCTGATTGTAAAAGTTAGTTATAAAATAAAATAGCGTCGAATACAGTAAATTGGTTAACTCAAACGACAATAAAGTTGTCCCTTATAATTGTATAAACAGCTTTATCTGTAATGTGTTATGTTATGGAACCAAATTATAATAGCTAGTATCTACTTTAATTTCTAACATTATGATATTATATTTGTCTCCTGTTTTGCTGAACTTCATGTTATGAAATCGCTGATGTAATTTTCCTGCGCTATGCAATAATCTGCCTATTACAATGAACGTTAGGAACAATAATTGTACTCGAACTTTATATGCGCATGTAGAACATTCACTGAACAACAGGAGAATGAAGCTTTACAAGTATATTAATTGTGCTGCCACTGCAAGCTTTTCGTATTATACTATTAAAATATTCAATACGGTTCATGGGTTCTTGGATTAAAATAAACTGTTATTGATTAATAACTCTTTTATTTATCTTCGTACGACGTTTCGTCTCTTTCGAGACTTTATCAAGTACTGTAAAAAAATATAAACGAATACATCAAGTCAATTATAATAGTTGTCTATCTTGGAGAATAACAATTATAATTAGAAATAAAAATTTTGATACCTCAATAGCGAGTCATTAGTTGTCAAAAATTGTACTTAATATGACTCGTTATTGAGGTAACAAAATTTTTATTTCTAATTATAATTGTTATTCTCCAAGATAGACAACTATTATAATTGACTTGATGTATTCGTTTATATTTTTTTTACAGTACTTGTTAAAGTCTCGAAAGAGACGAAACGTCGTACGAAGATAAATAAAAGAGTTATTAATCAATAACAGTTTATTTTAATCCAAGAACCCATGAACCGTATTGAATTTATTAAAAAATGGATATGAACCGAGTGAATTGTCTTTTAAAATATATTTAACAACTTTCGAGTTGTACTCTCTTTTACTTCTAATAATTTTTAGAATTTATTTTAGTCAAATAAAGATTTAAAAAATATCTGCTTTATTTAACAAAATTTACAAAATTGTTATTTTACTGACAGGCGATTTAAATGTTTTTTTTAACACTAAAATAGATAATTTTTTGTGTATTCATCACAGTAGGTACTTATATTTCCCAGTGTAGAAATTAAATTTTATAAACATCAGTGAGAGTAAGCGAATGAGTGAGTTACATAGGTCGCTGTCGTTCAATTTCTGGTAGCTCGATTAAATAATATCTATACATATTCAAGGAATTTAAGTGCTTTATGTTTTGACATTCTATGGCTTGTTAAAGCTAATGTAGCATTATGTAAGATAATTTAAAAAGTTAAATACGGCAATCACCATAAAGGAAGCTTAATATGGTCTAATATTAGCATATATCGTAGTTGCAACAGACTTCTGCAGTACTCCATAATAAGAGAATAACATTAATTATAAGCTTAGATATAAACATTCTGTATAGAATTCTTAATACCATGTAGGTATATTATAGCAATAATATTAAAATAATGGTACATATTTCTAACATTCCTAACATTGTACAGAGAACAAAGAGTAGAAATATCGGGGGTTTAAATTGAGAACAATTTAGGGTTTCCTTTCCATAGCACATAATTGCAACTGTAAATTGAAGTACTAATAACCCCGATTTACTTCTTAAGTGAAGCGCTGAATTATGTATCTAGTGTCTTTCGTGAACTGCGTCGTTGTAATACCTACGTATAATAATTACTTATGCAAACATGTTCGCGTCTTACGAAAATAGAATAAGTATTAAAAAATTCCCTTATAGAACCAACTTTCATTAGGTTAATATAGAGCCCAAAAATGCTTTTAGTATTATGTGACCTTATGGGCTTTTATTTGTCTTCTGAAATATCTATCAAATTTTGAAAACGAATCGAATTTTAAAGAAAGTGCAATCCTTTTTTGAAATGGTCTAATGAGAATGTCTGCTTATGCCTAATGTAAACCTGCTTTAGTAACAAACATTTAATTTTAGCTCAACTCGTAGAAAACTAGGGTTAAAAGATAACTTTTCCAAACATTCTCTTTGTCAAATAACTATATATGTATGTTTTAAGAGGATTTGTCTATAAGCTGGAGACATTATTGTGCCTGATGGCAATTCAGTAACCTTTTGCTTATGTAAATATAAACGATTGTCCAACTACATTTTATCAAAGAATGTAAAATATAAAATTCATAATATTTCGGAGACTATTGAACATTGGACTTTGTTGCAAAAGGTTTAAAAAAAAGCCATGAGTTTTCGTATTTTATACATTTTATGTTGAACAGATATGTCGCTATAATAAAATAAAATTGAAAAATAACAGATTTATACTCTTGGCTCCATAAAGAATATGTTTTCAACAAAAAGTATTGTCTTTCATGATAGTATAATAATAGTATCAAAGTTGTTTACTACAGCTTAATAAAAAAAATAAAAGAGGTAATAGTTCTTTAAAAAACTTTTTATAAAAAAAATGAATCACCTTCAAAAAAAGCCACTGAAATAGACAAAAATAATTAAATTTTGATGTCGGCGCCAATTTAATAATTATTAAAACATTTTATTTTATACTTTTAGTAAATTGGCGCTGACCTCAAAACTTAATTAATTATTAATTTTCTCTATATTTTTCTCTTTTTCAGTGGCTTTTTTTGAAGGAGATTAAATTTTTTAATAAAACATTTTTATTTTTCACTTTTTAGTGACTTTGCAATATGTAGTTGGCACATTATTAATCTATACTTCTTTCTTGATATTTATTTATTAAACTAGAAAAAAATTATAGAATCGATTTAAGTAAAAATTATATGGGACCATTTCGTCATCTTCCTAAATAGAACGGCGTCGAAATAATTTAAATCGGTTTTAAAACTCCGCGAGAAGTTAAGGTTGAACAAACATAAAAAATTGTCGAATTGATAACCTCCTATTTATAAAGTCAGTTAAAATAAGGCCCACTGGTACCTACTTCTTTATTTTTAAACAAACAATATTACGCTGTTTTTTTAAATTAAATTAAATTTTTGAAATTAATTATATTACTAAACATATCAAAATAGTATAGTTATGTACCTAAGTGATAGCAATTTTTATAATTTGATATTGAAAGTGCGTTATTTGTGTTTCGTTCGTTTTTTTTTTCGTAAAAATGTCCTGTCGTATAAAGAAAACAACATCATTATCGGTTTACCCATTGAGAAGTTATGTTGTCACAGACATAATATTATACACTAGCCATACAAACATACGGCCCAAACACATATCACCCCTTTTTGTGGGGGTTAAAAATAGTTATGAAGCGTTGTTATTTAGATATAACTTCTGTTAGGCTAGTATCTACCTATTATAAACTCGTATATAAATTAATAAAATATATCTTTTGGTTTGCCTGGAATGTTTCTCCAGCTATTTAATGAATTTTAAACAAATATTCATGGTTTTAAAGGATGAACAAACTTCTGTAAAGTTATTTACATTATAAGAAATCAAATCGCAGTCCACTTTGATCTTTTTTAATATATTTACAATTTCTCTCTCATCAAACAAAATATGTTTGCATGTAAAGAATACTAAATAAATTACTGGTGGGTTGAGCCTTTTGCAAATTCTTTAGGCGTCTTTTACTAAAGGTATGTTTACATGTTCAACGGTGTAAAATATATCACAGATAAATACAGGAACTGCTCGAGATTGTGGTTTATATTTTGATACCAAAGCCCCTTTTTTCGTGTAATTACTACTGTATTTATATAATTATAATATACATAATATTCAAAATATTTATCACTGACCAAAAATTTTGTTTATATATGTATTATTTATTGCATTCATTATTTATTACAATTCGTTTGAATCTCTGTACACTTTTGCGTAGATATAATTATTTTGCCTATTAACACTCAAAATTAAAGTTTCAGAGTTATTTTTCAAAATGTTGGAAACAATAATCTGTTTTCCATTGGTTCAAGTTCTCGTTTATTTCATTCTCTTATTGCAAAAGGTATATTTTTTCTGTAAAAATAGAAATGTTACTGTACATTTCATAAGCACTATTTTTCGAATTTTTATAATGTCTTGAATACTTTGCGCCTAAATATCTTTGAAACTTAAGAATACATTTGTCTTTACTGACAACAAATTTTAATAATATTATGCATATCTAGTAAGTGGGTAAGGGAAGTGATTTAAATAAGTTTTGTAAAACTGATTAAATTTGAATTATGAAGAGGAAACGAAACTAAAATCGTTTAATTATAATAATAATTGTAATTTGTATTTTTCAAGGAATAAATTAACAGGTTTCCAGTTTTTTAAGTTATGTAAAAATCAATATCGCATCTTGTAACAAGAATAGGGCTCGAATATCAAATACCTTTCAGCTACGATTCCCTCAGCTATCGCTTTCACATAACCGATATGACAATTGAATGTAAATTTCCATGTTTTCTACATATTGCTTTTTAAGGATTTCACAACTACACCACACCTGCTGCTCTGAATGTAAACCGATTTTTTTTGTATTCAATTTGGTTTAACGTTGATTTGCATTTTTTAGTTTCAATGAAAAGAAATGTGTGTTTTCTATTCACTATTTTCTCATTTCTTTAACAATACACAGTATAGGACATACAGTACGGTTGTTGTGTGTCTCTTGGTGACGACTCCATGTTGTATCAAGTACAAACCAAACCTAACCTCACTTTGCAGTTGTACAGCTTGTAGAGTACTTCAAACACCAGATGTCGTCTCTGTGTGACATTTGCAATGTGTGTACGTGTACACTATTGTCGGTTACGTAACTAAAAGCTACGTTTACACGAATTTTGACTGCTAAGTAAAGTAGACATATACGGAAAATATTCAAAGGTAAGGCAGTGATAAAAGGCACAATAATATGGCGGTTGTTGAATATTTGATGTTTACGTCCCAAAGACAAAATGAAATATGGAAGCATGAAATTATTATGTTAACTTTACTAATTGCTAACAAAAGTCTATGTTGCTGGGCCATTACACACATCAACTGTTGAATTTAGTTTTGACAAACTTTAACGGAACATTTCCATAATAACAAAATGTACGTTCATATAAATTATATAACATTACATTACGAATGACACATTTTGATGACGCTATTTAATTTGTAAAAGTTTTCCTTATTTCCGTCATTTCATAAAAGTTTTAACACGGTCTAAAATATGATTCACATGTACCTAACCTGCACAGACCCGCACCGGCACGTAACGATCCGACAAAATATTGATCAATGTTTGTATATGGCGCAATTCCCACCTATACTGCTGGCTCCGCACAGACATAGCACGGAACAGCACAGCGCCCGTCAGAAATCTTTGAAAGAATGTTTGGTTGGTGATAGTCGGTGTCACGATCAAATTTTCCAATGATAGGTGACCGAACATTTTCAAAAGCAAGACTATCCGCGCAGGCTGTTACTGCAGTTGGCTCCAGTACTCTCTGTCTTTGATCGGCTAAATGTGAATTACAGCTCAACTTGTCTGTCCGTTACGTGCCGGTGCAGGTCTGTGCAAGTTGGGTATATGTGAAGCATGTTTAAGCCACACATAACAGGACTGTATTTAATATTTGTGCCGCTTTTGAGGTTCAGAGCTTTTTAATACAAAACATACTAAATTGTCATATTTTGTGTAAAGATTAACATTTTCACTGTAAGATACTATTTTTATAGAAAAGACTAAGTATAGTCACGTAGACCCTTCAATAATTTAGTTATAAGTATTAAAGGTTTCATTAAAATACTTAGTAGCAGGGGGTTCCATGTCCTACAAACCACTTGTTAATCACCGACATTTTAAAATACGCGATCTGTCAAAAACACATTTTTTTATATAAGTAACTAGCGGCTTGGTCCCGGCTTCGTTCGGGTGCTAGGAATTTATATATTAATAATTAAAGATTAAACACCTGCCCCTCCGCCATATATACACGTACTTCCACCATGCACGGTAATTTAGCTTGTGGTTCCGTCCGGCTTTGCCCAGGTGCTAGGAATTTATGATCCTACAGAAACCTTTTCGGTAGTAAGCACAACAACTCACCAAAGTTTCATTGCAATCGGTTGAACGGTTTATGAGTCCATAAACAACACACACACACATTGACTTTTATATAATGGGGTCAAAAAGTGGAGTTAGCAGGTTGAAACATATTAAGCCGACGATATATAGATTGACATTATTTTAATACTTCTATTAATTTTTGTATTAATAATATTTAATTTTACAAAAATTGATGCAAATATAAATAGAAACATTTTTTATTGACAATCGGTTCAATTATAACTTCTTGGATTTTGTATTCTTTATAATTTTTGGAACGTCATATCAAAATACAAAAATATCTGATTAACAGGAGTGTTCGATTACTCGAAAATTCTAGTATCAATCGAGTAGTAAAATTATTGTCAAGTTTGGCAGAAAATACTCGAATGACTGGAACTGTTTCAAGTCTTTTTTGATGTAAATTTTCACCTTGTACAAGCAGTAAAAGGTGAAAAGTTTACATCAAAAAGAGACTTGAAAAACTGGACTCGACTCAAAAAAAATCTAGTGTTTAGAATATCAATGAAGCAAATGCCGCTTAAATCTTTTTTAATGTAAATTTTTCACTTTGTACTGCTTGTACAAGGTGAAAAATTTACATTAAAAAAGATTTAAGCGGCATTTGCTTCATTGATATTCTAAACACTAGATTTTTTTTGAGTCGAGTCCAGTTTATTAAAATCACTCGATTTTTCGTTTCTAATCGTGTAGAGTAGTGCATGGAATAAAGTTTAGATATTGGAAAATGTTAAACACATTTTTCTGTACCATGTTTTCTCTTCGTACTACTTGACTCGAAATACAAGTATTTATTAGATAAATATTTGATTCGATTCGACTCAAAAAGTAACTCATGCAGTCCTACTAATTAATGATTATGTAACGCATGTAAAATAGTTAAGCTAAATATCACAAAAGAAGATAATTATTTTGTATCTTAATTAAATTTAATAGCAATTTAGGGTAACAGTCTGGTATTTCCAACTAGAGAAGGTTAAAATGTACTTATTTATAATTATAAAAACATTTTCACAAAAATCCTACAACGAACTAACTTATTTAGTATCGTTAATAATCATTATTACTTTTATCTGGTTTTTTTCTTTTGAATTAACATAATAATATTAAATAAACAGAAGCAAAGTTCTTAAACTCATTAGTATAGAAATTTTTGTGGAAGTTAGCTTTTATATATAATTATATTATTTTTTTAAATTATATAAACGAGGCGCTTATAAAAGGCAAAAAATAAAGAATGTATTGAAATAAACTGGACTTGTTCCAATCTTTAGTATTCTTAGCACAGAAATATTTAAAAAATAATAATATCCCAGCCTATTTAAATTTTAAATAAATAAATCATGTAGTGATTTATATCTACTAATAATAAATTATTATAGACGAAGAATCTGTATTTGACCATTATTTAGACATGATTCATTCTGATATCCAGCTGTGTACTACGTTGCTTGATATTTATATTTGTGTTTCAGAGGGGAGTAAACTTAAAAGAAGTTCCTATTATATTTGGCTCCTCTTTGAAAATCGGTTTTGCGTTTTTTCAGTACTATGCAAAAAATTAAAAAAATTACATCAGATTTTAAAATGGCGGTCAATAGTGATTGAACTTTACGGGAACTGGCTAAGATCGACATCATATAGGGTAAAAATGCATCGGTAAAAATGGCTGCCGCGTGTAGAAATAGTATTGCAAGGTATTTATTATTACAAGATACAGTTCATTTGACAAATAAAATATTATTATTATTATTCGCTAAGAAGAACATTGCTGAAGTAGGTAGGCTTTTTGTTATTTATAATTATTTGTCTTATCAAAAGCAAATTGTAAAAATTAAGGTATATATATGTTTGGCTAGTTGGACGTTGTACTAAAATTTGTGACATACCTATTATGTTTTCGTTACGTTTAACTACGTTATTTTACTGATAATTACCAAAATCGGTTCACAAATGCGGTATACACTATACATATAGACATGTGAAGACGCGTCGCTCCATTCAAACGAAATCACACCCGCGGCATAAGATGTTTCACATCAAAAACCCTCTAGCTTTAGGGGTGAAATCACTAAGTTGGCAACACTGCAAAAATATGACAATAGACTAGCGTAAATCAAATTAGTCGCCATCGATATAACTTGTTTATTGTACGCGGTTTCTACATTATAAATGTGGAACGCGTAATTTCAATAAAATTTGTTTACATTATTTTTCATGGTTTCCTGCATACAGAAAACCTATAACTGAACGGTTACGACAAAACAGCAGTTCAGTTTATATACGGACTGTTCCAAAATGAATACACAGATTCTAAAATAGTTTTAAGCTGGATTTATGGTAGTCTGGTAGAGATCTAATAAATTACGGTGGTAAAGTATACAATTTTAAAAGGTTTATATATTTTCCTTTTTTAGATGAGTCAAAAAACTTGTGTCAGATAATTGGATATCAAATGTCCGTGTTAATTAAAATAAATTATAAATTATTGTTATCATAAAATGATAGTTTAAAATGATGTATTTATTTACTTTTACTAAAAGAACCGGAGCAAACTTTCCTCCAAGCCGAATTCTCGTTTCTAAATAGGAAAACTTATATTCGTTTTTCTCATCGATAGCCAGATCGATTCTTAAAAAACTATTTTCAATAGTCCTTTTCTATTTGAATAAACTATTTATTTCATAGTAATAAAAACGAAATATCATAAGTTTAATTTTCTTTTCCTTCCTTTTTGAAAAAAAAATTGTAAATAAAAGTGCATCCTTTAAAATTTGTGATAGAAAATCCTAAATGCTTAAAATGTTGGTATTTATGCACTTGTTAATTATATATTGATAAAAAGTACATTAAGGAAAAAAAACAATTTCGTGAAAAGTCTGGTTTTTGAAACAATTATTTATTTAGTGAAAATTGTTAAACCAAAAACAGTCTCATGAAACCAACTATTGAGAATATAGAACCAAAATTCTATTTGCCGACTATCATAAAGAATATTAAATTTAGTCTAGTTAATTTTTATCGCAAAGTTGTTTTCACATTTTTTTAGTTTCGACTTTCAGCATTAAATCTGGGGCCACGGTAGTGGCCCCCGCCAAGTCGAGCAAACAACAGACGGCCGCTACCGTGTATACCTTTTCTCGAAGCAACTCAAGGCACTTTTCAACTTTCTATATCTCTGTTACAAATGCAAGCAGAAGGCTGAAAATTTCGCTAGAGATTGTACCTAACGGTCTTAACTAATTCCCCAAATTACAAGTTTCTAATCAATATAGTTCAGAAAATTTCAACCCTCAAAATTGTCTATTTTGTCATCACTCACTCACTCACTGACATAGCGATCATCAAAAAGCTAGGGCACTTCCAGTAGTCCTAGAAAGCTGAAATTTGGTATGCAGGCTGGGTTTCACGTAAAAGTAACGAGAAAATTCCAATATCTGTGTTTTTCCCCCTTCAATCCTTAAAAGGGGGTGGTGCATATTTCTATTATTATAGGCTAAGTCCGTAGTCAGAGAAAGCTGAAATTTGGTATGGAGGCTATAGGTTTCGCGTACAAGTAACGAGGAAATTCAAACATGTGTGATCTTCCCCCTCCAACCCCTAAAAGGGGGTGTTGCAGATTTCTATAGGTTCTTAGTCAGAGAAAGCTGAAATTTGGTATGCAGGCTGAGCTTCGCGTACAAGTAACGAGAAAATTAACAAATCTATGTTTTTCCCCCTCGAACCCCTAAAAGGGGGTGGTGCATATTTCTATTATTATAGGCTAAGTCCGTAGTCAGAGAAAGCTGAAATTTGGTATGCAGGCTAGGTTTCGCGTACAATTAACGAGGAAATTCAAACATGTGTGATCTTTCTCCTCCAACCCCTAAAAGGGAGTGTTGCAGATTTCTATAGGTCCTTATAGCCAGAGAAAGCTGAAATTTGGTATGCATGCTGGGTTTCACGTACAAGTAACGAGAAAATTCAAATACTTGTGATTTTCCCTTTCCAACCTTACAAAAAGAACTGAGATACCATCAAAAATATTCTTGTAAAGAAAAAAAATGCCAAGTCTCGCAGCACTTTCCCCGTAAAAAGTTTTGAGATCCCGAAAAGTACCAAGTCAGCCATTCTATTACCTTTGACTATGAAGATAGCAAATTACTCGACAGTTGTCTTAAAACTACACAGGTAAAATAAAGAATAATTTATAAATAATATTTTATGACTGTAAACTTGTAGTACCTTTTGAACTTGGAAATCACATAGTATCAGGATATATGATACCGTGCGATAAAGTTTTAATAAAAACAATATCTCATCACAGTGCACCTATGCCACGTGATTGCCAAGTTCAAAAGGTACTACAAGTTTACAGTCATAAAATATTATTTATAAATTATTCTTTATTTTACCTGTGTAGTTTTAAGACAACTGTCGAGTAATTTGCTATCTTCATAGTCAAAGGTAATAGAATGGCTGACTTGGTACTTTTCGGGATCTCAAAACTTTTTACGGGGAAAGTGCTGCGAGACTTGGCATTTTTTTTCTTTACAAGAATATTTTTGATGGTATAGTATATTATATAACAAGTGTGCTAAATGCAACTTTGCGAGCCTCGGCGAGTGTGCATCGCGAGCCACATACGAGTGCTGAAAACAGTGCACCTGATGCACAAAGATTTAGCACATTATACTTTATTCAACACATGCATGGTTTTAGACTTTAATTGAATATAATGGTTCATTATGTAACTGTTTTCATTATAGCACTGAAAAGCGTTACATAATGGATTATGACGTTGACAGTCAATAAACGGCTATTTAAGATCCGCTAAACAGATACGAAAAAACACTAAAAGCGTGTATGTGTTGCAAAAAATACTTAAAATAACTGCCCGAAAACTAAATCTACCGAATAATATTATATGACACGAAATGAAAGAATCTAGTAAATACGACGTTTTTTCTTATCCGGAAATAGAGATTTCGGATTTTATTTAGTGTTTTTTGTGGGAAAAAAATTTCTATTTCTTATTATTATTATATTTTAAATAAAGGTAATCATCGTAACTTCTCTATACATAAATATAAAGAAAAAAACTTTCTAGCTATTCCTGAAAACAGCATATGATACTATTCAGTAATTTAAATATAGTTCAATTTCCATCCACGTGCTACATAATATAATAAGTTTTGTGACAGCCGTTATTTTCCGGCTTGAACTACTCGACGGATCTATGCATGAACATGGCAATTCGCAATGCCACCTCAATGTTAGAATTATCCATATACGTTAACTCAGCGCCTTCAGCCTTCAACTCTGAAAATATCTAAAAAAATACACTCAGTATTTTATGTCTGGTTTACATTTGTTCTATTTAATTGAAAATGGATCATTATTAGCACGTTATATTTTCATTTTACTTATGTATTAAAAATATGTCCTTAGAGCGTTTTTTTTTAATTCAAAAAATTGATAAAGATAAAGATAGTTAATATAATAAGATGTCAGGGGTGGGTAGAAAAACCGGGCACCTAGAATTTTTCACGAAGCTCTCATTACTTCATATATGTTCGGACGATTTTCTTAATATGTTTGACCTTGAGAAGAAATTTGGCGTTTGTAACTCGTGTGATTGCGACCCTCGTTCGGTGGCAAACTTCACACCTCGTCGCTAACGCCAACTGTCTGCCCTAGTAACACAATGTTCTATTTACATGCCTTCATGTTTATATCTAAATTTAGAATACTTTCGATTACAATTGAAGTAAAAATGTACGTTACGAAAAAACCACATTTAAACGAAAAAGAGAATACTCTTCGCTTGAATGAAATCGAACAGAGAGAACAGCTTCCATCGTTCGTATATTGTATTCATTGTTAAATATATCACAATAATGTCGACATGGCTTCCTGAATAACAAATAGACTGTAGACTAATTTAATAAATCCTACAGAACAATCAACGGTTTGATATTGTTTACAGTGGCTTTATCAAAAACTGGAAAATTACCTCTGTGAATGTATTAACCACAGGACCAGAATATATTTTTAAAATTGTTTTATTGTATTGATTTTCAATTTTTAACAAGGACAAACGGTTTTAGTAAACAGTCATTTTAAAAAAGGTCAATTATCATCAATTTTTACAATTATTCAAGCTACAATTAAGTTAAGAATATAACAACCGATATAGTATTCTTATTATCGAAGGTAGCTAAAGTATCTGTTTAAAAATTCCTTTGTATTTTGTGATTATCTATGTTTCGTGTTTTAATTTAGTATTATTAAAAGTATAAATTGGATTTTTTGTCTCTTATTAAAAAATAACAGTCTATTATTAAAAATAATAGTCCATTATTAAAAATAATAGGTCATAACTAAAAATGATAATATATCTGGCTGTTAGTCGTTTCAACAACAAAAAGAAAAATAAATAAATAATTTAATAAAAGACTTGATGTGTGGCTTAAGGATCCAATTGAGATGCAAAAAATTGGATCCTTAAGCCACACATCGAGTCGTTTATCTATAATATCATCTGAATCACCACAGTTTTCTGTTTTTAAATTAAAACAGATCCTTATCAACTAAAT